>OX244041.2:27318290-32118290 GCA_945859785.2 Tridacna gigas
AAAAGGAACTATGTTTTGTATTATTTCTCTTCATATGTAGACAAGAAACGTAGTTACGATGACTACCAATTCGTATGTGCCAGTTACGGACCCGCGAAGACATGAAATATCGACTTACGACACCTTTGGAAGCAACTGATACCTATTGCATAAGTCAAACAATGGGAACCTATTTTGGACCCTTTTCTCTTACTAGGGCCACCGAAACATTGAAACGGTCTCAATATCTACCTCAACGCACATGACCTTTACGCGCCTGCAAAAACATATAAGCGACTTACGATTCTTTCAGAAGCAACCTATACCTGTTGCATAAGTCAAACAATGGGAACCAAATTCTTCCCTTTTTTTCTTACTAGGGCCCCGTAAACATTAAATCGGTCTCAATAAATACTCGCATGTACATGACCTCTGCGCACCCGCGAAAACATATTATCGACTTCCGAAATTTTTCAGAGGCAACCGGTACCTGTTGCATAAGTCAAACAATGGGAACCAAATTTTTTTCTCTTTTTCTCTCTTACTAGGGCCACAGAAACATTAAATCAGTCTCAATAAATACCCGCATGTACATGACCCCTGTGCGCCCGCGAAAACATATTATCGACTTCCGAATTTTTTCGGAAGCAACCGGTACCTGTTGCATAAGTCAAGCAATGGGAACCAAAATTTTTTCCCTTTTTCTCTCTTACTAGGGCCCCCGAAACCTTAAATTGGTCTCAATAACTACCCGCACGAATATGACCTCTGTGTGCCCGCAAAAACATAGAATCAAAGTTCTAACGCCTTCGGAAGCAACCGGTTCCTGTTGCATAAGTAAAAAAGAAATCTGACTTTTGCCCTACCCTTCTTTTTAAATACATAGACGAGAACTGTAACTTGGCTTTGACGACTTCCCACTCAAACGTAGCAGTTTTTCTCGCTGCGCAGAAACAGCCATATGCGGCTCCTGCGCGCACCCAAAGATATAGCAGGATACCAAAATCTTTCCCATAAAAATATCTTATATTTGAAATTGGACAATGACATAAGAATAAATGATAATTAAAAAAAAAAGGATAGAAATAAATTATAATAAAAAAAAAAAAAAAAAAAAAAAAATGGCACAGCCGGGGTTCGAACCTCTGACCACCGGGTCCCAAAAGGGCTCTTGGCACAGCGGTCTTACCCACTGTGCTATCGAGGCAACTGGAAATTATGCTGGATATATATACCTATAATTATATCTCCCCCCTTCCCATAATTCCTTGGGGAAAAAAACAAAATGGCTGCCATGAAAAACAAAATGGCGGCCAAACCATCGATGTAAACAATGAGGGGAGTTTTAAAGTGATTATAGGTCTTCTTTGAAAGCTGATATGTAATCCTTAGCAACCTGACATGCATTCTCCATCCATACACGCCAGAATTTACCGACATTGGGCGAGATTTTAGGAAAACAGGGTGACAGAAGAACTTGGTCGGATGTTTTCGGTGCATACTACCAGGTTCACAACCCTATATCCGGTTTGTCTTTCTAGTTTAGGCCAGCTTCCACACTGCACATTGATACATTAAATATGCTAAGATGATCAATAGACAGTGTAAAAGCCCCAGAAAATATTGTAACATGTGGATAAAAAAGACAGACAACTCTTTCTGTAGCAACTTGTTCCTGTAGCATGAGTCGAACAAAAGGAACTATGTTTTGTATTATTTCTCTTCATATGTAGACAAGAAACGTAGTTACGATGACTACCAATTCGTATGTGCCAGTTACGGACCCGCGAAGACATGAAATATCGACTTACGACACCTTTGGAAGCAACTGATACCTATTGCATAAGTCAAACAATGGGAACCTATTTTGGACCCTTTTCTCTTACTAGGGCCACCGAAACATTGAAACGGTCTCAATATCTACCTCAACGCACATGACCTTTACGCGCCTGCAAAAACATATAAGCGACTTACGATTCTTTCAGAAGCAACCTATACCTGTTGCATAAGTCAAACAATGGGAACCAAATTCTTCCCTTTTTTTCTTACTAGGGCCCCGTAAACATTAAATCGGTCTCAATAAATACTCGCATGTACATGACCTCTGCGCACCCGCGAAAACATATTATCGACTTCCGAAATTTTTCAGAGGCAACCGGTACCTGTTGCATAAGTCAAACAATGGGAACCAAATTTTTTTCTCTTTTTCTCTCTTACTAGGGCCACAGAAACATTAAATCAGTCTCAATAAATACCCGCATGTACATGACCCCTGTGCGCCCGCGAAAACATATTATCGACTTCCGAATTTTTTCGGAAGCAACCGGTACCTGTTGCATAAGTCAAGCAATGGGAACCAAAATTTTTTCCCTTTTTCTCTCTTACTAGGGCCCCCGAAACCTTAAATTGGTCTCAATAACTACCCGCACGAATATGACCTCTGTGTGCCCGCAAAAACATAGAATCAAAGTTCTAACGCCTTCGGAAGCAACCGGTTCCTGTTGCATAAGTAAAAAAGAAATCTGACTTTTGCCCTACCCTTCTTTCTAAATACATAGACGAGAACTGTAACTTGGCTTTGACGACTTCCCACTCAAACGTAGCAGTTTTTCTCGCTGCGCAGAAACAGCCATATGCGGCTCCTGCGCGCACCCAAAGATATAGCAGGATACCAAAATCTTTCCCATAAAAATATCTTATATTTGAAATTGGACAATGACATAAGAATAAATGATAATTAAAAAAAAAAGGATAGAAATAAATTATAATAAAAAAAAAAAAAAAAAAAAAAAAAATGGCACAGCCGGGGTTCGAACCTCTGACCACCGGGTCCCAAAAGGGCTCTTGGCACAGCGGTCTTACCCACTGTGCTATCGAGGCAACTGGAAATTATGCTGGATATATATACCTATAATTATATCTCCCCCCCTTCCCATAATTCCTTGGGGAAAAAAACAAAATGGCTGCCATGAAAAACAAAATGGCGGCCAAACCATCGATGTAAACAATGAGGGGAGTTTTAAAGTGATTATAGGTCTTCTTTGAAAGCTGATATGTAATCCTTAGCAACCTGACATGCATTCTCCATCCATACACGCCAGAATTTACCGACATTGGGCGAGATTTTAGGAAAACAGGGTGACAGAAGAACTTGGTCGGATGTTTTCGGGCATACTACCAGGTTCACAACCCTATATCCGGTTTGTCTTTCTAGTTTAGGCCAGCTTCCACACTGCACATTGATACATTAAATATGCTAAGATGATCAATAGACAGTGTAAAAGCCCCAGAAAATATTGTAACATGTGGATAAAAAAGACAGACAACTCTTTCTGTAGCAACTTGTTCCTGTAGCATGAGTCGAACAAAAGGAACTATGTTTTGTATTATTTCTCTTCATATGTAGACAAGAAACGTAGTTACGATGACTACCAATTCGTATGTGCCAGTTACGGACCCGCGAAGACATGAAATATCGACTTACGACACCTTTGGAAGCAACTGATACCTATTGCATAAGTCAAACAATGGGAACCTATTTTGGACCCTTTTCTCTTACTAGGGCCACCGAAACATTGAAACGGTCTCAATATCTACCTCAACGCACATGACCTTTACGCGCCTGCAAAAACATATAAGCGACTTACGATTCTTTCAGAAGCAACCTATACCTGTTGCATAAGTCAAACAATGGGAACCAAATTCTTCCCTTTTTTTCTTACTAGGGCCCCGTAAACATTAAATCGGTCTCAATAAATACTCGCATGTACATGACCTCTGCGCACCCGCGAAAACATATTATCGACTTCCGAAATTTTTCAGAGGCAACCGGTACCTGTTGCATAAGTCAAACAATGGGAACCAAATTTTTTTCTCTTTTTCTCTCTTACTAGGGCCACAGAAACATTAAATCAGTCTCAATAAATACCCGCATGTACATGACCCCTGTGCGCCCGCGAAAACATATTATCGACTTCCGAATTTTTTCGGAAGCAACCGGTACCTGTTGCATAAGTCAAGCAATGGGAACCAAAATTTTTTCCCTTTTTCTCTCTTACTAGGGCCCCCGAAACCTTAAATTGGTCTCAATAACTACCCGCACGAATATGACCTCTGTGTGCCCGCAAAAACATAGAATCAAAGTTCTAACGCCTTCGGAAGCAACCGGTTCCTGTTGCATAAGTAAAAAAGAAATCTGACTTTTGCCCTACCCTTCTTTCTAAATACATAGACGAGAACTGTAACTTGGCTTTGACGACTTCCCACTCAAACGTAGCAGTTTTTCTCGCTGCGCAGAAACAGCCATATGCGGCTCCTGCGCGCACCCAAAGATATAGCAGGATACCAAAATCTTTCCCATAAAAATATCTTATATTTGAAATTGGACAATGACATAAGAATAAATGATAATTAAAAAAAAAAGGATAGAAATAAATTATAATAAAAAAAAAAAAAAAAAAAAAAAAATGGCACAGCCGGGGTTCGAACCTCTGACCACCGGGTCCCAAAAGGGCTCTTGGCACAGCGGTCTTACCCACTGTGCTATCGAGGCAACTGGAAATTATGCTGGATATATATACCTATAATTATATCTCCCCCCCTTCCCATAATTCCTTGGGGAAAAAAACAAAATGGCTGCCATGAAAAACAAAATGGCGGCCAAACCATCGATGTAAACAATGAGGGGAGTTTTAAAGTGATTATAGGTCTTCTTTGAAAGCTGATATGTAATCCTTAGCAACCTGACATGCATTCTCCATCCATACACGCCAGAATTTACCGACATTGGGCGAGATTTTAGGAAAACAGGGTGACAGAAGAACTTGGTCGGATGTTTTCGGGCATACTACCAGGTTCACAACCCTATATCCGGTTTGTCTTTCTAGTTTAGGCCAGCTTCCACACTGCACATTGATACATTAAATATGCTAAGATGATCAATAGACAGTGTAAAAGCCCCAGAAAATATTGTAACATGTGGATAAAAAAGACAGACAACTCTTTCTGTAGCAACTTGTTCCTGTAGCATGAGTCGAACAAAAGGAACTATGTTTTGTATTATTTCTCTTCATATGTAGACAAGAAACGTAGTTACGATGACTACCAATTCGTATGTGCCAGTTACGGACCCGCGAAGACATGAAATATCGACTTACGACACCTTTGGAAGCAACTGATACCTATTGCATAAGTCAAACAATGGGAACCTATTTTGGACCCTTTTCTCTTACTAGGGCCACCGAAACATTGAAACGGTCTCAATATCTACCTCAACGCACATGACCTTTACGCGCCTGCAAAAACATATAAGCGACTTACGATTCTTTCAGAAGCAACCTATACCTGTTGCATAAGTCAAACAATGGGAACCAAATTCTTCCCTTTTTTTCTTACTAGGGCCCCGTAAACATTAAATCGGTCTCAATAAATACTCGCATGTACATGACCTCTGCGCACCCGCGAAAACATATTATCGACTTCCGAAATTTTTCAGAGGCAACCGGTACCTGTTGCATAAGTCAAACAATGGGAACCAAATTTTTTTCTCTTTTTCTCTCTTACTAGGGCCACAGAAACATTAAATCAGTCTCAATAAATACCCGCATGTACATGACCCCTGTGCGCCCGCGAAAACATATTATCGACTTCCGAATTTTTTCGGAAGCAACCGGTACCTGTTGCATAAGTCAAGCAATGGGAACCAAAATTTTTTCCCTTTTTCTCTCTTACTAGGGCCCCCGAAACCTTAAATTGGTCTCAATAACTACCCGCACGAATATGACCTCTGTGTGCCCGCAAAAACATAGAATCAAAGTTCTAACGCCTTCGGAAGCAACCGGTTCCTGTTGCATAAGTAAAAAAGAAATCTGACTTTTGCCCTACCCTTCTTTCTAAATACATAAACGAGAACTGTAACTTGGCTTTGACGACTTCCCACTCAAACGTAGCAGTTTTTCTCGCTGCGCAGAAACAGCCATATGCGGCTCCTGCGCGCACCCAAAGATATAGCAGGATACCAAAATCTTTCCCATAAAAATATCTTATATTTGAAATTGGACAATGACATAAGAATAAATGATAATTAAAAAAAAAAGGATAGAAATAAATTATAATAAAAAAAAAAAAAAAAAAAAATGGCACAGCCGGGGTTCGAACCTCTGACCACCGGGTCCCAAAAGGGCTCTTGGCACAGCGGTCTTACCCACTGTGCTATCGAGGCAACTGGAAATTATGCTGGATATATATACCTATAATTATATCTCCCCCCCTTCCCATAATTCCTTGGGGAAAAAAACAAAATGGCTGCCATGAAAAACAAAATGGCGGCCAAACCATCGATGTAAACAATGAGGGGAGTTTTAAAGTGATTATAGGTCTTCTTTGAAAGCTGATATGTAATCCTTAGCAACCTGACATGCATTCTCCATCCATACACGCCAGAATTTACCGACATTGGGCGAGATTTTAGGAAAACAGGGTGACAGAAGAACTTGGTCGGATGTTTTCGGGCATACTACCAGGTTCACAACCCTATATCCGGTTTGTCTTTCTAGTTTAGGCCAGCTTCCACACTGCACATTGATACATTAAATATGCTAAGATGATCAATAGACAGTGTAAAAGCCCCAGAAAATATTGTAACATGTGGATAAAAAAGACAGACAACTCTTTCTGTAGCAACTTGTTCCTGTAGCATGAGTCGAACAAAAGGAACTATGTTTTGTATTATTTCTCTTCATATGTAGACAAGAAACGTAGTTACGATGACTACCAATTCGTATGTGCCAGTTACGGACCCGCGAAGACATGAAATATCGACTTACGACACCTTTGGAAGCAACTGATACCTATTGCATAAGTCAAACAATGGGAACCTATTTTGGACCCTTTTCTCTTACTAGGGCCACCGAAACATTGAAACGGTCTCAATATCTACCTCAACGCACATGACCTTTACGCGCCTGCAAAAACATATAAGTGACTTACGATTCTTTCAGAAGCAACCTATACCTGTTGCATAAGTCAAACAATGGGAACCAAATTCTTCCCTTTTTTTCTTACTAGGGCCCCGTAAACATTAAATCGGTCTCAATAAATACTCGCATGTACATGACCTCTGCGCACCCGCGAAAACATATTATCGACTTCCGAAATTTTTCAGAGGCAACCGGTACCTGTTGCATAAGTCAAACAATGGGAACCAAATTTTTTTCTCTTTTTCTCTCTTACTAGGGCCACAGAAACATTAAATCAGTCTCAATAAATACCCGCATGTACATGACCCCTGTGCGCCCGCGAAAACATATTATCGACTTCCGAATTTTTTCGGAAGCAACCGGTACCTGTTGCATAAGTCAAGCAATGGGAACCAAAATTTTTTCCCTTTTTCTCTCTTACTAGGGCCCCCGAAACCTTAAATTGGTCTCAATAACTACCCGCACGAATATGACCTCTGTGTGCCCGCAAAAACATAGAATCAAAGTTCTAACGCCTTCGGAAGCAACCGGTTCCTGTTGCATAAGTAAAAAAGAAATCTGACTTTTGCCCTACCCTTCTTTCTAAATACATAGACGAGAACTGTAACTTGGCTTTGACGACTTCCCACTCAAACGTAGCAGTTTTTCTCGCTGCGCAGAAACAGCCATATGCGGCTCCTGCGCGCACCCAAAGATATAGCAGGATACCAAAATCTTTCCCATAAAAATATCTTATATTTGAAATTGGACAATGACATAAGAATAAATGATAATTAAAAAAAAAAGGATAGAAATAAATTATAATAAAAAAAAAAAAAAAAAAAAAAAAAATGGCACAGCCGGGGTTCGAACCTCTGACCACCGGGTCCCAAAAGGGCTCTTGGCACAGCGGTCTTACCCACTGTGCTATCGAGGCAACTGGAAATTATGCTGGATATATATACCTATAATTATATCTCCCCCCCTTCCCATAATTCCTTGGGGAAAAAAACAAAATGGCTGCCATGAAAAACAAAATGGCGGCCAAACCATCGATGTAAACAATGAGGGGAGTTTTAAAGTGATTATAGGTCTTCTTTGAAAGCTGATATGTAATCCTTAGCAACCTGACATGCATTCTCCATCCATACACGCCAGAATTTACCGACATTGGGCGAGATTTTAGGAAAACAGGGTGACAGAAGAACTTGGTCGGATGTTTTCGGGCATACTACCAGGTTCACAACCCTATATCCGGTTTGTCTTTCTAGTTTAGGCCAGCTTCCACACTGCACATTGATACATTAAATATGCTAAGATGATCAATAGACAGTGTAAAAGCCCCAGAAAATATTGTAACATGTGGATAAAAAAGACAGACAACTCTTTCTGTAGCAACTTGTTCCTGTAGCATGAGTCGAACAAAAGGAACTATGTTTTGTATTATTTCTCTTCATATGTAGACAAGAAACGTAGTTACGATGACTACCAATTCGTATGTGCCAGTTACGGACCCGCGAAGACATGAAATATCGACTTACGACACCTTTGGAAGCAACTGATACCTATTGCATAAGTCAAACAATGGGAACCTATTTTGGACCCTTTTCTCTTACTAGGGCCACCGAAACATTGAAACGGTCTCAATATCTACCTCAACGCACATGACCTTTACGCGCCTGCAAAAACATATAAGCGACTTACGATTCTTTCAGAAGCAACCTATACCTGTTGCATAAGTCAAACAATGGGAACCAAATTCTTCCCTTTTTTTCTTACTAGGGCCCCGTAAACATTAAATCGGTCTCAATAAATACTCGCATGTACATGACCTCTGCGCACCCGCGAAAACATATTATCGACTTCCGAAATTTTTCAGAGGCAACCGGTACCTGTTGCATAAGTCAAACAATGGGAACCAAATTTTTTTCTCTTTTTCTCTCTTACTAGGGCCACAGAAACATTAAATCAGTCTCAATAAATACCCGCATGTACATGACCCCTGTGCGCCCGCGAAAACATATTATCGACTTCCGAATTTTTTCGGAAGCAACCGGTACCTGTTGCATAAGTCAAGCAATGGGAACCAAAATTTTTTCCCTTTTTCTCTCTTACTAGGGCCCCCGAAACCTTAAATTGGTCTCAATAACTACCCGCACGAATATGACCTCTGTGTGCCCGCAAAAACATAGAATCAAAGTTCTAACGCCTTCGGAAGCAACCGGTTCCTGTTGCATAAGTAAAAAAGAAATCTGACTTTTGCCCTACCCTTCTTTCTAAATACATAGACGAGAACTGTAACTTGGCTTTGACGACTTCCCACTCAAACGTAGCAGTTTTTCTCGCTGCGCAGAAACAGCCATATGCGGCTCCTGCGCGCACCCAAAGATATAGCAGGATACCAAAATCTTTCCCATAAAAATATCTTATATTTGAAATTGGACAATGACATAAGAATAAATGATAATTAAAAAAAAAAGGATAGAAATAAATTATAATAAAAAAAAAAAAAAAAAAAAAAAAAATGGCACAGCCGGGGTTCGAACCTCTGACCACCGGGTCCCAAAAGGGCTCTTGGCACAGCGGTCTTACCCACTGTGCTATCGAGGCAACTGGAAATTATGCTGGATATATATACCTATAATTATATCTCCCCCCCTTCCCATAATTCCTTGGGGAAAAAAACAAAATGGCTGCCATGAAAAACAAAATGGCGGCCAAACCATCGATGTAAACAATGAGGGGAGTTTTAAAGTGATTATAGGTCTTCTTTGAAAGCTGATATGTAATCCTTAGCAACCTGACATGCATTCTCCATCCATACACGCCAGAATTTACCGACATTGGGCGAGATTTTAGGAAAACAGGGTGACAGAAGAACTTGGTCGGATGTTTTCGGGCATACTACCAGGTTCACAACCCTATATCCGGTTTGTCTTTCTAGTTTAGGCCAGCTTCCACACTGCACATTGATACATTAAATATGCTAAGATGATCAATAGACAGTGTAAAAGCCCCAGAAAATATTGTAACATGTGGATAAAAAAGACAGACAACTCTTTCTGTAGCAACTTGTTCCTGTAGCATGAGTCGAACAAAAGGAACTATGTTTTGTATTATTTCTCTTCATATGTAGACAAGAAACGTAGTTACGATGACTACCAATTCGTATGTGCCAGTTACGGACCCGCGAAGACATGAAATATCGACTTACGACACCTTTGGAAGCAACTGATACCTATTGCATAAGTCAAACAATGGGAACCTATTTTGGACCCTTTTCTCTTACTAGGGCCACCGAAACATTGAAACGGTCTCAATATCTACCTCAACGCACATGACCTTTACGCGCCTGCAAAAACATATAAGCGACTTACGATTCTTTCAGAAGCAACCTATACCTGTTGCATAAGTCAAACAATGGGAACCAAATTCTTCCCTTTTTTTCTTACTAGGGCCCCGTAAACATTAAATCGGTCTCAATAAATACTCGCATGTACATGACCTCTGCGCACCCGCGAAAACATATTATCGACTTCCGAAATTTTTCAGAGGCAACCGGTACCTGTTGCATAAGTCAAACAATGGGAACCAAATTTTTTTCTCTTTTTCTCTCTTACTAGGGCCACAGAAACATTAAATCAGTCTCAATAAATACCCGCATGTACATGACCCCTGTGCGCCCGCGAAAACATATTATCGACTTCCGAATTTTTTCGGAAGCAACCGGTACCTGTTGCATAAGTCAAGCAATGGGAACCAAAATTTTTTCCCTTTTTCTCTCTTACTAGGGCCCCCGAAACCTTAAATTGGTCTCAATAACTACCCGCACGAATATGACCTCTGTGTGCCCGCAAAAACATAGAATCAAAGTTCTAACGCCTTCGGAAGCAACCGGTTCCTGTTGCATAAGTAAAAAAGAAATCTGACTTTTGCCCTACCCTTCTTTTTAAATACATAGACGAGAACTGTAACTTGGCTTTGACGACTTCCCACTCAAACGTAGCAGTTTTTCTCGCTGCGCAGAAACAGCCATATGCGGCTCCTGCGCGCACCCAAAGATATAGCAGGATACCAAAATCTTTCCCATAAAAATATCTTATATTTGAAATTGGACAATGACATAAGAATAAATGATAATTAAAAAAAAAAGGATAGAAATAAATTATAATAAAAAAAAAAAAAAAAAAAAAAAAATGGCACAGCCGGGGTTCGAACCTCTGACCACCGGGTCCCAAAAGGGCTCTTGGCACAGCGGTCTTACCCACTGTGCTATCGAGGCAACTGGAAATTATGCTGGATATATATACCTATAATTATATCTCCCCCCTTCCCATAATTCCTTGGGGAAAAAAACAAAATGGCTGCCATGAAAAACAAAATGGCGGCCAAACCATCGATGTAAACAATGAGGGGAGTTTTAAAGTGATTATAGGTCTTCTTTGAAAGCTGATATGTAATCCTTAGCAACCTGACATGCATTCTCCATCCATACACGCCAGAATTTACCGACATTGGGCGAGATTTTAGGAAAACAGGGTGACAGAAGAACTTGGTCGGATGTTTTCGGGCATACTACCAGGTTCACAACCCTATATCCGGTTTGTCTTTCTAGTTTAGGCCAGCTTCCACACTGCACATTGATACATTAAATATGCTAAGATGATCAATAGACAGTGTAAAAGCCCCAGAAAATATTGTAACATGTGGATAAAAAAGACAGACAACTCTTTCTGTAGCAACTTGTTCCTGTAGCATGAGTCGAACAAAAGGAACTATGTTTTGTATTATTTCTCTTCATATGTAGACAAGAAACGTAGTTACGATGACTACCAATTCGTATGTGCCAGTTACGGACCCGCGAAGACATGAAATATCGACTTACGACACCTTTGGAAGCAACTGATACCTATTGCATAAGTCAAACAATGGGAACCTATTTTGGACCCTTTTCTCTTACTAGGGCCACCGAAACATTGAAACGGTCTCAATATCTACCTCAACGCACATGACCTTTACGCGCCTGCAAAAACATATAAGCGACTTACGATTCTTTCAGAAGCAACCTATACCTGTTGCATAAGTCAAACAATGGGAACCAAATTCTTCCCTTTTTTTCTTACTAGGGCCCCGTAAACATTAAATCGGTCTCAATAAATACTCGCATGTACATGACCTCTGCGCACCCGCGAAAACATATTATCGACTTCCGAAATTTTTCAGAGGCAACCGGTACCTGTTGCATAAGTCAAACAATGGGAACCAAATTTTTTTCTCTTTTTCTCTCTTACTAGGGCCACAGAAACATTAAATCAGTCTCAATAAATACCCGCATGTACATGACCCCTGTGCGCCCGCGAAAACATATTATCGACTTCCGAATTTTTTCGGAAGCAACCGGTACCTGTTGCATAAGTCAAGCAATGGGAACCAAAATTTTTTCCCTTTTTCTCTCTTACTAGGGCCCCCGAAACCTTAAATTGGTCTCAATAACTACCCGCACGAATATGACCTCTGTGTGCCCGCAAAAACATAGAATCAAAGTTCTAACGCCTTCGGAAGCAACCGGTTCCTGTTGCATAAGTAAAAAAGAAATCTGACTTTTGCCCTACCCTTCTTTCTAAATACATAGACGAGAACTGTAACTTGGCTTTGACGACTTCCCACTCAAACGTAGCAGTTTTTCTCGCTGCGCAGAAACAGCCATATGCGGCTCCTGCGCGCACCCAAAGATATAGCAGGATACCAAAATCTTTCCCATAAAAATATCTTATATTTGAAATTGGACAATGACATAAGAATAAATGATAATTAAAAAAAAAAGGATAGAAATAAATTATAATAAAAAAAAAAAAAAAAAAAAAAAAAATGGCACAGCCGGGGTTCGAACCTCTGACCACCGGGTCCCAAAAGGGCTCTTGGCACAGCGGTCTTACCCACTGTGCTATCGAGGCAACTGGAAATTATGCTGGATATATATACCTATAATTATATCTCCCCCCCTTCCCATAATTCCTTGGGGAAAAAAACAAAATGGCTGCCATGAAAAACAAAATGGCGGCCAAACCATCGATGTAAACAATGAGGGGAGTTTTAAAGTGATTATAGGTCTTCTTTGAAAGCTGATATGTAATCCTTAGCAACCTGACATGCATTCTCCATCCATACACGCCAGAATTTACCGACATTGGGCGAGATTTTAGGAAAACAGGGTGACAGAAGAACTTGGTCGGATGTTTTCGGGCATACTACCAGGTTCACAACCCTATATCCGGTTTGTCTTTCTAGTTTAGGCCAGCTTCCACACTGCACATTGATACATTAAATATGCTAAGATGATCAATAGACAGTGTAAAAGCCCCAGAAAATATTGTAACATGTGGATAAAAAAGACAGACAACTCTTTCTGTAGCAACTTGTTCCTGTAGCATGAGTCGAACAAAAGGAACTATGTTTTGTATTATTTCTCTTCATATGTAGACAAGAAACGTAGTTACGATGACTACCAATTCGTATGTGCCAGTTACGGACCCGCGAAGACATGAAATATCGACTTACGACACCTTTGGAAGCAACTGATACCTATTGCATAAGTCAAACAATGGGAACCTATTTTGGACCCTTTTCTCTTACTAGGGCCACCGAAACATTGAAACGGTCTCAATATCTACCTCAACGCACATGACCTTTACGCGCCTGCAAAAACATATAAGCGACTTACGATTCTTTCAGAAGCAACCTATACCTGTTGCATAAGTCAAACAATGGGAACCAAATTCTTCCCTTTTTTTCTTACTAGGGCCCCGTAAACATTAAATCGGTCTCAATAAATACTCGCATGTACATGACCTCTGCGCACCCGCGAAAACATATTATCGACTTCCGAAATTTTTCAGAGGCAACCGGTACCTGTTGCATAAGTCAAACAATGGGAACCAAATTTTTTTCTCTTTTTCTCTCTTACTAGGGCCACAGAAACATTAAATCAGTCTCAATAAATACCCGCATGTACATGACCCCTGTGCGCCCGCGAAAACATATTATCGACTTCCGAATTTTTTCGGAAGCAACCGGTACCTGTTGCATAAGTCAAGCAATGGGAACCAAAATTTTTTCCCTTTTTCTCTCTTACTAGGGCCCCCGAAACCTTAAATTGGTCTCAATAACTACCCGCACGAATATGACCTCTGTGTGCCCGCAAAAACATAGAATCAAAGTTCTAACGCCTTCGGAAGCAACCGGTTCCTGTTGCATAAGTAAAAAAGAAATCTGACTTTTGCCCTACCCTTCTTTCTAAATACATAGACGAGAACTGTAACTTGGCTTTGACGACTTCCCACTCAAACGTAGCAGTTTTTCTCGCTGCGCAGAAACAGCCATATGCGGCTCCTGCGCGCACCCAAAGATATAGCAGGATACCAAAATCTTTCCCATAAAAATATCTTATATTTGAAATTGGACAATGACATAAGAATAAATGATAATTAAAAAAAAAAGGATAGAAATAAATTATAATAAAAAAAAAAAAAAAAAAAAATGGCACAGCCGGGGTTCGAACCTCTGACCACCGGGTCCCAAAAGGGCTCTTGGCACAGCGGTCTTACCCACTGTGCTATCGAGGCAACTGGAAATTATGCTGGATATATATACCTATAATTATATCTCCCCCCCTTCCCATAATTCCTTGGGGAAAAAAACAAAATGGCTGCCATGAAAAACAAAATGGCGGCCAAACCATCGATGTAAACAATGAGGGGAGTTTTAAAGTGATTATAGGTCTTCTTTGAAAGCTGATATGTAATCCTTAGCAACCTGACATGCATTCTCCATCCATACACGCCAGAATTTACCGACATTGGGCGAGATTTTAGGAAAACAGGGTGACAGAAGAACTTGGTCGGATGTTTTCGGGCATACTACCAGGTTCACAACCCTATATCCGGTTTGTCTTTCTAGTTTAGGCCAGCTTCCACACTGCACATTGATACATTAAATATGCTAAGATGATCAATAGACAGTGTAAAAGCCCCAGAAAATATTGTAACATGTGGATAAAAAAGACAGACAACTCTTTCTGTAGCAACTTGTTCCTGTAGCATGAGTCGAACAAAAGGAACTATGTTTTGTATTATTTCTCTTCATATGTAGACAAGAAACGTAGTTACGATGACTACCAATTCGTATGTGCCAGTTACGGACCCGCGAAGACATGAAATATCGACTTACGACACCTTTGGAAGCAACTGATACCTATTGCATAAGTCAAACAATGGGAACCTATTTTGGACCCTTTTCTCTTACTAGGGCCACCGAAACATTGAAACGGTCTCAATATCTACCTCAACGCACATGACCTTTACGCGCCTGCAAAAACATATAAGTGACTTACGATTCTTTCAGAAGCAACCTATACCTGTTGCATAAGTCAAACAATGGGAACCAAATTCTTCCCTTTTTTTCTTACTAGGGCCCCGTAAACATTAAATCGGTCTCAATAAATACTCGCATGTACATGACCTCTGCGCACCCGCGAAAACATATTATCGACTTCCGAAATTTTTCAGAGGCAACCGGTACCTGTTGCATAAGTCAAACAATGGGAACCAAATTTTTTTCTCTTTTTCTCTCTTACTAGGGCCACAGAAACATTAAATCAGTCTCAATAAATACCCGCATGTACATGACCCCTGTGCGCCCGCGAAAACATATTATCGACTTCCGAATTTTTTCGGAAGCAACCGGTACCTGTTGCATAAGTCAAGCAATGGGAACCAAAATTTTTTCCCTTTTTCTCTCTTACTAGGGCCCCCGAAACCTTAAATTGGTCTCAATAACTACCCGCACGAATATGACCTCTGTGTGCCCGCAAAAACATAGAATCAAAGTTCTAACGCCTTCGGAAGCAACCGGTTCCTGTTGCATAAGTAAAAAAGAAATCTGACTTTTGCCCTACCCTTCTTTCTAAATACATAGACGAGAACTGTAACTTGGCTTTGACGACTTCCCACTCAAACGTAGCAGTTTTTCTCGCTGCGCAGAAACAGCCATATGCGGCTCCTGCGCGCACCCAAAGATATAGCAGGATACCAAAATCTTTCCCATAAAAATATCTTATATTTGAAATTGGACAATGACATAAGAATAAATGATAATTAAAAAAAAAAGGATAGAAATAAATTATAATAAAAAAAAAAAAAAAAAAAAAATGGCACAGCCGGGGTTCGAACCTCTGACCACCGGGTCCCAAAAGGGCTCTTGGCACAGCGGTCTTACCCACTGTGCTATCGAGGCAACTGGAAATTATGCTGGATATATATACCTATAATTATATCTCCCCCCCTTCCCATAATTCCTTGGGGAAAAAAACAAAATGGCTGCCATGAAAAACAAAATGGCGGCCAAACCATCGATGTAAACAATGAGGGGAGTTTTAAAGTGATTATAGGTCTTCTTTGAAAGCTGATATGTAATCCTTAGCAACCTGACATGCATTCTCCATCCATACACGCCAGAATTTACCGACATTGGGCGAGATTTTAGGAAAACAGGGTGACAGAAGAACTTGGTCGGATGTTTTCGGGCATACTACCAGGTTCACAACCCTATATCCGGTTTGTCTTTCTAGTTTAGGCCAGCTTCCACACTGCACATTGATACATTAAATATGCTAAGATGATCAATAGACAGTGTAAAAGCCCCAGAAAATATTGTAACATGTGGATAAAAAAGACAGACAACTCTTTCTGTAGCAACTTGTTCCTGTAGCATGAGTCGAACAAAAGGAACTATGTTTTGTATTATTTCTCTTCATATGTAGACAAGAAACGTAGTTACGATGACTACCAATTCGTATGTGCCAGTTACGGACCCGCGAAGACATGAAATATCGACTTACGACACCTTTGGAAGCAACTGATACCTATTGCATAAGTCAAACAATGGGAACCTATTTTGGACCCTTTTCTCTTACTAGGGCCACCGAAACATTGAAACGGTCTCAATATCTACCTCAACGCACATGACCTTTACGCGCCTGCAAAAACATATAAGCGACTTACGATTCTTTCAGAAGCAACCTATACCTGTTGCATAAGTCAAACAATGGGAACCAAATTCTTCCCTTTTTTTCTTACTAGGGCCCCGTAAACATTAAATCGGTCTCAATAAATACTCGCATGTACATGACCTCTGCGCACCCGCGAAAACATATTATCGACTTCCGAAATTTTTCAGAGGCAACCGGTACCTGTTGCATAAGTCAAACAATGGGAACCAAATTTTTTTCTCTTTTTCTCTCTTACTAGGGCCACAGAAACATTAAATCAGTCTCAATAAATACCCGCATGTACATGACCCCTGTGCGCCCGCGAAAACATATTATCGACTTCCGAATTTTTTCGGAAGCAACCGGTACCTGTTGCATAAGTCAAGCAATGGGAACCAAAATTTTTTCCCTTTTTCTCTCTTACTAGGGCCCCCGAAACCTTAAATTGGTCTCAATAACTACCCGCACGAATATGACCTCTGTGTGCCCGCAAAAACATAGAATCAAAGTTCTAACGCCTTCGGAAGCAACCGGTTCCTGTTGCATAAGTAAAAAAGAAATCTGACTTTTGCCCTACCCTTCTTTCTAAATACATAGACGAGAACTGTAACTTGGCTTTGACGACTTCCCACTCAAACGTAGCAGTTTTTCTCGCTGCGCAGAAACAGCCATATGCGGCTCCTGCGCGCACCCAAAGATATAGCAGGATACCAAAATCTTTCCCATAAAAATATCTTATATTTGAAATTGGACAATGACATAAGAATAAATGATAATTAAAAAAAAAAGGATAGAAATAAATTATAATAAAAAAAAAAAAAAAAAAAAAAATGGCACAGCCGGGGTTCGAACCTCTGACCACCGGGTCCCAAAAGGGCTCTTGG
Organism: Tridacna gigas; assembly: GCA_945859785.2. NCBI lineage: Eukaryota > Metazoa > Mollusca > Bivalvia > Cardiida > Cardiidae > Tridacna > Tridacna gigas. The sequence goes on from OX244041.2 coordinate 27,336,155, forward strand.
CACAGCGGTCTTACCCACTGTGCTATCGAGGCAACTGGAAATTATGCTGGATATATATACCTATAATTATATCTCCCCCCCTTCCCATAATTCCTTGGGGAAAAAAACAAAATGGCTGCCATGAAAAACAAAATGGCGGCCAAACCATCGATGTAAACAATGAGGGGAGTTTTAAAGTGATTATAGGTCTTCTTTGAAAGCTGATATGTAATCCTTAGCAACCTGACATGCATTCTCCATCCATACACGCCAGAATTTACCGACATTGGGCGAGATTTTAGGAAAACAGGGTGACAGAAGAACTTGGTCGGATGTTTTCGGGCATACTACCAGGTTCACAACCCTATATCCGGTTTGTCTTTCTAGTTTAGGCCAGCTTCCACACTGCACATTGATACATTAAATATGCTAAGATGATCAATAGACAGTGTAAAAGCCCCAGAAAATATTGTAACATGTGGATAAAAAAGACAGACAACTCTTTCTGTAGCAACTTGTTCCTGTAGCATGAGTCGAACAAAAGGAACTATGTTTTGTATTATTTCTCTTCATATGTAGACAAGAAACGTAGTTACGATGACTACCAATTCGTATGTGCCAGTTACGGACCCGCGAAGACATGAAATATCGACTTACGACACCTTTGGAAGCAACTGATACCTATTGCATAAGTCAAACAATGGGAACCTATTTTGGACCCTTTTCTCTTACTAGGGCCACCGAAACATTGAAACGGTCTCAATATCTACCTCAACGCACATGACCTTTACGCGCCTGCAAAAACATATAAGCGACTTACGATTCTTTCAGAAGCAACCTATACCTGTTGCATAAGTCAAACAATGGGAACCAAATTCTTCCCTTTTTTTCTTACTAGGGCCCCGTAAACATTAAATCGGTCTCAATAAATACTCGCATGTACATGACCTCTGCGCACCCGCGAAAACATATTATCGACTTCCGAAATTTTTCAGAGGCAACCGGTACCTGTTGCATAAGTCAAACAATGGGAACCAAATTTTTTTCTCTTTTTCTCTCTTACTAGGGCCACAGAAACATTAAATCAGTCTCAATAAATACCCGCATGTACATGACCCCTGTGCGCCCGCGAAAACATATTATCGACTTCCGAATTTTTTCGGAAGCAACCGGTACCTGTTGCATAAGTCAAGCAATGGGAACCAAAATTTTTTCCCTTTTTCTCTCTTACTAGGGCCCCCGAAACCTTAAATTGGTCTCAATAACTACCCGCACGAATATGACCTCTGTGTGCCCGCAAAAACATAGAATCAAAGTTCTAACGCCTTCGGAAGCAACCGGTTCCTGTTGCATAAGTAAAAAAGAAATCTGACTTTTGCCCTACCCTTCTTTCTAAATACATAGACAAGAACTGTAACTTGGCTTTGACGACTTCCCACTCAAACGTAGCAGTTTTTCTCGCTGCGCAGAAACAGCCATATGCGGCTCCTGCGCGCACCCAAAGATATAGCAGGATACCAAAATCTTTCCCATAAAAATATCTTATATTTGAAATTGGACAATGACATAAGAATAAATGATAATTAAAAAAAAAAGGATAGAAATAAATTATAATAAAAAAAAAAAAAAAAAAAAAAAATGGCACAGCCGGGGTTCGAACCTCTGACCACCGGGTCCCAAAAGGGCTCTTGGCACAGCGGTCTTACCCACTGTGCTATCGAGGCAACTGGAAATTATGCTGGATATATATACCTATAATTATATCTCCCCCCCTTCCCATAATTCCTTGGGGAAAAAAACAAAATGGCTGCCATGAAAAACAAAATGGCGGCCAAACCATCGATGTAAACAATGAGGGGAGTTTTAAAGTGATTATAGGTCTTCTTTGAAAGCTGATATGTAATCCTTAGCAACCTGACATGCATTCTCCATCCATACACGCAAGAATTTACCGACATTGGGCGAGATTTTAGGAAAACAGGGTGACAGAAGAACTTGGTCGGATGTTTTCGGGCATACTACCAGGTTCACAACCCTATATCCGGTTTGTCTTTCTAGTTTAGGCCAGCTTCCACACTGCACATTGATACATTAAATATGCTAAGATGATCAATAGACAGTGTAAAAGCCCCAGAAAATATTGTAACATGTGGATAAAAAAGACAGACAACTCTTTCTGTAGCAACTTGTTCCTGTAGCATGAGTCGAACAAAAGGAACTATGTTTTGTATTATTTCTCTTCATATGTAGACAAGAAACGTAGTTACGATGACTACCAATTCGTATGTGCCAGTTACGGACCCGCGAAGACATGAAATATCGACTTACGACACCTTTGGAAGCAACTGATACCTATTGCATAAGTCAAACAATGGGAACCTATTTTGGACCCTTTTCTCTTACTAGGGCCACCGAAACATTGAAACGGTCTCAATATCTACCTCAACGCACATGACCTTTACGCGCCTGCAAAAACATATAAGCGACTTACGATTCTTTCAGAAGCAACCTATACCTGTTGCATAAGTCAAACAATGGGAACCAAATTCTTCCCTTTTTTTCTTACTAGGGCCCCGTAAACATTAAATCAGTCTCAATAAATACTCGCATGTACATGACCTCTGCGCACCCGCGAAAACATATTATCGACTTCCGAAATTTTTCAGAGGCAACCGGTACCTGTTGCATAAGTCAAACAATGGGAACCAAATTTTTTTCTCTTTTTCTCTCTTACTAGGGCCACAGAAACATTAAATCAGTCTCAATAAATACCCGCATGTACATGACCCCTGTGCGCCCGCGAAAACATATTATCGACTTCCGAATTTTTTCGGAAGCAACCGGTACCTGTTGCATAAGTCAAGCAATGGGAACCAAAATTTTTTCCCTTTTTCTCTCTTACTAGGGCCCCCGAAACCTTAAATTGGTCTCAATAACTACCCGCACGAATATGACCTCTGTGTGCCCGCAAAAACATAGAATCAAAGTTCTAACGCCTTCGGAAGCAACCGGTTCCTGTTGCATAAGTAAAAAAGAAATCTGACTTTTGCCCTACCCTTCTTTCTAAATACATAGACGAGAACTGTAACTTGGCTTTGACGACTTCCCACTCAAACGTAGCAGTTTTTCTCACTGCGCAGAAACAGCCATATGCGGCTCCTGCGCGCACCCAAAGATATAGCAGGATACCAAAATCTTTCCCATAAAAATATCTTATATTTGAAATTGGACAATGACATAAGAATAAATGATAATTAAAAAAAAAAGGATAGAAATAAATTATAATAAAAAAAAAAAAAAAAAAAAAAATGGCACAGCCGGGGTTCGAACCTCTGACCACCGGGTCCCAAAAGGGCTCTTGGCACAGCGGTCTTACCCACTGTGCTATCGAGGCAACTGGAAATTATGCTGGATATATATACCTATAATTATATCTCCCCCCCTTCCCATAATTCCTTGGGGAAAAAAACAAAATGGCTGCCATGAAAAACAAAATGGCGGCCAAACCATCGATGTAAACAATGAGGGGAGTTTTAAAGTGATTATAGGTCTTCTTTGAAAGCTGATATGTAATCCTTAGCAACCTGACATGCATTCTCCATCCATACACGCCAGAATTTACCGACATTGGGCGAGATTTTAGGAAAACAGGGTGACAGAAGAACTTGGTCGGATGTTTTCGGGCATACTACCAGGTTCACAACCCTATATCCGGTTTGTCTTTCTAGTTTAGGCCAGCTTCCACACTGCACATTGATACATTAAATATGCTAAGATGATCAATAGACAGTGTAAAAGCCCCAGAAAATATTGTAACATGTGGATAAAAAAGACAGACAACTCTTTCTGTAGCAACTTGTTCCTGTAGCATGAGTCGAACAAAAGGAACTATGTTTTGTATTATTTCTCTTCATATGTAGACAAGAAACGTAGTTACGATGACTACCAATTCGTATGTGCCAGTTACGGACCCGCGAAGACATGAAATATCGACTTACGACACCTTTGGAAGCAACTGATACCTATTGCATAAGTCAAACAATGGGAACCTATTTTGGACCCTTTTCTCTTACTAGGGCCACCGAAACATTGAAACGGTCTCAATATCTACCTCAACGCACATGACCTTTACGCGCCTGCAAAAACATATAAGCGACTTACGATTCTTTCAGAAGCAACCTATACCTGTTGCATAAGTCAAACAATGGGAACCAAATTCTTCCCTTTTTTTCTTACTAGGGCCCCGTAAACATTAAATCGGTCTCAATAAATACTCGCATGTACATGACCTCTGCGCACCCGCGAAAACATATTATCGACTTCCGAAATTTTTCAGAGGCAACCGGTACCTGTTGCATAAGTCAAACAATGGGAACCAAATTTTTTTCTCTTTTTCTCTCTTACTAGGGCCACAGAAACATTAAATCAGTCTCAATAAATACCCGCATGTACATGACCCCTGTGCGCCCAAGAAAACATATTATCGACTTCCGAATTTTTTCGGAAGCAACCGGTACCTGTTGCATAAGTCAAGCAATGGGAACCAAAATTTTTTCCCTTTTTCTCTCTTACTAGGGCCCCCGAAACCTTAAATTGGTCTCAATAACTACCCGCACGAATATGACCTCTGTGTGCCCGCAAAAACATAGAATCAAAGTTCTAACGCCTTCGGAAGCAACCGGTTCCTGTTGCATAAGTAAAAAAGAAATCTGACTTTTGCCCTACCCTTCTTTCTAAATACATAGACGAGAACTGTAACTTGGCTTTGACGACTTCCCACTCAAACGTAGCAGTTTTTCTCGCTGCGCAGAAACAGCCATATGCGGCTCCTGCGCGCACCCAAAGATATAGCAGGATACCAAAATCTTTCCCATAAAAATATCTTATATTTGAAATTGGACAATGACATAAGAATAAATGATAATTAAAAAAAAAAGGATAGAAATAAATTATAATAAAAAAAAAAAAAAAAAAAAAAATGGCACAGCCGGGGTTCGAACCTCTGACCACCGGGTCCCAAAAGGGCTCTTGGCACAGCGGTCTTACCCACTGTGCTATCGAGGCAACTGGAAATTATGCTGGATATATATACCTATAATTATATCTCCCCCCCTTCCCATAATTCCTTGGGGAAAAAAACAAAATGGCTGCCATGAAAAACAAAATGGCGGCCAAACCATCGATGTAAACAATGAGGGGAGTTTTAAAGTGATTATAGGTCTTCTTTGAAAGCTGATATGTAATCCTTAGCAACCTGACATGCATTCTCCATCCATACACGCCAGAATTTACCGACATTGGGCGAGATTTTAGGAAAACAGGGTGACAGAAGAACTTGGTCGGATGTTTTCGGGCATACTACCAGGTTCACAACCCTATATCCGGTTTGTCTTTCTAGTTTAGGCCAGCTTCCACACTGCACATTGATACATTAAATATGCTAAGATGATCAATAGACAGTGTAAAAGCCCCAGAAAATATTGTAACATGTGGATAAAAAAGACAGACAACTCTTTCTGTAGCAACTTGTTCCTGTAGCATGAGTCGAACAAAAGGAACTATGTTTTGTATTATTTCTCTTCATATGTAGACAAGAAACGTAGTTACGATGACTACCAATTCGTATGTGCCAGTTACGGACCCGCGAAGACATGAAATATCGACTTACGACACCTTTGGAAGCAACTGATACCTATTGCATAAGTCAAACAATGGGAACCTATTTTGGACCCTTTTCTCTTACTAGGGCCACCGAAACATTGAAACGGTCTCAATATCTACCTCAACGCACATGACCTTTACGCGCCTGCAAAAACATATAAGCGACTTACGATTCTTTCAGAAGCAACCTATACCTGTTGCATAAGTCAAACAATGGGAACCAAATTCTTCCCTTTTTTTCTTACTAGGGCCCCGTAAACATTAAATCGGTCTCAATAAATACTCGCATGTACATGACCTCTGCGCACCCGCGAAAACATATTATCGACTTCCGAAATTTTTCAGAGGCAACCGGTACCTGTTGCATAAGTCAAACAATGGGAACCAAATTTTTTTCTCTTTTTCTCTCTTACTAGGGCCACAGAAACATTAAATCAGTCTCAATAAATACCCGCATGTACATGACCCCTGTGCGCCCGCGAAAACATATTATCGACTTCCGAATTTTTTCGGAAGCAACCGGTACCTGTTGCATAAGTCAAGCAATGGGAACCAAATTTTTTTCCCTTTTTCTCTCTTACTAGGGCCCCCGAAACCTTAAATTGGTCTCAATAACTACCCGCACGAATATGACCTCTGTGTGCCCGCAAAAACATAGAATCAAAGTTCTAACGCCTTCGGAAGCAACCGGTTCCTGTTGCATAAGTAAAAAAGAAATCTGACTTTTGCCCTACCCTTCTTTCTAAATACATAGACGAGAACTGTAACTTGGCTTTGACGACTTCCCACTCAAACGTAGCAGTTTTTCTCGCTGCGCAGAAACAGCCATATGCGGCTCCTGCGCGCACCCAAAGATATAGCAGGATACCAAAATCTTTCCCATAAAAATATCTTATATTTGAAATTGGACAATGACATAAGAATAAATGATAATTAAAAAAAAAAGGATAGAAATAAATTATAATAAAAAAAAAAAAAAAAAAAAAAAATGGCACAGCCGGGGTTCGAACCTCTGACCACCGGGTCCCAAAAGGGCTCTTGGCACAGCGGTCTTACCCACTGTGCTATCGAGGCAACTGGAAATTATGCTGGATATATATACCTATAATTATATCTCCCCCCCTTCCCATAATTCCTTGGGGAAAAAAACAAAATGGCTGCCATGAAAAACAAAATGGCGGCCAAACCATCGATGTAAACAATGAGGGGAGTTTTAAAGTGATTATAGGTCTTCTTTGAAAGCTGATATGTAATCCTTAGCAACCTGACATGCATTCTCCATCCATACACGCCAGAATTTACCGACATTGGGCGAGATTTTAGGAAAACAGGGTGACAGAAGAACTTGGTCGGATGTTTTCGGGCATACTACCAGGTTCACAACCCTATATCCGGTTTGTCTTTCTAGTTTAGGCCAGCTTCCACACTGCACATTGATACATTAAATATGCTAAGATGATCAATAGACAGTGTAAAAGCCCCAGAAAATATTGTAACATGTGGATAAAAAAGACAGACAACTCTTTCTGTAGCAACTTGTTCCTGTAGCATGAGTCGAACAAAAGGAACTATGTTTTGTATTATTTCTCTTCATATGTAGACAAGAAACGTAGTTACGATGACTACCAATTCGTATGTGCCAGTTACGGACCCGCGAAGACATGAAATATCGACTTACGACACCTTTGGAAGCAACTGATACCTATTGCATAAGTCAAACAATGGGAACCTATTTTGGACCCTTTTCTCTTACTAGGGCCACCGAAACATTGAAACGGTCTCAATATCTACCTCAACGCACATGACCTTTACGCGCCTGCAAAAACATATAAGCGACTTACGATTCTTTCAGAAGCAACCTATACCTGTTGCATAAGTCAAACAATGGGAACCAAATTCTTCCCTTTTTTTCTTACTAGGGCCCCGTAAACATTAAATCGGTCTCAATAAATACTCGCATGTACATGACCTCTGCGCACCCGCGAAAACATATTATCGACTTCCGAAATTTTTCAGAGGCAACCGGTACCTGTTGCATAAGTCAAACAATGGGAACCAAATTTTTTTCTCTTTTTCTCTCTTACTAGGGCCACAGAAACATTAAATCAGTCTCAATAAATACCCGCATGTACATGACCCCTGTGCGCCCGCGAAAACATATTATCGACTTCCGAATTTTTTCGGAAGCAACCGGTACCTGTTGCATAAGTCAAGCAATGGGAACCAAAATTTTTTCCCTTTTTCTCTCTTACTAGGGCCCCCGAAACCTTAAATTGGTCTCAATAACTACCCGCACGAATATGACCTCTGTGTGCCCGCAAAAACATAGAATCAAAGTTCTAACGCCTTCGGAAGCAACCGGTTCCTGTTGCATAAGTAAAAAAGAAATCTGACTTTTGCCCTACCCTTCTTTCTAAATACATAGACAAGAACTGTAACTTGGCTTTGACGACTTCCCACTCAAACGTAGCAGTTTTTCTCGCTGCGCAGAAACAGCCATATGCGGCTCCTGCGCGCACCCAAAGATATAGCAGGATACCAAAATCTTTCCCATAAAAATATCTTATATTTGAAATTGGACAATGACATAAGAATAAATGATAATTAAAAAAAAAAGGATAGAAATAAATTATAATAAAAAAAAAAAAAAAAAAAAAAAATGGCACAGCCGGGGTTCGAACCTCTGACCACCGGGTCCCAAAAGGGCTCTTGGCACAGCGGTCTTACCCACTGTGCTATCGAGGCAACTGGAAATTATGCTGGATATATATACCTATAATTATATCTCCCCCCCTTCCCATAATTCCTTGGGGAAAAAAACAAAATGGCTGCCATGAAAAACAAAATGGCGGCCAAACCATCGATGTAAACAATGAGGGGAGTTTTAAAGTGATTATAGGTCTTCTTTGAAAGCTGATATGTAATCCTTAGCAACCTGACATGCATTCTCCATCCATACACGCAAGAATTTACCGACATTGGGCGAGATTTTAGGAAAACAGGGTGACAGAAGAACTTGGTCGGATGTTTTCGGGCATACTACCAGGTTCACAACCCTATATCCGGTTTGTCTTTCTAGTTTAGGCCAGCTTCCACACTGCACATTGATACATTAAATATGCTAAGATGATCAATAGACAGTGTAAAAGCCCCAGAAAATATTGTAACATGTGGATAAAAAAGACAGACAACTCTTTCTGTAGCAACTTGTTCCTGTAGCATGAGTCGAACAAAAGGAACTATGTTTTGTATTATTTCTCTTCATATGTAGACAAGAAACGTAGTTACGATGACTACCAATTCGTATGTGCCAGTTACGGACCCGCGAAGACATGAAATATCGACTTACGACACCTTTGGAAGCAACTGATACCTATTGCATAAGTCAAACAATGGGAACCTATTTTGGACCCTTTTCTCTTACTAGGGCCACCGAAACATTGAAACGGTCTCAATATCTACCTCAACGCACATGACCTTTACGCGCCTGCAAAAACATATAAGCGACTTACGATTCTTTCAGAAGCAACCTATACCTGTTGCATAAGTCAAACAATGGGAACCAAATTCTTCCCTTTTTTTCTTACTAGGGCCCCGTAAACATTAAATCAGTCTCAATAAATACTCGCATGTACATGACCTCTGCGCACCCGCGAAAACATATTATCGACTTCCGAAATTTTTCAGAGGCAACCGGTACCTGTTGCATAAGTCAAACAATGGGAACCAAATTTTTTTCTCTTTTTCTCTCTTACTAGGGCCACAGAAACATTAAATCAGTCTCAATAAATACCCGCATGTACATGACCCCTGTGCGCCCGCGAAAACATATTATCGACTTCCGAATTTTTTCGGAAGCAACCGGTACCTGTTGCATAAGTCAAGCAATGGGAACCAAAATTTTTTCCCTTTTTCTCTCTTACTAGGGCCCCCGAAACCTTAAATTGGTCTCAATAACTACCCGCACGAATATGACCTCTGTGTGCCCGCAAAAACATAGAATCAAAGTTCTAACGCCTTCGGAAGCAACCGGTTCCTGTTGCATAAGTAAAAAAGAAATCTGACTTTTGCCCTACCCTTCTTTCTAAATACATAGACGAGAACTGTAACTTGGCTTTGACGACTTCCCACTCAAACGTAGCAGTTTTTCTCGCTGCGCAGAAACAGCCATATGCGGCTCCTGCGCGCACCCAAAGATATAGCAGGATACCAAAATCTTTCCCATAAAAATATCTTATATTTGAAATTGGACAATGACATAAGAATAAATGATAATTAAAAAAAAAAGGATAGAAATAAATTATAATAAAAAAAAAAAAAAAAAAAAAAATGGCACAGCCGGGGTTCGAACCTCTGACCACCGGGTCCCAAAAGGGCTCTTGGCACAGCGGTCTTACCCACTGTGCTATCGAGGCAACTGGAAATTATGCTGGATATATATACCTATAATTATATCTCCCCCCCTTCCCATAATTCCTTGGGGAAAAAAACAAAATGGCTGCCATGAAAAACAAAATGGCGGCCAAACCATCGATGTAAACAATGAGGGGAGTTTTAAAGTGATTATAGGTCTTCTTTGAAAGCTGATATGTAATCCTTAGCAACCTGACATGCATTCTCCATCCATACACGCCAGAATTTACCGACATTGGGCGAGATTTTAGGAAAACAGGGTGACAGAAGAACTTGGTCGGATGTTTTCGGGCATACTACCAGGTTCACAACCCTATATCCGGTTTGTCTTTCTAGTTTAGGCCAGCTTCCACACTGCACATTGATACATTAAATATGCTAAGATGATCAATAGACAGTGTAAAAGCCCCAGAAAATATTGTAACATGTGGATAAAAAAGACAGACAACTCTTTCTGTAGCAACTTGTTCCTGTAGCATGAGTCGAACAAAAGGAACTATGTTTTGTATTATTTCTCTTCATATGTAGACAAGAAACGTAGTTACGATGACTACCAATTCGTATGTGCCAGTTACGGACCCGCGAAGACATGAAATATCGACTTACGACACCTTTGGAAGCAACTGATACCTATTGCATAAGTCAAACAATGGGAACCTATTTTGGACCCTTTTCTCTTACTAGGGCCACCGAAACATTGAAACGGTCTCAATATCTACCTCAACGCACATGACCTTTACGCGCCTGCAAAAACATATAAGCGACTTACGATTCTTTCAGAAGCAACCTATACCTGTTGCATAAGTCAAACAATGGGAACCAAATTCTTCCCTTTTTTTCTTACTAGGGCCCCGTAAACATTAAATCGGTCTCAATAAATACTCGCATGTACATGACCTCTGCGCACCCGCGAAAACATATTATCGACTTCCGAAATTTTTCAGAGGCAACCGGTACCTGTTGCATAAGTCAAACAATGGGAACCAAATTTTTTTCTCTTTTTCTCTCTTACTAGGGCCACAGAAACATTAAATCAGTCTCAATAAATACCCGCATGTACATGACCCCTGTGCGCCCAAGAAAACATATTATCGACTTCCGAATTTTTTCGGAAGCAACCGGTACCTGTTGCATAAGTCAAGCAATGGGAACCAAAATTTTTTCCCTTTTTCTCTCTTACTAGGGCCCCCGAAACCTTAAATTGGTCTCAATAACTACCCGCACGAATATGACCTCTGTGTGCCCGCAAAAACATAGAATCAAAGTTCTAACGCCTTCGGAAGCAACCGGTTCCTGTTGCATAAGTAAAAAAGAAATCTGACTTTTGCCCTACCCTTCTTTCTAAATACATAGACGAGAACTGTAACTTGGCTTTGACGACTTCCCACTCAAACGTAGCAGTTTTTCTCGCTGCGCAGAAACAGCCATATGCGGCTCCTGCGCGCACCCAAAGATATAGCAGGATACCAAAATCTTTCCCATAAAAATATCTTATATTTGAAATTGGACAATGACATAAGAATAAATGATAATTAAAAAAAAAAGGATAGAAATAAATTATAATAAAAAAAAAAAAAAAAAAAAAAATGGCACAGCCGGGGTTCGAACCTCTGACCACCGGGTCCCAAAAGGGCTCTTGGCACAGCGGTCTTACCCACTGTGCTATCGAGGCAACTGGAAATTATGCTGGATATATATACCTATAATTATATCTCCCCCCCTTCCCATAATTCCTTGGGGAAAAAAACAAAATGGCTGCCATGAAAAACAAAATGGCGGCCAAACCATCGATGTAAACAATGAGGGGAGTTTTAAAGTGATTATAGGTCTTCTTTGAAAGCTGATATGTAATCCTTAGCAACCTGACATGCATTCTCCATCCATACACGCCAGAATTTACCGACATTGGGCGAGATTTTAGGAAAACAGGGTGACAGAAGAACTTGGTCGGATGTTTTCGGGCATACTACCAGGTTCACAACCCTATATCCGGTTTGTCTTTCTAGTTTAGGCCAGCTTCCACACTGCACATTGATACATTAAATATGCTAAGATGATCAATAGACAGTGTAAAAGCCCCAGAAAATATTGTAACATGTGGATAAAAAAGACAGACAACTCTTTCTGTAGCAACTTGTTCCTGTAGCATGAGTCGAACAAAAGGAACTATGTTTTGTATTATTTCTCTTCATATGTAGACAAGAAACGTAGTTACGATGACTACCAATTCGTATGTGCCAGTTACGGACCCGCGAAGACATGAAATATCGACTTACGACACCTTTGGAAGCAACTGATACCTATTGCATAAGTCAAACAATGGGAACCTATTTTGGACCCTTTTCTCTTACTAGGGCCACCGAAACATTGAAACGGTCTCAATATCTACCTCAACGCACATGACCTTTACGCGCCTGCAAAAACATATAAGCGACTTACGATTCTTTCAGAAGCAACCTATACCTGTTGCATAAGTCAAACAATGGGAACCAAATTCTTCCCTTTTTTTCTTACTAGGGCCCCGTAAACATTAAATCGGTCTCAATAAATACTCGCATGTACATGACCTCTGCGCACCCGCGAAAACATATTATCGACTTCCGAAATTTTTCAGAGGCAACCGGTACCTGTTGCATAAGTCAAACAATGGGAACCAAATTTTTTTCTCTTTTTCTCTCTTACTAGGGCCACAGAAACATTAAATCAGTCTCAATAAATACCCGCATGTACATGACCCCTGTGCGCCCGCGAAAACATATTATCGACTTCCGAATTTTTTCGGAAGCAACCGGTACCTGTTGCATAAGTCAAGCAATGGGAACCAAATTTTTTTCCCTTTTTCTCTCTTACTAGGGCCCCCGAAACCTTAAATTGGTCTCAATAACTACCCGCACGAATATGACCTCTGTGTGCCCGCAAAAACATAGAATCAAAGTTCTAACGCCTTCGGAAGCAACCGGTTCCTGTTGCATAAGTAAAAAAGAAATCTGACTTTTGCCCTACCCTTCTTTCTAAATACATAGACGAGAACTGTAACTTGGCTTTGACGACTTCCCACTCAAACGTAGCAGTTTTTCTCGCTGCGCAGAAACAGCCATATGCGGCTCCTGCGCGCACCCAAAGATATAGCAGGATACCAAAATCTTTCCCATAAAAATATCTTATATTTGAAATTGGACAATGACATAAGAATAAATGATAATTAAAAAAAAAAGGATAGAAATAAATTATAATAAAAAAAAAAAAAAAAAAAAAAAATGGCACAGCCGGGGTTCGAACCTCTGACCACCGGGTCCCAAAAGGGCTCTTGGCACAGCGGTCTTACCCACTGTGCTATCGAGGCAACTGGAAATTATGCTGGATATATATACCTATAATTATATCTCCCCCCCTTCCCATAATTCCTTGGGGAAAAAAACAAAATGGCTGCCATGAAAAACAAAATGGCGGCCAAACCATCGATGTAAACAATGAGGGGAGTTTTAAAGTGATTATAGGTCTTCTTTGAAAGCTGATATGTAATCCTTAGCAACCTGACATGCATTCTCCATCCATACACGCCAGAATTTACCGACATTGGGCGAGATTTTAGGAAAACAGGGTGACAGAAGAACTTGGTCGGATGTTTTCGGGCATACTACCAGGTTCACAACCCTATATCCGGTTTGTCTTTCTAGTTTAGGCCAGCTTCCACACTGCACATTGATACATTAAATATGCTAAGATGATCAATAGACAGTGTAAAAGCCCCAGAAAATATTGTAACATGTGGATAAAAAAGACAGACAACTCTTTCTGTAGCAACTTGTTCCTGTAGCATGAGTCGAACAAAAGGAACTATGTTTTGTATTATTTCTCTTCATATGTAGACAAGAAACGTAGTTACGATGACTACCAATTCGTATGTGCCAGTTACGGACCCGCGAAGACATGAAATATCGACTTACGACACCTTTGGAAGCAACTGATACCTATTGCATAAGTCAAACAATGGGAACCTATTTTGGACCCTTTTCTCTTACTAGGGCCACCGAAACATTGAAACGGTCTCAATATCTACCTCAACGCACATGACCTTTACGCGCCTGCAAAAACATATAAGCGACTTACGATTCTTTCAGAAGCAACCTATACCTGTTGCATAAGTCAAACAATGGGAACCAAATTCTTCCCTTTTTTTCTTACTAGGGCCCCGTAAACATTAAATCGGTCTCAATAAATACTCGCATGTACATGACCTCTGCGCACCCGCGAAAACATATTATCGACTTCCGAAATTTTTCAGAGGCAACCGGTACCTGTTGCATAAGTCAAACAATGGGAACCAAATTTTTTTCTCTTTTTCTCTCTTACTAGGGCCACAGAAACATTAAATCAGTCTCAATAAATACCCGCATGTACATGACCCCTGTGCGCCCGCGAAAACATATTATCGACTTCCGAATTTTTTCGGAAGCAACCGGTACCTGTTGCATAAGTCAAGCAATGGGAACCAAAATTTTTTCCCTTTTTCTCTCTTACTAGGGCCCCCGAAACCTTAAATTGGTCTCAATAACTACCCGCACGAATATGACCTCTGTGTGCCCGCAAAAACATAGAATCAAAGTTCTAACGCCTTCGGAAGCAACCGGTTCCTGTTGCATAAGTAAAAAAGAAATCTGACTTTTGCCCTACCCTTCTTTCTAAATACATAGACGAGAACTGTAACTTGGCTTTGACGACTTCCCACTCAAACGTAGCAGTTTTTCTCGCTGCGCAGAAACAGCCATATGCGGCTCCTGCGCGCACCCAAAGATATAGCAGGATACCAAAATCTTTCCCATAAAAATATCTTATATTTGAAATTGGACAATGACATAAGAATAAATGATAATTAAAAAAAAAAGGATAGAAATAAATTATAAAAAAAAAAAAAAAAAAAAAAAAAAAAATGGCACAGCCGGGGTTCGAACCTCTGACCACCGGGTCCCAAAAGGGCTCTTGGCACAGCGGTCTTACCCACTGTGCTATCGAGGCAACTGGAAATTATGCTGGATATATATACCTATAATTATATCTCCCCCCCTTCCCATAATTCCTTGGGGAAAAAAACAAAATGGCTGCCATGAAAAACAAAATGGCGGCCAAACCATCGATGTAAACAATGAGGGGAGTTTTAAAGTGATTATAGGTCTTCTTTGAAAGCTGATATGTAATCCTTAGCAACCTGACATGCATTCTCCATCCATACACGCCAGAATTTACCGACATTGGGCGAGATTTTAGGAAAACAGGGTGACAGAAGAACTTGGTCGGATGTTTTCGGGCATACTACCAGGTTCACAACCCTATATCCGGTTTGTCTTTCTAGTTTAGGCCAGCTTCCACACTGCACATTGATACATTAAATATGCTAAGATGATCAATAGACAGTGTAAAAGCCCCAGAAAATATTGTAACATGTGGATAAAAAAGACAGACAACTCTTTCTGTAGCAACTTGTTCCTGTAGCATGAGTCGAACAAAAGGAACTATGTTTTGTATTATTTCTCTTCATATGTAGACAAGAAACGTAGTTACGATGACTACCAATTCGTATGTGCCAGTTACGGACCCGCGAAGACATGAAATATCGACTTACGACACCTTTGGAAGCAACTGATACCTATTGCATAAGTCAAACAATGGGAACCTATTTTGGACCCTTTTCTCTTACTAGGGCCACCGAAACATTGAAACGGTCTCAATATCTACCTCAACGCACATGACCTTTACGCGCCTGCAAAAACATATAAGCGACTTACGATTCTTTCAGAAGCAACCTATACCTGTTGCATAAGTCAAACAATGGGAACCAAATTCTTCCCTTTTTTTCTTACTAGGGCCCCGTAAACATTAAATCGGTCTCAATAAATACTCGCATGTACATGACCTCTGCGCACCCGCGAAAACATATTATCGACTTCCGAAATTTTTCAGAGGCAACCGGTACCTGTTGCATAAGTCAAACAATGGGAACCAAATTTTTTTCTCTTTTTCTCTCTTACTAGGGCCACAGAAACATTAAATCAGTCTCAATAAATACCCGCATGTACATGACCCCTGTGCGCCCGCGAAAACATATTATCGACTTCCGAATTTTTTCGGAAGCAACCGGTACCTGTTGCATAAGTCAAGCAATGGGAACCAAAATTTTTTCCCTTTTTCTCTCTTACTAGGGCCCCCGAAACCTTAAATTGGTCTCAATAACTACCCGCACGAATATGACCTCTGTGTGCCCGCAAAAACATAGAATCAAAGTTCTAACGCCTTCGGAAGCAACCGGTTCCTGTTGCATAAGTAAAAAAGAAATCTGACTTTTGCCCTACCCTTCTTTCTAAATACATAGACGAGAACTGTAACTTGGCTTTGACGACTTCCCACTCAAACGTAGCAGTTTTTCTCGCTGCGCAGAAACAGCCATATGCGGCTCCTGCGCGCACCCAAAGATATAGCAGGATACCAAAATCTTTCCCATAAAAATATCTTATATTTGAAATTGGACAATGACATAAGAATAAATGATAATTAAAAAAAAAAGGATAGAAATAAATTATAATAAAAAAAAAAAAAAAAAAAAAAAATGGCACAGCCGGGGTTCGAACCTCTGACCACCGGGTCCCAAAAGGGCTCTTGGCACAGCGGTCTTACCCACTGTGCTATCGAGGCAACTGGAAATTATGCTGGATATATATACCTATAATTATATCTCCCCCCTTCCCATAATTCCTTGGGGAAAAAAACAAAATGGCTGCCATGAAAAACAAAATGGCGGCCAAACCATCGATGTAAACAATGAGGGGAGTTTTAAAGTGATTATAGGTCTTCTTTGAAAGCTGATATGTAATCCTTAGCAACCTGACATGCATTCTCCATCCATACACGCAAGAATTTACCGACATTGGGCGAGATTTTAGGAAAACAGGGTGACAGAAGAACTTGGTCGGATGTTTTCGGGCATACTACCAGGTTCACAACCCTATATCCGGTTTGTCTTTCTAGTTTAGGCCAGCTTCCACACTGCACATTGATACATTAAATATGCTAAGATGATCAATAGACAGTGTAAAAGCCCCAGAAAATATTGTAACATGTGGATAAAAAAGACAGACAACTCTTTCTGTAGCAACTTGTTCCTGTAGCATGAGTCGAACAAAAGGAACTATGTTTTGTATTATTTCTCTTCATATGTAGACAAGAAACGTAGTTACGATGACTACCAATTCGTATGTGCCAGTTACGGACCCGCGAAGACATGAAATATCGACTTACGACACCTTTGGAAGCAACTGATACCTATTGCATAAGTCAAACAATGGGAACCTATTTTGGACCCTTTTCTCTTACTAGGGCCACCGAAACATTGAAACGGTCTCAATATCTACCTCAACGCACATGACCTTTACGCGCCTGCAAAAACATATAAGCGACTTACGATTCTTTCAGAAGCAACCTATACCTGTTGCATAAGTCAAACAATGGGAACCAAATTCTTCCCTTTTTTTCTTACTAGGGCCCCGTAAACATTAAATCGGTCTCAATAAATACTCGCATGTACATGACCTCTGCGCACCCGCGAAAACATATTATCGACTTCCGAAATTTTTCAGAGGCAACCGGTACCTGTTGCATAAGTCAAACAATGGGAACCAAATTTTTTTCTCTTTTTCTCTCTTACTAGGGCCACAGAAACATTAAATCAGTCTCAATAAATACCCGCATGTACATGACCCCTGTGCGCCCGCGAAAACATATTATCGACTTCCGAATTTTTTCGGAAGCAACCGGTACCTGTTGCATAAGTGAAGCAATGGGAACCAAAATTTTTTCCCTTTTTCTCTCTTACTAGGGCCCCCGAAACCTTAAATTGGTCTCAATAACTACCCGCACGAATATGACCTCTGTGTGCCCGCAAAAACATAGAATCAAAGTTCTAACGCCTTCGGAAGCAACCGGTTCCTGTTGCATAAGTAAAAAAGAAATCTGACTTTTGCCCTACCCTTCTTTCTAAATACATAGACGAGAACTGTAACTTGGCTTTGACGACTTCCCACTCAAACGTAGCAGTTTTTCTCGCTGCGCAGAAACAGCCATATGCGGCTCCTGCGCGCACCCAAAGATATAGCAGGATACCAAAATCTTTCCCATAAAAATATCTTATATTTGAAATTGGACAATGACATAAGAATAAATGATAATTAAAAAAAAAAGGATAGAAATAAATTATAATAAAAAAAAAAAAAAAAAAAAAAAAAAAATGGCACAGCCGGGGTTCGAACCTCTGACCACCGGGTCCCAAAAGGGCTCTTGGCACAGCGGTCTTACCCACTGTGCTATCGAGGCAACTGGAAATTATGCTGGATATATATACCTATAATTATATCTCCCCCCCTTCCCATAATTCCTTGGGGAAAAAAACAAAATGGCTGCCATGAAAAACAAAATGGCGGCCAAACCATCGATGTAAACAATGAGGGGAGTTTTAAAGTGATTATAGGTCTTCTTTGAAAGCTGATATGTAATCCTTAGCAACCTGACATGCATTCTCCATCCATACACGCCAGAATTTACCGACATTGGGCGAGATTTTAGGAAAACAGGGTGACAGAAGAACTTGGTCGGATGTTTTCGGGCATACTACCAGGTTCACAACCCTATATCCGGTTTGTCTTTCTAGTTTAGGCCAGCTTCCACACTGCACATTGATACATTAAATATGCTAAGATGATCAATAGACAGTGTAAAAGCCCCAGAAAATATTGTAACATGTGGATAAAAAAGACAGACAACTCTTTCTGTAGCAACTTGTTCCTGTAGCATGAGTCGAACAAAAGGAACTATGTTTTGTATTATTTCTCTTCATATGTAGACAAGAAACGTAGTTACGATGACTACCAATTCGTATGTGCCAGTTACGGACCCGCGAAGACATGAAATATCGACTTACGACACCTTTGGAAGCAACTGATACCTATTGCATAAGTCAAACAATGGGAACCTATTTTGGACCCTTTTCTCTTACTAGGGCCACCGAAACATTGAAACGGTCTCAATATCTACCTCAACGCACATGACCTTTACGCGCCTGCAAAAACATATAAGCGACTTACGATTCTTTCAGAAGCAACCTATACCTGTTGCATAAGTCAAACAATGGGAACCAAATTCTTCCCTTTTTTTCTTACTAGGGCCCCGTAAACATTAAATCGGTCTCAATAAATACTCGCATGTACATGACCTCTGCGCACCCGCGAAAACATATTATCGACTTCCGAAATTTTTCAGAGGCAACCGGTACCTGTTGCATAAGTCAAACAATGGGAACCAAATTTTTTTCTCTTTTTCTCTCTTACTAGGGCCACAGAAACATTAAATCAGTCTCAATAAATACCCGCATGTACATGACCCCTGTGCGCCCGCGAAAACATATTATCGACTTCCGAATTTTTTCGGAAGCAACCGGTACCTGTTGCATAAGTCAAGCAATGGGAACCAAAATTTTTTCCCTTTTTCTCTCTTACTAGGGCCCCCGAAACCTTAAATTGGTCTCAATAACTACCCGCACGAATATGACCTCTGTGTGCCCGCAAAAACATAGAATCAAAGTTCTAACGCCTTCGGAAGCAACCGGTTCCTGTTGCATAAGTAAAAAAGAAATCTGACTTTTGCCCTACCCTTCTTTCTAAATACATAGACGAGAACTGTAACTTGGCTTTGACGACTTCCCACTCAAACGTAGCAGTTTTTCTCGCTGCGCAGAAACAGCCATATGCGGCTCCTGCGCGCACCCAAAGATATAGCAGGATACCAAAATCTTTCCCATAAAAATATCTTAT
The DNA here is from genome assembly GCA_945859785.2 of Tridacna gigas. Taxonomy (NCBI): domain Eukaryota; kingdom Metazoa; phylum Mollusca; class Bivalvia; order Cardiida; family Cardiidae; genus Tridacna; species Tridacna gigas. The sequence goes on from OX244041.2 coordinate 27,356,062, forward strand.
ATTTGAAATTGGACAATGACATAAGAATAAATGATAATTAAAAAAAAAAGGATAGAAATAAATTATAATAAAAAAAAAAAAAAAAAAAAAAAATGGCACAGCCGGGGTTCGAACCTCTGACCACCGGGTCCCAAAAGGGCTCTTGGCACAGCGGTCTTACCCACTGTGCTATCGAGGCAACTGGAAATTATGCTGGATATATATACCTATAATTATATCTCCCCCCTTCCCATAATTCCTTGGGGAAAAAAACAAAATGGCTGCCATGAAAAACAAAATGGCGGCCAAACCATCGATGTAAACAATGAGGGGAGTTTTAAAGTGATTATAGGTCTTCTTTGAAAGCTGATATGTAATCCTTAGCAACCTGACATGCATTCTCCATCCATACACGCAAGAATTTACCGACATTGGGCGAGATTTTAGGAAAACAGGGTGACAGAAGAACTTGGTCGGATGTTTTCGGGCATACTACCAGGTTCACAACCCTATATCCGGTTTGTCTTTCTAGTTTAGGCCAGCTTCCACACTGCACATTGATACATTAAATATGCTAAGATGATCAATAGACAGTGTAAAAGCCCCAGAAAATATTGTAACATGTGGATAAAAAAGACAGACAACTCTTTCTGTAGCAACTTGTTCCTGTAGCATGAGTCGAACAAAAGGAACTATGTTTTGTATTATTTCTCTTCATATGTAGACAAGAAACGTAGTTACGATGACTACCAATTCGTATGTGCCAGTTACGGACCCGCGAAGACATGAAATATCGACTTACGACACCTTTGGAAGCAACTGATACCTATTGCATAAGTCAAACAATGGGAACCTATTTTGGACCCTTTTCTCTTACTAGGGCCACCGAAACATTGAAACGGTCTCAATATCTACCTCAACGCACATGACCTTTACGCGCCTGCAAAAACATATAAGCGACTTACGATTCTTTCAGAAGCAACCTATACCTGTTGCATAAGTCAAACAATGGGAACCAAATTCTTCCCTTTTTTTCTTACTAGGGCCCCGTAAACATTAAATCGGTCTCAATAAATACTCGCATGTACATGACCTCTGCGCACCCGCGAAAACATATTATCGACTTCCGAAATTTTTCAGAGGCAACCGGTACCTGTTGCATAAGTCAAACAATGGGAACCAAATTTTTTTCTCTTTTTCTCTCTTACTAGGGCCACAGAAACATTAAATCAGTCTCAATAAATACCCGCATGTACATGACCCCTGTGCGCCCGCGAAAACATATTATCGACTTCCGAATTTTTTCGGAAGCAACCGGTACCTGTTGCATAAGTCAAGCAATGGGAACCAAAATTTTTTCCCTTTTTCTCTCTTACTAGGGCCCCCGAAACCTTAAATTGGTCTCAATAACTACCCGCACGAATATGACCTCTGTGTGCCCGCAAAAACATAGAATCAAAGTTCTAACGCCTTCGGAAGCAACCGGTTCCTGTTGCATAAGTAAAAAAGAAATCTGACTTTTGCCCTACCCTTCTTTCTAAATACATAGACGAGAACTGTAACTTGGCTTTGACGACTTCCCACTCAAACGTAGCAGTTTTTCTCGCTGCGCAGAAACAGCCATATGCGGCTCCTGCGCGCACCCAAAGATATAGCAGGATACCAAAATCTTTCCCATAAAAATATCTTATATTTGAAATTGGACAATGACATAAGAATAAATGATAATTAAAAAAAAAAGGATAGAAATAAATTATAATAAAAAAAAAAAAAAAAAAAAAAAATGGCACAGCCGGGGTTCGAACCTCTGACCACCGGGTCCCAAAAGGGCTCTTGGCACAGCGGTCTTACCCACTGTGCTATCGAGGCAACTGGAAATTATGCTGGATATATATACCTATAATTATATCTCCCCCCCTTCCCATAATTCCTTGGGGAAAAAAACAAAATGGCTGCCATGAAAAACAAAATGGCGGCCAAACCATCGATGTAAACAATGAGGGGAGTTTTAAAGTGATTATAGGTCTTCTTTGAAAGCTGATATGTAATCCTTAGCAACCTGACATGCATTCTCCATCCATACACGCCAGAATTTACCGACATTGGGCGAGATTTTAGGAAAACAGGGTGACAGAAGAACTTGGTCGGATGTTTTCGGGCATACTACCAGGTTCACAACCCTATATCCGGTTTGTCTTTCTAGTTTAGGCCAGCTTCCACACTGCACATTGATACATTAAATATGCTAAGATGATCAATAGACAGTGTAAAAGCCCCAGAAAATATTGTAACATGTGGATAAAAAAGACAGACAACTCTTTCTGTAGCAACTTGTTCCTGTAGCATGAGTCGAACAAAAGGAACTATGTTTTGTATTATTTCTCTTCATATGTAGACAAGAAACGTAGTTACGATGACTACCAATTCGTATGTGCCAGTTACGGACCCGCGAAGACATGAAATATCGACTTACGACACCTTTGGAAGCAACTGATACCTATTGCATAAGTCAAACAATGGGAACCTATTTTGGACCCTTTTCTCTTACTAGGGCCACCGAAACATTGAAACGGTCTCAATATCTACCTCAACGCACATGACCTTTACGCGCCTGCAAAAACATATAAGCGACTTACGATTCTTTCAGAAGCAACCTATACCTGTTGCATAAGTCAAACAATGGGAACCAAATTCTTCCCTTTTTTTCTTACTAGGGCCCCGTAAACATTAAATCGGTCTCAATAAATACTCGCATGTACATGACCTCTGCGCACCCGCGAAAACATATTATCGACTTCCGAAATTTTTCAGAGGCAACCGGTACCTGTTGCATAAGTCAAACAATGGGAACCAAATTTTTTTCTCTTTTTCTCTCTTACTAGGGCCACAGAAACATTAAATCAGTCTCAATAAATACCCGCATGTACATGACCCCTGTGCGCCCGCGAAAACATATTATCGACTTCCGAATTTTTTCGGAAGCAACCGGTACCTGTTGCATAAGTCAAGCAATGGGAACCAAAATTTTTTCCCTTTTTCTCTCTTACTAGGGCCCCCGAAACCTTAAATTGGTCTCAATAACTACCCGCACGAATATGACCTCTGTGTGCCCGCAAAAACATAGAATCAAAGTTCTAACGCCTTCGGAAGCAACCGGTTCCTGTTGCATAAGTAAAAAAGAAATCTGACTTTTGCCCTACCCTTCTTTCTAAATACATAGACGAGAACTGTAACTTGGCTTTGACGACTTCCCACTCAAACGTAGCAGTTTTTCTCGCTGCGCAGAAACAGCCATATGCGGCTCCTGCGCGCACCCAAAGATATAGCAGGATACCAAAATCTTTCCCATAAAAATATCTTATATTTGAAATTGGACAATGACATAAGAATAAATGATAATTAAAAAAAAAAGGATAGAAATAAATTATAATAAAAAAAAAAAAAAAAAAAAAAAATGGCACAGCCGGGGTTCGAACCTCTGACCACCGGGTCCCAAAAGGGCTCTTGGCACAGCGGTCTTACCCACTGTGCTATCGAGGCAACTGGAAATTATGCTGGATATATATACCTATAATTATATCTCCCCCCCTTCCCATAATTCCTTGGGGAAAAAAACAAAATGGCTGCCATGAAAAACAAAATGGCGGCCAAACCATCGATGTAAACAATGAGGGGAGTTTTAAAGTGATTATAGGTCTTCTTTGAAAGCTGATATGTAATCCTTAGCAACCTGACATGCATTCTCCATCCATACACGCCAGAATTTACCGACATTGGGCGAGATTTTAGGAAAACAGGGTGACAGAAGAACTTGGTCGGATGTTTTCGGGCATACTACCAGGTTCACAACCCTATATCCGGTTTGTCTTTCTAGTTTAGGCCAGCTTCCACACTGCACATTGATACATTAAATATGCTAAGATGATCAATAGACAGTGTAAAAGCCCCAGAAAATATTGTAACATGTGGATAAAAAAGACAGACAACTCTTTCTGTAGCAACTTGTTCCTGTAGCATGAGTCGAACAAAAGGAACTATGTTTTGTATTATTTCTCTTCATATGTAGACAAGAAACGTAGTTACGATGACTACCAATTCGTATGTGCCAGTTACGGACCCGCGAAGACATGAAATATCGACTTACGACACCTTTGGAAGCAACTGATACCTATTGCATAAGTCAAACAATGGGAACCTATTTTGGACCCTTTTCTCTTACTAGGGCCACCGAAACATTGAAACGGTCTCAATATCTACCTCAACGCACATGACCTTTACGCGCCTGCAAAAACATATAAGCGACTTACGATTCTTTCAGAAGCAACCTATACCTGTTGCATAAGTCAAACAATGGGAACCAAATTCTTCCCTTTTTTTCTTACTAGGGCCCCGTAAACATTAAATCGGTCTCAATAAATACTCGCATGTACATGACCTCTGCGCACCCGCGAAAACATATTATCGACTTCCGAAATTTTTCAGAGGCAACCGGTACCTGTTGCATAAGTCAAACAATGGGAACCAAATTTTTTTCTCTTTTTCTCTCTTACTAGGGCCACAGAAACATTAAATCAGTCTCAATAAATACCCGCATGTACATGACCCCTGTGCGCCCGCGAAAACATATTATCGACTTCCGAATTTTTTCGGAAGCAACCGGTACCTGTTGCATAAGTCAAGCAATGGGAACCAAAATTTTTTCCCTTTTTCTCTCTTACTAGGGCCCCCGAAACCTTAAATTGGTCTCAATAACTACCCGCACGAATATGACCTCTGTGTGCCCGCAAAAACATAGAATCAAAGTTCTAACGCCTTCGGAAGCAACCGGTTCCTGTTGCATAAGTAAAAAAGAAATCAGACTTTTGCCCTACCCTTCTTTCTAAATACATAGACGAGAACTGTAACTTGGCTTTGACGACTTCCCACTCAAACGTAGCAGTTTTTCTCGCTGCGCAGAAACAGCCATATGCGGCTCCTGCGCGCACCCAAAGATATAGCAGGATACCAAAATCTTTCCCATAAAAATATCTTATATTTGAAATTGGACAATGACATAAGAATAAATGATAATTAAAAAAAAAAGGATAGAAATAAATTATAATAAAAAAAAAAAAAAAAAAAAAAAAATGGCACAGCCGGGGTTCGAACCTCTGACCACCGGGTCCCAAAAGGGCTCTTGGCACAGCAGTCTTACCCACTGTGCTATCGAGGCAACTGGAAATTATGCTGGATATATATACCTATAATTATATCTCCCCCCCTTCCCATAATTCCTTGGGGAAAAAAACAAAATGGCTGCCATGAAAAACAAAATGGCGGCCAAACCATCGATGTAAACAATGAGGCGAGTTTTAAAGTGATTATAGGTCTTCTTTGAAAGCTGATATGTAATCCTTAGCAACCTGACATGCATTCTCCATCCATACACGCCAGAATTTACCGACATTGGGCGAGATTTTAGGAAAACAGGGTGACAGAAGAACTTGGTCGGATGTTTTCGGGCATACTACCAGGTTCACAACCCTATATCCGGTTTGTCTTTCTAGTTTAGGCCAGCTTCCACACTGCACATTGATACATTAAATATGCTAAGATGATCAATAGACAGTGTAAAAGCCCCAGAAAATATTGTAACATGTGGATAAAAAAGACAGACAACTCTTTCTGTAGCAACTTGTTCCTGTAGCATGAGTCGAACAAAAGGAACTATGTTTTGTATTATTTCTCTTCATATGTAGACAAGAAACGTAGTTACGATGACTACCAATTCGTATGTGCCAGTTACGGACCCGCGAAGACATGAAATATCGACTTACGACACCTTTGGAAGCAACTGATACCTATTGCATAAGTCAAACAATGGGAACCTATTTTGGACCCTTTTCTCTTACTAGGGCCACCGAAACATTGAAACGGTCTCAATATCTACCTCAACGCACATGACCTTTACGCGCCTGCAAAAACATATAAGCGACTTACGATTCTTTCAGAAGCAACCTATACCTGTTGCATAAGTCAAACAATGGGAACCAAATTCTTCCCTTTTTTTCTTACTAGGGCCCCATAAACATTAAATCGGTCTCAATAAATACTCGCATGTACATGACCTCTGCGCACCCGCGAAAACATATTATCGACTTCCGAAATTTTTCAGAGGCAACCGGTACCTGTTGCATAAGTCAAACAATGGGAACCAAATTTTTTTCTCTTTTTCTCTCTTACTAGGGCCACAGAAACATTAAATCAGTCTCAATAAATACCCGCATGTACATGACCCCTGTGCGCCCGCGAAAACATATTATCGACTTCCGAATTTTTTCGGAAGCAACCGGTACCTGTTGCATAAGTCAAGCAATGGGAACCAAAATTTTTTCCCTTTTTCTCTCTTACTAGGGCCCCCGAAACCTTAAATTGGTCTCAATAACTACCCGCACGAATATGACCTCTGTGTGCCCGCAAAAACATAGAATCAAAGTTCTAACGCCTTCGGAAGCAACCGGTTCCTGTTGCATAAGTAAAAAAGAAATCTGACTTTTGCCCTACCCTTCTTTCTAAATACATAGACGAGAACTGTAACTTGGCTTTGACGACTTCCCACTCAAACGTAGCAGTTTTTCTCGCTGCGCAGAAACAGCCATATGCGGCTCCTGCGCGCACCCAAAGATATAGCAGGATACCAAAATCTTTCCCATAAAAATATCTTATATTTGAAATTGGACAATGACATAAGAATAAATGATAATTAAAAAAAAAAGGATAGAAATAAATTATAATAAAAAAAAAAAAAAAAAAAAAAAAATGGCACAGCCGGGGTTCGAACCTCTGACCACCGGGTCCCAAAAGGGCTCTTGGCACAGCGGTCTTACCCACTGTGCTATCGAGGCAACTGGAAATTATGCTGGATATATATACCTATAATTATATCTCCCCCCCTTCCCATAATTCCTTAGGGAAAAAAACAAAATGGCTGCCATGAAAAACAAAATGGCGGCCAAACCATCGATGTAAACAATGAGGGGAGTTTTAAAGTGATTATAGGTCTTCTTTGAAAGCTGATATGTAATCCTTAGCAACCTGACATGCATTCTCCATCCATACACGCCAGAATTTACCGACATTGGGCGAGATTTTAGGAAAACAGGGTGACAGAAGAACTTGGTCGGATGTTTTCGGGCATACTACCAGGTTCACAACCCTATATCCGGTTTGTCTTTCTAGTTTAGGCCAGCTTCCACACTGCACATTGATACATTAAATATGCTAAGATGATCAATAGACAGTGTAAAAGCCCCAGAAAATATTGTAACATGTGGATAAAAAAGACAGACAACTCTTTCTGTAGCAACTTGTTCCTGTAGCATGAGTCGAACAAAAGGAACTATGTTTTGTATTATTTCTCTTCATATGTAGACAAGAAACGTAGTTACGATGACTACCAATTCGTATGTGCCAGTTACGGACCCGCGAAGACATGAAATATCGACTTACGACACCTTTGGAAGCAACTGATACCTATTGCATAAGTCAAACAATGGGAACCTATTTTGGACCCTTTTCTCTTACTAGGGCCACCGAAACATTGAAACGGTCTCAATATCTACCTCAACGCACATGACCTTTACGCGCCTGCAAAAACATATAAGCGACTTACGATTCTTTCAGAAGCAACCTATACCTGTTGCATAAGTCAAACAATGGGAACCAAATTCTTCCCTTTTTTTCTTACTAGGGCCCCGTAAACATTAAATCGGTCTCAATAAATACTCGCATGTACATGACCTCTGCGCACCCGCGAAAACATATTATCGACTTCCGAAATTTTTCAGAGGCAACCGGTACCTGTTGCATAAGTCAAACAATGGGAACCAAATTTTTTTCTCTTTTTCTCTCTTACTAGGGCCACAGAAACATTAAATCAGTCTCAATAAATACCCGCATGTACATGACCCCTGTGCGCCCGCGAAAACATATTATCGACTTCCGAATTTTTTCGGAAGCAACCGGTACCTGTTGCATAAGTCAAGCAATGGGAACCAAAATTTTTTCCCTTTTTCTCTCTTACTAGGGCCCCCGAAACCTTAAATTGGTCTCAATAACTACCCGCACGAATATGACCTCTGTGTGCCCGCAAAAACATAGAATCAAAGTTCTAACGCCTTCGGAAGCAACCGGTTCCTGTTGCATAAGTAAAAAAGAAATCTGACTTTTGCCCTACCCTTCTTTCTAAATACATAGACGAGAACTGTAACTTGGCTTTGACGACTTCCCACTCAAACGTAGCAGTTTTTCTCGCTGCGCAGAAACAGCCATATGCGGCTCCTGCGCGCACCCAAAGATATAGCAGGATACCAAAATCTTTCCCATAAAAATATCTTATATTTGAAATTGGACAATGACATAAGAATAAATGATAATTAAAAAAAAAAGGATAGAAATAAATTATAATAAAAAAAAAAAAAAAAAAAAAATGGCACAGCCGGGGTTCGAACCTCTGACCACCGGGTCCCAAAAGGGCTCTTGGCACAGCGGTCTTACCCACTGTGCTATCGAGGCAACTGGAAATTATGCTGGATATATATACCTATAATTATATCTCCCCCCCTTCCCATAATTCCTTGGGGAAAAAAACAAAATGGCTGCCATGAAAAACAAAATGGCGGCCAAACCATCGATGTAAACAATGAGGGGAGTTTTAAAGTGATTATAGGTCTTCTTTGAAAGCTGATATGTAATCCTTAGCAACCTGACATGCATTCTCCATCCATACACGCCAGAATTTACCGACATTGGGCGAGATTTTAGGAAAACAGGGTGACAGAAGAACTTGGTCGGATGTTTTCGGGCATACTACCAGGTTCACAACCCTATATCCGGTTTGTCTTTCTAGTTTAGGCCAGCTTCCACACTGCACATTGATACATTAAATATGCTAAGATGATCAATAGACAGTGTAAAAGCCCCAGAAAATATTGTAACATGTGGATAAAAAAGACAGACAACTCTTTCTGTAGCAACTTGTTCCTGTAGCATGAGTCGAACAAAAGGAACTATGTTTTGTATTATTTCTCTTCATATGTAGACAAGAAACGTAGTTACGATGACTACCAATTCGTATGTGCCAGTTACGGACCCGCGAAGACATGAAATATCGACTTACGACACCTTTGGAAGCAACTGATACCTATTGCATAAGTCAAACAATGGGAACCTATTTTGGACCCTTTTCTCTTACTAGGGCCACCGAAACATTGAAACGGTCTCAATATCTACCTCAACGCACATGACCTTTACGCGCCTGCAAAAACATATAAGCGACTTACGATTCTTTCAGAAGCAACCTATACCTGTTGCATAAGTCAAACAATGGGAACCAAATTCTTCCCTTTTTTTCTTACTAGGGCCCCGTAAACATTAAATCGGTCTCAATAAATACTCGCATGTACATGACCTCTGCGCACCCGCGAAAACATATTATCGACTTCCGAAATTTTTCAGAGGCAACCGGTACCTGTTGCATAAGTCAAACAATGGGAACCAAATTTTTTTCTCTTTTTCTCTCTTACTAGGGCCACAGAAACATTAAATCAGTCTCAATAAATACCCGCATGTACATGACCCCTGTGCGCCCGCGAAAACATATTATCGACTTCCGAATTTTTTCGGAAGCAACCGGTACCTGTTGCATAAGTCAAGCAATGGGAACCAAAATGTTTTCCCTTTTTCTCTCTTACTAGGGCCCCCGAAACCTTAAATTGGTCTCAATAACTACCCGCACGAATATGACCTCTGTGTGCCCGCAAAAACATAGAATCAAAGTTCTAACGCCTTCGGAAGCAACCGGTTCCTGTTGCATAAGTAAAAAAGAAATCTGACTTTTGCCCTACCCTTCTTTCTAAATACATAGACGAGAACTGTAACTTGGCTTTGACGACTTCCCACTCAAACGTAGCAGTTTTTCTCGCTGCGCAGAAACAGCCATATGCGGCTCCTGCGCGCACCCAAAGATATAGCAGGATACCAAAATCTTTCCCATAAAAATATCTTATATTTGAAATTGGACAATGACATAAGAATAAATGATAATTAAAAAAAAAAGGATAGAAATAAATTATAATAAAAAAAAAAAAAAAAAAAAAAAATGGCACAGCCGGGGTTCGAACCTCTGACCACCGGGTCCCAAAAGGGCTCTTGGCACAGCGGTCTTACCCACTGTGCTATCGAGGCAACTGGAAATTATGCTGGATATATATACCTATAATTATATCTCCCCCCCTTCCCATAATTCCTTGGGGAAAAAAACAAAATGGCTGCCATGAAAAACAAAATGGCGGCCAAACCATCGATGTAAACAATGAGGGGAGTTTTAAAGTGATTATAGGTCTTCTTTGAAAGCTGATATGTAATCCTTAGCAACCTGACATGCATTCTCCATCCATACACGCCAGAATTTACCGACATTGGGCGAGATTTTAGGAAAACAGGGTGACAGAAGAACTTGGTCGGATGTTTTCGGGCATACTACCAGGTTCACAACCCTATATCCGGTTTGTCTTTCTAGTTTAGGCCAGCTTCCACACTGCACATTGATACATTAAATATGCTAAGATGATCAATAGACAGTGTAAAAGCCCCAGAAAATATTGTAACATGTGGATAAAAAAGACAGACAACTCTTTCTGTAGCAACTTGTTCCTGTAGCATGAGTCGAACAAAAGGAACTATGTTTTGTATTATTTCTCTTCATATGTAGACAAGAAACGTAGTTACGATGACTACCAATTCGTATGTGCCAGTTACGGACCCGCGAAGACATGAAATATCGACTTACGACACCTTTGGAAGCAACTGATACCTATTGCATAAGTCAAACAATGGGAACCTATTTTGGACCCTTTTCTCTTACTAGGGCCACCGAAACATTGAAACGGTCTCAATATCTACCTCAACGCACATGACCTTTACGCGCCTGCAAAAACATATAAGCGACTTACGATTCTTTCAGAAGCAACCTATACCTGTTGCATAAGTCAAACAATGGGAACCAAATTCTTCCCTTTTTTTCTTACTAGGGCCCCGTAAACATTAAATCGGTCTCAATAAATACTCGCATGTACATGACCTCTGCGCACCCGCGAAAACATATTATCGACTTCCGAAATTTTTCAGAGGCAACCGGTACCTGTTGCATAAGTCAAACAATGGGAACCAAATTTTTTTCTCTTTTTCTCTCTTACTAGGGCCACAGAAACATTAAATCAGTCTCAATAAATACCCGCATGTACATGACCCCTGTGCGCCCGCGAAAACATATTATCGACTTCCGAATTTTTTCGGAAGCAACCGGTACCTGTTGCATAAGTCAAACAATGGGAACCAAATTTTTTTCTCTTTTTCTCTCTTACTAGGGCCACAGAAACATTAAATCAGTCTCAATAAATACCCGCATGTACATGACCCCTGTGCGCCCGCGAAAACATATTATCGACTTCCGAATTTTTTCGGAAGCAACCGGTACCTGTTGCATAAGTCAAGCAATGGGAACCAAAATTTTTTCCCTTTTTCTCTCTTACTAGGGCCCCCGAAACCTTAAATTGGTCTCAATAACTACCCGCACGAATATGACCTCTGTGTGCCCGCAAAAACATAGAATCAAAGTTCTAACGCCTTCGGAAGCAACCGGTTCCTGTTGCATAAGTAAAAAAGAAATCTGACTTTTGCCCTACCCTTCTTTCTAAATACATAGACGAGAACTGTAACTTGGCTTTGACGACTTCCCACTCAAACGTAGCAGTTTTTCTCGCTGCGCAGAAACAGCCATATGCGGCTCCTGCGCGCACCCAAAGATATAGCAGGATACCAAAATCTTTCCCATAAAAATATCTTATATTTGAAATTGGACAATGACATAAGAATAAATGATAATTAAAAAAAAAAGGATAGAAATAAATTATAATAAAAAAAAAAAAAAAAAAAAAAATGGCACAGCCGGGGTTCGAACCTCTGACCACCGGGTCCCAAAAGGGCTCTTGGCACAGCGGTCTTACCCACTGTGCTATCGAGGCAACTGGAAATTATGCTGGATATATATACCTATAATTATATCTCCCCCCCTTCCCATAATTCCTTGGGGAAAAAAACAAAATGGCTGCCATGAAAAACAAAATGGCGGCCAAACCATCGATGTAAACAATGAGGGGAGTTTTAAAGTGATTATAGGTCTTCTTTGAAAGCTGATATGTAATCCTTAGCAACCTGACATGCATTCTCCATCCATACACGCCAGAATTTACCGACATTGGGCGAGATTTTAGGAAAACAGGGTGACAGAAGAACTTGGTCGGATGTTTTCGGGCATACTACCAGGTTCACAACCCTATATCCGGTTTGTCTTTCTAGTTTAGGCCAGCTTCCACACTGCACATTGATACATTAAATATGCTAAGATGATCAATAGACAGTGTAAAAGCCCCAGAAAATATTGTAACATGTGGATAAAAAAGACAGACAACTCTTTCTGTAGCAACTTGTTCCTGTAGCATGAGTCGAACAAAAGGAACTATGTTTTGTATTATTTCTCTTCATATGTAGACAAGAAACGTAGTTACGATGACTACCAATTCGTATGTGCCAGTTACGGACCCGCGAAGACATGAAATATCGACTTACGACACCTTTGGAAGCAACTGATACCTATTGCATAAGTCAAACAATGGGAACCTATTTTGGACCCTTTTCTCTTACTAGGGCCACCGAAACATTGAAACGGTCTCAATATCTACCTCAACGCACATGACCTTTATGCGCCTGCAAAAACATATAAGCGACTTACGATTCTTTCAGAAGCAACCTATACCTGTTGCATAAGTCAAACAATGGGAACCAAATTCTTCCCTTTTTTTCTTACTAGGGCCCCGTAAACATTAAATCGGTCTCAATAAATACTCGCATGTACATGACCTCTGCGCACCCGCGAAAACATATTATCGACTTCCGAAATTTTTCAGAGGCAACCGGTACCTGTTGCATAAGTCAAACAATGGGAACCAAATTTTTTTCTCTTTTTCTCTCTTACTAGGGCCACAGAAACATTAAATCAGTCTCAATAAATACCCGCATGTACATGACCCCTGTGCGCCCGCGAAAACATATTATCGACTTCCGAATTTTTTCGGAAGCAACCGGTACCTGTTGCATAAGTCAAGCAATGGGAACCAAAATTTTTTCCCTTTTTCTCTCTTACTAGGGCCCCCGAAACCTTAAATTGGTCTCAATAACTACCCGCACGAATATGACCTCTGTGTGCCCGCAAAAACATAGAATCAAAGTTCTAACGCCTTCGGAAGCAACCGGTTCCTGTTGCATAAGTAAAAAAGAAATCTGACTTTTGCCCTACCCTTCTTTCTAAATACATAGACGAGTACTGTAACTTGGCTTTGACGACTTCCCACTCAAACGTAGCAGTTTTTCTCGCTGCGCAGAAACAGCCATATGCGGCTCCTGCGCGCACCCAAAGATATAGTAGGATACCAAAATCTTTCCCATAAAAATATCTTATATTTGAAATTGGACAATGACATAAGAATAAATGATAATTAAAAAAAAAAGGATAGAAATAAATTATAATAAAAAAAAAAAAAAAAAAAAAAATGGCACAGCCGGGGTTCGAACCTCTGACCACCGGGTCCCAAAAGGGCTCTTGGCACAGCGGTCTTACCCACTGTGCTATCGAGGCAACTGGAAATTATGCTGGATATATATACCTATAATTATATCTCCCCCCCTTCCCATAATTCCTTGGGGAAAAAAACAAAATGGCTGCCATGAAAAACAAAATGGCGGCCAAACCATCGATGTAAACAATGAGGGGAGTTTTAAAGTGATTATAGGTCTTCTTTGAAAGCTGATATGTAATCCTTAGCAACCTGACATGCATTCTCCATCCATACACGCCAGAATTTACCGACATTGGGCGAGATTTTAGGAAAACAGGGTGACAGAAGAACTTGGTCGGATGTTTTCGGGCATACTACCAGGTTCACAACCCTATATCCGGTTTGTCTTTCTAGTTTAGGCCAGCTTCCACACTGCACATTGATACATTAAATATGCTAAGATGATCAATAGACAGTGTAAAAGCCCCAGAAAATATTGTAACATGTGGATAAAAAAGACAGACAACTCTTTCTGTAGCAACTTGTTCCTGTAGCATGAGTCGAACAAAAGGAACTATGTTTTGTATTATTTCTCTTCATATGTAGACAAGAAACGTAGTTACGATGACTACCAATTCGTATGTGCCAGTTACGGACCCGCGAAGACATGAAATATCGACTTACGACACCTTTGGAAGCAACTGATACCTATTGCATAAGTCAAACAATGGGAACCTATTTTGGACCCTTTTCTCTTACTAGGGCCACCGAAACATTGAAACGGTCTCAATATCTACCTCAACGCACATGACCTTTACGCGCCTGCAAAAACATATAAGCGACTTACGATTCTTTCAGAAGCAACCTATACCTGTTGCATAAGTCAAACAATGGGAACCAAATTCTTCCCTTTTTTTCTTACTAGGGCCCCGTAAACATTAAATCGGTCTCAATAAATACTCGCATGTACATGACCTCTGCGCACCCGCGAAAACATATTATCGACTTCCGAAATTTTTCAGAGGCAACCGGTACCTGTTGCATAAGTCAAACAATGGGAACCAAATTTTTTTCTCTTTTTCTCTCTTACTAGGGCCACAGAAACATTAAATCAGTCTCAATAAATACCCGCATGTACATGACCCCTGTGCGCCCGCGAAAACATATTATCGACTTCCGAATTTTTTCGGAAGCAACCGGTACCTGTTGCATAAGTCAAGCAATGGGAACCAAAATTTTTTCCCTTTTTCTCTCTTACTAGGGCCCCCGAAACCTTAAATTGGTCTCAATAACTACCCGCACGAATATGACCTCTGTGTGCCCGCAAAAACATAGAATCAAAGTTCTAACGCCTTCGGAAGCAACCGGTTCCTGTTGCATAAGTAAAAAAGAAATCTGACTTTTGCCCTACCCTTCTTTCTAAATACATAGACGAGAACTGTAACTTGGCTTTGACGACTTCCCACTCAAACGTAGCAGTTTTTCTCGCTGCGCAGAAACAGCCATATGCGGCTCCTGCGCGCACCCAAAGATATAGCAGGATACCAAAATCTTTCCCATAAAAATATCTTATATTTGAAATTGGACAATGACATAAGAATAAATGATAATTAAAAAACAAAGGATAGAAATAAATTATAATAAAAAAAAAAAAAAAAAAAAAAAAAATGGCACAGCCGCGGTTCGAACCTCTGACCACCGGGTCCCAAAAGGGCTCTTGGCACAGCGGTCTTACCCACTGTGCTATCGAGGCAACTGGAAATTATGCTGGATATATATACCTATAATTATATCTCCCCCCCTTCCCATAATTCCTTGGGGAAAAAAACAAAATGGCTGCCATGAAAAACAAAATGGCGGCCAAACCATCGATGTAAACAATGAGGGGAGTTTTAAAGTGATTATAGGTCTTCTTTGAAAGCTGATATGTAATCCTTAGCAACCTGACATGCATTCTCCATCCATACACGCCAGAATTTACCGACATTGGGCGAGATTTTAGGAAAACAGGGTGACAGAAGAACTTGGTCGGATGTTTTCGGGCATACTACCAGGTTCACAACCCTATATCCGGTTTGTCTTTCTAGTTTAGGCCAGCTTCCACACTGCACATTGATACATTAAATATGCTAAGATGATCAATAGACAGTGTAAAAGCCCCAGAAAATATTGTAACATGTGGATAAAAAAGACAGACAACTCTTTCTGTAGCAACTTGTTCCTGTAGCATGAGTCGAACAAAAGGAACTATGTTTTGTATTATTTCTCTTCATATGTAGACAAGAAACGTAGTTACGATGACTACCAATTCGTATGTGCCAGTTACGGACCCGCGAAGACATGAAATATCGACTTACGACACCTTTGGAAGCAACTGATACCTATTGCATAAGTCAAACAATGGGAACCTATTTTGGACCCTTTTCTCTTACTAGGGCCCCCGAAACATTGAAACGGTCTCAATATCTACCTCAACGCACATGACCGTTACGCGCCTGCAAAAACATATAAGCGACTTACGATTCTTTCAGAAGCAACCTATACCTGTTGCATAAGTCAAACAATGGGAACCAAATTCTTCCCTTTTTTTCTTACTAGGGCCCCGTAAACATTAAATCGGTCTCAATAAATACTCGCATGTACATGACCTCTGCGCACCCGCGAAAACATATTATCGACTTCCGAAATTTTTCAGAGGCAACCGGTACCTGTTGCATAAGTCAAACAATGGGAACCAAATTTTTTTCTCTTTTTCTCTCTTACTAGGGCCACAGAAACATTAAATCAGTCTCAATAAATACCCGCATGTACATGACCCCTGTGCGCCCGCGAAAACATATTATCGACTTCCGAATTTTTTCGGAAGCAACCGGTACCTGTTGCATAAGTCAAGCAATGGGAACCAAAATTTTTTCCCTTTTTCTCTCTTACTAGGGCCCCCGAAACCTTAAATTGGTCTCAATAACTACCCGCACGAATATGACCTCTGTGTGCCCGCAAAAACATAGAATCAAAGTTCTAACGCCTTCGGAAGCAACCGGTTCCTGTTGCATAAGTAAAAAAGAAATCTGACTTTTGCCCTACCCTTCTTTCTAAATACATAGACGAGAACTGTAACTTGGCTTTGATGACTTCCCACTCAAACGTAGCAGTTTTTCTCGCTGCGCAGAAACAGCCATATGCGGCTCCTGCGCGCACCCAAAGATATAGCAGGATACCAAAATCTTTCCCATAAAAATATCTTATATTTGAAATTGGACAATGACATAAGAATAAATGATAATTAAAAAAAAAAGGATAGAAATAAATTATAATAAAAAAAAAAAAAAAAAAAAATGGCACAGCCGGGGTTCGAACCTCTGACCACCGGGTCCCAAAAGGGCTCTTGGCACAGCGGTCTTACCCACTGTGCTATCGAGGCAACTGGAAATTATGCTGGATATATATACCTATAATTATATCTCCCCCCCTTCCCATAATTCCTTGGGGAAAAAAACAAAATGGCTGCCATGAAAAACAAAATGGCGGCCAAACCATCGATGTAAACAATGAGGGGAGTTTTAAAGTGATTATAGGTCTTCTTTGAAAGCTGATATGTAATCCTTAGCAACCTGACATGCATTCTCCATCCATACACGCCAGAATTTACCGACATTGGGCGAGATTTTAGGAAAACAGGGTGACAGAAGAACTTGGTCGGATGTTTTCGGGCATACTACCAGGTTCACAACCCTATATCCG
Source organism: Tridacna gigas (assembly GCA_945859785.2). Lineage (NCBI taxonomy): Eukaryota > Metazoa > Mollusca > Bivalvia > Cardiida > Cardiidae > Tridacna > Tridacna gigas. The sequence continues at coordinate 27,373,434 of OX244041.2, forward strand.
GTTTGTCTTTCTAGTTTAGGCCAGCTTCCACACTGCACATTGATACATTAAATATGCTAAGATGATCAATAGACAGTGTAAAAGCCCCAGAAAATATTGTAACATGTGGATAAAAAAGACAGACAACTCTTTCTGTAGCAACTTGTTCCTGTAGCATGAGTCGAACAAAAGGAACTATGTTTTGTATTATTTCTCTTCATATGTAGACAAGAAACGTAGTTACGATGACTACCAATTCGTATGTGCCAGTTACGGACCCGCGAAGACATGAAATATCGACTTACGACACCTTTGGAAGCAACTGATACCTATTGCATAAGTCAAACAATGGGAACCTATTTTGGACCCTTTTCTCTTACTAGGGCCACCGAAACATTGAAACGGTCTCAATATCTACCTCAACGCACATGACCTTTACGCGCCTGCAAAAACATATAAGCGACTTACGATTCTTTCAGAAGCAACCTATACCTGTTGCATAAGTCAAACAATGGGAACCAAATTCTTCCCTTTTTTTCTTACTAGGGCCCCGTAAACATTAAATCGGTCTCAATAAATACTCGCATGTACATGACCTCTGCGCACCCGCGAAAACATATTATCGACTTCCGAAATTTTTCAGAGGCAACCGGTACCTGTTGCATAAGTCAAACAATGGGAACCAAATTTTTTTCTCTTTTTCTCTCTTACTAGGGCCACAGAAACATTAAATCAGTCTCAATAAATACCCGCATGTACATGACCCCTGTGCGCCCGCGAAAACATATTATCGACTTCCGAATTTTTTCGGAAGCAACCGGTACCTGTTGCATAAGTCAAGCAATGGGAACCAAAATTTTTTCCCTTTTTCTCTCTTACTAGGGCCCCCGAAACCTTAAATTGGTCTCAATAACTACCCGCACGAATATGACCTCTGTGTGCCCGCAAAAACATAGAATCAAAGTTCTAACGCCTTCGGAAGCAACCGGTTCCTGTTGCATAAGTAAAAAAGAAATCTGACTTTTGCCCTACCCTTCTTTCTAAATACATAGACGAGAACTGTAACTTGGCTTTGACGACTTCCCACTCAAACGTAGCAGTTTTTCTCGCTGCGCAGAAACAGCCATATGCGGCTCCTGCGCGCACCCAAAGATATAGCAGGATACCAAAATCTTTCCCATAAAAATATCTTATATTTGAAATTGGACAATGACATAAGAATAAATGATAATTAAAAAAAAAAGGATAGAAATAAATTATAATAAAAAAAAAAAAAAAAAAAAAAAAAATGGCACAGCCGGGGTTCGAACCTCTGACCACCGGGTCCCAAAAGGGCTCTTGGCACAGCGGTCTTACCCACTGTGCTATCGAGGCAACTGGAAATTATGCTGGATATATATACCTATAATTATATCTCCCCCCCTTCCCATAATTCCTTGGGGAAAAAAACAAAATGGCTGCCATGAAAAACAAAATGGCGGCCAAACCATCGATGTAAACAATGAGGGGAGTTTTAAAGTGATTATAGGTCTTCTTTGAAAGCTGATATGTAATCCTTAGCAACCTGACATGCATTCTCCATCCATACACGCCAGAATTTACCGACATTGGGCGAGATTTTAGGAAAACAGGGTGACAGAAGAACTTGGTCGGATGTTTTCGGGCATACTACCAGGTTCACAACCCTATATCCGGTTTGTCTTTCTAGTTTAGGCCAGCTTCCACACTGCACATTGATACATTAAATATGCTAAGATGATCAATAGACAGTGTAAAAGCCCCAGAAAATATTGTAACATGTGGATAAAAAAGACAGACAACTCTTTCTGTAGCAACTTGTTCCTGTAGCATGAGTCGAACAAAAGGAACTATGTTTTGTATTATTTCTCTTCATATGTAGACAAGAAACGTAGTTACGATGACTACCAATTCGTATGTGCCAGTTACGGACCCGCGAAGACATGAAATATCGACTTACGACACCTTTGGAAGCAACTGATACCTATTGCATAAGTCAAACAATGGGAACCTATTTTGGACCCTTTTCTCTTACTAGGGCCACCGAAACATTGAAACGGTCTCAATATCTACCTCAACGCACATGACCTTTACGCGCCTGCAAAAACATATAAGCGATTTACGATTCTTTCAGAAGCAACCTATACCTGTTGCATAAGTCAAACAATGGGAACCAAATTCTTCCCTTTTTTTCTTACTAGGGCCCCGTAAACATTAAATCGGTCTCAATAAATACTCGCATGTACATGACCTCTGCGCACCCGCGAAAACATATTATCGACTTCCGAAATTTTTCAGAGGCAACCGGTACCTGTTGCATAAGTCAAACAATGGGAACCAAATTTTTTTCTCTTTTTCTCTCTTACTAGGGCCACAGAAACATTAAATCAGTCTCAATAAATACCCGCATGTACATGACCCCTGTGCGCCCGCGAAAACATATTATCGACTTCCGAATTTTTTCGGAAGCAACCGGTACCTGTTGCATAAGTCAAGCAATGGGAACCAAAATTTTTTCCCTTTTTCTCTCTTACTAGGGCCCCCGAAACCTTAAATTGGTCTCAATAACTACCCGCACGAATATGACCTCTGTGTGCCCGCAAAAACATAGAATCAAAGTTCTAACGCCTTCGGAAGCAACCGGTTCCTGTTGCATAAGTAAAAAAGAAATCTGACTTTTGCCCTACCCTTCTTTCTAAATACATAGACGAGAACTGTAACTTGGCTTTGACGACTTCCCACTCAAACGTAGCAGTTTTTCTCGCTGCGCAGAAACAGCCATATGCGGCTCCTGCGCGCACCCAAAGATATAGCAGGATACCAAAATCTTTCCCATAAAAATATCTTATATTTGAAATTGGACAATGACATAAGAATAAATGATAATTAAAAAAAAAAGGATAGAAATAAATTATAATAAAAAAAAAAAAAAAAAAAAAAAATGGCAAGGCCGGGGTTCGAACCTCTGACCACCGGGTCCCAAAAGGGCTCTTGGCACAGCGGTCTTACCCACTGTGCTATCGAGGCAACTGGAAATTATGCTGGATATATATACCTATAATTATATCTCCCCCCCTTCCCATAATTCCTTGGGGAAAAAAACAAAATGGCTGCCATGAAAAACAAAATGGCGGCCAAACCATCGATGTAAACAATGAGGGGAGTTTTAAAGTGATTATAGGTCTTCTTTGAAAGCTGATATGTAATCCTTAGCAACCTGACATGCATTCTCCATCCATACACGCCAGAATTTACCGACATTGGGCGAGATTTTAGGAAAACAGGGTGACAGAAGAACTTGGTCGGATGTTTTCGGGCATACTACCAGGTTCACAACCCTATATCCGGTTTGTCTTTCTAGTTTAGGCCAGCTTCCACACTGCACATTGATACATTAAATATGCTAAGATGATCAATAGACAGTGTAAAAGCCCCAGAAAATATTGTAACATGTGGATAAAAAAGACAGACAACTCTTTCTGTAGCAACTTGTTCCTGTAGCATGAGTCGAACAAAAGGAACTATGTTTTGTATTATTTCTCTTCATATGTAGACAAGAAACGTAGTTACGATGACTACCAATTCGTATGTGCCAGTTACGGACCCGCGAAGACATGAAATATCGACTTACGACACCTTTGGAAGCAACTGATACCTATTGCATAAGTCAAACAATGGGAACCTATTTTGGACCCTTTTCTCTTACTAGGGCCACCGAAACATTGAAACGGTCTCAATATCTACCTCAACGCACATGACCTTTACGCGCCTGCAAAAACATATAAGCGACTTACGATTCTTTCAGAAGCAACCTATACCTGTTGCATAAGTCAAACAATGGGAACCAAATTCTTCCCTTTTTTTCTTACTAGGGCCCCGTAAACATTAAATCGGTCTCAATAAATACTCGCATGTACATGACCTCTGCGCACCCACGAAAACATATTATCGACTTCCGAAATTTTTCAGAGGCAACCGGTACCTGTTGCATAAGTCAAACAATGGGAACCAAATTTTTTTCTCTTTTTCTCTCTTACTAGGGCCACAGAAACATTAAATCAGTCTCAATAAATACCCGCATGTACATGACCCCTGTGCACCCGCGAAAACATACTATCGACTTCCGAATTTTTTCGGAAGCAACCGGTACCTGTTGCATAAGTCAAGCAATGGGAACCAAAATTTTTTCCCTTTTTCTCTCTTACTAGGGCCCCCGAAACCTTAAATTGGTCTCAATAACTACCCGCACGAATATGACCTCTGTGTGCCCGCAAAAACATAGAATCAAAGTTCTAACGCCTTCGGAAGCAACCGGTTCCTGTTGCATAAGTAAAAAAGAAATCTGACTTTTGCCCTACCCTTCTTTCTAAATACATAGACGAGAACTGTAACTTGGCTTTGACGACTTCCCACTCAAACGTAGCAGTTTTTCTCGCTGCGCAGAAACAGCCATATGCGGCTCCTGCGCGCACCCAAAGATATAGCAGGATACCAAAATCTTTCCCATAAAAATATCTTATATTTGAAATTGGACAATGACATAAGAATAAATGATAATTAAAAAAAAAAGGATAGAAATAAATTATAATAAAAAAAAAAAAAAAAAATAAAAATGGCACAGCCGGGGTTCGAACCTCTGACCACCGGGTCCCAAAAGGGCTCTTGGCACAGCGGTCTTACCCACTGTGCTATCGAGGCAACTGGAAATTATGCTGGATATATATACCTATAATTATATCTCCCCCCCTTCCCATAATTCCTTGGGGAAAAAAACAAAATGGCTGCCATGAAAAACAAAATGGCGGCCAAACCATCGATGTAAACAATGAGGGGAGTTTTAAAGTGATTATAGGTCTTCTTTGAAAGCTGATATGTAATCCTTAGCAACCTGACATGCATTCTCCATCCATACACGCCAGAATTTACCGACATTGGGCGAGATTTTAGGAAAACAGGGTGACAGAAGAACTTGGTCGGATGTTTTCGGGCATACTACCAGGTTCACAACCCTATATCCGGTTTGTCTTTCTAGTTTAGGCCAGCTTCCACACTGCACATTGATACATTAAATATGCTAAGATGATCAATAGACAGTGTAAAAGCCCCAGAAAATATTGTAACATGTGGATAAAAAAGACAGACAACTCTTTCTGTAGCAACTTGTTCCTGTAGCATGAGTCGAACAAAAGGAACTATGTTTTGTATTATTTCTCTTCATATGTAGACAAGAAACGTAGTTACGATGACTACCAATTCGTATGTGCCAGTTACGGACCCGCGAAGACATGAAATATCGACTTACGACACCTTTGGAAGCAACTGATACCTATTGCATAAGTCAAACAATGGGAACCTATTTTGGACCCTTTTCTCTTACTAGGGCCACCGAAACATTGAAACGGTCTCAATATCTACCTCAACGCACATGACCTTTACGCGCCTGCAAAAACATATAAGCGACTTACGATTCTTTCAGAAGCAACCTATACCTGTTGCATAAGTCAAACAATGGGAACCAAATTCTTCCCTTTTTTTCTTACTAGGGCCCCGTAAACATTAAATCGGTCTCAATAAATACTCGCATGTACATGACCTCTGCGCACCCGCGAAAACATATTATCGACTTCCGAAATTTTTCAGAGGCAACCGGTACCTGTTGCATAAGTCAAACAATGGGAACCAAATTTTTTTCTCTTTTTCTCTCTTACTAGGGCCACAGAAACATTAAATCAGTCTCAATAAATACCCGCATGTACATGACCCCTGTGCGCCCGCGAAAACATATTATCGACTTCCGAATTTTTTCGGAAGCAACCGGTACCTGTTGCATAAGTCAAGCAATGGGAACCAAAATTTTTTCCCTTTTTCTCTCTTACTAGGGCCCCCGAAACCTTAAATTGGTCTCAATAACTACCCGCATGAATATGACCTCTGTGTGCCCGCAAAAACATAGAATCAAAGTTCTAACGCCTTCGGAAGCAACCGGTTCCTGTTGCATAAGTAAAAAAGAAATCTGACTTTTGCCCTACCCTTCTTTCTAAATACATAGACGAGAACTGTAACTTGGCTTTGACGACTTCCCACTCAAACGTAGCAGTTTTTCTCGCTGCGCAGAAACAGCCATATGCGGCTCCTGCGCGCACCCAAAGATATAGCAGGATACCAAAATCTTTCCCATAAAAATATCTTATATTTGAAATTGGACAATGACATAAGAATAAATGATAATTAAAAAACAAAGGATAGAAATAAATTATAATAAAAAAAAAAAAAAAAAAAAAAAATGGCACAGCCGGGGTTCGAACCTCTGACCACCGGGTCCCAAAAGGGCTCTTGGCACAGCGGTCTTACCCACTGTGCTATCGAGGCAACTGGAAATTATGCTGGATATATATACCTATAATTATATCTCCCCCCCTTCCCATAATTCCTTGGGGAAAAAAACAAAATGGCTGCCATGAAAAACAAAATGGCGGCCAAACCATCGATGTAAACAATGAGGGGAGTTTTAAAGTGATTATAGGTCTTCTTTGAAAGCTGATATGTAATCCTTAGCAACCTGACATGCATTCTCCATCCATACACGCCAGAATTTACCGACATTGGGCGAGATTTTAGGAAAACAGGGTGACAGAAGAACTTGGTCGGATGTTTTCGGGCATACTACCAGGTTCACAACCCTATATCCGGTTTGTCTTTCTAGTTTAGGCCAGCTTCCACACTGCACATTGATACATTAAATATGCTAAGATGATCAATAGACAGTGTAAAAGCCCCAGAAAATATTGTAACATGTGGATAAAAAAGACAGACAACTCTTTCTGTAGCAACTTGTTCCTGTAGCATGAGTCGAACAAAAGGAACTATGTTTTGTATTATTTCTCTTCATATGTAGACAAGAAACGTAGTTACGATGACTACCAATTCGTATGTGCCAGTTACGGACCCGCGAAGACATGAAATATCGACTTACGACACCTTTGGAAGCAACTGATACCTATTGCATAAGTCAAACAATGGGAACCTATTTTGGACCCTTTTCTCTTACTAGGGCCACTGAAACATTGAAACGGTCTCAATATCTACCTCAACGCACATGACCTTTACGCGCTAGCAAAAACATATAAGCGACTTACGATTCTTTCAGAAGCAACCTATACCTGTTGCATAAGTCAAACAATGGGAACCAAATTCTTCCCTTTTTTTCTTACTAGGGCCCCGTAAACATTAAATCGGTCTCAATAAATACTCGCATGTACATGACCTCTGCGCACCCGCGAAAACATATTATCGACTTCCGAAATTTTTCAGAGGCAACCGGTACCTGTTGCATAAGTCAAACAATGGGAACCAAATTTTTTTCTCTTTTTCTCTCTTACTAGGGCCACAGAAACATTAAATCAGTCTCAATAAATACCCGCATGTACATGACCCCTGTGCGCCCGCGAAAACATATTATCGACTTCCGAATTTTTTCGGAAGCAACCGGTACCTGTTGCATAAGTCAAGCAATGGGAACCAAAATTTTTTCCCTTTTTCTCTCTTACTAGGGCCCCCGAAACCTTAAATTGGTCTCAATAACTACCCGCACGAATATGACCTCTGTGTGCCCGCAAAAACATAGAATCAAAGTTCTAACGCCTTCGGAAGCAACCGGTTCCTGTTGCATAAGTAAAAAAGAAATCTGACTTTTGCCCTACCCTTCTTTCTAAATACATAGACGAGAACTGTAACTTGGCTTTGACGACTTCCCACTCAAACGTAGCAGTTTTTCTCGCTGCGCAGAAACAGCCATATGCGGCTCCTGCGCGCACCCAAAGATATAGCAGGATACCAAAATCTTTCCCATAAAAATATCTTATATTTGAAATTGGACAATGACATAAGAATAAATGATAATTAAAAAAAAAAAGGATAGAAATAAATTATAATAAAAAAAAAAAAAAAAAAAAAAAAATGGCACAGCCGGGGTTCGAACCTCTGACCACCGGGTCCCAAAAGGGCTCTTGGCACAGCGGTCTTACCCACTGTGCTATCGAGGCAACTGGAAATTATGCTGGATATATATACCTATAATTATATCTCCCCCCCTTCCCATAATTCCTTGGGGAAAAAAACAAAATGGCTGCCATGAAAAACAAAATGGCGGCCAAACCATCGATGTAAACAATGAGGGGAGTTTTAAAGTGATTATAGGTCTTCTTTGAAAGCTGATATGTAATCCTTAGCAACCTGACATGCATTCTCCATCCATACACGCCAGAATTTACCGACATTGGGCGAGATTTTAGGAAAACAGGGTGACAGAAGAACTTGGTCGGATGTTTTCGGGCATACTACCAGGTTCACAACCCTATATCCGGTTTGTCTTTCTAGTTTAGGCCAGCTTCCACACTGCACATTGATACATTAAATATGCTAAGATGATCAATAGACAGTGTAAAAGCCCCAGAAAATATTGTAACATGTGGATAAAAAAGACAGACAACTCTTTCTGTAGCAACTTGTTCCTGTAGCATGAGTCGAACAAAAGGAACTATGTTTTGTATTATTTCTCTTCATATGTAGACAAGAAACGTAGTTACGACGACTACCAATTCGTATGTGCCAGTTACGGACCCGCGAAGACATGAAATATCGACTTACGACACCTTTGGAAGCAACTGATACCTATTGCATAAGTCAAACAATGGGAACCTATTTTGGACCCTTTTCTCTTACTAGGGCCACCGAAACATTGAAACGGTCTCAATATCTACCTCAACGCACATGACCTTTACGCGCCTGCAAAAACATATAAGCGACTTACGATTCTTTCAGAAGCAACCTATACCTGTTGCATAAGTCAAACAATGGGAACCAAATTCTTCCCTTTTTTTCTTACTAGGGCCCCGTAAACATTAAATCGGTCTCAATAAATACTCGCATGTACATGACCTCTGCGCACCCGCGAAAACATATTATCGACTTCCGAAATTTTTCAGAGGCAACCGGTACCTGTTGCATAAGTCAAACAATGGGAACCAAATTTTTTTCTCTTTTTCTCTCTTACTAGGGCCACAGAAACATTAAATCAGTCTCAATAAATACCCGCATGTACATGACCCCTGTGCGCCCGCGAAAACATATTATCGACTTCCGAATTTTTTCGGAAGCAACCGGTACCTGTTGCATAAGTCAAGCAATGGGAACCAAAATTTTTTCCCTTTTTCTCTCTTACTAGGGCCCCCGAAACCTTAAATTGGTCTCAATAACTACCCGCACGAATATGACCTCTGTGTGCCCGCAAAAACATAGAATCAAAGTTCTAACGCCTTCGGAAGCAACCGGTTCCTGTTGCATAAGTAAAAAAGAAATCTGACTTTTGCCCTACCCTTCTTTCTAAATACATAGACGAGAACTGTAACTTGGCTTTGACGACTTCCCACTCAAACGTAGCAGTTTTTCTCGCTGCGCAGAAACAGCCATATGCGGCTCCTGCGCGCACCCAAAGATATAGCAGGATACCAAAATCTTTCCCATAAAAATATCTTATATTTGAAATTGGACAATGACATAAGAATAAATGATAATTAAAAAAAAAAGGGATAGAAATAAATTATAATAAAAAAAAAAAAAAAAAAAAAAAAATGGCACAGCCGGGGTTCGAACCTCTGACCACCGGGTCCCAAAAGGGCTCTTGGCACAGCGGTCTTACCCACTGTGCTATCGAGGCAACTGGAAATTATGCTGGATATATATACCTATAATTATATCTCCCCCCCTTCCCATAATTCCTTGGGGAAAAAAACAAAATGGCTGCCATGAAAAACAAAATGGCGGCCAAACCATCGATGTAAACAATGAGGGGAGTTTTAAAGTGATTATAGGTCTTCTTTGAAAGCTGATATGTAATCCTTAGCAACCTGACATGCATTCTCCATCCATACACGCCAGAATTTACCGACATTGGGCGAGATTTTAGGAAAACAGGGTGACAGAAGAACTTGGTCGGATGTTTTCGGGCATACTACCAGGTTCACAACCCTATATCCGGTTTGTCTTTCTAGTTTAGGCCAGCTTCCACACTGCACATTGATACATTAAATATGCTAAGATGATCAATAGACAGTGTAAAAGCCCCAGAAAATATTGTAACATGTGGATAAAAAAGACAGACAACTCTTTCTGTAGCAACTTGTTCCTGTAGCATGAGTCGAACAAAAGGAACTATGTTTTGTATTATTTCTCTTCATATGTAGACAAGAAACGTAGTTACGATGACTACCAATTCGTATGTGCCAGTTACGGACCCGCGAAGACATGAAATATCGACTTACGACACCTTTGGAAGCAACTGATACCTATTGCATAAGTCAAACAATGGGAACCTATTTTGGACCCTTTTCTCTTACTAGGGCCACCGAAACATTGAAACGGTCTCAATATCTACCTCAACGCACATGACCTTTACGCGCCTGCAAAAACATATAAGCGACTTACGATTCTTTCAGAAGCAACCTATACCTGTTGCATAAGTCAAACAATGGGAACCAAATTCTTCCCTTTTTTTCTTACTAGGGCCCCGTAAACATTAAATCGGTCTCAATAAATACTCGCATGTACATGACCTCTGCGCACCCGCGAAAACATATTATCGACTTCCGAAATTTTTCAGAGGCAACCGGTACCTGTTGCATAAGTCAAACAATGGGAACCAAATTTTTTTCTCTTTTTCTCTCTTACTAGGGCCACAGAAACATTAAATCAGTCTCAATAAATACCCGCATGTACATGACCCCTGTGCGCCCGCGAAAACATATTATCGACTTCCGAATTTTTTCGGAAGCAACCGGTACCTGTTGCATAAGTCAAGCAATGGGAACCAAAATTTTTTCCCTTTTTCTCTCTTACTAGGGCCCCCGAAACCTTAAATTGGTCTCAATAACTACCCGCACGAATATGACCTCTGTGTGCCCGCAAAAACATAGAATCAAAGTTCTAACGCCTTCGGAAGCAACCGGTTCCTGTTGCATAAGTAAAAAAGAAATCTGACTTTTGCCCTACCCTTCTTTCTAAATACATAGACGAGAACTGTAACTTGGCTTTGACGACTTCCCACTCAAACGTAGCAGTTTTTCTCGCTGCGCAGAAACAGCCATATGCGGCTCCTGCGCGCACCCAAAGATATAGCAGGATACCAAAATCTTTCCCATAAAAATATCTTATATTTGAAATTGGACAATGACATAAGAATAAATGATAATTAAAAAAAAAAAGGATAGAAATAAATTATAATAAAAAAAAAAAAAAAAAAAAAAAATGGCACAGCCGGGGTTCGAACCTCTGACCACCGGGTCCCAAAAGGGCTCTTGGCACAGCGGTCTTACCCACTGTGCTATCGAGGCAACTGGAAATTATGCTGGATATATATACCTATAATTATATCTCCCCCCCTTCCCATAATTCCTTGGGGAAAAAAACAAAATGGCTGCCATGAAAAACAAAATGGCGGCCAAACCATCGATGTAAACAATGAGGGGAGTTTTAAAGTGATTATAGGTCTTCTTTGAAAGCTGATATGTAATCCTTAGCAACCTGACATGCATTCTCCATCCATACACGCCAGAATTTACCGACATTGGGCGAGATTTTAGGAAAACAGGGTGACAGAAGAACTTGGTCGGATGTTTTCGGGCATACTACCAGGTTCACAACCCTATATCCGGTTTGTCTTTCTAGTTTAGGCCAGCTTCCACACTGCACATTGATACATTAAATATGCTAAGATGATCAATAGACAGTGTAAAAGCCCCAGAAAATATTGTAACATGTGGATAAAAAAGACAGACAACTCTTTCTGTAGCAACTTGTTCCTGTAGCATGAGTCGAACAAAAGGAACTATGTTTTGTATTATTTCTCTTCATATGTAGACAAGAAACGTAGTTACGATGACTACCAATTCGTATGTGCCAGTTACGGACCCGCGAAGACATGAAATATCGACTTACGACACCTTTGGAAGCAACTGATACCTATTGCATAAGTCAAACAATGGGAACCTATTTTGGACCCTTTTCTCTTACTAGGGCCACCGAAACATTGAAACGGTCTCAATATCTACCTCAACGCACATGACCTTTACGCGCCTGCAAAAACATATAAGCGACTTACGATTCTTTCAGAAGCAACCTATACCTGTTGCATAAGTCAAACAATGGGAACCAAATTCTTCCCTTTTTTTCTTACTAGGGCCCCGTAAACATTAAATCGGTCTCAATAAATACTCGCATGTACATGACCTCTGCGCACCCGCGAAAACATATTATCGACTTCCGAAATTTTTCAGAGGCAACCGGTACCTGTTGCATAAGTCAAACAATGGGAACCAAATTTTTTTCTCTTTTTCTCTCTTACTAGGGCCACAGAAACATTAAATCAGTCTCAATAAATACCCGCATGTACATGACCCCTGTGCGCCCGCGAAAACATATTATCGACTTCCGAATTTTTTCGGAAGCAACCGGTACCTGTTGCATAAGTCAAGCAATGGGAACCAAAATTTTTTCCCTTTTTCTCTCTTACTAGGGCCCCCGAAACCTTAAATTGGTCTCAATAACTACCCGCACGAATATGACCTCTGTGTGCCCGCAAAAACATAGAATCAAAGTTCTAACGCCTTCGGAAGCAACCGGTTCCTGTTGCATAAGTAAAAAAGAAATCTGACTTTTGCCCTACCCTTCTTTCTAAATACATAGACGAGAACTGTAACTTGGCTTTGACGACTTCCCACTCAAACGTAGCAGTTTTTCTCGCTGCGCAGAAACAGCCATATGCGGCTCCTGCGCGCACCCAAAGATATAGCAGGATACCAAAATCTTTCCCATAAAAATATCTTATATTTGAAATTGGACAATGACATAAGAATAAATGATAATTAAAAGAAAAAAGGATAGAAATAAATTATAATAAAAAAAAAAAAAAAAAAAAAAAATGGCACAGCCGGAATTCGAACCTCTGACCACCGGGTCCCAAAAGGGCTCTTGGCACAGCGGTCTTACCCACTGTGCTATCGAGGCAACTGGAAATTATGCTGGATATATATACCTATAATTATATCTCCCCCCCTTCCCATAATTCCTTGGGGAAAAAAACAAAATGGCTGCCATGAAAAACAAAATGGCGGCCAAACCATCGATGTAAACAATGAGGGGAGTTTTAAAGTGATTATAGGTCTTCTTTGAAAGCTGATATGTAATCCTTAGCAACCTGACATGCATTCTCCATCCATACACGCCAGAATTTACCGACATTGGGCGAGATTTTAGGAAAACAGGGTGACAGAAGAACTTGGTCGGATGTTTTCGGGCATACTACCAGGTTCACAACCCTATATCCGGTTTGTCTTTCTAGTTTAGGCCAGCTTCCACACTGCACATTGATACATTAAATATGCTAAGATGATCAATAGACAGTGTAAAAGCCCCAGAAAATATTGTAACATGTGGATAAAAAAGACAGACAACTCTTTCTGTAGCAACTTGTTCCTGTAGCATGAGTCGAACAAAAGGAACTATGTTTTGTATTATTTCTCTTCATATGTAGACAAGAAACGTAGTTACGATGACTACCAATTCGTATGTGCCAGTTACGGACCCGCGAAGACATGAAATATCGACTTACGACACCTTTGGAAGCAACTGATACCTATTGCATAAGTCAAACAATGGGAACCTATTTTGGACCCTTTTCTCTTACTAGGGCCACCGAAACATTGAAACGGTCTCAATATCTACCTCAACGCACATGACCTTTACGCGCCTGCAAAAACATATAAGCGACTTACGATTCTTTCAGAAGCAACCTATACCTGTTGCATAAGTCAAACAATGGGAACCAAATTCTTCCCTTTTTTTCTTACTAGGGCCCCGTAAACATTAAATCGGTCTCAATAAATACTCGCATGTACATGACCTCTGCGCACCCGCGAAAACATATTATCGACTTCCGAAATTTTACAGAGGCAACCGGTACCTGTTGCATAAGTCAAACAATGGGAACCAAATTTTTTTCTCTTTTTCTCTCTTACTAGGGCCACAGAAACATTAAATCAGTCTCAATAAATACCCGCATGTACATGACCCCTGTGCGCCCGCGAAAACATATTATCGACTTCCGAATTTTTTCGGAAGCAACCGGTACCTGTTGCATAAGTCAAGCAATGGGAACCAAAATTTTTTCCCTTTTTCTCTCTTACTAGGGCCCCCGAAACCTTAAATTGGTCTCAATAACTACCCGCACGAATATGACCTCTGTGTGCCCGCAAAAACATAGAATCAAAGTTCTAACGCCTTCGGAAGCAACCGGTTCCTGTTGCATAAGTAAAAAAGAAATCTGACTTTTGCCCTACCCTTCTTTCTAAATACATAGACGAGAACTGTAACTTGGCTTTGACGACTTCCCACTCAAACGTAGCAGTTTTTCTCGCTGCGCAGAAACAGCCATATGCGGCTCCTGCGCGCACCCAAAGATATAGCAGGATACCAAAATCTTTCCCATAAAAATATCTTATATTTGAAATTGGACAATGACATAAGAATAAATGATAATTAAAAAAAAAAGGATAGAAATAAATTATAATAAAAAAAAAAAAAAAAAAAAAAAATGGCACAGCCGGGGTTCGAACCTCTGACCACCGGGTCCCAAAAGGGCTCTTGGCACAGCGGTCTTACCCACTGTGCTATCGAGGCAACTGGAAATTATGCTGGATATATATACCTATAATTATATCTCCCCCCCTTCCCATAATTCCTTGGGGAAAAAAACAAAATGGCTGCCATGAAAAACAAAATGGCGGCCAAACCATCGATGTAAACAATGAGGGGAGTTTTAAAGTGATTATAGGTCTTCTTTGAAAGCTGATATGTAATTCTTAGCAACCTGACATGCATTCTCCATCCATACACGCCAGAATTTACCGACATTGGGCGAGATTTTAGGAAAACAGGGTGACAGAAGAACTTGGTCGGATGTTTTCGGGCATACTACCAGGTTCACAACCCTATATCCGGTTTGTCTTTCTAGTTTAGGCCAGCTTCCACACTGCACATTGATACATTAAATATGCTAAGATGATCAATTGACAGTGTAAAAGCCCCAGAAAATATTGTAACATGTGGATAAAAAAGACAGACAACTCTTTCTGTAGCAACTTGTTCCTGTAGCATGAGTCGAACAAAAGGAACTATGTTTTGTATTATTTCTCTTCATATGTAGACAAGAAACGTAGTTACGATGACTACCAATTCGTATGTGCCAGTTACGGACCCGCGAAGACATGAAATATCGACTTACGACACCTTTGGAAGCAACTGATACCTATTGCATAAGTCAAACAATGGGAACCTATTTTGGACCCTTTTCTCTTACTAGGGCCACCGAAACATTGAAACGGTCTCAATATCTACCTCAACGCACATGACCTTTACGCGCCTGCAAAAACATATAAGCGACTTACGATTCTTTCAGAAGCAACCTATACCTGTTGCATAAGTCAAACAATGGGAACCAAATTCTTCCCTTTTTTTCTTACTAGGGCCCCGTAAACATTAAATCGGTCTCAATAAATACTCGCATGTACATGACCTCTGCGCACCCGCGAAAACATATTATCGACTTCCGAAATTTTTCAGAGGCAACCGGTACCTGTTGCATAAGTCAAACAATGGGAACCAAATTTTTTTCTCTTTTTCTCTCTTACTAGGGCCACAGAAACATTAAATCAGTCTCAATAAATACCCGCATGTACATGACCCCTGTGCGCCCGCGAAAACATATTATCGACTTCCGAATTTTTTCGGAAGCAACCGGTACCTGTTGCATAAGTCAAGCAATGGGAACCAAAATTTTTTCCCTTTTTCTCTCTTACTAGGGCCCCCGAAACCTTAAATTGGTCTCAATAACTACCCGCACGAATATGACCTCTGTGTGCCCGCAAAAACATAGAATCAAAGTTCTAACGCCTTCGGAAGCAACCGGTTCCTGTTGCATAAGTAAAAAAGAAATCTGACTTTTGCCCTACCCTTCTTTCTAAATACATAGACGAGAACTGTAACTTGGCTTTGACGACTTCCCACTCAAACGTAGCAGTTTTTCTCGCTGCGCAGAAACAGCCATATGCGGCTCCTGCGCGCACCCAAAGATATAGCAGGATACCAAAATCTTTCCCATAAAAATATCTTATATTTGAAATTGGACAATGACATAAGAATAAATGATAATTAAAAAAAAAAGGATAGAAATAAATTATAATAAAAAAAAAAAAAAAAAAAAAAAATGGCACAGCCGGGGTTCGAACCTCTGACCACCGGGTCCCAAAAGGGCTCTTGGCACAGCGGTCTTACCCACTGTGCTATCGAGGCAACTGGAAATTATGCTGGATATATATACCTATAATTATATCTCCCCCCCTTCCCATAATTCCTTGGGGAAAAAAACAAAATGGCTGCCATGAAAAACAAAATGGCGGCCAAACCATCGATGTAAACAATGAGGGGAGTTTTAAAGTGATTATAGGTCTTCTTTGAAAGCTGATATGTAATCCTTAGCAACCTGACATGCATTCTCCATCCATACACGCCAGAATTTACCGACATTGGGCGAGATTTTAGGAAAACAGGGTGACAGAAGAACTTGGTCGGATGTTTTCGGGCATACTACCAGGTTCACAACCCTATATCCGGTTTGTCTTTCTAGTTTAGGCCAGCTTCCACACTGCACATTGATACATTAAATATGCTAAGATGATCAATAGACAGTGTAAAAGCCCCAGAAAATATTGTAACATGTGGATAAAAAAGACAGACAACTCTTTCTGTAGCAACTTGTTCCTGTAGCATGAGTCGAACAAAAGGAACTATGTTTTGTATTATTTCTCTTCATATGTAGACAAGAAACGTAGTTACGATGACTACCAATTCGTATGTGCCAGTTACGGACCCGCGAAGACATGAAATATCGACTTACGACACCTTTGGAAGCAACTGATACCTATTGCATAAGTCAAACAATGGGAACCTATTTTGGACCCTTTTCTCTTACTAGGGCCACCGAAACATTGAAACGGTCTCAATATCTACCTCAACGCACATGACCTTTACGCGCCTGCAAAAACATATAAGCGACTTACGATTCTTTCAGAAGCAACCTATACCTGTTGCATAAGTCAAACAATGGGAACCAAATTCTTCCCTTTTTTTCTTACTAGGGCCCCGTAAACATTAAATCGGTCTCAATAAATACTCGCATGTACATGACCTCTGCGCACCCGCGAAAACATATTATCGACTTCCGAAATTTTTCAGAGGCAACCGGTACCTGTTGCATAAGTCAAACAATGGGAACCAAATTTTTTTCTCTTTTTCTCTCTTACTAGGGCCACAGAAACATTAAATCAGTCTCAATAAATACCCGCATGTACATGACCCCTGTGCGCCCGCGAAAACATATTATCGACTTCCGAATTTTTTCGGAAGCAACCGGTACCTGTTGCATAAGTCAAGCAATGGGAACCAAAATTTTTTCCCTTTTTCTCTCTTACTAGGGCCCCCGAAACCTTAAATTGGTCTCAATAACTACCCGCACGAATATGACCTCTGTGTGCCCGCAAAAACATAGAATCAAAGTTCTAACGCCTTCGGAAGCAACCGGTTCCTGTTGCATAAGTAAAAAAGAAATCTGACTTTTGCCCTACCCTTCTTTCTAAATACATAGACGAGAACTGTAACTTGGCTTTGACGACTTCCCACTCAAACGTAGCAGTTTTTCTCGCTGCGCAGAAACAGCCATATGCGGCTCCTGCGCGCACCCAAAGATATAGCAGGATACCAAAATCTTTCCCATAAAAATATCTTATATTTGAAATTGGACAATGACATAAGAATAAATGATAATTAAAAAAAAAAGGATAGAAATAAATTATAATAAAAAAAAAAAAAAAAAAAAAAAATGGCACAGCCGGGGTTCGAACCTCTGACCACCGGGTCCCAAAAGGGCTCTTGGCACAGCGGTCTTACCCACTGTGCTATCGAGGCAACTGGAAATTATGCTGGATATATATACCTATAATTATATCTCCCCCCCTTCCCATAATTCCTTGGGGAAAAAAACAAAATGGCTGCCATGAAAAACAAAATGGCGGCCAAACCATCGATGTAAACAATGAGGGGAGTTTTAAAGTGATTATAGGTCTTCTTTGAAAGCTGATATGTAATCCTTAGCAACCTGACATGCATTCTCCATCCATACACGCCAGAATTTACCGACATTGGGCGAGATTTTAGGAAAACAGGGTGACAGAAGAACTTGGTCGGATGTTTTCGGGCATACTACCAGGTTCACAACCCTATATCCGGTTTGTCTTTCTAGTTTAGGCCAGCTTCCACACTGCACATTGATACATTAAATATGCTAAGATGATCAATAGACAGTGTAAAAGCCCCAGAAAATATTGTAACATGTGGATAAAAAAGACAGACAACTCTTTCTGTAGCAACTTGTTCCTGTAGCATGAGTCGAACAAAAGGAACTATGTTTTGTATTATTTCTCTTCATATGTAGACAAGAAACGTAGTTACGATGACTACCAATTCGTATGTGCCAGTTACGGACCCGCGAAGACATGAAATATCGACTTACGACACCTTTGGAAGCAACTGATACCTATTGCATAAGTCAAACAATGGGAACCTATTTTGGACCCTTTTCTCTTACTAGGGCCACCGAAACATTGAAACGGTCTCAATATCTACCTCAACGCACATGACCTTTACGCGCCTGCAAAAACATATAAGCGACTTACGATTCTTTCAGAAGCAACCTATACCTGTTGCATAAGTCAAACAATGGGAACCAAATTCTTCCCTTTTTTTCTTACTAGGGCCCCGTAAACATTAAATCGGTCTCAATAAATACTCGCATGTACATGACCTCTGCGCACCCGCGAAAACATATTATCGACTTCCGAAATTTTTCAGAGGCAACCGGTACCTGTTGCATAAGTCAAACAATGGGAACCAAATTTTTTTCTCTTTTTCTCTCTTACTAGGGCCACAGAAACATTAAATCAGTCTCAATAAATACCCGCATGTACATGACCCCTGTGCGCCCGCGAAAACATATTATCGACTTCCGAATTTTTTCGGAAGCAACCGGTACCTGTTGCATAAGTCAAGCAATGGGAACCAAAATGTTTTCCCTTTTTCTCTCTTACTAGGGCCCCCGAAACCTTAAATTGGTCTCAATAACTACCCGCACGAATATGACCTCTGTGTGCCCGCAAAAACATAGAATCAAAGTTCTAACGCCTTCGGAAGCAACCGGTTCCTGTTGCATAAGTAAAAAAGAAATCTGACTTTTGCCCTACCCTTCTTTCTAAATACATAGACGAGAACTGTAACTTGGCTTTGACGACTTCCCACTCAAACGTAGCAGTTTTTCTCGCTGCGCAGAAACAGCCATATGCGGCTCCTGCGCGCACCCAAAGATATAGCAGGATACCAAAATCTTTCCCATAAAAATATCTTATATTTGAAATTGGACAATGACATAAGAATAAATGATAATTAAAAAAAAAAGGATAGAAATAAATTATAATAAAAAAAAAAAAAAAAAAAAAAAATGGCACAGCCGGGGTTCGAACCTCTGACCACCGGGTCCCAAAAGGGCTCTTGGCACAGCGGTCTTACCCACTGTGCTATCGAGGCAACTGGAAATTATGCTGGATATATATACCTATAATTATATCTCCCCCCCCTTCCCATAATTCCTTGGGGAAAAAAACAAAATGGCTGCCATGAAAAACAAAATGGCGGCCAAACCATCGATGTAAACAATGAGGGGAGTTTTAAAGTGATTATAGGTCTTCTTTGAAAGCTGATATGTAATCCTTAGCAACCTGACATGCATTCTCCATCCATACACGCCAGAATTTACCGACATTGGGCGAGATTTTAGGAAAACAGGGTGACAGAAGAACTTGGTCGGATGTTTTCGGGCATACTACCAGGTTCACAACCCTATATCCGGTTTGTCTTTCTAGTTTAGGCCAGCTTCCACACTGCACATTGATACATTAAATATGCTAAGATGATCAATAGACAGTGTAAAAGCCCCAGAAAATATTGTAACATGTGGATAAAAAAGACAGACAACTCTTTCTGTAGCAACTTGTTCCTGTAGCATGAGTCGAACAAAAGGAACTATGTTTTGTATTATTTCTCTTCATATGTAGACAAGAAACGTAGTTACGATGACTACCAATTCGTATGTGCCAGTTACGGACCCGCGAAGACATGAAATATCGACTTACGACACCTTTGGAAGCAACTGATACCTATTGCATAAGTCAAACAATGGGAACCTATTTTGGACCCTTTTCTCTTACTAGGGCCACCGAAACATTGAAACGGTCTCAATATCTACCTCAACGCACATGACCTTTACGCGCCTGCAAAAACATATAAGCGACTTACGATTCTTTCAGAAGCAACCTATACCTGTTGCATAAGTCAAACAATGGGAACCAAATTCTTCCCTTTTTTTCTTACTAGGGCCCCGTAAACATTAAATCGGTCTCAATAAATACTCGCATGTACATGACCTCTGCGCACCTGCGAAAACATATTATCGACTTCCGAAATTTTTCAGAGGCAACCGGTACCTGTTGCATAAGTCAAACAATGGGAACCAAATTTTTTTCTCTTTTTCTCTCTTACTAGGGCCACAGAAACATTAAATCAGTCTCAATAAATACCCGCATGTACATGACCCCTGTGCGCCCGCGAAAACATATTATCGACTTCCGAATTTTTTCGGAAGCAACCGGTACCTGTTGCATAAGTCAAGCAATGGGAACCAAAATTTTTTCCCTTTTTCTCTCTTACTAGGGCCCCCGAAACCTTAAATTGGTCTCAATAACTACCCGCACGAATATGACCTCTGTGTGCCCGCAAAAACATAGAATCAAAGTTCTAACGCCTTCGGAAGCAACCGGTTCCTGTTGCATAAGTAAAAAAGAAATCTGACTTTTGCCCTACCCTTCTTTCTAAATACATAGACGAGAACTGTAACTTGGCTTTGACGACTTCCCACTCAAACGTAGCAGTTTTTCTCGCTGCGCAGAAACAGCCATATGCGGCTCCTGCGCGCACCCAAAGATATAGCAGGATACCAAAATCTTTCCCATAAAAATATCTTATATTTGAAATTGGACAATGACATAAGAATAAATGATAATTAAAAAAAAAAGGATAGGAATAAATTATAATAAAAAAAAAAAAAAAAAAAAAAAATGGCACAGCCGGGGTTCAAACCTCTGACCACCGGGTCCCAAAAGGGCTCTTGGCACAGCGGTCTTACCCACTGTGCTATCGAGGCAACTGGAAATTATGCTGGATATATATACCTATAATTATATCTCCCCCCCTTCCCATAATTCCTTGGGGAAAAAAACAAAATGGCTGCCATGAAAAACAAAATGGCGGCCAAACCATCGATGTAAACAATGAGGGGAGTTTTAAAGTGATTATAGGTCTTCTTTGAAAGCTGATATGTAATCCTTAGCAACCTGACATGCATTCTCCATCCATACACGCCAGAATTTACCGACATTGGGCGAGATTTTAGGAAAACAGGGTGACAGAAGAACTTGGTCGGATGTTTTCGGGCATACTACCAGGTTCACAACCCTATATCCGGTTTGTCTTTCTAGTTTAGGCCAGCTTCCACACTGCACATTGATACATTAAATATGCTAAGATGATCAATAGACAGTGTAAAAGCCCCAGAAAATATTGTAACATGTGGATAAAAAAGACAGACAACTCTTTCTGTAGCAACTTGTTCCTGTAGCATGAGTCGAACAAAAGGAACTATGTTTTGTATTATTTCTCTTCATATGTAGACAAGAAACGTAGTTACGATGACTACCAATTCGTATGTGCCAGTTACGGACCCGCGAAGACATGAAATATCGACTTACGACACCTTTGGAAGCAACTGATACCTATTGCATAAGTCAAACAATGGGAACCTATTTTGGACCCTTTTCTCTTACTAGGGCCACTGAAACATTGAAACGGTCTCAATATCTACCTCAACGCACATGACCTTTACGCGCCTGCAAAAACATATAAGCGACTTACGATTCTTTCAGAAGCAACCTATACCTGTTGCATAAGTCAAACAATGGGAACCAAATTCTTCCCTTTTTTTCTTACTAGGGCCCCGTAAACATTAAATCGGTCTCAATAAATACTCGCATGTACATGACCTCTGCGCACCCGCGAAAACATATTATCGACTTCCGAAATTTTTCAGAGGCAACCGGTACCTGTTGCATAAGTCAAACAATGGGAACCAAATTTTTTTCTCTTTTTCTCTCTTACTAGGGCCACAGAAACATTAAATCAGTCTCAATAAATACCCGCATGTACATGACCCCTGTGCGCCCGCGAAAACATATTATCGACTTCCGAATTTTTTCGGAAGCAACCGGTACCTGTTGCATAAGTCAAGCAATGGGAACCAAAATTTTTTCCCTTTTTCTCTCTTACTAGGGCCCCCGAAACCTTAAATTGGTCTCAATAACTACCCGCACGAATATGACCTCTGTGTGCCCGCAAAAACATAGAATCAAAGTTCTAACGCCTTCGGAAGCAACCGGTTCCTGTTGCATAAGTAAAAAAGAAATCTGACTTTTGCCCTACCCTTCTTTCTAAATACATAGACGAGAACTGTAACTTGGCTTTGACGACTTCCCACTCAAACGTAGCAGTTTTTCTCGCTGCGCAGAAACAGCCATATGCGGCTCCTGCGCGCACCCAAAGATATAGCAGGATACCAAAATCTTTCCCATAAAAATATCTTATATTTGAAATTGGACAATGACATAAGAATAAATGATAATTAAAAAAAAAAGGATAGAAATAAATTGTAATAAAAAAAAAAAAAAAAAAAAAAAAATGGCACAGCCGGGGTTCAAACCTCTGACCACCGGGTCCCAAAAGGGCTCTTGGCACAGCGGTCTTACCCACTGTGCTATCGAGGCAACTGGAAATTATGCTGGATATATATACCTATAATTATATCTCCCCCCCTTCCCATAATTCCTTGGGGAAAAAAACAAAATGGCTGCCATGAAAAACAAAATGGCGGCCAAACCATCGATGTAAACAATGAGGGGAGTTTTAAAGTGATTATAGGTCTTCTTTGAAAGCTGATATGTAATCCTTAGCAACCTGACATGCATTCTCCATCCATACACGCCAGAATTTACCGACATTGGGCGAGATTTTAGGAAAACAGGGTGACAGAAGAACTTGGTCGGATGTTTTCGGGCATACTACCAGGTTCACAACCCTATATCCGGTTTGTCTTTCTAGTTTAGGCCAGCTTCCACACTGCACATTGATACATTAAATATGCTAAGATGATCAATAGACAGTGTAAAAGCCCCAGAAAATATTGTAACATGTGGATAAAAAAGACAGACAACTCTTTCTGTAGCAACTTGTTCCTGTAGCATGAGTCGAACAAAAGGAACTATGTTTTGTATTATTTCTCTTCATATGTAGACAAGAAACGTAGTTACGATGACTACCAATTCGTATGTGCCAGTTACGGACCCGCGAAGACATGAAATATCGACTTACGACACCTTTGGAAGCAACTGATACCTATTGCATAAGTCAAACAATGGGAACCTATTTTGGACCCTTTTCTCTTACTAGGGCCACCGAAACATTGAAACGGTCTCAATATCTACCTCAACGCACATGACCTTTACGCGCCTGCAAAAACATATAAGCGACTTACGATTCTTTCAGAAGCAACCTATACCTGTTGCATAAGTCAAACAATGGGAACCAAATTCTTCCCTTTTTTTCTTACTAGGGCCCCGTAAACATTAAATCGGTCTCAATAAATACTCGCATGTACATGACCTCTGCGCACCCGTGAAAACATATTATCGACTTCCGAAATTTTTCAGAGGCAACCGGTACCTGTTGCATAAGTCAAACAATGGGAACCAAATTTTTTTCTCTTTTTCTCTCTTACTAGGGCCACAGAAACATTAAATCAGTCTCAATAAATACCCGCATGTACATGACCCCTGTGCGCCCGCGAAAACATATTATCGACTTCCGAATTTTTTCGGAAGCAACCGGTACCTGTTGCATAAGTCAAGCAATGGGAACCAAAATTTTTTCCCTTTTTCTCTCTTACTAGGGCCCCCGAAACCTTAAATTGGTCTCAATAACTACCCGCACGAATATGACCTCTGTGTGCCCGCAAAAACATAGAATCAAAGTTCTAACGCCTTCGGAAGCAACCGGTTCCTGTTGCATAAGTAAAAAAGAAATCTGACTTTTGCCCTACCCTTCTTTCTAAATACATAGACGAGAACTGTAACTTGGCTTTGACGACTTCCCACTCAAACGTAGCAGTTTTTCTCGCTGCGCAGAAACAGCCATATGCGGCTCCTGCGCGCACCCAAAGATATAGCAGGATACCAAAATCTTTCCCATAAAAATATCTTATATTTGAAATTGGACAATGACATAAGAATAAATGATAATTAAAAAAAAAAGGATAGAAATAAATTATAATAAAAAAAAAAAAAAAAAAAAAAAATGGCACAGCCGGGGTTCGAACCTCTGACCACCGGGTCCCAAAAGGGCTCTTGGCACAGCGGTCTTACCCACTGTGCTATCGAGGCAACTGGAAATTATGCTGGATATATATACCTATAATTATATCTCCCCCCCTTCCCATAATTCCTTGGGGAAAAAAACAAAATGGCTGCCATGAAAAACAAAATGGCGGCCAAACCATCGATGTAAACAATGAGGGGAGTTTTAAAGTGATTATAGGTCTTCTTTGAAAGCTGATATGTAATCCTTAGCAACCTGACATGCATTCTCCATCCATACACGCCAGAATTTACCGACATTGGGCGAGATTTTAGGAAAACAGGGTGACAGAAGAACTTGGTCGGATGTTTTCGGGCATACTACCAGGTTCACAACCCTATATCCGGTTTGTCTTTCTAGTTTAGGCCAGCTTCCACACTGCACATTGATACATTAAATATGCTAAGATGATCAATAGACAGTGTAAAAGCCCCAGAAAATATTGTAACATGTGGATAAAAAAGACAGACAACTCTTTCTGTAGCAACTTGTTCCTGTAGCATGAGTCGAACAAAAGGAACTATGTTTTGTATTATTTCTCTTCATATGTAGACAAGAAACGTAGTTACGATGACTACCAATTCGTATGTGCCAGTTACGGACCCGCGAAGACATGAAATATCGACTTACGACACCTTTGGAAGCAACTGATACCTATTGCATAAGTCAAACAATGGGAACCTATTTTGGACCCTTTTCTCTTACTAGGGCCACCGAAACATTGAAACGGTCTCAATATCTACCTCAACGCACATGACCTTTACGCGCCTGCAAAAACATATAAGCGACTTACGATTCTTTCAGAAGCAACCTATACCTGTTGCATAAGTCAAACAATGGGAACCAAATTCTTCCCTTTTTTTCTTACTAGGGCCCCGTAAACATTAAATCGGTCTCAATAAATACTCGCATGTACATGACCTCTGCGCACCCGCGAAAACATATTATCGACTTCCGAAATTTTTCAGAGGCAACCGGTACCTGTTGCATAAGTCAAACAATGGGAACCAAATTTTTTTCTCTTTTTCTCTCTTACTAGGGCCACAGAAACATTAAATCAGTCTCAATAAATACCCGCATGTACATGACCCCTGTGCGCCCGCGAAAACATATTATCGACTTCCGAATTTTTTCGGAAGCAACCGGTACCTGTTGCATAAGTCAAGCAATGGGAACCAAAATTTTTTCCCTTTTTCTCTCTTACTAGGGCCCCCGAAACCTTAAATTGGTCTCAATAACTACCCGCACGAATATGACCTCTGTGTGCCCGCAAAAACATAGAATCAAAGTTCTAACGCCTTCGGAAGCAACCGGTTCCTGTTGCATAAGTAAAAAAGAAATCTGACTTTTGCCCTACCCTTCTTTCTAAATACATAGACGAGAACTGTAACTTGGCTTTGACGACTTCCCACTCAAACGTAGCAGTTTTTCTCGCTGCGCAGAAACAGCCATATGCGGCTCCTGCGCGCACCCAAAGATATAGCAGGATACCAAAATCTTTCCCATAAAAATATCTTATATTTGAAATTGGACAATGACATAAGAATAAATGATAATTAAAAAAAAAAGGATAGAAATAAATTATAATAAAAAAAAAAAAAAAAAAAAAAAAATGGCACAGCCGGGGTTCGAACCTCTGACCACCGGGTCCCAAAAGGGCTCTTGGCACAGCGGTCTTACCCACTGTGCTATCGAGGCAACTGGAAATTATGCTGGATATATATACCTATAATTATATCTCCCCCCCTTCCCATAATTCCTTGGGGAAAAAAACAAAATGGCTGCCATGAAAAACAAAATGGCGGCCAAACCATCGATGTAAACAATGAGGGGAGTTTTAAAGTGATTATAGGTCTTCTTTGAAAGCTGATATGTAATCCTTAGCAACCTGACATGCATTCTCCATCCATACACGCCAGAATTTACCGACATTGGGCGAGATTTTAGGAAAACAGGGTGACAGAAGAACTTGGTCGGATGTTTTCGGGCATACTACCAGGTTCACAACCCTATATCCGGTTTGTCTTTCTAGTTTAGGCCAGCTTCCACACTGCACATTGATACATTAAATATGCTAAGATGATCAATAGACAGTGTAAAAGCCCCAGAAAATATTGTAACATGTGGATAAAAAAGACAGACAACTCTTTCTGTAGCAACTTGTTCCTGTAGCATGAGTCGAACAAAAGGAACTATGTTTTGTATTATTTCTCTTCATATGTAGACAAGAAACGTAGTTACGATGACTACCAATTCGTATGTGCCAGTTACGGACCCGCGAAGACATGAAATATCGACTTACGACACCTTTGGAAGCAACTGATACCTATTGCATAAGTCAAACAATGGGAACCTATTTTGGACCCTTTTCTCTTACTAGGGCCACTGAAACATTGAAACGGTCTCAATATCTACCTCAACGCACATGACCTTTACGCGCCTGCAAAAACATATAAGCAACTTACGATTCTTTCAGAAGCAACCTATACCTGTTGCATAAGTCAAACAATGGGAACCAAATTCTTCCCTTTTTTTCTTACTAGGGCCCCGTAAACATTAAATCGGTCTCAATAAATACTCGCATGTACATGACCTCTGCGCACCCGCGAAAACATATTATCGACTTCCGAAATTTTTCAGAGGCAACCGGTACCTGTTGCATAAGTCAAACAATGGGAACCAAATTTTTTTCTCTTTTTCTCTCTTACTAGGGCCACAGAAACATTAAATCAGTCTCAATAAATACCCGCATGTACATGACCCCTGTGCGCCCGCGAAAACATATTATCGACTTCCGAATTTTTTCGGAAGCAACCGGTACCTGTTGCATAAGTCAAGCAATGGGAACCAAAATTTTTTCCCTTTTTCTCTCTTACTAGGGCCCCCGAAACCTTAAATTGGTCTCAATAACTACCCGCACGAATATGACCTCTGTGTGCCCGCAAAAACATAGAATCAAAGTTCTAACGCCTTCGGAAGCAACCGGTTCCTGTTGCATAAGTAAAAAAGAAATCTGACTTTTGCCCTACCCTTCTTTCTAAATACATAGACGAGAACTGTAACTTGGCTTTGACGACTTCCCACTCAAACGTAGCACTTTTTCTCGCTGCGCAGAAACAGCCATATGCGGCTCCTGCGCGCACCCAAAGATATAGCAGGATACCAAAATCTTTCCCATAAAAATATCTTATATTTGAAATTGGACAATGACATAAGAATAAATGATAATTAAAAAAAAAAGGATAGAAATAAATTATAATAAAAAAAAAAAAAAAAAAAAAAAAATGGCACAGCCGGGGTTCGAACCTCTGACCACCGGGTCCCAAAAGGGCTCTTGGCACAGCGGTCTTACCCACTGTGCTATCGAGGCAACTGGAAATTATGCTGGATATATATACCTATAATTATATCTCCCCCCCTTCCCATAATTCCTTGGGGAAAAAAACAAAATGGCTGCCATGAAAAACAAAATGGCGGCCAAACCATCGATGTAAACAATGAGGGGAGTTTTAAAGTGATTATAGGTCTTCTTTGAAAGCTGATATGTAATCCTTAGCAACCTGACATGCATTCTCCATCCATACACGCCAGAATTTACCGACATTGGGCGAGATTTTAGGAAAACAGGGTGACAGAAGAACTTGGTCGGATGTTTTCGGGCATACTACCAGGTTCACAACCCTATATCCGGTTTGTCTTTCTAGTTTAGGCCAGCTTCCACACTGCACATTGATACATTAAATATGCTAAGATGATCAATAGACAGTGTAAAAGCCCCAGAAAATATTGTAACATGTGGATAAAAAAGACAGACAACTCTTTCTGTAGCAACTTGTTCCTGTAGCATGAGTCGAACAAAAGGAACTATGTTTTGTATTATTTCTCTTCATATGTAGACAAGAAACGTAGTTACGATGACTACCAATTCGTATGTGCCAGTTACGGACCCGCGAAGACATGAAATATCGACTTACGACACCTTTGGAAGCAACTGATACCTATTGCATAAGTCAAACAATGGGAACCTATTTTGGACCCTTTTCTCTTACTAGGGCCACTGAAACATTGAAACGGTCTCAATATCTACCTCAACGCACATGACCTTTACGCGCTAGCAAAAACATATAAGCGACTTACGATTCTTTCAGAAGCAACCTATACCTGTTGCATAAGTCAAACAATGGGAACCAAATTCTTCCCTTTTTTTCTTACTAGGGCCCCGTAAACATTAAATCGGTCTCAATAAATACTCGCATGTACATGACCTCTGCGCACCCGCGAAAACATATTATCGACTTCCGAAATTTTTCAGAGGCAACCGGTACCTGTTGCATAAGTCAAACAATGGGAACCAAATTTTTTTCTCTTTTTCTCTCTTACTAGGGCCACAGAAACATTAAATCAGTCTCAATAAATACCCGCATGTACATGACCCCTGTGCGCCCGCGAAAACATATTATCGACTTCCGAATTTTTTCGGAAGCAACCGGTACCTGTTGCATAAGTCAAGCAATGGGAACCAAAATTTTTTCCCTTTTTCTCTCTTACTAGGGCCCCCGAAACCTTAAATTGGTCTCAATAACTACCCGCACGAATATGACCTCTGTGTGCCCGCAAAAACATAGAATCAAAGTTCTAACGCCTTCGGAAGCAACCGGTTCCTGTTGCATAAGTAAAAAAGAAATCTGACTTTTGCCCTACCCTTCTTTCTAAATACATAGACGAGAACTGTAACTTGGCTTTGACGACTTCCCACTCAAACGTAGCAGTTTTTCTCGCTGCGCAGAAACAGCCATATGCGGCTCCTGCGCGCACCCAAAGATATAGCAGGATACCAAAATCTTTCCCATAAAAATATCTTATATTTGAAATTGGACAATGACATAAGAATAAATGATAATTAAAAAAAAAAGGATAGAAATAAATTATAATAAAAAAAAAAAAAAAAAAAAAAATGGCACAGCCGGGGTTCGAACCTCTGACCACCGGGTCCCAAAAGGGCTCTTGGCACAGCGGTCTTACCCACTGTGCTATCGAGGCAACTGGAAATTATGCTGGATATATATACCTATAATTATATCTCCCCCCCTTCCCATAATTCCTTGGGGAAAAAAACAAAATGGCTGCCATGAAAAACAAAATGGCGGCCAAACCATCGATGTAAACAATGAGGGGAGTTTTAAAGTGATTATAGGTCTTCTTTGAAAGCTGATATGTAATCCTTAGCAACCTGACATGCATTCTCCATCCATACACGCCAGAATTTACCGACATTGGGCGAGATTTTAGGAAAACAGGGTGACAGAAGAACTTGGTCGGATGTTTTCGGGCATACTACCAGGTTCACAACCCTATATCCGGTTTGTCTTTCTAGTTTAGGCCACCTTCCACACTGCACATTGATACATTAAATATGCTAAGATGATCAATAGACAGTGTAAAAGCCCCAGAAAATATTGTAACATGTGGATAAAAAAGACAGACAACTCTTTCTGTAGCAACTTGTTCCTGTAGCATGAGTCGAACAAAAGGAACTATGTTTTGTATTATTTCTCTTCATATGTAGACAAGAAACGTAGTTACGATGACTACCAATTCGTATGTGCCAGTTACGGACCCGCGAAGACATGAAATATCGACTTACGACACCTTTGGAAGCAACTGATACCTATTGCATAAGTCAAACAATGGGAACCTATTTTGGACCCTTTTCTCTTACTAGGGCCACCGAAACATTGAAACGGTCTCAATATCTACCTCAACGCACATGACCTTTACGCGCCTGCAAAAACATATAAGCGACTTACGATTCTTTCAGAAGCAACCTATACCTGTTGCATAAGTCAAACAATGGGAACCAAATTCTTCCCTTTTTTTCTTACTAGGGCCCCGTAAACATTAAATCGGTCTCAATAAATACTCGCATGTACATGACCTCTGCGCACCCGCGAAAACATATTATCGACTTCCGAAATTTTTCAGAGGCAACCGGTACCTGTTGCATAAGTCAAACAATGGGAACCAAATTTTTTTCTCTTTTTCTCTCTTACTAGGGCCACAGAAACATTAAATCAGTCTCAATAAATACCCGCATGTACATGACCCCTGTGCGCCCGCGAAAACATATTATCGACTTCCGAATTTTTTCGGAAGCAACCGGTACCTGTTGCATAAGTCAAGCAATGGGAACCAAAATTTTTTCCCTTTTTCTCTCTTACTAGGGCCCCCGAAACCTTAAATTGGTCTCAATAACTACCCGCACGAATATGACCTCTGTGTGCCCGCAAAAACATAGAATCAAAGTTCTAACGCCTTCGGAAGCAACCGGTTCCTGTTGCATAAGTAAAAAAGAAATCTGACTTTTGCCCTACCCTTCTTTCTAAATACATAGACGAGAACTGTAACTTGGCTTTGACGACTTCCCACTCAAACGTAGCAGTTTTTCTCGCTGCGCAGAAACAGCCATATGCGGCTCCTGCGCGCACCCAAAGATATAGCAGGATACCAAAATCTTTCCCATAAAAATATCTTATATTTGAAATTGGACAATGACATAAGAATAAATGATAATTAAAAAAAAAAGGATAGAAATAAATTATAATAAAAAAAAAAAAAAAAAAAAAATGGCACAGCCGGGGTTCGAACCTCTGACCACCGGGTCCCAAAAGGGCTCTTGGCACAGCGGTCTTACCCACTGTGCTATCGAGGCAACTGGAAATTATGCTGGATATATATACCTATAATTATATCTCCCCCCCTTCCCATAATTCCTTGGGGAAAAAAACAAAATGGCTGCCATGAAAAACAAAATGGCGGCCAAACCATCGATGTAAACAATGAGGGGAGTTTTAAAGTGATTATAGGTCTTCTTTGAAAGCTGATATGTAATCCTTAGCAACCTGACATGCATTCTCCATCCATACACGCCAGAATTTACCGACATTGGGCGAGATTTTAGGAAAACAGGGTGACAGAAGAACTTGGTCGGATGTTTTCGGGCATACTACCAGGTTCACAACCCTATATCCGGTTTGTCTTTCTAGTTTAGGCCAGCTTCCACACTGCACATTGATACATTAAATATGCTAAGATGATCAATAGACAGTGTAAAAGCCCCAGAAAATATTGTAACATGTGGATAAAAAAGACAGACAACTCTTTCTGTAGCAACTTGTTCCTGTAGCATGAGTCGAACAAAAGGAACTATGTTTTGTATTATTTCTCTTCATATGTAGACAAGAAACGTAGTTACGATGACTACCAATTCGTATGTGCCAGTTACGGACCCGCGAAGACATGAAATATCGACTTACGACACCTTTGGAAGCAACTGATACCTATTGCATAAGTCAAACAATGGGAACCTATTTTGGACCCTTTTCTCTTACTAGGGCCACCGAAACATTGAAACGGTCTCAATATCTACCTCAACGCACATGACCTTTACGCGCCTGCAAAAACATATAAGCGACTTACGATTCTTTCAGAAGCAACCTATACCTGTTGCATAAGTCAAACAATGGGAACCAAATTCTTCCCTTTTTTTCTTACTAGGGCCCCGTAAACATTAAATCGGTCTCAATAAATACTCGCATGTACATGACCTCTGCGCACCCGCGAAAACATATTATCGACTTCCGAAATTTTTCAGAGGCAACCGGTACCTGTTGCATAAGTCAAACAATGGGAACCAAATTTTTTTCTCTTTTTCTCTCTTACTAGGGCCACAGAAACATTAAATAAGTCTCAATAAATACCCGCATGTACATGACCCCTGTGCGCCCGCGAAAACATATTATCGACTTCCGAATTTTTTCGGAAGCAACCGGTACCTGTTGCATAAGTCAAGCAATGGGAACCAAAATTTTTTCCCTTTTTCTCTCTTACTAGGGCCCCCGAAACCTTAAATTGGTCTCAATAACTACCCGCACGAATATGACCTCTGTGTGCCCGCAAAAACATAGAATCAAAGTTCTAACGCCTTCGGAAGCAACCGGTTCCTGTTGCATAAGTAAAAAAGAAATCTGACTTTTGCCCTACCCTTCTTTCTAAATACATAGACGAGAACTGTAACTTGGCTTTGACGACTTCCCACTCAAACGTAGCAGTTTTTCTCGCTGCGCAGAAACAGCCATATGCGGCTCCTGCGCGCACCCAAAGATATAGCAGGATACCAAAATCTTTCCCATAAAAATATCTTATATTTGAAATTGGACAATGACATAAGAATAAATGATAATTAAAAAAAAAAGGATAGAAATAAATTATAATAAAAAAAAAAAAAAAAAAAAAAAATGGCACAGCCGGGGTTCGAACCTCTGACCACCGGGTCCCAAAAGGGCTCTTGGCACAGCGGTCTTACCCACTGTGCTATCGAGGCAACTGGAAATTATGCTGGATATATATACCTATAATTATATCTCCCCCCCTTCCCATAATTCCTTGGGGAAAAAAACAAAATGGCTGCCATGAAAAACAAAATGGCGGCCAAACCATCGATGTAAACAATGAGGGGAGTTTTAAAGTGATTATAGGTCTTCTTTGAAAGCTGATATGTAATCCTTAGCAACCTGACATGCATTCTCCATCCATACACGCCAGAATTTACCGACATTGGGCGAGATTTTAGGAAAACAGGGTGACAGAAGAACTTGGTCGGATGTTTTCGGGCATACTACCAGGTTCACAACCCTATATCCGGTTTGTCTTTCTAGTTTAGGCCAGCTTCCACACTGCACATTGATACATTAAATATGCTAAGATGATCAATAGACAGTGTAAAAGCCCCAGAAAATATTGTAACATGTGGATAAAAAAGACAGACAACTCTTTCTGTAGCAACTTGTTCCTGTAGCATGAGTCGAACAAAAGGAACTATGTTTTGTATTATTTCTCTTCATATGTAGACAAGAAACGTAGTTACGATGACTACCAATTCGTATGTGCCAGTTACGGACCCGCGAAGACATGAAATATCGACTTACGACACCTTTGGAAGCAACTGATACCTATTGCATAAGTCAAACAATGGGAACCTATTTTGGACCCTTTTCTCTTACTAGGGCCACCGAAACATTGAAACGGTCTCAATATCTACCTCAACGCACATGACCTTTACGCGCCTGCAAAAACATATAAGCGACTTACGATTCTTTCAGAAGCAACCTATACCTGTTGCATAAGTCAAACAATGGGAACCAAATTCTTCCCTTTTTTTCTTACTAGGGCCCCGTAAACATTAAATCGGTCTCAATAAATACTCGCATGTACATGACCTCTGCGCACCCGCGAAAACATATTATCGACTTCCGAAATTTTTCAGAGGCAACCGGTACCTGTTGCATAAGTCAAACAATGGGAACCAAATTTTTTTCTCTTTTTCTCTCTTACTAGGGCCACAGAAACATTAAATCAGTCTCAATAAATACCCGCATGTACATGACCCCTGTGCGCCCGCGAAAACATATTATCGACTTCCGAATTTTTTCGGAAGCAACCGGTACCTGTTGCATAAGTCAAGCAATGGGAACCAAAATTTTTTCCCTTTTTCTCTCTTACTAGGGCCCCCGAAACCTTAAATTGGTCTCAATAACTACCCGCACGAATATGACCTCTGTGTGCCCGCAAAAACATAGAATCAAAGTTCTAACGCCTTCGGAAGCAACCGGTTCCTGTTGCATAAGTAAAAAAGAAATCTGACTTTTGCCCTACCCTTCTTTCTAAATACATAGACGAGA
This sequence comes from Tridacna gigas, assembly GCA_945859785.2. Taxonomy (NCBI): domain Eukaryota; kingdom Metazoa; phylum Mollusca; class Bivalvia; order Cardiida; family Cardiidae; genus Tridacna; species Tridacna gigas. The sequence goes on from OX244041.2 coordinate 27,407,900, forward strand.
ACTGTAACTTGGCTTTGACGACTTCCCACTCAAACGTAGCAGTTTTTCTCGCTGCGCAGAAACAGCCATATGCGGCTCCTGCGCGCACCCAAAGATATAGCAGGATACCAAAATCTTTCCCATAAAAATATCTTATATTTGAAATTGGACAATGACATAAGAATAAATGATAATTAAAAAAAAAAGGATAGAAATAAATTATAATAAAAAAAAAAAAAAAAAAAAAAAAAAATGGCACAGCCGGGGTTCGAACCTCTGACCACCGGGTCCCAAAAGGGCTCTTGGCACAGCGGTCTTACCCACTGTGCTATCGAGGCAACTGGAAATTATGCTGGATATATATACCTATAATTATATCTCCCCCCCTTCCCATAATTCCTTGGGGAAAAAAACAAAATGGCTGCCATGAAAAACAAAATGGCGGCCAAACCATCGATGTAAACAATGAGGGGAGTTTTAAAGTGATTATAGGTCTTCTTTGAAAGCTGATATGTAATCCTTAGCAACCTGACATGCATTCTCCATCCATACACGCCAGAATTTACCGACATTGGGCGAGATTTTAGGAAAACAGGGTGACAGAAGAACTTGGTCGGATGTTTTCGGGCATACTACCAGGTTCACAACCCTATATCCGGTTTGTCTTTCTAGTTTAGGCCAGCTTCCACACTGTACATTGATACATTAAATATGCTAAGATGATCAATAGACAGTGTAAAAGCCCCAGAAAATATTGTAACATGTGGATAAAAAAGACAGACAACTCTTTCTGTAGCAACTTGTTCCTGTAGCATGAGTCGAACAAAAGGAACTATGTTTTGTATTATTTCTCTTCATATGTAGACAAGAAACGTAGTTACGATGACTACCAATTCGTATGTGCCAGTTACGGACCCGCGAAGACATGAAATATCGACTTACGACACCTTTGGAAGCAACTGATACCTATTGCATAAGTCAAACAATGGGAACCTATTTTGGACCCTTTTCTCTTACTAGGGCCACCGAAACATTGAAACGGTCTCAATATCTACCTCAACGCACATGACCTTTACGCGCCTGCAAAAACATATAAGCGACTTACGATTCTTTCAGAAGCAACCTATACCTGTTGCATAAGTCAAACAATGGGAACCAAATTCTTCCCTTTTTTTCTTACTAGGGCCCCGTAAACATTAAATCGGTCTCAATAAATACTCGCATGTACATGACCTCTGCGCACCCGCGAAAACATATTATCGACTTCCGAAATTTTTCAGAGGCAACCGGTACCTGTTGCATAAGTCAAACAATGGGAACCAAATTTTTTTCTCTTTTTCTCTCTTACTAGGGCCACAGAAACATTAAATCAGTCTCAATAAATACCCGCATGTACATGACCCCTGTGCGCCCGCGAAAACATATTATCGACTTCCGAATTTTTTCGGAAGCAACCGGTACCTGTTGCATAAGTCAAGCAATGGGAACCAAAATTTTTTCCCTTTTTCTCTCTTACTAGGGCCCCCGAAACCTTAAATTGGTCTCAATAACTACCCGCACGAATATGACCTCTGTGTGCCCGCAAAAACATAGAATCAAAGTTCTAACGCCTTCGGAAGCAACCGGTTCCTGTTGCATAAGTAAAAAAGAAATCTGACTTTTGCCCTACCCTTCTTTCTAAATACATAGACGAGAACTGTAACTTGGCTTTGACGACTTCCCACTCAAACGTAGCAGTTTTTCTCGCTGCGCAGAAACAGCCATATGCGGCTCCTGCGCGCACCCAAAGATATAGCAGGATACCAAAATCTTTCCCATAAAAATATCTTATATTTGAAATTGGACAATGACATAAGAATAAATGATAATTAAAAAAAAAAGGATAGAAATAAATTATAATAAAAAAAAAAAAAAAAAAAAAAAAAAATGGCACAGCCGGGGTTCGAACCTCTGACCACCGGGTCCCAAAAGGGCTCTTGGCACAGCGGTCTTACCCACTGTGCTATCGAGGCAACTGGAAATTATGCTGGATATATATACCTATAATTATATCTCCCCCCCTTCCCATAATTCCTTGGGGAAAAAAACAAAATGGCTGCCATTAAAAACAAAATGGCGGCCAAACCATCGATGTAAACAATGAGGGGAGTTTTAAAGTGATTATAGGTCTTCTTTGAAAGCTGATATGTAATCCTTAGCAACCTGACATGCATTCTCCATCCATACACGCCAGAATTTACCGACATTGGGCGAGATTTTAGGAAAACAGGGTGACAGAAGAACTTGGTCGGATGTTTTCGGGCATACTACCAGGTTCACAACCCTATATCCGGTTTGTCTTTCTAGTTTAGGCCAGCTTCCACACTGCACATTGATACATTAAATATGCTAAGATGATCAATAGACAGTGTAAAAGCCCCAGAAAATATTGTAACATGTGGATAAAAAAGACAGACAACTCTTTCTGTAGCAACTTGTTCCTGTAGCATGAGTCGAACAAAAGGAACTATGTTTTGTATTATTTCTCTTCATATGTAGACAAGAAACGTAGTTACGATGACTACCAATTCGTATGTGCCAGTTACGGACCCGCGAAGACATGAAATATCGACTTACGACACCTTTGGAAGCAACTGATACCTATTGCATAAGTCAAACAATGGGAACCTATTTTGGACCCTTTTCTCTTACTAGGGCCACCGAAACATTGAAACGGTCTCAATATCTACCTCAACGCACATGACCTTTACGCGCCTGCAAAAACATATAAGCGACTTACGATTCTTTCAGAAGCAACCTATACCTGTTGCATAAGTCAAACAATGGGAACCAAATTCTTCCCTTTTTTTCTTACTAGGGCCCCATAAACATTAAATCGGTCTCAATAAATACTCGCATGTACATGACCTCTGCGCACCCGCGAAAACATATTATCGACTTCCGAAATTTTTCAGAGGCAACCGGTACCTGTTGCATAAGTCAAACAATGGGAACCAAATTTTTTTCTCTTTTTCTCTCTTACTAGGGCCACAGAAACATTAAATCAGTCTCAATAAATACCCGCATGTACATGACCCCTGTGCGCCCGCGAAAACATATTATCGACTTCCGAATTTTTTCGGAAGCAACCGGTACCTGTTGCATAAGTCAAGCAATGGGAACCAAAATTTTTTCCCTTTTTCTCTCTTACTAGGGCCCCCGAAACCTTAAATTGGTCTCAATAACTACCCGCACGAATATGACCTCTGTGTGCCCGCAAAAACATAGAATCAAAGTTCTAACGCCTTCGGAAGCAACCGGTTCCTGTTGCATAAGTAAAAAAGAAATCTGACTTTTGCCCTACCCTTCTTTCTAAATACATAGACGAGAACTGTAACTTGGCTTTGACGACTTCCCACTCAAACGTAGCAGTTTTTCTCGCTGCGCAGAAACAGCCATATGCGGCTCCTGCGCGCACCCAAAGATATAGCAGGATACCAAAATCTTTCCCATAAAAATATCTTATATTTGAAATTGGACAATGACATAAGAATAAATGATAATTAAAAAAAAAAGGATAGAAATAAATTATAATAAAAAAAAAAAAAAAAAAAAAAAAAATGGCACAGCCGGGGTTCGAACCTCTGACCACCGGGTCCCAAAAGGGCTCTTGGCACAGCGGTCTTACCCACTGTGCTATCGAGGCAACTGGAAATTATGCTGGATATATATACCTATAATTATATCTCCCCCCCTTCCCATAATTCCTTGGGGAAAAAAACAAAATGGCTGCCATGAAAAACAAAATGGCGGCCAAACCATCGATGTAAACAATGAGGGGAGTTTTAAAGTGATTATAGGTCTTCTTTGAAAGCTGATATGTAATCCTTAGCAACCTGACATGCATTCTCCATCCATACACGCCAGAATTTACCGACATTGGGCGAGATTTTAGGAAAACAGGGTGACAGAAGAACTTGGTCGGATGTTTTCGGGCATACTACCAGGTTCACAACCCTATATCCGGTTTGTCTTTCTAGTTTAGGCCAGCTTCCACACTGCACATTGATACATTAAATATGCTAAGATGATCAATAGACAGTGTAAAAGCCCCAGAAAATATTGTAACATGTGGATAAAAAAGACAGACAACTCTTTCTGTAGCAACTTGTTCCTGTAGCATGAGTCGAACAAAAGGAACTATGTTTTGTATTATTTCTCTTCATATGTAGACAAGAAACGTAGTTACGATGACTACCAATTCGTATGTGCCAGTTACGGACCCGCGAAGACATGAAATATCAACTTACGACACCTTTGGAAGCAACTGATACCTATTGCATAAGTCAAACAATGGGAACCTATTTTGGACCCTTTTCTCTTACTAGGGCCACCGAAACATTGAAACGGTCTCAATATCTACCTCAACGCACATGACCTTTACGCGCCTGCAAAAACATATAAGCGACTTACGATTCTTTCAGAAGCAACCTATACCTGTTGCATAAGTCAAACAATGGGAACCAAATTCTTCCCTTTTTTTCTTACTAGGGCCCCGTAAACATTAAATCGGTCTCAATAAATACTCGCATGTACATGACCTCTGCGCACCCGCGAAAACATATTATCGACTTCCGAAATTTTTCAGAGGCAACCGGTACCTGTTGCATAAGTCAAACAATGGGAACCAAATTTTTTTCTCTTTTTCTCTCTTACTAGGGCCACAGAAACATTAAATCAGTCTCAATAAATACCCGCATGTACATGACCCCTGTGCGCCCGCGAAAACATATTATCGACTTCCGAATTTTTTCGGAAGCAACCGGTACCTGTTGCATAAGTCAAGCAATGGGAACCAAAATTTTTTCCCTTTTTCTCTCTTACTAGGGCCCCCGAAACCTTAAATTGGTCTCAATAACTACCCGCACGAATATGACCTCTGTGTGCCCGCAAAAACATAGAATCAAAGTTCTAACGCCTTCGGAAGCAACCGGTTCCTGTTGCATAAGTAAAAAAGAAATCTGACTTTTGCCCTACCCTTCTTTCTAAATACATAGACGAGAACTGTAACTTGGCTTTGACGACTTCCCACTCAAACGTAGCAGTTTTTCTCGCTGCGCAGAAACAGCCATATGCGGCTCCTGCGCGCACCCAAAGATATAGCAGGATACCAAAATCTTTCCCATAAAAATATCTTATATTTGAAATTGGACAATGACATAAGAATAAATGATAATTAAAAAAAAAAGGATAGAAATAAATTATAATAAAAAAAAAAAAAAAAAAAAAAAATGGCACAGCCGGGGTTCGAACCTCTGACCACCGGGTCCCAAAAGGGCTCTTGGCACAGCGGTCTTACCCACTGTGCTATCGAGGCAACTGGAAATTATGCTGGATATATATACCTATAATTATATCTCCCCCCCTTCCCATAATTCCTTGGGGAAAAAAACAAAATGGCTGCCATGAAAAACAAAATGGCGGCCAAACCATCGATGTAAACAATGAGGGGAGTTTTAAAGTGATTATAGGTCTTCTTTGAAAGCTGATATGTAATCCTTAGCAACCTGACATGCATTCTCCATCCATACACGCCAGAATTTACCGACATTGGGCGAGATTTTAGGAAAACAGGGTGACAGAAGAACTTGGTCGGATGTTTTCGGGCATACTACCAGGTTCACAACCCTATATCCGGTTTGTCTTTCTAGTTTAGGCCAGCTTCCACACTGCACATTGATACATTAAATATGCTAAGATGATCAATAGACAGTGTAAAAGCCCCAGAAAATATTGTAACATGTGGATAAAAAAGACAGACAACTCTTTCTGTAGCAACTTGTTCCTGTAGCATGAGTCGAACAAAAGGAACTATGTTTTGTATTATTTCTCTTCATATGTAGACAAGAAACGTAGTTACGATGACTACCAATTCGTATGTGCCAGTTACGGACCCGCGAAGACATGAAATATCGACTTACGACACCTTTGGAAGCAACTGATACCTATTGCATAAGTCAAACAATGGGAACCTATTTTGGACCCTTTTCTCTTACTAGGGCCACCGAAACATTGAAACGGTCTCAATATCTACCTCAACGCACATGACCTTTACGCGCCTGCAAAAACATATAAGCGACTTACGATTCTTTCAGAAGCAACCTATACCTGTTGCATAAGTCAAACAATGGGAACCAAATTCTTCCCTTTTTTTCTTACTAGGGCCCCGTAAACATTAAATCGGTCTCAATAAATACTCGCATGTACATGACCTCTGCGCACCCGCGAAAACATATTATCGACTTCCGAAATTTTTCAGAGGCAACCGGTACCTGTTGCATAAGTCAAACAATGGGAACCAAATTTTTTTCTCTTTTTCTCTCTTACTAGGGCCACAGAAACATTAAATCAGTCTCAATAAATACCCGCATGTACATGACCCCTGTGCGCCCGCGAAAACATATTATCGACTTCCGAATTTTTTCGGAAGCAACCGGTACCTGTTGCATAAGTCAAGCAATGGGAACCAAAATTTTTTCCCTTTTTCTCTCTTACTAGGGCCCCCGAAACCTTAAATTGGTCTCAATAACTACCCGCACGAATATGACCTCTGTGTGCCCGCAAAAACATAGAATCAAAGTTCTAACGCCTTCGGAAGCAACCGGTTCCTGTTGCATAAGTAAAAAAGAAATCTGACTTTTGCCCTACCCTTCTTTCTAAATACATAGACGAGAACTGTAACTTGGCTTTGACGACTTCCCACTCAAACGTAGCAGTTTTTCTCGCTGCGCAGAAACAGCCATATGCGGCTCCTGCGCGCACCCAAAGATATAGCAGGATACCAAAATCTTTCCCATAAAAATATCTTATATTTGAAATTGGACAATGACATAAGAATAAATGATAATTAAAAAAAAAAGGATAGAAATAAATTATAATAAAAAAAAAAAAAAAAAAAAAAAATGGCACAGCCGGGGTTCGAACCTCTGACCACCGGGTCCCAAAAGGGCTCTTGGCACAGCGGTCTTACCCACTGTGCTATCGAGGCAACTGGAAATTATGCTGGATATATATACCTATAATTATATCTCCCCCCCTTCCCATAATTCCTTGGGGAAAAAAACAAAATGGCTGCCATGAAAAACAAAATGGCGGCCAAACCATCGATGTAAACAATGAGGGGAGTTTTAAAGTGATTATAGGTCTTCTTTGAAAGCTGATATGTAATCCTTAGCAACCTGACATGCATTCTCCATCCATACACGCCAGAATTTACCGACATTGGGCGAGATTTTAGGAAAACAGGGTGACAGAAGAACTTGGTCGGATGTTTTCGGGCATACTACCAGGTTCACAACCCTATATCCGGTTTGTCTTTCTAGTTTAGGCCAGCTTCCACACTGCACATTGATACATTAAATATGCTAAGATGATCAATAGACAGTGTAAAAGCCCCAGAAAATATTGTAACATGTGGATAAAAAAGACAGACAACTCTTTCTGTAGCAACTTGTTCCTGTAGCATGAGTCGAACAAAAGGAACTATGTTTTGTATTATTTCTCTTCATATGTAGACAAGAAACGTAGTTACGATGACTACCAATTCGTATGTGCCAGTTACGGACCCGCGAAGACATGAAATATCGACTTACGACACCTTTGGAAGCAACTGATACCTATTGCATAAGTCAAACAATGGGAACCTATTTTGGACCCTTTTCTCTTACTAGGGCCACCGAAACATTGAAACGGTCTCAATATCTACCTCAACGCACATGACCTTTACGCGCCTGCAAAAACATATAAGCGACTTACGATTCTTTCAGAAGCAACCTATACCTGTTGCATAAGTCAAACAATGGGAACCAAATTCTTCCCTTTTTTTCTTACTAGGGCCCCGTAAACATTAAATCGGTCTCAATAAATACTCGCATGTACATGACCTCTGCGCACCCGCGAAAACATATTATCGACTTCCGAAATTTTTCAGAGGCAACCGGTACCTGTTGCATAAGTCAAACAATGGGAACCAAATTTTTTTCTCTTTTTCTCTCTTACTAGGGCCACAGAAACATTAAATCAGTCTCAATAAATACCCGCATGTACATGACCCCTGTGCGCCCGCGAAAACATATTATCGACTTCCGAATTTTTTCGGAAGCAACCGGTACCTGTTGCATAAGTCAAGCAATGGGAACCAAAATTTTTTCCCTTTTTCTCTCTTACTAGGGCCCCCGAAACCTTAAATTGGTCTCAATAACTACCCGCACGAATATGACCTCTGTGTGCCCGCAAAAACATAGAATCAAAGTTCTAACGCCTTCGGAAGCAACCGGTTCCTGTTGCATAAGTAAAAAAGAAATCTGACTTTTGCCCTACCCTTCTTTCTAAATACATAGACGAGAACTGTAACTTGGCTTTGACGACTTCCCACTCAAACGTAGCAGTTTTTCTCGCTGCGCAGAAACAGCCATATGCGGCTCCTGCGCGCACCCAAAGATATAGCAGGATACCAAAATCTTTCCCATAAAAATATCTTATATTTGAAATTGGACAATGACATAAGAATAAATGATAATTAAAAAAAAAAGGATAGAAATAAATTATAATAAAAAAAAAAAAAAAAAAAAAAAATGGCACAGCCGGGGTTCGAACCTCTGACCACCGGGTCCCAAAAGGGCTCTTGGCACAGCGGTCTTACCCACTGTGCTATCGAGGCAACTGGAAATTATGCTGGATATATATACCTATAATTATATCTCCCCCCCTTCCCATAATTCCTTGGGGAAAAAAACAAAATGGCTGCCATGAAAAACAAAATGGCGGCCAAACCATCGATGTAAACAATGAGGGGAGTTTTAAAGTGATTATAGGTCTTCTTTGAAAGCTGATATGTAATCCTTAGCAACCTGACATGCATTCTCCATCCATACACGCCAGAATTTACCGACATTGGGCGAGATTTTAGGAAAACAGGGTGACAGAAGAACTTGGTCGGATGTTTTCGGGCATACTACCAGGTTCACAACCCTATATCCGGTTTGTCTTTCTAGTTTAGGCCAGCTTCCACACTGCACATTGATACATTAAATATGCTAAGATGATCAATAGACAGTGTAAAAGCCCCAGAAAATATTGTAACATGTGGATAAAAAAGACAGACAACTCTTTCTGTAGCAACTTGTTCCTGTAGCATGAGTCGAACAAAAGGAACTATGTTTTGTATTATTTCTCTTCATATGTAGACAAGAAACGTAGTTACGATGACTACCAATTCGTATGTGCCAGTTATGGACCCGCGAAGACATGAAATATCGACTTACGACACCTTTGGAAGCAACTGATACCTATTGCATAAGTCAAACAATGGGAACCTATTTTGGACCCTTTTCTCTTACTAGGGCCACCGAAACATTGAAACGGTCTCAATATCTACCTCAACGCACATGACCTTTACGCGCCTGCAAAAACATATAAGCGACTTACGATTCTTTCAGAAGCAACCTATACCTGTTGCATAAGTCAAACAATGGGAACCAAATTCTTCCCTTTTTTTCTTACTAGGGCCCCGTAAACATTAAATCGGTCTCAATAAATACTCGCATGTACATGACCTCTGCGCACCCGCGAAAACATATTATCGACTTCCGAAATTTTTCAGAGGCAACCGGTACCTGTTGCATAAGTCAAACAATGGGAACCAAATTTTTTTCTCTTTTTCTCTCTTACTAGGGCCACAGAAACATTAAATCAGTCTCAATAAATACCCGCATGTACATGACCCCTGTGCGCCCGCGAAAACATATTATCGACTTCCGAATTTTTTCGGAAGCAACCGGTACCTGTTGCATAAGTCAAGCAATGGGAACCAAAATGTTTTCCCTTTTTCTCTCTTACTAGGGCCCCCGAAACCTTAAATTGGTCTCAATAACTACCCGCACGAATATGACCTCTGTGTGCCCGCAAAAACATAGAATCAAAGTTCTAACGCCTTCGGAAGCAACCGGTTCCTGTTGCATAAGTAAAAAAGAAATCTGACTTTTGCCCTACCCTTCTTTCTAAATACATAGACGAGAACTGTAACTTGGCTTTGACGACTTCCCACTCAAACGTAGCAGTTTTTCTCGCTGCGCAGAAACAGCCATATGCGGCTCCTGCGCGCACCCAAAGATATAGCAGGATACCAAAATCTTTCCCATAAAAATATCTTATATTTGAAATTGGACAATGACATAAGAATAAATGATAATTAAAAAAAAAAGGATAGAAATAAATTATAATAAAAAAAAAAAAAAAAAAAAAAAAAATGGCACAGCCGGGGTTCGAACCTCTGACCACCGGGTCCCAAAAGGGCTCTTGGCACAGCGGTCTTACCCACTGTGCTATCGAGGCAACTGGAAATTATGCTGGATATATATACCTATAATTATATCTCCCCCCTTCCCATAATTCCTTGGGGAAAAAAACAAAATGGCGGCCAAACCATCGATGTAAACAATGAGGGGAGTTTTAAAGTGATTATAGGTCTTCTTTGAAAGCTGATATGTAATCCTTAGCAACCTGACATGCATTCTCCATCCATACACGCCAGAATTTACCGACATTGGGCGAGATTTTAGGAAAACAGGGTGACAGAAGAACTTGGTCGGATGTTTTCGGGCATACTACCAGGTTCACAACCCTATATCCGGTTTGTCTTTCTAGTTTAGGCCAGCTTCCACACTGCACATTGATACATTAAATATGCTAAGATGATCAATAGACAGTGTAAAAGCCCCAGAAAATATTGTAACATGTGGATAAAAAAGACAGACAACTCTTTCTGTAGCAACTTGTTCCTGTAGCATGAGTCGAACAAAAGGAACTATGTTTTGTATTATTTCTCTTCATATGTAGACAAGAAACGTAGTTACGATGACTACCAATTCGTATGTGCCAGTTACGGACCCGCGAAGACATGAAATATCGACTTACGACACCTTTGGAAGCAACTGATACCTATTGCATAAGTCAAACAATGGGAACCTATTTTGGACCCTTTTCTCTTACTAGGGCCACCGAAACATTGAAACGGTCTCAATATCTACCTCAACGCACATGACCTTTACGCGCCTGCAAAAACATATAAGCGACTTACGATTCTTTCAGAAGCAACCTATACCTGTTGCATAAGTCAAACAATGGGAACCAAATTCTTCCCTTTTTTTCTTACTAGGGCCCCGTAAACATTAAATCGGTCTCAATAAATACTCGCATGTACATGACCTCTGCGCACCCGCGAAAACATATTATCGACTTCCGAAATTTTTCAGAGGCAACCGGTACCTGTTGCATAAGTCAAACAATGGGAACCAAATTTTTTTCTCTTTTTCTCTCTTACTAGGGCCACAGAAACATTAAATCAGTCTCAATAAATACCCGCATGTACATGACCCCTGTGCGCCCGCGAAAACATATTATCGACTTCCGAATTTTTTCGGAAGCAACCGGTACCTGTTGCATAAGTCAAGCAATGGGAACCAAAATTTTTTCCCTTTTTCTCTCTTACTAGGGCCCCCGAAACCTTAAATTGGTCTCAATAACTACCCGCACGAATATGACCTCTGTGTGCCCGCAAAAACATAGAATCAAAGTTCTAACGCCTTCGGAAGCAACCGGTTCCTGTTGCATAAGTAAAAAAGAAATCTGACTTTTGCCCTACCCTTCTTTCTAAATACATAGACGAGAACTGTAACTTGGCTTTGACGACTTCCCACTCAAACGTAGCAGTTTTTCTCGCTGCGCAGAAACAGCCATATGCGGCTCCTGCGCGCACCCAAAGATATAGCAGGATACCAAAATCTTTCCCATAAAAATATCTTATATTTGAAATTGGACAATGACATAAGAATAAATGATAATTAAAAAAAAAAGGATAGAAATAAATTATAATAAAAAAAAAAAAAAAAAAAAAAAATGGCACAGCCGGGGTTCGAACCTCTGACCACCGGGTCCCAAAAGGGCTCTTGGCACAGCGGTCTTACCCACTGTGCTATCGAGGCAACTGGAAATTATGCTGGATATATATACCTATAATTATATCTCCCCCCTTCCCATAATTCCTTGGGGAAAAAAACAAAATGGCTGCCATGAAAAACAAAATGGCGGCCAAACCATCGATGTAAACAATGAGGGGAGTTTTAAAGTGATTATAGGTCTTCTTTGAAAGCTGATATGTAATCCTTAGCAACCTGACATGCATTCTCCATCCATACACGCCAGAATTTACCGACATTGGGCGAGATTTTAGGAAAACAGGGTGACAGAAGAACTTGGTCGGATGTTTTCGGGCATACTACCAGGTTCACAACCCTATATCCGGTTTGTCTTTCTAGTTTAGGCCAGCTTCCACACTGCACATTGATACATTAAATATGCTAAGATGATCAATAGACAGTGTAAAAGCCCCAGAAAATATTGTAACATGTGGATAAAAAAGACAGACAACTCTTTCTGTAGCAACTTGTTCCTGTAGCATGAGTCGAACAAAAGGAACTATGTTTTGTATTATTTCTCTTCATATGTAGACAAGAAACGTAGTTACGATGACTACCAATTCGTATGTGCCAGTTACGGACCCGCGAAGACATGAAATATCGACTTACGACACCTTTGGAAGCAACTGATACCTATTGCATAAGTCAAACAATGGGAACCTATTTTGGACCCTTTTCTCTTACTAGGGCCACCGAAACATTGAAACGGTCTCAATATCTACCTCAACGCACATGACCTTTACGCGCCTGCAAAAACATATAAGCGACTTACGATTCTTTCAGAAGCAACCTATACCTGTTGCATAAGTCAAACAATGGGAACCAAATTCTTCCCTTTTTTTCTTACTAGGGCCCCGTAAACATTAAATCGGTCTCAATAAATACTCGCATGTACATGACCTCTGCGCACCCGCGAAAACATATTATCGACTTCCGAAATTTTTCAGAGGCAACCGGTACCTGTTGCATAAGTCAAACAATGGGAACCAAATTTTTTTCTCTTTTTCTCTCTTACTAGGGCCACAGAAACATTAAATCAGTCTCAATAAATACCCGCATGTACATGACCCCTGTGCGCCCGCGAAAACATATTATCGACTTCCGAATTTTTTCGGAAGCAACCGGTACCTGTTGCATAAGTCAAGCAATGGGAACCAAAATTTTTTCCCTTTTTCTCTCTTACTAGGGCCCCCGAAACCTTAAATTGGTCTCAATAACTACCCGCACGAATATGACCTCTGTGTGCCCGCAAAAACATAGAATCAAAGTTCTAACGCCTTCGGAAGCAACCGGTTCCTGTTGCATAAGTAAAAAAGAAATCTGACTTTTGCCCTACCCTTCTTTCTAAATACATAGACGAGAACTGTAACTTGGCTTTGACGACTTCCCACTCAAACGTAGCAGTTTTTCTCGCTGCGCAGAAACAGCCATATGCGGCTCCTGCGCGCACCCAAAGATATAGCAGGATACCAAAATCTTTCCCATAAAAATATCTTATATTTGAAGTTGGACAATGACATAAGAATAAATGATAATTAAAAAAAAAAGGATAGAAATAAATTATAATAAAAAAAAAAAAAAAAAAAAAAAATGGCACAGCCGGGGTTCGAACCTCTGACCACCGGGTCCCAAAAGGGCTCTTGGCACAGCGGTCTTACCCACTGTGCTATCGAGGCAACTGGAAATTATGCTGGATATATATACCTATAATTATATCTCCCCCCCTTCCCATAATTCCTTGGGGAAAAAAACAAAATGGCTGCCATGAAAAACAAAATGGCGGCCAAACCATCGATGTAAACAATAAGGGGAGTTTTAAAGTGATTATAGGTCTTCTTTGAAAGCTGATATGTAATCCTTAGCAACCTGACATGCATTCTCCATCCATACACGCCAGAATTTACCGACATTGGGCGAGATTTTAGGAAAACAGGGTGACAGAAGAACTTGGTCGGATGTTTTCGGGCATACTACCAGGTTCACAACCCTATATCCGGTTTGTCTTTCTAGTTTAGGCCAGCTTCCACACTGCACATTGATACATTAAATATGCTAAGATGATCAATAGACAGTGTAAAAGCCCCAGAAAATATTGTAACATGTGGATAAAAAAGACAGACAACTCTTTCTGTAGCAACTTGTTCCTGTAGCATGAGTCGAACAAAAGGAACTATGTTTTGTATTATTTCTCTTCATATGTAGACAAGAAACGTAGTTACGATGACTACCAATTCGTATGTGCCAGTTACGGACCCGCGAAGACATGAAATATCGACTTACGACACCTTTGGAAGCAACTGATACCTATTGCATAAGTCAAACAATGGGAACCTATTTTGGACCCTTTTCTCTTACTAGGGCCACCGAAACATTGAAACGGTCTCAATATCTACCTCAACGCACATGACCTTTACGCGCCTGCAAAAACATATAAGCGACTTACGATTCTTTCAGAAGCAACCTATACCTGTTGCATAAGTCAAACAATGGGAACCAAATTCTTCCCTTTTTTTCTTACTAGGGCCCCGTAAACATTAAATCGGTCTCAATAAATACTCGCATGTACATGACCTCTGCGCACCCGCGAAAACATATTATCGACTTCCGAAATTTTTCAGAGGCAACCGGTACCTGTTGCATAAGTCAAACAATGGGAACCAAATTTTTTTCTCTTTTTCTCTCTTACTAGGGCCACAGAAACATTAAATCAGTCTCAATAAATACCCGCATGTACATGACCCCTGTGCGCCCGCGAAAACATATTATCGACTTCCGAATTTTTTCGGAAGCAACCGGTACCTGTTGCATAAGTCAAGCAATGGGAACCAAAATTTTTTCCCTTTTTCTCTCTTACTAGGGCCCCCGAAACCTTAAATTGGTCTCAATAACTACCCGCACGAATATGACCTCTGTGTGCCCGCAAAAACATAGAATCAAAGTTCTAACGCCTTCGGAAGCAACCGGTTCCTGTTGCATAAGTAAAAAAGAAATCTGACTTTTGCCCTACCCTTCTTTCTAAATACATAGACGAGAACTGTAACTTGGCTTTGACGACTTCCCACTCAAACGTAGCAGTTTTTCTCGCTGCGCAGAAACAGCCATATGCGGCTCCTGCGCGCACCCAAAGATATAGCAGGATACCAAAATCTTTCCCATAAAAATATCTTATATTTGAAATTGGACAATGACATAAGAATAAATGATAATTAAAAAAAAAAGGATAGAAATAAATTATAATAAAAAAAAAAAAAAAAAAAAAAAATGGCACAGCCGGGGTTCGAACCTCTGACCACCGGGTCCCAAAAGGGCTCTTGGCACAGCGGTCTTACCCACTGTGCTATCGAGGCAACTGGAAATTATGCTGGATATATATACCTATAATTATATCTCCCCCCCTTCCCATAATTCCTTGGGGAAAAAAACAAAATGGCTGCCATGAAAAACAAAATGGCGGCCAAACCATCGATGTAAACAATGAGGGGAGTTTTAAAGTGATTATAGGTCTTCTTTGAAAGCTGATATGTAATCCTTAGCAACCTGACATGCATTCTCCATCCATACACGCCAGAATTTACCGACATTGGGCGAGATTTTAGGAAAACAGGGTGACAGAAGAACTTGGTCGGATGTTTTCGGGCATACTACCAGGTTCACAACCCTATATCCGGTTTGTCTTTCTAGTTTAGGCCAGCTTCCACACTGCACATTGATACATTAAATATGCTAAGATGATCAATAGACAGTGTAAAAGCCCCAGAAAATATTGTAACATGTGGATAAAAAAGACAGACAACTCTTTCTGTAGCAACTTGTTCCTGTAGCATGAGTCGAACAAAAGGAACTATGTTTTGTATTATTTCTCTTCATATGTAGACAAGAAACGTAGTTACGATGACTACCAATTCGTATGTGCCAGTTACGGACCCGCGAAGACATGAAATATCGACTTACGACACCTTTGGAAGCAACTGATACCTATTGCATAAGTCAAACAATGGGAACCTATTTTGGACCCTTTTCTCTTACTAGGGCCACCGAAACATTGAAACGGTCTCAATATCTACCTCAACGCACATGACCTTTACGCGCCTGCAAAAACATATAAGCGACTTACGATTCTTTCAGAAGCAACCTATACCTGTTGCATAAGTCAAACAATGGGAACCAAATTCTTCCCTTTTTTTCTTACTAGGGCCCCGTAAACATTAAATCGGTCTCAATAAATACTCGCATGTACATGACCTCTGCGCACCCGCGAAAACATATTATCGACTTCCGAAATTTTTCAGAGGCAACCGGTACCTGTTGCATAAGTCAAACAATGGGAACCAAATTTTTTTCTCTTTTTCTCTCTTACTAGGGCCACAGAAACATTAAATCAGTCTCAATAAATACCCGCATGTACATGACCCCTGTGCGCCCGCGAAAACATATTATCGACTTCCGAATTTTTTCGGAAGCAACCGGTACCTGTTGCATAAGTCAAGCAATGGGAACCAAAATTTTTTCCCTTTTTCTCTCTTACTAGGGCCCCCGAAACCTTAAATTGGTCTCAATAACTACCCGCACGAATATGACCTCTGTGTGCCCGCAAAAACATAGAATCAAAGTTCTAACGCCTTCGGAAGCAACCGGTTCCTGTTGCATAAGTAAAAAAGAAATCTGACTTTTGCCCTACCCTTCTTTCTAAATACATAGACGAGAACTGTAACTTGGCTTTGACGACTTCCCACTCAAACGTAGCAGTTTTTCTCGCTGCGCAGAAACAGCCATATGCGGCTCCTGCGCGCACCCAAAGATATAGCAGGATACCAAAATCTTTCCCATAAAAATATCTTATATTTGAAATTGGACAATGACATAAGAATAAATGATAATTAAAAAAAAAAGGATAGAAATAAATTATAATAAAAAAAAAAAAAAAAAAAAAAAATGGCACAGCCGGGGTTCGAACCTCTGACCACCGGGTCCCAAAAGGGCTCTTGGCACAGCGGTCTTACCCACTGTGCTATCGAGGCAACTGGAAATTATGCTGGATATATATACCTATAATTATATCTCCCCCCCTTCCCATAATTCCTTGGGGAAAAAAACAAAATGGCTGCCATGAAAAACAAAATGGCGGCCAAACCATCGATGTAAACAATGAGGGGAGTTTTAAAGTGATTATAGGTCTTCTTTGAAAGCTGATATGTAATCCTTAGCAACCTGACATGCATTCTCCATCCATACACGCCAGAATTTACCGACATTGGGCGAGATTTTAGGAAAACAGGGTGACAGAAGAACTTGGTCGGATGTTTTCGGGCATACTACCAGGTTCACAACCCTATATCCGGTTTGTCTTTCTAGTTTAGGCCAGCTTCCACACTGCACATTGATACATTAAATATGCTAAGATGATCAATAGACAGTGTAAAAGCCCCAGAAAATATTGTAACATGTGGATAAAAAAGACAGACAACTCTTTCTGTAGCAACTTGTTCCTGTAGCATGAGTCGAACAAAAGGAACTATGTTTTGTATTATTTCTCTTCATATGTAGACAAGAAACGTAGTTACGATGACTACCAATTCGTATGTGCCAGTTATGGACCCGCGAAGACATGAAATATCGACTTACGACACCTTTGGAAGCAACTGATACCTATTGCATAAGTCAAACAATGGGAACCTATTTTGGACCCTTTTCTCTTACTAGGGCCACCGAAACATTGAAACGGTCTCAATATCTACCTCAACGCACATGACCTTTACGCGCCTGCAAAAACATATAAGCGACTTACGATTCTTTCAGAAGCAACCTATACCTGTTGCATAAGTCAAACAATGGGAACCAAATTCTTCCCTTTTTTTCTTACTAGGGCCCCGTAAACATTAAATCGGTCTCAATAAATACTCGCATGTACATGACCTCTGCGCACCCGCGAAAACATATTATCGACTTCCGAAATTTTTCAGAGGCAACCGGTACCTGTTGCATAAGTCAAACAATGGGAACCAAATTTTTTTCTCTTTTTCTCTCTTACTAGGGCCACAGAAACATTAAATCAGTCTCAATAAATACCCGCATGTACATGACCCCTGTGCGCCCGCGAAAACATATTATCGACTTCCGAATTTTTTCGGAAGCAACCGGTACCTGTTGCATAAGTCAAGCAATGGGAACCAAAATGTTTTCCCTTTTTCTCTCTTACTAGGGCCCCCGAAACCTTAAATTGGTCTCAATAACTACCCGCACGAATATGACCTCTGTGTGCCCGCAAAAACATAGAATCAAAGTTCTAACGCCTTCGGAAGCAACCGGTTCCTGTTGCATAAGTAAAAAAGAAATCTGACTTTTGCCCTACCCTTCTTTCTAAATACATAGACGAGAACTGTAACTTGGCTTTGACGACTTCCCACTCAAACGTAGCAGTTTTTCTCGCTGCGCAGAAACAGCCATATGCGGCTCCTGCGCGCACCCAAAGATATAGCAGGATACCAAAATCTTTCCCATAAAAATATCTTATATTTGAAATTGGACAATGACATAAGAATAAATGATAATTAAAAAAAAAAGGATAGAAATAAATTATAATAAAAGAAAAAAAAAAAAAAAAAAAAAATGGCACAGCCGGGGTTCGAACCTCTGACCACCGGGTCCCAAAAGGGCTCTTGGCACAGCGGTCTTACCCACTGTGCTATCGAGGCAACTGGAAATTATGCTGGATATATATACCTATAATTATATCTCCCCCCTTCCCATAATTCCTTGGGGAAAAAAACAAAATGGCGGCCAAACCATCGATGTAAACAATGAGGGGAGTTTTAAAGTGATTATAGGTCTTCTTTGAAAGCTGATATGTAATCCTTAGCAACCTGACATGCATTCTCCATCCATACACGCCAGAATTTACCGACATTGGGCGAGATTTTAGGAAAACAGGGTGACAGAAGAACTTGGTCGGATGTTTTCGGGCATACTACCAGGTTCACAACCCTATATCCGGTTTGTCTTTCTAGTTTAGGCCAGCTTCCACACTGCACATTGATACATTAAATATGCTAAGATGATCAATAGACAGTGTAAAAGCCCCAGAAAATATTGTAACATGTGGATAAAAAAGACAGACAACTCTTTCTGTAGCAACTTGTTCCTGTAGCATGAGTCGAACAAAAGGAACTATGTTTTGTATTATTTCTCTTCATATGTAGACAAGAAACGTAGTTACGATGACTACCAATTCGTATGTGCCAGTTACGGACCCGCGAAGACATGAAATATCGACTTACGACACCTTTGGAAGCAACTGATACCTATTGCATAAGTCAAACAATGGGAACCTATTTTGGACCCTTTTCTCTTACTAGGGCCACCGAAACATTGAAACGGTCTCAATATCTACCTCAACGCACATGACCTTTACGCGCCTGCAAAAACATATAAGCGACTTACGATTCTTTCAGAAGCAACCTATACCTGTTGCATAAGTCAAACAATGGGAACCAAATTCTTCCCTTTTTTTCTTACTAGGGCCCCGTAAACATTAAATCGGTCTCAATAAATACTCGCATGTACATGACCTCTGCGCACCCGCGAAAACATATTATCGACTTCCGAAATTTTTCAGAGGCAACCGGTACCTGTTGCATAAGTCAAACAATGGGAACCAAATTTTTTTCTCTTTTTCTCTCTTACTAGGGCCACAGAAACATTAAATCAGTCTCAATAAATACCCGCATGTACATGACCCCTGTGCGCCCGCGAAAACATATTATCGACTTCCGAATTTTTTCGGAAGCAACCGGTACCTGTTGCATAAGTCAAGCAATGGGAACCAAAATGTTTTCCCTTTTTCTCTCTTACTAGGGCCCCCGAAACCTTAAATTGGTCTCAATAACTACCCGCACGAATATGACCTCTGTGTGCCCGCAAAAACATAGAATCAAAGTTCTAACGCCTTCGGAAGCAACCGGTTCCTGTTGCATAAGTAAAAAAGAAATCTGACTTTTGCCCTACCCTTCTTTCTAAATACATAGACGAGAACTGTAACTTGGCTTTGACGACTTCCCACTCAAACGTAGCAGTTTTTCTCGCTGCGCAGAAACAGCCATATGCGGCTCCTGCGCGCACCCAAAGATATAGCAGGATACCAAAATCTTTCCCATAAAAATATCTTATATTTGAAATTGGACAATGACATAAGAATAAATGATAATTAAAAAAAAAAGGATAGAAATAAATTATAATAAAAAAAAAAAAAAAAAAAAAAAATGGCACAGCCGGGGTTCGAACCTCTGACCACCGGGTCCCAAAAGGGCTCTTGGCACAGCGGTCTTACCCACTGTGCTATCGAGGCAACTGGAAATTATGCTGGATATATATACCTATAATTATATCTCCCCCCTTCCCATAATTCCTTGGGGAAAAAAACAAAATGGCTGCCATGAAAAACAAAATGGCGGCCAAACCATCGATGTAAACAATGAGGGGAGTTTTAAAGTGATTATAGGTCTTCTTTGAAAGCTGATATGTAATCCTTAGCAACCTGACATGCATTCTCCATCCATACACGCCAGAATTTACCGACATTGGGCGAGATTTTAGGAAAACAGGGTGACAGAAGAACTTGGTCGGATGTTTTCGGGCATACTACCAGGTTCACAACCCTATATCCGGTTTGTCTTTCTAGTTTAGGCCAGCTTCCACACTGCACATTGATACATTAAATATGCTAAGATGATCAATAGACAGTGTAAAAGCCCCAGAAAATATTGTAACATGTGGATAAAAAAGACAGACAACTCTTTCTGTAGCAACTTGTTCCTGTAGCATGAGTCGAACAAAAGGAACTATGTTTTGTATTATTTCTCTTCATATGTAGACAAGAAACGTAGTTACGATGACTACCAATTCGTATGTGCCAGTTACGGACCCGCGAAGACATGAAATATCGACTTACGACACCTTTGGAAGCAACTGATACCTATTGCATAAGTCAAACAATGGGAACCTATTTTGGACCCTTTTCTCTTACTAGGGCCACCGAAACATTGAAACGGTCTCAATATCTACCTCAACGCACATGACCTTTACGCGCCTGCAAAAACATATAAGCGACTTACGATTCTTTCAGAAGCAACCTATACCTGTTGCATAAGTCAAACAATGGGAACCAAATTCTTCCCTTTTTTTCTTACTAGGGCCCCGTAAACATTAAATCGGTCTCAATAAATACTCGCATGTACATGACCTCTGCGCACCCGCGAAAACATATTATCGACTTCCGAAATTTTTCAGAGGCAACCGGTACCTGTTGCATAAGTCAAACAATGGGAACCAAATTTTTTTCTCTTTTTCTCTCTTACTAGGGCCACAGAAACATTAAATCAGTCTCAATAAATACCCGCATGTACATGACCCCTGTGCGCCCGCGAAAACATATTATCGACTTCCGAATTTTTTCGGAAGCAACCGGTACCTGTTGCATAAGTCAAGCAATGGGAACCAAAATTTTTTCCCTTTTTCTCTCTTACTAGGGCCCCCGAAACCTTAAATTGGTCTCAATAACTACCCGCACGAATATGACCTCTGTGTGCCCGCAAAAACATAGAATCAAAGTTCTAACGCCTTCGGAAGCAACCGGTTCCTGTTGCATAAGTAAAAAAGAAATCTGACTTTTGCCCTACCCTTCTTTCTAAATACATAGACGAGAACTGTAACTTGGCTTTGACGACTTCCCACTCAAACGTAGCAGTTTTTCTCGCTGCGCAGAAACAGCCATATGCGGCTCCTGCGCGCACCCAAAGATATAGCAGGATACCAAAATCTTTCCCATAAAAATATCTTATATTTGAAGTTGGACAATGACATAAGAATAAATGATAATTAAAAAAAAAAGGATAGAAATAAATTATAATAAAAAAAAAAAAAAAAAAAAAAAATGGCACAGCCGGGGTTCGAACCTCTGACCACCGGGTCCCAAAAGGGCTCTTGGCACAGCGGTCTTACCCACTGTGCTATCGAGGCAACTGGAAATTATGCTGGATATATATACCTATAATTATATCTCCCCCCCTTCCCATAATTCCTTGGGGAAAAAAACAAAATGGCTGCCATGAAAAACAAAATGGCGGCCAAACCATCGATGTAAACAATGAGGGGAGTTTTAAAGTGATTATAGGTCTTCTGTGAAAGCTGATATGTAATCCTTAGCAACCTGACATGCATTCTCCATCCATACACGCCAGAATTTACCGACATTGGGCGAGATTTTAGGAAAACAGGGTGACAGAAGAACTTGGTCGGATGTTTTCGGGCATACTACCAGGTTCACAACCCTATATCCGGTTTGTCTTTCTAGTTTAGGCCAGCTTCCACACTGCACATTGATACATTAAATATGCTAAGATGATCAATAGACAGTGTAAAAGCCCCAGAAAATATTGTAACATGTGGATAAAAAAGACAGACAACTCTTTCTGTAGCAACTTGTTCCTGTAGCATGAGTCGAACAAAAGGAACTATGTTTTGTATTATTTCTCTTCATATGTAGACAAGAAACGTAGTTACGATGACTACCAATTCGTATGTGCCAGTTACGGACCCGCGAAGACATGAAATATCGACTTACGACACCTTTGGAAGCAACTGATACCTATTGCATAAGTCAAACAATGGGAACCTATTTTGGACCCTTTTCTCTTACTAGGGCCACCGAAACATTGAAACGGTCTCAATATCTACCTCAACGCACATGACCTTTACGCGCCTGCAAAAACATATAAGCGACTTACGATTCTTTCAGAAGCAACCTATACCTGTTGCATAAGTCAAACAATGGGAACCAAATTCTTCCCTTTTTTTCTTACTAGGGCCCCGTAAACATTAAATCGGTCTCAATAAATACTCGCATGTACATGACCTCTGCGCACCCGCGAAAACATATTATCGACTTCCGAAATTTTTCAGAGGCAACCGGTACCTGTTGCATAAGTCAAACAATGGGAACCAAATTTTTTTCTCTTTTTCTCTCTTACTAGGGCCACAGAAACATTAAATCAGTCTCAATAAATACCCGCATGTACATGACCCCTGTGCGCCCGCGAAAACATATTATCGACTTCCGAATTTTTTCGGAAGCAACCGGTACCTGTTGCATAAGTCAAGCAATGGGAACCAAAATGTTTTCCCTTTTTCTCTCTTACTAGGGCCCCCGAAACCTTAAATTGGTCTCAATAACTACCCGCACGAATATGACCTCTGTGTGCCCGCAAAAACATAGAATCAAAGTTCTAACGCCTTCGGAAGCAACCGGTTCCTGTTGCATAAGTAAAAAAGAAATCTGACTTTTGCCCTACCCTTCTTTCTAAATACATAGACGAGAACTGTAACTTGGCTTTGACGACTTCCCACTCAAACGTAGCAGTTTTTCTCGCTGCGCAGAAACAGCCATATGCGGCTCCTGCGCGCACCCAAAGATATAGCAGGATACCAAAATCTTTCCCATAAAAATATCTTATATTTGAAATTGGACAATGACATAAGAATAAATGATAATTAAAAAAAAAAGGATAGAAATAAATTATAATAAAAAAAAAAAAAGAAAAAAAAAAAAAAATGGCACAGCCGGGGTTCGAACCTCTGACCACCGGGTCCCAAAAGGGCTCTTGGCACAGCGGTCTTACCCACTGTGCTATCGAGGCAACTGGAAATTATGCTGGATATATATACCTATAATTATATCTCCCCCCCTTCCCATAATTCCTTGGGGAAAAAAACAAAATGGCGGCCAAACCATCGATGTAAACAATGAGGGGAGTTTTAAAGTGATTATAGGTCTTCTTTGAAAGCTGATATGTAATCCTTAGCAACCTGACATGCATTCTCCATCCATACACGCCAGAATTTACCGACATTGGGCGAGATTTTAGGAAAACAGGGTGACAGAAGAACTTGGTCGGATGTTTTCGGGCATACTACCAGGTTCACAACCCTATATCCGGTTTGTCTTTCTAGTTTAGGCCAGCTTCCACACTGCACATTGATACATTAAATATGCTAAGATGATCAATAGACAGTGTAAAAGCCCCAGAAAATATTGTAACATGTGGATAAAAAAGACAGACAACTCTTTCTGTAGCAACTTGTTCCTGTAGCATGAGTCGAACAAAAGGAACTATGTTTTGTATTATTTCTCTTCATATGTAGACAAGAAACGTAGTTACGATGACTACCAATTCGTATGTGCCAGTTACGGACCCGCGAAGACATGAAATATCGACTTACGACACCTTTGGAAGCAACTGATACCTATTGCATAAGTCAAACAATGGGAACCTATTTTGGACCCTTTTCTCTTACTAGGGCCACCGAAACATTGAAACGGTCTCAATATCTACCTCAACGCACATGACCTTTACGCGCCTGCAAAAACATATAAGCGACTTACGATTCTTTCAGAAGCAACCTATACCTGTTGCATAAGTCAAACAATGGGAACCAAATTCTTCCCTTTTTTTCTTACTAGGGCCCCGTAAACATTAAATCGGTCTCAATAAATACTCGCATGTACATGACCTCTGCGCACCCGCGAAAACATATTATCGACTTCCGAAATTTTTCAGAGGCAACCGGTACCTGTTGCATAAGTCAAACAATGGGAACCAAATTTTTTTCTCTTTTTCTCTCTTACTAGGGCCACAGAAACATTAAATCAGTCTCAATAAATACCCGCATGTACATGACCCCTGTGCGCCCGCGAAAACATATTATCGACTTCCGAATTTTTTCGGAAGCAACCGGTACCTGTTGCATAAGTCAAGCAATGGGAACCAAAATTTTTTCCCTTTTTCTCTCTTACTAGGGCCCCCGAAACCTTAAATTGGTCTCAATAACTACCCGCACGAATATGACCTCTGTGTGCCCGCAAAAACATAGAATCAAAGTTCTAACGCCTTCGGAAGCAACCGGTTCCTGTTGCATAAGTAAAAAAGAAATCTGACTTTTGCCCTACCCTTCTTTCTAAATACATAGACGAGAACTGTAACTTGGCTTTGACGACTTCCCACTCAAACGTAGCAGTTTTTCTCGCTGCGCAGAAACAGCCATATGCGGCTCCTGCGCGCACCCAAAGATATAGCAGGATACCAAAATCTTTCCCATAAAAATATCTTATATTTGAAATTGGACAATGACATAAGAATAAATGATAATTAAAAAAAAAAGGATAGAAATAAATTATAATAAAAAAAAAAAAAAAAAAAAAAAATGGCACAGCCGGGGTTCGAACCTCTGACCACCGGGTCCCAAAAGGGCTCTTGGCACAGCGGTCTTACCCACTGTGCTATCGAGGCAACTGGAAATTATGCTGGATATATATACCTATAATTATATCTCCCCCCCTTCCCATAATTCCTTGGGGAAAAAAACAAAATGGCTGCCATGAAAAACAAAATGGCGGCCAAACCATCGATGTAAACAATGAGGGGAGTTTTAAAGTGATTATAGGTCTTCTGTGAAAGCTGATATGTAATCCTTAGCAACCTGACATGCATTCTCCATCCATACACGCCAGAATTTACCGACATTGGGCGAGATTTTAGGAAAACAGGGTGACAGAAGAACTTGGTCGGATGTTTTCGGGCATACTACCAGGTTCACAACCCTATATCCGGTTTGTCTTTCTAGTTTAGGCCAGCTTCCACACTGCACATTGATACATTAAATATGCTAAGATGATCAATAGACAGTGTAAAAGCCCCAGAAAATATTGTAACATGTGGATAAAAAAGACAGACAACTCTTTCTGTAGCAACTTGTTCCTGTAGCATGAGTCGAACAAAAGGAACTATGTTTTGTATTATTTCTCTTCATATGTAGACAAGAAACGTAGTTACGATGACTACCAATTCGTATGTGCCAGTTACGGACCCGCGAAGACATGAAATATCGACTTACGACACCTTTGGAAGCAACTGATACCTATTGCATAAGTCAAACAATGGGAACCTATTTTGGACCCTTTTCTCTTACTAGGGCCACCGAAACATTGAAACGGTCTCAATATCTACCTCAACGCACATGACCTTTACGCGCCTGCAAAAACATATAAGCGACTTACGATTCTTTCAGAAGCAACCTATACCTGTTGCATAAGTCAAACAATGGGAACCAAATTCTTCCCTTTTTTTCTTACTAGGGCCCCGTAAACATTAAATCGGTCTCAATAAATACTCGCATGTACATGACCTCTGCGCACCCGCGAAAACATATTATCGACTTCCGAAATTTTTCAGAGGCAACCGGTACCTGTTGCATAAGTCAAACAATGGGAACCAAATTTTTTTCTCTTTTTCTCTCTTACTAGGGCCACAGAAACATTAAATCAGTCTCAATAAATACCCGCATGTACATGACCCCTGTGCGCCCGCGAAAACATATTATCGACTTCCGAATTTTTTCGGAAGCAACCGGTACCTGTTGCATAAGTCAAGCAATGGGAACCAAAATGTTTTCCCTTTTTCTCTCTTACTAGGGCCCCCGAAACCTTAAATTGGTCTCAATAACTACCCGCACGAATATGACCTCTGTGTGCCCGCAAAAACATAGAATCAAAGTTCTAACGCCTTCGGAAGCAACCGGTTCCTGTTGCATAAGTAAAAAAGAAATCTGACTTTTGCCCTACCCTTCTTTCTAAATACATAGACGAGAACTGTAACTTGGCTTTGACGACTTCCCACTCAAACGTAGCAGTTTTTCTCGCTGCGCAGAAACAGCCATATGCGGCTCCTGCGCGCACCCAAAGATATAGCAGGATACCAAAATCTTTCCCATAAAAATATCTTATATTTGAAATTGGACAATGACATAAGAATAAATGATAATTAAAAAAAAAAGGATAGAAATAAATTATAATAAAAAAAAAAAAAGAAAAAAAAAAAAAAATGGCACAGCCGGGGTTCGAACCTCTGACCACCGGGTCCCAAAAGGGCTCTTGGCACAGCGGTCTTACCCACTGTGCTATCGAGGCAACTGGAAATTATGCTGGATATATATACCTATAATTATATCTCCCCCCCTTCCCATAATTCCTTGGGGAAAAAAACAAAATGGCGGCCAAACCATCGATGTAAACAATGAGGGGAGTTTTAAAGTGATTATAGGTCTTCTTTGAAAGCTGATATGTAATCCTTAGCAACCTGACATGCATTCTCCATCCATACACGCCAGAATTTACCGACATTGGGCGAGATTTTAGGAAAACAGGGTGACAGAAGAACTTGGTCGGATGTTTTCGGGCATACTACCAGGTTCACAACCCTATATCCGGTTTGTCTTTCTAGTTTAGGCCAGCTTCCACACTGCACATTGATACATTAAATATGCTAAGATGATCAATAGACAGTGTAAAAGCCCCAGAAAATATTGTAACATGTGGATAAAAAAGACAGACAACTCTTTCTGTAGCAACTTGTTCCTGTAGCATGAGTCGAACAAAAGGAACTATGTTTTGTATTATTTCTCTTCATATGTAGACAAGAAACGTAGTTACGATGACTACCAATTCGTATGTGCCAGTTACGGACCCGCGAAGACATGAAATATCGACTTACGACACCTTTGGAAGCAACTGATACCTATTGCATAAGTCAAACAATGGGGAACCTATTTTGGACCCTTTTCTCTTACTAGGGCCACCGAAACATTGAAACGGTCTCAATATCTACCTCAACGCACATGACCTTTACGCGCCTGCAAAAACATATAAGCGACTTACGATTCTTTCAGAAGCAACCTATACCTGTTGCATAAGTCAAACAATGGGAACCAAATTCTTCCCTTTTTTTCTTACTAGGGCCCCGTAAACATTAAATCGGTCTCAATAAATACTCGCATGTACATGACCTCTGCGCACCCGCGAAAACATATTATCGACTTCCGAAATTTTTCAGAGGCAACCGGTACCTGTTGCATAAGTCAAACAATGGGAACCAAATTTTTTTCTCTTTTTCTCTCTTACTAGGGCCACAGAAACATTAAATCAGTCTCAATAAATACCCGCATGTACATGACCCCTGTGCGCCCGCGAAAACATATTATCGACTTCCGAATTTTTTCGGAAGCAACCGGTACCTGTTGCATAAGTCAAGCAATGGGAACCAAAATTTTTTCCCTTTTTCTCTCTTACTAGGGCCCCCGAAACCTTAAATTGGTCTCAATAACTACCCGCACGAATATGACCTCTGTGTGCCCGCAAAAACATAGAATCAAAGTTCTAACGCCTTCGGAAGCAACCGGTTCCTGTTGCATAAGTAAAAAAGAAATCTGACTTTTGCCCTACCCTTCTTTCTAAATACATAGACGAGAACTGTAACTTGGCTTTGACGACTTCCCACTCAAACGTAGCAGTTTTTCTCGCTGCGCAGAAACAGCCATATGCGGCTCCTGCGCGCACCCAAAGATATAGCAGGATACCAAAATCTTTCCCATAAAAATATCTTATATTTGAAATTGGACAATGACATAAGAATAAATGATAATTAAAAAAAAAAGGATAGAAATAAATTATAATAAAAAAAAAAAAAAAAAAAAAATGGCACAGCCGGGGTTCGAACCTCTGACCACCGGGTCCCAAAAGGGCTCTTGGCACAGCGGTCTTACCCACTGTGCTATCGAGGCAACTGGAAATTATGCTGGATATATATACCTATAATTATATCTCCCCCCCTTCCCATAATTCCTTGGGGAAAAAACAAAATGGCTGCCATGAAAAACAAAATGGCGGCCAAACCATCGATGTAAACAATGAGGGGAGTTTTAAAGTGATTATAGGTCTTCTTTGAAAGCTGATATGTAATCCTTAGCAACCTGACATGCATTCTCCATCCATACACGCCAGAATTTACCGACATTGGGCGAGATTTTAGGAAAACAGGGTGACAGAAGAACTTGGTCGGATGTTTTCGGGCATACTACCAGGTTCACAACCCTATATCCGGTTTGTCTTTCTAGTTTAGGCCAGCTTCCACACTGCACATTGATACATTAAATATGCTAAGATGATCAATAGACAGTGTAAAAGCCCCAGAAAATATTGTAACATGTGGATAAAAAAGACAGACAACTCTTTCTGTAGCAACTTGTTCCTGTAGCATGAGTCGAACAAAAGGAACTATGTTTTGTATTATTTCTCTTCATATGTAGACAAGAAACGTAGTTACGATGACTACCAATTCGTATGTGCCAGTTACGGACCCGCGAAGACATGAAATATCGACTTACGACACCTTTGGAAGCAACTGATACCTATTGCATAAGTCAAACAATGGGAACCTATTTTGGACCCTTTTCTCTTACTAGGGCCACCGAAACATTGAAACGGTCTCAATATCTACCTCAACGCACATGACCTTTACGCGCCTGCAAAAACATATAAGCGACTTACGATTCTTTCAGAAGCAACCTATACCTGTTGCATAAGTCAAACAATGGGAACCAAATTCTTCCCTTTTTTTCTTACTAGGGCCCCGTAAACATTAAATCGGTCTCAATAAATACTCGCATGTACATGACCTCTGCGCACCCGCGAAAACATATTATCGACTTCCGAAATTTTTCAGAGGCAACCGGTACCTGTTGCATAAGTCAAACAATGGGAACCAAATTTTTTTCTCTTTTTCTCTCTTACTAGGGCCACAGAAACATTAAATCAGTCTCAATAAATACCCGCATGTACATGACCCCTGTGCGCCCGCGAAAACATATTATCGACTTCCGAATTTTTTCGGAAGCAACCGGTACCTGTTGCATAAGTCAAGCAATGGGAACCAAAATTTTTTCCCTTTTTCTCTCTTACTAGGGCCCCCGAAACCTTAAATTGGTCTCAATAACTACCCGCACGAATATGACCTCTGTGTGCCCGCAAAAACATAGAATCAAAGTTCTAACGCCTTCGGAAGCAACCGGTTCCTGTTGCATAAGTAAAAAAGAAATCTGACTTTTGCCCTACCCTTCTTTCTAAATACATAGACGAGAACTGTAACTTGGCTTTGACGACTTCCCACTCAAACGTAGCAGTTTTTCTCGCTGCGCAGAAACAGCCATATGCGGCTCCTGCGCGCACCCAAAGATATAGCAGGATACCAAAATCTTTCCCATAAAAATATCTTATATTTGAAATTGGACAATGACATAAGAATAAATGATAATTAAAAAAAAAAGGATAGAAATAAATTATAATAAAAAAAAAAAAAAAAAAAAAAATGGCACAGCCGGGGTTCGAACCTCTGACCACCGGGTCCCAAAAGGGCTCTTGGCACAGCGGTCTTACCCACTGTGCTATCGAGGCAACTGGAAATTATGCTGGATATATATACCTATAATTATATCTCCCCCCCTTCCCATAATTCCTTGGGGAAAAAAACAAAATGGCTGCCATGAAAAACAAAATGGCGGCCAAACCATCGATGTAAACAATGAGGGGAGTTTTAAAGTGATTATAGGTCTTCTTTGAAAGCTGATATGTAATCCTTAGCAACCTGACATGCATTCTCCATCCATACACGCCAGAATTTACCGACATTGGGCGAGATTTTAGGAAAACAGGGTGACAGAAGAACTTGGTCGGATGTTTTCGGGCATACTACCAGGTTCACAACCCTATATCCGGTTTGTCTTTCTAGTTTAGGCCAGCTTCCACACTGCACATTGATACATTAAATATGCTAAGATGATCAATAGACAGTGTAAAAGCCCCAGAAAATATTGTAACATGTGGATAAAAAAGACAGACAACTCTTTCTGTAGCAACTTGTTCCTGTAGCATGAGTCGAACAAAAGGAACTATGTTTTGTATTATTTCTCTTCATATGTAGACAAGAAACGTAGTTACGATGACTACCAATTCGTATGTGCCAGTTACGGACCCGCGAAGACATGAAATATCGACTTACGACACCTTTGGAAGCAACTGATACCTATTGCATAAGTCAAACAATGGGAACCTATTTTGGACCCTTTTCTCTTACTAGGGCCACCGAAACATTGAAACGGTCTCAATATCTACCTCAACGCACATGACCTTTACGCGCCTGCAAAAACATATAAGCGACTTACGATTCTTTCAGAAGCAACCTATACCTGTTGCATAAGTCAAACAATGGGAACCAAATTCTTCCCTTTTTTTCTTACTAGGGCCCCGTAAACATTAAATCGGTCTCAATAAATACTCGCATGTACATGACCTCTGCGCACCCGCGAAAACATATTATCGACTTCCGAAATTTTTCAGAGGCAACCGGTACCTGTTGCATAAGTCAAACAATGGGAACCAAATTTTTTTCTCTTTTTCTCTCTTACTAGGGCCACAGAAACATTAAATCAGTCTCAATAAATACCCGCATGTACATGACCCCTGTGCGCCCGCGAAAACATATTATCGACTTCCGAATTTTTTCGGAAGCAACCGGTACCTGTTGCATAAGTCAAGCAATGGGAACCAAAATTTTTTCCCTTTTTCTCTCTTACTAGGGCCCCCGAAACCTTAAATTGGTCTCAATAACTACCCGCACGAATATGACCTCTGTGTGCCCGCAAAAACATAGAATCAAAGTTCTAACGCCTTCGGAAGCAACCGGTTCCTGTTGCATAAGTAAAAAAGAAATCTGACTTTTGCCCTACCCTTCTTTCTAAATACATAGACGAGAACTGTAACTTGGCTTTGACGACTTCCCACTCAAACGTAGCAGTTTTTCTCGCTGCGCAGAAACAGCCATATGCGGCTCCTGCGCGCACCCAAAGATATAGCAGGATACCAAAATCTTTCCCATAAAAATATCTTATATTTGAAATTGGACAATGACATAAGAATAAATGATAATTAAAAAAAAAAGGATAGAAATAAATTATAATAAAAAAAAAAAAAAAAAAAAAAAAAAAAAAATGGCACAGCCGGGGTTCGAACCTCTGACCACCGGGTCCCAAAAGGGCTCTTGGCACAGCGGTCTTACCCACTGTGCTATCGAGGCAACTGGAAATTATGCTGGATATATATACCTATAATTATATCTCCCCCCCTTCCCATAATTCCTTGGGGAAAAAAACAAAATGGCTGCCATGAAAAACAAAATGGCGGCCAAACCATCGATGTAAACAATGAGGGGAGTTTTAAAGTGATTATAGGTCTTCTTTGAAAGCTGATATGTAATCCTTAGCAACCTGACATGCATTCTCCATCCATACACGCCAGAATTTACCGACATTGGGCGAGATTTTAGGAAAACAGGGTGACAGAAGAACTTGGTCGGATGTTTTCGGGCATACTACCAGGTTCACAACCCTATATCCGGTTTGTCTTTCTAGTTTAGGCCAGCTTCCACACTGCACATTGATACATTAAATATGCTAAGATGATCAATAGACAGTGTAAAAGCCCCAGAAAATATTGTAACATGTGGATAAAAAAGACAGACAACTCTTTCTGTAGCAACTTGTTCCTGTAGCATGAGTCGAACAAAAGGAACTATGTTTTGTATTATTTCTCTTCATATGTAGACAAGAAACGTAGTTACGATGACTACCAATTCGTATGTGCCAGTTACGGACCCGCGAAGACATGAAATATCGACTTACGACACCTTTGGAAGCAACTGATACCTATTGCATAAGTCAAACAATGGGAACCTATTTTGGACCCTTTTCTCTTACTAGGGCCACCGAAACATTGAAACGGTCTCAATATCTACCTCAACACACATGACCTTTACGCGCCTGCAAAAACATATAAGCGACTTACGATTCTTTCAGAAGCAACCTATACCTGTTGCATAAGTCAAACAATGGGAACCAAATTCTTCCCTTTTTTTCTTACTAGGGCCCCGTAAACATTAAATCGGTCTCAATAAATACTCGCATGTACATGACCTCTGCGCACCCGCGAAAACATATTATCGACTTCCGAAATTTTTCAGAGGCAACCGGTACCTGTTGCATAAGTCAAACAATGGGAACCAAATTTTTTTCTCTTTTTCTCTCTTACTAGGGCCACAGAAACATTAAATCAGTCTCAATAAATACCCGCATGTACATGACCCCTGTGCGCCCGCGAAAACATATTATCGACTTCCGAATTTTTTCGGAAGCAACCGGTACCTGTTGCATAAGTCAAGCAATGGGAACCAAAATTTTTTCCCTTTTTCTCTCTTACTAGGGCCCCCGAAACCTTAAATTGGTCTCAATAACTACCCGCACGAATATGACCTCTGTGTGCCCGCAAAAACATAGAATCAAAGTTCTAACGCCTTCGGAAGCAACCGGTTCCTGTTGCATAAGTAAAAAAGAAATCTGACTTTTGCCCTACCCTTCTTTCTAAATACATAGACGAGAACTGTAACTTGGCTTTGACGACTTCCCACTCAAACGTAGCAGTTTTTCTCGCTGCGCAGAAACAGCCATATGCGGCTCCTGCGCGCACCCAAAGATATAGCAGGATACCAAAATCTTTCCCATAAAAATATCTTATATTTGAAATTGGACAATGACATAAGAATAAATGATAATTAAAAAAAAAAGGATAGAAATAAATTATAATAAAAAAAAAAAAAAAAAAAAAAAAAAAAAAATGGCACAGCCGGGGTTCGAACCTCTGACCACCGGGTCCCAAAAGGGCTCTTGGCACAGCGGTCTTACCCACTGTGCTATCGAGGCAACTGGAAATTATGCTGGATATATATACCTATAATTATATCTCCCCCCCTTCCCATAATTCCTTGGGGAAAAAAACAAAATGGCTGCCATGAAAAACAAAATGGCGGCCAAACCATCGATGTAAACAATGAGGGGAGTTTTAAAGTGATTATAGGTCTTCTTTGAAAGCTGATATGTAATCCTTAGCAACCTGACATGCATTCTCCATCCATACACGCCAGAATTTACCGACATTGGGCGAGATTTTAGGAAAACAGGGTGACAGAAGAACTTGGTCGGATGTTTTCGGGCATACTACCAGGTTCACAACCCTATATCCGGTTTGTCTTTCTAGTTTAGGCCAGCTTCCACACTGCACATTGATACATTAAATATGCTAAGATGATCAATAGACAGTGTAAAAGCCCCAGAAAATATTGTAACATGTGGATAAAAAAGACAGACAACTCTTTCTGTAGCAACTTGTTCCTGTAGCATGAGTCGAACAAAAGGAACTATGTTTTGTATTATTTCTCTTCATATGTAGACAAGAAACGTAGTTACGATGACTACCAATTCGTATGTGCCAGTTACGGACCCGCGAAGACATGAAATATCGACTTACGACACCTTTGGAAGCAACTGATACCTATTGCATAAGTCAAACAATGGGAACCTATTTTGGACCCTTTTCTCTTACTAGGGCCACCGAAACATTGAAACGGTCTCAATATCTACCTCAACGCACATGACCTTTACGCGCCTGCAAAAACATATAAGCGACTTACGATTCTTTCAGAAGCAACCTATACCTGTTGCATAAGTCAAACAATGGGAACCAAATTCTTCCCTTTTTTTCTTACTAGGGCCCCGTAAACATTAAATCGGTCTCAATAAATACTCGCATGTACATGACCTCTGCGCACCCGCGAAAACATATTATCGACTTCCGAAATTTTTCAGAGGCAACCGGTACCTGTTGCATAAGTCAAACAATGGGAACCAAATTTTTTTCTCTTTTTCTCTCTTACTAGGGCCACAGAAACATTAAATCAGTCTCAATAAATACCCGCATGTACATGACCCCTGTGCGCCCGCGAAAACATATTATCGACTTCCGAATTTTTTCGGAAGCAACCGGTACCTGTTGCATAAGTCAAGCAATGGGAACCAAAATTTTTTCCCTTTTTCTCTCTTACTAGGGCCCCCGAAACCTTAAATTGGTCTCAATAACTACCCGCACGAATATGACCTCTGTGTGCCCGCAAAAACATAGAATCAAAGTTCTAACGCCTTCGGAAGCAACCGGTTCCTGTTGCATAAGTAAAAAAGAAATCTGACTTTTGCCCTACCCTTCTTTCTAAATACATAGACGAGAACTGTAACTTGGCTTTGACGACTTCCCACTCAAACGTAGCAGTTTTTCTCGCTGCGCAGAAACAGCCATATGCGGCTCCTGCGCGCACCCAAAGATATAGCAGGATACCAAAATCTTTCCCATAAAAATATCTTATATTTGAAATTGGACAATGACATAAGAATAAATGATAATTAAAAAAAAAAGGATAGAAATAAATTATAATAAAAAAAAAAAAAAAAAAAAAATGGCACAGCCGGGGTTCGAACCTCTGACCACCGGGTCCCAAAAGGGCTCTTGGCACAGCGGTCTTACCCACTGTGCTATCGAGGCAACTGGAAATTATGCTGGATATATATACCTATAATTATATCTCCCCCCCTTCCCATAATTCCTTGGGGAAAAAACAAAATGGCTGCCATGAAAAACAAAATGGCGGCCAAACCATCGATGTAAACAATGAGGGGAGTTTTAAAGTGATTATAGGTCTTCTTTGAAAGCTGATATGTAATCCTTAGCAACCTGACATGCATTCTCCATCCATACACGCCAGAATTTACCGACATTGGGCGAGATTTTAGGAAAACAGGGTGACAGAAGAACTTGGTCGGATGTTTTCGGGCATACTACCAGGTTCACAACCCTATATCCGGTTTGTCTTTCTAGTTTAGGCCAGCTTCCACACTGCACATTGATACATTAAATATGCTAAGATGATCAATAGACAGTGTAAAAGCCCCAGAAAATATTGTAACATGTGGATAAAAAAGACAGACAACTCTTTCTGTAGCAACTTGTTCCTGTAGCATGAGTCGAACAAAAGGAACTATGTTTTGTATTATTTCTCTTCATATGTAGACAAGAAACGTAGTTACGATGACTACCAATTCGTATGTGCCAGTTACGGACCCGCGAAGACATGAAATATCGACTTACGACACCTTTGGAAGCAACTGATACCTATTGCATAAGTCAAACAATGGGAACCTATTTTGGACCCTTTTCTCTTACTAGGGCCACCGAAACATTGAAACGGTCTCAATATCTACCTCAACGCACATGACCTTTACGCGCCTGCAAAAACATATAAGCGACTTACGATTCTTTCAGAAGCAACCTATACCTGTTGCATAAGTCAAACAATGGGAACCAAATTCTTCCCTTTTTTTCTTACTAGGGCCCCGTAAACATTAAATCGGTCTCAATAAATACTCGCATGTACATGACCTCTGCGCACCCGCGAAAACATATTATCGACTTCCGAAATTTTTCAGAGGCAACCGGTACCTGTTGCATAAGTCAAACAATGGGAACCAAATTTTTTTCTCTTTTTCTCTCTTACTAGGGCCACAGAAACATTAAATCAGTCTCAATAAATACCCGCATGTACATGACCCCTGTGCGCCCGCGAAAACATATTATCGACTTCCGAATTTTTTCGGAAGCAACCGGTACCTGTTGCATAAGTCAAGCAATGGGAACCAAAATTTTTTCCCTTTTTCTCTCTTACTAGGGCCCCCGAAACCTTAAATTGGTCTCAATAACTACCCGCACGAATATGACCTCTGTGTGCCCGCAAAAACATAGAATCAAAGTTCTAACGCCTTCGGAAGCAACCGGTTCCTGTTGCATAAGTAAAAAAGAAATCTGACTTTTGCCCTACCCTTCTTTCTAAATACATAGACGAGAACTGTAACTTGGCTTTGACGACTTCCCACTCAAACGTAGCAGTTTTTCTCGCTGCGCAGAAACAGCCATATGCGGCTCCTGCGCGCACCCAAAGATATAGCAGGATACCAAAATCTTTCCCATAAAAATATCTTATATTTGAAATTGGACAATGACATAAGAATAAATGATAATTAAAAAAAAAAGGATAGAAATAAATTATAATAAAAAAAAAAAAAAAAAAAAAATGGCACAGCCGGGGTTCGAACCTCTGACCACCGGGTCCCAAAAGGGCTCTTGGCACAGCGGTCTTACCCACTGTGCTATCGAGGCAACTGGAAATTATGCTGGATATATATACCTATAATTATATCTCCCCCCCTTCCCATAATTCCTTGGGGAAAAAACAAAATGGCTGCCATGAAAAACAAAATGGCGGCCAAACCATCGATGTAAACAATGAGGGGAGTTTTAAAGTGATTATAGGTCTTCTTTGAAAGCTGATATGTAATCCTTAGCAACCTGACATGCATTCTCCATCCATACACGCCAGAATTTACCGACATTGGGCGAGATTTTAGGAAAACAGGGTGACAGAAGAACTTGGTCGGATGTTTTCGGGCATACTACCAGGTTCACAACCCTATATCCGGTTTGTCTTTCTAGTTTAGGCCAGCTTCCACACTGCACATTGATACATTAAATATGCTAAGATGATCAATAGACAGTGTAAAAGCCCCAGAAAATATTGTAACATGTGGATAAAAAAGACAGACAACTCTTTCTGTAGCAACTTGTTCCTGTAGCATGAGTCGAACAAAAGGAACTATGTTTTGTATTATTTCTCTTCATATGTAGACAAGAAACGTAGTTACGATGACTACCAATTCGTATGTGCCAGTTACGGACCCGCGAAGACATGAAATATCGACTTACGACACCTTTGGAAGCAACTGATACCTATTGCATAAGTCAAACAATGGGAACCTATTTTGGACCCTTTTCTCTTACTAGGGCCACCGAAACATTGAAACGGTCTCAATATCTACCTCAACGCACATGACCTTTACGCGCCTGCAAAAACATATAAGCGACTTACGATTCTTTCAGAAGCAACCTATACCTGTTGCATAAGTCAAACAATGGGAACCAAATTCTTCCCTTTTTTTCTTACTAGGGCCCCGTAAACATTAAATCGGTCTCAATAAATACTCGCATGTACATGACCTCTGCGCACCCGCGAAAACATATTATCGACTTCCGAAATTTTTCAGAGGCAACCGGTACCTGTTGCATAAGTCAAACAATGGGAACCAAATTTTTTTCTCTTTTTCTCTCTTACTAGGGCCACAGAAACATTAAATCAGTCTCAATAAATACCCGCATGTACATGACCCCTGTGCGCCCGCGAAAACATATTATCGACTTCCGAATTTTTTCGGAAGCAACCGGTACCTGTTGCATAAGTCAAGCAATGGGAACCAAAATTTTTTCCCTTTTTCTCTCTTACTAGGGCCCCCGAAACCTTAAATTGGTCTCAATAACTACCCGCACGAATATGACCTCTGTGTGCCCGCAAAAACATAGAATCAAAGTTCTAACGCCTTCGGAAGCAACCGGTTCCTGTTGCATAAGTAAAAAAGAAATCTGACTTTTGCCCTACCCTTCTTTCTAAATACATAGACGAGAACTGTAACTTGGCTTTGACGACTTCCCACTCAAACGTAGCAGTTTTTCTCGCTGCGCAGAAACAGCCATATGCGGCTCCTGCGCGCACCCAAAGATATAGCAGGATACCAAAATCTTTCCCATAAAAATATCTTATATTTGAAATTGGACAATGACATAAGAATAAATGATAATTAAAAAAAAAAGGATAGAAATAAATTATAATAAAAAAAAAAAAAAAAAAAAATGGCACAGCCGGGGTTCGAACCTCTGACCACCGGGTCCCAAAAGGGCTCTTGGCACAGCGGTCTTACCCACTGTGCTATCGAGGCAACTGGAAATTATGCTGGATATATATACCTATAATTATATCTCCCCCCCTTCCCATAATTCCTTGGGGAAAAAACAAAATGGCTGCCATGAAAAACAAAATGGCGGCCAAACCATCGATGTAAACAATGAGGGGAGTTTTAAAGTGATTATAGGTCTTCTTTGAAAGCTGATATGTAATCCTTAGCAACCTGACATGCATTCTCCATCCATACACGCCAGAATTTACCGACATTGGGCGAGATTTTAGGAAAACAGGGTGACAGAAGAACTTGGTCGGATGTTTTCGGGCATACTACCAGGTTCACAACCCTATATCCGGTTTGTCTTTCTAGTTTAGGCCAGCTTCCACACTGCACATTGATACATTAAATATGCTAAGATGATCAATAGACAGTGTAAAAGCCCCAGAAAATATTGTAACATGTGGATAAAAAAGACAGACAACTCTTTCTGTAGCAACTTGTTCCTGTAGCATGAGTCGAACAAAAGGAACTATGTTTTGTATTATTTCTCTTCATATGTAGACAAGAAACGTAGTTACGATGACTACCAATTCGTATGTGCCAGTTACGGACCCGCGAAGACATGAAATATCGACTTACGACACCTTTGGAAGCAACTGATACCTATTGCATAAGTCAAACAATGGGAACCTATTTTGGACCCTTTTCTCTTACTAGGGCCACCGAAACATTGAAACGGTCTCAATATCTACCTCAACGCACATGACCTTTACGCGCCTGCAAAAACATATAAGCGACTTACGATTCTTTCAGAAGCAACCTATACCTGTTGCATAAGTCAAACAATGGGAACCAAATTCTTCCCTTTTTTTCTTACTAGGGCCCCGTAAACATTAAATCGGTCTCAATAAATACTCGCATGTACATGACCTCTGCGCACCCACGAAAACATATTATCGACTTCCGAAATTTTTCAGAGGCAACCGGTACCTGTTGCATAAGTCAAACAATGGGAACCAAATTTTTTTCTCTTTTTCTCTCTTACTAGGGCCACAGAAACATTAAATCAGTCTCAATAAATACCCGCATGTACATGACCCCTGTGCGCCCGCGAAAACATATTATCGACTTCCGAATTTTTTCGGAAGCAACCGGTACCTGTTGCATAAGTCAAGCAATGGGAACCAAAATTTTTTCCCTTTTTCTCTCTTACTAGGGCCCCCGAAACCTTAAATTGGTCTCAATAACTACCCGCACGAATATGACCTCTGTGTGCCCGCAAAAACATAGAATCAAAGTTCTAACGCCTTCGGAAGCAACCGGTTCCTGTTGCATAAGTAAAAAAGAAATCTGACTTTTGCCCTACCCTTCTTTCTAAATACATAGACGAGAACTGTAACTTGGCTTTGACGACTTCCCACTCAAACGTAGCAGTTTTTCTCGCTGCGCAGAAACAGCCATATGCGGCTCCTGCGCGCACCCAAAGATATAGCAGGATACCAAAATCTTTCCCATAAAAATATCTTATATTTGAAATTGGACAATGACATAAGAATAAATGATAATTAAAAAAAAAAGGATAGAAATAAATTATAAAAAAAAAAAAAAAAAATTGCACAGCCGGGGTTCGAACCTCTGACCACTGGGTCCCAAAAGGGCTCTTGGCACAGCGGTCTTACCCACTGTGCTATCGAGGCAACTGGAAATTATGCTGGATATATATACCTATAATTATATCTCCCCCCCTTCCCATAATTCCTTGGGGAAAAAAACAAAATGGCTGCCATGAAAAACAAAATGGCGGCCAAACCATCGATGTAAACAATGAGGGGAGTTTTAAAGTGATTATAGGTCTTCTTTGAAAGCTGATATGTAATCCTTAGCAACCTGACATGCATTCTCCATCCATACACGCCAGAATTTACCGACATTGGGCGAGATTTTAGGAAAACAGGGTGACAGAAGAACTTGGTCGGATGTTTTCGGGCATACTACCAGGTTCACAACCCTATATCCGGTTTGTCTTTCTAGTTTAGGCCAGCTTCCACACTGCACATTGATACATTAAATATGCTAAGATGATCAATAGACAGTGTAAAAGCCCCAGAAAATATTGTAACATGTGGATAAAAAAGACAGACAACTCTTTCTGTAGCAACTTGTTCCTGTAGCATGAGTCGAACAAAAGGAACTATGTTTTGTATTATTTCTCTTCATATGTAGACAAGAAACGTAGTTACGATGACTACCAATTCGTATGTGCCAGTTACGGACCCGCGAAGACATGAAATATCGACTTACGACACCTTTGGAAGCAACTGATACCTATTGCATAAGTCAAACAATGGGAACCTATTTTGGACCCTTTTCTCTTACTAGGGCCACCGAAACATTGAAACGGTCTCAATATCTACCTCAACGCACATGACCTTTACGCGCCTGCAAAAACATATAAGCGACTTACGATTCTTTCAGAAGCAACCTATACCTGTTGCATAAGTCAAACAATGGGAACCAAATTCTTCCCTTTTTTTCTTACTAGGGCCCCGTA
Source organism: Tridacna gigas (assembly GCA_945859785.2). Classification (NCBI taxonomy): domain Eukaryota; kingdom Metazoa; phylum Mollusca; class Bivalvia; order Cardiida; family Cardiidae; genus Tridacna; species Tridacna gigas. The sequence continues at coordinate 27,449,099 of OX244041.2, forward strand.
AACATTAAATCGGTCTCAATAAATACTCGCATGTACATGACCTCTGCGCACCCGCGAAAACATATTATCGACTTCCGAAATTTTTCAGAGGCAACCGGTACCTGTTGCATAAGTCAAACAATGGGAACCAAATTTTTTTCTCTTTTTCTCTCTTACTAGGGCCACAGAAACATTAAATCAGTCTCAATAAATACCCGCATGTACATGACCCCTGTGCGCCCGCGAAAACATATTATCAACTTCCGAATTTTTTCGGAAGCAACCGGTACCTGTTGCATAAGTCAAGCAATGGGAACCAAAATTTTTTCCCTTTTTCTCTCTTACTAGGGCCCCCGAAACCTTAAATTGGTCTCAATAACTACCCGCACGAATATGACCTCTGTGTGCCCGCAAAAACATAGAATCAAAGTTCTAACGCCTTCGGAAGCAACCGGTTCCTGTTGCATAAGTAAAAAAGAAATCTGACTTTTGCCCTACCCTTCTTTCTAAATACATAGACGAGAACTGTAACTTGGCTTTGACGACTTCCCACTCAAACGTAGCAGTTTTTCTCGCTGCGCAGAAACAGCCATATGCGGCTCCTGCGCGCACCCAAAGATATAGCAGGATACCAAAATCTTTCCCATAAAAATATCTTATATTTGAAATTGGACAATGACATAAGAATAAATGATAATTAAAAAAAAAAGGATAGAAATAAATTAAAATAAAAAAAAAAAAAAAAAAATAAAAATGGCACAGCCGGGGTTCGAACCTCTGACCACTGGGTCCCAAAAGGGCTCTTGGCACAGCGGTCTTACCCACTGTGCTATCGAGGCAACTGGAAATTATGCTGGATATATATACCTATAATTATATCTCCCCCCCTTCCCATAATTCCTTGGGGAAAAAAACAAAATGGCTGCCATGAAAAACAAAATGGCGGCCAAACCATCGATGTAAACAATGAGGGGAGTTTTAAAGTGATTATAGGTCTTCTTTGAAAGCTGATATGTAATCCTTAGCAACCTGACATGCATTCTCCATCCATACACGCCAGAATTTACCGACATTGGGCGAGATTTTAGGAAAACAGGGTGACAGAAGAACTTGGTCGGATGTTTTCGGGCATACTACCAGGTTCACAACCCTATATCCGGTTTGTCTTTCTAGTTTAGGCCAGCTTCCACACTGCACATTGATACATTAAATATGCTAAGATGATCAATAGACAGTGTAAAAGCCCCAGAAAATATTGTAACATGTGGATAAAAAAGACAGACAACTCTTTCTGTAGCAACTTGTTCCTGTAGCATGAGTCGAACAAAAGGAACTATGTTTTGTATTATTTCTCTTCATATGTAGACAAGAAACGTAGTTACGATGACTACCAATTCGTATGTGCCAGTTACGGACCCGCGAAGACATGAAATATCGACTTACGACACCTTTGGAAGCAACTGATACCTATTGCATAAGTCAAACAATGGGAACCTATTTTGGACCCTTTTCTCTTACTAGGGCCACCGAAACATTGAAACGGTCTCAATATCTACCTCAACGCACATGACCTTTACGCGCCTGCAAAAACATATAAGCGACTTACGATTCTTTCAGAAGCAACCTATACCTGTTGCATAAGTCAAACAATGGGAACCAAATTCTTCCCTTTTTTTCTTACTAGGGCCCCGTAAACATTAAATCGGTCTCAATAAATACTCGCATGTACATGACCTCTGCGCACCCGCGAAAACATATTATCGACTTCCGAAATTTTTCAGAGGCAACCGGTACCTGTTGCATAAGTCAAACAATGGGAACCAAATTTTTTTCTCTTTTTCTCTCTTACTAGGGCCACAGAAACATTAAATCAGTCTCAATAAATACCCGCATGTACATGACCCCTGTGCGCCCGCGAAAACATATTATCGACTTCCGAATTTTTTCGGAAGCAACCGGTACCTGTTGCATAAGTCAAGCAATGGGAACCAAAATTTTTTCCCTTTTTCTCTCTTACTAGGGCCCCCGAAACCTTAAATTGGTCTCAATAACTACCCGCACGAATATGACCTCTGTGTGCCCGCAAAAACATAGAATCAAAGTTCTAACGCCTTCGGAAGCAACCGGTTCCTGTTGCATAAGTAAAAAAGAAATCTGACTTTTGCCCTACCCTTCTTTCTAAATACATAGACGAGAACTGTAACTTGGCTTTGACGACTTCCCACTCAAACGTAGCAGTTTTTCTCGCTGCGCAGAAACAGCCATATGCGGCTCCTGCGCGCACCCAAAGATATAGCAGGATACCAAAATCTTTCCCATAAAAATATCTTATATTTGAAGTTGGACAATGACATAAGAATAAATGATAATTAAAAAAAAAAGGATAGAAATAAATTATAATAAAAAAAAAAAAAAAAAAAAAAAATGGCACAGCCGGGGTTCGAACCTCTGACCACCGGGTCCCAAAAGGGCTCTTGGCACAGCGGTCTTACCCACTGTGCTATCGAGGCAACTGGAAATTATGCTGGATATATATACCTATAATTATATCTCCCCCCCTTCCCATAATTCCTTGGGGAAAAAAACAAAATGGCTGCCATGAAAAACAAAATGGCGGCCAAACCATCGATGTAAACAATGAGGGGAGTTTTAAAGTGATTATAGGTCTTCTGTGAAAGCTGATATGTAATCCTTAGCAACCTGACATGCATTCTCCATCCATACACGCCAGAATTTACCGACATTGGGCGAGATTTTAGGAAAACAGGGTGACAGAAGAACTTGGTCGGATGTTTTCGGGCATACTACCAGGTTCACAACCCTATATCCGGTTTGTCTTTCTAGTTTAGGCCAGCTTCCACACTGCACATTGATACATTAAATATGCTAAGATGATCAATAGACAGTGTAAAAGCCCCAGAAAATATTGTAACATGTGGATAAAAAAGACAGACAACTCTTTCTGTAGCAACTTGTTCCTGTAGCATGAGTCGAACAAAAGGAACTATGTTTTGTATTATTTCTCTTCATATGTAGACAAGAAACGTAGTTACGATGACTACCAATTCGTATGTGCCAGTTACGGACCCGCGAAGACATGAAATATCGACTTACGACACCTTTGGAAGCAACTGATACCTATTGCATAAGTCAAACAATGGGAACCTATTTTGGACCCTTTTCTCTTACTAGGGCCACCGAAACATTGAAACGGTCTCAATATCTACCTCAACGCACATGACCTTTACGCGCCTGCAAAAACATATAAGCGACTTACGATTCTTTCAGAAGCAACCTATACCTGTTGCATAAGTCAAACAATGGGAACCAAATTCTTCCCTTTTTTTCTTACTAGGGCCCCGTAAACATTAAATCGGTCTCAATAAATACTCGCATGTACATGACCTCTGCGCACCCGCGAAAACATATTATCGACTTCCGAAATTTTTCAGAGGCAACCGGTACCTGTTGCATAAGTCAAACAATGGGAACCAAATTTTTTTCTCTTTTTCTCTCTTACTAGGGCCACAGAAACATTAAATCAGTCTCAATAAATACCCGCATGTACATGACCCCTGTGCGCCCGCGAAAACATATTATCGACTTCCGAATTTTTTCGGAAGCAACCGGTACCTGTTGCATAAGTCAAGCAATGGGAACCAAAATGTTTTCCCTTTTTCTCTCTTACTAGGGCCCCCGAAACCTTAAATTGGTCTCAATAACTACCCGCACGAATATGACCTCTGTGTGCCCGCAAAAACATAGAATCAAAGTTCTAACGCCTTCGGAAGCAACCGGTTCCTGTTGCATAAGTAAAAAAGAAATCTGACTTTTGCCCTACCCTTCTTTCTAAATACATAGACGAGAACTGTAACTTGGCTTTGACGACTTCCCACTCAAACGTAGCAGTTTTTCTCGCTGTGCAGAAACAGCCATATGCGGCTCCTGCGCGCACCCAAAGATATAGCAGGATACCAAAATCTTTCCCATAAAAATATCTTATATTTGAAATTGGACAATGACATAAGAATAAATGATAATTAAAAAAAAAAGGATAGAAATAAATTATAATAAAAAAAAAAAAAAAAAAAAAAAAAAAATGGCACAGCCGGGGTTCGAACCTCTGACCACCGGGTCCCAAAAGGGCTCTTGGCACAGCGGTCTTACCCACTGTGCTATCGAGGCAACTGGAAATTATGCTGGATATATATACCTATAATTATATCTCCCCCCCTTCCCATAATTCCTTGGGGAAAAAAACAAAATGGCGGCCAAACCATCGATGTAAACAATGAGGGGAGTTTTAAAGTGATTATAGGTCTTCTTTGAAAGCTGATATGTAATCCTTAGCAACCTGACATGCATTCTCCATCCATACACGCCAGAATTTACCGACATTGGGCGAGATTTTAGGAAAACAGGGTGACAGAAGAACTTGGTCGGATGTTTTCGGGCATACTACCAGGTTCACAACCCTATATCCGGTTTGTCTTTCTAGTTTAGGCCAGCTTCCACACTGCACATTGATACATTAAATATGCTAAGATGATCAATAGACAGTGTAAAAGCCCCAGAAAATATTGTAACATGTGGATAAAAAAGACAGACAACTCTTTCTGTAGCAACTTGTTCCTGTAGCATGAGTCGAACAAAAGGAACTATGTTTTGTATTATTTCTCTTCATATGTAGACAAGAAACGTAGTTACGATGACTACCAATTCGTATGTGCCAGTTACGGACCCGCGAAGACATGAAATATCGACTTACGACACCTTTGGAAGCAACTGATACCTATTGCATAAGTCAAACAATGGGAACCTATTTTGGACCCTTTTCTCTTACTAGGGCCACCGAAACATTGAAACGGTCTCAATATCTACCTCAACGCACATGACCTTTACGCGCCTGCAAAAACATATAAGCGACTTACGATTCTTTCAGAAGCAACCTATACCTGTTGCATAAGTCAAACAATGGGAACCAAATTCTTCCCTTTTTTTCTTACTAGGGCCCCGTAAACATTAAATCGGTCTCAATAAATACTCGCATGTACATGACCTCTGCGCACCCGCGAAAACATATTATCGACTTCCGAAATTTTTCAGAGGCAACCGGTACCTGTTGCATAAGTCAAACAATGGGAACCAAATTTTTTTCTCTTTTTCTCTCTTACTAGGGCCACAGAAACATTAAATCAGTCTCAATAAATACCCGCATGTACATGACCCCTGTGCGCCCGCGAAAACATATTATCGACTTCCGAATTTTTTCGGAAGCAACCGGTACCTGTTGCATAAGTCAAGCAATGGGAACCAAAATGTTTTCCCTTTTTCTCTCTTACTAGGGCCCCCGAAACCTTAAATTGGTCTCAATAACTACCCGCACGAATATGACCTCTGTGTGCCCGCAAAAACATAGAATCAAAGTTCTAACGCCTTCGGAAGCAACCGGTTCCTGTTGCATAAGTAAAAAAGAAATCTGACTTTTGCCCTACCCTTCTTTCTAAATACATAGACGAGAACTGTAACTTGGCTTTGACGACTTCCCACTCAAACGTAGCAGTTTTTCTCGCTGCGCAGAAACAGCCATATGCGGCTCCTGCGCGCACCCAAAGATATAGCAGGATACCAAAATCTTTCCCATAAAAATATCTTATATTTGAAATTGGACAATGACATAAGAATAAATGATAATTAAAAAAAAAAGGATAGAAATAAATTATAATAAAAAAAAAAAAAAAAAAAAAAAAAAAATGGCACAGCCGGGGTTCGAACCTCTGACCACCGGGTCCCAAAAGGGCTCTTGGCACAGCGGTCTTACCCACTGTGCTATCGAGGCAACTGGAAATTATGCTGGATATATATACCTATAATTATATCTCCCCCCCTTCCCATAATTCCTTGGGGAAAAAAACAAAATGGCGGCCAAACCATCGATGTAAACAATGAGGGGAGTTTTAAAGTGATTATAGGTCTTCTTTGAAAGCTGATATGTAATCCTTAGCAACCTGACATGCATTCTCCATCCATACACGCCAGAATTTACCGACATTGGGCGAGATTTTAGGAAAACAGGGTGACAGAAGAACTTGGTCGGATGTTTTCGGGCATACTACCAGGTTCACAACCCTATATCCGGTTTGTCTTTCTAGTTTAGGCCAGCTTCCACACTGCACATTGATACATTAAATATGCTAAGATGATCAATAGACAGTGTAAAAGCCCCAGAAAATATTGTAACATGTGGATAAAAAAGACAGACAACTCTTTCTGTAGCAACTTGTTCCTGTAGCATGAGTCGAACAAAAGGAACTATGTTTTGTATTATTTCTCTTCATATGTAGACAAGAAACGTAGTTACGATGACTACCAATTCGTATGTGCCAGTTACGGACCCGCGAAGACATGAAATATCGACTTACGACACCTTTGGAAGCAACTGATACCTATTGCATAAGTCAAACAATGGGAACCTATTTTGGACCCTTTTCTCTTACTAGGGCCACCGAAACATTGAAACGGTCTCAATATCTACCTCAACGCACATGACCTTTACGCGCCTGCAAAAACATATAAGCGACTTACGATTCTTTCAGAAGCAACCTATACCTGTTGCATAAGTCAAACAATGGGAACCAAATTCTTCCCTTTTTTTCTTACTAGGGCCCCGTAAACATTAAATCGGTCTCAATAAATACTCGCATGTACATGACCTCTGCGCACCCGCGAAAACATATTATCGACTTCCGAAATTTTTCAGAGGCAACCGGTACCTGTTGCATAAGTCAAACAATGGGAACCAAATTTTTTTCTCTTTTTCTCTCTTACTAGGGCCACAGAAACATTAAATCAGTCTCAATAAATACCCGCATGTACATGACCCCTGTGCGCCCGCGAAAACATATTATCGACTTCCGAATTTTTTCGGAAGCAACCGGTACCTGTTGCATAAGTCAAGCAATGGGAACCAAAATTTTTTCCCTTTTTCTCTCTTACTAGGGCCCCCGAAACCTTAAATTGGTCTCAATAACTACCCGCACGAATATGACCTCTGTGTGCCCGCAAAAACATAGAATCAAAGTTCTAACGCCTTCGGAAGCAACCGGTTCCTGTTGCATAAGTAAAAAAGAAATCTGACTTTTGCCCTACCCTTCTTTCTAAATACATAGACGAGAACTGTAACTTGGCTTTGACGACTTCCCACTCAAACGTAGCAGTTTTTCTCGCTGCGCAGAAACAGCCATATGCGGCTCCTGCGCGCACCCAAAGATATAGCAGGATACCAAAATCTTTCCCATAAAAATATCTTATATTTGAAATTGGACAATGACATAAGAATAAATGATAATTAAAAAAAAAAGGATAGAAATAAATTATAATAAAAAAAAAAAAAAAAAAAAAAAATGGCACAGCCGGGGTTCGAACCTCTGACCACCGGGTCCCAAAAGGGCTCTTGGCACAGCGGTCTTACCCACTGTGCTATCGAGGCAACTGGAAATTATGCTGGATATATATACCTATAATTATATCTCCCCCCCTTCCCATAATTCCTTGGGGAAAAAAACAAAATGGCTGCCATGAAAAACAAAATGGCGGCCAAACCATCGATGTAAACAATGAGGGGAGTTTTAAAGTGATTATAGGTCTTCTTTGAAAGCTGATATGTAATCCTTAGCAACCTGACATGCATTCTCCATCCATACACGCCAGAATTTACCGACATTGGGCGAGATTTTAGGAAAACAGGGTGACAGAAGAACTTGGTCGGATGTTTTCGGGCATACTACCAGGTTCACAACCCTATATCCGGTTTGTCTTTCTAGTTTAGGCCAGCTTCCACACTGCACATTGATACATTAAATATGCTAAGATGATCAATAGACAGTGTAAAAGCCCCAGAAAATATTGTAACATGTGGATAAAAAAGACAGACAACTCTTTCTGTAGCAACTTGTTCCTGTAGCATGAGTCGAACAAAAGGAACTATGTTTTGTATTATTTCTCTTCATATGTAGACAAGAAACGTAGTTACGATGACTACCAATTCGTATGTGCCAGTTACGGACCCGCGAAGACATGAAATATCGACTTACGACACCTTTGGAAGCAACTGATACCTATTGCATAAGTCAAACAATGGGAACCTATTTTGGACCCTTTTCTCTTACTAGGGCCACCGAAACATTGAAACGGTCTCAATATCTACCTCAACGCACATGACCTTTACGCGCCTGCAAAAACATATAAGCGACTTACGATTCTTTCAGAAGCAACCTATACCTGTTGCATAAGTCAAACAATGGGAACCAAATTCTTCCCTTTTTTTCTTACTAGGGCCCCGTAAACATTAAATCGGTCTCAATAAATACTCGCATGTACATGACCTCTGCGCACCCGCGAAAACATATTATCGACTTCCGAAATTTTTCAGAGGCAACCGGTACCTGTTGCATAAGTCAAACAATGGGAACCAAATTTTTTTCTCTTTTTCTCTCTTACTAGGGCCACAGAAACATTAAATCAGTCTCAATAAATACCCGCATGTACATGACCCCTGTGCGCCCGCGAAAACATATTATCGACTTCCGAATTTTTTCGGAAGCAACCGGTACCTGTTGCATAAGTCAAGCAATGGGAACCAAAATTTTTTCCCTTTTTCTCTCTTACTAGGGCCCCCGAAACCTTAAATTGGTCTCAATAACTACCCGCACGAATATGACCTCTGTGTGCCCGCAAAAACATAGAATCAAAGTTCTAACGCCTTCGGAAGCAACCGGTTCCTGTTGCATAAGTAAAAAAGAAATCTGACTTTTGCCCTACCCTTCTTTCTAAATACATAGACGAGAACTGTAACTTGGCTTTGACGACTTCCCACTCAAACGTAGCAGTTTTTCTCGCTGCGCAGAAACAGCCATATGCGGCTCCTGCGCGCACCCAAAGATATAGCAGGATACCAAAATCTTTCCCATAAAAATATCTTATATTTGAAATTGGACAATGACATAAGAATAAATGATAATTAAAAAAAAAAGGATAGAAATAAATTATAATAAAAAAAAAAAAAAAAAAAAAAAATGGCACAGCCGGGGTTCGAACCTCTGACCACCGGGTCCCAAAAGGGCTCTTGGCACAGCGGTCTTACCCACTGTGCTATCGAGGCAACTGGAAATTATGCTGGATATATATACCTATAATTATATCTCCCCCCCTTCCCATAATTCCTTGGGGAAAAAAACAAAATGGCTGCCATGAAAAACAAAATGGCGGCCAAACCATCGATGTAAACAATGAGGGGAGTTTTAAAGTGATTATAGGTCTTCTTTGAAAGCTGATATGTAATCCTTAGCAACCTGACATGCATTCTCCATCCATACACGCCAGAATTTACCGACATTGGGCGAGATTTTAGGAAAACAGGGTGACAGAAGAACTTGGTCGGATGTTTTCGGGCATACTACCAGGTTCACAACCCTATATCCGGTTTGTCTTTCTAGTTTAGGCCAGCTTCCACACTGCACATTGATACATTAAATATGCTAAGATGATCAATAGACAGTGTAAAAGCCCCAGAAAATATTGTAACATGTGGATAAAAAAGACAGACAACTCTTTCTGTAGCAACTTGTTCCTGTAGCATGAGTCGAACAAAAGGAACTATGTTTTGTATTATTTCTCTTCATATGTAGACAAGAAACGTAGTTACGATGACTACCAATTCGTATGTGCCAGTTACGGACCCGCGAAGACATGAAATATCGACTTACGACACCTTTGGAAGCAACTGATACCTATTGCATAAGTCAAACAATGGGAACCTATTTTGGACCCTTTTCTCTTACTAGGGCCACCGAAACATTGAAACGGTCTCAATATCTACCTCAACGCACATGACCTTTACGCGCCTGCAAAAACATATAAGCGACTTACGATTCTTTCAGAAGCAACCTATACCTGTTGCATAAGTCAAACAATGGGAACCAAATTCTTCCCTTTTTTTCTTACTAGGGCCCCGTAAACATTAAATCGGTCTCAATAAATACTCGCATGTACATGACCTCTGCGCACCCGCGAAAACATATTATCGACTTCCGAAATTTTTCAGAGGCAACCGGTACCTGTTGCATAAGTCAAACAATGGGAACCAAATTTTTTTCTCTTTTTCTCTCTTACTAGGGCCACAGAAACATTAAATCAGTCTCAATAAATACCCGCATGTACATGACCCCTGTGCGCCCGCGAAAACATATTATCGACTTCCGAATTTTTTCGGAAGCAACCGGTACCTGTTGCATAAGTCAAGCAATGGGAACCAAAATTTTTTCCCTTTTTCTCTCTTACTAGGGCCCCCGAAACCTTAAATTGGTCTCAATAACTACCCGCACGAATATGACCTCTGTGTGCCCGCAAAAACATAGAATCAAAGTTCTAACGCCTTCGGAAGCAACCGGTTCCTGTTGCATAAGTAAAAAAGAAATCTGACTTTTGCCCTACCCTTCTTTCTAAATACATAGACGAGAACTGTAACTTGGCTTTGACGACTTCCCACTCAAACGTAGCAGTTTTTCTCGCTGCGCAGAAACAGCCATATGCGGCTCCTGCGCGCACCCAAAGATATAGCAGGATACCAAAATCTTTCCCATAAAAATATCTTATATTTGAAATTGGACAATGACATAAGAATAAATGATAATTAAAAAAAAAAGGATAGAAATAAATTATAATAAAAAAAAAAAAAAAAAAAAAAAAAAATGGCACAGCCGGGGTTCGAACCTCTGACCACCGGGTCCCAAAAGGGCTCTTGGCACAGCGGTCTTACCCACTGTGCTATCGAGGCAACTGGAAATTATGCTGGATATATATACCTATAATTATATCTCCCCCCCTTCCCATAATTCCTTGGGGAAAAAAACAAAATGGCGGCCAAACCATCGATGTAAACAATGAGGGGAGTTTTAAAGTGATTATAGGTCTTCTTTGAAAGCTGATATGTAATCCTTAGCAACCTGACATGCATTCTCCATCCATACACGCCAGAATTTACCGACATTGGGCGAGATTTTAGGAAAACAGGGTGACAGAAGAACTTGGTCGGATGTTTTCGGGCATACTACCAGGTTCACAACCCTATATCCGGTTTGTCTTTCTAGTTTAGGCCAGCTTCCACACTGCACATTGATACATTAAATATGCTAAGATGATCAATAGACAGTGTAAAAGCCCCAGAAAATATTGTAACATGTGGATAAAAAAGACAGACAACTCTTTCTGTAGCAACTTGTTCCTGTAGCATGAGTCGAACAAAAGGAACTATGTTTTGTATTATTTCTCTTCATATGTAGACAAGAAACGTAGTTACGATGACTACCAATTCGTATGTGCCAGTTACGGACCCGCGAAGACATGAAATATCGACTTACGACACCTTTGGAAGCAACTGATACCTATTGCATAAGTCAAACAATGGGAACCTATTTTGGACCCTTTTCTCTTACTAGGGCCACCGAAACATTGAAACGGTCTCAATATCTACCTCAACGCACATGACCTTTACGCGCCTGCAAAAACATATAAGCGACTTACGATTCTTTCAGAAGCAACCTATACCTGTTGCATAAGTCAAACAATGGGAACCAAATTCTTCCCTTTTTTTCTTACTAGGGCCCCGTAAACATTAAATCGGTCTCAATAAATACTCGCATGTACATGACCTCTGCGCACCCGCGAAAACATATTATCGACTTCCGAAATTTTTCAGAGGCAACCGGTACCTGTTGCATAAGTCAAACAATGGGAACCAAATTTTTTTCTCTTTTTCTCTCTTACTAGGGCCACAGAAACATTAAATCAGTCTCAATAAATACCCGCATGTACATGACCCCTGTGCGCCCGCGAAAACATATTATCGACTTCCGAATTTTTTCGGAAGCAACCGGTACCTGTTGCATAAGTCAAGCAATGGGAACCAAAATTTTTTCCCTTTTTCTCTCTTACTAGGGCCCCCGAAACCTTAAATTGGTCTCAATAACTACCCGCACGAATATGACCTCTGTGTGCCCGCAAAAACATAGAATCAAAGTTCTAACGCCTTCGGAAGCAACCGGTTCCTGTTGCATAAGTAAAAAAGAAATCTGACTTTTGCCCTACCCTTCTTTCTAAATACATAGACGAGAACTGTAACTTGGCTTTGACGACTTCCCACTCAAACGTAGCAGTTTTTCTCGCTGCGCAGAAACAGCCATATGCGGCTCCTGCGCGCACCCAAAGATATAGCAGGATACCAAAATCTTTCCCATAAAAATATCTTATATTTGAAATTGGACAATGACATAAGAATAAATGATAATTAAAAAAAAAAGGATAGAAATAAATTATAATAAAAAAAAAAAAAAAAAAAAAAATGGCACAGCCGGGGTTCGAACCTCTGACCACCGGGTCCCAAAAGGGCTCTTGGCACAGCGGTCTTACCCACTGTGCTATCGAGGCAACTGGAAATTATGCTGGATATATATACCTATAATTATATCTCCCCCCCTTCCCATAATTCCTTGGGGAAAAAAACAAAATGGCTGCCATGAAAAACAAAATGGCGGCCAAACCATCGATGTAAACAATGAGGGGAGTTTTAAAGTGATTATAGGTCTTCTTTGAAAGCTGATATGTAATCCTTAGCAACCTGACATGCATTCTCCATCCATACACGCCAGAATTTACCGACATTGGGCGAGATTTTAGGAAAACAGGGTGACAGAAGAACTTGGTCGGATGTTTTCGGGCATACTACCAGGTTCACAACCCTATATCCGGTTTGTCTTTCTAGTTTAGGCCAGCTTCCACACTGCACATTGATACATTAAATATGCTAAGATGATCAATAGACAGTGTAAAAGCCCCAGAAAATATTGTAACATGTGGATAAAAAAGACAGACAACTCTTTCTGTAGCAACTTGTTCCTGTAGCATGAGTCGAACAAAAGGAACTATGTTTTGTATTATTTCTCTTCATATGTAGACAAGAAACGTAGTTACGATGACTACCAATTCGTATGTGCCAGTTACGGACCCGCGAAGACATGAAATATCGACTTACGACACCTTTGGAAGCAACTGATACCTATTGCATAAGTCAAACAATGGGAACCTATTTTGGACCCTTTTCTCTTACTAGGGCCACCGAAACATTGAAACGGTCTCAATATCTACCTCAACGCACATGACCTTTACGCGCCTGCAAAAACATATAAGCGACTTACGATTCTTTCAGAAGCAACCTATACCTGTTGCATAAGTCAAACAATGGGAACCAAATTCTTCCCTTTTTTTCTTACTAGGGCCCCGTAAACATTAAATCGGTCTCAATAAATACTCGCATGTACATGACCTCTGCGCACCCGCGAAAACATATTATCGACTTCCGAAATTTTTCAGAGGCAACCGGTACCTGTTGCATAAGTCAAACAATGGGAACCAAATTTTTTTCTCTTTTTCTCTCTTACTAGGGCCACAGAAACATTAAATCAGTCTCAATAAATACCCGCATGTACATGACCCCTGTGCGCCCGCGAAAACATATTATCGACTTCCGAATTTTTTCGGAAGCAACCGGTACCTGTTGCATAAGTCAAGCAATGGGAACCAAAATTTTTTCCCTTTTTCTCTCTTACTAGGGCCCCCGAAACCTTAAATTGGTCTCAATAACTACCCGCACGAATATGACCTCTGTGTGCCCGCAAAAACATAGAATCAAAGTTCTAACGCCTTCGGAAGCAACCGGTTCCTGTTGCATAAGTAAAAAAGAAATCTGACTTTTGCCCTACCCTTCTTTCTAAATACATAGACGAGAACTGTAACTTGGCTTTGACGACTTCCCACTCAAACGTAGCAGTTTTTCTCGCTGCGCAGAAACAGCCATATGCGGCTCCTGCGCGCACCCAAAGATATAGCAGGATACCAAAATCTTTCCCATAAAAATATCTTATATTTGAAATTGGACAATGACATAAGAATAAATGATAATTAAAAAAAAAAGGATAGAAATAAATTATAATAAAAAAAAAAAAAAAAAAAAAAAAAAAATGGCACAGCCGGGGTTCGAACCTCTGACCACCGGGTCCCAAAAGGGCTCTTGGCACAGCGGTCTTACCCACTGTGCTATCGAGGCAACTGGAAATTATGCTGGATATATATACCTATAATTATATCTCCCCCCCTTCCCATAATTCCTTGGGGAAAAAAACAAAATGGCGGCCCAACCATCGATGTAAACAATGAGGGGAGTTTTAAAGTGATTATAGGTCTTCTTTGAAAGCTGATATGTAATCCTTAGCAACCTGACATGCATTCTCCATCCATACACGCCAGAATTTACCGACATTGGGCGAGATTTTAGGAAAACAGGGTGACAGAAGAACTTGGTCGGATGTTTTCGGGCATACTACCAGGTTCACAACCCTATATCCGGTTTGTCTTTCTAGTTTAGGCCAGCTTCCACACTGCACATTGATACATTAAATATGCTAAGATGATCAATAGACAGTGTAAAAGCCCCAGAAAATATTGTAACATGTGGATAAAAAAGACAGACAACTCTTTCTGTAGCAACTTGTTCCTGTAGCATGAGTCGAACAAAAGGAACTATGTTTTGTATTATTTCTCTTCATATGTAGACAAGAAACGTAGTTACGATGACTACCAATTCGTATGTGCCAGTTACGGACCCGCGAAGACATGAAATATCGACTTACGACACCTTTGGAAGCAACTGATACCTATTGCATAAGTCAAACAATGGGAACCTATTTTGGACCCTTTTCTCTTACTAGGGCCACCGAAACATTGAAACGGTCTCAATATCTACCTCAACGCACATGACCTTTACGCGCCTGCAAAAACATATAAGCGACTTACGATTCTTTCAGAAGCAACCTATACCTGTTGCATAAGTCAAACAATGGGAACCAAATTCTTCCCTTTTTTTCTTACTAGGGCCCCGTAAACATTAAATCGGTCTCAATAAATACTCGCATGTACATGACCTCTGCGCACCCGCGAAAACATATTATCGACTTCCGAAATTTTTCAGAGGCAACCGGTACCTGTTGCATAAGTCAAACAATGGGAACCAAATTTTTTTCTCTTTTTCTCTCTTACTAGGGCCACAGAAACATTAAATCAGTCTCAATAAATACCCGCATGTACATGACCCCTGTGCGCCCGCGAAAACATATTATCGACTTCCGAATTTTTTCGGAAGCAACCGGTACCTGTTGCATAAGTCAAGCAATGGGAACCAAAATTTTTTCCCTTTTTCTCTCTTACTAGGGCCCCCGAAACCTTAAATTGGTCTCAATAACTACCCGCACGAATATGACCTCTGTGTGCCCGCAAAAACATAGAATCAAAGTTCTAACGCCTTCGGAAGCAACCGGTTCCTGTTGCATAAGTAAAAAAGAAATCTGACTTTTGCCCTACCCTTCTTTCTAAATACATAGACGAGAACTGTAACTTGGCTTTGACGACTTCCCACTCAAACGTAGCAGTTTTTCTCGCTGCGCAGAAACAGCCATATGCGGCTCCTGCGCGCACCCAAAGATATAGCAGGATACCAAAATCTTTCCCATAAAAATATCTTATATTTGAAATTGGACAATGACATAAGAATAAATGATAATTAAAAAAAAAAGGATAGAAATAAATTATAATAAAAAAAAAAAAAAAAAAAAAAAAAAAAATGGCACAGCCGGGGTTCGAACCTCTGACCACCGGGTCCCAAAAGGGCTCTTGGCACAGCGGTCTTACCCACTGTGCTATCGAGGCAACTGGAAATTATGCTGGATATATATACCTATAATTATATCTCCCCCCCTTCCCATAATTCCTTGGGGAAAAAAACAAAATGGCGGCCAAACCATCGATGTAAACAATGAGGGGAGTTTTAAAGTGATTATAGGTCTTCTTTGAAAGCTGATATGTAATCCTTAGCAACCTGACATGCATTCTCCATCCATACACGCCAGAATTTACCGACATTGGGCGAGATTTTAGGAAAACAGGGTGACAGAAGAACTTGGTCGGATGTTTTCGGGCATACTACCAGGTTCACAACCCTATATCCGGTTTGTCTTTCTAGTTTAGGCCAGCTTCCACACTGCACATTGATACATTAAATATGCTAAGATGATCAATAGACAGTGTAAAAGCCCCAGAAAATATTGTAACATGTGGATAAAAAAGACAGACAACTCTTTCTGTAGCAACTTGTTCCTGTAGCATGAGTCGAACAAAAGGAACTATGTTTTGTATTATTTCTCTTCATATGTAGACAAGAAACGTAGTTACGATGACTACCAATTCGTATGTGCCAGTTACGGACCCGCGAAGACATGAAATATCGACTTACGACACCTTTGGAAGCAACTGATACCTATTGCATAAGTCAAACAATGGGAACCTATTTTGGACCCTTTTCTCTTACTAGGGCCACCGAAACATTGAAACGGTCTCAATATCTACCTCAACGCACATGACCTTTACGCGCCTGCAAAAACATATAAGCGACTTACGATTCTTTCAGAAGCAACCTATACCTGTTGCATAAGTCAAACAATGGGAACCAAATTCTTCCCTTTTTTTCTTACTAGGGCCCCGTAAACATTAAATCGGTCTCAATAAATACTCGCATGTACATGACCTCTGCGCACCCGCGAAAACATATTATCGACTTCCGAAATTTTTCAGAGGCAACCGGTACCTGTTGCATAAGTCAAACAATGGGAACCAAATTTTTTTCTCTTTTTCTCTCTTACTAGGGCCACAGAAACATTAAATCAGTCTCAATAAATACCCGCATGTACATGACCCCTGTGCGCCCGCGAAAACATATTATCGACTTCCGAATTTTTTCGGAAGCAACCGGTACCTGTTGCATAAGTCAAGCAATGGGAACCAAAATTTTTTCCCTTTTTCTCTCTTACTAGGGCCCCCGAAACCTTAAATTGGTCTCAATAACTACCCGCACGAATATGACCTCTGTGTGCCCGCAAAAACATAGAATCAAAGTTCTAACGCCTTCGGAAGCAACCGGTTCCTGTTGCATAAGTAAAAAAGAAATCTGACTTTTGCCCTACCCTTCTTTCTAAATACATAGACGAGAACTGTAACTTGGCTTTGACGACTTCCCACTCAAACGTAGCAGTTTTTCTCGCTGCGCAGAAACAGCCATATGCGGCTCCTGCGCGCACCCAAAGATATAGCAGGATACCAAAATCTTTCCCATAAAAATATCTTATATTTGAAATTGGACAATGACATAAGAATAAATGATAATTAAAAAAAAAAGGATAGAAATAAATTATAATAAAAAAAAAAAAAAAAAAAAAAAATGGCACAGCCGGGGTTCGAACCTCTGACCACCGGGTCCCAAAAGGGCTCTTGGCACAGCGGTCTTACCCACTGTGCTATCGAGGCAACTGGAAATTATGCTGGATATATATACCTATAATTATATCTCCCCCCCTTCCCATAATTCCTTGGGGAAAAAAACAAAATGGCTGCCATGAAAAACAAAATGGCGGCCAAACCATCGATGTAAACAATGAGGGGAGTTTTAAAGTGATTATAGGTCTTCTTTGAAAGCTGATATGTAATCCTTAGCAACCTGACATGCATTCTCCATCCATACACGCCAGAATTTACCGACATTGGGCGAGATTTTAGGAAAACAGGGTGACAGAAGAACTTGGTCGGATGTTTTCGGGCATACTACCAGGTTCACAACCCTATATCCGGTTTGTCTTTCTAGTTTAGGCCAGCTTCCACACTGCACATTGATACATTAAATATGCTAAGATGATCAATAGACAGTGTAAAAGCCCCAGAAAATATTGTAACATGTGGATAAAAAAGACAGACAACTCTTTCTGTAGCAACTTGTTCCTGTAGCATGAGTCGAACAAAAGGAACTATGTTTTGTATTATTTCTCTTCATATGTAGACAAGAAACGTAGTTACGATGACTACCAATTCGTATGTGCCAGTTACGGACCCGCGAAGACATGAAATATCGACTTACGACACCTTTGGAAGCAACTGATACCTATTGCATAAGTCAAACAATGGGAACCTATTTTGGACCCTTTTCTCTTACTAGGGCCACCGAAACATTGAAACGGTCTCAATATCTACCTCAACGCACATGACCTTTACGCGCCTGCAAAAACATATAAGCGACTTACGATTCTTTCAGAAGCAACCTATACCTGTTGCATAAGTCAAACAATGGGAACCAAATTCTTCCCTTTTTTTCTTACTAGGGCCCCGTAAACATTAAATCGGTCTCAATAAATACTCGCATGTACATGACCTCTGCGCACCCGCGAAAACATATTATCGACTTCCGAAATTTTTCAGAGGCAACCGGTACCTGTTGCATAAGTCAAACAATGGGAACCAAAT
This sequence comes from Tridacna gigas, assembly GCA_945859785.2. Classification (NCBI taxonomy): domain Eukaryota; kingdom Metazoa; phylum Mollusca; class Bivalvia; order Cardiida; family Cardiidae; genus Tridacna; species Tridacna gigas. Next base: position 27,467,528 of record OX244041.2, read on the forward strand.
TTTTTTCTCTTTTTCTCTCTTACTAGGGCCACAGAAACATTAAATCAGTCTCAATAAATACCCGCATGTACATGACCCCTGTGCGCCCGCGAAAACATATTATCGACTTCCGAATTTTTTCGGAAGCAACCGGTACCTGTTGCATAAGTCAAGCAATGGGAACCAAAATTTTTTCCCTTTTTCTCTCTTACTAGGGCCCCCGAAACCTTAAATTGGTCTCAATAACTACCCGCACGAATATGACCTCTGTGTGCCCGCAAAAACATAGAATCAAAGTTCTAACGCCTTCGGAAGCAACCGGTTCCTGTTGCATAAGTAAAAAAGAAATCTGACTTTTGCCCTACCCTTCTTTCTAAATACATAGACGAGAACTGTAACTTGGCTTTGACGACTTCCCACTCAAACGTAGCAGTTTTTCTCGCTGCGCAGAAACAGCCATATGCGGCTCCTGCGCGCACCCAAAGATATAGCAGGATACCAAAATCTTTCCCATAAAAATATCTTATATTTGAAATTGGACAATGACATAAGAATAAATGATAATTAAAAAAAAAAGGATAGAAATAAATTATAATAAAAAAAAAAAAAAAAAAAAAAATGGCACAGCCGGGGTTCGAACCTCTGACCACCGGGTCCCAAAAGGGCTCTTGGCACAGCGGTCTTACCCACTGTGCTATCGAGGCAACTGGAAATTATGCTGGATATATATACCTATAATTATATCTCCCCCCCTTCCCATAATTCCTTGGGGAAAAAAACAAAATGGCTGCCATGAAAAACAAAATGGCGGCCAAACCATCGATGTAAACAATGAGGGGAGTTTTAAAGTGATTATAGGTCTTCTTTGAAAGCTGATATGTAATCCTTAGCAACCTGACATGCATTCTCCATCCATACACGCCAGAATTTACCGACATTGGGCGAGATTTTAGGAAAACAGGGTGACAGAAGAACTTGGTCGGATGTTTTCGGGCATACTACCAGGTTCACAACCCTATATCCGGTTTGTCTTTCTAGTTTAGGCCAGCTTCCACACTGCACATTGATACATTAAATATGCTAAGATGATCAATAGACAGTGTAAAAGCCCCAGAAAATATTGTAACATGTGGATAAAAAAGACAGACAACTCTTTCTGTAGCAACTTGTTCCTGTAGCATGAGTCGAACAAAAGGAACTATGTTTTGTATTATTTCTCTTCATATGTAGACAAGAAACGTAGTTACGATGACTACCAATTCGTATGTGCCAGTTACGGACCCGCGAAGACATGAAATATCGACTTACGACACCTTTGGAAGCAACTGATACCTATTGCATAAGTCAAACAATGGGAACCTATTTTGGACCCTTTTCTCTTACTAGGGCCACCGAAACATTGAAACGGTCTCAATATCTACCTCAACGCACATGACCTTTACGCGCCTGCAAAAACATATAAGCGACTTACGATTCTTTCAGAAGCAACCTATACCTGTTGCATAAGTCAAACAATGGGAACCAAATTCTTCCCTTTTTTTCTTACTAGGGCCCCGTAAACATTAAATCGGTCTCAATAAATACTCGCATGTACATGACCTCTGCGCACCCGCGAAAACATATTATCGACTTCCGAAATTTTTCAGAGGCAACCGGTACCTGTTGCATAAGTCAAACAATGGGAACCAAATTTTTTTCTCTTTTTCTCTCTTACTAGGGCCACAGAAACATTAAATCAGTCTCAATAAATACCCGCATGTACATGACCCCTGTGCGCCCGCGAAAACATATTATCGACTTCCGAATTTTTTCGGAAGCAACCGGTACCTGTTGCATAAGTCAAGCAATGGGAACCAAAATGTTTTCCCTTTTTCTCTCTTACTAGGGCCCCCGAAACCTTAAATTGGTCTCAATAACTACCCGCACGAATATGACCTCTGTGTGCCCGCAAAAACATAGAATCAAAGTTCTAACGCCTTCGGAAGCAACCGGTTCCTGTTGCATAAGTAAAAAAGAAATCTGACTTTTGCCCTACCCTTCTTTCTAAATACATAGACGAGAACTGTAACTTGGCTTTGACGACTTCCCACTCAAACGTAGCAGTTTTTCTCGCTGCGCAGAAACAGCCATATGCGGCTCCTGCGCGCACCCAAAGATATAGCAGGATACCAAAATCTTTCCCATAAAAATATCTTATATTTGAAATTGGACAATGACATAAGAATAAATGATAATTAAAAAAAAAAGGATAGAAATAAATTATAATAAAAAAAAAAAAAAAAAAAAAAAAAAAATGGCACAGCCGGGGTTCGAACCTCTGACCACCGGGTCCCAAAAGGGCTCTTGGCACAGCGGTCTTACCCACTGTGCTATCGAGGCAACTGGAAATTATGCTGGATATATATACCTATAATTATATCTCCCCCCCTTCCCATAATTCCTTGGGGAAAAAAACAAAATGGCGGCCAAACCATCGATGTAAACAATGAGGGGAGTTTTAAAGTGATTATAGGTCTTCTTTGAAAGCTGATATGTAATCCTTAGCAACCTGACATGCATTCTCCATCCATACACGCCAGAATTTACCGACATTGGGCGAGATTTTAGGAAAACAGGGTGACAGAAGAACTTGGTCGGATGTTTTCGGGCATACTACCAGGTTCACAACCCTATATCCGGTTTGTCTTTCTAGTTTAGGCCAGCTTCCACACTGCACATTGATACATTAAATATGCTAAGATGATCAATAGACAGTGTAAAAGCCCCAGAAAATATTGTAACATGTGGATAAAAAAGACAGACAACTCTTTCTGTAGCAACTTGTTCCTGTAGCATGAGTCGAACAAAAGGAACTATGTTTTGTATTATTTCTCTTCATATGTAGACAAGAAACGTAGTTACGATGACTACCAATTCGTATGTGCCAGTTACGGACCCGCGAAGACATGAAATATCGACTTACGACACCTTTGGAAGCAACTGATACCTATTGCATAAGTCAAACAATGGGAACCTATTTTGGACCCTTTTCTCTTACTAGGGCCACCGAAACATTGAAACGGTCTCAATATCTACCTCAACGCACATGACCTTTACGCGCCTGCAAAAACATATAAGCGACTTACGATTCTTTCAGAAGCAACCTATACCTGTTGCATAAGTCAAACAATGGGAACCAAATTCTTCCCTTTTTTTCTTACTAGGGCCCCGTAAACATTAAATCGGTCTCAATAAATACTCGCATGTACATGACCTCTGCGCACCCGCGAAAACATATTATCGACTTCCGAAATTTTTCAGAGGCAACCGGTACCTGTTGCATAAGTCAAACAATGGGAACCAAATTTTTTTCTCTTTTTCTCTCTTACTAGGGCCACAGAAACATTAAATCAGTCTCAATAAATACCCGCATGTACATGACCCCTGTGCGCCCGCGAAAACATATTATCGACTTCCGAATTTTTTCGGAAGCAACCGGTACCTGTTGCATAAGTCAAGCAATGGGAACCAAAATGTTTTCCCTTTTTCTCTCTTACTAGGGCCCCCGAAACCTTAAATTGGTCTCAATAACTACCCGCACGAATATGACCTCTGTGTGCCCGCAAAAACATAGAATCAAAGTTCTAACGCCTTCGGAAGCAACCGGTTCCTGTTGCATAAGTAAAAAAGAAATCTGACTTTTGCCCTACCCTTCTTTCTAAATACATAGACGAGAACTGTAACTTGGCTTTGACGACTTCCCACTCAAACGTAGCAGTTTTTCTCGCTGCGCAGAAACAGCCATATGCGGCTCCTGCGCGCACCCAAAGATATAGCAGGATACCAAAATCTTTCCCATAAAAATATCTTATATTTGAAATTGGACAATGACATAAGAATAAATGATAATTAAAAAAAAAAGGATAGAAATAAATTATAATAAAAAAAAAAAAAAAAAAAAAAAAAAAATGGCACAGCCGGGGTTCGAACCTCTGACCACCGGGTCCCAAAAGGGCTCTTGGCACAGCGGTCTTACCCACTGTGCTATCGAGGCAACTGGAAATTATGCTGGATATATATACCTATAATTATATCTCCCCCCCTTCCCATAATTCCTTGGGGAAAAAAACAAAATGGCGGCCAAACCATCGATGTAAACAATGAGGGGAGTTTTAAAGTGATTATAGGTCTTCTTTGAAAGCTGATATGTAATCCTTAGCAACCTGACATGCATTCTCCATCCATACACGCCAGAATTTACCGACATTGGGCGAGATTTTAGGAAAACAGGGTGACAGAAGAACTTGGTCGGATGTTTTCGGGCATACTACCAGGTTCACAACCCTATATCCGGTTTGTCTTTCTAGTTTAGGCCAGCTTCCACACTGCACATTGATACATTAAATATGCTAAGATGATCAATAGACAGTGTAAAAGCCCCAGAAAATATTGTAACATGTGGATAAAAAAGACAGACAACTCTTTCTGTAGCAACTTGTTCCTGTAGCATGAGTCGAACAAAAGGAACTATGTTTTGTATTATTTCTCTTCATATGTAGACAAGAAACGTAGTTACGATGACTACCAATTCGTATGTGCCAGTTACGGACCCGCGAAGACATGAAATATCGACTTACGACACCTTTGGAAGCAACTGATACCTATTGCATAAGTCAAACAATGGGAACCTATTTTGGACCCTTTTCTCTTACTAGGGCCACCGAAACATTGAAACGGTCTCAATATCTACCTCAACGCACATGACCTTTACGCGCCTGCAAAAACATATAAGCGACTTACGATTCTTTCAGAAGCAACCTAATACCTGTTGCATAAGTCAAACAATGGGAACCAAATTCTTCCCTTTTTTTCTTACTAGGGCCCCGTAAACATTAAATCGGTCTCAATAAATACTCGCATGTACATGACCTCTGCGCACCCGCGAAAACATATTATCGACTTCCGAAATTTTTCAGAGGCAACCGGTACCTGTTGCATAAGTCAAACAATGGGAACCAAATTTTTTTCTCTTTTTCTCTCTTACTAGGGCCACAGAAACATTAAATCAGTCTCAATAAATACCCGCATGTACATGACCCCTGTGCGCCCGCGAAAACATATTATCGACTTCCGAATTTTTTCGGAAGCAACCGGTACCTGTTGCATAAGTCAAGCAATGGGAACCAAAATTTTTTCCCTTTTTCTCTCTTACTAGGGCCCCCGAAACCTTAAATTGGTCTCAATAACTACCCGCACGAATATGACCTCTGTGTGCCCGCAAAAACATAGAATCAAAGTTCTAACGCCTTCGGAAGCAACCGGTTCCTGTTGCATAAGTAAAAAAGAAATCTGACTTTTGCCCTACCCTTCTTTCTAAATACATAGACGAGAACTGTAACTTGGCTTTGACGACTTCCCACTCAAACGTAGCAGTTTTTCTCGCTGCGCAGAAACAGCCATATGCGGCTCCTGCGCGCACCCAAAGATATAGCAGGATACCAAAATCTTTCCCATAAAAATATCTTATATTTGAAATTGGACAATGACATAAGAATAAATGATAATTAAAAAAAAAAGGATAGAAATAAATTATAATAAAAAAAAAAAAAAAAAAAAAAAAAAAATGGCACAGCCGGGGTTCGAACCTCTGACCACCGGGTCCCAAAAGGGCTCTTGGCACAGCGGTCTTACCCACTGTGCTATCGAGGCAACTGGAAATTATGCTGGATATATATACCTATAATTATATCTCCCCCCCTTCCCATAATTCCTTGGGGAAAAAAACAAAATGGCGGCCAAACCATCGATGTAAACAATGAGGGGAGTTTTAAAGTGATTATAGGTCTTCTTTGAAAGCTGATATGTAATCCTTAGCAACCTGACATGCATTCTCCATCCATACACGCCAGAATTTACCGACATTGGGCGAGATTTTAGGAAAACAGGGTGACAGAAGAACTTGGTCGGATGTTTTCGGGCATACTACCAGGTTCACAACCCTATATCCGGTTTGTCTTTCTAGTTTAGGCCAGCTTCCACACTGCACATTGATACATTAAATATGCTAAGATGATCAATAGACAGTGTAAAAGCCCCAGAAAATATTGTAACATGTGGATAAAAAAGACAGACAACTCTTTCTGTAGCAACTTGTTCCTGTAGCATGAGTCGAACAAAAGGAACTATGTTTTGTATTATTTCTCTTCATATGTAGACAAGAAACGTAGTTACGATGACTACCAATTCGTATGTGCCAGTTACGGACCCGCGAAGACATGAAATATCGACTTACGACACCTTTGGAAGCAACTGATACCTATTGCATAAGTCAAACAATGGGAACCTATTTTGGACCCTTTTTCTCTTACTAGGGCCACCGAAACATTGAAACGGTCTCAATATCTACCTCAACGCACATGACCTTTACGCGCCTGCAAAAACATATAAGCGACTTACGATTCTTTCAGAAGCAACCTATACCTGTTGCATAAGTCAAACAATGGGAACCAAATTCTTCCCTTTTTTTCTTACTAGGGCCCCGTAAACATTAAATCGGTCTCAATAAATACTCGCATGTACATGACCTCTGCGCACCCGCGAAAACATATTATCGACTTCCGAAATTTTTCAGAGGCAACCGGTACCTGTTGCATAAGTCAAACAATGGGAACCAAATTTTTTTCTCTTTTTCTCTCTTACTAGGGCCACAGAAACATTAAATCAGTCTCAATAAATACCCGCATGTACATGACCCCTGTGCGCCCGCGAAAACATATTATCGACTTCCGAATTTTTTCGGAAGCAACCGGTACCTGTTGCATAAGTCAAGCAATGGGAACCAAAATTTTTTCCCTTTTTCTCTCTTACTAGGGCCCCCGAAACCTTAAATTGGTCTCAATAACTACCCGCACGAATATGACCTCTGTGTGCCCGCAAAAACATAGAATCAAAGTTCTAACGCCTTCGGAAGCAACCGGTTCCTGTTGCATAAGTAAAAAAGAAATCTGACTTTTGCCCTACCCTTCTTTCTAAATACATAGACGAGAACTGTAACTTGGCTTTGACGACTTCCCACTCAAACGTAGCAGTTTTTCTCGCTGCGCAGAAACAGCCATATGCGGCTCCTGCGCGCACCCAAAGATATAGCAGGATACCAAAATCTTTCCCATAAAAATATCTTATATTTGAAATTGGACAATGACATAAGAATAAATGATAATTAAAAAAAAAAGGATAGAAATAAATTATAATAAAAAAAAAAAAAAAAAAAAAAATGGCACAGCCGGGGTTCGAACCTCTGACCACCGGGTCCCAAAAGGGCTCTTGGCACAGCGGTCTTACCCACTGTGCTATCGAGGCAACTGGAAATTATGCTGGATATATATACCTATAATTATATCTCCCCCCCTTCCCATAATTCCTTGGGGAAAAAAACAAAATGGCTGCCATGAAAAACAAAATGGCGGCCAAACCATCGATGTAAACAATGAGGGGAGTTTTAAAGTGATTATAGGTCTTCTTTGAAAGCTGATATGTAATCCTTAGCAACCTGACATGCATTCTCCATCCATACACGCCAGAATTTACCGACATTGGGCGAGATTTTAGGAAAACAGGGTGACAGAAGAACTTGGTCGGATGTTTTCGGGCATACTACCAGGTTCACAACCCTATATCCGGTTTGTCTTTCTAGTTTAGGCCAGCTTCCACACTGCACATTGATACATTAAATATGCTAAGATGATCAATAGACAGTGTAAAAGCCCCAGAAAATATTGTAACATGTGGATAAAAAAGACAGACAACTCTTTCTGTAGCAACTTGTTCCTGTAGCATGAGTCGAACAAAAGGAACTATGTTTTGTATTATTTCTCTTCATATGTAGACAAGAAACGTAGTTACGATGACTACCAATTCGTATGTGCCAGTTACGGACCCGCGAAGACATGAAATATCGACTTACGACACCTTTGGAAGCAACTGATACCTATTGCATAAGTCAAACAATGGGAACCTATTTTGGACCCTTTTCTCTTACTAGGGCCACCGAAACATTGAAACGGTCTCAATATCTACCTCAACGCACATGACCTTTACGCGCCTGCAAAAACATATAAGCGACTTACGATTCTTTCAGAAGCAACCTATACCTGTTGCATAAGTCAAACAATGGGAACCAAATTCTTCCCTTTTTTTCTTACTAGGGCCCCGTAAACATTAAATCGGTCTCAATAAATACTCGCATGTACATGACCTCTGCGCACCCGCGAAAACATATTATCGACTTCCGAAATTTTTCAGAGGCAACCGGTACCTGTTGCATAAGTCAAACAATGGGAACCAAATTTTTTTCTCTTTTTCTCTCTTACTAGGGCCACAGAAACATTAAATCAGTCTCAATAAATACCCGCATGTACATGACCCCTGTGCGCCCGCGAAAACATATTATCGACTTCCGAATTTTTTCGGAAGCAACCGGTACCTGTTGCATAAGTCAAGCAATGGGAACCAAAATTTTTTCCCTTTTTCTCTCTTACTAGGGCCCCCGAAACCTTAAATTGGTCTCAATAACTACCCGCACGAATATGACCTCTGTGTGCCCGCAAAAACATAGAATCAAAGTTCTAACGCCTTCGGAAGCAACCGGTTCCTGTTGCATAAGTAAAAAAGAAATCTGACTTTTGCCCTACCCTTCTTTCTAAATACATAGACGAGAACTGTAACTTGGCTTTGACGACTTCCCACTCAAACGTAGCAGTTTTTCTCGCTGCGCAGAAACAGCCATATGCGGCTCCTGCGCGCACCCAAAGATATAGCAGGATACCAAAATCTTTCCCATAAAAATATCTTATATTTGAAATTGGACAATGACATAAGAATAAATGATAATTAAAAAAAAAAGGATAGAAATAAATTATAATAAAAAAAAAAAAAAAAAAAAAAAATGGCACAGCCGGGGTTCGAACCTCTGACCACCGGGTCCCAAAAGGGCTCTTGGCACAGCGGTCTTACCCACTGTGCTATCGAGGCAACTGGAAATTATGCTGGATATATATACCTATAATTATATCTCCCCCCCTTCCCATAATTCCTTGGGGAAAAAAACAAAATGGCTGCCATGAAAAACAAAATGGCGGCCAAACCATCGATGTAAACAATGAGGGGAGTTTTAAAGTGATTATAGGTCTTCTTTGAAAGCTGATATGTAATCCTTAGCAACCTGACATGCATTCTCCATCCATACACGCCAGAATTTACCGACATTGGGCGAGATTTTAGGAAAACAGGGTGACAGAAGAACTTGGTCGGATGTTTTCGGGCATACTACCAGGTTCACAACCCTATATCCGGTTTGTCTTTCTAGTTTAGGCCAGCTTCCACACTGCACATTGATACATTAAATATGCTAAGATGATCAATAGACAGTGTAAAAGCCCCAGAAAATATTGTAACATGTGGATAAAAAAGACAGACAACTCTTTCTGTAGCAACTTGTTCCTGTAGCATGAGTCGAACAAAAGGAACTATGTTTTGTATTATTTCTCTTCATATGTAGACAAGAAACGTAGTTACGATGACTACCAATTCGTATGTGCCAGTTACGGACCCGCGAAGACATGAAATATCGACTTACGACACCTTTGGAAGCAACTGATACCTATTGCATAAGTCAAACAATGGGAACCTATTTTGGACCCTTTTCTCTTACTAGGGCCACCGAAACATTGAAACGGTCTCAATATCTACCTCAACGCACATGACCTTTACGCGCCTGCAAAAACATATAAGCGACTTACGATTCTTTCAGAAGCAACCTATACCTGTTGCATAAGTCAAACAATGGGAACCAAATTCTTCCCTTTTTTTCTTACTAGGGCCCCGTAAACATTAAATCGGTCTCAATAAATACTCGCATGTACATGACCTCTGCGCACCCGCGAAAACATATTATCGACTTCCGAAATTTTTCAGAGGCAACCGGTACCTGTTGCATAAGTCAAACAATGGGAACCAAATTTTTTTCTCTTTTTCTCTCTTACTAGGGCCACAGAAACATTAAATCAGTCTCAATAAATACCCGCATGTACATGACCCCTGTGCGCCCGCGAAAACATATTATCGACTTCCGAATTTTTTCGGAAGCAACCGGTACCTGTTGCATAAGTCAAGCAATGGGAACCAAAATTTTTTCCCTTTTTCTCTCTTACTAGGGCCCCCGAAACCTTAAATTGGTCTCAATAACTACCCGCACGAATATGACCTCTGTGTGCCCGCAAAAACATAGAATCAAAGTTCTAACGCCTTCGGAAGCAACCGGTTCCTGTTGCATAAGTAAAAAAGAAATCTGACTTTTGCCCTACCCTTCTTTCTAAATACATAGACGAGAACTGTAACTTGGCTTTGACGACTTCCCACTCAAACGTAGCAGTTTTTCTCGCTGCGCAGAAACAGCCATATGCGGCTCCTGCGCGCACCCAAAGATATAGCAGGATACCAAAATCTTTCCCATAAAAATATCTTATATTTGAAATTGGACAATGACATAAGAATAAATGATAATTAAAAAAAAAAGGATAGAAATAAATTATAATAAAAAAAAAAAAAAAAAAAAAAAATGGCACAGCCGGGGTTCGAACCTCTGACCACCGGGTCCCAAAAGGGCTCTTGGCACAGCGGTCTTACCCACTGTGCTATCGAGGCAACTGGAAATTATGCTGGATATATATACCTATAATTATATCTCCCCCCCTTCCCATAATTCCTTGGGGAAAAAAACAAAATGGCTGCCATGAAAAACAAAATGGCGGCCAAACCATCGATGTAAACAATGAGGGGAGTTTTAAAGTGATTATAGGTCTTCTTTGAAAGCTGATATGTAATCCTTAGCAACCTGACATGCATTCTCCATCCATACACGCCAGAATTTACCGACATTGGGCGAGATTTTAGGAAAACAGGGTGACAGAAGAACTTGGTCGGATGTTTTCGGGCATACTACCAGGTTCACAACCCTATATCCGGTTTGTCTTTCTAGTTTAGGCCAGCTTCCACACTGCACATTGATACATTAAATATGCTAAGATGATCAATAGACAGTGTAAAAGCCCCAGAAAATATTGTAACATGTGGATAAAAAAGACAGACAACTCTTTCTGTAGCAACTTGTTCCTGTAGCATGAGTCGAACAAAAGGAACTATGTTTTGTATTATTTCTCTTCATATGTAGACAAGAAACGTAGTTACGATGACTATCAATTCGTATGTGCCAGTTACGGACCCGCGAAGACATGAAATATCGACTTACGACACCTTTGGAAGCAACTGATACCTATTGCATAAGTCAAACAATGGGAACCTATTTTGGACCCTTTTCTCTTACTAGGGCCACCGAAACATTGAAACGGTCTCAATATCTACCTCAACGCACATGACCTTTACGCGCCTGCAAAAACATATAAGCGACTTACGATTCTTTCAGAAGCAACCTATACCTGTTGCATAAGTCAAACAATGGGAACCAAATTCTTCCCTTTTTTTCTTACTAGGGCCCCGTAAACATTAAATCGGTCTCAATAAATACTCGCATGTACATGACCTCTGCGCACCCGCGAAAACATATTATCGACTTCCGAAATTTTTCAGAGGCAACCGGTACCTGTTGCATAAGTCAAACAATGGGAACCAAATTTTTTTCTCTTTTTCTCTCTTACTAGGGCCACAGAAACATTAAATCAGTCTCAATAAATACCCGCATGTACATGACCCCTGTGCGCCCGCGAAAACATATTATCGTCTTTCGAATTTTTTCGGAAGCAACCGGTACCTGTTGCATAAGTCAAGCAATGGGAACCAAAATTTTTTCCCTTTTTCTCTCTTACTAGGGCCCCCGAAACCTTAAATTGGTCTCAATAACTACCCGCACGAATATGACCTCTGTGTGCCCGCAAAAACATAGAATCAAAGTTCTAACGCCTTCGGAAGCAACCGGTTCCTGTTGCATAAGTAAAAAAGAAATCTGACTTTTGCCCTACCCTTCTTTCTAAATACATAGACGAGAACTGTAACTTGGCTTTGACGACTTCCCACTCAAACGTAGCAGTTTTTCTCGCTGCGCAGAAACAGCCATATGCGGCTCCTGCGCGCACCCAAAGATATAGCAGGATACCAAAATCTTTCCCATAAAAATATCTTATATTTGAAATTGGACAATGACATAAGAATAAATGATAATTAAAAAAAAAAGGATAGAAATAAATTATAATAAAAAAAAAAAAAAAAAAAAAAATGGCACAGCCGGGGTTCGAACCTCTGACCACCGGGTCCCAAAAGGGCTCTTGGCACAGCGGTCTTACCCACTGTGCTATCGAGGCAACTGGAAATTATGCTGGATATATATACCTATAATTATATCTCCCCCCCTTCCCATAATTCCTTGGGGAAAAAAACAAAATGGCTGCCATGAAAAACAAAATGGCGGCCAAACCATCGATGTAAACAATGAGGGGAGTTTTAAAGTGATTATAGGTCTTCTTTGAAAGCTGATATGTAATCCTTAGCAACCTGACATGCATTCTCCATCCATACACGCCAGAATTTACCGACATTGGGCGAGATTTTAGGAAAACAGGGTGACAGAAGAACTTGGTCGGATGTTTTCGGGCATACTACCAGGTTCACAACCCTATATCCGGTTTGTCTTTCTAGTTTAGGCCAGCTTCCACACTGCACATTGATACATTAAATATGCTAAGATGATCAATAGACAGTGTAAAAGCCCCAGAAAATATTGTAACATGTGGATAAAAAAGACAGACAACTCTTTCTGTAGCAACTTGTTCCTGTAGCATGAGTCGAACAAAAGGAACTATGTTTTGTATTATTTCTCTTCATATGTAGACAAGAAACGTAGTTACGATGACTATCAATTCGTATGTGCCAGTTACGGACCCGCGAAGACATGAAATATCGACTTACGACACCTTTGGAAGCAACTGATACCTATTGCATAAGTCAAACAATGGGAACCTATTTTGGACCCTTTTCTCTTACTAGGGCCACCGAAACATTGAAACGGTCTCAATATCTACCTCAACGCACATGACCTTTACGCGCCTGCAAAAACATATAAGCGACTTACGATTCTTTCAGAAGCAACCTATACCTGTTGCATAAGTCAAACAATGGGAACCAAATTCTTCCCTTTTTTTCTTACTAGGGCCCCGTAAACATTAAATCGGTCTCAATAAATACTCGCATGTACATGACCTCTGCGCACCCGCGAAAACATATTATCGACTTCCGAAATTTTTCAGAGGCAACCGGTACCTGTTGCATAAGTCAAACAATGGGAACCAAATTTTTTTCTCTTTTTCTCTCTTACTAGGGCCACAGAAACATTAAATCAGTCTCAATAAATACCCGCATGTACATGACCCCTGTGCGCCCGCGAAAACATATTATCGACTTCCGAATTTTTTCGGAAGCAACCGGTACCTGTTGCATAAGTCAAGCAATGGGAACCAAAATTTTTTCCCTTTTTCTCTCTTACTGGGGCCCCCGAAACCTTAAATTGGTCTCAATAACTACCCGCACGAATATGACCTCTGTGTGCCCGCAAAAACATAGAATCAAAGTTCTAACGCCTTCGGAAGCAACCGGTTCCTGTTGCATAAGTAAAAAAGAAATCTGACTTTTGCCCTACCCTTCTTTCTAAATACATAGACGAGAACTGTAACTTGGCTTTGACGACTTCCCACTCAAACGTAGCAGTTTTTCTCGCTGCGCAGAAACAGCCATATGCGGCTCCTGCGCGCACCCAAAGATATAGCAGGATACCAAAATCTTTCCCATAAAAATATCTTATATTTGAAATTGGACAATGACATAAGAATAAATGATAATTAAAAAAAAAAGGATAGAAATAAATTATAATAAAAAAAAAAAAAAAAAAAAAAATGGCACAGCCGGGGTTCGAACCTCTGACCACCGGGTCCCAAAAGGGCTCTTGGCACAGCGGTCTTACCCACTGTGCTATCGAGGCAACTGGAAATTATGCTGGATATATATACCTATAATTATATCTCCCCCCCTTCCCATAATTCCTTGGGGAAAAAAACAAAATGGCTGCCATGAAAAACAAAATGGCGGCCAAACCATCGATGTAAACAATGAGGGGAGTTTTAAAGTGATTATAGGTCTTCTTTGAAAGCTGATATGTAATCCTTAGCAACCTGACATGCATTCTCCATCCATACACGCCAGAATTTACCGACATTGGGCGAGATTTTAGGAAAACAGGGTGACAGAAGAACTTGGTCGGATGTTTTCGGGCATACTACCAGGTTCACAACCCTATATCCGGTTTGTCTTTCTAGTTTAGGCCAGCTTCCACACTGCACATTGATACATTAAATATGCTAAGATGATCAATAGACAGTGTAAAAGCCCCAGAAAATATTGTAACATGTGGATAAAAAAGACAGACAACTCTTTCTGTAGCAACTTGTTCCTGTAGCATGAGTCGAACAAAAGGAACTATGTTTTGTATTATTTCTCTTCATATGTAGACAAGAAACGTAGTTACGATGACTACCAATTCGTATGTGCCAGTTACGGACCCGCGAAGACATGAAATATCGACTTACGACACCTTTGGAAGCAACTGATACCTATTGCATAAGTCAAACAATGGGAACCTATTTTGGACCCTTTTCTCTTACTAGGGCCACCGAAACATTGAAACGGTCTCAATATCTACCTCAACGCACATGACCTTTACGCGCCTGCAAAAACATATAAGCGACTTACGATTCTTTCAGAAGCAACCTATACCTGTTGCATAAGTCAAACAATGGGAACCAAATTCTTCCCTTTTTTTCTTACTAGGGCCCCGTAAACATTAAATCGGTCTCAATAAATACTCGCATGTACATGACCTCTGCGCACCCGCGAAAACATATTATCGACTTCCGAAATTTTTCAGAGGCAACCGGTACCTGTTGCATAAGTCAAACAATGGGAACCAAATTTTTTTCTCTTTTTCTCTCTTACTAGGGCCACAGAAACATTAAATCAGTCTCAATAAATACCCGCATGTACATGACCCCTGTGCGCCCGCGAAAACATATTATCGACTTCCGAATTTTTTCGGAAGCAACCGGTACCTGTTGCATAAGTCAAGCAATGGGAACCAAAATTTTTTCCCTTTTTCTCTCTTACTGGGGCCCCCGAAACCTTAAATTGGTCTCAATAACTACCCGCACGAATATGACCTCTGTGTGCCCGCAAAAACATAGAATCAAAGTTCTAACGCCTTCGGAAGCAACCGGTTCCTGTTGCATAAGTAAAAAAGAAATCTGACTTTTGCCCTACCCTTCTTTCTAAATACATAGACGAGAACTGTAACTTGGCTTTGACGACTTCCCACTCAAACGTAGCAGTTTTTCTCGCTGCGCAGAAACAGCCATATGCGGCTCCTGCGCGCACCCAAAGATATAGCAGGATACCAAAATCTTTCCCATAAAAATATCTTATATTTGAAATTGGACAATGACATAAGAATAAATGATAATTAAAAAAAAAAGGATAGAAATAAATTATAATAAAAAAAAAAAAAAAAAAAAAAAAAAATGGCACAGCCGGGGTTCGAACCTCTGACCACCGGGTCCCAAAAGGGCTCTTGGCACAGCGGTCTTACCCACTGTGCTATCGAGGCAACTGGAAATTATGCTGGATATATATACCTATAATTATATCTCCCCCCCTTCCCATAATTCCTTGGGGAAAAAAACAAAATGGCTGCCATGAAAAACAAAATGGCGGCCAAACCATCGATGTAAACAATGAGGGGAGTTTTAAAGTGATTATAGGTCTTCTTTGAAAGCTGATATGTAATCCTTAGCAACCTGACATGCATTCTCCATCCATACACGCCAGAATTTACCGACATTGGGCGAGATTTTAGGAAAACAGGGTGACAGAAGAACTTGGTCGGATGTTTTCGGGCATACTACCAGGTTCACAACCCTATATCCGGTTTGTCTTTCTAGTTTAGGCCAGCTTCCACACTGCACATTGATACATTAAATATGCTAAGATGATCAATAGACAGTGTAAAAGCCCCAGAAAATATTGTAACATGTGGATAAAAAAGACAGACAACTCTTTCTGTAGCAACTTGTTCCTGTAGCATGAGTCGAACAAAAGGAACTATGTTTTGTATTATTTCTCTTCATATGTAGACAAGAAACGTAGTTACGATGACTACCAATTCGTATGTGCCAGTTACGGACCCGCGAAGACATGAAATATCGACTTACGACACCTTTGGAAGCAACTGATACCTATTGCATAAGTCAAACAATGGGAACCTATTTTGGACCCTTTTCTCTTACTAGGGCCACCGAAACATTGAAACGGTCTCAATATCTACCTCAACGCACATGACCTTTACGCGCCTGCAAAAACATATAAGCGACTTACGATTCTTTCAGAAGCAACCTATACCTGTTGCATAAGTCAAACAATGGGAACCAAATTCTTCCCTTTTTTTCTTACTAGGGCCCCGTAAACATTAAATCGGTCTCAATAAATACTCGCATGTACATGACCTCTGCGCACCCGCGAAAACATATTATCGACTTCCGAAATTTTTCAGAGGCAACCGGTACCTGTTGCATAAGTCAAACAATGGGAACCAAATTTTTTTCTCTTTTTCTCTCTTACTAGGGCCACAGAAACATTAAATCAGTCTCAATAAATACCCGCATGTACATGACCCCTGTGCGCCCGCGAAAACATATTATCGTCTTCCGAATTTTTTCGGAAGCAACCGGTACCTGTTGCATAAGTCAAGCAATGGGAACCAAAATTTTTTCCCTTTTTCTCTCTTACTAGGGCCCCCGAAACCTTAAATTGGTCTCAATAACTACCCGCACGAATATGACCTCTGTGTGCCCGCAAAAACATAGAATCAAAGTTCTAACGCCTTCGGAAGCAACCGGTTCCTGTTGCATAAGTAAAAAAGAAATCTGACTTTTGCCCTACCCTTCTTTCTAAATACATAGACGAGAACTGTAACTTGGCTTTGACGACTTCCCACTCAAACGTAGCAGTTTTTCTCGCTGCGCAGAAACAGCCATATGCGGCTCCTGCGCGCACCCAAAGATATAGCAGGATACCAAAATCTTTCCCATAAAAATATCTTATATTTGAAATTGGACAATGACATAAGAATAAATGATAATTAAAAAAAAAGGATAGAAATAAATTATAATAAAAAAAAAAAAAAAAAAAAAAATGGCACAGCCGGGGTTCGAACCTCTGACCACCGGGTCCCAAAAGGGCTCTTGGCACAGCGGTCTTACCCACTGTGCTATCGAGGCAACTGGAAATTATGCTGGATATATATACCTATAATTATATCTCCCCCCCTTCCCATAATTCCTTGGGGAAAAAAACAAAATGGCTGCCATGAAAAACAAAATGGCGGCCAAACCATCGATGTAAACAATGAGGGGAGTTTTAAAGTGATTATAGGTCTTCTTTGAAAGCTGATATGTAATCCTTAGCAACCTGACATGCATTCTCCATCCATACACGCCAGAATTTACCGACATTGGGCGAGATTTTAGGAAAACAGGGTGACAGAAGAACTTGGTCGGATGTTTTCGGGCATACTACCAGGTTCACAACCCTATATCCGGTTTGTCTTTCTAGTTTAGGCCAGCTTCCACACTGCACATTGATACATTAAATATGCTAAGATGATCAATAGACAGTGTAAAAGCCCCAGAAAATATTGTAACATGTGGATAAAAAAGACAGACAACTCTTTCTGTAGCAACTTGTTCCTGTAGCATGAGTCGAACAAAAGGAACTATGTTTTGTATTATTTCTCTTCATATGTAGACAAGAAACGTAGTTACGATGACTATCAATTCGTATGTGCCAGTTACGGACCCGCGAAGACATGAAATATCGACTTACGACACCTTTGGAAGCAACTGATACCTATTGCATAAGTCAAACAATGGGAACCTATTTTGGACCCTTTTCTCTTACTAGGGCCACCGAAACATTGAAACGGTCTCAATATCTACCTCAACGCACATGACCTTTACGCGCCTGCAAAAACATATAAGCGACTTACGATTCTTTCAGAAGCAACCTATACCTGTTGCATAAGTCAAACAATGGGAACCAAATTCTTCCCTTTTTTTCTTACTAGGGCCCCGTAAACATTAAATCGGTCTCAATAAATACTCGCATGTACATGACCTCTGCGCACCCGCGAAAACATATTATCGACTTCCGAAATTTTTCAGAGGCAACCGGTACCTGTTGCATAAGTCAAACAATGGGAACCAAATTTTTTTCTCTTTTTCTCTCTTACTAGGGCCACAGAAACATTAAATCAGTCTCAATAAATACCCGCATGTACATGACCCCTGTGCGCCCGCGAAAACATATTATCGACTTCCGAATTTTTTCGGAAGCAACCGGTACCTGTTGCATAAGTCAAGCAATGGGAACCAAAATTTTTTCCCTTTTTCTCTCTTACTAGGGCCCCCGAAACCTTAAATTGGTCTCAATAACTACCCGCACGAATATGACCTCTGTGTGCCCGCAAAAACATAGAATCAAAGTTCTAACGCCTTCGGAAGCAACCGGTTCCTGTTGCATAAGTAAAAAAGAAATCTGACTTTTGCCCTACCCTTCTTTCTAAATACATAGACGAGAACTGTAACTTGGCTTTGACGACTTCCCACTCAAACGTAGCAGTTTTTCTCGCTGCGCAGAAACAGCCATATGCGGCTCCTGCGCGCACCCAAAGATATAGCAGGATACCAAAATCTTTCCCATAAAAATATCTTATATTTGAAA
Organism: Tridacna gigas; assembly: GCA_945859785.2. NCBI lineage: Eukaryota > Metazoa > Mollusca > Bivalvia > Cardiida > Cardiidae > Tridacna > Tridacna gigas. The sequence continues at coordinate 27,486,371 of OX244041.2, forward strand.
TTGGACAATGACATAAGAATAAATGATAATTAAAAAAAAAAGGATAGAAATAAATTATAATAAAAAAAAAAAAAAAAAAAATGGCACAGCCGGGGTTCGAACCTCTGACCACCGGGTCCCAAAAGGGCTCTTGGCACAGCGGTCTTACCCACTGTGCTATCGAGGCAACTGGAAATTATGCTGGATATATATACCTATAATTATATCTCCCCCCCTTCCCATAATTCCTTGGGGAAAAAAACAAAATGGCTGCCATGAAAAACAAAATGGCGGCCAAACCATCGATGTAAACAATGAGGGGAGTTTTAAAGTGATTATAGGTCTTCTTTGAAAGCTGATATGTAATCCTTAGCAACCTGACATGCATTCTCCATCCATACACGCCAGAATTTACCGACATTGGGCGAGATTTTAGGAAAACAGGGTGACAGAAGAACTTGGTCGGATGTTTTCGGGCATACTACCAGGTTCACAACCCTATATCCGGTTTGTCTTTCTAGTTTAGGCCAGCTTCCACACTGCACATTGATACATTAAATATGCTAAGATGATCAATAGACAGTGTAAAAGCCCCAGAAAATATTGTAACATGTGGATAAAAAAGACAGACAACTCTTTCTGTAGCAACTTGTTCCTGTAGCATGAGTCGAACAAAAGGAACTATGTTTTGTATTATTTCTCTTCATATGTAGACAAGAAACGTAGTTACGATGACTACCAATTCGTATGTGCCAGTTACGGACCCGCGAAGACATGAAATATCGACTTACGACACCTTTGGAAGCAACTGATACCCATTGCATAAGTCAAACAATGGGAACCTATTTTGGACCCTTTTCTCTTACTAGGGCCACCGAAACATTGAAACGGTCTCAATATCTACCTCAACGCACATGACCTTTACGCGCCTGCAAAAACATATAAGCGACTTACGATTCTTTCAGAAGCAACCTATACCTGTTGCATAAGTCAAACAATGGGAACCAAATTCTTCCCTTTTTTTCTTACTAGGGCCCCGTAAACATTAAATCGGTCTCAATAAATACTCGCATGTACATGACCTCTGCGCACCCGCGAAAACATATTATCGACTTCCGAAATTTTTCAGAGGCAACCGGTACCTGTTGCATAAGTCAAACAATGGGAACCAAATTTTTTTCTCTTTTTCTCTCTTACTAGGGCCACAGAAACATTAAATCAGTCTCAATAAATACCCGCATGTACATGACCCCTGTGCGCCCGCGAAAACATATTATCGACTTCCGAATTTTTTCGGAAGCAACCGGTACCTGTTGCATAAGTCAAGCAATGGGAACCAAAATTTTTTCCCTTTTTCTCTCTTACTAGGGCCCCCGAAACCTTAAATTGGTCTCAATAACTACCCGCACGAATATGACCTCTGTGTGCCCGCAAAAACATAGAATCAAAGTTCTAACGCCTTCGGAAGCAACCGGTTCCTGTTGCATAAGTAAAAAAGAAATCTGACTTTTGCCCTACCCTTCTTTCTAAATACATAGACGAGAACTGTAACTTGGCTTTGACGACTTCCCACTCAAACGTAGCAGTTTTTCTCGCTGCGCAGAAACAGCCATATGCGGCTCCTGCGCGCACCCAAAGATATAGCAGGATACCAAAATCTTTCCCATAAAAATATCTTATATTTGAAATTGGACAATGACATAAGAATAAATGATAATTAAAAAAAAAAGGATAGAAATAAATTATAATAAAAAAAAAAAAAAAAAAAAAAAATGGCACAGCCGGGGTTCGAACCTCTGACCACCGGGTCCCAAAAGGGCTCTTGGCACAGCGGTCTTACCCACTGTGCTATCGAGGCAACTGGAAATTATGCTGGATATATATACCTATAATTATATCTCCCCCCCTTCCCATAATTCCTTGGGGAAAAAAACAAAATGGCTGCCATGAAAAACAAAATGGCGGCCAAACCATCGATGTAAACAATGAGGGGAGTTTTAAAGTGATTATAGGTCTTCTTTGAAAGCTGATATGTAATCCTTAGCAACCTGACATGCATTCTCCATCCATACACGCCAGAATTTACCGACATTGGGCGAGATTTTAGGAAAACAGGGTGACAGAAGAACTTGGTCGGATGTTTTCGGGCATACTACCAGGTTCACAACCCTATATCCGGTTTGTCTTTCTAGTTTAGGCCAGCTTCCACACTGCACATTGATACATTAAATATGCTAAGATGATCAATAGACAGTGTAAAAGCCCCAGAAAATATTGTAACATGTGGATAAAAAAGACAGACAACTCTTTCTGTAGCAACTTGTTCCTGTAGCATGAGTCGAACAAAAGGAACTATGTTTTGTATTATTTCTCTTCATATGTAGACAAGAAACGTAGTTACGATGACTACCAATTCGTATGTGCCAGTTACGGACCCGCGAAGACATGAAATATCGACTTACGACACCTTTGGAAGCAACTGATACCTATTGCATAAGTCAAACAATGGGAACCTATTTTGGACCCTTTTCTCTTACTAGGGCCACCGAAACATTGAAACGGTCTCAATATCTACCTCAACGCACATGACCTTTACGCGCCTGCAAAAACATATAAGCGACTTACGATTCTTTCAGAAGCAACCTATACCTGTTGCATAAGTCAAACAATGGGAACCAAATTCTTCCCTTTTTTTCTTACTAGGGCCCCGTAAACATTAAATCGGTCTCAATAAATACTCGCATGTACATGACCTCTGCGCACCCGCGAAAACATATTATCGACTTCCGAAATTTTTCAGAGGCAACCGGTACCTGTTGCATAAGTCAAACAATGGGAACCAAATTTTTTTCTCTTTTTCTCTCTTACTAGGGCCACAGAAACATTAAATCAGTCTCAATAAATACCCGCATGTACATGACCCCTGTGCGCCCGCGAAAACATATTATCGACTTCCGAATTTTTTCGGAAGCAACCGGTACCTGTTGCATAAGTCAAGCAATGGGAACCAAAATTTTTTCCCTTTTTCTCTCTTACTAGGGCCCCCGAAACCTTAAATTGGTCTCAATAACTACCCGCACGAATATGACCTCTGTGTGCCCGCAAAAACATAGAATCAAAGTTCTAACGCCTTCGGAAGCAACCGGTTCCTGTTGCATAAGTAAAAAAGAAATCTGACTTTTGCCCTACCCTTCTTTCTAAATACATAGACGAGAACTGTAACTTGGCTTTGACGACTTCCCACTCAAACGTAGCAGTTTTTCTCGCTGCGCAGAAACAGCCATATGCGGCTCCTGCGCGCACCCAAAGATATAGCAGGATACCAAAATCTTTCCCATAAAAATATCTTATATTTGAAATTGGACAATGACATAAGAATAAATGATAATTAAAAAAAAAAAGGATAGAAATAAATTATAATAAACAAAAAAAAAAAAAAAAAAAATGGCACAGCCGGGGTTCGAACCTCTGACCACCGGGTCCCAAAAGGGCTCTTGGCACAGCGGTCTTACCCACTGTGCTATCGAGGCAACTGGAAATTATGCTGGATATATATACCTATAATTATATCTCCCCCCCTTCCCATAATTCCTTGGGGAAAAAAACAAAATGGCTGCCATGAAAAACAAAATGGCGGCCAAACCATCGATGTAAACAATGAGGGGAGTTTTAAAGTGATTATAGGTCTTCTTTGAAAGCTGATATGTAATCCTTAGCAACCTGACATGCATTCTCCATCCATACACGCCAGAATTTACCGACATTGGGCGAGATTTTAGGAAAACAGGGTGACAGAAGAACTTGGTCGGATGTTTTCGGGCATACTACCAGGTTCACAACCCTATATCCGGTTTGTCTTTCTAGTTTAGGCCAGCTTCCACACTGCACATTGATACATTAAATATGCTAAGATGATCAATAGACAGTGTAAAAGCCCCAGAAAATATTGTAACATGTGGATAAAAAAGACAGACAACTCTTTCTGTAGCAACTTGTTCCTGTAGCATGAGTCGAACAAAAGGAACTATGTTTTGTATTATTTCTCTTCATATGTAGACAAGAAACGTAGTTACGATGACTACCAATTCGTATGTGCCAGTTACGGACCCGCGAAGACATGAAATATCGACTTACGACACCTTTGGAAGCAACTGATACCTATTGCATAAGTCAAACAATGGGAACCTATTTTGGACCCTTTTCTCTTACTAGGGCCACCGAAACATTGAAACGGTCTCAATATCTACCTCAACGCACATGACCTTTACGCGCCTGCAAAAACATATAAGCGACTTACGATTCTTTCAGAAGCAACCTATACCTGTTGCATAAGTCAAACAATGGGAACCAAATTCTTCCCTTTTTTTCTTACTAGGGCCCCGTAAACATTAAATCGGTCTCAATAAATACTCGCATGTACATGACCTCTGCGCACCCGCGAAAACATATTATCGACTTCCGAAATTTTTCAGAGGCAACCGGTACCTGTTGCATAAGTCAAACAATGGGAACCAAATTTTTTTCTCTTTTTCTCTCTTACTAGGGCCACAGAAACATTAAATCAGTCTCAATAAATACCCGCATGTACATGACCCCTGTGCGCCCGCGAAAACATATTATCGACTTCCGAATTTTTTCGGAAGCAACCGGTACCTGTTGCATAAGTCAAGCAATGGGAACCAAAATTTTTTCCCTTTTTCTCTCTTACTAGGGCCCCCGAAACCTTAAATTGGTCTCAATAACTACCCGCACGAATATGACCTCTGTGTGCCCGCAAAAACATAGAATCAAAGTTCTAACGCCTTCGGAAGCAACCGGTTCCTGTTGCATAAGTAAAAAAGAAATCTGACTTTTGCCCTACCCTTCTTTCTAAATACATAGACGAGAACTGTAACTTGGCTTTGACGACTTCCCACTCAAACGTAGCAGTTTTTCTCGCTGCGCAGAAACAGCCATATGCGGCTCCTGCGCGCACCCAAAGATATAGCAGGATACCAAAATCTTTCCCATAAAAATATCTTATATTTGAAATTGGACAATGACATAAGAATAAATGATAATTAAAAAAAAAAGGATAGAAATAAATTATAATAAAAAAAAAAAAAAAAAAAAAAAAAATGGCACAGCCGGGGTTCGAACCTCTGACCACCGGGTCCCAAAAGGGCTCTTGGCACAGCGGTCTTACCCACTGTGCTATCGAGGCAACTGGAAATTATGCTGGATATATATACCTATAATTATATCTCCCCCCCTTCCCATAATTCCTTGGGGAAAAAAACAAAATGGCTGCCATGAAAAACAAAATGGCGGCCAAACCATCGATGTAAACAATGAGGGGAGTTTTAAAGTGATTATAGGTCTTCTTTGAAAGCTGATATGTAATCCTTAGCAACCTGACATGCATTCTCCATCCATACACGCCAGAATTTACCGACATTGGGCGAGATTTTAGGAAAACAGGGTGACAGAAGAACTTGGTCGGATGTTTTCGGGCATACTACCAGGTTCACAACCCTATATCCGGTTTGTCTTTCTAGTTTAGGCCAGCTTCCACACTGCACATTGATACATTAAATATGCTAAGATGATCAATAGACAGTGTAAAAGCCCCAGAAAATATTGTAACATGTGGATAAAAAAGACAGACAACTCTTTCTGTAGCAACTTGTTCCTGTAGCATGAGTCGAACAAAAGGAACTATGTTTTGTATTATTTCTCTTCATATGTAGACAAGAAACGTAGTTACGATGACTACCAATTCGTATGTGCCAGTTACGGACCCGCGAAGACATGAAATATCGACTTACGACACCTTTGGAAGCAACTGATACCTATTGCATAAGTCAAACAATGGGAACCTATTTTGGACCCTTTTCTCTTACTAGGGCCACCGAAACATTGAAACGGTCTCAATACCTACCTCAACGCACATGACCTTTACGCGCCTGCAAAAACATATAAGCGACTTACGATTCTTTCAGAAGCAACCTATACCTGTTGCATAAGTCAAACAATGGGAACCAAATTCTTCCCTTTTTTTCTTACTAGGGCCCCGTAAACATTAAATCGGTCTCAATAAATACTCGCATGTACATGACCTCTGCGCACCCGCGAAAACATATTATCGACTTCCGAAATTTTTCAGAGGCAACCGGTACCTGTTGCATAAGTCAAACAATGGGAACCAAATTTTTTTCTCTTTTTCTCTCTTACTAGGGCCACAGAAACATTAAATCAGTCTCAATAAATACCCGCATGTACATGACCCCTGTGCGCCCGCGAAAACATATTATCGACTTCCGAATTTTTTCGGAAGCAACCGGTACCTGTTGCATAAGTCAAGCAATGGGAACCAAAATTTTTTCCCTTTTTCTCTCTTACTAGGGCCCCCGAAACCTTAAATTGGTCTCAATAACTACCCGCACGAATATGACCTCTGTGTGCCCGCAAAAACATAGAATCAAAGTTCTAACGCCTTCGGAAGCAACCGGTTCCTGTTGCATAAGTAAAAAAGAAATCTGACTTTTGCCCTACCCTTCTTTCTAAATACATAGACGAGAACTGTAACTTGGCTTTGACGACTTCCCACTCAAACGTAGCAGTTTTTCTCGCTGCGCAGAAACAGCCATATGCGGCTCCTGCGCGCACCCAAAGATATAGCAGGATACCAAAATCTTTCCCATAAAAATATCTTATATTTGAAATTGGACAATGACATAAGAATAAATGATAATTAAAAAAAAAAGGATAGAAATAAATTATAATAAAAAAAAAAAAAAAAAAAAAAAAAATGGCACAGCCGGGGTTCGAACCTCTGACCACCGGGTCCCAAAAGGGCTCTTGGCACAGCGGTCTTACCCACTGTGCTATCGAGGCAACTGGAAATTATGCTGGATATATATACCTATAATTATATCTCCCCCCCTTCCCATAATTCCTTGGGGAAAAAAACAAAATGGCTGCCATGAAAAACAAAATGGCGGCCAAACCATCGATGTAAACAATGAGGGGAGTTTTAAAGTGATTATAGGTCTTCTTTGAAAGCTGATATGTAATCCTTAGCAACCTGACATGCATTCTCCATCCATACACGCCAGAATTTACCGACATTGGGCGAGATTTTAGGAAAACAGGGTGACAGAAGAACTTGGTCGGATGTTTTCGGGCATACTACCAGGTTCACAACCCTATATCCGGTTTGTCTTTCTAGTTTAGGCCAGCTTCCACACTGCACATTGATACATTAAATATGCTAAGATGATCAATAGACAGTGTAAAAGCCCCAGAAAATATTGTAACATGTGGATAAAAAAGACAGACAACTCTTTCTGTAGCAACTTGTTCCTGTAGCATGAGTCGAACAAAAGGAACTATGTTTTGTATTATTTCTCTTCATATGTAGACAAGAAACGTAGTTACGATGACTACCAATTCGTATGTGCCAGTTACGGACCCGCGAAGACATGAAATATCGACTTACGACACCTTTGGAAGCAACTGATACCTATTGCATAAGTCAAACAATGGGAACCTATTTTGGACCCTTTTCTCTTACTAGGGCCACCGAAACATTGAAACGGTCTCAATACCTACCTCAACGCACATGACCTTTACGCGCATGCAAAAACATATAAGCGACTTACGATTCTTTCAGAAGCAACCTATACCTGTTGCATAAGTCAAACAATGGGAACCAAATTCTTCCCTTTTTTTCTTACTAGGGCCCCGTAAACATTAAATCGGTCTCAATAAATACTCGCATGTACATGACCTCTGCGCACCCGCGAAAACATATTATCGACTTCCGAAATTTTTCAGAGGCAACCGGTACCTGTTGCATAAGTCAAACAATGGGAACCAAATTTTTTTCTCTTTTTCTCTCTTACTAGGGCCACAGAAACATTAAATCAGTCTCAATAAATACCCGCATGTACATGACCCCTGTGCGCCCGCGAAAACATATTATCGACTTCCGAATTTTTTCGGAAGCAACCGGTACCTGTTGCATAAGTCAAGCAATGGGAACCAAAATTTTTTCCCTTTTTCTCTCTTACTAGGGCCCCCGAAACCTTAAATTGGTCTCAATAACTACCCGCACGAATATGACCTCTGTGTGCCCGCAAAAACATAGAATCAAAGTTCTAACGCCTTCGGAAGCAACCGGTTCCTGTTGCATAAGTAAAAAAGAAATCTGACTTTTGCCCTACCCTTCTTTCTAAATACATAGACGAGAACTGTAACTTGGCTTTGACGACTTCCCACTCAAACGTAGCAGTTTTTCTCGCTGCGCAGAAACAGCCATATGCGGCTCCTGCGCGCACCCAAAGATATAGCAGGATACCAAAATCTTTCCCATAAAAATATCTTATATTTGAAATTGGACAATGACATAAGAATAAATGATAATTAAAAAAAAAAGGATAGAAATAAATTATAATAAAAAAAAAAAAAAAAAAAAAAAAATGGCACAGCCGGGGTTCGAACCTCTGACCACCGGGTCCCAAAAGGGCTCTTGGCACAGCGGTCTTACCCACTGTGCTATCGAGGCAACTGGAAATTATGCTGGATATATATACCTATAATTATATCTCCCCCCCTTCCCATAATTCCTTGGGGAAAAAAACAAAATGGCTGCCATAAAAACAAAATGGCGGCCAAACCATCGATGTAAACAATGAGGGGAGTTTTAAGTGATTATAGGTCTTCTTTGAAAGCTGATATGTAATCCTTAGCAACCTGACATGCATTCTCCATCCATACACGCCAGAATTTACCGACATTGGGCGAGATTTTAGGAAAACAGGGTGACAGAAGAACTTGGTCGGATGTTTTCGGGCATACTACCAGGTTCACAACCCTATATCCGGTTTGTCTTTCTAGTTTAGGCCAGCTTCCACACTGCACATTGATACATTAAATATGCTAAGATGATCAATAGACAGTGTAAAAGCCCCAGAAAATATTGTAACATGTGGATAAAAAAGACAGACAACTCTTTCTGTAGCAACTTGTTCCTGTAGCATGAGTCGAACAAAAGGAACTATGTTTTGTATTATTTCTCTTCATATGTAGACAAGAAACGTAGTTACGATGACTACCAATTCGTATGTGCCAGTTACGGACCCGCGAAGACATGAAATATCGACTTACGACACCTTTGGAAGCAACTGATACCTATTGCATAAGTCAAACAATGGGAACCTATTTTGGACCCTTTTCTCTTACTAGGGCCACCGAAACATTGAAACGGTCTCAATATCTACCTCAACGCACATGACCTTTACGCGCCTGCAAAAACATATAAGCGACTTACGATTCTTTCAGAAGCAACCTATACCTGTTGCATAAGTCAAACAATGGGAACCAAATTCTTCCCTTTTTTTCTTACTAGGGCCCCGTAAACATTAAATCGGTCTCAATAAATACTCGCATGTACATGACCTCTGCGCACCCGCGAAAACATATTATCGACTTCCGAAATTTTTCAGAGGCAACCGGTACCTGTTGCATAAGTCAAACAATGGGAACCAATTTTTTTCTCTCTTTCTCTCTTACTAGGGCCACAGAAACATTAAATCAGTCTCAATAAATACCCGCATGTACATGACCCCTGTGCGCCCGCGAAAACATATTATCGACTTCCGAATTTTTTCGGAAGCAACCGGTACCTGTTGCATAAGTCAAGCAATGGGAACCAAAATTTTTTCCCTTTTTCTCTCTTACTAGGGCCCCCGAAACCTTAAATTGGTCTCAATAACTACCCGCACGAATATGACCTCTGTGTGCCCGCAAAAACATAGAATCAAAGTTCTAACGCCTTCGGAAGCAACCGGTTCCTGTTGCATAAGTAAAAAAGAAATCTGACTTTTTGCCCTACCCTTCTTTCTAAATACATAGACGAGAACTGTAACTTGGCTTTGACGACTTCCCACTCAAACGTAGCAGTTTTTCTCGCTGCGCAGAAACAGCCATATGCGGCTCCTGCGCGCACCCAAAGAATATAGCAGGATACCAAAATCTTTCCCATAAAAATATCTTATATTTGAAATTGGACAATGACATAAGAATAAATGATAATTAAAAAAAAAAGGATAGAAATAAATTATAATAAAAAAAAAAAAAAAAAAAAAAAAAAATGGCACAGCCGGGGTTCGAACCTCTGACCACCGGGTCCCAAAAGGGCTCTTGGCACAGCGGTCTTACCCACTGTGCTATCGAGGCAACTGGAAATTATGCTGGATATATATACCTATAATTATATCTCCCCCCCTTCCCATAATTCCTTGGGGAAAAAAACAAAATGGCTGCCATGAAAAACAAAATGGCGGCCAAACCATCGATGTAAACAATGAGGGGAGTTTTAAAGTGATTATAGGTCTTCTTTGAAAGCTGATATGTAATCCTTAGCAACCTGACATGCATTCTCCATCCATACACGCCAGAATTTACCGACATTGGGCGAGATTTTAGGAAAACAGGGTGACAGAAGAACTTGGTCGGATGTTTTCGGGCATACTACCAGGTTCACAACCCTATATCCGGTTTGTCTTTCTAGTTTAGGCCAGCTTCCACACTGCACATTGATACATTAAATATGCTAAGATGATCAATAGACAGTGTAAAAGCCCCAGAAATAATTGTAACATGTGGATAAAAAAGACAGACAACTCTTTCTGTAGCAACTTGTTCCTGTAGCATGAGTCGAACAAAAGGAACTATGTTTTGTATTATTTCTCTTCATATGTAGACAAGAAACGTAGTTACGATGACTACCAATTCGTATGTGCCAGTTACGGACCCGCGAAGACATGAAATATCGGACTTACGACACCTTTGGAAGCAACTGATACCTATTGCATAAGTCAAACAATGGGAACCTATTTTGGACCCTTTTCTCTTACTAGGGCCACCGAAACATTGAAACGGTCTCAATATCTACCTCAACGCACATGACCTTTACGCGCCTGCAAAAACATATAAGCGACTTACGATTCTTTCAGAAGCAACCTATACCTGTTGCATAAGTCAAACAATGGGAACCAAATTCTTCCCTTTTTTTCTTACTAGGGCCCCGTAAACATTAAATCGGTCTCAATAAATACTCGCATGTACATGACCTCTGCGCACCCGCGAAAACATATTATCGACTTCCGAAATTTTTCAGAGGCAACCGGTACCTGTTGCATAAGTCAAACAATGGGAACCAAATTTTTTTCTCTTTTTCTCTCTTACTAGGGCCACAGAAACATTAAATCAGTCTCAATAAATACCCGCATGTACATGACCCCTGTGCACCCGCGAAAACATATTATCGACTTCCGAATTTTTTCGGAAGCAACCGGTACCTGTTGCATAAGTCAAGCAATGGGAACCAAATTTTTTTCCCTTTTTCTCTCTTACTAGGGCCCCCGAAACCTTAAATTGGTCTCAATAACTACCCGCACGAATATGACCTCTGTGTGCCCGCAAAAACATAGAATCAAAGTTCTAACGCCTTCGGAAGCAACCGGTTCCTGTTGCATAAGTAAAAAAGAAATCTGACTTTTGCCCTACCCTTCTTTCTAAATACATAGACGAGAACTGTAACTTGGCTTTGACGACTTCCCACTCAAACGTAGCAGTTTTTCTCGCTGCGCAGAAACAGCCATATGCGGCTCCTGCGCGCACCCAAAGATATAGCAGGATACCAAAATCTTTCCCATAAAAATATCTTATATTTGAAATTGGACAATGACATAAGAATAAATGATAATTAAAAAAAAAAGGATAGAAATAAATTATAATAAAAAAAAAAAGAAAAAAAAAAAATGGCACAGCCGGGGTTCGAACCTCTGACCACCGGGTCCCAAAAGGGCTCTTGGCACAGCGGTCTTACCCACTGTGCTATCGAGGCAACTGGAAATTATGCTGGATATATATACCTATAATTATATCTCCCCCCCTTCCCATAATTCCTTGGGGAAAAAAACAAAATGGCTGCCATGAAAAACAAAATGGCGGCCAAACCATCGATGTAAACAATGAGGGGAGTTTTAAAGTGATTATAGGTCTTCTTTGAAAGCTGATATGTAATCCTTAGCAACCTGACATGCATTCTCCATCCATACACGCCAGAATTTACCGACATTGGCGAGATTTTAGGAAAACAGGGTGACAGAAGAACTTGGTCGGATGTTTTCGGGCATACTACCAGGTTCACAACCCTATATCCGGTTTGTCTTTCTAGTTTAGGCCAGCTTCCACACTGCACATTGATACATTAAATATGCTAAGATGATCAATAGACAGTGTAAAAGCCCCAGAAAATATTGTAACATGTGGATAAAAAAGACAGACAACTCTTTCTGTAGCAACTTGTTCCTGTAGCATGAGTCGAACAAAAGGAACTATGTTTTGTATTATTTCTCTTCATATGTAGACAAGAAACGTAGTTACGATGACTACCAATTCGTATGTGCCAGTTACGGACCCGCGAAGACATGAAATATCGACTTACGACACCTTTGGAAGTAACTGATACCTATTGCATAAGTCAATACAAGGGGAACCTAATTTGGACCCTTTTCTCTTACTAGGGCCACCGAAACATTGAAACGGTCTCAATATCTACCCTCAACGCACATGACCTTTACGCGCCTGCAAAAACATATAAGCGACTTACGATTCTTTCAGAAGCAACCTATACCTGTTGCATAAGTCAAACAATGGGAACCAAATTCTTCCCTTTTTTTCTTACTAGGGCCCCGTAAACATTCAATCGGTCTCAATAAATACTCGCATGTACATGACCTCTGCGCACCCGCGAAAACATATTATCGACTTCCGAAATTTTTCAGAGGCAACCGGTACCTGTTGCATAAGTCAAACAATGGGAACCAAATTTTTTTCTCTTTTTCTCTCTTACTAGGGCCACAGAAACATTAAATCAGTCTCAATAAATACCCGCAATGTACATGACCCCTGTGCACCCGCGAAAACATATTATCGACTTCCGAATTTTTTCGGAAGCAACCGGTACCTGTTGCATAAGTCAAGCAATGGGAACCAAAATTTTTTCCCTTTTTCTCTCTTACTAGGGCCCCCGAAACCTTAAATTGGTCTCAATAACTACCCGCACGAATATGACCTCTGTGTGCCCGCAAAAACATAGAATCAAAGTTCTAACGCCTTCGGAAGCAACCGGTTCCTGTTGCATAAGTAAAAAAGAAATCTGACTTTTGCCCTACCCTTCTTTCTAAATACATAGACGAGAACTGTAACTTGGCTTTGACGACTTCCCACTCAAACGTAGCAGTTTTTCTCGCTGCGCAGAAACAGCCATATGCGGCTCCTGCGCGCACCCAAAGATATAGCAGGATACCAAAATCTTTCCATAAAAATATCTTATATTTGAAATTGGACAATGACATAAGAATAAATGATAATTAAAAAAAAAAGGATAGAAATAAATTATAATAAAAAAAAAAAAGAAAAAAAAAAAATGGCACAGCCGGGGTTCGAACCTCTGACCACCGGGTCCCAAAAGGGCTCTTGGCACAGCGGTCTTACCCACTGTGCTATCGAGGCAACTGGAAATTATGCTGGATATATATACCTATAATTATATCTCCCCCCCTTCCCATAATTCCTTGGGGAAAAAAACAAAATGGCTGCCATGAAAAACAAAATGGCGGCCAAACCATCGATGTAAACAATGAGGGGAGTTTTAAAGTGATTATAGGTCTTCTTTGAAAGCTGATATGTAATCCTTAGCAACCTGACATGCATTCTCCATCCATACACGCCAGAATTTACCGACATTGGGCGAGATTTTAGGAAAACAGGGTGACAGAAGAACTTGGTCGGATGTTTTCGGGCATACTACCAGGTTCACAACCCTATATCCGGTTTGTCTTTCTAGTTTAGGCCAGCTTCCACACTGCACATTGATACATTAAATATGCTAAGATGATCAATAGACAGTGTAAAAGCCCCAGAAAATATTGTAACATGTGGATAAAAAAGACAGACAACTCTTTCTGTAGCAACTTGTTCCTGTAGCATGAGTCGAACAAAAGGAACTATGTTTTGTATTATTTCTCTTCATATGTAGACAAGAAACGTAGTTACGATGACTACCAATTCGTATGTGCCAGTTACGGACCCGCGAAGACATGAAATATCGACTTACGACACCTTTGGAAGCAACTGATACCTATTGCATAAGTCAAACAATGGGAACCTATTTTGGACCCTTTTCTCTTACTAGGGCCACCGAAACATTGAAACGGTCTCAATATCTACCTCAACGCACATGACCTTTACGCGCCTGCAAAAACATATAAGCGACTTACGATTCTTTCAGAAGCAACCTATACCTGTTGCATAAGTCAAACAATGGGAACCAAATTCTTCCCTTTTTTTCTTACTAGGGCCCCGTAAACATTAAATCGGTCTCAATAAATACTCGCATGTACATGACCTCTGCGCACCCGCGAAAACATATTATCGACTTCCGAAATTTTTCAGAGGCAACCGGTACCTGTTGCATAAGTCAAACAATGGGAACCAAATTTTTTCTCTTTTTCTCTCTTACTAGGGCCACAGAAACATTAAATGAGTCTCAATAAATACCCGCATGTACATGACCCCTGTGCGCCCGCGAAAACATATTATCGACTTCCGAATTTTTTCGGAAGCAACCAGTACCTGTTGCATAAGTCAAGCAATGGGAACCAAAATTTTTTCCCTTTTTCTCTCTTACTAGGGCCCCCGAAACCTTAAATTGGTCTCAATAACTACCCGCACGAATATGACCTCTGTGTGCCCGCAAAAACATAGAATCAAAGTTCTAACGCCTTCGGAAGCAACCGGTTCCTGTTGCATAAGTAAAAAAGAAATCTGACTTTTGCCCTACCCTTCTTTCTAAATACATAGACGAGAACTGTAACTTGGCTTTGACGACTTCCCACTCAAACGTAGCAGTTTTTCTCGCTGCGCAGAAACAGCCATATGCGGCTCCTGCGCGCACCCAAAGATATAGCAGGATACCAAAATCTTTCCCATAAAAATATCTTATATTTGAAATTGGACAATGACATAAGAATAAATGATAATTAAAAAAAAAAGGATAGAAATAAATTATAATAAAAAAAAAAAGAAAAAAAAAAAATGGCACAGCCGGGGTTCGAACCTCTGACCACCGGGTCCCAAAAGGGCTCTTGGCACAGCGGTCTTACCCACTGTGCTATCGAGGCAACTGGAAATTATGCTGGATATATATACCTATAATTATATCTCCCCCCCTTCCCATAATTCCTTGGGGAAAAAAACAAAATGGCTGCCATGAAAAACAAAATGGCGGCCAAACCATCGATGTAAACAATGAGGGGAGTTTTAAAGTGATTATAGGTCTTCTTTGAAAGCTGATATGTAATCCTTAGCAACCTGACATGCATTCTCCATCCATACACGCCAGAATTTACCGACATTGGGCGAGATTTTAGGAAAACAGGGTGACAGAAGAACTTGGTCGGATGTTTTCGGGCATACTACCAGGTTCACAACCCTATATCCGGTTTGTCTTTCTAGTTTAGGCCAGCTTCCACACTGCACATTGATACATTAAATATGCTAAGATGATCAATAGACAGTGTAAAAGCCCCAGAAAATATTGTAACATGTGGATAAAAAAGACAGACAACTCTTTCTGTAGCAACTTGTTCCTGTAGCATGAGTCGAACAAAAGGAACTATGTTTTGTATTATTTCTCTTCATATGTAGACAAGAAACGTAGTTACGATGACTACCAATTCGTATGTGCCAGTTACGGACCCGCGAAGACATGAAATATCGACTTACGACACCTTTGGAAGCAACTGATACCTATTGCATAAGTCAAACAATGGGAACCTATTTTGGACCCTTTTCTCTTACTAGGGCCACCGAAACATTGAAACGGTCTCAATATCTACCTCAACGCACATGACCTTTACGCGCCTGCAAAAACATATAAGCGACTTACGATTCTTTCAGAAGCAACCTATACCTGTTGCATAAGTCAAACAATGGGAACCAAATTCTTCCCTTTTTTTCTTACTAGGGCCCCGTAAACATTAAATCGGTCTCAATAAATACTCGCATGTACATGACCTCTGCGCACCCGCGAAAACATATTATCGACTTCTGAAATTTTTCAGAGGCAACCGGTACCTGTTGCATAAGTCAAACAATGGGAACCAAATTTTTTTCTCTTTTTCTCTCTTACTAGGGCCACAGAAACATTAAATCAGTCTCAATAAATACCCGCATGTACATGACCCCTGTGCGCCCGCGAAAACATATTATCGACTTCCGAATTTTTTCGGAAGCTACCGGTACCTGTTGCATAAGTCAAGCAATGGGAACCAAAATTTTTTCCCTTTTTCTCTCTTACTAGGGCCCCCGAAACCTTAAATTGGTCTCAATAACTACCCGCACGAATATGACCTCTGTGTGCCCGCAAAAACATAGAATCAAAGTTCTAACGCCTTCGGAAGCAACCGGTTCCTGTTGCATAAGTAAAAAAGAAATCTGACTTTTGCCCTACCCTTCTTTCTAAATACATAGACGAGAACTGTAACTTGGCTTTGACGACTTCCCACTCAAACGTAGCAGTTTTTCTCGCTGCGCAGAAACAGCCATATGCGGCTCCTGCGCGCACCCAAAGATATAGCAGGATACCAAAATCTTTCCCATAAAAATATCTTATATTTGAAATTGGACAATGACTCCTGGGGTTGCATTTTAAATTTTCAATTGGAATAAAGGCTAAAATGGCTTATTTTGTCAATTTTTTTCCTGCCATGCCAGTTGCCTGTATTGGTCAGTACTTTCAATATTTCAGTAGTTTAACATGATTTCTTGATGAAATCTAAAAAACTGGGGATATGCTGTTGCATTTAAGTGCTCTTTATCAGTTCAGGCTGATTCTATAGACGTTTTGTCGAAGAAGTTCTGTTTGGAGTGTTGACAATCGACACACGTTTCACCGACAACCGTGGTCTGGGGCCTAATACCAGGTTACACCGCGTGGAGCTTGTTCACCACCTCCTAGTTTCGCATTTGTTATCCAAAACTAAATGGAACAAAGAGGAAAAGTGATGACCTCAAAACTCAAAGACGAACTTCATGCTACTATTCAACGATCGTAAGCCATTACTGGGTGCAATAATCATTCTTTATATCAAATTTGTATTTAAAACATATATTTATCCATTATTTCTTATTTTGACATGGCCAATTCGAAACAAAAGCTAGGCGAATTGTTTACATGTTAAACTGGTACCCGTTGTATCTCCCGTAGCCGTCCGATATAAAGATCGATAACAGGCTGCCAGTTTATTTACATGTATGCTACCCCTTATTACTTGGGTGACAAGAAGATGGGATCCGGTAAACCGCCCTGCGTCATTTCTATGAATATGCACGACAAAGTGCTCCTTATATTTGCAGTCATCGTTCGATAAATTGTCCAAAGCTGGCTGGCATTACAGTTCGGCGCTTGAATAAAAAGTCAACTGAAATGTCCAAAAATGAACACATTGAACCGCTTGGACTATCTTTTTTAATAAGTGTAACTTGCAGGAGCGTAGAAAAGAATGTAAATCAACTGCAGATGACGGCTTTTTGTTTGTTTGTTTTGACCGATGACATGTATCGGGACAGAAGAGGCCCACTCGTCACAACTCGGTGATTACATACTACCTTCAGTCTGAAGGTGTCTGCTCCGATGCTAATTTTGCGGGTATACTAATTACCGGAATGTTACGGAATGTAGGTGCCTAGGCCCCTAATTTTGTGACTGTCACAAAATTAGCATCGGAGCAGACACCTTCAGACTGAAGGTAATTACATACCTACATCTAACCTCGTACGTTTACCGCCGTGTATCATCGACTCAGGAACTTAGTACCAGCCAGTCGATACAAAAGGTAGTCATGGTTAGGGGTGTAACGATACATCGGACTATCGACGGATCACGATGGCGAGCGTGTCGATGCAACTGCATCGATAACTATCGCCGATATTTACCTCGACTATCGATAGTTTCAAAAGTTTCACTAACAAGAAGAGGAGAAAAATAAATAAATTCAAATAGCCCCATAAAAGCTCCTGAATGTCGCCGTCCATCCTGATAATAAATCTTCCTGATAATAATTCTTCCTGATTCATTCTGTCGTATGTTTTGTCCAGATCGGTTTTGCACTGAGCTGAAGTTGGAAACAACTTGCACCATTCGATTCAATTGTTGTATCATTTATAGATATTAATTTGCGATGCTTGATTCTCTGTAAACTTTCTCTTGTCCCTTTTTAATCGTACACTCATGTTATATTGTTATTTGTTTTGGTGAAAAATATTTTTCGCCTATGTGGCGAATTATCGGCTGGCGAAACGGGATCATTCTCCTTAGCAGCGTAAAACATGGCGACCGCATCAGCAACTGCAACATCATTCGAAATAATGAAAACAAATCGGGAAAATAACAAGTGTAGGAGCATTTTGGCTAAAGCAGTCTGATCTTTGATCTACACTCTCTGGATTGGTATTTTCTTTCTGGTGAAATCGATTATGAATTCTCTCTATTTGGGTTTTTATTATTGAGTGGAAATTTTCATCTCATTTATTTAGCAGTTTAATGGTTAAAAGTTTAGAGTTATTTTGTGATTAAATTTTTATAAGGTGTGTTTACGAACCATCTGCATTTGTCAGCATTTTTGTTCTTTTCGTTCTGTTGTAAATCAATCAGACAATCGCATTTAAAAGTTGGCTTCCTCAAAAGTTTACGGTTTATGTAAAGTGATGTTTACCACGTTATTGTCTGAGACCCATCTGCACTTGGAAAAAATAGTTACTGGAAATTTATTGAGCATCTTGCATTTAACTCTTGTTTTACCCATTTTTGTCATTCAAAACAGGTACTCAGATAGAATTTAAACTCCCCAGAGAAAGTATTAGTATAAAACATGATTTCAAGATGTAATTTGGTGAAATTTCATGTAGTGTTATTTATGCAATAGTATTTCAATAGTATTGCAATAGTAAATGGCAATATCAATACTATTCCAATAGTATTTTTTCCAATGTCAATACTATCGCAATAGTTGATTTTGGCCTCAACAGTCAACCCTAGTCATGGTACGTAATAGGATGAGTCAATAGGTTTTTTTTTTCAATGGTTTTTAATGAGTGTCTTCCTTCAATCTGAAGGTTGATCCGATGTTATTTTTGTGAATGTCAAACTGTTGTCCATATTTGTGAGTCAAAAATAATATTCCTCCGTGTTGCAAAAAACAATGGTATATTACTGGTATGCAGTCACTTCATACCATAACCATTTTGTACCATTCAATTTATGACCATTTCGTACCATAGATTTACCTCTTCGTACCCCTTTTTGTACCATAGCGTTACCACTTCGTACCATGATAATACCATCTCGCTCTATGACCAAACATATCAATAAATGTGACAAAAATTGGTATTTAATATATTTACTTAGTATAAACCAATGCTTTGGTTACCTTATTTACGGGATCCATATTATCATAAAGAAATAAATAAAGGAATCAGTTAGTATGCGACTAAGAAGATAGGTAATTGTTATGTAATGTTTGTTGCAGGTAGGATAATTAGATCTGGGAAGAAACAGATTAAATTTAATTAAACATTTAATCGAAGAATTACAATTGTTTGATTACCCTTGACTGTAGATTGCCTATTATCCTCTGTGTCTTCTTTTTTGTATGTTTGTTTATGGGAATGATTTGAAAATAGATGAGCCTTATATGATGCCGAGACAAGAACAGGATCAAACATCAAATCAATATGACGATTTTTTTTTTTTTTTTTTTTTTTTTTTTTTTTTTTCTTGTAAAAAAATCATTTTCCACAGTATACACCTTACAAAATTCATTTATCGACCCTCCGACAAACTACTTTGAAAACATAATGGGAAAGGGAGATAATCAGAAAGTGTTATACTAATAATTTCTTTAATGAGAATTTAACTTGTATAAATAGCATTTTTGTTTTTGTCTTTAAATAACGTTATAACGATAGTTTTTCATAGCCAAAACTTTGTCATATATCCCAAATTACTTAGTACGAAATTTTAAGACTATGGTATGATGTGGTAAAATTATGGTGCAAAATTATTGTTATTATTATTATTATGTTCCCTGTTCTATGGTAATGAAAGAACACGCTAGAAATTATCTACTTTTTATCCACGAAAGAGGCCTAAAATGGGTTATTTGATGTTATTTGAAACACAGATACATGTCTTTTTATTTTTCTCAATTTTTACAGGTGCGCAAAGTAAATCTTTGTTCACAAAATGGCTGGGAGAATTATCTATTGCTCAAATTTCTCGATAAAATCATCTTAACACTTTGAAAATAAGTTAATTTTCATTTGCAAAAGTTATGAAGATAAATAGCGTGAGCATGTACATCTTCCAGGGCCTCATTTCAATGCCACAATAATACAGGACGTTAGGGTTTTTGAAAGTTGGTCAATGCTGTCTCCTGCTTTGTCTTGATTAAAAATTGTTAACTGACAAACAGAAAATCAGTTTTCATAGAAATATACATGAGATTTCATTGCAAGTTATTTGCAAAAGAAAAATATCAGGCAACACACTAATTTTTCTACACACTGCGGAATGTTTAAGTACATCTACCATGATAATAGGAGATTCATTACTACTGGTTGGAATTTAGCGAAAAAGGCAATTGGTTGACATATTTTTGTGCATTTTCTTGTAGGACTATGGTCATACTTTGGAGAACAAGAGACCTAGAAGCCAGAATTTTGCCATCTGTGGAACTATAAACATTGTCGATTTCGCTCTATCTTCAATGTGGCCAAAAAGTAGTGGTGTGACACCTTAACCGTTGGACAGTCTGCAGCTGACGTAAGTATTTTTCTTTATTTTTGTTAATTGTCCGTTGATATGTCAAATTTATTTTTCTTTTTATCCTGTCACCTCCTATGAATTCTGTCGTATAACAGGGGGGTCATATAAACTTGGTGATATACGGTCAATTGACCACGTGACTAGGTTTATTATGTCAGTTGGTCACGTGATCATGGTTTATTAGGCTAGTTGGTCATGTGACCAGCCGGAACTCCTTTTTTAGGTGCCGGTACATGAAATCAATATTTCAAAGTAAAATTATCGCTTAAAGTTCGATGCACATGTTGATTTTTCTTAACATTTAAAATAGATTAGAATTCTTCGCCATTGCATTCTTCCGAGAGTTTACGTCACGTTTATGACGTAGTCAATATTATTCATGACATCATTATTACAGCTGCATACCAAAAGAGCTTTGCACAGTTCGCCATACAAGTGTGTTTTTTTCATAGTGCGAAAGATGTTAATATGTGCCTTAATTTCGAGGGAAATATTCTATCTAGTCGGATTTATGTTTGTAAATGTGGAACAGGATAAGCAGAATAGTGTCGTGATTTAGAAAATTTGAAGAATAGACAGTAGTGTCTTTGATTCCAGGAAATTTTGTCAGGCTCGGCTCGGGAATTTTATGGTATCAGTACCATAAGATATTGAATAAAAGGTACAGTCTTTGTATCATGTCTTTTTTTTGGTTTTGTTTTGTTCATTTACAGTGCGTGACATGATAAATAGAATAGATGGTTGGTGTCTTGGATGGTTTAAGTTTATCGGGCTCGGCTCCGGAATTTATCCGGTTCACCTTCGGCTCACCAGATAAATTCCTCCGCCTGATAAACTTAACCCATCCAAGACACCAACCATCTATTCTCTATTTCTTAGATACCTTTCCGAAATGTCTTATCAATACCTTATTTTATGTAATAAATGCAAATCTATGCACAGACCTTCATGATAAATATCATAATCTTTACCTGAGTATATTCCGGACAGTTATGTTTGGACGGTTTAGAGCCAAAACGTCCCATAGTCAGTGCGTCCCACTTTTGGTCAAAGCGTCCTCCAATTTAGATTAAATTATCCAACTATTGAAAAATATAGTTACAACGCACGCTTTTGAGTGCTTATTTCTCTTTATTACACTTATTAATAAATTCATTAAAAAGAAGAAGCTCCTGATTTTAAACCCTTGGCTGCTAAGTGGGATGCGGTTCACTTTTGCAGACAGTGTAGACCAATGTTATAGGGTTGTTTGGGCTGGGTTCCTGCTTTCTTCCCCCTAATTAAAGTGTTGGTGGGTTCTTTACTTTTTGGGACTCCATCAAAGTGACGAATACAGTTTCTAACAGTTTCATCATTTAATTAGTCTGCTAGTACATGTGGTTCATAACTTCTCATAAATGACTATAAATGACTTAACCCAATTTGAGGAATTAAGTGAATTCACCACCATCTGCAATGTTTCTACATCATCCCTCTCAACCAAACTCTAAGTGACTGCTAGTGAGAAAACAACTATCTTTTTCCACAATATACCAATTCTTGATACCAAACAGTGTTTTTCTTATGAACTGGTGAAAAACTGAAGCGGGAATGAAAAATTTCAAAAGTCATGTGATCAAATGGAGGGAACTGACCAATCAAGCAGAACACAGGTAAATCAAAGTATTAGCTGACCAAATGGACATGGAATACAAAAAGTAACCCTACTACATATTTCCACCGCATCCGAAGCATGTAGGTGCAAGGTGGTTGAACCTAAAGGACTCTGTTGTCTCTCTGCACCTTTCGTATGGCTATCCTGTCTGTTATTTCTCCTTGAAAACTGTTGTTTCTGTCTCCCTCTAAAATTTCTGGGACGGTAATTTCCTTGGTTCTGCAGATCTTATTATGGCTATCTGCTTGCCATTTTTCTTCAAAACATGCAGTCTGATCTTTAATCTACACTGCAAGATACAGAGTTTTCTTTCTTGTGAAATAAACTTTGAAATCCCAATTTTTGAATTTTTAGCATGGAGTGGAAATTCTTGTGTCATTCATTTAGCAGTTTAATGATTAAAAAGTCAGCAACAGAAATTGCCTGTACAGAAAATGTAAAAAAAAAAAAAAAAAATCTAGTGCTATATATGCCAATTTCTAAGGATCAAAGGTGTGAAATCCAATCAGTGGCATACAAGTAACAATGTTTACTCACTAATACATGAGTAAAGACCTATTACAGGTGTCAAAAGGCAGTGTTTAGCCTAAACAGACGTAATTGAGAGATTCAGGCTAAAACCTTATAGATCACCCCAATATTGCTACATAATGTGCTACAAAGCTTTGCACAGAACATATGTATACGCTAGAATTTGAACATACCTGTTGCTTAACTCTTTACCACACAATCCCAATTTTTAACGACCCTGAGGCAGAAGTCTTTGAAAACATTGTGGGTAAAGGAGAAAATGCTGGTAACCAGCATTTTCTCCTTTTCCCACAATGTTTTCTACCCTTCCCAAAATAAATTTTCAATTTTTCAGTCTCAGTTATTTTGTCATATGCAAATCTTTCAATTTGAACCAGTCTAATATTTTGTCGTTTGGTAAACAGTTAAGTATTCAATAATCCTTTGTTTCAAATACAAATATTTTCAATTGAAATGCTAAACATATGAAAAAAAAGTTTAAATTATCTGTTGCTAGAGTTATTTATGTTCCCTAAAATACACAGAATTTGGCCGCCAAACACAATAAGTTTCGTTAGTTTGTTTTAAGATTTACGTGTTATAAAAGACTTCTCTAAGCACTTCAGGTAATGAAATGTGTATTAATTTGTCTTTTGTTATGTTGCCATTGACGGTTGCAAAGTTGCACAGACTAGACAAATAGAAAATATATTTCAGTTTTTGGAGGCCCTCGGAGAAATCATTTGTCATTTACGGTTTTAAATGAGGATAAATCCCTCGAGTTTTTCTATCCCTTACATTGTATATATTGATAGTTTATCTATGTTTAGGCAGCTGACTAAATCCTGAGCCACTCTACACACTTTCAAGTTTTAACAGCATTTTGTCTCCCTGGCTCTTAAGGTGTGCCTTTAACATTTACTTATGTAGGTATGAGGGGTGTTTCATGAAGCATTGTTTATAAGAAGGCAGTAAAGCATGCAAGCCAGACAATTAGTACTTGGCTTTGATATCACACTTTGTTCTTGTCAATTCAATATGGAAAGTACACCTTTGTCCTGTGATACATAGTCAACATTTATAGGGCTCATTCTAGAAATCAAATCTATGGCGGCCAGTTGGCCCCCTCATCACAAAAAGTAGGGGCCAACTGAGAATTTCATAGGGACAAGGGTAAACTACCTTAACCAATGGATTTTAATTTCATCCTTGCAATTAAAACTGAATTTTTGTTCCAGTGCTGCCCCAAGGACCTTTTCCCTCTGAATGCCTCATGTGTGTACATGTGAGAAATTGTGTAGGCTTCAGTCAGCATATATCTATTTTCTGTGCTTAGAGCACAAAACAATGTATATTTTGTGTTTAGTTAGACTTCGAGCTGTTTAATGACAACAACAAAATCATCTCTGTAGTTTATTTGTTGAATTTATTATATATAAATTTCTTCCTGTCACAGATTTTGCACCCAGCTACGTCTGGTTTATCGCTTATTGAGAAAACTTTGTTGTCAGTGTTATCTTGACATTATTTCGTTGGTTATATGGGCCCCAAAATATTAAAAATATCGGCTGGGACGTCAGCTGTATGATGGAGGCAACAAGGTGTTTTATCAGGTTTTCAAGTATTTCTGATGCACCAAAGATGAAAAATATGCGCCAATGGCGCAAGGGCGCACTCTAGAATGAACCCTTCATTTACATAGTGGAAAACAATGAGATCAGATTGCCCATTATCCTTGTTCTGTCTGCATTAACTGCATTGCCCTTAAGCCGCTATTACACAACAAAAATGTAGACTTGTCCAAATTGAAAGCATTTAAAGACAACAATTTAAATGTGGCTCAAATGATTGAAATTGTCTTTGATAGGGTAGAAAACATGGTGGGAAAAGGAGAAAAGGCTGGTTACCAGCATTTTCTCTTTTTCCCACTTTGTTTTCAAAAGGCTTCTTTCTCAAGGTCATTAAAACTCGGGATTGTATGGTTAAAGGTTAATCATTTCTGTGATTCTGGCTGTGGTATACCGGTAATCTGAAGTAGCAGAGAGAAATACGTATCAACAAAATGTTTGATTATTCTATGGGTGTACAGAGTCAGCAGGCAGGATCTGATTCAAAATCAGAAGTCAATCACAATAAATGACAAAAAAAAAAAAAAAAAAAAGGAAAGGCCAAAGATGGGAAATATGGAGGGGGACATTTTGGGGGATGTTTTAATCAAATCTTTGGGCAAATAGGGGACATTTTGACCAAAAATGAGATATTTTGACTGTGGGATACTTTGACTGTGGCATATTCAAGGTTTGGACAAGATGTGGTACATAGGATAAATCATCGTCTATATGTTACAGTGTTTCACTGCCTTTGTAAAATTTCGCTGCCAAGTAATCTAAATTATGCAGGTCAGTATTGCATGATATAGTTCCAACAACAAATAATATCCATTTGATTCAATCTAGTTTTGCTTTTTCCTTTGTTTTCCCGAGGCATCTCATGAATTTTTAACTTGAAAGCAGAATCAATTTTTGAAGAATATTTTTCTTCGACTTTTCAGGATGGAGAAGTGTTTGAGATCACAGATTTCACCACAGCTTCAGACTGAGAGAGGTAAAGGTGTATTTTTGTATATATAAACTCAAAAACTGGAAATATTCTTCTTTGGATTCATGGAAGTTTTGGTAACAGACAAGTTTGGTAAATCAAACGTACAAAGTACATCGTACATTGCAAGTTTCGGAAACAAGGTAATTATACAGCATTACTTGCACTGTAACATTTTTCATACCGGAATGTCTGGCTTAAATTTGTATATCATTTCACTCCAATGTCTGAATAGTAGTAAAACTATTTTTAGCTCATGGCCCGATGTCCGTTGTGCGTGCCTCTGTCCGTCCATGCGTCCGTCCATCCATGCGTTAACTTTTATTTCAAACATCTTCTTCTCTGAAACTACCCATCCAATTTTCATGAAACTTCACAGAAATGATCCTGCCATGGTCCTCTTCAGAATTTCTTGAAAGAATTTGATTCCTTCATAAACTCTGGTTGCCATGGCAACAAAACAGAAAAATATTGGAAATCTTTGAAAATCTTCTTGTCTGAAACCATAAGGCATAGGGCTACAAAATTTTGCATGTAGCTATATCTAGTAGGCCTCTACCAAGCGGGCCAAAATTTTAGCCCTGGGGTCAAAATTGGCCCTGCCGCAGGGGTCACAAATTTTACATGGGCTTACATAGTGACAACTTAAGATATCTTCCTGTACCTAGCCATAAGGCCTAGAGCTACCAAATTTTGCATTTAGCTTGATCTAGTGGGGGTCTACCAAAAGTGCCCAAATTACAGTCCTGGGGTCAATTTGGGGGGTGGGGGGGGGAGGTTCACAAGATTTACATGGGCTTATATAGGGAAAATTTTTAAATCTTGGTGTACATAGCCATAAGGCTTAGGGCTACCAAATTTTGCACAATTATAGCATTATCTAGTGGACAACTACAAAGAGGGCCCAAGTTACAGCCCTAGGATCAGGTTTGGCCCTGCACCAGGGGTCACAAGTTTTATATGGGTTTATGGAGTGAAAACTTAAACTGTCTTGTTACTAGCCATAAGGCCAGGAACTCCCAAATTTGGCATGTTATTCTTCTAATACACATATTCCCCATTTAGTCCGACTGTAGCCCTTGGGTCAAAGTTTTATAAGGGCTTATATAGTGAAGACTTCTCTACAATCTTCTTGTTTCTAACCATAAAGCATAGGACTAACAAATTTGGCATGTTTTGAGCCTTGGGATCAAAATTTGTCCCACTCCAGGGTTCACAAATTTTAGATAGGCTTACAGAGTGAAAACTTAAGATATCTTTTTTTTTATCCGTACTGTAAGGCCTAGGGCTATAAACATTTGGCATGCCGATTCATATTGTAGACTTCTACCAAGATTGTTCCATCTTTTTCATTGAAACCACTCTTCCAATTTTGACCAAACTTTACAGATATCAATCCCCCAGCTGGGTGGGGGTATAGAAATAGCCCAGCTGTCGCACTACAGAAGGGGTAAATCCCCCCCCCCACTGTGCCTGCCCGTTTGTCGTGGGCTGCAACTTGTGTCGTTTGATGACGGGATCCTGGTGGTTGAGTGGATTCAGAGTATGGCCCTTGAATTGTTCTGTTTTCACAACACACCACTTTGGCCTTGAATTGGACTAAACGAGAGGTCAGGAGGGCCCGCTCTGATCAATCGGCTGGTCATGCCTGGCCCTAGGGTACTTGTATTACTGTGTATTATTTGAAAAATGCACATATTTGTAACAAGAATGTCAAATCATTTTTATCACTGTCTGACATATATATCAATGCCCTAGAAGGCGGTGGCTCATGGGCTAATCAGGTGAAAATTGATGTTTGATTGACATTTGTAATCGTCCAAGGATATTCTAGGCTTGGTATGACATTCTGAGGGCCTGCATCTGTCCAATCTAGCCCTTTCACTTTGAGTATATCACTGATGTATCCCTGTTATGATCTGTGTTAGGTTTCCCCAGATCATGTCCCCATGTTGGGCTCCGAGGCAGGTGGGGAGCATTGGTGATGAATATTCAACAACAGTTATGGCTTCTCAAAAAAAGGCCAAGCGTCTACTCTCTGACTCCGATTCAGAATCGGATATTTCAAGACCTCCAACAACATTTGCTCACTTTTTAGTAATTGAATTAGTTGACTCTTCTAAACCCGTAACAAAACTGTCTCCTTTAGTAATTGAAAAGTCTATCTCGTCAATTTTAGGCACTCCTAGATCTGTAAAAAAGCTCAAAATGAAACCTTGCTTGTTGAATGCTTCTCACAACAACAGGCGAGAAACCTGCTTGGGCACAAAAAACTTTTCAATTGTGAAGTGATTGTTTTTCCTCACAAGACACTTAATACCTCAAAGGGAGTCATTAGATGCAAAGAATTAAGCTTCTTTGACTCTTTGGAAGAAATTAAATCCAACCCTAAAGGTCAGGCTGCGTCTGATGTAAAAAGAATTTCAGTCCTCAGAAATGGTATTCGTAGAGATACATATACATACATTCTGACATTCTCAACGCCAACTCTCCCTACTTCAATTAAAATTGGATTTCAATCAGTCAAGGTCGATGTTTATGTGCCTAATCTGTTGCGCTGTTATAAATGCCAACTGTACGGCCATCATGAAAGTAATTGCAAAAGTACCCCTGTATGTCCGAAATGTGCTTTTGAAGGAGAAGACCATGATCAAAAGACTTGTAATAACCCTGTTCTCTGTGTTAATTGCAAGTCTGCTCATCCTACCTTTTCCAAGGATTGTCCAGTTTGGAAGGATGAGAAAGAAATCCTGTCAATCAAGTTCAAGGAGAATGTAAGCTTCTTGGAAGCCAGGAAAACAGTTGAAAAACGCAGGTCTGATCAGGCATTGTTGAGTAAAAGCACAACATACGCAAATGTTGCTTCTCCTTTGCCTGCAAATAGACACTATCCTGCAAACTCTTAGCTAGAAAACTTCTTCAAAAATTTCCTGAACTGACGGAGGAACTGAAAACTCTCATTCCAAATATTCAAGTTACAAAGCCTACTGCCCAGACTCTGCCTAGCCCGAAACAAAATACCACCGCAATTACTCCAAACACAAGTTGTGATCCTACCAGAGAGAAAACCATGCCCCCTTCAAATGATAAAAAATCTACATGTAAACCTTCAAAATCCCAAACGTCTACCTTAACCCAAAAGCCTCAGACATCAAAACCTCCTCAAGCAAAGTCCCCAAAGAAGAAAAATTCTGCCAAGCAGAAACCAAAACAATCCAAGGAGTCTTCTGAAAAGCCATCCATTTACGTTCAATCTTCTCCTGTACCTATATCAAGTAGGTATGAATCTCTTAGGAGACTTTTCAACCTGAAGAAAACATGGAAGAAGAGGAATTGGAGGGAGAACTCTCCGATTCTGAACTTGCCCCTTGTCAAACTGACTGGGATAAGGACGTAGATTCCTGGTCAACCTCAAAACCTGAGACTGAAATCATAGTCCATATAAATATATAGGGTATATGAAATACCTACAGAAACATTTCATAACCCTTGTTGACATTCTTTGAATGGGCATAATGGCTCACAATATTATAGAACTGTCGAGGTCTAAAGTCAAATCATGAAGAAATTTCACTTTAAATTAATGACCACAATCCTGTAGCAATTTGTTTACAGGAAACTTTCCTGAAGGAATCTGACACTGTCTCTTTCAGATATCACTCAATTTATAATAAAATATACAAAGAGGGTGATAAGGCCCAGGGCGGTGTGTCTGTTATTGTAAATAACAACCCCCCCCCCATACACAAATACCGTTAAACTCCACTCTACAAGCTGTTGCTGTCCGTCTTTCCCTTCATAAAACCATTACCCTATGCTCTATTTACCTCCCCCCAAGTTCTCCAATCAATGAAAACAAGCTCATTGATCGCATTTCACAGCTACCATCTCCTTTCATATTGGCTGGAGATTTTAATGGTCACAATATTATCTGGGGTAACAGTGATACAAATCAAAGAGGCTTACAACTGGAGAACTTTATGTCTAATAATTCTTTGACAGTTATGAATGACAGTAATTCAAAAACATATATTCATCCAGCAACTGGGTCTTATTCTTCCCTTGACCTTTCTCTGTGTAGCCCAGCTTTGGTTCAGGATTTTAACTGGAAAGTGGGAGATGACCTTTGTGGAAGCGACCACTTTCCAATTTTTATTAGCTCACCTGAGCACATAGTTCTCAGGGTGAGCTATTGTGATCGATCGTTGTCCGGCGTCCATCTGTCCGTCCGTGTGTCCGTCCGTCCGTCTGTGAACAATTACTTAGAAAATCTTCTCCTCTGAAACCGCACAACAGATATCAGTGAAACTTCACAGAAATGATCCTTAGGTGATGCACTTTCAGAATACTTCAAAGATTTGAATTCCATGAAGAACTCTGGTTGCCATGGCAACCGGAAGAAAAAACCTTAAAAATATTCTTGTCCCAAACTGTAAGGGCTAGAGCTTTCATATATGGCATGTAGCATCATCTAGTGGCCCTCTACCAAATTACTTCAAATAATGGCCCTAGTGTGGAAATTGGCCCTATGTTGTGGGTTCTCGGATTTCACATAGAGATAAAGAAGGAAATCTGTAAAAATCTTCTTGTCCCAAACCGTAAGGGCTAGAGCTTTCATATTTGGCATGTAGCATCATCTAGTGACCCTCTACCAAAATACTTCAAATTATGGCCCTAGTGTTGAAAATGGCCCTATGTTGTGGGTTCTCGGATTTCACATAGAGATAAAGAAGGAAATCTTTAAAAATCTTCTTGTCCCAAACCATAAGGGCTAGAGCTTTCATATTTGGCATGTAGCATCATCTAGTGGCCCTCTACCAAAATACTTCAAATTGTGGCCCTAGTGTTGAAAATGGCCCTATGTTGTGGGTTCTTGGATTTCACATACAGATAAAGAAGGAAATCTTTAAAAATTTTCTTGTCCCAAACCATAAGGGCTAGAGCTCTCATATATGGCATGTAGTATCATCTAGTGGCCCTCAACCAAAATACTTCAAATAATGGCCCTAGTGTGGAAATTGGCCCTATGTTGTGGGTTCTTGGATTTCACATAGAGATAAAGAAGGAAATCTTTAAAAATCTTCTTGTCTCAAACTGTAAGGGCTAGAGCTTTCATATTTGGCATGTAGCATCATCTAGTGGCCCTCTACCAAAATGCTTCAAATTATGGCCCTAGTGTTGAAAATGGCCCTATGTTGTGGGTTCTCGGATTTCACATAGTGATAAAGAAGGAAATCTTTAAAAATCTTCTTGTCCCAAACCATAAGGGCTAGAGCTCTCATATATAGCATGTAGTATCATCTAGTGGCCCTCTACTAAAACACTTCAAATTATGGCCCTAGTGTGGAAATTGGCCCTATGTTGTGGGTTCTCGGATTTCACATAGAGATAAAGGAGGAAATCTTTAAAAATCTTCTTGTCCCAAACCGTAAGGGCTAGAGCTTTCATATATGGCATGTAGCATCATCTAGTGACCCTCTACCAAAATACTTCAAATTATGGCCCTGGTGTTAAAAATTGGCCCTATGTTGTGGTTTCTCAGATTTCACATAGAGATAAAGAAGGAAATCTTTAAAAATCTTCTTGTCCCAAACCGTAAGGGCTAGAGTTTTCATATTTGGCATGTAGCATTATGGTGTTGAGCTCAGTTGCATTTCAGGTGAGCGATTTAGGACCATCATGGTCCTCTTGTTACATCTTCTGAGCCATCTACATGTGAACGGCCAAAGAAATGGAAACTCTCTATTGCTAACTGGGACCTTTTCCAAGTTCTCTGAGAACAGACTATTACAAGAGATAGAATTGTAGATTGTACTGACCCTGCAGAACTATTTTCCCGGCTGCTCATTGATGTGGCAAAACAGTCGGTTCCGGAGACCTCGACAAAGCCAAAATGCCCAAATAAGCTGTGGTTCACTGATGAATGTAAGTCGGCTATAAAAGAACGGAAAGAAACTCTCAGAAAATTCAACCTGAGACCCACTCCGGAAAACCATAACCTTTTCCGTATTTCCAGGGCAAGAGCCAGACAAACCATAAAAAGTAGTAAGCACAAGTCTTGGAGGCATTTTGTTTCCAGACTTAATGTTAGAACGTCTACAAAAAAGGTCTGGGACATATCAGAAAGATTAAATGCAGTGCTTCTTCGCTTATTAAACATCTTTCTACAAACAATACAAATATTGAAAAGCCTAAAGATATTGCAGATACTTTAGCCGATTCTTTTGCCAAAAAGTCCTCCTCTGAGAACTACTCTGAAAAGTTCCAGAGGAATAAAGTTAAAGAAGAAAAGAAAAGGCTGAATTTCAAATCCAACAACCTCGTATTTTACAATAAACTGTTTTCATTCAAAGAACTCAAGTCCGCTTTAGATAAAGCCCATGATTCCTCTCCAGGTCAAGATAAAATACATTATCAATTTCTAAAGCATTTACCAGATACCACTCTGTCAGTCTTACTTGATATTTTTAATGATATCTGACAAAAAGGTAATTTACCTTCCTCCTGGAAAAACTTTAGTCATCCCAATTCCAAAACCAGGGAAAGATACTTCCGACCCAAACAGCTGCAGACCCATAGCTCTCACAAGTTGTCTCTGTAAAACTTTAGAGCAAATGGTCAACACCCGCCTTGTTTGGTTTTTAGAAAAACATAATCTCATTGTTGATGTTCAAAGTGGATTTAGACGTCAACGCAGTACAGTTGACCACCTTGTACGCTTTGAAACTTTTCTTAGAGAAGCCTTCATAAAAAAGCAACATGATGTATCAGTATTGTTTGACCTGGAGAGTGCTTATGACATTACCTGGAAATATGGAAATTTAAAGGACTTGCATGACTTTAGTCTCAGAGGCCGCTTGCCTCTTTTTATATCTTCCTTTTTAAATAATCGTCTATTTCATGTGAGGGTTGGCACAACCTTGTCAGATGCAAGGGAACAAGAAATGGGTGTGCCACAAGGATGTATCCTCTCTGTGATACTTTTTAGTATCAAGATCAACAGTATGATTAAGGCTATTAACCCTGGTGTGGATTGTTGCTTATATGTGGACGATTTCGTCATATGTTTTAGATCAAGCCATATGGCTATCATTGAAAGACAGCTTCAACAATGTTTAAACAAACTGCAAATATGGTCTGATGAAAACGGTTTTAAGTTTTCAAAGACCAAAACAAAATGTGTTCACTTTTGTCAGTTACGAGGTCATCATCCAAACCTGGAGCTACATCTTGACAACTCAAGAATTGAAGTTGTACCAGAGTTTAAATTTTTAGGTGTCATCTTTGACAATAAATTGTCCTTCTTGCCTCAAGTAAAGCACTTAAAAAGAAATGCTATAAGGCACTCAATCTTCTCAAAACAGTTGCTCATTCAGAATGGGGAGCAGATAAGAAAGTCCCATTCGGCATACCTCGGGTGATCCGGTGATCAAATCCCTAAGCTGTATCACGTAGCGTGATATGCACCTACACGGTACATTTCGCACATCTCCGGAAGCACACCGCTTTACTGTTATTGAAATTGCAAGGCTCCTCTTTAGAAAGAACGCATGAGTAAATTTTTTTTTCGTTATCTTTCTAAGAGTATTTCAGTCGGCAAACAGTTTGTACATTCAATTTTTAGCGTGGTTTATCAATTCTGTTAGGAGCTTTCATCGACAGATCGATAGAAGTGAATAACTTCACAGTGGTTGTTCATGTCATTGCTAAGCGATCTACAGGGGCGCCGCCATGTTTAAGATCATGTGATTGGTAGTTCAAAATGGAAGCCTCCTTTATACAGACGAGGTTAGATGTAGGTACGGAATCGGCCGAGTTGTGACGAGTGAAGAAAGTCCTTCTACGTCTCTATCGCTCCTTCATTTGCTCAAAGTTATACTATGGCTCCATTGTGTATGGTTCAGCCCGCAAATCATACTTGAAGATCCTTGACACAATCCACAATCAGGGTTTACGTTTGGCCCTTGGGGCTTTTTGAACCTCACCTATCAACAGCCTGTATGTAGAGGCCAATGAGCCTTCTCTCTCTCACAGAAGGCTCAAGTTATCCCTTCAATATCTGTTAAAACTGAAAGCAAACACATCCAACCCTACACACAAAATTGTTTTTAACCCTGGCTGCAAAAATCTATTTGCTAGGAAGCCAAATGCAATAACTCCATTTTGCATCTGCATGGAACCTCATCTAGACAATCTCCATGTTGACGTGAATGCCATTTGTGAAAACAAAATTCCTGATACCCCTCCATGGTTGATAAAAGCCGCTGAGTTTCGATTTGACCTTCCAGCCCACAAGAAATCAACCACAGATAGAGTTGTTTTCCAAACTCAATATCTGGAAATCAAAGAACTGTACTTCTCACATAAACCCATATATACAGATGGATCTAAGGATGGGAACGCTGTTTCAGCAGCAGCAGTATTTGGTAACAAAAGTAAAAAATGTTGCCTTCCTGACAATTCTTCAATATTTTCTGCTGAAGTGAAGGCAGTTGACCTTGCTTTGAGTCTAAGAGAGGAAAGTAGGTCTAACAGCTTTCTTCTGTTCTCAGACTCCCTTTCTACACTCCAGGCTGTCTTTAACCAGAAAATTGAAAATCCATCGATTTGTGCTGTTCTTGAGAGAATTTCCTCTCTCTCCTATACAAACAAGTTTGTATTTTGCTGGCTTCCTAGTCACATGAGTATTTGAGGCAATGAAAAGGCCGATGAACTTGCCAAGTCGGCATTGTCTCTACCCATATCTCATTTTAAAATACCTTACACAGATTTTAAAGCATCCATTTTACCTTTCATCCAATCTCTTAGGCAATCCCAGTGGGATGCAGATCACTTCAACAAACTTCATTCTGCTAAACCAACCCTTGGCTAATGGTACCCCTCTTACAGGTTCGTTCGTCGAGAAGAGGTGATAATCACAAGGCTTCGAATTGGACATTCTCGGTTGACACACTCCTGGCTTTTAACCAGAAAAGACGCACCAGAATGTATTCAGTGCAATGAACACCTTACAATTAAACATATTTTAATAGATTGCATTGATTTTCAGCCAATTCGTGAGAAATACTACAATGTATGCACAGTCTCTTTGAAACAGTCAACACTGATTCAATTATCACCATCATCAACGAGATTGGTCTATACAACAAGCTGTGATATTTCCTTAATCACCTTTTAACCTGTTGTGTAAACCCATATTTCTACCACTGAATCCTTTTTATCTCCAGTTTGCATCTCCTTAATGGGAGGATTAGCTCTCTCGAGGGCATCTTATCTCATTGGAGACAGGACCTCTTTAATGGGAGTGTTTTAATCCCATTGGAGGCTCCACACTTTCTCAGTTTTAAGCTCTCATTTCCTTTAAGCTACTATTTACAGTATTAACTTTTTCATTTAAAACTTTGAGTAGGCAGGGAAGGCCCAGCCACTCAATATTATATAATTTTATAATATTATATTTTATGCACATTAAAAGTTACATATTACCTTTCTTCATTTAAAGACTTCTTTATTATCAATTTAAGACAGTTCAAATCTTTTTATCACAATCTTAATATCATCATTCAAAACTTTTTTGAGTTGATAGGGATTGCCTTGTTGCTCAATTATATCTTTTATGCATACTAAGATCACACATAATCCTTCTTAATTCAACTCTTTTACTGTCAGCATATCTCAAATCTTTTTAGCTAAAAAAAATCCACCTGAATCGTTCCTTCAACATAGACATGTGCGCTAAATGACCAAAGCTGTCGATACGCCATAAAACAACATTCGTTCATTCATTCATTACAGATATCATCTTGCCATGATGTTCTTCAGAATGTCTTCAAAGAATTAAGTGCTGTTAAAAGCTATGGTTGCTATGGCTACAAAACTGAAAAGTATTGAAAAACCTTTAAAAATCTTTTCCAAAAGCTTGTATTTACTAACGTCATTGTAGCTCATGAAAAAGATACTGCTGTTTAGCTCCACAGGCCTAAGGCCATCAAGCTTATCGTCTCTGAAACTGCTTCACCCAATCAGTCACAAGCTTTACATAGGCTAATATAGTGAGAACTTAAAAGGTCTTCTTGTTCCTTACCTTGAGTTACAGCTGTAATGTTGTATGAGTGTAATCTAAAATAACCTCTTCCAAAGTTATTCAAGTTATGTCAAAATTAGTTCTATTTCATGGGTCATAAACATGTGCTTATAGTGTGAAAATTCAAAAAAATCTTTTTGCTCCCAACAGCAAACCCAAGGGCTACCAAATCTGGATCACTTTTATTTTTTTTTTTTAAATTAGCCTTGCATCAGGGTCTTATGTTTTACAAAGGCTTCATATGGATGAAACTTGAAAATCACCCTATTTATAACCATACAGCATAGACTTGTATTATTTTGGCATGTGGCTTTATCTTGTGGACCTCTACCAGAGTTCAAGTAATTATAGCTCTGGGATCAAAGATGGCTTTGCCTTGCGGGTCTCAACTTTCACATAGGCTTTTACAGCGAAAACTTTGTAAGTCTTCGTTTTGAAACCATTTGGCTCAGAATTGAAATGTTTAGTATTTATGGTTTATATTGTCATCTGCAAATGCTTTGAATTTGGACGAGCCTAAAATTTTGCCATTTGGTAAAGAGTTAAATAAACATCTCTCTACCCTTGACTCTTCACCAGAAGCAAAATTTTAGCTTTTTCCAAACTGAAAGCATTAAATTAAACGTGTCTCTAAAAATTATATATTACTTTGGGAAAGGTAGAAAACATTGTGGGAAAAGGAGAAAATGCTGGTAACCAGCATTTTCTCCTTTTCCCAAAATGTTTTCTAAAGGCTTTTTCCTGAGGGTCGTGAAAAGTCGGAATTGTGCGGTATAGGGTTAATTGTTGAAAGTTTGTCTCCAGGAGATCCTACATGAATGGAAGCTAGTCAGCTGTTGTCCAAAACCACCTGCCCCTAAAGTAAGTGCACTTTAACCCTTTTCCAAACAGCAATTTTTTTACTCTTTCAAGTTCAAAACATCTGCAGACAGCAAATTCAAAATTGGCACAACTTAGCTTAACCCTTACCGCACAATGACGCCTTTTGACGCCCCTGGGAAAGAAGGCTTTTGAAAACATTGTGGGAAAAGGAGAAAATGCTGGTAACCAGCATTTTCTCCTTTTCCCACAATGTTTTCTACCCTATCAAAGAAAAATTGCACCATTTTAGCCAAATTAAATTGTCATCTGCAAATGCTTTCAATTTGAAGAAAGCTAAAATTTTGTCGTCTGGTAAAGGGTTAAAGTCTCTTATAGGGTAGAAAACAATGTGGGAAAAGGAGAAAATGCTAGTTACCAGCATTTTCTTCTTTTCCCACAATGTTTTCAAAAGCCTTCTTACCCAGGTTTGTGAAAACCCCCGATTATTTGGTAAAGGGTTAATATACTCATTATTATTTTTAATATCTTTCTATGGTGAAGAGTATGTCAAACAATTTATTTTTTGCAATCTGATCTTGTTTTGCCCTATATAGGCCTGTACATGCTGAAGATATACATGTCATAACATCAATTAAAATGCTTACTGTTTACCAAACAACAAAAACTTTCGACTAGCCTAAAGTTAACCCTTTACTCTTTATTAAACAACAAAATTTTAGACAAGGCCAAATTGAAAGCATTTGCTGAAGACAGATTAATGTGACTTAAAATTGAAATTAGTCATGGGACGGGGAAAAGACATCGTGGGAAAGGAGAAAATGCTGTTTAGCAGCATTTTCTCTTTTTCCCACAATGTTTTTAAAAGGCTTTCTTCTTAGGGTCGTTAAAAGTTGGGATTGTGTGGTAACGGGTTAAACTGCTGAATAAATAGAAGGAAGATGAGTACAAAGTGCTTGTTGTTGGGAAAAAAAAATCACTGTTTCAGAAAGTGAAGATCGTTCTGTGCAGTCTGATCTTGATCTACGCTGTTCGCAAAAGAGCACCGAGTCGTGCTTAGCAGCCTAAAGGTTAATATGTTTAAAACAGCAATTAGATGTGCCTCAAATAAAGGTAGTTATTGTTGAAAGAATAGAAAAGATATGTGGGGAAAGGAATAAGTGCTGATTACCAGTGTTTTCTCTTTTTCCCACTAAAGCTTTCAAAAACTTTCATTTTCATTGTCATAAAAAACATATGTTCATGCGAAATAGAGTTAAAGATAGCCCAGTGCTTTTAAACATCTAGAGTTGGGCATATTTTGTGTCATTTCATATGCTACATTTTCTGTGCAATAGTTTAGTTTTCAATGTTACTAACCCAAAAGAGGGTTAATGTTAATTCAAACTTTTTATTTTTATTTTTAAATGCATGTATCTCCTTTTCGGACAGTTTAGATCCAAGATCAGACTGCACATTCTCTGCAGTCTGATCTTGATCTATACTGTCCGCAAAAGGTCAGTGAGTAGCAGCTTAAGGGTTAATCTTTAAATAGCTGAGCAATTCCAAAAATATTTTCTGTTATTCTTGTTACTTTGCAGTTGGTTTTTCCTTTACCACACGACAACATTTTAGACCTATCCAAAATGAAATCATTTGCAGAGGACAATTTTAATGTGGCTCAAATGCTGCAATTTGTCTTTGATATGGTAGAAAACATTGGGAGAAAAGGAGAAAATGCTGGTTACCAGCATTTTCTCCCTTTCTCACAATGTTTTCAAAAGGCTTTTTCTTCAGGGTCTTTTAAAGTTGGGATTGTGTGGTAAAGGGCTAATAAAGGGGACAGTGTTGATTAAAGATCAGACTGCTTGTTTTGTGCAGTCTGATCTTGATCCACACTGTCTACAAAGATGACTATAGTCATGATCGGCACTTTGCGAGTTAATGATTTATAATTTCAGAGGGCTTATACAAGTGGTCACTGGGAAGAGAAGACAGAAAGCTTGAACCTTGCCAATATAAGTTTTCAGTTGACCCATATCTGGCTGCACAACAGGGACGAACGGTTAGAAAAGTCTGCTGAGAAAGAAAGCATTGATGAGGAGGATGAAGAGGACGAAGAAGGTTTGTGTGTATTGGAGTTTAATGCCGTTTCAACAGCTTGGGTTGTATCATGGCGGTCAGGGCACCTACACATGTGTTTCCCGGCTTTCTCATACCAGTACTGACACAACTTTCTATCCAAGTCACTGGCTACTGGTCTCACATGCATCAGAGGTGAGAGGTTAAAATTTGCAGAAAGAAAGTTTGCATCAACTAATTTGATCAAAACAAAGTTTGATGAAAACTTGTAATTGATTGTTGAATTGATTCTTTACTATTTAGCCCTGTGCCAAACAATTTTGTGTTTTTACAAGCTTAACTCTTTACCACAATATCCAGAATTTTAACTACCTTGAGGAAATAGGCTGGTAACCATCATTTTATCCCCTTTCCACAAGGTTTTCAACACATTCACAGACATCGGCATTACCACCATTTCAGCTAAATTCAATATATCATTTGCAAATGCTTTCACTTTGGACCAGTCTAAAATTTTGTTGTTTGGTAAAGGGTTAAGGATGAAGGCTTTTGAAATCTTAAGGGGTAATCAGCAATTTCTGCTTGTCCAATGATATTCTCTATCCTTTCAATTGTAAATCCCATAGGCTAAGCCATGTTAACCCTTTACTACACAGTCCCGATTTTTAATGACCCTGAGAAAGAAAGCTTTTGAAAACATTGTGGGAAAAGGAG
The DNA here is from genome assembly GCA_945859785.2 of Tridacna gigas. Lineage (NCBI taxonomy): Eukaryota > Metazoa > Mollusca > Bivalvia > Cardiida > Cardiidae > Tridacna > Tridacna gigas. The sequence continues at coordinate 27,525,731 of OX244041.2, forward strand.
AAAATGCTGGTAACCAGCATTTTCTCCTTTTTCCACCATGTTTTCTACCCTTCCCAAAATAAATTCCAATTTTTGTGTTACATTTATTTTGTTGTCTGCAATTACTTTTAATTTTGACTAGTCTAGAATTGTGTTATGTGGTAAAGAGTTCAATTTGTTGTCTACAAATTGCTTCCAATTTGTAATTTGATATCAAATCAAAAAGAAAAAAGTGAAATGAAGAAAAAATGACATTGACAAATCAGAGAATTAGTTGCCAAAGTTTCATGGTAATAGTTACAGTGGCTATTTGGAGGGTGAGCTCAGTCTATACATGATGTTTAACCCTTTTCCGCATGACAAAAATTTAGACTGGCCCAAATTGCTAGTATTTGCAGAAAATAAATGTGGCTAAAAATAATGCAATTTGTCTCTAAAGGGAAGGAAATATTGTGGGAAAAGGAGAAAAGGCTGGTTACCAGCATTTTCTTATTTTCCCTCACTGTTTTCAAAAGGCTTCTTCTCCAGGGTCAGTAGAACTCCATATCATGTGGGAAAGGGTTAATGCTGGTGTGTAAATTATCTTCAGAAGTAAAACCCACAGTGTTTGTTGACTTGAATGATTTCCCATCAAAAGCACATTGTATCATTAAGTAAGTGTTGTTTCAGTTCACCCAGTTATTATATATAGTTTTTGTCACGCTGTTCTGTTATATCTAGGCCATGTTTGAAATTGATTCATACAAGATTAAAAAACCATTATTTACTGATAATTGCTGACTCCGACTCAAAATTGTGCCATACCCATACGACAGGACAGGTAACTTGGAACTACATGTATTGATGTTAGTAGTTTTATCGTCAACAAGTGTGTTTACCTTGGTGGACAATCTCTGAGATCGTCTTCCACTAGGTAATTACGATAGATAAATCTTGTTGAGACTGTAGAGGCCTTAGATTTCATTTAACCCTTTCCCAAACAAGCCCTGGTTTTCACATGTCTGCAGTACAAGTCTTTTGAAAACACTGTGGGAAAAGGAGAAATTGCTGGTAACGAGCAATTTCTCCTTTTCCCACAGTGTTTTCTACCCTTTTTGAGAACTTTCTGCCATTTTCATCAAATTTAAAATTATCGTCTGCAAACTCTTTCAATTTGGACCAGTCCAAAATTTGTCGTTTGGAAAAGGGTTAATTGGCATGAAAACAATGGGACTGTTTGGTAAAGGGTTAAATCTGATTGAGATACCATGAAAATAAATGTTCTGTCACAAAACTGTGAGGTGTAGAGCCTGAACATTTTTTTTTTCCATCAGTTTGATCAGTTGACCTAGTTAGCTAGGTTGTTTTCGAAGAAAACATGGAGGTATTGTTGTAGCCATGGCATTGCCTGTTTTGTCATGCGAAAACTTTGGCATTTTGTAATATCTCTGTTATAACAGGAGATATTTGCTTCAAACTTGGACAAGTTGTTAACTATCAAAAAGGAGAACCTTTACAACAAGGGCAGGTGACCATCAAAGTGTTCTTGACACAGTTATGCCCCTTCTTTGACCTAGAATTTTCACTGAAAATCAAGTATCTGCAGCTGTGTGTTGGCACCTGCATGTGGTGCTCTTGTTGTAATTTATTACAGGTATGGTTTACAGGACTTTGTCATACTTCAACCAGTTAACAATGAACAATGCTGAGGCAATCATATCTAAGACCCAGACAAAAATGACTAGAACTATGCTCTGTAAACATGGCCTTAGGTGATGCTGGCTGGTCCGTATATCACATTTTACAACTCTTTATCAGACAACAAAATCTTAGGCAAGCCTAAATTGCAAACTTTTGTTATCAATACAATGTACATTATAAACAAACCAAATTATAAAACTTGTCTCAGAAGTGGTAGGAAACATTGTGGGTAAAGAAGAAACGTTCATTACTGGCATTTTCTCCTTTTCTCACAATGTTTTAATAGCTTTCTTCTTCAGTGTTATTGAAACACTTGATTATTTCGTAAAGGGTTAAAAGGGTTAAACTCCTTTACCCTTAGGCTGCTAAGCCCACCTAAAGGACCTTTTGTAGACAGCGTAGATCCAAGATCAGACTGCACAAAACATGCAGTCTGATCTTGGATCTACACTGTCTGATCAGGAGATATTTTCTCCCCAAAAAATAACTCTGACATAGCAACATTCAGGTTTTTACTATCAATTTTCAAATTCATGTAGCAATTAAAGTGTCAATCCTCAGTGTATTTGCTGTTGTGTAAAGCAAAAAGTAAAGTTTTTGTTGGCTTATAATTGTGCCATGGCCGGATAATGTCTGACGCATGAGACATCCATGTCTGACACATTTATTGCTCAAAATATAAAGTTAAGCTATGTTTGTCGAGGTATTGTAATAGCATGGTTGTTCCGGAACCGGAATGAAAACATCGGTAACAAAGGGTTAAAAATTCAAGATTCTTGCCCTATGTCATATCCGGCGAATTCGGAATACCATGGATTCTATTTCGGCTTAGTAACGCCATAGCAACGCCCAACTCAGTGGACGTTACCGGTAATGGGCTATTTGCTACTGTGAAAAAAGAAGCTGCCTTCGACAGCAAATTGTTCTTTGCGCATCAAAATTGTACTTGAAACATGATGTACAATTATCATGGCCGTCTTCTGGACGTAGTTCACGCGCGGTGTAATTGGATTTGATGAATGTTAATGAATAACTCTTTATTGTCAGCCCTCAGAATAATCAAAGATTTCATTGATATTTCTCTCAACTAGTTCAGATTTACATCACAGCCAATACCAGAGAAATTATTATATGGGCCATGTTGGACATCCGGGCATTTTCAAGAATCATTTTAGGGGATCATAATCAAATAGATCTAGATCTACATTGAATTTAGTATGGAAAAAAAAGAACGAACATACCCCTGTGACCTGTATAAAATTCCAAATTCTATCCACAAGTAATCAACATAAGGGTGAATTAAGATCAAGAACTGATAAGAAGTAACAGTTTAAAGTGACACCTGTCCGTTTAATTGTGTGAATCAATTAACCACATTACAGCTGTAAGGCTGTGTGATACCGAGATCAAAGGAGCGCTGAGTTAAACCTTCATCCATTTTTCATGAAAAATAATATGACACGTTTCTTTTATACCTGAAAAACATAGATGGAATATAAATATCTTGGAATGGAAGGTTTAAAATTCCAGCTCAAGCTACTTTTCTTATGTTCACGATCTGGACTGTATTAAAGTTATTTGTCTGTAGGAACATGACTAAAGTTGCAACAAAGAAGGTTCAATTTTCTTTTAGATCGGAATTTTCTAAATGGCCAAATTAGGACTTGTCCATACCAAAAGAAGAATGTAGGTAAAAATGTCAGAGGTAAAAATGCCATAGGTAAAAATGTCATGGTTAAAAATGTCAGAGTCAAAGTGGTAAATATGCCATAGGTAATAATGTCATAGGTAAAAATGTCAGAGGTATTTATCATGGTATAAATATGTGGGGTTAGCTCAGTTGGTCAAGGCTTAGCAAGTTCGAAATCTTGTCAGGGTTCACTTATTTCTGGCCTCTGAATCATCTAAGATAGCAGTCAGTCAAAATCAAGATTGGTATATGGACTAACAGGGTCTGTAATCACCAACCATTCTTGAGATTATTCTTAGTATTATTCTCTAAGATTTTTTTAAATTTGTAAGTGACATAACTCCTGATTGGCTATACCGAATGACAAATGTAGAACAAGAAATTTCTTGAGAAAAAGACGAAGAACATTCTTAAGAATGGTTGGTGAATACAGGCCCAGAAGTTCTAAGATCACATACTATTGTCCAAGATACTTTTTCACAGATGTTTTTACCAAGGTTTGCAATGTTTTCAAAAGGACAGTATGTTAGGGAAAACTTCCTTAAACAACCCATTCATCACAATTTATAAACAATATTGCAGCAATATCTTATTGGTTTTATTCAAGTTTAATTCGAAAACATATAATGAAACATCAATAGAAAGTAAGGACATAAATATTATAAGTTATATCTAGCATGTACCATTTATTTAACTTTTTACCAAACTGCACAATATTAGACTGGTCCAAATTAAAAACACTTGAAGATGACAAATAAATGTAATTCAAAAAATAAAATTTGTTTCCAGCAGGGCAGAAAACATTGTGGGAAAAGGAGACAATGCTGGTTACCAGCATTGTCTCATTTTCCCACCATGTTTTCTATAGGCTCCTATAGATCTCAGGGTCATAAAAACCAGGGGTTGTTTGAAAAAGGATTAAGTCTTTACCACATGACAAAATTTAGACTTGCATGAACTGAAAGCATTTGCAGAAAACAAATTGCCGGTTAACACACAATGTTTTCAACAGGCTTCCTCGTCTAGGTCTTCAAAACTCAGGAATGTGTGGTCAAGGGTTTAAAATTCATTGAATATTGTGACATTAGAAAAAAGTGCTCATCTGCTTGGTTAGGTTCTCCTGTATAAAATGACACAATAGTCATTTTCTGTCACACTGCAGATGAAATTTGAAGAACATCGATACTTAAGAACAAATTACCCATATTAAGCTCAAAATGAGTAATTTCTCCCTTTGTTCCAATGTTTCCTTATTTATTTTACAACACCCTAAGCAAGTTAAATCTGACCAACTGATGATGACTTCTTGTATCACACAACGGAGAAAATTTGAAAAACATTGCAACAAAAGAAGAAATTGCCCATACTAAACTGATCATTAGTAACTTTTCCTTTAGTTGCACAGATTTTCATACATTATATACACAACAGTTTTCAAAGCAATTTAAAATTTATCTCTCATCAATAACAGATGGCTTTTTTTGTCACACAGTGGTAAAAATTTGCAAAACATTGTAACAGAAGAAGAAATTATTGATTATGAGGGCATAATGAACAGTTTCTCTTTTCGTTCCAATGTTTTCTCATGTGTTCATAACAGATCAAATAGATTGTCTCATATCAGCTGATGTCTGTGTTGAGCGGCACATGACATTTAAAAAAAAAACATTGCCATAATGAAGAAATTGCGCATAATGAGCTCATTATGAGCAATTTCTTGTATTTTTCCATGTTTTCGATTCATTCCAATGTTTCCAAATTTATTTCAAAACAAGTTAGGCAAGTAACATCATAACAACTGAGGACGGCTTTTTGTATCACACAGCAGAGGAAGTTTTTAAAACATTGCTACAAAAGAAGAAATTATCCATAATAAGCTCTTGGTAGGCTACTTTTTTTGTTGTCCAATGTTTCCTTGATTTGTTTTACAACAGCCAAACAAGTTTACACTTATCCTTATTATAGAAATCTATTTTTAAGGTGCTCACCATTAGATGTATTAGGTTCTTGGTTCTTTGACACTTTTATAGATCAAAACGAATGGAATGCCCAACTGCATTCAAAAAGTTGGCAATGTCACGATTACCATCACTATACTCTACACACAGTTGCCTAAGTCTGGACTGGAGATTTACATAACGTCTTTGTTTTTTTCTTGGGTGAAAGTTGCCAATATCGTGCTGGGCCATGGATGCTGCTGATGATCTTTCTTCAAGTTTTAGAAATTTTCCCACAATGTTTTCTACCTTTCACAAAACCAATTCCAAATGGATCCGGTTAGAGGCCAGAGCCACATGTTTTTTTCATATCATATACTTAGTACCTCTGACATTTTTACCTATGACATTATTACCTATGGCATATTTACCACTTTGACTCTGACATTTTTACCTATGACATTTTTACCTATGGCATTTTTACCTCTGACATTTTTACCGCACACCCAAAAGAATGTTGGCGAAAAGGTGGAAATTGTCATATGCATACACTGCTGTAAATTTAGTTGAGAAGCTTTAAGCCCTATAGTAAACAATGCCAAGTTTTAATGACCCTTAGGAAGAAGGTGTTAAAAAATTTTTGGAAAAAGAGGAAATGTTTGTAACTAGCGTTTTCACCTTTTTCCACATTACTTTCTACTTTTTCAAGGCCAATTTCCTCCATTTCACTCACATTTAATCTGTCAGCCTCACATTCTTTGGATTTGGACGAGTCCTAATTTGGCCATTTGGTAAAAGGTTTTAATCTAATGAGCTCTAACTTTTACTGTTTAACTTGTGAAGATCCAAAGTCATGAAAAAAAGAGGGGAAGGGGGGGAGAAGAAAAGAATAATTGAAGTACATGTACCCTAGTTTTTTTTTTATTTTGTAGTCCACGGATAATTGCAGAACCCAGTAGCTTCCATAATTGCCGAACCTGGTAGGTTAAGTCAGTAACGAACAGGGCTTGACACCTTGGGATTGTTGGTTCAATTTATTTAGGCCTATTTAAAACTATCGATTTGATAATTTTTTTCTAATTAAAAAAAAAAAAAAAAAAAAGCGTTTCAGTGTCTGCAAAAAGACAGGTGCAGTCCTTTAACAAAAAAAGTAAACTCCATATAATTGAGAAAATCCGGACCTCCAAAAATACCCTTTTTTTGTCATTTTTCATCATGTTCCTGTTTAAACTACCTTAAGATGACTATCGTAAAAAATGAAGGTCAGGTCAATTTTCAAATTTTCCTTTCATCCTCAAAAAAAAAGGTAATTTCAGCTTCATTTTGAGTCTGGAAATATCTGCTACAATTATTTTTGTTGAAAAGCTGATAAAGGGTTAGCCTAGTGTTCTTCTGATCTCGGTATTTCACTGCCAAAGTGGGTGACATGTAGAAGCGCTGTGATGTACTTGCTAAGGGCAGATTAACACACACGTCATGAAAAAGTTTCTATCCTTGTCAATCATAATTTGATAATTTGTAAATATAGCATCTGGAATTATTAAAATCTGTTACAGAGGGTAAGTCCATTTTAATTTCTGACCCCAAATTTAATGATGCTTTTTTTTTTTTTTTTTGTCTGAACACGTTTTTTAGCTCACCTGAGCAGGAAGTGCTCAGGATGAGCTATTGTGATCACTCACCGTCCGTCGTCTGTCCGTGCATCCATCTGTCCATTCACATTTTTTTGTTTACACTCTAGAGGCTACAAATATTAACCAATCAGCACCAAACTTGGTCAAAATGTATATGATTATAAGATCTCAAATGAGTTCGATTATGGGTCTAATTGCACCAGAACGACTGGAGTTATCTGCCCTTGAATTAAAAAAATTGCTATATTTGACTTTGTTTACACTCTAGCATCTACAAATGTTAACCAATCAGCACTAAACTTGGTCATAATATATTTGACCATAAGATCTCGGATGAGTTTGATTATGGGTCTAATCGGATTGGAACAACTGGAGTTACCTGAATTAAAAAAATTGCTACATTTGACTGTTTACACTCAAGCATCTACAAATATAAACCAATCAGCACCGAACTTGGTCAAAATATATATGACCATAAGATCTCGAATGAGTTTGATTATAGGTCTAATAGGACCAGAACAACTGGAGTTATCTTCCCTTGAATTAGAAAAATTGCTATATTTGCCAAATTTTACTTAAAGATAAATAAGGAAATGTTTTTAAAACCTGTCCTCAAATCATAAGACCTAGAGCTTTCATATTTTGCATGTAGGATTGTGAAATGGACCTCTATGAAAAGCTTTCAAATTTTGACCCTTGTGTCAAAATTTGCCCTTTGTTGTGTGTTCTTGGATTTAACAAAGATAAAGAAGGAAATTATTTAAGTCTTCATGTCTTGAACCATATTGCCTAGAATTCAGCACCTTCATTTATTCATCAATGTTTTTCATATTCTAGTAGAATAATATGGTGTTTGTCTTAAGTTATAAATAAGTTTATGACCCCCCCCCCCCAATAGATTTTGGGCATATACTCCATCATGAATTAAAGTACCATTTGAAAGATCTGCTGAGGTAGGGCCAAGGTCAATGTCACACTTGAAGGTCAAATATTTGTGAAGTGGACGCATTGAAAGGTTGGTGCAAGACTATTGCAAGTGTAAATACATTGTTTATGCATTTACAATAGCAATTACCCATGAACATGTCCCTGGACAACCACAGTAGTTGTTAGTGTATTTAACAACATTATAATACTAACTTGTATAGAAATTCTTGAATCGGCAAACATTCTCTACTAAGTTTGTTCAAATCAGGCAACTTTTTGCCACACACCAAAAGGCCTTAGGCATTGTTACTATTCCTTCAAAACTCTGTTCTGGAGATATATAGGAGTCAGCTTGTCGATCCATCCATCCATCCATCCGTCTTTCTGTAGCAGTTTCTTGTTAGAGCTAGTTCTCAACAACTACAGGACAGATTTCATTCAAACTTTAGAGAGACTCTGTGCCAAGCAAGAATGTGCATATTATATTTTGGTGACGGTTCATTGAATTTTTACAAAGTTGTTTTCCTTTGATGAAATTTCTTGTTCTCCCTATTCTTCAACAACTATTGGACAAATATCACTCAAACTTCTCACAAATATTTATATAACCAGGTTTGGTTAAGAAAGATTATCTTCTTGTCTGAACCAAGAAGACCTATAGCTGTGATACTTTGCATGAAGCATCACCTTGTAGACCTCTACAAATTTTGAACATAACATGAGCCTGGGATCATTACAGGCCCTGCCCCAGGGCTCACATGTTTGTACATTGCTTTATGTCAGGCAATTATTAAAAATTTCTCTTGGTAGCCTAAGGGCCTAGACCTCTATAACAGTTGTGAGATTTCTCTTTGTTTCATTATCATTTGGCCTTGCACTTTGATATTTGGTATTTATCTTCATTGTAGACCTTTACTGCTTGGTACTTAGGTGAGCGATATAGGACCATCATGGTCCTCTTGTCTTTCAAATGCAATATTATGTAAGGATAGCCGGATTCATCTTTTTTTCTCTCAGTTCTAACCCTGTACAACCAAGGCAGTTTGCCATGATGTTTAATGTTTCTCTATCTCGATGCTTCGATTTGATTCCATAATAATGTAGTCTGCACACAAAAACTTTTATCACACCGCCCAACAGGAGACAGTGCTCGTCTTAAACTGGTATGACTCCTCTTTCTGTAGGCTATTTACCGTGATATTGATAATACATTTCTTTTTTGTCTCGTCGAAAGTGATAGTATTCATAACTGGAAAAAGTGTTAGAAATCTTTATCACAATTGCCCGAGAAATCCAACAGAATTTTACTGAACAAACATGACGCTGACAGTGTCTGATTACATGTAATGTCCAATTACATGCGTACACAGTAAGTTTATCACCGAGTAAACATTTCTGAGTGCGAGATATTGCGATTTAGCAAAAGTACCCGGATGACAAGAATCACGAATTAGTACAAACCTTATCTGATAAACCGGACATGGCCTGACTGTTTATTACACAATTTAGACTTGTTATTTTCCCCGGTACCATAGACTGGTTATCATAAATATCATAAATACAGTCTACTTCGAGTGATTTTGGACTGGTGCTTTGTGATTAACATGGGTATCAGTCTAACTAGTGTCATTTGTTGCAGATAATTTTCACATGTTTTGAAAATACACGTGTTTAGGCCAGTTTACACGACTTGCTTTTTCAAATCTGTTGCAACACAACATGGGTATCAGTCTAACTAGTGTCATTTGTTGCAGATGATTTTCACACGTTTTGAAAATACATGTGTTAAGGCCAGTTTACATGACTTGCTTTTTCGAATCTGTTGCAACACAATCATGTGCTAGAACACATCGTGTAAACCATCTTTTAATTGGAAATTTACTAACAAAACTGTGAAGCAGAGCAAATAGGACATGTTCTATTTTCCCTGTTTTTCAGAAAGAACGGACCAATCAGTGCTCAGTATGGTAAATTCCAGCCCTTTATCTCTATATTATCCAAATGATTACTTTTTGTTTTCTATATGCTAAACAGACCCCTATCTTGTAGAAAGTCACATACAATCACACAACTGACAGGTGGTGATTTATCCCATTGAAGGGGTAAAATAGATAATAGGAAGCAGATCTTCTGAACATACTGTGTAAACCTAAGATACAGATATGCTTGAAATTAGACCTGCATTATCATTCTGTTAAAACATACCATGTAAACTAGCCTTTAATTGGTAGTGTTTTTGAAAACTGTTAAATGACATTCTCTTGCCATCGATAATTGTCAGTTTAACAGAGTACTGAAGTGACAATTCCATGCTTTTGTTGTTCAGTTGTTACTGGATCTACTTGATTATAGCAACTATTGCTAAAAAAAAATAGCTGAAGTGTCTGCAAAGATTTTGTGGACATGTTTAAACTCATCTTTCAAAATTAAAAGCAAAACTAAAATTTAAACATACTGGCTGCTTGCATATTCAATAATCCTTCGTTTCAAAAACAAATATGTTCAATTTAAATGGTAAACCATAAGAAAAAAAAAAGTTTGATTCATGCGTAACTCAAGATGTTTATGTTCCCCAACATACACACGAAATGGCCGCAAACACGATAAATTCCGTTAGGTTTTTTGAAAATATTTTACTTCCAACAGACTATAAAAATGATTGAAAATATGCCTGTCTTTCATATCGAATCAACTGGCAATCAATATTCTCAATTACTCTTTGCCATTTTACCACTTTGAAACTACGATTATCTGAAGCCATTAGAATGTCTACAGCAACCAGCAAAAGACAACAAGTTGAACTTTCGACTTCCGTGAAATAAGACATTTGTCAGTACAAAGAAGACCATCCAAAATACCACTATCGCAGGAATTCGACAACATGTCATGTACATTTAAAGTACTGTGCATGTCTTGTTTTCTTTTTGCTTCGCTCTTTTCATGGTGTTTTCAAAAGTCATAAATGTGCCGCGCTTTACAAGCCCACCTATTTGCACAATAGATATGCATGTGTATGTAATTAGGTACAAGGAAAATGTCATGTACAAAAACGCACAAATAACAAAAAAATGCAAAATGCAAATTTATGACATCCTTTATTTTATAAATCTGAACAATCGTAGGCGCAAAAATGACATGTGTACAAGTGCTTGTGTAAAACATACACTGTTGTAATTCTTACGATGCACTGTGTCCCTTATCAAGGTGTCGCACCATTGCGTAAAAGTAGTCCCATATGGAATTTTGCAGTAGTACTTCTGCTGCACTGTTTCATGGAGCCGAGATGGCTTGGGGGTATATAATTAGGTATATAAGGTATATACTTAGATGCATTTGTAATGTATTTTGACAGGACTATTTTGTATTACTGGAGGAACAAAAGGTTGGGGTCATGGCCGTGAACAGGTGTTCCTCAGAGGGCAAATTTTAGGGTGTCTGTACTGGTTGGAATTTAGCAAAAAACGCAATCGGTTGACATATTTTTTTGCATTTTTTTGTAGGCCTATGGTCACGCTTTGGAGAACAATGGACCGAGAAGCCAAAATTTTGTCATTAAGTGGTCTGTGGAACTCTAAACATTGTTGATTTCGCTGTATTTTCAATGTGGCCAAAAACCAGTGGTGTGACACCTATATGAGAAGGGAGTGAAAGTATGAGAATCAGTCTGGTGACTATATTGTTTGACATAACCAGCTGAAATTTGGTATACAAGTAGCTGAGAGGCCTTGAAACAGGATCCTATCAAACTTTGGGCTGAGGTATGTAGAATTTAAATTTTCAATTAGACTTAGAATTTAAATTAGCAAAATTTCAAAGTTTACGGACTTGCTTGCTGAGAATTTTGTCCCAGTATCCTTTTCACCGAATGAAATCTATAGATATGCCGTCTGCAAGTTTTCAACTGGCAAACATTTGAATATCTGTTCAGATATGTGATTTAAATTCCATTTTAGAATTTTAAGTTCTATTTTAAATTCTTTTCGTTAAAATTTAAAATGGATTCATTTTTAGCTCCACTGGCCAAAGGCCAGCGGGCTAATGTCATGGCCCGGTGTCCGTCGTGCGTCCGTCCGTCCGTCCGTCCGTCCGTGCGTTAACTTTTATTTCAAACATCTTCTTCTCTGAAACTACCCATCCAATTTTCATGAAACTTCACAGAAATGATCCTGCCATGGTCCTCTTCAGAATTCTTGAAAGAATTTGATTCCTTCAAAAACTCTGGTTGCCATGGCAACAAAACTGAAAAATATGGGAAATCTTTAAAAATCTTCTTGTCGGAAACCATAAGGCATAGGGCTACCAAATTTGGCATGTAGCTTTATGTAGTAGACCTCTATCAAGTTTCTTCAAATTATAGCCCTGGGGTCAAAATTGGCTCTGCCCCAGGGGTCACAAGTTTTACATAGGCTTATATAGAGAAATCTTTAAAAATCTTCTTGTCGGAAACCATAAGGCATAGGGCTACCAAATTTGGCATGTAGCTTTATGTAGTAGACCTCTATCAAGTTTCTTCAAATTATAGCCCTGGGGTCAAAATTGGCTCTGCCCCAGGGGTCACAAGTTTTACATAGGCTTATATAGAGAAAACTTTAAAAATCTTCCTGTACCTAGCCATAAGGCCTAGAGCTACCAAATTTTGCATGTAGCTATATCTAGTGGGCCTCTACCAAGTGGGCCAAAATTTTAGCCCTGGGGTCAAAATTGGCCCCACCGCAGGGGTCACAAGTTTTACATGGGCTTACATAGTGACAACTTAAGAAATCTTCCTGTTTTGATTTTTTTTTTAAATTAGCCTTGCATCAGGGGTCTTATGTTTTACAGAGGCTTCATATGGACAAAACTTGAAAATCACCTTATTTTTATGGCTTTATCTTGTGGACTTCTACCAGGGTTCAAGTAATTAAATAGCTCTGGGATCAAAAATGGCTTTGCCCTGCGGGTCCCAACTTTCATATGGGCTTTTACAGAGAAAACTTTGTAAGTCTTCATTTTGAAACCATTTGGCTCAGCATTGAAATGTTTATTATTTATGGTTTATATTTATAAGCCAGTAGAGCGATACAGGGCCATCATGGCCCTCTTGTTTAGGAAGCGCCAGGAAAAAATTGAAAATACAGTTGATATGCATGCAAATGGCAAATGCTTGGCCTGGAATGGTAGTGCAAATAAGGTCGGATATGGGCAATTCAGATTCCAGGATCCAAGAGATCCTGCCGCGGCTGGGTTTCAAACCTGCACAGCCCACAGAAAGGCAGTTATGGTCAGTAAGAAATCTTTAGATATTGACTCAAAGTTTCATGCAAGCCACCTTTGTAATAACAAGCTCTGTGTTAAAAAAGACCATATTAACCTGGAGGAGAGTTTTGTAAATAATAGAAGAAAATGTTGTTTTTACGGGGACATCTGCAGTGGCCATAAAAATGCATTGCGATAGAAGGAGCTAGACTGCTTGTTGGACTTATGAGGCTGTAAGTACAATTTCAATACCTATAAGGCTCTTTGCCTATCTTTCGTTATTCTATTGTTGGTCCTTCTATCTTCACTGTCCCCAGACCTGTATTCATCTGTCCGCTGCCCTTCTTTTGAAAACATTGAGGCAGAAGGAGCCAGAAAATTAAAGCAGGCTTTAATCATATTAACCCCCCACCTCTCTCTCTCCCTCTGTCACTCTCTCTCTTTCTCTGTCTGTCTCTCTCTCTCTCATATGTTCGAAGAAGCAGGCTTTAAACATATACACCCCCCCTCTGTCTGTCTCTTTCTCTCTCTTCCTCCTTCCTGCCCCTCTCCCTCCCTCTCTCTCTCTCTCTCCCTCTGTCTGTCTGTCTCTCTCTCTCTCTCTCTTCCCGCTTCCTCTCTCTGTCTCTCTGTGTCTCTGTCTCTCTCTTCCCACTTCCGGCCTCTCTCTCTCTTCTCTCTCTCCTCTCTCTCTCTTATGTTTTGTGAAGCAGGCTTTAATCATATACAGCCCCCCTCTGTCTGTCTTTCTCTCTCACTGTGTCTCTTTCTCTCTCTTCCCCCTTCCCGCCTCTCTCTCTCTGACTTCTTTTTGTGTGACTCCATTTCGGCCAGCTTCAGGCCTCATCAATAGCGCTGCTATGCGACTAGACAGAGTTACTTCCCCATTTCTCTTTTATTTTTTGTGTACTTTCTTGCTTGTCTTGACTCTGTCCAAGGTTACGCGTTGACTTGTTTTGGTCTCTGGGCATAATTATGTATGAATGTTGTCATCTAAGACCCCTTTCACATAGTCGGGTTCTGGATAGCCCCTTTTCTGCATCAAGTGGTGCTCATGTTCTGGTCTTGCTCGGATAGCTTGTCTCTTTTTCCTGTATCGGCTTGTCTTTTTAAGCAACTAACTCAGCCTTCCCACATTTTCTACCAGAATGCTCTTTGATGAGAGTGTTGATGGTTTCCGGCATTTTCCCCATACTGATGATGCGGTTCCCTGTAAAATCATTCTCCATCTCTTTCAGACATTGTGACTGAAAATTGTACCGCTTCTGTGTGGCTGTGGCATCCTCAATGCGTGGTGAACTGTCTGTGACTGGAGATGTTACACTGTTTTCATCTATATGCTGTGAATATTCAGGTAGTTTCTTTCTTCTAGGTGAAAATAAATTCTCTTTCTTGAACAAGCTTAACGGCTTCTTCTTCTTTCTTTTTCGGTCTTCTCTATTCATTTTTCCCTATTATTCTATCTGTATCTAACCAAATCTATTTATCTGTTTTCTTCTCTCCCTATGAGTAATTCTGGATATTTATGGTCTTTTGTACTCTTCTTTCTGTCATTTACTCAAATCTATCCATCCAATGACCTACTTTCCCAATACACTAATCTTTTTGGGCAGGTACTGATAAGCCAAGCTGGGCTGGGTTATGCAATACCTTATCTAATAAATTCCAGCCATCTGGATGTTTTGTAAAGGGCCTGCTTCTCCCTGATTACATCAAAGACTGTCTGGTCTGCAGGTATTACTCAGCATTTTGTCATAGATGAAAACATTGCAACAAAAGGAGCCATATAGGTAAATTTTGCAGTACTGGTTTTAGTTGAAGATTAAGGTTCATGTCCATCATATACTATAAAGGTCCTCTTCTGTCCTTCTTTAATATATTCCACCCTCATTTTGACTGATAATATTTGATTTTAGAACAAAAAGCTTAGAATGGTGCATTTGGCTGGTCACATGGAAGATTTTAGGGGAAAAAAAATGAAGAAAACCCATAATTTTAGCCCTCAGAATGGGGATTTTTTGGTCATTTTGGCTACTCTTCATGCAATGTTTTCAATGTACTTAGTTGAAAAAGGGTTAAAAAGACAGAAGAAAGGGTCCAGAACAGCATACTTTTTATTTCATGTGAATCCATTGAGAATTGACTGTGATATGTTTGATTTTGTAGGAGTAGTCAAACGGCAAAAAATTTCCATTTTTCAAGGTCTTGGCTTCAAAATAAGTCATGTTAAGAAAAATTGGTTTTCTCTTTGAAAATGGCCCTGATTTGTCTCTGGCTCATTTTTTCCTAGTCGCAATACCCAGACTCAGCCATAGGACTAAAAAGACCGGACTTTAAAGTTGAAATCTGTTTTACATAGGTGTCGCAGCACTGCGATAGTTCTTCAGGGTTCTAGTAGTCAAAAGTAGTCCCATATGAAATTTTGCAGTAGCACTTCTGCTGCACTGTTTCATGGAGCCGAGATGGCTTGAAGGTATATAATTTAGATTTGCTTCAAATTTAGGCATTGTGGGACTACTTAGATGCGTTTGTAATGTATTTTGACAGGACTATTTTGTATTACTGGAGGAACAAAAAGTTTGGGTCATGGCCGTGAACAGGTGTTCCTCAGAGGGCAAATTTTAGGGTGTCTGTACTGGTTGAAATTTAGCGAAAAATGCAATCACTTGACATATTTTTTTTGCATTTTTTTGTGGCCTATGGTCATACTTTGGAGAACAAAATACTGAGAAGCCAGAATTTTGTCATTAAGTGATCTGTGGAACTCTAAACATTGTTGATTTCACTGTATTTTCAATGTGGCCAAAAACCAGTGGTGTGACACCTATATGAGAAGGGAGTGAAAGTATGAGAATCAGTCTGGTGACTATATTGTTGGACATAACCAGCTGAAATTTGGTATACAAGTAGCTGAGAGGCCTTGAAACAGGATCCTATCAAACTTTGGGCTGAGGTATGTAGAATTTAAACTTTTAATTAGACTTAGAATTTCAACTAGCAAAATTTCAAAGTTTTCGGACTTATCGGCTGATAATTTTGTCCCAGGATCCTTTACACCAAATGAAATCTATAGATATGCCGTCTGCAAGTTTTCAACTGGCAAACATTTGAATATCTGTTCAGATATGTGATTTAAATTCCATTTTAGAATTTTAAATTCTAATTTAAATTCTTTTTGTTAGAATTTAAAATGGATTCATTTTTTAGAAAGCGCTAGGAAAAAATTGAAAATACATGTGAATTGCGTGCAAATGGCAAATGCTTGGCCTGGAATGGAAGTGCAAATAAGGTCGGATATGGGCGATTCAGATTCGAGGATCCAAGAGATCCTGCTGGGGCTGGGTTTCGAACCTGCACAGCACACAGAATGGCAGTTATGGTCAGTAAGAAATCTTTCGATATTCACCCAAAGTTTCATGCAAGCCACCTCTGTGATAACAAGCTCTGTGTTAAAAAAGACCATATTAACCTAGAGGAGAGTTTTGTTAATAATAGAAGAAAATGTTGTTTTGACAGGGGCATCTGCAGTGGCCATAAAAATGCATTGCGGCAAAAGGAGCCAGACTGCTTGTTGGACTTATGGCACTGTAAGTACTGTTTTGATACCTATAAGGCTCTTTGCCTATCTTTTCTTATTCTATTGTTGGTCCATCTATCTGAACTGTCCCCAGACCTACATGTATCTGCCCTCCCCCCCCCCCCCCGTTTTTTTAAAAATATTGTGGCGCAGAAGGAGCCAGAATTACGTACAGGACCCCGCTTCCTTCCTTCACTCAATCCCCTACCCCTCTCTCTCTCTCTCTCTCTTATGTTTGCAGAAGCAGGCTTTAATCATATACTGCCGTCCTTCTCTGTCTGTCTGTCTCTCTCTCTCTCTCTCCCCCCCTCCTTCCCGCCCCCTTCTCTCTCTTTCTCTATCTTTTCTTTTTGTGTGACTCCGTTTCGGCCAGCTTTAGGCCTCACCAGTAGCGCTGCTATGCGACTAGACAGAGTTACTCCCCCTCTTCTCTTTTATTTTTTGTTTACTTCCTTGCTGTGTCCAAGGTTACACGTTAACTTGTATGAATGTTGTCATCTATGACGCCTTTCACATAGTCGGGTTCTGGATAGCCCCTTTCCTGCATCAAGAGGTGCTCATGTTCTAGTCTTGCCCGGATAGCTTGTCTTTTTTTCCTGTATTGGCTTGTCTTTTTAAGTGATTTACTCTCTAATGCCCTTCTTGATATCTGTTGATATCTGTTGTAACCGTTTCCGTGCCCAAATGCACAATGACGTACCGGAAACCGCCTAAAGTTTTTTCTTTACTGCCCTGTCGATTCTATTGTTTGACCATAGTATTTGGGCTGACAGTCTGCCAGTGAATGTCCTTCAGGAGCTGATATTTTTGCTGAGGGTAGCTGCTGCGGCTCTGTTAAAGGCTTCACATTTCTGTGTCGAAGTCTGTGAACTCACACTGTACACAGCAGCCTCGCTCAGCCTCATTTGTAGTATGACCTCCATTATGGACTTGAAGTTTTCGTCCATTCTTAAAAATGTTATTTTTGCAGGACCTAGTACATTTGACTTGTACCACCAGCAGCCGACACCTTCACTGGAACAGACCAGAGAGTCAATGGGACAATTACTGCAGTTTCCTGCATAACAGTCAACAGTGGCATTCCTGATTGAAGGTAAGTGTCTTAGCATTTGAGTTATATCCCCTTTTCCTCTCCTGGCCATTTCTTCAATTATAGCATTACATCTTAGTTTGATGTCCCTGGCTAGAGCTACTTGGGCCGTTTGTCTCTCTTTTTTGGTACAAAATGGAAACATCCCTATACTAAAATTGGCATTTCTTGTTTTTCTCTCCTGAGTAGCAGCTGGGTGGTTTTGATCCAGTTGTATGGTTACCTCCCAACCTTTCGTTAATTTATCGTGGAAGTCCTGCATGCCCAGGTATGCCTTAGTGTCTCTGTCTGTTGTTAGGGTTTTTACATAGAAGCCCTTAGGAGAAAGGTCCTCTGCTATGCTATATGCCATTCTTCTCTCTGAATGTGGCATTAAGTATCCAATGTCAACTGTACATCCAGCATGGCCCCCGGGACAGTTTA
This sequence comes from Tridacna gigas, assembly GCA_945859785.2. Taxonomy (NCBI): domain Eukaryota; kingdom Metazoa; phylum Mollusca; class Bivalvia; order Cardiida; family Cardiidae; genus Tridacna; species Tridacna gigas. Next base: position 27,543,903 of record OX244041.2, read on the forward strand.
CTTCGAACCCCTTGTTCTTTAGTTCGGCCCCTGTCCAACACAGTCTGTTCTCCACGGCTAGTCCTATGATGTACTTTAAGTCTGTATGATTTTTGCTTGCAATGGCATAGGCTTGTTAGGAACTCTGTCTTGGTTTGTAGGAGGACTTCATTTGGCTCCGGTTGTATCTTACATCCATTGATACGTCTATTTGTTTTGGTCCAATGCATTATGGTCACCGCTGTGCTCTTTAACTAGGTCCCACTTCTCAGCCATATCTGTTTTATTAATGTCCGTAACCTTGGAGCTGACTTCTACAGTTAGTTTCTGCAAGTGACTTGTTGCTGGAAATGGCAGGTCCATCTGACTGAACAAGATTCAGCACTCAAAATTCCCATGGGTGTGTCTAGCAAAGCCATGGCTAGGTTTGTATTGGGTATTTGTTTTGGGTATTTCATCATACATCTTCATCATCTGCGATTTATAATGACATGTCCTGCAGTAAAGTTGCAGCTTCATAGCAAGGCCATGTTTATGTTTTGTCTTGTAGACTAACTCAGCCTTCCCACATTTTCTACCAGAATGCTCTTTGATGAGAGTGTTGATGGTTTCTGGCATTTTCCCCATGCTAATGATGCGGTTCCCTGTAAAATCATTCTCCGTCTCTTTCAGACATTGTGACCGAAGATTGTACTGCTTCTGTGTGGCTGTGACATCCTCAATGTTTGGTGAACTGTCTGTGACTAGAGATGTTACACTGTTTTCATCTGTGTGCTTTGAATATTCAGGTAATTTCTTTCTTCTAGGCAAAAATGCAAAAATAAATTCTCTTTCTTGAACAAGCTTAACGGCTTCTTCTTTCTTTTTCTGTCTTCTCTATTCATTTTTCCCTATTATTCTATCTGTATCTAACCAAATTTATTTATCTGTTTTCTTCTCTCTCTATGAGTAACCCTGGATATTTATGGTCTTTTATACTCTTCTTTCTGTCATTTACTCAAATCTATCCACGCAATGACCTACTTTCCCAATACACTAATTTTTTGGGGCAGGTACTGATAAGCCAAGCTGGGCTGGGTTATGCAATGCCTTATCTAATAAATTCCAGCAATCTGGATGTTTTGTAAAGGGCCTGCTTCTCTCTGATTACATATAGACTCTCTGGTCTGCAGATATTACTCAGCATTTTGTCATAGATGAAAACATTGCAACAAAAGGAGCCATATAGGTAAATTTTGCAGTACCGGTTTTAGGTGAAGAGTAAGGTTCATGTCTATCATATACTATAAAGGTCCTCTTCTGTCCTTCTTTCATATATTCCACCCTCATTTTGACTGATAATACATGATTTTAGAATAAAAAGCTTAGAATGGTGCATTTGGCTGGTCACATGGAAGATTTTAGGGGAGGAGAGAAGGAAGGAAGCAGGGTCCTGTATGTAATTCTTGCTCCTTCTGCCACCATGTTTTCAAAACAAGAAGGCCATGATGGCCCTGGATCGCTCACCTGAGTCAATAGGCAAAATTTCACTCCATAATGATCTAATTTAAAACTCATCTGAGATATTATTAAGACAAACATTCTGACCAATTGTCAGGTCAATTGAGCTGAAAATGTGGCGTCTGGAATGTCCAAAATAACTTTCTTCAATTTGACCTAGTGACCTAGTTTATGACCCTATGTGACCATATTTCAAACTCATCCAAGACATCAAAACAAACTTGTTGACCAAGGTTCAGGTGAACTGGGCAAGAATTGCCACCTCTAGAGTGCCCACAAGGTATTTCTGTAATTTGACCTAGTGACCTAGATTATGACCTTATGTGACCCGATTTCAAACCCGTCTGAGTTTTCATCAAGACAAATATTCTGACCAATTTTCAGGTCAATTAAGTAAGAAATGTGGCCTCTAGAGTGCCCACAAGGTATTTCTTTAATTTGACCTAGTGACCTAGTTTATGACCCCAGGTGACCAAATTCCAAACTCATCTAAGATTTAATTAAGACTAACGTTTTGACCAATTTTCAAGCCAATTGAGAGAAAAATGTGACCTCTAGAGTGTCCACAAGGTATTTCTTTAATTTGACCTAGTGACCTACTTTATGACCCCAGGTGACCCAATTTCAAAGTTATCTGAGATTTAATTAAGAAAAAACATTCTGACCAATTTTCAAGTCAATTGAGTGAAAAATGTGGCCTCTAGAGTGGCCACAAGGTATTTCTTTCATTTGACCTAGTGACATAGTTTTTGACCCCACATGACCTAATTTCAAACTCATCCAGTTTTTATCAAAATATTTTTAATCATGAACATATAGAACTGTGTCACATTCCAATGTCTTTCATACTTAAGGTCTCAATGGTATAAAAGAGTTTGTTAGAAATTTGTATATTGTCTATGATCAATTAATGTAATTTTGTAAGGACATATGACACAAATCTAATTACCAGGGTATCATTTTGTACACACTTTTCGCTGTCTTTAAATTTTCTGCATGTCAAATGATAATTCTACCTCATGATTCATTCGGTTGTTAGACAAAATGGATTTTGGGATCCATAGTAAGGTGATGTATTGCTTGAAATAATGCATCATGAAGTTGCATCAAGCCCCTTTCTGCCAGAGCATGGCTAGAATATTTTGTTACAAAGATAAGTCTGGGAAAAGCTTTTTTTTTTTTTTAAATATGCCCAGTCTTTCTTCGCAACAAGATGGTATATTATTATATTGACACCATTGGTTCCAGAGTGATCAAATGTTATTGAAATCATTCAAATATACCACACAATCCCAACGACCCTGAGAAAGAAGCCTATAGAAAACATTGTGGGAAAAGGAGAAAATGTTGGTAACCAGCATTTTCTCCTTTACCCACAATATTTTCTACCCTATCAAAGTAAAAAATCATCATATTAACAAGATTTAATTTGTTGTCTGCAGATGCTTTGAATTTGGTCCAGTCCAAAAATTTGTCGTTTGGTAAAGAGTTGAAGAAACATAGACTGACAGAAAAACATTGGCTGTCACAGAGAAAAGAAACATAGACAGACAGGAAAACATTGGCTGTCAAAGAGAGAGAAACATTGGATTTACCTCTGGCTATCCTAATTGGCACTGTGAATGATTTGTCAACTGTTTTATGATGTGGTTTAATGCCCATTAGTGGTCGGAATTACTGGTTATTTCTTCAACATACTCTTTAATGGGTATATTAATGGGGTTGCATTTTTTTTTCAGTGTCAAATTCAAAAACTTTTCAAGTATATTCCCATTAAATTACAAAATAATGGTCATCATTTTCACCTAGAAGAATTTTAATGGCAAAGTTTTAATTTCAAATTCACCGTCCGACCTACAAAAAAGTCTTGATTCATTTAACGATTACTGTAATAGATGGCATCTACGAGTTAACGTTTCTAAGACAAAAGTTGTCGTTTTTGGAGCGTGCCAAATTAATAATCTCTCCTTTACTCTAGGTGGAATTAATCTCGAAGTAACAAATAAATATCATTATTTAGGGCTAACTTTTACTGGTAGCTGCTCTTTTCTCAATGCCAAAAAACATATTGCACAACAAGCCACCAAAGCATTGCATCTCTTGTATACAAAATGTAACAATTCCGATTTACCAATAGATCTTATGATTAAATTATTCGATCATACGGTACTCCCTATTTTAACATATGGATCGGAAATATTCGGTTACGAAAACATAAATATTTTGGAAAAACTTCATAATGATTTTTTGCAAAAAATTACAAAAGCACGAAAATCGACCCCGCTCTACATGTTATAAGGCGAATTGGGTAGATATCCAATCTCAGTCGTTATAAAGTCACGCATGATTGCCTTTTGGAATCGCCTAATAACTGGTAAAACATCAAAATTGTCTTATCAAATTTATACGTATACGATTAATCAGCCTAATAATGATTTTAAATGGATAAATCAAATAAAACATATTTTAAATGATGCCGGTCGACCAGATTTATGGTTAAATCAAAGCGATATCACTAGTAGACATATACATAAGCTGATTAAGCAGTCCTATATCGATCAATACAAACAATACTGGGCATCTCAACTTAGAGAATCAGAAAAGGGTAGAACTTACAATAGTTTTAAGAATTCGCATCAACTGGAACCCTATTTCAAACTTCTAAACAATTATGACGCGCTTACTTTATTCAAATTTAGAACTTCAAATTTTAGATTACCTGTTGAAGTTGGACGCTATGAATCAATTCCTTATCAAGACAGAATCTGCCAGTTATGTCAAGAGGAAAAAGTAGGATCAGAAGTTCACTATATGTTTGAATGCGAATCTCTATCTGCACAGAGAACGCTCCTTATGTCCGAACTAAATTTAACAAATGATGTCAGACACGAACTCGAATATTTCTTAACATTTAATGACGCAGACGCTCTCAAGCATCTATGTAAATTTCTGCGAGCTATAATGTCTAAATTCAATTAATCTGTTTCCAATGCCACCAGACAGACCGTCATTTTTCTTGCTACCTCAAGTGAATTTTTTACTTAATTGCTGAACTGACCACGAAATGTAGAAAAAAGTCATCACTTTTACTTACTATACTAATGTAAAAATTAGGAAGACTGCAGACAGGGATCAGACTGAGCAGCGTTTGCACTGCCTGATCTTTGACTGCGGTACATCACTTCACACCCTATCCTGTACGAATACTATTTTGAATTATAAATTTGCCTAAATAACAAATTTAAGTATTAATTACTTTCTATTTTATTGTAGACAGAAGCTAGACGGTATATCCCAGCATGCAATACGCAAGTTTATGAATTTCTATGATTATCGTAGGAGCGTGAAGTTTGAAGCCTTATTGTACCTAGATGACTCATATTATCCTATTCATGCCACATAGATTCACTAGAAACAATAACCTATATAGATCATCGTATCGCGAACTACTTTGTGCGTTTGAACGGGTAACGTCGTGATCCGGTCATCTACAGGACCATACCGAGTAGTAGCCCAGTCTTTCCCCTTCAATAATCCCCCGCCCTCTCTCTCTCTCTCTCTCTTTCTGTCTCTCTCTCTTTCTCTCTCTCTCCCTTTCGTTTCATGTTTCATTCCTTGTTGATAATCAGTCTTCATCTACCACTCCTTCCGGAAACTTTTATAATATACTTGTATGTCATAACCCCATGTTGTACCTGTTTGTACCTGGGTCGAATAAAAGAATTGTTCTGTTCTGTTCTGTTCCGGCAGTGAATATAGTTTCACTATATGTAATTGCAATTAGTTTTTATTTACCTGCATTAATGGCCCCATTAATTTTTTGAATTAATTGGCATTAAAATTGTAAGATTATGAAGTAATGACCCCATTAATATTTGTATGCCATCACATTAAGGGTACTTGACAAAATTTGATGTTTATCATGGCAGTTTCATGGGCAAATTGGCCATTAATTATGAAAATAATGGCTATAAGCCAACACCATTAAAATAATAAAAAAAAAGGATTAGTGGGTACCTTTAATGGTTTTGTTACTATTAATTGCCAATCTATGGCGTTTAACCCTTTCCCAAACGACAAATTTTGGACTGGTCCAAATTGAAAGAGTTTGCAAATGACAGTTTTAAATTTGATGAAAATGGCAGAAAGTTCTCAAAAAGGGTAGAAAACACTGTGGGAAAAGGAGAAATTGTACTGCAGACATGTGAAAACCAGGGCTTGTTTGGGAAAGGGTTAAATGGTATTTTAATTGTTATCTTCTGCAGTAGTGCATTGGCAGTAAATTGAAATAAATCAAGAAAGTGAAGATGCTTGCAACTCCACAGTGGCCTACTGGCTGATATGATTTGTAAAGCACGTGTTCAAAATTCAACTGTAGCTGGAGCTATACAGGTAGTTTCCTTCAAAATTTAACCTCCCCTAGCTTTATTGCCAGTAATATCAGTTACTGACCCAGTAAACATGAGTAAATGTACAGCTACTGCTATACAGTTGAAATACTGTTTAAAATAGATTTATTGCATTGTACCATATATCAATCAAATACATTTGAGCCACACTCTAGAAAAAGGGGACTTAATGCATCTCCATGATGCATGACACCAATCAAGCCATCACATAATTATGGATCCATAAAAGCCACTTTTTTTAACCACCAACAGTTAATCATGAGGTAGACTGATCCTTGGACATACATAAAATTGACCACTAGCGAAGAATTTCGGCCCAGATCAGCCTGCACGGACTGTGCAGGCTGACCTGGGTCAGTACTTTTCGCAGATGCATTAAGCCCGCTTTTCAGAGCATGGCTCATTTACTTGTTTCTGTTTCTCTTCCTACCTTGGATGCTCTATGATGGAAAGTTTTACGTGAACAGTTTTTTTTGCCCAAGATACGGTAGCCAGTATAAGCTTTAACAACAGTGATGTGGACTATTGAATTAGGATTACCAGTAAGGTAGGATTAAGTGTGATATTTTGTGACAATTGTTTTTCATGACAAAAAGGAAAATTATTGAAAGATACTAAACTTTACTTCCAGTTTAACCCTTTACCACATACTCATGGCTTTTAACAACCCTGAGAGAGAAGCCCTTTGAAAACATTGTAGAAAAAGGAGAAAATGCTGGTAACCAGCATTTTCTCCTTTTCCCAGAGTGTTATCTACCCTTCCCAAAACAAATCTTAATTTTTGAGTTGCATTTATTTTGTCATCTGCAAATGCTTTCAATTTGGACTAGCATAAAATTTTGTCGTTTGGTAAAGGGTTACAGTTTTAATTCATGTTTATGAACTTAAAAACAAAAACACATCTTACAAAATTCGAGACCAATAAAAAGTATGTTTGAGCAAACTGCAATTGTTTTTACTATCTACACATTTTCAAGCTTTTAAACCATGTATGCAATGGTCCTTTAGCAAACAATCCTGTGTTTTAATGACCCCAAGGGAGATAGCTTTAGAAACTTCATTGGAGGAGAAAATGTTAGTAACCAGCATTTTCTTCTCGTCCCTCATTCATTTCTAATATTTCAAAGACAAATCTAATCCTTTATGCCACGCTGAATTAGTTGTCTAAAAACACTTCCAATTTGGACTTGTCCAAAATCTGTCATCTGGTAAATGGTTAACCCATTTCTGCACATGGTTTTTAACTCTTTACAAACAACAAAATTTTAGACTTGAAAGTATTTGCATATGATAAAATAAATGGGACTCAAGTATTGAAATTTGTTTTTGAAAGGGTAGAAAACATTATGGGAAAATGAAAAAAACTGCTGGTTACCAGAGAATTTTAACAATGTTTTCAAAAGTCTTCATCTCTAGGGTCGTGAAAACTCAAGATTGTTTAGTAAATGGTTAAACCAACAAAAACCTTTTATAAAGTACTTCACACAATAATCTTTCCAAGCCACTAGCTGCTTTCCCACATGTCACAATAGTTATCATTATTCCTAAGAAATTGGCCAAGCCAGGAATCAAAACACTGACCCCCTGTTCTCAAGTCCTTGACTGAGCTACATGGGCTTGGTCCTGTTCATAAGGAAATACCTGTGAATAGTAACATATGAACCAGGCTATAGCAAAAAGGGGCTTAATGCATCTCTGTGATGCATGATATCTAGCAAGTCATAACATGATCATGGATCCACAGAGTTCATTTTTTTCTAACAGCCAACTGAATCATGAGGTGGAATGGTCCTATTACATACAGAAAATTGTCCAATAGCGAAAAGTTTTGGCCCAGGTCAGAACTGGCTCAATTCCGGATTTTCATAATTCTAGCTATTAAGAGTTGTCGTTCGTGCGGAACGGTATACCAACTTCCGGTTTCAATTACAGTTAATGGGAAGAGACTGTTGAATCATTGAATGTCATAATTACAGTGGTAGGATTGGTAAATTTGGAAAAAAAAAAGTAACACTACGCAAAGTTCCCAAAGAGTATTACACGAAAAAAGCACGGATAAGAGCAATCAGCAGGAAAAACTGGAAACAGACATTGTATACCCGAGTTTGTCCTGACCACTTCACTCAGAGATGGCACTTGACCGAAATCAGTGAATCGTAATAAAATACAGACAGAAAATCTCCCAAGACGAGAAAGCCGAAATCAAATGGAAACGAGGCCAATTTCAAGATCTCAGCCTGTAGATTTCACCAGAGCCTTACATCATTACTCGTGAGTATAATACTTATTTATTGTCATACCAGGCGGTTTGACGCTCACAAGTTTTGACGTCCTTGTTGTTTTGTTCAATCAGTTGGTGTGAGCAGCCTCTTTGGAAGCCATACTCTGCTCAGCTGCACTCTATACACACCATTTGCCACACTCTTTTCAAACATGTGGAAAATTAGAGACCCTTTGATAAGATTTTCAATATTTTATCATCCTAGTCTCAATAATGAGACGTTTGTGGTGCTTCTTTTCTTTTTCATTTGGACATTTACTGTGCAACGCACCATCTCAAGTCCATTATGAATTTTCTGGTAGCAAAACTACAGTGCTGTACTGACTTTCTGTTTTGTCGGTTTAATCCCTATTGCAGCAAAATGCAATTGATTTTTAGTGACACACATGGCTAGGACAAATTGATAAAATTGTTCATCACCTAAAGAACTTGTAGAAGTTGTTTATAACATGTACATGTAAATCTCGAAAAGGCTAATGAAGTTATCATGTTTGACGGCCATTTTGTGTATACTTTTGGGAATGTAAACACCTTGAGTAACAGATGAATTAAATTTTTTTTCATATGCTTAGTGTTTAAACTGAAAATATTTGTACTTGAAACAAATGATTATTGAATAAGTAAGCTACAGGTATGTTCAAATTCTAGTTTTGTCCTCTGTTTGTTAAAATAAGAGAGTTTCAAAGTGCGCACAAAATCTGTGCACAGATTTCAGCTGATTTTTTCATGATCGTCTCTGTAGGTGGAGGCAACCAATCTAAAACTAAAATCGCCTTCAGGGACAGTTATCTGTACTATTTATCATCCCTGGTGACTTTTTTTTGTTATTTAACAAATTTCAGTTTTGTACATTTATAAAAGTCTAAAACTTTATATTTACGATCACGAGAAAACATATGCGCTGATGAAATGTCACCATTGCTTATTCTTAAAAGCTGGATAACAATCATATGACAAGAAGTTTGTTTGTTGTAAACTGTAACTTTTTTATAACTTAACTCATAACTGTTTATGGATCAATTGGTGCCCCAGGCAACTGGACATTCAAATGTTAAAATCTGTGTTTCTTTTTGAGATAAGATGTTGAGGGTACTCATTACAATCATCTTCAGACATTGATTATGGAACAGAAACTATGGTTTTAACACATGTTTACCCCCTGTAAACTGTAGCAATGTAAATTTTTCAAATACAGCAGTGAGTATCAGATTTGAAAAATCTGAAATAGCTCATATGTCTGAAAGATAGAAAAAATTGTACATGTTGTTAAATTTCTGGTTTGCTTGTCCAAGTATCAAATTTGGTTGTGCATGTGAAAGTAGAGGGATATATCACTCAAAAAAGAGCAGACCATTAAAAGGCGCTGTTTCGTATGAGTGTAAACAAACATGGATGCTCCGGTGGTCTATTGAAAAAGTTGCAAAAATTTGACTTATTCAAAATTCAAATTACAATCAAGAGTGATATAAATATGCAGTCATAGATAACATGCTACAGCTGCTATACATTGCATTTGTTTATATAATTAAGTCATTAAACTAATGATACAGAAGCTAAAGTGCTTAAGGGCGTCCAAACTAATGACTCTAGGATATCAACTTGTTTTGATCTTTGAATTAACCCTTTAACAGACGACAAAATTTTAGACCTGTGCAAATTGAAAGCATTTGCAGACGACAATTTCAGTGTGGTGCACATGGTGCAATTTTCCTTTGATAGGGTAGAAAACATTGTGGGAAAAGGAGAAAATGCTGGTTACCAGGATTTGCTCCTTTTCCAACAATGTTTTCAAAAGGCTTCATACCCATGGTCATTAAAAGGCGACATTGTGTGGTAAATGGTTATAGAAAGCAGCTTTTAAGTTTATACAAATCCACGGCCAGTGAAGAAAATAGAGAGTGCAAATGTTTATATCCATGAATTTGGCGGTTTTCATTTATTCCTAAAATATGATGCAGAATTAAAACAATATGTTAATTTTGTGAGGCAATACGCACTTATTAAATGTTCACAGCTTGTCATCAGAGAATTGACAGGTTTATGACTTTCATGTGACTTTCATTCATCATCAGCAGTTTACCTTAGAAAAGAAAATATCATGACCATTGAAAATACATGCACATCACCAAGAAATCCTATGTGGTTGCCATAAAATTTTCATTTGTTGACAAATGAATATAGGTCAATAATTTTTAAAGAGGTGAATTTAAATGATTGTAAAAGGTTACAGATTTTACATACAGATACATTTTACTAATTTCCAGTTTACATGATTTAGGATTGAAGGAAATGTTGCTAAATTGGCAAAAATACCCTACTCAGGGATATATGATAGTATGGAAATATATTGTCGTTATTTTGTTTTTCGTCAATGTCACAACCTTTATGGTCTAAATTGAAAGTAATGCAGATGACAAAAGAATTGTGGCTCAAAAATAGAAATTTGTTAAGGGAAGGGTAGAAAACATTTGTGGGAAATGGAGAAAATGTGGTTACCCACATTTTCTCTTTTTCCTATTACATTTTCAAAAGGCTTCTTTCTCAGGATTGGTAAAAGTTGGGATTGTGTGGTAAAGGTTTAAGTTGCAAAGATGCTTCTGACTGGAATGTATGGTAACAGGTTATAAAATTATCATATTTTATGAATCTTCACAGGTATTCTCTGACAGCCTATAGCAAGACCATAAAGCCAAAATGTCCAGTTGCTGATTCCAGTTTTACTCAAGCCACACAGACATATGAACTGCCTAGAATTTTGGAAAATGTGACTTTGTGTAATAAGGAAAATTCTATAGTGGGAACTGATTTCACTGAATTTTCTGAGACATTCAACCACGTTCAGCCCAGTGTATCTGTTGGTATAGATGTATCACTCCCAGAAATCTGCATAGAAAAAATTAAACATTTAAATGATCTGATAATGTTTTACACTGGATTTACAGATTTCAAGACATTCCTGTGTTTGACTCCCTTATGGAACATGGTGCTGATAAATTGAGTACTGAATCTGTTGGTGAAATGACTATAAATAGCTTTGGGTGGAAACGAAAGTTGCGTCACATTGATGAATTTTTAATGGTGATGATGAGGCTTAGACTTGGTTTACTTGTAAAAGACTTTCGTTTCAAAATATCTGCAAGTGCAGTTTCAAAGATTTTTAATTCATGGGTCTTGTTTATGTGTGAATGCATGCAATCACTTGTCATTCTTCCCAGACTTGATGTTCTACAAGCATCTGTGCCAAAGTGTTTTGAAAAATTCTCAGACACAAGAGTCATACTTGACTGTACAGAGGTTTATATCCAGAGTCCATCATCTTTAGAAAATAAGTCATTAACCTACTCCTGTTATAAATTGCATGATACCTCTAAGGCATTGGTTGGAGTCAGTATGACTGGAGCAGTTGTCTTTGTGTCTAAATTGTGGCCGGGATCTACCTCAGATGTTGAAATAACTAGAAAGAGCTGTCTGTTTGAGCAACTCAACAAAGGAGATGCAGTGATGGTTGATAAAGGTTTCATACACATCCAGTCAGATTGAAACCATTAGGTGTAAAGCTGTACTGTCCTCTGTTCAAGTCAAAAACTCAGTTTAGCAAGACTGAAGTGGAGACCACAAGAAGGATTGCCTCAGCACACATTCATGTTGAGAGAAAAATGGAGCAAATAAAGAATTACAGAATTCTGCAAGGTGTCCTGCCTTTAGCTATAAGTGACTTTGCTGATCATATATTCTTTCTTTGTTCAGCAATGACAAACTTGCTACCTCCACTTGTTTCAGAGTAAGGGTGAAAATTCAGTGTACATGTTCTTCACATACCAATATGTCTTGTTTAACCCTTTCCCACACAATCCTAAGTTTTAAGGACCCAGACAGAGAAAGCCTTTGAAAACATTGTGGGAAAAGGAGAAAATGCTGATAACTGGCATATTCTCCTTTGCCCACAATGTTTTCTACCCTCTCATATACAACGATCACTATTTCAGCTCCATCTAAGTTGTTGTCTGCCAATGCTTTCAGTTTGGTCTAGTCCAAAATTTTGTCATTTAGTAAAGAGTTAATCTTATTGAAGTAACAAATTATAGACTCCTTTAGAATTCAAGCTTCTGCTGATGACAACTAGGCCTACTGAAAAATTCCCAAAGACTCCTGGTTCTCTTATCTGGAGAGAAATCATTGAAGAAATAGAAGAAATCTTTTGTTCTGAGCCTTTTCTTCTTTTTCCACATTAATATGAAGTCTTTCACTGCCTTAAAGACAAGGAATTGTTGTAAAATGGTTAGTGTTCTTGTAGACCTGCTATGGAAAATGCTAAACAAATGTGTCTTCAAACTTAATATTGTCTGTACATACAATTATAAGTTAGATGCTACTTATAAACATGTACATGTATTCATAAAAAATAACATAGACTTGAACTTGAGATATAATCACGTGAATTCTATTTTATATGTTGTTCATAGATATATATGTATTATTATTTTTAGTTATTAAAAATAATAATCATTACTGATGCGATGACGAGTGCCGAGTGTCATTGTTTACCTTGGTTACGGTGGAATAGAGATACGTGGTTGTTTTGATTTCTTTAGACAATCTGAATAAGGTCACTGGCTGGTATAAAAGCCCGTGCTCGGCTGTCAGACATGCTCTCTTACAACATAGGCTGGTAGTTCGACAAGCGCAAAAAAACAGAGTGAATATATGGCGTCGAAGCAATGAGGCAGGAAGAGGAAGGCAGAGGACAGCGGTAATGCACGGCTACTGGAGCCTGACGCAGGTATATTACCCCCTCACAGTTTAGGTAACATCTGTAATGTAATTGACTTCGAAGAAATTATTTCGGCTGCTAATATTTTACCAAGACAAAATACCCCTGACAGTTGTGACGTGGCTGCCACGTCGTCTGCTAGTATTTCAGTGCAGCAGGCCGTCGCTTCATCTCCTCTTAGCCCAACTCATGTTGTTTCTTGTAGTCCTACGGTTTCCTCACGGACTCCATTGGGTACATTACCTGCTTTATTTGAACCTACTTGCATTAATGGGCAAGGACCTGAGCCTTTAAGACTTCAGAATGAAGATTTAGCCACCCACGTCCCAACCTCGCTTAAAAGACAAATTTGTCAAGGACAATATATTAATCTTGCTTTAATGCTCAAGGGTGCAATCGAACTTGACAATTTCTCGAGATGTTCGGTTTTTGAACTGTCTGCCGCGGGCTCCTTGGAGTCAAAGCCTAAAGAATTAAAGGAAAAAATTCCTAATATTGAAAACTGGACTGACGCATTTTTGATTTATGCGTCCGTTTATTTAGCGGCACACCCGGACAAAACCTATGAGTTATTACACTACATGTGGTCGATTCGTGAGTGCGCGGCCCGCCAGGGTGGTTTTGTTTGGCGCGAGTACGATGAACAGTTCAGGCTACGCCAAGCTTTAAGCCCATCGTCACGGGATAAACTAAACCCAGACCTCTGGTGGAGGTGTGTTCAAGTTGTTTTTATACCACCCTCTCAACCCAGCCCAAGAGCGATTCTGAAAGGCACATGCAACTTGTTCAATGACTCGGTATGTACCTATCGTCGTTGTAGGTTTCGCCATGCTTGCTCGAACTGTGGCCTTCCCCCATCCAGCAGCTCTCTGCCCAACAAAAAATACCGCTGTAAATAGGCCGTCATCTTCTCAGCCGTCAGCTTCTCAGTCCAATAATACTTTTCGCAGCAATGCAGCGGCCAGCCAGGGCCGCCAAGCCTCAAACTTCAATCTGCCAAGAATTTAAGTGGGCAGCTTGCAACTTGAGTTTAGATTTAGCTCCTTCACCAATTAGGATAGAAGTTTTAGAACATATACTAGGGAAAGGAGACTATATGAACGCACAAATACTTTTGAATGGTCTTAAAAATGGTTTTGATTTACATTACAAGGGTCCGAGAATTTCAAGATTAAGCAAATACCTTAAATCGGCATTCGAAAATCCATCAATTGTTCGTCGAAAATTAGAAAAAGAAATTGCGTCAGGAAGAATGGCTGGTCTGTTTCAAGAGAAACCTTATTCGAACCTAATAGTCTCACCAGTAGGACTCGTGCCCAAGAAAGCCGCTGGCGAATATAGATTAATTCATCATCTATCTTACCCTGAGGGCACATCTATTAATGATGGCATTGCTCGCGAATATTGCTCTGTTCAGTATACTAGTTCCGACGAGACAGTGCATTTGGTTCAAAAATTGGGTAAGGGCTGTAAATTGTTTAAAATGGACCTTAAAAATGTGTTTTGTTTAATTCCGATTTGCCCCAAAGATTTCGAATTGTTAGGTATCTATTTCGAAGGTCACTTTTTTGTGGACAAAACCCTTCCTTTTGGAGCATCAGTCAGTTGCAAAACGTTTGAGATGTTTTCGTCTTTCTTAGAGTTTTTTGTTAAGTCGCGCATGACATCCGGTGAGTTAATTCACTATTTAGATGATTTCTTAGGAGGAGATAAAACCAACGAAGATTGCGTCGCTCTCATGTCACTATTCTCTAACTGTATGCATGAGCTCAATGTTCCTCTGGCAGACGAAAAAACTGAAGGGCCGTCCAAAGTTCTGTGTTTTTTAGGTCTCGAACTCGACACAGTTAAAATGGAAGTTCGCATTCCAGTTCCAAAAATATCTGAAGTTCCCCATAAAATCAGAGAGACTCTCGGAAAGAAACGTATAACTTTAAAGGCTATGCAATCGTTGATTGGCTCGCTGAATTATTGCTGTCGGGCAATTCCTGCGGGTCGGCCCTTTTGTTGTCGCTTGATAAACTCCACCTGCGGTCTTAAAAAACCCCACCATCATATACATGTCACGAAGGCAGTGAAATCCGACCTCTCCATGTGGTTGACTTTTTTTGATAACCACAATGGTATTTCAGTTTTTAATGACCATTTTTGGTCTTCGAACATTGACGAGAATTTATTTACTGACAGTGCCGGCGGTTTTGGCTGGGGCATGGGTATTTACTACAAAGGCCACTGGTGCATGGCTGAGTGGCCTGTGTCATGGCATGACTCACTTTTAACACGGGATATAACATTCCTAGAACTATTTCCAATTCTAGTTGCAGTGCATTTATGGGGGGTTAACCTGGCTAACAAAAAAATAATGTTTCACTGTGATAATTCGGCTGTGGTACATATTTTAAATTCTACTTCTTCTAAATCTGAAACGGTCATGAATTTAATCAGACCCTTTGTACTCAAATGTTTTGAGAGCAAAACATGTTGCAGGCGTATCTAACTCTGTGTGCGATGCATTGTCCCGTTTTCAGGTCGCCAGGTTCAGAGAGTTAGCACCGGAAGCCAATCCGGATCCCACCCCAATTCCAGAATACCACTGGAAGATCTACAATGTAGAGCCCAACAGATACTGCAGGCAGGCCTCGCAATGAATTCAAGGTTAACGTATGGTACTGCTATCAATGCATTTTCAAAATTCTGCAGCGAGTACAATTTGGTAGCAGCATGGCCAGCTGAGCAAAATCAAATACTTCTGTTTATATCTTACTGCTTCAACAAAGGGTTTTCGCCTCGTACAATCAAAACATATGTGGCGGGTATTAATTATTGGCATAAAATATGCAGCTGGTGGGATATAAGTCGTGTATTTATAATAAGTAAGATGCTGGAAGGCTGTTCTCGATTACGTCATAAGACCGATGACAGGGCACCTATTACTATGCCTGTATTGGAAGCAATCGTGGGTCAGTTAAGTTACATGTGTTATGATTCCCATGAGGTTAAGCTGTTTATGGCATTATGGACTTTAGCGTATTATGGTTTATTTCGGGTGAGTGAATTGGTTCTAACCAATAGGCAGATGCCAAATTCGCATGTCCAGCGGTCAGATATAATCTTTTCCGACGATGGTATGTTTATTGAAGTAAAATTGCGGAAGTCCAAAACAAACCAAGCAGGCCTTCCTACGATCTTAAAAATCCCTGCTGAAAATTCCAGTCTTTGCCCGATATGTATGTTGAATGCATTCTTGAATGTAAGATTTAAAGATGATGGTTCTTTTTTCTGTCATGCGGACGGTTTACCCGTCACTCGCAGTCAATTCGCCGCAGTACTATCTAAATGCATTTCACGAACAGCATACAGACTTGAATCATACAAGACACACAGTTTTCGCATCGGATGTGCGTCCGATTTGGCTGTTGCAGGCTTAAGTAGCGACGCAATCATGACATTAGGTAGATGGAAATCAAACGCTTACAGACTTTATATTCGGTAATAACTGTTTTATCATGTTTTCAGCTTCAGACATTTGGGTATTTGGTGATTCTATACTGCATTGGGCTGGACTTAGAGCATGCCAGACGGCAAGAGAGCATTTGAAGCTGCCGAACGACACTCGAGTTGCCTGGTGGTGCCGCAGGGGTATGGGTTGGTGGCAGTTCCGGCATGACGTGGAATGCCACATTTTATTGCGTCCACAACCAAAAATCATTTTGCTACATTTGGGGGGTAATGACCTGGTGTCTTCATCTTTGTCATCCATACGCAGCATTATGGAGCGGGAATTCACTTATCTTCAGGAGGCAGTTCCTGACTCCATTATCATTTGGGTTGATGTTTTACAGAGGTGTAATTGGAATGCACCCGACCATTCATTGGCGACGATGGAAAAGAAACGAAAGCGTATAAATAGGTTTGGTCAGCAACAAGCTTCCTTGCATCCAAAATTCGATCTTTTAAGTGTAGACATAGATATGGAGACACCGGGTTTTTATCGTCCAGATGGTATCCACTTGTCTAATGTGGGCTTGGAAACGTATTTGTTTTCTGTGCAGGAGGTTTTACGGAAGCACTGCTAAAAACTGCATGTCAAATGAAGATTATGTATTCAGTACGTAGTCATATCTTATCGTTGCATCATGTCTTCTCAGGCGAGGTTTGGCGGATGAATTTAGTGCTTTAAGGAGCATAAATTCATTGTGGCGGAAACTTGCTTTGAGAAGTAAAAAACCGTTTTTTCAGGGGGTTTCTGGCGTGCTTTGCGCGGGTAGTTAAAGGTTTACTTGGAAATCTCAACAGGCAGCAGGGCTGGTTTCACTCCGCTGTGCTGCCGATCTAAGCCACAATCTTTACGCCACCTTCTTTCTACTTAACTATTAAGTTGATCGTTCTCTCACATTTTTATTGATTGATTTTTGAGTTTATATTTTACCTGGAAGAGTAAGTAAAGCATTTCTTCCTGTACTAATTGTCCGTCTTGTTGTCGAGTCATGAATAAGTATTATTATTTTCAGTTATTAGAAATAATAATCATTATTGATGCGATGACGAGTGCCAAGTGTCATTGTTTACCTTGGTTACGGTGGAATAGAGATACGTGGTTGTTTTGATTTCTTTAGCCAATCAGAATAAGGTCACTGGCTGGTATAAAAGCCCGTGCTCGGCCGTCAGACACGCTCTCTTACAACATAGGCTGGTAGTTCGACAAGCGCAAAAAACCCTCCCGCCCATACCCCCAGTCGAGTACTTGCAGCCTCATTCACTTACGCAGGAGCCATAACTAGGTTCGGTGGTATATTTGGTAGTTGTTTTCTAAATCTGGTTATAGAGTAGTTTTATAGTTCCGTCATATTGAACTGGTGTTTAATTCCGTTTGTTTTATGTACTGTCATGAGTTACAGACCTGACTGTGTTCGTTAATTAATGGGTAATGCTGGTATTAATGTATAAAGTTATATCTTAATTCAGTTCTTTCCTTTCTTAAAGTGTATAGGTCGTACGATGGTCCAACTTAAAGGATTTCTCTATACATCTAAGACTCAGCTGGCCATAAATATTGTCATCATGTCCTTGGTAACCTGGGATCCGCTCACGAAAATCCTACAACATACATCACCTACAATCGACCTTGGCGTTGATCTCTGGCTGCTTCACAGCTACCTTCGGTTCTTAAAGACTCAAACACTTTATTACTGTGTAATTAGATGAATTCTGTAATAGATTTACAAGTAACATTTAGAATTATACATGTTAAGTTAGTATATAGGTTGTTCGCAAGTCATAGCTATGTATATTTACATTTCACATTAATGTTTAATGTCATTTAAATCAAAATTGTATATATAGGGGTAGGAAGCCCTACTTCCGGGTTTATTTACATGTTTGTTATTTTCTTAGGAAATAAAATTACCTAATTGTCGTGGCTTGGATCAAGGTGAGACATATTAAGTACACCAAGTAAGCAGTCAATTGCGTCAAATTCGATTGCTTCAGTATGTTAACCATAGATGCAGTGGGCGTTCTGGGCCTCGGCACTCTCCGTTCGCTCAATGCGTTTCTCTTCCAGTCCCCCAAGTTAAATCCGTTTTTTGTAGTTTTTACCGGGTACTTATCGCGTGTCTGGTGTTATAACTAGCTGTACCATTCAGTTCGATAATAGAGTAATCCCCGTTCTGACACTCTGTGTGTGTTCGTGTTATTAGTCCAGATTTACCTGGAATAGTGGGGTGCTAAACTATTCAGGTGTTTTTTTTTTTTGTCTCTGTCCGCAAATGGTGCAGGGCTGCACGTCTCAGGCAGTGTGGTGTGTTCCCGGGGTGTAGAAGCTACACATTCCCAGACAGTGCTGTCTGTGTTTAAATGGTTTGTAGAAGCTACACGTTCACTGACAGTACTGTAGGTGTTACAAGTCCATGTTCAAGGTGGA
The DNA here is from genome assembly GCA_945859785.2 of Tridacna gigas. Lineage (NCBI taxonomy): Eukaryota > Metazoa > Mollusca > Bivalvia > Cardiida > Cardiidae > Tridacna > Tridacna gigas. The sequence continues at coordinate 27,562,766 of OX244041.2, forward strand.
CAGGTTTGTTAGTTCGTACTGCCAGGTTTCCGTGAGTTGCCCGTTCGATTTGCGTACCACGGATGGCCTCTATAGGTGCAGTGCGTAGTAGTTAGTCTTAAAATAAAAGTTGTCAGCGGAAACTCGCTTTGAGAAGTAAAAAACCGTTTTTTCAGGGGGTTTCTGGCGTGCTTTGCGCGGGTAGTTTAAGGTTTACTTGGAAATCTCAACAGGCAGCAGGGCTGGTTTCACTCCGCCGTGCTGCCGATCTAAGCCACGATCTTTACACCACCTTCTTTCTACTTAACTATTAGGTTGATCGTTCTCTCACATTTTTAGCTCCACTGGCCGAAGGCCAGCGGGCTTATGTCATGGCCCGGTGTCCGTCGTGCGTCCGTGCGTCCGTGCGTCCGTCCATCCGTGCGTCCATCCGTCCGTGCGTTAACTTTTATTTCAAACATCTTCTTCTCTGAAACTACCCATCCAATTTTCATGAAACTTCACAGAAATGATCCTGCCATGGTCCTCTTCAGAATTTCTTGAAAGAATTTGATTCCTTCAAAAACTCTGGTTGCCATGGCAACAAAACTGAAAAATATTGGAAATCTTTAAAAATCTTCTTGTCTGAAACCATAAGGCATAGGGCTACCAAATTTGGCATGTAGCTTTATGTAGTAGACCTCTATCATGTTTCTTGAAATTATAGCCCTGGGGTCAAAATTGGCTCTGCCCCAGGGGTCACAAGTTTTACATAGGTTTATATATAGAAAACTTTAAAAATCTTCTTGTCTGAAACCATAAGGCATAGGGCTACCAAATTTGGCATGTAGCTTTATGTAGTAAACCTCTATCATGTTTGTTGAAATTATAGCCCTGGGGTCAAAATTGGCTCTGCCCCAGGGGTCACAAGTTTTACATAGGTTTATATAGAGAAAACTTTAAAAATCTTCCTGTACCTAGCCATAAGGCCTAGAGCTACCAAATTTTGCAATTAGCTTGATCTAGTTGGGGTCTACCAAAAGTGCCCAAATTATAGTCCTGGGGTCAATTTGGCCTCATGCTGGGGGGGGGGGGGTTCACAAGATTTACATAGGCTTACATAGGGAAAACTTTTAAATCTTGGTGTACATAGCCATAAGGCTTAGGCTACCAAATTTTGCATAATTATAGCATTATCTAGTGGACAACTACAAAGAGGGCCCAAGTTACAGCCCTAGGATCAAGTTTGGCCCTGCACCAGGGGTCACAAGTTTTACATGGGTTTATGGAGTGAAAAGTTCAGAAACCGTCTTGTTACTAGCCATAAGGCCAAGAACTCCCAAATTTGGCATGTTATTCTTCTAATACACATATTCCCCATTTAGTCCGACTGTAGCCCTGGGGTCAAAGTTTTATAAGGGCTTATATAGTGAAGACTTCTCTTCATGGTTTATATTTATAAGCCAGTGGAGCGATACAGGGCCATCATGGCCCTCTTGTTATTGATTGATTTTTGAGTTTATATTTTACCTGGAAGAGTAAGTAAAGCATTTCTTCCTGTACTAATTGTCCGTCTTGTTGTCGAGTCATGAATAATTACCATTAAAAAATGTCAACAAATGGTGCTACTGAGCAGTTTATTTGTAATTGAAATCTAAACAAATACACTTCTCAGTAAGTCCATAATATTGTAAGATTTTTAAAGCCTGTTAGTTTGCAGGAATTGGGTTTCTATGACAATATACCATGACATTAAGGAAATCTATTTTCAAGAAATTTTGAACAGAGGACATGATGAATATATGATGACAAATGATCAAACTAGCATACCGCACAGTGCTTAGGTGGGCTGTAACTGTAGGAAAGGGAGAAAATATTGCAATTGGTAATTTCTTTTTTTCCTACCACTGTGATTATGATATTCAACGATACAACAGTTATCTTTTCCCATAACTGTAATCGAAACCAGAAGTCAGTATACCATCCCGCACAAATGACAGCTCTTAGTATTAGCTAGAATTACGAAAATCCAGAATACATGTGGTAAGGTTCTGATCAAATGCTAGGTGTGTTTGGTTAAAAACCAGGTATTATAGTCATATACTAAGATCACATGATACACATTCCACTGACCACATTTAGAATCTGATGCAAACTACAGTAAGTTCATATTATACATGTACGATGTCCAATAATAAGAATCTGCCATTAAAGAGTTTGTACATAGTAGAAAAAATTGATTTTAGGTGCATGCAGTAAATGTCTTTTGAAAACATTGTGGTAAAAGAAGAAATAGCTCGTATCGAGCAATTTTTCCTTATCCAGCAATTTTTTTTTTTTTTTTTTTTAACCTTATCAGCAAAGTTTAAGTCAGTTATGTTAAATCCAAATTTGTTGTCTGCAAACTGTTTCAGTTTGAAAGTCTAAAATTTATTATAAAGCAAAGAGTTAACTTTTTATCAAACCACAAATTTAAGATTCTTCCAGACTGAAAGAGCAAGCAGATCACAATTTAAGATTAGGTAAAAATGAGAGAAATCTGTCCAATAAGCTAGAAAGGATTGTGGGAAAAGCATTTATTTCTTGATACAAGCAATTGCTCCTTTTCACACAGTGTCTTCAAGACCTCCATTCAAACAAATGATAACAAAGATTTGTTTGTTAAAGGGTAAAGCTAATCCAAAATGCTTGAGTGGTTTCCATTCGATTTTCTGTTAGTGAATTCACTGTGGAAATGGTTTACAGATACAATATATACAGCTTGTGCTGTGAAACAATTCTTTGCCTCAAATCAATGACTTTTGCAACAGATGATGTGATGTTTTAACTCTTTACCACACAATCCCGACTTTTAACAACCCTGCAAAAGAAGGCTTTTGAAAACGTGGGAAAACGAGAAAATGCTGGTAACCAGCATTTTCTCCTTTACCCACAATGTTTTCTACCCTATCAAACAGAGAAATCCTCATTTTTAAAACATTTGTCTTCTGCGAACGCTTTCAGTTTGGTTGGCCCTAAAATTTTGTTGCGTGATAATGAGTTAAAACAATACGGGAAAAGGTTAACATGTTTTAAACACACTTCTAACTTTTTCCAGATTTGCTTCAACTTTGTTCTCCAAAAAGCTGGAAAACATAGTAGGAAAAGGAGGGATTACTTGATACAAGCAGTTGCCCCTTTTCACACAGTGTCTTCAAAAGACAAATGATATATGTTCTGTTCTGTATCAAGGATTTGTTTGTTAAGGGGTAAAGCAAATCTGAAATTCTCTAGTGGTTTCCATTTGATTTTCTGCAGTTTCCTTCATTGTGAAAATGGTATCAGGCATTTCTTAACCTTTGCCTCACATCAGCAACTTTTGCAATAGATGATGTTTGAAAACATTATGGGAAAACGGTAAATTGTCTTTAAACACAATTTCCACTTTTCCAGGAGAAACTGCTTAAAAGCAGCAATTCTCCTTTTGGGGCATTGTTTTCAAAAGACCTATATGGGAAACACATTAACACAAGGGATTGTTTGGTAAAGAGTGAAATGCTTTTTTTTTTAGAATAGTCTAAAGATGACATGTCAGGCAAAGAGTAAAGGCTATAATTTCAACTGGTTGTTACTAGCATTTGCTTTTGAATCTCTTAACCCTTTCCGACCTTAAAAACATTGTGGAAAAAGAAGAAATTGCTCATTTTGAACAGTTTCTCCTCATCCCACAATGTTTTCTACCCTATCAGCAGTTCATTAATACCAGTTTTTGATTTGTCATCTGCAGGCTCTTTCAGTATGGAGGAGGCTTTAACATTTGTTGTTTGGTAATAGGGTAACTTACTCTATGTATGCTCTTAGAAAATAAGTAGTTGTTTATAGCAAACGTGGGAAAGCTAACATGGTTAAAGTAGTAGAAAATACCTATGAAAAGGACAAAAGGTTCTAAGGAACAACAAGAAAATACTGATGCTGAACATCAATGGCGCCGCAAACTAGTTGTTTCTGTAACAGGGCACAATGCATTGGGTTATTTCCTAATACGCATCTCTTGCACAATCTTCATAGAGGTCCAAAAGACTTGAATGAAGTCCTTATATCTATATAGACTAGAGGGGTTGTATGATACCAGTCATGTTAGGCGCTCCAACATTGACCTAGTTACAGTTAGCTGGTCTTAAAAACACGATCGCGAAAGGAAAACAATATTTCTACAATCCATACAATACTAGAACAAAAATATAAGTGGGGTCACAAGTACCACATAGGGCGCTTTAGGGTCAAAGAGCTTGAAAATGCCTCTTAACCTTTTCCAGCATAAGATATTTAAAATGGTGGCTTTGAAAACTTTGTAAAAAGTTACCAAGTTACTCTATCTTTTATTGACTTTTACCTGGTTACAAAATTCATTTTTCTGCCAGCAACTAACACTTGGACCTACTGCATAATAGCATTCAATATCATCTAAGATAATTCTAATTCAGTGCTACAAGAATAACAAGACTGATTATAATCTATCTTGTGTGACCCATTTGTTTTACCACAGGTGACCCAAATTAAAACTAATACTTAGGAAACAAACATGCTTACAGGATTTTCATTGTGACATTGTGGTTATGGTTAAAATTATCCTAACTCTTTATCAAACAACAAAATTTTAGACTTTTCCAAATTCAAAGCATTGCAGGCGACAAATCAAGTGTGACCAAGGTGTTGACATTTGTCTTTGAAAGTTTAGAAAACAATGTGGAAAAAAAGGAGAAGATGCTGGTTATTAGCATTTTCTCCCTTTTCTTAAATGTTTTCAAAAAGTCTTCTTGGCCCAGGGTCTTTAAAACTTAGAATCCTGTGGTTACGAGTTAAATATTATGAAGACAAATACTTAAACTAAACCTCGTGAATATCTGGCCAAAGATGTACTCTTAGATGATTGATATTTCCTATAGTTTTACATAGTTTTTACTTTCAACTATACACAAGACAGTGCATACAAATGATTTGCTAGTACAGTGCGTACAGTGTGAATTTTGTTTATGATTTCGTAACCAAACGGTCCTATAATTTGCAAATTAAATGCAACCAAACACTGGAGGAAAAGGCACTGAAAAACATCCGAGATGGTATGTATCTTATGAGTCACAAACAGTACATCCTGTCGGTGCAGCTTGGCTTTACTGGGCCAGCTCTGTCCAAAATAAGACACTGAAATGACAAGAACATAAATTTCTTTTTAAATAATGCAAAGTATGTATGGGTCATCCATGGGCAAAAGAGGGCTTAATGCATCTCCAGACGTTTGAAAGCATTGTGAGAAAAGGACAAAATGCAGGTAACCAGCATTTTCTTGATTCCACACTATGTTTTCTAGCTTATTAAAAACAAATTCCATCACTTGAGCCACAGTTAAATTTTTGGCTGCAAATACTTTGAATTTGGACTAGTTCAAAATTTTGTTGTTTAGTAGACTTAAATGAAATCCTAAAGAGGCCATTTCACAACTATGTCCTTGTATCTTACACAGCCATTGAGACTGCATTCAAATTTTGAGTCAGAAATACAAATTTATATTAGGTCTGCCTGGCTCAGTGGTAAAGTGTAGCACTCATAACCTGGAGGCCCCAGCTTTGAGCCTAACTGGAAGCACTGGGTTTTTCATGAGTGTGTCCTTGGGCATGACACTACAGAGCCATAGTCTTGTACTATTAAAACCCAGGGTATACATGAACAAGCAAGCTGACGCAGTGAAATGACTGATATAATGTTGAATGCCGCATTAAACACCGTTTAATCAATCAAGTTAATTTAGATTGAAAAAACACATGTATTTTTAATCTACTAGTCTCAGATTGTATCCCTAGAACTATTTTACAAGATATGCTCATTTCTTTATACAGTAAACCCTGCCTTGGTGGCCACCTTAATACTAATCATTTTCCAGATGACAAAATTTCCAAATTGAAAGCATTTGTCGACAACAAATTGAATGTTGCTCAAATGATGGAACTTGCCTGAAAAGGTAAAATCACTTTTGGAAAAAAAAATGTTGGTTTTCACATTTTTTCATTATGTTTTCAAAAGCCTTCTTTTTCAAGGTCAAAAAAAAAAAAACACACACACACAATTTGAGAGTCTCTTTGGTGTTGGCTTAATACAAAGCAGCTTTTGAGTGTACCTTTTGTGCTTGCTTACTAAAAGTTGGACTTTAATTCGTTTTAGCCCCAAGGCATGCCTTTTTCTCTCTCAAGAGTACATTACTTTTAAGAAATACTACTGCAGAGCCCTAGTGGTGCAGCTAGTTGCATACAGGACTTGAGACTGGGGGATTAATGCTCCAAATCCCTAGCTCAGCCAATTTCTTTCCCAGGATTGATGATAGTCATTGCAACAGGATTCATTCCTCTCTCACTGCTAATCATTGTATTGACAATGGTTACATGGAAAAGCAGCCAGTGGGATATTATGCAAAGTACTGGAAACAGAAACTCTTGATAAGGATGGACAGGTGCACTTGCTGCCATGATAAAACTGAAATAATGTTGAAAATGGCGTTAAACAACTGACAAAATACTGGGGAATATTCACACACAAAAAAAATCCAACGAAATGGAAAAATGTGAGAAAGGAGCAGTTGCTTTTAGCAAGCAATTGCTCCTTTCAAAAATTTATGGCAAGGCTGTTAAAAAGTTGTATTTGATCAATTATCCTTTCAGCAGCTGATACTTTCTAAGCTTGAAATATAACAGACTTCAAAGTTCTAACATTAATGTGTAACAGATGCAGATCTAAATATCATTCAAATACTTGTTGACATGGACTGTGCTAAAATCTGCGAAAAAAAATTGTCGTACAGCGGAGATATAACACCAGACTGGGATATCTATTTGTCGGTTAACAAACATCTTGGTCTCTCTGTATCACACCCTAAAAAGATACACTGTTTTTAGATTGCAAAGAAAAGAGATCAGTAAAAAATGAAATAAAAAATATTTTTCTTAATCACAATGTGGTAGATTACTTGAGCACTAGTAAACTGCTACCATTGTCTTCAATTGTCTTGCTCTCCAACAACTTCAGATACATGTATTTATCAGCTTTGGAATATGTATCTATAATTTTGAAAAGTATGGTTCATCTGCCTGCAATAATTTGATTGATGAAGGAACATCAACTCTATCTTCAAAAACTAGCAGTAAAAATATCTGTAAGCAATGTGTTTTACCAAACTCTTGAGAGTTGAGAAATATCCTTTGTTGACAGCATAGATCGAGTTTTTGCACCTAGTAAGAGGTCTGACCCTCGATATAAAACGTCCACCACCTGATGCTAAACTCAGGTCAAGATTCATCAGCAATTACAGACCATAAAACCCCAAAAAGTTCTTAACTTTTTTATTACCAACGAAGATCAAGATCAGATCGCACAGAATGCAAAGTCTGATCTTAGTTATAAAACGTCCACATTTTGTTTGACTTACTCTCCAAGGCTCATATTACAAACCTTTATACCCTGTTTAGACATAGATTTTGTATGTGCCGAATTTCTTATTGGTGGAAATTGTAATAGGCCAAAAGTGTTATCGGCCAAGATGTCATTCGATGTTAGGACGACTCTTGACAAGAAGAAATAGGTTTCATCTATATTTTCATGATCGAAATGAAGATAACACAACTCCGATTTACCAATCAAATGCATGCAAATAACTTAGATACGATGAGTGCAGGTAATTTAACGAAAATTAAAGACTTACCGACGTTTCGCAATGTTTTATAAGGAGAGCAAGCACATCATCTGTGTAGTACATCATCATTATATGTTGGTCACAAAATCAGTATGGGAATAGGTGCCATTTAAAGTTGAAATTTTTTATTTCTTGCAATTAAGTAACATTTTTTATTCAGTCTTTTGAAACTTACAAAGATTATTTGTGTAATGAAGGGATTGAACTCTATGAAGAATGAAGAAAATCTAGCAATCCATTTAGGAAAAACAGCCATTTGATGACCGACAAAGTCCACATTATTGGTCACAATCTTGGAAACTTGCAGGGATTGTTTAAAACAGTACTGAAACTGTATCAAATTTGACTGGATTCCAAATAATTTGTTTTGAGAAATTGTTCTTTTTTTTTTCACTATTAATTTTGTTCAGTTCACCATGCCTACTTTTGCTATCTTAGTTGGTTCAAGCCCAATTGCAACAACCCTTTCCCCCATTTTTTTGTGTGTTTGCTTTTTTTTCCTTTTTGCATCATGAATTCATAGTGTATGCTATAAGAAACAGCACAATTATGCCAGTTGAGCGATTCAGGCCCTCAAGGGCCTCTAGTTTTGTATGGTTCTGTGACATGAGCCGATGCTGCAATGAACGCCCCTATCCCCTTGGTGACAAACTAAGAGTAAATCTAACAAATTCTTGCCTTTTTTCAAGCATAAAAAATCTCTGATTTTGTACTTTACTGGGGCTTTAAGAGCAATGGGTTTTCTCTTTGAAAATGGCCCTGATTTGTCTCTGGCTCAATTTTTCCCAATTGCAATACCCGGACTCAGCCATAGGACTAAAAAGACTGGACTTAAAAGTCGAAATCTCTCTCTCTCTCTCTTCCCCCTTCCTGTCTCTCTCTCTCTCTCTCTTATGTTTGCAGAAGCAGGCTTTAATTATATACAGCCCCCCTCTATCTCTCCCTCTCTCCCTGTCTCTCTCTCTTTCTTTCTCTCTCTCTCATATCTTTGGTGAAGCAGGCTTTAATCATATACAGCCCCCCCTCTGTCTGTCTTTCTCTCTCACTCTCTCTCTCTTCCCCCTTCCCGCCTCTCTCTCTCTTATGTTTGCAGAAGTAGGCTTTAATCATATACAGCCCCCTCAGTCTCTCCCTCTCTCTCTGTCTCTCTCTCTCACTCTCTCTCTGTCTCTCTCTCTTTGTCTCTCTCTCTTATGTTTGGTGAAGCAGGCTTTAATCATATACACTCCCCCCCTCTGTACGTCTTCCTCTCTCTCACTCTCTCTCTTTCTCTCTCTTCCCCCTTCCCGCCTCTCTCTCTCGCTCTCTCTCTCTCTCTTTTTGTCTGACTCCGTTTCGGCCAGCTTCAGGCCTTATCAGTAGCGCTGTATGCGACTAGACAGAGTTACTTCCCCTCTTCTCTTTTATTTTTTTTGTGTACTTCCTTGTTTGTCTTGACTCTGTCCAAGGTTACATGTTAACTTGTTTTGATCCCTGGGCATATGTATGAATGTTGTCATCTAAGACCCCTTTCACATAGTCGGGTTCTGGATAGCCCTTTTCCTGCATCAAGCTGTGCTCATGTTCTGATCTTGCTCGGATAGCTTGTCTCTTTTTCCTGTATCGGCTTGTCTTTTTAAGTGACTAACTCAGCCTTCCCACATTTTCTACCAGAATGCTCTTTGATGACAGTGTTGATGGTTTCCAGCATTTTCCCCATACTGATGATGAAGTTCCCTGTAAAATCATTCTCCATCTCTTTCAGACATTGTGACTGAAAATTGTACCACTTCTGTGTGGCTGTGGCATCCTCAATGCTTGGTGAACTGACTGTGACTAGAGATGTTACACTGTTTTCATCTGTGTGCTGTGAATATTCAGGTAATTTCTTTCTTCTAGGCAAAATAAATTCCCTTTCTTGAACAAGCGTAACAGCTTCTTCTTCTTTCTTTCTGTCTTCTCTATTCATTTTCCCTATTATTCTATCAGTATCTGACCAAATCTATTTACCTGTTGTCTTCTCTCTCTATGAGTAATTCTGGATATTTATGGTCTTTTATACTCTTCTTTCTGTCATTTACTCAAATCTATCCATCCAATGACCTTCTTTCCCTATACACTAATCTTTTTGGGCAGGTACTGATAAGCCAAGCTGGGCTGGGTTATGCAATACCTTATCTAATAAATTCCAGCCGTCTGGATGTTTTGTAAAGGGCCTGCTTCTCCCTGATTACATCAAACTGTCTGGTCTGCAGGTATTGCTCAGCATTTTGTCATAGATGAAAACATTGCAACAAAAAGAGCCATATAGGTAAATTTTGCAGTACTGGTTTTAATTGAAGATTAAGGTTCATGTCCATCATATACTATAAAGGTCCTCTTCTGTCCTTCTTTAATATATTCCACCCTCATTTTGACTGATAATACTTGATTTTAGAATAAAAAAGCTTAGAATGGTGCATTTGGCTGGTCACGTGGAAGATTTTAGGGGGCAAAAATGAAGAAAACCCTTAATTTTAGCCCGCAGAATGGGGATTTTTTGGTCATTTTGGCTACTTTTCATGCAATGTTTTCAATGTATTTAGTTGAAAAAGGGTTCAAAAGACAGATAAAAGGGTCCAGAAGAGCATACTTTTTATTTCGTGTGAATCCATTGAGTTTTGACTGAGATATGTTTGATTTTGTTGGAGTAGTCAAAGGGCTGAAAATCTCCATTTTTTAAGGTCTTGGCCGCAAAATCAGTCATGTTAAGAAAAATGGGTTTTCTCTTTGAAAATGGCCCAGATTTGTCTCTGGCTCAATTTTTCCTAGCGGCAATAGCCGGACTCAGCCATAGGACTAAAAGGACCGGACTTAAAAGTCAAAATCTGTCTTATATAGGTGTCGCAACATTGCAAGACTGCTTCCGGGTTCTAGTAGTCAAAAGTAGTCCCATACGAAATTTTGCAGTAGCACTTCTGCTGCACTGTTTCATGGAGCCGAGATGGTTTGGAGGTATATAATTTAGATTTGCTTCAAATTTTGGCATTTGGGGACCACTTAGATGCATTTGTAATGCATTTTGACAGGACTATTTTGTATTACTGGAGGAACAAAAAGTTGGGGTCATGGCCGTGAACAGGTGTTCCTCAAAGGGCAAATTTTAGGGTGCCTGTACTGGTTGGAATTCAGCGAAAACAGCAATCGGTTGACATATTGGGTTTTTTAGCATTTTTTTTGTAGACGTATGATCATTGTTTGGAGAACAACAGACCGAGAAGCCAGAATTTTGCCATTAAGCGATCTGTGGAACTCTAAATATTGTCGATTTCGCTCTATTTTCAATGTGGCCAAAAACCAGTGGTGTGACACCATCAACATGGAGGGTACTGACCTATCTTAACTTGGATGCCATGCCAGCAATCCCTGTTCGTTCATCCAGAAATACGGCTTATCCGGAAACATTCATAGAAAACAGAAGTGTCCGCATAAACAAGGCTCGACTGTATTTTCAAAAGCCTTTCTGCTCAAGGCCATTAAAACTCAGGATTGTGTGGTAAAGGGTAAATACTGTTTATGTCCTTTTGTTTTCTTCTATACATTCAGATCTTCTTTTGTTTGGTCACTTCAGCCCTTTTGTGGCAATGAAATTGTACATTTGTTCAAATTGAAGATGTTGCAGACAGAACCTTGCTAAAATGATAGAATATAATCTAGAAAGGGTAGAAGACATTATAAAAAAAAAAAAAAGGAGAAAATGCTGGTCATCAGCATTTTCTCCTGTTCTCACAATGTTTTTGAAAGCCTTTTTTTACTGGGTGTTTTGGTAAAGGATTAACCCTCTACCAAATGACAAAATCTTAAACCAGTCCAAATTGAAAGCATTTGCAGACAGCAAAATAAATGTGATCCTGAAATTGAAATTTGTTTTAGGAAGGGTAGAAATCATTGCAGGAAAAGGAGAAAATGCTGCTTACCAGCATTTTCTCCTTTTCCCACAATGTTTTCAAAAGCTTTCTTTTAAGGGGTCGTTAAAAGTGGTAAGGGGTTAAATGTAAATCGTTTAGTTCATGTTGCTCCAACAAAAAATTATGTGAAAAAGCAGCAAGGTACATGGATTTTAAAATGTTTTGTAAAGTACTTGTAAAAGAAACTTAGGAAAGCATTGTTAGGTGCACTGGCTGCTGCGATGTGACTGAAATAAAGTTGAAAACAAGGTTAATTTGGAGTTAAACCAACTAAGATTACCTCTGATTGACAAATGCAAAATGAAAAGTAAATAAAATTAATTCCATACCTGGGTCATACTATCTGTGTTGGGGTGCAGTGTCAGAAGCCCGTTCAAATGTTTCTGTGGCTGTCAGATTCCTGTATGTATTACTTGACTGGGTGAATGCACCCTGGTCCAAGCCATTACCAGGTATGATCCTTTACCACACGAGACCGAGTTTTAACAAAGCCTGAAGAAAAAAACTTTTGAAAACATTGTGAGAAAAGTAGAATATACTGGTAGCCTGTATTTTGTCCTTTTCCCACAATGTTTTCAACCTTCTCAAAGAAAATTATCATCGTTATAAACACATTTGTAATCTGCAAATGCTTCAATTTGGATGAGTTTAAAATGTTGTTGTTTGGTAAAGAGTTGTCCATAGGCTATTGAGTGCAACTCAATGACCTTTTATGGACAGTGTAGATCAAGATCAGTCAGATCTTGGATCTACAATGTCCAGTACAGAGATTTTTTCCCCACAAGATACCTTTGAAAGAGCAAAAGTTTGGTTTTGAACTATTGTCTTGAAATTTTCAATTTACTTATCTAGCAGGATAAGGGTTAAAAGCATATCTTGCAGCAGTTTACACTCTCTTTATGATCTTTTTTATTGAACTGAATTTTTTTTTTATGTATACAGTAATCCTCAGAGAGTGCAAAATGGTCAACCTTTTATTTTGATATTAAAAAAAATACCAATGTTTGGACAGTTTACATTGAAAAAGGAGAATGAGCAGAAGAACTTTTTATCCATAACATTAACCCTTAGAGCATGGAATAAACCTATCAGACATTTTCATCCTAGAAATACAACTCAGATAATTGAAATTTTATGGTTGGCTTTGTCTGCAGTGTTTATCAAAGCAGACAGTATGGATCAAAGATCAGGCTGCACATTTGTGCAGCCTTATCTTTATTTACACTGGCCACAAAGGCACTTATATTCGTGAAGACTTTAAGGGTTATAGTACAGTCATGTCAAATTTCACACTTGTATCTCTTTGCATTTGGACTTATTTTTAGCTCACCTGAGCACGAAGTGCTGAAGGTGAGCTTTTGTGATCATGCTGTGTCTGGCATCTGTCGTGCATTGTGCATCGTCACCTTTTACCTTGTGTAAGCTCTAGAGGCCATATTTTCAGTCTGTTACTCATGAAACTTGTCAGGGTGTTTATCTTGATGATATCTCATGTGAGTTTAAAAAATAGGTCATGTCTGGTCAAAAAGCAGGTCACTAGGTCAGATCTTAGAAAAACTTTGTGTATGCTCTGAAGGGCACATTTTCAGTCGGATAATGTCGCACATGTCTCTATTGAAAGCATTTTGCAGATGTCAAATGGCTCAAATGTTGTTTGTATTTGATAGGATAGAATTGTGGGAAAGGGATAAAATCCTGGTTACTAGGACTATCTCCTTTTCTCACAATGTTTACAAGGGCCTTTTCCACCTCTTTGGTTGAAACATGGGATTGTCTGGTATGGTGAAATACCCTAAAATCAAATTTTAATGCTTTTTGACAACTAAAGGCTAGATAGAAGCCTAAAGAGTCGGAAGAAATCTGGTAAGAAGTGTTGACAAATCTCCAGTTCTGGCATGCTTTGAACGGTTGCTATTAACAAAATGTTAAGGGTCTTTAACTGAGAGAAAGGTTTTTCAGTTGTAAAAGTTTGATAATTAGTTTTGTGTTATTTTGTGGTGTATTTTACTAAGTTGGTGTTCAATCTACTGGTCCATTTGAAAAGCTTTAAAACATTGTGGGAAAATAAACAGTCTGGCTCCTTGTATTTTCTCTTTTTTCAACTGTGTTGTTGAAACTCTCTGTCCTCAAATTTACAAAAACTAGAGATTATTTGGTAAAGGTTTTAATGTTGAAATTAAATTTTCCATATTTCATTCTGAAAGAACTGTGTAACGGTGTACTCTAGATTGAACCCTGTTTCTTTTTACCGAGCTGCACTTTGCTTGGTTTTGAAGTGTGTGCTCTTTTAACCATTTACCAAACAATCCCAGATTTTAATGACCCTGTGGAAGAAGCCTTTTGAAAACATAGTGGAAAAAGGAGAAAATGCTGGAAACCAGCATTTTCTCCTTTTCCCACAATGTGTTCTGCCCTTCCAAAGAGAGAAATCATCATTTTAGCAACATTTAATTTGTCGTTTGCAAAATGCTTCCAATTTGGTGCAGTCCAAAATGTTGTCATTTGGTAGAGTTAACTCTTTACCAAACGACAAAATTTTAGACCAGTCCAAATTGAAAGCTTTAGCAGCTGACAAAATAAACGTTTCTCAAAAATTGAAAACTGTTTTGGGAAGAGAAGAAAACATTGTGGGAAAAGGAGAAAATGCTGATTACCAGCATTTTCTCCTTTTCCTACAATGTTCTCAAAAGGCTTTTTCTTCAGGGTCGTTAAAAGTCGAGATTATGTAGTAAGGAGTTAAGCAACCATATATTTCTCAATGAAAAAATTGCTTTATCTGAATTCATTGAACATTGAAGGTAAATTTCATTGTTACTAATATCACGGTTTCTAAGAATAGGAATGTATTCCAAACTCCAGTTTCTATATTAATCTGAAAGTTCATCTCACATTTACCTTTTTTCCATATGACAAAATTTAACTCTTATCCTGCTAAATAAAAGAAATGAAACTTTCAGGCTGATAGTAAAAACCCAAATTGTCCTATAGTTTTGAAGGAAAGATATCTTCTTATAGGACAATGCAGATCCAAGATCAGACTGCATGTTCTGTGCAGTCTGATCTTTATCTACGCTGTCCGCAAAAGATCAGCGTGTTGCACTTAGAAGCCTAAGGGTGAAGACTTGGCCAAAATGGAAGCATTTTGCAGAAGACTATAAAATGTGACTCAGAAATTGAAACTAGGTTTTGGAAGAGAGGAAAACATTGAAAAGGAGAAAATGCTGTTAACCATGTCAACAATGTTTTGTTGGGTTTGTTAAAACTTGGGATTTTTTTATAAAGGGTAAAAACGTGGTTATGTATTATGTTTCTCTAAAGAACTGTGATAGAATTTAAATTTGTTCTATGGATGTTCAGAAAATATTCTCCTTTTCCCACAATGTTTTTCTACCCTTCAGAAAACAAATTTAAAGTTTTCAGTAAAATTTATTTTGTCGACTGCAACTGCCTTCAATTTAAACTAGTCTAAATTTTTTTGTCTTGGTAAAAGGTTAATGTTGGCAAATTTATTCTACATTTAACTCTTTACCACACAATCCAGACTTTTAACAACCCTGTGAAAGAAGCCTTTTGAAAACATTGCCTTTCCCTTTCCAAAACAAATTTCAATTTTTCAATCACATTTATTTTGTCGTCTGCAAATGCTTTCAATTAGGACAGGTCTAAATTTTGTCATTTGGTAAAGAGTTAATAGACAAAGTCCTGCCAGTGACAGTTTGATCAGATATACTTTACAGATCTTTACAGATACTTTACAGATCATCAGACTTATAATAAACACCATTCTCTTAACCCTTTACCAAGCAATCCTGAGGAAGAAAATGTTTGAAAACATTTGAACTACATTTATGTAGTCATCTGCACATGCTTTCAATTTATTCAAAGTATAAAAATTTTATTGTTCGCTAAAGAGTTAAGTGGTAGAAATGAAATATATCTGTATTTTATACACAGAATTGTTCACTTTTGATTTTCAGTATTGTGTATATTCCAGACATCTGACGAGGTTGGGTATCAAGGATTTGATCAACTACCCTTCTTTGCTTGTGAGGATCCAGTCAGGTAGAGATCAATTATTACTGGTACTGTAAAGCTGTAAATGTTGGTGTCATGGAAATCTTCTCAGTATTTGTATATTAATAAGAATAGCAAAGTTACCTACCTGTGTAAATTTAAGGTACAGTAACCCCTTAGCACACTATCCCGAGTTTTAACAACCTTGAGGAAGAAGGCTTTTTAAAACATTGTGTGAAAAGGAGAAAATGCTGGTAACCAGCATTTTCTCCTTTCCCGCCAATGTTTTCTACCATTCTAAAGGCAAATTTCATTTTTTGAGTCACTCTTAATTTGTTGTCAGCAAATGCTTTCTGTTTGGACCAATGTAAAATTTTTTTATTTGGTAAAGCGGTAAGGTATACTTTACTTAAGCATTCAGTCATATCAACATCAGTGAGTGCCTTTTATCATCACATTTGACCAGAATATCTGTCTAGAGGCTGTTAATACTGCCAATTAAAGATATTGCTTATGTTGTGTATTTCACATATAAGATGGTATGTTGCAGTTTTTGATGAAATTAAAACATGCATAAATTCAGCATCACTTGATTGCCTTTCAATGGAAAGGTCCAACATGGTGAAGGTTCTTAATCCTTTACGGCACAGTCCTGAATTTTAATTATCCTGACTCAGACTGCTTTTGAAAACATTATGGAAGAAAGAGTAAATGTTGATAACTAGCGTATTCTCCTTTTCCACAATTTTTATACCATTTCCAAGACAATGTTTGGGTCACATTTAAATTTGTCATCTGCAAATGGGCTCAATTTGTTTAACATTTGTCATTTGGTAAAGTGTAATATCTTTACCTAACAACAAAATTAAAAAAAGACCCACCCCTTTCAAAGCATTTGCAGACAACCTATCAAATGAGCCTCAAATGGGGGATTTTATTGTTTGAAGTCTTTAGCATTTTATCATGGACTGGTACACCATGGTAGACTGCCTAAGGTTTGGGTTTTTTTTATTTTTCAGTGCACTAAACCTGTATTGTACCTGGCTCAGTCTGTCGGAGGACATGATCTTCAAGTTTCTCTATTTTGTACAGAAGTTCTGGGAGCACTGATCCCCATACTAGTTTAGTGGGTTGTAACTGAGATGTTGTCTTATATGGCTGTTGACAGGGTTATCAATCAAAACTTTGAAGTTCATGCAACCATCATGTTGATAACAGCAGGTTGCAGTGTTTGGTTCAACCCTTTACCAAACAACAAAATTCTAGACTGGTCCAATTTGAAAGCATTTGCAGACGACCAATTAAATGTTGTTAAAATGATGATTTCTGCCTGTAATAGGGTAGAAAACATTGTGGGAAAAGGAGAAAATGCTGGTTACCAGCATTTTCTCCTTTTCCCACAATGCTTTCAAAAGACCTCTTTCTCAGGGTCATTAAAAGTCAGGATTGTGTGGTAATGGGTTAATCTAGTGCGAGTGTCTGGTCTATTATTTTGAACTCTGTACCAAAAGACAATTTCTTGTACTCGACGAAATTGAAAGCATTTGCAGACAACAAAATGAATGTGGCTCAAGGGATGATTTCTGTCTTTGATAGGGTAGAAAACATTGTGGGGAAAGGAGAAATGCTGGTTACCAGCATATACTCCTTTACCTACAATGTTTTCAAAAAGCATCTTACTTGGGATTGTGTGGTAAAAAGAGTTAATAGTATTTGGTTACTCAGCATGATGGCACATTCGGTAGTCAGTAGTGTACTGGACTTGAAACCAAGGGGTCACTAGTTAGAATACCAGCTCGGTGAATTTCTTTCCAAGGATTAATGATAGTGAATGTAATGGGACTCATTCCTCTTTCACAGACAATGGTTATGTGGGAAAGTAGTCAGTGGCTTATGAAATACTGGTGAAAAGAAACTCAAGGAAAGTATGGATCGGAACACTGGCAGCTGCTCTTTAACAGAAATAATGGTGAAAACCGTGTTAAACACTGAACAATATAGTTATCATTCAACGTTACGCAGCATGTATTTTTGACTGCTTCTTGATGTCCATACTATTTCTGTGAGTTGTTACGGGAATTGCTGCATTATACTGCAGAAGACTGTTTGTTGGTATTGGAATTTAATGATGTTTTAACAGCCTAGGTCATATCATGACGGTCAGTGCACCTGCGCATGTGTTTCCTGGCTTTCTCACACCTGAGAAAATTTTCTTTCCAAGTCACTGATACTTTTCTCACATGTGTCAGAGGTGAGAGGCAAAAAGTCACTGGAAAGAAAGTTTACCTCTGCCGGATATCAAACTCACAACCACCAGGTCATAAGTCAGATATGCTAACTGCTGAGCTACCTGGATGGCCACACAAGATGGAGTTATCAGTCAAAATTTTGAAGTTCATACCACCAACTTGGTTAGGAATCAAATTTAGTGTAAAGTATTGCTACGTGTATTGTTAACAATTAAACCTTTTACCACACACTCCAGAAATTTGATGACCCTATGGAATAATAAATCATTTGAAAACTTTGTGGAGAAAGGAGAAAATGCTAGATAACCAGCTTTTTATCCTTTGCCCACAATGCAGTGTTTTCGAAAGTCTTCTTTTTTAGGGTTGGTAAAATTAGGATTTGTGTGGTAAAGGGTTACATAACTTAATTGATGCTGATATAACATAAAAGAGGAAATAAACATGGAGAATTCCACAGTGTAATGGTCACTGAGTGGTTATTTAGTTAAATTTGTATTCAGGAAATCACTGATCTGTTGCTGTGATATTACTGAAATTCAATAGAAAGCATGTTAACCCTTTCCCAAACAACAAATTTTGGACTGGTCCAAATTGAAAGAGTTTGCAGACAACAATTTTAATTTTGATGAAAATGGCAGAAAGGTCTCAAAAAGGGTAGAAAACACTGTGGGAAAAGGAGAAATTGCTCGTTACGAGCAATTTCTCCTTTTCCCACAGTGTTTTCAAAAGACTTGTACTGCAGACACGTGAAAACCAGGGCTTGTTTGGGAAAGGGTTAAAACACCACTGGTGTTAACTCTTTACCAAACGACAAAATTTTAGACTGGACCAAATTGAGAGCATTTGCAGACGACAAATTAAATGTAGCTTAAATAGTGATTTATGTATTCGATAGGGTAGAAAACATTGTGGGAAAAGGAGAAAATCTGGTTACCAGCATTTTCTCCTTTTCCCACAATGTTTTCAAAAGCCTTCTTTCCCAGGGTCGTTAAAAGTCAGGATTGTGTGGTAAAGAGTTAAACACTCCAATAAATTTTTGAGCTATGCGTCTGCAAAGTATCAACCAATGCCAGCCTGCACAGTCCACACAGACTGACCTGCATGAAAACATTTTGCCTCTGGTAAATTTTCTGAATGTCCATTTACCTCAGGGCCAAGCAGGTTGGTTCTTAGACAAATCGGATTTTAAGGATATATAATTATATGATTACCAGCTTAGTATAATGCATCAGGGAGATGCATTTTCTTTTTACCACATAATGCCGAGTTTTTAACGACCCTGAAAGAGAAGGCTTTTGAAAATATTGTGGGAAAAGGAGAAAATGCTGGTCACCAGCATTTTCTCCTTTTTCCACAATATTTTCTACCCCTATCAAAGCAGAAATAATCATTTAGCAACCACTGAATTGTCGTCTGCATGTGCTTTCAATTTGGTTCAGTCCACGATTTTGTGGTTTGGTAAAGAGTTAAACCCCCTTTTGCTATATCTGTGTCATTTCTCATGAAGAAATCCATTCATTTTTTTTATTTTATCAGTTTAACTCTTTACCACACAATAAAAATGTAGACTTGTCCGAATTGAAAGCATTTGCAGATGACAATTCAAACGTGGCTCAAACCAAAGAATTTGTCTGATAGAGTAGAAAACATTGTAGGAAAAGGAGAAAATGCTAGTTACCAGTATTTTCTCCTTTTTCCACGTTTTCAAAAGGCTTCTCCCTCAGGGAGGTTGAAATTTGGGATTGTGTGGTAAAGGGTTAAACTTTTTTTTTTACATCTTGATTGAAATTGTTTGTACTTTCTTGATGTGTTTTCAGTGTTTAAAATTTCAGTTTATCACCTGTATACGTATTGGTTTAACTCTTTTACTAATCAACAAAATTTTAGACTTGTCCAAAGTGAAAGAATGTAGAGAAAACAAATGTGCCTTTTAGCTCTTTACCAAACGACACAATTTTAGACTAGTCCAAATTGAAAGCATTTGCAGTCGACAAAAATATATGTCACTTAAAAATTGAAGGGTAGAAAACACTGTGGGAAAAGGAGAAAATGCTGATTACCAGCAACCTTTTCAAAAACTTAATTCAGCACTTGAGTCACAATTAGTTTGTCGTCTGCAAATGCTTTCAATTTTGAAAAATCTCAAAAATTTTCTTTTGGTAAAGAGTTAATGAAATAGACTGTTCAATGTAGGAAGTTGTGTCCTTGTGGAAGAAATTTGTTTTTTTTAAGCAAACCTCACTCAGTGAACGAACTACCAGAAATCCATGCTATATTTCTTTGTATTTGGTTTTCTTCCATTTCTGTTGAAATTAGTACTGGTGTACAAACTGGCAACTATTTACCAAACAATCATTTAAATATTAATTGTTTACATGTATAATCTTGAATTGTTTCAGCAGTTTCTGGAGAAGAAACCTCTGAAACATTTGATAAATGGAGATGATAATAAACCAGCATTTTCTCTTGTCCTCACAGTGTTATCAAGTCTTTTTCTTCAGGATCATCAAATGGTTTGTTCGGTCTGTATTGGAGTTTTACGCCATTTTAACAGCTCAGGTCATTTCATGGTGGTCAGTGACGCACCCATGTGTTTCCTGGCTTTCTCACACCAGTACTGACACAAATTTCTTTCCAAAGCCACTGACTACTTTTCTCACATGCATCAGAAGTGAGAGGCGGAAAGTCGCCGGAAAGTAAGTTTGCCTCAACCAGGTATCAAACTCGCAACCACCAGGTTATGAGTCAGATACGCTAACCACAGAGCTACCCAGGCGGGCTCAGGATCATCAAAACACAAAATGGTTTGGTAAATACTCAGAACAGCTTTCAGTTTCACTCAAACTTTTCTCTGTTTTTGCTGTTTAGCACTAACCACTCTCAGTTGAAAAAAGTTGATATGGAAACTTAATGTAGCAGGATCAAGATCAGGCTGGGCAACATGTCATCTGATTATGGACCTGTACTGTCTACAAAAAAAAAAAAGACAGTGGTTTTTTTTTTTGCTATTGGAAAATATCCATTGCATTTATATCACGATGTAATGAGTTAGTTTTCTCTGAGAAGTATTCTTGTTTCTTCTTTGTTTCATTTTTGGCCCGGCTGTTTTCGAAGAAAATGTAGAGGTAATGTCATAGCCCTGTTGTCATTGTGCAAAAACTTTGACATTCTACAACACCTCTGTTTTTACAGAAGATATTTACTTCAAACTTGGACAAATTGTTCACTATCAAACAAGGGCAGGTAACCATCCAAGTGTTTTTGACACAGTTATGCCCCTTGTTTGAGTTAGTTATTTCATTGAAACTCGAGCAACTGCAGCCGAGCACTGGCACCCTCATGCAGTGTGCATGTTTCATCCTTTTTTATTACATTTCAGAAACATTAAATCATCTTTTGCTTAACCCTTTATCACACAATCCCGAGTTCTAACAACCCTGAAGAAAAGGGCTTTTGAAAACATTGTATGAAAAAGAGAAAATGCTGGTAACCAGCATTTTCTCCTTTTCCCACAATGTTTTCTACTCTATCAAAGACAGAAGTCATCATTTTAGCAACATTTAATTTGTCGTCTGCAAATGCTTTGAATTTGGTCCAGTCAAAAAAACTTGTTGTTTGGTATAGAGTTAAGCATATTATAGCACATTATTTCAGCTAAGTTTTAGTGCATTTCATGAACTGCATTTTTTCTCTCTGTTTGAATGAGATATCTTGATACATGTAAACAGATTTATTTCATAAGAATGGCCAGTGTCATTTTAGAGTTTATTTGAATCAATAAAAAAACAAGGAAAATAGCTTACTGTATTTGGTTTGATCATTGTGTTGATGACGTTTGCATTTCAACGGGAAAAGTATTAATTTGAAAGAAAGCTAATGGATTAAATTGTCTTATATAAACCAATACATGTATACCTCTTCAAAATTTCAACAAAGTTATATTTTAGAGGAAAAAAAAAAGAAAGAAAAGGGGGAGGGGGTTAATCTGAACTCTTTTCTAAACAACCCATAGAAATTATGCTTTTGAAAACGTAAGAAAGGGAGAAAATGCTAGTAACCAGCATTTTCTCCCTTTTCCAATTTTTTGTAGTTTTCTACCCTGTCATAGGAAAGTCCCATAATTTGCTCTACCTGAACTTTATTTTGTTATCAGCAAATATCTCAATTTAGAAGAGTCTAAAATTCGGTCATGTTACAAAGATTTTCTGAAGTACAGAGTACCAATATTTCTTCGGTAGGTTTGCGCAAATGTTGCTTTTTTGAGACAGCTCTAGCAAAATTATCTTTAAAAGAGGAAAACGCGGGGGAAAAGTAATATCGGACACTGAAGATCACACTGCACAATCTATCCAATATGATCTTGATCTACACTGTCCACAAAAAGCAAGTAAACTCAAACTTTGTACGCTAAGGGTAAACTTTCATGTTTTTTTTTCCGGCATCAAGCATATGTTTCCAAATATGCAAATTTTTAAGGCGTAAATGTATGCAATGAGATGCTTTCTCCACTAGGTTTTGTTTATTCAAGAACGCCATTTTAAGCGATTACCAGTTATATACCTTTTTGTATAGTTTTTTTTTTATTTTCTGTATTCCTTGCTTCTATTTTATCCCTTCTCCAAATGATAAAATTTTAGACTGGTTCAAAATTAAAGCATTTGCAGACGAAATGTTACATGAGCTCCAAATGAAAGGATTTGTGTTTCACAAAAAAAAATAAAATTATTGTGGGAAGAGGAGAAAATGCTGCTTACAAGCTTTTTCTCCTCTTCTCACAGTGTTTTCCTAAAGCATTAGTCCTTGAGGACATTAAAACTTGTTATTGTTTGGGGAAGGGATAATTATTATCTGAATGAAATCTGAGATTTTTAGTAAATACATCCAACATCTATATCTGTCTGTTGACTTGTTTTATTTTATATTTTTAACAGATCTGACTAAAACACCAACATTTTCTGAAACGCATACGTTTGAGCCATGCTTTTTGAAAAGGGGGCTGAATGCATCTGCGAAAAGTATCGACCTAGGTCAGCCTGCGCAATCCGCGCAGGCTGACCTGAGCCAAAACTTTTTGCTATTAATCGGTTTTCTTCATGTCAAAGGTCCATACTACCTCATGATTAAGTTGGTTATTAAAAAAAGTGGCCATTATGGATCCATAATTCTGTGATGGCTTGATGGGTATAATGCACAAACATGCATTAAGCCCCCTTTTGCAAAAGTGTGGCTCATATACAACAGACCAGAACATGTTTTACATATCATGCACAGTCATGTACCCTGTGTAAAATGTTTTTGCAGAATAACAATGTTTAATGAGGCAAATTTACATTAAGCCTTTACCACACAATCCCGACTTTTAATGACGCTAAGGGAGAAGCCTTTTGAAAACATTGTGGGAAAAGGAGAAAATGCTGGTAACCAGCATTTTCTCCTTTTCCCACAATGTTTCCTACTCTTCCTAAAACAAATTTCAATTTTTTATTCACATAATTATATTTTGTTGTCTGTAAATGCTTTCAAGTTGGACTAGTCTGAAATTTTGTCGTTTGGTAAAGAGTTTAAAAGAAAAAAACAGGTAGTTTGTTGTAGAAAGTTACCGTAACCTCCAAAGGACACAATCCTCAGTGTTCCTTTAAAGTTACATCTATACTTATTTTTCAGGCAGTTTTTAGCCAGTTTTTAACCCATTTCATCCGTATTTTATGAAACTATAATCATTCTTATATCTTCATGCCAAATGTTGCCCCTGATGGCTTCAAGATTGCACAGATTGAGGCAGGTAGAAAATGCATCTCATTTCATGTTTTGGTGGCCTTCCAAGCAATCACTGTTGTTGTTTCTGGTTTTAAATGAAAACAAATGTCTTGTGTCTTTCTATCCCATATACCATATACCGGTATATTGGTAATTTATCTATGTTTACACAGTGTAGGCATTCTACATACTTTCAAGTTTTAACAGCATTTTTTCTCTCCAGCTTAGGGATATATGTATCTTTAAATACTGGGTGTGATGATACTATATAAAACAAAACTTCACTATCTACAACTCGTGTCTGCTAGTTTTCTCCTTTTTACCACACGATCCCAACTTGTAATGACCTTGGGAAATAAGGCTTTTGAAAATGTTTTGGGGAAATGTTAAATAACCAGCATTTTCTCCTTTTTCCTACAAGGTTTTCCACTCTTTCCGAGACAAATCTCATCACCTGAGTTGCACATTATTTGTATTCTGCAAGAACTGAGAATTTGAACAAGTCTAAAATGTTGTGGTTAGTAATGGCTTCACAATAAATTCCATACTTTTAAACTGTATGATTTCAATGAACCGTGCTCTTGCAAAAGGGGGCTTGATCTTGATCCATTATACCAAGCAAGTCATCACATAATGCTGGATCCATAAAATCTGTTTTGTCTAACAACCGACAGGATCATGAGGTATACTGGTCCTTTGACATGTAGAAAATTTAGAGACGGCAAAAAGTTTCGGCCCATGTCAACCTGCACGGACTGTGCAAGCTAGCATGTGCCGATACTTTTTGCAGATGCATCAAGCCCTTTTTCACAGAGAATGGCTGAAATGTATTTTTATCACCCACATCCAGCCTCTGTCTTCTACTGGGCCTTTATACCATAAAATTTTAGACTGGTCCAAATTGAAAGCATTTGCAGACGACAGTTTCAGTGTGGCTCAAATGGTGCAGTTTTTCTTTGACAGGGTAGAAAACATTGTGGGAAAAGAAGAAAATGCCGGTTACCAGCATTTTCTCCTTTTCCCACCATGTTTTCAAAAGCTTTCTTTCTCAGGTTTGTTAAAACTTGGGATTGTGTGGTAATGGGTTAAACAGAAAAGGATTCCATTCAAGGGACAGTGAAAAGGTAATTCTTTAACCCTTTACCACACAATCCCAAGTTTTAATGACCTGTAGGAAAAGGCCTTTGAAAACATTGTTGGAAAAGGAGAAAATGCTGGTAACCAGCATTTTCTCCTTTTCCAACAATGTTTTCTTTCCTTCGAAAGGCAAATTTCAGTTTTTGAATCACCTTTAATTTTTTGTCTGCAAATGCTCTCAATTTGGACCAGTTTAAAATTTTGTCGTTTGGTAAAGAGTTAAAGAACCTTCATGCTTAATTCTATTAATAATAGAAAATAATAAAGAAAGATCACCCTTTTCAAAGGTTTACAAACAAGTCTCAGCCCCTCTCTCTCTCTCTCTCTCTCTCTCTCTCCCTGTTTTCTCTCCTCCTCCCCCCCCTCTCTCTCTCTCTCAGTTGATGTGTCATGATTAGCCCTGTACCAAACAATCCAGTGTTTTAACAACCCTGAGAAGATGGCTTTTGAAAATTTTGGTAACCAGCACTTTCTCCTTTTCCCACAATATTTTATGTTTTTAATAATTTCCAATGTTTGAGAATTACCTGTATTTTAGTAGTTATCTGCAAGTTCTTTTGAATTGGACAAGTCCGAAATTTTGTTGCTTGGTAAAGAGATGATACTATCTTTTGAAAAGAAGGTCGTGCACCATTGTAAAGTATTATGTGCTGAAATGATGTCCAGGTGTAGCCCATTGGGGAGGAATGAACGGTTGTATTGATTGTTTGGTGTTTAATGCCCTTTTCAACACTATTTCAGTTATATTATGGCGGCCAGTGCACCTATTCATGCTTTCCTGGAGTTGCTTTTTCCAGTACCCCCACAATATTCTCTCCAAGCCACTGGCTGCTTTCCCACAAAAACCCTTGTCGAAATAATGGTCAGCGGTGAGAGAGAAATGAATTCTGTCGCAATGAGAGAAATTGGCCAAGCCAGGGATTGAACCAGCAACCCCCTGTTCTCAAGTCTTGTATGCTACCATATGAGCTACTGACTGACTCTAGTTTGGAAGACTTTGCGGTCCAACACCATTTCTGTTGAATGAAATATCTTGACCAAACAATCCCAAGTTTTAATAACTACAAGAAAAAAGGCTTTTGAAAACATTGTGGGAAAAGGAGAAAATGTTGGTAACTAGCATTTTGTCCTTTTCCCACAATATTTTCTATCTTTATCACGTACAAATTCCCTCATTTTGGCCATATTTGATTTGTCGTCTGCAAATGGTATCAATTTGGACCAGTCTAAAATTTTGTCATTTGGTAAAAAAAGGTTAAAAGTTAAAATCCTCAAATTAGGAAATCATTGTAGATCCAATAACTCTTCACCAAATGACAAAATTTTAGACTGGTCCAAATTGAAAGCATTTGCAGACGACAAAATAAATGTGATTGAAAAATTGAAATTTGTTTGTATTGGAGTTTAAGGCCATTTTAACAGCAGTCAGTGATGCATCCATGTGTCTCCTGACTTTCTCACACCAGTACTGACACAAATTTCTTTTCAAATACCTTGACTACTTTTCTCACATGCATCAGAGGTGAGAGGCGGAAAATCGCCGGAAAGAAAGTTTGCCTCAACCAGGTATCGAACTAGCAACCACCAGGTCACAAGTCAGATATGCTAACCACTGAGCTACCCATGCGGGCAGATGAATTGGTGTTATTAACCATTTACCACACAATGCCGACTTTGACAACCCTGGGAAAGAAGCCTTTGGAAAACATTATGAGAAAAGGAGAAAAGGCTGGTAACCAGCATTTTCAACTTTTCCCACAATTTTTTCTACGCTATCAAAGAAAAATTACACCATTTGAGCCACAATGAAACTGTCGTTTAAAATGCTTTCAATTGGACAAGTCTAAAATTTTGTCATCTGGTAAACGTATAAAGCACCGAATGAACCCAACAGACATTTTCAGATAAAAAATGAGACCAAAATAATTGCAGTTTCATGGCTGTTTTTGTCTCTAAAGACTTAACACAGTGGACAAAGTAGATCAAAGTTTTATGCAGTCTGATCTTTATCTACACTGTCCGCAAAAGCAGCTATAGCCGTGAAAGGCGCTTCATGTATATGTACCTACTTCAGTTACCTGATCAGTGAAAGTGAGATATTCCATGAGAAGCATTGAGCCCCCTTTTCACATGTCTCATTTATTTTTGATGTGGATTGAGAGCAAGAAATGAGAAAAGCATGTTATCAACAATACTAATGACTTGTCTGCAGTGTTAGTGAATGAATGCAAAGTTATCTGACAACACCAGCATGTCTCGTTTATTTTTGATGTGGATTGAGAGCAAGAAATGAGAAAAGCATGTTATCAACAATACTAATGACTTGTCTGCAGTGTTAGTGAATGAATGCAAAGTTATCTGACAACACCAGGTCCATGCTGTCAGTAATACTTGCGTTGATCTGTCGACGAGGAGGCCACAACAAACACTGATTATTTGTCACATAATTTGACAAATTTTATAAAGGCCAACAAAGCAGGTACAAATCCGTGTTTACAATCTGCAACTTTCTCTTTTCAGCCCAACGTTGTTCACATGTCAAAGTGCAGATATTTATCGATAAAAGTATTCTGTTGTACTTCTATGCCTATAATATTACGTACATATTTTGTCTTTGCAAAACAAAATGTGACCATAGCTGCAGATCTGTGGACCGTTATACTAAAACTTACGCAACTCTAACTGAGAAATTCATAAGTTTTTGCGTAACTCTGAGTGTTGTGTTTTACTATAGTTTTAATGGCGTAACTTTACATACAAAAATATCGGTCATAAGTAAGAACATAGGCTGAAGTCCGGAAATATTTTTTATATTTCGTCGTCATAGAGGAAGAAATTTCAGACAAACATTATAATCATGCTCACAGCTATCCAAAGTAGTCATAAATTTCATTTTTTGACGAATTATTATTATTTTTTTTTTTCTTCACACGTTAAGTACCAATATTTGACAAAAGCGGCTGACACATGAGATGACGTAAAGCACGAGAAATGTAGGGTAAATGCGCGTAAATTAAGTCATTTCCCTCTGCTTGAACGGCACACAGTGTTTACCTAGATAACAAATGCACAGGAACTACTGTTTCTGCATTCAGTTGAAGAGTTCCGGAAATATTTACTTAAAAATTCACAAAGTTGTGAAAGTTTAGTTAAACGGATTCACGAATTCCGTAAATCCGAACGTAGGCGTAAAGTTTCAAAAATTCTTGCGCAAAAACTTACGAATTGTTAGTAAAACGGTATACAGGGAAAGTTTCTTGGTTTTTCCATTAGATTCCTTTTCTTTTTCTTTTAACCATCCATTCAGCTGCCGGGCATCTCTGTGATCTTTTTTTGCGGATGGTGGGGATCAAGAACAGACTGCACAGAACGTGTGGTGTGATTTTTACCTACACCGTTCGATACGATGCGATCTTTTCCCATCGAAGAAATGTTCGGCGGCACGAATACCCAAACCTTCCTAAATGTACCCAAATCTTTCCCGAATCTCCCCAAATCTTCCCCCAAATCTCTCCCAAATCTACGCAAATCTTTCCCGGATCTACCCCATCTCTCCCAAATCTTATCCATATATTTAGGATATCTACCAGGAAGGGAATCTGACGGGGTTAGGTTGTGTAGATCAAGATAGGACCGCGTAAAACTTGCAGTTTGATCTTTGAAGTACATTGTCCGCTCGCCGAGACATTCTGTACAACTGTAACCTTGAAACTTCGATTGTTTAGGTCTTATTTCTCGACTGAAAATGTTCGCTGGGTTTATTCAGCGCTCTAAGGGATAAACTCGTGGGTTTCATCTATATGTATATATGCAAAATATTTCCTTCCGAGACAAACGAGAGTAAATTGATGAATCGTTTTACAACAAAGACAAAAACAGTCATCATTTGAAAACAATTTGTCAGACAGACTAACACTAGTATTACTGTTAAATGTTTGGCCCAGTGACATTGGTTGATGGCCGCTCATAGCAATCGAACGCAGAAAGTCTTGATCGCAAGACCAACGCTCCGAGTTACGACCACAGACACCACCAAACAAACTTTTCACTAGTTTTTAACAAACCTCAACAAGCTTTAACATGAATTTTGTGAATAATCTCTACATCACATGCACCAAATTGATGCTAAAGCTTCTAAGAATAAGAAGGCCCTAAGAAACAGGAAAATAAATCACACCTTTCAATCAGATAGTAGTTCGAAATTTATTTACATTAGCCAATTTGTAATGGTGTTAGTTACAAAAGGGAGATTTGGGGAATATTTGGGAGTTTCGTGCCGCCCACGTGGGCAGCACAAGTACCAAAATCTTCCCAAATCTTTTTGGGAAGAGTTCGGTAGATTTGGGGAAGATTTGGGTAGATTTGGGAAGATTTGTGTATTTCATGCTGCCCTGAGTATCTCTTACGCCGTCTTTTTTAGGATGTTTCTTGTACGATCATACTTGTTCAAATGCGTCTGCTAACGAATAGAACTCATCTAAATCGTCTTTTTTGATATTTCGTTCTAAAAGCGTTGTTCTTGATAGAATTTCTGGCCCACTTTGGGTTTTCTGTTTTGTCTCTCATCTCAATCAACAGTCTTTCAAGAATAACACATCATTCATTGTAAATTGAATTTCGGAATCAGGAATTTCCTTTGTGATATTTATTTATGACATATAACAATACATATTTTCTTTTCTTATTTCCTCAATTTTTGTTTTTTGTAGTATCAATATAATGCAGTCCAGTGAGTAGCACGTTATAGTCACTGGTTCAGTAGGCCTGAGACATAGTGAAAATGAATATGTACTTATATCTAGATGTGTTGAAATAATGGAGTGGTCGGAATTGAATTTATTTCATATTCTAATGGAATTTTTTAAACGTTTAGATATGGTGACATAAGAAAGAAGTCTATTATGTGAGCTTGTTGCAATGGATTGCGTTTTCTCGAATTCGTAAAACAGTTTTTTTCTCTGGAGGTTTCTTTGACATCGCCTGTAGAAATTTGATTTAAATTAAATAGATCTAATTATATCTCTCTTGGCCGAAAAATATATAAATTGATTTATTGGTTCTGAACACGTCATTCATTTATTTTGCAAAGCCTCTTGTAGTCCGTATTATTTACGCGTGTAAGTTCGTAACAAAAAAAATCCCAAGATTCCCTGTAATTTTCACCGGAAGTGTGCTGACGTACACCTCCAGTCTTTGACTAACTTTGCTATAGATAAGACATACGATAAGATTTACGATTAGCTTAGCCATATTTTTGTATTAGTGTTACACCGTATTTTTGTTTTGTGCCTTCTGTAAGTATACCTTTTTTTATATTTGTAGTATTTATTGTATAGCTAACTATGTTATTACGTTGTGAATATTTGAAAATTTTATGTGTTGAGTCGTGTTCGGAAAGCAGAGGTCCGCCATTGAGGCCTGCGCCATTTTGAAATTTAGAATAAAACAAGTTGGCTTCTTTAATAAAGAAGCCAGGAGAGGTCAGCATCATTGATTTCAAATAGTGTATTGGCTTTTAATTTCAATATATTTAGATGAAGCAAAAAAGTAAGGCATAATATGATTGCCGCTGCGTAGAAACCTTTTGTGCATTGCGTGACAGTCGCATGATCTTCGTCCCGCGTTTTCAGGTCGCGTAATACTTTCCAAAGTACCTGCAGACAGCAATTGCGGAATTTAAACAAATGTGCTCAAGTTCTTTGATAGGGTACAAAACATTGTGAGAAATGGAGAAAATGCTGCTTGGCCAAGACATAGCCTGGAAAATATGGGGTTAAATTGAACAAGTTCTAGTGCAGTTTTCACAAACCATTATGAAATTCAGAAAGGCTTACTTTAAATTGCAAGACCAGTCATTGTCATTATTTAACTTTTTACCAAACAACAAAATTTTGGACATCCAAATTGAAAGCATTTGCCAATGACACATTAAATGTGGCTCAAATAATGCGATCTGTCTCTAAAAGGTAAAAAACTATGCTGGTTACCAACATTCCCTTCTTTTTCCATGACGTTTTCAAAAGACTCTTTTTGCACAGGGTTGTTAACACTCGGGATTGTATGTTAAAGATTTCAGACTTTTTGCCCCAACCAATCAGATTGATAGGCTTGGAATTAGGAATTGATCCTTTTCCAAAAGATAAACTTTGGACTTTCACAAAACTTATTCAAACAATAAATTCAAAATTGGTACAAATGAGCTTAAATTCTCTGATTAGATTGAAAACAACATGGGAAAGAAACAAATGTTGTTTACCAGAATTTCCTTCTTTTCCCACAAAGTTTTAACAGCTTTCATCCCCACATGTGGTAAAGGCTTAAAACAATAAGGTTGGTGAGCAGACAGCCCTTGAGCAGACAGTGTAGATGTTTGATCAGACTGCATATTCTATAATCTGATCTGAGAGTTAACCTAGTCATTTGAACCACATTTAACTAGTGGTCTGCAAGTGCTTTCAATATTGGCTTGTCTAAAATTTTTGTCATCTGGTAAAAAAAGTCAAACAATATGTAACAATTACAGTAGAATTTGATTGTGATCAGAACATCAGTCTGATCATAAATCTGAGTACTCTGTAAAAGATGCCAGCCATAACAACGTAGGAAATGGAATGAAGTATTGAAGTTTTCTGGGCTGAATATGTTCATCAATTTAGTAGCATTAACTCTTTACCACATAATCCCGACTGTTAATGACTGAAAGAGAAGGCTTTTGAAAACAATGTCGGAAAAGGAGAAAATGCTGGTAACCAACATTTTCTCCATTTCCCACAATGTTTTCTACCCTATCAGACAGAAAAGTCGTTTTAGCAACTTTGTCATCTGCTTATGCTTTGAATTTTGTCCAGGTGAAAAATTTGTCGCTTGATAAAGGGGTTAATTACTGCTTTTAACTTGTGACAACACAGAAATGGCATAGCGTCCAAAATAGATAAGCAAGTGCATAATGTAGATAAAATGGGAACTGGCAAACATTTTCTTTTTATCACTTTATAGAACAACCCCATCCTCATAACCCGTAAACTGCTTCAAAATGAAAATTTCAACCAACAGGAGAAAGCCAAGTATTGAGATTTCATCGAATTTCTATCCGGTGGAAAAATCTCTCTGAATCAGACAGTGTAGGACGAGACAAGATCACATTCTGTGCAGTCTAATCTTTATCTTCACTGTATGTAAAAGCGCAGCAAGTCACGCTTAGCAGTCCAAGAGAAATAGCTCTCTGAGACAATTCGGATGTGTAATGATTCTGAACCCCTAGTTACACCCCTGCATAAGCTGTCATCAAACCAACTGAGAAGTGATATGATTTCTAAACAGTTATTAACCCTTTACCACACAATCCTGAGTTTTAACGACCCTGAGAAAGAGGCCTTTTTGAAACATTGTGGGAAAGGAAGAAGAGGCTGGTAACCACAATGTTTTGTACCCTTTAACCCTTTGCAACACAATCCTGACTTTTAACGACCCTGAAGAAGCAGCCTTTTTAAAAACATTGTGGGAAAAGGAAAAAATGCTGGTAACCAGCATTGTCTCCTTTTCCCACAATGTTTTCTACTCTTCCAAAGACAAATTTCAATTTTTGTCATCTGCAAAAGCTTTCCATGATATGACTTTAGCTGTTAAAATGGCTTTAAACTTCAATACAAACAAACAGTGACTGGTCCAATTTGAAAGAATTTGCGGTGATTGCGTGATAAAGGGTTGAGGAGCAATTTCTCCTTTTGCCAAAATGGTTTTCACATGTATTGGTGTATTATTACTGAATATATACCATGATTTCATAAGCCAGAGATACTGGGCAACAGAAAACATGGGAAATGGAGAAA
The DNA here is from genome assembly GCA_945859785.2 of Tridacna gigas. NCBI lineage: Eukaryota > Metazoa > Mollusca > Bivalvia > Cardiida > Cardiidae > Tridacna > Tridacna gigas. Next base: position 27,595,353 of record OX244041.2, read on the forward strand.
ATGCTAGTGCCCAGCATTTTCTGCTTTTCCCACAACTGTTTTCCCTTTCAAAAACAAATCCTGTCATTTCAGCAATATTTAACTCTTTACCACACAACAAAATTGTAGAGTCATCTAAATGGAAAGCATTTACAGATGTGAAATTTGATGTGGCTTAAAATATAAGTGCTGTCTTTAAAATGGTAGAAAACATTGTGGGAAAAGGAGAAAATGCTGGTTACCAGCATTTTCTCCTTTTCCCTCAGTGTTTTCAAAAGGCTTCTTCCTCAAGGTTGTTAAAAGAAGGGATTGTAAAATTTAATGCATTACATTTGGACAAGTCATAAGATTTTCTTGTTTGGTAAAGAGTCAAAGAGGGAATAAGTCCAGGTTTTCAAAGGGTGGGGTATAAAACCAGATTTTTCCAACATTGTACTTCTTACATTGTAAAACTTAAAAGTTCTTGGCTTGGATCAAGGTCATTGTGTTGTTTTTGCATGTTTTGAGAAGCACAGATATCCCATTGTGTACTATCAGCCATGGGGTACAAACATGTAACTTTATGTGAACAAGCATTGTGTAAGAGAATTTGAAAACGATGTTGGGTAAAAACATGTACTTGTTACTGAGGTTCTTGTAAATGTGAAAACATAGTGGCAGCGGAATTGCTTGTAACAAGCATCTTTTCTTTCAGCCACAGTGTTTTCAAAAGTGGACTGCAGGTTATTATGTATATCTCTCTTGGTAGATCTACATAATGAAAACTCCACTATAGTGGATCAGCTCTGTTACATCAAGTTTACTCCACTGTAGTGGATCATCTCTGGTATATCAAGATTAAACTGTGTAGTGGATCGTACCATGATTTGGGTCACCTTGATATAACTGAGTTAATGTTGAAAACTGCATTAAATACCATACAAACAACAAACAAACCATGATTGCCTTTGCTTAAGGTCACCCTATCGAGAAAGAACATTGTTTTGACCACAATCTTTTCAAAAGGCCTCTCTCTCAGGGTTGTTAAAACTAGGGATTGTGTGATAAAGGGTTAAATAAGGTTGAAAATGGCATTAAACACATATGAAGAGTTATTGTTTGCCGTATATATGTTATTTATGGCTACTTGGATGCCATAGCTCTTTTCAAAGTCCATGCATGACATTTCATTGAAAGGGTGTTTTGTCAAAATCTATGTATGTTTTGAAATACCAATTGCTAAATTCCTAGATTCATTACATGAAAAGCTATGTTCTGGAGGAAGATTTTAGCCACAATTTAGCCACAGTTGGTCTGGGTTAGGGTAAGGGTCAGGGTTAAGGATTGTTTATGAGGAATGTGGTTTTCGAAGAAATGTCGCGGATCTGCGCAAAGTAATTACCTCTTCCCTTTCACCGATGATCATTCTTTTAAAGATGGTTAGCGGTATGTGGGAAAGCAGACATTGTTTTGGGAAGAATATTGTGATAAGTACTGGTAAAAAGAAACTCCAGGAAAGCAAGGTAGGGTGCACTGGCAGCTGAAATAATGTTGAAAATGACATAAATTACCATACAACCAATCAATTATCCCTTTCAAAAACAACCAACTTTAGACTCTTCCATAGCAAAAACACCTGCAGATGACATATTTGAACATGCCACATTTGAGCTAAGGTCTTTGACAGGATAGAAAACACTGTGGAAAAATTAGAAAATGCTTTTTACCATCATTTTTGCCATTTTCCACAATTTTTCAAAAGGCTTATTACCTAGGATCCTTAAAACATTGTATTGTTTGGTTACTAATATGTAGGAGAGCAGCCATTGGTTTGAAGAATATTGTGCCAAGTGCTGGTAAAAAGAAACTCTGGGAAAGCATGGCTGGGTGCACTGGCTGCCCTGATATGACTGAAATAATGTTAAAAATGACATTAAACAACATACAATCAATCATCTCTTTCAAAAACAGCCAACTTTAGACTCTTCCATAACAAAAACACCTGCAGTTGACATATTTGAACATGCTAAATATGAGCAAAGATCTCTGTCAGAATGGAAAAAATTGTGGAAAAGTAGAAATTGCTGGTTAACACCAATTTCTCCTTTTCCCACCATGTTTTCAAAAGGCTTATTACTCAGGGTCTTTAAAACGGGATTGTTTGGTAAAGATTTAATCCTTTACCACACAATCCTGACTTTTAACGACCTTGATAACATCATGGGAAAAGAAGAAAATGCTGGTAATTATCATTTTCTCCTTTTCCCACAATGTTTCTTACCATTCCAGAAACAAGTTACAATTTTTGATTCATATATATTCTGTTGTCTGCAAATGCTTTCAAATTAGACACATTTAGACTTTTGTTTTTTGGAAAAGAGTTAAAAACACTGATGCTGACCTTGCATTAGCCCTCTTTGAAATTGATTTCAGAACTGACTTCATGTCCACTTGCCACAATGGTTTGGAGTCTTTACCAGACAATAAAACTTTAGTCTTGTTTTTAGCTGATTTGTATAGCAAATCTGCTTGATGTGATCAACCCTAGCTGGAACCAAATACATCATGCGTAATGATGCATGCATGCTCACTTTCAATTTTAAATAGCTAGTCTGTACTGTGTTATAGGATTAACCTGAACCACATACTGTCAAACACCCTTCGTTGTGCTTTACTCATTATACTTCCAGTTTTAGCTAGTACTCTCAGACCTTGTTTTTGTCACTGCTGTATATACTGTCTTACACATGTACAAACAGCCCTAAATCTTCTACCAGCAGAAAACCATGTCAGTTTGATGGTTTTTCAAGACTGAGTCCTATGATTATTGAAGGCAGTTGTAGGCCATGTGTTTCATTCAGCTGTAACTAGGGGATTCATCGTTTAACACTTTAACACACAATTCCTAGTTTTAACAAGAAAGAGGCCTGTTGAAAACATTGTGGGTAAAGGAGAAAATGTTGATAACCAGCATTTTTTCTTTGTTGCCACAATGTTTTCTGTCCTTATACAGACAAATCACACCATATAAGCCATATGTAATTTGTCATCTGCAAATAATTTCAGTTTGGGCAAGTGTAAAATTTTGTCACGTGGTTATGGGTGAAAGGGTAAAAAAACATTATGGGATAAGGATGTAAAGGATTTGATGGCATTTTCTTTTTTTTCTTACAATGTTTTTAAAAGCCTTCTTTGTTCAGTTGCTTAAAGTCAGGGTTGTTTGGTAAAGACTGTTAAGGCTATGTTTTGGGGGTCCTACTCAGCTCAGTGGTACAGCACAAGACTTGTAGCCTGGAGGCTCTGGGTTCAAGCCTCACTGAAAGCACTTGGCTTTTCATTGGAGAGTCTTTGGGCAAGACACTTCAGAGCCCTTGCCTAGTACTGTTGAAACCCAAGACATGCATGAATATTTGAGCTGATATAACTGAAATAATGTTGAAAGCAGCATAAACCACTATTCAATCTATCTACAAGTTTCAGTTTACACAATTTCAATTTTGAGCATATAGCTTTATTTCTAGAGAGTTGGTTGATGACGATCATTGTGGTCAGGTCTAAGGCTGGAGATGTTTATTTTATGCTTTTCCGTAGTTTATTGGAAAATAATGGTGGATTATAGTTTTATAATTTTATGGTTTCTACCAGCGAATTTACCGATTGATAATGGTATGGAAATACCAAGAGCTACCCTGTGCTTAACTAGTCCCAACGAAAAAGGGATTAGGAGCATGAAACCAATAGATTTTTTTCTTTCAGAGAACATTATATGGTTAAATTTTCAAAAGTGGCTATGCCACTTGTGAAAATATTACCAATGGTGTTCAGTCGATGAAATAAATTTCGATCTTGTACCAAAAAAACCCCAAATATCCTCTATATCCATCATTAAGTTGAAATGCAATTTAGAAGAGCTTTTGCCCTCTCACCTTATGTAAAAGGGGATTGTTCCAGTTGGTTTTGAAGCAGAGGGGTGTAAAAGAATGTAAACAAATCAATGCAAGAACAGTACAGCTTAACCCTGTACAAGTTGACAATTTTTAAACTTGTCCAAATTCAAAGAATTTATACGAAAAAAATTCAGATGACATGATTTATCTTTGATGGAGTTTAAAACATTTTGGAGGAGGAGAAAATGCTGGTTTTCAGCTTAGAATTTTCAGTTTTCCCATAATGTTTTTGTTGACCTTCTTCATCAAGGTCATTAAAATACAGGATTGTGTCATAAAGGGTTAAAGATCTGTTCTTGCAGCCAGACTGAAATAAATAGGCTTGCGAAATGTGACAGATCTAACAAAATGTAGTTCTTGTATTTAAATGAATGCATTAACCCTTCACCACACAATCCCGAGTTTTAATGCTCCCCAAGAATTGATTGATTGATTGTATAGTGTTTAACGCTGTTTTCAACATTATTTCAGTTATATTGTGGCAGCCAGTGCACCTATCCATGCTTTCCCGGAGTTTCTTTTACCAGTACTCCACACAATATTATTTCCAAGCCACTGGCTGCTTTCCAACACAATCATCGTTGAAACAATGGTCAGCGGTGAGAGAGGAATGAATCCTGTCCCGATGACTATCATCAATCCTTGGAAAGAAATTGGCCAAGCCGGGGATCGAACCAACGACCTCCAGTTCTCTGTATGCTACCAGCTGAGCTATGGGGCTTGGCGACCCCCAAGAAAAAGGGTCAGAATGATGGGAAGTAAGTCAGAATGATGGGAAGTAGGGTCAGAATGATGGGAAGTAGGGTAAGAATGATGGGAAGTAGGGTCAGAATGATGGGAAGTAAGTCAGAATGATGGGAAGCGGGATCAGAATGATGGGAAGAAGGGTCAGAATGATGGGAAGTGGGGTCAGAATAATGGGAAGAAGGGTCAGAATGATGGGAAAAAGGGTTAGAGTGATGGGAAGTGGGATCAGAATGATAGGAAGTAGGGTCGGCATGATGGGAAGAAGGGTCAGAATGATGGGAGGTAAGTCAGAATGATGGGATGTATGGTCAGAATGATGGGAAGTAGGGTCAGCATGATGGGAAGTAAGTCAGAATGATGGGAAGTGGGATGAGAATGATGGGAAGAAGGGTCAGCATGATGGGAAGTACGGTCAGAATGATGGGAAGTAGGGTCAGCATGATGGGAAGTAGGGTCAGAATGATGGGAAGTAGGGTCAGAATGATGGGAAGTACGGTCAGAATGATGGGAAGTACGGTCAGCAGGATGGGAAGTACGGTCAGAATGATGGGAAGTATGGTCAGAATGATGGGAAGTACGGTAAGAATGATGGGAAGAAGGGTCAGAATAATGGGATGTAGGGTCAGAATGATGAGAAGTAGGGTCAGAATGATGGGAAGAAAGATCAGAATGATAGGAAGTAGGGTCAGAATGATGGAATGTGAGGTCAGAATGATGGGAAGTAGGATCAGAATGATGAGAAGTAGGATCAGAATGATGGGATGTAGGGTCAGAATGATAGGAAGTAGGGTCAGAATAATGGGATGTGAGAATCAGAATGATAGGAAGTAGGGTCAGAATGATGGGAAGTAGAGTCAGAATGATGGGATGTAGGGTCAGAATGATAGGAAGTGGGGTCAGAATGATGGGAATTAAGTCAGAATGATAGGAAGCAGGGTCAGGATGATGGGAACTAGCGTCAGAATGATGGGAAGTAAGGTCAGAATGATGGGAAGTAGGGTCAGAATGACGGGAAGTAAGGTCAGAATGATGGGAAGTAGGGTCAGAATGATGGGAAGTAAGTCAGAATGATGGGAAGTAGGGGTCAGAATGATGGGAAGTAGGGTCAGCATGATGGGAAGAAAGGGTCAGAATGATGGGAATTAAGTCAGAATGATAGGAAGTAGGGTCAGAATGATGGGAAGTAGGGTCAGAATGACGGGAAGTAGGGTCAGAATGATGGGATGCAAGTCGGAATGACGGGAAGTAGGGTCTGTTTATTTTATGTTTATGTCTATTTTTACATCTTTGAAGAAGGTTCCTGCGTGGCTTTGTGGTAAAGTGTGGAACTCATAACCTGGAGGTCCTGGTTTCAAGCCCCAGGTGATCCACTCGGTCTTGCGTGGGAGTGTTCTTGGGCAAGAAACTTCAGAACCCTAGCCTTGTACTCGTGAAACCCAGGAAATACATGAATATGCAAGCTGTTGCCATGATATGACTGAAGTAATGCTGAAAGCTGCATAAAACACCATTCAATCAATCAGTCACCATCTTCGGCATACTGAAGTGGAAATTAATTAACCCGTTTTTTGACTGGTAGTGACCCATCAGTTGAAGATTCTGGCCTAAAAATTGAGTTTGACTATTCAATTAAAAAAATACTAGATAAGACAAGTTATGATTCACTGAAAATGAGTAAGCTTGGATGTTCAACTCTTTACCACACAATCCCAAGGTTTAACAACCCAGGAGAAGGCGGCTTTTGAAGCACTGTGGGGAAAAAGGAGAAAATGCTGGTTACCAACATTTTCTCCTTTTCCCATAATGTTTTCTATCCAATCAGAGATAGAAATCATTTGACCTAGACTTACTTTGTCGTCTGTGAATGCTTTTAATTTGGTGGAGTCCAAAATTTTATTGTTAGGTAAAGAAGAGTTAACCCTTTACCACATGACAACATTTTACACTTGTCCAAATTCAAAGCATTTGCAGACGACAAATTAAATATGGCTCACATGGTGAAATTTGTCTGTGAAAGGACAGTTATCATTGTGGGAAAAGGAGAAAATGCTGGTTACCATTTTCTCCTTTTCCCACAATGTTTTCAAAAGACCTCTTTTTCAGAGTCATTAAAACTAGGGATTGTGTAGTAAAGGGTTAAGGGGCACTAAACTAGATTTTGACCCAAATTTGGGGGTTTGGAAATCTTATGTGGCTCTGGGACGACAACTACAAGCAGTGATTGCATGTCAATAAGGGCATTATGCAGTACTGAACTTTAGAGCCCTATTCTTGTACTGATTAACGCTTTACTACACAACAAAATTTTAAACTTTCTTAAACAAATTGAAAGCATTTGCAGACGACAAAATAAATGTGACTCAAAAGTTGAAATTTGCGTTGGGAAGGGTTGAAAACATTGTGGAAAATGGAGAAAGTGCTGGTTACCAGCATTTTCTCCTTTTTCCACAATGTTTTCAAAAGGCTTTTTGTTCATGGTCGTTAAAACTCATGATTGTGTGGTAAAGAGTTGAACTCAGTACATACATGAATATATTAAATGTTGCCATGATGTGAAATATTGTTGAAAGCAACATAAAACACCAATCAAACTTGTTTTCAAGCCTATTTCTATCATGGACACCTCTCATAATACCCCTCATCAACACAAGTAAATCATTTTTGGTGAAAAATTTACTTTCATTTTGTATTTTAGTTATGTAGTTGGATGTCGTTTTAAAGACAATTGCTACAGTCTTATCTTTTTGAAAACATTTATAATTATGGATTTAGATATTTATTATCTGATCTACATAAAAATGGAATGAAAAAAGGGGTCGGCATACCCTTGCAAAATTCTGGGTACCTAGAAGGGGTCTTTTTAGCTTTCTTGTTGCTAATTAAACAGCACACACTGCTAAGACTACACAATATTCCTTTTTTGTATACAAAAAGAAACTGGACTGTAAAATATAGGAATGTAACGATAGATCAATACATCTATGGATCATGATGTTCCAAATTGATTACTACAATGGCTGATGTTTTCAGTATTTGATGTTGAACTCTTACCAAACAACAAAATTTTAGACTCAACCAAATTCAAAGCATTTGCAGACGAAAAAATAAAATGCAGTTCAAATGATGATATCTGTCAGAAATGGATAATGTGAGCTGAATTTTCAAGCACTGGAAAACAGGAGAGTGAAAACAATAAAAATTGGGTCAAAAACCAGGTCAGATCTTCAGAAAATGTTCTTGAGACCAAATTTTAATCTCATTAACAGAATTCAGAATGTTTGTCTTGATGATTTTTTTCAGGATTTTGAAAATGGGTCATATCAGGTCAGAAATTATCAGGTCATTGGATCAATTCTTTGAAAAACATTCCATACGCTCTAGAGGCCACATTTTTGGTCCAATACTCTTGAAAGTTGGTCAGAAGATTTGTTTTGATGATATCTCAGATATGTGTGAAAATGGGTTACACCAGGTCAAAAACTAGGTCACCAGATGAAATCTTTGGAAACCCTTGTGTTTGCTCTAGGGAACTCGTTTTTAGTCAAATACTCATGAAAGGTGGTCAGAATGTTTGTCTGATGGTAGTTATGAAGAGTTTGAAAATGGGTCATGCAGGTCAAAAAGGAGGTCACCAGGTCTAATCATAGAAAAATCTTGTATACACTTTAGAGGACCCATTTTAGGCCAGTACTGAAGAAAGCTGATCAGAATTTTTGTCTTGATGGTATTCAGAGCAAGTTTAATCTAAGTACTGAAAGTACTGACAGACTAGCAAATTTGATTGATTGTTTGTATAGTGTTTGACCCTGTTTTCAACATTATTTCAGTTATGTAGCAGTGGACAGTGCACATATCCATGCTTTCCTGGAGTTTCTTTTACCAGTACTCTGCACAATATTCTTTCCAAGCCACTGGCTGCTTTCCCACATTTATAGAGAAATGAATACTGTTGCAATGACTATCATCAATCCTCGGAAAGAAATTTGCCAAGTCGGCGTTCGAACCAGCGACCTCCTGTTTCCAAGTCCTGTACGCTACCGACTGAGCTGCCAGGGCTATGTGTGCCATTTGTTAACTGTAATCCAGCTTAAGTTTAACCCTTAACCTGCTAAAAATGTTAAATGAAACTTTTAAGCCGATGGTAAACACCTGACTATTGCTATTTCAAAGTTACATTTTGGAGAAAATATATCCTCTTATCAGACAGCATAGATCCAAGATCAGACTGCATGCACTGCACAGTCTGATCTTAATCCACACTGTCTGCAAAACGTCATTGAGTCGCGGTAGAAACTCCAGGAAAGCATGGATAGGTGCTCTGGCCGCCGCAATATCACTGAAATAATGTTGAAAACGGCATAAAACACCATGCAATTAATTAGTCAACATCCAATTGCACAAGATGTAGTTGACTACATGTATTTAATTCTGTTTACAAAACAAAAAAATTTACACTAGTTCAAATTCAAAGCTGTTGCGGACCATAAATTAAAAGTGGCTGAACTGATGAAACCTGATTCCAAAAGGGCAGAAAACAATGTGGGAAAAGGAGAAAATGATGGTTACCAGCATTTTCTCCTTTTCCCGCAATGTTTTCAAAAGGATTTGTCCCCAGTATCATTAAAACTTGGGATTGTTTGGTAAAGGATTAATATTCAAGACTAGAATAACAGTTTAACATAACAGTTAAACTGCACACAATGATCTAAATAATGAATGACTGAAGGAATGACAAGGGTTCCCTGTCCAGTGAAGGTTAACGACTGGGATTTGCTACAAGTTACCTAGGTGTATCTATTAATAGATTCATTCATGTTACAGTGGTGTAGGAAAAAGTGATTCTCTGCTTTGCATAGGTCACTTAATTTACATATAAGCAAAGATCTTGTACCTTATAAATGACATCTTGTTCAGTTTATTACTTTGTAAGAAGACATGTTCAAGTTGGAGTGGTAGAGATTTAGTGGTTTTTGTCAAAATTGTCATATATCACAGAGTTAAGATTTATAACAGAGAGAAGTATTTTCTGTGGGGCAGTATTTGGCAACTGTGGGGTCTTTGTTTACTTTGACTCTAGGTCAAACTTGATGTCTATACACTAGCTTAGTTAGTCTAAAAATGGGTCATCTTGGGTCAAAAAGTAGGTCACTGGGCTTAATCTTTGAAAAACTTTGTGTAGGATGTAGAGTCAACATTTTCAGTTCAATGCTCAATAAAATTATTCAGGATGTTTGTATTGAGGATTTCTTTGATGGGTCACCGAGACAGAGCTATGAAAATGCTGTGTACCCTCTAGAGGCCACATTTTCAATTCAATACTCGTAAAAGGTTGTTAGAATGCTTGTCATGTTTTCTTGGAAGAGATTGGAAATGGGTCATGTGTGGTCAAAAGGCTCAGTGACTTCAGGGTCATAATGGCCTTCTTACTTGTTTTGTCAAGTATATTGCAAATTAAGTGAACTTTATAGTGCACAATCCATTCAGTACATGTTTGAAAAATGAATTCTTATGACCCAACTTTGAAATCAATGTTTTGGTTCATGCTAAGTTGCCAAATGATATAGGGGGTGCGAAATTCCTATAGATTTGGTTTGAACTTCATATCAAAATAGTTGCAAAATGTGAGTCTGAGTTCGATGATGTGAGCTGATTTTTCAAACACTGGAAAAACAGGTGAGTGGAAATTATCATAGGTCAACAACACTAACTCTTTACCAAACGTCAAAATTTTTACAAGTCCAAATTGAAAGGAATTGCAGATGACAAAATATATATGCAAGTGAAAAACTGAAAATTGTTTTGGGAAGGATAGAAAACATTGTGGGAAAAGGAGAAAATGCTGGCTACTAGCATTTTCTCCTTTTTCCACAATGTTTTCAAAAGGCTTCTGTCTCATGGTCATTAAAAGTTGGAGTTTTGTTGTAAAGGGTTAAACAACTTGTACATTGAAATACAACCAGAATTCTTTGCTCAAATTTGACACGCCAAGCCCTGGTAGGACTTGAGAACAGGAGGTTGCTGGTTCGATCCCCGACTCTGCCAATTTCTTTCCAAGGATTGATGATAGTCATTACGACTGAATTCATTCCTCTCTCACCACTGACCATTGTTTCAACGATGGCTATGTGAGAAAGCAGCTAGTGGCTTGGAAAGAATATAGTGCATAGTGGTGGTAAAAGAAACTCCAGGAAAGCATGGATAGGTGCACTGGCTGCCGCGTTATGACTGAAATAAAGTTGAAAAAGGTGTTGAACACCATACAATCAATCAATCAATCAAATTTGACAGTGAAAAATAATAATTATTGCAATAAAAAAATGGAACTTCATCATTTCTCTGAGTGTCAAGTTTCAGAAAAAAGAGTAATATCAAAAACAAACTAAGGTTCTGAAAGGGTGAAAAATAATGCCATTTGTTTAATGATTTTGTTTGTGGTAAAAAAAGCACTAGCAAAAATTTGCCTTCAGGTAAAAAGATGAAATTTGAACCCTGAATATGACAGATTGAGGGAATACAGTCGACTCTTGTTATGTTGAAATTGCTCGTCTTGAAATTCCTGTTATGTAATAGTCAAAGCTATGTCTGAACTTCATGTCTTTTTATTGCATGTTGAGTTGGTTTTTTTATCTGAAATCTATTGCGTCCAAAAAAACAGTATGTTGAAGTAATTTTGAGAACAATTTTATATCTCTGATCATATCCACAATTGATAGATAATCGTTAGCTTAGTATTGGATTATTGAATGGCTTAGATAGCATTGTAGCTTTGTAAACAGCAGTTCACATAAGACTTACACACATCATGAAAAATAGACTGAACGTCAAGGCTTGTTTGTTTTTCTCTTGCTAATTGCTCAGTCTTTTGAGAGAACAAATTGTCAACTTTGCCGTGTATGTAATCAGAGTCTCCACAAAGGATTATTGTATATTTGAGCAATGCTCTGACAAAAGGGGGATCAATGCGTCTACACGATGCAATATACCAAGCAAGTCATCACATAATTTGGGGTCCATAAAACAATTTTGTTTAAACACCGACTGTTTAGTAAGGTAGACTGGTCCTTCGAATACAGAAAACAGACCTATAACGAAAAGTTTTGGCCCTTGCCACCCTGTGCAGACTATGCAGGCTTACCTGAGTCAATAGTTATACGTGTGCATTAAGCCCCCTTTTCACAGAGCATGGCTCATTTCTTGAATGCTCATTATGACATCAGAAATGCAACTTACTCGTAATTGTGCTGTTGCTATGGTAGAGCAATCCTGCGAAGGACCCAGTCTTAAGCCCAGGCGGATAACCAGATCAGTCATTAAAAACAGAAGCATGAAGCGTACACTTGTTTGAAGTCGTAAAGTCAGAAACATGATGCCATATTAGACACTGAAATATCCTCATTTATTTTGTTTCTGGTGCATGAAGGATGACAATTTATCACTGCTGTATTTTATGTTTATTTCGGTTTTTGGTGACAGGCTCCTTTCGGAATTCATAATATGTTGAATGCCTGTTATGTCAAAGTGTTTTTGTTGTCCTTTGGGTTTTGAGATAATGAGAGTTGACTGTGTATGACAAAAGTTTGTCAAAGCTTGTATATGCACAAATACACACAAAGTTTAGAGGAATTCTTTCACTGAAATAAACATTTAGAACCGAACAAAAATTCAAACGATTTAAAAAGAAAAAGTTAATAGCATAATATGTTTACTACATATTAGCATGTTCAAGTGAATGAATGTCAACAATTTCCCTGTTTAACCCTTAAAGCGCCTTTCACGACTATAGTTGCCCTTGCGGCCAATGTAGATCAAGATCAGGTTGCACAAAACATGCAGCCTGATCTTTGATCTACATTGTCCGCTTTGCTGAAACACTGTAGAAAAAGCGACCATAAAATTGCAATTATTTGAGTCTTTTTTTTCTAGGATGATGGGTTTATTCAGTGCTCTAGGGGTTAACATTTAACATGTGCATGTTGTCAGTATTGGCTCTGGGTATATAATGTTTATATTCAAACCGATCATGCTGCCTGATAAATACAGGCTGCCTGTTGATTCCTATAGTCTCCCATAGAGCGGGAACAGGTATTTTCAAACAAATAAGTGGAAATTGTTGTTTTTAGGTACTAAGGGCAAATAGACATACGTTTGACATCTCATTTTATACATCTATCTATAAACTGCAATGATTACATAGTAACACTGTGTTAAAGTTCTTACCATAGAGAGGCCATTACTGAACAAGTTTACACTGCCTAACACATACATCAGGTATTTCCGAACATTTTGGAATTTTTTTAAACACAGGCTTTAAAAATGTCTGAAAATTACAACATACCAACACTCTGGTTGCTGAAATGTAAATTGGCTAGAACTACATGTATATAGATCTACAAAAAAAGTTGATTATGTCTAGTTTTCAGGAAAATTTTAACTCTTAATTGTCAGAACACGACAAACGATGCAACAGAAAATCACATAGCTCAATATGAGCAAACTGAAGTTAGTCTTTATTCATCTAAGTTGTCTAAAATGTAATAAACATTTAAAAAGTTAAACTTGGGTATGTTGAGCTCTAGATTGCTTGCATTTTATTCTTATGATTGCTGACAATGCTAAAAAGACAGCCAGTTCTTATTCAGTCAGCTTTAGTTCATAAATACCCTCGCATATAAGTTCAGGTGCCAGCTGTTCTGAACACATTTCTCAAGCGCTTTTAACAAGTGATTAGACACTTTACGCAGTGTAATGTGTTCACATGCATATTGCAAATATAAGAAATCTCATATATTGAGCCGATGGAGAAACTGAAGCAGTTTACACTCTTAGCAATATATATTGAAAAATTAAGAAAATGGTAATTTCCTGGCTAATGTAGTAACTACTGATTTTGGATAATATCTGTATCCTTTAAATCTTTAAAAGATGGCAAAGAAGAGAGGTATGGCATACAGTTTATGATGTAAGATGGTATCATTATTGTGCCAAGGAGGGATGAGACAGTTCTTAAAATCTTGTTTGTTAATTGCCAATACTTCGGAAATACCCGATCCCGCTCAACCTTTCATAATTGTCTAATACAATTTTTAGATCCTCATAATTTATCATATTTCCTGCCTTTTCCCATAATTTGGACAATTTTTCTATATTTTCTTAACCCTTAACCACACCATCCTGACTTTTCAGAAGCCTGAGAAAGAAAGCATTTGAGAAAACATTGTGGTTAAAGGAAAAGATGCTGGTAACCAGCATTTTCCTTTTCCCAAAAGGTTTTCTTCCTTTCCCAAAACAAATTTCAACTTCTGAGTTATATTTATTTTGTCTTCTGCAAACACTTTCAATTTGGACAAGTCTCAGATTTTGTCGTTTGGTAAAGAATTAAGAAATGCCACAGGAACTGAATTGTAGGACATACATGTATTTGCCATTTTTGCTGCTGTTAGATATTTGTATTTGCAGTTTACATGTCATATAATTCATCCCCACCTTGCAGAGGTGCTGCAATACTCCATGGCTCATCCATGTGGACACCTTGATGATGAATGTACCAAACTTCAAGTCATGAAAGGTGAGAGCAGATTGTAGTAGTCATTTAGTTGTATTGTTCTAACTCTAGATACGAGGGGTATTCAATAAATACGCAGAAAAGTACTGTCATTCTGTCAAATATTGCTTAAGTACAACACAAGTGATACATATTGTATACAAATTAATTCTGTGTTGACAGTATAAATTTCATGTCAATATCTCAACAACTGTACTTTTTTTAACAGCCCTTGTACTTATCTCAGTTATTTTATTGCACTAGGTTCTATTTTTTGTATTGTAAGTATACCCCGACCTACGTAGTAGAGGGGATTATACTAGTTTCACCATATCTGTCTGTCTGTCCATCTGTCAGTCTGTCCATATTTTTGTTTCTGTGCTCTAACTCAAAAGGTGTTTAGCCTAGGACCCTGAAACTTCATCCAAGTGTTTGTCATGACTCAAGGAGGTGCCCTATTGTTTTTGGGTCACATGGTTTTTGGGTCACATGGGTGAAAGGTCAAGGTCACAGGTGAACAGTGACAAGGTGCTGGTAAGTGGGAGTGGATATTTGTCAGCTTTGCAGCAGTTCTAGTTTCAGATTTGCAATCAAACTATACTTCCCAGAGGAATAAAACTAAGGTTTTGTTCCTTTTTTCATAACATGCAAAGAATATCACATTTAGTGGGTTATTTTCTCGTAATGCATGTGTTTTGATTACATGAGTTGGAAATTAATCACTCTTAATAACTGTCACTCCTCAGGAAAGTATGCAAACTTTTATTGTTTACATGAGAAAACGGCAGAAGGTAATTTTGATATGGTGCTTGGACTATTCCAGAAAAATAAAAATTTAGAAAATTTACTTACATTGATTTAGGTTCCTTGGACACCGGTGTTTCCCTGAAACATTGTTGAATAGGGTGACGTGCAACTAGAAATGTGTTGAAAATGATTAAAGAATTAAAGCGGGAAAGATGTCAAAAGTTAAAAAAAAAAAAGAAACACAGAACATGCATTTCACTATTCGTTAAAACTCAGAAATGTAGGGGAAAGTAATTGTCATGTTGATACATGTAAATGTTCACAAGTGGTTCTGTGTAACTGCAATGCTTTTCTCATTACCAATGTCCATGTTGACCAATGTTTTTTTAAGTATTGAAAACAAATTCCATCATTTGAGCAACATTTAAATTGTCTGCAAATCCTTTCAATTTGGACCAGTCCAAATTTTTGTCATTTGGTAAAGAGTTAATCAGGAATAAAATACAATACTTTTGTGAATTTTATAAGATGAAATATCAGACAACATAAATGAGATAGAGGGGTTCAGGTGAAAAGGCAAATATTTCTCATCACCTCTTAACATATTATCAGTGTCAAATCCTTCCCAGATTATTGGGTCGTGTGAATCACCTGTAGTAATTGTCATAGATATAAAACTTAAACCACACTGTACGCCGGCCCACTCCTCAGCAAATCCTATGCTCAGAAAGGTGTGAAAACAATTACGCGAAAGGCGAGAAAGTATTCTGTTATCAATTTAAAGAAGCAAAATGATGACAAGGGCTAGCAAAGATGTTTGAATTATCAGATTGTCGAGAGTGAAAATTACTGATCTGCCTTTGGTGTAATAAAATGTAGTTTTTGCTGGGACTGTGGAAATTCCTCAAAAAATGTGGGGTTCTCGAATGTTCAAGGCTTGACTGTTGGACCATATCTGTTGCTTGTTAACTCTTTACCAAACAATTGTATGTTTTTAAGATCCTATGGAGATTGGCATTTTGAAATTTTATGGGAAGAGGAAAAACTGCTGGTTACCAGCATTTTCTCCTTTTTCCACAATGTTTTCTACCCATTTCAAGACCAGTTAGACCATTTTTTGCGACATTTTGATTTCATCTACAAATCCTTTCAAATTGTACACATATAATATTTCGCCACATGTTACACTGGTTAATTAATTCATTAAAATATTTCAGGTGTCCATAATGATGACCAGGGAGTCTTGCAGCAGAATTCTTGTCTTGGTGGAGATGCTGTACAATTGTTTGGTTAAGTACAATGCAAGTTACTTTGTATATGATATTATCAAGTAAACAAGTAAGTACATTTTCTTGTGAGTATTATGAAATGAAAAAAATTTGCTGTGGAAGTCCTATATTTTTTCCATAAAAATGTTTTAGTCTGCCACACAGTCCCGAATTTTAACGACCCTGAGGAAGATACCTTTTGAAAAGATTGTGGGAAAAGGAGAAAATGCTGGTAACCAGCATTTTCTCTTTTTCCCACAATCTTTTCTACACTATCAGGGACAAATTGCATTATCCTGGCAACATTTTATTTGTCGTCTGCAAATTCTTTCAGTTTGGACCATTGTAAAATTTTGTTGTTTGGTAAAGAGTTAAAGATACATTCTTACAGCCAGAGAGAAAAATGCAGTTAAAACCTGAAAGCCTGTAGAATGGCTCAGACTGGTCAGCTGTGTAAACATAGATAAATTACCAATATGTAAGGTGTAAGGGATAGAGAAACTCGTGGGATTTGTCATTTTAAACTGGAAAACACAACAGTGATTTCTTTGTCTGTCTTAATCTGTGAGAAGAATCCTGTTTATTTTGTCCCATTTTTATGAAAGCTTGGTTGACAGCCAGTTTTTGCTTAGTGCAGGCCAAGATTAGACTTACCGTAATTTGCGAATGTATTCAGACACCCTAAAAGTTCAGACACAGTCAAAAATTTTCAAAAATAATTTATTTTGAGTCCTTACCCCAGACAGTCCAAAAGATAAATTTTCCTAAATATTCGGAGAGCCTGTAACATTAATTTTCTAAAGTATCAGCCAGTTAATACATCTTTTTAAAGAAAATTTTTCCGATAATGATCGCATAGGCGTTATTTGCACATTTTTGTATAGTGGATATTCATAGATATGAACATGAATCCCTAAAGAGTCAAGTAACTCCGCGGTTATTTTAGGTCATGAAATAAGACCCATACATAAATGCAGCACCAAAGTTGTCTTTGTTGAAAACTTTTCACCGTAACAAACAGTGTAGATTTAGATCAAAGATCAGACCAATTATTCTGTGTGATCTTGATCAACACAGGCCACCAAAGCAGCTAGTTTTGAAAGATCCTTGAAGGGTTTAATGTTTCTCAGCTTTTTAGCTCACCTGAGCACAAAGTGCTCATGTTGAGCTATTGTGATCATGCTGTGTCCGGCGTGCATCGTCTGTTGTCAACCTTTTACCTTGTGTACGCTCTAGAGGCTACATTTTCAGTCAGATCCTCATGAAACATGGTCAGAATGTTTGTCTTGATAAAATCTCAGACAAGTTAGAAATTAAGTCATGTGGGGTCAAAAACTAGGTCACTAGGTCAAATTTTAGAAAAACCTTGTGTGCACTCTAGAGGCCACATTTTCAGTCATATACTTGTGAAATTTTGTCAGAATGTTTGTCTTGATAAAATCTCTGACTACTTTGAAATTCGGTCATGTGGGGTCAAAAACTAGGTCACTAGGACAAATCTTAGAAAAACCTTGCATGCACTCTAGAGGCCACATTTTCAGTCAGATACTTGTGAAACTAGGTCAGAATGTTTGTCTTGATAAAATCTCAGACAAGTATGAAATTGGGTCATGTGGGGTCAAAAACTAGGTCACTAGGCCAAAACTTAGAAATACCTTGTGTGCGCTCCAGAGGACACATTTTCAGTCAGATACTTGTGAAACTTGGTCAGAATAATGGTCATGATAAAATCTCAAAGGCGTTTGAAATTGGGCCATGTGGGGTCAAAGACTAGGTCACCAGGTCAAATCTTAGAAAAACCTTCTGTGCACTCTAGAGGCCACATTTTCAGTCTGATACTCATGAAACCTGGTCAAAATATTTGTCTTGATAAAAATTTGGATGAGTTTGAAATTGGGTCATGTGGTTCAAAAACTACGTCACTAGGTCAAATTAAAGAAATACCTTGTGGGCACTTTAGAGGCCACATTTTTTGCTCAATTAACTTGAAAATTAGAATTTTTTTTTTTTATTTAAATCTCAGATAACTTTGAAATTGAGTCACCTGGGGTCATAAAGTAGGTCACGAGGTCAAATTAAAGAAATTTCTTGTGGACACTGTAGAGGCCACATTTTTCTCTCAATTAGCTTGAAAATTGGTCAAAACATTTGTCTTAATTAAATCTTGGATTAGTTTGAAATTTGGTCACCTGGGGTCATAAACTAGGTCACTAGGTCAAATTAAAGAAATACTTTGTGGACACTCTAGAGGCCACATTTCTTACTCAATTGACCTGAAAATTGGTCTGAATGTTTGTCTTGATAAAATCTTGGATGACTTCAAATTTGGGTCACCTGGGGTCATAAACTAGGTCACCAGGTCAGATTAAAGAAATACCTTGTGGGCACTCTAGAGGCCACATCTTTTGCTCAATTGACTTGAAAATTTATCAGAATGTTTGCCTTAATTAAATCTCGGATGAGATTGAAATGGGTCATCTGGGATCATAAAGTAGGTCACTAGGTCAAATTAAAGACATGCCTTGTGGGCACTCTAGAGGCCACATTTTTCGTCTTGATGATATCTCGGATGAGTTCAAAATAGGGTCACATAGAGTCATAAACACTCTAGAGGCCACAGTTCTAGCTAAATTGACCTGAAAATTGGTCTACATATTTGACTTGATGATATCTCAGAACAATCATAAATTGGGTCTCATAGGGTCATAAACTAGGTCACTGGGTCAAATTAAAGAAATGTATTGTTGGCACTGTAGAGGCCACAGTTTTTGCTCAACTGACCTGAAAAGTTGTTAACATGTTTGACTTGATGATACTTGAATGGATTTGAAATTGGGTCACATAGGGTCATAATCTAGGTCACTAGGTCAAATTACAGAAATACCTTGTGGGCACTCTAGAGGGCAATTCTTGAACCTTGGTCAACAAGTTTGTTTTGATGTCTCGAATGAGTTTGAAATATGGTCACATAGGGTCACAAACTAGGTCACTAGGTCAAATTGAAGAAAGACATTTTGGACACTCTGGAGGCCATATTTTCAGCTCAACTGACCTGACAATTGGTCAGAATGTTTGTCTTAATAATATCTCCGATGAGTTTTAAATTGGGTCATTATGACCCTGGAGTGAAATTTCACCTATTGACTCAGGTGAGTGATCCAGGGCCATCATGGCCCTCTTGTTTATGTTGTGCAAACAGTTTCTGCATTTTTCATATCGTTTTCAAAAAGTACCTGCAGAAGCGTGAAATTGTCCCTCCATGAACATTACGAAAGAATTTATAAATACTATCCCTTGTTGTTTCCTCCCTTTATTTATTGGTAGTTTATTTATTTATATGTAAAACTAGGTCTAATGCATTAGGTGTGAAATCTTGTTGACGGATGGCTTTTAGATCTACTCTGCTGCAGGCAAAATGGCGGATTTCAAAATGTTCGTGTACGGTGAAGATAGACATCAGATTATACAGAAAGTGCAGTCTGATCTTGGATATATAACATCCACTACTGAACCACGACTTTAGAAAGCTACTGCTTTTAGATCTAAGAAATTGAGAAAGTATTTAACATGTGTGCTTTTAAGATTGAAAACATGTTGAAACTTTAGATATACTAAAGTTCTGTGCCCTTCATCAGTGTTATAGATGTAAATTTGTCAGATTTTACCCTTACTGTTTCGGACACACATTCGGACAACAAGGTAAAACCTATTATTTCGGTCACCCCCTTTTTTTACAAAATGATAATTTCCTAAAGATTCAGACAGTAAAAAAATTATTTTTTGTGTCCGAATACATTTTGGCAAATTACCGTAAATAAACAGTCTGATCTCAAAATGGTTTGAGTATTTGTCATTTAATTGCTATTTCGCACAGAATTTTACAACTTGAGGAATTGTACCGCTTGATATGTGGCACTGAATGGTTTGGACCCAAGTGGATCTAAATATATAGAGGTTATTACCTAGCTGATGATGGCCAGAGAGTGACATCGGCCCGCTACCTTGATCTGTCAAGAGGGCTTAAGTGGGTAATTGTTTGGTGAATGAAATTCAGTTTGTCCACAGTGAGACAACAGGTTATTACTTCTATGATGACATTCGTCCAGACAAATTCCTTTTCTAAATTTTCCTGTGTTACTAATAAATTAGCCCTTGAAAGCGCCAAATAGAACTATTAGGCATTTTCATCCTAGAAAATATGACCAAAATAATTGTGATTTCGTGGTTTCTTTTGGTTGATAGTGTTTTAGTAAAGCAGAGACTGTAGATTAAAGATCAGGCTGCATATTTTGTACAGCTTGATCTTGATCTACACTGGCCACAAAGGCAACTATAGTTGTGAGAGTTGCTTTAAAGGTTAAGCTTTTTCTTAGCTCACCTGAGCACAAAGTGCTCAAGGTAAGCTTTTGTGATAGTGCTGTGTCAGTTGTCTGTTGTGCGTCATCCAGGCATCAACTATTACCTTGTGTGCACTCTAGAGGCCACATTTTTAGTCCAATACTCATGAAACTTGGTCAGAATGTTTGTCTTGATAATATCTCAGACAAGTTTGAAATTGGGTCAGGGTGGGTCAAAAAGTAGTTCACCAGGTCAAATCTCTGAAAAACCTTGTGTGCACTCTAGAGGCCACATTTTTAGTCTAATATTTATGAAACTTTCAATTTGAATCCGGGTCATATTGGGTAAAAAAGTAGGTCATTTGGACAAATCATAGAAGAACCTTGTGTGCACACCAGAGGCTACATTTTGGGCTGAAAACTTATGAATTTATAATAGACTGTTTGTCTTGATAAATTCTTGAGCGGTTTGAAATTGGTTCATGTTTGGTCAAAAAGTAGGTCACTGGGCCAAATCTTAAATAAACCTTGTGTGCACTCTAGAGGCCACATTTTCAGTCAAATACTCATGAAACTTGAATGTTTGTCTTGATAATATCTTAGACAAGTTGGAAATTGGGTCATGTTAGGTCAAAAAGTAGGCTACAGGGCAAAATTCTAAGAAAAACCTTGTTTGCACTCTAGAGGCCACATTTTCAACTTGATACTCTTGAAACATGGTCAGAATATTTGTCTTAACCCTTTACCACACAATTCCAAGTTTTAATGACCCTAAGGAAGAAGTCTTTTGAAAACATTATGAGAAAAGGAGAAAATGCTGGTAACCAGCATTTTTTCCATTCCCACAATGTTTTTTATTTCATCAAATACAAGTTTCATCATTTTAGTCACACCACTAGTCATCTGCAAATGCTTTCAACTTGATGTGATAAAGAGTTAATGCTATCTGGGACAAGTTCGAGGGTGGGTCATGTCGGGTCAAAAAGTTCTTTCAGGCGATTTTTTGCCTCTCACCTCTTATGCATGTTAGAAAAGTAGTCAGTGACTTTGGAAAGAAAGTTGTGTCAGTACTGGTATGAGAAAGCCAGGAAACGCATGGATGCATCACTGACCGCCATGATATGACCTGAGCTGTTAAAATGGCGTCAAACAAACAAATTGGGTCAAAAAGTAGGTCAATAATCTAATCTTAGAGCCTGGTACTCATAAATTAGGTCATAGCATTTGTCTTGATGATATCTTGGACTAGTATGAAAATGGGTCCTGTTAGGTCAAAAAGTAGGTTACAGGGCCAAATCTTTAAAAAACCTTATTTGCACCATAAAAGCCACATTCTCAGCCTGATACTCCTGAAACTTAGAATTTTTGTCTTGATGATATCGTGGACCTGGTGGAAATTGGGTAATGTCTGGTAAAACAGTATGGTATGTCACTGGGCTCAATTTTAGAAAAACCTTGTGTGTACTGTAGGGGCCACATTTTCAGCCTGATATTCATGAAACTTTGTCAAAATGTTTGTCTTGATGATATCTTGGACAAATTGCAAATTGCATCATGTCGGGTGAAAAAGTAGATCATTTGGGCAAATCTGAGAAAAATCTTGTGTGCAATCTAGAGGCCACATTTTTCAGTCTGATATTTATGAAATGTCATCAGAATGTTTGTCTTCATGCTATCTGTGACAAGTTCAAAAGTACGTCAAAAAGTAGGTCACTTACATGCATGTGTTATACATCATTAAAACCAGGATTTCTTCAGCTATATTAGCCGTAGATGCTTTAAGTCAGGTGAGGGCTGTAGGACAAATTATTGCCCTCGTTTCAAGAATCTTTATGTGAGTCAATCCAGACAGCACTCACAAAACAGTAGCTGAACTAGAGGGATTTTACTTTCAAAAGGATAGAAAATATTGTGGGAAAGGAGATGGTACTGGTTGCCAGTGTTGTCAACCTTTCTGAAAAAATGTTTTTGTGATTTCGCAGGATTGTTGGGTTAAGTGTTAACCTTTTACACACAATCTTCCAAGTCTTAACAACTCCAAGAAAAGTGCCATTTGAGAACATTGTGGGAAAAGGAAAAAATGCTGGTAACCAGCATTTCCTCCTTTCCCCATAATGTTTTTTACCCTTTTTAAAAACGAATTTCAATTTATGAGTCACATTCATTTTATTGTCTGCAAATTAATGCTTTCTATGTGAACAAGTCAAAAGTTTTGTTGATCGGTAAAGAGTTAAAG
This sequence comes from Tridacna gigas, assembly GCA_945859785.2. Classification (NCBI taxonomy): domain Eukaryota; kingdom Metazoa; phylum Mollusca; class Bivalvia; order Cardiida; family Cardiidae; genus Tridacna; species Tridacna gigas. The sequence continues at coordinate 27,618,134 of OX244041.2, forward strand.
AATAAGCCTGTAGAATGCTAAATGATAGAAGGACAGGTAAACTGCTTCATCCAGACTTTTACACAAGCTATCGACAGTGTAAATGTAGTATCAGACTTCAGATTTATGCAGTCTGATCTTGGATCTATGCTGTCTGAGGAAACAACTAATATGGTGCTGTTATACAGAAGTAAATAAGAAATGTCAACATTCGCCTTCAAGAAAAAGAGAAATTGTATTTAAACCTTTACCAGACAGTCCTAGCTTTTAACAACCCCCAAGAAAGAAGGCTTTTGAAAAGAAAATTGGAAAAGGAGAAAATGATGGAAACTGCTATTCCCTCCTTCTCCCAAAATGTTTACCACCCTCTCACTGTGAAATCTCGTCGTTTTGGCCATGTGTTATTTGTTATCTGCAAATACTCTGCACCACACAATTCTGAGAAAGAAATCTTTTGAAAACATTGTGGAAAAAGGAGTAACCAGCATTCTCTACTTTTCCCACAACATTTTCTGCCCTTTCAAAGAAAGATTTCCTAATTTATGCAAAATTTAGTTTGTCATCTACAAATGCTTTCAATTTGGACAAGTTGACATCTTTGTGTTTGGTAAAGCATTTTCTCCTTTTGCTACAATGTTTTCAAAAGGCTGCTTCTTCAGGGTCGTTAGTAAAGGGTTTAAAAAAAAAACCTTTGGAAATAGGAGAAAATTCTGGTAACCCATCATTTTGTCCATGTCCCATAATGCTTCATATTATTTGAAAGGCAATCTTATCAAGGTTATATCTCTCAGCATCAAAGGTTGAGTGCTCATTGTGACCCGATATAAAAAAAAAAGGGGTTCAATTCGTTTGACTTTAAGGGGTCAAAATCAAAGTTTGTATAATCAAGTTTTTTGTTGAGAAAAAAAAAATGTAAGATTTACTTTAACTCTTTACCGCACAATGCCGCCTTTTAACGCCCCTGGGAAAGAAGCCTATTGAAAACATTGTGGAAAAAGGAGAAAATGCTGGTTACCAGCATTTTCTCCTTTTCCCACGTTTTCTACCCTATCAAAGAAAAATTGTACCATTTGAGCCACATTGAAATTGTCATCTGCAAATGCTTTAAATTTGGACAAGGCTAAAATTTTGTCGTCTGGTAAAGGGTTAGTTGTTGTGTTATTGTTTATTCACATGTCTCCTTTTGTTACTTTTAACTCTTAACCACATAATCCAGAGTTTCAATGACCCTGAAGAAAAAAGTCTTTTGAAAACATTGTGGATAAAGAAGAAAGTGCTGTTAACCAGCATTTTGTCCTTTTCCTACAATATTTTCTACCCCATCAATAACATATCCCACCATTAGAGCCACAACACGTCTGCAAATGCTTTGAATTTAGACTAGTCTAAGATGTTGTCATTTGGTAAAGAGTTAACACTTTTACAGATGACAAGATACATGATATTATAATACTTGCTTAACCCTTTACCACACAATGCCCAGTTTTAATGACCCTGAAGAAAATGGCCTTTGAAAACATTGTAGGAAAAGGAGAAAATGCTGGAAACCAGCATTTTTTCCTTTTCCTACAATGTTTTCTACCCCATCAATAACAAATTCCACCATTAGAGCCACAACTAGCTTGTCGTCTGCAAATGCTTTGAATTTAGACTAGTCTAAGATGTTGTCATTTGGTAAAGAGTTAACTCTTTTACAGATGTCAAAATACATAATAAATAATACTTGCTTAACCTTTACCACACAATGCCCAGTTTTAATGACCCTGAAGAAAACGGCTTTTGAAAACAGCGTAGGAAAAGGAGAAAATGCTGGAAACCAGCATTTTCTCCTTTTCCCACAATGTTTTCTACCCGATTGACGACAGAAATTGTCATTTTAGCAACATTAATTTGTTGTCTGCAGATGCTTTGAATTTGGTCCAGTCCAAAAATGTTTGTTTGGTAAAGAGTTAAGATGAAAAAATTTGCAGACAACATAATTATTGTATGTGACTCATGTGATTTTATTTGTCTGAGAAAGTGTAGAAAACATTGTTGAAAAAGGAGAAAATGCTTGAGAAGATTCAAAACTATGTGGACAGGCTGATATTCAAAAGAAATAGCATTGAAAAAAATTTGAGCCATGCTGTGGGAAAGAAGTATCCACCAAGGCCAGCTTGTGCAGTCTGTACAGACTGACGTGGGTCAGAACCTTTTGCTATTGGTCAATTTTCTGTATGTCTGCAATTTTCTGTATACTTCATGATTCAGTCATTAATTTTTTTAGACACACTGGATTATATGGATCCAGAATTACATGATGACTTGCTTGGTATCATGAATCACAGAGATGCATTAAATACCCTTTTGCCAGAGCATGGCTCACATTTTGTCTTGATCTCCTCTTACTTATTATTGACAGTTTACCAGCTATTGTCAGCTAATGGTATCATGAATCACAGAGATGCATTAAATACCCTTTTGCCAGAGCATGGCTCACATTTTGTCTTGACCTCCTCTTACTTATTATTGACAGTTTACCAGCTATTGTCAGCTAATGGTATCATGAATCACGGAGATACATTAAATGCCCTTTTGCCAGAGCATGGCTTGTATCTTGTCTTGACCTCCTCTTACTTATTATTGACAGTTTACCAGCTATTGTCAGCTAATGGTATCATGAATCACTGAGATACATTAAATGCCCTTTTGCCAGAGCATGGCTTGTATCTTGTCTTGATCTCCTCTTACTTATTATTGACAGTTTACCAGCTATTGTCACAGAGACTAATGCAGTGATAAAACTTTTCTGAAGTTCTGTATGACCATGAAAATCTAAATAGCCACCTTTTTCAGCAGATGGCAAAATTTCAGATAGGTCCAAACTGAAAGCATTTGCAGACGACGAAAACATTGTGACTTGATATTTGTTTTTGGAAGGGTAGAAATCATTTTGGAAAAAGGAGAAAATGCTGGTTTCAAACATTTTCTTCTGTTCACACAGTGTTTTCAAAATGCACTTTCTTTGGGGTCATAAAAACTCAGCATTGTGTAGCCATCCCCATCTTTCTGTCATTCTGTAGGTCTGTTTGTTGGTTGTTCCATCCTCCTGCCTGTCTGTCATTCTTTAGGTCTGTTTTTCTATGCTTTTACCCTGCATGAAGGAGCATGGTTGTCCAGATCTAGTTAAAGCAAGAATACATTGTAGGAAAAGGAGCAGTTACCTGTGTGAATAGCTGTTTTTGTTAACCCTTTACCACACTGCAAAATTTTAGACTCAACCCTATTGAAGGTATTTACAGACCACAGTTCGAATGTTTTTCAAATGATACATGTAGTATTTGTCGTAAATAGGTAGAAAACATTCGTGAAAAGGAGAAAGTGCTGGTCACCAGCATTTTCTCATTTTCCCACAATGTTTTTAAAAAGCTTCTTTCTAAGGGTTGTTAAAACTCGGGATTGTATGGCAGAGGGTTAGCCCTTTACCAGCCAGTCCCAGGTTTTAATGAGCTTGGGAAAGACCCTTTTGGAAACATTGAGGGAAAGGAGAAAATACTGATAACCAGCAATTTCTCCTTTCCCACAATGTTTTCCACCCTGTCAAAGATAATTTATATCATTTGAGGTGCCTTTAATTTGTCATCTGCAAATTCTTTCAATTTAATCAAGTCTAAAATTTTGTGGTGTGGTAAAGGGTTAAGCAATTAAATCCAGGTTCAGCAATGGATGAGTTAATGAAATTTCTGATTTTTTTTTTCTTTTCATTCCTTTCCAGGTAGATCTACAGGAGGATTTACTTGTAAGTTAAGCATTCATTATACTTATTATTAAGAAATGGCTCTTGTTTTCTCTGTTCTCGGGTTTGGTGCTGATCTCTTTTCGTGGGCAAAGAGGACGTTGGTTGAGGCTGACAATGCTGTCGACTCCCCTATCGTGTTCTTGGACCCCGTTAGAGATCAGGTGGAGATCTCCTTCTCGGCTGATGAAGACACGTCTGTGGAAGCTGTGTGCAACGAGGGCACCTGTATAGACTCAGTAGAGGATGTGGTGATGGAGGAAGAAGCCTCTATGGTTTTTCCCTTCAACTCCACACTGATGTGGGATGATATGGTCGATGTAGAGGAGGAGTTGGGGGAAGAGGTGAGCTCGTTCGAGCTTAGCTGTTCCTCCTTGTTCTCGTCTATGGAGGATGTGGATATGGGGGATGAGAGCTGTATGGTTCTCAGTCCCATATCTTCACCCTCTGTGACTCGGAATGGCTTTAATACTGACCTATACAGGATTGCTTTTGTTGATGAGGAGGGGGAGGAAGAGCTGAGTTCTGTAGAGCTTGGTTCTGCCTCCTCGTTCTCCATTGTAGAGGATGTGGAGATGGAGGAAGAGAACCACATGGTTCATTCCTTCACCACTACATCATCTATGATGTTGGGCGACGTGGAAACAGATGTGTTGGATGATGTTGAAACGGAGATCTTTAGGTATTCAGACATCGAGGAGGACCTGGAGATAGAACCCACCTCTCTGGAGTTAAGTTTTATCTCTGTGTCCTCCTTGACGTCTGATAGGGAGTTAGGAGTTTGCACTGAAGAGGAGATTTCTGTTGGTTTGGCTAATGGAGAAGAGGCTGAGCCGTGCTTGGAGTCTTTTTCCATTGGTAGTGGAGGTGAACTGGAACTCTGTTTTGATGAACAGAGTTCCTTTCCACCTGTTGTTGTTGCAGAGCCAGAGCCTGTGGTAGTAACCCGCAGTGGGCGCCGTATCCGTCGGCCTGATAGGTATGGCGACTGGGTTTACTACTAGAGGGTGACGGGGTGTTCCTAGAATTCAAATATCATACATTTTTAAAACTTCTTCAGTTGCAAACATTTAAGATAGAGATAGTGTTAAGGAGAGTAGGTGAAGGTGAAGGTTGTTAGGAGAGGAAGTGGAGAGGTCTGTGCAGTTTAGAGAAAGGTACATGGGCTTGTACTGATTATCTGTCCTGTAGTCTCTCTGTCTGAAACAGTGGTAATTATCAAAGAATGACAGTGAGTCCATTAGTGTGTTCTGTGTGGCACACTGGGTATGCCATCAGGGGCTGAATGTGTGTTGTCATTTGTGTACATGTAGACCTAGGGTTCTTTAATCCAGGAAGTATTTTAGAAAATAGAACAACTGCAGAACACTTTTGTTATGAGGTGGTTTCTTTCATGAGATCGATGATGGTCATTACAACAGAATTCATTCTCTCAAGGCTGAACATTGTTTAGATAATGTTTACATGGAAAAGCAGATAGGTACACTGGCAGTAGCAATAAAATTGAAATATTATTTAAAATGTTTCTATACAATGGAAAGGCTGAACGGTTGTGCATAGTTTACTAACATTACTTTCATATTTGTTCAGACATTGGACTTTCATATGCTGCTTTTTTCCTCAATGGTAAGCTCCTATATTATACAGAACTTTGGCATTCATCAAGTACTAGTGTTTACTAGGAAACAAAATTGCTTTAGGATAAGGTATGGATGGAATCTGTCTGCAATTTGACCAGGACTTGCATGCAGATTTTTGAAATGCCCTTTTTCTTTCTTCAGTTTTGCTAGGCATTAGGGAAAGGTATGGATGGAATCTGTCTGCAATTTGACCAGGACTTGCATGCAGATTTTTGAAATGCCCTTTTTTTTCTTCAATTTTTGCCAGGCATTAGGGAAAGGTATGGATGGAATCTGTCTGCATTTTTGACCAGGACTTGCATGCAGATTTTTGAAACACCTTTTTTTACAGATTTTGACCAGACTTACTGTTTGACACTTCTGGCTGTGCACAACTTTTGGGCAACACCATTGCTTCTTTATAGCAGCAAAGAAAAAGTTCTGTATCAGGTTCAGGAGCTCTTCGCTTTTCTGTAGATACTTTATGGACTGACAAACCCTAGGTCTTCATGTATGCAACTGACAACATACATTTATCTTCATGTGACACACCCAGTGTGTCACACTGAACATGCTGATGGCTTCACAGTCCATCCTAGATGGCTACCACAGTCTCAGACTGAGAGACTACAGTGCAGATAGGTACTCTATACCCATGAACCTGACTCTGAAATGTAGAGAGTTGATGGAGAAGGTGACCCCAAAATGTGCAGTGTATGTGAGGATAGTGAATCCTAACTGTTGAGAATAGATGGAGAGAGTGACTCTTGACATGTATAGAGCAGGAGGAGATAGTGGCTCCAACATGTATAGAGCAGGAGGAGATAGTGGCTCCAACATGTATAGAGCAGGAGGAGATAGTGGTTCCAAAATGTATAGAGCAGGAGGAGATAGTGGCTCCAAAATGTACAGAATAGGTGGAGATAGTGACTCCGAAATGCCTAAAATATGTGGAGATAGTGACTCCGAAATGTATAGTGTAGAGAGAAGGTGGAGATAGTGGGTAGAAGAGGAGGTGGAGATGGTATTCCATGGGGAAGGTGGAGAAGGTGACCAGTAGAGGAGGTGGAGAAAGTGGTAGGTGGAGATGATAGTCAGTTAAAGACGGGAAGGAGGAGGAGAATAAGAAAGAGATGAATTAGGAGAAATGCTTTGAGGAGGAGAATGGAGAGGAGGAGGATGGTGGAGAGGAGGATGGTGGAGAGGAGGAGGAGGAGGACGGTGGAGAGGAGGAGGACGGTGGAGGATGGTGGAGAGGAGGAGGACGAGGAGGATCTCTCGTAGATATACAAATATGCATACTGGTTATACATATAAACACTCTAGCTTACTTTGAAAGAGAGAGAGTGAGGGAGTCATTGCTTTCTGTTACTAAAAGAAGGATAAGATGTAATTTAGAGTTAAGGACATGGCTCTCTTGTTAAGGTTATTCGTAATTGTATGGATGGCAACAAAAACCATACAAGTACTAGTATACAAAAAAGAGATACATGATTAAATGAGATGAAAAAGAGCAATCTGATCCTTACTTCATCACCACTGGGTGCTAATTGTGCAAGGTCTGATGTATTAATTGTGGCTATGACACTTTTAGGTGAGTGTCAATAACTGTAAGTACTAGTATACAAAAAAGAGATACATAATTAAATGAGATGAAAAAGAGCAATCTGATTCTTACTTCATCACCACTTGGTGCTAATTGTGCAAGGTCTGAAGTATCAGTAGTGGCTATGACACTTTTAGGTGAGTGTAAATAACTGTGATCAGCATTTATGTTTATGCTAGTGGGATTCTTCCATCAATTCTTCAATCACATTTGGCTGAATGTAGGATTAAATGATGTTAAATGCCCATATTAAAGTTACCTCATTTTATGGCGACAGCTGACGTATTAATGCATGTCCTGGGTTCCATACTAGGTTAGGGCTGTGAAATTTCTTGCCCATGGACACTTCCTTAAAAAATTTTGTTCTTCAAGCAAGGTTCAAACCCTTATTCTACTGAATTCAAGAGCTATCACATTCGTGCTTTGTGATAGACTTTTCAGAATGTGAATGGTTTCAGTTTAGAGTTTAACAAGCTATAAAAGTCCATGAAAGTGCCGAGTTTAGTGCAAGTTTTCCATGGCCATAAGCCTATTTTTCTTAAGTTTTGAAATGTGAGGGTGTTGGAAACTGTAGGCTCAAAGTTTTTTGTCAAGAGTATTGTGTTTTAGTAGTCTCTCATTTATCATAATTTGTTGCCATCCTGTTAAGGTTAACTGGTTAGTTAAAGACTTGATTAAGGTACTAACATTTAGACAACAGTAGATTCCTTTTGAAAAGTACATTAAAAATTTTGTGGTCACACAGATTTCAGAAATGTAAGATTAACAAATTATATCCACACTGCCCACTATTTTTTTGTCGTTTACAAGTATTATATACAAGACCTCAAAGAATGAGGCTATTTCACACACAAAGAAAAGTTTTAGTACTTCTTTGGCTTATTGATAAGTTTATGGAATCTACTGCTATAATTAGAGATAAGTTTATTAAATTATGATGTGTGGATAGTACTTTTTTTTTTTACTTTCAATCATTATAACAGTAGGCTATTCTTGTAATTTTTGTCTGTCATGCAGAATTGATACATACCTGTCGTTGGTCAAGGTAAAATATTATTAAGGTTTCAAGTTAGTGACTCTGAAATGTTTAGAGTGGGTGGAGATAGTGACTCCAAAATGTATAGTGTAAAGAGGAGGTGGAGAAGGTGGTAGGTGGAAATGATGGACAGTTAAAGAGGGGAAAGAGGAGGAGAGTATGGAGGACAGGATTGGGAGAAATGCAATGAGGAGGAGGATGCAAAGGACAATGGAGGAGAAGGGAAGGAGGATGGTGGAGAGGAGGAGGAGCTTTCGTAGTTATACAAATATGCATACTGGTTATACATATAAACACTCTTGCTTACTTTGAAAGAGAGAGAGTGAGGGAGTCATTGCTTTCTGTTACTAAAAGAAGTACAAGATGTAATTTAGAGTTAAGGACATGGCTCTCTTGTTAAGGTTATTTGTAATTGTATGGATGGCAACAAAAACCATACAAGTACTAGTATACAAAAAAGAGATACATGATTAAATGAGATGAAAAGAGTAATCTGATTCTTACTTCATCACCACTAAGTGCTAATTGTGCAAGGTCTGATGTATTAATCGTGGCTATGACACTTTAGGTGAGTGTCTATAACTGTGATCAGCATTTATGTTTATGCTGGTGGGATTTTTCAATCACAGTTGGCTAAATTTAGGGTTGAATGATGTTTAACGCCCCTATTAAAGTTATTACATATCACCACAACAGCTCACATATTCATGTATGTCCTGGGTTCCATACTAGGTTAGGGCTGTGAATTGTCTTACCCAAGGACACTCCCTTAAAAAATTTAGTTTTTCCAGTGAGGCTCAAATCCTAATTCTACTGAATTCATGAGCTATCACATTTGTGCTTTGTGATAGACTATTCAGAATGTAAATGGTTTCAGTTTAGGGTTTAACAAGCTATAAAAAGTCCATGAAAGTGCAAAGTTTACTACAAGTTTTCCATGGCCATAAGCCTATTTTTCTTAAGTTTTGAATTGTGAAGGTTTTGGAAATTGTAGGCTCAGAGTTATTTGTCAGAGTATTGTGTTTTAGTAGTCTCCCATTTATCATAATTTGTTGCCATCCTGTTAAGGTTAATTGGTTAGTTAAAGACTCATTTAAGGTGATTAAGATACTAACATTTAGACAACAGTAGATTCCTTTTGAAGAGTACATTAAAAATTTTGTGATCACACAGATTTTAGACATGTAAGATTAACAAATTATAACCACACTGTCCACTATTTTTTTCTTGTTTACATGTATTATATACAAGACTTCTAAGAATGAGGCTATTTCACAAAAAAAGAAATATTTTAGTACTTCTTTGGCTTATTGATTAGTTTATGGAATCTACTGCTATAGTTAGAGATAAGCTTATTTAATTATGATGTGCGGATAGTACTTTTTTTTCCACTTTCAATCATTATTACGCTAGGCTGCTCTTGTAATTTTTGTCTGTCATGCTGAATTGATGATTATATACCTGTCTTTGGTCAAGGAAACATATTACTCTGGTTTCATGTTATCATAAAAAATCTTGAAAATGAGGGTGCCTCTACAAAAACCCTGGTCAAAGTATAACAAAGTTAGGGATAAAAGATTAAGAACTTGACCTTCAGTTGGTATAGTTCTATGATGCCAAAAATAGCTTAATTTTACTGCAAGTCCATTCCTTAATGCATAGATGAAAAATTTACTAGAATTTAAAAGAGTCTGTTTTGTAACAGTTGCCCACACACTTTAAGCTGTAATGTCAAAAGTTTAAGCCTTTTCCACAGTCTCCCAGGTGTTGGTATGACTAGGCCACGGATCAAACCATTTAGTCAGGCCTTTTCCACAGTCTCCCAGGTGTTGGTATGACCAGGCCATGGATTGAACCATTTAGTCGGGCCTTTTCCACAGTCTCCCAGTTGTTGGTATGACTAGGCCATGGATCAAACCATTTAGTCAGGCCTTTTCCACAGTCTCCCAGGTGTTGGTATGACCAGGCCATGGATTGAACCATTTAGTCAGTTATATCTAGAGCAGTTAGATGTAAAAATATTGCAAGATGTTATGCTTTTTCTTTGCCAGCACTAAGGGGCTTACAGGTATATGTATTTACTTTGGCTCATGTTTTGTCACACATGTACTTGAAGCCATAATGTGAAAGTTGAAGGCTTTTTCCGGTTTGTCAGGTGTTGATATGACCAGGCCATGGATTGAACCAAGAAATGTTCAGTTAACTTGCAGCTCTGTAAAACTACTGTCCTCACTATGCTTTGATCACAGATTGGATTGAACCAATAACTTCACCAGTACTAGTTTTATATGGACTGATATTACATCTTTCTTTGTTTAACCAGTACTATTTTTGTATGACTGATACTACACACTTCTATGGGTGAAATATCTGTGTATGTACACTGAGAACATAAAGAAAATGCAGAAAACATAATTTTGACAACAATTCATGAACATAAATGCATAATAAAGGTGATCATTTACTTGGTTGCCTAAGTTTGCCTTTCAGCATGGTCAATTTGTTGGAATGGTTCAGCCTGTTGTACTGTACTTGTTCTGTTGGACAGAAGCATTAAATACCTTGGAGACATAGCAGGTGAGAATACATTACTATACACACAATTTTTAGACCTTACTATCTGTATCTAGTAAAAGTAATGTTGGAAAGAAAAAGTCTTTTATTACGGGTAGAAGAATGTGGTAGAATGAAAATGTTTCTTTTTTTCCCACAGTGTTTCTGCTCTATGAAAGACCCTGAATGAGATGACTTGCAAACATTGTGGGAAAAGAAGAAAATGCTAGTAACCAGTCTTTTCTCCTTTTCCCCCAGTGTTTTCACATTTCAGTTTAACTTGTCATCTGCAAATGCATTGAATTTGGACCAGTCTAAAATTTTGTCATTTGTTAAAGTGTTAAGACGGGTTCATTCCTTTTACATTATTAGGCTAAGGTTAACATAATTTGTCTGGGTTTTTCACACAATCTTTAAAGAAAATTGTGTCTAAAACTGTTCATGGGATTTAACTCCCGTCTTTACCAAACAACAAAATTTTATACTTTTCCAAAAGTGAAAGCATTTGCTGGTGACAAATTTGATTTTATTCAAGTGGTGTTATTTGCTCATGGAAGGGTAGAAAACATAGTGGGAAAAAGGAGAAATGCTGGTTACTGGCAATTTCTCCTTTTTCTGCAATGTTTTCAAAAGCTTAATTTCTAAGGGTTGTTAAAAGTCTGGATTGTTTGGCAAAGGATTAATATGTATTTGAAATGAAGGATCATAGACTAGACATCATTTAGATTAATTGATGGCATATTTGATGAAACCGGCCAGATTGAGCAACCTAAAAATCTCAGACTTATTTTACATCTTTTACAGATATCAACATGCATCGCAATTCTCTAGAATGACTTTTTCTGTGACACAGACGATTTATCAAGATAAATAATTTTGTTGTTTATCATGATTTATTTTTCATTAGCTCACCTGAGCACAAATTTCTCTTCTAATGATCATTTATACAGACCTAAAAAAAGAAAGTACTGTATCTATGGTACTTTTCCATCTAAATAAAGCATATTCTGACTATTTGTTCCTGTGGCACATGGCTTGAGACAGCGAGTTTCTGGTTCGAACCTGCAGCTCATAGAATTTCTTTTCAAGAATTGATAATAGTCACTGGGACAGGATTCATTCCTCTCTGACCTTTAGTCATTGTTTCAGTGATTTTTAGCTCACCTGAGCACAACGTGCTCAAGGGGAGCTTTTAGGATCACCCGGTGTGCGTCTGTGCGTCGTTCTTCATGCGTTGTCAACAATTCTTTAAACATCATCTCCTCCTAAACCACTGGGCCAATTTGGACCAAACTTGGCAGAAATGTTCCTTGGGAGGTCCTCTTTAAAAATTGTTCACAAAATTTGATTCCATCGAAAACTCTTGTTGCCATGGCAACGAAATGGAATTTTCTAAGAAATTCCTTAAAAATCATCTCCTCTGAAACCGCTGGTCAGATTTTGAAATAATTTCACAAGAATGTACCTTGGGTGACCCTTTTCAAAATTTGTTCGCGAAATTTTGATCCTTTAAGAAACATGGCTCTGGTGAATGGGGGCTACTTGCACTATACGGCCATGAAGAAATTCTTAAAAATTCTTCTTCTCTGAAACCGCTAGTCAGATTTTAAAATAATTTCACAGAGATGTTCCTTGGGTGACCCTTTTCAAACAGTGTTCGCGAAATTTTGATTCGTCAAGAAACATGGCTCTGGTGAATGGGGGCTACTTGCACTATACAGAAATGAAGAAATTCTTAAAAATTCTTCTTCTCTGAAACGGCTGGTCAGATTTTGAAATAATTTCACAGAGATGTTCCTTGGTTGACCCTTTTCCAAAACTGTTCGCGAAATTTTGATCCTTCAAGAAACATGGCTCTGGTGAATGGGGGCTACTTGCACTATACGGCCATGAAGAAATTCTTAAAAATTCTTCTTCTCTGGAACCGCTGTTCAGATTTTGAAATAATTTCACAGGAATGTTCCTTGGGTGACCCTTTTCAAAAATGTTTGCGAAATTTTGATTTGTCGAAAAACATGGCTCTGGTGACTGGGGGCTACTTGCACTATACGGATATGAAGAAATTCTTAAAAATTCTTCTTCTCTGAAACAGCTGGTCAGATTTTGAAATAATTTCACAGAGATGTTCCTTGGGTGACTCTTTTCAAAATTTGTTCGCGAAATTTTGATCCGTCAAGAAACATGTCTCTGGTGAATGGGGGCTACTTGCACTATACAGAAATGAAGAAATTCTTAAAAATTCTTCTTCTCTGAAACGGCTGGTCAGATTTTGAAATAATTTCACAGAGATGTTCCTTGGTTGACCCTTTTCCAAAACTGTTCGCGAAATTTTGATCCTTCAAGAAACATGGCTTTGGTGAATGGGGGCTACTTGCACTATACGGCCATGAAGAAATTCTTAAAAATTCTTCTTCTCTGGAACTGCTGTTCAGATTTTGAAATAATTTCACAGGAATGTTCCTTGGGTGACCCTTTTCAAAAATGTTTGCGAAATTTTGATTTGTCGAAAAACATGGCTCTGGTGACTGGGGGCTACTTGCACTATACGGATATGAAGAAATTCTTAAAAATTCTTCTTCTCTGAAACAGCTGGTCAGATTTTGAAATAATTTCACAGAGATGTTCCTTGGGTGACTCTTTTCAAAATTTGTTCGCGAAATTTTGATCCGTCAAGAAACATGGCTCTGGTGAATGGGGGCTACTTGTACTATACAGAAATGAAGAAATTCTTAAAAATTCTTCTTCTCTGAAACGGCTGGTCAGATTCTGAAATAATTTCACAGAGATGTTCCTTGGGTGACCCTTTTCAAAAACTGTTCGCGAAATTTTGATCCGTCAAGAAACATGGCTTTGGTGACGGGGCTACTTGCACTATACGGCCATGAAGAAATTCTTAAAAGTTCTTTTTCTCTGAAACCGCTGGTCGGATTTTGAAATAATTTCACAGAAATGTTCCTGTGGTGACCCTTTTCAAAAACTGTTCGCAAAATTTTGATCTGTCAAGAAACATGTCTCTGGTGGTGGGGGCTATTTGCACCATAGGGACATGAAGAGGAATTTCTTAATTCTTCTTCTCTGGAATGGCTGGTCAGATTTTGAAATAATTTCACAGAAATGTTCCTAGAGTGACCTTTTTAAAAAATCGTTAGGGTAATTTTTATCAGTCGAAAAACAACAGCCAATTGTTGGCGCCTGCATGTAGTGCTCTTTTTTGACTTATGTTTTTTAGCTCACTTGAGTACAAAGTGCTCATGGTGAACTATTGTGATCGTGCTGTGTCTGGCGTCTGTCATGTGGTGTGCGTCGTCTGTCGTAAACTTTTTACCTTCTGTAAGCTCTAGAGGCCACATTTTCGGTCCGATCCTCATGAAACTTGGTCAGAATGTTTGTCTTGATAAAATCTGGGATGAGTTTGAAATTGGGTCATGTGGGGTCAAAAACTAGGTCACTAGGTCAAATCTTAGAAAAACCTTTTGTGCGCTCTAGAGTGACCCTGGAGTGAAATTTCGCCTATTGACTCAGGTGAGCGATCCAGGGCCATCATGGCCCTCTTGTTATCTGGGAAAACAGCCAATGGTTTGGGAAGAATATTGTGCAAAGTACCTTTGGGAGAAGTTCCAGGAAAACATGGATGGATGCACTGGCCACTGTATTTTAACTGAAATAATGTTGAAAACAGTGTTAAACACCATGCAAACATACAAATTTGTTCTCTTTGAGTTTAGAAGCATTCCTTCTGTAAGTTTTGAAAATGGGACTTCAGTTATTTAGACAGATATTTATTTCATTTAACTCTTAACCACATGACAAAAAATTAGACTGGTCCAAATTGGAAGGATTTGCAGACAACAACTGTAGCTCAAATGATGATTTCTGTTTTGGATCAGGTAGAAAACTGTGTGGAAAAAGGAGAAAATGCTAGTTACCAGAATTTTCTCCTTTTCTAACAGTTTTCAAAAGCCCTCTCTTACAAAGTTGTTTAAACTTGGGATTGTGTAGTAATGGGTCAAAAGGTTTGAGCAATATGACATTGGTTTCACTTTAGCAACCCTTGGGAAGAAGACTTATGAAAACATCTTGGGAAAAGGAGAAAATGCTTGTTACCAGCATTTTCTCCTACTCCTACAATGTCTTCTATCCTTTCAAAGACAAATTCAATAACTGGACATTTAATTTGTTGTCTGCAAAAGCTTTCAATCAGGATGAGTCTGAAAACTTTTTGTCTGGTAAAGAGTTAACAAGCTGGAAAGTTTAAAGTTCTTTTTGAATGGGAGTTAACCCTTTACCACACAATACCGAGTTTTTACGACTATGAGGGAGAAACCTTTTGAAAACATTTTGGGAAAAGGAGAAAATGCTGGTAACCAGCATCAAAGACAGAAATCTACCCTATCAAGGACAGAAATCATCATTTGAACTACTTTTTATTTGTCATCTGCAAATCTGTTCAATTTAGTCAAGTATAAAAAATTGAAGTTCATTTTGAATGAGATTTAACCCTTTGCCACATATCAAATTTTAAGGCTTTTCTGAAGTCAAAGTGTTGGCAGGCAACAAATAAGATGTGGATCAAGTAATGACATTCGTCTTTGAAAGGGTAGAAAACATCATGGATAAAGGAGAAAATGCTGTTTTCCAGCATTTTCTCCTTCTCACATGATGTGTTCAATAGCCCACATTTTCAGGTTCGTTAAAAAGTGTTATTGTTTAGTAAAGAGTTAAGCTAAAAAAAGGTTGTAAGTTAAGGGGAAGCAGACAGCTTTCTGTTTTTTTTCTCCACTGCTCCCCATAAACCATTTTACAGAGAAGTTGTCCCAAAGTTAGCACTTTCACTGTTTATTACAGTGTTTTCTTCAGTTTATCCCTTTTTTACCAGCAGCAGCTGGTAAAGTATCACTTTCTGTAACTGTGATACTTTAAAATTTATAATTTTGTATTTTGGGGTGAGGGGTTTGAAAAGCTCTATTGTTGTACAATAGTGGGTTTTAAATTCTTTACCAAACAATCCCATATTTCTTTTACTCTAGAAGAAGGCTTTTGAAAACATTGTTAGAAAAGGAGATAATGCTGGTAACCAGTGTTTCCACACTTTCAAACACAAATTCAATAAATTTAGCCAAATATTATTTGTGTATCTGCAGATGCTTTCAGCATGGATGAGTCTACAGTACTGTTGTTTGGTACAGAGTTCAGTCCTGTAAATTGTAGATCTCCAATCTTTCAACTTGTTTATTATGCTTTGTGTTTTTTTAGGCTCCTCATCCAACACCCTGATGTGAAGGCTAGGTTTCCCTGCTTCATAGAAGATGTCCCAAAGTAAGTCATTTCTCAGTCATGATGTTTTCTTCCTTTTCTCCCTGTAAAAAGTCACCATAAACATGTATATATACTTTTCACTCTCTTTTTAGCTCACCTGAGCACAAAGTGCTCATGGTGAGCTATTGTGATTGTGCTGTGTGCGTCGTCCGTTGTCCGTCGTTACCTTGTGTACGCTCTAGAGGCCACATTTTCAGTCTGATCCTCATGAAACTTGGTCAGAATATTTGTCTTGATCAAATCTCAGACGAGTTTGAAATTGGGTCATGTGGGGTCAAAAACTAGGTCACAAGGTCAAATTTTAGAAAAACCTTGTGTACGCTCTAGAGGCCACATTTTCAGTCCAAACCTCATGAAACTTGGTCAGAATGTTTGTCTTGATAAAATCTCGGACAAGTTTGAAATTGGGTCATGTTGGGTCAAAAGCTAGGTCACTAGGTCAAATCTTAAAAAAAAACCTTGTGTACACTCTAGAGGCCACATTTTCAGTCCATTCCTCATGAAACTTAGTCAGAATCTTTGTCTTGATAAAACCTTGGACGAGTTTGAAATTGGGTCATGCGGGGTCAAAAACTAGGTCACTAGGTCAAATCTTAGAAAAACCTTGTGTATGCTCTAGAGGCCACATTTTCAGTCAGATACTTGTGAAATTGTGTCAAAATGTTTGTCTTGATAAAATCTCGGATGAGTTTGAACTTGGGTCATGTGGGGTCAAAAACTAGGTCACTAGGTGAAATCTTAGAAAAACCTTGTGTGCGCTCTAGAGGCCACATTTCCAGTCAGATACTTGTGAAACTTGGTCAGAATGTTTGTCTTGATAAAATCTTGGATGAGCTTGAAATTGGGTCATGTGGGGTCAAAAACTAGGTCACTAGGTCAAATCTTAGAAAAACGTTGTGTGTGCTCTAGAGGCCACATTTTCAGTCAGAATGTTTGTCTTGATAAAATTTTGGAAGACTTTAGATAAATTGGGTCATGTGGGGCCAAAATCTAGGTCACTAGGTCAAATCTTAGAATAACCTTGTGTGTGCCCTAGAGGCCACATTTTCAGTCAGATTCTTGTGAAACTTGGGCAGAATGTTTGTCTTGATAAAACTGCAATGAGTTAGAAATTGGGTCATGTTGGGTCAAAAACTAGGTCACTAGGTCAAATTAAAGAAATTGTGGGCACTCTAGAGGCCACATTTTTCGCTCAGTTGACTTTAATATTGGTCAGAATGTTTTCCTTAATTAAATCTCAGATAACTTCAAAATTAGATCACCTGGGGTCATAAAGTAGATCACTAGGTCAAATTAAAGAAATACCTTGTCAACACTCTAGAGGCCACATTTTTTTCTCAGTTTACTTGAAAATTGGTCAAAACATTTTTCTTAATTAAATCTTAGATGAATTTGAAATTTGGTCACCTGGCATCATAAACTAGGTCACTAGGTCAAATTAAAGAAATACCTTGTGGACGCTCTAGAGGCCACATTTGTTACTTAATTGGCCTGAAAATTGGTCAGAATGTTTGTCTTGATGAAATCTTGGATGAGTTTGAATTTGGGTCACCTAGGGTCATAAACTAAGTCACTAGGTCAAATTACAGAAATACCTTGTGGGCATTCCAGAGGTGGCAATTCTTGCCCAATCTAATTGAACCTTGGTCAACAAGTTTGTTTTGATGTCTCGGATGAGTTTGTAATATGGTCACATAGGGTTACAAACTAGGTCACTAGGTCAAATTGAAGAAAGACATTTTGGACACTCTGGAGGCCACATTTTCAGCTCAATTGACCTGACAGTTGGTCGGAATGTTTGTCATAATAATATCTCAGATGAGGTTTAAATTGGGTCGATATAACCCTGGAGTGAAATTTCGCCTATTGACTCAGGTGAGCGATCCAGGGCCATCATGGCCCTCTTGTTTAGAAAGATTCTAAATTGAAGTTTTCAGTAAGCATCATTCCCTACCGAACAAAGTTCAACATGAGAAAAGAATCTAGGTGTATTTCATTTGTGTTTTCTAGCTACCCACTGCTGACTCCATGAACTGATGTCAAGACAAATTTGCCACCTAGAAGATTACCCAGAGGTAAACAATTTGTGCATATATCAATATATTTTTTTTTATACCAGGCTGCTGTTTTACAAACAGTTTATGATTTTTAATTGTATCTAAATCTATGCCTCAAACCAGATTTATGAAATTTGTAAAATCAATTTCATGCAACTTTCGCAACTTTGTGAATGTGTTTATGTTATTATTTTTGGAAATTTTGCATAAATGATCTATATCAAGTTCAAAAATATTTTTTACCCTTTACCACACAATGCTGAGTTTTAACGACCCTAGGCTAAAGGGTTTTTGAAAACATTGTTGGAAAAGGAGGAAATGCCGGTAACCAGCATTTTCTCTTTTTCCCCACAATGTTTTCTACCCTTTCCAAATCAAATTTCAATTTCACATTTATTTGTAGTCTGCAAATGTTTTCAATTTGGTAGAGTACAAAATTTTGTCATTTGGTAATGAGTTAAATGATTCTGAATGCACCATTTGTATTTTTTATTGCAATTGTTTTGAGGTATTTAAAATTTAGAGACAGGCTTTTAAACATGTTGCATATAATTGGGCTGGTTCACAAATCATGAAGCTAGGAACCAATTAAGTCTGAAAAACTGAATATTCTTCTGGCACAAAAATCGTCTGCCTTTTCAAATGTTAAATTTGATTGATAGTGTTTCTAGCCTGTGCTTACATGTCCTAGATAGGCTAGTTATTCAATTCAGTGACGTTTAGTAACATAATCAAAGTACCATGGGTAACCAATGATGTGATTTTTAGGTGTGGGGGCCTTGTTCGGCCCGGTTTCAGAAAATATGCGGAAATCTTTACAGGAGTGCAGGATTCCTGCAGTCCCGCGGCCTAGATGAAACACTGAGTCCAAGGCTGAAAACAATTTGTCTCTTTACCATATAATTCCCTACTTCACTTTCAACCCTTTACCACACAAATCTAATTTCTAATGACCCTGAGTAAGAAACCTTTTGAAAACATTGCGGGAAAAGGAGGTAATGCTGGTAACCAGCATTTTCTCCTTTTCCAACAGTATTTTCTAATTTATAATCCCACCATGTAAGTCACATTTGATTTGTCATCTGTAAATACTTTCAGTTGGGTCTAGTAAAAAATTTTGTTGTTTTGTAAAGAGTTAAGGGTTTTAAAAACACCGCTGCAAAAGGAAAAATGCTGTTAACCAGCATTTTCTTCCACATCTGTCAATGTTTTCTACTGTTAAAAGGCAAATCTGATCATTTGAGGAACATTCCATTTGTCGTCTTTAAATGCGTTTGGTATGGATCAGTCTAAAATTTTATCTGGAAAAGACTATTATCATATATTTTGTGTTTTCCAGATTTCATCAGACCCTTCAAGCCCCAAGGAACCAGACCATTGCCATTATAAGTTGCTCCTTGGAAAATTTCCCAAAGGTAATAATTCATTTTTATTATATACCTGAAAATTTTTTGGCTCAAATACATGCCTCATTTGCGGATTAAATAACACACACAACAGAAAAAAATTCGTATCTACACATTGTGAAATATGGTTCCAAATATGGTATGATGATGTAATTCACTCATAGAAAAAATACATATTGATTTGCAATTTGATTGGTCAAAATTTACACTACGATATTTCCGGCACAAAGACATGCCTCACTTGCAGATAAAATAACACACAAAACAGAAAAAATTCTGCATCTCCACACTTTGAAATAGGGCTCCAAATATGGTATGATGATGTAAATCACTCACATTTACTGTTATTGAATAAAATGTCATTGATTGCAAATTTTTGTCTTTGAAAGTGGTAGGTACCGGTATATTATCAAAGGAATATTATGTTGTATTAACTTTCCTGGTGCTTGTATTTACTTCTCGCTGTGTAAGAAAATTACTTTGACATTTCACTCGACCTTCGGTCTCATGTGATAACAAATTTTCTCACGCTGCTTAAATACAAGCTCCAGTAAAGTTACTACAGCATAATATTAACCCTTTATATTTTAGCCCAATAAACCAAACAAACTTTTTTAGACTAGAAATGAAACCAAGATCATGACAGTTTCAAGGCTGCTCTTTTAAGTAGCACAGTTTACATCAAAGATCAGACTGCATGTGCATGTTTTGTGAAGTCTGATCTTGATCTACACTGGCTGCAAAGGCAACTGTAGTCATGGAAGGAGTTTTATGGGTTAATGTTTGCCATACTCAGGTGAGTTAACCTTTTACCACACAATAAAATTTTAAACTAGTCCAGATTGGAAGCATTTCCAGACAACAAAAGAAATATGGGTCAAATTATCAACTTTGTCTTTTAAAGGATAGAGTCTTTTAAAGGATAGAAAGCACTGTGGAAAAAGAAGAAAAAGCTGGTAACCAGCATTTTCTCCTTTTCCCAGAATGTTTTCTACCTGTTCACAAATTTCAATTTTTGAACAGCATTTTATCCTTCTGTGGTCTGCAAAAATTTTCCATTTGGACAAGAGTCTAATATTTTGTTGTTCAGTAAAGGGTTAAGTCTTTACCACACAATCCTGACTTTATGACCCTCAGGAAGATGACTTCTGACAACATTGTGGGAAAAGGAGAAAATGCTGGTAATCAGCATGTTCTCCTTTTCCCACAATGTTTTCTACCCTACCCAAAACAAATTTAAATTTTGAGCCACATTTAAATTATGGCTGCAAATGTTTTCAATTTAGACCAGTCTAAAACTTTGTTGTTTGATAAAGGGTCAAACAGATAATTTTATATGTAACCTCCTGCAGACCAGTTTTTCTATGCCATGCAGTAAGCAGTTTGGAAAAACACTGTGACATAAAGAAACTTTGCCATAGGGAGTACCTTCTCCTTTTGCTATAATATTTTCATGTATAGTAATGTTGTCACTCTTTATCAGATGACAAAAGGACTTTTGAAAACATTTTGGGAAAAGTAGGAATTGCTAGTTTAGCTAGATAGAAAACATTTTCCCACAATGTTTTCTATCCTTACAAAGGAAAATGTCATAATTTGTGTAACATTAGTTTGTTGTCTGCAAATGTTTTCAATTTGGTCAAGGCAAAAATTCAGGGTTAAGTGGAAAAAATGTTTTTCAAGCAAAATGTCCCAAAGAGTTTGAGTCTAGAAGCATTTTGGTGAAATTTCCGTTATTTTCCTTTCAGATATAACCGTCAGGTACTCACAGCAACAAGCTGAAGTGCATGTGGCATCCAGCCAGTTTGCTAGATACATACAGCAAGACCCACCAAAACATTGATGCTTTATATACCGTTATATAGTGACGACTCATTATTGAAGAAGGACTTCGACTTTAGATTTTTTAAGTTGACTATATTTCACAAACATTGTAGAAAAAGGAGAAAATGGTGGTAGATCAGTTACCAGCAATTTCTCCTTTTCCACTACATTACAGGTTGGAAATGGACTTCTCAAATGAATGCATTTGCATAATGGGATATGTCTTTTAAATGGTAGAAAACATTGTGGGAACAGGAAAAAAATACTGGTAAAATCATTTTTCTCATTTTTCCACAATGTTTTCTTGGGGTTGTATATACACAGGATTTTTTGGCAAATGATGGAGAATGCATTTAAGATGTAGTAATTGTATTGTAAATTCTTTGTCTGATTTGTGATGCATATTATTTTTTTTTTACATTTTTTGTTTCTTGTATGCAATTTTTATGGTTTATGGTTTATTGCCTTTGTTAAGTTATGGGTACCCATATTTTTTGTTGTAGATTTTTCTTAGAAATTAGTTTTATGTATTAGTACTATGGGTGGTTTTTTTTTATTTAGTGATTTGAGTCTAGGCGCCTAGTATAGTATTTTCTTTTTTTATTTTTGTCTAAGTAAAATTATTGTTTTTGATATGCTGATAGTATATATATATGCCATCATATGATGTTTATTTTTTTGTTGCGGGCATTTTGATTAGGAACAATTTTCCTCTGTAATGGTGGTTGGTAGTTAAGTTTTATATTGTCATTATTTTTGTCATTATTATATGTGGTGTCAAGTTCTATTTTCTGCCACACTGATATTCAGTGACTGTTATAATTGCATAAATTTTTTATCGAAAATACAACATACCTTTTTTTTTTTTTACACTTCTGATACAAATATTGGTTTCAATCGAGTCCCATGCAAGATGTTGAAGGTCCTTTCTTTCCCCCCCCCCCCTCCTCCCCTTTGGCCTTCCACACACACACACACACACACATAACACACACACACACACACACACAAACACACACCTGTTTGTCTCTCTTTTCTGCATTTTTTTTTTTATAAATGTTAGTGCTGTTTTACATGTCTATTTAACATTATGCATATCTCTTGTTATACATGTCATGTTTAATATGTTAAAAGTTTTTTTGTTTTTTTTTAATACATTATTATATTTATTAAATGAAGTAAATTGTTGCTGTCTTTGACTTGCTATCAAATTAGTTTAAAATAAATATGTTACATTTTTAGCTTAAGATCATTTCTACAGAAGTGAGGTAATGGAATTATTATAGCCATTTATTTACTGAGCTTAATTTCTGCTAATATAACTTGCATAATCAGCAATTAGTAATTTCTTGTCATGTATGGGACTGTTTTGGCTTTTTTTTTTCCAAAAATTAGGCCCTTACAGAGGTGGCCTCCCCGTGGCAAGGGCTGGGCATTATTTATCTCTTTTGCAGGTAATGATGGCAAACAACCTCTTCTTACTGATTGTACAATATATTTTTTTACTTTTAGTTGCATAGACACACAGTAAATGATTATTTATCGAAAATAAATGGGAATACTGGATAAGTTATTTCCCAAAATATGTTGGTTATTTATTTGAAATGGCTCACTGGGATGTATGCAAAATAGAGATTCTGTGCTTGGTGGCTACTATTTATTTCCAGTAGACACTTTTTACAAGCTGAATGATAAGCATTGGATTTTAGTTTAGTCTAAAATTTACCAACCGACATAAAAAAAAGTGACTCAAAAATTGAATATTTTTAGGAAAGGACAGAAAACATAGTGGAAAAATGAGAAAATGCTGTTGTGTTATAGGGTTAAAACACTGGAACATTTGGTTTTAGGTTAACCCTTTACTAAACGATCCAAAGTTTTAACAATCCCAGGTAGAAAGACTTATTTTGAAAACACTGTGGGAAAAGGAAAAAATAGCTGGTAACCTGCATTTTCTCCTTTTCCCACAATGTTTTTTACTGTACTTACAAAAAATCTAGTCATAAATGAAAGTAGTCCACCCAAAACACGGAGGTTGCAAAACAGCAGTTTGAAACTGCTTGATAAGAATTTATCTGGATGTGGTTTGTTGAAAATAGTCGCACACAAAACAAAACTGAAAGAGTGTGTTGCGATCGAAGGGAGACTACCCTCTTCACTTCGTGTAGTTTTATGAGGTCGGGCCTAGAATGGTTATTTCCCCTCATGCAGGTTAAGCTCTGTGAAAAGGGCATTTAGCACACTGCAGATAGTATCGACTCCCTGTCAGTCTACGCAGGCTGATATGGGTCGAAACTTTGTGTTACTTGTAAATTTCTGCATGTCCAAAGACCATTTTACCTCATAAAATAGTTGTTAGACGAAATCGACGCTAGGGACCCATAATTAGTTGATGACTTGCATGGTATGATCGGGGATCGTATATATATGTAACATAATGTAACACAAGGCATTTAACCCCTTTTCCCACAGCATGATATATGTATTTATACAACGTGGAACAGTTCAAGTCAGGGAAAGCGGCTCTTCTTTACCGAGGCTATGGCATACACTTACCCTGCAATTAAAAAGAATGATCACAAAACAGAACACTGTTATATGTTCCGTAAATCCAGGATCAGACTACACATTCTTTGCTGTCCTATCTTGATCTACACCATCCGCGGAAGCAAAGGTTTGGTTGCAAAGAGCAATAAAAGAGGTTAAGCCCTGTCAGTTTCTGCTTTGTACTTGCTAAATGTCATTTTTAACCAATCTGTCTCGTGTTTTGATAGCGACCTTAAACGAAGGAAGGCATTTTTAAACGTTGTGAGAAGTGGAGAAAATGGCAAACACACACGCAGCTTGTAATGCAAAGATAGGTTTTTTAAACTGCATTATCAACATTCTTCCAGAGGTTTGTTGAAAATCGTCTAAAAAATATTTAAACGGCGATTTTAAACAACCCCCTGGAAGAATTCTGATAAAGAGTGTTTAAGAAATATACATGTAGATATGAAAACGTTTAAGGGAGGCTACTCTGTTCAATTCCATTGAATTTAACCAACGTCCGTCAAAGATTGGTTACCTCCCCTCGCACAGCTGAATGTAATAAACGCACTCTCGGAGAATCCGCGTTGTAAATGAGTGTGTCAAAACTCCTACAAATTGCAAAAAAATCATATACAGCATAATTTTGTGAAAAACATGTTGAGCACCGCAGAATCATTAAAGATACGTTTGTAGGTTTACTAATGTGAGTTACATCAGAAAGCAAATTTACGTGAAGATAATGCTCTTTGAATAAATTTGGACATGGATCGTAAATTACCTGTGCGACCCCTGATTTGGATAAGTAAACGTATAATTGTACCACCTCTGCAGGCCATGCAAAAGTGCACATACTTATTGATATTTACACTCAATAAGCAAAGTATGTCGTGTAAAGAGACCTTGGCTCATGTACGCAAGCTTACAATCTATGGTGGTGATGATGATAATGTGGGCGGCACTGGTATGGGTTTAGAGCTCGACCGCTGTAAAATAGATACGTTTGAAAGTCATCAAAAAGCAATAGATAATGGATTAGCGTCATGAAAGCAGTTACAGACGACGAAATAAATCACTCGGATAACCTTTTACCACACAATCCCGACTTTTAACGACCCTGAGAAAGAAGTCATTTGAAAACATTGTGGAAAAAGGAGAAAATGCTGTAACCAGCACTCTCCTTTTCCCACAATGTTTTCAATCCTACCCAAAACAAATTAAATTTTTCATTCACATTTATTTTGTCGTCTGCAAATGCTTTCAATTTGGAACTGATTGGTATTTTGTCGTTTGGTAGTAGGGATAATGGTGTTTGTTAGTAAACAGGTAGAAAACATTGTGGAAAAAGGAGCAAATGGTGGTTACCAGCATTTTCTGTCTTTCCCACAATATTTTTACCCTATCAAAAACAAATCATCATTTGAGCAACATTTAAATTGTCGTCTGCAACTGCTTCAATTTGGGCCAGTCTAAAATTTTGTCGTTGGGTAAACTTTGACCAAAACTGTCTGCAATGTCAATGAAAAAAATACTTGTAGACCTCTGAGAAGAGTCGCCGTTATTTACTTGGCAGCGAAAGAGTTAAAGACTGAGTGTCGGAACTGAACTTCGAAGCTACATGATGACTGAAATTGTCCATGTTGAAAAAAAAGTGGGAAAGGGTAAAGGATTCGAACTCGTGACCCTTCACTTATAAGGATTTTTTTCACCACTGAGCCACTGGATCTATAGGATAATGTAATTGAGCCATGCTCTGTGAAAAGGGGGCTTAATGCAACTGCAACAAGTATCGACTCAGGTCAGCCTGTGCATTCCGTGCAGGCTGACCTGTGCCGAAACCTTTTGCTATTGGTCAATTTTCTGCATGTCAAAGGACCAGTGTACCCCATGGTTCATTTCAGTTGTAAGAGAAAATTTATTTTATGAATCCACAATTATGTCTTGCTGGGTATCCTGGATCACGGATATGCCACAAGCTCCCTTTTGCCAGAGCATGGCTCAATTAAATATCTTCTTCTTTATAAATAAATATATATAAGTATAAATATATAAAAACAAAAACTTAAGCCCTGTGGTCTGGAGTATCTGAATCGTCGATCATCCCCAAAACCACTTTTGGCACCATTGAGATAATTTTCGAAAGAAAAGTGCGGCCAGTAAAGAACTTGGACCTGGACCCTCCCTCGAAGGGCGAATGCTCTAACCAGTGAGCTACCGGATTGTTCTGGGCATCATTTTTTCCAACGTAGAGGACGGCTTCGAGAAGACGGCTTCATTAGAGATGTTGGAGATGACTTCTCCTGTTGTAGTTGACGTTGGGTAGACTCACAACCAGTTGCTAGAGCTGCGGTACTAGTGTTCTGGGGGTCGTGGGTCGTGAAACCCATTCAGAGATACAAATAAAAAAAAAAACAGTACTACAATGTTTTAATCCTTTGGCTAGCCTGGGTTTAGGCGGTAACAATTTTCTAATCACTCCTTTTTTGCAGTCCCCTTTCGTGGCCTGAACAGATCTGTCGGAGAACCGTTTATCAGTTCCATAATTGTTATGTCATTTTTGACAAGTAACGTCAGAGTGTATAAAAATCAAAGTGCTGTAAACACTGTAATCGGTCGACACTGAATAACTACAGTGGTTTGAAATCACAAATCAAATGGTAGTTGTTTTACTATGTGTGAGATAAAAAAAATCCTTTACCTCACAAATGAGTCAAGTAGGATCTTACCTTTTTAAATGTCTTTTACAAATTAGTACTTTAACGGAATAGTTAAAATATATGTTTGCAAGCCGACAGCAGTAGAACATAAAAGATATGTGACAATTTTGATTAGCAATAACCATTATCAAGCTTTACATATCACTCATCATGAATAGCACTACCTCCCAACCTTTTAAAAGGGTAAAAGAAAAAATACATATATTCGTTTCTGTAACTTTAGCAACTTTGGTACTGTAACATACATAAGTCGTATAAAATATGCCTTGCATTATGACTTTGGAATTGTTTACCTTTGGCTGCTTGTGGGCCTTTTATTTTTCCACTTTTAACAAGCCATCATATTCATCTAGACAAATTTTCCTACCTATATTTTTGGCGGACTAAATCGTACTGGGCCAAATCGACCAGTCCAAAACGTCTGTAGATACTTAATAGCTACATAATCCTCAACTCTTTACCAAATGATAAAACTTTAGACTTGGGATCGTTGGTTCGATTTATTTCCATAAAGCTATCAATTTGATAATTTTTCGTAATTAAAAAAAAAAGGCGTTTCAATTTCTTCAAAAAGACAGGGACAGTCCATTAACAATAAATAAATAAATAAATAAAACACCGCGTCGTTTGAATTTATTGAGAAAATCCCGACCCCAAAAATATCTTTTTTTGTTGCACTTTTTGTCACGTTCCAGTTTTAACTACCTTAAATATGACTATCGTAACAAAGTAGGTCAGGTTAAATTTCAAATCTTCCTTTCATTCTCCAAAAAAGGTAATTCCGGCCTCATTTTGAGTCGAGAAATATGTGCTATAATTGTTTTCTTTGTAAAGCTGATAAAGGGTTGGCCGTGTGTTCCTTCGATTCCGATATTTCACTGCCAAAGTGGATGACATGTAGAAGCGCTGTGATGTACTTGCTAGGCGCAGATTAACACACACATATCATGATAAAGTTTCTATCCTATTAAATCTTATTTTGATCATTCGTAAATATAGGATCTATAATTATTAAAATCTGTTACAGAGGGTAAGTCCATTTTAATTTCTGACCCAAAATTTAATGATACATTTTTTTTTTTTTTTTTGTCCCAACACGTTTTGCTTTCAAATGCAATGATATGGATAACCGCATATTGGAGTTATTTTTTTTTTTTTTTTTAAATTCTAGTCCTGTAAAACCAAGGCAGTGTGCGGAATATTTCAGTCTCGGATGCTTCGTTTTGATTACTTAATAATGTAGTCTGCATACGAAAACTTTCATCATACCGCCCGACACGAGAAAGGGTTCGGCTTAAACTTATATGACCCTTTCTGTAAGCTTTCGTGAAATTGATAGATTATGAAATTTCTTTTTTGTCTCTTCGAAAGTGATAGTACAAAGTGACATGTACATGTACTTTGTGAGGACCGATATTAATAACTGGACTGAATGCGATATTTCACAATAGAAGAAATTATCTGGCGTTATTTAGTAATAGATCTATCTTCACCATCCGAATCATTTTCGTCTGAAAAGGTGGTTTTTCACCCAATATCGTATGGTTAGAACTGATTTGGTATCGGGTATTCGTTTGCTGATTTTCTTCGCTAGTCTCTAATAAATCTGAATTTTCCTCGTAAGAACCAAAAAGAGGAAGAGAAACAAAAAGATACTATAGCCGCTCTCAGAATCGTCTGGAACGTCAACGGAGTCCATTTCCCTCCTGCTTTAAAGTCCAAGTGTTATGTAGAGATATCAGTAAAATAATGTGCGGCGTTCATGCTGTGACGTCACGCGTAATTTCTCGTCATTCAATCGATAAGGTGGTGAAGTGGGGGGTTATACAGGTGCAAATCCGATTTTCAAATCCTCCCTTTTCTCTACAGTGGAAGATGTGAAGATGGTGGATGAGAACTATATGGCTCTCAGCCCCATATCGATATCACCTGAGATGTGGAGTGGCATTAACAAAGAGTTTTACAGGGTTACTTTTGTCGATGAGGAGTGGGAGGAAGAGCCGAGGTCTGTAGAGTTTGGTTCTGTCTCCTTTTGGTCTGTTGTAGAGGATGCTGAGATTGAGGAAGAGAACGTTATGGTCTCTTCCTTCAGCTCTACATTATCCATGTTGCATGGTGCTGATGCTGAGGTGTTGGATGATATGGAGGAGGAGATCTTTCTTGATGCGAAAATCGAGGAAGACTTAGAACCTAGCTCTCTGGAGCTAAGTTATACCTCTGTGTCCTCCTTTTCCGTGGATATGGACGTCCTACAGACTAGCGAGAATTGTGTTGGGATGGCTGATGGAGAAGAGACTGAGCTAAGCTTGGACTCTTTCTCCATTGGTCAGGGAGGTGAGCTCGAGGTCTGTTTGCCGCGTGTTGTGCCTGAGCCAGAGCCTGTAGTAGCTTAGTCACACACAGTGGGCGCCCTGGCCTGATAGATACGGACACTGGGTGTACTACTAGAGTGTGTTGCAAACATTATGCTTTCCAAACTTCATCAGTTGTACACATAGACAACTTCTGTTTCTTATCTCCCATAGAAGGTATCAGTGTCTGGTCATCTTGGATATAAATCATGTGCTAGTGTTCCCCAGTTAGCAGAAACGAAGACAACTAAATGTGGTCTCTAGATTGTGCAAAGGATTTATCTGCGGGAAAAGGAGAAAATACCGGTAACCAACATTTCCTTCATATATCCAACAATGTTTTCTGCCCTTTTAGAGTCAGGTTTTAGCAATTGAGCCGCATTTAATTTGTCGTCTGCAACAGCTTTGAATTTTGGACAAATGTAATATTTTCTCGTTTGGGAACGAGTTTAATAGTTAACTACATGTGTTACATTTTGTGCTGGCAAAAAAACATGCAGGTGTTAAAATGCATTTAAATCGTACCATTTAAAAGTATTGAAAATACTGTGAAGATGGCGATCTGTATGGTCGATCAAGGTGTTAGTCGCTGGCAAAAAAAATTAAAATCAGGCAATCAGGCAAAAAGTAAAGAAAAGATATAGTGACCTTTTACCCAGTTTTAAAATTATTTCTGTATCAGGGACTAGGACTTGGAATGACCACACAATAACAGATTGTCATCTTCACAATAATTTCCATACATTTGACCCTTTACCAAACAATCCCGAATTTTAAGACCCTGAGAAAAAAGGCCTATTGAAAACATTGCGGGCACAATGCTTTCTACCCTTCCCAAAACAAATTTCGACTTTTCAGTCACATTTATTTTGTCGTCTGCAAATGCTTTCAATTTGGATTAGCCTAAAATTTTGTCATCTGGTAAAGAGTTAAATGGTATGATTTAAATTGAAATACATCCGCTATGTTTACTTTTGGAAGCTACCGATACCTTAACCCTCAGGTTACTAAGCGCGACTCACTGAACTTTTGCGGACAGTGTAGATCAAGATCAGACTGCACAGAACGTGCAGTGCAGAACGTGCAGTCTGATCTTGGATCTACACTGTCCGATACGGTAATTTTCCGTCCGGTGAAACCAATTTTGAAATCGTGATACATTGTATTTGGATTTTTACTATTAAGTGGAAACATTCGTTTCATTTATTTAGCAGTTTAAGGGTTAACTATAATCCAGTATTAGTGTAATGGAACCTTGGGCTGTGAACGCGACTCAATGAACTTTTGCGGACAATGCAGATCAAGATCAGACTGCACAGAACGTTGCAGTAGTTCTGTGCAGTCTGTCTTTTTTCAAACTCTTTACCACAAGGCAAAATTCATCCAAAAGTGAACTCTAGAAAGTCTTCAAATGCCAAATCATCAAATTGATGTTTTTTCTTTAATCAAAGATCAACAGACAGAAATTGTGTATGCCCCATTTTGACAAGTAAATGGCTAAGAGTGTTAGGTAAAGTCAATGGTTTGAATTGGATCGGACTTAACAACATGATTGGACCGTGCTGAACTGAAATGGACTTAATACTAGGAATGGACCAGTGGAACTTAATAACCGTGTTTGACCATTTTTCTGCAATCTTTTACAGACCAAATAAGTTTTATCTTTACCATGGCCGCTTAATTCAAATTCGCAAGTCTGTCAGTACTTTCAGTACTTTGATATATATCGGCAGTGCGCTTTTCCCTCCCCCCATTCCGTTTTTCATCACGACTACAAAATTTGCAGACTTTCCACGTGCTGAATTTCGACATGTTTTATATTCACTGTTTAGTGTGTAAGTCACTTGTGTAAAATATTTCCGAGACAATGTATTTTTTTTTTTTTAATTTGATGGACTATTTAATAGATATATTATGGAAAATAATAAACATCGAGGTGGGTGAATCTTTTGCTGTGGTTTTCCTCTTCACCTTTTTAAATGTCTTTTTTTTTTTGTGTGTGTGTAATCATCATCATACTTACTGTGGTCGTTATTTTAACCCTTATCCTGCTATATAACTTAAATGAAACTTTCAAGCTGATGGTAAAAACCAATATGTTGGTATTTCAAAGTCATGGAGGTTTGGAAATATCTCCTTATCGGACAGTGTTGGTTTCGATGCCGAGCCCTGTGGCACAGTCGGTGAGGTAAAACAATGGAATTCGATTCCTGACACGGCCATAGGGTTTCAGCATGGGCATGTAGCTTAAGTGTAGGATTCATACTCTGTAGGTCATGGGTTCGATCTCCAAAAGACGGACTTGGGGTTTCACGCGAATGCTCTTTGGCTAAACACTTTAAAACCTCGTCCTAGTACTTGTGAGACGAAGGAATGAAACACAGGAAGTAAGTTAGCTGTCTCCGTGATATGACTCCGACAAAGATCCCTACACAAGGCTCATAGCCTGGAGACCCTGGGTTTGAGCCTCACTGAAAAGACTAGAGTTTTCTTCAGAGTGTCCCTGGGCAAGACACTTCTAGCCTTGTAATGGTGAAACCCAGGAAATACATGAATATATGGGTTGTCGCCATGATATAACTAAAATAATTTTGAAAGCAGTGTAAGACTCCATTCAATGAAATACCTGCAAGGTGAAATGATTTCCATTGTGACAGAAATCGTTTCTCCTAAAACTTACGTTTAGACACGGGAAAGCAGCCGATAACTTTATCACCATAGACATCATTCTAAACTCTATCAGGCTACAAATTTTAGACCTGTCCAAATTAGATTTTTTTTAAGATTTGGGCAAAAAAGAACGGTAAACATTGCGGACAAAGGAGAAAATGCTGGTTACCGGGTTATCAATGTATACCTTGCTTTTCACCAGTACTAGACTATGGTTTTGACATGCTTTGTCCAGGGACACTCCAACTAGAATGGTCCTGAAGGCGAGAATCGTTCAAGAGTTTGATTTTTACAAACCTAGCACCGTAACTGTCACGAGATAGAAAGCCTTAGAAAATATTGTAGTGAAGACAGAAAATATATTGCTTTTCCCACAGTATTTTCAAGGGTACCATGGACAGATACTATAATGTTGGACAAATTGGAGTTGTCGTCTGCATATGCCTCAAATTTGGACAGGTCAGCAGTTTTTGTCGTCTGGGAAAAAGTTGAGGTGGTCAATCCAGAGGTTCGGGGGGTCGGTCTGGAGTGTCCTTTGGCAAGATGTGGTAACGACCTGGTGCTGGTGATGTTCAGGAAATACGTAGACAGTATGGGTCAAGATTGGACTGAAAGATAGTTTTGTTATAGTCTGAACTCTTTACCACACAATCTCGGGTTTTAACGACCCAAAGAAAAATACCTTTTGAAAACATTCTGAGTAAAGGAGAAAATGCTGGTGACCAGCATTTTCTACTCTCCCACAATATTTTCTACCCTTTCATTGGCGAACTTCTATTTTGATGTTGTCTGCAAAAGCTTTCAATTCGGACATGTCTAAAATTGTGTCCTTTGTTAAAGGGTTAAAAAATCTCGTATTTTAGTCTATTGGGTTTAGTTGGCTCTCTAGCTGTTGATACACTATATTGCTACATGTAATTTCTTCAATCGTATTTGTTTATTATTTCATACTTCCCAGATAACGACAATCTATATTGGTCCTTGTTTTCCACGCATGTGGACAATTGATTGTCGCTTACATTGTAAGCTATAAACATACAAGTGCAGTTTTATGCAATGCTATAAACATGCAAGTGCAGTTTTATGCAATGCTATAAACATACAAGTGCAGTTTTATGCAATGCTATAAACATGCAAGTGCTGTTTTATGCAAAGCTATAAACATGCAAGTGCAGTTTTATGCAATGCTATAAACATGCAAGTGCAGTTTTATGCAATGCTATAAACATGCAAGTGCAGTTTTATGCAATGCTATAAACATGCAAGTGCAGTTTTATGCAATATGAAGAATGTTATGAAAAAGCGAAGTGTTGCTGTGATGTGCTTGTACTTTTAAAAACGGAATTATGGCAGTCTGGGTTCCGGTATGATCCTATTTTTTACCATTCCATTTTTTTTTTTTACGTTTTACAATTTGTCAAAGACGGCAACACCAAAAAAGCATAAGATTTATATATCGTTTTTAAAGATCCATATGGGCCTTGATAAGGGCTGGTTAAATCTTTACCTCACAATCCCGAGTTTCAACGACCCTGAGCAGGGAGGCTTTTGAAAAGGAGAAAATGCTGGTAATCACCACTTTCTCCTATTCCCACATTGTTTTCCTACCCTATCAAAGACAGAAATCATCTCTTTAACAACACTTCATTTGTCGTCTGCAAACGCTTTCAATTTGATTGAGTCCGAAATGGTGCCTGGAGCCAGGCTGAACAGCTCCTTTTGTCGCAGTCTTTTCACATGCATTCATGTTTGGTATCATTACACCATTTTAGAGGGATATTAACAGGTACCTGCTGCATACTTGTCTGATTGTGGAGTTGCCGAGTTTCGTATTTTCAGTTGAAGACAGTGCTTTAACTCTTTTCCAAACGACAATATTTTAGACTCGTCCAAAATGAAAACATTGGCAGACGACAATTTGATGCGACTCGAAAAGTGAAATTTGTTTTGGGAGGGATAAAAAACATTGTGTGAAAAGGAGAAAATGCTGGTTACCAGCATTTTCTCCTTTTCCTACAATGTTTTCAAAAGGCTTCTTTCTCAGGATCGTGAAAATACGGGATTGTTTGGTAAAGGTTTAAATACCAGAATTAAAAATCGTCTGTAACAACCGTCTGTGCAGACGACAAATCAAGTGTGGCGCAAAAAATGGAATTTTTCTTTGAAAGCGAAGAAAATATTGTGCAGCAAGAGAAAATGTTAGTTAACAGAAATTTCTCCTTTTTACACAGTGTTTTCAGCTGTCTGCGGTTGTTAAAACAGGGGTCAGTTTGGTAGAAGGTTTTGATTGGATAGCGAGACTTCCGGTAGATTTTTTTTTTCTCTGTTTTTACAAGACATTGTATTCAAATATAAACTATAACTTTATTCTTATAGGCTCCGAAGTGGTGTAATGGTAGTGGGAGTCGACTCGGGACTGGATGGACCGAGATCGAGACGCGCCCAAACCGCAAAAAAAAGGAACGCAGAGAGTGGGGGAGAAAAAGAGCATGGCACCTGGATAGAGAACGGGCAAGAAAGACACTTGATTAGGCGATCGTGGGACCCAGGGAAATTACCTTTTACTACTCTGTGTATTGGGAATTATGTATTTTAATATAGAGGTGTGTAATAAAAGATTATTTATTTCAGTTTTTCTCATAGAACTCTTTTTTTTCTGTGCAGAGATAGAGTTTCAGCAAGAACACAAAAATATAAAGAGAAAATGTTTTAATACTCAAAATGAAATGTTGATACAAATACGACAGAACCATACTACCCAACGAACATATTCAACAATCTTTTAAAGAAAAAGGCTTTAGAAAACATTGTGAGAAAAGGGGAGAATGCTGGTTATCGAAATTTTCCCCGTTTCCTACAATACTTTCTACCCTTTCAGACACAATTACCATTATGTGAACCATATTCAATTTGTCAACAACAAATGCCTTAAATACATATTAACTCTTTACCACATGATGAAAAAGTAGACTTGGCCAAATTGAAAGCACTTGCAGTCAACAACTTAAATGTGGCTCACATGAGGAAATTTATCCTAGACAGGCAACCAGCATTTTCTCACTTTCCAACAATGTTTTCAAAAGGCTTCTTCTTCAAGGGTCATTCAAACTCGGTATTGTGAGGTAAAGTGTTAATTTAAAGTTTTGTCATCTGGAATCATTTCACAAATACAAATCTTAACTCTTTACCAAATGACAAAATTTTAGACTGTAGAATTGAAAGCATTTGCAACAACAAAATAAACTTGACTCAAAAATTGAAATTTTTTGAGGGAAAGTTAGAAAACATCGTGGTTACCAGCAGTTTCTCCTTTTCCCACAATGTTTTCAAGAGGTCATTAAAACTTGTGATTGTGTGGTAAAGAGTTAAATAAAAGCATCAAAAAGACTGAAACAAGTTCATTATCTCTCCAACAAGCAACAAAATTTTGGACTTGTCGAAATTCAAAGACGACAAAATGAATGTAGCTATCAACAATGAATTTGCCTTGCAAGGGGTAGAAAACAATGTGGAAAAGAGAAAATGCTGGTTACAAGCACATTGACCATTTTCCACAATGTTTTTGAGAACCTTATACATATTTTTGTTTAGAAGCAGAGGCTGGTTTGAGAAAATGTAAACACTTTACCACACAATCCTGACATTTAACCCTTTACCACATGATGCCACCTTTTAAGGACTCTAGGAAAGAAGCCTTTTGAAAACATTGCCAGAAAAGGAGAAAATGCTGGTAACCAGCATTTTCTCCTTTTCTCACAATGTTTTCTACACTATCAAAGAAAAATTGCACCATTTAAGTCACACTGAAGTTGTCGTCTGCAAATGCTTTCAATTCTGATAAGGATAAAATGTTGTCATCTGGTAAAGGGTTAATGGCCATATGAAAGAAGCCATTTGAAAACATTGTAACCAGCATTCTCTCTTTCCCCTACAATGTTTTCTACCCTTTCCGAAAAAAAAGAAAACCTCATTTATTTATTCACATTTATTTTGTCATCTGCAAATGCTCTCAATTTGGACCAGTCTAAAATTTTGTTATTTGGTAGAGATAAAATCAAGACAATAACCTTATCACAATACAGAACATTTAAAAAATCTTTACCAAATGTTAAAATTTTGGACTTGTTCCAATTAATAGTAATTGCGGATGACAAATCACACTTGGCTGAAATTATGTGAATTGTCTATGAAAGGGTAGGAAACATGGTGGAAAAGGAGTAAATGCTGCCTACCAGCAATTTCACCACTTTCCACAATGTTTTCAAGAGCCTATTCAATCATGACTTTTTTAACAAAGACTGGTTTAACAAAGGGTTAAGATTAAGATAAACCCATTACAATACAGATTGATTGATTCAATGGTGTTTCATGCCACTTTCAACATTTTTCAGTCATATCACTGCAACAGCTCACATATTCATGTATATCATGGGTTCAACCAGTACTAGGCTAGGCCTCTGAAGTGTCTTGCCCAAGGACACTCCCACGAAAAAACTCAGTGGATTCAGTGGGGCTTGAACCCAGGGCCTTAAGGTCACAAGTCCTACACTTAACTACTGACCCAGGCAGGGCCCAACATATTACAATACAGACCATTTTAACCCTTTACCACACAATCACAACTTTTAACGACCCCGGGGAAGAAGTCTTTTGAAAACATTGTGGGAAAAGGAGAAAATTCTGATAACCAGCATTTTCTCCCTTTCCCACAATGTTTTCTAACCTTTTAAATATAAATTTTAATTCTTGAGCCATGTTTGTTTCGTTGCCTGCAAAAGCTCTCAATTTGGACAAGTCTGAAATTTTGTCATATGGTAAAGAGTTAACTTATTACCAAACAACAAAATTTTAGTACTGTCCAATTTTTCAAAGCATCTACAAAGGAAAAATGAAATATGGCTCAAATGATAGAATTTGTCTTTCAATAGATACAAAACACTGTGTAAAGGGAGAAAATGCTGGCAACAAGCCCTTCCACCATTTCCCACAATGTTTCCAAAAGTCCACGAATCTGTTAGTTTTTTTTTACACAAAATAGTTTGATAAGGGGTTAAAATCAATAGAATAAACACATCACAACACAGACTGTCACAACTTGTTACCAAATTAAAGGTATTTGCAGATGACAGTTTAGTTGTGGCTCACATGATTAGACTGGTTTTTGGCACACCAGAAAGTATTGTGGGACAGACAGAAAATGCTGGTTACCATAATTTTCCTGTTTCCTGAGACAAATAAATGTGGCTCAAATGATGGAATTTTTTGTTGAAAGGCTACAAGGGTTGTCCCAAAATAGTGTATAATTCTTTGATAACTTTCCTTTGTGACACCATATACGATAAAAATCACCAAAAGTATTTAAAAATGTACTTAGCAGTAAGTGATTGAGTTTTATGCTTATCCGATATATTTTTATATGTTTAAAATTCATTTTTTAAAGGAAGTGTGGCCAAGCTACAAAGTGCTTAATTTTTTTCTAAATTAATGTGTCGGCCTTTCATTTATTATTGTTCCGTTTAGTTTGGTTCAATCCATATAAAACATGTACCTGCATGAACGTCTGAATTTGGCACACATGAATTTGGCACACATGTACACGTCCTGTTGATGAGACCTCATCAAATGCAGTGCTGTGACACATTTTTGTGGAAAACACTCGTTTGAAATTGAATACAAAATTGGGACGTGAAGCGATCACCGAACTGTCATAAAATACTGTGTTAAGTGTTGAATGACCCCGGTCAGGCCCTAAAGGAAATGGAATCCTCACAGACGCATAAGAGTGTTTCGAGGGTGTTGATTTACAAATGATACAAACGTTTTCCCACTGGATGGATCAAAAGCGACATCAAGAAAGGCAGGCAAACTGAATTGAAAGTTTCAGATGCCATACAGTTCAGGAAGCCGCTGCAATTGCTGGTATTAGTGAGTCATCAGTGAAGAGAATATTATCATATGAGTTATCGATGTCATGAATAACAGTAACATAAGCAAAATAATTAATTTAACCTTCATTGTATTATCAGGTCGTGCGAAAATATCTCATGAAGGCCTTCCGAAAGAAGCCCCCATCAATGGCAGATGACACTGAGAATATGGTATACCATCATGATAATGCACCTGCCCATACAGCTGAATCCACTCAGCTAGAACTGGCCATGTTGTGTTTTCAGAGAGTCCCCCACCCCCCCTTACTTGCCAGACTGTTCACCACTGGACTTCGCATACTTTGTAGCGCTAAAGGACACTATAGGGGAAATACATTTGAAGAAGGGGGGATGAAATTATGCATATCTTATTATTATTCAACAAGTCAATCAGTTCGAAATGGTTTCTAAACGTTTTCACACAATGGGTACGATGACACAAGAAGTACATTCAGTATCAAGGAGAGAATTTTGAAAAAAAAAAAAAACCTTATTGACATCATGAAATGTGACTGACGTTGCCCTGTGACCTGAAATGCTGCATACAGTGTTCTTAACCCTTTCCCAAACGACAAATTTTGGACTGGTCCAAATTGAAAGAGTTTGCAGACGACAATTTTAAATTTGATGAAAATGGCAGAAAGGTCTCAAAAAGGGTAGAAAACACTGTGGGAAAAGGAGAAATTGCTCGTTACGAGCAATTTCTCCTTTTCCCACAGTGTTTTCAAAAGACTTGTACTGCAGACACGTAAAAACCAGGGCTTGTTTGGGAAAGGGTTAAAATGCCCATGGAATTATTAATTTGATAGATACAGTCATAAAATTTTGGGATATCATTAGCAAATGATGATATTAAATAAATATTGAGTATATTGAATATTTATGTTTTGTTCATGTGAGTAAATAATAAATTATACGCTATTTTGGGATAACCCTCATAGAATGCATGGTGGAAAAAGGAGAAAAATGCTGAATACCAGTATTTTTTACTTTTCTGAAAATGTTTTCAAAAGCCTTATTCCTCCAAACAGACAAAAGTTGGGTTTTTAGGTAAAGGGTTAAGACATATCAACAACATGTACCAATGGCAAAGAGGATAAATATTCTATGGAAAGGTAAACATCTTGTTTAACTCTTCACCACACAATCACAGAAGCCTTTTGAAAACATTGTGGGAAAAGGAGAAAATGCTGGTAGCCAGCATTTTCTCTCTTTCCCACAATGTTATCTAACCTTCCCAAAACAAAATTCAATTCTTGAGTCACATTTATTGTCATCTGCAAATACTTTTCATTTGGACAGGTCTAAAATTTTGTCGTTTGAGTTCAGCCTAAAACTGCTAAAAACAAAAATCGAAATTTACAACCAATAGCAAAAAGCAAAATATTGCAATTTCATCCTATTTCTTTTTAACCCTTTACCAAACAATGAAATTTCTGACTGGTCCAAATTGAAAGTATTTGCAGACAACAGATTTAATGTGGCTTAGCTGGTGCAATTTGTTACTAAAAAGACTAAAAAACGTTGTGGGAAAAGGAGAAAATGCTGGTTACCAGCATTTTCTCTTTTTCCCACAATGTTTTCAAAAGGCTTCTTCAGTAGGGTTGTTAAAACCCGGACTTGTGTGGTAAAGGGTTAATGGAAAATCTCAATGTATTGGGCAGGGTTGATCAAGTTCAGACTGTCTAATTTGTGCAGTCTGATCTTTGATTTACACTGCCCATCATATTTACCATCATATTACAAACAATGTACCGGTACTTGCTCATTCAGAGAAAACAAACCAACTTCACAGTAGTAATTACCTTTGACAAAATTCTACAACTCTTTGCCACATGACTTAATTTTTGACTTGTCCAAATTCAAAGCATTTACAAACGAAAAATCAAAGTTGGCTCAAATGATGAAACTTACCTTTAATTGAGTAGAATACATGGTGGGGAAAAGGAGAAAATGCTGGTTACCAGCATTTTCCCCTTTTCCCACAATGTTTCCAAAATCTTTCCCTCTCAGAGTTGTTAAAACTCGGGATTGTGTGGCAAAGGGTTAAAAAAATCTGTAAAACATCTGACCATGGATCAAGTCTGTACCAAGCAACAAAAATTCAGACTAAAAGCATTTGCAAACATCAAATTCAACAGGGCTGAAATCATAGCATTTTCTTCTCAAAGTGAAAAGCTGGTTATCAACATTTTTCCCCCCAACAATGTTTTCAAAGCCCCATCTTTCTCAGGGTCGTTATAACTGGGGATTGTTTGGAAAAGGGTTAATATTTTAAACAAGGAACAAGCAGTTCTAGCACCAGGTAAAGACATAAGCTTGCTTGCCTTGGTCAAGAGAAGCCAAAAATGAATGACGGTGATCAGCAATAATTATGATTAAATTCAAAACATTAACCCTTTCCCAAGCAACAAATGTTGGAATCTTCCAAATTGAAAGGATCTGCAGACGACAAATTTAAAAGTGGTGCAAATAAAATTCAGTTTTTTGACGGGGTAGAAAATGTGGGAAAAGGAGAAAATGCTGGTAACCAGCCTTTTTTCCTTTTCCGACAAAGTTTTTCAAAAAGCTTCTTCCTCAGGGTTGTGAAAACAAGGGATTGTTTCATAAAGGGTTAATCATGTCAAGACAATGAAGTTAGAAGGAAAACATTGAACAAAGAAAGGAGAAAAATTATCGTGACAAGTGTTGGTTCCCTTTCCTTCTACAATATCTACCATTTCAAAGACAGATTCCATCATTTAACCCTTTACCAAACAATCAAGTCTTATAAGATCCCTATGGAACACCACCTTTGAAAACACTGGGAAAAGGAGAAAATTCTAGTAGCCCGCATCTTTTCTAAATTTCCACTTTGTTTTCTACTCTTTCAAAGAAATATTGCCCCATTTGAATCACATCTAGTTTTGTCATCAAAAAATGCTTTTAATTAGGTCTAGTCAAAACTTTTGCTGCTTTGTAAATAGATAGGCAACACTTATGGTCTGCAAATGCTTTCATCAGGGACAAGGCTGAAGTTTTATTGTCTGGTAAAGAGTGAAGAGAGACATTACAATGTTTTCTTAAACACAAGGGCTATGAAGGCCCTGAAGTCGCTCACCTGAGCTTTTTGACAACACATGACCAATTTCCAATCTTTTCCTTGATAACATAAAAAGCAATCTAACAAACTTTCATGATTGACTGATTGTATGTTGTTTAACGCTCTTTTCAACATTATTTCAGTTGTATCATGGCAGCCAGTGCATCTATCTATGCTTTCCTGAACACACGGTTTTTCTAAGTTTCGACCTATTGACCCATTTTTGAATGGACATAATACACTTTCAAAATTATCATATATATCATCAAGACAAACATTCTGAACAACCTTCAAGAGTATTGAACAGGAAATAAGACCCCTAGAGCATACACAAGGTTTTTCAAATATCTGAGCTAGTGACCTAGTTTTCGACCCGGCATGCCCCATTTCCAAACTCATCTGAGATATCATCAAGACAAACATTTTGACAAAGTTTCATTAGTATCAGACGGAAAATGTGGCCTTTAGAACGTACACAAAAATTTCCTAAGATTTGACCTGGTGACCTAGTTTTTGACCCAACATGACCCATTTTCTAACTCTACTGAGATATCATCTAGACAAACATTCTAACCACCTTTCAAGAGTATTGGACTGAAATGTGGCCTCTAGAGCATACACAATGTTTTTTAAAGATGTGACCTAGTGAACTAGTCGTCTGAGATATCATCAAGACAAACATTCTGACCAATATTCAAGAGCATTGGACTGAAAATGTGGCCTCTAGTGCATACACAACGTTTTCCAAACTTGTTTGAGATATCATCAATACAAAAATCTGTCTAAGTATCAAACAAACACTCTATTTGTTTGTTTGTATTGAAGTTTAATGTCATTTTAACAGCTCTGGTCATATCATGGTCATACCCATGTGTTTCTTGGCTTTCTAAACACCAGTACTGACACAACTTTCTTTCAAAAGCCGCCAACTACTTTTCTCACATGCATCAAAAAATTGCCAGAAAGAAAGTCGCCTCAGTCAGGTATCAACGAGCAACCACCAAGTCTAGAGTCAGATACACTAACCACTGAGCTACCCGGGTGGGCACATTCTAAGTTTCATGAGTATTGGACTGAAAATGTGGCCTCTAGAGAGTACACAAGCTTTTTCCATGATTTGACCAAGTGACCTAGTGTTTGACCCGACATGACTCATTTTCAAACTTGTCCAAGATATAATCAAGACAAACATTCTGAAGAAGTTTCATGGGTATCGGACTGAAAATGTGGCCTCTATAGCATACACAAGGCAAAAAATGACGACGGATGCTGGATGCAGCATGATCACAAAAGCTCACCTTGAGCACTTCATGCTAAGGTAAGCTAAAAAATGTTCCCTTGTTTTTCAATGTGTTTACAACCTTCATCATCAACAGTAAAATATTGGTAAGGAATGTTACATCAGTATGTATTTACAAACATTTCAATGTATTCAACTTAAAGGCTATAGATCAATTAGATCTTTAAAACATAACAAAGTTTTGGACTTACACAAGTTGAAGGTATTTGCAGATGACAAATTTGGCTCTAATCAAGTTTTGCCTTTGACAGTTTATGAAATATTGTGGGAAAAGGAGAAAATGCTGGATACCATTTTCTCCATTTCCCACAATTATTTGCAACAGCATACTCAGAGAGGGTTGTAAAATTCAGGATTGAGTGGTAAAGGGTTCTCCCTTTACTCACCATAAGAACCAAACACACATTAGCCATGATAAACGGTGACCTGTGCATCTTTCACACTTGAAACTTATGATATATGTATATGTCAGAGTTTATATATTTCAACGATCATGTTATGACATTACTTACTGCCAGTAGGTTCACCAGTGCTTCAGTTTTGGAGACACTTTTTCTAACTTGTCCCAAAAGGCATCACTGTTGATTGACAGCAGGAGGCCTGAAACCTGTGCATGAATGCAGGTTTCACTTGATAGTTCTGTTTATTCAATCAAGTGTGTGAATCATGCACATATGTATGTGAATGGGAACCCTGCTTTCAGTATGGAAAAAGAAGATTTTTAACATTTTTATGGTATAAGCCTGCATAAAAATTTTAAGCCCAAACCCTATTGTTTAAGACAAGACAATTCTTGATGATCTGCTAATTTGCTCATGGGTCAAAACAGTCTTGAAATTAAAAGTCTTTTTTTTTTTCAGGCATTAACAAGTCAAATTCTCACTCCTTAGTCCAAGCTTGAACAATTCAGTCTGATACCCCATCTCTACATCAAACTGTCTTCCTGAAAATAGAAAGCGAAAACTCACACTGATTTCAACTCTACTTTAAAACCTTTCAAGTGCCTTTCAAAACTACATTTCGCCTTGGCAGTGCAGATCTACAATCACACTGCATGTTTATTGCACACTGATCCAGGATCTACACCAACTATTATATTCTGTCAAAAGATAGTTTCATAACTGTAGTTACCTTGGCAGCCAGTGAAGAGCTAAGATCAGACTGCATATTTACTGCTGACTGACCTTGGATCTACACTGACCATTATGCAGAGACATTCTGTCCAAAAGTAGTTTAAAAATGGCAATTAGTTGGCTTATTTCTCCTGACTGAAAATTTCAATTTTGTTCACTTCACACTTTCAGGTTAAATGTATTACGTATGTTTACAATGTAAACATAACCTGTAAGCACATAAAAATCAGCTGAAAAGCAAAAGATAAAGGGGTGATTGATAATTTTATTTACCCTTAAACTGCTGAATAAATGAAACAAAAATTTCCATGCAACGGTGACAAAATAAATATTGCAATTTCAAAGCTGATTTCAACAGAAAGAAAACACTGTATGCGACAGTGTAGATCAAAGATCAGACTGCATGTTCCATGCTGTCTGTCTTGATCTGCATTGATCACAAAAGGTCAGTGAGTCGCGCCTAGCATCTTAAGGGTTAATTAAAGGGACTTTTACACCACTTTCATCACTATTCCAAGCATATCACAGCAACATCTCAGTCAAGTATGCCCTTGGTTTCTGCAGTACTAAGTTACAGCTCTGTAGGGTCTTGCTTAAGGACCCTCCCATGAAAAAACCCTACCTTGCTTCAAATCTGACAAACTTTACAATAATATACCAATTTGTAAAATATCAAATTCATTACAATAATATTTCAAGAGATTACCAACAGAAACCTGTACTATACAGACAATGAATATGAAAAATGGTTATAACTCCCCCAACCCTTTACCACATAATCCTGACTTTTAACTACCGTCAGTATG
This sequence comes from Tridacna gigas, assembly GCA_945859785.2. Classification (NCBI taxonomy): domain Eukaryota; kingdom Metazoa; phylum Mollusca; class Bivalvia; order Cardiida; family Cardiidae; genus Tridacna; species Tridacna gigas. The sequence continues at coordinate 27,661,820 of OX244041.2, forward strand.
ACCGCTTTTAAAAAAACATTGTGGGAAAAAAAGAAAATGCTGGTGACCAGCACTTCCTCTTTTTCCTACATGTTTTCTACTGTATCAAAGGAAAATGCCATTTTTTGAGCAAACAGTTAAATTGTCATCTGCAAATGCTTTCAGTTTAGGCATGGCTAAAATTTCGTCATTTTTTCATTATTTACACGTGTTTAAAATATTAATCCCATTCAAAATGTATTCAGAGATTACAAACAGAAACCATAAAAGGAAACAGGATGTCCATGACATACCTACTGTACAAATAGCAGGGAAACTATATATGCCACCTGCATTTACAATACATGGATCCGTGAAATCAGGTCATTGCATTTATTTGGCCTGATGTGCAGCCTTTCTGTATGCTATTTCTGCTCCCAAACAAGTGAGTGTTAATGTTGGAGAAGCGCAACATGTTTACAACGCTTAAATTTAAGAAAAAGTTTAAAAGATGTGCTTTACGAACTTTACAAACATGTAACGCTTACATGAGATATACACAGAGGCTACAAGTTTGCATTATGATTATGACTGACAATGAGGCATGAGCAAAGAGTTTCGATCAACGCCACATTATACAATGGATTAATTATTTTTTTTCCCTCTCTGAAATTCTCTGAAAGAGACATAAAATGTTGTTTTACAATGGAAAATAAATGGAAAATAAAGGTAAAAATATACATAATACTGGTAAAAGGAAAGTATGTTCGCTTAAATATCTAACCTTGTTTAATAACCTCTGCACATCCAAAAAGAGGCACTTGTCATCAATGTTTCAGTTTGACATTAACATTACACCTTGGTGCGTGAAGAACACTGATTGCGTAAATACAGATCATTGTACAAAAAACATGCAGTTTATTCTTAGATTCAAACCATGTATTACTTAAATTAAGCACAACTATGTGTATTCCTTGCTGAAAGTACAGTGTACATTTGAATTATGAGACAGACTTAGTTCTGTTCTACACTGTTTTGGAAGTTCAGCTCAAAAGATAACTTATGTTAATTAAATCAACATTTGACTTGGCCAAATTAAGTGGATTATAGCAGGTATTACATTGTCAGTAGTTCCTGAAATTCACACTTTATGTCCATATCCTTGTGTAATTTAGTTCACGTATCTATAAATTTCTTACCGAAAATTCATTATCAGCAGAAAGATATGAAAAGGAACATTTTTCCAGAATTTTATCGAGAGAAACAAGCATGACAGCACAATTTAAGCAGCCTTTTAGTTATACTGGATATATATTTACTGCTGTTGCTTACAGCCCTTAGCGATCATGGTAACCAAAGAAGTTGGTTTATCTTATCCCCACTGATCCATGTATGGCATTTACAATGGCTGGAGCATCAAAAGAACTTTGATTATTTACAGCAAAGTTTGTACATGTACCTCTGCCCAGTTTTCATTGCAACGCTGTATTAGATTTTCTCCATCTGGTGTTTTGAATCACTTTCAGCAGTATACCAGTTATATCATGGCAACAGTTAACTTGTTCATCTGCTTTCAGGGTTTCAGCAGGCTTAGACTAGGGCTCAGCAGTGTCATTACCCTGGATACACCCATTAGTGCCACCACTGCAAGTGTGGAACAATCCCAGAACCTCTTAATAACAAATCTGGAAATAAGTTCACCATGTCACTGTTGTCACCTGTAAATAAATGATATAAATGAGATATATAACAGTAAATGAACTATCTACCAGACAACAATTATTCTTGTTACCACTGTTCTAACTGAAAGAATTTGTGTAGAACTAATGCTGCTCAAATATGGGGTTGTTTTTGAAAGAGTAAAACAACATTGTGGGAAAAGGACAGACTGTGGTTATAATTACCATCTTCTCCTTTTTTCGACAATATTTTATTGAACACCTTCTTTCTAAGGGTCTTAAAACAGAGAACCATTACATAAATGCCAATAAGTTTTCACTACATTGAAACAAAAGACAACATCTGAGTGTCATCATGGCAGCATAATTAAACGAAACATTCTTGAGCAATTTGTGGTCCCCTACTAAATTAGTGCATGTGACAAATATTTATTTGATGTACTCTTCATCAAATAAGTCCAAAGTTTTCCCAGGTTTATAAAAACATTACAGGAAAAGAAATTTGCTTGCATTTCCTCCTTTCCCACAACGTTTTAAACCCTTTTAAAAATAATTCAATCATTTGAATCGCAAATTTTACATCTAAAAATACTTTCAATAATGAAACGTTTATGATATAACTCCTTACCAAACGACAAAATTTTGGACTCGACCAAATTGAAAGCAATTGCAGACGTCAAGACGACAAAATAAATGTAGTTCAAATGATGATTTCTGTCTTTGATGAGATTGAAAACAGCATTTTCTCCTTTTCCCACAATGTTTTCAAAAGCCTTCTTCTCTAGGGTCGTTAAAACTCAGGATTGTGTGGCAAAGGGATAATTATGTCTCTGGGAGAGCAAAAATTTCCAACCATCTATGGGACACTGCTTACATGATGGGAATGAATTCAGTTGGGACTTTTTGATTGTAACCTTCATTTGTTTATGTTAAGTGCATCAATCGCTTGTCATATGAGATCTATTGACCCTCACTTTAACCCTTTACCACACATTAATGACCCTAAGAAAGAGGCCTTTTGAAAAAATTGTGGGAAAAGGAGAAAATGCTGGTAACCAGCATTTTTTTCCTTTTCCCACAATGTTTTCTACCCTTCCCCCAAAAAATTTAAATTTTTGAGTCACATTTATTTTGTTGTCTGCAAATGCTTTCAATCTGGTTCAGTCTAAAATTTTGTCATTTGGTAATGAGTTAACTCATTACCATAGAATGCCGAGTTTTAATGCCACTTGGAAATTAGACTTTTGAAAACATTGCAGGAAAAGGAGAAAATGCTGTTAACCAGCATTTTCTCCTATTCCCACAATGTTTTCTAACCTTTCAGAAACAAATCCATTCATTTGAGCCACATTTAATGTGTTGTCTGCAAATGCTTTGAATTTAGATTAGTCTAAATCTGGTAAAGAATTAAAATGCTGAAATATCATCATGTAACTAAAGATAGATCAAAGAACTCAGATGCTGGAATTATAGGGGACAGGCTTTTTTCTCCTTGGGCTTGTCCACCTGGGCTCATTTGTTTGGGCCTGTTCATCCCAACTGAACGGAACCTAGCATAGATAAATATATTGAGGTTCCCTAAAACACAGGTTTGTCAATCTTCATAAATATTGACCCAAACCAAAAAAGTTCACATAGTTTTCATTGTTGAAATTCATATACATAAACCACATCTTTTTTTACATGAGTCTGCATTTATAGCATCCAACAGAATGAATAAACCATGTCTTTTTTACATTAGTTTGCATTTGTAGCATCCAATAGAATGAATAACTTGTACAATTCATATATTTAAGAAGATAATGGAGTTTGTTCAGTGTCTGATCCAGGATTTGAAAAATGAGGGGGAAAATCCCCCATTACTTTGAAAAAGATGGGGATTTCTTGAAAGTATGGGAGACAGGAAATAAGTAGATAGGAAAACAACACAACTTATAGAATCGGCTTTGGAAAAAATTGACGAAAAAATTAATTTACTTTTTTCCACCCTCCTTTTATATTACTGTCGATAAAATAAATTCATATTCAGAAAAAAACATCAAAGATACTAACATTTCTCTAAATACAACAAAATTTTATTTTCCACCAGGCTTACTTAGATAAAAATGCAGTTCAATTTTTCGTTTAAAAAGAAATCTGTTAAGTTGAATTGGTTAACTCTACCATAAACAAAAATGGAAGCCACTCTATGTAACAGTGATGAGCTCGATCTGTCTATCTATCTTCATAAACACATAAATCGGTGAAAAATAGGTAGGAAATTTGACTATTCTCTCCAAAATTTGAATGCAGGATTATCCTGCAGTTGGTTTGAAAATATGCATGATTCACAAGAAGTATCGGCGATTCCCGCAATCGCATGCTCTAGATCAGACACTGTTTGTTTGTTTGTATTGGAGTACAACGCCATTTTAACAGCTCAGGTCATATCATGGTGGTCAGTGACGCACCCATGTGTTTTCCTGGCTTTCCGACGCCGGTACTGACACAACTTTCTTTCCAAAGCCACAGACTACTTTTCTCACATGCATCAGTGGTGAGAGGTGAAAAATCACCAGAGAGAAAGTTTGCCTCAACTGGGTATCAAACTCGCAACCACCAGGTCACAAGCCAGATATGCTAACCACTGAGGTACCCGGGCAGTCAAAAAATAATGGAGAACAAGATTTTTAATCTTACTGAGAACTGCAGAAAGTGAGAAAATGCATTTTTCTTAATATCATTTTAGTATAATATTGGATCAAAGGTGTTAATGATAACCTGCCTATCACAAATTTGACAGTCAGGTGTGGGAAGGTATTAACAGCAGGCAGAGTTGCTTCTAAGATGTGGGATTACGGGAATCCCGCAAAAATTAATATCAGGGCACAAAAATGTCATGCCTCTGCGCCCTATGTACCACAAACTTAAGGAGAGTCCCGCAATTTTGCTGTTTGTTGCACTCAGAGTGATAAATTTCATCAGGTGAGTGCAGTGTCCATTCTTTCCTTGAGACCTTGTGTCGACGGCAGCGACTGGTTAGAAAATTGATTTCACTTGATAGCCGAACATTTATTGATTTCATTACAGATTTGAAATTCCTGTATATTAACTTGCAATTTGGAGTAAAAATTAGAAACTGTAAGCTGAATTTTCAGGCACTCAAAACAAAAATGCAAATTGTGGAAGGTCATTTATGCAATTGAAATCAATTCTACATGTGAATGTACAAATAAAGTAATCCTTTTCGTCCTAAACAGCAGTAATATCACAATGAAAATTCCTTCGACGGCTATTTATAAATTTTCTGGGAATTTAGTAGAACTGTAAAATGGTTTTCGGCTCTACTCAATGAAATGTAAAGAGTCTGAAAAAAAAAAAAAATCTTGAAATCGCCTAGCAATGGCGGATGAATCAAACATTGATCATCCCGTCAGAAAAGATTAGGTACTCTCTTTTTATATAACATTTGTGTTCACATAATAGATGCCAAAGAAGTATCATTGCCTATAAATGATTATTCAAAGATCTAAACTCCAAAATAAAACAGTATGAATCAAGTGTGAAGGATGCATGCGTCGCTGTTGCCACGGTTGAACAAGCTGGCCTGTCATTAAAGAAAAACGTTACAGTAATGTAAATCTGCTTATCTAAAGTAAAATGATGGGCTTTGAAGTTACCTGCTACCATTATTGGCATATTTAAGTAAAATTATATTATGCCGAAATATCCATCCACCAAAAATTACCTGACATGAAAAATAGACCGCAGAAAAAAACGCAAAAACCCATGACCCAACAAAATGTCAGTTTTACATCGTCCGATCAGAGGCATTTTAGACAATCTTTTCAGGTTTAATAATGACTTTAAGCAGTGAATTTACAAAAATATATGTATAAAACAATAGTTGGGTGCTAAAATCTCCCTCTTATTATGAGGAAAAAATTTAGGGGATTTTATGAAATGAAAATACTGAACAACCTACAAAGTGGTAGGATGGGGATTAAGCCACCTTGTCTTACAATGCTAGCACGGGAACACATGTTGAAGAGGTATAGGACATTCACAGACATAAAGTTGCTTTGTACTTGTTGTAATTCATTTCTCTCATTGGTTTTAAGACTTCAACAAAAAAAAAAGAAAAAAGAAAAATGAGCAACATCACAAACAAAACACGCATCTGAAAGGGTTCTAAAATAATGCCAGTCCCATAGTTACTTTGTCAGTGGAAAAAAAACGAGCCACTAACAAAAAGATAGATTTGAGAGCCCCTTTTTCAGGAGTGAGGGGCCCTTTTTGAGGAGTGAGGGCCCCATCTTAGAAAGTGAGGGGGCCCCAGGGCCCTACTTTAGAAAATCCTAGAAGCAACACTGAGCAGGCAATATTCTGATCAAATCTATGTAATAAACTCTAGTCTTTAATTTTGGAAATATCTAGTCTTTGTTCTTATTTAGTGAGCCAGTTTTGATTTTAAAATAAATCCTTATCATTCCCATAATATGAAGAACAACAGATACAGGATATAAACTCTTTACCACATGACAAAAATGTAGATCTGTCCAAATTGATAGCATTTGCAGACAAAATTCAAATGTGGCTGAAATGATGGAATTTGTTTTTGATAGGGTAGAAAACATCATGGGAAAAGAAGAAAATACTGGTTACCAGCATTTATTTCTTTTCCCTCGTTTTCAAAAGGCTTCTTTCTCAGGATTGTTAAAACCTGGGATTGTGTGGTAATGGGTTAATATGGATTACAATGGTACAACATGTTTTCACAGTGTCAGCTTATAGACATGAGTTATAACTGAGCAAGAGATGGCACCATCAGACATTATGTGCCTTGGGCAGGTCAGTTTTCCTTAGGCAAAGCTGTGCTGCTTTTTACCAACTTCTTGATATAATGAAATCGAATGAATAGATGGTAATTTGCGATGGCTAAAAAAAGCGCATTTTTATTTGGCAGAACCCTACTGGCTATTTGTTTGCACATTTATGACATTAATATAGATCTACAAGCATTTAGTGCTGCTAATCGATACCCTAGGGCCTTTATTTACAACATGGCAAACGGTATCCAGTCATTTCTACACCCAGTCATTTCAACACCTGCTCATTTTAACACTTTTGGTTGTTTTGACCCCTATTTTGGTCATTTTGACACTCAATAGAATTTTTCAGTACAAAATGATCATTTCAACACCCGTTAATCTCCCCCTCCTCCCCGAAAACTGAGAAAAAAAAAAACAGGCCATTTTTTGCGCGCTATGTTGTAAGATGCACAGGCTTTAAAATTTTGGTGCATTTTTGTGTTATATATAATGTAAGTTGCCTCTTTTCCCATCTTTGTGTCTACGACTTTTGTTATTCTATTGCACTATCTTGATTGATGCATCATTGAAATTCTATGCAAGAAGGTTGTTAAAAGCAGAAGACAGATAATCTGTTGTTAGTAATAATCAAATATCTATATACTTTTATGTTCCTTTATGCTGCTTTCATAAATGATAATTATGAAACAAACTGTTGGTTAAAATGGATTAATTGTTTTGTTTGATTTAATTGAATGTGTTGTTATTCACAAATTATACCCCCTCATTGCTGTTTTGCTTTAACTGGAACAGTATCATCAATAGTTTGTATCTTTAATATAACTGATTATCAAAAAATGAAAAGTAACATTAAATTTGTTGAAGTTGTTTTGTGTTTGTTTATTACTGTAGTTTTGTAAATAAACAGGAGTTTGTACAGGTTCATTGTTTTATTGTTCTGCAATGGCAGATAACTGTGTTAAGTGTGGATGTAAGGTAGGGATGAGACAACAGGCAAAGCCGTTGTGGCTGGTCTGGTAGATGGAGTATACTATCGGTTGTACCCTGTTTTTTTCTTTTCAACTGATTGTTCTTTCATGCTTTCATTGGTTTGCATCATCAACAGTGATTATCAACATTGGTAGTTAGTTGTGCAATCAATGGACCTGGCAAAGGTGTGAATACAAGCAGTCACCACATAAAACAATGCAGCTATTACCATGACACCTGTTTGATTTATTTCATAATTGTTAACTCTTTACCAAACGACAGAATTTTAGACTGGTCCAAATTGAAAGCATTTGCAGACAACAAATTAAGTGCGACTTAAAAATTGAAATTTGTTATGGGACGGATAGAAAACATTATGGGAAAAGGAGAAAATGCTGGTTACCAGCATTTTCTCCTTTTCCCACAATGTTTTCAAAAGGCTTCCTTTTCAGGGTCGTTAAAAGTCGGGATTGTGTGGTAGGGACGAACTGGTCTTTGGATGAACAAGTCGGGGACGAATAAAAAAAAAAAGTGGGTTAAAGAAGAACGCTTGTTCTTTCTATTTCAGTTTTCCTTTGTTGTTTGTCATCTTTAATACACTGTTGATTCATCAAAATTGTTTTCATACCTTTCAGACTCTTTCTATTTGATCGTATAGTTCTAGTTGACTTTGGAAACGAAACGAAAATTCTCTTTACAAGTTATTCACGTGCGGTTTCTTCACTCGTTTCTTTCTTACAGAGGAAACTCTGGTTAGAATAGAACTAATCGAATAAAATAAATTCACTGTACATCTGCACAAGACAGCTATGACGTATACTTGGTAAAAAAAGTAATCTAAGATGATTTCGGTTATCAATCAAAGCATCTTTGCAATCTTTGGCAAGAATTTACTTTAACTCTTTACCAAACGACAAAATTTCAGACTTAAAATTTTGTCCAGACCAGGGATCGTATATTAATAATATACGATCCCTGTCCAGACTCAAAGCTTTTGCAGATGACAAATAAAATACGGCTCATAGGCTAAAATTTGCTTTTGGAAACATAGAAAACACTGTGGGGAAAAGGAGAAAATGCTGCTCACCAGCATTTTCTCTTTTTCTCACATTGTTTTCAAAAGGCTTCTTCTTTATGGTCGTTAAAACTCGGGATTGTGTTAAAGATGGCAATGGCAGAATTTGGTCAGCAGATTTATTACTGGTCACGGTAGAGAAATGTCTACAATGGTTAAGTTTAATATTCCCAAAATAAGGCTTTTAGAGCCATATTTATCGTCAATAAGTATATCTACCGTGGGTATGCATGACCATTTCGTATCATTCAGTTTATGACCATTTCGTACCATAGATTTACCACTTCGTACCATAAATTTGCCATTTCATACCATAGCGTTACCACTTCGTACCATGATAATACCTTACCTTATTTACGGGATATTATCGTAAATCATAAATCATTAATAAAGGAATCAGGTAGTATGCGACTAAGAAGATAGATAATTGGTCTGTCTGTCTGTTGCAGGTAGGATAATTAAATCTGAGGATAAACATACAACATTAAATTGAACATTTAATCGAAAAATTATAATTGTTTGATTACCTTTGATTGTAGACTGTCTATTATCCTTTTTGTCTTTTTTTTTTTGTCTTTTTTTTTTTTTTTTTGTATGTTTGTTTATGGTTATGTTTTGAAATTAGGTGAGCCTTGTATGGTGCCTAGACAAAGACAGGGTCAAACGTCAAGGTCAATTTGACATTTGTTTTTTTCCTCGTAAATAAATCATTTTCCACAATATTTACTTACTTAAATTATACACCTTACGAAAACAATTAATTTTTAACGACCCCTGGAGAAACTGCTTTAAAAACATAACATGAAAAGGAGATAATCAGAAAGTGTTATAAGAAAGTGTTACAATCATAATTTCTTAAATGAATATTTAACTTAAATAAATAGCCTTTCTATTTTCGTCTTTTAATACCGTCATGACGATAGTTTTTCATAGTCAAATATTTGTCATAGGTCCCAAAATATATGGTACGAAATTGTATGAGTATGGCAGGATGTGGTAAAATTATGGTACGAAATGGTATAAAGTATGGTACGAAATGGTAAAATTGTGGTACGAAGTGACTGGTACGAAATGGTTATGGTACGAAACGTCCGTAATTCTCTACCGTGTGCAATTTTGTCCTGATTGGTCTACCGTAATGCATTTCTGCAGCTGATTTACCCGTAACAGAATGTGGTGTACTCCTGTACATCAATAGATAATCATCTAAAGCTGACTTTTCGACTTTCTGCCTGCGAAATTCTAACCCTTTTCATGATAGATTGATTTTGCCTTTCCGCTTCCCCATATGCTTGTGGATATAATGGTGTGGTTCTTTTGTGTATAATGCCATTATTTTGCAAATAATTAGTAAATACCTCACTAATGAAGTTTTCAGCATTGTCTGTCCTAAGAGTTAAGGGTAACCCATGTGTTACAAAGAACTTTTGAAGTATTTTAACCATATTTTCTGAAGTGATTAATTTTATAACTTTGATTTCAAATAATCTTAAACAGTAATCAATCAAAAACAAAAATGTAATTTACTGATGGAAGCGGCCTAGTAAATCAAGAGCTAAATCTTGCCAGGGCCCTGCTGGCAGCTCTGATCTAACCATAGGTTCAGGCCTTAAAGGGTTTGATACCAGTTGACAACCATAACAAGTTTTACAGAATTTTTCTGCATCCTTATCAATTCCTGGCCACCATACTTTTGTCCTTAAATTACGTTTCATGACAACTATTATTCCAGGATGACATAAATGTGCTATCTCTAACACATGTTTTCTCAAATTAGTAGGGATAAGAATCCTCGTCCCTCTTAACACTAAATGACCAATTGCGCATAACTCGTGTCTTATTGGTAAGCATTATTTATATTCAAGCAAATACCATTTCCCTGATACAAAGCATTCCTTAATTGAACAAATATCTTTATCTTTCGCTGACTCGGATTCAATATTCGGAGTTAACATAGAGGAAGGGGTGGAATCTGAAGCAATTAACTTAATTTCGTCTACTTCATCTGATGAATGTTGACCTTTCCCCCTATTTGACAGTAGCCTTGATAAAGAGTCTGCAATGTTATCCTTACCTTTCAACAGGGATCGTACATTATTATTATTATTATGTAATATACGATCCCTGCTTTCAAATACTTAACTTTGAAAGAACATGGATACAATCTCAAAACCCGTTGTTCAATGCGTGCGTGTAATTTTGATTTCTCTGAACAGACATGCTCTAATGGCTTGTGGTCAGTGTAAAGGTCCAAATCAATACCGTAGAGATATGCATTGAAATGTTCGAGACCCTACACTACTGCTAGCGCTTCACGCTCTGAGAATACGTTATACGTCAGTTAAGCTCCTACTTGCATAACTTATAACGCGTGATTCATTTTGATCTTGCAATAGAACGGCTCCCAGACCTACCGGCTTGCATCAACAATGACTTTTGTCGGTGCATTCAGATCAAAATATGCTTAGGCGTGTGCATCGCACAATTTATCTCGCAACTTTTTGAAAGCTTTTTTATTTGAAGTGTTCCAGCGGAATTTAGCATTTTTCTTGGTCAGCTGATATTGTTGCAAAATCAGGAATATACCTTGCATTATAATTGACAAGAACTAGAAAACTCCTTACATCACTCGCATTTTTAGGATCGCGTGCATTTTTCACGGTTCTACCTTTGCTTTTGAAGGTTTGATGCCTTGCTCAGATAACTCATGGCCCATATACTCTAATTTGACATATAGAACTGGCACTTATTCTTATTCAGAGTTAACCCTTTATCCTGCAATACACTTAACACTTTTTTCAAGTGAATTTCGCGCTCCTCCATCGATTTTGAGTGAATGATGATATCGTCCATCACATTGCGTACTTACGTGGTTATATCCCGTTATTCTAGTGACAGTTCTATTTCATGATAAACATTTGATATATCCAACTTAATGAATATCTTGCTCCCGTTCGTATCATTTAAAACGTCGTCAAGGGTTGCAATCGGGTGCCTAACCCTTTTTACTGCTGTATTTGCCTGTCTCATGTTCACACATAGCCAGATGTCATTATTTTTCTTCGAAATTACCACAATAGGCGACACCCACGGAGTAGGACCATCAACTTCCTCACTGGTATCCATTTCTTCCATTTAACCCAGCTTTTCTTCAAGTTTCCCGCGTAAATTTTGGGGAATTCTTCTCGATTGTTGAAATATAGGATGTACAGTATCATATATTGGAATCGTGGGTTGGTAATCTTTCACTTCCCCAATTTTATCTACAGGCAGGCCTGGAAACTGATCCATAATTGGCAATTCTCCCTTTTCAACATTGTTTATCAGCTGCAAAATCCCGAGAGCAACTGCTGTTTTACACGACAAGAGCGATTGTCCTGTCCCTTTAAGCACAAGAAATTCCGCATCGAAGCATTTGTCATTCTTTGATACTTCTGCTTTAGACATTCCAGCTAATGGTAGTGGATTCTTTGATCCATAAGGAAATAATTTCTTATCCGTTTTATTTTTGGAAATGAATGTGAAATATTTCTGCATACTGAGATCCATCTTTTTATATCATTTACATTGCAAGAAACCCCTGAGTCAATTATCATAGTAGGTGGAATGTTTCCTACCTTGACGGATGTTTTTGAAAGTTTATCTGTTAAAGAAAATATAACTTCTTCGGTTTCACTGTCTAAACGATCGAACATGCTTTTTCTTCTTTCCTCTTGACTGTGATCGACACTTCTTCGCAAAATTTCCAATTTTGCCACACTTTCTGCATTCTTCATATTCAGCTGGGCACTTTGGATCATTCGATCATGTCCCAATTTTCCACACCGATAACATTCAATTCTCTATTTGTTATGTTTTTTTTTTTTTTTTTTTCTGTGGTTTTAGATCTTGGCTTTTAATTTGCACAATCTTTGCACGGCACGGTCAAAATCTCCGTTATCCCCTCTGTCCTCGAGGGTCTCAAATATCTGTTTAACCTCCTGATCAAGGATGTAACAGCAAAGCTCGTTTCTGTGTTTTGTCCGTTATTCCGGAACCCACAACATGGTAATTAAATTACTTCAACCATCTGTCTCATCTGCTGGATAAATTTGTACAATCTCCACCCAAACTAAATTGTTTCACACTTGCTATTGGCAAAGCTTTAGCCATTGCTGTCGAATTTAATGTCGGCCAGTTGGTCTCAGGAAAGAAGACACTTCAAGGTTTTCCTGAAAGAGTCTTTGCGACCTTCGTTCAACCAACCCTTCTTGGTCTAAGCCCATTCAGTGATCCCGCATAAACTTGCCTAAACATGCAGCAAGTATTAAGCTGTGCATCCAATAAGGCAAGCCCTCACAAGCGCTTGCAAGCACTCGTGAGCAATTTCTATCAAATGCATTTGCTCGCCACTAGTGCTTGCCTAGCAGGCAAGTGGGTTTTGGGGGCATTTTATTTACCCCGAAATTATCTTGGTCAAACGCAAAGGAAAAGTTAGCATGACAAGCCCAAAAGTCAATCTATGCCTTAAAGTAATTTCGTACAAAGTTTGGTCGTTTCTCCGCACAGGAATATTTTAGAATTTTTGACGCAATGGGGAAACCGATACTTGTGTACAGCAGCGAAATTTGGGGAAGAGAATATTCTGAAACCATTGAAAAGATTCAGGTTAAATTTTGTAAAGATTATTTGATTGTATGGTATTCAACGCCATTTTCAACATTATTTTAATTATATATATGGCGTTGGCCTGTACAGCTATCCATGCTTTCCTGGAGGTTCTGTTGCCAGTGCTTAGCACAATCTTCTTACTAAGCCACTGGTTGCTTTCCCACATACTGGTAACCATTGTTGAAACGATGAACAGCGGTGAGGGAGGAATGAAACCTGTTGCAATGACTTTCATAAATCCTCCTAGGGATTCGAACCAGTGGCTCCCTGTTCTCAAGCCTTGTACACTACTGACTGCACCATAAGGCCTCTGCCTGCGTGGAGAAAAAGAGGATCTCAATACTGCCACCAGTCGCTGCACATATACAACTTTTTATGTGGCAATAGTTTGTAGCCTTTGAGCACATATACAACTTTTTATGTAGCAATAGTTTGTAGCCTTTGAACACCTATTCAACTTTTTATGTGGCATAGTTTGTAGCCTTTACACACATAGGCAAGAAATTGCCTGTAACAAGCAAGTGAACCTTTTCCTAGCATGTTTTTCCTTGCATTTAAAAGTGAAAGTGTGTTCGTAAAAGTGCTTTTCATTCATTCAGCACTCAAAGAATTAAAAGGACAGACAGCAGAAACCACACCAAGATACAAGAGCTTACAAGAGAAGACCTTGTAGAAAGGCCTCAGGTAATCTGTGTTGATGTGGATGATAGACCTAAATTAGCGGTGAGCCACATCAAGGGGGATGTCAGCTGTCTCATAGAGACAGCTCACTTACCCTAGGCTTTTCCAGGATTTTATATTGGTTCTAGGCTAGGGCTCAGTTAGGGTTTTATATTGGTACTAGACCAGAGCTCAGTGGAGCCTTGTCATCATCCCTTTACCACATATTTACAAGTTTTAACGACCCCCGACAAAGAAGCCTTTTGAAAACATTTTGGGAAAAGGGGAAAATGCTGGTAACCAGCATTTTCTCCTTTTCCCACAATGTTTTTTGACCTTTCAGAGACCACAATGTTTTTTGACCTTTCAGAGACCAATCTCATCATTCAAACCACATTCAATTTACCATCTGCAAATGTATTCAATTTAGGCTAGTCTAAAATTTTGACATGTGGTAAAGGGTTAACTCTTCACCACACCCGACAATTTTGGATCAGCCTATATTGAAAGTATTTGGAGACTACAAACTAAACGTGGTTCAAATAATTGCATTTGTCTCTGAAAGAGTAGAAAACATTGTGGGAAAAAGAGAAAATACTGGTTACCTGCATTTTCTGATTTTCAACAATGTTTTCAAATGCCCTCTTTCTCAGGGTCGTTAAGACTCTTGAGCTTTAAGAAGTTAACTCTTTACCAAATGACAAAAATGTGGACTTGTCCAAATTGAGAGCATTTGCAGGTGACAATTAAAATGTTATTCAACTGATGGAATTAGTCTGATAGGGCAGGAAACATTGTGGCAAAAGAAGAAAATGCTGGTTACTATTATCTTCTCCTTTTCACACAATGTTTTTGAAAGGCTTCTTCCTCAAGGTCGTCAAACCCAAGATTTTTTGGTAAAGGGTTAATAAAATGTACAGGGCTAAAACCATCTATGCTGTTACAGATGAAAGGACCATGGTAGTGTTGAGCCTCTTTCAACAGTATTTTAACCCTTTCCCAAACAAGCCCTTGTTTTCACATGTCTGCAGTACAAGTCTTTTGAAAACACTGTGGGAAAAGGAGAAATTGCTCGTCACGAGCAATTTCTCCTTTTCCCACAGTGTTTTCTACCCTTTTTGAGACCTCTCTGCCATTTTCATCAAATTTAAAATTGTCGTCTGCAAACTCTTTCAATTAGGACCAGTCCAGAATTTGTCGTTTGGGAAAGGGTTAACAACCTCATAGAAACAGCTTATTTATTCATGTCTTTTCCTGGGCTATGTTAGTGTTAGGCCAGAGCCTTGTCCAAATTCAAATGTGAAAAAAAAAAAGACTATGAGCCTTGCTCTGTACAAAGGGGGCTTAATGCATTTGGGAAAAGTTATTAACCAGGTCAGCCTCCTCAGACTGACCTGGGCCAAAAGTTTTCGCTATCTGTCAAGTTTCTGTATGTCAAAGGACCAGCAGACTACCTTATGATACAGTTGGTTGTTAGAGAAAATAGATTTTATGGATCCTTAATTATATGATGACTTGCTTGGTATCATGAAAAACGGAGATTCATTGAGCTCCCTTGTGCCAGAGCCTGGCTCATATATATATATATATAGAGAGAGAGAGAGAGAGAGAGAGAGAGAGAGAGTTAACCCGGTTATTACAAGACTGACACAAGTAAATTAGGCAAATTAAAAGTAAGATGTAACATGCCTATAATGCATGTATTTTAATTATAAAACAACTAAACAAACATGTTTTGGCTATCGCCTAATCAGTGTAATGTTGTTACTGGTGGCAACATCGTTTATTACGTCAGTTCCCATGTAATGTCATTGAAGAGTATAATAAAAAGGGGGTCACTTTGAACAATGTCAAGCATTAAGTAAAGATTTGAAACAATCTATGAAGTATATATATATGAAAACAAGGACTGCAATGAAACTGCTGAAATATGTTCAAAACAGCAACATTTTTGCCTAGTCAAATTGAAGCATTTGCAGGCCACAAATTCAATGTGCTAAAATGGAGGGACTTTTCTTTGAAAGGCCAGAAAAAATTGTGGGAAAAAGAGAAAATGCTGGTTACCATCATTTTCTCCTTTTCCAACTATGTTTTTTCTAAGGCTTTGTTCTTTAGGGTCTTTGAAACTCCAGATTGTACAGTAAAGGGTTAAACTGGGCAATTTGGAGAAAAGAAAAGGGTCATAGCATAAATAAATAAGAAACACATGATTAGTGATATATATTTTTTTCTTTCACCATTTCAACTGAAATATCACCATAAAATTTAATAACAACAGCATTCATAAATAGGAAAATATCAGTGACAAAAAAAAAACAATGCATAATCCATCAAACTTGAACACTAGAGAATAAAAAGATAGAAAAAAAAATGTGTATCTTTACTTTCGGTAATGCTAGTATAGACTTTATCTACACAGGTGTCTAATATGTAATATTGCATTTACAATAATAACCAACACAAAAATATGAGCCAAAGGGGTTTAATGTACTTCTGTGATGCATTGTGCCAAGCAAGCCATCACATAATTATGGGTCCATAATAGCCACTTTTTTTAGCATTTGACTGAATCATGAGGTAGACTGGTCCTTTGACATACAGAAAATTGACCAATAGCCAAAAGTTTTGGCCCAGGTCAGCCTGTGTGGACTGCAAAGACTGACCGGGGTCAATAATTTTTGCAGATGCATTAAGCCCCCTTTTCACAGAGCATGGCTCATATTTAAGAATCACTTAACTCTTTACCAAACGACAAAATTTTAGACTGGTTGAAATTGAAAGCATTTGCAGATGACAAAATAAATGCAAATTTAAAATTGAAATTTGTTTTGGGAAGGGTAGAAAACATTGTGGGAATAGGAGAAAATGCTGGTTATCAGCATTTTCTCCTTTTCCCACAATGTTTTCAAAAGCTTTCTTTCTCAGGGTTGTTACAAGTCGGGATTGTGTGGTAAAGGGTTAATTAAAAAGAGTAGAAAGTGAATGAATAAATCACAACAGAAAAACATGAGGGCCATGATGGCCCTAAAGTCACTCACCTGAGTCTTTTGACCAAATTAATCCATTTTCTATTGTACACAAGTTTTTCTAAGATTTGACTTTTTGACCTAGTTTTTAACCCAACATGACCAATTATTGTATTGGTCTGAGATACCACTAAGACAAACATTCTCACCAATTTTCAAGAGTTTTTTTTTCAGTTTTGTTGCCATGGCAAGCAGAGATTTTACTGAATTGAAACTCTTTGAAAAAATTCTGAACAGGACTACGGCAGGACAATCTTTGTGAAGTTTTACCAAAATTAGATGTATGGTTTCAGAGATGTTTGAAATACAAGTTAATGCACACACACATTGACACACAGACAGATGCACACATGAGCGGCAGACACATGGCAATGACATGCACCTGTCGGGCTTCTGCAAGTGGGGCTAGAAATCAACATGGCAGTGACACCACAATCAACACTTATTATAAACTTACATTTTGTTTTATTTTCGTAAGTTTACATTTCCAAATGCAATTTACAAACAACAGGAACAAGAACTGTCGCAAAGCGACTAAATACCCCCCCACAAGTGCCTTGTCAGTAGATCGATGTGAACCAAAAACAACAGGGCACCGCCTTCGGTCATGAGCAACACCTATATAAAGTTTCAGGGTCCTAGGTCAAACATTTTTTTTTAAGTTAGAGCACAGAAACGAAAAACTGCAAAGTTCACGGGAAGATAATCCTGCAACAGACAGATGGATGAATAAAGCACCTCCTTGGGTAATGAGCAAAACCAGTATAAAGTTTCAGAGTCCTAGGTCAAAAAATTTTTGAGTTAGAGCACAGAAAAAAAAATTGCAAAGTTCAAGGGGAGATAATTCTGTAACAGACAAGCGGACGAACAGATGGACTAATAGAACACCTCCTTGGGTCATGAGCAACACTTGTATAAAGTTTCAGGGTCTTACGTCAAACGATTTTTGAGTTAGAGCACCGAAATGAAAAATTGCAAAGTTCATGGAGAGAAAATTCTGCAACACATTGCAGCAGGGTCATGAAAATTGAACATGAACAACTTCACATATATTGGAATACTGTGTATAAATTTCAGCTCAGTACCTTAAAAACTGTAGGCGTATTTCGCCGGACAAATTTGCATCTACAGACGGACAGATAGCCATGGTGATTCCAGTATACCTCCATCAACTTCATTTGTGGGGGGGGGGGGGGGTTTATAAAAAAAAATCATATTACATAGTTCAGTAAGTAACAAAGTTCACTTAGGTTTTTCTCCACTCTTATCAAAATAATTAAATTTTGACTGCCACAAAATATAAAATGATACAGGAAAAACGTTACAATGATACAACAAAACCAAAGATAGAAACAAACCAACTATAAACATATGAGCCACGTTCTGGCAAAAGGGGGCCCGATGAAACTGCAAAAAATATCGACCAAGGTCAGCCTAGGCTGTCCAGGCTGACCCAGGTCGAAACTTTTCGGTACTGGTCAATTTTCTGTATGAGGAAGGATCAGTCTTCCTCATGATTAAAGGCTTAATAGGTGCCAAAATATTAATGCCAGGGTTAAAAAGAAATTGATTTTAAATCATACCATTTAAAAGTTTTGAAAATATTGTGAAGGATGAAATCTGCTATTGTGTGGTCATTCCAAGTATTGACCACAAGCAGAACAAGAGCCATCATAGACAGATTATGCTCCCCGAACAGGTCTCTTTTTGGGAAAGTGAAGACTGTCAATAAATGGTTGGCCATGGGAGTGGAGGGTGGGGGTGAAACAAGCTACATGTGTTTGGTCCAGTTTGCCAAACTGAATTTGCCAATGTTACAACCGAAATGATCTTGACCTTTTATCAAAATGTTATTCTTAACATAAGCTGATACCATAATACAATGTTCTTTACATATGCTGAAAAAGTTGAAATTCATGAAATTTTGACGAAAACTGAAAGAGATATTAAGAAAAATTGGAATTTTGCAAGAAACCCCCTTTTTCTATGCCACTGTGTTTGAATTTGTCCTTAAGCCCTCTTTTTCTGCAACACAGCTTGGTTTAAATAGGAAAGAATAAAATCATGATCTTGGACTTTTGATCAGCAGCATATATCTTGAAAAGTCTTGGAGAAACTGGAAAATGTTTAATTTCAGAGTCCAAAAAAACAAAACCTAAAGTTAAATGTCATAAGCACCCTTTTCCCATGGCATGGTTTTGAATAGATAAAAACAACAGTAGGCATATGGTGAAGCTTTTGATAAACAATATAAGTGTGAAGTTTCATAAAATTTTGATGAAAACTGATGGAGAGATTAGTAAAAATTGGAATTTTGCAAGAAATCCCCTTTTTCCATGCCACCAAGTTTGTCATTAAGCCCTCTTTTTCTATAACACAGCTCAGTATAAATAGGAAAGAATGAAATCATGGTCTGGGGCTGTTGATCAGCAGCATATATCTTGAATAGTCTTGAAGAAACAGGAAAATGTTTAATTTCAGAGTCAAAAAAAAAAAAAAAAACCTTAAGTTATATGACGTTAAGCAACCTTTTCCCATAACATGATTTTGAATTGATAAAAATATCAGTAGGCACATGCTGAAGCTTTTGACATACAATATAAATGTGAAGTTTCATGAAATTTTGATGAAAACTAAAGAAAATATTAGTAAAAATTGGAATTTTACAAGAAACCCCCTTTTTCCATGACACAGCCTCAAATGGGAAAACCTGGAAAAATACATCGGCACAATATCCTAAGGAATTCATATATGAAGTTTCATCCAATTTGGTCCAAGAATTGTGGAGAAATGGCTTTGGACGGATAGACAGATGGACGGAAGGATGGACAGACGAAGTGGTGACTATATGCTAGCCCTTCAGGGAGCATAAAAATGAATATTAAACAAGATGTGTTTGTGAAACACTAATGCCCCTGTAACAGTAAATTTTCAGAAATGAGACCTTGATAGTTGACCTTGACCTTTTCATCATTCTTACACAATTAAAAAAAAAAAATCATCCAACATCAGAGAGCAGATTCTTTACTTTCTACCTTTAAATTTCATACCTCATTCAACCCCAATCTAACTCTTTACCAAATGAGAAATAATTCCAGACTGGTCTAAACTGAGAGCATTTGTAGATGACATAATTGAAGTGACTACAAATAGAAACTTGTTTCGGGCAGGGTAGAAAACATTGTAGGAAAAGGAAAAAATGCTGGTTACCAGCAATGCTGGTTACCAGCATTTTCTCCTTTTCCTACAACGTTTTCAAAAAGTTTGTCTCAGGGTCCCGAAAACCAGGGATTGTTTAGTAAAGGGTATTTTAAATAGCTATTTTAAGGTCACTGCTTTGACAGTTTACCAAACAACAAAATTTCAAACCTGTCTAAATTTAAAGTATTTGTAGACGACAAGATAAAAGTGACGGAAAATTTGAAATTCGACGTTGAAGGGGTTGAAAACTGGGGGAAAAGTAGAAAATGCTGGTTACCATATTTTCTATTTTTTCCACCATTTTTTCAAACTGCATTGTCCTCTGGGTCGTTAAAAGTCAGGATTGTGTGGTAAATGGGTTAAATGGTTTGGGACAAGAAGATTTTTAAAGTTTTTTCTTTCGGTTGCCATGGCAACCAGAGTTCTTCATGGAATTCAAGTCTTTGAAGTATTCTGAAAGTGCATCACCTAAGGATCATTTCTGTAATGTTTCATTGAAATCTATTTGCAGGTTTCAGAGGAGAAGATTTTTTATGAGAGCTCTAGCCCTTAAGATTCGGGACAAGCAGATTTTTAAAGATTTCCTTCTTTATCTCTATGTAAAATCCGTGACCCACAACAAAGGGCCAATTTCCACACAAGGGCCATCATTTGAAGTATTTCGGTAGAGGTCCACTAGATGATGCTACATGCCAAATATGAAAGCTGTAGCCCTTAGGATTTAGGACAAGAAGATTTTGAAAGATTTCCTTCTTAATCCCTATGTGAAATCCGAGACCCCACAACATAGGGCCAATTTCCACACCTGGGCCATAATTTGAAGTATTTTGATGAGGGTCACTAGATGATGCTACATGCCATATATGAAAGCTCTAGCCCTTACGGTTTGGGACAAGAAGATTTTTAAAGTTTTTTCTTTCGGTTGCCATGGCAACCAGAGTTCTTCATGGAATTCAAATCTTTGAAGTATTCTGAAAGTGCATCACCTAAGGATCATTTCTGTGAAGTTTCATTGAAATCTGTTTGCCGGTTTCAGAGGAGAAGATTTTTTAAGTAATTGTTCGGACGGACGCCAGACGGTGATCGATCACAATAGCTCACCCTGAGCACTATGTGCTCAGGTGAGCTAAAAATACAGATTTCTCGGGTGCTATGGCACCAATGTCACCTAGACAATAATAACTAAATTCATTATACTGTGAAACCACTTTAACTTGTGCATACTTTGTTTCCGTGTCCGTGTGAGGGTTTTTCGATATTTGCCTTGTCTAAAAACCTATGTCCCTATTATAAGTTATGGATAATGCTGACAACAATCTACTCACAATGTATTTTTACTTTAAATGCTGTGACCAAACATAGAATTACAGACATATTTGCCCTATTTTCATTTTTCGATTTCTCATAAATATGACATTATTCAGAGTTTTTTTTTCTTTTTACTTTGCCGATTTAGTCCAAACTGAAAAGAATGTCGGGAAAAAAGCTTTAGGCACTTTAGTTATAGCAAAACATAAGCTAGAATAAAACTGAAATAATCTCTCTTTCTCTATGTATTCGACGCCATTTTCTGGTTTGTTTGTCGGACCTAACGACCAAAATACCGTGCTTAGCTAAAGTGGGCATACCAAACTTGCGTTTGCAGAATGGTCAATTAACTCACAACTGTTTATTTATATGATGATGGATGACATGCATACACATAAATGTACCAGAATGTAAAGTGCAGTTACATGAAATACTCAGTCAATGACAAAAGATATACAATGGTATGCAACAGCCAGAATTCTTTATCTTGGATAGCTAAATAAACAGGGAAAACAAGGCCAGAGGGAAAAAACTGTCACAAAACCGCAAACAGAAACAAGAGGGCCATTGGCCCTGAAGCACTTACCTGAGGAAAGTTGATAAAGTTGAAGAGATCCTGGTTTTAATGGTGTAAAACACATGAGTGTAAGTGACCTACTCTTTAATCCAAACTTGTCCCAGATATCATTAGAACAAACATTCTGACCAAGTTTCATGAATGTCAGACTGAAGATGTGGCCTCTATGGTGCAAACAAGGTTTTTCTACGATTTGGTCCAGTAACCTACTTTTTGACCTGATGTGACCCACTTTGAAATCTGTCCAAGATATCATCAAGGATAACTTTCTGACCAAGCTTCATGACAATCAGGCTGAAAATGTGGCTTCCAGAGTGCTCACAAGGTTTATTGAAGATTTGACCATGTGACCTACTTTTTGCCCCAACATGACCCAGTTTCAAACTTGTCTGAGATATCAACAAGGTAAACATTCTGACCAATCTTTATCAGTTAAAGGCTGAAAATGTGGCCTCTATGGAGCACCCAAGCTTCTCCTAAGATTTGGCCCAGTGACCTACTTTTTACCAATTTCAAACTTGTCTGAGATATCATCAAGACAGACAATCTGACTTAGTTTCATGAGTATCTGACTATAAATGTGGCCTCAAGAGTGCACACAAAGTTTTTCTCTGATCTAGCCCAGTGATCTACTTTTTGACTGGACATGACCCAATTTCAAACTTGTCCCAGATATTATCAAGACAAATACTCTACCCAACTTTCATGAGTTTCATGCTGAAAATGTGGCCTCTAGAGTGCACACAAGGTTTTTCTTAGATTTAGCAAGTGACCTACTTTTTGACCGGACATGACCCAATTTCAAACTTGTCCGAGATATCATTATGACAAATATTCTGACCAAGTTTCATGAGTATATGGCTGAAAATATAGCCTCTAGAGTGCACACAAGGTAATTGTTGATGCCTGGATGATGCAAGACACACGATGCACGATGGACACAGCATGATCACAAAGCTCACCTTGAGCACTTTGTGCTCAGGTGAGCTAAAAACTCTGGCAATCTGCACCTATTTGACATGATGATCCTTCCATGGCCTCCTCCTTTTGTCCAAGTCCATTTTGAGGCCGGAAAAAAATGAAGGTAAAAAAATCATGAAAGTATGTAAGCACAAAACAAAAACTATGTTTATGTTGGAGTTTTATAACAGCCAAGGTCATATCACAGCAGTCAGTGTGCCTAAGCCTGAGTTTCTGGCCCTTCTCACACCAGTACTGACACAACTTTCTTTCCAAGTCACAGGCTACTTTTCCCACATAAATCTGAGGTGTGAGGCAAAAACTCCCCTGAAAGGAAGTTTGCCTCAACAAGGTATTGAACTGAACAACCAGGTCATGAGTCAAATATACTAACCACTGAGCTACCCTGGACAAACAAAACAGAATTTTTTTTTTTCGGATACTAGTAGTCATCATCACATCATACTAGCATAAAAACTCTGCAAAAAAAGAAACACATGATTTCTCTCAATCTTTTTCACAGTGCTTACACATGTGCATGTATTTGTGCCAAGAGACCTCAAATAATGCTAAGTGGATTATGCATATTTTACTGGCATGTTCGAAAAGTGGTCTGCTGCAAGTTTCTTTAAATTCAAACCTTTTCAGGGTCCAACAGTACTGTGGTGGGTTTACTGATTGGTCTTTTACGTCACTTTCAACATCATTTTGGTCATATCAGGTATCAGCTCTCATATTTATAGATATCTCCTGGGTTTCATCAGCACTAGGTTCTGAGGTATCTTGCCTAAGGACAATCCCACAAAAAACCCAGTGCCTCTGGTAAGACTCAAACTATGGGCCTTCAGGTTACCTATGCTTCACCATCGAGTCATGCCATACCCCCTACTGTGATAGGACTCTGCATTGTCTTGCCAAAGGTCACTCCCATGTGAACGGACACAGCAAGAATTGATAAAAGGATTTCATGATTATAAATCCAACTCCTTAACTCTTTACCCACCAAAATATTTTTTCGTTTAACCCTCTACCACACAGTCCCGGCTTTTAACAACCCTAAAAATGCAGCCTCTTGAAAACATTGTGGGAAAAAGAGAAAATGCTGATGACAAGCATTTTCTCCTATTCTCACAAAGTTTTTAAAAGCCTTCTTCCTCAAGGTCATTAAAACTCTGGGTTGTGTGGCAGAGAGTTAAATCTTTACCAATCGAAAAATTTTGAAGACTTTTCCAAACTTAAGCATTTGCAGACACCAAATAAACAGTGACTCAAAAATTGTAATTCTGTTTTGTTGGGTAGAAAATATGGAAAAAGGAGGAAATGCTGGTTACCAGCATCTCCTCTTTTTTACAATATGTTTTTTTTTTTGAAAGCTTTTTTTCCAAGGTGTGTTAAAACTCATGAATGTGTGGTAAAGGGTTAATGCTTTACTATTTGATTTTTTTTTCTAGAATTTTCCAAACTGAAAGCATTTGTAGATGACAAATCAAAAGCGGCTAAATTGACAGGATTTCTCCTTTACTCTTTACCAAACAGCAAATTTGTAGACCTGTCAAAATTGAAAGCACTTGCAGACAACAAAATTAAATGTGGCTCAAAAGATGGATTTCATCCTAAATAGGATAGAAAACATTGAGGGAAAAGGAAAAAATGCTGGTTATCTTCAATTTCTCCTTTTCCCTCAACGTTTTCCAAAGCTTTTTTCCCAAAGATTGTTAAATATCGTGATTACCGTATGTGGTCAAGAGTTAAAAGGACAACATGGTTGGAAGAGGAAGTTAACCTTTTATTACACAATCCTGAGTTTTAGCTACCCTGAGAAGGAAGCCTCTTTAAAACATCATAGGAAAAGGAGAAAATGCTGGTAACCTGCATAATCTCCTTTCTCCACAATGTTTTCTACCATTTCAAACACGGATATTATATTTTCAGCTACATAAAATTCGTCCTCTTCAAATGCTTTCAATTTGAATGATTCTAAAATTCTGTCACATGGGAAAGCGTTAACAGGAATTTTCTACATTTCCCAAAATGTTTTCAAACCATTTCTTCCTCATGGTTATTAAAACCCTGTTTGGTAAATGATTAATAGCTGAACCATGGAGGACTAAGTACAGATGAAAAGACATTGTGATACAAAGAGAAATTTCTTACCCTTTGGCCATCCTCTTGTGGTGGAAATAATCCTTGGTATGTGTTGATTGCTTTGTCTCTAGGGGGATGCAGGAAAATCTAGATAAAATAGAGTGAATAAACTGTGAGAGTGTTTAGCCTTGAACTATGTTGGCTGTTTGTTTGTACATTTATTATTCTTTCCAAACCACAAAATTCTAGACATGTCCAAACTGAATGAATTTGCAGACAACAGTATTTTCTCTTTTTCCCACAATGTTTTCAGAAGGCCTTTTTCTCAGGGTTGTTAAGACTCAAGATAATGTGGTAAAAGGGTTAAAGGCATAATCTAAACTACCTTTGTGGGTGAAAAACTAATAGCTGCAAATACTTTCAAAATGGACTAGTTTAACTTTTTACCACACAGTCGCAAGTTTTAATGACCCCGAGGAATAAGGCTTATGAAAACATTGTGGAAAAAGAAGAAAATGTTGGTAACCAGCATTTTCTCCTTTTACCACCATGTTTTCTACCCCATCAAAGACCAATTCAATGATTAGAGCCACATATGAATTGTTGTCTGCAAATGCTTTCAATTTGGACCTGTCTACATTTTTGTCTTGTGGTAAAGAGTTAAAATTTTGTTGTTTGGTAAAAAATTAAAGTACAAAATGTGAGAATAAATTCTAAACATTGAGGAAAACCGAGAAATGGTTCCTCTTGTGCAAGTATTTCTTCTGCCAAAGTGTTTTTTAACCCTTTTTACCCCCAATCCTGACTTTTAACGACCCTGAGGAAAATGGCTTTTGAAAACAATGTGGTAAAAGGAGAAAATGCTATTAACCAGCATTTTCTCCTTTTCCCACAAAGTTGTCTACTTTCCCAAAAATAAATTTCAGTTTTTGAGTAACATTAATTTTGTTGTCTGCAAAAGCTTTCAATCAGGACCAGTCTAAAATTTTGTTGTTTGGTAAACAAGTTAAAGTAGTATGTCACATGACCAGAAGTGATGTCTTAACTCTTTACCACACAATCCCGACTTTTAACGACCCTGAGAAAGAAGCCTTTTGAAAACATTGTGGGAAAAGGAGAAAATGCTGGTTACCAGCATTTTCTCCTTTTCCCACAATGTTTTTTACCCTATCCGATACAAAATCATCACATAAGCTACACTTATTATAAGTTAATATGTCCTCTGCAGATGCTTTCCATTTGGTCATGTCTAAAATTTTGATGTTTGGTAAAGAGTTAACCCTTTCCCAAACAAGACCTGGTTTTCACGTGTCTGCAGTACAAGTCTTTTGAAAACACTGTGGGAAAAGGAGAAATTGCTCATAATGAGCAATTTCTCCTTTTCCCACAGTGTTTTCTACCCTTTTTGAGACCTTTCTGCCATTTTCATCAAATTTAAAATTGTCGTCTGCAAACTCTTTCAATTTGGACCAGTCCAAAATTTGTCGTTTGGGAAAGGGTTAAGGAGCTATTGGATTTACTCTTAACCCTTATCCTGCTCAATAAGTGAAATGAAACTTCCAAACTGGTTGTAAAAACTGAAATAATGATATTTCTAACTTATTTTTTAGAAAAAGAAAATCTCTTTATTGGACAGTGTAGATCCAAGATCAGATTGCATGTTCTGTGCAGTCTGATCTTATCTACACTGTCCACAAAAGGTCAGTGATTCGCCCTATGCAGCTTAAGGGTTAACAAAACAACAGAATGAATTTCAACTATTTACCAAACAATAAAATTTTAGAATTGTCCAAGTTGACAGCATTTGCAGCCAAAAGTTTAAATGACTGGATTTTTCTATGAAAGGTTAGAAAACATTGTTGGAAAAAGTAGAAAATGCTGGTTAGCACAATCTTATCCTTTTCCTACAATAGTTTTCAAAAGCATTTTTACCCAGGGTCGTTAAAATCTGGGCCTGTGTTGTATAGACTTAAATGATGGACCTTTAATTGCAGTCATATAAAAGCAGCCTTTTCATGTCTATTCCTGGGTTTCAACAGTTCAATGCTGGGACTCACTGAACCTGGCAGCTCAGATGGTTATACATTAGGTTTGACACCAGAGGTTTCCCGGTTCGAAACCCTAGCTTGCCAAATTTCTTTCTGAGTTGGTGAAGTCATTGTGACAGAGTTTATTCCTCTCTCACCTCTGTATGCTTTCCGTGACTGGTTATGTGGGAAAGCAGCAAGTGGCTTGGGGAGAATGTTGTGCGAAGTACATGTCCTGGTAAAGAAAACTAGAAGAAAGCATGGATGAGTGAATGGCTGGCACAATATAACTGAAATAATGTCAAAAATAGTGTTAAACACTAAACAAACAAATTCTATTCTGGTACTTGCAATGTCTTGCCAAAGGACAGTCCTATGTGACTAAAATCACAAGGGGGGGAGATTCTGGATAAAATAAAATATAACTTAAGTTTGACAGTTTTACGCCTGTTCTACTCTGTATCAGACATCAAAATTTTAGAATTGTCCTTATTGAAAGCATTCGCAGATGACAAATTCACTGGGCCTCAAATGATTAAATGAATGGTTATTTTCTCCTTTTCCCACCATGTGTCGAAAGCTTTTATTTTAGGATTGTTAAAGCTCCAGATTGTTATGTAAAGTAATAACTGAATTTCAATCTCAAATTTTCCTGGAAAGATGCAAAACAGAATACATAATATTATGACTTCTTTTAATTCTTTACCAAATGACAAAACTTTAGACTGGTTCAAATTCAAAGCATTTGCAGACTACAAACTAATTGTGGAATAATCAATGAAATTTGTGTCAGAGAGAATAGAAAACATTGTGGGAAAAGGAAAAAATGAGGTTTAGCAGCATTTTCTTCTTTTGCCACAATGTTTTCACAAGCCTTTTCCACAGGGTTGTCAAAAGTCGGGATTGTTTGGTAAAAGATTGAACAGAAAAAAAGAAGAGAAAAATCAATCATAAAAAGAAAATTGCTTACCTTCGGGCACCTTCTATATAACAGGAAAACCTGGGCATCTTTGAGTGGGGTGGGGAAAGTCTCTGGGGATAGATGACGGCCAAACTATAATTTACATGTACATGTAATAAGGTTTGAGATTTCAAGAATTTAACCCTATACCAAACAATCCTGCGTTTTACAACCCCGGCAAATGTAACTTTTTAAATCATCATTCGAGAGAAAGAAAATACAATTATGGAGAATTTTACTGTCTATTCCATTACCATTGGGGCCCGGCTGGGTGGCTCAGTGGTGAGCGTGTCGGACTCATGACCTGGTGGTTGTGAGTTCGATACCCGGTTGAGGCGAACTTTCTTTCCGGCGTATTTTCGCCTCTCACCTCTGCTGAAGCATGTGAGAAAAGTAGTCGGTGGCTTTGGAAAGAAAGTTGTG
Organism: Tridacna gigas; assembly: GCA_945859785.2. NCBI lineage: Eukaryota > Metazoa > Mollusca > Bivalvia > Cardiida > Cardiidae > Tridacna > Tridacna gigas. The sequence continues at coordinate 27,690,190 of OX244041.2, forward strand.
TTAGTACTGGTGTGAGAAAGCCAGGAAACACATGTGCGTCACCGACCGCCATGATATGACCTTAGCTGTTAAAGTGGCGTTAAACCCCAATACAACCAACCAACCAACCATTACCATTGGGAAAACTATTGAATAGAAAATTCTGAGAAGTTTTAGCTTATAACTGGGGGAAAAAGGATACTTTAAGTATAAGGAATAAAGTCAAATGATGACTTTTGTTTCATCAAAATTAAAACAATGAAATGTCACCAATGAAAAAGCATCTACCATTGAAAAGACAAATGCCTTACTCATTCCAAAGCTAGTATTTTATGTAGCAATTAATCTGTTTTTGACTGGCATTGCTTGAACAATTCTGAAACTGTTATGAGCTGAAAATGTGTTTGTTCCTCTACTGTGTACTTCATAAGGGAATGTAGTTTAGGAATCTACCTATGACTGCAACATAAGTTGTAGGAAAAAAAGAACATTTTCATGATATCTCATTCTTTATGCCAGATTAAGTTGCAACACTGTGCTATTTGTATAAAATAATTCAACCCTGGTTTTGCATGACAAGAGTAAAGGTATTCCTACCATGAAGGTAACATAAAGGGAATGTAAAGGAACTACACATATTTCTCCTACTTTTGGTGAAATATGACAGCCTTTCACCATTTCATTTTGTGAAAATGTGTCTAGCCTTATGGATCAAAGTACCAATAGCTATAATAATATGCTATATAATGATTTAACTGTTTACCAAACTACAAAATTTAACACTTGTCCAATATTGCGAATTGAAACCATTTGCAGATGACAAAATAAATTTGACTCAAAAATTGAAATCTTTGGAAGAGTAGAAAAAACTGGGGGGAAAAAAATGCTATTTTCCAGCATTTTCTCCTTTTTCCACAATGTTTTAAAAGCTTTCTTTCCAAGGATTCTTAAACATCTGGATTTTGTGGTATAGGGTTGTTATGCGATAATATCCAACAAAATGCTATAACATGCTACAATATGTTATATATGAGTCATGCTCTGTGAAAAGGGGGTTTCATGCATCTGCGAAAAGTAGTGACCAAGGTCAGCCTGGACAGTCCGTGTCGGCTGATATGGGCGGAAACTTTTCGCTATCGGTCAATTTTCCGTATGTCCAATGACCACTCAACCGTATGTGTAAGTCAGTTGTTAAAAAAGTGGCTATTATTGATCCATAATTATGTGATGTCTTGCTTAGTATCATGCATCACAGACAAGTATTAAGCCCCATTTTGCCAGAGCATGGCAAGCTATAGTTGTATACTGCTAAAAATGTTGTAATATGCTATGATAAAATACAACATGCTAAACTATGCTGTAATATAGGGTTAACTCATGTTTTTGAGGTCGTTAACATTCACAGACACCTGAAAAATGGTTTAACGCCCGAGTGCAAAGCACAAGGGTGTATAACCATTTTGAGGGCCTCTGAGAATGTAAACGGCCAAAAAAAGTGAATTAACGCTATTCTTGCATAAAATAAGTGTATTTTAGCAATAATTTGAATCAAAAGCAAAAAATATTTCCATTAAAATGCAAAGAAGCAGACTTGAAATGTACCTGACTTTTACCTGTCAAAACAAGAATTCGATGATGAAATTATTGTTACGTGTAGTGAAGGGCCATAGTCCTATGCTACTGTTTTAATCTCTCGCTGTTTACATTTACTTGTAATGATTTTAAATACATTGTGGACTTTTGAGGGATTAACTTGCAGTTTTGGATCGATTACAACTAGGGTAAATGAGTGGATATGAAATTTCTATAACTGAAAGACGTCGAAGGGATATATCAAGCAAAGGAATTGCTGACCACATTAAGAAAGTTGGTAGGATGTAGAGTGCATCACAATTGATTTTTTGCTGAGATCGCGACTATACCGAGATACTAAAAGGATGTAATATGGTACAAGTTCCTACAGCTTTGTTTTGGATGTATGACAAGGACAAATGTTCAGCTTACATTGTTTACAAGGTAGACTAGGATCTAGGATACTGAAGTACAAAGCCTGGTATTAACGACGCATGATTTTACTGATTAATACACTGTTTTTTTTCCATTAATGCCTGGTTTTTCCCTGTTAATACATGCTTATAACAGCCCAGAAACATACTTTTTGTGCAATAGTATGCTATAACAGTAAAAACTTTCATCTCTTCTTTCATAAAATATTAATACATTTCATGTAATGTCTATGGCTGGAGAAGTGAACATCACAGCCTGTATTCACCAACCATTCTTGATGACATTCTTGGTCTAATTCTCAAGGATTTAAACATTTGAAATTAAACAGAGCATCTGAAAGTGACGCAAGTTCTGATTTACTGAACCACATGGTTTAGCCATTCAGAACTTGAGTTACTTTCGAAATTGAGAATTAGAATAAATATACAATTTAAAATAGTTTGTGAATATGGGCCCACAAAATAAAAAGAATAGTGCTGTATGCAGGCCCCATTGTTCAGCTTCGAGCACTTTTCCAGTGGGGATCCTTCGAAGCTCAAAGGCTAAATGTAGCAAGGCCGTCGTCGGTGGTCTGGCCAGTCCAGCCATAACTGGACCACTTTTTTGGCCAAATATGGTATTGGCTGCATCTCTTTTTTCATTTTCCCTCTTTGCTTTTTCTTTTCAATGCTTTTATCAAAGATCAATTGGTAAGTGATATATGAAACATGCAACAGTCAGTAATGCATCTGCTGAAGGGTGTTAAATCTTAGTAACAATTGTTATGAAAACACCATTCACACCTGATTTAATGACAATAATCATCACTAAAAGATTTACGAATAAAGTGTGGGTGCATCAAAGTGTTTTTTAATTAATAATGTCACAATGAGACCCCTTTCAAGGGATCTTAGATGACTCAAAAAAATAAAACAATGATAGATTTCACGGTGTAAAGTTGAAAAAAAATACCATATTCATATTCTGATTTCACCCAACAAACTCTTAACATTAATTACATGAAATCAAACAGCCCTTTCACATATAAAATTTGCTTTCAGTAACTGAGCTAAGCTTGATACCACCACCTGATGAGACTAACTGGGAGTCGAAATAGTTGTGCTTTACATATTTCGTGGGCGGGGGAGTGGGTAGGGTGGGTCTCAAAAAGGTGATGTAAGTGTTTGAAACACAGCAAAAATCCTAAAGTTAACCAAGTTTCACAAGCAAAATTGGTCTCAAAATGCATTAGAATCGCTTCTTCTAGAGAGATCTTGAATTCAAAATTTCAAACCCATCTTACGAGAACACCCTTGCGCTCACCCCCTACTCGTACCTTCCGCACTTAGGCGAATGCCAAAGGCATTCACCCGGCTCTACTGCTTTTAATAAGCCCTGTGTAGGACTTAAAACCTGGAGGCCCTAGGTTTGAGCCACACTCTAAGCACTGGATTTTTCATTAGAATGTCCTTGGGCAAGACACTTCAGAGCCCTAGCCTAGCACTTATGACACCAAGAGAATAAATGAATATGTGACTGTCACAGTAACATGAGTGATATAATCTTGAAATCGGCATAAAACACCACTCAATCAAAAAATTTTTTCCAGTAAATTTTTTTCAATGAGAAAAAGGATTTAAACTGGGTCAAAAATGTTTTACCTGCCCTTCTGGTATTTCTGATGAAGAAGCTATTGAAAACACAGTTGGAAATTTGGCCAAGTCTAAAATGCTGTTGTCTGGTAATGAGGTAACTAACTCTTTCACTGCTGAAGACAAAATGGCAACCTTCAAAGCTCTTCATCAGACTACAGGTGTCACACCACTGGTTTTTTTGTCATATTGAAAATAGAGTGATACTGACCATCTTTGAAGCTTCACAAATCGCTTAATGGCAAAACTTTGGCTTTACCGTCTCTTGCTCTCAAAAGTACAGTCATAGTCCTTCAAAAAAATGCATAAAAAACAACATATCAAGCGACTGCGTTTTTCACTAAATCCCAATCAATACAGGCACCCTATAAATAGTCCTCTCAGAAACGCCTGTTCACCGCCATGACCCTAATTTTATTTTCCTCCACGGACATAAAATAGTCCAATCAATATATGATCAAATCACATCTAAGTGGTCCCCCACTACCTAAATTTGAAGCAAATCTAAATTATATACCACCAAGCCCTCTCAGCTCCATGAAACAATGCAACAAAAGTGCTACTGCAAAATTTCAAATCGGACTACTTTTGACTACTACAACACGGAGGCAATGTCGCAGTGGTGTGACATCTATCTAAAACGGAATTTGACTTTCAAGTCGAGTTTTTTATGCCTTTTGGCTGAATCACAGTATTGCGACAAGGAAAAATTGAGCCAGAGAGAAATCAGGGCCATTTTGAAAGAGAAAACCCATTTTTCTTAACATGGTCATTTTTGCTGCCAAGACCTAAAAAAATGGAAATTTTAAGCCCAATGACCACTCTTACAAAATCAAACATATCTCAGTCAAAACCCAATGGATGTACATGAAATAAAAAGTATACTCTTCTGGATTCTTTTGTCTATCTTTTTAACCCATTTTCATATATATAAATGGAAAACATTGCATGAAAAAGAGGCTTTTGACCAAATAAAAAAACCCATTCTGATGGCTAAAATTCAGGGTTTTCTTCATTTTTTATCTCTAAATTCTTCCATGTGACCAGCCAAATGCACATTTCCAAGCTTTTTATTCTATAGTCAAGCATTATCGGTCAAAACAAGGGTGGAATACGTGAAAGAAGGAAAGTAGATGGCCTTTATAGAACATGATGGACATGAACCCTAATCTTCATGAAATACCAGTACTGCAAAATTTAACTACACATGGCCCCTTTTGTCACAATGTTTTCATCTATGACAAATGATGAATAATATCTACAGACCAGATTATCTATGATGTAATCAGCTCAAAACACTGATATAGAAGCAAACATCCAGACGGCCAGAATTCATTATGTAGGCCCAGCTGGGCTTATCGGTACCTCTCCAATCGGATTAGAGTATTGGGTATGTAGGTCATTGGGTGCACAGATTTGAGAGCATGACAGAAAGGAAAGTATGAAAGACCATTCAAATCCAGAAGCACTCATTATGTAAGAAGAAAACATCTAGAGCAAAGAACAAAGAAAATAGAATGGGCCAGATACAGACAGAATATAGGGCAAAAATGGACAGATAAGACAGAAAACAAGAGGGCCATGATGGCCCTGGATCGCTCACCTTAGTCAATAGGCGAAATTTCACCCCAGGGTCATAATGACCCAATTTAAAACTCATCTGAGATATTATCAAGACAAACATTCTGACCACTTGTAAGGTCAACTGAGCTAAAATTGTGGCCTCTGGGGTGTCAAAAATGTATTTCTTCAATTTGACCTGGTGATCTAGTTTATGACCCTATGTGACCATTTTTCAAACTTATCTAAGATATCAAGGCAAACTTGTTAACCAAGATTCAGGTGAATTGGGTAAGAATTGCTGCCTCTAGAGTGCCAACAAGGTATTTCTGTAATTTGACCTAGTGACCTAGATTATGACCCTATGTGACCCAATTTCAAACCCATTCAAGATATCATCAAGTCAAACATGCTGACAAATTTTCAGGTCAGTTGAGCAAAGATTGTGACCTCTAGAACGCCCACAATACATTTCTTTAATTTGACCTAGTGACCTAGTTTATGACCCTGTGAGACCCAATTTCTGATTGATCTGATATATCATCATGTCAAACATATAAACCAATTTTCAGGTCAATTTAGCTAGAATTGTGGCCTCTAGCGTGCCCACTAGGTATTTCTTCAATGTGACCCAATGACTTTGTTTATGACCCTATGTGACCCAATTTTGAACTCATCCAAGGTATCATCAAGACAAACAAGCTGACCAATTTTCAGGTCAATTGAGCAAGAATTGTGGCCACTAGAGTGCCCACAAGATACTTCTTTAAATTTGACCTAGTGACCTAGTTTATGGCCCTATGTGACCCAATTTTGAACACATTCAAGATTTTCTCAAGACAAACATGCTGATCAATTTTCAGGTTAATTAACCCTTTACCACAGAACAAAAATTTATACCACTCCAAATTAAAAGCATTCGTAGGCGTGGTTCAAATGATGTGATTTTTGTTTGATAGGGTACAAAACATTGTGGGAAAAGAAGAAAATGCTGGTTACCAGCATTTTCTCCTTTTCCCACAATGTTTTCAAAAGGCTACTTTCTCAAGGGTGTTAAAAGTTGGGATTCTGTGGTAAAGAGTTAAGTAAGAATTGTAGCCTCTAGAGCGCCCACAAGGAATTTTTGTAAGTTGATCTAGTGAAACTTAGTTTATGACCCTAGGTGACCCAAATTCAAATTTATCCCAATTTCATCAAGACAAACATTCTGACCAATTTTCAGGTCAATTGAGTAAGAAATGTGGCCTCTAGAGTGTCCACAAGATATTTCTTAAATTTGACCTAGTTACCTAGTTTATGACCCAAGGTATCCCAAATTCACTCTCATCTGAGATGTTATTAAGACAAAGATTCCAACCACTTTTCAAGACAAGTGAGCAATAAATGTGGCCTCTAGACTGCCCACAAGGTATTTCTTTAATTTGACATAGTGACCTATATTATGTCCACAGGTGAACCAATTTGGAACTCATCCTGGATATCATCAAGACAAACATTCTGACCAATTTTCAGGTCAATTGAGCAAAAAATGTGGCCTCTAGAGTGCCCACAAGGTGTTACTTAAATATGACCTAGTGACCTAGTTTATTACCAAAGGTGACCCAATTTCAAACTCATCCGAGATTTAATTAAGACAAACATTCTGACTAATTTTCAATTCAATTGAGCAAAAAATGTGGCCTTTAGAGTGCCCACAAGGTATTTCTTTAATTTGACCTAGTGACCTAGTTTATGACCAAAGGTGACCCAATTTCAAACTCATCCGAGATTTAATTAAGACAAACATTCTGACTAATTTTCAATTCAATTGAGCAAAAAATGTGGCCTTTAGAGTGCCCACAAGGTATTTCTTTAATTTGACCTAGTGACCTAGTTTATGACCAAAGTTGACCCAATTCTGAACTCATTCCAGATTTTATCAAGACAAACAATCTGGCCAATTTTCAGGCCAACTGAGTAAGAAATGTGGCCTCTTGAGTGTCCACAAGGTATTTCTTTAATTTGACCTAGTGACCTAGTTAATGACCCCAGGTGACCTAATTTCAAACTTATCTCAGATTTCATCAAGACAAACATTCTGACCAATTTTCAGGTCAACTGAGCAAGAAATTTGGCCTCTAGAGTGCCTTTAATTTGACCTAGTTTTTGACCCAATTCTGAACTCATTCCAGATTTTAACAAGACAAAGAATCTGACCAATTTTCAGGCCAATTGAGTAAGAAATGTGGCCTCTTGAGTGTCCACAAGGTATTTCTTTAATTTGACCTATTGACCTAGTTTATGACCCCAGGTGACCTGATTTCAAACTTATCTCAGATTTCATCAAGACAAACTTTCTGACCAATTTTCAGTTCAGTTGAGTAAGAAATTTGGCCTCTAGAGTGTACACAAGGTAAATGTTGACGACGGACGATGCACAACGGACAACGCACAACGGATGCCGGACATCGGACAACCACAAATGCTCACCTTGAGCACATTGTGCTCAGGTGAGCTAAAAAGAAAGAGAAGCCCTAAATCTTAAGCTTGTTCTTGAAAGGGAATTTATATCTCAAAGAAAGAAGAAATTACCTGAATATTCACCGTATGAAATTAGTGTAACATCTCCAGTCAGCTCAACAAGCATTGATGATGTCACAGCCACAGGGAAGCAGTGAGAACTTCGGTCACAGCATCTGAAAGAGATATAAAAATAAGCACCTCATGATCCAGAACCCATGAAAAAGGGACCTTAGACCATAACATTCAAACATATGCCTGGAGATCAAAACAAGTTAACATAACCCAAGAGTTAGATATGGTAATAAGGAAGTAAACAAGAAATAAGAGAACAAGGGGAGTAACTCTGCCTAGTGCATAGCGGCTCTACTGACGAGGCCTGATGCTGGCCAAAACAGAGAGTGGGAGAGAAGCAGGGGGCAGTCCTATATATGATTAAGAACTGCTGCAATATTTTCAGAGGGAAAAAAACATGAGAGAGAGAGAGAGAGAGAGGAGGAGGTGAAAGAAGGAAGAGAGAGAGAAAGAAAGGGAGATAGTGTGAAAGCTAGAGAGTGAAAGATAGACATCGATTGATTTGGGGATGGGTCTTGTATAAAATACTTGCTCCTTCTGCCACACAGTTTTCACAAAAAAAGGGGGGCGGGACAGACAAACAGGTTGGGGATAGTAGAGATAGCTGGACAAACACTGGATTAAGAAAAAATATGCAAAGAGGCTTACAGGTATTAAAATGGTACTTACAGACCCCAAAATCCAAAAGGCGGTCTGGCTACTTTTGCTTTTGTTGCTATGAAAAGAGAGAGAGAGAGAGAGAGAGAGAGAGAGAGGGGGCAGTCATATATATATGATTAAGAATTGCTGCTGCAATGTTTTTAGTGGAAGAAAAGCAGGAGAGAGAGAGAGAAAGAGAGAGAGAGGGGAGGAAGAGAGAGAGGGGAGGAAGAAAGAGAGAGTGAAACTGAGAAAGATAGAGAGTAAAAGAGAGGGAAAGCAGCTGATTCGGGGGAGGGTCCTGTATATAATTCTTGCTTCTTCTGCCACAATGTTTTCATATAAAACGGGGGGAAGAGACAAACAGGTTTGGGGATAATAGAGACAGCTGGATAAACAATGAAATGGAACAAAATATGCAAAGAGGATTATAGGTATTACATGGTACTTACAGGCTGACTAAGTCCAAAAGGGGGTCCGACTCCTTTTGCCACAATGAATTTACACAGCCAATGGAAATGCCCCTGTCAAAATAACATTTCCTGTCAAAATAACAATATCCTTATTAAGAAAACTTTCTTCAAGTTAATATGCTCTGTATTCACACAAAGCTTGAAATTACAGTGGTGGCTTGCATGAAACTTGTTCGATATTTCAGAAATTTCTGATTGACCATTACTGCCATTATGTGGGTTCTGCAGTTCGAAACCCAGACCCATCAGGATCACTTGGATCCTTGGATCTGAATTGCCCATATCCGGTCTTACTTACACTATAAATCCAAAACAAGCATTTTCGATTTGCATGCACTTCAGATGCATTTTCAAGTTTTTCCTGGCATTTCATGAAAAATAATCCAATTCTAAATTCTAAAATATAAGAATTTAAATTAGAACTAACTAGTTTAAAATGATGATTAAATCAAATATCTGAAAAGGTATTCAAATGCTTGGCATTTGAAAACTTGCAGACAAAGTGTCCATAGATTTCATCCAGTGCAAAGAATTTTTTGACAAAATTCTCAACATACCGGTCCCAAAACTTGGAAATTTCACTGATTTAAATTCTAAATTTAATTCAAAATTTAAATTCTAAATACCTGAGCCCAACTTTTGATAGAATCCTGTTTCAAGGCCTCTCAGCTACTTGTCTGCCAAATTTCAGCAGGTTATGCCTGAAAATAAAAACACCAGACTGGTTCCTGTTTTTTCACTACCTTCTCATATAGGTGTCACACCACTGGTTTTTTGCCATATTGAAAATAGAGTGAAAGTGACCATCTTTGAAGCTTCACAAATCACTTAATGGCAAAACTTTGGCATTACTGTCTCTTGCTCTCAGTGAGGAAAAAGTGGCAATTGCTCATGATTTTATTTTTCATAAGTTCACTTCATATTGAGCCACAAAAAAGAGTTTCAATATTCATATTCCAGAATCTCTGACGCTGTCTATCTAAAGGTATTTCTTGTTAGAATATTCCACTATTCGCTCCCATCCCTGCCCATTACTAAACAATTCCATGTTTTGAAGACCCTTTGGAAGAAGGCTTTTGAAAACATAGTGGGAAAGGGAGAAAATGCTGGTGACCAGCATTTTCTCCTTTACCTACAATGTTTTCTATCATTTCAAAGACAGAAATCATCATCTAAGCTATGTACTGTTATGCCCAAAAAATGTGTGTGTCATTATTAGTTACTTCACAATAGAAGTCTGTTGGAATCTTCAAAAATGACCAAACTTCGAAAATGACCCAGACTTTTTTTCTAGTTTACGACATGTTTTCATTTTAATTAAGTCATCTGCTACTATTTTTGTTGTGAAGCAAATGCAAAAGACTAAAAATTGAAGTGTGACAATACAGTTATTGTTTAAAGTACCCGAATCCTCTTATTTAACAAGTAATTCTTGTCTGTTGATGGTATGATAATAGCGCTAGCATAAGCACTTATATGTGCAGCTGACTGAGTGAATTCTACATGCCTGCATACACATAAATGCGATCAAGCTCGCTAATCTTAGCCGTCTCCTACAATATCTGTTGATGCAGATATTTGCTAGTGGTCTGCATCGCATCTGCATTACGCGAATTTTCCCGCGTTTAGCTTCAAATTCGTATGGGCACATAATTTCACTTCGTCAATGTATCACACTTGTTGTCTACTTCGTATCTGAGCCGTTGTCATGATTGTTTATGGTTGTTATTACTCGAAATCGGCATTATCATCGACAAACGTCAGCTGTTTATAGAGGCAGCCATATTGGTTATTGTTGTTGTTGTTGCTGTAGAGCATGACGGGATTGTGTTGCTTGGATACGCGCTGTCTGTCGTTCTAAATCTGTTGCTGGACCTTTCATTGAGTGTGTATTTTTTCATCGAAATTTTAACGGATACTGTTAATTAATCTTTTTATTTGCAGTATGCAATGTTTCTCGATAACTTTCCATTTAAACATACAGGGATGAATGTAGGATTAACATTTGTTTACATTTTTCTTTCCCGACAAGCGCGTACAGTTTTTCCCGACGGAGTTCTCTCAAAGAGTTCAGCGGGAACAACAGTAGACTCTAATACGAAAAAGGGAAAGCCTCTATACAAGCGTAGTGATACATGTGAAATACGGCAAATGGTCCCGGATTCTCTTAACAAAATCTACCCAGAAAACTTGAAACGATACAAAACCAACCCCCCTTTTTAAGGGAGGTAACTAGTATCAAATTTGGGCCGTTAAAACTCTGAGACAGTTCAGAATTGTCAGTCTTAACTTTGAAGCAAGGAAATTCTCTGAAAGAGGAAATATCACACCCCTAAATAACCCAAACAGGAGCACCTCATGCAGGTGCCAATGCTCGGCTGCAGTTGCTTTCAGAAATAGATCTTTGCTGGAGATTTGACTGCAAGGGTTAAAGATTTTATCGATTACATACCTCAAGATAATATTTACCATATATTTGGTGATGATGTGCAGTATCCATCCGATGATTTTAGACAACCTAGAATGTCGACGGATCCTGCAAATAATTACGTTGGCTTGTCGTTGATTAAGTTGTGTTGTACTTACAACATAGGCCTACATAATACATTAAACGGTCGCTTTCCAGCTGGCGCGGTGGGACACTAAATACATGGATTGCAAATCAAGGTGCTTGCACCATTGATTATAATTATGATAAGTTCTTAGGACTTTATAAAACAAAATTTCAAACTTTGTTTTTGATAATGACAATTCAGATCATTTTCCAATAACTTGTAGTGTACAAGTTAAAATCTAAAACATTGTGGCAAATAATGATAAAATGATCTGTGAGTTGTTTTCCTTTTGAACGTTTCAAATTTAGTCCTGAACACTTAGACAAATTTATAGCCAGGTTTCATGAATTGTTTAGAAATTTTTGCATAATTTAGCGGACAGTACAACTGTCCTACCACTTCTTGATGCTTTTGATGGTATATGTATACCAATGTGCTGCTGATGTTATAACTAGTACTACTTTTACCACTACAAGTTTTGATAATTTCAATTCTATCTACAGGAGATGACAATGGTGGGATGGGGATTGTGCAGCCGCAAAACGTTTGAAAAAGAATTCCTTGCAAAGATACAGGTTTACAGATTACAGAATCGATCTAGAATTGTATAAGAGCCACAGACACAGCTATAGACATGTGTGTAAAGCCAAAAAGTTGCAAGCAATGACCAAGAGAAGAGCAGAACTTATTGGCTCTCGAAACGAAGTTAGAGAGTTTTGGTCTCTCTTAAATTCAGTACATAATACATCAGCAAGTTCGATACCGTTTCGCTCAGTTGTTTTTCTCGGCCAATTCAAATCACTTTTGAACGCTGTTTCATTAAGGGCTATTCCCGGTTCTTCTTTTCTTAACGATATAGATCTAGTTCAAAGACATGACAGCATTGTCTGATTATGTTTGTTTCCTGTTTTGTTTTACAATTCGTAATGTTCAATGTCCGACAATCACGTTCACTTATTTTTGCCAGGGCGCCACTTCTTTATAAATTTTCAACACTATTTCGTATAGATCTACGATATCTATTGATAATCCCATTAATTGTAGTCTGTGGTATGTCCAGTCTACGAGATATTTCCAATTGTTGAATACACGAATAACATTATCAAACAATAACCGTTTTCGTGTCAGATGTAAGTTATTTCCTTCTCCCTTACAACAACATTTCTGCAAATGATTACGTAGTTTTCAGAGAAAATTGCATGTACGTCATGTGACGTAAACATACATTTCCAAAAAATATTGAATACAAAAAGGGATATAACCCAATTTTCTTTCTAGTTGGACGTTACTTATTTGCTGCTCTTAGTACTGTCACCATAACTGGAGCCGTTGGGACGTTCACCTACAGTATGGCACAAGACTGTATAACAGACAGCATACATAGCAAATATCAACATATTTAGAAATAAAAACATTGATATTACGCTGGAAACTGAAAAAAAAAAAAAAAAAAAGAAAAAAAAAAGACTCATTTTGATGACATATGGGTACTCTAGTCGGATATAATAGGAACTATTGCTTTCCTCGGATCGCTAGAATAAGTGCGTACGGAGGCTGCTTCGGAGGCGTAGGGGACCTATTGTAAACAAATCAAATAATTAAAAAAGAAAATGAGGAATAGAAAGGGGCTTTTTTTCCTTTGGAAAACGGGATAAATCGAATATACGATTGGTGCCGTGATGTATAAGCTTATCCGGCTCGCTAAAGCTCGCCCTCTCAGTTTTCTAAGCCTCATTGGATAAACTTTATCCATCTCGGCACCAACCATATATTCTCTATATTATTTGTACATAAAGTTTATGCAAAGTGTATTTAACCTTTTTCGCTGCCAACTAAATAGGTTCGACTCTTCTAGGAGTTCTAAAAGTGTGTTTTCATTGAAATTGATAATTTTGCTGTAGGTTTAGCAGCAGATAGCGGTCGGTGAAGATCAAAGGTCAGACTGCACGTTTTTGCGGTTTGATCTTGATCTACCGCAAAAGCTATATAAGGCTTGTACATTGACAGACAATAATGCTTGCATTTTTTGTGGTCAAAGATCATTTCATTCTTGCACGTCAAGATGATCAAGACGTTCCCATTGCTTTAAGGAGGTTACACATCACTTCATGTGCCTGTTATGTTCTATGTAAATCAAAAGTAGGCCTACAGCTGGATGAGAAGATTTTAAATTAACTTTCAAAATAAACGAAAAACACGAGCTTGACGTACTGTGTAAACACATTTTTTAGAATCAAGTGACATTTCACTAATGTCCCGAATCTCAAGTGACATACAATCCCAAGCACTGCACACTTCCGGTCCTACACTGTGACATAGCTATGGATCCATAAAATTCATTTTGTCTAAAACCGCCTGAATCATGACGTGTACTGGTCCTTTGACATGCAGAAGATTGACCAGATGCATTAAGTCCCCTTTGACCAGAGCATGGCTCATACAAATTTCTCTACTAGACTGGGTACCACTCTTCAGTGTTGATTGGATGAGTAACTGCTTTATATTACTTTATATTACTGTTGTAATTTTTTTTTTTTTTTTTTTTTTTATGAGCCGTTCTCTGAAAAAGGGGGGCTTAATAAATCTGCAAAATGTATCAACTCGGGTCAGCCTGCAAAGTCTGTGCAGACTCACCTTGGCCGGAACTGTTTGCTTTTGGTCAATTTTCTGCATAGCTAAGCACATTCTACCTCCAGATCCAGTCGATTGTTAGACAAAATGGATTTTCAAGGTTAAAACCAGGCTTTAATTTGTAGTTTGAAAAAATCGGTTTTGTGTCAGCCCATTGGGACTATGTCACCATGTCACTATACACCCCCACTAGACTTGAGATTCAGGTTGGAAGCAAGTAAAATAAGGTCAAACGTAAGAACAGAGTTAAGACATAACAGTAGGTAAAACATAACATTTTATGTAGACTACAAGTGAAAGTTTTAGTGATCCCGACATGTTAGCAGAGGGATAAAAAGTCCATTTTTTTTTTAAACTCTTTTCGTATTTTAGAATGACCCACACAGGTAAGAATGAAATGAACCAAGTCGTCTGGTTCTGCTTTGCATATCTGGCATATTCGGTTCAATTGCCTTTTGAAACTTTGATATCGTTTTTTTGACCTTGTAAGTACTAGCAAATAGGTTTGCTTTCACCCTTATTCTGCTGTATAAAAGAAAGGAAACTTTCAAGCCGATAGTAAAATCCCAAACTTTCCTATTTCAAAGGCATTTTTGGAGGAAAAGATATTCTGTGCAGTCTGATCTTGATATACGCTGTCCGCCAAAGGTCAGTTAGTCGCGCTTGGCAGCATAAGATTTGATGCCAGCCTTTTTTACTTCCAATGTCTCGATACTAGATGGTATCCATACGTTATGGGTTTTTTCCTATGTGAAGGTATTTTAGACTACTTCTTGTCTAGCTTTCTGCAATCATCTTGTTTTCTAAAAATGAGTTTATTGTCTTTTTTCATTTAGCCTTCCATTGATTTTTAGACATTGGTTCGTTCCAAACATCGATAATGGAGTGAAGGTCGTATTTCGTGATTATTTTTGCTACGTAGATGAACCAGCTTTTCGAGTTTGTTATCTTTCATTGCTAGTTGTCTTTCTGCTATTTTTTCTCAATTCCATTACTCCTAAATACATTGTATGTTCATAGGCTGGGTAAGATAATGCGTATCTAGGTCTGCTTCGATTGTTCGATTGGTAGCTGTCCTGAAGGATGTAAAGTCCAGGATCTGCAGTTCTTTCTGGGGGGTGCATTTTTTGTTTTTTGTTTTTGTTTTTGTTTTTTCTTTTTGACAGAACATTTGTATGTCTTGTTTTCTAAGGAATTGGCCGAGAATTGACGAGTGTAATACATTCAAATTCAAACTACTTCAGTTACGTAAGAAGGATAGTAAGACGGATGGGGGTCCAGTAAAGCAGCAAAATGGCCTGTCTTCACCCATTCAAAGTCGTAACGCGCGTACTTCAGTAATGTTAGATAAAGAGCAATACGGTGGTCATGAAACGACCTTGGGGTCTTTTCTTATCTCTTTTCATTGTCTTTGTCAAGTATGATGAAAAGCGGACTCGAGGCACTGACTAATTTAGGGCCTGAGCCCAAAGCAGCATATCGATCACACATGCTTTGGTTGGATATACAAAAAGCAAGTAGTAGAGTTATCTTGAATAGACAGTACTGCGGGAGTCCAGTAACGACCTGAGGGATCCATTAAACCGACTTTGTCATTTTCACCCTCTCTGGCGAGTTTGTTAACAAATTAATGTTGTTAATGGGCCAAGAGATTTGACCCTCGTGGCTAAATAACATTTTTGACATATGTGAAAAACATGAATAAAGTACTTGAGCCATGCATCTACAAAAAAAAAAAATCGACCAGGTCAGCCTGCGCATTCAACCCCCTTGGCCAGAGCTCGGCTTGTGTATCATCTGAACCGATGCACCGATGCAAACTTGTATGATGTGGTGACAGAATTGGCCGAGTTTTGACGAGTATAATTTTGAACTCACATTCGGATGACGGAAAATACCGTTCTTAAATTTGCATAGATTATTCATAGTTTTCACTACGTTATCGACTGAATGACGCACTCGTCACAACTCGGCCGATTCCGTACCTACATCTAACTCGTCCGTATGAAGGAGTACCAGTCAGTACAAGTTTGAGCCGGAAAGTATATGAGACCTGGAGTATGGAAGCACTGGGGGGCAATTTTGACTTGCGACTAATGTCTAAAACTCATAATTTATGACTTGTGACATACGAGTAACGATTGGCGCGCATCCCAAGAACTTACGCTGAAACAAAAAAAAAGATTCATTCATAATGTTACAGTGGTGTAGGAATACGTGATATGAGCCCGATTTGCATAGGCCGTTTAATTTACATATAAGCAAACATCTTCTACCTTATCAATGTCATCTTGTCCAGTTTTTTATTTTGTAAGGAGACATGTTCAAATTGGGGTGGTAGAGACTTAGTGTTCTCGTCAAAATTGTCATATATAACAGAATTAAGACTTCTAACAGAAAGAAATATTTTCTGTGAGGCAGTATTTGGCAACTGTGTGGTTTTTTTTTTTTTGTATACACTGAATCTTGCTCAACCTGAAAAACCTAGATTTTGTATTTCAAAGGTATTTTTGTGGCACAGATATCTCCTTATCGGACAGTGTAGATCCACAATCAGACTGCACGTTCTGTGCAGTCTGATCTTGATCTACACTGTCTGCAAAAGGTCTTTGCGTTGCGCTTAGTAGCCTAAGGGTTAATCTACAGTGTACAGAAGATACAGTAGCATCATTATGTATTAAGTGTAGGTTAAAGCGAACGATTCGCTCCCAATTAGCAAGACCCTGAGGATATACATGGGCCATGCGCTTTGAAAAGGGGGCTTAATGCATCTGCAAAAAGTATCGACCTATGTCAGCCTGCGCAGTCCGCGCTGGCTGACCTGGGTATAAACTTTTTTGCTATAGGTAAATTTCGTGCATGTCCAAGGACCATTCTACTCCAGGATTCAGCCAGCTTTTAGAGAAAATGTTTTTTTTTATCCATAATTGAGTGATGACATGCTTGGTAGTATGTATCAATGAGATTTATTGACAATAACCAATATCTCTTTTACTCCTCTACCCTGGTGCTGAGAGGGTCAATATGCGAAATAAACAGAATCAACATAAGCAGTCAGGAAAAAAGCATCTATATAATTGCTGTTTAAAAGTTGCTGTTGGTCAGAATGTCTCTTGAAAAGCCAAGATCTTACTTCACTCTTCACAGCCTGACCTTCATCTACACAGGTCACAAAGACAACCATCGTTATAAAAGGCATTTCACAATGTTATGGATAGTCATGCTTTGAAGTTGCTTTATCCTATGTATTTAGGTCATACAGTTTATGTTTATATGTGCCTTACCGTGTACTGAAGTCGTTTTGTATCATATCTGCATATATAATCAGTGTTAACTGAATTAGTTCATGTTTAGATTATGTCTTAGCATTTCCTGAATTTGCTTTAAACCATGTTTTCACTTCCCATAAAAATGTAATTTAGTTTATGTGTGTATAGGTGTATCAATGTTTTGGAATTGATTAATCTCATTTTATGTTTTTTTTTTTTTTCATAAAAAATATTAGGTTTTACATATGTCTATCCATGCTTTGAAGTTGCCTTAACTTCTGTTTGTATTTTTTGGCAAACTGTCGTTAAGTTTATGCTGTTTATATTTTCTTAAATATGTTGTGAAATATCCCAATCTCGCGTATATATTTTTCATCACAATTTAATTTAGTTTATGTTTATCTTTGTATAACTATGCCTAGCAGTTCTTTTGTCTCATGTATGTATTCTCAAAAAGATGATACGATTTACTTTACGTGTGTCTAACCATGCATTATAGTTGTTTTGTTCCATATATGCGTTTTCACAAAAAAAAAAAAAAAAAAGTTGGCATACTAGAAGTTTAATATCATTATGTTTATATTTGTCTAACCATGTTTTAAAATTAATTTATCTCTTGCGTACTTCTCATCCAAAAATGTGTCAACTTTATCTTTTTCATCTTTATACGAGATATGTCTACTAATGCTGCGGAAGAGGTCGAGTTTTAACATGTACCTTTTTAACGTCCACTGGTTATGTCAAGCCTTTAAGACGAAGTATTTCTGAGTTTCATCGGATCGTAATTTCAGCCGTTGAAAATGGCTGAGTACATATCAGCCATGCTTCGGCAAAACGGGGCTTTATGCATTATACCAATCAAACCATCACATAATCATGGGTCCAAAAAAAAAAAAGAAAAAAACACGACTGAATTATGAGGTAGACTGGTCCTTGGACATAAAGAAAATTGACTACTAGCGAAAAGTTTCGGCCCAGGTCAGCCTGCTCGGACTGCGTAGGCTGACATGGGTCGATACGTTTCGTAGCTGCATTAAGCCCCCTTTTCGCAGAGCATGGTCCACACACACACACACACACACACACACATATATATATATATATATAATATATATATATATATATATATATATATATATATATATATATATAAACCCTTATCAATGAACCCTTATCGTGCTAAATAAGTGAAATGAAATTTTCAAGCCGAAAGTAAAAACCGAAATTCTTCTATTTCAAGAGTACTTTTTGAGAAAGATATCTCCTTATCTCCGTATCGGACAGGATAGATCCAAGATAGGACCGCACGTTCTGTGCAGTCTTATCTTGATCTACACTGTCTGCAAATAGTCAACGGGTCGCACTAAGCAGCGTAAGGGTTAAAGATGGACTACTTTCTTTTCGCCTAACGTTTTTGATTTATAGCGGATCAAAAATAACCCGTCGGAGGATGCAATTAGACAGTGGTTGAGTTTTCATTTACAGATTTTGCGCCTTTCTCAAGATTTATGATTATTGTTCTCTCATAAATACTTCAAGTCCATGTGAGTTGGAGGGTAAAATGATACCTTTTTGACTCTTTACCAAACAATCCAGATGTATTAACGACCAATTGGAAGAAAGCTTTTGAAAACATTGGAGGGGGGAAAGGAGATTTAATGCTGGTAACCAGCATTTTCGCCTTTTCATACAATGCTTTTCTATTAGATCGTTTGTAAACTCCATAATCTTAAGTACGATTAATTTGTCCTCTACAAATGAGCCATGCTCTGTGAAAAGGGGGCTTAATCCGTCTGCGAAAAATATCGACCCAGCTCAGCCTGCGCAGACCGCGCCGGTTGACCTGGACCGAATCTTTTCGCTATTGGTCAATGTTTTATTTGTCCAAAGACCAGTCTACGTCATTATTAAGTCGTTTGTTAAAAAAAGTGGCCATTTTGGATTCATAAGTGTGTGATGGCATGATAGGTATCATCACGGAGATGCATTAAGCCCCCTTTTGCCAGAGCATGGCTCATTTAATGTTTTGGATTTGGAAGAGTCTAAATTACTGTCGTCTTGTAGCGAATTCAGTCTTTATTACGCAGTTTTACCCCAGATCTACAAAACTCAATATGATTTACGCAAAGGGATAACATTTTAAGGGAAAGAAACGAGTACACTTTTTCGAAGCGATATGGAAACCGTTGTGGGAAAAGAAGCAATTTCTTGTCAAAAAAAAAATTGCTTCTTTCCTTCTGATATTTTCAAAAGTGCGGTAATGGGGTTTGTCCACCACGGCCGTCCATGAACTTTTACTTAAATAATTCAGGTCCGACACGGATCGTATTATGGCCAAATACGCGAACATTATACATGAAACAGTTTCGCATTTTTTCTTCTGGAAGATAACGTTTCCCAACCACATTCTCTTTTTTTTTTAAGCTTTATTTGGCACGTCAATCGGTATGTGAGGGTCGTGGCCACCCCCCAACATACCTTACAAATCAATTCTTCATACAGATTTTCAAGATATTGATCTTGTAAGGCGTGTTACGATACGCGCTGCTTCTTTTGAATCTTTTTTATTAAATCGAAACACAAAACTTAATAGCCATCCCATAATATTATGTAGGAGTACTCTGAAATTGGTTTGTTACGGTTTGCGATAAATAAATTTGCTTCATTGCTGACCGTGTAAGAGTAAATTGAAGTTTTCTCATAATCTGTAATATTTTTGATGCTGCTTCTAAGTTATCGTTTACATGATCGTTCCATTGGTCTGTACCAATCTAAGCTAATCCCAGTGTTTATGTTCATTTACAATTTTTATCTTAGTATTACCAAAAAATTATGTTGGTTCATTAAAACTTTTATTTTTGGTAGAAAAATGACTGCTTGTTTTATCTGGAATGAAATCAGCCAACAATTGTTTTGCCCACAATGACACAATTCTCAGATAATGATTTACTGTACTTTAAAAGGTTGCGGAGTATTAAAGGGAACTGTCGTCGTCATACAGTCTAGTAAGGCTTAATAGAGTATCTGTAATGCCATTTACGTAAATAAGGTATTTAAAAGGGGCCCCAAAACAGATCCCTGGGGTACTCCAGCCCTTAGTGGTCAAAGGCTCGACTCCGATGATTGAATCCATACTTTCTGTTTTCTATTTTCAAGATAACTTGTAAACCATTTTAGTTGGCCGTCATTTAAACATGCTCCTTGAGTTTAAATAAAAACCACGATGCCACGCCCTATCAAATGTTTTTGATATATCACAGAAAACCTTGCAATAGAACTAACCATGATCCATCGCTTGACAAATATGGTGATATGTGTCTGTAAGCTGGTACTTCTCACTTCATTTAACCAGACCCGGATAAACACCATAAATAAATTTACATATATTAAGATCCTATTTTTACCCTCGGCATTGCACGGGGCTGCCTTCGGCATATGCCCCGAATGGTCACCGAAATGTTTCTTACGGTATGCGCGAATTAAATTGCTTACCTGTTTATATAAATACCTAAAAGAGGACTAGCTCAAGTCTTCCGTAACTTCAGCGAATGCGAACTAAACTTCCCCAATTATAGTCGGAGTTCTATGTATATGCCTACTTATATATCCAGCATAAAGGTCAGGATCAGGTTAAATGAAGTAAGCAATCGGTTGTTGGATGTTTTGGTGAAAACCTGATTGATATTTGTGTGTTTGTTCATTTGTCATCAAGACATTGTATATGTGTTTAAAAATAATCCTTTCAAGGACTTTCCACAACTGCTGAGAAGAGAGACTGGCTTGTAATTAGACGGCAAGGACTTGTCACCTTTTTTGTATAGTGTTGTAACGGTCGCTCTTCTCCATACATCGGGAAAAATTCCTTCGGTAATAGAGCGATTGAATACAATACAAAGTGGGTTACTGAGTTAATGCACCCTATAAGCTTTTTATGACTTGTATTGTCAGGACTACTGGCTTTATTCACTACAATCGATTGAATGGCATCTTCTATTTCCGGTTTCGTAACTTCAATACTTGTAAGTTTGCAGTTTTCAACTAAATACCTGGAAGTATAGTATTAGTATCATCATCGATATCGATGTAAAATAATTGTTTTGACAGTCCGCCTTTTCTTCTGTAGAAGTGTATCAAACTAGCTCCCTATGCTGTAGAATTTCTCATAGTGGTGCAAAAAACTTTAAACAGACTTATCTTTTTAAGTAAATACTACATGATTTCCCAGAAACTTCTTTTATCTTTGCAATTAAAGGCTAGCAAGTTTGTCTCTGGATTATTAACAAAAAAAACTTTCTTTCGCGTGTTTTTCTTCTATATTGTTCACAGTGTTCTGAAGATTTTTGTACTTTGACCAATCAGTGATTTTTCCTGAAGCTTTCGCAGTACTTTTCATTCTGTCTCTTTTGCAGATATCTGTCTTATTGCACTATCATACCATGGTTGATCATCAGGCCGAACACATACTTTTTTATAGGGAATGCATTGATTGACCATCTCAAAAACGATCCTAGTAAAAGTAGCACATGATTCGTCTACCGAACCGTTAAGCAAAATATTCCAAATAAGTCAAATACCTCCTGATTGGCCACCATGACCTTTCGTGAACTTTTACTTTAAATTATTCAGGTGTAATTACGGGTCGTATTCTGGCCCAATACGCGAATGGTATGGGAGGTGATTAATAAAGAATTCGCTATGCATAAATGCATAGATTCTACCATGGAATCAAACGTACATTGGTGGAAAAATGGAGAACAGTTATATAAAAAATGTTGCCGCTTCTAGATAAGTTCCTAGTATCTAGGGCGTCATGGGTTCGAACACAGGCTATGTCGATCCAATACATCATAAGACATTGGTATCTTTAGCTTTTAACTCTGAAGACTTTGGGCAAGGCCTTTCGATTGGTCCTCTGCAATGGCAAGATTATGTGACCGGTACATGTAGAAGTACAAACAGCCTTGGGACCGTATTATCTATATCAGTCGGATCGGGGCGACATGATTCGCCACAGCCGTGAACAAGTTTCCATGAACAAATGTCCTGACCGGACAACGAATTTATTATACTGCAAGTTTAACCATTCCAACCTGTATTCAAATGAAATTTCCCTATGGCCTATCGAGTACGTTTTCGAAATCGAATTTCACTTCTGAGTGCCCAAACACATTGAAAAATGACGTCATTGAAAAAATGACGTCACTGAAGTTTGATTTTGCGTTGAAGTGTGTAAGTATCTACGGGGCTCCCGACAGGGAAACTGTGCTGTACCATGGACGCTGCCAGTGTTCAGCATTATAGATTCGTAGCATGTCACCCAATCAGATCGCAAGAAATTTCTTTGCAGTATAATAATGCACTCTACATTCCACGACCAGTCATCTGTGTGGCTGAGGTACTTTTTTTCTCAGCCAATCAGATTACTTGTCTAGGAATTTTGAAGAATAAGTGAAATTAGAAAGTTTGGTTAACTCTTTACCACACGACAAAATTTTGTTGAATTGGAAGCATTTGCAGACGACAAAATAAATTGAAAATCGTTTTTGAAGGGTAGAAAACACTGTGAGAAAAAGAGAAAATGCGTTTAATTCTTTACCAAACGACACGATTTTAGACTCGTCCAAATGTCACACTTTTGCAAATGATATAATAAATGTGCCTAAAATGATGACATTTGTCTTTGATACGGTAGAGAGCTTTGTGGTAAAAAGAGAAGATGTTCCTTTTTTTCCATTTTTATAAGTCTTCTTTCTCAGGGTCGTTAAAGTCGGGACTGATTGTTAAAGGATTAACGTGATATTTTTTAATGAGACAATCTAAAAAGCTTTTGAATATGAGTCATGCTTGGGCAAAAAGGGTCTTAGTGAATCTTCGTAATGCATGATACCAAGCAAGTCATCGCATGATCATGAATCCATAAAGTCCATTTTGTCTAACAACAGATTAAGTCATGAGCTAGACTGGTCCTTGAACTTTCAGAAAATTGAGAAACAGCAAAGACGGCCAAGGTCAGCCTCCGCAGACCTGGGTCGATACTTTATTCAGATGCATTAAACCCCCTTTTCATAGAGCATGGTCCAGTACTACATTTTGACATACACGCTAAGAATACGCAATATTGGTCTACATAGTTCTCATTTTTAAAGAACTGTGGAAATACTTACAAAAACACTGGGGGAAAAGGAGAAAATGCTGGTAACCAGTATTTTCTCATTTTCCGACGATGTTTTCCACTCTTTCAAAACGCAAATAGCGTCATTTGAGTCTCATTTAACTTGACGTGATCGGACGCCTTCAATTGGGTGGATTATCGGCAGAATTTTTATTACTTATCTACTTTTCATCTTTTCTTCAGCTCATTTCTATCCACTTAAATTTTGAAACGGATTAAGGAAAAAAAAAAAACAACAAAAAAAAAAAACGTTTAGTAGCATTGTAAGCTACTTCATAATTTGGACAGTATTGCATTCTTTTGTTTTAAAGAAAGAAAACCTCTTACAAGACTTAAGCTAATGTAGAAGACTCCAGAATATTGAGATTTATTCAAGGGAATGGCCAAATCTAAGTTGGAGAACTTGTGGTCAGACCCTTTTGCCTCATGTTGTGTTGCTTTCCTGTAAATGTGCCTGAAAACTCACTATGTTTTCAAAAGCTTTGATCTAAAGGAGCATAAAAGATATTAACCTTTTGACATTGTCACCTTTTGCAGCAATGTTTTCAGTAGCTTTCATCTAAAAGAGCATGAAAGATATTAAACTGTGGATGTTATGTCACCTTTTGCCACAATAGCATGAACATCACATTGTTTTCAAAAGCTTCCCTTTAAAGGAGCATGAAAAGTCAAAATGTATTCAAAAGCTTTACTCTAACGGAGCAAAAAGGACCGTTGTTACATTTTTATGCCAACCTTTAGATAAAGTGTTATCTTTTTTTCACAATATTTTTTTTATAAGTATTTCAATTCTCAATTACAGTGTTGGGTTTATGAATGACAATGACAATCACAATAACAAAGTAATCTATTCAGTACTTTAGGCCAGCGGCCCACAATACATTTACCGTTTCAGCAGTCAACAATATATATTTTCGTGATGGGACAGTGCTAAACACACACTAGAATTTACACCGTCATCAATGATATTTCCTAAGTTTTCGTCTCTCAGTTTCATTGCACAGTAGACAAATTTGGCTAAATTCGTACATGTAGTCTTATTTCCATTTTATAATTCTATAGAAAATGTGTTCATTAATAGCTGCAAATTCTTTGATGATTGGGATATATAAATTTCTCAATATTGAATAAAAAGGACATTTAACGACAAAATGGAATTCATCTTCTGCTTTACCTAAATTGCAAAGTTTACAAATTCTTTGTTCGTATGGTAATTTCATATGTCCGCGCGTTTCAACATGGAGTTTATGTGCAGAACATCTTAATTTGGTTAGTGCATTTCTAAAAAAGAGGTACTCAGTTGCTTTTAACCCTGGCATAAAATTTCGAGAGAATTTACATTTCGATGATTCAGATACCTGGGCGTGTCACTCCGATTTTGAAACATCAATTAATCGTTGTTTGAGAACATGTTTAAATGCGTTTTCATTACCTACACCTTGGGTAAGCCAGACGTCTCCAAAACCGTATCTGCATTGCAAAGTTTTTAATTTTGTAACCTGTGTAATACGACCCGCTTCATCCAGTCGCCTCATCATTTTATAACATAAAAAGAGATACCTATGATTCGGCATTTTAAGATCTTTAACCAATAACTTATCGTTCTAAAGTAATATTCAATAAAGGATAAAGATATCTTCCGCCTTCACCTGTTGCCAAAATATATTGAGTGGACATCGGCAACTTAAGAAATCTTTTACAAAATTGCTCTTGCACCTTTTCGATTGATTTGGAATACTCAACTTCCCAAACTTCTAAACCATATAATAAAATCAGTTCAAACATGGTATCAAAAAGTTTAAAAGCTTCATGCTTGTCAAGATATCCTACTCTAGTTTGTAGTTTCTGTGACGTTATGATAGCTTTTCTTGCTTGTGTTGCTAAATTTGATCTAGCAAAGGACCAACATAATTTTGGGGCGAAAAACAAACCCATACATTTGTAACTCGTAACTGTTTCGGTTTGTTAACAATCAAAAAACCACCTTTAATTATCAATAAAATAACCTCCTTCCCTGAAAACTATTAGAACGTCTATTTGAGACTGTAAACCCAGAACTGTGTCACTTACATTTGCCACATCATCGGCGTACAATATAGAAACGATTGATGTTTGTGTATAGTTTTTATGTGCTGATGTAAATATCTTGCCACTTAAGCTGCTGATCGCGACTCACTGACCTTTTGCGGACAGCGTAGATCAAGATCAGACTGCAAAGAACAATATGCCGACTTATATATTTAGCTTAAAGGTCAGGATCAGATTAAATGAAGTATGCGATATTTCGGTTGAAAATGTGTACTTGAACAAGAAGACAGCCCCGTGACATTTACATCGAAAGCAGCATGAAACAATTTCATTTTGGAGAAAGTTATTTCAGCAAGTTTAACGATTAAAATAACTATCGCAACATTTCATATTGTTATAACATAAATCAATGAATCAGAACAGGAATACCCTACCGCCTCAACAATAAAAGCACCAAAGGCACTGAAGGCCTGGGCATGTGAAGGGGTGAAGAAGTAGCAAAACGAGGCCCAGAAGCTCAAAATTCTATCATTTTTGAAACCGCTAGATCACATTGGTACAGACTAATAAAAAATATCTCTACATTGTCTCACACTGGCAGTCTGCAGAGTTGACCACAGAATGGAAGAACATAAATTTGCAAAGGCTCATGCAACAAATCGAAATGAGCGGCATGCAAAAAGGAACAGGCCTACTGCTGATAAATGTGGCCTATATGGTGCACACAAGGTTTTCCTGATTCATGAAAGTGACCTACTTTTTGATAGTACATAATCTAATATCAAACTTGTACAAGATATCATTAAGACAAAAATTCCAACCAATTTTCACGAGTATCTGACTGAAAATTTGATCTCTAGAGTGCAAACAAGGTTTTCCTACGATTTTACCAAGTGACCTACTTTTTGACCCGGTATGATTCCATTTTAAACTTGTCTGAAATATTATCAAGGCAAATATTCTGATTGATTGATTGATTTATGGCGTTTAACATTCTGATTGATTGATTGATTGATTTATGGCGTTTAACACCCTTTTCAACATTATTTCAGTTATTTCGCAGCCTGTGCACCTATCCATGCTTTCCTCCAGTTTCTTTTACCGGTAGTACGCACAATATTCTTTCCAAGCCACTGGCTGATTTCCAACATAACCATCGTCAAAACAATGATCACCAGTGAGAGAGGAATGAATCCTGTCGCAATGACTATCATCAATCCTCGGTAAGAAATTGGCCGAGCTGGGGATCAAACAAGCAACGCCCTGTTCTCAAGTCCTGTATGCTACCGACTGAGCTACTGGGGCTGGGCAAAAATATTCTGCCCAATTTCAATGTTACATTTCACTGTGTTTTAGGGAAACTTTGGTTTAAGATTACAAATATTCTGCCCAATTTCAATTTAAAGCCAAAGCTACCCTAAAACACAGTGAAATCTAACATTTTGACCAAGTTTTATCGACATTGGGCGGGAAGGTAACCTGGTTTGATATCCTTTTAGGATGTTACATGCTTATATTGCTTTTGAAATGTATAAAAATGGATCTACTGGTATTTTAAAGTCAAAAAAATATCTAGACAAAATTTTGGCACAACACTTTTCAGTAAATTTGGACCAAAACTTGCTTCTATGGTTTAACACTATTTTCAACATTATTTCAGACTTTATGTTGCAAAGGCCAGTGCACCTATACATGCCTTCCTAGAATAAGTTTTACTTGTACTTTGCACAGGATTCTTTCCAAGGCACTGGCTGCTTTACCACATAAACATACATGTAGTTGAAAAAATTTACAGCAGTGAGAGGGGTTGAATCCTCTTCCCATGACTATCATCAATTGTCTGAAAGAAATAGGCAGAGCTGTGAATTACATCAGCTACCCTAGCTTTCAAGCCTTGTATTTAATAGATTAAGCCCCTGTCTTGGCTTGGCTTAAACACAAATGGAAATTTGCATGGCATACTATTATGCCAGATAGACCGATCAGGATCTCTATTTACGTACCATTCCTAGGAACTTTCTTAGTCGTATTCTCCTGAATTTTCCAGATTGAAAGTAACACTTCTAATTGGCTAGACCATTTGCTTTAGCCAATCAGAAGTAGTGTTTTACTTTCAAATTTTGAAAATCTTGGAGAATAAGGCAAAGAACGTTCTTAAGAACAGTTGGTGAATATGAACTCAGTTCATGTAATCAAAATATGGTCTCAAAAGTATAAACAAGTTGTCAGTGTTGTGACCAGGGAAGCAAACATTCTAAATCATTTAAGATAATCCCAATTTACTGCCCAAAAAACAACAAGAGTGACTGTAATCTGTCTTGTGTGACCTGTTTCTTTTTACTAAGATTGAACAAAATTTAAACTTGTGACCATTGTAATTAGGAAACAAACTTGCTAAACCAATTTTCATATTTGCATAGATGCAATTGTTAAAATTATCTTGACTCCTTATCAAACAACAAAATTTTAGACTTGCCCAAATTGAAATCTACTGCAGATGACAAATCAAATGTGATGCTAATGCTGACACTGGAAAGTGTAGCGAAAGAGTGTGGAAAACGGATAAAATACCAACAATTTCTCCTGAGCCCCTCCTCCAGTATTTTCTAAACCCACCTGTGTCACAGTTGTTAAAACTTAGAATTGTGTGGTAAAGGATTAAAAATTATAAAGA
This sequence comes from Tridacna gigas, assembly GCA_945859785.2. Lineage (NCBI taxonomy): Eukaryota > Metazoa > Mollusca > Bivalvia > Cardiida > Cardiidae > Tridacna > Tridacna gigas. The sequence goes on from OX244041.2 coordinate 27,718,382, forward strand.
CAAATACTAGAACTAAATCTGGTGAAGATTTGGCCAATGATGTAGTCTTCAGATGATTGGTGCTTTACTTGTAACTTTATCCAAGACAAAGTACATAAAATGATTTGCTGACGGCCAATATTTTTGGGGCAAAACATGGCCCTTTTTGGGGCAAAAAGAAATGGCTTCCTTTTTTGTAAACAAGTAACTTGCTGTCTATACTTTGAGATTCTTTAAAATTTAAGAATACGGCCTGTTCCTAACCTGTTTAAATCATTTTCTGCATTTTCGAAGTGATTCAATATACTGCTGGTTACCAGCATTTTCCCCTTTTCCCACAATGCTTTCTACCCTATCTAGGACAAATTCCATCAATTGCAAAGGCTTTCAATTTGGTTAAGTCTAAAATTTTATCATTTGGTAAAAAGTTAAAACCAAATACTGCAGCCGAGCCCCATTAACACAGTCAGTAGCGGACAGAGCTTGAGAACAGGGGTCGCTTGTTTGAATCCCTAGTTCAGCCAATTTCTTTTCGAGGATTGATGAAAGTCATTACAACACAATTCAATCCCCCCTCACACGGTGCCCTAAAGAGGTGAGCTTATGTATTATCTTAATTCTGAATTTTGACGATTGGTAATCTTGGTATTTAGAAGTAGCCAATGATGGCGACAAATTCAAGATTGTTTCCACATTATTGATGCTGAAAATTCTAAGAAAACCAGTGATTCACAGATGTCAATTAAATAAATAAATAAATAAATAAATAAATAAATAAATTTTCCTAATAGAAGATATATGATGGTACTTGATTTTTAATTCATTTTTCACTTAACATTCATTTCAATAAAGTATGGTGAAATAATGTGGGACAAACAAGCCTGGATGAAAAAGCCCAAGGATGAACATGCCCACGGCCAAGCTAGTTTTTGGACAAACTAGCCTGGAACCAAACGCATGATTGGACAATAAAAGATTTTTCTTGCATTATTCTTAGTAACATTGTGGATTTATACAGATGAGTACTAATATCGACTATCTTGAATTGCCCTGCACTCCGACACCTTTGAAAATTCATCAGCTTTGAAATATGGTCCTATCATTTTGGAAGGTGCGGTTCATTTGCACACAGTAACTTTATTAATGAATTAATAACATCAAATTTGTCTGCAACAACTGGCAGTAAAAATATGGATCCGTAAGCAGTGTGTTTAAAACCTAACTCTTTCAGTGCCTATTATCACTTAACCCTTAACTCTTTACCAAACGACAAAATTTTAGACCTGTCCAAATTCAAAGCAGTTGCAGACGACAAAATAAATGTGACTTCAAAATTGAATTTTTTTCCGGGGAGGGTAGAAAACATTATCAGAAAAGGAGAAAATGCTGGTTACCAGTTTTTTTTTTTTTTTTTTTCTTTTCTTTTTCCGACAATGTTTTCGAAAGGCTTCTTTCTCAGGGTCAATAAAGTCAGGTTTGTATGGTAAAGGGTTAAACTGCTCAATACATAGGATGAAGTTTTCCAAGTTTTGCAAGTTCTGTGCAGTCTGATCTTGATCTACAGTATCCGCAAAAGAGCATCCAGTTGCCAGTGTCCCCACTCACATCTTTTTTTTTGGGGGGGGGGGGGAGTGCATGCGCTCTCTGGGGTACAAGTTTGGGAGTGCAAGAGAAATGCTAGGAGTGCACTTAATAATGACAATTTTAGAGCATCTATGGAGAAAAGTAAGGGTTTGTTGCTGAAAATTTGTATTGGTGAGTCTCAATCTGCTGTCGGCTGCTCTTGGAAAAAAAATATGGGTAATTTAAAAAAAAAAAAAGGTGCTTGTTATGTTTCCTTACTCACGGGACCAGTTTCAGAGGGACAACTTACAACCTGATGGCCAATAGAATGTTCCATTTCATTGTCAATTTCAGACACTGATTAGCTTTCACTCGTTGTTTTATAAAGATATTTATGTAAATTTACTGTTTAAAGTCATTGATAAAGCTGAACAGACAGTTTGAAATGCCTATGATCGGACGACGTCAAACCGATTTTTGTTGTGTCAAGGGTTTTCGCCTTTTTTTTTTTTCCATGCCTGTTAAGTTTTGGAGTAGTATTTCCGCATGATTTGACATAGGTTTGTCAATAAGGTAGCATGTAACTTCAAAACCTGTAATTTTACACCAGAAAAGCGGATTGATACCATCAATACTTTTAAACAAATGACAACAGTTTGATTTCCGGTAATAAACGTTGGCTTTCACACTTGATACCTATTGTACATGTCAGTGTTTAGATCTTTCAAATATCATGTAAAGACAATACTTATTGCCAGTGGATTCGCCAGTGCTTAAGTTTTGGAGACATTTTTTCTAACTTGTCCCAGTTGGCGCCACTGGTGATCGACAGCGGGAGCCCTGAAATCTGTGCGTGCATGCACGTTCCACTTCATATTTTTGTGCGTGATTATTCAGTGAAGTACATGAATCACGCGCATATGTGCGTGAATGGGAACCCGGTCAGTTGCATTTAGAAGCTTAAGATGTTAAATATCCCGTATTGACAGCTTAGATCAAGATCAGATTGCACCGAGTAATAAGTCTGATCTTCGTTATAAAACGCCTACCACCTGATGCTTAACTCAGTCAAGCAATGTATTATCAATAAATGGCAGAGGACATCAAGAATCAAGATCAGATAGCACGTAATAGGAAGTCTGATCCTTGATATAACACACCCGCCATTTAGGTCTTCTCAACTGGTTGTCAATGGCTCATATTACAGTTTTGTTCCCTGTGTAACGTTATATATTCGATTTTGTGGGCCGAGTTTGTAATACCCAAAATGGGTCGAAATTGTCATGGTCCGAAATGTCATACGATATCGGGACAACTCTGACAAGAAGAAATAAGGCATCGTACATACCGGGCCAATCAAAACATATTTATACCTTTAGATACGAAAAGCAAAGTAATGCTGCGAAATACATCTTACCGAGGTTTTGAAATGCTCAGCTGTTTTAGGGAAAGAGCACATCGTCTACGTTTTGTCATGCATGTTGTGTCTAAAGATTGGAAAGACGAAAGATTCCGAGTAGTGTTCGGCAACACCACTCGTCATTACTCGGCCGATTCCGTAACTACATCTAAAGATTTGCCAATTTTTCTTTTAGTATTAGAGCGCACTAATTTCCACGTGTAAATAAGATCATTAGGGTTCGAAATCCTTAGTCAAATACTTTTGTACGATTAACATCGCGCATCCCTTATAGTTCTTTGTGAACTTAACCTAACTATGATGTTCAAACCCAAATATTTTTATTATTTTTGGGGGTCGTTTCTTTCAGCGTAGTGACATGGATTGCAAGCGGTACTTTTACTCGGGCTTTTCCGAAACTGCTCGGATCATGTGGATGGGCTTGGCAAGCCAAGCCCAGGCCAAAAACTGATTTTAAACGAGGGTATCATAAAAGAAAAAAAATGTCATAGATTTAATGGGGGGGGGGGGGGGGGGGGGAACCCATCATCGAAACTGAATTTCGACACTTTTTTATACTAATCGCTTAAAAATTCATGAAGGGCTATTTTCAAAGGAAATCAATTTGAGCCGCCATCTTATGGCAAAAGGGCACTTAATGGATCTCAGTGATGCATTGCACCAATCAAGCCATCACATAATCATGGATCCATAATAGCTACTTCTTTGTGAATCATGACGTGGACTAGTCCTTGGACAAACAGAAAATTGACTAATAGCAAGAAGTTTCGGCCGAGGTCAGCCAGCACGGACTGCGCAGGCTGACCTGCGTCGATACTTTTCGCAGATGCATTCAGCCCTCTTTTCATAGAGCACGGCTCATTTTTATGACACAATTATGGTATAATCGACTCCAAACATAAGTTCGCTGGAATATGATACATGGAAAGTTTGATAAGGTTAAGTACGCAACACAGAAAAAAGCCATTTACCCTAGCATTTCGTCGAAATTCCGCCATTTTTCCATGCAGTGCATCAAAACAAAAACCAAGTGATTATCTCCGGTCTTAAGTCTTTACCAGACAACTAAATTTTAGACAAGTCAAACTTGAGTTTTTTTTTATGTTTTTGAAATGTGGAAAAGACATGTGGAAAAAAAGGAGAAAATGCTTGTGACAAGCATTTTTTTTTCCTTTTCCTACATTTTATTTTCAAAAGCCGTCATCTGTATGGTCTTTTATACACATGGGATTGTTTGAGAAAGGGTTAACACGCTGCTGTGGTAGGGTTTTACATGATAAATACGCTTAAATTACATAAATATGCATTAATTACACAAACAAATAAATTGTCGAAAGCTCTTGCAGAGTCCTTGTGACGAAATTTCTTTAGTCTTTTTTTCTTCTTGGGCGGAACATAATCTTTTCCAGTTGCATGAAAGGAGCTTCGAACGTAAGTGACATCACAAAGGCAACCATGTAGGACATACATAAATGGCCGAGAAATAGATAAGTCTGAAACGACAGAGTTGATTAGTCTTTAACACACAGTCCCGTGTTTTAATGGCCCTGAAGAAGAAGTCTTTTGAAAACTATGGCTAAACTTACAAAAGAATATTTTCTATCATTTAGGAGAAATCTTCTTTCTTTGATGTCATGTGATATTCAAAATGGCGACGTTAACCAGTTATGACAACAATATTTCAAAACTATTTTGCATCTCCCTCTCCTGTCATTGTGGTCAGAGAGACAGTAAATCAGTTGATAAGGAGAAAATAGACATATTAGAGGAAAATTAATTAAATTATTAAAAAATTGAATAGAAATGAGGTGTGTGGATTCTGAACTCTTGCCAGCCCTTGATCAAGAAACAATTAAGGGAAGTTATAACCAAACAAAAAGATCGTTTCTAGAAATATATGCGAAATAAATCTATAGTAGTTTTTTTTTATTTTATTTTATAATAATCAGTATAATATCAATAATATAAACATCTGGGCCCGAACCATTCGTAAGAGTATTCTTAGTCTTATGTTTCAGATTTTCTGAATTTGAAAGTAATACAGCTTCCAATTTGGTTTAGCCAATTACTTTCAAATTCAGAAAATTCTTGAGAATTAGACAAAAACATTCTTAATTAACCCATAGGTTGCAAAGCGCAACCCAAGGACGTTTTGCGTTTTGCGGACAGTGTAGATCAAGATCAGACTGCACGTTCTGTGACAATGAGATTTTTTACCTCAAAGTACACCTTTGAAATAGCCAATAGCTTCGTTATCGGACAATGTAGATCCAAGATCAGACTGCACGTTGTGTGCGGTGTGATCTTGAGCTTCACTGTCCATAAAAGGTCAGCAGCTTAAGGGTTAGCCCGTTACCTAATGACAATGCAGCAAAGTATAAGATTCTCCCAAGTTCATAACGGTTGCAAATGACAAATAGGACAAGCACCAAATAAACAGGTTTGTCTGTACAAGGTAGAACACATTGTGGCACAGGAGAATACTGGTAATCAGCGTTTTTCTCGTTTTTTCCACATTGTTTTCAAAAACTTTGCTCCTGAGGGTCGTCAAAACGTGGGAATGGTCGACAAAGAATCAAGAATTATAAGCATTGGAAATGATGGCAGCTATTCTGTACAACCGTGCCACATAAGTAACTTTTAAACCCCGTTTACCAAGCATTCCCGACTTTTATGGAGCGCCTTTGCAAAAAATGTTGGAAAGGGTAACCAGCTTTTTTCTCTTTTGTCCGCAGTGGTTTCTACACTTGCAAAGACGAACCCAGTCATTTCAGACATATCTAATTTGTTGTCTGCAAATGCTTTGAATCTGGACAAGTCAAACTTTTGTCGCGAGGTACCGAGTTACACCTTTATGGAAGTAATTAGTAGGATTATTGAGACTGATATTAAAAAGCGCCATGTTCGTGCAAAAATACTCACTATGCTCAAATCGTTGACAAAGAATTCATTTCGCCTGTTGTACATATAGACCACCATGCAGACTGGGTGTACAAGATACACAGCATAAGTCAGCCTGGACAGGGGTATGAATCCGTTCCACGATAAAATAGAATTCACGATACCTGGTAATAGAATAATAAGAACAGAACAATAATATTATTAACCCTTAGGGCCTCTAAGCGCGACTCACTGACCTTTTGCGGAGAGGGTAGATTAAGATCCGACTGCACAGGACATGCAGTCTGATCTTGGATCTACGCTTTCCAATAAGGGGATATTTTTCTCCAAAAGATAAGTTTGAAATAATAATATTTGGGTTTTTACTATCGGCTTGGGAGTTTTATTTTATTTATTTAGCAGGACACGGGTTAAACGTCAACTAACGGTCAAAAGTAGACTGATAGACATCAAATACAGGCAAATTTAACTGATTACCAAACGACATAATTTTAAACCGGTTGAAATTGAAAGCATTTGCAGACGACAAACTAAACATGACTGAAAAAATAAAATTTGTTTTTGGAAGGTAAAAAACATTGTGGGAAATGGAGAAAATGCTGCTTGCCAGCATTTTCTCCTTTTCCCACAATGTTTTCAAAAGGATTCTTTCACAGGGTCGTAAAAAGTCAAGATAATGTGGTAAAGGGTTAAGTCATGCAATCAGAAAGTTTGGATACCATTATGGGTCTGACAATGTGTTATTGTAAAGTCTGTCAAAGTTCCAAAGTGTGACCCCGAGGGAGAAAGATTTTGAAGATACATGTACTTTGGGAAAAGAAGAAAATGTTGGAAACCAGCGTTTCCTCGATTCCCCACAAAATTTCCTACATTTTCAAAGACCCCTTCCCCTTTTTTTTGAGTCAGATTTAAATTGTCGACAATGAATGCTTTTATAGGCTATTCACAAACTAAAGCAATACAACAACATCGACCAGGTATGTAAAATCCAGAATTAACTTTTGATCTATCACTTTACCACACAATCCCGAGTTTTAACGACCCCTGAAGAAGTCTTTTGAAAACATTGTGGGAAAAGGAAAAAATCTGGTTACCAGCATCAAAGGATACAAAAGTATAATTTGCCAAGGATAACTCTATCTAAATAAACATTGTAAGTACGAGAGAGATTTGATATATGTGATATCTACACTTGATAATTTTGGAGAATTTGTGTATTTCTAATGATGGTTCAATGCATGAACAAATGTGGAAACCATGTGGAAAAAGAGGATGTTGCTGGTATCGAGCAATTTGATCATTTTGTCATATTCTTTTCATAAGTGTGTTGCAAGGCGAAAGCAGAAGTCTGCAGGAGACAATGTGGTCATTTTTTTTTTTTCTACCGGGACAAGTTTCCTTCACTGAACAATGCCCGACTCTATTGTTTTGGGTCAATCCACTTTTCCCGCGTTCCCAATTATCATGGCCAAATTATATCTTTGTCATTCATTTTGAAAACTAAATTTCCACCGCTCAAAGGCTGTGTGATGTATTTGCATTTGAAAAGATTTCCGTAACGCAGAAGATATTTTTACTCGATTAGCATTTGACCTGGAAGTTAAATTTACCGTAAAAGTACCCTGTACGATAAATGTAATTCGTATTGGCAGAAATGAACGAATGCACTCTAGACGTGTCAAAACGTTATGGCATTTCGTTCTGAAATAGAATCTGCGACAGCATAGAAGAGATGTGTAAAAAAAATAAAAATATATGCCACTGTGCTTGGGCAAAAGGGGGTTTAATCCATCTCCCTGAAGCATTATAGCAAGCTGGTCATCACGTAATAATGAATCTATAAAATCCATTTTGTCTAGCAATCGACTGAATCTAAAGGTAGAATAGTCCTTTGACATGCAGGAAATATAACAATAGCAAACAGTTTCGGCCCACGTCAGCCTGCGCCGATTGTGCAGGCTGACCTGGATCGATACTTTTTAACATACGAAATAAGCCCCCTTTTCATAGAACATAGCTCATATTTGAGTTTATTGCTTAACTATCTAAATAACTCGTGACTTCAACTTGTCGAGTGGCCACAAGTTATCAAGTTGTGGCCATGAGATCATTTTTTACCAGTCACAAATTTCTGTTTATTCATTTTTATCATGACCAAAAAGTAGGTCAAAAGATAGCACATTCATCTACGCCGAAAAAAGCTGTAAGACATGACAGATCATGCTTCCTACCCCCGCGGCCGGTATGGCAAGCAAATATAACCCAGGCGATGCACATTCCCCACGCTGCTCTCCCGAAACTCTCGTGAAAAGCCCGCTCTTCAGTATTCCACGCCGTCCCATCTTTCTTGTTTTCTGTATAGGGTATATAGGTTAGAAACAGCCCAACTGCTGTAGCCAGAGCCCAGCCCAGGATATACAAGTACTGAAAGAGAGACAATGTTTTACCCATGATGCAGGTTGTTATACCAATTCAATTCAACATACTTTTTTTAAGCTCAAATCTTAACCACAAACGAATTATATATGAGCATTACCAACATTTCATATCAATTGTGTGACGACAAAGGGTTCCTTTTCTACAATGGGGGGGGGGGGGGGTGTTTGAACAAGCAAACTAAGAGCTAAGAGTTTTTTTTTTTTTTTTTTTCATGAAACACTGTAATTATAAAGTACTTTAAATCTTTACCCTGCATCCGAAAGAATTTATACCGGGACAAACCAGATTCCTATCCACGAATAAGTTAATTGTCTCCGTAATATAATTGGACAAGACGCACATGAGGCCCCGAATAGATCTACTGGCAGTTAGGAACTTTGGGGAAACAAGTTTTACTTATATACTTGTAAATTTTCCGGCTTAGATAGGCCTACATGCATCGTACGCGGATAAACTTGCACACGGCGGGCAAAAGTCTGTATCTGCATAGAGTCAAATACGGTTCCAAATATGGTATAATATAGGGTTTTTGAGGTCGTTAACATTCGCAGAGATCCGAAAAATGGTTTAAGGCCCGAGTGCAAAGCACTATGGTGTTTATTCATTTTGAGGGCCTTTGAAAATGTAAACGACTGAAAAAAACGTGAATTAAAGCTATTATTGCATGAAATAACTGTATTTTAGCAAACATTTGCAAAGAAAGCAAAACATATTTTTACAGAAATGCAACGGACTTGAAATGTATCGGACTTGTACCGGTCAAAACCGGAATTCGACGATGAAATTTTTTGTTACTCGTAGTGAAGGGCCAAAGTCCTGTGCCACTGTTTTGAACTCTCGATGTAATTCACTTCTAACGATATTAAAAATGCATAGCGGACTTTTGGATCTATTACAACTAGGATAAATGAGTAGATATGAAATTTCTGTAACTGAAAGACGTCAAAGGGATAGTTACCAAGCCAAAGAATTACCGACCACGTTAAGAAAGTGGGTGGGACGTAGAGTGCGTCACGGTTGATTTTTTGCTCAGATCTCGACAATACTGACATACTGTGTAAGATTTCGTTTGTGATGTACTAAAATCATCAAAGACAAGCAATAATAAGGATCTGATATGGTACAAGTTCCTACAGCTAAGTTGGTCAGAGTCTGGGATGTATGACAAGAACAAACGTTCAGCGTACATTGTTTACTGATTAAGACACGTTTTCTCTTGTTAACGCCTGGTTTTCCCCGTTAATACATGCTTATAACGGCCCGGAAACTTATATTTTATGCAATAATGACGTACACAGCGCGCGAAATACGAACATATTGGTTCGAAATTTCAAAGGCCAACATGTATTTATCCACCATTCATAAAAAAACAAAGTTACTACCCACCAAACTAGTATTTTGTTTCATTTTCTAATCGTTTTCAAATGAAACTGTCAAAAGGCTTATTGCAATAGTTTGTTTTTGAAATTTGTATGTACGAGTATATAATAAAGGGAATATTTCCTGACATAACATTACCTGGTGTCTGTATTTGGTTCTCGCTGCGTTAGAAAATTTTGACGTCTTGCTTTACCTAATTCGGTCTCGTGCGAAATCAAAATTTGTCACGCTGCTCAAAGCAAACAAAAGCACCTGCAAAGTCATTACAATCTAATATCCTGTATTTGTCGAAGAAGTCTGTGTTTTACTATTTAAAGACCTTGAAGAAGACGACTTTTGAATATCTTGTTGGAAAAGGAGAACATGCTGATAATCAGCTGTTAAAAACCTAATGATTTATGCAGAGAGGGTAAACCATCATTTCATGGACTAGACCTACAGCAATTTTGAAAGCATTGAGAACATAAAAAAGAAGAGAAACTTCTCGGAACGAGTGATTCCTTCTGCTTACACTATAGATCTGCTTATGCGCGTATCAATTATGTTTTAAGCTTTTATGCAAATTGATTGTTCTTAATACTTTAAACATGTTCAAAAACGTTTTTTTTTTTTTTTTTTTCAAGAGGTAGTGGGTTAACTATTTACTGCACAATGTCTCCTCTAACGACCCTGGGAAAGAAGCCTTTTGAAAACATTGTGGGAAAGGAGAAAATGCTGCTAACAAGCATTTTCTCCTGTTCTAACAATGTTTTCTAGTCTATCAAAGAAAAATTGCACCATTTGAGCCACATTGAAATTGTCGTCTGCAAATGCTTTCAATTTGGACAAGGCTAAAATTTTGTCGTCTGGTAAAGGGTTAACATGGTAACGGCTGCCTAAAGTTATCATCAGGAGCATTCAAATGAGTGCCCAAAATGCAGGTAAGTGAAACAAAATAATAATTTGTTTTTTCTTTTTCATCTGCAAATAGCCCTTCATCGTAACTGGTGATACACAGCTTTTAGTACATTGAAACTACAATGTAAACCACCCTCTTTGACCTAAAGCTGCATTTAGGCTGGAGTTTTGTTGTTCATTTCTCTAGGAACTATTTGCAAAGGCCTTCACAAAAGGGTAAAGAAAATGGAATCATGAACAATGATGTGTTTGCTATTCCTCCTCAAAATTACCTCTGTACCAAACGACAAAATCTTAGACTTGTCCAAATTTAAAGGACGCCAAATTAAATGTTGCACAAATGATAGCATTTTTCTCTGTAATGTTAGGAAAAGCATTGTGGTAAAAGTAAAAATGCTGGTCACCAACATTTTCTCCTTTTCCCACAATGTTTTCAAAAACCTTATCTTGCAGGGTCGTTAAAACTCGGAATTGTGTGGTAAAGGGATAGTTAATCTCGGAAAATCAGAGTAAAGAGAAACCCTTAGTCGTTGTGAACTATGTTTCATGACATAGCTATAGACACTAAATGGTTCCAAAAGAAAAAGGCAAAGTTACGCCAACTGTCGCAAGAAATAATCAAGTCAACATCAGAAGCACATTTTAGACATGTCCATTTATTTTTTCCGGATAAAACAGTGCAGAAGAAGTGCTTGATATCAAACTTTCAAGTTGAACTACTTTTCACTACTAAGACTACTACAGATTCTGTTCTGGTGTTGTACCACATCTTCCTGCGCAGGAATACACCATTTCGCGGTTCAACACCTAGACGATGTCTTCATCCTGTACTGCACAGCAAATTTTTAAATTCACCAAAAACTTATAAATGGCATAAAGAACAATCACTTTGAATGAAAAAAGACTGTTGTTGTCAGAGGTACGGCAAAAAATGTGGAAACAGGAGCCATGGCTTGTAACAAGCAATAATTATTGTTCTTTTTCTCACAATATTTTTGCAAAATTTCCAAAATCAGGGACGTTAAAAGCGGTATCAACAAAGCAAATGGTAAACATTATGCCAACAATGATATTAGAGGCGCTTAAGAAAGCCTCAGATTTCTTCAAGGTTGAGTGTTTTATTACGCGCATTTCAAATTTAAATGCATCAATGTGTTAAAGTAATTCTGTAAGGCTGAATAATAAGATTATTTTGCGAAATGGGATTCAATTACCGCAACGGTGAAATATAGACAGCATCGGGAAGTCTCGAGGGAAATTTCGTATTTTGAAGATTTTAACACTTGACCCACACCGTGCTTATCTTGGAATCTGGGTCCGTATTCACCAACCATTCTTAAGAACATTCTTAGTCTTATTCTTCAGATTTTTCCAAATTTGAAAGTAACACACCTTCTGCTTGGCTAAACCGTTTGGTTTAGCCAATCAGAAGGTGTGTTACTTGTAAACTTGGATAATGTTGGAGAATAAGACAAAGACCGTTCTTAAGAATGGTTGGTGAATACATACCCTACTGATGTCCTTTTAATGAAAAGTGTACGAGTTTAAAGGTCAGTATGTACCTTCGTGGAGTGTGGTCTTAGTGTATGCTCTACTAATATTAAACTTCTTAATTCCTAACCTGCTAAATACATGAAATGAAACATGCACGTTCTGTGCAGTCTGATCTTGGTCTACAAAAGGTCCTTGAATCCCGTTTAACCGCCTAAGGGCTAAATTCCATTTACCCGTTTAATATGGCTCTGTGGGTCCTAGAAAGTTTCGTTTCCTTGATATTTCAATTCAGCTTACTGAGAGTTAGGTTGACGAGGAAAGCTTAAACTCTTTTTAAAACGACAAAAAAATTACACTCGACCGAATTGAAAGCACTTGCAGACGACAAATTAAATACAGCCCAACAGATGATTGATTTCTGTATTTCGAACGGTAAAGAAGCAATGTGGATTAAGGTGAAATGCTTGTTATTAGCAATTTCTCATTTTCTCCTCTCCCCACAATGTTTTCAAAAGCCTTCTTCCCCACAGTCCTTAAAACAAGAAGTTAAAGCACAAATTGAAGACAGGATAAAAAGAAAAAATCAGACTGCATGTGTCAAGCAGTGTTGTACTGGATCTACATTGGACACGACTCTGTGTAAGATTTCGATCCAGATTGCAACACTAAAAGAATACGTGTTTTCCTTATTACAATGATCAGGACCCGGTTGGTACAGTAACCGTTCCAGGACCACAAATTCTAGCTCGACAAAACTCTTTCAGTTGAGACCAACTTATGTTACATAATTGGGCCAAAAGGGGGTTTAATGCATCTGTAAAACGTATCGACTTTGATCAGCCTGTGAAGTGCGCGCTGCCTGACCTGGGCCGATACTTTTCGTCATGGGTCAATTATTTGGATGCCCAAGGACCGGTGTACCCCATGATTCAATCGGTTGTTAGACAGAATGAATTTTACAGATCCATAATTGTGTGATAACATGTATAGTATCATGCATCACGGATGCATTGAATTCCCTTTTGCCGGTGCATGGCTCAATTGTATAAGCAAGTTCCTAAAACTTAATCACTCGATGATCGCCCCCTGAAAACCTTAACCAGTGCTCGCGCCGTGATGGGAGTATTTCCAAAGGTCGACCAGATCTTCATGGGGTTCGAGCCCGGATTCTCTGATCCGAGAGGCCGACGCTTGTATCCTTTCACAATTGTCTCCCACTACCCTTTTCTAAGATTGATGTGACAAGAAGTGTTCTTCTCTCACAGCTGAGTATTGTTTTGATTTTATTTACGTGGAAAAGCAGCCGACTGCATGCTGTGGGTGCTGTCCGTTGTGCTGGTAAAACCATTAACCCTTAGGCTGCTAAGTGAGGCTCAGGGACCTTTTGCGGACAGAACGTGCAGTCTGATCTTGGATCTACACTGTCCGATGAGGAGATATCTTGCCACAAAAATACCTAACTGAAACAGCAAAATCTTGGTTTTTAGACTTTTCGCTAGTCTATAGGCATCATGATTGACCCAGAGTCAAAGTAAACAAAAAACCCTACAGTTGCAAAATACTGCCTCACATTAAAATACTTCTTTCTGTTAAAAATCCTAATTCTGTTATATATGACAATATTGACAAAAACTACCACTCCAATTTGAACATGTTTTCTTACAAAGTAATAGATTGAAGAAGATGTCATTTATAAGGTACGAGATCTTTGCTTATATGTAAATTAAGCGACCTATGTAAAGCAGGCTATTATCAGTTATTCCTACACCACTGTAACATTATTAATGAATCTAAAAATAGATACACCTAGGTAACTTGTGGCAAATCCCAGCTGCATTAACTCTCACCGGACAGGGAACCCTTATCATTCCTTCAGTCATTCATTATTTAGGACATTGTGTACGGTTAAACTGTTATGTTAAACTGTTATTTTTTAATGACACTGGGGAAGAATCCCTGGTAACCAGCATTTTCTCCTTTTCCCACATTGTTTTCTGTTCTTTTGGAATCAGGTTTCATCAATTCAGCCACATTTAATATGTGGTCTGCAACAGCTTTATTCGTTTTGTACAGAGTTCACTACATCTTGCACTATTGGATATTGACTTATTGATTGTATGGTGTTTAACGCCGTTTTCAACATTATTTCGGTGATATCATGAAGGCCAGTGCACATATCTATGCTTTTCTGGAGTTTCTTTTACCAGCACCACTGCGACTCAGTGACCTTTTGTGGACAGTGTGTATTTAGATCAGACTGCCGAGAACAGCAGTCTTTTCTTGGATTTACACTATCCGATAAGAGGATACATTTTCTCCAAAATGTAACTTCGAAATAGCAATATTCAGGTGTTTACCATTGGCTTGAAAGTTTCATTTTAAAGCAGGTTAAAGGTTAAACTTAACTGGATGATAGTCATCCAATAGCATGCATAGCCCCGGTAGGTCAGTCGGTAGCATACAGGACATTAGAACAGGAGGTCGCTTGTTCGATCCCCAGCTAGGCCAATTTCTTTCCGAGGATTGATGACAATTATTGAGACAGGATTCATTCCTTTCTCAAGTTTTGACGGTGGTTATGTGGGAAAGCAGCCGCTGGCTTAGAAAGAATATTGTGCGGAGTACTGGTAATACTCCAGGAAAGCATGGATATGTGCACTGGCCGCCGCTATAGAACTAAAATAATGTTGAAAATAGGATTAAACACCATACAATCAGTCAATCAATCAAATTCGCTAGTCTGTAAGTACTTTCAGTACTTTGATTATTATCGGTTTGAAAGTTTCATTTTACTTATTTAGCAGGAATAAAGGTTAACTCTTGATGAACGGAACGGATGGGTGCACTGTCCCCGTCATGTAACTTAACTTGGAAACGCTGTAAAAACGAAGCTAAAACAAACCTTGGAACGCAGTGGTCTCTTTCCCCTTTTGTAAATGAGAAGGCCAAGCAGCATACCGATAAACCAGCAGTGCATCCTGCACCATGGTACAATATAGACATTTTTCCAGTAGTTCCCGCCATCAGACAGCATTCTGCCAATAGAATATTTTATTATACACCTGGGTCCGTATTCACCAACCATTCTTAAGAACATTCTTAGTCTTATTCTCGAGAATTTTCTAAATTTGAAAGTAACATACCTTCTGATTGGTTGAACCAAATGGTTTAGCCAATGAGAAGTTACGTTACCTTCAAAATCCATAATTAGACCAAGAATATTCTTAGGAATGGTTGGTAAATACGAAACCTACAGATGATGGGACTAAAATACGGACGTTATCTAAAACACAAATACAACAGACCGGGGGCCGTATTCGCCAACCATTCTTAAGAACATTCTCAGTCTTTATATTTCAGGTTTTCTAAATTTGGAAGTAACACAACTTATGACTGGCTAAACCAAAAGGTTTAGCCAATCAGAAGTTGTGTTACTTTCAAATTTAGATAATCTTGGAGAAAAAGACAACGAATGTTCTTAAGAATGGTTAGTGAATAGGGGCCCGGGTCTCGTTGCTGGTGTAAAGAGGTTGGCATCAGATTCGACCTTCGGTCTCATCCGATCTGCACCTCTTTACACGCACAACTCAACCTAATCCTAGCACACAGAAATGCAAACTGATGTAATGTTCCTTTTTTCGACGAAAATGTCGAGGTATTTTGATAGCCCCGTTGTAGCGTGCTTCATCTGCATCTGTGCTGTCGTCGTGCAAACTGAATTTTGACAAGTTCACATATGTCCATTATTACTGAACATATTTACTTAAGACTTGGGGTAACTTATTAATTCTTTACCCCATAATCCCGACTGTGGACGACCCTGAGAACGAAGCCTTTTGAAAACAAGGTAGGAAAAAAGAAAATGCTGCAAACCAGCATTTTCTCCTTTCCAAAAAATGATTTCTTCTCTATGCAAAAAAATCAATTTTTTCAGCTACTACTGCTACTACTATTACTACTGCTGCTACTACTACTACTACTGCTGCTGCTACTACTGCTACTACTCTATTGCTGCTGCTACTACTATTACTACTGCTGATGCTACTACTACTACTATTACTGCTGCTACTACTACTGCTGCTACAACTACTACTACTATTTCATCGCCTTCAAAAATTTCTAAAGCTACTACTAGGCCTACTACTTTTACCACTACTGTTAATAATAAGATTATCAATGCTACAGTTCACTCACGTTAAAAAACCTCCTGGATATATGTGCTCCTTCCATAAAGTTATAGCCACTCCGAGAACAGATAGGGATAGGGCTGCAATCCCGCCAAAAAATGGTCGACTGTTGAGATAGAAATATACTTTTCTAGAGTTGCTTAACCCTTTACTGCACAATCCCGAATTTTAACGACCCTGGGGAAGAAGGCCTTTGAAAACATTGTGGTGAAAGGAAAAAAATGCTGGTAACCAGCATTTTCTCCTTCTCCCACGTTTTCTTGCCTTTAAAGTAGAAATTTCATGTTTTTAATGACAATTAATATGTCGTCTGCAAATGCTGTTCAATTAGACAAAGCTACGATTTTGTCGTTTAGCAAAGGACTAACCCTTGCCTAAACAACCATATTTTGACTTCCAAATTGATATGAACTGCAGATGACAATATTTGAAATTGTTGCAAATGAGTTGTAGTTCCTTCCTTCCTTCCCTCCCTCCCTCCGTCCGTCTGTCCGTCATCCATCCATTTATCCATTCATTCATTCATTCATTCATTCATTCATATACATGTAGTTTCTGTCTTTTTTCAATGTTTGACCTATACTTACATATGCATAATCACCAGGACAATGGGTGAAACAACGTAGAACTGCATATCATTGGCTAGATACCAGGACCAATTTATACACTGGAAAATAGAAATAATCAAAGTACTTAACATTTTACCAAACTGAAAGAATTTGCAATAGAAAAAAAAAATATGTGTTTTCAAATGACTTCTTCATGAGGGTCGTTAAAAGTTTGGATCATTTGAAAAGGCCCGTATTCTGAATTAATTCTTTGTAGAATTACTTTCCTTCAAAGCGCTTAGTACTGATAAAATTGTTTATGTGATCAAATTATGGCCAGTCTTCTCTTTTGAGGACAGTGTAAATCAAGAACAAAATGCACAGACCATGCACTCTGGGACATCAAGGCAGACGTCAAGACAAAACACAGAGACAGACATCCATACAAACATCCAGGACACACATCCTGTACACATGTCCAGATAGACATCAGACACCCAGACAGAGGTTCTGACAGACGTCCATGAAGATGTTCAGACTGACTCCTAGAAAGCCAGGCAGACGTTCGGGCAAACACCTACGTGGACGTGCAGAAAGACATTTATACAGACTTCGAGCAAACAAGAGGACAGACTTCCTTACAGACATCCACAGAGACCCAAACATGCATCCAGACAGACACACAAACAGCTGTACAGACAGACACACAAACGGACGTACAGACAGACAAGCAAACAGTCTGACAGACAGACACCTGAACAGATGTGCATACAGACACCCAGACAGACGTACAGACAGACACACAAACAGACACATGTACAGACATCTAAACAGACGAAGGCTACAGCCAGACCTCCAGTAAGAAACCTAGACAGAAAATAAGACAGAGGTCCTGACTGACACCAAATGGCTCCAAGATGGTCATCCAGACAGACCACAAGACAGAGATTCAGACAGACTGATAGACAGACATCCAGAGACACACAAAGGTAGACACCCGGACAGACCTCAAGACAGAAGTCCTAACAATGGTCTATACAGGCGACCAGACAGAAACCAAGACAGACAATTGACAAACGACCAGGCAGACATCCTGACAGACATCAAGACAGACACCGAGACAGATAACCAGAAAAAAAGTCCTGAAAGAAGTTCAGGCAATCGTCTAGACGGACATCCAGAACGAAGTCTAGAACGATGTCAAATGTACATCAAGACAGACGCCCCTAGAAATATCCAGAAAGACACCCGAAAAGTGTCCAGAAGACAGCTATATAGATATCAAGACGGAATGTCTGCCTGGAGGTCAGTTCGGACTTATTGATAGGCGTCTGTCTGGAAGTCTTTTTTGAATGTTTGTCTTTACATGTATGTCTGTGAAGTGTCTGTCTTGACGTCTGTCTGAAGTCTGTCAGATTGTCTGGGTTTCTGTCTGGACTTGTTTGTAAGTGTCTGCCTGGACGTCTGTCAAGATGTTTGGGACACCTATTCGGACATCAAGACAGACATCCGCAAATACATCAAATCAGAGGTCCAAACAGAGATCTATGTACACAGGCGGTCAGACAGACACAAGGCAGACACCAGAAAAGCATAAGATAGACGTTCAGACAGACGTCAAGAAGGACACCAAAACTTAATTCCAGAAGTCCAGAAAAAATGTCAGGAAAACATCATGACAGACACAAAGACAGACACCCAGATAGACATCCTGACAGATAAAAAGACAGACACCAGACAAATATATAGACAGAAATCCAGACAGAAAAAAGTCAAGAAAGAAGTCAAAACAGACGTCAGATATCCGCCTGAGCGTCTGTCTTTGTGTCTGTCTGTGTGTCTGTCAGAATGTCTGTATGAACATATAATATAATCTTGATATCTGGATGTCTGTCTATACACAATCATATCCGGATGTCTGTCTGTAGGAAGCCAGTCTAGATGAATGTCTAAGTGTCTGTGTAGACTTCTGCGTGATTGCCTGTCTGAATGTCTATCTTGATATCTGTCACGACGTGTGTAGGGACGTCTTGGTGGATGTCAAATTGGATGACTGTCACGGTGTCTATCTTGACTTCTGTCTGGGTGTGTGTCGGGTTGTGTGTCTGGTGTCGGTCATATCGTCTTTGCTGGAGTTTATTTGGACGCCTGGTTGTCTAAGTCTGTCTGTGTTCGTCTGGACGTATGTCTGGTCCTCTGTTTGGATGTTTGAATACGTCCATACACATAGAAAGATATACAGACAGACGTAGGGACATAAAGAAAGACAGACAGAGAGACAGGCCTACAGAGATGCATGTGGGTTTCGGGCGGACGGATGGACGGACGAATGGACGGACAGACAGACGGACACAGACAGACAGACACGTACTTGTTTGTCAACTTTTACGAGATTATTGATATAGAGAAGATTCGTCCACCACGTTATTCTGCAATCTTCGATCTCCTGTATTCGGTTCGGAGTGAAAGGACCAGCCATGAGGTAACGATACAAACAGGTTAATGTCATTACCACAATCATGTAAATCGGGGTAAGTCTGCAAATAAACAGCAAGAGTTGTATAGTTTGTCCCATTCGCCACAATGTGGTCAATTACGTAACTACATCTAACCTCGTCCGTGTCAAGAATGCTTTCTATTAACATTTAGGCTACAAAGCGCGACTCGCGGACTTTTTGCGGACAGTGTAGATCAAGATCAGACTGCACATAGCGTGCATTCTGATCGTGGATCTACGTTGTTTGATAAAGAGATGTTTTCCCAACCGCCATAACTTTGAGATACAAACATTTTGGGTTTTACCATCGACTTGAAAGTTTCGCTTACGTTCTTAAGCAGGATAAGTGTTAAACTACTGTCAATTATTACTCGTGCCGTTGTCTGCGCAGGTCACTATTCTTCGAAGATTTGACCTGTCTACTATGACGCATCACAATCCTGTACAGGACAAATATTAATACACGGCACGTAAATTGCCGCTTAAAAAGTGCAGGCGGAAATGGCAATAAATAATACGTCTGTGGAAAAATCATGCCAATTTTTTTGTTACAAATTTCAAAAAAAAAAAAAATACTGATTTCAAACGGGGAAAATACTTTTTATAAAAATACCAATTGTTTACCGCAAATCTTGGTAGACAGTTTCTAAATATAGACATGGGGAAAACAAATATTTGTGCAGCAGACTGCGTTATCAGTAACATGCGTCCTTTATGTGGTATCATTTTCAAATACATATGAGCCATGCTCTGTGAAAATGGGGCTTGATGCATCTGCAAAAAAAGTATCGACCCAGGTCGCAGGCTGGCATGGGCCGAAACTTTTCGATATTGGTCAATTTTCTGTATGTCCCAGGACCAATCTACCTCATGATTCAGTCGGTTGTTCGGCAAAATGGATTTTATGGATCCATCATTATGTGATGACTTGCTTTGTAAAATGTATCACGGAAATGCATTAAGCCCCCTTTTGTCAGACCACGGCTCATATATGTACAACAAACTTTATGTGGGATGGTACTCAAATGCATGTAATTTCTTTATGTAATGAATAAAGACAGAACACCAATTGTAAAGCGACAAACTCGCTAACACCAAATTTGTTCCTTTTTGCTGCATAAAACTTTCTAAGTTTATCCCTGGGAAAAAGAGAAAAGTATCTATTTTTATAGCAGTTAGCAGTGTTTAGAAAAAAATAATTCGCATTATGAAAATTAAAAAAACCACTCTTTTAAGATTAACAGATTTAAGTAAGGTAGCTTCAGTGGCGTTTTTTTTTTTTTACCTCCAAAACCGGTGAAAATAAAACATTAGGCTGTCCCCAAGCGTGCAGGCTTTCTTCTTTTTGGCTCTTTCCTTAAGTTGTAACCAAGTCATCAAAAAAGCGCTGAAAACAGTAACATTCCGACTGTAAAGATTCTATAGATAGAAATCTAAAAAAAAAAAAAGTACTAAGAGTACTCGTTTTATATGATTTTATCTGTTGTTTCTCTTTCATCTCCAGAAGTCGTATTCATCAACCATTCATTAAATCTAAATTTAAAAAGTAACCAAACTTCTGCCAAACCATTTGACATTGCGAGTCAGAAATTGTGTTACTTCCAAATTTAGAAAATTCTGGAGCGTTAGACAAAGAATGGTTGGTGAAGACGTACCCAGGTTTGGGATTCGACATCTTCACGCATGTGCCATACAAAAGCTGTTTGGCAAAGAAAAGGTAAACCATATAGAAGAAAATAACATCTGTCACAGTGATATGGCCGAGTTACTTTTGGCCAAGTCCAGAAACTCAGTCAGTAACGTACAGAGCTTAAAATCAGGGGTTGCTAGTTCGAATCCCCGTTTGGCCAAATTCTGTCCGGGGTATTGATGATGGTTATTGCGACCAAATTCATTCCTGTCTCACCGCTGATCATTGTTTAGACGACGGTTACCGGCAGTAGCTTGGGAAAATAAATGTGCGGATCAACGGTAAAAGGAACTCAAGGAAATCATGGATAGGGGCACTGGCCCCAGCGATGTATCTCAAATAATGTTAAAAACTCTTAACCAAACGACAAAATTATAGACTGGACCAAATTGAAAGCATTTGCAGACGACAAATTAAATGTGTCGCAATTAATGGAATTTGTGTCCGAAAAAGTAGAAAGCATTGTGGGAAAAGGAGAAAATGCTGGTTACCAGTATTTTTTCCTTTTTCCCACAATGGTTTCAAAAACCTTCTTTCTACAGGGTCGTTAAAAGTCGGGATTGTGTGGTAAAGGGTTAATAAACAACACTGTTAAAAAGAAAAGTTAAACCGAATGCAAACGAAATCAAAGGACTCAAAGTTCTGGAAAGCGGATTTGTGGAGTACCATAAGCCGTAATATGTTGTAATAAAGAAATAAGATCACATGCAACACATGTGCAATTATTCTAAAATAGAGTTAGCAAGGACAGGGAAAGTCAAAATTGCTCTACTAAGTGGGCCGCGCAGTAACTGTTATTGGAGAGGTCATCAGACCTCTCCAACAGTGGTGAGTTTAAAAGGCAGACTGCCTCAGAAATTGTTGCCTTACTCCATGCTTTTCTGCGAAATCGTTTTGATACACAGTCTATTTCATCATGGTTTTATAAATAAACCGAAATCAAAAAACTGAAATAGGAAATAGACGTGTTTTGTTTTTTATTTGACGGATTTCAAAAAGGATTTGTTATATTGATTTGATTTCAAATGACCTTTCCAGTGGTTGTAATTTTTCATTAAACAAATAAAGCTACACACACACAAAAAAAAGAATTTCGTTAAAAAAGAGAACACCGCGGGAAAAGATCACGCGACTTGAAAACGTGGGAAATAGGTCTCGTGTCTGTCATGTAATGCAGAAGAATTTTCTTATTTTTACACAGCGGCGATCATATAATGCCTTACTTATTTGTTTATATGTACCAAAATATATTGGAAATTAAAAGCAGTAAGCTATTTGAAAACATTGATGCTGACCTCTCCTGGCTTCTTTTTTAAAGAAGCCAACTTGTTCTATTGCTGTTTGTGGAGCGGTAATTTGATCCGACAAGCGTGAATGACAGTATATTTGGTTCAAACCGATATCATAGTACAGTGTGAGCGCACATGCTTCATTACGCATGTTGTATTTGGTTCCGGTCAGAACGATCACAGGAAGCGGATTTGCTATACAAATACGCTAAAAACGAACAATTCACGGACAAATTTTTACCTCATAACAAAAAATGTATCCACAGCGTACCCTGCCGCGATGACAGCCTGGAAGGTAAACTTTTGCAGCACCATTGGGAAGTCCAGCATATTATCTTCAAGAAACCATGTACAATGTAATGTAGTAGAGCGGTCTTACCTCTTTACCCGTCGAGAACATTTCAGAATCAGCGTTTCCTAAATTTCCAACAATGTTTTCTACTTATTCAATGGAGCCTTATTTAATTTGTTGTTTGCAAATGCCTACAGTTTGGACAAGTCTCCAATTTGTCGTTTGCTAAATAGTTAACTATCATAAGCAGAACATCTGGATCAGACTGCCGATCTTGGTTTGCTCTCTTTGAAAGAAAATTTAGGGCCAATATTCACTAACCATTCCTAAGAAAAACCTCAGTCCAATCATGAAGAATTTTCCAAATTTGGAAGTAAGGTAATTTCATATTGGATAAACCATATGAGCCATGCTCTGTGTAAAAGGGGCTTATTGCGTTCGCAAAAAGTATCGATTCAGGTCCGCCTGCGCATTCCGCGCAGGCTAACCTGAGCAGATACTTTTTGCTATAAGTCAATTTTCTGCATGTCAAAAGACCATTCTACCACATGATTTGGCCGGTTGTTGGGCAAGATGGTTTGTATGGATCCATGTCTATGTGATAAATTGCTTAGTATGATGCATCACGTAGATGCATTAAGCCCCATTTTGCCAGACCATGGCCTATGTGGTTTTTGCCAGTAAAGAATTTACACAGATTTACTTTCTAAATCAAGAATTATACTAAAATGCAATTTAGGATGGTCAGAGAATATGGTTGCAGAATGCTCGACTTGCAGGACACTGTTTTTATTTTGGCACAATATACATAGTAAAAAAAAAGTTTTGCAATCCCTGTGTATTTTACTGGGTTTCATTTTCCTGGTGTGAATAATATAAAATGGGCTAAAAATTTAATTATTACATTCCGGCTGGTGCATACATCCAACAGACCAGTCTTTTGCCTATGAATTGAACTGAACTGAGGTATCCCTTGACCTCATTTTACGTAGGAACTTTTTGCTTAAATATTACTTTCAAAATTAAGAAAAAACGGGAGGCTTTTAAGTTTTGTTAAAACTGGAAAATCAATGTTGGAATACGTAAAGCTTGCAACAGGTTGAAAGTGACCTGCAGAGGATGGGCACACACAATCAGGCATTATTGCGTATTTCCGCCCTGGGCTTGCAGAAAAGCTTGCAGTCTGCGTCTCATACCTCTCACAAGAGTGTGAAACAGCTCGGTCAGTAGTTGCTGCCTTGAGGTCAAGGGATACCTCAGGTCAGTTCACTTCAGTGGCAACAGACTTGTTTGTTGATGTATGCAGCAGTCAGATTCTAATTTCCAACCCATTTCATATCATTCACGCCATAAAATCAAAAACACAGGGGGTGCAACACTATTTTACTATGTATATTTGCTGAGTCCGGTGGCTCAGTTGGTAGCGTACAGGACTTGACACTAGGAGGTCGTCGGTTCGATTTCTCTGCTCGGCTTGGTCTTTCTGAGAGTTGATGATAGTCACTGCGACCGGGTTCATTCTTCTCTCACCGCCTAACATTGTTTCGACGATGGTTATATGTGAAAGAAACTTGACAGGAATATTGTTCGAAATACTGGTAAAACTTCAAGAAAGTATGGACATGTGTACTGGCAGACCCATTATAAATGAACTAATTTTGAAAACAGCGTTAAACACCATGCAAATAAATATACAAACAAATAAACAAACAACGAATCAACCAAACAACAACTCAATTAATCAGTCACTCACTCACTCACTCACTCACTCCAAACCAAACCAAACCAAATCAAACCAAACCAAACCAAACCAAACAAATCAAATCGAATCAAAATCTTACTTGTTGTGAAGAGGTCCCGATTTGAGATAATGCCGTAATTATAGCTGTGCCCAAGGACGACCCAAGTCAAGCTTAGAAAGCGAATCCCGTGTATACAGCCAATGGAATTCGGATTGGATTTGGCATTCAGAAGTCGCGGTATGTTGGAATATGCCGAAAAACTCAAAAATATACCGTCAATAACTGGAGCTGCAATGAAACAACAGCAGGAAAAAATGAGCCATACTCTGTGAAAAGGGGGCTTAATGCATTTGCAAACATCTGCTATTGGTCAATTTTCTGTATATCCAGGGACCATTCCAACTCGTGATTCAGTTGGTTGTGAGACGAGATGTTTTTTTATGAATCCATAATTATGTGACGACTTGCTTGATATAATGCGTCACGGAGATGCATTAAACCCTCATTTTGCCAGAGCATGGTTCAAATGTAATGAAAATAGGATTACTTAATAAATGCAAATAGTATATATTTGAGAATAAAGTACTTTTTTAAAAGAATGATATGATTTGTCTTTAAAAGGGTAAAAACTATAAAAAAAAAAAAAAAAAAATGGAAACAATAGAAAATGCCTATTAACATGGAATACTGTCCTAGTCTATGTTTTCTAAACAAGGTTATTGCTGAAAACGGATGAGAAATCAAACAGTCTGTAAAGAAAAACATAGAGATAGAAGGAAAGGCAGAGCGAAAGAGATTACGAGAGAAAGAAAAAGGAAGAGTGAGGGACAGGCGAACAGAGGGACTGAAGGAATTGAGGAGGGGGAGAGGGAAGGAAGGAAGGAAGTATTTGAACTGACCCTCCGGTTTGACTTGCTCTAGGGAAGCCTTTGTGTTTCCGGCCTCCGTCAAACCATTCACTGGTTGTTTGTTAGGACTTTGTCCATTGTTCATGACGACAATAGAAGCGCCATTGCTCATCTTTTCTGTTTTGTAGCTATCGTCCTCGCGATGGTGAACGTATCCGCTCGGTAACGGCACCTCGACAACATCAAAACCTGTGAGAAAACATTGATTGATTGATTGCATGATTGGTGGCTCGGTTGGTCAATTGATTGATTGTGATAGATAGATAGATAGATAGATTTCGGCGACAATTTGATTATTAATGTATATCAGTAGTAAAGGAGGGTAGCAGCGGGACACGGAGGCGCCGTGTCCCGCTGCTACCCTCCCTGGTGTCCGAAACTGGGGTATTTTGTCCCGCTGCTACCCTACCCCAGCTCGTGGTAGGGTAGCAGCGGGACAAATCTTGTCCCAAAATGTCAATTTACCCTTATCTCTCCCTTAACCCTTCTAAAACCCTTTTAAAATCCTTTTAAAACCTTCTAAAACCCTTATCGCAGTCCTTAACGGTTGTTGTAACCCTTAACGTTTTGCTGCAACCCTTAACTTTTACACAGACAAGGGCTCTGTATGACTTATAAACCGGATCAGACTGGTTCAAGCAGAGACTCTGTTGGAGTTAGTCTGATCTTGATCTACACTGTTCGTCTTGGTCTTTCTCTATCATCGTTCGCCTCTGTAGGACTTAGTCTTTTCTCCATCTTCGTTCGTCTCTGTAGGACTTAGCCATTTCTCTGCTTCCGTAGGACTTAGCCATTTTTCTATCATTGTTGGACTTAGTTTTTCTCCTTCGTTCGTCTCTGTAGGAATTAGCCATTTCTCTATCACCGTAGGACTTAGTCTTTTTTCTCCACGATAGGTCTATATGGGTACTGGCAGGTCCTCGGGGAAAACACATCGTGTTGGACTTAGTCTTTCACGATATGGGTTATATTCCATATCGGTTATGGTTCAGGCAAAAAGAACAATCGATGGACTTAGCCTTTTCACCGCCTTTGTTCACCTTAGGCTTTCTCTATCACCGTCGGACTTAGTCTTTTCTCTACCTTTGATCGACTTAGGCTTTCTCTATCTTCGTGTGGCATGGGAGGAGGAGTATGGAGGAGTGAGGAGGAGTGAAGAGGAGGAAAGGAAGAGTGAAGAGGGCTTGTTGGACTTAGTCTTTTTTTTTTTTTTTTTTTTAGTTTTGGAGTATTTGGAGTGTAACTCTCTCTGTTCAGTTGAAGAAAGACCTATTGGACTTAGCGACACTGACAATTCTCAAAAGATAGACTTCCTGGATATTGGATAGTCCTGAAAAGGACTGTTTTGTTTTTGGAGATTGTACTGTCTTATTGTCTTTTCTGCGTTTTGTTCTTTCTCGTCTAATGACAGCAACCGAAATTCTCATGACAGATGCGACAACTCCCAGTTCTTTTTGTAATTGTCATTTCCCCGTCATTCGTAGTGATCTTTCTCCCAAATTTAACATCAACCAATCTCGTCTTGGTGTACTTTTTGATTTATTCGTGCTGCTCGAGAGTCGAATGACTATAGAAGAAGTTCGCTGGTTTTTTGGTGGAGGGGTTGACCTACTTTGACTCAGAATTAACGTTAGCCAATCGTTAGCCTCGTTACATTTTTGGAGCTGACACTCTTTTAATGTTGTAGATAGATCATATAGTACGTTATGTTTTATATACATGCTTTCGCCCACGTTCGCGCTCTTAATTCTAACGCAAAGTAGGTCAATTCCCCTACCAAGCTATAAAGCCAGCGATTTTTTCTATGGATCATTTTCACGACAGAGCTGTCCGAATTCTGCTGTGGGTTGTTCTGTGGGAAGAAGGTTGAGAAAACGGCAGGAGTCGAGACTTCTCTATCTTTTCTCTGAATTTTGGTATTAACTTGCTCGGATAGTTAATTTAATACCAATCCAGAGAGATGGTAAAAAAACAGTTCTTTTCAGGGCTAACCAATACCCAGAAAGTTCTATCTTTCAAATTGTCTAAAAACAAAAAGTCAAGTCCTATACATATGTTTTTATATTTTTATTTAAAAACTTTTTGTATAATGATCATTTTCTGAGTGTGAGAAATATATACAAAGCTGTGAGAAAAAACGTTGAACTATGAAGAATATATACAAAGCTGTGAGAGAACAAATGAATCATTTTTGAGTGAGAGAAATATATACAAAGCTGTGAGAACAAATGAATCATTTCGAGTAAGAAAAAAAAAAAAAAAACCAATTGAATCGTTTTTGAATCGTTTTTTGAAAATGCTGCCACACATTTTACAATTCACTATTACGGTTGTTTTTCAACACAATATCTGGGCAACTTTTACTCCTGTGTTTTTTTGAATTGTAAAGGAATCGGTTTTCCTTTTTCTTCACAACGTCGGATTCCCATTTACGTCTCAATTCCATATCTGAGCAGATCTTCAATTCTTCTCGTCGAATAAGCTTTACTGGTGGGACTTTTTTGTTTTTCCCCTCTCCAGACACTGAAGAGGCTTTCTTGTTTTGGTCCTTTCCAGACACTGAAGAAGCTTTCTTGTTTTTCCCCTCTCCAGATAACCTTTCTGAAGAAGGCTCGTTGTTTTGGCCGAGTATAAGAGTGTCCTCTGAAGAAAGTTTATTTTTTTGTGAACTTTGTCGCGATTTATCATGTATTTCTATCGGCTCTCTGCAGATCTCTGTATCGCTGATATTTGTGTTGTCATTCTCCATATTTTCGATCTGAATTTCAGTCGATGAGGTTGTAGCCTGTGGTGAACTTGTATTCCATTTATTGTCGATAGCTTTATATGATAATAGAGCCCCAACGTATTTCATGTGCTGGAATTCACCACCAGTTTCCATTGTTTCCGAAATTTTGACATCGTGACTATGGGGGTCCACGAAGACATAAACGAATCTCCACATCTGTTTTTCTTTTTCTGGACATTGTCTGGCCCAGTGTCCTGATGTGTCGCATGTAAAACAAATATCCGTTCTCATATCACCCACTCCATGGCGTTTGTCGAATGTTGACTGATCCAGGACTCTGGTGACACGATAGACATCTTTTTCTGCGAAATGTTGGTGGGATAGAAATGATCCCACGTAGTTACCAGTATGGTAAACTTGATATCTTGACGGTATATTGGTGATCTCATAATCGTGGGTGTATGGGTTAACATACAGATACATTCTCTTTGGTGTTGTACTTTGTAGCTTGAACTCACTCATTTTTTTCTACCAACTGTCCTGTTCGAAATCTTTCCGAGGAATGATGAAGATTTCAAGCGTAACGTCTCTTTTTATACTCGATTGATCTGAAAAATGTTATAAAAAAGCTAGGATTTTTTTAGTTCTGGGTTATTGTTTGACTTACAATCAACCATAAAACAATGTCTAAAAGATTAGTACCCTATTCAGACAGTACAAGTGACGATGAGTCAATTCACCCAATATCAAAAAAGAGAAAAAAATTACTACCGGCAAAAAAAAGAAAAAGAATCCTAGTCTATCCAGATAGTAGTACCAATGATGAAAGCGACAATGAGGGAATTTCACCGTTAACCAAAAAATGTAAACCATTGAAAGAAGAAAGTGACGGTGAAAGTGATTTCTCCTCAACGAAGGAAAAATCTTTGAAAGAAGATGTTGAATCGTTTTCACTCAAGAAAAAATCTTTGAAAGAAAGTCACGATGAGTCGTTTTCGCCCAAGAAAAAACCTGAGCGAATGAATGTGGACTGTACCAGCGAAGACGAGAAATCATTGAAAGAAGACAAAAAATCTTTGAAAGAAGAAGACAAAACATCTTTGAAAGAAGAAAGCGAGCCATTTTCGTCCAAGAAAGAAGAATCTACTTCAGACCCGAGAAGTCTAGATATGAAAAGTCTATACACCTTAACAGAGATGGGAAAAAAGAAGTCAAGGAAATTCAAAACAGATCCCATGTATTGGAGGCGTCTTTTAAGAAATTCGATGAGTTACCACCACAGCAATTGACCGTCGTATTTGACGATGTTATCCAACAAATCGTTCAAAAGTTAAAGGCTGCATCGAGGGATATGATTAGAATTAGCATCAATCACCCCTCATTGGCTATAGGGATTCATATTCCCTTTCTATACGTAGAAGAGTTAGAGAGTCATACTATGTTGGACGAAATTGAAAAAGTTCTACAGTCGAATGAGGAATTCGTCTTGAACGATGGTCGCATGACATTCGATATCACACATACGATACCTCCAAGTGGGAGTGGTAAAAGACTTTCAGCAACAGAGCTATTGGATTCGAAAGTTTTTGCAAAAAAGAAACACTCGATTATTGAAATTAACAATTGTGACCATCTATGTTTTGCAAGAGCGGTTGTTGTAGGGATTTATCACCATGAACGCGAAAACACCCAAACATGGAATCGAAAATGGGATCTCATCAAAAGATCAAACAGGCCCCTTCAAAAGACTGAAGCTGAGAAGTTGATGAATGAAGTTGGAGTTTCGTCAACACGGCCTGTAGGGATTGAAGAATACAAAAAAATTCAAGATTTCTTGTATGAAAAAGACTATGTTATTAAAGTCCATCAACAGCAATCGAGAGTGGAGAAAGTATTTGAACATCCAGAAGTGAAAGACAATAGTAAAATCATACATTTGTACTTACATCAAAACCACTATGATTACATCAAATCCATCACAGGGTTTCTTGATTGTGGTTATTATTGTGAGTTCTGTGACACACGTTACAAGAATCGGGAAGACCATACTTGCTCAAAGATCTGTAAAGGCTGTTTTCGTGCTGGAAAATGTCCATCAGAATCAAAACATTACGTCTGTTCTAATTGCCATAGACGATTTTTCAGTGCAGAATGCTTGAGAAATCACAAAACACTTCAAGGTAAAGAGAAGAAAACCATTTGTGAATTAGTGAAACTTTGTTCAAAATGTGGAGGTCAGATTTCTGACAGAAAGAGAAATCATGTCTGTAAGGGAAAGAAAAAATGTCATAATTGCAAGAAAATAGTTGACTTTTCTCATCGCTGTTTTATTCAACCTTACCAGAGTAAGATGAAGCATGACAGCGACGATGAAACGAGTTCTTCTGTAGTCAAAAAGCCCTTGTTCATTTTCTTTGATTTCGAATGTCAGCAAGACACGGGAGTACACATTCCGAATTACTGTATTGCACACCGAGCCTGTGCTGAATGTATCGATAAACCACTTGATTTTCATTGTTCCACATGCAGTGAATTTGAAGAAGGGAGAGAAGTTATTTTTCAAGGAAAAGAAACTTTGAAGCAATTCTGCAATTGGCTCTTTACAAAGCATCATAAAGGAATCACGGCTATTGCCCACAATCTAAAAGGTTATGACGGCCAATTTATTCTCGACCACATTATCAACGTCGGGATGAAAGAACCAGAACTGACCATGAATGGAAATAATATTTTGAAGTTAGAACTGAATGGCGTGTGTTTGATCGATTCCTTCAGTTTCATGAACTTTGGCCTGGCGAAATTCCCAGCAACGTTTGGACTTCAAGAAATGAAAAAAAGTTACTTTCCTCACTGGGCAAATACAGACGAATTCTGGGATTACGTCGGACCCTACTTGGACATGACTTATTACAAACCCGACTCAATGTCTGAAGAGGCTAGATCGAATTTCATACTCTGGTATAATGACAAAGTTCAAAGCGGTGAGGAATTCAATTTTCAAAAAGAGATGGAGTTGTACTGTCGATCCGATGTTGATATCCTAAGACGAGGCTGTGGCGAATTCAGAAAGTTGTTCATCGAACAGAGTGACTTTTGCCCATTTTCAGAGGCATTTACCATAGCCGGTGCCTGCAACAAGATTTGGCGAAAAGATTATCTGCCAAAAGATCAAATAGCTATCATTTCAAGCAAAGACCCAGCCAAACGCCGCTTTTCTATGAAAGCGATACGTTGGATTCAAAGCATCGCTATGGAAAAAGGCATTCATATTCAGCATGCCAGAAATGGTGGCGAATTTCAAATTGGGAAATACAGTGTAGACGGTTTTCACCGACAGTCAAACACTGTCTAAGAATTCCTCGGAGATTTATTTCATGGTTGCCAGAAATGTTTTAAGGATCGAAAACATATCAATCTTTTCGATGGAAAAACAATGGATGAATTGTACAACAGGACTATTGAACGGCTAGAAACCATCAAAAGAAGGGGGTATAACGTCGTGACCATATGGGAGCACGAATTCGACGCCAAGATGAAGGAGAAAGAGTATAAAAAACTCATTGAAAGTCTATATCCGAACTGTGACCCCATCGAGCCAAGAGAGGGTCTGGCTGGAGGTAGATGTAATGCAATAAAAATTGCCTATGATGTTGAGGAAAGCAGTGAAAAGGAAAGCAAGTATATTGATATTTGCTCTCTGTATCCTTACGTCTGCAAGCATAAATTCTACCCTGTAGGCCATCCAACAATCTTGACTCCTGAGAACATTGACATGAAGAACATTCGCCAGTATGAAGGACTAATTAAATGCAAAGTTCTATCCCCAACTGGTTTGTTTCATCCCGTTCTCCCAGTTCACTGTAACAACAAGATGATGTTTCCACTTTGTATGAAATGTGCACAAGAAAGCTCAAATGTTTGTAACCATGAAAAAGAAGAGAGAGTCTTAGTTGGAACTTGGGTTACATTCGAACTGTTCAAAGCTCTCGACTGTGGTTATCGGCTGATGTATGTGTATGAAATCTGGCATTTCGACTCTGTTTCGGACCAATTCTTTAATGGGTATGTGGACAATTTCTTGAAAATCAAGCAAGAAGCCAGTGGCTATCCTGGCTGGTGTCAGACAGACTCAGAAAAGGAACAGTTTATTCGCGACTATGAGGAAGCCGAAGGGATTCGTCTCGATCCAAAATGCATTCAAAAAAATCCAGGCAAAAGATCATTTGCTAAGATTATGCTGAACTGCCTTTGGGGGAAATTAGCACAGCGTGAAAACATGAGCAAGACAAAATACATCAGAGAACCGTCTAAATATTTCGACTTGATTACCGATCCAAAATACACGGTAAAGTATGTGGAAATCTTTGACAACGAGTGCCCATTCGTCTTGGTCAACTATGAAGAAAAGATGGACTTTATCGAAACGCATGCTACAGCCAACGTTATTGTAGCGTCCTACGTAACAGCTTATGCAAGGTTGGAATTGTACAGAGTTCTTGAAAGACTGGGGGATAGAGTTCTGTATTTCGATACAGACAGCTGTATGTACATTCATGATCCTGAATTGTGGAACCCTCCCATCATTAACAGCAGGCTAGGAAAATGGACCGATGAAGAACCTGATTGCAAAATCACTCATTTCAGAGGCTTAGGACCTAAGAATTATGCTTACAAAATGAGAACAAAAGATGGAAAAGAAAAAAGCAAATGTAAAGTCAAAGGAATTACTTTGGATCACAATACAAATCAGCTGGTGAATTTCGACACCTATTCAAAATGTGCTTTGGATCGCACAGTAGAAATTAAAGTTCAGTATGATTGTAGAATCAAAAGACATAGAGATAGAACAGTTACCAGCGAAGCACAGACAAAAACGTTTCGCTCTGTATATACCAAAAGAGTGATTGTAAACGATACTGATACTGTACCCTATGGACATAAAAGTTTGAGGGTATAAATAACTGTAAGAAAACAAATTCCGTGTTACATTGTTTTGAACAGTCAAAGTAAGACGTTTTTAAAAACAGTGGAGAAATTATTACTAGTGAAATCATGTCAAGTGAAATGCTGTCTTTGCCGATAGAACTACGTGAAAAAGTTTATAGAGATCTCATCCATCTGCACACGCTCCATGAACAACTGCAACATGACATTAAATTTCGCTGTGTGAAACTTTGGATAGATAAATTGCATAAGGGAATTGCAAAAGGAGAAACATCCTGTAAAATGTATGGTATACGCGACTTTATTGTAATGATGGTGGACGACTCAGATTTCAGCTTCACTCTCAAAGGCTATTTAGCAGTTCGCATGGTGAAAGACAGCTATATTGTTAAACAAATGCAAACCACAAGTCGATGGCGATTCGTTATCATAGGAAGACCAGAAGAAAGTTTTCTGAGCGTAGTGAAAATGAAGTCGGTTCTGTTTAACTTTTACTTACGCTACAAAAGAGGATCTATTCAAGACAGTGAGGAAACAGTGGATGCCCTAGAAGGCTATATTCTGTTTGATAGAGATGTAACAAAAGAAACCGTATTTTCATCTCTTTCAACAAAACTCGTTTCTAAACATGCTTTTCCATTTACTGGGTTACGTGAATGCAGCGAGTTGGACTGTATATATCCAATGTTTTTGGGTAATGAACATCTGCACAAAGTTATTACGGAACATGAAGACAAGTGGAAAAATCGAGGTATTTGTGAATTCGCATTGTTGTAGATAAAAACTGTATTGTCAGTAATGTTTTGTATATAATGTATCTTCGATGTTTTGTATATAATGTATTGTAAAAATTGGTTTGTAAAAAATGCTTTGTATAAAATGTCTTTGTAAAAATTGTCTTTGTAAAAATGTTATAGTGTTAGAACGTTTTGTTTTAAAAATTTGTTTTTAACGACGATGTTTTTAAAAATCTGTATTGTCAGAAATATTTCAATAATGTATTGTAACTTGAATAAAACTTAAATAAAGAAAAGGATTTAAAAAAGTCGTATGTTTTAATTTCTTCCCAAAAAGAACAGAGTTGGAAAAATGTAGATAGATCATAAAATGATTAAAAACAAAGCCCGTGTGTTTTTATTTCTTCCCAAAAAGAGTTGGAAAAAATGTAGATAGAAAATAACATTCTATGTGAATGAATTTTCTATCTACATGCTCTCACCCAATACTAAGACAATCCCCAAACTATAAATTGGTGGCGAACTTTCTCTATAACCATTCGACTCTCGATTCTCGAGTAGTGCGAATAAAACAACCTGTTAATGGAAAAATGGATTTCAACTTAGACGATCCCTCACTACAGGTTGAAAACAATGAAGATATTCTATCGACAGCCATGAATTCAACATTCATTGACCCGATGACAGGATCGGATAACGAATTTGAAGAAGAAGAAATAAGCCAAATGATTTCAAAACAAAATTCTGTAATAACTCAGATTCTAGACGAAGTGAAGAGGTTGAATACAAATATGATTCAACTCGGTAAAAACATTGAGACATTATGTCAACAGAGTCAACAGAGCCAACAGAGTCAACAAGATTCATCAGCAGATGTAAAGATCCCAGTCCTGGTTAGCTTTGATAAAACCAGTTTTCAATAGTTAACAGATTCTATCGTAAAAAAAGAACAGCAGTCAAAGGAAAAGAAGTCAAGAACAAAACGAAAAGCAGAGAGAGACAATAATCAACTTCACAAAAAACAACGATTTGATCACAACTATAGAACTCCACCAAAAATGGGGTTGGGTAAACATGGAAAAAACATTGATAACTTCAAGGACTTCAAGATTTCGAAGATCCCAAAGATCCCAAAAGAATCAAAGGAAAGCTGTCAATAAAAGCAGAAAAAACAAAACAATCCTTTTCAGGACTACCCGATATTTAGGAAGTCTATCTTTTGAGAATTGTCAATTTCACGATTGTTTTCCAAGTGAACAGAGAGAGTTACACTCCAAATACTCCAAAACTCAAAAAAAGACTAAGTCCAACAAGCCCTCTTCACTCTTCCTTTCCTCCTCTTCACTCCTCCTCACTCCTCCATACTCCTCCTCCCATGCCACACGAAGATAGAGAAAGCCTAAGTCGATCAAAGGTAGAGAAAAGACTAAGTCCGACGGTGATAGAGAAAGCCTAAGGTGAACAAAGGCGGTGAAAAGGCTAAGTCCATCGATTGTTCTTTTTGCCTGAACCATAACCGATATGGAA
Organism: Tridacna gigas; assembly: GCA_945859785.2. NCBI lineage: Eukaryota > Metazoa > Mollusca > Bivalvia > Cardiida > Cardiidae > Tridacna > Tridacna gigas. Next base: position 27,753,544 of record OX244041.2, read on the forward strand.
TATAACCCATATCGTGAAAGACTAAGTCCAACACGATGTGTTTTCCCCGAGGACCTGCCAGTACCCATATAGACCTATCGTGGAGAAAAAAGACTAAGTCCTACGGTGATAGAGAAATGGCTAATTCCTACAGAGACGAACGAAGGAGAAAAACTAAGTCCAACAATGATAGAAAAATGGCTAAGTCCTACGGAAGCAGAGAAATGGCTAAGTCCTACAGAGACGAACGAAGATGGAGAAAAGACTAAGTCCTACAGAGGCGAACGATGATAGAGAAAGACCAAGACGAACAGTGTAGATCAAGATCAGACTAACTCCAACAGAGTCTCTGCTTGAACCAGTCTGATCCGGTTTATAAGTCATATCGTGGAAAAAAAGACTAAGTCCAACAGAGCCCTTGTCTGTGTAAAAGTTAAGGGTTGCAGCAAAACGTTAAGGGTTACAACAATCGTTAAGGACTGCGATAAGGGTTTTAGAAGGTTTTAAAAGGATTTTAAAAGGGTTTTAGAAGGGTTAAGGGAGAGATAAGGGTAAATTGACATTTTGGGACAAGATTTGTCCCGCTGCTACCCTACCACGAGCTGGGGTAGGGTAGCAGCGGGACAAAATACCCCAGTTTCGGACACCAGGGAGGGTAGCAGCGGGACACGGCGCCTCCGTGTCCCGCTGCTACCCTCCTTTACTACTTATATCCTGGCTTCAACCAGTATATGTGCAAGACAAAGGCTTTGAAGTTTCTTATCAAATGACACTCAGGCGAAAAACCCGGAGCCATGAGTGAGGATCAACACTTGAACCTCCCGAATGCGAATCCCACACATTCACAGCAAAATTATGTACACATTTGCTCTTAAGTGAGCGAAAAGGCACTTTTACGAACATGTTGGATCAAGATCAAAACTCATGCACTATATGACTCAGCCAATATCAAATCCAAAATGGACGACGAATCCTAGTCGTTAGTTGAAAGAATTGTCATTGATCAGATTATTTCGTATTTGCCAAGTAACATGTCCAAGTTCTGCGGTATTAGCCCGAGGCTACAGGTCCAAAGTCTGTGGTATTAGACCGAGGCTACAGGTCTGATGTCTGCCGTAAAAGCCGGACGTTAAGGTCTGAGGTCAGCAGTACTAGCGCGAGACTACAGGTCTGAGGTCAGCAGTATTAGACCGAGACTACACGTCCGAAGTCAGCAGTATAAGTCCGAGACTACAGGTCCACGGTAAGCTGTATTAGCCCCAGACTACATGTCCGAGGTAAGCAGTATTAGCCCTAAGCTACAGGTCCGATATCGTTGGTATTAGCCCGAGACTACAGGTCCGAAGTCAGTAGTATTAGTCCAAGGCTACAGGTCCGAGGTCAGCAGTACTAGCCCGAGACTACAGGTCGGACGTGTTCAGTATAAACCCGAGACTACAGGTCTTATGTCTGTCGTAATACCCTGAAGCTACAGGTCCTAGCTCAGCAGTATTACCCGAAGGTACAGGTCAGATGTCTGCAGTTTTAGCCTAAAGGTACAGGTCCGATGTCTGCGTTATAAGCCCGAGGCTACAGGTTAATTGTGTTTTAAGCTTTTTACGCAAACTGATTGTTCTTAATACTTTAAACATGTTCAAGAACGTTTTTTTTTTTTTTTTCAAGAGGTAGTGGGTTAACCATTTACTGCATAATGTCGCCTTTTAGCGACCCTGGGAAAGAAGAGTTTTGAAAATATTGTGGGAAAGGAGAAAATGCTGGTAACAAGCATTTTTTTCCTTTTCTGACAATGTTTTCTAGCCTATCAAAGAAAAATTGCACCATTTGAGCCATATTGAAATTGTCGTCTGCAAATGCTTTCAATTTGGACAATGCTAAAATTTTGTCGTCTAGTAAAGGGTTAACATGGTAACGGTCAGCAGTATTAGCCAGAGACTACAGATCCAAGGTCAGTAGTATTACAGCGAGATTAAGGTCCGAGGTCAGCAGTATTTGCCAGAGACCACAGGTCCGAGGTCAGCAGCATTAGCCAAAGACTACAAGTCGATACGTTTTGCAGATGGATCAAGCTCCTTTTTAAGAGAGCATGGCTTATAGACTCGCCCTCTTTCAAGGATCAGAAACATAGTCCTCTGACACTCAGAAAGATTCTTATGTTATAGGCTTGTGTAAACAGACGGGCGGTATATATCCAAGATCAGACTGTATAGTCTGCGCTAGTTTTCACCTATGGCACTGAAACGGTTAGAGCTCCGTGAGTGAGAAAAGGAGAGTAAAACTTTACCTTTATTATCCAAAGTAGTATTCGGCGCTTCGATTGGCTTGCTGACTTCAATATGGGCAATCCTCTGACCTTGGTCCTGGTCTTCTTTCAACGTTGATTTACAAATATCATACAAAGTTCCCGCCACAACCATCAAAGCGAAAAAAGACAAAATGACCCTGGCAAAGAAAAAAAGGTAGAAAAAATAGGGAGAAAGAACTAGGGAGAAGATAACAGAGAAAACCAAATTCGGAATAAAAACGACAAAAATGGAGACTTGTCCAAATTGAAAGCATTTGCAGACGACAATTGTATATGGTTCAAACGATGGAAATTTGTCTTAAAAGCGTAGAAAACATTGTGGGAGAAGGAGAAAATGCTGGTTACCAGCATATTCTCCTTTTTCCACGGTGCTTTCAAAAAACTCTTTCTCAGGGTCGTTTAAATTCGAGGTCATGTGGTAAAGGGTTAATTCTTTCGCCAGCAACTCAAGAAATTCGATTTTCTTTTTTCGAGATATAAAAGTAAATTTCATGCCATTGACGATGAATCGGGTAAGAGTCTAGCAATAAGGAGCATATGATGTCGATCTAACATGAGACTGCCTAGTCTGATCTTGATCTATTCCATCCGCAGTTTAAGCTATCCAAGTGGGCATTTGTACTGAAAAAAATTGATAACATTCGTAGTATAATTAGAAATAAAACAGTTTCTAAATTTGAAAGTAACCCAGTTTCCAAACGGCTAAACTAAATGGCTAAACCTATCAATAATTGGGTTTCTTTCTGCATCTACGTCGTAGAATAAGTAAGAATCGAATCGTGAATGGTTTGGGAAGATGGGCTGCTAAGCGCGACTCAAGGACCTTTTGTGCATAGGGCAGTTGCAAGATCAGTCTGCACAGAACCTGCAGTCTGATCTAGGATCAAAACTGTCTGACAGATAGATACCCCCCGCCCCCCATAAAAAATGAACTAGCAAAATTTGGGTGTTTTTCTTACTAGAGGCTTGAAAGTTTCATTTCATTTATTTAGCAGGAAAAGGATTTGGTTGTTTATTCAGCATACACTCTGTCTCTCTGTCTGTCTCCCTCCCTCTCTCGCCGACTGTGTCTCTCTGTGTATATCTCTTTGTGTCTCTGTCTCTATTTCTCTCTCTCTCTCTCAATAACCACATAGAAGTACGTACAATGCAACAATGGCCGACGTGTCCTCCGACAAATTCTTGTCTTCGTCGCAGTCGACTTTGTATATAGGTATCTTTGCGACTCGTAATGGTTCTAAATTAGAAACAAGAAATATCTTTAAAAAAGAAAGACAGCGTAAATTTGCAAGCAAATAGGCAGGCGCTCTTAGGATAAACATGCGACAAATCACAAATCTCTGTTCATTCATTTGTATCAGAACCAAAAAGTAGGTCAAAAGCCATCACATTTGCCTACGCCGAAAAAAAAGAGAGAATTAATTTCTTTCGGCATAGCTGAACACACTGGCCTTTGATATTAGTATACCCGAACGAATAAATAGTAATTTGCGACTGGTAAAAGTGTGATTTAAAAAAAAAAAGAATTTTTTTCAATTTAAGCTCAGCTGAATAGCTTTGAACTTTCTACATTAAGTTTAAACCTAAATTATGTGTTATATTGATCTAAATGTTGATGCAAAGTTTTATCAAAATTGACTTATTCAGTCAGAAGTTATACTGCAAAATATACCCAACTTGTCCTAAGTGCAACACCTTTAGTGTGACATTTTTAACGTTTCATCAATTTCAAATGCCTTGCACAAAGCACATGTTCCATTATATCCAAAAACAACCCTTGGGTGTCAAACACCATTAATTAAGTCACCCATAGTTTATCACGTAATTCATATGCATTTTGCTCTGTTTACTTGTTCAAAGATTAAAATTCATATAAACACCCCTAATAAAAAGCCCATTGAAAATAGCTTTGTTTCGACTTGCATCAATAATATTCCCCAAAGTATTAAAAGGAGATATACCGCATGTTGTAAGTGAGAAATTATGATGACGTACGGTTAATTATCGGCCATTTTACAGTTTGTTCTCTTGAAAGTTTGTACTTCAGAAAATAGGTCCTATTATCAGGTACCAAGATTTGTCCCAAGTGCAACGCTCTGTAGTTTTTGTTCAACCATGTACCCGTATCCTGTATATCTAATTATTTCTGTATCATGTCTAGAATCAGCAAGTCAGGGCAAAACCATCTTAAGCAATGTTTGACCCATTTCTGACATGCAGTGATGCACAGGTTTCTAAAGAGTTGGCAAAACTGACGTCCTAAGTGCAACGCAGTTTTCCATGTTTGAAAAGTGCAATGCCATTGATGAAAATGCCCCCCCCCCCACACACACACACTGTATTGTTTGCCATTTTTGTTGAGGCATATATCTAAACAGCTAATGCCTTTCCAGCACCGTGGTTAGCCATTTTCATGTACATATTATAAATTATATTGATTTTTTGTCTAAATGCCATGTTCAGGGAAACTTTTTACAGAACCGAAACTTTTTAAGGGATTATTTCTTTCCAGTTCTTACTACTTATTAAAAGCAGATGTGAAAACTTTCAAAACTTTAACTTAAAATGTCTACTTGTCGACACAAGCAGTCATTTTTCAACCAACCTAAAAATGCTGTACACACACACACACACACACACACACACAAATGAAAATGAATTGTATAACTACAAGTGCTACCTTTTTTCAAGAAATTGAACTGATACAAAGCAAACATGGTTAGACTTGCTTCAAAACTGTTATTTAAGGGTTGAAGTCCAAATAATTGTACACTTTTTTGGGGGAAGTTTGTTTAAATCTCTCAAGCCAATACACTGCCCCCCCCCCCTCCTCCCCCAATCAAACAGGTAACAGTCAAGTTTCAACCTTATTGGCTTACCACATAACAAATTTCTTCATGTTTGATGTTCAAGGTCAAGTTGTATTATTTTAACATAAGACTTAGAGATGGATTCTGAGATTTTATATACGGTATGTGTGATATTTTGGAACTTTACCTACTTAAAAATGCAATAATGCCAAATTAGTACATTTAAACATTCTTCCTTCATTTAAGATAGATCGAAATTAAGACTAACTTTTCACAAGCAAGTTACTGCATATTGTTACATGAAGGAGGAGGAGCAGGAGGAAGATGAAGAAGAGAAGGATAATTGGCATTGACTCACACTGCTTAACATATTTGATACCATTTAGGTTGGAAAGCAGCCAGCAGCTTGGGAAAAAATTGTGTGCAGAGTCAGTAAGATAGGTTCCATCAGCAGTTAGATAGGTGCACTGGCTGTGATATGACAAAAGTAATGTTGAGAACAATGCTTAAGATCAAACAAACTTTCTTCACTTATATGTCTACCAATAATATTGGAGGTATTCATGACGAGTATCTATTGGTTTTGGTTACAGGGTACTGATTTTCTGTCTATGCATGCACATGTCTATACATATACATGTACATCAATAGATCTATGTATAATTCAGAAAATTGTTGCACACAGGCCATACTGTAATTTTTTGCCTGTAATAATCAACCCTTCATTTTTGAGAACTTGAATAGAACTTGAAGAATTCAGATTTGAACTTGAATTTTTTTTTGTCAGAAACCAGTAAACAACAGCAAGAAACATATATTTTAACATTGCTATTTTTGTTACTCTAAGTTGTATATCTTTTTATAGTACTACAATTTCATGTAACTCATGACTCATGTTGTTTTGAACTTCCATTTGTCTGCTTGGATTTCTGGTGTTTAACATCTAGAAAATGAAAATAACATTCTAAATAAGAAAATTTCAGCAGATGAAATCATGAAATGTATAAACAGCTTGAAAAATAACAAATCTCCAGGTATTGACCAAATAATAAATGAGCATATCAAAAGTTCTTGTGTAAAAATGCTGCCGCTGTACACAAATTTATTCAATCTCATCATGGATATAGGATACATACCAAATACATGGGGAGAAGGGATGATCATACCTATTTATAAAGGGAAGGGTGACCCCTCCAGCCCCACAAATTGTAGACCAATCACACTTCTATCCTGTATAAGTAAACTTTTTACAAGCATTTTAAATCAGACTTAGTACATTTATTGAAGAGAATAGAATCCTTTTAGAAACTCAAGCAGCATACAGAAAGAGCTATTCAACAATAGATCATATATTTACCCTTAACTCCCTTAAAACATTACGACAAAAAGCTGTATTGCATTTTTATTGACTTTTCGAAAGCTTTTGATTCTATATGGCATACTGGTTTATAGCAAAAATTAAGTAAACAAAATATATCGGGAAAATTTCTTAAAATTGTACAGAGCATGTATTCAAATATCAAATCCTGTGTTTCATTTAAAAACAAAAAGTCTGATTTCTTCTATAGTAACTGCGGCGTTCGACAAGGGGAAAATTTATCGCCTGTCCTTTTTTCACTATTCTTAAATGACCTTGAGGAATTTCTGAAAGACCTCAATTGTACAGGAGTTCAATTATATGATCATAACATTGACCCAACCCTATACTTAGAAATACTGTTATTAATTTATGCAGACGACACAATTTTAGTATCAGATAACCCCAAAAGACTCCAAAACACTCTAAACAATTTTGTCAATTATTGTGATGAATGGAAGTTAAACATTAATATTGATAAAACAAAAGTTATGGTCCTTGGATCAAGATCAAATAATCTCCATTTTAAAATCAAGAATAAGGAATTGGAAATTGTTAAATCCTACAAATATCTGGGTACACATTTCAGTAGCAATGGTAGCTTTAAAACAACAAGAGTACATTTAGCAGATCAGGCTAAAAGAGCTATGCATTTATTATACAAAAGAATATACAATTTAAATTTACCACCAGAGCTTGCTTTTAAACTATTTGACCATACTGTACTTCCAATACTTATGTGCTCAGTAGAAATTTGGGGGTATGAAAGCATACACCTTTTTGAACAAATACACTGTAACTTCATTACAAAAATATTTCAACTAAGAAAAAGTACCCCAAACTACATGATTTATGCTGAATCAGGCAGATATCCCCTAGAAATAACTGTTAAATGCAGAATGGTAGATTATTGGAATAGCTTAATCACAAACAGCAAATTCAAACTCTCTTACAGAATATATCAATACATGCTTAATATCCCTTATTTCAATTCAAAATGGATAAATCACATCAGAAACATTTTAAAGACATGTGGTATGACTGATATTTGGCTGAACCAGAAAAACATTACATGCAAAAATATCAAAAAACTAGTCAAACACTCTTTAATTGATCAATACTTGCAAACATGGCATGCTTCAACACAAGAATCAAATAAAGGCAAAAACTATTATCACATTAAGCAGAACCTGGAAAGGCCAAAATATTAAACAAAATTGAAGAAATCTGATTACCTTAATATCCTTAAATTTAGAACTGGAAACCATCATTTACCAGTAGAAACTGGCAGATGGAATAATACAGAATACAGCCAAAGAAAATGCACTTTATGTAATCTTAATGATGTTGGAGATGAAATGCATATGCTCCTAATATGTCCCCACTTTGGATCAATAAGAAAATCCTTCATTAAAAGTTACTACTTTAAACATCCAAGCATGTACAAATTTACTGAGCTTATGAGAAATGATTCACTGAAAAGTCTGATAAGCATTTCCAAATTTGTGAAAATAATCATGCAAAAAAATAAACAAATGATTTCAAACTAGTTTTAGATCATATGTAGGTATACACATGTACAAGTTTATTGCTATCTAAGGACCTTTGACCAATAATTAGGTTAGGCAAAGATCAACCAGTACTGAAGTACACACTGATCCTAGCCTGCACCCTACATGAAACATTATGCTATTGACCAACATAAGCTTTTCACTTATTCATCTTCTGCTTATTTTTATGTTATGACTTATTTTGCTCTTTTTTAACTTAGATATTACCCGTACATGGGACTGTTTCATGCAGCAAATGTGCAGAAATTACAGTGGCTATTGCTTGCATACATGAATTTTTTGTGGGATGTGAGCCAGATCATTCAGCACATCCATGCTTATAGATCTTGGTTCATATCCTACAAATAGGAATTAGTGATTAACCTTTAAAGCGCCTTTCACAACTATAGTTGCGTTTGCTGCTAGTACAGATCAAGATCAGGCTGCACAAAACGTGCAGCCTGATCTTTGATCTACACTGTCCGCTTTGCTGAATCACTGTAGGCAAAAGCAACTCTGAAATTGCAGTTGTTTGGGCTGTATTTCTAGGATGAAATGTCTGATAGGTTTATTCGGTACTCTAAGGGTTAAAGTAAGGCTATGAATCAAGGAGGATGTATCAATGGACTAATCACTTAGTCTGATAGAGTCAATTAAAATATTAATTTGTAAATTTTCATCATGGTAATATGACCTTTGTATATAGATCTGTCACTTGCCTTAGTTTGAAAAGTTTTTGCACCAAATACATGCACTATTTTGTGTAAGTATGAAATTAGTGAGGCAACACCTGCAGAGGTCAGTCTGCACTTCTGTGCAGTCTGACCTTTGTTGATATTGCCACCTTAAATCAACTGAATTTTTTTTTTCACCATTATAGACATGCATGTATGCTCAAGTATCCTCTTTCTCCACCATTTAGTCTGCCTTACAGACAAGCATTCATAACTGTTAGGTTATTTTTTACAATCACGAGCCGTTTATTATAATATTATCATACTTGGAGGATGGTGTGGATTTTGATCGGTCTACACATTTGTGTAAACTGATCAAGACCCACATTTCCTCTGCCCAGACAAATGTTTACGATTTATGTTATGTGTGTGTGTGTGTGTGTCTGAAAGAAACAATAAACAAATAGTGTAACTATCAAACTATTAGAATGATTTTCAGACGCTTTTCCCGATTTCAAATAAGTTCTATGTCTATCGGATGGATGTTCAGTATATATGAAATTTGTTTATGTAAAATGAAATCTGGGAAGATGTAGATTTACTTAGAGTTTGGCATAATAATATTATAATATCCAAAACTAGCTGAATCATTTGAAAACAATTTTCCAAAAGATTAAAAAAAAAAAACCCACAATTTTTGGTTTATATATGACGAAAGAAGGGAAAAATGTCATTTACGTGCCTTTTGTTTATTTATCGAACTTTATCAATGAAACTTTACCACTGTGTGTAAAGTCGACTGACCAATCAAATAAGGCCCATATTCACTATAAGTAAAATGTCAAGACCTATAGTCTATTTCATGTTCTGACCAAGGTTACGGCCCCCAACTATTCCATCCCATTTTACTCCGTCACTATTTGTATGTTAGTTGTATTGTGTATGTTTGTTCGTATATCATGTATATATATGGTTTGAACAATAAACTTGATTGATTGATTGATTGAACATCACTGAATGTGCTCGCTTATTAACATTTTTTTTTACACGAAGCCTATTCGCCACTTTCAAATGATGGGATCTGTATCAAAAAGGGAAGAAAACACTGTGAAAAACAGAGAAAATGCTAGTTACCAGCATTTTCTCCTTTTCCCACGATGTTTACACATGCCTTTTACCCCAAAGTCGTTATAACTCGGGACAGCGTGGTAAACGGTTAGCAGACGCGCAAATCGTGATCTACTGACAAAAAGATGTAAACATTGAAAATGGAAAGAAAATAACAAAACGAAGAATTTTTCCCAAAAAATCGGCTCAAGGGATTCACAGCTTTATCCACAAGAGAAGAATTCTAAACATCTGAATTCTTAAACACAATCCCGAATTTCAACGACCCTCGTGGAAAAGGCAATTTTGGTTACAGTTAGTTACATCGCGTGAAAAACAACCATCTTACCGAGTTGAAAAAAGTTTTTGATGTCATCATTGTGGCACGAAGCAGGAAAACACGTTCCCCAGATGAGCTTCAATGGATATCCCCTCGTGTCCTGAAATAAGAGGTAATCATTTATTCTTTTCAAGAGTTTAACGAGAAATAATAGTGGATTATGTTTTGATATTTCATAGAACTTTACGACCAGTGAAAATACAGATTTCATATTTTCCAACTCTTTAATTGAAGGCGGAAACAGTTGTTCCCGCGCACTAGTTACCTACATGTAGGTAAACAGCACGTGCCATTCAAATACATGGATCCGTGGAAATCGATATTTGACCAATCAGGTCATCGCATTTATCTGGCCCGATGTACAGCATTGCTGTCTGCTATTTCGGCTCACAAACAAGCGACTGTTAATATGATGGAGAAGTGCGATATTATGTGAGTTTACAACGCTTGAATTTTAGGAAAAAGTTTAAAAGATGTGCTTTGCGATCGTGTACGGCTTACGTGAGATATACGAAGAGATTATTTCTAAGTTTGGATTATGATTATGATTGACAATGGGACATGAGCAAAGAGTTTGATCAACGCTATATTACGCAATGGATTAATTAATGTTATTTGTTTTTTTCCTCTGAAACTCCCCGAAAAAAAACTGTTTTACAGTGGAAAACAAAGGTAAAATATATGAAATACTAATAAAGAGAAAGTACGTTCATTGAAATAGTTAATCTTGTTTAATAACATCTGCACATCCAAAAAGGGGCACGTGTCATCAATGTTTCAGTTTGACGTTAAAATTAACCCTTGGTGCATGAAGAATGCTGAATGTGTAGATACAGATCAGAATTTAAAAAAAAAAAAAAAAAAAAAGAATTGCAGTTTATTCTTGGATTCAAACCATCTGCTACTTAAATTAAGTACATTTACGTGTACTCTTTACTGAAGGTACATGTAGATTTCAATTATGAAACAGAGTAAGTTCTGTTTTGTACAGTTTTGGAAGTTTAGCACAAAAGGCAACTTATGTTAATTATCTATGTCTTATTTTTTACTTTGTTATGTACCCTTATTGTATACATGTTATAGTTGGGTTAATGAAGTAATGTTCTGTTAAAAAAAAAAAAATTAAATCAGCTTTTGACTTAGCCATATTTAGGTGGATTAGCACATCTGCCATTTCAAAGGCGTATCAGGACAATTCCCCCCCTGGACACCCCCCCCCCCTGCAAATTCCCCCTGGACAATCCCCCCATACCCCCACAATCCCCCGGAAAATCCCCCCCGGCAAATTGTTTCCCCCCCCCCCGACAATAGTCCACCAGGACTATTACCTCCTGGACACCCCCCCTGACAACTGCCCCCACACAACTCCCCCCTGCCAATTCCCCCCGGGCCATTGCCCCCCGTACAATTGCTCCCGGACAATCCCCCCAATCTAACTCGAAATTTCTTCTGCTTTCGCTTTGGGACGAGGTCATTGTCGGCTTTCAGCGTCAGACCCTGGGTTCACTTCCAAGGCCGAGTTCAACTGGAACTAGATTAGATTAGATTACTAGATTTTTCATGTGATCACATTTGAAGTACACTCGTCGAGTAGGAGTTCCTCGCGAACAGAAAATTGAGTTCATCGAGTTGTTTAAAGATGGCGTCTGCTAATCATGTAGTAGGCCTACCAAATGATCAAAACCGCACATTATTTTGGTACAAAGGATGATAGACATGCTAAACAGTTGTAAATGAGCTCTGTTGGCCGAAATAACTGATTTTTGTGCCCCCCCCCCCGTTTCAAAAGAAGCGGGGCAAAATGTCGTCACCCGCTACGTCCGTCCGTTTTCAACGTCGCGCCATAAACTTTCCATTTCCATTTCCAACCATTTAAAAGGAAGCAGCTGGTCCAATCAATTTGATTTTTTGTGTGTATTTTGGGTGTGTCTAAAGGAAGGTTCCTTTCGAAAATAGCCGCGACCCAATTTGTAATATGGCCGCCAGATCAGCAGTCTTGAAATCAGATTCCGTCAATTTCAATGAGAACCGTATGTCCGAACTTATTGATTTTTTGTGTGAATGTTTGGGGTGACTAGAGGAAGTTTCCTTTCGAAAATATGGCCGCCAGAGCCGCAATCTTGAAATCACATTTCGTCAATTTCATGGAGAACCATATGTCCGATCTTATTGATCTTTTCTTTTTTTCGTATTTCGGGGGTGATTAGAGGAAGTTTCCTTTCGGAAATGGCTGATTTACAGTATCGCTGCCAGATCCGCCATCTTGAAATCATATTCCGTCAATTTCAGGGAAAACCGTTTTTCATATTTTTCTATGTATGTTCGGTGTGACCAGAGGAAAGTTCCTGTAGAAAATGGCCGTGCTGCGATATACAATAGGGCCACCAGAACCGCCTTTTTGAAATCAGATTCTGTCAATTTCAGGGAGACGCGTTTGTTTGTTTGAGTATGTATGTTGCTGCTTTTCCTCGAGGAGTTTGCGGGCGCGGAATAGGGGCCGGGTGCGGGTGGAAAAAATTGATCCAACGCATTTCCCTTTACCAGTTTCACTCGCACCCGCGCCGCCTCCTATTCCGCGCCCGCAAACGCTTCGTGGAAAAGCAGCCTTACACCTAGGTCACACATCCACCGGGCCCAGTACGATTTTCCCCATCCGGCGCCTTGGCGTGGATTTTAGAGACCGTAAGGGCCCATTACGATTTTCATGTCTACGGTGTGTGTGGTCACATATTCTACGGCGCTCGGCGGTGCCCGGTGAAAACTGGTGGAGAGCAATCGCAAGACACCCGTCTACAAACCGTAAAGGTGCCGGCCAGATGCCATACGGAAGCTTCCGGGGCCTGTCCGATGAACACATGCGCGCAAGGCGCTGGGGCCCGGCCGCGAATTTTTTTCCCCAATCTACATATCCATTGCACATTCTGTTCGGGTTCTGATTGGCTGACAGTTTTCGCTGGTTTGGCCGAGTGGGCTTCTATGGGCTTTCTACGGCCTACGGATCAGATGAAAATGTCGGGAAAATTGGCACCAGCCAGCTAATCAATGCGCTCGTACGGCTGGTAAAAAATGTCCCGGTGCCCGTGGCAACAATGAGGGAACCGGACGGGCACCGTATGAAATTGGCGAAAATCGGCCAAAATGTCTGTTTTTACTTGCCGCACGGGCCCGGGAGTGGATATGTGACCTAGGCATTACCCGGCATTATCACCAAAGTGTGTAATTAACCACATTACTGGAGTTTCACTTTCAAGTTTTCATACAATGTATCAAATAAATGCCGATTTATTGGGTCATATGAATAAAGACGTGCAAATGCTTTTACTTCAGATTTGTACAGCATTGCCTAGTCCATTTCTATTGCAAAATTCAAGTAAAAACATTTGCTACTCTTTATTCATATGACCCATCGATATTTAAGCGATAAACACGCCCTAAGACAGCCAGAGTTGTAGGTGACACAATACCCACAATGCACTGACGTTTGTGTAGCATTTCTGCGGAACGAAACGGCTGGTTGCACGAGACTAACGCATTCGCTCCTCAATCTCTACTTGGCCATTCCCAAGCATATCCAAGTAATCAGATCTGTTTCGAAGAATCTGCGTTTGGTGAAAGAGTAGACAGTGACTTGACAAAATGGAGTTCGTAACCACTGAAAGGGGTGGAAGGAAATTACTTTTTGAGGGGTTCTGTTATGTAAAACAGAAGGAACTGTCAGGTGGAAAAGTTTGTTGGGAATGTGAGCTGCGGAGAAAACACGAGTGCAAAGCAAAACTACACATTGTCGGTGAAAGAGTGGTTTGGCAGACTAACGAGCACACCCATGCAGCGAATGCAGCGAGGGTTGAGATGCTGAATGTGAGGGCGACGATGAAAACGCGTGCCGAAACGACAGCAGAGGCCCCTCAGCAAATCATTGGCCAAGCAGTGGCAGGAATTTCTGAAGCTGCCTCTGCCCTGATGCCGAAGGTTACAGACATACGGAGGTCTATTCGGAGATATCGGCAGGCAGCCCATCCAGAGCCCTTACCGTTGCCGGAAAATGCTCAAGATGCAGTTATACCTCGACAGTATCAACTGACTTCCCGCCAAGGCCAGTTTCTTCAACTGGACAGTGGTGTTGGCGATCCCAACAGACTTTTGTTATTTGCTTCCGCGGATGGTTTGGGATTGCTGAGGGATTCACCTTATTGGGCAGCGGACGGAACTTTCAAAACAGTTCCGGAGATATTTTTTCAGCTATATACTGTCCACTGCATGACTGGGAATGGCCAATCATTTCCTTGCGTGTATGCCTTGACCACCAACAAGACACAAGAAACGTATGAACGTCTGATGCGCCAACTCGCCCAGATGGGAGGAAATCCACAAGATGTGCTTATCGATTTCGAAAGGGCGGCTATGAATGCTATAACGATCGTCTTTCCAGATGCTACTGTAAATGGATGTTTCTTCCACCTTTCACAGAACGTGTACCGCCAGGTATGTTGTACATGTACATGTATATGCAAGATTGACTTGTCACCAATGGGAAACCTGCACTCCAAACTTCATCCATAGGTGGTAGTGCGAGCAGTGTTACCTTCTTTGTAATGGGAAATCCACTGCACAGCTGATTATTATGGTTTCTGATCTCAATATCGGAAAGCATGTTGTGTTTGGTCGTGGTGTCTGTCTGTCTGTCTGTGTGTGTGTGTATCTGTCTGTCTGTTCAGTCTGTCACGCTTGTGACTTTGTTCCTGCAAGAGCTACAGACCTGGAAATGACCTACCCCTAGGTAACATGAGAAGATGAAATAAAAATTTCATGTCTCCGATATCCGGTTCATGGTGAAATTGAGACATCAAAAGTTGAGATTTTGTCTGTCACGCTTTTGTTTCTTGAATAACTTGTCTCCGACGCCAGGTATAGCGCTAATAACAAGTTCCTTCCCTATGTTTATGACCCTTGGCAAGATACTGGCATCAATAAATTTATTTTCCAGGGTCAGCATCATGATCATATTGATATATCAAATTTGATATGTTGATATACCGGGACACCTATCGCAGCGACGTGAAACTGATATCACAACACCATAGCTCATCCAAGGATGTTATTGCAACACTGAAATTTTCTGTTTGCACGTACTCGGTTGCATGATATTTGCTGATATCACGGTGAGATTTGATATTCAAATTTGATAATATGAGATAACTCGGAATCTGGTGATGGTAGACGCCTAAAAACCTTTCCCTACACCTGGGGTATCAGGGATGAGCTTTCAGATTACGCAATGATCTTGAAGGCCAGAGGTCAAGGTCAAGGTCAAACAAGTGCAAATCTGCTCAGAATTTCAGGAGAAAACTAATTAAAAGTTTCATGTTCCAGTTACGCAATATTTCTCAAAATCAGAGGTCAAGGTCACGGTCAAACTTGATAATTTGAAATATCTCTACCTGTGGTAGTGGTACATGCATGATATCAGACACACATAGGTTATTGAGGATGCCCATTTGGATTATATGACTTTGATGATCAGATCTCAAGGTCAATCAAGGGATGAGTTACGTTGTCATGAGATCAAGTTCTATGGGCTTCATCGTGTTAATCGTAATCCATCAACCAATGTGTCTGATCTCTGTCAATGTATCCTGATCTCTTTCAATGTTTCTGATCTCTATCAGCATATCTTGGTCTACATCAATGTACCGTTCATGTACCGGTAGAAGTACCTGAACATCGGGAACCATACGACATTTACAATGTCATCTTGTTCATTTCAGATTCAGTTAAATGGGTTGGTTGCCCAATACCAGCGAGATCCAGAGTTTGCTTTGGGCATGCGCATGATTCCAGCGATCGCGTTCGTACCCGTTGATGACGTCGTGGACACGTTCGAGATCCTCAGAGGTTATCTTCCAGACCAAGCAGCACCTATACTAGATTATTTCGAGGCATACATTGGCAGACCAAACCCAGATGGTGACGGACGCGGAAACCCGCTCTTCCCGATTGCCATGTGGAATGTCCATGTGAGGACACTGGAGGATCGGCCAAGAACCAACAACAATCTTGAGGGTTGGCACAGGCGCTTTCAGGCTGATATTGGAGGACAACACCCCAATCTGTGGCGCTTCCTCGATGTTCTCAAGAGAGAAGAAGCAGTGACCAGTGTCCAGATCGCTCAAATGGTTGCTGGTGAGCAAGCCCCAGCACAACGACGGGTTTACAGGAATGTACGGCAGAGGATCCTGACTATCGTCCAGGACTACGCAAATCGCGATAGAATCGCTTTCCTCCGAGGCATTGCTTACAACTTCGAATTTTAAGGACTTTGACATACCGTAACTTGTGTGGCAGTCTCAAATGTGTTCAAGACTTAATTTGCCATGACTACACTAAGTTCTTTCCCGAAAACCTAATTGGATTGACAGTGGGCGATTTCATTTTGGGTCACACTGTGTGAACACAGCACAGTTATTCGACACAGCACAGCACATTCATAATTTGTATGGAGCGCAAAATGCCTGCTCATGACTGACTACAAATCGGATTTGAATTCTATTCCACTTGTTCTTCGTTTTTTAACCCTTTACCACACAATCCCGACTTTTGACACCCCTGTGGAAGAAGCCTTTTGAAAACATTGAGGGAAAAGGAGAAAATGCTGGTTACCAGCATTTTCTCCTTTTCCCACAATGTTTTATTGCCTTCCTAAAACAAATTTCATTTCTTTAATCACATTTATTTTGTCGTCTGCAAATGTTTCAATTTGGACCAGCCTAAAATTTTGTCGTTTGGTAGAGTTAAACAGAATGATGTGCACGGACCAATGGACGTGCGGTATAATTACTACATACTCTACTTCGACCAATAAGCTGGCATGAAAAAGGAACCACTGAGCCTGGTTCCTCCCTGGCGGAGGCAGAGTAAAGTAAAGTTCTTTCCAGCCACCTCAGGCCAATGGCACTAGACTAACCTTTGTGGTTTCAGTCAGTTGGGAGTATAGCTGCTTGAAATGTCAAAGTTAATGCAGGTGACCTGCTCCATTGGCGGTGTTTGTGGTCAAGCTGAAATAGCCAGTGTTAGTGAAGTGCGATTGACCTTACATGTAGTATCTGGAAATAACTACTTCTTATGTATTAGGCCCCGATTGCATAGAAGTATGCGGTATACGAACTAGCCTGTTAACAATGGATTCGTGACCGTTTGTCAACCGGCGTTTTCGTATACCGTATAGTCTACTTCTATGTAATCGGGGCCTTATGGCTTCGCAAACCATATCTGCAAATGATGCTAATTCTGTTATTCTTGCTTAAACGTTTTGCCCTTTCACTTTTTGTCATGTTCTGGTAGTCCTGTCTTAAAAAATAATCCTTCATTGAAATTCATAAAACAAATGTTGTAATACCGAGATGAGCCTTAGAATGAATACCGTGATAAAAGTCGCCATTGCAAAGTTGGGGCAAAGTGTAATTTCTTTGGTTTTAAATGTTTAAGAGAATTTTGTAATTAGGAATTGTTGTTACGTCAAAAAGTGTTCTCCTTTGTTAATGTTTTAAGTTTCAGGTTAACAAGTATTAATGACCACATCGATTTTGCGCCCCTCCCACATGCGAAATGTTTCCCCAAACGGTTCGTCCTCCCCTAATTCTGGCGTCACATTGTCCCGAATTTGACTCCCGATGGGCAACAGGAATATGGAATTTACAATTTTGCGCAAAGAATGCCCTGAACACGGTCAGTCAGCCCACCATCAGCCGATGAGCAAGTACGAAGCCTGCAGGTCACACGAGGGCGCCCGAACCACACGCGAAGGCAAAACGAGGATGAAATTTATATACCGCAGGCCACGCGATGGCCACACAACTGCGTTGCGTTCGAACTAAGATGATGATGGCTTCAAAATGTCTCCGTGAATGCACCCGATGCCTTCACGGTTAGAGTTGAATTTGACAAATTTAATATTCGTGTGTTCACTGGGAGTCATATTCGGGACAGTGAGATGCCAGCATTATAGAAGCTCCACAATGATTGTTCATTTCTGTCATGTTGCATGCAGCGTGGATGGTTTTAGGGCAAGGCTGGGATTAGGAAGGGAATCAGGACCAGGAGCGTTTAAATGTGTAATGCTCTGCGGATATTTTGAGGAAAAGTACCTCAGTTGGCATAATCCTCTGATTCAGAATGTGAGGAGGAAGAACCGTTTGGGAAAAAGAGGTTATAGACCCAGAAAAGTGCTCACAAATTTGACGAGTTTCACTATGAAATTTCCTAATATGCATATGATCGTATGAACATCCTGGTGGGAATTGTCTGGAGGGGGGAGTTGTCGGGGGGCAATTGTCCTGGGGGCAATTGTCCTGAGGGGCAATTGTCCGGGGGGTTAATTTCCGGGAGGGGATCATGGGGGGGGTAGTTGTCCAGGGGGTAATTGTGGGGGGGGGGGGTGTCCAGGGGATAATGGTCCAGGGGGTAATTGTCTCCGGGGGCTATTGTCTTGGGGGCAATTGTCCAGGGGGGAGTTTGCAAGGGGGAGTTGTCCGGGGGCATTTGTCTGGGGGGGAATTGTCCTAGACTCTTTCAAAGGGTATATGGGTAAACTGTTAGCTGATAAGATGTGTGTTTGATTGCCGCTGTAATCCACTCGACCACCCGTTGTCTTCAGTATATCATAAGATAAAACAAACTACCGCCAATGATATTAACAGGTTTGTTAATTGACAGCACACTTTACACTTTTTGAAAATCGTCAGGCAACCAATTTTCCCTTAACTTGAAATTTAAACATTTCTAAGACTTCCACCTCTCTGTTGAATGAGATCATATGTAAATATTTCAAAATGCTTGTAATAGGCCTACAGTGTAATTTATTATCGAATACGATGTTGAGACAACCTAACAAGCCTTACAAAAATATTAATCATCTTTAGTTCTATTATTTTTAATTTTTAAGCTAAACTGAGGATTATGAGTTGTTTCATTCTTTCTCGTAGAAGTTAAAAACTTTGCTGGCACATGTACTACATTGTCCGTAGCCCCTGAAATTCACACTTTTTGTACAAATCCTTGCGTAAATAAGTTCAAGTATTCATATATTTCTTGCCGAGAATCCATCATCGGCAGAAATATATGAAAAGGAATATTTTTCCGGAATTTAATCGAAAGAAACAGGTATAACAGCACGATTTAAGTAGCCTTTCTGCTATACTGTATATGTATTTACTGCGTTTGTTTGTGAGCCCTTAACGACGGTAACCAAGGAAGTTGGTTTATCTCATCGCCACGGATCCATGTATAGAGGAAAATATGACGTCATTTACGCTATATTTCTCGCTCTTTACGTAATAATGTAATGAGTGGTAATGTGAGGGGGTACGCCACGGGGAATTACAACTGTACTGGATTTTGTTGAAAGGCCCGACAAAATAAGGGTTAGAAGCATGAAATAAATAGACTCTTTGTTTTTTAGGTGGCTGCACCACTCGTGAAAATATAACCGGTTGATGATGTTCACTCGATGAAATAAATTTCCATCTTTCATCGAAAACAAAAAAATCCTCCATTTCCTTTATGCTTTTCAGTAGTTTATCGAAATCTATAAGTGATTTATATTTCACCGGTGAAAGTTCTAACTTTCATTTTTAGCCTGGGCTTGGCTTGCCAAGCCCTAGGCTATAGTAATCGTATACCAAAATTTTAACCCCATCCACATGATCCGAGCAGTTACGAGTAAAAGTGAAAAGTACCGCTTGCAATGCATCTCACTACGCTGAAAGACACGACCCCCAAAAATGATAAAAATATTTGGGTTTGAACATCATAGTTAGGTTTAAGTTCACAAAGAACTGTGAGAGATGCGCGATGTTAATCTAACGAAAGTATTTGACTAAGAATTTCAAGCCCTAATGATCTTATTTACAAATGGAAATTAGTGCGCTGTAACACTGAAGAAACACTGGCAAATCCTTAGATGTAGTTACGGAATCGGCCGAGTAGTGACGAGTGATGTTGCCGAACAATACTCGGAATCTTTCGTCTTTCCTATTTTTTGACACAATGTGCATGACAAAACGCAGACGATGTGCTCTTTCCCCAAAACAGCTGAACATTTCAAAAACTCGGTAAGATTTCTTTTCGCAAAATTACTGTGCTTCTCCTATCTAAAGTTATAAATATGTATTGATTGGCCCAGTATGTACGATGCCTTATTTCTTCTTGTCAGAGTTGTCCCGATATCCTATGACATCTCGGACCATGACAATTTCGACCCATTTTGGGCATTAGAAACTCGGCACACAAAATCGAATATGTCACGTTACAAAGGGTATAAAACTTTGTAATATGAGCCATGGACAACCAGTTAAGAAGACCTAAATGGCAAGCGTGTTATATCAAAGATCAGACTTCCCATTAAGTGCCATCTGATCTTGATCTTGGATCTCCGCTATATATCGATAATAAATTGATTGACCTGAGATTAGCATCAGGTGGTAGGCGTTTTATATCGAAGATCATATTTATTACTCGGTGCAATCTGATCTTGATCTAAGCTGTCAATACGGGATATTTAACTTTCAGGCTTCTCAGCACAACTCGATGCTCTTTTACGGTTAGTGTAGATTAAGATAAGACTGCACAGTACGTGCTGTCTGATCTTGGATCTACATTGTCTAATATGATGAGTTATTTTATACCAGCAACAAATTTGCAATCGCCATGTTACAGCATATATAAGTGGCTTGAAAACTTCATCCACTGTATTGAACAATTTAACCTTTTACCAAACAATCCCAACTTTTAATGACCCTGAGGAAGAAGCCTTTGGAAAGCATTTTAGGAAAAGGGGAAAATGCTGGTAACCAGCACTTTTTCCTTTTCCGATAATGTTTTCTACCCTTCCCGATAAAGATTTCAATTTTTCAGTTACATTTATTTTCTCGTCTGCAACTGCTTTGAATTTGGACAGGTTTATAATTTTGTTGTTTGGTAAAGAGTTAAGGGTTAAGTGATAATAAGTACTGAAAGAGTTAGGTTTTTAACACATTGCTTACGGATCCATATTTTTACTGCCAGTTGTTGCAGACAAATTTGACATCAGTTCATTAATAAAGTTACTGTGTGCAGATGAACCGCTCCTTCCAATAGGAACATATTTCAAAGTTGATGAATTTTCAAAGGTGTCGGAGTGCAGGGCAATTCAAGACCGTCAATATTAGTACTCATCTATGTAAATCCACATTGTTACTAAGAATAACGTAAGAAAAATATTTTATCGTCCAATCATGCATTTGGTTCGAGGCTAGTTTGTCCAAAAACTATAGCTTGGCCGTGGGCATGTTCATCCCTGGGCTTTTTCATCCAGGCTTGTTTGTCTCACATTATTGCACCCTACTTTATTAAAATAAATTTTAAGTGAAATATAAATTAAAAAATCAAGTAACATCATATATGTACAATTAGGAAGATTTATTATTATTATTATTTCTTTTTTAATTAATGTCTGTGAATCACTGGTTTTCTTAGAATTTTCACCATCGACAATGGGGGAACAATCTCAAATTCGTTGCCATCATTGGCTACTTGATCCTCCTGTTCTCAAGTCTGGTACCCTAACGACTGTGCTAATGGGGCTCGACTGCAGTAATTGGTTTTAACTCTTTACCAGATGACAAAATTTTAGACTTAACCAAATTGAAAGCCTTTGCAAATGATGGAATTTGTCCCAGATAGGGTAGAAAGCATTGTGGGCAAAGGGGAAAATGCTAGTATACATAAAAGCAGCAGTATCTTGAATCACTTCGAAAATGCAGAAAATGAATTGAACAAGTTAGGAACAAGCCTAGTGTTCTTTAAATTTTAAAGAATAAAAAGGAATAGAGAGCAAATTGCTTGTTTACAAAAAAGAGAGCCATTTTCTTTTTACTCCAAAAAGGTTCATGTTTTGCTCCAAAAATATTGAACATCAGCAAATCATTGTTATGCACCATGTCTTGGATAAAGTTAAAAGTAAAACTGTAGCAAACACCAATCATCTGAAGACTACATCTCTGGCCAAATCTTCACCACGTTTAGTCCTAGTATTTGTCTTTATATTAATATTCAATCCTTTACCACACGATCCTGAGTTTTAACAACTGTGATGAAAGAGGGTTTAGAAAATAGTGGAGGAGGGGCTCAGGAGAAACTGCTGGTGACCAGTATTTTCTCCTTTTTCCACATTGTTTTGCTACACTTTCTAATGCAGCATTAGCATCACATTTGATTCGTTGTCTGCAGTAGATTTCAATTTGGACAAGTCTAAAATTTTGTTGTTTGATAAGGAGTTAAGATAATTTTGACAATTGCCACTATGCAAATATAAAAATTGGGTTAGCAAGTTTGTTTCCCAATTACAACGGTCACAAGATCAAATTTTGGTCAATCTTGGTAAACATAAATAGGTCACACAAGACAGATTACAATCACTCTTTTTTTTTTTTTTTTTTTTGCAATAAATTAGAATTATCTTTGATGATTTCGAATGGTTGCTCCTCAGGTCACAATACTGACAACTTGTTTATACTTTTGAGACCATATTTTGATTACATGAACTGAGTTCATATTCACCAATTGTTCTTAAGAATGTTCTTTGTCTTATTCTCAAAGATTTTCAAAATTTGAAAGTAAAACACTACTTCTGATTGGCTAAACCAGATGGTATAGCCAATTAGAAGTGTTACTTTCAAATCTAGAAAATTCAGGAGAATAAGACTGAGAAAGTTCTTAGGAATGGTAAGTAAATAGAGACCCTGATCTGTCCATCTGTCTTAATAGTATGCCATGCAAATTTCCTCTTGTGTTTAAAGCCAAGCCAAGACAGGTGGTTCAGTCTATTAAATACAAGGCTTGAAAGCCAGGTTTGCTGAGCTCTGCCTATTTCTTTCAGACAATTGATGATAGTCATGGGAAGAGGATTCAACCCCTCTCACTGCTGTATATTTTTTCAACTATGTTTATGTGGTAAAGTAGCCAGTGGCTTAAAAAGTACAAGTTAAGCAAATTCTAGGAAGGCATGTATAGGTGCACTGGCCTTTGCAACATAATTGAAATAATGTTGAAAATAGTGTTAAACCATAGAAGCAAGTTTTGGTCCAAATTTACTGAAAATTATTGGACCAAAATTTTGTCTAGATAATCTT
Source organism: Tridacna gigas (assembly GCA_945859785.2). Lineage (NCBI taxonomy): Eukaryota > Metazoa > Mollusca > Bivalvia > Cardiida > Cardiidae > Tridacna > Tridacna gigas. The sequence continues at coordinate 27,776,826 of OX244041.2, forward strand.
TTTGACTTTACAATACCGATAGGTCCATTTGTATACATTTCAAAAGCAGTATAAGCATGGTAAATCCTACAAGGATATCAACAGGTTTTGGTCGAAATTTACTGAAAATTATTGGGCCAAAATTTTGTCTAGATAATCTTTTTGACTTTACAATACCGATAGGTCCATTTGTATACATTTCAAAAGCAGTATAAGCATGGAAAATCCTAAAAGGATATCAACCAGGTTACCCTCCCGCCCAATGTCAATGAAACTTGGTCAAATTTTAGATTTCACTGTGTTTCAGGGTAGCTTTGGCTTTAAATTGAAATTGGGCAGAATATTTGTAATTTCAAACCAACGTTTCCCTAAAACACAGTGAAATCTAACATTGAAATTGGGCAGAATATTTGAGTCCAGCCCTTGTAGCTCAGTCGCTACTTGACTTGAGGGACTTGAGAGCAGGGGGTCCTGGTTGGATCCCCGGCTGGGCCAATTTCTTTCCAAGGATTGATGATAGTCAGTGCGACAGGATTCATTCCTCCCTCAGAGCTGATCATTGTTTTGACGATGGTTATGTGGGAAAGCAGCAAGTGGCTTGAAAAGAATATTGTGCGTAGTACTGGTAAAAGAAACTCAAGGAAAGCATGGATAGGTGCACAGGCTGCCGTGAAATAACTGAAATAAGGTTGAAAAGGGTGTTTAACACTATAAATTAATCAATCAATCAATATTTGCCTTGATAAATATTTCAGACAAGTTTAAAATGAATCATATCGGGTCAAAAAGTAGGTCACTGGGGAAAATCGTAGGAAAACCTTGTTTGCACCCAGAGATAAAATTTTCAGTCAGATACTCTTGAAAATTGGTTGGAATTTTTGTCTTAATGACATCTCGTACAAGTTTGATATTAGTTTGTATAGTATCAAAAAGTAGGTCACTTTTATGAATCAGAAAAACACTGTGTGCACCATATAGGCCACATTTATCAGCAGTAGGCCTATTCCTTTTTGCATGCTGCTGATTTTGATTGGTTGCATGAGCCTTTAACAAATTTATGTTCTTCCATTCTGTTATCAACTCTACAGACTGTCAGTGTGAGACACTGTAGAGATAGTTTTATTAGTCTGTACAAATGTGATCTAGAAGTTTCAAGCCTATACAAATGTGATAGAAATTTTGAGCTTCTGGGCCTCTTCTTTCTTCTTCGTTATCCCTTCAGATGCCCAGGCTTTCAGTGCCTTTGGCGCTTTGATTAGACATGCCGCGGATATTTATAGAACATGAATGGATTTTTAGCAGGTGAACGTCACATTTTATGATGTAGTCAACATCACTCATGACGTCATTATTACACCTTGTCCATATCCGACTAGATGTGATAGATTTATTTGGCTTGAAAAAACGCACATATTTTTCACGGAAAGCAAAAATTAGATGTGAAAAGTAAAATTAAAGTGATGACCATTAAAGAAATAGAATTTTTTTTAGTGTATGGTAAAAATTTCTTCACCTCGTGAAAAGTAAAGGACATATTTAAAATATAGCCTTCGCTTTTCACGAAATGAGAGAAATTTTTACCATACACCGAAACAGACAATTATCCTCCATTTCTTTTATGCTTTTCAGTATTTTTTAGAAATCTAACAGTGAATTATATCCTTATAATTCACCGGTGAATTTTATGATTCACCGGTGAATGTTATAATATTTATTTTTGACATGATACGGTTATTTGTAAAACATAAATGTTTTTCTTTTTTGCTGGTGAATGTCATTCGTGGCTTAGCCACTCGTGAAAATATAGCCTTCGCTTTTCACTTGATGAAAGAAATTTCGAACATACACCGAAAGAGACAATTATCCTCAATATCTTGAACGTGTTATAGAGACCAACTATATTTAGCAGCCTACTGCTGTAAAATTCCACGGCTATGATTCTAAGCCCTTATCAACCCTTAACCAAAAAATCTCCAATTTCTACGACTGCATTAGGAAGACTTTACAAGACATGGTATGAAAAGAAGAGCATGCTGGTAATAAGCGTTTTCTTCTTTTCCCACCATGCTTTCTGCTCTTCCAAAATATTACCAGCATTTCTCCTTTCCCACCGTGTTTTCTACTCGTACAGTATCCACTCTTTCAACAACATTTTTTATGGTCGTCTGCAAATGTTTTCAAAATTGACAAGTCCAAAAAATTTTGTCATTTGGTCAGCAAAGTTTCCAAAAGCCATATTTTTTAGGCTCGGTAAAACACAGCATTTTTCTTATAAAGGGTGACATTGATTGATTGATTGATTGATTGATTGATCGATCGATCGATTGATTGATATTTATTTAACGCTGTTTTCAACATTATTTCAGATATGTCGCGGCGGCCAATTCACCTGCCACGATGCTTTCCTGGAATTTCTTTTTGCCAGTATTTCGCACAATATTCTACCTAAGCCATTGTTTGTTTTTCCACATAATTTTCGTCGAAATAATTGTACTAGTCTATCCCAAAGACAGATATAAATCTAGAGCTTGTGTTCGTATAAGGGAACACTTATACTACCTTGCTATAGAGCTAGCTTTTGTAGCGCCGTGGTAGAGCGTTCGCATTGGGATATGGAGGTTCTGGCTTCAATCGCCGCCGTGGGGGTTATTCATCAGAACTGTTACATTGGCGCCCACCGTAAATAAAAACCCACTTAGTTGAGAGATAGAGTAACAGTACTTGAAAGATTCGTGGACGAATCTTCATATAGCGGGGAGTATGCAAGTAGTATACTGATCTATCCTACAGATAAATTAAAATGTATATCTTGTGTTTGCATAAGGGTACAACCTTGGTACAAAGCTAGCTTTTGTAGAGACGTGGTAGAAAAGAGTTCGCCTTGGGACCAGGAAGTCCTGGGTTTAATCCCCGCCTTTGGAGGTTATTATCAAAACTGTTACATAATGATCGACAGTGAGAGAGGAATGAATCCTGAGGAATGAATCCTGTCGCAATGACCATCATCAATGATGAATCCTCGGAAAGAAAAATGGCCAACCTCTTTACCAGACGACACAGTTTTATACTTGTCGTAATTGAGAACGTTTGCAGACGACAAATAAAATGTTTCTTAATTTGCGTGATCTGTCTTTGGCAGGGTGAAAAATATCGTGGAAAAAGGAGAAATGCTGGTTACCATTTTTTTTATAATGTTTTCAACAGCATTTCTGTTCAGGGTCATTAATTCTTGAGATTGGGTGGTGAATTGTTAAAAATGCAGATACCACCAATTCAAGATAAATTAACCCTTTGCCACACAATCCTGAGTTTTAACGGCGCTGCGAGAGATACCTTCTGAAAACATTATGGTAAAAGGAGCAAATGCTGGTAACCAGCATTTTCTCCTTTTTCCACAATGTTTTCTATCCTTCTAAAAACAATTTTCAGTTTTTCCCCATTCCCACAACGTTTTCTTCTCATTTAAAGACCAGTCCCATCATTTGAGGAACATTTCATTTGTGTTCGACAAAGCCTTTCAATTTGGAACAGCTTAAAATTTTCCTAAGTGGTAGAGAGAGAGAGTACTCTTAACGAGCATTTCTCTTTTTATCACAATATTTTCTAAATGATGTACAAAAATTAGCCTGGACAATGCACTTGAATCATGTATAACTTACCACCCCGAGGCTTTTCACCAACGGATCGATGTTAAACTTCGCCCGACAGAATCGAGGTGCGATTGTCTTTGATGCAGGGGCGGTCCTCTGACCTATTTTTTCGCCTCTAGTTATATCAATCTCTGTCCTGTAGCACTCGTCGTATGAACCAGTGAAGTAGAGAGATCCCCTTTCGATTCCAGAAGTCGGCTTTCCCATGGCGTCAATCACTGATAAATAGAATTGGATTTATTATTTGTATTGCGTTTACTTATAGTCGTCACCGGTTGCCCATTTGGGCGACGGCCTTAAAAGACATGTGGTCATTTTTAGTGGGGGATAGCGGAAGAAAGATGTCAAAATAGCCTTAGTTACGCCAGCTTCTTTAACTCGTTCGATTTATTGCACCGCCACTCAGGACCTCGATTTTAAAGTTCCACCCGAAAAAGAATAAGCCTGTTAAGGTGGCCAGCCATAGGAATCAAACCCCCATCCCGAAATACCCTCAGATAACGAATCCATTACTCTATCACTTGGGCTAATCCGGTTGACAATGGAATTCGTTTTAAAGGGGCATTAAGCCAGATTTTGACCCGTTTTTATTTTTGATGGGGGCGGGGGGTGGAATAGGTATTTGATAAGAAAAGAAATCATGCTGACGTGATTGTTTTATTCAAGCTTGGGGAGAAAATGCTGGGAAAAAATGCTTCTGGTAGGACTCGAACACACAACCTTCAGAGCCATTGTCGGCGACTATACAACTGAGCTACAGAGCCATACGATACTTTCTTGTGTTAAAAATGTATCTATCCCTTGTTATGCAATAATAGCTATGCCGTTAGTAACGGAAGAAGGAATTCTATGGTGAAAAACTCGGTAGTTCATTACGTTTACTACACGCATTTCTATCAAAATTTTGCTATTAAGAGCTATCTTTGTACGCGAATAAAAATTAGCAGTCTTTGTTGAGATTTCCTGGAAAAAAATGCATGCGAAATCTTCTTTAAAGTCCCTTTAATGTGCCTTAAACCTATTCATTTTCGGCAAGGCATAGGTAGTGCGATTAGCACAGTTTTGAAAAAAAAAAATGCTTTATTGAATAAAATAACAATAATACAGCAATACTCCTTTTCCCACAATGTTTTCTTCGCTATGGACGACAAATTTTTATGTTGGTAACATTTAATTTGTCGTCGGCAAAGGGTTTCAATTTGGACAAAGCTAAAATTTTGTCGTCTGATAAAGAATTAAAAAACAACCACAAGCCTTTGAAGCTACATTAGCCCATCACGGAACACTGAAATTTTCCTTGGTCGATCATCGAACACTTTTGCACATTGGTGCATCGCCTGTATATCACGGAATACTCAAATTTTCATTTATACCGTTACTATAAATAGCACATTGGCGACCGCCTCTATATTTATATATCTTCTATATACGATATAGATGCGTTCGCCTATTTTCTATCTATAGTAACGGTGTCCGATAAGGAAATTTTCGTTATCTCGTAATACACCAATGGAGTGGCCTCTAGCACTACACACAACATTCTGTGTGTAAAGCAGTGGTATAGAGGTTGACTGTCGGCCTCTCATATCGGAGGTTCCTGGTTCAATTGATCGATTGATTGTATGGTGTTCAACGCCGTTTTCAACATTATATCAATTATATCGCGGCGGTCAGTGCATCTATTCATGTTTTCCTTGAGTTTCTTTTACCATTACTCCGCATAGTATTCTTTCCAAGCCGCTGGCTTCTTTCCCACATAAACATCGTCGAAATCATGGTCAGCGCTGAGAGAGGAACGAATCCTGTCGCAGTGACTGTCAGCAATCCTCGGAAAGAAATTGGCCGAGCCGGAGATCGAACCAGCGACCCCCTGTTCTCATGCCCTGCACGCTACCGACTGAGCCACCGGGTCTGGGCTCCTGGTTCGAATCTCAAGATGAGCTGTACTTACCTTTGAAACAACCCACATCAAGGCTCAAGTTTTGATTAAGATCAACAGGTTAGTTAGGTTATATTGGGGTTTAACGCCACTTTAACAGCTAAGGTCATATCATGGCGGTCGGTGACGCACATGTGTTTCCTGGCTTTCTCACACCAGTACTAACACAACTTTCTTTCCAAAGCCACCGACTACTTTTCTCACATGCTTCAGCAGAGGTGAGAGGCGAAAATACGTCGGAAAGAAAGTTCGCCTCAACCGGGTATCGAACTCACAACCACCAGGTCATGAGTCCGACACGCTCACCACTGAGCCACCCAGACGGGCAAGATCAACAGGAAGCAATCATCGAAAATGATGAGTTTAAAGCTGTAGACCTTGTTTCAAAATTGGTTTAACCCGTAGGCTGCTAAGCGCGACTCAAAGACGTTTTGCGGAAAGTGTAGATCAAGATCAGATCAGCATTTACGTGAGAGAGTAGCCAGCGGCTTGGAAACAATGTTGTGGTTAAAGAAACTCAAAGAAAGCATTGACAAGTGGACTGGCCGCCACGATATGACAGAAATAATGTTAAAAGTGACGTTCACCCTTGGGCTGGTAAGCGCGACTCACTGATTTTTTGCGGACAGTGTAGATCAAGATCAGACAGCACACAACGTGAGGTCTGATCTTGGATCTACACTGTCCGATAAGGAGACCTCTTTCTCCCAAAAATATATTTTTGAAATAGCAAAATATTGGTCTTTACTATCGGCTTGAAAGTTTAATTTCACTGATTTAGCAGGATAAGGGTTAAAATATTTAGATTTAACCCTTATGCTGCTAAACGCGATTCGGGGCGCATTTGTCGACAGTGGAGATCAAAATCAGCCTGCACAAAATGTGCAGTCTGATCTTGAATCTACGCTGTCCGATAAGGTATTTTTTTCGCTGAAATCGACTTTGAAATCGCAATATTTTGGTTTTTACTTCTGAGCGGAAATTTGCGTTTCCTTTATTTGGCAACTTAAGGGTTTAACTTTAAAAACACTGGCTTTTTTTTTTTTTTTTTTCAGCTAAATCAAGTCGAAAAGAAAGAAGAAAGTTTAGAGGTGTCAGAAGAATGAAGACTGTCGCAATGACTACTATTAGTCTGCGGAAAAAAAAGTCTATCGAACTCAAGATTTTCGAAAAAGTAGCATTTCGTATTGCGCATATAGTGTGTGATGAGCGTTACATCATAGCCGCACGATTCGCCAGTACGTAATTTTTGATAAAAAAGGAATTACGTTGGTGTTGATTTTTGTTAAATATGTACAGCGTGATGTTTTTGATACTGTAGAGCATGAAGTTTTGTCATTGTGCAGCGGGAAATTAATGTCATTGCACAGCGTTAAGTTTTTGATACTGTAGACCATAAAGTTTTTGTCATTGTAGAACATAAGTTTTTGGCACTGTAAACCATAACATTTTTGTCATTTTAGAAGTGAAGTTTTTATCATTGTGGAGCATGAAATTTTGATGCTGTAAAACGTCATGCTTTTGTCATTGTACAGTGTAAAGATTTTGACATTGTAGAGTATAAAAATTTTTGTCATTGTATAGCATGAAATTCTTGTCATTGTACAGTGTGAAGATTTTGATATTGTAGAGCATGAAGTTTTTGTCATTGTAGAGCATAAAAGTTTCTGTCATTGTAGAGCATGAAATTCTTGACATTGTACACTGTGAAGATTTTGATATTGTAGAGCATGAAGTTTTTGTCACTGTAGAGCATAAATGTTTCTGTCATTGTAGAGCATGAAATTCTTGTCATTGTACAGAGTGAAGATATTGATATTGTAGAGCACAAAGTTTTTGTTCATTGTAGAACATGAAGTCATAATGCCTTGGGCTGAAAATTCAGATTAAGATCAAATTGCACTGTGAGAGCAGATTGAATTTAGATCTGAAATGTCCGCTATTTTGTTAAATATAGTAAAGTTGCATTGTTTCGTTTTGTCTTATCTCTTTCTATTTTCATTTTAACCCTTTATCTCACAATCCAGAGTTTTAACGACCTCAAGGAAAAGGACTTTTGAAAACATTGCGGGTAAATGAGAAAATGCTGGTAACCAGCATTTTCTCCTTTTCCCAGAATGTTTTCTACCCTTTCAAGGACAAAGTCTGTAATTTGGGTAACATCTAATTTGTCGTCTGCAAATGTTTTCAGTTTGTACCAGTCTGAAATTTTGTCATCTGGTAATGAGTTAAAAGAGGATGTCCATATATTTACTCAGAGCTTTTCGTTCAATTTTTGCCACACAATCCCGAGTTTTGCTGAAATTGTTGGATTTGTATATTAAAAGGGTGGAAAGCATTTTTAGATGAAAAGATAATGTCGGTTGCCAGCATTTTCTCCTCCGAAAATGTTTTCAAAAGCCCTCGTCCTCAAAAGCGGGCGGACAGGCGGACAGACAGACAGACAGACAGAGGATTTCAAGTCTGGGCACGTATCCATCAGCAGTTCTCAAAAGGATTTTTAGACTTATTCTACATTTAGAAAGAAAACGAATTTTTGATAGGCTAATCCAATAAAAAATTATCTTTTCTTTCAATAATTAAAAAAAAAAAAAAAAAAAGAATAAGACTGAAAATGTTCTTAAATATGGTTGGTGAATACGGACCAGGGCCACAAATTTTCCACTTACTTGCAATTGCCGATTGATTGCCGGAAAGGGCAAGGTCGATCATATCAATGACGTCATCATAGCATTGTTGGGACACTATGCTGGCGTTATTCGGAAGAAACGTTGACAAAGAACCTAGTTCTCCTATTGTTTCTCGCAATATTTCTATCGGTTGGACGTATTTTATCAAAATCGGAATATCTATGTCACCATTCTTCATAATATCAGGATGTTCAGAAATTATACCAAATATCTGAAAAACGAAAAGTATGACTAATAAGTACATTCTACGATTTCAACTGGATTATTAAGAGCTAAAATACCATAGCAATCCATCCTTCCTTCCTTCCTTCCTTCCTTCGATTTATCGATCCATCCTCCTACCTCCATGCCTCTCTCCCTCCCTCCCTCCCTCCATCCATCCATCCATCCGTCCGTCCATCCACCCACTCACCCACCACACACGCACTCATCCGTCCATCCATCCATCCATTCATCCATCCGTCCGTCCGTCCGTCCGTCCGTCCACGCACCCACCCACACACGCACTCATCCATCCATCCATCCATGCATCCGTCCGTCCGTCCGTCCGTCCGTCCATCCACCCATGCACCCACCCACACACGCACTCATCCATCCATCCATCCATCCATATTTAAGCTATACCTTCATCATAATGCTATCTTTTATTTTTTCTCCCAATTGTTTCAGTATCGCCATAAACCCCAGTCCGCCCGGCTCTTCCGTCGGTTCCACTTCTCCAGGTGGGGTTGTAGAAATTTCAACTGGCCCCGTCGTGTAATCCTCGGTGAAGACTGGACTCGTCGTGTATTCCTCGGTAAAACCTGTACGTAAAAAGGTACAAAAGATATGGGCTATGCTCTGGCAAAAGGGGGCTTTAGTGCATCTCCGTGATCCATGATACCAAGCAAGTCATCATAAATTATTAATCCATAAAATTCATTTTGTCTAACAACCGACTGAATCATGAGGTTAGGTTTTGTTTGACATGCAGAAAAATTACCAAAAGCAAAACGTTTCCACCCCAGTCAGCCTGACCGGGGTCAAAACCTTTTTTGCAGATGCATGAAGCTCCCTTTTTACAAAGCATGGCTCATATACAATAAAATCTTGTCACATGAATTTTTGACTGAAACAGTATCAAAACTGTTTGATTATGAGCTGTCCTTTCACGAATTCCATTGTTTAAGACACATTGAATTTGAGGTCTGCAAATGCCTTTACGTTGAACAAGTCTACAAGTTTGTGATCGGGTAAAGCAGGGAAGTAGTTGCTTGTATGCAAAAACGCAGTTGCATACACTTCTCAAAAAAAGTCTTAGAGAAAAGAAAATAAAGACAATTTTGCCAAAAATGTCACTGGTCAGAGGCCACAAAATAGCTTCTACAATTCAAGAGCCCCCCCCCCCCCCCCACCACCACCACCCCATGTGAAATCCCGCTAAGCGTTAAGCATTGGGTAATATTTATATTTTTGCTTATACTTTATTTTGGGCTAGCTAGCCCCTGTGGGAGAAAAGGGTATACCGCATTAATTAGCATGATGGTAAGTTTTGATCTGAAAATATATATCACAAACGATAATTTGTAACTTGCCGAATAATACGAGCTCTTAGGTTGAAACTGGGGCCGATATTCACATACCATTCTAAAGTTCATTTTTAATCTGATTCTAGATTTAGAAAGCCGTGAAATTTCTGATTGGCTAAACCATTTGAGTCATGGTCTGGCAAAAGGCGATTTAATTTATCTCTGTGATGCATGACACCAAGCAAGTCATCACATAATTATGGATCCATATAATCCATTTTGTATAAAAACTGACTGAATCAAGAAGTGAGTTGGTCCTTTGACATGCAGAAAACTGGTTCGACCTTGGTCAGTATGCTGGACTGTGCAGGCTGACTTTGACTGATCCATTTTGCAGATGCATTGAGCACCCTTTTCACAGAGCATGGCTAATATGGTTTGGCTAATCAGATACTGCGAAACTTTCAAATTTAGAAACATTTTGAAATTTTGACTACGAATTTTATTTAACTACGGATTTTATTTAAAATCGGTTGGTGGATATGGGCCCTGAGTTCCTTGGTGGCCTGGGCTGCCTTTCACGTAACTACGTGCGCACGAAATAAGCAAGTGTCAAGTCTGAAAACAAGTATCGCTGAACTGCATAACTTTACGCCAGTTCTTCACTATGGGTAAAGTAAGGATCGTATGTGAACATGTATACATGTGTTTACGATTCCAAATAATTTGCGTAAGAATACGCAATTTATTGAAAGGCAGCCCTGATCGTTAAGGGATGCGATTTGTAATCCGGTGGCCCTAGCTCAGTTCCTACTTGCAGGGTCCGTCAACTACATAATCTTTCTGGGACCAGAAAAAAGGGCATACGCATGTATGTGGGTAGCTTAAAGGCCCATCAGCGGCCATGAACAATGCAGGTGTTAAAATGCATTTAATTTAAATCATGCCTGTTAAAAGTATGGAAAATATTATGAAGATGACAATCTGTTGTCTGTTGTTCAAGTATTCGACCCTGGCAGAAATATGAATTTTAAAATCAGGCAAAAAGTAAAGAAAAGATAGATAGACCTAGCAACATTTAACCTAGTTTTGATAATTCATTTCTCTTCCAGCGACTAATACTTTGACCGACCATACAAAAAGAGATAGTCTTATTCACGAAAATTTCTGTATTTTCAAATGATACGAATTAAACCTAAATGTATCTTAACGCTATTGGCATTTTGATGTATTTTAACACCAATACATTTGGCAGTTACTATGCCTTTAAAAGCGTTGCTATGGCAGGCATTCTCGCACTAAATTTAGTGTCGCGTATAATTGGTACATGTATTTTATCGTCATACCAAAACTTCTAGCGGCTGGTCTATGTGCTGTTTAGAAGATAAATACCTTCACTTAGGAATCACTCTTTATCAATATCAAGTTAAACCCTAAGCTGCTAAGCACGGCTCAGCGGACAGCGTAGATCAAGATTAGACCGTACAGAACGTGCAGTCTGATCCTGGATCTACACTGTCCGATAAGGAGGTATCTTTCCCCAAAACGTACCTTTAAAATAGCAAAATTTGGGTTTCTACTGTCGGCTTGAAAGTTTCATTTAACTTATTTAACCGGATAAGGGTTTCATATTCTAGCAGAGAATACGGTGTAATGGTCAGGCACTTGTTTACTCTAATTTACGCTGCCGAGTTCTGTAGCTCAGTCAGTAAAGTACATGACCTGAAATAAGGGAATCTCTGGTTCGATTCCAAACTGGATGAATTTCTTTCATTGACAGATTGATGATAGTCATTGCGACAGGATTAATTCCTTTCTCGTCGCTGGTCATTCTTTCGACTATAATCATGTGGAAAAGCAGCCAGTGGGTTGGACAGAATATTTTGTAAAGTACTGGTAACCAGGTAACATATAGCTGAAATAGTTTCAAAAACGGCGTTAAACGCCATACAAACAAACAAACAAATCCAATTTACCCCACCCTTCTGAAACCCAATACTACTTGGAGTATTATAAGATCCGACATAGCTTGCGCAAAAAGCTTGTCTCCAATATCAAGTGGTAATTTTTTCTAAATGTGACTACTTTTTCGGCTCGAACATTTAAGAAATTTAAAAAATTGCTTAAAATAAAAAACACGCGAGATCATATAATATACATTCAAGATGGCCCTCTGATACTAACAAAGATTAATGTTGGTTTCATTTCAAACGCCCGGATTAAATAAAATGGAATGATTATTTTGGGACACTATGACGGTTAAAGGCAATCTTATACTTCTGTTCTTCCTTAGTGAATATTCCAATGTAGCCGCGGTATGACTCAAATATTGTTAAAAATGGCTCCATACACCGTCAATTTAGAAAAAAGCTAATAACTAAATTTATTATAGGTCAATGAAATGTTCTCCAATGATGAGTGTATATTTAGCCAAACTTACTGTCTGGTTGGTCTGTAACGTTCTGGTAGTCGCCGTTAATAGAAGCCTGGGCTTCAACAATCTAAAAGAAAATGTAATCATTTTAGTTGTTATTCAGCGGAGCTGCTAAAATGACCACCCACACACATTTGTACAGTATATGCAACTATTTAGAATTATTTCTTATTTACGAAACATTGGTAATGTGGGCGAAACATTATTTCGTATTTACAAAATATTATTTTGCCTTGTATAATTTTGAAAATCTGCCGATAAAAAGTGTTAGAAAGTGTGCTAACTTTACGGACTCCGTGTTATTTCCTTCTAACAAGGAGGGAAAAAAATGCTCCATTTCCAGTAAAATTTTCAATACTAGTGAATAAGGACATTTGCCATATCGTTTAAACTTTCGCTCTGTGTTCAATTCATAAAAACTGATACTGTTCTCCATGCGGACTGTGCAGGCTGACCTGGGTCGATACTTTTCGCAGATGCATTAAGCCCCCCGTTTTCACAGAGCATGTCTTATTTGAAAAGAAAAATGTGCAAGACTAAATTTTTGTGTAAAGTTTGTCAACAAATTTTACTCAAAGTTTTTACCCGAGGAACTCCAATTTGACCACGTATCCCTGGCACATAGACAAAGAGGCTTAAAAGGCATAAAAAGGCAGCTACCATCGTCCCGTGTCTACAGTGCATCTGAAAGACGACCAATATGTTGATATATTATTGAACAAGCTATTCATAGACCTGTCAAAACAATGACAAATTGCAAAGAACAAACTTACGAAAAACATTCTGAAAAAGGATAAAATTCTTCTATTGACTAATTTTCTTGGATGCTAAAAACAAGAACGTGTTTTTTTTTTTTTTTTTCTTCGCACATCTCTTTACCATGATTCTTTGCTTAATATGATTGTTGTTCGAAGCCCATGTCTGTAATAACATTGAAATATTGTTGAAAGCTGTGTAACACAGTTTAAACATAAGACGTTTAGAAAGGTCTACACTTTCTCACAGAAAGAAAAGCATCTTGAAATTCCTGGTTTGAGCAATTCTGTATCATATCCTGAGTAATCCTGTAACATATCAGGGCGATAGCTCAGGAATCAGGCAAGACGTCGAAACATGAAACGGTTTGTTTGTTTCTTTCTTTCTTTGGTGTTTAACACCATTTTTAACGTTATTTCAGTTATATGGCGGCGGCCGGTACTTTCTTGCTATCTATATTTTCCTGGAGGTTCTTTCACCAGCACTTTGCATAACAATCTTTCTAACCTCTATTTGATTTCCCACATAAACATCGAAACATCTTTCCGCTATGAGACAGGACAATCTGTTATTGTGTGGTTGGCCGAAGTGTTAGTCGCTGGCAGAAAAAAATGAATTTCAACATCAGGCAAAAAGTAAACAAAAGATAGATTTACCTAGCAACATATAATCTAGTTTTGAATTTAATTTATCTTCCAGCGACTAACACTTGGACTGACCGTATAATAACAGATATTGTCATCTTTATAATAATTTCCATATTTTTAAATGATATGATTTAAATTCAAATGCATATTTACACCTGCTTTATTTACTTTTGGCAACTATTGTTACTATAAAGAATTAAAAGCTCGTTCAGTCTTAAAACATATTCTATACAGTCAGCGCTTTGATACTGATCTACTTATGCTCTACCTAAACAGAGCAACAAGACCAAATAACCATCTGGTATCTATGAATTTAAAGAAAGTGCCAGCGGAACTATAGAGTGAAAAAAAAAAGATTTATATATCAATTTCAAATGGAAAGATTCGTTCTTAAATAGAAAAAAAAAAAATCGATAGGTTGATGGTAGATGTGTGTACCCGTGAGTTTCTTCATGTTCAATCGCAGTAGATCTATACTCCTCACAAAAAGTCAAGCAACAAAATCATTTTTCTTTTTAACTTTAAATGCGAAGAAAAACACGTTATTTTCTAAAGGTAATTGTGTGAAAAGTAATCGCCAGTTGCGTGTGCAAATAGAGTGTTTTTCTTCGCATTTAAAGTTAACTGATCAAATATTTCACGGGACTAAAAAAAACAAGAACTGATTTTGTTGCTTGTTTCTTTGTGAGGAGTGTATATGGTGAGGCGATTGTGAGACAAATCTGAGAAAAAGAGATGCTTTAAGCTGCGATAATTTTCTGTTTAATAAGGAGGAAAACTTCTAACCATTTCACCGATTTCACTCCCGAAGACTAAACATTTGACGGGGTGAAATGATGTGAAAATCTAGACGAGAGCAAAATTTTGCCGTTTGATAAAAAGATAAAAGAGCATTAAACTAGACTTTTACCCAATTTTTGGGGTAGAGGGGAAGAGAAAATCGAAATTTTGAAAGGAAAATGACAGTTAAAAAAAATACTGCAAAAATACTTTGGCTCTGCTGGGATTCGAACCTACGACCTTGAAAACCGTAACTAAGCGACTCTACCAAGCAAGCTATCCGGGCATCTGTTGTACTTTCGTGTTTAAAATGCAACCATCCTTTGCCAAGCAACAACGACTATCGTGTTACTAACGGAATAGAGCATTTTACAGATAATACACTGAGTAATGCTTCACGTTTTTGATTTCTACCTGAATTTAAGTTTTAACCCATAAACTACTAAATAAATGAAACCAATTTTGTTCAAACAGTCCTTAGTAAATATCCAAGTATTTCTGTTTCAAGGTTGATTTCACCGGAAAGAAAATATCGTATCGGACTTTGTAGATAAAAGATCAGAAAGCACGTTTTGTGATCTGATATTGATCTACACTGTTTGCCTAAGCGCCCCTAGTCGCGCTTAGCGGCCTAAGGGTCAAAGCTTTCTTTTCACGCGAATGAAAAATACCATTCTTTGTTAGGATTTTCTGAAAACTGCTGCATATGACAAATTTAAAGTAGTTCAATTGACGAAAGTTGTCTCTCGATAGGTAAAAACTTAGCGGTAAAGGAGAAAATACTGGCAACAAGCATTTTCTCCTTTTCCCATAATGTTTTCAAAAGGCTTCCTCCTCAGGGTCGTTAAAAGTCGGATTTGTTGGTGTTACAACAAACGCTGTACTCTCGGTGCTTTGATTTATGTCGTCCAATGCTCCAAGACAACAATCTCCAGCCTACTTATATCGACCTCAAAAATTTTCCATGAAACTTGTCTCACTGAACTCTCAAATTTTGGTATAATTGCCTAGATTTGTCTCACTAATTGGACAAACTATGATAATGCATCAAACAAAATAGCAGGCGCTGTCTGACAGACCAAATACTCAAGATGAATTGCCTTGCCTTTGAACATCCCGTGTTTGATTGTTTCTGATTGATGATTAGGTCGTTAGTACAGAAAGTGTTGTTATTGGGGATAACATCGATAATGGTGTTAAACTTTTGAAAGTGTAGAAAAAAAAGACGAAACAAATTCTGGTTACCAGCATTATTTGTCTATCTTTTCCCTACATTATTTTCAAAAGCTTTCTTCGACAGGAGCCGAGCGCTCAGTCTGTAACGTACAGGGCTTGAGACACAGGAATCACTGGTTCGCTTTTCAGCTCGGGAAAATTCTTAACGTTGTTAACGATGTCTTGGTGGGAAAGCAGCTCGTGGCTTGTACAGAATGTTGCGCGAACAATGTAAACGAAAATCCAGGAAATCATGCAATGGCTGCGCCGACTAATGTTGAACACAGCGTTAAACACCGAACAAATAAGGCATCATTAGTTATTATTATTATTCAATGATTATTCACTATTCAAGTGAACTACAGTACGTATATGTTGCAAGACTAACAAGTTGTCTGCATTGTAGAAAAAGGAGAAATGGTATGGTAAACAGCATTTTCTCCTTTTTCCCGCAATGTTTTATACACTTTTAAAAGATGGCTATTCATATTTTTATAATCTCATCTAACTTCAAAAATGATTTATTTCCGAATAAAGCAAGGCAATAGCTGGAGACCATCATTAAAGAAGAAAGACAAATGTTACAAGAAACAATAATTGGCGTGCAACACACGAAAAGGAGCCGTCGGGCATTTGCGTAAAGTGTCGTCTCGGATTAGCCTGCGCAGTCCGCACAGGCTAATCCGAGACGGCACTTTACGACTACATAGACAGTAGACTTTCGTGAAACAGAATATCGCACAAAAACGGGAAGTGTCGTCTCGGAATATTCAGACTGCACAGGTTGATCTGGGACGACACACTTTTACGCATATTTTCGAAGGCCCTTTTTCGTGTGTTGCACGCCAATTATTATTTCAATGGTATTTCTGAATTGATTTTTGTTTTCATCTGAGCGAAGATGAAACAAGAAATATCCCCAAAAAAGATTGACGGCGTAAATTTGCAGGCAAATGGGCAGGGGCTCCTAGAATTAACACCTCTACATTTTTTGACCAATCACAAATTTCTATTTATTCATTATTTATCAGTACCAAAAAGTAGGTCAAAAGCCAGCGCATTCAGCTACACCGAAAAAATCTGTCCGTAGGAAAACTCTGGCACATGTCCTTAACTGCATACAGTTTCTTTACGTCTGTAGGGAAAGTTATACTTGTAGTATTTATCAGTGATTTTAAAGAAATGAGCCGTGCTCTGTGAAAAGGGGGCTAAATGCACCTCTGTGATGCATGGTACCAAGCAAGTCATCACAGTATTATACAGCCCTAAAATCTGTTTTGTGTAACAAACTACTGAATAATGACGTAGACTGGTCCCTGGAGACACAGAAAATTGATCAATAGCGAAAAGTTTCGGCCCAGGTCAAAACTTTTCACAGATGCATTAAGCCCCTTTTTCACAGAGCATGGCTCAAATAATTCGCAATGAAACTTTTTGAAGATTCTAAAACAACCTTAAAATTCTTGAACAAAACCCAGACTTTGTTGTCTGCAACTGCCTTGACATTGTTCAAGTCTAACATATTGTCGTGTGGTAGAGTTGAACTCTTCACCAAACGACTAGAGTTTAGACTTGACCAAACTGAGAGCATTTGCAGACGACAAATAAAATGTAGCACACACGATCATTTCTATCGGTGAAAGAGTAGAAAACATTTTGGGAAAAGTAGAAAATACTGGTAACCAGCATTTTCTCGTTCTCCGATAATATTTAAAAAAAAAGATCAGTCTCAGGGTCGTTAAAACTCGAAATAGTTTGGTAAAGGGTTAAGGTTGATTGATTGTATGGTGTTTAACGCCGTTTTCAACATTATTTCAGTTATATCGCGGCGGCCAGTGCACATATCCATGCTTTCCTGGAGTTTCTTTTCACCAGTATTCCGCACAATATTCTTTCCAAGCCACTGGCTGCATTCCCACATAACCCTCGTCGAAACAATGGTCAGCGGTGATAGAGGAATGTAAAGGGTTAAGGAAAGTTTTGAATGAATGAAGGAACATAATTTTCGTGCATCAAACTATATATTCCCTTATCCTGCTAAATAAGTAAATTTAAACTTTGAAGTCGATAGTAAAAATCCAAATACTGCTATTTCAAACTTAGGTTTTGGAGAAAAATATCACCTTATCGGACAGTGTAAATCCAAGTCCAGAGTGCATGTTCTGTGCAGTCTAATCTTGATCAACACCGCACGAAAAAAGGTCAGTGAGTCGCGCTTAGCAGCTTAAGGGTTAAATGGCTAGTCTCGTTATGAGCAGTTTCTTCTTTCTCTACAGAGTTGTTTACAAGCACCCCACTGTCCTCTGCACATGCAGATGGTATCATGTTTAACTCTTTACCAAACGACAAAATTTTAGACAAGGCCAAATTGAAAGCATTTGCAGACGAGAAAGTAAATGTGACTGAAAATTTGAAATTTGTTTTGGGAAGGGTAGAAAACATTGTGGGAAGAGGAGAAAATGCTGGTTACCAGCATTTTCTCCTTTTCCCTCAATGTTTTCAAAAGCTTTCTTTTTCAGGGTCGTTAAAAGTCAGGATTGTGTGGTAAAGGGTTAAGGAAGCTATTCATCAATGTATACGGAAATTTTCTTAATATATCCATTTCAAGTCAGTAAAATGCGGGAAAATATAAGGAAAGATAATCGAGCCATCCTATGTGAAAAGGGCGTTTGAGGCATCTACAAATAGCATCGACCTATGTCAGCCTTCGCAATCTGCACAGGCTGACCTTGGTCGAAACTTTTTGCTATTGGTAAATTTTCTGGTTGTCTAAGGGCATACTACCTCATTATTTAGTCGGTTATCAGGCAAAGGGATTTTTAGGATCAAGAGTTATATGATAACTGGCTAGGTTTAATGCACCACAGAGATACATTAAACCCCCTTTTGCAAAAGCGTGGCTTATATCTATTTTCAATAGGGCACGCTTTTTTTTTTTTTGCTGTAAGGAATATAGGTCGACCAGCTGTAGTTGTCCCAGAATAACAATGGAACGTGGAAAAATATGACATAAAATAGGGAAGTCAATAGGATGCATTAAAAATAGCGCCATAGAAATTAGCTGTCAATGACCGATTAACCCTTTACAGCGCAGTCTCGAAATTTAACGACCCGTAGCAAGAAAGCTTTTGAAAACATAGATAACCGGCATTTTCTCCTTTGAAAGAAATATACCTTCTGAATGGCCAAACTATTTGGTTTAGCCAATCAGAAGTTACGTTACTTTAAAAATCCATATTTAGACCAACAATGTTCTTAACTGTTTACTACACAGTCCCTAGTTTTAATGACCCAGAGAAAAAAGCATTTTGAAAACATTGTGGGAAAAGGATAAAATGCTGGTAACCAGCATTTTCTCCTTTTCCCACAATGTTTTCTACCCTTCCCGAAACAAGTAGTTGTCTGCAAGCTTTTTCAATTTGGACCAGCCTTAAATTTTGTCGTGTGGTAAAGAGTTGATGACTACGGACCCTGGCCGTCAACAAGATGACGTCATAGCTATAGGTCGTGCTGAAGTGCTCGGAATAAACCTTAACATACTAAGTAAATGGAATAACACTTTCAGGCCGATAGCAAAAAAACCCAAATGTTGCCATTTCATAGGCTTATCTTTGGGGAAATATCCCCGTATCGGTCATTGTAGATCCAAGAGTTGCCCTTAATAGCCTAGGAGTTAAAAGGAATTTTGGTGGTTGGAACAAGGCGGTGCTAGTCTAGAGCCCGCCCACGTAGCTCAGTGGTTGGCGTATCTGACTCGTAACCTGGTGGTTGCGAGTTCGATACCCGGTTGAGGCAAACATTTTTTTCTGGCGATTTTTCGCCTTTCACCTCTGATGCATGTGAGAAAAGTATTCAGTGACTTGGAGAGAAAGTTGTGTCAGTACTGTTAAAGATTACAGAAAGATAGATCGCTTTATAAAAGTACTTGAATAGGACTATTTAAAATCTCTTGTAGTTCACTATGAAGACAAATGCGGTACTGAGAAGTAACCGCACCAGCAATATTCTCTTTTTAGTAATTGCTTCGCATATTATTGAAAAGTGAAATTTTCAAATATATAGATATGTGTTTCAAGATGAGATGTTAATCCGACTCATCGTTGGAAAAGGAGCAGTTACTGCTGAAAATGGTGTCTCTGAAAATGTGCTGTTTCTCTGTGAAAAAGAATCTTAATGCACCTGCAAATAGTATTGACCGATGTCAATTCGCGCAGGCTGACCTGGGCCAAAACTTTTTGCTATTGGTCAATTTTCTGCGGGTTCAAGGACCATTCTACCTCATGACTCAGCCGGGTGTACGACAAATAGGATTTTATGTCTTGCTTGGTACAATGCAGCACAGAGATGTATCAAGCCCCCTCTTGCCAAAGCGTAGCTCAAATCTATGCAGACCGTGCAGTTGTGGGTAGCCAACTGTTCAGTTATGGGATAAAGGGTGACGCACAGAAATGAAAAATTACCAGTAGGTACATGAAAAGGGTTATTCCCAATCATGTCCATTAGCTAAGGTGTGGATATGCGCCTCGGCTATCAATTGAGCCATGCTCTGTCGAAAGGGGGCTTAATGCTTCTCCGTGATCCATGATACCAAGCAAGACATCTCATAATTTTGGAGCCATAATAGCCACTTTTCTTAACAACCGATTTAGATTGGAGGTAGAATGTCCTTGGACATACAGAAAACTAACCAATAGCGAAAAGTTTCGGTCCAGGTCAGCCTGCACAGTCTCTGTGCAGGCTGACCTGGGTCGATACTTTTCGCAGATGCGTTAACTCTTTACCAAACGACAAAATTTTAGACTGGTCCAAATTCAAAGCATTTGTAGACGACAAAATAAATGTAGCTCAAAAATTGAAACTTGTTTCGGGAAGGGTAGAAAACACTGTGGGAAAAGGAGAAAATGCTGGTTACCAGCATTTTCTCCATTTCCCACAATGTTTTCAAAAGGCTTCTTTCTCAGGGTCGTTAAAACTCGGGATTGTGTGGTAAAGGGTTAAGCCCCTTTTCACAGAGCATGGCTAAATTAATTGTAGTACCATTGTATAACGGTATCATTGATGAGTACCGCAAACAGGTCCGCAAAGAGGCCCGCAAACGGACCCGCAGAATAAACATGTCCACATTTTTCCGATCATAAAATACTATTTATTAACTCCAGACTTATACAAAGAGGGAGGTCAAAACCTAGCTTATACAGCTATGTCGAAAATTCGACAGTTAAACTTTAACTTGGTAAATAAGTTAACCCGTAAGCTGCTAAATAATTCAAATGAAACTTTCAAACCGATGGTAAAAATCAATATGTTGCCATTTCAAAGTTATGGAGGTTGGGGAAATATCTCCTTATCGGACAGTGTAGATCCAAGATCAGACTGCACGTTCTGTGCAGTCTGATCTTGATCTACACTGTCCGCAAGGGGTCAGTGAGTCGCCCTGAGCAACTTAAGGGTTAAATAAAACTTTTAAGTCGATAGTATTAACCGAAATTTTGCTATTTCAAAAACAACAACCAAAAAAAAAAAAAAAACTGGGGGGGGGGGGGATATCTCCTTGTCGGACAGTGTACATCCAAGATCAGGCTGCAGGCTCTGTGCTGTCTGATCTTGATTTACTCCGTCCGAAAAAGGTCCCTAAGTTGCGCTTAGCAGTCCATGGGTTAAATCTCCCACTGCCAGACGATAAAAGTAAACGGGAGGACTAACCTGGGTGTCCACTTTGTTTGAAAGCAGGAGGCCTATGACACAAAGAAAAGTAAACGGGAGCACTAACCCGGTACATGTCCACTCTGTTTGAAAGCTGGAGGCCATAGGCACAAAGCCCTATTGGGTCATACATTGGAACCAATGGAAATAAAACAACCACCTTCATCCTTTCTTTGTGGGAATTTAGGAGTGAGCATTTCTTTTTCGGCAGAAGTATAATAAACAGATTCGTAAATTATTCGATTTCAATGGGAGAAAAAAGTGAAATTCAACTTATCTCCATTGTTAGATAAAAACAAAGGTTACCAAATTAGAGCTGGGTCCTTTGATTTCCTTTGTTTTTTTTTTTTTTTTTTATCCTTGCTTTACTAGAAGATCTTGCGATTATTATAATTTGACTAATGATGTATATGTAAGATCTTCATAATATTTGCAAATCGAATTTCGCACACTCCCTACCATTGAAATGCATCAAATAGATCAAATTTGTGGTTTGATAAAGTTTGAAGGCGATATTTAAACCTGAACATCCCTAAAGAGTGCAAAGCATACCAAAGATAATCAAAGCGTTGAAAACACTGGTGTGGCATTTTTCAAGGGAGCCATTGTGTGGAATTAATAATTTGAAAAATAAACAACAGAAATAGTTTCAAAATATTCGCTTGAAAGTCAACCTATTATCATGCAAAATCCGATAGAGAATGGTGCAATCTTGTGGGACGAATAAGCCCAGGAACGAACTGGTTTTGGGACGAACAAACGCAGTATGTGTGTATCATTACGCCACTATAGAAGGCCATAGCGGATCTAGTCTGGATTACCTGCCCCTACTACTACGTAATACTTTTGAAGTACGGCGGGGTACCAGACGCCATTTTTAATTTCATATCTGAGTGCAATCGAAACAAATATTTGTCTCAGAAAAAATGATTTTAATTGGGTTTATTTCCTTCGGATTTGCACAAACTGCAATACATGATTTTCAAAATGCCGTATTGAACTCATAGTGGCATTGTCTTCGACAAATGTCACAAAAACCAATTAATACCTTATTCAGGACCTAGTATGTACGCTCGTAGTGGAGAGCTATCAAGGGAAGTAACTCACTTTTGTCTCCCATTGGGATAGCATATAGGATGCTACTGTAATTTTTTCGTTTATTGTTAACTTTTTACTTCCAGAAAACAAAAATTGTAGTATAAAGCCTTAAATATATCCATAAAAATAGAGAGAATAAATCAGTCAAGGTTAGATACATGAATATATGTAAAACATTGTGGCAAAGATATGCTTATTACGAGCAATTTCTGTGTTTGCCAAATTGTTTAGCAAAACGGGGAATATCGTTAGAGAGACCAAGTGTTATTTAAGTAACTGCATCAATTTGTTCGATGAGAGGGTAAAAACACGGAAAAGCCTTCTTTAACACTTCGGCTGCTAAGCGCAACTGAATGACCTTTTGCCGACAGTGTAGATCAAGATTAGACTGCATAGAACGTGCAGTCTAATCTTGGATCTACGCTGTCCGATTAGAAAATATGTTTTCCGAAAAATATACCTTTGAAATTGCAGAATTTGGATTTTTACCATCGACCTGAAAGTTCCATTTCATATATTTAGCAGGATAAGGATTAAGTTGAGGAAGATTTTTTTTTTCAACTAGGCTATCGGTAACTTTCATATACGATTGTTTCCGTTTTTATACGTGTACTCGATTTTTTTTATTTTAAAACTAATATTGGTAAATGACAACGATAAGTATTGATAGGCACTGAGGAATCACTTCGAGTTATTTTCATTCACCGATAACCGAGAAATCAATGCTAACTTCAACATAATATGCTAAAGAACGATAGCTCTTTACAACCCATTTGCCGACGACAAGTTTACTTACTAGTATTGATTGTATGTTGTTTAATGTCGTTTTCAAAATTATGAGACTTTTATAGAGGCAGCCGGTGCACCTATCTATGCTTTCATCGAGTTTCTTTTACGAGTACTTCGCACAATATTATTCCCAAACCACTGGCTGCTTTCCTGCATAACTATCGTCGAAACAATGATCAACGGCGAGAGAGTAATGAATCCTGTAGCACTGACTATTATCAATCCTTGGAAAGAATTCACCGGGGTACGGATTCGAACCTGCGACCCCAGTTCTCGGGTCCTCTACACTAACAACTACGTTACCGGGGCTTGTCGAATGTGATTTAATCCTTTCCCAAACAAGCCCTGGTTTTCACGTGTCTGCAGTACAAGTCTTTTGAAAACACTGTGGGAAAAGGAGAAATTGCTCCTAACGAACCATTTCTCCTTTTCCCATAGTGTTTTCTACCCTTTTTGAGACCTTTCTGCCACTTTCATCAAGTTTAAAATTGTCGTCTGCAAACTCTTGCAATTTTCACTTGTCCAAAATTTGTCGTTTGGGAAAGGGTTAAACAGACTGAGTTACGGCTTGCAAAGCGAACATCCAAGTATTTGAACGCCCCACTGTGCACATTTTACTGTAGTAACCGTACAGTTCCTATACGTTGCAAAGAAAAAAAATCTAGTTGTATTTACCAGAGCTTTCAAATTTTGATTTACGGAATAAAAACTAAATGGGTCCCTTTTACTAATTTTCAACATATTAACATCGATGACCTTTTTGACTTGCAGCGAACAGATATTTGAAAATTGTGTGACAAAAGAGGGTGTTTTCCTAAGCAATTTCTTCTTTCGCTGAAAGTGTTTTAACCCTTTACCCAGCAATATATAAGCCATGCTATGTGAAAATGGGGCTTAATGCATCTGCAAAAAGTATCGACCCAGGTCAGCCTGCGCAGTCCGCGCAGGCTGACCTGGGTCGAAACTTTTTGCTATTGGACAATTTTCTGCATGTCCAAGGATCAGTCTGCGTCATGACTTAGTCGGTTGTTAGATACAATGGATTTTATGGATCCCTAATTATGTGATGACTTGATTGGGGTAATGCATCGGGGGATGCATTAAATCTTTACCAAACGACAAAATTTTGGACATGTCCAAATTGAAAGGTTTTGCAGACGACAAACTAAATGTCACCCGAATGATGGAATTTGTGTCTGAAAGAGTAGAAAACATTGTGGGAAAAGGAGAAAATGCTGGTGACCAGCATTTTCTCCTTTTCCCACAATGTTTTCAAAAGGCTTCTCTCACAGGGTCGTTAAAACTCGGGATTGTGTGGTAAAGGGTTAAACCCCGTTTACCAGAGCATGACTCATATCTTTTTATCCATATGCACTCAAAACTATGAATAAGAAAAACCTTTTTTGAATAGTAGCGATTTAGACATTTGTTATTGAAAGTTTTTTTGTTTTTGTTTTTTTTTCCCAAAAAAGATCAAATTCTCTTCTTTTGACCGTTAAACCACAAATTGAAATTTAAAAAAAGAATCTGCATCTTATCTCATTGGAGACAGGACCTCTTTAATGGGAGTATACTTATCCCGTTAGAGGCTCCACCCTTTAATTCAAAACTTTGGAGTAGGCAGGGATGCCCAGCCACTCAATGTCAAATGTTTTGCACATTAAAAATGATAATTTTCTTCATTTAAAGACTTCTTACTATCAATCCAACATTCTGTTGAAACCTTTTTATCACTTTCTTAACTCTGTTACTTAAAACTTTTGAGTTGATAGGGATTGCCCTGTCACTCAATAATGTCCTTTATACCTATTAAGATCACACACAATCCTTCTTAATTCAACTCTTTTACTATTATAAATATATTCAAACCCTTTTTAGTTTATAATCCCATTTTTACTATCTTTTAACACAGATATGCGCGATAAATGACCAAAGCTGTCGATGAGCCATAAAACAACATTCATTCATTCATTAAAAAAAAATCTAGTCTTTCGTAATGTTATTACCTACATTTCTGTATAAAAGTTATATGCCCAACGATGTGAATGGAATGTATTGATAAGAAACATAAACATGGTACGTACTCTGTGAATAATTTCCTACCAAGATCAGTGCTGCAAACTTGTACAACTACATTATTATTTTAAATACTTTGAATCAATCAATCAATCAATCAATCAGTCAAGTTTATTGTTCAAATCATACATATACATACGAACAAGGAGACATGATACAACTAACATACAAATAGTGACGGAGTAAAATGGGTTGGAATAGCTGAGGGCCGTAACCTTGGTCAGAACATGAAATAGACTATAGGTCTTGACAAAATTATAGTGCCTATTTTGATTGATCAGTCTACTTTACACACAGTGGTAAGGTTTCTTTGATAAAGTTCGGTAAATAAACAAAATGCACGTGAATGACATTTTTTTTCTTTCTTTCGTGATATATACACCAAAACTTGTGACTGTTTTATTTAAAGTTTTTAAGTCCTTTAAGAAAAAGTGTTTTCAAGTGATTCAGCGAGTTTTGGATAGTATAATGGATTATTATGCTAATCTGTAAGTAGATCTACATGTTGCCCGGTTTCATTCTACATTAACAAATTTCGTATCTACTGAACATCTATCCGGTAGACATGGAACTTATTAAAATCGGGAAAGGCTTCTAAAAGTCATTCTAATAGCTAGATAGTTACACTATTTGTTTACTCTTTCTTTTGCACACACGTACACACACTAACATAAATCGTGAACATTTGTCTGGGTTGAGGAAATGTGGGCCATGATCAGTTTACACAAATGTGCAGACCGATCAGTATCCACACCATCCGCCAAGTATGATGATATCGTAATCGACAGCTCGTGACTGTAAAAATAACCTAAGAGTTTGGAATGCTGGTTTGTTGGGCAGACTAAATGGTAGAGAAAGGGGGATACTTTAGCTTAAAAACAAAAGTGAAAAAAAAAAAACAATTAATTTAAGGTGGCAATATCAACAAAGGTTGGACTGCACAGAAGTGCAGACTGACCTCTGCAGGTGTTGCCACACTAATTTCATACTTACGCAAAATAGTACATGTATTTGGTACAAATACTTTTCAGACTAAAGCAAGTGACAGATCTATATACAAAGGTCGTGTTACAATGATGAAAGTTTACAAATTAATATTTCAATTGACTCTATCACACTAAGTGATCAATCCATTAATACATCTATTGATACATCCACCTTACCTGCTCAATCAGTTATTCCTATTTGTAGGATATGAAGCAAGATCTATCAGCATGGATGTGCTGAATGATCTTGCTCTATGAAACAATTTATACTGTGGTTTATGAATATGTGATACTCACAAAAATGAGAATCAGGAAAATAATATGTTGAAAAGAAATCTCAAACATCTGCTTTACCCTTTTTTTGGCGTCACATAAACCCGACCTCTTTCGTGGACTGAGAAAAAAAAATTCCACCGAAGCTCAAATAATTTTTAATATCTTAAAGGCTTGACAAAGCAAGCGGATAGTATAGATCTAAGATCAGACTGCACGTTCAAAAAAAAAAAAAAAAAAGCCCCTATTTTCGCTTATAGCGGTGAAAAGTTTTAACTAGAAGAAGATATAAAATAAGGATACTAACATTGTATTGTCTTACACAAACCGTAACTCCACTGCTGTTTGTCTACCTTGTAACTGTGAAGATGACAAGGTAATGTCGAGGTAGTTAAATGAACAAAGTGTGTCTTATCAACAAACCCTGAATTCCAGGGGTCAAAGTTAACTTCGGGGTATTCCTTGTACTAAAATCGCGACTTCTTCACAATGATAATTTTATAAGTAGGTATAGATACTCGTCTGAATAAATTTTGTTGTGGTTGTTAATCATCATCATCATCATCATCGTCGTCGTCGAAGTAGTAGTAGTAGTCGGCGTCGTCAATCAAATTAATAACTTGAATAAATTTTGTTGTGGTTGTTAATCATTATCATCGTCATCATCATCCTCCTCCTCATCATCGTTGTCGTCGTCGTAGTTGTCATTCGTTATCGTAATCGTCGTCCTCCCCCTCCTTCTCGTCATCATCATCAGCATCATCGTCGTGTTACCATGATACCTGCATGGCAACTTCTTTTTTGTATAAAAGTTTACATAGTCTTGTAATTATCATACTCGTATTAGAAAGTTGTGAGCTCTTTGAGGTATGTTTGTTCGTTTATAGAGTATTTAACGCTGCTTTCGCCAATAGTTCAGTCATATCTCTGCGGCCAACGAACCTTTTCATGCTTTCCTAGCGTTTTTTTTACAAGTTTTTCAGGCAATATTCTTTCTAAACCACTAGTTGCTTTCCCACAAAGCCTTTTTCCAACACTTTAAGTAGACAGGTTTATTCTAAACATAGTTGTTTTTCATTGATTATGAAAAACAGTCTTACTACTTGATAACTCTTCATTGGTGCTCCCTAGAAACATTAAAACTTTTCATTAAACGTCAAAAGTTTAGACTAATTGGAATTAAAAAAAAAAAAGATGACACAATAAATGTGACTGAAAAGTTGAAATTTATTTTGGGAAGGGTAGAAAACATCGTGGTTGATTGATTGATTGATTGATTGATTGTATGCTGTTTAACGCCGTTTTCAATAATATTTCAGTTATACCGCGGCGGCCACTGCACCTATCCATGCTTTCCTCGAATTTCTTTTACCACTACTTCGCACAATATTCTTTCCAAGCCACTGGCTGCTTTCCCACATAGCCGTTGTCGAAACAATGGTCAGCGGTGAGAGAGGAATGGAATGAATCCTGTCGCAATGACTATTATTAATCCTCGGTAAGAAATTGGCCAAGAGAAAACATTGTGAGAAAAGAAGAAAATGCTGATTACCAGCATTTTCTTCTTTTCCCACATTGTTTTCAAAAGGCTTCTTTCTGAAGGTCAGAACTTGGGATTGTTTTGTACAGAGTTAACCAGTACTCCGCTGTAATATGAGTAGTACCAAAGGGTTTGCCTCAATCATCACAAGGTTCGAGCCTAGTACCTTGACGTAAGAGGCATGCGCTCTATCGCTACACCACTGTATACCTCTACGAAGAGAGGGACAGGGTGTGGTATTCACAGACCCAGTGCGGGTATACGTGTACCCTTTTATCAGCTGACGTCAAGCACGTGATCAGCTTTGGTAGTATTATAATTGAGCCATACTCTGATTTTTGTTTGTATTGCACTTCAACGCCGTTTTAACAGCTTACGTTTTATCACGGCGGCCAAAGCACCTATGCATGTGTTCCCTGTCTTTCTCACACCATTACTGACACTACTTTCTCTCCAAGTCACTGACTTCTTTTCTCACATGCATCAGAGGTGAGAGGCAATAAATCGCCGGAAAAAAAGTTTGTCTCAACCGTGCATCGAACCCGTAACCACCAGGTCACGAATCAGATACCCTAACCATTGAACTACCCGGCCAGACTCATACTATGACAAAATAGGGTTTAATGCATCTCCGTGCTGCATTTTACCACGCAAATCATCACACAGAACTTACTGACCCGTAAAATTCGTTTTGCCCAAGAAACGATGGAATCCTGAGGTACAATGGTCCATTGGGATGCACAAAATTTACCAAAAGCAAAACGTCTCGACCCACGTCAGCCAGTGCGGACTGCGCTGGCTGGCATGGATAGGAACTTTTTGCAGATGTTCAAAACCCCCTTTTCACGAAGCACGGGTCAATTATTTGCTTCGACCTTAAGAAATATGATTTCTGTAGTATGTTTGATCTCTCGGTTGCCGAACACTCAAGAAGCCATATTTGAGTTGATAATGCAGATCAAGATCAGATTACACATTCTTTTACTTAAATTTTCGGTTTCATTCATTTGGTCAATCGCATACAGATGAAATACTGCATTAAAGGTCAGCGGCTGTGCCCGTGAGAGAGATAGAGAGAGAGAGAGCGACGAGACAGACACAGATAGAAAGACAGACACACACACACACAGAGACAGAGAGAGAGAATGGACGGACTGACGGACAGACGGACGGACGTGAGATTTTGTCGTCTGGTGCAGACGTCAGATAAGTGCCGCTCAAATTTCCAAAAAGGTTATTCTATACCGGTCAGTCTATCTTTGAACCGGGTGGTCATCACTGACCCTGGGTGTATTCCACACGTGAACACATGAGGTCAGCAAAGAGATAAAATGCGAAGCTCATCAAAGAATAATTCTCTCAAGGCCAAGGTCAAGGTTACCTCCTCTCCCAGAAATGGACAAAGTTCATTCAGAGTTCCTTGTTCGTACATTACCTTTTCCGTGATAGCTGAAGAATTTGTTGTGTCTAGCCACAAACTATTTCACGCCATAGGCAAAAGCAGAGGCTCATGCGGACGGCATAGATCAAGATCAGACTGCACAGTATGTGCAGTCTGATCTTGGATCTATACCATCCACTTGGCATTGGATAAAAATCTTTGTGAGTTACAATGGATTGTATATTTAGCCGTAAAACGTTTTGAGTTTGTATTTATTTGGCACCAAACGACAAAAATTTAGTCTGATCAACAGTGAAAACATTTGCAGACGACAAATTAAATAATACCCAAAACATAACATTTGTCTTTCATAGGGTAGAAAACATTGTGGAAAAAGGAGAAAATGCTGGCTACCAGCATTTTCTCCTTTTCCTGCAATGTTTTATAAAGCCTTCTTTCTCAGGATCGTTAAAAGTCAGGATCGTGTGGTAAACGGTTAAGAACCAAATAAATCAAGTGAATTTCCTCAATCAAGAAAACATACATGTAAAAAACATAGAAATTTGAGTCATGCTGTTCGAAAAGGGGATTAAATGCATCTGCAAAAAGTATGGATTCAGGTCAGCTGGCGCCGTTCGCGCAGGCTGACAGGAGTCGAAACATTTTGCTGTAGGTCAATTTTCTACATGTCAAAGGACCATTCTACCTCATAATCAAAGTCGGTTGTCAGACAAAATAGGTTTTATGGATCCATAATTATGTGATGACTTGTTTGGTATGATGCATGACGGAGATGCATTAAGCTTCCCTCTCCCCCCCCCCCCCCCCCCCACCCCATTTTGCCAGGGTGCCACTATTTTATAACATTTCAATGGTTTTGGCCAGAACACTTCATAAAATAGCAAGACTATGTGGAGCCAGGATCAGACTACACATTCTTTGCAACCTGATCTTGATAAACAGTGTATTCAAAAGGCAGCCTGAGACAATACATATTGTCAAACACTTACACAACTTAAGATGCTCTTTGTGCTATTTCAAATTTTCAATTAACCCTTAAGCTGCTAAGCGCGACTCACTGACTGACCTTTTGCGGACAATATAGATCAAGATCAGACTGCACAGACGTGCAGTCTGATCTTTGATCTACACTGTCTGATAAGGAGATGTGGTTCTCCAAGAAATAAATTTGGAATAACATTTTTTGGGGGATTTTTACTATCGTCTTGAATGTTTCAACTTATTTAGCAGGATAAGGGGTTAACAGAAGTAAAATCAAAGCTATAGATCTTTTTGTTAGAAAATATCGCTCAAAATTTCGTCAGGTACAGATCCGATATCAGACTACAGTATGTGCAGTATGATCTCCGTAACATTCTCCAAAAGAAAGCATCTAAATGTAAATCGTGGTGTGTTTTCTGCGAAGTCTTGGGAAAATTAGGGACCGAACAGTCTAACAAATAAGCAATGTACTATAAATATAAAACAAAAGCAAGAGTTTTTTGTTGTCCGGTTGAAGCCGACTTTGTTCGTGTCTAGCCAAGCTCGGTATCACAGTCGGTAGCATACAGGACTTGAGACCAGGGGGTCGCTGGTGCGAATCTCCGGTTCAGCCAATTTCTTTCTGAGGATTGATGATAGTCATTGCAACAGAATTCATTCTTCTCTCATCCCTGATCAGTGATTCTACGTTGGGATATGGGCAAGTAGCCTGTGGCTTGGGAAGAATATTGTGGAGAGAACAGAGAAAAAATGTCCAAAAAAAGCATAGTTCCATGCCATTGGCCGCCGCGATATAACTGAGTAATGTTGAAAACGGCTTTAAACACTAAACAAAATCGCTTCAGACTTACAAGCAATTTCTCTTTTAGCCACCATGTTTTCTAAAACGGTATGCTTAGAGTCGCAAAGATGTCGTCTGCAAAAAGTAATGGGTTACACACGATGATCGAATCATGACGCACACTCATGCGATACATTCATGATTTAACCCTTCACATGATTATTCCCTGATTTAACCACCCTGAGGAAGAATGTTCATGAAAACATTATAAGAATAGGAGAACAAGTAGGTAGCAGCAAAAACGCTATCTACCCTTGTAGAGACAAATCTTCTCTTTGACGCGTTTGTAACACTTAACCTCCTAAATAAATTGAATGAAACTTTAAAGCCGATAGTAAAAACTTAAATATTGTTATTTCAAATTTATTTTTGGGGTAATATATCTCCTTATCGGACAGTATAGATTCAAGATCAGACTGCACGTTCTGTGCAGTCTGATCTTGATTTACACCCTTCGCAAAGGTCCTTGAGTCGAGCTCGGCAGCCTAAGGGTTAATTTGTCGTCTGCAAATGCTTTCAATTTTGGAAGTCTTTAATTTTGTCGTCTGGTAAAGGGTTAATAAATGATTTTTAAATTTTTTGTCAAAGATACGAAGGCATGTTCAGGTCAACTCCCTCGTTCAAGCCCACTGTAAAATATCGGCGCACCTACAGGGGATGGTTTTCGAACCAGATTGTGGCGAAAGAAATAAATGCTTAGGGCCTGTATTCATCAACCATTCTTAACTCTTTACCACACGACAAAAATGTATACTCGTCCAAATTGAAAGCATTTGCAGACGACAAATTAAATGTGCTTAAAAATTGAAATTTGTTATGGGACAGGTAGAAAACATTGTGGGAAAGGGAGAAAATGCTGGTTACCAGCATTTTCTCCTTTTCCCACAATGTTTTCAAAAGGCTTCTCTCACAGGGTCGTTAAAACTCGGGATTCTGTGGTAAAGGGTTAAGAACGTTCTCAGTCTTTTTCTTCAGAATTTTCTAAAGTTGAAAGTAACGCAACTTCCTATTGACTAAACGTTCTTAAGAATGATTGGTGAATACGGGCCCAGGTTTAGAAATACTTTAGAAAATCTCTCAACTCTCTTCCATACATCAACATTTTGGACCAGTCCAAAACGAAAGAATTTGAACCATGCTCTGTGAAAAGGGGCTTAATGCATCTAAGAAAAGTATCGATTCAGGTCAGCCTGCGCAGTCCGCGCAGGCTGACCTGGGCCAACTTTTCGCTATTGTTCAATTTTCTGTATGTCCAAGGACCAGTTTACCCCATGATTCAGTTGGTTGTTAAAAAAAGTTGCTATTATGGATCCATAATTATGTGATGTTTTGTTGGGTATAATGCATTACGGAGATGCACTAAGGCCCCTTTTGCCAGGTCATGCCTCAATTGCAGGCGACAACTTAGATTGGATTCAGATGTAGGTATTTATCTTTTAACCCTTATCATGCTAAATAACTGAAATGAAATTTTCAAACCTGTAGTAAAAACCCGAATAATGTTATTTCAAACTTATTTTTAGGAAGGGAATATCTCCTTATCGGACGGTGTAGATTTTTAATCAGACTGCAAGTTATGTGCAGTCTGATCTTAATTTACACTGTCCGCACAAGGTCAGTGAGTCGCGCTTAGCAGCTTAAAGGTTAACGAAAAGAATGCAGTACGGGAAAGGGTGAGCATTCTTGTTACTTGCATTTTATCCTTTTCATACAATGTTTTCTGATGCCATCTTTCTCAGGGTTATAAAAAAACGGGATTGTCTGGTAAAGGGTCATTATGTCATAAATTAGCATGTTCGTCTTTGACTGTATCGCAAATTAAATCAATTTCATAAGGTTTTTTACTTTTTGTTTTTTAAGGGCCTGTATAGTTTTTATTCTATAAATCAAAATTTATTTACAGTACAAATAAATACAACTAGATATGAGCCACGCTCTGTGGAAATGGGGCTTAATGCATCTGCGAAAAATATCGACCCCTGGGCCGAAACTTTTCGCTATTAGTCAATTATCTGTATGTTCAAGGACCAGTCTACATAATGATTGCGTCGGTTGCTTAAAAAAGTGGCTATTGTAGATCCATAGTTGTGTGATAGCTTGATTAGTATAATGCATCACGGAGGTGCATTAAGCTCCCTTTTCACAGAGCATGGCTCATATATAATGCTTTGTAATCGTATACATTTTACTGTTCCATTTAGTAAAAAGGTTCTATTGTGGGTGTTTAAATAATGGAAGGCCGTTGTGCAATCAGTAACTCCATCTTTTATTATATCAGATATGACGTCATCACGCTGACTTGAATACAAATCTTCGTAAACTACACGTGTTATTGATCATGTTTACAATCCCAGAAGTCTTTGCGATAGGCTGACGCGAAATCTAAAAATAACAGAAGAGGCTAGACCTGTAGCAAATAAAGGAAATACCAGTGGATTATTCTTCTTTTGTCTATTTTCTTTACGGGTGATTTGCCTGTTATCGCATGACTTAATTCGGTGATTAATCATTTTTTGTGGCATTTGTCGAAGACAGTGCCACTATGAGTTCAGTACAGCATTTTATAAAACATGTATCGTATTTTGTGCAAAACCGAAGGAAGTAAACCCAATTAAACTCTATTTTTCTAAGACAAATAAGTGTTCGATTGCACCCAGATATGAAAATGAAAATGGCGTATTAAACAAAAATGGATCAGGCCATCGATCATGGAAATACTTCCTTTTTATCGAAAATA
Source organism: Tridacna gigas (assembly GCA_945859785.2). Taxonomy (NCBI): domain Eukaryota; kingdom Metazoa; phylum Mollusca; class Bivalvia; order Cardiida; family Cardiidae; genus Tridacna; species Tridacna gigas. Next base: position 27,810,850 of record OX244041.2, read on the forward strand.
GCTTGATCCGCTATGGTCTAGTGGCGTAATGATACACGCAATCTTTGTTTCCTGACCTCCCGATTCCGTGCTTGATCGTCCCAAACCAGTTCGTTCCTGGGCTTATTCGTCCCTGGGCTTGTTTGCCTGGGCTGACTACATAGTAGGTTGACTTTCAAGCGAATATTTTGAAACTATTTCTATGGTTTATTTTTCAAATTGTTAATTCCACACAATGGCTTCCTTGACAAATGCCACACCAGTGTTTTTAACGCTTTGATTCAACTTTGGTGTGTTCATAAAAATGTGGGTAGTTCCCTTTAACCCTTTTGCTGCTAAGCGCGACTCGGTGAGCTTTTGCGGACAGTGCAGGTCAAGATCAGACTGCACAAAACCTGCAGTCTGATCTTTGATCTATACTGTCCGATACAGTATTTTATTTCAGGTGAAATCATCTTTGAAATCGCAATATTTGGGTTATTGAGTGGAAATGTTCGTGTCATTTTTTCCCAGCAGTTTAAGGGTTAACCCTTAAGCTGCTAATCGCGACGCACTGACCTTTTGCAGACAGTGTAGGTCAAGATCAGACTGCACAGAACGTGCAGTCTGATCTTTGATCTAAACTGTCCGATACGGTATTTTCTTTCCGGTGAAATCAACATTGAAACCGCAATGTTTGGGCGTTTAGTACTGAGTAGAAGTTTGCGTTTTATTTATTCAGCAGCTTAAGTGTTAAGGTTTAGTCTTTCAGAAAAAAAATCCCCTGAAAAATAAAGTTCAGGAAATGGGAGTTCAAAATTCATATCGTCGTTAATCAATAAAACAAACCGAAAATATGTTAGTCATGATAAGCACTTTTCTTCTCTGTGCCCTTTACGAAACAATCCGGTTTTAAACGATCCTGAGGAAAAGACCTTTGGAAAACATTGTGGGAAAAGCCACAGTGTTTTCTACCCTTTCGACAATGAACTTCTAGTTTTGAGTCACAATTATTTTGTCATCTGCTAAAGCTTTCAATTTGGACAAGTCTAAAATTTTGTCGTTTGGTAAATAGTTAAACGATCCTGAGGAGGAAAGCTTACTTTACCAGTGTGGGAAAAAGGGAAAAAAGCTGGTAACCAGCATTTTCTCCTTTCCAACTATGTTTTTCACATTTTAAAAGCACAATTTGAATCATTTGAAATACCTTGAAATTGTTGTCTGCAAATGCTTTGAATTTGGACAAAGTCTAATTTCGTCGTCTGGTGATGAGTTAAAGCAACGTTTTCTTAACTCTCGGATAGAATGGATCAACGATCAGAGTTCACGTCATGTGCAGTCTGATCTTGTTCTACACCCACCATAGAAGCAACTTTACTTTGTTTTAAACTTAAACTTATCAAATATTGTCCTTAGGTTGGACTTTGTACTTTCGAATTTTATAAGGCACACAAAGAATTAACCCTTTTAGAGAGAATATGTATTAACTCTTTACCAAACGACAATTTTTGTACTTTACCAATTGAAAGTATTCGCAGACGACAAACTAAATGTAACTCAAGTGTGATTTCTGTCTTTAATAGGGTAGAAAACATTGTTGGAAAAGGAGAAAATGCTGGTTACCAGCATTTTATCCTTTTCCCACAATGTTTTCTAAATACTTCTTCCTCAGGGTCGTTAAAACTCGGGATTGTGTGATAAAGACTTAAAATCAACCTTTCTCTACAGCTCAAAGTAAAATCCACTGAAACCTACAAGAAAATATCTAATCTTATAGGCTTGACTCCATAAGCGGACGGTATAGATCCAGGATCAGACTGCACGTTCTATGCAGTCTGATCTTGATCTATGCCGTTCGCAAAAGCCCTGTTTTTACCTATGGTGAAAGGTAAACCTCCCATGATCATGATCGTGGGTCTATTGAGTGTCTTATCAGTCCCGAATGTCTTACAACAGAGGTATTGAAAAAATCTTATCGCTTTCATACGCATAACCTGAAGAGATTTTGATATATAGAACCAACAATAATAATAATAATATCAGTAATAATAATGATAATGGGCACAGAATAGAAGGTACAAATGATTTCTATACTATGTAATATGCAGACAGACGGACGGACAAGCAGGCGGGCGGGCTGACGGACAGGCGGTCTGGCAGGCAGACAGACAGACAGACAGACATGTTACACGCAACAATCGACATAATCGTGCGCGATGTTTATCGGTGATAGTCTTCGTAACTTGGACAGAAGTTTGGCTTAATCTGAACCAGTAGATCTGTACATATCCATCCCACCAATCGGCAGAAATCCTTGATAAAAAATAACCCCTGGTTTTATTTTTAAAGACACGCGTATATACCAATTGTTCGTAGCCCTTAACCTAGCCTGGGTTCTAGTCCGATCTTTTTTTTCCCTACATTCGGACTTTACTTTGTCAAAAATGACAAAGTAAAGTCCGAATATAATCAAAGCGCCAAAGGCACTGAAAGCCTGGGCATCTGAAGGGGTAAAGAAGAAGAAAGAAGAGGCCCAGAAGCTCAAAATTTCTATCACATTTGTACAGGCTTGAAACTTCTAGATCACATATGTACAGACTAATAAAAATATCTCTACATTGTCTCACCTTGACAGCCTGTAGAGTTGACAAGAGAATGGAAAAACATAAATTTGTAAAGGCTCATGCAACCAATCAAAATGAGCAGCATGCAGACAGGAATAGGCCTACTGCTGATAAATGTGGCCTATACGGTGCACACAACGTTTTTCTGATTCATAAAAGTGACCTACTTTTTGATACTACACAAACTAATATCAAACTTGTACGAGATGTCATTAAGACAAAAATTCCAACCAATTTTCAAGAGTATCTGACTGAAAATTTTATCTCTGAGTGCAAACAAGGTTTTCCTACGATTTTCCCCAGTGACCTACTTTTTGACCCGGTATGATTCATTTTAAACTTGTCTGAAATATTTATCAAGGCAAATATTCTGATTAAATGATTGAATTATCGTGTTAAACACCCTTTTCAACATTATTTCAGTTATTTCACGGCAGCCTGTGCACCTATCCATGCTCTCCTTGAGTTTCTTTTACCAGTACTACGCACAGTATTCTTTCCAAGCCACTTGCTGCTTTCCCACATAACCATCGTCAAAACAATGATCAGCGGTGAGAGAGGAATGAATCCTTTCAGATTGACTATCATCAATCCTTGGAAAGAAATTGGTCCAGCCGGGGATAGAACCCAGCGAACCCTGCTCTCAAGTCCTGTAGGCTACCGACTGAGCTACAGGGGCTGGACTTAAATATTCTGCCCAATTTCAATGTTAGATTGCACCGTGTTTTAGGGAAACGTTGGTTTACAATTACAAATATTCTGCCCAATTTCAACTTAAAGCCAAAGCTACCCTAAAACACAGTGAAATCGAACATTTTGACCAAGTTTCATTGACATTGGGCGGGGGGGGGGGGGGTAACCTGGTTGATATCCTTTTAGGATTTTCAATGGTTATACTGCTTTTGAAATGTATACAAATGGACCTATCGGTATTGTAAAGTCAAAAAGATTATCTAGACAAAATTTTGGCCCAACAATTGTCAGTAAATTTGAACCAAAACTTACTTCTGTGGTTTAACACTGTTTTCAACATCACTTCAATTATGTTGCAAAGGCCAGTGCACCTATACATGCCTTCCTAGAATTGGTTTAACGTGTACTTTTTAAGCCACTGGCTACTTTACCACATAAACATAGTTGAAAAAATATACAGTAGTGAAAGGGGTTGAATCCTCTTCCCATGACTATCATCAATTGTCTGAAAGAAATAGGCAGAGCTCAGCAAACCTGGCTTTCAAGCCTTGTATTTAATAGACTGAACCACCTGTCTTGGCTTTAAACACAAGAGGAAATTTGCATGGCATACTATTAAGACAGATGGACAGATCAGGATCTCTATTTACTTACTATCCTAAAAACTTTCTCATTCTTATTCTCCTGAATTTTCTAGATTTGAAAGTAACACTTCTGATTGGCTAAACCAGATGTAGTGTTTTACTTTCAAATTTTGGAAATCTTGGAGAATAAGACAAAGAACGTTCCTAAGAACACTTGGTGAATATGAACTCAGTTCATGTAATCAAAATATGGTCTCAAAAGTACAAACAAAATGTAAGTGTTGTGACAAGGGGAGCAACCATTCAAAATCATCTAAGATAATTCTAATTTATTGCCAAAAAAAAAAACCAAGAGTGATTGTAATCTGTCTTGTGTGACCTATTTATTTTTACCAAGACTGACCAAAATTTGAACTTGTGACCGTTGTAATTAGGAAACAAACTTGTTAACCCAATTTTCATATTTGCATAGTGGCAATTGTCAAAATTATCTTAACTCCTTAACAAAAAACAAAATTTTAGACTTGTCCAAATTGAAATCTACTGCAGACGACAAATCGAATGTGATGCTAATGCTGACATTGGAAAGTGTAGCAAAACAATGTGGAAAAAGAAGAAAATACTGGTCACCAGCAATTTCTCCTGAGCTCCTCCTCCAGTATTTTCTAAACCCTCCTTCATCACAGTTGTTAAAACTCAGGATTGTGTGGTAAAGGACTAAATATTAATATAAATACAAATACCAGGACTAAATGTGGTGAAGATTTGGCCAGAGATGTAGTCTTCAGATGGTTGGTGTTTGCTACAGTTTTACTTTTAACTTTATCGAAGACATGGTGCATAAAAAGGATTTGCTGATGGTCAATATTTTTGGAGCAAAACATGGCCCTTTTTGGGGTTAAAAGAAATTAGCTCTCTTTTTTGTAAACAATCAATTTGCTCTCCATTCTTTTTGATTCTTTAAAATTTAAGAACACTGGGCCTGTTCCTAACTTGTTCAATTCATTTTCTGCATTTTCAAAGTGATTCAAGATACTGTTGCTTTTATGTATACTAGCATTTTCCCCTTTTCCCACAATGCTTTCTACCCTATCTGGGACAAATTCCATCATTTGCAAAGGCTTTCAATTTGGTTAAGTCTAAAATTTTATCATTTGGTAAAAAGTTAAAACCAATTACTGCAGTTGAGCCTCATTAGCACAGTCGTTAGCGTACCAGACTTGAGAACAGGGGGGTCACTGGTTTGAATCTTTAGCTCAGCCAATTTCTTTTCGATGATTGATGGTAGTCATTACGACACAATTCAATCCTCTCGCACTTAAGAAGTGAGCTTTTATATTACCTTAATTCTGAGTTTTGACGATTTGTAATCTTGGTATTTAGAAGTAGCCAATGATAGTGACAAATTTGAGATTGTTTCCCCATTGCTGATGGTGAAAATTCTAAGAAAACCAGTGATTCACAGACATTAATTAAAGAAAAAAAATCTTCCTAATTGTAGATATATGATGTTACTTGATTTTTTAATTCATGTTTCACTTAAAATTCGTTTTAATAAAGTAGGGTGCAATAATGTGGAACAAACAAGCCTGGATGAAAAAGCCCAGGGATGAACATGCCCACGGCCAAGTTATAGTTCTTGGACAAACTAGCCTCCAACCAAATGCATAATAGGACGATAAAATATTTTTCTTACATTATTCTTAGTAACATTGTGGATTTACACAGATGAGTACTAATATTGACGGTCTTGGATTGCCCTGCACTCCGACACCTTTGAAAATTCATCAGCTTTGAAATATGTTCCTATCATTTTGGAAGGAATGGTTCTTCTGCACACAGTAACTTTATTAATGAATTAACATAAAATTGTCTTCAACAACTGGCAGTAAAAATATGGATCCGTAAGCAGAGTGTTAAAAACCTAACTCTTTCAGTGCCTATTATCCCTTAACCCTTAACTCTTTACCAAACGACAAAATTTTAGACCTGTCCAAATTCAAAGCAGTTGCAGACGACAAAATAAATGTGACTGAAAAATTGAAATCTTTTTCGGGAAGGGTAGAAGACATTATCGGAAAAGGAGGAAATGCTGGTTACAATGTTTTCAAAAGGCTTCTTTCTCAGGGTCATTAAAGTTGGGATTGTTTGGTAAAGCGTTAAATAGTTCAATACAATGGATGAAGTTTTCAAGCCACTTATATATGCTGTACCATGGCGATTGCAAAATTGTTGTTGGTAGAAAATAACTCATCATATCAGACAATGTAGATCCAAGATCAGACTGCACGTTCTGTGCAGTCTGATCTTAATCTACACTATCCGTAAAAGCATCGAGTTGCGCTGAGAAGCCTAAGGGTTAAATATCCCGTATTGACAGCTTAGATCAAGATCAGATTGCACCGAGTAATAAATATGATCTTCGATATAAAACGCCTACCACCTGATGCTAATCTCAGGTGAAGCAATTTATTATCGATAAATAGTGGAGGAGATCAAAAATCAAGATCAGATGGCATTTAATGAGAAGTCTGATCTTTGATATAACACGCTCGCCATTTAGGTCTTCTTAATTGGTTGTCCATGGCTCATATTACAAAGTTTTATACAGTGTGTAACGTTACATATTCGATTTCGTGTGCCGAGTTTCTAATATCCAAAATGGGTCGAAATTGTCGTGGTCCGAGATGTCATAGGATATCGGGACAACTCTGACAAGAAAACATAACGCATTGTACATACTGGGCCAATCAAAACATATTTATACCTTTAGATACGAGAAGCACAGTAATTTTGCGAAAATAAATCTTACCGAGTTTTTTAAATGTTCAGCTGTTCTGGGGAAAGAGCACATCGTCTGCGTTTTGTCATGCACATTGTGTCAAAAAATAGGAAAGACGAAAGATTCCGAGTATTGTTCGGCAACATCACTCGTCACTACTCGGCCGATTCCGTAACTACATCTAAGGATTTGCCAATGTTTCTTCAGTGTTACAGAGCGCTAATTTCCACTTGTAAATAAGATCATTAGGGCTTGAAATTCTTTGTCAAATACTTTCGTTAGATTAACCTCGCGCATCTCTCACAGTTCTTTGTGAACTTAAACCTAACTATGATGTTCAAACCCAAATATTTTTTATTATTTTTGGGGGTCGTGTCTTTCAGCGTAGTGAGATGCATTGCAAGCGGTACTTTTCACTTTTACTCGAAACTGCTCGGATAATGTGGATGGGGTTGAAATTTTGGTATACGATTACTATAGCCTTGGGCTTGGCAAGCCAAGCCTAGGCTAAAAAAGGAAAAAAAAAAAAGATTGGACCGGAACCCAGGCTACCCTTAACTCTTTACCAAACGAAAACATTTTAGAATTGTCCAATTTAGAAGCATTTGCAGATGACAAAAACATTTGACTCAAAAATTGAAATTTGTCGTTTAAAGGGTAGAAAACATTGTGGGAAAAGGAAAAAAACGACTTTTAGGAAAAAGGCCTTTCCAGAGATCATTCTGGGGAAAAAATGAGAAAATGATTTGATTCATTATGATATTCAGAGTACAATTTTTAACCGCTGCAATCCTTTATTCTTCACAAAAATTAACGGTAGCAAATAAATGTGAGTAGCGCTCTGGGAAAAGGGATTTTTTAACCCTTTACGACACATTCCCGAGTTTTAACGACTCTGACAGCGAAGGCTTTTGGAAACATCATAGGAAAAGCAGAAAATGCTGGTAACCAGCTTTTCTCCTTTTCCCACAATTTTTACTTTTACAGATAAATTCCATTATTTGAGCTACATATAATTTGTCGTCTGCAAATGTTTTCAATTTGGTCCAATCCAAAATTTTGTCTTTTGGTAAAGAGTTAATGGATTTTCTTGATGCGGTAGATATACCAAAGAGTCGTTGTATGATTAGTATCCATCTTGCCTACAAAGCGACTTAATCATGAGTTAGAGAGTCTTTTGAAATGCAGAAAATTTAACACTTAAGCTGCTGAATAAATGAAACACGAATTTCTACTCAACACTAAAAACCTAAACATTGCGGTTTCAAAGTTGATTTCACCGGAAAGAAAATACTGTATCGGACAGTGTAGATCAAAGATCAGACTGCATGTTCTGTGCAGTCTGATCTTAATCTACACTGTCCGCAAAAGGTCAGTGGGTCGCAATTAGCAGCTTAAGGGTTAACAAGAGCTAACACTTTGACCCAGGTCAGCCTGCGTGGACTGCACATACTGACATGGGTCGATACTTTTGCAGAAAAATTAAACTCCCTTTTCACAGAGAATGTCTCATACATTTGGTAGAAGATTGAAAAAAAAAAAAACGCTGGTCACAACTCCGCCGATTCCGTACCTACATCTAACCTCGTCCGTATAAAGGAGATTTCCATTTTGAACTACCTATCACATGATCTTAAACGTGGCGATGCCCATGCAAATCGCTTAGCAAAGACATGAACTACAGCGTTGAAGTTATACATATCTATCGATCTGTCGATGAAAGCACCCAACTGAATTGATAAACCACGCTAAAAACTGAATGTACAAACTGTTTGCCGATGGAAATATTCTCAGTCAGATATCGATAGAAAATTGTGACTCATGTTTTCTTTTTTAAGAGGAACCTTACAGTTTTAATAACGGTAAAACGGTGTACTTCGGCGAAGAAATGTACGGTGTAGGTGCATATCAAGCTACGTGATACAGCCGAGGGAATTGACCACCGGATCATCCGAGGTTTGCCGAATGATTAAAAAAAAAAAAAGAAAAGTCCCATATTTCTCAATCGTAGTTAGGGACGCCACCAAGATGGAGATGTAATTTATAAAAAGGAACCCATATCCATGCATTTGAGCTATCCCTTTATTTACGGTACACAACTTTGGAACTACTTCATTGATTAAAGTCTTATCCATGGAGCCATAAAAAAGAAAAAGAAAAGCCTATAGTGTATATATTTTCCAATCTTTTTCATGAAGTGTCAGCAGAGAAAAAAATAAAGAAGGGGGCGGGGGAAATGTCGTCTGCGAATTGTAATGTCTTGATAAAGACAGGTGCGTGGTTCGTACTGAAATTTGTCAAAGTAAAACAAACATTATATAACGTGGACTTTGCCCATCAGAATATGTGATTTAATCTTTATGTTTATTCAAACTAAACAATACACTCTAAAAAGGTATATGAACCATGCTCTGTGAAAAGGGGGCTTAATGCATCTGCGAAATGTATCGATCCAGGTCCGCCTGCGCAGTCCGCGCATGCTGACCTGGGCCAAAACATTTCGCTATTGGTCAGTTATTTGTATGTCAAAGGACAAGTCTACATGATGGTTCGATCCCCGGCTCGGCCAATTTCTTTCCGAGGATTGATGATAGTCATTGCGACAGGATTCATTCCTCTCCCACCGCTGACCATTGTTTCGACAATGGCTATGTGGGAAAGCAGCCAGTGGCTTGGAAAGAATATTGTGCAGAGTACTGGTAAATGAAATTCGAGGAAAGCATGGATAGGTGCACTGGCCGCCGCGATATAACTGAAATAATGTTGAAAACGGCGTTAAGCACCATACAATCAATCATTCAACCATGTAATGAATTGCTTGGTATCATGGATCACGGAGATGCATTAGTCCCCTGTTACCAGAGCGTGGCTCATATCTTGAAATTAATGAAAGTAGACTTTGTACCCTCCAACTGGTGAACAAAACTTGGTCACGTTCACTCTGATGTCATACTTGTGGACTTTGAACAGTCATGTTTGTACGTTACGAAAAAAAAAAAAAGCTCTACACCACCCTGATACCCGTACCTGCATACCCAAGAGTACGTTATGCTATAACTCTTTACGAGACGACAAAATGTTAGACTGGTCCAAATTCAAAGAATTTGCAGACGACACATTAAATGTGGCTCAAATGTTTGGATTTGTTTCTGAAAGGTTAGAAAACATTGTGGGAAAAGGAGAAAATGCTGGTTACCAGCATTTTCTCCTTTTCTCACAATGTTTTCACAAGTCATATTGCTTATATGATTGATTGATTGATTGTATGGTGTTTAACGCCGTTTCAACGTTATTTCAGTTATATCGCGGCGGCCAGTGCACCTATCAATGCTTTCCTGGAGTTTCTTTTACCAGTACTCCGCACAATATTCTTTCCAAGCCATTGGCTGCTTTCCCACATAACCATCTTCGAAACAATGGTCAGCGGTGAGAGACGAATGAATCCTGTCGCAATGACTATCATCAATCCTCGGAAAGAAATTGGCCAAGCCGGGGATCGAACCAGCGACCTCCTGTTCTCAAGTCCTGTGCGCTACCGACTGAGCTACGGGGGCTTGGCATATTGCTCATAGACGTTAAAACTCGGCATTGTGTGGTAAAGTGTGAAAATAGCGAATAATCTTGTTGTGGTACAGCTAGATAGCATCGATCCAAACGGCTCCGGAAAATTCAGTTATCGTAGGAAATTTTATCGGCAACGAAATAATACAAGATTTTTTTGTGGCATTTGTCGAAGACAATGCCACTATGAGTTCAGTACGGCATTTTGAAACTCGTAGATCGTAGTTTTTGCCAAACCGAAGGAAGTAAACCCAATTAAACTCAATTTACATAAGACGAATAAGTGTTCCGATTGCACTCGGATATGAAATTGAAAATGGCGTATTACAATAACTTGGATTAGGCCATCGATCGTGGAAATACTCCTTTTTTATCGAAAATAGTTTGATCCGGTATGGTCTTCTATTGGCGTAATGATACACACATACCGTACTTGTTCGTCCCAAAACCAGTTCGTTCCTGGACTTATTCGTCCCTGGGCTTGTTTGCCAGAACCTGTTTATCCTACAAGATTGCACGGATTGTGCATGACTATATAGTATGTTGGCTTTCAAGCGAATATTTTGAAACTATTTCTATTGTTTATTTTTCAGATTATTAATTCCACACCGTGGCTCCCTTGACAAATGCCACACCAGTGCTTTCAACGCTTTGATTAAATACAGAGGCCGATCGTTTTTTAAGACCTCCATGTCGGCTCGGGGCGACATTGCCACAGCCGTGGACAAGCTTTTAAGTGTCCTGCCACCTGACCGGACAACTAATAATGTACACATATTAGGCCTACATGTATTGGAAACGTTTTTTTTTTTTTTAAATTTTAGGACTTCGAGTCCTTTGATTTCTTTCGGGTTAAAGCCTAACTAGATCCATATTGTTTTGTTTCCTTGGGCAAGATACTTCACAGCCCAGGCTAGTACTCGTGAAACACAGGAAATATATGAATATGTGAACTGTGGCAGTGATATGACTGAAATAATGTTGAAAGCGGCGTGAAACACAATTCAATCAATTTAAAGAAGTTTAAGAAATTTAAGAAATGCGCGTGATTATGTTGGGCGTGTGAAGACGATTTGGATTTGAGCCATGCTCTGACAAAGGGAGGCTTAATGCGTCTTAATGATGCATGACACCAATCAAGCCTTCACACAGTTATGGGTCCATTATAGCCACTTTTTAATAACCGACTTAATCATGAGGTAGACTGTCCTTGTATATACAGAAAATTGACCAATAGCGAAGAGATTCGGTCCAGGTCAGCCTGCGCGGAATGCGCAGACTGACATGGGTCGGTACTTTTCGCAGTTGCAGTAAGCTCCCTTTTCACAGAGCATGTTTTTTTTTTTTTTTTTTTGAAAATACGCAAGATACAGGCGAAATGCGTTTACAAGACTTTTCGGGTACATTTGTGTGTTTCTACTTTGTTTATTGCGTTCAAATATGAGAGCTTCAAAAGCTCTTGTGTTATCAGATCTATCTTTCATCATGAGTTCATCTTTTGTTGTCACTGTGGTGAGAGGAAGCGAATTCGCTGTTCACAACAGCATGTTGTCAAATGGTTTGAAGTACGCCGACAGCGTAAGAATTTTATGACATTTTAAAGCTCTGATAGGGCTTTACCAAACGACAAAATTTTTGACACGACCAAATTGAAAGCGTTTGCAGACGACAAATTAGATTTTAGCCCAGTTGATGATATCTGTCTTTGATAGGGTAGAAAACATTGTGGGAAAAGGAGAAAATGCTGGGGACCAACATTTTCTTCTTTTCTCACAATGTTTTCAAACGGCTTTCTTCCTCTGTAGGGTCGTTAAAACGCGGGATTGTGTGGTAAAGGGTTAAACAAGAAGATTAAAAAGTTGTTTATAATCAAACAACAAAAAACAGAAATAGGCTGTAAATTTCAAGTGAAAAAACAGAGGGGATGCTCTTTGGAATCGTACATACAGCAAGAAATCCCCCATTTACCCTCATCATGGCCACAAGCGAAAGACTGGGACTTTTGAGGACGGGATAAATCATGATTAGACTGCATAGAACGTCTTGTCTGACCTTGGAACTCTTCCGTCAGCTTGTTTGGTTAAGCCTATAGTACAAAAATATTTGAGCCATGCTCTGTAAACAGGGGGCTTAATGCATTTGCTGAAAGTTTCGACCCAGGTCAGTCTGCGCAGTCCGCGCAGGCTGATCTGGGTCGAAACTTTTCGCTATTTTTCAGTTTTCTGTATTTCAAAGGACCAGTCTACCTCATGAGACAGACAATTAGTCTACAAAATGGATTTTACGGATCCATGGTAGCATGACGGCTTACTTGGAATCCTCCATCACGGAGATGCATTAAACCCCCTTTAGCCAGAGCGCGGCTCATTTCTTTGTGTCAGTGGATTGTAATTTTAGGGGTCGGGGTCGGGTTTATAGGCTATGCCCTGGCAAAGGGGGCTTTATGCATCGCTGTGATTCATTATACCAAGCAAGTCATTATATAATTATGGATTCATACAAAATATTTAGGCTAACAACTGACAGAATCATGAGGTAGACTGGCCTTTTAAAATGTAGGAAATTTTTACGACAGCATTTACTATCGACCGATGCCAGCCTGTGCGGACTGCGCAGGCTGACATGGATCGATACTTTATACCAATGGAATTAAGCCTCCTTTTCATAGAGCATAGTCCATTATTATATTTGGCGCTGAAAGAGTAAATCGAACAAAAGAGCAGGGTGCATATTCACCAACCATTCTTAAGACCATTCTTTGTCTAATTCTCCAATATTTTCTAGATTTGAAAGTAACATAACTTTTGATTGGCTAAACCAAACGGTTTAGCCAATCAAAAGTTATCGTACTTTCAAATTTACAAAATTCTGGCGTACAAGACTAAGAACGTCCTTAAGAATGGTTGGTGAATATGGGCCCAGATTTTCACGGTCAAGACAATCATTTGAAGAATTGGAATGGGTTTTCTTCTCATACATTCTATCTTATTATTTGCCACTCGTCACAACTCGGCCGATTCCGTACCTACATGTAACCTCGTCCGTATAAAGGAGGCTTCCATTTTTAACTACCAATCACATGATCTTAAACATGGCAGCGCCCCTGTAGATCGCTTAGCAACGACATGAACAACCACGGTGAGGTTATTTACTTCTATCGATCTGTCGATGAAAGTTCCCAATGGAAGTGATAAACCACGCTAAAAATTGAATGTACAAACTGTTTGCCGACTGAAATATTCTTAGAAAGATAACGACAGAAAATTTACTCATGTTTTCTTTTTTAAGAGGAGCCTTACAATTTCAATAAAGGTAAAGGGGCGTGCTTCCGGAGATGTGCGAAATGTACCGTGTAGGTGCATATTAAGCTACGTGATACAGCCGAGGGATTTGATCATCGGATCACCCGAGGTATGCCGAATGATTATTTGCATGTTCATCGATGACTAATCTAATGCTCTGAGATCGATGTTTTTCCCAACTGAAATTTAACCCTTTGAGGGCCAAATACAGTCCACAGACATGTTCAGTCAGAAATTAGACCCAAATTATTGCACTTTCAAGGTTGCCCTCGTCCAGGATGTCATAGCAAAGCGGGCGGTGTAGTCAAAGAGCAGACTGCACCTTTTTTATTGTTTTTTTTTAGCCTGGGCTTGGCTTGCCAAGCCCAAGGCTATAGTAATCGTATACTAAAATTTCAACCCCATCCACATGATCCGAGCAGTTTCGGAAAACCCGAATAAAAGTGAAAACTACCGCTTGCAATGCATCACACTACGCTGAAAGAAACGACCCCCAAAAATGATAAAAATATTTGGGTTTGAGCATCAAAGTTAGGTTTAAGTTCACATAGAACTGTGAGAGATGCGCGATGTTAATCTAAGGAAAGTATCTGACTAAGAATTTCAAGCCCTATTGATCTTATTTACAAGTGGAAATTAGTGCGCTGTAACACTGAAGAAACATTGGCAAATCCTTAGATGTAGTTACGGAATCGACCGAGTAGTGACGAGTGATGTTGCCGAACAATACTCGGAATCTTTCATCTTTCCTGTTTTTAGACACAATGTGCATGACAAAACGCAGACGATGTGCTCTTTCCCCAAAACAGCTGAACATTTCAAAAACTCGGTAAGATTTATTTTCGCAAAATTACTGTGCTTCTCGTATCTAAAAGTATAAATATGTTTTGATTGGCCCAGTATGTACGATGCCTTATTTCTTCTTGTCAGAGTTGTCCCGATATCCTATGACATCTCTGACCATGACAATTTCGACCCATTTCGGGCATTACAAACTCTGCACACAAAATCGAATATGTAACGTTACACAGGGTATAAAACTTTGTAATATGAGCCATGGACAACCAGTTAAAAAGACCTAAATGGCGAGCGTGTTATATCAAAGATCAGACTTCCCATTAAGTGCCATCTGATCTTGATTTTTAATCTCCTCCGCTATTTATCGATAATTATTGCTTGACCTGAGATTAGCATTAGGTGGTGGGCGTTTTATACCGAAGATCAGATTTATTACTCGGTGCAATCTGATCTTGATCTAAGCTGTCAATACGGGATATTTAACCTTTAGGCTTCTCAGCGCAACTCGATGCTCTTTTACGGATAGTGTAGATTAAGATCACACTGCACATAACGCTCAGTCTGATCTTGGATCTACATTGTTTGATGAGTTATTTTCTACCAACAATTTTGCAATCGCCATGGTACAGCAAATATAAGTGGCTTGAAAACTTCATCCATTGTATTAAACAATTTAACCCTTTACCAAACAATCCCAACTTTTAATGACCCTGACAAAGAAGCCTTTGAAAACATTATGGGAAAAAGAAAAAAAAAAATGCTGGTAACCAGCATTTCCTCCTTTTCCGATAATGTTTTCTACCCTTCCCGAAAAAGATTTCAATTTTTCAGTCACATTTATTTTGTCGTCTGCAACTGCTTTGAATTTGGACAGGTCTAAAATTTTGTTCTTTGGTAAAGAGTTAAGGGTTAAGTGATATTTTTTTAGATACTGAAAGAGTTAGTTTTTTACACATTGCTTATGGATCCATATTTTTACTGCCAGTTGTTGCAGACAAATTTGATTTTAATTCATTAATAAAGTTACTGTGTGCAGATGAACCGCTCCTTCCAAAATGATAGGAGCATATTTCAAAGCTGATGAATTTTCAAAGGTGTCGCAGTGCAGGGCAATCCTAGACCGTCAATATTAGTACTCATCTGTGTAAATCCACAATGTTACCAAGAATAATGTAAGAAAAATATTTTATCGTCCAATCATGCATTTGGTTGGAGGCTAGTTTGTCCAAAAACTAGCTTGGCTGTGGGCATGTTCATCCCTAGGCTTTTTCATCCAGGCTTGTTTGTCCCACATTATTTCACCCTACTTTATTAAAATGAATTTTAAGTGAAACATGAATTAAAAAATCAAGTAACATCATACATCTACAATTAGGAAGATATTTTTTTATTCTTTAATTAATGTCTGTGAATCACTGGTTTTCTTAGAATTTCCACCATCAGCAATGGGGGAACAATCTCAAATTTGTCGCCATCATTTGCTACTTCTAAATACTAAGATAACTAATCATCAAAATTCAGAATTAAGGTAATATAAAAGCTCAGTGCTTGAGTGAGAGAGGATTGAATTGTGTCGTAATGACTACCATCAATCATCAAAATGAAATTGGCTGAGCTAAGGATTCAAACCAGTGACCCGCCCTCTTCTCAAGTCTGGTACCCTAACGACTGTGCTAATGGGGCTCGACTGCAGTAATTGGTTTTAACTTTTTACCAAATGATCAAATTTTAGACTTAACCAAATAGAAAGCCCTTGCAAATGATGGAATTTGTCCCATATAGGGTAGAAAGCACTGTGGGAAAAGGGGAAAATGCTAGTATACATAAAAGCAACAGTATCTTGAATCACTTCGAAAATACAGAAAATGAATTGAACAGGTTGTTCTTAAATTTTAAATAATCAAAAAGAATAGAAAGCAAATTGCTTGTTTACAAAAAAGAGAGCCATTTTCTTTTTACCCCAAAAAGGGCCATGTTTTGCCCCAAAAATATTGACCATCAGCAAATCATTTTTATGCACCATGTCATGGATAAAGTTAAAAGTAAGACTGTATCAACCACCAATCATCTGAAGACTACATCTCTGGCCAAATCTTCACCACATTTAGTTCTAGTATTTGTCTTTATAATATTTAATCCTTTACCACACAATTCTGAGTTTTAACAACTGTGATGAAGGAGGGTTTAGAAAATACTGGAGGAGGGGGCTCAGGAGAAATTGCTGGTGACCAGTATTTTCTCATTTTTCCACATTGTTTTGCTACACTTTCCAATGTCAGCATTAGCATCACATTCTATTTGTCCTCTGCAGTAGATTTCAATTTGGACAATTCTAAAATTTTGTTGTATGATAAGGAGTTCAGATAATTTTGATAACTGCCAATATGAAAATTGGGTTAGCAAGTTTGTTTCCTAATTACAACGGTCACAAGTTGAAATCTTGGTCAATCTTGGTAAAAATAAATAGGTCACACAAGACAGATTACAACCACTCTTGTTGTTGTTGTTGTTGTTGTTTTTTTTTTTTTTTTTTTGCAATAAATTAGAATTATCTTTGATGATTTCGAATGGTTGCTCCCCTGGTCACAACACTGACAATTTGTCTATACTTTTGAGCCCATATTTTGATTATATGAACTGAGTTCATATTCACCAACTGTTCTTAAGAACGATCTTTGTCTTATTCTCCAAGATTTTCAAAATTTGAAAGTAAAACACTACTTCTGATTGGCTAAACCAGATGGTTTCAAATCTAGAAAATTCTGCAGAATAAGACTGAAAAAGTTCTTAGGAATGGTAAGTAAATAGAGATCCTGATCTGTCCATCTGTTTTAATAGTATGCCATGCAAATTTCCATTTTTGTTTAAAGCGAAGCCAAAACAGGTGGTTCAGTCTATTAAATACAAGTCTTGAAAGCCAGGGTTGCTGAGCTCTGCCTATTTCCTTCAGACAATTAATGATAGTCATGGAAAGAGGATTCAACCCCTCTCACTGCTGTATATTTTTTTCAACTATGTTTATGCAGTAAAGTAGCCAGTGGCTTGGAAACTACAAGTTAAACCAATTCTAGAAAGGCATGTATAGGTGCACTGGCCTTTGCAACACAATTGAAATGATGTTGAAAATAGTGTTAAACCATAGAAGCAAGTTTTGGTTCAAATTTACTGAAAATTGTTGGGCCAAAATTTTGTCTAGATAATCTTTTTGACTGTACAATACCGATAGGTCCATTTGTATACATTTCAAAAGCAGTATAAGCATGGAAAATCCTAAAAGGATATCAACCAGTTTACCTTCCTGCCCAATGTCAATGAAACTTGGTCAAAATGTTAGATTTCATTGTGTTTTAGGGTAGCTTTGGCTTTAAATTGAAATTGGGCAGAATATTTGTAATTTTAAACCAACGTTTCCGTGAAACACAGTGAAATCTATCATTGAAATTTGGCAGAATATTTGAGTCCAGCCCCCGTAGCTCAGATGGTAGCGTACAGGACTTGAGAGCAGTGGGCCGCTGGTTCGATTCCCGGCTGGGCCAATTTCTTTCCAAGGATTGATGATAGTCAATGCGACAGGATTCATTCCTCTCGCACCCCTGATCATTGTTTTGACGATGGTTATGTGGGAAAGCAGCAAGTGGCTTGGAAAGAATATTGTGCGTAGTACTGGTAAAAGAAACTCAAGGAAAGCATGTATAGGTGCACAGGCTGCCGTGCAATAACTGAAATAATGTTGAAAAGGGTGTTAAACACTATAAATCAATCAATCAATCAGAATATTTTCCTTGATAAATATTTCAGACAAGTTTAAAATGAATCATATCGGGTCAAAAAGTAGGTCACTGGGGAAAATCGTAGGAAAACCTTGTTTGCACTCAGAGATAAAATTTTCAGTCAGATACTCTTGAAAAGTTGTTGGAATTTTTGTCTTGATGACATCTTGTACAAGTTTGATATTATGATATTAGGTTGTGTAGTATCAAAAAGTAGGTCACTTTTATAAATCAGAAAAACGTTGTGTGCACCATATAGGTCACATTTATGAGCAATAGGCCTATTCCTTTCTGCATGCTGCTCATTTTGACTGGTTGCATGAGCCTTTACAAATTTATGTTTTTCCATTCTGTTGTCAACTCTACAGACTGTCAGTGTGAGACAGTGTTGAGATATTTTTATTAGTCTGTACAAATGTGATCTAGAAGTTTCAAGCCTGTACAAATGTGATAGAAATTTTGAGCTTCTGGGCCTCTTCTTTATTCTTCTTCACCCCCTTCAGATGCCCCGGCCTTCAGTGCCTTTGGTGCTTTGATTATTTTTGTATTGCTACAGTATTATGTGAGAAAGCAGCCAGCAGCTTGGAAAGAATGTTATGCATAGCACATGTGAAGGAAGTTCCAGGAAAACATTGATAGTTGGGGCGCGATATAACTGAAAAAATGTTGTAAACGCCGTAAAACAACAAACAAACAAACTCGTGAAATAAATTCAGAATTATTGTCATTGGTCACGTTGCTTGTCAAAAATTTCAGTGTGAAGCACCTGCATGTTTCAAAATCAGTTTACCCTTATTAAGCAAGCCTGTTATTTTTTCGAGGAGGAAGTAAACATTTTGAAACATAGTGGAAACAGAAGAAATTCTCCTATCAGAGTTTGTCTCCATTAGTTAACTCTTTACCAAGCAGCAAATTTTAGGCTCGTCCAAATTCAAAGCATTTGCAGACGACAAATTAAAAGAGACTCAAAAATTTAAATTTGTTTTGGATAAGGTTGCTAGCATTTTTTCCCTTTTCCCACAATCTTTTCAAAGGCCTTTCTACTACCTGTCATTAAAATTCGGGATTGTGTGGTAAAGAATTAACCCTTACACAAACTTTCACAACTATAGTTGCCTTTACGGCCAGTGTAGCTCAAGACAAGACTGCACAAAACGTGCAGTCTGATCTTTGATCTACACTGTTCACTAAGCTGAAACACTATAGACAAAAGCAAATAATCAAAGAAAAGGTAGGTCAACAATTGCAACAATCGCTATATCTTTTGTTTACTTTTTACCTAGTTTTTTAATTCATTTAACTGCCAGAGACTAACCCTTGGAAAAACTGACAAGGTATATCTGCCAAAATACATTTTACAAGCGTTAACTCCTTTTTCCCCAACAATGTTTTCAAAAGCCCGCTAAAAAGTAGGAATATTTCGGTAAAGAGTTGAATCAATGCAAGTCCATGTCCGTTTTGACAGTCAAAGGCCACTTTCCACAAAGATGACTGTATATTTACCAAACAGATTGTAAAAAAGGTCAGGAATTGTAACGATTACTATGGTGTCAAAGTTCACATGTATACAAAAAGTTAACGATGGACGAATTCCATTGTTACCAGGGTCGTTAACCATTTACCATATGGTCACGTGGGTTTTTAAAAGCCTGAAAGGGGAGGGGGTTGATAAAACCGTACAAACGTAAAGATCGCGCAAGAGGGAGAAAAATACCTAAAACCAGTAATCACCATTTACTTTTGTTTTACCTTAACCTCCACCCCAAACATACATACACAAACAATCTACCGTTTCAAGAAAAGTCCAATCATTTAGGCCATATTATATTTTTCATCTACAAATGCTCTTAATGTGGATGAGTCTAAATTTTCGTTTTTTGGTAAAGGGTTGCAATAATATTCTACATACTATATACCTCCTTTTTTTTTTTATGTGTCAGTGAGGATAAAGTTCAAAAAATCATTCCCAATGTTAACCGTCAAAGCGCCTTTGAAAACTTTGGTTACCTTTGCAGCCACTCTCTACAGATCAATGTAGATCACGGAACGTGCAGTCTGATCAGGACAGGAGCAACTTATTTAGGTGACTCTCTGAATTCTTCGGTCGAATGTGACCATAGAGAAAGTTATTTGGCGAAGCATGAACACTAGAAAGGCCTGCAAATACGAACAATCTTATCTGAGTCACTGAAACAATGGCGACAGCGCTGTAGTATTGTTGGGCTAGGGGCCCATCAGGGGCCTAGCCCTTTGTAATACCGCTTTTCAGAATATTGCACAAAAGCCGCAACCATTTTTAACATCATGTATTAATATATGCAATTACGGTTTCTGATTGGCTTAAAATGCAACCATCGATTTGACTGGCTGACCGAACCTCAGTACGAATTATTCATTCATAGTGAAAGTTTACCTAGATGCCGATTTGTGTACATGCACAGACTTGAAATAACAGAAATTGCATTTCAGAGTACAATCTGGTCATTGAGAACACCGTTTGTCATTATGTTGTCGTTGTTACATTTGAAAGATTAAGTACCATTCTCAATTCACGTTTTACCGGGGCAAGGGGGGGGGGGGTTGAAAAATCACCGGATTGGACCGGAACCGACACGATTTCAGTCTACCCTTCTGCTTTCACATTTTGTCCTCGTTTACAGCAAATTTTTCTTTCAGATATCTACGGTAAGCATAAAATGTAAGACAATTATCGTGACTAATAAACAAAAACTATTTTTGATTTTTGAGCTAATGTACTTGCTGCTGGCGGTACCGTAGGTAGTTCCGAGCATACCGGTGACCATTGGAAGTCCTCCGTTTTCAACGTATCGTTAGATTTTACATATGATATTCAAAGTTAAGGATTGTAAGGACCTCGAAATAACTGGAAATAGCCATCACATCGAAACCGCATGCGAAAAATTTCCTGTTACGTTACAATATTTCTAAAAAAGAGATGTAAATAAGATACAGATCCGAACCAGTCTTATCCGGATGATTTACCCTCCCTTTTTTCTGCTAAAATACGCAGACGGTGTAGCTTAGAGACGAGAAGTTGCTGCAGCACAAGAATGCAAAATCATGTTATTTTGCATGAATGACTCAGGTAAGAAGGATTTCTTATTTTTATAATTTATTCGCAATATTGCTATTGTAACGTTGACTCGCCCTATAACGTATTCATGACCATTCGCCACCAGGAGTGAAGTATTGGGATTGAATTCCCTATTATCGTGGTACTAAAACATTCGACCTTTTGTAGAAAAATGATGTCTTGCCTGATAGTTTTCTGTTGCAAAAGACATGCATTGACACCTCATGTATATTATTTCTATGTAACAGACGCTGTGAAGAAAAAAATAAACGATTTAAACGTAGCGTAGCGACCGACTGTGGCTGTTAAAATCGTTTAATTTTTTTCTTCACCGCGTCTAACTGACTTCGTCATTGTCCGCCCTAATTACATCATCGCAAAAACATTGGTGCCATATATATAGTTTCCCGCTTCATCATTCGCAAAGACACGCCCTGATTGCATCATCGCTAAAACAATGAATGCTAAATCTAACATTACACGGACTTTCCCGCTCCATTCATTCACAAGTTATTGTGAAGGACGGGAAAAATGCTATAGACATATAGAATATGAGCCATGCCCTGGCAAAAGACGGCTTGATGCACCTCCGTGATGTATGGTACTAAGCACATCACATGGTTATGATTATGAATCCATAAAATCCAGTTTCCCTGAAAACCGACGAAATAAGCGGGTTAAATGGTCCTTTGAAATGCAGAAAATTGGCCGAAAGCAAAAAGTTTGGGCCTTTTAAGCTTGCGCGGTCTTCACAGGTTGACCTGGGTCGTTACTCTTTTGCAGATGCGTTAAGCCCCCTTTTCATAGAGGATGGCTCAAATATTTCATGTTAAATGCCTGTATCGATATGATACTGCAATAAACTAGTTTAGTACGATATGGATTTTCTGTAATTTCAAAATATAGAATGGCTGACTTATGTTTAACTCTTTCGCTGCCAACTAAATGGAACCGACTTTTCACATGGTCTTTAAGTATCCTTCTTGTTTGAATTAAATCTGTTTTTGGTTGAAGACTAACACAAGATAGCGGACGGTGTTGATCAAAAATCAGACTGAATAAAACCTGCAGTCTGATCTTTGATCTACACCGATCTACGACGTCCGCAAAGTCTTTCCAATGCGACATTGGCGGAGAAAGAGTTTAAAAAAAAACATGGTTCTGTTTTCCCATTTTCTTCTTTCCACAGCGTTTGTCGAGTTTTCGGTACTTGTATGTGAAAATTAAATGGTAGATGAGTATTAATGATGGAGGCGGGTTTTATGCGCGCAAATCAGGGTACAGTATTGACCTACTTTCAAAAAGGTCTACTTCCGGAATTATCGTGGTATTGAGGCGAGGCCCTGGAAAATGTACATGCTCACCCTATTTATGTTCAAAGCTTTGGCAAATGAAAATTAAGTTATTTTCAAAGTATTGAGATGATTGTAACAAGAATTTTGAGCAACAGATATAAATAAATTCTCTCTGTCATTTCGTAAGCGAGGTTTTACTTTAGGCACCTGTAAAAATGCAGGGAAAAAACGACGTGTACAGATCTTTGATTAGAATAGTATCACATACCCCAATTTGGACCTCTTTTGTGAATAAACAATTGAATATAAAATTTTCAGAGTGTTCTCTCATTTAAATCGATCAGGGAACACAAGTAAAAATAATTTGTAGTGCCTTTAAAATAAGATTTTTATAATTAGCGAGTCAAAATTTTTGTCAGGGCCTCTTATTTTCATTCCCATATTGGGAAAGCGGTGACGTCATCATTTAACGGTCGTCTGAAATTTACTTTCCCGTTTGTTAAACTTCAGTGACAGGAAAACAAATTTTACAGAACTGTTATATTGATACTGATTTTGTTACGCTGATAAGATCGTCAGCTTCATCTAGGGGATAGAGTGATTTTGCAAAGAGGCAAGTTTTCTTACTATTGGGTCGAAAACTTGAATTTACCTACCATGTTCGGAAAATTTGCCGAGGTAAGTTTGCAAAGTGTGTTGACAGTATTTGACCTACAAATGCTCATGTGAGGACATCTTCAAGGAGGCGCATTTCAGCCTCACTTTCGGAAATTGTAAATACCACGATATTGAAGAACCCACGATAATACCGGAAGCGACTATATACATGTATCCGATCGTAAATCACGCCGTGTAAATTTTTGCGTTAATAGGCTACATAATAGATTAAATTATAATAGTTTCAAATGTAATTTACATAGATAAACGTGGCAGCAAGTCATAATTTATTTTTGCAACGCATAGGCCTACAGTCCGTTTAGAGCTATGGCTTCGACCCCTAAGAAAAGAAAATAGATTTTCCGGGGAAGATTCGACCGAGAGAAAACTCGCCCCCTGTTTAATACGATATGTGTACACTTGTTTACATAATATTGTTCTTGTGTGAAAACAATGATTTGAATGAAGATCTAAAAAAATGTAACTTGAATCTACATTTGGGAAAAATAAATGACCATTGTCATCATAAGACATAATCTCATGCCATGGTAACTTTTTAGAGTGATACATACCCATTGTGCTTATCTACAAACAACTTCAAAAACTTAATGCAGTGGCCAAAACTTTATGCCGTTTAGCTTAAGTTTTTCCGACCTAGAACAATTGTAAAACAAGAGAATTATATCTAGTTTTTGGCTTATGTCCATATTAGCCATTTTTAAATGTTTTAAGAGTGTTTGAAATTACCACTATTCCACTGGGCATCTGTAAATGGATGTTAAACTAGAACTTATTTGTTGTCTGAATACAACTTTGATATGATTTACACAATACTGTAAAATTGCACATCTACTTTTAGCTCTGCTTTTTTGGAAGAAAATATTGAGGTAAAGCACTGTCATAGCCCTGACATCATCTGTGTCATCCGACTCATCTGTATCCTTGTCAACATTGTCGTGCAAAACTTTGACATCTTATGATTTCTCTGTTATTACTGAAGATAATTGTTTACTTCAAACTCTGACTAGTCGTTACCAATCAAAAGGAGAACCCATACATGAGGGGCAGTAACCATCAAAATATTTCTGACACAGTCCCGTCCTTTTACTTAGAATTTTCACTAAAAGCAAATGCAGCCAAGCGTTGGCACCCGCATGTGGTGCTCTTGTTGTCTTGTTGCGCTAGTGATTGTTACAATCCTAAGTCGTTTTTAACTGGTGGAATTTTTGTCTGAAAGAGTAGAAAAAATTGTTTGAAAAGGAGAAAATTCTGGTTACTAATACTTTCTCCTTTTCTCCCAATGTTTCCAAAAGCTTCTTTTCTCAGGGTCGTTTAAAGTCAGTTATTGTACCGTAGAAGGTGTTAAAAGTTCAAATAATACCATAAATGTAATTTGCAATGTTGCTATTGAAATGACATTGGTACAGACTAGTTAATTTTGATGCATGAAATAATAGCAAGGAGTTAAACGGCTGCTCAAGCACAATGAAGAGCCTTATCAGACAGTGCACAGAACATTGTTTGCAAAAATTATTTGTGTCTTTGGAACAGGCTGTATAATTCATGGGTGTGGCAGTTTGATTGTTGCAATTGTTGTACATATGACTAAGGATTATCAGTGGTCACGCAACGATATTGTCAGTCCAGTTTTGCAAAAGCAGTCTAGTCAAGGTTACTTAATGTCAAAAAAAATCTCAGTGGTCCCTCATATAGAAGTAACCAACTAAATGAATTTTAACACTTTACAGGCCAAGCTCCCGTAGCTTAGTCGGTAGCCTACAGGACTTGAGAACAGGAGGTCGGTGGTTCGATTCCAGGCTTGGCCAATTTCTTTCCAAGGATTGATGGTAGTCATTGCCACAGGATTCATTCCTCTCTCACCGCTGACCATTGTTTCGACGATGGTTATATGGGAAAGCAGCCGGTGGCTTGGAAAGAATATCGTGCATAGTACTGGTAAAAGAAACTCCAGGAAAGCATGCTTAGGTGCACTGGTCCCAGCGATATAACTGAAATAATGTTGAAAAGGGTGTTAAACACCGTACAATCAATCAATCATTTTATTTGAATGATTACATTTTTACAGATTTCCTGCTGTACTCATTCTTATATCACTGCAAAAAGATCTATATTTGTTCCTTTTATTCAGATCAGCAGATCTACATCAATTTTTTTTCCAAGCCATTGACTGCATTCTCACATATACTTAGTTTTAGGCTGTCAACAAAATGTTTTTATTCCTGTTGATTTTAATTAAACATTAAAGGGAATGTCGAGTTGGCACATCTTGAATAGTCACTTGAAGGACTTCGCAGTTTTTGAAGTTGTTATCAAATATAAATTTCTTCCATTATCTCTGTACTAGACTACAAAATGTTACACTTGTCCTTATTGAAACAATTTACAGACAACAAAATATATTTTATGAAAAGCTTGGGAGTTTTCTTTGAAATGTGGAAAATGTCACAAGAAAAGAAACTGTGGTCATCAGTGTTTTCCATTTTCTTCTTTTCCCATAATGTTTTCAAAAGACTTCTTCCTGGCTGTGGGTCGTGAAAACACGGAATTGTTAGAAAAGAAATTTGACTGTACTTTTTCTGACAGACGACTTACTTTTCCATTACAGATGTACATGATGGCAAAGGTTACAGATAAAGTGCTTCAGTATCAGCTTTGTATCTTAAGACTATTTCAATTGGACTTTCGAAAAGTAACATCTGTCTGAGCCAGTTTTTTTTTTTTTTTTTTTCACTTTTCTTGTTCATCTCGTGTGCAAAAGTCATGTTTTCATTCTCAGCATTTAAAAGAATGAAGAAAAAAGACATTACAGAACATGACAATTATCATTTTATAACCAAAACTTTAATTAAAGTTGTATTCTCTCAAAATTTATTTCCTTTTTTCTCTCTTGTTGCAAAATTAAGTACTGCTTTCTTATGCTGAAGTTTTTGATAATGCCATTTCTTTATCCATTTCTGCTGGACTAAAACTATGTGAAAATGTACTTTGCAAATGGAAAGAATAAAGTATGCAGATCTTGTTTGGTGCTGGTTGTGAGTAAGGGGTCCTGCGTGGCTCAGTGGTAAAGTGTAGGACTCTTGACCTGGAGACAAGGGGTTTGGGCCTCACTGGATCCCCTGGATTTTCGATGGGAGTGCCCTTGTGCAAGACACTTCTAGCATTGGTGGAACACATGAAAAACATGATTATGTGAGCTGTTGCTATGATATGACTGAAATAATTTTAAAAGTGGCGTAAAGCACCATTCAATCAATCAACCAATTTGGATGTTAGTTTGATGGCGTTCAAAATGCTATTTTTAACATTATTTCAGTTAAATTAGGGCAACCATTTCACCCTTTATATGTTTCCCTTGGAATCTTTTAAGCATTACTTTGCATGATACCCTTCCCAAGCCACTAGTTGTTTTCCCACATAACTATTGTGGAAATAATGATCAGTGGTGATGCAGGAATTAATCTTGCTGCAATGACTGTAATCAGTCATCGGAAAGAAATTTGCAGATCTAGGAAATTAAAACTGCCATCCCATAATTTCAAGTCTGGTGTGTTATCGACTGAGCTAATGGGCTTATTTTGAAGTATGATGAAGTATGGAAAACACATTCATACATCCAGTGTCAGTCATGATCTACGATGTCCAGCGGATCACTATGCACATACTGTACATGTACATATTTGTTCATAATTATATGCAGTCGTACGTTTGCCCCTAGTCCATCAGTGCTTTTAGCGCTTTGATTAGTAATCGTATAATCTTCATACTTTGAATTTCAGTTCAATTGTGTCCCTTGTGTTGTGTTCCGCAATTTGCTTGCGCTATTAGGTGTCGCACCACTGCGAGATTTTTTTCGGGTCGTAGTAATCAATAGTAGTCCCATGTGAAATTTTGAAGTAGCACTTCTGCCGCACAGTTTCATGGAGCTGAGAGGGCTTGGTTGTATATAATTTAGATTTGCTTCCAGTTTAGGCAATGGGGGCCAGCTAGATGTGATTTTATTATATATTAACTGGACTATTTTGTGGAGGAACAAAAAAAAAAAAAAAATGCCGTGAGCAGTTGTTCTTGAGAGGACAAATTCTAGGGTACCTGTGTTGGTCTGGATTTCGCTAAAAAAGGCAATAGGTTGGCATGTTGTTTTTATGCATTTTTGAAGGACTGTGACTGTACTTTTGAGAGCAAGAGACGGTAAACCAAAGTATTACCATTAAGCGACCTGTGAAGCTTCAAAGATGGTCGATTTCACGCTGTTTTCAATATGGCAGTAAACCAGTGGTGTGACATCGTTAATCGTCATATAAATGATTATTTCCCTGATGACGTGGTGCCAGCAGTGTCAAAACGAATTCATACGAGCCTTCCTGCTGTCTACGGCCAGTTATCTCTACAAATCTACAGTAAAGGAAGTATTTTTACAGATCAAATAAGACGTTCAAAGCACTGCAGGTATTACAAATTCACGTGCCCGAACGCAATGGCCTCTCACTAAGCAGGAATCTTTTAACTCCTTCGAAGCATCGCGTCAAAACCTCATGTATGTTTTGTCTCTGGATACGAACTTTGCCCCTTTCTTGGTCGAAGGATCAACTTGGTTAAAGAAGATAGGAACAACCCCACTGATGGGTCTCACGAATGAGGGATAAGATGATCTGAAGGCACACCGCAAAACAGCCGAGCAATCTTAAGGCAACTCGCCTTGAACTTTTACTCGGGCAAATAGCTAAGTACTGCCCTGTCATGTAACAGAATATATTATGAATAATTCGACTAAAGGCATTTGGCAATCCATGACTGATGCCCATGTTTAAGACTTTGATAAAATTCGGTAAGGGCCTGGGGGAAGACCAAAATACCTGTTCCAGAGATGAAGCGGTTTCTTGGGAGATAATCTGCTGAAACGTGATGATGGCATCCGTCATCATGGCGCCGTACCTGACTAGGATGAGGATTTATCTTCATCCATTGAAAACTTCATTTTCCTCACTTAGCTTCGACTCGTACGACAGTAAACTTCCTGGTTTAGTGAAACAAAAATATAGACCTGATTAAAGATCAAACACTTTAGCTTCCCTAAAGCCCGATTTTTTTCAAGTTCTTGTTAGTCTCTTAGATGAACTGTGTGTAACAGCAGATACTCGCATGTTGCGTACTTTTTTCTAGAAGAGCAAAAAAGAGCCCTATTACTAGTAGACCCAAGTAAGAAATGCGTCCCCTGTGTAAACAAGCCGGTAGACCAAATTACAAACATTATCTCAGCAAGTGTAAATTCAAACCTGATCAGGATCACGAGTATCTGTCCCATGTCTGCAAATCTCTCTGCTAAGATATGCATAATTTAACTAATAAAAAAAAAAGAAAACATTTATTCGTTCGATTTCTTTCAAAACCAAAAAAGCAGGTCGAAAGCCCGCGCATTCAGCTACGCTGAAACATGCGAAGAAAAATCGATCGAACAAACAAAAGAATGAACGAATAATAGTCATAGTCATAATCATAATCATAATTAAAGTCGTAGTAGTAGTAGTTAGAAGGAGCAGCAGTAGCAGTAGTAATAGTGATATAATAACGATAATCACCAGCAAGCGCAGCAGCGGAGCAGTTACTGTGTTATAGTAATTATAATAATCACAATAAGTTATGTCCTGAAAACGGATTCCGTAAATCTCTAATTCCCCTATCAGTGAACTGAACTGAACTAAACTAAACTGAAGAAAATCAAAGTACTGACAGTACCAAATCTCAGGCAGGTGTTTGTGTTTTGCAATGTCAAATTGAGCTGTAAAACTATTAGGGTAAACTACGATAAAAGTCACTTTAATTCCAAGAAAGTGTTAAGGCCATTAACTGCTAAATCAAACAACTACAACCTTTAATTGATAAGAAAAAAAAAAAAAAAAAAAAAAAAAAAAACTAACAAAACATAACATTTGCAATATCAGTATTCTTTTTCCTGAGAAATCCTCATCGTATCAGATAGATCCAAGATTAGATTGCTTTTAATGATCAGTGAGTTTTATTCGAACTGTTTTCCAGGACCAAGACACCACTTCAAAAACACCTGCGTGAAATGTTGCTATTTAATGATCACTGAGTTTTATTCGAACTGTTTTCCAGATGACATAATTTTACACTACATGTAGTTTATATTGAAAGCTTTGGCAGACGTCAAAATGAACATGGTTCCAATGATGGCACTTTTGTGTGAAATGGGAGAAAAACACAGAGGGAAACTTCCCACTAAGTTTTAAAAAGCCGTATTCATTAAGGTCGTTAAAATACGGGTCTATGGTATATGATTAATTTTGTTAATATATTGGAAGTAGTGAAACCACGTATTCTGGGTGCCAAATGCTGTATAGCACTGCAGTCGTCCCTTTCCGATTTGCAGCAAGCCACAGCCAAACGCCTAGTAATCAAAGCGCCTAAGGCACTGAAGGCCTGGGCATCTGAAGGAGTGAAGAAGAAGAAGAAAGAAGAGGCCCAGAAGCTCAAAATTTCTATCACATTTGTACAGGCTTGAAACTTCTAGATCACATTTGTACAGACTAATAAAAATATCTCTACATTGTCTCACACTGACAGTCTGTAGAGTTGACAACAGAATGGAAAAACATAAATTTGTAAAGGCTCATGCAACCGATCAAAATGAGCAGTATGCAAAAAGGAATAGGCCTACTGCTGATAAATGTGGCCTATATGGTGCACAAAACGTTTTTCTGATTCATAAAAGTGACCTACTTTTTGATACTACACAACCTAATATCAAACTTGTACGATATGTCATTAAGACAAAAATTCCAACCAATTTTCATGAGTATCTGACTGAAACTTTTATCTCTGAGTGCAAACAAGGTTTTCCTACGATTTTCCCCAGTGACCTACTTTTTGACCCGATATGATTCATTTTAAACTTGTCTGAAATATTTATCAAGGAAAATATTCTGATTGATTGGTTGATTTATAGTGTTTATCACCCTTTTCAACATTATTTCAGTTATTTCACGGCAGCCTGTGCACCTATCCATGCTTTCCTTGAGTTTCTTTTACCAGTACTACGCACAATATTCTTTCCAAGCCACTTGCTGCTTTCCCACATAACCATCGTCAAAACAATGTCAGGGGTGAGAGAGGAATGAATCCTGTCGCATTGACTATCATCAATCCTTGGAAAGAAATTTGCCCACCGGGGATCGAACCAGCGACCCCCTGCTCTCAAGTCCTGTACGCTACCAACTGAGCTACAGGGGCTGGACTCAAATATTCTGCCAAATTTCAATGATAGATTTCACCGTGTTTCAGGGAAACGTTGGTTTAAAATTACAAATATTCTGCCCAATTTCAATTTAAAGCCAAAGTTACCCTAAAACACAATGGAATCTAACATTTTGACCAAGTTTCATTGACATTGGGCAGGAAGGTAACCTGGTTGATATCTTTTTAGGATCTTCCATGCTTATACTGCCTTTGAAATGTATACAAATGGACCTATCGGTATTGTACAGTCAAAAAGATCATCTAGACAAAATTTTGGCCCAACAATGTTCAGTAAATTTGGACCAAAGCTTGCTTCTATGGTTTAACACTGTTTTCAACATTATTTCAATTATGTTGCAAAGGGCAGTGCACCTATACATGCCTTCCTAGAATTGGTTTAACTTGTACGTTTTAAGCCACTGGCTACTTTACTGCATAGACATATTTGAAAAATATACAGCAGTGAGAGGGGTTGAATTCTCTTCCCATGACTATCATTAATTGTCTGAAGGAAATAGGCAGAGCTCAGCAACCCTGGCTTTCAAGCCTTGTATTTAATGGACTGAACCATCTGTCTTGGCTTGGCTTTAAACACAAATGGAAATTTGCATGCATTACTATTAAGACAGATGGACAGATCAGGATCTCTATTTACCTACCATTCCTAAGAACTTTCTTAGTCTTATTCTCCTGAATTTTCTAGATTTGAAAGTAACACTTCTAATTGGCTAAAAAAAAAAAAAAAAAAAAAAAAAAAAAAAAAAAAAAAAAAACAGGAGTGGTTGTAATCTGTCTTGTGTGACCTATTTATTTTTACCAAGATTGACCAAAATTTAAACTTGTGACCGTTGTAATTAGGAAACAAACTTGCATATTTGCATAGTGGCAATTGTGAAAATTATCTTAACTCCTTATCAAACAACAAAATTTTAGACTTGTCCAAATTGAAATCTACTGCAGACGACAAATAGAATGTGATGCTAATGCTGACATTGGAAAGTGTATAGCAAAACAATGTGGAAAAAGGAGAAAATACTGGTCACCATCAATTTCTCCTGAGCCCCCTCCTCCAGTATTTTCTAAACCCTCCTTCATCACAGTTGTTAAAACTTAGAATTCTGTGGTAAAGAATTAAATATTTTAAAGACAAATACTAGGACTAAATGTGGTGAAGATTTGGCAAGAGATGTAGTCTTCAGATGATTAGTGTTTGCTACAGTTTTACTTTTAACTTTATCCAAGACATGGTGCATAAAAATGATGGTCAATATTTTAGGGGCAAACCATGGCCCTTTTTGGGGTAAAAAGAAAATGACTGTCTTTTTTGTAAACAAGCAATTTGCTCTCTATTCTTTTCGATTCTTTAAAATTTAAGAACAGTGGGCCTGTTCCTAACCTGTTCAATTCATTTTCTGCATCTTCGAAGTGATTCAAGATACTGCTGCTTTTATGTATACTAGCATTTTCCCCGTTTCCCACAATGCTTTCTACCCTATCTGAGACAAATTCCATCATTTGCAAAGGCTTTTAATTTGGTAAAGTCTAAAATTTTATCATTTGTTAAAAAGTTAAAACCAATTACTGCAAGCGAGCCCCATTAGCACAGTCGTTAGCGTACCAGACTTGAGAACAGGACGGGTCACTGGTTTGAATCCTTAGCTGAGCCAATTTCCTTTTGATGATTGATGGTAGTCATTACGACACAATTCAATCCTAAATCCTCTCTCACTCAAGCACTGAGCTTTTATATTACCTTCATTCTGAATTTTGACGATTGGTAATCTTGGTATGTAGTAGTAGCAAATGATGGCGACAAATTTGAGATTGTTCCCCCATTGCTGATGGTGAAAATTCTAAGAAAACCAGTTAATTTAAAAAAAAAATGTTCCTAATCGTAGATATATAATGTTACTTGATTTTTTAATTCATGTTTCACTTAAAATTCATTTTGATAAAGTAGGGTGCAATAATGTGGGACAAACAAGCCTAGATGAAAAAGCCTAGGGATGAACATGCCCACACTTAAACTAGTTTTTGGACAAACTAGCCTCGAACCAAATGCATGATTGGACGATAAAATATTTTTCTTACATTATTCTTAGTAAAATTGTGGATTTATACAGATAAGTACTATTATTGACGGTCTTGAATTGCCCTGCACTCCGACACCTTAGAAAATTCATCAGTTTTGAAACATGTTCCTATCAGTTTGAAAGGAGCGGTTCATCTGCACACAGTAACTTTATTAATGAATTAACATCAAATTTGTCTGCAACAACTGGCAGTAAAAATATGGATCCAGAAGCAGTGTGTTAAAAACCGAACTCTTTCAGCACCTATTATCACTTAACCCTTAACTCTCTACCAAACAACAAAATTTTAGACTTGTCCAAACGAATTCAAAGCAGTTGCAGACGACAAAATAAATGTGACTGAAAAATTGAAATCTTTTTCGGGAAGGGTAGAAGTAGTATTTGTGGCACTATGCCGGTCAAATTGCCTGCGGCACTATAGAGACCATGCCTTTGTCTTTGACGGTTCAGACTATTGTTAGAGGCCTTTGTCTGTTGGAGGTCAGACTGCCTGTGGCAGTATGACGTAATCTTGTATAATTTTGTCTGGCTTTCGTTGCCTCCCACCTGCCGAGGCTAGATGACAATTCCAAGCGTGTTTAGGCACGTTTTGACCGATCAGACCGGCGCCCGATTGTATAGAACCGTCTGCAAAAATTCAGCCAAAGCATTCGCCATTAAAAATGCATGAGACCTTTCTCTCAAAGAGGTTGCTCTACTAAAAGTGCTTTTGTCTGTAAACACTTTTACCCCCCTTACCATTCAAAGTCTAGTTTTTGTATTCACTTTAATGAATAAAATCGTATGGTGTTTAACGCCGTTTTCAACATTTTTGTT
Source organism: Tridacna gigas (assembly GCA_945859785.2). Taxonomy (NCBI): domain Eukaryota; kingdom Metazoa; phylum Mollusca; class Bivalvia; order Cardiida; family Cardiidae; genus Tridacna; species Tridacna gigas. Next base: position 27,844,152 of record OX244041.2, read on the forward strand.
GCACTTATGTCGCTGCGGCCAGTGCACCTGTCCATGCTTTCCAGCAGTATCTTTTACCAGAGCATCATTTTCTTTCCAAGTCACTGACTGCTGTCTCACATAACCATTATTATGGTCAGCTGTGGTAGAGAAATAAATGCTGTCACAATGACTATTTTCAATCCTCGACCTATCCAGGGATCGAAGCCACGACCCATCCCAAGTCCTGCACACTAGCTATTTAAGAGCTCAGCTTTTAGGTCCTCGCTTCTACTTACTACGATCCCCAAATAGCGGTGGCATAATATAAAATTCCCTGTTAGCTTGATCATTCCCTCTCTCACAAATTCAACTGTAGCTGATTTTTTTTATAATTCATGAGACCTTTCGATACTCTCCTGACAGAGTCGCATATCAAAATGATTTAATGTTTGAGAAATGTCGACACTCTTCCACGTGATGTCTGGCGCGATTGTATAATATCGTCTGCAAAAATTCAGACAAAGCATTCGCCTCTCATTAAAAATGCATGAGAAAATGTCGATATTCTTACAAAATAGGTCGCTTTCCGCTGATTAAAATGCGTGATGTCTGGCGCGATTGTATAATATCGTCTGCAAAAATTCAGACAAAGCATTATCATTTTCACTACCAATTTCAAACGTGTTCAGGCACGTTTTGATAACAACCGATCAGACCAGCGAATAATCAACTGGTCAGATGGAAAAAACAAACTGACCAATCAGAAGAGACTTTGTGACTATATTAGAAAGCTGAATTTCGTGTTTGGAGTCATGAGAGTTTTGACACTCGAATCAGCAACATGGTTAGATGTAAATTTAGTCTCGGTAACGAACGCTACGTACAGGTCAATGAATGGAGGGGTGAAATGAGAGTCGATATCAGGGAATGGCAGGAAGACAAACCTACTAAGAAAGGCATTAGTCTTACGCTTATGAGATGGAAGAATTCGGTAGATGCCTCTGAGTTTGTTGATCAAGCATTACACGGTAAAAAAGCATACAGCGCTCACCTAGGAGGAAACGTTTATTGCAGTATCGGTGAAAACAGCGTTTGTGTAGATATAAGACAGTATTGGAAACCAGATAATGAAGTGGTACCGACCAAAAAGGGTATCTGCTTAAGACCCACTGAATATAACTCTCTTAAAAAACATGTGTCAGAGATTGGTAGGAATCTACCCGAGTTGGACGCTGTCATTCCCTGCTACCTTCAAAGTGATCATATGAACCAGTTAGGGGCGTTGCGGTGTTCTGAATGTAACCCTAACGATAACGGAAACTGGTAAATAGGAGCGATTGACAGAATTAACATCACATTAATAAGCACCATGTTCAAAGATTCTACAAAAGTGACTGCATATTCGAAGCCAGCCTTGATGTTATGCGAAGATAGACTACAAACGTATGAGCACTGGTCGAAGCAAATAAAGCCTGAGAAATGGTCATTAGCAAAAGCGGGCTTCTTTTACACCGGTACTGCAGACAAAGTGACGTGTTTTGCCTGTGGTGTCAACATAATGTCATGGGAGGAAAAGGACGATCCTTGGGAAGAGCACGAGAAATGGTCTCCGTCCTGTATATATTTGAAAATGACGGGATACACGAGTCAAATCACTTCAAGGTGTGATACACAACGAAACGCGTCTGTTACCAATGGAAGATTGTCCCGTGACGGTTCTACATATAACTGGAGTGCTTTGAATTCAGCCTTTTTCTAAAACCGATGTGAACATGTTCGGACTCATTCTTATATTTGTGACAACAATGAATGACTTCGAATTGTGGTTGAGATACAGACAATTGCGAAGAGACGCCGCGGAGGGTGTTGAAAGGCTCGTTGACTTGTACATAGAAAACGAAAGAAACCTCTCTATTTACTATTTCTATTTGCTGTAGTAAGAATGTATGGATGTCTATGTAATAAATAAACATGTCTGACTGGCAACAATATTTGTCTTCTTTGTATTTTGACTTTAAATCTCCCGCTAGCTTTGGCGGTCCTGAAAAACTCTATCAACATGTTAAAGACGAGGGTAAATACAAAATTGGTAGGCACAGAATACGCCGATGGTTGCAGAATCAAGAAGCGTATTCTCTGACCAGGGGTGCTAGACGCCGCTTTAAACGTTCCAGGGTGATTGTAAATGGCATCGACAGTCAATGGGACATGGATCTTATGGACATGGCCAATTTACAGAAGCATAACGAAGGTGTGAAATACATTTTGATTGTTATCGATGTATTTTCTCGTTTTCTTTATGCTCAACCTGTTAAGAGTAAGCGAGGCGCTGATGTAGTCATGGCATTGAAACGTATACTGACAGGCCCCAAAAAGCCAAACACAATTCGTACGGACAGAGGAATGGAATTTAGAAGCAAAGAAGTAAATAAATATTGAAACAGTCAAAGTATACATCATATGTACGCATATAATACGGAAACAAAAGCGAATTACGCCGAAAGAGTTATTAAAACCCTAAAACACAAGATTTTTCGATACCTGCTCAAAAACAGAACCAGTAGATACATTGACATTTTACAGGATTTTGTACATAGTTACAATCACACTCACCACAGGAGTCTTGGAGAAAACCCAGCAGCAATTTCCGTGAAAAATGAAGGGGAAAGTCGTCTTCAACAGTATCTCATTAGAACCAAAGGAAGCAAAGGAGAAAAGCCCGTTATAAAAAAATTCAAATATAAAATCGGTCAGACTGTACGATTGTCACACATCAGGTCCGTATTTGACAGAGAATACTCGCAAAAATGGACAGGGGAGATTTTCAAAATCAGATCACGTTTCAAAAGACAAGGACTTCCAATTTACACGTTAGTAGACTGGGACAACGATGAAATTGATGGTACATTTTACGAACAAGAATTACAAGCCATAAACGTTGACGACGGTACCGACTTTAGCATCGAAAAAATTTTGAAAAGAAGGACACGCAATAAGAAACAGGAAGTCCTGGTGCGCTGGTTACACTGGCCAAAAAAGTATGACAGCTGGATACCGGAAACTGATATTACGCAATACTCGTAAACAACCGAGAATATAAAAAGAGGCTGAAAACTAGCAATGTTCTATCATTTATGTCTAGACAGTCAAACGATCATGATCATCACAAACGTGCTTTACAGCGCTCAGCTCAATTGTCCTATTGATTTAAGACAACTCTGCTACAAAATAACGAATGTACGGTATGATCCAGCACGATTTCCCGGACTGATATGGCAGCACAGAAAAGCTGGAGGAAACTGTTTAGTGTTTTCTAACGGTATTATCAACTGTAATGGCAAAGTTTCGAGTAAAAGAGAGGGGTACGAACGAATACGGAAATATGCGAGACTGCTACAGAATTGTGGATATCCCGTGAATTTATCGGACGTGAAACTTTTAACCATGTCTATGAGCCATACCCTCAGTTCGGATTTGGATTTGAAGCGTTTGTCTGTCGATAAAGATGTCGTATACGAACCCCAGTTATTTCCTTCTCTTAACTTTAAAAGGGAAGGGGTGCATTTTTGTTGTTTTCATACAGGGAAAGTGGTCATAACGGGTGTAACCTCTTCACAAAAAGAGGACGAGGTTGTTTGTCCCACACTAATTGAACTCGAACTCTATACGCGTAAGAAGGAATGAGTATTTTAACCGATTCAATCATGGAACACTCTACAGTCTATCTACAAATCGCTTATTTACTTCACCTACAAGAGACCGAAACAACGGTAAGGAAGAATTTACTGCAGAATTTAACGAATCGTCAACTAAAGGCTATCATCGAGGTGGCAAAACGTATACTTAATGGAGTCATTAATCCAATGAGAAGAGATGTTCAAGTTTTTGAAAGAAGGAGACTATTGTTACGCACACTATGCTCAAATAACGTTTCATCAAGCCGTAAGAAGACTTTACTTCGACGATTTCATTCATTTATACCCATTTTATTACGCCCAGTTTATCTCATTCCTACTATACTAGACGAATTGAGAACAAGGAGAGAAGAATGACAGAGTTTTACTTGTATTTAAATTCCACAGAATCTATCGATATACGTAAGAATAACGCAGATTTCTTGTTCCAGTTTTCTAAGGACTATATTTTAGAAGGAAGTTGGTTATGTGCTCTGGTAGAATCGTCATTGACCTGCGACTTTACACCTCGAAGTAAGCGGTTGTATTTGAATTGTGACATTATAGAGGAAACGTTTGTCAGGAATAAGTTACAACCCGTTCTCACCAATATAGAAATCGAAACAAGATACAAGAAATTTAAATTTACGGAATGTCTTCATCGACGTTATAGACCCGTGAGTGTCAAGAAATTTAACACTATTAGGCTGTTGTTAAAAGGCGAAGATTTAAAACCGATTGATTTGAATTCGAACGATTTTCACTGTGTTCTTCATTTCAAGAAATCATGGGTTCCACAGACGTCTTTGATTCAAAACTACAGAAATGGGTTCTGTACAAAGAAGATGTGGAGTATTGGATTGATTATTTTAAACCGAAAGACCACATCCCAGATCAAATAAGGAATTTGGAGAAAATACTAGAAGAAAAGAATAAACTGCTGCAAGATATGGAAGAAAAACTTGAAAAAGTCAAAACCCCTCAGGTAAAAATGGTGAGCCCCTTAGCCGAAGTAGTTGATAGGGCAAAATCTCAAATAAAACGTAAGAACGGTGTTGACGAAGATCGTAAGAATATCAAGCATAAGAAGACTCACAAAACGTATCGCAAAGATCCCGACTGGGCATTTTGAAAAATTAGCATGAATAGTAAAATTCAGCACAGTGAAGAATTATCGTTATTTAATCCGATCCCGAAAGATTCGTCCTTGTTATCGAAAGATTGGATCGAATTCCAACCCATTAATCCGGTAACCGATTCTTCATCGAGCTTGGAATTTAATATACCACCACAGGCCAGCGCCTACATCAACTTGAAGGAATGTAAATTGAGGCTGAAATTGAGACTCGCTTTACAAGACGGTACACCCGTGTCAGAAGATGATACGCTGGGACTTATCAATTTACCTTTGCACACCATTTTCAGACAGCTGGACATTCATTTACAACAAAAACCACTCCCGAATAGCGGAACCACGCATCCGTATAAGACCTACATTGACACCTTATTAAATACCAATCAATCTATACAGGAAGCTTTTCTGACCAGTCAATTATTCTACAAGGATTATCGGAATCTGGACGATAGCGACCCCAAAACTGGATCAAATACCGGTTTATTCCAAAGATATGAAAAGACCAAGGGTGGTAAAATTATAGATCTGGAAGGAAGTATCCCGGTGGACTTGTTTCAACAACCCAAGTTGCTTATTAACGGAGTGCAAATGGGGCTTAAATTTTGGCAAGCATCCGATGCCTTTCGAATCATTACAGATGCGTTTACTCCGAATTACAAGGTTCAAATCGTTGACGCCCGTTTCAAGCTCTGTATTCAGCGGTTACAGAACGATTTGCTTCTGGCTCACGACAAAATGATTCAGGACACTCCCGCTATGTACCCTTATTTCCGCTCAGAGATAAAAACAACCTCGATAGCGCAAGGACAATATAGTTTTCACGCAGACGATATATTTCAAGGTAGGGTGCCAAACAAAATCATCATAGGGACGGTTGCGAGCGTTTCATATAACGGAGACTACAAAACAAACCCATTCAACCTGAAACATTACGACTGCAGTTACCTCGGTTTCTTCGTTGATGGCCAATCCGTACCATCGCAACCTTTGCAACCTAATTTTGAAGGAAATCATTTCACTGACTGTTATCAGACCCTCACTTCCTGTAGAAATGATATCAACATCACATACAAAGAGTACAAGCAAGGATACTGCCTATATGTGCTGGATATCGATCCCTACTATTCTTTCAACACAAAAAGAAGAGGTCTTTGCCGTTTGGAAATCAAATTTGCTAAACCTTTACCAGAGAGTGTGACATTGTTGCTGTACGCTACCTTTCCAGAAATACTTACAATCGATAAAGCGAGAAATGTGTATATACAATAAATACGGAGGGAAATAATAAAAATAAAAATAAAAAAAAACCCACACACACAATGACTCATGCCTTCTTTTATACTTTTATTGTATTATTCTGTTAATAAAAATATAAAATCATGAAATTGTCGTGTTGTTATTCAATAAGAAATCCAGTCTATATCTTTCTTTCGTTTCTTCTCTCTAAGTCCCGGAGGAAATAGTGTTAATTTCTTATTCTTCTTTTTCGAGGTATCTTCCCTTTCCTCTCTCTGCTGATCATCTTGTCTCCCAGATAGTTTTTTCAATCGCTCAAACTTTTTGAAAGGCACTAATACATATTTCTCCATTACTGTAATACGGGTTGTAAGTAGGCTGAAGCAATCTTCACCAATGTATGGATAATACGTTGTTTATGTTGGATAGCTTCCTTCTTTTGAACAAACCCCGTGTTACGATCTCCAAGCAAGTAAATAAAGCGTCTCTGCCGTTTTCAGGTGGCTTTTTCCGTAAGTGTCAATCTACCTTTGAACCGGATAATGTGGTACGCAATTTGACTAAGCGCCCTTAGTTGTTGACGGGTAATAGTTTTTAAAAGCGCTTTTCTCTGGTCGGCTGTAGTGTTGGCCACTAAATATAAAAAGTGACGTTGCTGTTTAATTAGTTCTACCATATTGTATTCTTATAAGCTATTTATTTCCATTCTTACGTCAAACGGTACACAATAGGATCTTCGTTGGGAAATATACGAGTCCTTAAACGGTACTTGTCGTCGGAGTAAGGGGACATGTCCACTATGAAATAACCGTGTCTCGTATTAAGGGCATCTTCGTAAGCCTTCATAAACACTCCGGATTTACCGGGATAAAGCTGCCGTCCTAGCACTCCTACTTGAGATATGTCACGAATATTTTTCATAAGCACCAGATACCAGGTATTCAAAGCAATAGTTCTGGCATGTTTACCCCCAGGGTATAAGTTTTGTGTGATCATAATCACCGATACTTTTCTGTGATGGCAGCCTTGGGTGAACAGTAACTCCATTTCTTTACTCCGCATGACCTCGTGCATTAGGTCGTCTAAAATGATTAACTTGTGTTTTTTGTCTCTTGTGAAGTCATCCAATTCTTCTGCAGTAGGTAGTCCTTGCTTACTGTCAAAGTTTGGAATGGAACTCTCCATGACATCAAACAAGTCTTGGTGGATACCGTAGCAATAGAGAATATGAGAAGGGAGGTCTCGTCCGTACATGAGGTTTACTTGTTTCAAAAAGCGGTACACCCATTGGGTTTTACCACTACCAGTTTGTCCGCTAATACACATACTAGAACATGGTTCGAATGGAAGAGGGACGGTCATTATTTTTTAAGTCTAGGGTTAGGCAAAGCGTACCCGATACTGCTACTCAAGAGTGATACCCAGAGCTCGGTCGACCCGTTTTGCACTGATAGGTTAATGATGGACGTAATAATAATGATGTACACTATGATCATCTGACAAAAGTAGACAATCTCTGCTTGTGGGACACGGGTGCCCAGTAAATGCCACTTGTCACTATGGCTTTCTTCGTCAGGTTTATGGAAACGTAAAAACGTTTCTTTTTCGGGAGTTTCTGTCATATTCTTACGTTAGATTAACTCAAAACACAAAAAGAAACTCATTCTTACAATTTTTTATTTATAAGCAATACAATTATCACGTTAACAAATAAAATAAACAACAGTTGGTATCTTGAAAAATAAGCGACACTTTTAGGAAAATGAGTGACACTTTTTTGAAAATGAGTGACACTTTTATGAAAATGAGTGACACTTTTTGAAACAGACCCTATGGGAATTTACCTGTAAAAGTATAAAAACGTAAAAACGAGTGACACTTTTTGAAAAATGAGTGACACTTTTTGAAAAATGACTAACACTTTTTTGAAAAATGATTGACATTGAACAACCCACGAACAAAAAAAAAAAAAAAAAAATACATCAGTCATATCCATATGGTACAGTGTCATAATTGTCTAGTTTCCTTCGCTTTGTATACACCATTTGATAACTTTTCTTTTCTTCTCTATTATACAATTTCCTCTTTCTTTTGTCTCTACATATTTTACTTGGGTTGGTTACAACAATATTTGAACTGCTTTTTGAATCTGTTACTATAGCTTTCACGGCTTCAAAATTGATTAGTTTGCTATTAGTGTAGTTCAAAGTAAACCCTCTGATCTTACATGTTTCCTCGTTGGTACTGGTCTTATATGCGTAATTCTTTGGACCTCCTGACACAAATTCTACAATATGCTCTCCTTGCTCCAGTTCATCCGTCAACTCACCCAAGTAGTCCCCTAAGGGAGGATCAAACTCTCCGGGTCTACTCACGTAAATGACAGAGTCCGTGTCGTAGTACAACACTCTTTTATTCAACTTTTCAAGCACACTGTACAATTTTAATCGGGCCCAACATGTTGTAAAGGTCGCTAAGTAAATGTTTGTTTTGTTGTCTTCGGGCTGAAAGTCATGTTTATAAATCCACTCTATTTGTATCATATCATTTGAGAGTATATGAAAGTTCAGAGGCTCTTTTGTAGGATCAGAAAATACTTGAAAAAATAAGTTTGCTTGACTCTCGTGATATATTTTGGTTTGACGCATATTGAGTCTCTGTCCAAACTTACCCCAAAAGCTATTGAGACAAAGTTTGGCCAGAGCTCTTTTGCCAGGGTTTTTTACAATGCTGTTTTGATCCAGCAATACACCCTCTTTTTTATGATAATCTTCCATGTAATTTGTCATGTCTTGTTTCGTTTTGACCCAATCAGGAGGGCCACTCGCCTCTTGCTTAAATTTCAAAAACGTGTTGATATACTTGGCGAATAACCCCCCATCACCCGTTTCAGGATTATACTGTGTTGTTTCCTCCCAGTGGTATACTTCATATATTTTTTCTAGTGCGTAACCCAGTCTTAGAGCCGTTTTTATCTCGGGGATGCACCACGTACCAATTAAAACCCTGTCTTCAGAAGAACATGTACATGAATCTTGATTCTCGGTATCCGCACAGGTACGACATAGAGGAAATTTCAGTTTGCCATTTGATCTATAGGGGAGGACTGGATGATACAGCCCTCTCGGGGGTAATGTCTTTATTTTGGCAATACCAAAATACTCCTCAAGGTTCCCGAAGTCTTTGGTCAAGATTTTGGGGTGACCTACGGGATACCGACAATACTTGTTCACCCAAGGGTACAAACTTGTAAAGTCTACGTATTTGACCTGTTCATGTTCTTTGGTTTTGTAATAGAGTTGACTGGCATTAGTGCGCCCTCCGAAGAAACTCTCTCTTGGATCTAATCGGTCAGCTACATCTAATTGTGCAATGCATTCTTTGAGTGCTTCATTTTCGTCCTTTAATTTTTTGAAGTCATGGTCCCAAATACACACATACTTCATGCCTAATTGCTCGAGGTATGCTTTCTTTTTTAGAGTCAGAGCATACAATTCATTCAGTGATTGATTGGTGAGGGGATGATACGTGTCCTCTCGTTTGTCTGGGAAACACACAGGGCATCCGTGAAACACACATCCGTGGTACTCGTATGCTGTGTGTGTTTCTTCACAATATCCATCTAATTTGTATCGTGTTCCTGGTATCTTTTTTTCACCTTCATTCAGTGCATGCTGAATGTGTACATGGTCTGTACGCGCTCGCCACTCTAACCACTGAATTGACACCTTACTGTATTGTTCTTTGTATCCACTGGGAGGAATCTTTGCTATCGGGGTGCTTACAAACTCTTTACCCTTGACTTTCAATTTTGCTGCACTCACCCATTCATCTTTCACCAGTACATACAACACTCCCTCAAATAGTTTGGCTGGGATCCATTCATCAGTGTCATACAATTGTACCTTCCACGTTTCTTCTAGAAATTTACTTCTAAACACATTCATGCATACTGATGCAATCGTAACACTGTCGAAAGGATCTACGGCCCCAAACCACCTTTTTTCAGTCTTTCCCTTTCCATTTATGACCTCTTTTTCTTCTCCCGTTGCATTCATTAACAAATGTCTAAATTTCAAACATGCTTGTCTCAATATATCAACATCACTTCTACAATATTCTAACATCTCTTTTCTAAAATCAAAAACTTCACACTTTCTCTGTTTCAACCACTCTACTAACTCGCTTCTTTCTTTCTCACCCATGAAATCGTAACCATAATCTTTAGCATCAGGGTAGGGCCCAACATAATTTTGATTCTCTCTGGTATTAAAATAATGCGGGAACCACCCTTTTTTCAATTCATGTAAACCAAATGCTTTGGGTAATGCTGACAGTTTCATGGGTAAGAAGTTAAGACTGTCTATTACCTTGATATGTAAGTCTCGCTCTACTGTCATGTACATTATCTTGGACCCGTTGTAAATAATTTTGTCTGGCCGTAATGACTGATCAACGAGGTACTCTAGCAGAAAGTAACCGTCATAACCTTTCATGTTATGAGCCACCACCTTGCAGTACTCGTGTTGTTCCGTAAATAACCATTGCCCAAACTGTTCAGCAGTATCATGTCCCTGGAAAGTGACTTCTCTAAAGCCACATGTCCCGGGACAAGGTCCCAAATCTTTCTCATCCACATTTTTTTGACATTTTTTACAACGGCTACCGCATCTCTTACATACTGATTTGGGAGTCAATTCATTGTCAATACATTTTGGGCATACCGAATGAGCTAAGACAAAGTTGGGACGATGCGTAGTTCTACCGCACCATGACGTGTTGCAGTTTTTACACTTAGAACAAGACTTACATACCTGTGATGGTTGACAATCTGCGCATTCTATTTTCTTTTGCGGTATGTATCCATTCTCGCACTCACTCATATCATCCTGACTACACTCAAAATCAAAAAATATATATTTAGGTATAAACTTGTCCTTACATTCTTTCGCTCTTAAATAACACTGATGATCGTCCAACACATACTTTTCACAAGTCTTACAAAAGTATTCCCCACACACATGGTCCTCCTTCTTCCTTATGTCCGTCCTTAGTACCTTGTAACACCTGAAACACCTCCACCACTTTTCACACTGGGAAGGCCCACTGGGTTGACCTTTTCTCCTTCCATTTTTGTGTAAGGGTACTTTCTTGTGTTGTTTGTAACAATCATCTGACCTACAGTCCATGTTACAATCTGTGCACCTCAGAGTCTGGTTCGTTTTAGGGCAGTGGTCCCTCTTGCACACTATACATTTTTCTGCACACTGGTGATATTCCCTATTACTATAGTGTTTGAGACATTTTTCACAAAAATAGGAGTCGCTAAAAAAACCGGTGATGTTTGTTATGGCATGAAAGTGGTCGTCGTCCACCAAGTACACGTAGATACAGGGACGCTCGTCACTGCTAGGGCTAGTAATAAATTTATTGCCTAGGCGAGCGCTGATGACCATCACGCGTACGCCTAGGATTTCCTCAAACGCCTCCACATCATTGAGACTAGCTGTTCGGTCTATGGGTACGCCTGCCATCTTACACAGAGCCCTTGCCAGCTGTCCTTGGTGTTTCTTCTTCTTGTTGACAACGTCGTTATAGTAAGACAAGGGGGCTTTTTGATATTCTAAAACCAACGCCAAGCTACTTTTTCCCTGTCTGTTTTTCGTTACCTCCTCCCATTCTTCCTTGGTACACCTCTTTAATTTTGCCCAGCTGACTCCAATGGCCCTTGCCATACACATTTTATCTTCATTCTCAATAGTCACTACCGAGCGTTTTAAATCCAATGAAGTGTTTTCACCTTTAATACGTATGATATGTTTTCGCGTGCCTCCTTTAGGTAGGTCAATGGTCCCTATTATTATATCAAAGGTCTCATTGATCGAAAGTTCCTGGTTACTATTGAGTACCTTTTCGAGGATCTCCATAACTCTATTAGCGTCAAGGGTATCCCACTTCTGTAACGGGACGACAACAGGGTTGTGCAAAGCATCGTGATGTATCACGACACGACCTAGATCATTCCCCTGTAGGTGTCCTCGGGCCTCGTTAAGGGCTGCCTGGATCATGTCATGAAGACCCTGCCTCACGTCTATTAACCGCTGACCATTGTACCGCTCATCCAATTTTACTTGATATGTTGTATCTATTGCTGCATTTTTGGCATATGTGCGGGTGGCCTTCTTTCTCATTGTGTATTTCAGTTTGTTGTCGTTCTGTAGACCGGAGGGTCCCGCCCGTGGCTCTTCCCCTCCCCCTGTCTGAACAAATGGATCGTCCCAATCACCATCTTCCAAACACAACCTTGCTGTCTCGTCCATATCGTCATCAAAAAGATCGTTCTGTAGACCGGAGGGTCCCGCCCGTGGCTCTTCCCCTCCCCCTGTCTGAACAAATGGATCGTCCCAATCACCATCTTCCAAACACAACCTTGCTGTCTCGTTCATATCGTCATCAAAAAGAAGGGCTTTGACAGCTCCATCGATTTCCTCCTGTATTTGTACATACTCTAGCGATATGCCCATGTCCTCCTCGTTAAAAGTAACTGGAGTCTGGATCCGTCCACCTAGGGTTTGCAGCACCATGTCCATTTGTTCTTCGATAAACTCATTATCATATTCCTGCTGTCTCAGTTGGAAAAGTCTAAGTCTTACAGACACGGAATCCTGGATCCCCATGGTCGTTGCAAAGTCCATAAGCTCATCCGGATCCGTGTAAGAGTTTATCATAACGTCCATTATTTCAGCCACAGCGTCCATGTTGCTCGATTGAAATCTGAAAACAGAATAGGTATGTTACCTAGTGTGTCTTCTTATATACTCTCCATTAGCCTCGTTTTGAGAAAGAGCTATTTTTAGATATGCCATCATCGTTCTGTAATCTCATTTTCTGTAGCATCTGTCGTTTATTTATTCTATATATATATATATATATATATATACTTAATACCAATTTAATACAGGCATACAATATATGAAATCGACGTAAAAGGCATCCGCTGAAGTCATTTCTTTAGTCAGAAAATGGATTTTATCGTGTTTTAAGTGAAATTCACTTTCGAATTTGATCATAGATGATAAGAACAGGCTCAATGACATTTTATCTAACAAGTGATCTCCAATACCTTTATACCTAATTTGAAAATTTTTATTTCTTGATTTAAAATGAAATATAGCGACAGTAGTATGTAATGTAATATATGAAATCGGGGTAAAAGACATCCACTGAAGTCATTTCTTTAGTCAGAAAATGGATTTTATCGTGTTTTAAGTGAAATTCACTTTCGAATTTGATCATAGATGATAAGAACAGGCTCAATGACATTTTATCTGACAAGTGATCTCCAATACCTTTATACCTAATTTGAAAATTTTTATTTCTTGATTTAAAATGAAATATAGCGACAGCAGTATGTAATGTAATATATGAAATCGGGGTAAAAGACATCCGCTGAAGTCATTTCTTTAGTCAGAAAATGGATTTTATCGTGTTTTAAATGAAATTCACTTTCGAATTTGATCATAGATGATAAGAACAGGCTCAATGACATTTTATCTGACAAGTGATCTCCAATACCTTTATACCTAATTTGAAAATTTTTATTTCTTGATTTAAAATGAAATATAACGACAGTAGTATGTAATGTAATATATGAAATCGGGGTAAAAGACATCCGCTGAAGTCATTTCTTTAGTCAGAAAATGGATTTTATCGTGTTTTAAGTGAAATTCACTTTCGAATTTGATCATAGATGATAAGAACAGGCTCAATGACATTTTATCTGACAAGTGATCTCCAATACCTTTATACCTAATTTGAAAATTTTTATTTCTTGATTTAAAATGAAATATAGCGACAGTAGTGTGTAATGTAATATATGAAATCGGGGTAAAAGACATCCGCTGAAGTCATTTCTTTAGTCAGAAAATGGATTTTATCGTGTTTTAAATGAAATTCACTTTCGAATTTGATCATAGATGATAAGAACAGGCTCAATGACATTTTATCTAACAAGTGATCTCCAATACCTTTATACCTAATTTGAAAATTTTTATTTCTTGATTTAAAATGAAATATAGCGACAGTAGTATGTAATGTAATATATGAAATCGGGGTAAAAGACATCCGCTGAAGTCATTTCTTTAGTCAGAAAATGGATTTTATCGTGTTTTAAATGAAATTCACTTTCGAATTTGATCATAGATGATAAGAACAGGCTCAATGACATTTTATCTAACAAGTGATCTCCAATACCTTTATACCTAATTTGAAAATTTTTATTTCTTGATTTAAAATGAAATATAGCGACAGTAGTATGTAATGTAATATATGAAATCGGGGTAAAAGACATCCGCTGAAGTCATTTCTTTAGTCAGAAAATGGATTTTATCGTGTTTTAAGTGAAATTCACTTTCGAATTTGATCATAGATGATAAGAACAGGCTCAATGACATTTTATCTGACAAGTGATCTCCAATACCTTTATACCTAATTTGAAAATTTTTATTTCTTGATTTAAAATGAAATATAGCGACAGCAGTATGTAATGTAATATATGAAATCGGGGTAAAAGACATCCGCTGAAGTCATTTCTTTAGTCAGAAAATGGATTTTATCGTGTTTTAAGTGAAATTCACTTTCGAATTTGATCATAGATGATAAGAACAGGCTCAATGACATTTTATCTGACAAGTGATCTCCAATACCTTTATACCTAATTTGAAAATTTTTATTTCTTGATTTAAAATGAAGTATAGCGACAGCAGTATGTAATGTAATATATGAAATCGGGGTAAAAGACATCCGCTGAAGTCATTTCTCTAGTCATAAAATGGATTTTATCGTGTTTTAAGTGAAATTCACTTTCGAATTTGATCATAGATGATAAGAACAGGCTCAATGACATTTTATCTGACAAGTGATCTCCAATACCTTTATACCTAATTCGAAAATTTTCATTCTTGATTTAAAATGAAATATAGCGACAGAAGTATGTAATGTAATATATGAAATCGGGGTAAAAGACATCCGCTGAAGTCATTTCTCTAGTCATAAAATGGATTTTATCGTGTTTTAAACGAAATTCACTTTCGAATTTGATCACAGATGATAAGAACATGCTAAATGACATTTTATTTGATAAGTGATCTCTAATACCTCTATACCTATTTTTTTTTTTTTTTTTTTTTTTTTTTTTTTTCTTGATTTAAAATGACATACAGCAACACTTGTATGGAATGCAATATATGAAATCGGGGTAAAAGGCATCCGCTAAAGTCATTTCTTTAGTCAAAAAATGGATATTTTTCTCGCATTTTAAACGAAATTCATATTTGAATTTGATCATAGATGATAAGAACATGCTCAATGACATTTTATCTGACAAATTATCTCATATAGAGATAAAAGTTGAAAATCGACGTTCGGCGTAAATTCAAAAAGATTTTATCACTCAAAACTTGATTGCAATTTGTAACATTAGGTAAACAATTGTTACAAATTAGACTTACACGTACATATATATGCAAAAATTAAAAGCCAGGTGTTTTTCTGCAGATGTTTTAAATTTTTCAAAACGGAAAAGTCACTTTAGATTTAATATCAAACAGTGTCTGATTGCACAAAAGTAGCACATTGTTAAATCGAGGATTTCGAAAAGAAAAACTGACGAATTTTGTTTCAGCATAATTATTTCAATTTTGGGCACCTCTTCTTTTTACTGAAACTGAAGGATGGATATTCTAAATTTACTGGAGATTATAGTTATGTTTCATACGATAGACATTAACCTTATAGAAGCTTTACGTTTTCTTTTAACAACAGGGATAGGACCATTCAAGTGCAAAGAGATGCGAGTCTCTTTATTTCACTTTTCAGGGTCACAATGGGTGAAAGAAGACATCACGTACCAACCACCCAAGTTCACTGATAAACGATGCCAAGTAATGATCTGTAGGGTTAATTCTTTTTTCGATGCTTTAAATGAACAGAACTCCTATGATGCGTTTGTAAGATATAGTAAAGAACTTATAGCTCAATTAATGTTCTGTCTACATAGAAGAAGTACAGATAAAAAACAATTACACATTTATTTACACCCTGAAAAAAATTCGAATGATAATGGCTTCACAAAGTATGCTGGTCCTGAATTTAATGAAATACACATTTTTTGTGGCAATATGAACTCAAAAAGACAGTGTGCCGGAACAATTATCCACGAGATGGGACATGCAATATTGCCAATTGGGAATGGACATAACAATTTTTGGTTTACAACAACCGCATGTCTCATGGCTGCTGCAAACTTATTTGTCACAAATAGATCAAACGGAATGCCCGTGGTTTCAATCACGGGGTCAAATATACAATAATTCAAGTGTAGATCAAAATGTGGAATTGTGTAAATACATGTATGTATGTAAAAAGAAAATCCTGTAATTCGTTAAGATAGTGTTTATGTGTGTTTGTGTGGGTGTGTGTCGGGAAAACTGTGTATATGTTTTTATATTGTAAAAAGGGATAGATTACAACGCTTTAAAGGTAGATCGATTCATATTTTACTATCATATTTACTGCAGATTTTCATTGTGCACCTTGAGAACCTTTCTTCTTTTCCCCCCTGTACGCTTTCATTTTCTCCCCGTTCTTGTTAAATTTTCAAAGTCTTTTATCTCACTACCGTAAAAACCAGGGTTTGTATGGTAACGAGTTATAAGCGTTTACAAACAAGTGAAGTAAAACGGACTTACCTTTCTATAATCGAGGTTCCAACATCAATGATCTGGAAACGCTGTTACAACAATAAACTTTGCGCCATTTCTAACGCACACAACTTTTACTTTATTACTTAATTGTTTATTGATACCTAGAACCCCTATGTAAAAACTAAATTGCTTTAGAAAATATACTCTTCTTCCAACAGTATATTGCCTGTCAGGAGAATCCAAACACAGTTGAACTGCATTAAGCAAGACAGTTTTACTGAAAAAAAAAGAAACTCCCGTATAGGATATGTTATACAAATGCTTTTCATAAGTATGATCTGATATTAAAATGTTCATTTTAAAAATAACTATCACATAACAGACTCTCACATTCCTCCGAAAATGTACATTCATCTACAAAACGTTTGCCTTTTATATAGTTAACAGACAAAAGCGTTTGATAAAGTGTTTACAAATTCCATGCATTTTTAATGAGAGGCGAATGCTTTGTCTGAATTTTTGCAGACGATTCCATACAATCGCGCCAGACATCACGCATTTTAATCAGCAGAAGGCGGTCTATTTTAAAAGAGTATCGACATTTTCTAATGCATTTTTAATGAGATGCGAATGCCTTGTCTGAATTTTTGCAGACGATATTATACAATCGCGCCAGACATCACGCATTTTAATCAGCGGAAAGCGACCTATTTTGTAAGAATATCGACATTTTCTCATGCATTTTTAATGAGAGGCGAATGCTTTGTCTGAATTTTTGCAGACGATATTATACAATCGCGCCAGACATCACGTGGAAGAGTGTCGACATTTCTCAAACATTAAATCATTTTGATATGCGACTCTGTCAGGAGAGTATCGAAAGGTCTCATGAATTATAAAAAAAAATCAGCTACAGTTGAATTTGTGAGAGAGGGAATGATCAAGCTAACAGGGAATTTTATATTATGCCACCGCTATTTGGGGATCGTAGTAAGTAGAAGCGAGGACCTAAAAGCTGAGCTCTTAAACAGCTAGTGTGCAGGACTTGGGATGGGTCGTGGCTTCGATCCCTGGATATGTCGAGGATTGAAAATAGTCATTGTGACAGCATTTATTTCTCTACCACAGCTGACCATAATAATGGTTATGTGAGACAGCAGTCAGTGACTTGGAAAGAAAATGATGCCCTGGTAAAAGATACTGCTGGAAAGCATGGACAGGTGCACTGGCCGCAGCGACGTAAGTGCAACAAAAATGTTGAAAACGGCGTTAAACACCATACGATTTTATTCATTAAAGTGAATACAAAAACTAGACTTTGAATGGTAAGGGGGGTAAAAGTGTTTACAGACAAAAGCATTTTTAGTACAGCAACCTCTTTGAGAGAAAGGTCTCATGCATTTTTAATGGCGAATGCTTTGGCTGAATTTTTGCAGACGGTTCTGTACAATCGGGCGCCGGTCTGATCGGTCAAAACGTGCCTAAACACGCTTGGAATTGTCATCTAGCCTCGGCAGGTGGGAGGCAACGAAAGCCAGACAAAGTTATACAAGATTACGTCATACTGCCACAGGCAGTCTGACCTCCAACAGACAAAGGCCTCTAACAATAGTCTGAACCGTCAAAGACAAAGGCATGGTCTCTATAGTGCCGCAGGCAATTTGACCGGCATAGTGCCATAAATACTACTGGTAGAAAACATTATCGGAAAAGGAGGAAATGCTGGTTGCCAGCATTTTTTTTTTCCCTTTTCCCACAATGTTTTCAAAGGCTTCTTTCTCAGGGTCATTAAAAGTTGGGATTGTTTGGTAAAGGGTTAAATTGTTCAATACTATGGATGAAGCTTTGAAGCCACTTATATTTGTTGTAACATGGCGATTGCAAAATTGTTGTTGGTAGAAAATAACTCATCGTATCAGACAATGTAGATCCAAGATCAGACTGCACGTTCTGTGCAGTCTGATCTTAATCTACACTATCCGTAATAGAGCATCGAGTTGTGCTGAGAAGCCTAAGAGTTAAATATCCCGTATTGACAGCTTAGATCAAGATCAGATTGCACCGAGTAATAAATCTGATCTTCGATATAAAACGCCTACCACCTGATGCTAATCTCAGGTCAAGCAATTTATTATCGATAAATAGAGGAGGAGATTAAACATCAAGATCAGATGGCACTTAATGGGAAGTCTGATCTTTGATATAACACGCTTGCCATTTAGGTCTTCTTAACTGGTTGTCCATGGCTCATGTTACAAAGTTTTATACCCTGTGTAACGTTACATATTCGATTTTGTGTGCCGAGTTTGTAATGCCCAAAATGGGTCGAAATTGTCATGGTCCGAGATGTCATAGGATATCGGGACAACTCAGACAAGAAGAAATAAGGCATCGTACATACTGGGCCAATCAAAACATATTTATACCTTTAGATACGAGAAGAACAGTAATTTTGCGAAAATAAAACTTACCGAGTTTTTGAAATGTTCAGCTGTTTTGGGGAAAGAGCACATCGTCTGCGTTTTGTCATGCACATTGTGTCTAAAAATAGGACATGAAGATTCCGAGTATTGTTCGGCAACATCACTCGTCACTACTCGGCCGATTCCGTAACTACATCTACGGATTTGCCAATGTTTCTTCAGTGTTACAGCACACTAATTTCCACTTGTAAATAAGATCATTAGGGCTTGAAATTCTATGTCAAATACTTTCGTTAGATTAACATCGCGTATCTCTCACAGTTCTTTGTGAACTTAACCCAACTTTGATGTTCAAACCCAAATATTTTATCATTTTGGGGGGTCGTTTCTTGCAGCGTAGTGAGATGCATTGCAAGCGGTACTTTTCACTTTTACTCGGGTTTTTCGAAACTGCTCGGATCATGTGGATGGGGTTTAAATTTTGGTATACGATTACTATAGCCTTGGGCTCGGCAAGCCAAGCCTAGGCTAAAAATAGAAAAATGGCATATATAAGATCTGATACACATATCAATATATTATTCCTGAATCCACTTTAATTATCTATTTTTCTAAGAAATATTTCCAAAGTGTTTCACGGGGGACGAGGGGTGAAGGTGTTCAAGGCTAGTACCGAGTGAGTATTGTCTTTCCCTGTTGAATCAGTGTGAAAACAGATATGAAACACTCTGTCTATCAAAGCCGTTGGTTGGTGTTATATAAAACAAATCCATTGTTCTTCATTTATTTCTTATTA
Organism: Tridacna gigas; assembly: GCA_945859785.2. Lineage (NCBI taxonomy): Eukaryota > Metazoa > Mollusca > Bivalvia > Cardiida > Cardiidae > Tridacna > Tridacna gigas. The sequence continues at coordinate 27,864,080 of OX244041.2, forward strand.
ATTCTTACGATATAATACCTCATTCTGTCTGTCGCAAATGAAAGGTTTGAGAATTATGTCGACAATTGTTCCCAAGTGTCATCTTTATACGATGATTGTCTTATCATTGGTCATCCGGGAGATACAATTGTCCAGTAATAGTGACCGTTATTATCTGTCAAGTGCTGTAAATCGAGAAACCTGCATTGCAACAATATTTGACACGAACGAAAACTGGTCTGTCTTTCCTTCCATAAATGCTCTAGGTACCTTTTTCATAGAGATCTTTTCCAAGATCCCCCACCACCCATCATTGTTGTTAATTCGTTTATTTGTTAAAAACAGTTACTCTCTCTCTCTCTCTCTGGTTGTATCTCCGTCTTCGGTCCGTCTTCAATAAGTCTTAAGTTCTTAAGAACTGGCCAAATTTCAAAGCAACGCAATGTCTTATTGGCTTAACTAAATGGTCTAGCCAATCAAAAACTATAAAACCTTTTTAGATATGAGCCATGCTCTGTGAAAACGGGGCTTAATGCATCTCTGTGATGCATTATACCAAGCAAGCAATTATATAAGTATGGATCAATAATAGCCACTTTTTAATAACCATCTGAATTATGACGTACACCGGTCCTTTGACACGTAGAAAATGGACAAATAGCGAAAAGTTTCGGCTCAGGCTGACCTGAGTCGATACTTTTCGCAGATGCATTTGGCCCCCTTTTCACAGAGCATGGCTTATAAACAATCACACTAAAAGTGATACAAGCTCGAACTTGGAATGTTTGGTGAAAACGGGCCTTGAATTTGTACATTTTTTTTTTTTTTTTTTTGTTTTAGAATTGATGACAGTCATGTTGATGCCTCACAGAACTAGAAACACAAGAGCAATGCTGTAGCAAAAGGGCGCTCAATAATTCTCCGTAATGCATAATATCAAGCAAGTCGTCGAATAATTATGGGTCCATAACATCTGTTTTGTACAACAGCCGACTGAACCATGAAGTAGGAGGGTCGTTTGACAAGCAGAATATAATTAATCCATAGCAAAAAGTGTCGACCTAGGTCAGCCTGGGCGGACTACGCAGGCTGACAAGAATCGATACTTTTTAGCTCACCTGAGCACAACGTGCTCAAGGGGAGCTTTTAGGGTCACCCAGTGTCCGTCGTCCGTCGGTTGTCGTGCGTCGTCAACAATTCTTTAAACATCAACTCCTCCTAAACCGCTGGGCCAATTTGGACCAAACGTGGCTGGAATGTTCCTTGGGAGGTCCTCTTTAAAAATTGTTTCCAGAATTTGATTCCGTCAAAAACTCTGGTTGCCATGGCAACAAAATGGAATTTTTTAGGAAATTCTTTAAAAATCTTCTTCTCTGAAACCGCTGGCCAGATTTTAAAATAATTTCACAGAGATGTTCCTTGGGTGACCCTTTTCAAAAATTGTTCGCGAAATTTTGATCCGTCAAGAAACATGGCTCTGGTGAATGGGGGCTTCTTGCACTATACAGAAATGAAGGAATTCTTAAAAATTCTTCTTCTCTGAAACCGCTGGCCAGATTTTAGAATAATTTCACAGAGATGTTCCTTGGGTGACCCTTTTCAAAAATTGTTCGTGAAATTTTGATCCGTCAAGAAACATGGCTCTGGTGAATGGGGGCTACTTGCACTATACAGAAATGAAGAAATTCTTAAAAATTTTTCTTCTCTGAAACCGCTGGTCAGATTTTGAAATAATTTCACAGGGATGTTGACCCTTTTCAAAAAGTGTTCGTGATATTTTGATCCGTCAAGAAACATGGCTCTGGTGATCAGAAGGAAAAAGTAAAACTTATTCAGGTGAGCGCTTCAGGGCCATTTTGGCCCTCTTGTTTTGTAGATGCATTAAGGCCAGAGCATGGTTGACAGAATAACACCATTTAAGCTTATAATTACATTATACATTCGGAAGAGAGGTAAGGAGATTGATTCATACGATTTATGTTTTTTTTTTTATCCAAAACCGGGAGGAAAAGGTTGGTTAATTCTCCAAAACTCATGTTAAGGTTCAAGGACTTTTTTTTTTCACTTCAACGAAATTATAAACACAAGTCTACTTTATCATTAGCAGTGGTGGTAACACTTTTGTGAGGTTTTGCGCTGGCACAAAGAAACCAGCTACTCTACAAACTGTGCCTTCACTGCGAAGCAAGAATTGATACCATAATGGCTATGGTGATCACCAGGATCAAACAACAATTTATCTTTACCACCGTTCTACCATTTACCATACAGTCCCGTGTTTTACGACCCTGTGAGAGCTTTTGGAAATATTGTAGGAAAAGGAGAAAATGCTAATAACCAGCATTTTCTCCTTTTCCCACAATGTTTCCTACACTATCAAAGACAAAATCCTATCATTTGGAACATTTAATTTGCCATCTGCAAACACTCTGAATATGGAGAGGCCTAAAATTGTGTTTTTTGGTAAAGGTTGAAGCCTGTACTAGGTCATTTTTAAACGTTACTCATTTCCCAGTTAAGTACAGTATCTTAAGAAAAGGTGTATGGGCACAACTTTCCTGCAACTAGTAACAACTTTCTGCAACAGATAACAGGTTCTACATTGATAAAAGTATCATAAGGAAGGCTGTTCAATCAGTATTCAAATAAACTTAAAAAGTATTTTAAAAAAGCATGCAATAAGAGAGAAAAACACGAAGAGTCATAAACAGTAAAGCACAAGAAAGGAGGGATGGGGGTTGGTTTGATATTCCTTTCAGTAAAAATACTTCTATGTAGAGTCACGTGTTATTGACAACAACAAATCAGTAGCACGTGAAGCCTGTGATGTAATATGGTACTGACCTAATACCTCCCTAGATTTAATGTAAATATTCAGAATGGAAAAAAAAAATGTATACATTAATTTATACGTATACTTACAAGAGTTTTTCATATAAAGATGGCTATTAGAAAAATACTGTTGTTCGGCAGATAGTTACGATATAAATAGCGGTAGAGAGAGATAAGGAGAAAAAGGACGAGGACAAAAAAAGCACGAAAAATAAAACAGATAAACAAAGAGAAAGAGATGCTGTCCCCGGCAGTAAAGCTTTTTTTTTTTAAAGTAAAGTCACGTGGTAGTAACGACAGATCAGAACTATGTGAAGAATGCGGAGCAGCTTTTTTCTAAAATAAAGAGTCACGTGGTAGTAACAATAGATAAGTACTTTGTGAAACATGCGGTGTAAAGTGGTACTGATGTTTCCCTGCCCGCCCCCATTTAGTGTAGACGCATGGAATCCAAATAGAAAAAAAAAAAGAAATGTGTTTGACACATGCTCTGTGAAAAGGGAGCTTAATGCAACTGCGAACATTATCGACCCAGGTCAGTCAGCGCACTCGGCGCAGGTTGACCTGGGCCGAAACTTTTCGCTATTGGTCGATTTTCTGTATGTCCAAGGACCACTCTACATCATGATTAAGTCGGTTGTTAAAAAAAGTGGCTATTATGGATCCATGATCATGTGATGACTTGCTTGGTATCGTGCATCACGGAGATGTATTAAGCCCTCTTTTGCCAGAGCACGGCTCATTTATAAAAATCATACATACGTACATACAAGAATCCCTTATTTTTCTCTGCATTTAAGATAGTCAAGTAGCTAATTAGTCTCACTAGCTACCTAACATTTTACCACACAGTTTCGAGTTACCAAACTTTAAGAAAAAAAGGCTTTTGGAAACATTGTCAGACAAGGAGAAAATGCTGGTTACTTTTCCTTTTCCCACAATGTTCTCTACCCTATGAAAGATAAGCTTCATGATTTGGGCAACATTAAATTTGTCGTCTGCAAAGGGCTTTCAGTTTGTACAAGTACAAAGTTTTGTCGTTTGGTATTGTTCATTTTTCAGTTACGACAGTATTTAAAGAAAAGTTGTATGGCCACAAGCTCCTACAACTTAGTAACATCTAGTTAACCTCATCGGTAATATTTTTACGGGTGGCGCAGCCACGAGTGAAAATAATACCGAGGATGTTTACGAGATGAAATAAATTTCGATCTTTCACCGAAAAAAAAAAATTCTATTTATTTCATGCTTCTAGCCCCTTTTTCGTTCGACTTTCATCAAAATTCACTACAGCTGTTTTCGGTAATTCCCCGTGGCGTACCCCCTCACATAACAACGCAATACAAATATTACGTAAAGCGAGAGAAATATAGCGTAAATTCGGTAATGTTTCCCTCTATTTGAATGGCACGCGCTGTTTACCTAGGTAACAAGTGCACGGGAACTACTATTTCCGCTTTCAATTGAAGAGTTAGAAAATATGAAATCGGTATTTTCACTGATCTTAACCATGAAATATCAAACCATAATCCACCATTATTTCTCGATAAACTTCTGAAAAGCATGAGATAAAGATGGTTATTCAATTAACATTCACAATCAACCAGAAACCGGTACGAGTCACCGTTCCTGGTCGCGGAGTTTCTTAGGCTGTGCAATTGTTGCGACTGTTGGTCATGAGACAGCATTTTTTGGGGGCACCTAGCTCTTTACTTTACGACAATTTTTTAGATTCGTCCAAATTGAAAGAATTCGCAGACGATAAATGAAATGTTGCACAAATAATTGGATTTTCTTTTAGAGCGTAGAAAACTTTTTTGGAAAGAAGAAAATGTTAGTTAACATTTTCTTTTTTTCCCAAAAATGTTTTCAAAAGCCCCACCTTCAAGGCCGTAAAAATACGACACTGTTTGACACATGGTTGGTATACTAAGTATATGGCCCGCAACAAGCGAAATGAGACCTTCGGACATTTGCGTAAAGTGTCGTCTCGGAGTGCGCGCAGGCTAATCTGAGACGGCACTTTTGGACCACATAAGATTTTTAATACAGACTTTCGTGAAACAGAAAATCGCATAAAAACGGGAGGAAGTGTCGTCTAGGATTAGTCACAGACTGCACAGGCTGATCTGGGACGACACACTTTTACGCATATGTCGGAAGGCCCCTTTTCGTGTGTTGCACTCCAATTTTTACGTCAGCAAACCCCACGAAGCTTTTCATTCCAAGCCTTAATCTCTCTCCCAAAGCTATGCCACTACCGATGTAAGAGGTTTTAACTGTGAAGAGAGGGCAAAATGTGTTTAGTGTCCTAGAAACATTTCAAGTGGATGATGATATTGCATCAGTTTTCGAACATCGGTGATAATTTCAAAATATATAGACTTGTGACAGTTTTGACAGTTGCCGCAGTAGTAGTGTTTCCAAGTCGCAGGGTATTCTTTACGTTCTCAATAGTGCTATTCTCAAGATCGGTGGCGATTAGGATTTGAGACTATGCTGTTGCTGTTTCCAATCCCCGGCTCGGCCAATTTCTTTCCGAGGATTGATGATACTTAGAGGTCATTGCGACAGGATTCATTCCTCTCTCACCGTTGCTCATTGTCATTGATGGTGGTTCTGTGGGAAAGCAGACAGTTGCTTGGGAAGAATATTGTGTGAAGTACTGGCAAAAGAAACTTTAGGAAAGCAAGGATATGTGCAATGGCCACCACCTTGTAACTAAAATAGTGTTCAAATAGGAAACGGCGTTGAACACCATACAAACAAACAAACATACAAACAAGTAAAGAGAAAAAGGTTACATGATGCTTCTGCTTCAAATGTTGCATCCATAGCGACCTGTCATCAGGTTTTCGACCTTTATCACGCAAATAATCACTTCTCGTCCACGATTTTAACCAGTTTTTCATAGATCACTTGATCTGAACGTAAACGCTGACACTGTCCTCTTACCTCTCCTGATCGTCTATACCCTACCTGTGTTAGCGGAAAGGAAATGACCCACATGCAAAGTCTTCACGACTACCGATATAACCGATGTATAGAGAAAGGATGTCCTTGCTTGTGAAAGTTTATCGGGAAATGCGTAGGAATTTTAGCCAATGAGTTGCAGGCGAATCGGATAAAATTCCGGAGTAGAGCCCCATAAAGTTTTCCAATCCACCAACCATTTATTCTATTTATGTTTCTCAATTATAATCCGTAAATAGGTAGGTAAAGGCGGTTTGTAGGCCAAACGGTAGAATGACCTTTGACCCCGAACGCCCTTTGACCCGAATGACCTTTGACCTCAGTACCAGAAGGCGTCACCGACCCTTTGGTTTGTAGGCCAAACGGTAGAATGACCTTTGACCCCGAACGCCCTTTGACCCGAATGACCTTTGACCTCAGTACCAGAAGACGTCACCGACCCTTTGGTTTGTAGGCCAAACGGCCGAACGACCTTTGACCCCGAACGCCCTTTGACCCGAATGACCTTTGACCTCAGTACCAGAAGGCGTCACCGACCCTTTGGCCCGAACGCCCTTTGACCCCGAACGCCCTTTGACCCGAATGACCTTTGACCTCAGTACCAGAAGGCGTCACCGACCCTTTGGTTTGTAGGTCAAACGGCTGAATGACCTTTGACCCCGAACACCCTTTGACCCGAATGACCTTTGACCTCAGTACCAGAAGGCGTCACCGACCCTTTGGTTTGTAGGCCAAACGGCCGAACGACCTTTGACCCCAAACGCCCTTTGACCCGAATGACCTTTGACCTCAGTACCAGAAGGCGTCACCGACCCTTTGGCCCGAACGCCCTTTGACCTCAGTCCCAGAAGACGTCACCGACGGAGGACGAAGAGCCGGAAGGCGTCACCGACGAAGGGCTATGACCTAGAAGGCGTCACCGACCCTTTGGGGGGCCAAAAGACCGAACGCCCTTTGACCCCGAACGCCCTTTGACCCGAATGACCTTTGACCTCAGTACCAGAAGGCGTCACCGACCCTTTGGCCCGAACGCCCTTTGACCTCAGTCCCAGAAGGCGTCACCGATGGAGGACGAAGAGCCGGAAGGCATCACCGACGAAGGGCTATGACCTAGAAGGCGTCACCAACCCTTTGGCCCGAATGCCCTTTAACCTCAGTACCAGAAGGCGCCACCGACGAAGGACGAAGAGCCGGAAGGCGTCACCGACATTTATAACTCGTAAAAAGTTATAAGCTCGATATTATTAAAATTTTTCCCGTTAAAGCTCGAGAAAAAAAAATTTATAACTCGCGAAAATTATAAATTTTTGAAATTCTTTAAATTCTAGCTAGCTTAAAAGCGTAATTAAAAATGTCGATGATAAGTTTTATAGATTTAGATAATTTCGATAACTCGCGCCTCGTTATAGACCCGAAGGAAAGACGTTCTAATGACGGGGAATTTATACCTTTAGCGTACGTATATCCGGAATCTACGGAATATAAAAGTAGCGGAAGATCGCAATTCATAATTAGGACTCCGGTATTAATATCTCAGGGACCTTTTCCGTCTACATACGGTAAAAATCCGGATTATTGCATCGATTTCGAAACTATTAAAGGTACTAAAGGAGAAAAAGATTTAAATGAAATTTTCGATTACGCGGAGAATTTTCTAAAGTCTAATACTTACCATATGTTGGGTAATAATAAAGAACTTTTTAATTTCGAAAAAAAACTTACTATAGGACAAAAATCGGTAAATTACCGGAACCAGCGAAAATTCCAAGTTAAATTAGAAAAGTCGATAACGTACGGTAGTTATTACGAAATACATAAAATAGGTACCAGTTTTATGTGCTTAGAAAAGGATTATAGCTTAAATCAGACCATGCCATTAGCTAATAGTGAAGGTTTTAATAAATGTTTCGCTTATATATGTATAAAGGGAGTTTATATGAATCCCGAAATTTTAGAAATACGGCTCAAATTAATTCAGGTAGTATTAATTGATTATCAGTTCTGTCAGAAACCTAAAAGTAAAAAAGAAAAGGACAATCTAGCTCCCGATCATTACTTCGGAGATTATAACGAAGATATTATAAATAAGCTGAAATTATAAATAAAAATAATAACGATTTTTTTTTATAACTCGCGAAAGTTATAAATTTTTGAAATTTTCCGAGTTTTTTTCGGCTTAAAAGCCTATTAAAAAATGATGAGTAATACGGAAATAAGCGTATTAAAGAATTTAGAAAGTACTTTTATTTTACGTCTAGCTAAAACGTTAGAAGATAAAATTTATTTCGCGAAACGAAGGCATTGTTCCATCGGGGTGTTTTTTCCTCCGGTTAAATGCGAGAAAGGGTGTATACCGTTACTTCGATTTAAACCGGTTTTTTACTACGAAATGAGTAAAGCGGGCGATGACGATATGGAATTAGATTTAATTTTTCAAGATCGTATATATAGCGAATTTATAAAAGAAGGGAATACATTCGATGTAATAGCGCGTAATTATTCGAGATGGGTATTCGAAGAAAATGAGCGTTTTTATTTTAATATGATTTTTGTCGATGGCGTTTTTTCTCGCGGCGATTACCCGAATTCTTGGGAAGATTATAAACTTTATTCTTCTATTCACGATTTTTTCGATGAAGAAGCGCCGGTGAGAGATTTAAGAAAAAAATTGGAGGCCGGCCCTTTTTATTACGAGGATAATTACGGAAGTAATACTACAATACGTAAATACGGTACCTCGACATTTCGAGAAGAAGTATGCGTTATCTGCAGAAACGCGATCCCGAATATAATGTTTTGTAATTGCGGCCATATAATTATATGCGAGGAGTGCGATAAGCTTGATTTTAGAGAATGTCTTTTATGTAAAACGCCATGCCTAATAAAACGTAAATTATAAAATCCTAATAAAAATTTATAACTCGCCGAGTTATAAATTTATTTTTTTTAAAAAAAATAGCGATAAAAAAATTTGAAATTTTCTAAATCGTTTTCGCTTAAAAGGCCTGATAAAAAATGGCGAGTAATACGGAAATAAGCGTACTAAAGAATTTAGAAAGTACTTTTATTTTACGTCTAACTAAAACGTTAGAAGATAAAATTTATTTCGCGAAACGACACTATTGTAGTGAGGGGGTGTTTTTTCCTCCGGTTAAATGCGAGAAAGGGTGTATACCGTTACTTCGATTTAAATCGGTTTTTTACTACGAAGTAAGTAGAGCGATCTATAATTGCGATAACATAATGGATGATGGAAAAAAAGAGACGGAAGAACCGGAAGATATGGATTTGATTTTAATTTTTCGAGATCGTATACATTACGAGTATATAAAAGAAGGGAAAGCGTACGAAGAATTCGATGTTTTGGCGCGTAAATATTCGAAATTCACGTTTAGAAAAAATGAGCTTTTTTATTTTAACGCGTTTTTCTGTTATAGCGAGTTTTCTCGCGATGATTACCAAGGTTCTTGGGTAGATGTAGATCTTGAGTCTTCTATTTTTAATTGTATCGATAGGGAAGGACAGTTAGAACAGTTAAATGATTTAAGAGAAAAATGGCAGGTTGGCCCTTTTTATTACCGGAATAGATACGGTATAACACGTAGATACGGTACCAAAACATTTCGAGAAGAAGAATGCGTTGTTTGCAAAAACGCGATCCCGAATATAATTTTTTGTAATTGCGGTCATATAATTATATGCGAGGAGTGTGATAAGTTTAATTTTAGACCATGCTTTTTATGTAAAACGCCGTGCATAATAAAACGTAAATTATAAAATCCTAATAAAAATTTATAACTCGGCGAGTTATAAATTATCTATTATTAAGAGTTAATAGTAATTTTTTTCTCTTTTTAAAACGTTTTCTTTCTTCTTTAAGTTTATTTATCTCGGTTAATAATGCCCTAATACGGTCGTTAATTTTCTCGATTTTTTCGTTATAACGCGATTCTGCTTCGGCCATGGTTAATAATTCTTTATCGTCCATTTTAAAGATATCGAGTCAATATTTATCCGAGAGTTAAAGATTTCGATAAATTTGAAGGCGTCACCGACGGGCCCGATTTGTAAAACTATAAATAGAGTAGTAGGAGAAATATAAATAATAAAAAATTTATAACTCGCGAAAGTTATAAATTTATTTTTATAAAATTTGTTTTTTTAAATTATTAGATTTATATATAAATCGGGAAATAATGAGCGACGAGTTATTTAAAAAAGTTAATAAAAAGCGCGGCCTCGAATTAGAAAATGTTTTACCCGAAATATTTATTTTAGGCGAAGAAGTGGAAGAATATATCGATATCAATTTTAAACTCGTTAGAAGAATTTTAATGCGTATTAATCGAAGGGTCCCGTTAGAAATGTTCGACCGCGATAATTCGGACGAAGACGGTCTTTATATACCCGACTCATTTAAGATGGATTATTTCATCGTGGAAAAAGCTGCGGAAGATATTTTAGGGATTTTCGCGCAAGTTGAGGAATACGCGAAATATTTTCCCGGCGATGATGAAGTTGAAGGTGATTTCGTGACAGATATGATTTTAGAATTACGCGTCGTTATACAAAATCGAGTTAATAAGATTATCGACGAGATAAACAAGTTTTGGGACTACTACCAAGATGATCCGATTATACGAAAAAAAGTTCGTAATGATATTCGTTACGTTATTTACGTTTTAAAAGAAGTTAAAACCGATCTCTTAAAAATGAGAAAGGATTTAGCTAGTTTATACGCGCGGGGTTAAAAGAATTCATAACTTAAACTTAAGTTTCCATTTTTTTTTTTTTTTTTTTTTTTAAATATTTTTTAAAAAATTGAATTTTCTAGATAGCCGTTTCCGAATAAATCGTCTAGTATGGCGATTATTAATAATAATTTTATAAATTACAAAGATTTCGATATAAAAAAATTGGAATTTTGCGAGGGTATAAAGAATCCGAATTATAATTACCGAACGTACGAGATTAAATACGAGTATCCGGATGGAAAAATGAGAAAATTATGGCTGCGTTCTCCCGCTTTGTTTTCTTACGGAATTAAATTGTATTATAATTCGCCCGATTATTTTATTATTATAAAATCGTTTTACAAAGAAGAAAAACCGACCGAAGCTGAAATCAGGTTTAAAGAAACGCTAGATAGTATTACGGAATTTTTACGAGAAGAAGTAGGAAAGAGAAATCTCCGGTTAAAGCGAGACAATTTAGAAAAGATAGAAATCGTTAACGAGCGCGGATTTTTTTTCCCGAAATTATTTCAGGATAAAACTTTCGAGGGAACGAAATTTATGGGGGGGCGATATAGAAACCAAGTTATATGCGAAATCGAAACACGGAAATATGGAAGAAGGAGCGCTAAGTTATTTAGAGAAAAAAAATTGCTTCGCGGTCTCCGTTATAGAAATATAGGATATCTTTATTAGGGATTCCGCTCTTAAATTAAGATGTTTTCTTTCCGACGTTATCGCTATTAGAATAGGTGTTCCATCTCCTCATACTTACGTAAAAACGACGGGATTAACGTTAGATTCCGAAGACGAAAGATAAATTTATAACTTATAAATTTATAACTTTTTAAAAAAAGTTATAAATTTGTTTTTTAGACTTCTCGGTCTTCACGATCGTAACGGTTTTAATAATATTCGCGATCTTCGGTAAAGGTTCGATCTTGTCGGAAAAAATATTTCCGACCTCTTCTCGGTAGTGATTCGCTAAAGAAACTTTAGACTGCTTTATTAAAAAAATGTATAACTGGTTAAGTATTCCTAGGTAATATTCCCGCGAACTTTCGGTGTTGAACAAAGCCTCGTATTTAACGAGTTCAGTAACGTCGTTCGTTGTAGCGTCAAAAAACTTTTCCGGTTCAGTTCCAATTATATTTTTTAGTTCATTCTTCGACATTTTTAATAGGAAAAAATTTTTTTAATATATTTATAAATCGAGTTCTACGAGTATCGTTAGATAAGAGTTTTTCGCGTTAGGATTATCGGTCTTCGTTAAAAAGTTTATAACGTCGCATTGATTTAATTCTAAAGGTCAAGGAAAAACTACGCAGCTGCAGCCTTCCCCTACTTTTTTTATTAAGGAGTAGTCAGTTTTTTCGATACCGTTTATTACTAAGTTAATTTTAGCTTCTTCGTCTAAAATATCGTTCCCTTTTAAAACTGTTAAAGAACCTCTTATAATCCTACTGGGGGCGGACATACAATAACCTCCTAAACCGTGCGATCTTCCACTACTGCCGTTACCGAAAGAAAATTCGTAATTTCCGTTCGTTAAAGGACCCTGTTCTTCGGCGTGAATGCTTATTATAGGTTTAGGTAGTTCCCCTCTGATTATCGGTATAAATCCCGCCGAAAAAGACGCTAACTGCTCGGTTAAAAAAATTTTCGTTACGGGATCGTTATTACCGTGAGGTTTCGGTAAGTTCGTAATTCTTTTTCCGTTCATATCTATTAGCCCTTTCGCGCTAAAAGAACCATCATCGTTTTTCATTAAATATTTTTCCTTTTTCTCGTGCGCGGACAAAGTTAACAACTGCGTACTAAGAAAAGATCTAGTTACGGGATCATCCCAGTTGGCTGGTTCGGGTAAGTTTTTAATTCTATTTCTTCCCATATCTATATCTCCGATAGCCGAAAAACTACCGTCCTCTCGTTTAACTAATCCGCCGCTTATATCGTATTTTTTATTAGCGGCTTCATTCGGTTCAGTAGGATCGCCTAAGTTTTTTATTTTTTTATGTCCCATGTTTATATATCCTAACATATGATAACCCCCATTTTCTTCTAAAAACCCTTCCTTAGCGTCTACGTAATGTTTAGTAGCTACGTCTTGAGGATTCTCGGGATTACTAACCCTCGTTAACGTATTACCGTTCATATTTATAGAACCGGTAACTTCCGTCGTTCCGTCTTTACGTAAAAAATTATTATTGACGTAAGAGATCGAAATACCGTCTTCGCTAGGTTTAACTTCGTCCATTCTTCCGAATTTATCGACGGGCATTTTTTATATTTAAAAAAGTTTATTTAAAACTTTTTTAAATTTATTTTATATCATTATTATTAGAACTAACGTACTCTCTGTTAGAAGAAAAACCTCCGAATAAAGGATTATTATCGGCTGCCATCTCTAAAAAAGTTTATTTAAAACTCGCTGGAATTCGATTCCGGAAGTTAGCTCTTTTAGAATGAACAAACATAAATGACCGCAAAATACTTGATCGGCTCGCTGTAATTGATCCGTATTATAAAGTATCAGATTTCCTAAGTAGTTTACTATTTCGATAGGCGGTCTTATACCGTAACTATCGAAATAATTTTTTAGTTCGCCGTTTTTATACCAAGTGACCCAATGCGTACCGGGTCCGTTAGAATCATCTAAATTTAATATACCGCATTCTTTTTTTCTACGTTTTTTAGGTAGATCGTTTCTCACGAATACTCCCCTAAAATAAGGTATCTTTAACCTTTTAGCGGCGTCTTCTAGTTCGAAGTTACTTAAAGGTTTATTAGGTAAAATTACGTTTTTAATCGCGATATCCCGCATTTTTTTAAACTTAAATATTTTTAATGTTCTCGTTATCGACCCAAGAATTAAACTCGTCGGAATATCCTTTCCATTTTACTAAAGATTTATTTTTCCCTTTTTTAATAACCTTTTCTATCCTAAATAACTCCTGACTAGTTTTTTGTAGTTCGGGTTCGTAAAAGGAACCCCACATTTCTTCTCCGTTAAGATCCTTAATTTTATACGTTACGGGAGAAGTACCTTTTATCTCGGAAATCGTAAAAACTTCTTCGGTCCATCTAGTAGTATATCCCTTTTCGAAGGTCTTTTTCTTTTTAGATATCCTCACTTTATCGCCTACGGAAAACTTAGGATTTATACCCCTTATTTCGCGACCTTCCGGATAAAGAGTTTTCCAAACGGTATTTTCATTTACCATTTTACTAGCGTTTACCGGACTCATCTTAATAGAAGAATGTTTCGAGTTATTGTATTCTTTAACGAGATCGGGTAACGCGTTAACGTAAACGTTAGTAGAATTAGCGGAAAAATATTTCCACATTTTTTCTTTCATCGTTCTAATCCATCTTTCAACAACGCTAGATTTTTCCTCGTTTTCAGTAGAATACAATTCTATTAGATTTTTAACGTCCGCGTTATAAAACTCTTTACCTTTATCTACCCATATTTTTTCGGGTTTTCTCTCTTTAAAAATACTCTTTAACACTTCGGCGACGGATTTTCCCGTTTTATTTTTTAACGGTATTAACCAGCCGTACTTGGAAAAGATATCGATAACGGCGAGAAGATATTTTATACCCTGATTATATTTAGAAAATGCCTGCATGTCTACTAAATCCGCGGCCCATATTCTATCGATACCGTTTACTAAGACTCTTCTTTTCTTAAATTTTCTTTTTACGGGTTTATGCAATTCTTCCGATAAACTCGTCATGACGAATTTTTTTTTTTATTAACTCCCTTTCCGAATCTTTTCTTCGCTCCGATTAAATTACCGACGACCGATCGTTCTATTTTTTCTCTAAGCGTAGGATTATAAATTCCCTTTAATTCTTTTAACATATTAGCGTCGCAAATAGAATTTCTAGTAGCCGTATCGTCGTATTTAAGGTAACAAACGTCGTGATGGTAGGCCGCTTTATCTACGCAGTTTATCAGTTTACTAAATTCTTTCGGCGTTAAATCCTCGTTAAGTCTTTTATTTAACTTCGTACCGGGACCGGTAAAGTTATGGCCGGGAAGATGCATTTCGACGGATAAGTTATTTATAAACTTATTTAGTAATGAACCGCCTTTTTTTTTTTAACGAATTTAGTTTTCGTACTTCCGCATACGACGCATTTACCGCGCGCCATATTTCTTCCATTTTTAGTAACGACGTGCTGCACGTTACTAGTATCGGTAACCTTTTTACATTTAACGCAATACATTTTTTAATAAGTTTAATTTTTTTTAATTTAAGTAAAATGGATATCGCCGATTTATCTTGGGATAATAAAGTAACGAAAAGGCATAATAATCTTATTTTACCTAAAAGCTTTAGAGGAATAATAGTCGGTAAATCCGGATGCGGTAAAACTACGCTTTTAATAAACCTTTTAATAAGGCCGGGATGGCTTGACTATAATAATTTAATGGTTTTCGGGAGAAGCCTTTTCCAACCCGAATATCACTTGCTTAAAAAAGCCTTTGAAGAAAAATTACCGAAAGAAAGAATTTTATAGTTATTTAACGCGCGAGACTTAGTCTCGAGCGAGAACGTTTCTCCCGAATCTTTGATCGAAGAATGGTCTAAAACCTTAGCGATTAAATCGGATATAAAATGCAGTTTTTTCGAACGTACCGACGAAGTTCCCGATCCGAGAGAGTTAAAATCGGAAGACAAAAATTTAATGGTTTTCGACGATTTACTTTTAGAAAAACAAAATAAGTGCGAGTGTTACTACGTACGAGGAAGACATAGTAACGTCGATTGTTTTTATCTTTCGCAAAACTACTTTAGGCTACCTAGACAAACCATCAGAGAGAACGCGAATTTTATTTGCCTTTTTAGACAGGACCAGAAAAACGTTAATCATATTTATAGCGATCACGTAAGCGAAGATATGACTAAAGAAGAGTTTAGAAATTTCTGTAAAAAAGTCTGGGAAAAACCGCACGGTTTTATCGTTATCGATTTATCGAGTAAAATAAATGAAGGAAAATACAGAGACGGTCTCGATAACTTTTAAATTCCGAGTTAATAAAAAAATATATCTTTTTAACCAAAGATATATTTTCGTTATAAAAAAATGGAAGATCTTTTAAAACGAATAGCCGAAAATACGAAACATAAAGAATCTTTACAAATTATAGTAAGCGACGACCAAACGCTGTTTATGACGAATTTTAATCCTCCGATCCGACTAGATTACGAAAGAAAATACGAAATAGCTTTAGTAAATCTCGAAACGTATTACTCTTTTCCTAATATTAACGAGTCGAATAACACGTTTATTTATTCTCCGGACAGCGGCGCTTCTTGGCATAAAATAATAATACCAGTAGGAAGTTACGATCTTATAGATATTAACGATACCATTCATCAGGAAATGAGAAAAAATGGTCACGTCGATTTAGTTAACGATAATTAACCTATAAATATTTCCGCGAACACGAATATGCTAAAATCTATTCTCGTCCTAGAAAACGGTTACGAAGTAGATTTTAATCATCCGAATTCCATTTCCAAAGTATTAGGTTTTACTCGCGCGAAATACGTAAACGGTTTTCACGAATCCGAAAACGTAGTAAATATTCTCAGTATAAATTCCGTGCTCGTTAACGTTAATATTATCTCGGGAAGCTACGTTAACGGCTTAATGCGAAATACGATTTACTCTTTTTTCCCGAATGTCGCGCCCGGATATAAGATAATCGAGTCTCCACTTAATTTAGTATATTTACCGATAACGCTAAGAGATATACACAATATGGAAGTAAAAATTACGGATCAAAACGGAGATTTACTAAATCTCAGAGGAGAAAATATAACGATTAGATTTCATATTAGAGAATCGTAAAAATAAAAAAGAGATTAAAAAAAAAAAAACGTATAAAAAAATGACTAGTTACACGAACGTTAAAGTTAATATATCGGACGGACAAAAGAATAGACTTAAATCCGCTATTAAAAAAAGATGCCAAGTCAGTATTCATTTAACGTGAGAAGATTTAAACGGTAATGACGTTTTAGCCGTTACCCCGTCTCAAGCGAAAAAAATAACGAAAGCTTTCGAAAAAGGTAGCGGAGTAACGATTAGAATGTCCGCTAAACAGCTTAAACATAACGCTAAAATAGAAGGAGGTTTTTTAGGAATGTTAGCCGGTTTAGCCGCTAGCGCTTTACCGGCTATAGCTAAAACCGTTTTACCCACGTTAGGAGTCGGAGCTCTTTCTGGTTTAGCGTCATCCGGAGTACAAAAAGCTATGGGATCGGGACTTTATCTTAAAAAAGGAGGCCGCGTTTGTAGAGTACAAACCGACGGAGAAGGACTTTATTTAAGTCCGTATAAAGGTAAAGGATTAAAATCCGCCGGTAACGGTTTATATTTAAAACGGGGAGGAAAATTTTACGACGGAAAAGGCCTTATTTTAGGTCCTAATAGTCCTTTCGCTAATATTCCTATTTTAGGAGCTATATTATAAGTTTTATAAAGTAAACTTATAATATAAAAAAGGATGAACGTACGTAAATTTAGCGCGAAATCGAAAATTTATTGTCCGAAAACGATTCAATGGCGACCCGTTAATAATTTAAAATATCCTCCGATAAAAATAAACCCGATAACTTGGGAAATCTTTTGTCAAAAAAATATTACCTTAGCTCCCGGGAAAGTAATTCACGCGGGATTAGGTTTAGGTTTTACGTCGAGGCGTAATTCTAACCTCTTTAGATTACCATCTAAGATGTAAAGAATGCAGTTTACAAAATGAAATTAGCTACGGAGATGTCGCGAATATTTTAGTCGCGATTACTAATAATTCGAAAAAAGAAGTAACGATAAAAGAAAACGAACTTTTATGTTTTGTTTATTATCAATATTAAAAAAAAACGAGCTTTCGCGTTTTTTTTTTTTTTAAAAATCGACCATTAAAAAAATGGAGATGAAAGAAATGATAAATAGATATCCGGAATTACCTACGGCTCCTCCGGCTGATGAGGGACATGGTTATCGTTTACAAAAAATTAACGATATACAAACTTTTTTAGAAGGCGAAATAACGAAAAGGGAAGCTCTAAGTAAGAAATATTTTAGAGCCGCGAAAATAGTAGATAATATAGATACCGTTTTAATCGCGATTACTACGGCGGGCGGAATAGGAGGAATAGGTTTATTAACTACGGTTATAACGATAGAAGGTATAGCGGGTTTTTGCGGTTTATTAAGTTTGGTCAGAAAATACGCCATTAACAATTCGCGGAAAAAGGCGGAAAAACACAAGAAGATTAAAATCATCGCCGATACTAAATCAAATACTATATCGACTCACGTCTCGAAAGCTTTATCGGACGATAAAGTCACGGACGAAGAATTCCGACTAATCATCGAGGAATTAGAGAAATATAAGAAGATGAAGGAAGAAATTAGGTCTAAATTTAAGAAAAAGATTGCGAGCGAAACGGAAGCGACGTTAATAGAGAGAGGAAGAAGAGAACAGCGCGAGTCCTTTCGGAAGTTGGTTGAAAAACATCACGGTGGACCGTTGGAATATTAAAAAGCCTATAATTAAGTTTTCGTGCAGTTTTAGTTACGAAACGGGATAAAAAAAAAAATCCTAATAAAAAATGTCTTTTTTAAAAATTAAAGATCCCGCGGAAAGGGAACGAGTCGTAAAAGAATTTCTCGAGATAAAAATAAATATTCGCGCTAACGAATTAGCGGAAAAAACGGGTAAAATAGAATTACGAGAGGATCTTTCGGAGCTATTTAAACCCATTACGGAAGCGCAAAAAACTACCGCGAGAGAAATTACGGAAGGTCTTAGACCTATTAAAGAAGGTATCGAACAATTACCTCGAAGGTTACCCCGTACAAAAAAGCCTTTGCAATTTTTTATAGAAGAAAAATATCCTTCTACTCCTCCTCCCACTTATAGCTCGCCGAAACCAACAACATCTAAAGAGGAAATAAGCGGAGTTTTTCCTGGCAGTGATATCGATTTTGGTATATACGAAAAAGGAGGAGAATTTTTTATCGGCGATAAAGAAGTTTACTTAACCGAAGACCGTAAAAAACTTTTTATCGGTAAAAAAGACTATATTCTAACAGAAGGGTTATGGGAACTTCTTACATCAAAAGAACCCGACTCAAAAGAAATAAAAATTACTTCTAATGATATTTCGATGTATAATAAAATCTTAAAAGACAGCAATACTTTGTACGTTAACAATGATCCAAAAACTAAAAAATTAAAATCTGAGAATGACCCAAAAGTCATGAAAACGAGTAAATGGGATGTTCTTATTGAACCTGCTTGGAAAGAAATACGAGAAAGTAAAGGAAAAGGAAAAAAAACTGGTAAAGGCCTTAAAAAAGTCGTTATCCCCGGCAACCCTAATGCGTTACTAGAAAGACTTGACTTACTTATGGCTAGTAAAGCGGCCGGTCATACGGGTTTAAGAAACGAGTTAGTAAGCGTATGCGACGAATTAAAAAGGCAAGGCTTTTTCGATAATAAAAATTATAAAAGGATAATGTCCTTATTATAAAAAAAATGTACGTTTATAAGAAACGAGGATTTACTAGAAGGAATAGATACGGTGGAGCCGGAATCTTCGACAGCTTAGCTAACTTTTTCGCTAGACTTTTAAGTAGTAGCGCGGCTAAACAAATCGCTTCTTCCGCTGTCGATGTAGGAAAGAGCGTCGCTAAGGAAGGAGCTAAAAAAGCTTTAGAAGCCGGAAAAAGTGCCACAGTAGACGCCGGAAAAAAGTTAATCGAAAAAGCTTTAACGCCGAAATCTAAAAAATTTTGAAAAAGTATAACTCGATACCCGCGGCAACGACGCCCTCGACTTCGAAAAACGTGAACGCTTTAATAGCCGGAAGCGGTAACAATCCGATAGCGATACGAGAATTAGTAAAAAAATTAAATAGCGGCGCGGGGATTAAAACGACTTAAAAATTATAATAATTTAAAAAATTATTATAATCTAATAAAAATGAGCATTTTAGATGTTACCGACACGCCTTTAAAAGACGATAGTATCGAAGAGTATGAATACTTCGAGTATTTACCGATCGTCGGCGCCGTTAATAATCTTAACAATCCGGGGGGAGTTATTACAATTAACATCGAAACTCAAGATATTTTTATGCATCCGAGCGAAAGCTATTTACTTATAGAAGGCGAATTAGTAAAAAAAAATGATGGTACGAGATACGCGAATGCTGATAACATTACTTTAACGAACAACGGCCTAATGTATCTTTTTAGCACTATTAAGTACGACCTTTCGGGTAAAGAGATCGAACTAATAAATCATCCGGGGTGGGCTACTACGATGCTCAGATTATTAAAATATGACGACGATTTTTCTAAATCGCGAGGGTTGAATCAGTTATGGTATAAGGATACGGGGCCCCTTGTAAATAATAATAGCAGCTTTGAAATTAGACAATCGCTAATTATTCAGAAGCCTCATTCCAAAGGTACATTCAGTTTTAGCGTGCCATTAAAACATATTTTCGGTTTTTGCGAAGATTACGATAAAATCGTATATGGAATGAAACATACTCTTTCCTTTTCAAGAACCGGCAATCGTGACGCTATTTTTAAAGACGCTGGCGTTGAGGATGGTAAGGTCGTATTAAGTAAAATAGCGTGGTATATGCCTCACGTGTTACCTACGGATAAGTATAAAATGGAACTTTATAAACGTATCCAGAACAAAGAAACCTTTCCAGTTAATTATAGAATGATACAATGCGATACCACGGCAGTTCCCCAAACGAAATCATTTACTTGGAGATTCTCCGTTCAAACGTCGCCGGAATTTCCGCGTTACATTATCGTCGGTTTCCAACATAACAAAGAAAACCAGCAAGAGCAAAATCCGGCTATATTTAACCATGTTCAAGTTACGGATATTCACGTTACGTTAAATTCTTATAAATATCCTAGAGCCGACTACTCGCTTTCGTTTCCCGAACAGAAATTTAGTAGGGCGTACGCCGATGTCTCCAAGTTTAGATCTAAGTTTTTTCTTATGGATGATTTAGTGTCAAATCCTAACTTTACGCCGTTAGAGTACAAAGATCTGTATCCTTTATTTTTGATCGACGTTAGTAAACAAAGCGAAAGAATAAAATATAACGTAAGAGATATTCATATGAAAGTGCATTTTAACGTTAATCCGGATATGAACACACGCGTGTACGCCATTGTTATTAGCGATAGATTAATAAACTTCCAGTCTGACGGAAATAAAATGAGCGTAGTATATTAAAATTTTATTACGAAAATCGTAATAGAATTGAATAATGCTTTTAATTACTATTCGGCGCATTAAAAATTATGGAATTTAATAGACTTACGGTAAAAGGACTAAAAAATTTAGCTAAGACAAGAGGTTTTAGAGGACACTCGAGACTTAATCGAAATCAATTAATCGATCTTTTAAATATGCCGATATTAGACGATCCAGGACGACCAGTCGATGATTTATTAAAAAGTTTACGAAGAGTTAAAGAAGTTCCTAAAAGTATTTCGCCCGAATTTAACGCGCTAAAAAAAAAGATAGAAAAAATACGTAGCGAACAGAAACTGATAAAGGTCGAAAAAAATCGTTCGGCTCTTAAAAATTTTAGCGAAGAATATAAAATACGGGGAATACCCGATACTTCGCCAACGGAGTTTTTAAATCTTTCGAGACCTAAGATGACGGGAATTTTAAAAAATAACCCGGGCACTAAAGTAAAAATGGTTCTTCAATGCCTTATGGGCAGATATAATTCTGACAAAGAATTGGAACAGACAGAAGCTAATTTTTCTTCCGAAATTAACGAAATTAATTTGGAGGGAACTGACGTCGATGAATTATACGATATTATGATGAGTAGAATTTTAGAGAATATACAAAAATTTGTGAGGGATGGTAGCGGTTGGTATTTTTGCGACATAATACATTTAAAGTTACATAGCGTCGCTTATGAGCCTTTAAGAGCTACGGGATATATAGAGCTACTGGATTGGATTTCGAACAAAAAAGCGTATATTAATCCGAAAAATAATGACGATAAATGTTTTTTATGGAGCGTTTTAATAGCGATAAATCCAAAGGCTAATCATCCCGAACAAATCGATAGAGATTTACGAACAAGGAAAAATAACTTAAACTTAAAAGGAATAAAATATCCCGTTACGCCGCACGATATAAATAAGTTCGAAAAACAAAATCCGGAAATTAGCGTAAACGTTTACGGTTTCAACGGAGAAAAAAAATTTTATCCGTTAAGAATTACGAAAAACGAAGAAGATAAACACGCCGATTTACTTTACTTTACGAATGGAACGAATGGTCACTACGCCGTTATAAAAGATTTTAGTCGCTTAATGAGTAGTCAAATATCGAAAAATAAGAGAAAAAAGTATTTTTGTAAAAGATGCTCGAATCCTTTCGGAAACGAAAAACTTTTAGAAAAACATAAAAAAAACTGCGACGATCACGAAGCAGTTTTTTTAAAAATGCCGGAGGAGGGTAGCGTATTACGATTTAAAAATCACGATGGAAAAATAGAGTTTCCCGTCGCTATATAAGCCGATTTCGAAAGTGTACTATTACCTATAGAAACTTGCCGGCCGAGCGAAAAGGAAAGTTATACTATAAAAAAACAAAAGCACGTTCCTTGCAGTTTTTACTACATTATAATATTTTCTAACGGGATAAGTCAACCTATCGAAAGAAATTATACCGGAAAAAATGCGGACGAAAAATTTATAGAAGCGTTAACCCGCGATGTTAGAGAAATTATTATTAAAAAATATAGCGAAGACCCGGTTCCTATTAAAATAACCGAAGAGGAAGAGATAAAATACGGAAGAGAAACTAATTGTTATATTTGTAATGAGGAATTTACTCGCGAAAATTATAAAGTAAGAGACCATTGTCATTTTACCGGTAAATATAGAGGAGCCGCTCACACGAGCTGTAATCTTAAAGCGAAAATTCCCAACTTTACGCCCGTTTATTTCCATAATTTAAGCGGTTACGACGCGCATCTTTTTATTAAGATTCTAGGTAAAACTAGCGGCTACATCGATTGTATACCGAACAACGAGGAAAAATACATTAGCTTCACTAAATATATTCGGATAGGAGAAAAAAAATACCATAGAATTACGTTTCTCGATAGCTTTAAGTTTATGTCTTCGAGTTTAGATAATCTCTCGAAAAATTTAAGCGAAAACCAGTTAAATATTTTATCGAAATATTTTCCGAAAGAACATTTACCGCTAGTTAGAAGAAAAGGAGTTTTTCCTTACGATTACTTGGACTCTTTCAAAAAATTAGAAGAAACTCGACTACCGCCTGAAGAAAAATTTTATTCGAGTTTAAATAAGGAAAGTATTAGCGACGAAGATTATGAACATGCTAAAAATGTTTGGAATACTTTTAGCGCGAAAACATTTAAGGATTATTTAGAACTTTACAATAAGATAGACGTTTTGCTTTTAGCGGATGTATTCGAAAACTTTAGGGACGTATGTCGTAAACACTACGAATTAGACCCTTGTTGGTATTTTACTACGCCCGGATTAGCATATGACGCGATGTTAAAAAAAACTCGAGTAAAGCTCGAACTTTTATCGGATATCGACATGCTTTTAATGGTCGAAAAAGGTATCAGGGGCGGCGTATCTATGTGTAGTAAAAGACATTCTAAAACTAATAATAAATATATGGGTAAAGACTATGACGAGAATAAACCGTCTAAATACTGAGTATATATAGACGCGAACAGTCTTTACCCCTGGGCTATGAGCCGATTATTACCCGTTGGCGGTTTTAAATGGATGAGTAAAGAAGAATTAGATGGATGGGAAAATATACCCTGCTTTTTAGAAGTCGATTTAGAATATCCCGAAGAATTACACGATTTACATAACGATTTTCCTTTAGCGCCCGAACGTTTAAAAATAGAAAAGGTGGAAAAGTTAATTCCTAATCTAAACGATAAAGAAAATTACGTTATACATCACGAAGTTTTAAAAACGTGTTTAGAGTTGGGTTTAAAAATTAAAAAAATACATCGCAGAATTAAATTCGAGGAAAACTCGCTTATTAAAAAATATATCGAATTAAATATCGAGTTAAGAAAAAACGCGGAAAACGATTTCGAAAAAGATTTTTTTAAGTTAATGATGAATTCCGTTTTCGGTAAGACTATGGAAAATTTAAGAAATAGAGTAGATATACAATTGGTCGATGGCGCGCATAGCTATCGTTATAAAAAACTTACCTCTAAACCGAACTATCATCACACTACGATCTTCGATGAAAATTTAGTCGCCGTTCACGCGAAGAAAACGGAAATAAACTATAACAAACCCGTTTATTTAGGGATGAGTATATTGGATATTAGTAAAATTCTCATGCAAAAAACTTATTATAATTATTTTAAATCGAGATATGGAGAAAAAGTAAGGATGTGTTATACCGACACGGATAGCTTTATTCTCGAAATAGAAACTGAGGATTTATATAAAGATATCGCGCGCGATATTAATACCGTGTTTGACACTAGCGGCTACCCTAAAGAGCACGAGTTACATAGTCAAAAGAACAAAAAGGTACTAGGTATGTTTAAAGACGAATTGAACGGTAGCGTTATGACGGAGTTTGTCGGCTTAGGCCCTAAATTGTACGCTTATAAAAAATTAGACATTAAAATAAACGCTGACGGAAAATTAATATACGAGGGCGAAGACGAAGACCGAAAATGTAAGGGAATAAAACGTTCGGTCGTAAAAAACGAACTAAAATTGGAAAATTATAAAGATTGTTTATTTACGGGACGAGACTATTATAAAATTTTTAGCGTAATAAGAAGCTACGAACACGAAATTTACACGGAAGAGTTGAATAAAAAAGCGTTAAGTTTCGCGGACGATAAAAGAATTATATTAGAGGATAAAATAAATACTTTAGCTCACGGGCATCGTAGGATTTAAAATAATAAATTTATAACTCGCGTAGTTATAAATTTTTATAAAAAGAATTACTTAAATTAGTGTTTTCTCCATCCTTTACCAATGGGTGTGGGGGCATATCCTTTTTTATGGCTCCGCGTTAATGAACTACTTATTTTCCTAGCTCCATCCTCTTCAAAAAATAAACTATGAATCTCGCTATTTTCGAATCTATAATAAAAGTAAGAGTAAAAAGAAAAAAACTCTCTTATAAGGGGTAGCATATTTAGTATACATCTGCGATGTCTTTTGTTCGTTCTATCTTCCTCTTCGGTTTCGAAAATTCTTGCTCTTTTACGTAAATTTTCCTTTAATTCCGCTAAAAATATTTTTACGTAAAGAATATATAATTCCTTTTCGGTACCGCCTTTAGCGTAACGAGCGAAATCTTTCTCGCGTTTAAAAAGTTTTAAAAAATTATAAAAAGCTCCTTTCGAAAGGGATATAGTTGGTCAAAACTCGTTAAAAGCCGTTATTCTTTTATCTATAACTCGTAAGATACCGTTTACGGAAAACCCGTTTAATCTATAATCTATATAACGATAATTAAGTGATATTTCTTCTTCCATCTTTTATTCTACGCTTTTAAGCCGGAACAATTTAGAGAATTTCAAAATTTTTTTATCGCTTTTTTTTTTTTTTTTTTTAAATAAATTTATAACTTTTAGCGAGTTATAATTTATTTTTCGCACGGCGTTTTGCATAAAGGACAACTTTCTAAATTAGCTAAGTCATCGTCGCATCTCACGCATATAATCGTATGACTGCGATTACAAAAAATCATGTTAGGTTCCGTACCATCGCAAATATCGCGACATTCTTTCAGAGTATAGTTTTTCGTAGGTTTATTCTTATAAGGTTTTTTATAATTTAATCCTTTAGCGGTGAAATACTTCAAGCGCGCTCCAACGTTGTGATCGAGACTATTGGTAAATGAGTGACAGTCGTATTCATCTTCCCTGTTTATAAATCTAAAGGGATCGGTGGTATCGAATGTTTCGAATGTAAGTAACGGATTAAATAAAAGACCCTTATTTTTTCTACTCGTTGACCCGGCAAAACCGAGCAAAGAACTTTTATAAACTCTTAAAAAATTTTCTTTACTTAGATCGAACGGAATTCTAATAAAAGCGACCTTGGAATTTTTATTGGGGCGCTCGTTGCTTCCCGAAATTATGGAAAAAGTCGTTACAAATTCGGTTTCTTCTAATCTTCGCGCGCTATATTCGTAATAAATTCTAGACATCATTTTCGAGAAAATATATAAAAAATCTTCCCCATTTTTAGTAAGTGGGAAAACTTTTATTCCACCCATCTCGGCTAAAGGGGTAAAATTTATTTTTTTTTTGATCACTCTATCAATATTACGCGTAAATTCGATATCATATTTCCGGATAACGGGCGATAATCTGGTCACGCAATTTTCGAAAATACCGTGCGGATCTGGGCAACTAAACATTGTACGAACTTTAACTATCGGAAAAAAAAAATTTATCCTCCATCTCGAGCTTTAACGGGAAAAATTTAAATAATATCAAATTTATAACTTTTTACGAGTTATAAATTTTTTTATTAATTACCTTCTCCAAAATCGATTTTAAATTTTTTATGACTTATCACTCTGCAGATAGGGCATTTATTCGTCCTATTGCAAGCTACGCATATAGGAATATGCCCGCATTTGGCAAAAAGTAAGCACGATTTATCGTTATAACAGACTACGCATTCTCTACTCGTTAAGTACGTCAGTTTGGGTGGGTAGTTAAATTCTTCTTCTTCTTCATCAGACGAACGGTCAGAATCCTCATTATCCGGTAAAGTAAAACCGAATGAAAAAAATATATCTTCGTCCGCGAAAGAACCCGCGATCATTAATCGTAAAAAAATATTAATTTCGTTAAGTAAACGGGTCGAATCATAAATAATTTTTTCCTCGCGAACGCCGTACGAAACATTATTATAAAGAAATTTAAATTTTATATTAAGAATTACTCCTTCTTCTTTTAGAATTCTACTATATAAATAATATATATAATCTTTAATCGGCCGAAAATTTCGAAAAAGAAAATATCTAGGCATATGATCTACACAAAATGTTGCTACAAAAGGCTCCACGATAAAGCCCGCATAATCTAAATAGTCATTACCGAAATGGCGCGGACGAAAATTACCCCAATTATAATCTACATCGCCATTAAATTTTTTTCTCAGAACGGATAAAAATTTTAAGCGCCACGTTATTCTTTCTCTCTTTTTCTGATTTAAAGTATTTAATACTTTTATCTCGCGAATATTTTCTTTATCCTCGTTTATTTCGTAATCGCACATTTTTAATTATGCTTTTAAGCTAGCTAGAATTTAAAGAATTTCAAAAATTTATAACTTTCGCGAGTTATAAATTTTTTTTTCTCGAGCTTTAACGGGAAAATTTTTAATAATATCGAGCTTATAACTTTTTACGAGTTATAAATGTCGGTGACGCCTTCCGGCTCTTCGTCCTTCGTCGGTGGCGCCTTCTGGTACTGAGGTTAAAGGGCATTCGGGCCAAAGGGTCGGTGACGCCTTCTAGGTCATAGCCCTTCGTCGGTGATGCCTTCCGGCTCTTCGTCCTCCATCGGTGACGCCTTCTGGGACTGAAGTCAAAGGGCGTTCGGGCCAAAGGGTCGGTGACGCCTTCTGGTACTGAGGTCAAAGGTCATTCGGGTCAAAGGGCGTTCAGGGTCAAAGGGCGTTCGGTCTTTTGGCCCCCAAAGGGTCGGTGATGCCTTCTAGGTCATAGCCCTTCGTCGGTGACGCCTTCCGGCTCTTCGTCCTCCATCGGTGACGTCTTCTGGGACTGGGGTCAAAGGGCGTTCGGGCCAAAGGGTCGGTGACGCCTTCTGGTACTGAGGTCAAAGGTCATTCGGGTCAAAGGGCCTTCTAGGTCATAGCCCTTCGTCGGTGACGCCTTCCGGCTCTTCGTCCTCCGTCGGTGACGTCTTCTGGGACTGAGGTCAAAGGGCGTTCGGGCCAAAGGGTCGGTGACGCCTTCTGGTACTGAGGTCAAAGGTCATTCGGGTCAAAGGGCGTTCGGGGTCAAAGGTCGTTCGGCCGTTTGGCCTACAAACCAAAGGGTCGGTGACGCCTTCTGGTACTGAGGTCAAAGGTCATTCGGGTCAAAGGGCGTTCGGGGTCAAAGGTCGTTCGGCCGTTTGGCCTACAAACCAAAGGGTCGGTGACGCCTTCTGGTACTGAGGTCAAAGGTCATTCGGGTCAAAGGGCGTTCGGGATCAAAGGGCGTTCGGGCCAAAGGGTAGATGACGCCTTCTGGTACTGAGGTCAAAGGTCATTCGGGTCAAAGGGCGTTCGGGGTCAAAGGTCATTCTACCGTTTGGCCTACAAACCGCAATTGAATAGTTCACTCGAAATATTGCACATACCAACCTCTTTTCACGATGAGGAAAATTGAAAAAGTGTCAGACCTTATTTTCCTGGATATGCCGCTGCGATAATGATATTCATTACATAATAAACGTGACGTTTACCCACGGAAAACTTTGTGGCAAAGAAGACTAGTATTTCTCTTGTTTTAGTGTTTTAACATTACAGAAAACGGAAAAAAAAAAAAGGTTTTCGTATGTTGAGGGTACTGTAATTACAGAAACTTAAGATTCAGCGACGATTTTCGTTGACGATACTTTCATTCACTTTCTGAGATCCTTTTTTAAAAGTAGTCCCAGCTGACAGGTGCACGCTTCTATAGTAATAGAACCAACTGATCGTCAACATAAAAAAAAACATATATATGGCACAGCGTCGTTCAATGTTCAGTTGCCGGAAGGAGAACAGAGTCGAAAAGGAAACCTGTCTCATAACAACTTCGGCACAGAACAGTCATTCATTTCTGATAAGTGCCTCTCTCTCTCTCTCTCTCTCTCTCTCTCTCTTCTATTACTTCAAGCTCTTTGATCCTTATTTCTTTTTTTAGCTCACCTTAGCACAACGTGCTAAAGGTGAGCTATTGTGATCGCCCTATGTCCGGCGTCCGTCGTCCGTCGTCAGTCAACAATTTCTTTAAACATCTTCTCCTAAACC
This sequence comes from Tridacna gigas, assembly GCA_945859785.2. Lineage (NCBI taxonomy): Eukaryota > Metazoa > Mollusca > Bivalvia > Cardiida > Cardiidae > Tridacna > Tridacna gigas. The sequence goes on from OX244041.2 coordinate 27,892,711, forward strand.
ACTGGGCCAATCTTGATGAAACTTAGCAGGAATGTTTCTTGGGTGAAGCTCTACCAAAATTGTTCAAAGAATTGAACTCCACCCACAACTCTGGTTGCCATGGCAACAAAAAGGAAAAAAAAGCAAAATCTTTGAAAATCTTCTTCTCTGAAACTAGAAGGCACAGAGCTTTGATATTTGGTATGTAGCATCTCCTAGTGGACCTCTACCAAGTTTGTTCATTTGATGCCCCTGGGGTCAAAACTGGCTCCGCCCCGGGGGTCACAAGTTTGAACATAGGAACAAAGAAGGAAAACTTTAAAAATCTTCTTCTCTAAAACTAGAAGGCATAGAGCTTTGATATCTGGCATGAAGCATCTCCTAGTAGACCTCTACCAAGTTTGTTCATATGATGCCCTTGGGGTCAAAGCTAGCCCTGCGCCGGGGGTCACAAGTTCGAACATAGGAACAAAGAGGGGAAACTTTAAAAATCATCTCCTCTGAAACTGAAAGGCGTAGAGCTTTCATATTTGGTATGTAGCATTGCCTAGTGGATCTCTACCAAGTTTGTTCATATGATGCCCCTGGGGTCAAAACTGGCCCCGTCCCGGGGGGGTCACAAGTTTGAGCATAGTAACAAAGAAGGAAAACTTTAAAAATCTTCTTCTCTGAAACTTGAAGTCGTAGAGCTTTGATATTTGGCATGTAGCATCTCCTAGTAGACCTCTACCAAGTTTGTTCATATGATGCCCCTAGGGTCAAAACTGGCCCCGCCCCGGGGATCACAATTTCCAACATAGGAACAAAGAAGGAAAACTTTAAGAATCATCTTCTCTGAAACTGGAAGGCGTAGAGCTTTCATATTTGGTATGTAGCATTGCCTAGTGGACCTCTACCAAGTTTGTTCATATGATGCCCCTGGGGTCAAAACTGGCCCGCCCCGGGGGTCACAATTTCGAACATAGGAACAAAGAAGGAAAACTTTAAAAATCTTCTTCTCTGAAACAGGAAGGCATGGAGCTTTGATATGTGGTATGTAGCATCTTCTAGTGGATCTCTACCAAGTTTGTGCATATGATGGCCCTTGGGGCAAAAGGTGGCCCTGCCCCGTGGGTCACAAGTTCGAACATAGGAACAGAGAAGGAAAACTTTAAGAATCATCTTCTCTGAAACTGGAAGGCGTAGAGCTTTGATATTTTGTATGTAGCATCGACTAGAAGACCTCTACTAAGTTTGTTCATATGATGCCCTTGGGGTCAAAACTGGCCCAGCCCCGGGGGTCACAAGTTTAAAAATAGGAACAAAGAAGGAAAACTTTAATTTTTTTTTTTTTTTTTTTTTTTTTAAATGGGAAGGCATAGAGCTTTGATATTTGGTATGTAGCATCTCCTAGTGGACTTCTACCAAGATTGTTCCAAGGATACTGCTTGGGTCAAAACTGGCCCAGCCCCTGGGGTCACAAGTTCGAACATAGGAACAGAGAAGGAAAACTTTAAAATTCTTCCTTTCTGAAACCGAAAGGTGTGGAGCTTTGATATTTGGTATGTTGCATCTCAGAGTGAACCTCTACCAAGTTTGTTCATATGATGCTCCTAGGTCAAAACTGTCTCCGCCCCAGGGGTCACAAGTTCGAACATAGGAACAAAGAAGGAAAACTTTAAATTTCTTTTTCTCTTAAACGGGAAAGCGTAGAGCTTTGATATTTGGTATGTAGCATCTCCTAGTGGACCTCTACCAAGTTTGTTCCAAGGATGCTGCTTGGGTCAAAACTGGCCCAGCCCCGGGTCTCACAAGTTTGAACATAGGAACAAAGAAGGAAAACTTTAAAATTCTTCTTTAAAACTGGAAGGCGTAGAGCTTTGATATTTGGTATGTAGTGATTCTCTTCTAAGTTTGTTTGCCCATCTAAGCACAACAAGTTCATTGAGTTCAAAATTGGGTCATCTTGGGTCATAAACTAGGTCACTAGCTCAAATTAAAGAAATACCTTGTTGGCACTCTCGAGGCCACATTATTTGCTCAATTGCCTTGAAAATTAGTTAGAAAGTTTGTCTTTATAAAGTCTCACATAAGATTAATTTGTGTCAACTTGGGTCATAAACTAGTTTACTGGGTCAATTTAAAGAAATACCTTGTTTGCACTCTGGAGGCCACATTTATTGCTCAAATGACCTGAAATTTGGCCAGAATGTTTGTCTTGATGAAATACCAGATGAGTTTGGATTTGAGTCACCTGGAACCATAAACTAGGTCACTAGGTCAAATTAAAGAAATTCCTTGTGGGCACTCTAGAAGCCACATTATTTGCTTAATTGCCTTGAAAATTGGTCAAAATGTTTGTCTTTATAAAATCTCACATGAGTCTGAATTTGGGTCATATGGGGTCATAAACTAGGTCACTTGGTCAAATTAAAGAAATAGCTAGTGGGCACTCTAGAGGCCACATTTATTATTCAGTTGATTTGAAAATTGGTTGAAATGTTTCTTTTGATATAGTCCAAGACCAGTTCAAATTTGGGTCACCTGGGGTCATAATCTAGGTCACTAGATCAAATTAAAAAAATACCTTTAGGGCACTCGAGGCCACATTTTTTGCTCACTTGACTTGAAAATTGGTCAGAATGTTTGTCTTCATGAAGTTTGAGTTTGAAATTGGGTCACCTGCGGTCAAAAACTAGGTCACATGGTCAAATTAAAGAAATACCTTTAAGGCACTCTACTAAGGTGAGCGACCCAGGGCCATCATGGCCCTCTTGTTTGAAAGGGTGGAGTATAGCCTGGGTTCCAGTCTGATCATTTGTTGCTTTTTAGCTGGGCTGTTTTTCGAAGAAAACGTCGAGTTATTGTCGAAGTAATGCGGTGTCGTTGTTGTTGTCGTCGTAGACCTGCGCCTGCCTCCTCGTGCCAAAACTTTGACATGTTTACTTCGGATTCATACCAGTTGTTAACTGTCAAAAGGGAAACCCATGCAACAAGGGCAGATAACCATCAAAGTATTTTTGACAGAGTTATACCACTTTTTACCTAGAAAAGTTTGAAACCAAGCAACCTCAGCCATGCGTTGGTACCCTAATGCTGAAATTACCTTATCAGAAATAAAAAATTACGGAACCTATTAACAGTTTTGCTACAGATCTGTATAGACCGTGAAAAGAGACCGCAGTCAGAAGTGATTAAAAGATTATTACTGCCTGGATCCAGGTAAAGGCAGAGACAGGCACGGTAGGGTTCACAGGACCATAACTTATTTTTAGGGCCTAAATTGTTATGTAGGTGGGTAGGGTGTTCACGATAGATGTAAGGCGAGAACATGTCGGTTTAATTGGGGAAAGAGGGCGTTTTATTGTCAGAAAACAACAAACCAGACATACATTTTAGTACATAAATTTAATTTCAACGTCTAACCGAGTTTTAGCAAGTTGATCTTTGTTGCTTTTTGCGCGCACTGTACATGTAGAAAACGTATAGTCGAGTAATAGCAAAGGTTTTGTATTGTGTATGGTGTTTAACGCCGTTTTCAACATTATTTCAGTTATATCACGGCGGCCAGTGCACCTTTCCATGCTTTCCTGGAGTTTCTTTTACCAGTACTCCGCACAATATCCTTTCCAAGCCACTGGCTGCTTTCCCACATAACCATCGTCTAAACAATGGTCAGCGGTGAGAGAGGAATGAGTCCTGTCGCAATGGCTATCATCAATCCTCGGAAAGAAATTGGCCAAGCCGGGGATCGAACCAGCGACCTCCTGTTCTCAAGTCCTGTACGCTACCGACTGAGCTACGGGGGCTTGGCAAAGGACATTATTCGCTGTTTGCGACCACGTTAGATCAAGATCAGACTGCACAGAACGTGCCGTCTGGTCTTGGTCTACACTGTCGGATATTGTCGGAGTTAATTAGGTCAAAACACTAGTGAAGTTGAAGCTGAATTGTTAAAAACCCATTTCTCTTTCTTCCAATTTTTCCTTTTATCACAATGTGTTCAGCCCTATCAGAGATCTGCAGCTCATTTGCAGCAGTGTAGAAAATTGTCTTCTGCATCTACTTTCTATGTGGAAGATTCTAAAATTTGTCGTTTGAGAAAAGGACTAATTTTTTATATAGTTTTCTAGATCTGACAGAAATCAAGAAAGTGCCTGCTACATCCTTTATCTTCGATCAGCGAATTAAGATGAATCTTGCGGAGAATATGGATTGAGATAAACCTATATTTACATGCAGTCTGATCTTGACCTACACTTTCCGAATTTTTGTTATGGTTTCAGACATAATGTGACGACCCATGAGACTTTATATAACATAAAACGTGTGTGTGTGTGTGTGTGTGTGTGTGTGTGTGAAATTTAAAAAAGAAGCTAAATTCGTTAGAATCAGTCTAATCAAGATTAAAATGACGGCGGGAGAGAAAGATTTTATTGACAGAAGACGATTCACCAGACACGTTATTTTCTTGTTTAGAAATTCAATTTCAATGTCTGGCCAAGTTTAATCTTCAGGCCGCTAATCGCGACTCCCTGACCTTTTGCGGACAGTGTAAATCAAGATCAGACTGCACACAACGTGCAGTCTGATCTTGGATCTACGCTCTCCGATAGGGAGATATTTTTCTCCAAGAAATAAGTTTTGAAAAAACATCATTCGGGTTTTTACAATCGGTTTGAAAGTTTTATTCAACTTATTTAACAGGATAAGAGTTAGATGAGGGTTCCAACGACAGCTGTTGAGTTCCAGCAACATATCATCAAAGTACAACGAGTAACCTTTGTCAGGTTCTAAACACGCTGGCAGAAAATCTGTCTCAGATGGTGAACCTCTTTTCTAGTTGTCTGCGCATGTCATATTCTTCGAAGATAGACCTGTCTGCTCACTCGTCATAACTCGGCCGATTCCGTATCTACATCTAACCTCGTCCGTATGAAGGGGGTTTCCATTTTGAACTACCAATCACATGATCTTAACATGGCGGCGCCCATGTAAATCGCTTAGCAACGACATGAACAACCACGGTTAGTAATTCATATTTATCGATCTCTCGATAAAAGCTCCCAACGGAATTGATAAATCACGCTAAAAATTGAATGTACAAACTGTTTGCTGACGGGAAATGCTTAGAAAGATATCGATACAAAATTGTCATGTTTTCTTTTTTAAGAGGAGCCTTACTATTTTAATAAGGGTAAAACGGTGTACTTCCGGCGAAGAAATGCACCTTGTAGGTGCATATCAAGCTACGTGATACAGCCGAGGTACTTGATCACCGGATCACCCAAGGTTTGCTGAATGCTGTCTCTATGACGCTTTACTACCTTGTACAGGATAAATAATAATACGCGATACGTAAACTAAAACCTCTGCGCTAAAAAAAAGTAGAAATCAGGAAAATGGCTATAAACAATATTTCTGTGGAAAAATCTACCCCTGTTTTTTTTCCTCCAGATTTTTTAAAAGTACATTTTTTTTTTTTTTTAAACGGGGAAGAATAATTTTAATCAATACTATTGTTTACTGCAAGTTTTTCTATACAGACTCTAAATGTAGGTTTAAGGAAAACCAGTATTTATGCAGGGCTTTTCCACAGACTTTTTAACAAAAATGTCTCCTCGAATGCTGGGCTTATACCGGGGCTGTTTTCCAAGCTTATAGGGTAGGTTTTAGTGAGTAAACTTTTATTTTGTTTTGAAATTCGCTGCATCGATTGCCGTTTTGAAAGGTAGTCCGGTTCTGTACGGAATGCCCAAGTAAGATAGGTTTGCATTTAAAAAATGCCACCAAGCAAAAGATAATGCCTCTTTTCTTAGTCCGTCGAGTAATGACGACAACTTCCGGTCTAAACTCTGTACCAGACGATAAAACTTTACACCAGCTCATTTTGAAAGGAATGTATAGACAAATTAAAAATGCTTCCCTTTAACTCTTTACCAAACGACAAAATCTTAGACTTGTCCAAATATACAGGCGCCTGACAGAAAGTGATTCAAATGATGAAATTTGTCTTTAAAAGACAGGAAAGCTTTGTGGGAAAAAGAGAAAATGCTGGTTACCAGCAGTTTTTCCTTTTCGCACAATGTTTAGAAAAGTTTATTCCAAAGGGTCGTTAAATTCAGGATGCTTGGTTAAGGGAACCTCTATGCATATAGGTCCACCAATAGCAAAGAGTAAACAATTTGGTGAAACATATGGTCATTAAAATTTGTTCGTTCCATGGATCTTTTGTACAACTGAGCAATCGAAGCTCAGACAGGCGGTGATGCACAAGCTTTGTAGCTTCCACTGAAAATTGTTTGAAGGAGGGAAGCAGCCAAAGGTTTTAAAAAAGAACGTACCCTTGCTGCTTAAAGGTTAAGGACTGATTGAATCTGGGTGAATTCTTCCTCAAGTTTTATGATTAGTCCTCCAGAATTTGTAGATTGTCTGATTAGATTAATCTAAAAGAAATTTAGGTTCAAACAAAATCTTGACTGCATTTGAAATGCCGCGCCTTTCTGTGGAGCGACAGTTTGAGAAATTCGTCTGCTTTGCAATTGAATCTAATGTCCGTTTCTTATCGAACTCATTTATCGGATCACGTGATGGGTGTCGAGATATTCATCTGAGTTTTTCCTTGGTAATGATGTGATATGTTGCCATAATTAGTCCCCAGACACTGCTTATTTTGCCCCCTTATGGATCTCAAACGTCTAGCTTTGATTCATGGGAATTTTCAAGATATATTGTATACCAATCTGATTGCAAAAGAAAGAAAAACACCCGTTGTAAATATGGAGCTGTCTTTTTTTTTTTTTTTTAATAACTGTCCTTTGCCCTAAATGGTTCCATTTCCTTCCAGTAATTTTACTAGGAAAAACTGACCTCTTAGAAAGCTGTTTCGTCCAAGCAACCTGGATCAACTCATTACCAGACCAAACATTTTTAGACTCGTCCTAATTGATTGCATGTGTAAACGACAAAATCATTCATGAATCAAATGATATGGTTTCTCATTAACCCTTAGGCTGCTAAGCGCGACGCAGGGACCTTTTGCGGACAATGTAGATCAAGATCAGACTGCAGTCTGATCTTTGGTCTACACTGTCCGATGAGGACATATTTTGCCCCCAATAAATACCTTTGAAACAGTAAAATTTTAGTTTTTATAATCGGCTTAAAAGTTTCATTTCACATATTTGGTAGGATAAAGGATTAATAGATTACCGGTATTTTCTCCTTTCTCCACAATGTTTTTAAAAGCCTGCTTCTTGGGGACGAACTTGAAAAAACGAATTGTTTCTTAAAGGGTTAATTCAGCAAGCATTATCTTTAATTCACAAAAAAGACCAATATGGTGAAATTTACCTGTTCTGAGCAAGCACCTGTCTTGAGCAAGCATATTTTGTGTGCCCCGTATCCATGCGTTTGATTATTGCATCAAAGTAGTGGAACAGAAACTTAGACTGATTTGTCTCCAGGTCAATTTTATCACTTTTAAAGTTACCCTGTATCGTGCAGTTCCTTGTTTTCACGACCTTCAAGATCATTAAAAAAATATTTTGGAAAAAAAGAGAACATTTTAATTACTAGTATTTCCTCCTTTTCAAACAATGTTTTTTTTTTTCCGCTTCCAACCAAAGTTTCATCCCTTAAGCCACATCTAAATTGTGGTCTGCAAATGCTTTTAATATGCTTTATTCTGAAATTCTTCGTCCGTCGGGTAAAGATTTATCTCTGTACAAGACAACAGAATTTAAGACTTATCATGGCATTTCCCTATGAAACGATAGAAAAGATGGGAAAAATGAGTACCAGCATTTTCTCTTTTTTCCTCAAGATGTTTTCAAAAGTTTAGGATTAGAAAATACGTGATCGTTTTGCAAAGCATAACGTTGTTTATCGTTTACTTTAACAAGTAACTATAAATTTCGATAACCAAAAGCTTTTTTCGTCTTGGAATGTGACTAGATTATAGACTGGTTTCGTCTAAGAAACATTTATCAGTCTTTAATTGACATCTATGTATCAAAACGGGTATTTAGTCTATACTTTAGGTGTCTATGAAAATGGTTTGCAAGTAGATAGACCTTTTGATCCGTAACTGTATCACAGAACCCATACCCCACGAGTGTATATCTAAAGCGCAAGCTGACGTCATACCCTGACTCGGATTTAAAAAGCATGGTCTCTCATACAGTGACGTAGATTTAAAAGCTTGGCCTTCAATACCGCGACACAGATTTAAAAGCGCGGTCTCTCATAGCCTGGCTCTGATTTAAAAAGCGCGGACCTCCGACACTGTGATGCGGATTGACTTGAAAGCTCGGTCTCTAATATCGTGACGTGAATTTGAAATATCAGACGTCATACCCTAACGCAAATTTAAAAGCGAGTGCTCTCATACAATGATGCGGATTTCAAGAAGCAGTCTCTCGTACAGTTATGCGAGTTTAAAGGCGCGGTCTCTCATACCGTGACGCAGATCGCGGTCTCTAAAATTATGCCGCGGATTCAAAAGTGCGGTCTCTCATACCATGAAGCGGATTTAAAAGCGCGGTCTCTCATACCATGGCACGGATTTAAAAGCACGGTCTCTCGTGTTTTGACGCGATTTTAAAATCGCGGTCTCAAATACCGTGTCCTGGATTTAAAAGCGTGGTTTCCCATACCAAGATGAGGATTTAAAAGGGCTATCTGTCTTATCGTGCTGCTGATTTAAAAACGCCATCTCTAATACCATGATGCAGATTTAAAAGCATGGTCTCTCATACCATGATGCAGATTCAAAAGCGTTGTCTCTCATACCGTGGTGCAGTTTTAAAATTGCGGTCTCTCATACCATGACACAGATTCAAAAACACGGTCTCTCATATCGTGACACTGATTTAAAAAGGCGGTCTCTCATACTGTGACGCGGATTTAAAAGCGCAGTCTTTGATACCATGCCGCGGATTTACAAGCCCGATCTCACATGCCATGACTTGGATTTAAAAGCGTAGTCTCTAATATACTGAAACCTTTTTTTAAAAAGCGTGGAACAACGACACTGTGGGGGGGGGGGGTTAAAGCCCAGTCTCTCATTCGGTGACCTTGATTTAAAAGCGCGGTATCTCATACCATGACGCTGATTTAAAAGCACGGTCTCTCATAGTGATGCAGATTTAAAATCTCAGTCTCTAATATCGTGCCCCGGATTTAAAAGCGCGGTCTCTCATACCACGATGCAGATGTAACAGCAAAGTCTCTCATACTGTGACATGGATGTGAAAGTGCGGTCTCTCATAGACTGACACGGATTTAAAAGTGCAGTCTCTTATTTCTTGACGCAGATTTAACAGCGTAGTCTCTAATACCACGCCGCGGATTTAAAGGTGCAGTCTCTCATACTGTGATGCAGATTGAAAAGCCGGTCTTTCATACCGTGACGCGGATTTAAAAGCACGGTCTCTCATTCTTTGACCCAGATATAAAAATGCAGTCTCCAATAATGTACCAAGGATTTAAAGCGCAGTCTTAAGTTCCGTAATGCTGATTTAAAAGCGCGAACACTAACAACATAATGCGGATTTAAAAGGACAGTCTCTCATACCATGACAGGGATATAAAAGCATGGTCTCTTACACCGTGTCACGGATTTAAAAGCTCGATCTCACATGCCATGACGTGGATTTAAAAGCGCTGTCTCTTATATACTGACGCTTATTTAAAAACTGCGGACCAAGGACACTGTGAGGTGGATTTAAAAACTCAGTCTTTCATTGCGTGACCTGGATCTAAAAGCGCGGTCTCTCATACAGTGACGCAGATTCATAAGCTTGGTCTTATATAACCAGCCACAGATTTAAAGTACGGTCTTTCATATCATGACGCGTATTTAAAAGCACGGTCTCTCATGATGTGACACGGAATTTTAAGCGTGGTCTCTCATAGCAAGGTTTGGATTTAAAAGCCCAGTCTCTCATACTACGACACAGATTTAAAGGTGTGGTCTCTTATGCCTTGACACGGATTTAAAAGCGCGGTCTCACATACAGTGACGTGGATTCAAAAGCGCGTTCTGATGAGGATTTAAAATCGCGGTTTCCTATACTGTGATGCGGATTTAAAAGCGCGATCTCATAAACCTTGAGGCGGATTTAAAAGCTTAGTCTCACGTGCCATGACGCGGATTAAAAAAGCGCTGCTTCTGTTATACTGATAATTATTTTACACTGTGAATTTGATTAAAAAGTTCGGTCTCTCATTCAGTGAACTGGATTTAAAAATGCGGTCTCTCATACCATGACATGGACTTAAAAGCGCGGACTCTCACACCGTAACGCGGATTTAAGCACGGTCTCTCATACCCTGACGCTGATTAAAAAGCGCGGGCCTCCAATACTGTGACGTTGATTTAAAAGCACGGTCTATCATACCATGACGCGTATTTAAAAGCGAGGATTATGCCATTCGCGGCTTTATAAAATGGTCGCAATGTTCTATAGGTCTATGCATTGTTGTATATGCCATATTAAATAGATATGAATTACAGAAATGTGAAAATTTTGCATTATCAAGCGGTACGAATAAACCTTTCCCCTGTTACCAATAAACGCTCTTTTAACTTACCGAGGGGAAAACATTCGATGGGCTAAGATGAATACGTTACACCATCCCCAGCGTGTGCATATATGTTTTTTTTTTTTTTTTTTTCATTCCATTTTTATATGACATTTCATAATATATTTTCCGAGCGCTCAAAGAACTTGATGACAGGGAATAATTATTCCAATACCGTCACGCTGAGAAAACAATATCGAAAATTTTCCAGGAAAACTTGCGGCCCAATCAGGCCTCTCTTTAATACACTTTCAGGTTCCAAAGCCCACATATCAATATCGACAACAGATAAGTCAGGTCGGGAGTTTTCGGAAGTTTTCGTCTGTTTATATATAAAGGAAACGACCAAGGGGTTGGTTTATTCACACGATATTTACGATGGCTTCGAATCAAATTGCATGGACGTTTTGCGGGATCTTGCTCGTACATAGTTACGCTCTTGTAAGTAATATTCTTCCTCGTTTGCTATTTAATTCTTTACTTGCAGACGAAACTTGTAGGCCCGTCCAATTTGAAAGCATTTGCAGACTTAGCTCAAATGATTGAATTTGTCTTTTGAAGAAACCATTGTGGAGAAAAGAAGAAAATTCAGATAACTGTTAACCACAATGTTTTCAAATGCTTCTTTCACCACGTGATCGTGAAAAGTCGGAGCTGGTTGGTAAAGAGTAAACTATTTGATAGGTAACAAAGTTTTTTGTCCTAACTTTTTCGAAATTTGAAAAATACAATGATACTCAGGGCTTAGATTTGGATGACATGGTGGGCTGTCGTCATGTGCAGTATGATCTTGATCTTCGCCACTGCAAAAAGTAAACGTGTCCTCTCTAGCACAAACTCTGTCGTTGCAAAGTAAACGAAATCGACTTTTCGAAGACTTAAATACAATTCCAAAAAAAAATCAGAGACCTTATGGCTCTCGGTTAGGAAGAAGAAGCTAACGGTGTCGACCGAACATCAGACTGCACGTTCTCTGTAGTCTGATGTTGATCGACACCATCCACAAATACTAAACGTGCCTGCTCCATTGCTGATGGTCATAACTCTTTCGCTGCCATATTAACGAAATCGAGTTTTTTCGGCGACTTGAATAGAATTCCAAAATAAATTAGAAACTTTCTGGTCATCGTTTAGAAAGAAGAAGCGGAGGGTGTACAGATCAAAACAGACCGTATGTTCTGTGCATTCTGATGTTGATCTACGCCGTCCGAAAATGATAGGACAATGACTGCGACATTGGCAATGGAAGAGTCTAAACAATCAATAGAATGTTAAGTTGCGTTTTTCTTTTTCCAAAATATCATTATACAGGAAATTTATTGTTTTGATCCCAATTTTCCATATTTTCTAAATGCTCTTTTCTGGTTTTTTTGTTTTGTTTCGATTTGCGACTATGGTAACGCTTTTTTAGCACATAAATTTCCTTACTTAAACATCTTGGCATAACTAGGATAGTGTGTCTTTTCTGTATTTTCCAACTTGCAAAATTTAAAAATAGTAATGATAATAACTGTGATAATAATAATGATATTATCAGTATCATTATAACGCCCATTCTTATCTTGATTAACACTGTATGATACGGTGAGAGTTTTCCAGCAAAAGCAACAAGTCAGAATATTTTGGATTTAACTCTTGGCTTGAAATTTTCCTTTAATTTTTTCAGCAGTTTAGAGGTTCATTTTACCTTAGTTCATTCCCTTCTTAAACAAATTTGTAGTGGATGACTTTTAATAGAATATATCCATGACAAACATTGATATTTCACATGAATTAAGATTTGAAATACAAATTAAGTTCAAACTAGCGTGGCAAAAGAATTGATTACCAGATACGAGAACATTATTTCTTTTGCAACAATGTTTCCAAAAGATGTCTGCTAAAATTAAGATTTTTTTTAAACTTTACGTAGTGGTATGAGAAAAATAATGTACTGCAAAAATAATTTGCCGCATGGACTTGAGCCCACCACCTTCAAAACCATTACCACCTGAGCTATCCGGGCAACTGATCTTCTTCAAAATGTGTTCAAGATATATTAAGCCCTTATTACCCAAAAACGGATATCCCGTTATTAACGGAATGGAAAATTTTACATGAAAATTATCCCCCTTTTTTATGCATTTCTTTCTGTACCTTAGTTTTGAAGCCATATGTGCACACGAATGGAATCAATCAGTCTTTCTTAAGATTTGCATAAAAAAAAGAAACCTGCTTAATGAAACCAAATCTGGTTGAATGCCCCTTTAAGATGAAAAGGTCGTCTGCAGCTTCCAGTTTGTTAAAAGGTAATCGCATTTCGACTATAATCGATGATCTATTTCTGAATTTATTAGTCTTCTTGAAGCAAACGAATCTTTTGTGTTGCTGCAGACGAACTTTGTTAAAACATTACAGTTTGGGGAGACGCTGCACATAACAAGTATTGTCTTTTTTTTTTTTTTTTTTGTGGAAATGATGACATTTAAATTTGTGCCCTGAGAAAAGGGGGATTTAACGAATCTCCGTAATGCATAGTATTGAGCAAGTCATAATTTGTAATCATCGATCCATAAAATCCATTTTGTATGACAACCGTCTGAACCATGAGGTATACTGCTAGTCCTTTGTTATGCAGAAAATTTACAAGTCGCAAAAAGTTTCGAACCTGGTCAGCCTGTGCGAAATGCGCAGGCTAACCTGAGTCGATACTTTTTGCAGATGCATGAAGCACCTCTTTCACAGAGCATGGCTTATTTCATACGCAGAAAAATTGACAAATAGCAAAATGTTTTGAACCAGGTCAGCCTGCGCGAACTGCGCAGGCTGACCTGGTTCAAAACATTTTGAAGATGAATTAAGCCCCCTATTCACAGAGTATGGCTCATAAATATTGTAAACCTGAAGCCATCTTGATTACAGTAAGACCCCGTCAAGCAAGCTAAAAGAACAGACAGAGATAATTTCCCAGTGAAGGGATATATGATGGAATGCACGTGGGTACGTATTCACCAACCTTTATTTAGAACATTCTTTGACTAATTCTACGTTTAAAAAGTAACACAACCTCTGATTGGCTAAACCATTTGGTTTAGCCAATCAAAAGTTGTATTACTTTCTAATATAGAAAAATCTTGAAAATAAGACTAAGAATGTTCTTAAGAATGGTTGATGAATACTGACTCTGGACTAAGGAAGCACCTGTCCTAAGCAGTGACATTTTAAGTATCCCTCAGGTGCTTGCTTAGTACAGGTAGGACTCTATTTATAGTTTACACCATTTTTTTATTCAATGTCGTCTGCGATAAATATTGCTTTTTTGTGGATAACGCTTTAAGTCCTTACCAAACGACCAAACTTTGTACTTGTTCAAATTGAAAGCATTTAGAGACTACTAAATGAAGTGAATCAAAATTTGGTTTGGGAATGGTTACCAGCATTTTCTCATTTAACAATGTTTTCAAAAGCCTTCTTTCTCAAAACTTGGATTGTGTGGTAAAGGGTTATTTTATCTAGGTTATTTTTATTCCTTTTCTTCGTCACTTCGTTTTATGAATGTTCTATGTACTTAACACTGTTTTTCATGGATTTATCATTTTATCTTTTTTTTTCTTTACAATTGGTACAGTTAACTGTTTACCAAACAATCCAATTTCACATACCTGAAAAAAAAATTGAAAAAAAAAAATATATTGAAAACATATTGGGAAAAGGTAAAATGCTAGCTAACAGAACTTTCTCCTTTTCCACAGTGTTTTCTATCCTTTACAGAAATAAACGTCTTTAAACGCTTTCAATTTGGACATCTCTGAATTTTTGTTGTCCTGCAAAGATTTAATATCACCACTAATTAAAATATCACATTTCACAGTAAAGATACCATACATGCCGGAAGTCCTTTTCGCCTAGTGCAACGACTCACTTAACTGCAGTAGGTAAATTATCACCTCTGCCAGAAGCGAAAACGCTGGCTGCTAGGCCTGTGTAAAAGATGTAGTTGTTTCTTTTCCAAACGAATAAATTTTAAATTCTTCCAAATTGAAAAAAAAAAAAAAAAAAAAAAAATGCAAATTTTCAATTTGCCGAAAAAGATGAGATTGTCTTCAAAAGTGTAGAAAACATAATGCTAACAGGAGAAAATACTGGTTACCAGTAATTTTTTCCTGTTTCCTGGCATTTTAAGCCTCCTTCCACGGGGTCGTGAAAACAAGAGATTGCTGGATAGAGGAATAAGAGAGAAAAAAACAGCATCTAATCAAGTCGATATATGTTTACTCTACCCTTTACTAAACAACAAAATTTAGACCAGTTCAAATTGAAAGCATTTTGCAGACGACAAAATAAATGTGACTTGAAAATTCAAAATTCGTTTTGGAAAGGGTAGAAAACATTGTGAGAAAAGAAGAAAATGCTGGCATTTTCTCCTTTTCCCACAATCTTTTCAAAAGTTTTCTTTCTCAGGGTCGTTAAAAGCCTAATCTAAATATTAAGTTCATGCGACCGTGTTGGCAAATCAAATTCTGTGTTAGGGTTGTCCCTCTTGATGGTTATTTCTTCAGCTTTATTTTCCGCGTAGCTCGTTACGCTGGCTTTTGACCTACTTCTTGGAATCGATATACCCGAATGAATAAATGGTACTTCGTGATTGGTAAGAAATACATGTATGGACATGTTTATTCGGCGGGCCTTGGCAGGCTTATTTGTGGGCACATTTATGACAGCAGTACACAAGCGTTGCTAGCTCTTCCGCGAATATTTAGATTATCATCTTATCTTCAAATACATATCTAATTAAAATTCACTTTTCAACAATACTCAAAACAATGAGGAAAAAATAGCAATTGCTGACGTGGTTACTGTTCATTATTTCTCTCCATATTGAACTACAAAAGAGTTTCAATATTCATACTGTATGCGTGGATATATACGTGTGTCGAAAAATTTGCGAATTACCGATTACGGACATTTTGCCTACGGAAATGTTTGCGAATCCAAGACACTCGTTTCTTGTGCTCATGGTAAAATATACGAACAGAAAAGTTTGCGAATTTTTCAAATTCGCGAAATCGCAAAAATTACTACGTCGCAAAAATTTCCACTTATACGGCATCCCAGAACCGTTTACGCCGTCTATCATTTTTTCAAGACTTTTTCTTTCGTTGTTGTTTATACTATAGCAAGGTTATCATGTTATACGTATACTAAACAAAACTTCAAACCGAACACTCACTTTTTTAACTTAGATACTTTGCTCAAAATTGACATATTTTTGTCTTTTATTTTTGGCCACAATCTTGTGGATCGTCCCTACGCAGTGCACACAATCTCCAGCATAACCCAATTGTAATCATTCATTCATGGAGTTGATGGTTCAAACAAATATTTGCTTATGATTCACGATGACGATTTACACGTACAATATTTTTTATCATTTCTGGTAGGGAGTCGATTGATATATCCGAAAAACAATGAAAAACGATATAAATATGCCGCGCATGACTCCTGTGGTCCGCGGACAAGAGGTCAGTTTGCCGATTGGCGAGCTTTAAAAAAGACATTTTGGATTTATTTTGTTTAAATTATTGTGTCGTGGACTAGCTTTTGTTTTACATGTCTTTTGATCAGAAAACTTCTCATATTGAAAAAGTAAACACATTCAGTAGCTTAGATTTGCAAAAAGAACCGGATACGGGTCCTGTAATATACTCGTAATTACCTCCCTTGTATGAGTTGAGTCATCGCTATTTACTATCTCTGAAAGTAATCACACATTTGCATGTTTAATTGATCATGTTTCTGTGACCCTTTATTTTAGAGTCCCATTACATGTGATACATTAAACCAGCATGTCACTGCTATTCAGTGCATATTTCAATACATTACTGCAAAATCAGCATCGTTCAACATCTTCCAAATATTGAATTACATTTTGTAAATAGGACAGAGCATTTTTATAAAATGCTGTTCAATGTTTGAATGCTCTGTCACACACACACACACATATATATATATATATATATAGAGAGAGAGAGAGAGAGAGAGAAAGAGAGAAAGAATGCCATTTAATGTTTGAAAGATGTTGAACGATGCTAATTTTGCAGTAATGTACTGAAATATGCTCTGAATAGCAGTGACATGCTTGGTTAAATGTATCACATGCAATGGGACTCTTAAATTAAGGGGCACAGAAACACGATCAAATAAATATGCCAATGTGTTGTGGTTACTTTCAGAGATAGTAAACAATGAGGAAAAATGTGTTACTCATCTCATAAAAGGGGGGTAATTACTAGTATAATACAGGACCTAAATCCGGTCCTCTTTGCAAATCTAAGCCACTGAATGTTTTTTTTTTTTTTTTTTAATGATAAGTTTTCTGGTCGCTAGTCCACGAACACAATAATTCAAACAAAATGTAACCAAAATGTCTCTTTATAAAACTTGTCAATCAGCAACCTGACCACCTCTCGTCTGGGGTCTACAAGAGTCATACACGGCATGTTTACAGCGTTTTCTTTTTTATTGTTTTTCGAGTATTTCAATCGACTCCCTATCAGATAAAAAATATTGCACGTGTAAATCGTCATCATGAGTCATGAGCAAATATTTGTTCGAATCTTCAACTCCATGAATGAATGATTACAAGTGGGTTATGCTGGAGATTGTGTGCACTGCACAGGAACGCTCCATAAGATTGTGGCATGTAAAACAAAAGATAAAAATATGGCTATTTTGCGCGTTATATCTTAGTTGAACATGTGTACGGTTACAGGTCTAGTAGTGAAGCTGTTGATATAAACTGACGCTTGGGGCGACCTTAAAACGACAAGAGAATTCTTAGGATGGATTCACCTAAACTCTTGACATGACAGGATAGCTCTTACCATGTGCAAATTAAAATCCCTTGCAGATAAGTTATATCTGCCCTGAGAAATGTAAATCGTTTCTGAAAAAAAAATCATTATTCTCCTGATATTCACACTCCTCTACCTTCAAACACTTGAATGTATGGTGAAGATAATGTAATAGAAAAGGTTTTAGGGAATGGAAAAATGCCGGCTGCTACCAGCATTTCCACATTTCCCACCATGATTTCAAACCCCCTTCCGTCATTCTCATGCTCAAAAATAAACCACTTTTGGGTGTTAGTAGAAAGGATAATTCACTATAGAGCTCGTGACCGAAAAAATACTTTACGTGACCAGCGGCTATTGTTATAAAGGTAGAAACAATAAGTACTCGCGCCATTGTTCTTTTATACAAAGAATAACGAGAGCATGAATTATTAACTAGCGAGAAAAATAATATAATGAACAATTGATTAACCCTTTACCAAATAACCCCGTGAATTAACTACTCTCAGGAAGGACGCCTCTGAAAACATTGTAGGAAACGGAGAAAATGCTCATAACGAGCATATTCTCCTTGCCCCACAATGTTTTCCTCCCTATAAAACACAAATCATACTTTTCAGATATTTAATTTGTCGTCTGCAAATGCTTTCGATATGGACAAGTTCAAAACTTTGTCAATTGGTAATCTTTTCGTAGCTGTTGTTGTTGTTTTTGAATTCATCAAGGAATAAAAAAGGTGGAAAAAAATTATTGTCTGCAAGCAACTGTTCCTTTATTCCAAATTTGTTACTTGAGAAGGTGTAAAAAGTTGTATTCTTTTTTATTAGTTATGGGTTGAGAAGCAAAAGTATTCCATAAAATAGACAGACTTCCAACCAGAATATATTGCAGGCGACTGGGGAATCAAACATAAATAACAGTACTAGTATTTTCTTTATTATTAACACCGTAGTATTTCCTTTAAGAACGCTCGTTAACAGCTGGGAGTTTATCAATAATTCATTTAAAGGCGCGACAGTAACTTCCTCCTCCTCCTCACGTTTCCATTGAATTTAATTATTTAAGGCCATAAAGAACAATTTGCATGTATGATACCTGCAAGTATTTGATGGTATTTAACTCTTTACCAAAGGACAAATTTCTGGACTGGACCAAATTCAAAACATTTGCAGACGAGAACTTAAATGTTGCTAAAATTATTATTTTTGTCTTTGATAGGTTAGAAAAATTTGTGGGAAATGGAGAAAATGCTGGTTACCAGCATTTTCTCATTTTTCTACAATGTTTTCGAAAGTCTTCTCTTTCGGGGTCGTTAAAAGTGTGGTAAAGGGTCAAACCATTATCCTGCTAAATAAGTGAAATGAAACTTTCAAGCCGATAGTAAAATCCCAAATTTTACTATTTCAAAGTTTTTTTTTTTTTTTTTTTTTGTAATATCACCTTATCGACCAGTGTAGATCAACGATCAGACTGTATGTTCTGTGCAGTCTAATCTTGATCTACACTGTCCGCAAAAGGTCAGTGAGTCGTTCTTGGCAGCCTAAGGGTTAATACGTGTGCGTGCACACGCAAACGAAGGCTTTTTACTGATACATGTAAACCTTTGGACCGGGTGTGTGTTGGTTAGTCTATTTGCTTCTATCTACAGTCATTTATACACTTAATATCTTTGCATAGAAACCTGTGCACATGCCTGTTAAATGCCATGCTATAACAGGGCTCTGGCATTACCCATGGAATAATGTGCTCCTATAGCACGGCTTTTAGTATTTCAAACATGTGCATCGGGCATCTTCGTAAATAACCCGAAACTTGAAGGTAAACAATTACAATGATCTCCCCTTAAAACTTGAAACAATGTCGAAAATGCTTTACGTCAACAAAAAGTTTTCTTCGAGAAAAAGGTGTTACGACTGAGTAACCCGACCTGAATTTATGCCCATGAGATAGGCTTTAGGTAAAGTGCTGCAATATAAAATGGCAGAGGCTATTTACAGTTATCTGTAAATAGCTAAAAAACGTAGAGTTGGCTATTTACAGTTAACAGTAAATAGCCAAAAACCGTTAAAATGGCTATTGACAGTCAACTGTCAGTAGCCAATTCTACGTTTTTTTTTTTTGGCTATTTACATTAACTGTAAATAGCTAAATTCACTTTTTTTTGCTGTTTACAATTGAAATGGGTTTTAATGTTGTAACGTGCAATATGAGTTACAATTTCAATCATGTTTTTAAGAATTGGATCTACAAAGGGACATTAATTTTTTTCCAGGCTTAAAATGAGCATCAAGGTCTGATCCTCTGTATGGTTTTACTTTCAACACACATAGTCATGTTTAAAAAAACATCGAGCAAATATATTTAATAAGTAAGATGAATACATTTTGAAAAGCTCACCATGAATGTTCATATTATGCAGCAATCTTTGCCTTGGCTTTGGTGTTGCAAATTGTTGGTTTTGTCTGCCTTTACATGTATAAAAAAAATTAACATTTATCCATGATGATTATTCTTATGGCAGATTTTTTCTCCCTTTTCAAATTAGTGTGATGGATTTTTTCAAATGAGGTAATCATTTAAGACTATTACAACTATTGCTGATAGCACATAGTTAAAGTTTGGGCTTTCAAAGCCATATGCTTGTTACTTTGCATTCTAACCATGAATTGCCATGTAATTCAAATTTAATTCATAGATGTTCTGTTCATGTTTTTATTCTGTTCTGTCCTGTCAAATAATTGATGCATCATTTCAGCAAACGTTTAATTATGAACAAAACACAGTTTGGCTAAAAGTTTCGTGGTCAACTGTTGAAGTAAAGTAGGACTGGTCAATCGTCATATAAACAGACAATACTGGTCGGCTGCCGAAAATTAAAAATTCTTTAAGAGGTATACCGGGTGATTGAATACTCAGATTTTTTTTAAACTTTGATTTAATTACTACCGTAACTGATGAGGCAACAAAACGGGTTAAGCCATACAAATTTAGGTGAATACAGTATTCTAGTTAAGTTTTCAACTGAGAAATAAGCTATGACTGGTTCATTAAATTTTTTTTGCCAGTCAGGACACGCCCAAAACTTTGCATAATCTGCCTAGTAGTAACCAACAGACAGGTTCTAGCAGATGTTAGAAATTACAGAAAAGAAACATGTGCATACACTGACCCAAACAGTGCTCAGTATAAAAATAGGAAACAGACCGCAAATTTCCATTTAAAGGCTATGGATACCTCAAGTTTCAAGTTCTGTTACCTATTCAATCAAGAAAAATTGCTGAAGATACATTAATATTCATTTTTTACCACTGAAATAACAAATTGTAACATGAAATTGTCACATTTCAACTCATGAATTTGCGACCTGGATACATGTATGTGAGCCAGCGAAATTATCTATACATAATGTCATGTCGTATGTTAAGTTAAGTCAAATTATACAATTTTAACTGTCAGTAGCCAAAAAAAAAAATAAACGTAGAATTGCTGTTTACAGGTAACTGTAAATAGCCAAAAAACGTAAAAATGGCTATTTGCAGTTAACTGTAAATAGCCACTCCGGTATAAAATATGCGTGCGTCCCTCAGTCTGTTTGTCTGCATTATGTGACCAGGCAAGGCTTATTCGCCGTAATTGTCTGCCCTGTTTCATTTTCTCTGGTACCTATTGGAAAGGCTTGTCTATGGTCCTTTAATATTCTTGAATACGATGGGCCATGACGTATAATTACAGTCGATCTAATGCATTCTTAACATTGCGATACGACTTTCAAATTTCACTTTGGAATAGGATGAGTGGGAACTGTGCTGTGAAAAGGCTTCACTGATAACTTTTCTTGTTCTTATAGAACTCTTCATTCTTATATAATTTATTTAATCCCCAAAAAATCTTCCTGCCTTAAATATGAAAGTGACATATGTCAAAAAAGTCTCGCAGATTCTGTAATATGTCCGTTATGTACTATTGTTATTTTCAGACTGTCACTTAACTCTTTATAAGACGCCAAAACATCAGTACACATTTACAGGCAACAAATTAGATGCGTATCAAATGATGTATTTTTTTCTTCGATAGGGTAGAAAACATATACAGGAAAGGGAGAAAATGCTGGCTGTTAGCATTTTTTTACCTTTTCCCACAAATGTTTTCGAGGGTCTTCTTCAGGACCGTAAAATAGTAGGATTATTTGGTATGGGTAACCATCTCTTTCGCCAGAAATGTAATATTTTTGAGTTAGTGTACGAGACAGTTTCTTAATGAGACACCGGGATCCATATGAACTGATTATCTTACGGTCTAGTTCAGGCACACGAGGGGTATTCGAAAAGTATCCCGAAAAAATGAATACATGTAACTGTTTTATAAGTATTATTTTCACAGGAAATTTCGTTCAAAGATACTTTGACACGTGCTTTATGTAATACATAATAACACTAAATATAAGTATACCGATCCGAATTCCTTGGCCACTATAGCATCACCCTGTAGCGTTGAGCGAGGCTTATACACTTACGCAAAGGTTACAGTGCCTGCAGAGCTCCTTCAAAAAAAAAAAAAGAAAACATATAGAAGTTACTTTTTCTGCTTGAAAACATTTTGGGCGAAAGAGTACTTGCTTCTGCAACTGAGCAATTGTTTCTTTCCCAGCACAATGATTGGCTAAACCATCTTTGTTACATTCGTATTTAGAAAGTTTCTGAGAGTAAGACTAAGAACTTCCAAAATACGAAAGTAACACTGTCTGAAAACACAACTTCGTTACTTTCAAAACCTAAAATAAGAATAAATTAAGAATGGCACGATCGTCGAAAGGTGAACAATGGGGTCTCGCCAGTGGGACGAGGATATGGTACAGGATCTAGTGCTGTGCTGCTGTCAACAAACGCGCATATATTGGTATGTGCTAGTTGCTGATGACGCATTGACATCAGCTACTTAGTATGTATCATTCAGTTATCTTTCTTTTTTTTTAAGTTTTAAGTAAATATATGAGCCATGCTCTGTGAAGGCGGGGCTTAAAGCATTAGCAAGAGATTTCTACGCGGACTGCGCAGGCTGACATGGGTCTAAACTTTTTAATATTGGTCAATTTTCTGCATGTTCAAGGACCATTCTGCCCAATGATTCAGTCGGTTGTGAGACAAAATGGATTCAATAGATTCATGATCAGGATATGACTTGCTTGGTATAAAGCATCAAGGTGAGGCATTCAACACCCTACCCCCTCCCTCCTACTGCTAGAGCATTGCTCATATCCGAACGGCTGAACCCATCATCAGTGTCTTTTTTCACAATGTTTTCTACCCCTCCATAGACAGTTTTCACTTCTTTGGTCACATTTAACTTGTCTTTTGGAAATGATTCAATTTGGACATATTTAAAATTTTATCGAGTGGTAAGGGTTAGTTAAGCGTTTCAGCAGCATTTTGGAAAACGGACTTTTACGGCCTATATGTGCTTTCCAATTTTGGATCTTCATCTTCCGCTTGTTTAGTTAAGTTTTTTTTTTTTTTTAATCTGGAAATCAGATTTTTTTAAAACACTAACACGTACTACAACAAATATATTTGAGCCATGGTCTATGAAAAAAAAAGGTTTAATGCATCTCCGTGATGCATGATACTGAGGATACCGTCACGTAATTATGAATCCACAATATACTCTATTTAACAACAAAATGAATCATAAGGTAGAATGGTTCTTTGACAAATAGAAAATTGACTATTAGCGAAAACTTTCGGCCCAGGTCAGCCTGTGCAGTCTGGCAGGCTGACCTGGTCGATACTTTTTGAAGATGCAGTAGCCCCCTTTTCACAGAGCATGGCTCATTTCTTTGCAAGTGTAAATAAACTGGACAGTTGAATACAGTAAGAAGGTGTACCTTTGACCTTTAAATAACGGGATTTTGTTGTGCAGTCGGTAACACCGCTTGTTTTTATGATATCAGATATGACGTCATCACGCTCACCTAAACTTTTTGGCAATCATTGAGACAGGTTTCATTTCTCATTCCCGGCCAATTCGATTTTGTTTATGTCAGCAAGCAGCCAATGGCTTATAGATACTCTTCCGGGCAGTACCGGTACAAGACCAGAATAGCTGCGATGGCTATCGTAATATGACCATTTTTTTTTTTTTTTTGTTTGTTTTTTTTTTTTTTTGTTTTGTGTAAAACAACAAAAACAGTCTATTTTAAATTATTTCAGCAACGTATACAAACCCCACAAAACAACGTTTTTGTCAACAATTTCTTACACGTTTTCACGGTGCAAATCTCGATGTTTTCTGCCCTGTATTCTTGCAGGAGGTAATTACTCGAGTTTGGTGTCATATTTTATTACTCTCACACAAAAGTAAGACATCCCACAGTCGACTTCGATTGCCGGTATATTTATGACACAACGTCATGTATTTCAGTCCAATTACCCCTCTTCCACACAACCCCGCGTTTTAACGATCCTGAGGACGAAGGCGCTTGAAAATACTATAAAAAAAAAGGCGAAATAGCTGGTAACCTGCATTTTTGCGATCTCTCACAATAATTTCTATCCTATTTTTTTAAATCCCATCGTTAAGACACATTTGATATGTAATCGGCATAGCTTTCGGTTTGGTCTAGTCGGCAACTTTGACATGGAATCTAATTCTTAAATTAAAGTTCCTTTCTACAATTTGTTTGTTTGTATTTTGTTAAATGTTTCCAAAACTTTAGTAGCAGTAAACATGTTTACAATGGGTGAATGGTAAAGTTCTGGAACAAAAATGAATTATACAAACTTTGCTTCATATGAAATAGTTGACTCATGTGCGCATGATGATTAACATCAAAATAAATCACTCTCACTGAACACTGAACATTTTCTACAAAAAAAAAAAAACCGTGAATACCAACATGTGATAGTGCAGCTTGACTATCAAGAGAGGTAAATGAAACAAAACTACATGTATCCGTTATTTGTGAACATGAGTTATTCCATTGACCAGTATAAAAGCTTTAGTCATATCGACTTTATGCACTGCAAGAAGATTTTAAAGTTTTCATTATACAAACCTTTGTAAAACGTGTCCACCCCCACGGGAACCAAGGGCTGTATTTTTAACATTTTTGCTACTGGTCCACCAGATATAGCTACATGCTAAATTTGGTAGCCCTACCCTTACGGTCAGAAACTAGAATAGCTTTTAGTTTTCAGTCTATAAGCCCATGTAAAACATGTAACCCTCTGGGCAGGTGAAATTTTGACCCAATGGCTATAATTGAGACAATATTGGTGGAGGTCTACCTGATGAAGCAACCTGCTGAACAGGCACAACATTTTGGGATGAGAAAATATTTGAATTTTTCACTATCATAAGCTCATTTAAAGTTTGTGATCCCTGGGGCAGGGCCAATTCGACTCCAGGGATATAATATTGTTAAGGAATATTTGTAAATAATCCATTAAAACATTAGTGTTTATTTGGTGTTCTAATCTTAGTAACAGTGTCAAGGTATTTCTAGTACTTTTGATGTTTTGTTCACAAAACATCATGTATGAGGAAAAGTCTGGAATGAATATTAATTTTCATAATTAGTTTGTAATTAGCGAATGATTTTAATCGATAGTAATATAGGTACTTAACTGTTTGTATAATGGGTCCATATCCTGGTCTCAAAAAAATATTGATGTTATTACTTCCATAATCCAGCGTATATGTTTAGTGGGAATTCCTCTGTGTTTTCTCGATAGTACTTCTGGAAGTTTCTAGGGGGTCAGAAAAGTGGTGAGATTGGTGTTTTCTAAATCGAATATTTTGACTGAGTGAAGTTTTCAAAAAAAAGAATTTAAAGATTGAATACTTGGCATCACCATTGAAACATACGCTGTCATTATCATCGTTGGATTCTCAGCTTTTGGAGATCTATAAGTATTGAGACCAGGAATTTTATTTGTTCTTCGTGACTTACCCGGTTTTTTGGATCAACGCAATAGTGATAGTTTAGGACAGTTTGAATTGCTTAGACTGTGTGAAGTGTAAGTAGGAATTTATCAATTGTATTATAAATTAATGTGTTTTGAATTATCATATTTTAAAACATAGTTTAGTTGAAGTCTTCTGTTCTTTTTGAATCTATCACACAGTCATTTAAGCCGTAACCATTCGGTATCTAAGACACCGTAATAACATGAATAAATTTAGTAGGCGTCCACTAGATAAAGCTAACTTCCAAATATGGTAGCCTTATGCTCTACGGTTGGAAACAAGATTTTTTTTTTTTTTCCATTAAATGAAGTCCATGTAAAACTTGTGGCCGACGGGACAGGGCCAATTTTGACCCAAGGGTGATAATCTCACCATTCTTGGTAGAGGTTTATTAGATAAACCTACTTGCCATATTGTAGCTCTAGGCCACACAGTTTCGGAGAATTATGGAATCAAATTCTTTGAAAAAATTCTGAGGAAGGTCATAGCATGATCATTTTTGTGAAGTTTGGCCGAAATTTTATGGTAGTTTCAGAGCATATCGTTGATATAAAAGTAGACGCACGTACGGATGGACAGAAGGACACGTCCGTATGCACGACGGAAACTAGGCCATGGAAGCTAAAAAGGGTAAAAATGACAGGAACAGCACTATTAGTCACACACTATGTTTCTCTCCGTCTCAGTTCAAAACTAGACAACGGGACATCGGTTTCCATTGTCTTCCCGTTGACCATTGCTACTCATTAGTTTGGGTAATTACTTTAGTTTTCGGAATTAGTTCTGAAACAAAGTTGTCAGAATTATTTTAGAAAATGAAAACTACAATTGAATCATTAGACTTTCATAACAAGTACAAATGTTTTCTAAAATGAAGAGTAAGGTATCGCTGCGTGACCATCAAACTTCAAAGTAATAGAAGTATCTCCCAAGATAATTTTGGCGCCAAAACTGTATCTATTTCATTACACGCATGACATTTCCACGGTGTTTCCGCGTTTGACATTTCTCTTTCCCCAAGAGCACGCTATCTAACATGTACATGTAGATTATCATAATTACCAATACACTTAATGTAATTAGTGTTAGGTTGCCGCTCCGAAAGATGACCGTAACATGGATACTCATCTGCGACCAAAAAACGGGTTAACCCGAGTTAGATTTCAGACACCTGTCATTATTTTCAGCCATGCCCTAGTCTCTTTTTTGTTTAGTTTTTTAACCGGAAGTGCTGGGCTGTTTACGATCAAAGAAACATTCTTCCGCAGTGGAAAGCAGATCTCAATTCCATTCGAGGAAATAACTTGTTATTCTTGTAAGTTATCCAAGGAAACTGGTAACTTTACTTGACTACTTACAGATAGCCCATGCTATGTGAAAAGAGGTTTTAATGTATATGCAAAACGTATCGACTTCGGTCAGCCTGCACAGTCCATGCAGGCTGACCTGAGTCGAAGCTGTTTACTGTTGGTCATTTTTTCGTGTCAAAGGAGCAGTGTACCTTGATTCAATAGGTAGTAAAATGGATTTTATGGATCTATAATTACTTGATAACTTGCTCGGTATAATGCATCACGGAGATTCATTTAACCCTCTTTTGCTAGAACATGGTTCAAATATAGTTCACATTTTGCTTTTTATAGGCGGAGTCCAAAGAGCAAATTACAATGCTCTGTGAAAAGGGGGTTTAATGCATTTTCAAAAGTAACGACCCATGTCAGCTTTCGCAGTCTGCGACTTCGAAACTTTTTTCTATTTGTAAATTTATATATGTTCAAGGACCATTCTACCTCATGATTCAGTTGGTTGTTAGAAACAAATGGAATACATGTATATGGATCCATAATCATGCGGAGATGCATTAAATCCCCCTTTTGTCAGAGCATGGTTCATATATAGTTCGCATTTTGCTTTTTTATGGGCGGAGTCCCAAGACCATAATTACAAAATATTGTAAGTAAAATTTAAATTCTGAATGCCCAGACTTACTGCTATCCTATTGGTCCATACGCTCCGTCTCGGAAAAACCAGATTGATGGTCTTGAACCGTTGAATTAGAATAATAAAAGAATGAGTTGATTAAACGACTCCTGGCTTCAAATTCTATTAGTTAGGCCTACTTTAATGTAATTTTGTAAAAGTGTAGGAGTATTGCATATGGATGTTGAATTAGTGACATGCAACAAGGCGAAATATTTTTTGCTTGGAAAAAGGCTTTGCGATTTAGGTCCTTTGATTTAATATCCTATTTGTTGATTTCTGTTGGTGGCAGACGTTTGAAAATGGGTTTGCTTATGATTAATGTTATCATACAATGTTGCGATTTCTTTTGCATATTCTATGTACTTCATTTATACGTGTGTGCATAAAATGGCAAGAAAAATAAGGCAAGCAATTCTATTCGTTTTAGAATGGTTAGCCTGGGCTTGGCTTGCCAAGCCCAAGGCTATAGTAATCGTATACCAAAATTTCAACCCCATCCACATGATCCGAGCAGTTACGAGTAAAAGTGAAAAGTACCGCTTGCAATGCATCTCACTACGCTGAAAGAAACGACCCCCAAAAATGATAAAAAATATTTTGGTTTGAACACCATAGTTAAGTTTAACTGTGAGAACAAAGAACTGTGAAAGATGCGCGATGTTAATCTAAGGAAAGTATTTGACTAAGAATTTCAAGTCCTAATGATCTTATTTACAAGTGGAAATTAGCGCACTGTAACACTGAAGAAACATTGGCAAATCCTTAGATGTAGTTACGGAATCGGCCGAGTAGTGACGAGTGATGTTGCCGAACAATACTCGGAATCTTTCGTCTTTCCTACTGTTTGACACAATGCGCATGACAAAACGCAGACGATGTGCTCTTTCCCCAAAACAGCTGAACATTTCAAAACCTCGTTAAGATTTATTTTCGCAAAATTACTGTGTTTCTCGTATCTAAAGGTATAAATATGTTTTCATTGGCCCAGTATGTACGATGCCTTATTTCTTCTTGTCAGAGTTGTTCCGATATCCTATGCCATCTCGGACCATGACAATTGCGACCCATTTTGGGCATTACAAACTTGGCACACAAAATCGAATATGTAATGTTACACAGGGTATAAAACTTTGTAATATGAGCCATGGCCAACCAGTTAAGAAGACCTAAATGGCGAGCGTGTTACATCAAAGATCAGACTTCCCATTAACTGCCATCTGATCTTGATGTTTGATCTCCTCCGCTATTTATCGATAATAAATTGCTTGACCTGAGATTAGCATCAGGTGGTAGGCGTTTTATATCGAAGATCATATTTATTACTCGGTGCAATCTGATCTTGATCTAAGCTGTCAATACGGGATATTTAACCCTTAGGCTTCTCAGCGCAACTCGATGCTGTTTTACGGATAGTGTAGGTTAAGGTCAGACTGCACAGAACGTGCAGTCTGATCTTGGATCTACATTGTCTGATACGATGAGTTATTTTCTACCAACAACAATTTTGCAATCGCCATGTTAAAGCAGATATAAGTGGCTTGAAAACTTCATCCATTGTATTGAACTATTTAACCCTTTACCAAACAATCCCAACTTTTAATGACCCTGAGAAAGAAGCCTTTTGAAAACATTGTGGGAAAAGGAGAAAAAATGCTGGTAATCAGCATTTCCTCCTTTTCCAATAATGTTTTCTACCCTTCCCGAAAAAGATTTAAATTTTTCAGTCACATTCATTTTGTCGTCTGCAACAGCTTTGAATTTGGACAGGTCTAAAATTTTGTCATTTGGTAAAGAGTTAAGGGTTAAGTGATAATAGGTACTGAAAGAGGTTTTTAACACACTGCTTACGGATCCATATTTTTACTGCCAGTTGTTGCAGACAAATTTGATGTTAATTCATTTATAAAGTTACTGTGTGCAGATGAACCGCTCCTTCCAAAATGATAGGAACATATTTCAAAGCTGATGAATTTTCAAAGGTGTCGGAGTGCAGGGCAATTCAAGACCGTCAATGTTAGTACTCATCTGTGTAAATCCACAATGTTACTAAGAATAATGTAAGAAAAATATTTTATCGTCCGATCATGCATTTGGTTCGAGGCTAGTTTGTCCAAAAACTATAGCTTAGCCGTGGGCATGTTCATCCCTGGGCTTTTTCATCCAGGCTTGTTTGTCCCACATTATTGCAACCTACTTTATTAAAATGAATTTTAAGTGAAACATGAATTAAAAAATCAAGTAACATCATATATCTACAATTAGGAAGATTTTTTTTTCTTTGATTAATGTCTGCGAATCACTGGTTTTCTTAGAATTTTCACCATCAGCAATGGGGGAACAATCTCAAATTTGTCACCATCATTGGCTACTTCTAAATGCCAAGATTACCAATCGTCAAAATTCAGAATTAAGGTAATATAAAAGCTCAGTGCTTGAGTGAGAGAGGATTGAATTGTGTCGTAATGACAACCATCAATCATCGAAAAAATTGGCTGAGCTAAGGATTCAAACCAGTGACCCCCCCCCCCCCCGTTCTCAAGTCTGGTACGTTAACGACTGTGCTAATGGAGCTTGACTGCAGTAATTGGTTTTAACTTTTTACCAAATGATAATTTTTTTTAGACTTGACCAAATTGAAAGCCTTTGCAAATGATGGAATTTGTCCCAGATAGGGTAGAAAGCATTGTGGGAAAAGGGGAAAATGCTAGTATTCATAAAAGCAGCAGTATCTTGAATCACTTCGAAAATGCAGATAATGAATTGAACAAGTTAGGAACAGGCCCAGTGTTCTTATATTTTAAAGAATCAAAGAGAATAGACAGCAAATTGCTTGTTTACAAAAAAGAGAGCCATTTTCTTTTCACCCCAAAAAGGACCATGTTTTGCTCAAAAATATTGACCATCAGCAAATCATTTTTATGCACCATGTCTTGGATAAAGTTAAAAGTAAAACTGTAGCAAACACCAATCATCTGAAGACTACATCTCTGGCCAAATCTTCACCACATTTAGTCCTAGTATTTGTCTTTATATTAATATTAATCCTTTACCACACAATCCTGAGTTTTAACAACTGTGATGAAAAAGGGTTTAGAAATTACTGGAGGAGGGGCTCAGGAGAAATTGCTGGTGACCAGTATTTTCTCCTTTTTCCACATTATTTTGCTACACTTTCCAATGTCAGCATTAGCATCACATTCGATTTGTCATTTGCAGTAGATTTCAATTTGGACAAGTCTAAAATTTTGTTGTTTGATAAGGAGTTCAGATAATTTTGACGGTTGTCACTATGCAAATATGAAAATTGGGTTAGCAAGTTTGTTTCCTAATTACAACGGTCACAAGTTTAAATTTTGGTCAATTTTGGTAAAAATAAATAGGTCACACAAGACAGATTACAATCACTCTTTTTTTTTTTGCAATAAATTAGAATTATCTTAGATGACTTCGAATGGTTTCTCCCCTGGTCACAATACTGACAACTTGTTTATACGAGTACTTTTGAGACCATATTTTGATTACATGAACTGAGTTCATATTCACCAACTTTTCTTAAGAACGTTCTTTGTCTTATTCTCCAAGATTTTCAAAATTTGAAAGTAAACCACTACTTCTGATTGGCTAAACCAGACGGTTTAGCCAATTAGAAGTGTTACTTTCAAATCTAGAAAATTCAGGAGAATAAGACTGAGAAAGTTCTTAGGAATGGTAAGTAAATAGAGATCCTGATCTGTCCATCTATCTTAATAGTATACCATGCAAATTTCCATGTGTGTTTACAGCCAAGACAAGACACGTGGTTCAGTCTATTAAATACAAGGCTTGAAAGCCAAGTTTGCTGAGCTCTGCCTATTTCTTTCAGACAATTGATGATAGTCATGGGAAGAGGATTCAACCCCTCTCACTGCTATATATTTTTTTCAACTATGTTTATGTGGTAAAGTAGCCAGTGGCTTAAAAAGTACAAGTCAAACCAATTCTAGGAATGCATGTATAGGTGCACTGGCCTTTGCAACATAATTGAAATAATGTTGAAAATAGTGTTAAACCATAGAAGCAAGTTTTGGTCCAAATTTACTAAAAATTGTTAGGCCAAAATTTTGTCTAGATAATCTTTTTGACTTTACAATACCGGTAAGTTCATTTGTATACATTTCAAAAGCAGTATAAGCATGGAAAATCCTAAAAGGATATCAACCAGGTTACCCTCCCGCCCAATTTCAATGAAACTTGGTCAAAATGTTAGATTTTACTGTGTTTTAGGGTAGCTTTGGCTTTAAATTGAAATTGGGCAGAATATTTGTAATTTTAAACTAACGTTTCCCTAAAACACAGTGAAATCTAACATTGAAATTGGGCAGAATATTTGAGTCCAGCCCCTGTAGCTCAGTTGGTAGCGTACAGGACTTGAGAGCAGTGGGTCGCTAGTTCCATCCCCGGCTGGGCCAATTTCTTTCCAAGGTTTGATGATAGTCAATGCGACAGGATTCATTCCTCTCTCCGCTGATCATTGTTTTGATGACGGTTATGTGGGAAAGCAGCAAGTGGCTTGGAAAGAATACTGTGCGTAGTACTGGTAAAAGAAACTCAAGGAAAGCATGGATAGGTGCACAGGCTGCCGTGAAATAACTGAAATAATGTTGAAAAGGGTGTTTAACACTATAAATAAATAAATCAATCAGAATATTTGCCTTGATAAATATTTCAGACAAATTTAAAATGAATCATATCGGGTCAAAGAGTAGGTCACTGGGGAAAATATTAGGAAAACCTTGTTTGCACTCAGAGATAAAATTTAATTTTCATTTAGATACTCTTGAAAATTGGTTGGATTTTTTGTCTTAATGACATCTCGTACAAGTTTGATACAAGTTGGTTTCTTTAAAAAAGAAGCCAGGAGAGGTCAGCATCAATGTTTTCAAATAGCTTATCGCTTTTAATTTCAATATATTTTGGTACATGTAAACGAATAAGTAAGTAATTATATGATTGCCGCTGTGTAAAAAAGAGAAACCTCTTATGCCTTACATGACATACACGTGACCTTCTTCCAACGTTTTCAAGTCGCGTGATCTTTTCCCGCGGTGTTCTCTTTTCTAACGAAATTCTTTTTTTGTATATGTAGCTTTACTTGTTTAATGAAAAAATACAACTATTGGAAAAGTCATTTGCAATCAAATCAATATAACAAATCCTTTTTGAAATCCGTCATATAAAAACAAAACATGTCTATTTCCTATTTCAATTTTTTGACTTCGGTTTATTTATAAAACCATGACGAAACAGACTGTGTACCAGAACAATTTCGCAGAAATGCATGGAGTTAGGCAGCAATTTCTGAGGCAGTCTGCCTTTTAAACTCACCACTGTTGGAGAGGTCTGATGACTTCTCCAATTAGTTTGTGTAGTATCAAAAAGTAGGTCACTTGTATGAATCAGAAAAACGTTGTGAGCGCCATATAGGTCACATTTATCAGCAGTAAGCCTATTCCTTTTTGCATGCTGCTCATTTTGATTGGTAGCATGAGCCTTTACAAATTTACGTTTTTCCATTCTGTTGTCAATTCTACAGACTGTCAGTGTGAGACAATGTAGAGATATTTCCATTAGTCTGTACAAATGTGATCCAGAAGTTTCAAGCCTGTGCAGATGTGATAGAAATTTTGAGCTTCTGGGCCTCTTCTTTCTTCTTCTTCATCCCTTCAGATGGCCAGGCTTTCAGTGCCTTTGGCGCTTTGATTTTTAAAATCGTTTCATTTAACAGCAGATACCAGTACCTTTCAAAAAGGTTACTAAATTCAGAATCTACATAATTATTCTTAAAAGCTAAACGAAGCTGACAGAACGGGCAGTCTGATCTAGGATCTTTTTCCACAATGAATCCAGCAGTTTTTCTCTGCAATGATCTAAATAGCGCGCACATACATTCATTTACTTTTTTTACATTTATATGTTAACCCTTTACCTGACTACCCAGTTTTAACGATACTGAGAAAAATGACATTCGAAAACATAGTGAGAAAAGGAGAAAATGCTGGTAACCAGCATTTTCTCCTTTTCTCACAATGTTTTCTAAACTTTTTTTCTAAAAAAAATCTACAGCATCACCGACGTTGAATTTGTCGTTTTCAGATACTGTCAAAATTAATGAATTTAAAACCTTGTAGTCCGGTAAAGAGTTAAGACACGCGGGATAACGCCTGACGAGTGAGCACCCATCGGGTTTCCCTCTTCTAACGACACTACAAAGATTGCTGTCAGTGACGCATGATAGATCAGTTTGACATGTAGTACCATCTCAATGAACCATCAATCAATTTATCAATTACAGAAAGGTCCGAGTGTGTTCTACATTCATAGTCAAGGTTTCCACATGCGAGAATGTTGGTTTTTTTTTTTGTTTTGTTTTTGTTGTTGTTATTGTTATTGCTGTCATTATTGGTAGTGGTTGATTTAATGGTGTTTTATGTCGCTTTCAACTGTTTTAATTGTATCACGGCGCCAGCCCACTTGTATGTCTTTATTGTCACCAGTTTTAGTACCGAGCCAGAGGTGTCTTGTTCAAGGACAGTCTCACGTAAACTCAGTGCTTCGATTGAGGATGGAACCTCGGGAATTTTCTCCTTTTCTAACAATGTTTCCTACCCTTTCAGAGACAGACCTCGTCATTTGGGCCAGATTCAATTTGGCATCTGCAAATGTTTTCAATATGGTCGAGTCTAAAATTTTGTCGTCAAAATCTTTACCGGCTTTTCTTTTACATCAAAGCAAAACAAAATGTGGCAGTTTTTTTTTTCATCCGTTTGCCTGTTTTAACGAAATAAACTGTGAAAATACAAAGATCATTATGAATTGTCTCTCTCGGCGGAGCTTGATTTTGAAACGATTTTGTTCGAATTAGAAAACAAATAGCGAAGAAAACGAAGAAACTCGTCAGCAAACGCGGTATCTCGGTACCCTTCGGGATGTTATGTTTTTCATTATTTGGAAATACTCGGTTTCTTTCGTAACAACGTAATTAGTTCATCAGGCATTGAAAGCCTACGGGGGTTTCCTTGTGGCAAAATACCGCGTATTTCAGTCTATAAGTTTTGTTTAGAATGATTTTGTTTAATCAAATAAAACGTCTGTTTTCGAAATTTTCGTGAGCTTTTCAGTCTCAATAAGGTTTTAATTCATTAATTGTCAGGTACAGGTCTTCAACTATTCAACGGTCTGATGAGATTACAGAAGCAATGTGCCAAAGGACCATTTAAGAATTATTCAGTTTCCATTTCGCTGGCACACTGTACTAATTTTCACGTGTTGCAGTGTCTTCTTTTCCTTGAACACACATCAATCGTATCGTAACTCGATAATCCGTTTTAAGATCTTCCTTCACATACGAAAAGTCTACATTCTGTTGTGCACTGTATATCATACAATCAGAGAATGGCCGAGCCTGATAGCACCGTCGGTAACGTACAGGACTTGATACAAGGGGGTCGCTGGTTCGAATCATCGGTCGATTTCTTTGCGCGGATTGCTAATAATCATTCCGACAAGATTCATTCCTCTCTCATCGCTGATCATTGTTTCGACGATGGTTATGCTGGAAAGCAGTCAGTGGCTTTGGAATATTGTGCAAAATACTGGTAGAAGAAAATCCAGGAATACATGGATAGAGAATAGATGAGAAAGTAGAATAAAAAAAAAAGTTTGTGAAAATAACCTGGTAGAAAATGTATATACAATAATATACATGAAATAAATAAATGAATAAATAAAAAAATAAATAAATAAAAAGTGTGAGGTGGTGGTATTAGAGAAGATAGACTTTAACTATGTGTATATACATGTACAAGTATTTATCTGTCTTGTCAGGCTTGTGAAATGTTCTTCTTTGTTTCCTTATGTACATAATGGTATTGTCTGGTTTACTTAAAATCTAAAACGTATTTAAAATATATTGATTGCATTTCTGCATGCCATCGAGCTCGACACAACACCTGAAAGCATGATGAGGCAAGGAGCATTTGTTTATAACAAGCACATTTTATAACAACCTTGGCCAGCCCGCATAGTGGTAGAGTGTAGGACTTTACTTTCAACGTCTAGTCTTGGGTCCCTTGAGTGTGTTGGTTCGAGCCCTACGGCTGGCCCTCTAAATTTAATAATTGTCTTTCGGGTGAGACGTTAAACCGGGGTCCCACGTGACGGTGCTATACACCGATTTAGGCGTAATTTAGGATGGGTTTCGTCGTTTATCTTGCACTATACCCCGTGACAAAACTAACAGCCTTCATGGGGGCGTCGCCCGTATGGGCAGCCGGTGGCGACGATAAATAAACGGAATATCAATCAATTTGTAGTTGGAAGACATATGGGGATGTATTGTATGTACATAACATTATGTCAAATGACTTTTTTTCTATTAAAAAAAAAAATAGTAGATTTGAATTAAGTTTTAGCGCCAAGTATACAGACTCGGCCTCTTCTGAACGGTTGAAATCACAATCCACAGAAACACGTGAATTTTAAAGCTTGATTTAAGAAAGTGGACGGTATATATGAGCCATGCTCTGTGAAAAAGGGGCTAAATGGATCTCATTGATGCATATTACCGAGCAGGACATTATATAATTCTGGACCCCCAAAAATACATTTCGTTCACAATCGACTGGCTCATGAGGTATACTAATCCTTTGACATGCAGAAAATTTACAAAAAGCAAAACGTTTCGGCCCAGCTAAGCCTGCGCGGACTGCGCAGGCTGGCATGGATCGATACTTTTTTTTTTTTTTTTTTTCAAATGCACTAGGCTCTCTTTTCAGAAAGCATGAATCATATCCAAGTTCATACTGCACGTTCTGTACAGACTAATCTTGAGTTATCCCGTCTGCAAAAGCCCCTATTTTCCACCGATGGTGCAGACAGGGTTTGTCAAAATTCTATATGTTAGAATTTTAGCACTAAAAAAACGAGCCGAGAAAATGGAACTCTCAAGATTTAGTATACTAGTGTATGAGCTAGGCTCTTGCAAAAGGAGGTGTGATGCATATTCGTGATCCATTGTAACACGTACGTCATCAGATGATTGCGGATTTGTAAAATTCATTTTGTCAAACAAGTCTGAATTCCGGAGATAGAATGGTCCTATGAAATGCAGAAATGTTACCAAGAACAAGAGGGTTCGACCCATGTCAGCTCGCGCAGTCCGCGCAGGCTGACATGGGTCGATATTTTTCGCCGATGCACTAAGCCCCTTTTTTTTTCACAGAGCATGGCTATATAAAAATGGTTTCGACATTTCTCGAGGTTTACAAATATATTTTTGTTGCAGTTTAACATGGATTTGGTCAAAGATCAACATTAGCAAGCGGACGGTGCAGATCTAAGATCAGACTGCACGTTTTGTGCAGTCTGATCTTGATCTACGCCATCCGCAAAGGGTGTCCCAGGCGACACTGGCAGTAAAAGAATTAAACCTTTACAACGTTGAGGTTGACAGGCCTTTGAAACCCTTGCGGAAAAAAGAGAGCATGGTGGTAAACAACATTTTTTCCTTTTCCCACAGGATTTTCTACTTTCTACCCTTGAAAAGAATGTTTTTCGTCTTTTAAGCTACATTTAAATTTTCGCCTGCAGTTACTTTCAATTTGAAAAAGGTCTAAAGTTTTGCCTTCTGTTAAAGGGTTTCATACGGCTAGGATCACGGATCAGTAAAGATGGCCACGGGTATAATAATTCTGCTATGATCCAAAGTTACGATCAAATCTTCGAAAAAAGCACGGACGACGGGAAGAGTGCCTAACCACCATAAAACGCCAAGATAATCTTTTATGGTAAATAGATTTTGGGTTGAATCGCCACCAAGGGCCCAGTAACTGTAGAACGAATGTAAATGGGGTGTCATTTCTTTGAGAGAATTAATCATCTTATTTGTACCAAAAAACGAGAGATATAAAAAGTCATTGATGGTATCAAATGGTATCGAATCTTGGTGTATCAATCACAACTTGAGTTGCGTTTTGTGGGCTCTGTAGATCGAGATTAGACATAACAAAACGTGTTGTCTGATCGTTGGTTTGCTATGTATTACCTGGCAGGTAATCCTAATATTTTCACTGGACGAGGACTGTCACTTGATACAGTAACATAGTACGTTTATTGCTGAACATTGGGAAAGAGATGGCGGTACTGAAACAAAATTGAGTGCAAGTAGTACTTTGTCATGTGGGTGTTCAATAAACCGTGAAGGTAGCAATAATTGGATCAACTTCTGGCCCTTAGCAGAGAGCATCAACATGGAGCTTCACTAAGCGTCAAAAAGCACCGAAAAACTTTTTTTTTTTATTGTGGAAATTTACTCGAACTATCAGTACATCTTATTACAGTCTGTATCTGTATTGCCGAACTGTCTCTCGAATATTTTTGCGTTTTTCTGTCATTTGCATGATCTTAAAAGACTTGTTTGTTTGCCTGTTTGTTTGTTCGTTCATTTTAAGTCTCACCAAATCTATCACCACCGGTGATGATCGAACCCAGATCTGTAAGTCACAAATCCACCGCTCAGCCATGCACAACCCCTTGATAATTCAAAAACTGCTGTAATAAAAAAAGTTCGACTTATCAATGTAGACGCGTTATAGAAACTTCTCTTGAAATTTCATTATTCTTACAGTTAAAGAAAAGGGTTCAGTGATATATACATGCGCCATGCTCCGTGCAAAGGGGCCTTAATGCATCTGCAAAAAGTATCAACCCACGTCAGCCTGTGCAGTCTCCACAGGCTAACCTGTCTGAATCTTTTTTCTATTGTTCAATTTTCTGCATGTCGAAGGACAATCCAAGATTCTGTAAGTTGTTATACAAAATAGATTTTGTGGATTCAGAATACTGTGATGACTAACTTGATATAATGCATCACGGAGATGCACTAAGTCCCCAGGGCATGTCAAACAAGAAAGATACGCTTGGTCTACGTCGTCGCGACGAAAGCTACATCAGTCGCCATCGGTAGTGACAGAGTTATAGTTCTTGTCTGTCGGTATTTATGGCAGACCCAGTAACATACTTTATTAGTTGTCCAGTCAGGTGGCAGGGCACTTGGAAACTTGTTCACAGCTGTGGCGAATTATATCGCAACGAGCCGAAGGCGAGGCGGCGAAATGATTCGCTACAATGAATATATTATATACTATAACGAATTTATTATAATGCAAAGTTTTACCATATCAACGTGTATTCAAGTGAAATTTCCCTTTTTTATGGTCTCACAAATCGGGTACGCTAACGAAATCGAATTTCACCGCGATAGACATTCGACTTTTTTTTATTTAACATGGATTTAAATAGCTCTTAGGGAAGTAATTATTCATTTTATGATTTGTTGTCAAAAGTAAACGACCATTAGTTGTTTCAAACGACCTGTAGTTTATCAATTATCCTTTTAACGTTACAATGGACGCTGCCATCTTTGATTTTGCTTTGCTGTACTCTGCGGGCTGCCAGTGTCCAGTAATAAATATTCGGAGCATATCATCCAATCAGACCGCGAGAAATTTCTTAGTAGTATAATAATACTTTTTGTCTTTGCATTCATTTATTAACATTATTATCCTTGAGTTAGTGTCTAGGTAACTGAATAGGAAACACGTTATGAATAACAAAATGCGAGAACCCGGGGCTACCTCCTTATCCTTAAACTACCGGTAGACATCAGAAGTCTAGGAACAGAGCGTCGGCCGCTCACATAAAAGATTACGAGTTCGAGTTCCAGTGATGAGCAGGGTCAACTTTTAGAAACACCCACATTAGTGCAGAAGTACTGACTAAAGTTTCAAGGAAGTAATAATCATCGAGAGTGACTTAGATTTAACTCTTTCACTGTTAATGTCGCCTCGGGTAGCTTTTGCGGTCGGTGTAGATCAAGATCAGACTGCACAAAACGTGCAGTCTGATCTTTGATCTACACCGCCCGCTATCTGATGCTAAACCTACAGCAAAATTATCATCAGTTTCAATGAAAACATACTTTTAGACCTCCGCGAGCAGTCGAATCCATTTAGTTGGCCGCGAAAGAGCTAAATAAGTTGGAGAACTTTCACAATCGATGCAAGATATTAAACGAACCATGTTCTGTGAAAATCGGGCTTAATGCATCTCCAAAAGGTTTCGACTCATGTCATGGGTCGAAACTTTTCGCTATTGGTCAATTTTCTGTATGTCAAAGGACGAGTCTACCCCATGATTCAGTCGATTATTAGGCAAAATGGATGTCAATGGATCCATATATATGTGTATCTCTGTACTAGACAGCAAAATATTTGACTACCAAATCGAAAGCATTTTCAGACTTATGATTACAGTAGAAGACATAGCCCAAAAGACGATTTCTGTCTTTGTAAAAATGTAAAAAAAAAAAAATGCAGAAATAGGAGAAAGTGCTGTTTACCAGCATTTTCTTCTTTTTCTACACTGTTTTCAAAAGCCTTCATTTTCATGGTCGTGAAACACGAGATTGTTTGGTAAAGAAGATACTAGTATTCAAATTAGTCAGGTAGAAGTGTCGGTGAGACTTTTCGTTTTGATTGGTATGAAAAATGCATGAATTATTATGCTTTGTCACAATAGAATACCAAATGTATATAAAGAAGAGGAGTGAGTGACAGAGAGAGAGAGAGAGAGAGAGAGAGAGAGATTTATAACAAAATACGGCCCCTGGCTCCTTTCGAAATAGGATTATTGACATTACGCAATATATTGCAGCTTTATTGCACGAAATAAAATCTACCGGATCCAGATAACAAGAGCTTTGAAATATCCGTAGACAGAACAACTTGAGGCGTGCTCTGTCAAAAGGGGTATAATGCATCTCTGTGATGCATTGTACCAAGCAAATCATCACATGATTATGGATCCATAAAACCATTTTGTCTAACAACCGACTGAATCATGAAGTAAACTGGTCCTATGAGCTGTATGGAATTGACCGAAAGCAAAATGTTTCGACCCATGTCAGCCTCCAGGGACTGCATG
This sequence comes from Tridacna gigas, assembly GCA_945859785.2. Taxonomy (NCBI): domain Eukaryota; kingdom Metazoa; phylum Mollusca; class Bivalvia; order Cardiida; family Cardiidae; genus Tridacna; species Tridacna gigas. The sequence continues at coordinate 27,933,057 of OX244041.2, forward strand.
GGCTGACATGAGTCGATCCTTTTTTGCAGATGCATTAAGCTCCCTTTTCAAAGAACATGGTTCAATTATATGCGCTCTCGCATCAGAAACGCTCAAAGACGGCGCGTGCTATAGCATAGTTTTATGGCCGTCACCTCCGTATTGATTTAGAATACGAAGAATGTCAAGTTTATGGTTGGTATATTTCGCCATGAGGTATAATAAAGAATTTATGCTTGGTGCAGAATTTCTTTAGACATATTTATGTGCAGCTTTCACGTGGGGGTGTTCAAAATAAAATGAGTCATGCTCTGTGAAAAGGAGGCTTCATGCATCTGCGAAAAGTATCGACCCAGGTCACCCTCTGCAGTCCGCGCAGGCTGACCTGGGCCGAAACTTTTCGCTATTGGTGAATTTTCTGTATGCCAAAAGACCAATCTACCTCATAATTCAGTCGGTTGTTAAACAAAATGAATTTTATTGATCCCTAATTATGTGACGTCTTACTTGGTATGATACATCACGGAGATGCACCAAGCACCCTTTTGCCAGAGCATGTCTCGAATTAAAGTTCCTGTAGAAATGTTTCCAGCATTGTTATTGAAGTTCTATGTCCGTTTTCATCAACCGTTATGAGCTGCATATTAACCCTTAGCCTGCTAAGCGCGACTCACTGACCTTTTTGCGGACAGTGTAGATCAAGATCAGACTGCACAGAACGTGCAGTCTGATCTTAGATCTATACTCTCTGATAAGGAGATATTTTCCCAACCCCCATGACCTTGAAATACCAGCATTTTGGTTTTTACCATCGGCTTGAAAGTTTCATTTAACCCTTTACCAAACGACAATTTTTTAGACCAATCCAAATTGAAAGCATTTTCAGACGACAAAATAAATGTGACTCAAAAATTGAAATTTGTTTTGGGAAGGTTAGAAAACATTGTGGGAAAAGGAGAAAATGCTGGTGACCAGCATTTTCTCCTTTTCCCACAATGTTTTCAAAGGCTTCTTCTTCAGGGTCGTTAAAACCTGTGATTGTGTGGTAAAGGGTTAAGTTACTTAGCAGGATAATTCAAAATCAAGAAAGCACCGCAATTTTGACTGACCAAACCATTTGGTTTAGCTAGTCAAAAATTGCGTTTCTTTGAATTTTAAAAGATGGTGGAAGATTTGACTGAGAATGTTATGGATAATAATTGGTGAGTAGGGGCCCTTAACTCTTTACCAAACGACAAAATTTTAGAGTGGTCCAAATTGAAAGCACTTGCAGACAATTTAAATATGGCTTAAATGATGGAATTTGTTTTTGACGGGTTAGAAAACAGCAGGAAAAGGAGAAAATGCTGGTTACCAGCATGTTCTCCTTTTCCTACTATGTTTTTCTCCTTTTCCTGCTATGTTTTCAAAAGCCCATTATGTTAGGGTCGTTAAAAATTGAGACTGTGTGGTTAAGGATTAAACTGGAAGCGTGTTATCGATCTTCGTATCAAAAGTCTATTGAACGATTGCAGAAGATACATTTGGTGCAATTTTATAGGGATCCTGTAATTTTCCATTGTTTCATCCCCGTTGACACCGAGCCACTAAATAGCTCAATATAACTGTTATTACAGTATAACATGGTCGATAAGTTTTGCAAATGCATCCAGCCCCCCTTTTTCACAGAGCATAGCCCATATGATTTTGGTATTATCATTAGCACCGAACAATTTTGCATTTTGTCACAATGTTTTACATCTATTCGCACTTCAAACCTTTTTCCATGTCTAATATCCATACATGTATCTAAAGTTATCAGCTGCAAAAAAAAAAAGCATTTCCGGAAGTGATTGGTTTAAACGATAGACCGCTCATCTAAAAAACGAAATGGTAATCGAAAGCTGGACAAGCTAACCAGAATTTGTTCTTCAAATGATGTTCTCCATCAGTCATTATGTGACTGTACGTCTTGCATTAAAAACCTTTCAGATACAAAACTAACCAGACACTAAAGCGGTAAAAAGCCGTCAAGATCACTGTACTCGGACTTCTTCCTTGTTTACTATAGAGAATGTCCATAGAGTAACACATCTGTACTTTCTCGCCCGGCGATTGATAACGATCTATTTTCGTTTTATATTATATCCCCATTGATAAAGCTTTGGGACAGTAGGTGCAATTTGATAATTTCCTAGATTTATTCAACGTAACAGTGAAAATTCTATATCAATCTCCTTTTCTGTCACACAACACACGAGTAGGAAACCATCAATCAAAGTATTTGTGTTTGCTATCGAGCAAAAAACATACTCCCAAAGGGACTTTACTAGCATTGTCAATGGCATTGCCGTTCTTACATGAAGTATTCAATAACCTTAAAGCTATTGCTAAACCTTAGCACCGTGTGTAAACCAAATTGAGCCATGCTCTAGCTAACGGGGACTTGATGCAACTCCATGATGCCTTATACCAAGCAAGTTATCACATAATCATGAATCCATAAAGTTATTTTTTTCTAACAATCGACGGGGTCATTAGGTCTAATGGTGTTTGGACATACAGAAAATTTACAAATGGCAAAAAAGATCGACTCATGTCAGCCTGCACGGACTGTGCAGGCTGACATAGACCGATACTTTTTGCAGATGCATTACGCACCTATTCACAGCGCATGGCTTAATTGATTTTGCTGGTAGTTCACGAGTAAAAAGAGACCAGACCGCACAGACTTTACTGTATGATTCAGAATCGTCACATTCCGATCATTGTCTTTATATATTGTCTGTATATGAGGGTTAACAACAGTCTTTAAAATCTAAAATTTAGAGTATTTTGTCGTTAAGTGAAATGTCCAGTCCTTTTCTTTTGTCTGTAAAAAAAGCAACTTAATTTGTGCAAAGAACACTTTGGGTAGTGGGCGTTATATGTGCAATAAGTTTCTTTTTATAAGACGAAATCTAGCGCCATCGCACCTTATTAGATAACGTAATCGACTCCTGTTATTGACCATGTGACATTTTCACAAGCCTTAGCGAAATTCTTGCTAGAAATCTAAAAAAAATTCCCAAAGATGCTGCGTATCAGGTTAAGAAAATTCCATAGAAAAAAATAGTTTCCTCTTTCTTATTCACAGACGGTTTGCAGTGTATAGCCTAACTAAATTCGCTAATAAAACATTTCTTTTTAATATTTGAGCCATACTCTGTGAAAAGGGGGCTTCATGCATCTGCGAAAAGTATCGACCCAGGTCAGCCTGCGCAGTCTGCAGGCTGACCTGGGCCGAAACTTTTCGTTGTTGGTCAATTTTCTGTAGATCCAAGGACCAGTCTACCTCATGATCATTTTGGTTGTTAGAAAGAGTGACTATTATGGGTCCACAATTATGTGATTGCTTGATTGGTATCACGGAGATGCATTAAGCCCCCTTTTGCCAGATCGTGACTCATCTATATATGGGCCATACTCCGACGAAAGAGGGCTTAATGTGTCTCCGTGGTGCATTAAATTAAGCAGGTCACGACATAGCCATGGATCCATAAAACACATTTTGTCTAACAACCGACTGAATCATGAGATGGACTGGTCCTTTGTCATTCAAAAAATTGACCAGTACCAAGAAGTTCGAACTGCGCACTGACCTGGGTCGAGGATGCATTAAGCCCACTTTACACAGAGCATGGCTCGTATCACTTTGGTATTATTATAAAAATCTGAATAGGCCCCACAAAAATCTCTCCCCTTCAAATTTTTAAAAAAAAGAAAGGGGGCTGGAAGGACATTTTCCCGGGGGATTCTACCGTTTCATACATGACTTAACAATAATTCTTCATTCGAAATCGATGAAAAGACGTTTAACGTTGGAATGCTAATCGCGACAGAACGTGCAGTCTATTCTTGGATCTACACTGTCCGATAAGAAGATATCTTTCCATCAAAAATACCTCTGAAACAGGAAAATTTGGATTTTTACCATCGGTTTGAAAGTTGCATTTTACTTATTTAGCAGGATAAGGGTTACGCCAACTTTACACAGAGAATGGATCATATAACCTTTGCATTATTATAATCAAAGCGATGAAAGCGCTGCTGAGGTGGGATGCGTTTAATTCTGCTCAAATTGAAATCTAACTGTTAAAAGCAAGCAGACATTTAAAGAGCTGAGACGTATCTCTCTTATAAATCTCAGAGCAAACTAACAAATTTCTCTTTTTTGTGTGTGAAGGGAAGGGAGTTTAATAGAATGTCAAAATGAAACGATGTGAGAAGTATTATTAAGCAATATCTAGACAAATAAGGCAATCCTATTTAAAGAAATTACCACAAGAATTCTCATGGTGCTTCTAAGCTTTCCGTGCCACTTGTTGACGCTTCTTGACGCTATTTGTTGGAACTGATACATAAATGCGTATACCTACGCATGCCTCATGGTAGTCTGTTCTAACACTGTTTTTTTTTTGTGTGTGTTATGATAATGGTGTATTTGTTTACATATTTATCGTCGAAGTCCTATTGTTAACGTTTCAGTCATGCCTTGATGCCAAAATGAATAAAATGCTTTCTCATTAGTACTATTTTTTCAGGTAATGATTTTGAGATGTTAGGTACCCCAGAATCAGATTCTTTAGGTTCAATTTCCCACATGGTAAATCTTAGCTGGGATGCTTCGCACCCCACCTCAAAAATCTGAATAGGCCCAACAAAAATCTCTCTCCTTCAAATTAAAAAAAAAGGGGGGGGGGCAGGAAAGACATTTTTCCAAAGGATTCTACCGTGACCTCACACTAATTCTTCATTCGAAATTGATGAAAAGACGTTTAATTCATTTATTTGATTGAAAGACGCAGTTCAATTACCACTATTACATTAGAGTGTGGGACCGATCTCGTTCATGTAGAAAACGAACATGCAAAAGTATCTATTTTTTTCCGGTAATAGAATTGTTCTCCCCTTTCTTGCTGAAGACAGTCTTCTTTCTTTTTTGCCGACCGTGAAGATTCAAGATCAGACTGCACAGAACGTGCAGTCTGATCTTGGATCTATACTGTCCGATATCTTTATTTTTCTACATATTCTGACGCCCCATATAACTTGGTATATCGGGGTACTTTATAACTATTTTTTAACATATGTATGTCACATCGATTGACAAAACAAGTTTTTGCAACTTGCACTAATTTCTCTCGATTATGCGTCCTGGAAACCACGCCATTACTCGCACCAAATGTGTGGGCCAATAAACAGTTGCAAAGTTTTCATTCGCTTCGGGAATCGAACTGGGGACAAACGAGAACGACGCTCAGCCTTCCGACCACGGACACCACAAAATTCTGTAACTGACTAAATATTCCTGTTTAACTAAGTTTGTGCTCGAAGTGTTTATCTCTAGACATTAACCCATTGCCGCACAATGCCGACTTTTAACGACCTTAAGAAAGAAGACTTTTGAAAACATTTTGGGAAAAGGAGATAAATACTGGTAACCAGCATTTTCTCCTTTTCCCACAACGTTTTCAGTCCTATCCGAGACAACTTCCACAACTTTAGCCGTACATTAAATCTGGCTTTGGATGTGGACAGGTCTAAAGTATTGTCGTGTTGTAAAGGGTTGATAAGAAATTTTCTTCGGCATAAAGCATTATTAACAAAGTGTAAATTCAAAACTTTTTCCCACAACAATATCAAACAACAACAGAAAAAAGACAATTTAGACTCCCAAGATCCATTTGCACGTTTGTGCAATCGGAAATTAGGGTATACACTGTCCGAAGAAAGCACCCCAAATTTTCTTGAAACGTCTAAAGGGTGAACTGTCAGTTTGATGAACGTTTTTTCTCTCTAATCGTCTCGCTAATTCGATCTTGATTAATTTCGAACGTTTGAACGTCAACTGTGCGTTCCGAATTGAAGTTAACTGCGTTACTCGGAATTTAATAGTAATGGAATAGCCTTCTAATGAGAGAATGCGGCTCGTCTTTAAGATAAGTGAGAAACTATGTCAAGCAATTAGAATAGAATAGAACGAATCTTTCATTTTCGCCCAGATGTAATTCGTTCGTCTGTCTGTTCATTCGTTCGTATGTTTGGTGTTAACGCCGTTTACAACATAATTACAGATATATCTCGGCGGCCAGTTTACCAATCCATGCTTTCCTGGAGTTTCAGTTACCAGTACTTAGCACAATATTTTCCCCAACCACCAGTTGCTTTTCCACAAAACGATCGTCGAAACAACGATAGGCGATGAGAGAGGAATGAATCCTTTCGCAGTGACTATCATCAGTCCTCGGACGGAAATTTGACGAGGTTGGGATTCGAACCATCAGCTCCCTGATTTCGATTCCTGTATGCTACCGGCTGCGACACAGGGCTCGACCCAACATTAAGCAAATGTACGTTGAGGGCAATCGGTCTATGTTATATGAATAAACCAAACGACACCCCCTTTCTCGCATTTTATGCCAAGCCCTGGTAGCGCGGTCTGTTGCCTACAGGACTCGAAATCAGGGAGCCGAATCCGGAGCTTGGCCAATTTCTTTCAGAGGATTGATGATAGTCACTGCAAAAGTATTCATTCCTCTCTCACCGTTGATCATTTTTGCGACGATGGTAATTTGGGATAGCAACCAGTGGCTTGGGAAAAATACTTTGCGAAGTACTGGAAACAGAAACTCCAGGAAATCATGAATATGTGAACTGACCGCCGCGATATGACTGAAATAATGTTGATCTATCAATCAGTCAATCTACGCATGTTATCAATGGATGGACTGGTGCATAGTATAAATTATGGAATACAAGGAAAGCTGGGAGAAGGCAACCCCTTCCTATTAGTCCTCTATATTTCATGTCTTCCGTAATTTTGATCGGCCTAGATCTATAGATAGATAGAAATTAAAAAGGAAAGAAGAAAAAGCAAAGTGGCAACAGGAGAAACTGAACGTTACGAGCAATTTCTGTTTTTGTTGCATTTTTCCCCATTTTTTCATAAATTCGTGGTATTCGTGTGTTTCAATTCAATTTTCAATTTGGGTTGGCGAGGAGTTTACTGTTTATGATCAATTTCTCCTCCAGACACAATTTCTTAAGTGGTCAACTGTACGACGAAAAAGAAAACCTTTGCATGTGAAAATAAAATAACCAGACATAAATATTCTATTTTGCAGGCTAGCGGTACGGACAAAGGAGATGCAATAGTTTCCTCCAAAGATGACGTCAAGCTAGACACTTTTGACCCGCAAACTTCCGGCGTAGATGGCGTTCTAGAGAACAACGCGTATGAACATAGCTTAAAGAAAAGGTACATCAATGGTCTTACTGGGGACAACGACATGGGGTATCCGGGGTACCCCGTGGGGTTCGGCTATTTCCAGGACGCCTATCAGGATGTCCCGGAAAAGAGACACGCCTCCCGATGGGCGTTGATTCACAGAAAACTGGCGGAGCTGGAGAACAACAAGCGATACAATTATTATCCCATGGATTCTGAAATCAATGACGACAAACGCTCGCCCAGCCGATGGAGGCTTATTCACAACAGACTCAAGCAGTTGCAGAAAAGAGATGTCAGGCAGAATTACGCCCTTTTGAACGAATAAAAAGTATATAAATATCACCTTTAGTGTTTTAGAAAATCAAAGTCAAAAATGTAACATGTACTTCATGATTTTCAGTGCTTGTTACACTATCATATGAAATAAGTTATTATATCTTTTGCCTTTCATTATGACACTTAACTCTGTTAGCGCCATAGGTGAAAACGGGACTTTTGTAGACGGCATAGATTATTATCAGACTGCATAGAACGTGCAGTGTTGATCTTGGGTCCATACCGTCCGCTTGTTTGATAAAGCCCACAGGCTAAGAAATCTTTCTGAGCGTCAATGAAAGTATTTTCAGCCGACGGAAGTGGGCGAGTTTATGTATTTGGCGCTGAAAATTCCAAAAGATTAATCATTGCGCTCTCTCTCTCTCTCTCTCTCTCTCTCTCTCTAATGTTATGGTAATGATTTTAAACTTGCACTTTTTCTTTGGAAAATGGTTACTCTATAAAGCATGCTGCACGTCTGTGTCATAAATGCCGTGATGCATTGAGTTTTCCCCTGTCAAGCAAATCAACCACACTGAAATTGAAAAGTTTGCGGTGTTTATGTCACTCTTACCTATTTGATACATTGCTTTAAATCAGTCACAATAAAAATCCTTATTAACTTCACAATGCTCTGTTCTTGCAAAGTTCCTATCCGTCAACAGGTCAGGTGTTAAAATGTGACTTAAATCATACCATTTTGAAGTATGGAAATTATTTTGAAGATGACAATCCTTTATTGTACGGTCTGTCCAATTGTTAGTCGCTGGCAGAAAAGTTCGTTTTAAAACTAGGTAAAAAATTGCATAGTTCGCTCTATCTTTTGTTTACATTTTACCTGGTTGTAAAAAGCCTTTTTCTGCCAGCGACTATCGCTTGGACCGACCGATGGTTATGTGGAAAAGCAACCAAATGGCATGGGAAGAATACTGCTCGAAGTATTGGTAAAAAAAAAACATGAAAGCATGAATAGGTGCATTGGCGGCCGCGATACAATTGTGAAAGCTTAAAAACCGCGTTAAACACCATACCAACAAAGACACATATAGGATAATTGTTTATTTCGGCGTAAGATCAAAATGTTATTATTTTTTCACTTCAGGAGAGCACCACCATTGATATTTTCACAAATGGCAACGCCTCGAGGGAAAATGTTTAATTTGATGTTCACGGATGAAATTATACATCAGTCTTACAAAAAAACTTTCTTTTTTTTTTTCCTTTTTCTTGCAAGCTAAAAACCAACAAAAATGGTCATTCTAACCTTTACTTCATGTACTTCTATGAGTAGATCTATAGTACGTCACGTTCGTGAGGACGATTTGGAACGTTATCATTATTTTTATACCAGTGTCAAAACAGCCCAAATACAATGTGCGCTGTACCTACAGGGATACATAACTACGCGGTGAAATTTTAGCAGAAAAATTATCTCTTATTGATAACTCTTTACCAAACGACAAAGTTTTAGATTTGTCCAAATTAAAAACATTTGAAGACGATAAAATAAATGTGACTGAAAAATTGAAGTTTGTTTTTGGAAGGATAGAAAACATTGTGCGAAAAAGGACAAAATGCTGATTACCAGCATTTTCTCCTTTTTTCACAACACAACGTTTTCTAAAGACTCCTTTTTCTGTGTCATTAAAAGTCGGGGTTGTGTGCTAAAAACTTAAAACCAACTTTCATTTTTCTGTAATCAATAGAATTGCATGTAGGAATATCACATACTTTATTAGAAATAAGGCAGTCTTTGAACTGTTAGCACTATATCGCATAAACAGACACATATGGACGTTCTCGATTCGCTTGCAGTAAAATTGTATTATCGTACTGATTAAAAGCTAGTCCTGAAGGATAATTTAGTTTGTCACCTCTTGACAATAAAATGTCGGCCAGTTTACCTGTTTGTGAAATTTTTACTACGTTGTGACACCGTTCACTACTCCCAATAACGTAAATGTTATCGTTTTGATCACAAACGATACTTCTCGGACCGTGCAGATCTTCGTGTCTGAGTACGAACACGATATGGAGTGTAAGTGCTGCTATACATATCACTGAATGGTTCCCTTGATCTGATACAATTATATTGCTCCCGTCGCAGTTTGATGATAGGTACCAGGGAGCGCGAAACAGCCTGGTACCAAGATCAGTCTGCCACGTCTTTTTGCTGACGTTACAATCGTAATCTAGAACGCCCAGAGTTCCAGTAAAACCTTTAATCATAACACTAATCGCAAGTCCAGATTTCCAACAAGTGATACCACGACAGTCCTCGTCTATAACCATGCTTCGTTTAATCTTCATTTTGCTCTTGTGCACCTTGACACAGTGAACGACTTCCGCTTCCGGTTCTGTAACGTAAAACTCCGAAATACTCCGGTTCGCCATGCAGAGGTCAAAGGGACATGTTCGAAGTTGAAGACTGTCGATTATTTTGAAATCAGCATCAATAAGTTTAACATCTTTGTTGGCTTTATCGATCAGCACAAAGCCGCTTGATCCAAATACTATAAACGCTTGTAGAAGGAAAGGCTTGCTGTCATCTGGGCTACTTATCGAGTGCCGTGCAACTAGGCGGTTTCCAGTTCTTTTTTTCTTGTAAGTTGGCCCTTTCTGTGCATGAAGCTTGCCGTCCATTGTCAGCTTTAAACAAATGATGCCTTTTATCAATCAGTTTGCTACAAAAGAAAATGAGTGAAATACTGAGAGAATGTAAAAAGGGGGTTTAATGCATCTGCAAAAAGTATCGAATGATGTCAGCCTGCGCAGTCCGCGCAGGCTGACATGAGTCGAAACTTTTTGCCTATGGTCAATTTTCTGCCCGTCAAAAGACCATTCCACCCCCAGATCCAATCGATTGTTAGAGAACATGGATTTTATGAATCATTAGTGATGACTTGCTTGGTATAATGCGTCATGGAGGTGCATTAACCTCCTTTTGTCAGAGCGTGGCTCGAATCCTTTTGCAATTGACAAATGAAGGGTATTTCCGCAAGCGAAAAAAAAAAAGAGAAAGGACTGGGTCAAGGGCAGAGATGTACAATATCTCTAGTCCCCTCGATTAACCCTTAGGCTGCTAAGCGCGACTCACTGACCTATTGCGGACAGTGCAGATCAAGATCAGACTGCACAGAACGTGCAGTCTGATCTTGGATTTACACTGTCCGATAAAGAAGGTATCTTTTCTCCCAACAAATAAGATTGAAAATACAACAATTTTCTAGTTTTCACTATCGGCTTGAAAGTTTTATTTAACTTATTTAGCGTTATAAGGTTCAATGAAGAAGAAGAAGGTCAGAATGATGATGATGATGATGATACTAGTATTATGGCATATCTGTGACAATAAAAATTCTTTGACTGAAGTAACAATTAGTCACCAATTATCCCGATTAATTCGAATACAAACATTCGTACAAAGAAAATAATGATAAAAGAATCAACACTTTCATCTCAATAAACCCCTTTTTTTTTGCCCCTTATTCCCTTACACAATTTAAGTATGTGTACAACCTTATCTTTTTACAGTGAACGGTGACAATCACATTAATTTATTGCCCTAGCCGTTACTGTCTTACTTATTTCAGTTTTTTTTTTTCCAAATAGTTTCAAGATTTGTATGCTGAAAGTAGAATATTCATCTTTTGGCCTTTGTCAAACAATCTCAAGTTTTAATGACCCTGGAGAAATTGTCTTTTGAAAACATGGTGGGAAAAAGAGAAAATGCTGGTAACCAGCATTTTCCCCTTTCACCACAATGTTTTATTTTTCCCAATCGCCGTTAAAGACAAACCACATCATCTGAACCACATTTAAGATTTCGTCTGCAAATTCTTTCAATTTGGACAAGTTTGCTATTTTATCGTATGGTAAAAGCTAACCCATGACCACACAGACTTATTTTAGATCTGTATAAAATACATTCAGTACAAATTGCGATCAACGTTTAAAAAAGTATGACACATATATGAGTCATGCTCTGTGAAAAGGAGGCTTAATGCCTCTGCGAAAAGTATCGACCCAGGTCAGCCTGCGCAGTCCGCGCAGGCTGACCTTGGCCGAAACTTTCCGCTATTGGTCAATGTTCCGCATGCCCAAGGACCAGTGTACCTTATTATGATTCAATCGGTTATTAGACAAGATGGATTTTATAGATCCATAATTACGTCATGGCTTGCTCGGTATCATGGATCACGGAGAAACTTTAAGCCCCCTTTCACTAGAGCATGGCTCATATCGAATCATGAGGAAACGTACGTAGAAAAAAGGAACAATTACTTGTGACAAGCTGTGGCTCCTTTTTATGTCAATGTTCTAACACTGTTTTCCGATACATCGAATTCCACTACAAGTCATACCTGTAAAGTGCTAGGGGACCAGGGAACTACTTTTCATATTCTCAAATTTCATTAAAGACAATAAGGAATCACCCATGCAGTCAGTCACCACTATCATTATGCTCATGTGCAATCGGCACATTTCGGATAGTCTTTCACATAAACTGGTGCCCGGTGTATATATTGATTATTCTTTGGCTGTTCTAAGAGAGGTAACCAATCCATCCCTCAACCTGATCTCGCTTGAAATTGTAGTTTTGACGTCAAACTGCATATTTTCGGGTTATCCAACACTGTTACAACTACCCAATGACTTCGGCCCTCTCGATTTCTCACTGATTAACTCTTCTACACGACAACATTTCACTCGTTCATAACGAAAGCACTTGCAGACCACAACGTAGGATATATGAACCATGCTCTGGCAAAAGGGGGCTTTATGCATGTCTATGATCTATGATACTGAGTAAGTCATTGCATAATTATGGATCCATAAAATCAATTTGGTCTAACAACTGACTGACTCATGGCTACGCTGGTTCTTTGACATGCAGACAATTTATCAAAAGCAAAAAGTTTCGGCCGGGGTCAGCCTGCGCGGACTGCGATGCGTTTTGCAGATACTTTAAGCCCCCTTTTCATAAAGCGAGTTTCATCTGCATAAGCTGCGCTCTGGTAAAAGGGGTTTATGCACCTCCGTGATGTATGATACAAAGCAGGTCATTACATAATTATGGATCCAGTTTGTCGAACGATCAACTGAACCATGGGGTAGAATGGCATTTTAACATGCAGAAAATTTACAAATAGCAAAAAGTGTGCCCGCGCAGACTGTGCAGACTCACTTGGATCGATACTTTTTTTCTCAGATGCATTAAAGCCGTTTTTCACAGAGGATGGCCCATCTATTACTGTGACTCGAAGTTCTTCTCGAAGTACGCGTTGAGTAGTACTTTGGGAAGATTTCCGAAATTTTCTAAGGGAGGTAAAATCCGTATTATTAGTATATTCATGCAATGTTTACCCCCCTTTACCTTCTTGCAACATTTCATTTTGTTTAGTGTATAACTCTTTACCAGATAATAAAATTTAGGCCTTGTCTAGATCCAAAACACTTGCAACTTTACCACTGAGCAATCTTGCTTCACGTGTCCTACTCTTGCAGCCGTCAGTTTTTCCCCCTTTCTCACATTGATTTTACCTTTTCGAAGGAAATTCCATCATTTGACAGACCCGACTGGGTATCTCGTGATTAAAGTATCTGACTCGTGACCTGGTGGTTGTGAGTTCGATACCCGCTTGAAGCAAACTTTATAAGTGCGACCAGATGACCTTTTTGCGGACAGTATAGATCAAGATGAGACTGCACAGAACGTGCAGTCTTATCTTGGATCTACAGTGTCCAATAATGAGATAGCCCCCCCCCCTCCCCCCCCCCCCAAAATAAAACCCTTTGAAATAGCAATATTTGGGTTTTTACTATCGGCTAGGAAAGTTTCATTTTACTTATTTAGCAGGATAAGGGTTAAACTCCAATACAAACCAAACCATTATCTGGCTCATGTATGATGTGTCGTCTACAAGTGCAACAAATATAGAATAGTCTAAAATTTTGTTGTCTAGTATTATTTTTGCAGATAGCTTGATGCCTGTACATATATGGATTGGTCCCAGTTACTTTGCAGGCAGTATGATCCAGAACGCGCAGTCTGATCTTGGATCTAACGCTGTTCGCTTTATCTAAACTTAATCCGACCTAAAACTGTTCATTTCATTTTTTGAGTACTCGGAAGGTATAGTTTAAAGGATAGTTTTATGAAGTGCGGTATTTGTACAAGGCTTGAAAACGTCATAAAATAAAATATGACCCATGTTAAAATCCTATCAGCTAACAAACGAGTTATTGACACGGTAAACACTTGTTTAACGATTAAACCAACTCTCTCTCTCTCTCTCTCTCTCTCTCTCTCTCTCTCTCTCTCTCTCATTTCTGACGGAGACCTCTTAATATTTTCAAAGGAGGTCTTCCATAAGATGAAAAACTTTTAATCGGTAACATGTGACCAGCACTTATATCAAAGAAAAAAATATATGAGCAATGCTCTGTGAAAAGGGGGCTTAATGCATCTGCGAAAAGTATCGATCCAGGTCAGCCTGCGCAGTCTGCGCAGGCTGACCTGGGCCGAAACTTTTCGCTATTGTCCAATTTTCTGCATGCCCAAAGGCCGGTGTACCTAGTGGCTCAGTCGGTTGTTATACAAAATGAATTTCATTGATCCAAAATTATGTGATGAATTGCTTGGTATCATGCATCACGTAGATGCAATAGGCCCCCTTTTGCCAGAGCATGGCTCATATTATACACTTTGTTTGTAAAGCTCAGAATTTAACCCTTACGCTCAGAAATTAAACCTTAGACTGCTAAGCGCGACTCGCTGACCTTTTTTCGGACAATGTAGGTCAAGATCAGACTGCACAAAACATGCAGTCTTTTGTCTTTGAACTACACTGTCAGATAAGGAGATATTTTTCTCCAAAAAATAAGTTTGAAATAGCATTATTCGGGTTTTTACTATCGGCTTGAAAGTTTCACTTAACTTATTTCGCAAAATCAGGGTTAAAATTGTTGTGAGACCTCGCCCATAATGATAAGCTGTTAGACAATGCCATCCATGATAAACAAATTGTAAAGAATAAGGACGCTTTGCGAGGTTTTCCCACGTTTTCATTGGACAGAATATTCATTTTTAACCCTTTCAGCGCCAAAAGCGAAAACCGTGAAGGACTTTTGCGGCAAGCATATATCAAGATCAGACTGTACAGAACGTGCAGTCTGATCTTGAGTCTATACCGTCCGCTTGTCTAGTCTAACATACATGAGATATAATTTTTGAGATGGGGTATTTACTGTGTGGGAAATTGAACCGCAAAGAATTAATTCTTGGGCACCCAACATCGCAAATCAATACCTGGCAAAATAGAACCAGAGACAACGCTCTCTTTTTTTCAGTTTAGCATTAATGCACGATTTAAACGACGTTAAACAAGGGTAAATTTACACGATTACTTGAGAACAAAATTTCACACGTGTCAAAATTGGGAGCACTTGCAGACGAAATATTAAATGTGGCTCAAATGATTGATTTTGCATGTGAATGGGTAAAAAAACATTGTGGGAAAAAGAGAAAATGTTGGTTACCTGCATTTTCTCATTTTCCCGCAATGTTTTCAAATACCCTCTCCCGACGGTTGTCAAAACATCGGGGTCCGTATTCACCAACCACTCTTAAGAACAGTCTTTGTCTTGTTCTCCAGAATTTTCTACATTTGAAAGTAACACAACTCCTGATTGGCTAAACCATTTGGTTTAGCCAATCAGGAGTTGTGTTACTTTCAAATGTAGAAAATCTTAGAGAATAAGACTAAGAATATTCTTTAGAATGGTTGGTGAATACGGACCCGGATCGTCTGGAAAAGGATGAGATGTAATACATTCACGTTGGAAAGCCACTCTTTTCTGCTAAATGTTGCGTTTTTGCCGAAAGTAAGCCCCAGTTCTTTCGCTGGCAAACAACCGCTGTTGTTTTTTTCCTTCCCTCACAATATTATCTACCCTTTCAACGACAAATCTAATGGTTTGTTGCCTGTAAACGCTCTGAATTTCAACAAGTCTAAAATTTTGTGATGTGGCAAGGAATTTAACGTTGGGGAGCTGTTATGTTGGTTTTTCAGACAATGTAGATCAAGATGTGATTGTACAGATTGTGAAGATTGATCTTTGCTCTACAATGTCCTCTAGTTTGTGACAGGCTGTGGCAAAATATGATATATGTAATGTATTGCGATATATGGGATTTTTTCACAACTGAAAACGTTCGCCCGCTTGGGTAGCTCAGTGGTTAGCGTATCTGACTCGTGACCTGGTGGTTGCGAGCTCGATACCCGGTTGAGGAAAACTTTCTTCCCGGCGATTTTTCACCTCTCACCTCTGATGCAGGTGAGAAAAGTAGTCAGTGGCTTTGGAAAGAAAGTTGTGTCAGTACTGGTGTGAGAAAGCCAGAAAATACATGGGTGCGTCACTGACCGCCATGATATGACCTGAGCTGTTAAAACGGCGTTTGACTCCAATACAAACCAAACCAAACGAAAAAGTTCGTTTCATTGATTTAACGCTCGAAGTGTTAACCGTTAATTGGCCAAAATGAACGATTTATTAATATTGTCAGGAAAAAGGACATAATTAATTGTTTTCTAAATGTTGCTTTTGGTCAGCGTGTCTCTGGAATGCAGCCATCGTAGAGACTGCGCGTTCACTGCAGTCTGATCTCGATTCATACTGTCTTCAAAACCTTAACACTAAGGCTGCTAGGCGCGACTCAAGGACCTTTTGCGGACAGTGTAGATCAAGATCAGACTGCACCTTCTATCAGACTGCACAGAAGGTGAAATCTGATCTTGGATCTACACTGTTCGACAAGGAGATACTTTCACCCACTAAATAATTTTGAAATAGCAATATTTATTTTTTGTAACTATCAATTTGAAAGTCTCATTTTAGTTATTAGCTGGATTAGGGTTCAGTAAGTAATTCTAACAGGCATTTTTAAGAGGTAACGATTTTCCCAGGTATTTCGCTGACCTGACGCATGAATGGTTTTTTCACGTGTTGTGGACAATACCCCATTGTTGCGCAAGTGAGCGTTTTTATTTCAGTAGGTCAGTTTTGTGTTGTAAGCTGGGCGGATTTTGGTCAACTTGTCTGGATTGATTCGAGGTCGGTCAGTTTGTGTTAAATTCTACCGGATACAGAGTCTTCTTACGGCAATGTGGAGTCCTTCAACAGCGTCTCTGTGTGGCTGTGATATAATACAAAGTTAAAGGTAATACATCTATTTCATGTTTCTATTCTTAGTAATGTAAGACTCGACAGGAAACGAAAATCAACGTCAGTTGGATTTGTAGGCGGTGTAGATCAAGATCAGACAGTACAGGAAGTTCTATTTTGGACCTAGAGCACCAATTAATCTGTCAGGTACAGGTACATTTTTTGACCAAGACAGACTATAAATAATTGAGCTACGCTCTGGCAAGAGGGGGCCTAATGCATCTCTGTGATTCATGACACCGATCAAGCCATCACATATTTATGGATCCAGCCACTTTCTTTTAACAACCGACTTAATCTTGAGGCAGACTGCTCCTTGGCCATACAGAAATTTGACCACGTTTCGGTTCAGGTCAGCCAGCGCGGACCGCGCAGGCTGACCTGAAACGATACCGTTTGCAGATGCATTAAGCACCTTTTCATAGAGCATGGCTCAATTGTATTAACATGCTTATTTTACTGGTGGCCATGTCTAATACTCTGTTAAATACATTGAACTTTACATGATAGTTCTTAATACGGTGCTCGCCAATGACTTGTTTGCATTGCAATGTCAGCAAGGTATGACCATATGTAAACAAACCTTGTTAGAATTTATCAAAATTTCTGAAAGAAAGTGCTTGTTACAAATGTTGAATGCATGTAAACCTGAATAAAAAAGGAAAAGACGTGGTTAAAAGTGAAATTGCTTCTCACAAGCAATTTCGCTCTTTGCCACAGTGTTTTTAGGCTACATGTATCCGCGTGACGAAAGCAGGTGTCAGTCTAATTATACCTGACAATTCCTTTTTGCAACAATTTGAGTGCATTATCTCTTTACCACAGAAGCAAAATATAGACTTTTCCAATTTGAAAGCATTTGCATACAATTAAAATGTAGCCCAAAATAATGGAATTTGTCTTTGGTAGATCAGAAATTACTGGGGGAAAAGGAGAAAATGGTGCTTATCAGCATTTTCTCCTTTTCCCATAATGTTCTCAGAAGGCCTCTCCCTCAGGGTTGTTAGAAGCTGGGATTGTGTTGTAAAGGGTTATGCTGACTCCCTTGGTATGGATCTGCTTGATTAGACAGGGACTGTAAATTAATATTATATAGGATCCCTCATCATAACCCTTAAAGCGCCTTTCACGACTATAGTTGCGATTGCGGCCAGTGCAGATCAAGATCAGGCTGCGCAAAATGTGCAGCCTGATCTTTGATCAACACTGTCCGCTTTGCTGAATCACTGTGGACAAAAGCAACCATGAAATTTTCAATTATTGGGTCGTATTTCTAGGATGAAAATGTCTGATAGGTTTATTCGGCACTCTAAGGGATAATATGTTTTCCCGTGTTCACTTTTACCCAAGACTAATAACAAACTTGAAACTTGAGCATTTAATTTGTAACCAAACAACAAAATTTTAGACTCTACTATATTTAACGCATGTGCAGATGACAAAATAAATGATGTTTACTGTCTTTGATATGGTAGAGAACACTGTGGGAAAAGAAAAATGCTGGTTACCAGCATTTTATCCTTTTCCCATGTTTTCAGAAGGCCTCTTCCTCAGGGTTGTCAAAAGTTGGGGTTGTCTGGTAAAGAGTTATGCTGACTCCACTATTATGAATCTGGTGGATCAGACCAGGGATTGTAAATTACATGTTATATACGATCCCTGTTTTCCCATGTTAGCTTTTACCCAATGTTTATAATAAACTTGAGCATTTAATTCGTAACCGAACAACAAAGGGTTTGACTCATCTATACTCAAAGCATGTGCAGATGACAAAATAAATGTCGCTCAAATGATGATTTCTGTCTTTGATATGATAGAAAACATTGTGGAAAAAGACAAATGCTGGTTACCAGCATTTCCTCCTTTTCTTACAGTGTTTTCAAAATCCTTCTTTCTCCAGGGTTGTGAAAAACTTGGCACTGTTTGGTAAAGGGTTAACTTGTTCTGTAGAATCTTTAACTATCGAATATCTTAGATATTCTGGCAAGCAGATTACAGACAGCTTTACCCAAACTATCTCATGATTTCAATGATTTCAAGATTGCTCTTGGAAAACATTGAGGATAAAGCTGAAATGGATTTTTTTCCCCATCTCACTATGTTTTCTAGCCTTTCAAAGGCAAATTCCACCATTTTAACCGCATTCAATTTGATGTCTGAAAATGCTCTTAATATGGACAAGTCTGAAGCCTTTACCACATAATTACAAGTTTCAATGACCCTCTGGAAGAAGCTTTTTGAAAGGATTATAGGAAAAGGAAAAAATGCTGGTAACTGGCATTTTCTCCTTCTTTTCATATAACAAGCATTGTCTCCTTTTGTTAGAATGTCTCCTAACATTTTAGCGACAAATCCAATCATTTCATCCACATGTAATTTGTCTTTTGGAATAAAAAAAAATTTATTTGGGAAAATCTAAAATTTTTCCATGTGATAAAGGAAGAATTTAGGGGAAAAGTTAACAAAACTTTGTAGCATTTCTTTTTTTTTTCCCATTCCTTCCAAAATTGTGTTTCTTATTTAAAAAATTCAACTGTGAGCTCTGGAAACTAAGTAGTGATGCTGATAAGTTGAGTTTGAATCCTTACTCTACAATTAACTCATTTTAACCCTTAACCCTTTACCACACAAGCAGTTTTAACAACCCTGAGAAAGTAGCCTTTTGAAAACATTGTGGGAAAAAGAGAAAATGATAGTAACAAGCATTTTCTCCTTTTCCCACAATGTTTTCTGTTCTTTTACAGACAAATCTCACTATATGGGGCAAAATCATCCAGTTTGTTGTCTGCAAATGCTTTCAGTTTCGACAAGTGTAAAATTCTGTCCTCTTGTAAAGGGTTAACCCTTACAGCACTGAATTAATAATTTGGACCTTTTTAATTGGGAAAAACAGTCTGAAATATTGTTATGTCAAGTTTATTTCTACTAGAATATGTAAAATAGTGGCAAGCAGTGTAGATCAAAGATCAGAGTGCATGGTCTGTGCAGTCTGATCTTGATCTACTTTGTCTGCAAAAAAAAAACCTAAGTCAGTTCCAGGGCTTTAAGGTTTTAAAGCCAGCTTTTACAACAATAGCTTTTGCGGCCAATGTACCTCAAGATCAGACTGCAAAAGCATGCACCATAATCTTGATCCAAACTGTCCACTTTGTTGAGATATTCTTGACAAAATAGACTTTGATATTTCATTCATTTGGGTCTTATTATTGTTGTCTGCAAATGCTTTCAACTTGGACAAGGCTAAAATTTTGTTGTTTGGTAAAGGGTTAAAATGTCTTGGGTTTATTTGACACTTTAAGGTTTCACCCTTTACCACACAATCCCGACTTTTAATAACCCTGAGAAAGAGGCCTTTTGAAAACATTGTGGGGAAAAGGAGAAAATGCTGGTAATCAGCATTTTCTCCTTTTCCCACAATGTTTTTCTACCCTACCCAAAACAAATGTCAAGTTTTGATTCACATTTATTTTGTCATCTGCAAATGCTTCCAATTTGGACAGGTCCAAAATTTTGTTGTTTGGTTAAGGGATGATGAAAGTCCTGGAGACAGAGTTTTTATTCCTCTCCTACCACTGAACATCCCAGTAGCTTTGACCTTGTATATTTTGGCAAGAAGCTAGTGTCTTTTGACACTTTACAGCACAATCACAAGTTTAAACAAGCCTAAAGAAAAAAACCTTTTGGAAAGATTGTGGGAACAGGAAAAAATGCTGATAGCCAGCATTTTCTCCTTTTCCCACATGTTTCTTCCCTTCCTAAATCAAATTCAAATTTTGAGTCACATTTCATTTGTCATCTGCAAATATTTTCAATTTGGACACATCTAAAATTTTGTCATTTAGTAAACAGTTAAAGAATGCAAAACATACGAGCTGAGGTCTGTGAAAAGGGGGCTTGATGCATCTGCAAAAAGTATCACTCCAGGTCAGCCTGCACAGTCCACACATGCTGACTTGAGCCAAAACTATTTGTTTCTGACCAAATTTCTGCATGTCAAAAGACTAGTCTACTTCACCATTCAGTCAGTTATTAGAGAAAATTGATTTTATGGATCCACAGGTATATGAGGACTTACTTGGTATTATGGATCACGGAGATGCATTAAGCCCCCTTTTGCCAGAGCATGGCTCATATGTAGTGCTTGTAAAGAAACTCATGGATCTGGATTGCTCTGGGGTATGAGTATTTTCTCCTTTTACAATGATGTTTTCTGGTAATGTAGGAAAGAAAGTATCAGGAAAAAAAGAATTAGGAAATAAAGTATCAGAAAAAAAGTATCAGTTTCCAAAAAGCGATTAAGTCAATATGGTTTATGATGTCAAAATTTTGTTGATAGATTATACTGACATTTATATAAGAAAAAATGTGATATTTTTACATGGATATTTTTTTTTGTACTTTTTCTGTTCTTAAATTGGGCAGAAATGTCCAAACACCCATGTTTGATTGTTGATACTTGCAAGAGATGGGTGTTTGACAATAGTACTTGAAATATTTTTGATTTGAGTTTAAATATTTGTGTCATTTTAGCAAGCCAGCAGAGCGTATGTCATGGCGTAGTTTCCTTTGTCTGTCTGTCTGTCTGTCTGTCTGTCTTTCTATCCGTCTGTTAGTCTTTTTCTTATTTACTTGATAAAGTCTTCATCAGTGGTCAGATTTTCATGAAACTTACACAGATTCTTTATCTCATCAATAGCTTGAACCCTATTGATTTAAAAAAAAATCTGACAATCAGCATGGGAAAAGTAGCTATTTAAAGTTCAAAATTTCCTTATTTGTGTATGCATTTCAGTCTATATTTGTGGTCAGATTTTCCTGAAATTAGCAAAGTTTGTTTATCTTATCAATAGCTTGAACCCTACTGATATTGAAAAAAAATCTAACAATCAGTGTGGGAAAAGTAGCCATTTAAAATTCAACATTTCAATTTTTTTGTTTACGCCATAAAGTCTGCAGTTGTGGTCAGATTTTCATGCACAGTTGCACAGTTTGTTTATCTCATCAATACCTTGAACCCTATTGATTTTGAAAAAAATCTGACAAACAGTATGGGAAAAGTAGCCATTTAAAGTTCAACATTTCCTTTTCTTGTTAGCCTATTTTGGTGGTTGGATTTTTGTTAAACTTGCACACTTTGTTTATTTTATCAGTAGCTTGAACCCTATTGATTTTGATAAAAAAAAACTAACCATCAGTATGAGAAAAGTAGCCATTTAAAGTTCAAAATTTACATTTCTTTTTTACACGATAAAGTCAGCATTTGTAATTGGATTTTCATGAAACTTGTACAGTTGCTTTGTATCATCAACAGCACAAAGCCTATTGATTTTGAAAACAAATTCAACAATCATTATGGGAAGAGTAGCCATTTAAATTTGAAAATTTACATTTTTTGTTTACGCGATCTAACGACTCGGCATTTGTGGTCAAATTTTCATGAAACTTGCACATTTGCTTTATACATGTATTATAAATAGCTTGACCCCTATTGATATTGAAAAACATTCGACAACCAGAATGGGAAAAAGAGCCATTTAAAGTTGAAAATTAACATTTCTTGTTTATGCAATTAAGTCTGCATTTTTGACCCAATTCTTTTGAAACTTGCAAAGATTATTTGTATCATCAAGGGATTGAACTCTATTAAAAAAAAAATGAAGAAAATCTGGCAATCAGTGTAAAAAAAGCAGCCATTTGAAGACTTAGAATTGTTTACTCAACACAATTCACATTATTAGTCACATTTTTCTGAAAGTTGCAGGGATTGTTTAATACAATGAGTACTGAAACCCTATCAAATATAGCTGGATTCCAAGAACACTTGGATTTGAGAAATTGTACTTATTTTTTTCACTATTTATTCAACATGCCTACTTGTGCTTTCTTAGTGGGTTCAAGCCCAGTTGCAACAACATTCCCCCCCCCATTTTTTTTTTTTTTCTTTGACGGGGGGGGGGGTCTTTTTCCTTTTAGCATCATAAATTTAATAATGTATGCTAGTTTTATTGCCCTGAAGTAGAAGGGCTTTGAAAACATTGTAGGAAAAAGAGAAAATGTTCAACGAGCATTTTCACCTTTTTCCACAATGTTTTCTACCCTTCAAAAGACAAAACCTGTAATTTGAGCCTCAGTTATTTTGTCGCCTGCACATGTCACAAGCGGTCTTTTACCACAATGTTTAACATCATCCTAGGTTTAAACCAATCTGACATTAATTTGCATTAAAGATATTGTGATAAATGGGAAATTGCTTGTAATAAGCAATTTTAACTTCTTCCATCATAACTTTAACATAAACTCAGATTGAACTACATCTTTTTATGAAAAAAAAAATATATATATATATATATATATATATATATATATATGTTGTCTTTATCAAAAATTGATACTTTTTCCCTGTTACTATTTTTCCTAGCAAAAACTGATTCTTTTTTTCCAGTACTCTTTTTCCTGATACTTTCTTTCCAATTATCGATTTCTAGAGTGGTCAGCTGCAAGATGAATAAATTTGTTCTGTAGCTGAAGGGAGAGCATTTTACATTTCAAGCTCTCAGCAAAACTGTTGTTGTTGTTGTGCATATCTAGATTAAGATCAGACTGCATAGAAAATCTAGTCAGATCTTGAGCCTACACAGCCCAATGCCTTGTAACATTTTCTACTCTTGAACTTGCAGTATTTGGCTCTGTCCAATTTAATTCCTTACCAAATGACCAAATTTTGGACTTGTCAAACTTGAAAGCATTTGCAGACGACAAAATAAATGTGACTCAAAACTGAAATTTGTTTTTGAAAGGGGTAGAAAACATTGTGTAAAAAGGACAAAATGCGAGATACTGGTATTTTCTCCTATTTCCACATTGTTTTCAAAAGCCTCAGGGTCGTTAAAATGTGGGATTGTTTAGTAAAGGGTAAAAAGGCCCATTACATCAAGTCAGCACTCTAAAGATTAGTTTGTACACAACGTGTTTTATGTTGTTTTCCAACATTTCTTCAGTTTTATCTTGACAGCCAGTCCATCTATTCATGCTTTCCCAAGTTTCTTTTACCAGTTCCTTGCACAGTATTCCCTCCAAACCACTGGCTGCTTTCTTACACTGAAATGATATTCAGTGGTTAGAAAGGAATGAATTCTTTAGCAATGACATGCCATCAACTCTTTGGATAGGGTTCGACCTTGCTGAGAATCAAGCAGTCACCTTTTGAATTCAAGCCTTGTACACTTGACCAACCTCGCCACTTGGTTTGGTCCCTAAGAGTTAACCTTTTGCCAAACAATCTTGAGTTCTAATGGCCCTGGGGGAAAAAGGTGTTTGAAAACATTATGAGGTAACAGCATTTTCCCCTTTTCCAAGAGTGTTTTCTAACTTTTAAAGACTATACATATCATTTAAGTCACACTAAATTAATCATCTGTAAAGGCTTTCAATTTAGACAGGTCAAAAATTATATCATGTGGTAAAAAGTTAATAAAGATCATAGATCTATTCTAACATCTGGAGAATCAAATTACTGGATTTGACTTTATCAGTAAGAATGATGGGCAAAGATGTTGTATGTTAAAAACTCTTTTTGATGATCTATCCACAAAATGTCAGACATTTATACATGGTGGTTATTGCCATTTTCAACATTATTTCAGCTATGTCGCAGTGGCAAGTACATCCAACAACATGTTTACATGGAGTTTCTTTTACCAGTTCCACGCTACTGGCTGCTTTCCCACAGCAAATATGTCTGTGCAATGTTCAGCAAAAAATAATTATATGAGAAATACCAGACATACCAGAGATAAACCTGGAAGATCGAACTACACATTCTATGTGCCTAGCCTTTTAAATCTAGGACTCCATATTTATTCGGTGGTTACCTCTTTACAAGACATTAAAATTTAAGGCAGGTCTATGCATACAGATTATCTTATTTTTCTCTCTTTTCGAAAGCATCTTCTCTTAGGGCCTTCTAAACAATGGTTTGTCTGGTAAAGTTGATTTATAGATAATGGTAAAAGCCTGAGATTGATCCTTGTTTGAAGGACGGGTCACATGGGAGTGTCCTTGTGTAAGACACTACAAAGCTTCAGCCTTCTACTGGGTTAAACCTTAGCCTGGGTTCCAGGCTGTTCATTTTTTAGCTCTACTGGCTGTAAGCCAGCAGAGCTTATGTCATGGTATGGTTTCCGTTGTCCGTCCATCTCTCTGTCTGTCCGTCCGTTAGTCTTTTTCTTGTTTACGCGATAAAGTCTTCATTTGTAGTCGGATTTTCGTGAAACTTGCACAGTTTATTTATCTCATCAATAGCTTGAACACTATTAATTTTGAAAAAAAAAATCTGACAATCAGTGCCGAAAAGAAGCCATTTAAAGTTCAAAATTTCGATTTCTTGTTTACACGATAAAGTCTATATCTGTAGTCGGATTTTCGTGAAACTTCCACGGTTTGTTTATCTCATCAATAGCTTGAACCTTATTGATTTTGAAAAAAATCTGACAAACAGTATGGGTATAGTAGCAATTTGAAGTTTAAAATTTCAATTTCTTGTTTACGCGATAAAGTCTGCATTTGTGATCAGATTTTTATGAAACTTGCACAATTTGTTTATCTCATCAATAGCTTGAACCCCATTGTTTTTGAAAAAAAATCTGACAGTCAGTATGGGAAAAGTAACCACTTAAAATTCAAAATGTCAATTTCTTGTTTACACGATAGAGTCTTCATTTGTGGTCGGTTTTTCTTGTAACTTGCACAGTTTGTTTATCTGATCAATAGCTAGAAGCCTATTGATTTCCAAAAAAGTCTGACAGTCAGTGCGGGAAAAGTAGCCATGTAAAGTTCAAAATTTCAATTTCTTGTTTACACGATTTAATCTGCATTTGCTGTCAGATTTTCGTGAAACTTGCATAGTTTGTTTATGTCATCAATAGCTTGAACCATATTTATTTTGAAAAAAATCTGACACTCAGCGTGGGAAAAGTAGCCATTTGAAGTTCAATATTTCAATTTCTTCTTTACGCGATAAGGGCTGCATTTGAAGTCAGATTTTCATGAAACTTGCCCGGTTGCTTTGTATCATCCACTGCTTTAACCCTATTGATTTTGACCAAAAAAAAATCAATAATCAGTATGCGAAAAGTAGCCAATTAAATTTGAAAATTTACAATTCTTTATTAAGCGATAACATCGGCAGTTGTAGTTGAATTTTCATGAAACATGCACAGTTGCTTTATATTATCAACAGCTTGAATTCTATTGATTTTGAAAAAAATAAATAAATAAATAAATGAAATGCCAATTAGTATGGGGGAAGGAGCCACTTAAATTTGATAATTTACATGAATTTCTTGTTTACGCAATTAAGTCACATTTTTTATTAAATTCTTTTGAAACTTGCAAAGATTACTTGTATCATCAAGGGATTGAACTCTATTAAGAATGAAGAAAACCTAGCAATTAATTTAGGAAAAGCAGCCATTTGATGACTTAGTATTTTTTACGCAAGTATTTTTTACGCAACACAGTCCACATTATTAGTCATATTTCTTTGAAACTTGCAGGGATTGTTTAAAACAATGAGTACTGATACCAAATTTTGCTGGTTCCTAACAGTTGGTTTTGAGAAATTGTACTTTAATTTATTTATTTTTTCACTATTTGTTCGATTCACCATGCCTATTTACATGTATGATGTCTTATTGGGTTCAAGCCCAGTTGCAACAACACCGCCCTCTCCATTTTTTTTTTTTTTTTTTTGTCCTTTTTGCATCATGAATTCATTATGTACGCTAGAAAAAAAGCAAAATCAATGCCGGTAGAGCAATTAAGGCCCTCAAGGGCCTCTAGTTTCCTTTTCTATTATTCGGACCTTACTTTGTCAAAAATGAAGTCCGAATATAAAAAAGGAAAAAAAAAAATGATTAAACGGGAACTCCAAGCTAGTTAAACCTAAGAAAGCCACAAGTGAGTTTTTGCTGATAATTGACTAAAATATCATTACATACAGTGAAAACACCATTCAAACAAAAATGTTTATCTGTTTTTTTTTTTTTTTTTTTAGATGTCAACATGAAGGATACCATGTATCAACAGCTTGAAGAAACGGTGGGTTGAATTTATCATTCAATTTTTCTTTGGTAGGATAAAACCATTCTTATCACAACTCCTTAGACCAGGAAGGAATTCTGACAAGAAAGGTTTCAAGCGTTCACATGTAAATCCATGCTTTGAAATTGCTTTATCTCTTGCACGTATTTGTCATCAAAATTGCAATTAGTTTTTATTTAACATTCTAACCATGCTTTATAATTGCTTTTTCTAGATTATGTATGTGTCCCATACATTTGATTTCCTTGTAGTCTGTATTTGTCTTGCCATGCTATGAATTTGTTTTGTGTCATGAATTTATTTCTTATGAAAATTCTAATAAGTTTTCGTTTGTATTTCTCTAACCAAGTTTTGAAATTACTCTATGTTTTGTATGCATTTATCATCGAAATTGCAGTTAGTTTGTTTTATATATTCCTCTATCCATGTTTTGACTTTGCTTTGTCATGTCAACATGGAGGATGCCAGGTATCAACAATTTGAAGAAAAAGGTGGGTTGAATTTATCAATCAGTTTTTCTTTTGTAGGATGAAACCATTCTTATCACAACTCCTTAGACCAGGAAGGAATTCTGACAAGAAAGGTTTCAAGTTTTCTCATGTAAATCCATGCTTTGAATTTGCTTCATCACTTACACGTATGTATTTGTCATCAAAATTGCAATTATTTTTTGTTACACGTTCTAACCAGACGTTAAAATTGCTTTGTCTAGAGTAAGTATATCTCACAAAAATTTGATTGAGTTGTAGTCTGTATTTGCCTTGTAGGTTAGAGTTAGGAATTTGTTTTGTGTCTTGAGTTTATTTCTTATAAAAATTCTAATAAGTTTTCATTTGTACTTCTTTAACCATGTTTTGAAGTTGCTTTATTTTGTGTATGTATCTATCATCGAAATTGCAGTTAGTTTGTTACATACATTCCTCAATCCATGCCCTAATAGAAAGGTCATTTGGAGTTTTTATTGCTTTTATCCATTGGTTTTAATGCTCAGGAGGGAGGTCCCTTGACAATGGTCTTACAATAGCTGAATATAACAAGGATAAAAATATTTTACCTGAATGAAAGAGTACTTGATGTTTTTACAGCTTTTATCCATTGGTTTTAACACTCATCAGGGAGGTCCATGGAGGGATTTTTCTTTTTTAAATAGTATAACAAAACAAGGATAAAAATATTTTTAGTTAAAAAAGAGCATTCGGAGGTTTTAACGCAATTATTCATTTTTTTTAACACTGACAAAGGAAGTCCCTTGAGAAAGGTTTGAATGTGGCTAAAAATAACAGGGAAAAAATACTTTACCGTAGAAGAAAGATCATTTGGAGTTTTACCGCTTTTATCTATTGGTTTTTATACTCACCCTTTGTTCTTTGGGTAAGACACTTCAAAACCCTAGCCTACTTTTTACCCTAACAAAAAAGTAGTTGGAGTTTTTACCGTTTTTATAAGTTAGTTTTAATCCTGAATAGGGAGGTCGTATTCGAAAGATTTCTAAAATAGCTGAACAAAATAAGGATAAAAAAATTTTACTCTGATGAAGGAGCACTCGGAGTTCTTACCGCATTTATCCATTGATTTTAACACTCACTAGAGACGTCCCGTAGGAAAAGTTGTAAAATAGTTGAAGGTCACAAGGATAAAAATACGTTACGCTAATAAAAGAGCGCTCGAAGTTTTTACCGCTTTTATCTTTTAGTTTTAACACTCATCAGGGCAGTCCTTTTACAAAGTTTTTATTTTAAATAGCTGAATATAGCAAAGATGAAAGTATTTCTACTGTAATAAAGGGTACTGGGAGTTGTTACGACTTTTATTCAATAGTTTTCACACTTACCCTGCGTTTTTCGTAGCAATGTCCCTAGGCAAGACATTTAAAAGCCCTAGCCAAGTTTTTACCCTAATAGAAAAGCAATCGGAGTTTTACCCTAGACACTTTTAAGCCCTAGCCTGGTACTGTTGAAATCAACGAAAGACATATGGAGCACTCGGTGTTTTTACCGCTTTTATCCATTGGTTTTAATTCTTTCCCTTGAGAAAGGTTTAAAGTAACTAATAGAAAGATCCTTCTGAGTTCTTACCGCTTTTATCTATTGCTTTACACTCACCATTGGTTTTCGAAGGAGTGTCCTCGGGCAAGACACTTCAAGACCTAGCCTAGTACTAGTAAAATCCATGAAAAACATGAGAAGCACTCGGTATTTTACTACTTTCATCCATTGGTTTTAACGCTCACTAGAGAGGCCCCTTGACAATGGTTTTTAAAATAGCTCAGTAAAATATGGATAAAAACACAAGCTTTACAGAAGAGTACTTTGCCTTTTTTCTGCTTTTATCCATTGGTTTTAACACTCATCAGGGAGGTCCATGGAGTGAGGTTTTTTTTTTTTTTTTTTTTTTTTAAATAGCTGAACAAATCAAGGCTAAAATATTTTAACCTTATGAATAACACTCAGATTTTTTACCGCTTTTATCCATTGATTTTTACAATCACAGGGGAAGCCCCTTGAGAAAGGTCTTAAAGTAGCTGAATATGGCAGGAAGAAAACAAATATTTATATAAATGTATTACAATATTTTACCCTAACAGAAAGATCATTTGAAGTTTTTACCGCTTTTATCTATTGGTTTTAACACTCACCCTTGGTTTTTCGAAGGAGTGTCCTTGGGCAACACACTTCAGAGCCCTATCCTAGTACTAGTTAAACCCATGAAAAACAAGGAGCACTCGGATTTTTACCGCTTTTGTTCATTTGTTTAAACACTCACAGGGGAATTTCCTTGAGAAGGTTTTTCAAAAGCTTGATATAACAAGGATCAAAATATTTTACCCGCATAATAGAGTAGTTGAAGTTTCTGCTGCTTTTATCCATTGGTTTAAAAAGTCACCATGAAGGTCCTTGGAGAAAGTTTTTTTTTTTTTTTTTTTTTTTTTTTTTTTCATTGTTTGAATAAAACAAAGATGAAAATATTTGCGCTAATGAAAGAGTACTCGGAGTTTTTACCGCTTTTATCTATTGGTCTTAATACTCATCAGGAGGTCCCTTAGGAAAGTTTTTAAAAAAGCTGAATGTAACAAAAATGAAAATATTTTGCCCTAATAAAAGAGGACTCGGAGTTTTTACCGCTTTTATCCACTAACCAGGGATTTCCTTTTACACATTTTTAATAGTTTACCCTCATAGAAATGTACTAGGTTTTACCGCTTTTATCCATTTGGTTTTAACATTCACAAAGGAAGTCCCTTCAGAAAGATTTTAAATAGATGAATACAACAAGGATGAAAATATTTCACCTCAGTAAAAGAGTTTTTACCGCTTTTATCTATTGGTTTTAACACTCAGCAGGGAATTCTCTTGAGAAAGGTTTTAAAGAAGCTGAATGTAACAAGGAGAAAACTATTTACCCCAATAGAAAGATCACTCGGAGTTTTATCCCGCTTTTATCTCTTGGTTTTAACACTCAGCCAGGTTTTTCATAGGAGTGTCCTTGGGCAAGTCACTTCAAAGCCCTAGCCTAGTACTGGTGAAACCCAGGAAAAACATAAGGAGAACTCGCTGTTTTTAACACTTTTATCGATTAATTTTAACGTTGTCCAGAGAGGTCTAATATTTCAAGGACGAAAATATTTTAATAAAAGCGTACTCGTAGTTTTTACATAGTTTTTATACAATGGTTTTAACACTCACCCTTGGTTTTGCGTTGTAGTGTCCTTAGGCAAGACAATTTCAAGCCCGAGCATAGTTTTTACTCTAATGAAAAAGCATTCGGAGTTTTTACCGTTTTTATCAATTGGCTTTAGTTCTCACCAGGGAAGTCCCTTGATAATGCTTTTAAAATAACTGAATGTAATAAGAATGAAAATATTTTAAACTAATGAAAAAGTACTTGACGTTTTTACTGCTTTTATCCATTGGTTTTAACACTCATCAGGGAGGTCCATGCAGAAAAAAAAATTTTTTTTTAACGAAACAAAGATGAAAATATTTTAACCCCCCCCCCAAAAAAAAAGAAAGTATTCGGAGTTCTCACGTATTTTATCCAATAGTTTTAACACTCACTGGGGATGTCCCTTGAGAAAGGTTTTGAATAGCTGAATTTAACAAGGATGAAAATATTTCACCCTAATGATAAAGTGTACTCGGTGTTTTTACCGCTTTTATCCATTGGTTTTATGTATGTATGTATGTCTCAAAAACATTTGAGTGCGTTGTAGTCTTTATTTGTCTTGTGGGTTAGGTTTAGGAATTTGTTTTGTGTCATGAATTTATTTCTTATGAAAATTCTAATAAGTTTTCGTTTGTATTTCTGTAACCATGTTTTGGAGTTACTTTAGTTTGTATATGTATCTATCATCGAAAATGCAGTTATTTGTTTTATATATTACTCTATCCATGCCCTAATAGAAAGATTATTAGGAGTTTTTATCGCTTTTATCCATTGGTTTTAACGCTCACCAGGGAGATCACTTGACAATGGTCTTAAAACAGTTGAATATAACAAGGATAAAAACATTATAATCAAATAAAAGAGTACTTGATGTTTTTACAGCATTTATCCATTGGTTTTAACACTCATTAGGAAGGTCCAAGGAGAAAAGGTAGCTAAATATGACAGGAAGAAAAATATTTTACCCTAAAGAAAGATCAAGCGCAGCTTTTACTGCTTTCTTCTATTGTTTTGAACACTCAAACTTGGTTTTTCGAAGGAGTGTCCATGAACAAGACACTTCAGAACCCTCGCCTAGTGCCGCTTAAACCCATGAAAAATATAAGGAGCACCCGGATGGATTTTTTACCGCTTTTAACCATTTGTTGAAACACTCACAAGTGTCTTGAGAAAGTTTTTAAATAGCTGAATATAACAAAGAGAAAAATATTTTACCTGAATAAATGAGTACTCGGAGTTTTTACCGATTATATCCATTGGTCTTAACGCTTATCAGGGAAGTCCTTTGAAAATTTTTTTAGAATAGCTGAATATAACAAAAATGAAAATACTTTACCCTAATATAAGAG
Source organism: Tridacna gigas (assembly GCA_945859785.2). Taxonomy (NCBI): domain Eukaryota; kingdom Metazoa; phylum Mollusca; class Bivalvia; order Cardiida; family Cardiidae; genus Tridacna; species Tridacna gigas. Next base: position 27,964,944 of record OX244041.2, read on the forward strand.
CACTCGGAGTTTTTATCGTTTTTATCCAATCGTTTTAACACTAACCAGGAGTTCCGTTTAAACATTTTTTTTAAATATCCGAAAAAAATCAAGTATACAAATACTTTCCCCATAAAACAGCACTAGGGGTTTTTACGTAGTTTTTTCCAATTATTTTAGCAGTCACAGTGGAAGTCCTTAAGAAAAGTTTTAAACAGCTGCATATAACAAGGATGAAAATATTTTACCCTAATCGAAGGGTACTCGGAGTTTTTACGGCCATTATCCACTGGTTTTTACACTCATAAAAGAAGTCCCTTGAGAAAGAATTTGAATAGATGAATACAACTAGGATGAAAATATTTTACCGTACAAAAAGTAGTAGCAGGTTTTAACGCTTTATCCATTGGTTTTAACACTCAACAGGGAAGTCCCTTGAGAAAGGTTTTACTATAGCTGAATATAACAATGAGAAAACTATTTCGCTCTATTAGAAAGATCACTCGGATTTTTTCCCGCTTTTATCTATTGGTTTTAACACTCACCCTGGCTTTTCATTGGAGTGTCCTTGGGCAAGACACTTCAAAGCCCTAGCTTAGTATTAGTGAAACGCATGAAAAACATATGGAGGTCTCGATGTTTTCACCGCTTTTATCCATTGGTTTTACCGTTGTCTAGGGAGGTCCAATTAGAAAGTCTTTTTTTCAAAGTAGCTGCACAAATTAAGGATTAAAAAGGCTAATAAAGTAGCACTCGGAGTTTTTAATACTTTTATCCATTGATTTTAACATTTACCAGGGATGTCCCTTAGAGAAAGTTTTAAATTAGCTGAAGGTAACAAGCATAAAAATATTTCACCGTAATAAAAGAGTACTTGACGTTTTTACTGCTTTTATCTATTGGTTTTTACCACTTTTATCGATTGATTTTAACGTTGTCCAGAGAGGTCTAATATTTCAAGGACGAAAATATTTTAATAAAAGCGTACTCGTAGTTTTTACATAGTTTTTATACAATGGTTTTAACACTCACCCTTGGTTTTGCGTTGTAGTGTCCTTAGGCAAGACACTTTAAAGCCCGAGCATAGTTTTTACTCTAATGAAAAAGCATTCGGAGTTTTTACCGTTTTTATCAATTGGCTTTAGTTCTCACCAGGGAAGTCCCTTGATAATGCTTTTAAATTAATTGAATGTAATAAGGATGAAAATATTTTAAACTGAGTACCTGACGTTTTTACTGCTTTTATCCATTGGTTTTAACACTCATCAGGGAGGTCCATGCAGAAAGTTTTTTGTTTTTTTTTAACGAAACAAAGATGAAAATATTTTACCACCCCCTCCCCACAAAAAAATAAAAGGTATTCGGAGTTCTTACGTCTTTTATCCAATAGTTTTAACACTCACCGGGGATGTCCCTTGAGAAAGGTTTTGAATAGCTGAATTTAACAAGGATGAAAATATTTCACCCTAATAATAAAGCGTACTCGGTGTTTTTACCGCTTTTATCCATTGGTTTTAACTCTCAAAAGGAAAGTCCTTTGAGAAAGATTTTAAGTAGATTAATACAACAATGATGCAAATATTTTACCGTAATAAAAGAGGTCGAGGAGTTTTTACCGCTTTTTCAACTGGTTTTCACAAGCAACAGGGAGGTCCCTTGAGAAAGGTTTTATGGTAGCTGAATAAAACAAGGAGAAAACTATTTTTGCCGTGATAGAAAGCTCACTCGGAGTATTTTCCGCTTTTATCTATTAGTTTTAACACTCGCCCTTGGTTTTTCGTAAAAGTGTCATTACGCAAGACACTTCAAAGCCATTTATCATCATTAATTTTCTTTGATAGCATGAAACCATTCTTATCACAACTCCTTAGACCAGGAAGGAATTTTGAAAAGAAAGGTTTCAAGCTTTCACATGTAAATCCATGCTTTGGCTTTGCTTTATCTCTTGTATGTATTTGTTGTCAAAATTGCAATGAGTTTTTGTTTTACATTATAACCATGCTTTAAAATTGCTTTGTCTAGAGTATGTATGTCTCAAAAACATTTGAGTGCGTTGTAGTCTTTATTTGTATCGTGGGTTAGGTTTAGGAATTTGTTTTGTGTCATGAATTTATTTCTTATGAAAATTCTAATAAGTTTTCGTTTGTATTTCTGTAACCATGTTTTGGAGTTACTTTAGTTTGTATATGTATCTATCGTCGAAAATGCAGTTATTTGTTTTATATATTACTCTATCCATGCCCTAATAGAAAGAGTTTTTATCGCTTTTATCCATTGGTTTTAACGCTCACCAGGGAGATCACTTGACAATGGTCTTAAAACAGTTGAATATAACAAGGATAAAAACATTATAATCAAATAAAAGAGTACTTGATGTTTTTACAGCATTTATCCATTGGTTTTAACACTCATTAGGAAGGTCCAAGGAGAAAAGGTAGCTAAATATGACAGGAAGAAAAATATTTTACCCTAAAGAAAGATCAAGCGCAGCTTTTACTGCTTTCTTCTATTGTTTTGAACACTCAAACTTGGTTTTTCGAAGGAGTGTCCATGAACAAGACACTTCAGAACCCTCGCCTAGTGCCGCTTAAACCCATGAAAAATATAAGGAGCACCCGGATGGATTTTTTACCGCTTTTAACCATTTGTTGAAACACTCACAAGTGTCTTGAGAAAGTTTTTAAATAGCTGAATATAACAAAGAGAAAAATATTTTACCTGAATAAAAGAGTACTCGGAGTTTTTACCGATTATATCCATTGGTCTTGACACTTATCAGGGAAGTCCTTTGAAAATTTTTTTAGAATAGCTGAATATAACAAAAATGAAAATATTTTACCCTAATATAAGAGCACTCGGAGTTTTTATCGTTTTTATCCAATCGTTTTAACACTAACCAGGAGTTCCGTTTAAACATTTTTTTTAAATATCCGAAAAAAATCAAGTATACAAATACTTTCCCCATAAAACAGCACTAGGGGTTTTTACGTAGTTTTTTCCAATTATTTTAGCAGTCACAGTGGAAGTCCTTAAGAAAAGTTTTAAACAGCTGCATATAACAAGGATGAAAATATTTTAACCTAATCGAAGGGTACTCGGAGTTTTTACGGCCATTATCCACTGGTTTTTACACTCATAAAGGAAGTCCCTTGAGAAAGAATTTGAATAGATGAATACAACAAGGATGAAAATATTTTACCGTACAAAAAGTAGTAGCAGGTTTTAACGCTTTATCCATTGGTTTTAACACGCAACAGGGATGTCCCTTGAGAAAGGTTTTACTATAGCTGAATATAACAATGAGAAAACTATTTCGCTCTATTAGAAAGATCACTCGGATTTTTTCCCGCTTTTATCTATTGGTTTTAACACTCACCCTGGCTTTTCATTGGAGTGTCCTTGGGCAAGACACTTCAAAGCCCTAGCTTAGTATTAGTGAAACGCATGAAAAACATATGGGGGTCTCGATGTTTTCACCGCTTTTATCCATTGGTTTTACCGTTGTCTAGGGAGGCCCAATTAGAAAGTCATTTTTTCAAAGTAGCTGCACAAATTAAGGATTAAAAAGGCTAATAAAGTAGCATTCGGAGTTCTTAATACTTTTATCCATTGATTTTAACATTTACCAGGGATGTCCCTTAGAGAAAGTTTTAAATTAGCTGAAGGTAACAAGCATAAAAATATTTTACCGTAATAAAAGAGTACTTGACGTTTTTACTGCTTTTATCTATTGGTTTTAACACTCATTAGGGCGGTCCCTTTGAAAAGGTGGGTTTTTTTAAGCTGAATATTTCAAGGATGAAAATATTTTACCGTAATAAAAGCACATTCGGAGTTTTTACCGCTTTTTTCCGATGGTTTTAACACTCAACCTGGGTTTTGCGTAGAAGTGTCCTTAGGAAAGACACTTTAAAGACCTTGCCTAGATTTTACCCTAATGAAAAAGCATTCGGAGTTTTGACCGTTTTTATCCATTGGCTTTAACGTTCACCAGGAAAGTCCCTTGACATTACTTTTAAAATAGCTGAATATAACAACGATGAAAATATCTTTAACTAATAAAAGAGTAATTGACATTTTCACTGCTTTTATCCGTTGGTTTTAATACTCAGTAGGGAGGTGCATGGAAAAACTTCTTTCTTTTTTAACAAAACACAGATGACAATATCTTACCCTAATGAAAGAATACTCTGAGTTTTCACCTTTTTTATCCATTGGTCTTAAAACTCATCATGGGGTCCCTTGAAAAAGTTTTTAAAATACTGAATGTAACAAAAATGAAAATATTTTGCACTAATAAAAGAGTACTCGGAGTTTTTTACTGCTTTTATACAATCGTTTAAACATAACCAGGAGGTCCTTTTAGACATGTATTTAGTTTACCCTAATAGAAGCGTACTCGGTGGTTTTACCGCTTTTAATTATTTGGCTTTAACAGTCACAAAGGAAGTCCCTTGAGAAAGATTTTAAATACATGAATACAACGCTTTTATCCATTGGTTTTAACACTCAGCAGGGAATTCCCTTAATTTACTCGGAATTTTTACTGCTTTTATCCATTGGTTTTTCTTTGGTAGGATAAAGCCATTCTTATCACAACTCCTTAGACCAGGAAGGAATTCTGACAAGAAAGGTTTCAAGCTTTCACATGTAAATCCATGCTTTGAATTTGCTTCATCATTTACACGTATGTATTTGTCATCAAAATTGCAATTATTTTTTGTTACACGTTCTAACCCTGCTTTAAAATTGCTTTGTCTAGAGTAAGTATGTCTCACAAAAATTTGATTGAGTTATAGTCTGTATTTGCCTTGTAGGTTAGGGTTAGGAATTTGTTTTGTGTCAGGAATTTATTTCTTATGAATATTCTAATAAGCTTTCATTTGTATTTCTCTAACCATGTTTTGGAGTTGCTTTACTTTGTGTATGTATCTATCATCGAAATTGCAGTTAGTTTGTTACATACATTCCTCAATCCATGCCCTAATAGAAAGGTCATTTGGAGTTTTTATTTGCTTTTATCCATTGGTTTTAACGCTCAGGAGGGAGGTCCCTTGACAATGGTCTTACAATAGCTTAATAAAACAAGGATAAAAATATTTTACCTGAATGAAAGCGTACTTGATGTTTTTACAGCTTTTATCCATTGGTTTTAACACTCATCAGAGAGGTTCATGGAGGAAGTTTTCTTTTTTAAATAGAAGAACAAAACAAGGATAAAAATATTTTTAGTTAAAAAAGAGCATTCGGAGGTTTTAACGCAATTATTCATTTTTTTTTTTAACACTGACAAAGGAAGTCCCTAGAGAAAGGTTTGAATGTGGCTAAATATAACAGGGAAAAAATACTTTACCGCAGTAGAAAGATCATTTGGAGTTTTTACCGCTTTTATCTATTGGTTTTTATACTCACCCTTTGTTCTTTGGGTAAGACACTTCAAAGCCCTAGCCTACGTTTTACCCTAACAAAAAAGCAGTTGGAGTTTTTACCGTTTTTATAAGTTAGATTTAATCCTGAATAGGGAGGTCCTATTCGAAAGATTTCTAAAATAGCTGAACAAAATAAGGATAAAAATATTTTACTCTGATGAAGGAGCACTCGGAGTTCTTACCGCATTTATCCATTGATTTTAACACTCACTAGAGACGTCCCGTAGGAAAAGTTGTAAAATAGTTGAAGGTCACAAGGATAAAAATACGTTACGCTAATAAAAGAGCGCTCGAAGTTTTTACCGCTTTTATCTTTTGGTTTTAACGCTCATCAGGGCAGTCCTTTTACAAAGTTTTTATTTTAAATAGCTGAATATAGCAAAGATGAAAGTATTTCTACTGTAATAAAGGGTACTGGGAGTTGTTACGACTTTTAATAGTTTTAACACTCACCCTGGGTTTTTCGTAGCAATGTCCCTAGGCACGACATTTAAAAGCCCTAGCCAAGTTTTTACCCTAATAGAAAAGCAATCGGAGTTTTACCCTAGACACTTTTAAGCCCTAGCCTGGTACTGTTGAAATCAACGAAAGACATATGGAGCACACGGTGTTTTTACCGCTTTTATCCATTGGTTTTAATTCTTTCCCTTGAGAAAGGTTTTAAAGTAACTAATAGAAAAATCATTCTGAGTTCTTACCGCTTTTATCTATTGGTTTACGCTTACCCTTGGTTTTCGAAGGAGTATCCTCGGGCAAGACAATTCAAGGCCTAGCCTAGTACTAGTGAAACCCATGAAAAACATGAGAAGCACTCGGTGTTTGACTGCTTTCATCCATTGGTTTTAACGCTCACTAGAGAGGCCCCTTGACAATGGTTTTTAAAATAGCTCAATAAAATATGGATAAAAACATTTTAGCTTTACAGAAGAGTACTTTGCCTTTTTTCTGCTTTTATCCATTGGTTTTAACACTCATCAGGGAGGTCCATGGAGTGAGGTTTTTTTTTTTTTTTTTTTTAATAGCTGAACAAATCAAGGCTAAAATATTTTAACCTTATGAATAACACTCGGATTTTTTACCGCTTTTATCCATTGATTTTTACAATCACAAGGGAAGCCCTTTGAGAAAGGTCTTAAAGTAGCTCAATATGGCAGGAAGAAAACAAATATTTATATAAATGTATTACAATATTTTACCCTAACAGAAAGATCATTTGAAGTTTTTACCGCTTTTATCTATTGGTTTTAACACTCACCCTTGGTTTTTCGAAGGAGTGTCCTTGGGCAACACACTTCAGAGCCCTATCCTAATACTAGTTAAACCCATGAAAAACAAGGAGCACTATGATTTTTACCGCTTTTGTTCATTTGTTTAAACACTCACGGGAATTTCCTTGAGAAGGTTTTTCAAAAGCTTAATATAACAAGGATCAAAATATTTTACCTGCATAATAGAGTAGTTGAAGTTTCTGCTGCTTTTATCAATTGGTTTAAAAAGTCACCATGAAGGTCCTTGGAGAAAGTTTTTTTTTTTTTTTTTTTTTTTTTTTTTTTTTTTTTTTTTTTTTAATTGTTTGAATAAAACAAAGATGAAAATATTTGCGCTAATGAAAGAGTACTCGGAGTTTTTACCGCTTTTATCTATTGGTCTTAATACTGATCAAGAGGTCCCTTAGGAAAGTTTTTAAAAAAGCTGAATGTACCAAAAATGAAAATATTTTGCCCTAATAAAAGAGGACTCGGAGTTTTTACTGCTTTTATCCACTAACCAGGGATTTCCTTTTACACATTTTTAATAGTTTACCCTCATAGAAATGTACTAGGTTTTACCGCTTTTATCCATTTGGTTTTAACAGTCACAAAGGAAGTCCCTTCAGAAAGATTTTAAATAGATGAATACAACAAGGATGAAAATATTTCACCTCAGTAAAAGAGTTTTTACCGCTTTTATCTATTGGTTTTAACACTCAGCAGGGAATTCTCTTGAGAAAGGTTTTAAAGAAGCTGAATGTAACAAGGAGAAAACTATTTTACCCCAATAGAAAGATCACTCGGAGTTTTATCCCGCTTTTATCTCTTGGTTTTAACACTCAGCCAGGTTTTTCATAGGAGTGTCCTTGGGCAAGTCACTTCAAAGCCCTAGCCTAGTACTGGTGAAACCCAGGAAAAACATAAGGAGAACTCGCTGTTTTTACCACTTTTATCGATTGATTTTAACGTTGTCCAGAGAGGTCTAATATGTCAAGGATGAAAATATTTTAATAAAAGCGTACTCGTAGTTTTTACATAGTTTTTATACAATGGTTTTAACACTCACCCTTGGTTTTGCGTTGTAGTGTCCTTAGGCAAGACACTTTAAAGCCCGAGCATAGTTTTTACTCTAATGAAAAAGCATTCGGAGTTTTTACCGATTTTATCAATTGGCTTTAGTTCTCACCAGGGAAGTCCCTTGATAATGCTTTTAAAATAACTGAATGTAATAAGGATGAAAATATTTTAATCTAATCAAAGACTACCTGACGTTTTTACTGCTTTTATCCATTGGTTTTAAACCCATCAGAGAGGTCCATGCAGAAAGTTTTTTTTTTTTTTTAACGAAACAAAGATGAAAATATTTTACCACAAAAAAATAAAAGGTATTCGAAGTTCTTACGTCTTTTATCCAATAGTTTTAACACTCACCGGGGATGTCCCTTGAGAAAGGTTTTGAATAGCTGAATTTAATGAAAATATTTCACCCTAATAATAAAGCGTAATAAAGCGTACTCGGTGTTTTTACCGCTTTTATCCATTGGTTTTAACTCTCAAAAGGAAAGTCCTTTGAGAAAGATTTTAAGTAGATTAATACAACAATGACGCAAATATTTTACCGTAATAAAAGAGGTCGAGGAGTTTTTACCGCTTTTTCAATTGGTTTTCACAAGCAACAGGGAGGTCCCTTGAGAAAGGTTTTATAGTAGCTGAATAAAACAAGGAGAAAACTATTTTTGCCGTGATAGAAAGCTCACTCGGAGTATTTTCCGCTTTTATCTATTAGTTTTAACACTCGCCCTTGGTTTTTCGTAAAAGTGTCATTACGCAAGACACTTCAAAGCCATTTATCATTATTAATTTTCTTTGATAGCATGAAACCATTCTTATCACAACTCCTTAGACCAGGAAGGAATTTTGACAAGAAAGGTTTCAAGCTTTCACATGTAAATCCATGCTTTGGCTTTGCTTTATCTCTTGTATGTATTTGTTGTCAAAATTGCAATGAGTTTTTGTTTTACATTATAACCATGCTTTAAAATTGCTTTGTCTAGAATATGTATGTCTCAAAAACATTTGAGTGAGTTGTATCTTTATTTGTCTTGTGGGTTAGGTTTAGAAATTTTTTTTGTGTCAATTTATTTCTTATGAAAATTCTAATAAGTTTTCGTTTGTATTTCTCTAACCATGTTTTACTTTAGTTTGTATATGTATCTATCATCGAAAATGCAGTTATTTGTTTTATATATTACTCTATCCATGCCCTAATAGAAAGAGTTTTTATTGCTTTTATCCATTGGCTTTAACGCTCACCAGGGAGATCACTTGACAATGGTCTTAAAACAGTTGAATATAACAAGAATAAAAACATAATAATCAAATAAAAGAGTACTTGATGTTTTTACAGCTTTTATCCATTGGTTTTAACACTCATTAGGAAGATCCAAGGAGAAAAAGTAGCTAAATATAACAGGAAGAAAAATATTTTACCATAAAGAAAGATCATGCGCAGCGTTTACTGCTTTTTTTATTGTTTTGAACACTCAAACTTGGTTTTTCGAAGGAGTGTCCATGAACAAGACACTTCAGAACCCTCGCCTAGTGCCGCTTAAACCCATAAAAAATATAAGGAGCACCTGGATGGATTTTTTACCGCTTTTAACCATTTGTTGAAACACTCACGAGTGTCTTGAGAAAATTTTTAAATAGCTTAATATAACGAAGAGAAAAATATTTTACCTGAATAAAAGAGTACTCGGTGTTTTTACTGATTATATCCGTTGGTCTTAACACTTATCAGGGAAGTCCTTTGAAAATTTTTTTAGAGTAGCTGAATATAACAAAAATGAAAATATTTTACCCTAATATAAGAGCACTCGGAGTTTTTACCCCTTTTATCCAATCGTTTTAACACTAACCAGGAGTTCCTTTTAGACATTTTTTTTTTAAATATCCGAAAAAAATCAAGTATACAAATACTTTCTCCATAAAACAGCACTAGGGGTTTTTACGTAGTTTTTTTCTAATTGTTTTAGCAGTCACAGTGGAAGTCCTTAAGAAAGGTTTTAAACAGCTGCATATAACAAGGATGAAAATATTTTAACCTAATCGAAGGGTACTCGGTGTTTTTACGGCCATTATCCACTGGTTTTTACACTCATAAAGGAAGTCCCTTGAGAAAGATTTTGAATAGATGAATACAAGGATGAAAATATTTTACCGTAAAAAAATTGTAGCAGGTTTTAACGCTTTAGCCATTGGTTTTAACACTCAACAGGGAAGTCCCTTGAGAAAGGTTTTACTATAGCTGAATATAACAAGGAGAAAACTATTTCGCTCTAATAGAAAGATCACTCGGATTTTTTCCCGCTTTTGTCTATTGGAACAAGTTGTTTACAGTGAAGCCGACACTTGGCGAGTGGCTTCCAGGGTTGCGGACAAGTCGCCGTGAAAAATTATTTTGGCCCGTCTTCGCATTGGTCCTACATACATGACACACTCGTACCTCCTCAAAGGAGAAGAAGCACCCCAATGTATTTTCTGCAATGCACCTCTTACTGTTAAACACATACTTGTAGACTGTATAGACCTTGCACCTACAAGAGACAGGTTTTTTATGTTGATAGTATGAGCAATTTATTTGATACTGTAAGAGTTTATTTTTGACTTTTTGAAAGAGGTAAATCTCTATAAAAAGATATGATTTTAGGTCCTATTGACCATCTGTATTCTTAGACTTTGTCACTAGTCCTGTTTATCCTTTTAGTGTTTACACAGCTGATATTTTAAGCCTTGTCCGTAACATTACAGTTTGCTGAATTAAATGCATTGCATTAGTGGTTAGTTCGCCCAAAATGACCTTTGCTGTCGACGGGCCATAAAACTCCATTCATTCATTCATTCATTTATCTATTGGTTTTAACACTCACCCTGGCTTTTCATTGGAGTGTCCTTGGGCAAGACACTTCAAAGCCCTAGCTTAGTATTGGTGAAACGCATGAAAAACATAAGGAGATCTCGATGTTTTCACCGCTTTTATCCATTGGTTTTACCGTTGTCTAGGGAGGTCCAATTAGAAAGTCTTTTTTTCAAAGTAGTTGCACAAATTAAGGATTAAAAAGGCTAATAAAGTAGCACTCGGAGTTTTTAATACTTTTATCCATTGATTTTAACATTTACCAGGGATGTCCCTTAGAGAAATTTTAAATTAGCTGAAGGTAACAAGCATAAAAATATTTTACCGTAATAAAAGAGTACTTGACGTTTTTACTGCTTTTATCTATTGGTTTTAACACTCATTAGGGCGGTCCCTTTGAAAAGGTGGTTTTTTTTTTTAATACTGAATATTTCAAGGATGAAAATATTTCACCGTAATAAAAGCACATTCGGAGTTTTTACCGCTGTTTTCCGATGGTTTTGACACTCAACCTGGGTTTTGCGTAGAAGTGTCCTTAGGAAAGACACTTTAAAGACCTTGCCTAGATTTTACCCTAATGAAAAAGCATTCGGAGTTTTAACCGTTTTTAGCCATTGGCTTTAACGTTCACCAGGAAAGTCCCTTGACATTACTTTTAAAATAGCTGAATATAACAACGATGAAAATATCTTTAACTAATAAAAGAGTACTTGACATTTTCACTGCATTTATCCATTGGTTTTAATACTCAGTAGGGAGGTACATGGGAAAACTTCTTTCTTTTTTAACAAAACACAGATGAAAATATTTTACTCAAATGAAAGAATACTCTGAGTTTTCACCTTTTTTATCCATTGGTCTTAAAACTCATCATGGGGGTCCCTTGAAAAAGTTTTTAAAATACTGAATGTAACAAAAATGAAAATATTTTGCACTAATAAAAGAGTATTCGGAGTTTTTTACCGCTTTTATCCAATCGTTTAAACATAACCAGGAGGTCCTTTTAGACATGTTTTAATAGTTTACCCTAATAGAAGTGTACTCGGTGGTTTTACCGCTTTTAATTATTTGGCTTTAACAGTCACAAAGGAAGTCCCTTGAGAAAGATTTTAAATACATGAATACAACGCTTTTATCCATTGGTTTTAACACTCAGCAGGGAATTCCCTTAAGAAAGGTTTTACTTTGGCTGAATATAAGAAGGAAATAATACAATTATAGAAAGATCACTCCGAGTTTTTTCCGCTTTTATCCATTGATTTTAACTCTCACCAGGGAAGGCCTTGGCAAATGTTTTAAAAATAGCGGAAGGTAACAAGTATAAAATATTTTACCCCAATAAAAGAGCATTCGGAGTTTTTACCTCTTTTTATCCATTGTTTTTAACAATCATCAGGGTGGTCCCTTGAAAAGGATTTCTTTTTTGAATGACTAAGTATCACAAGTATGAAAATATTTTACAGTAATAAAAGCGTACTCTGAGCTTTTACCGCTTTTATCCAATGGTTTTTCGTAGGAGTGTCCTTGAATAAGACACTTCAAAGCCCTTGCTTAATTTTTACCGAAATAAAAAAGCAATCGGAGTTTTCTTTTTCGGTTTTTATCCATTGGTTTAAACACTCACTGGGGAAGTCCCTTGACAATGGTTTTAAGATAGCTAAAGATGGGCACTCGGATTTTTTACCACTTTTATCCATTTGTTTAAACACTCACAAGGGAAGTCACTTTAGAAAGTTTTTTAAATAACTTAATATAAAGAGGACAAAAATATTTTACCTGAATACATGAGTACTTGAAGTTTTTACTGCTTTTATCCATTGGTTTTAAAATTCACCAGAGAGGTCTCTTGAGAAAGAATTTTTTAATAGCTGAACAAAATAAAGATGAATATATTTTACCCTTATGAAAGAGTACTCGGAATTTTTACTGCTTTTATCCATTGGTTTTTCTTTGGTAGGATAAAGCCATTCTTATCACAACTCCTTAGACCAGGAAGGAATTCTGACAAGAAAGGTTTCAAGCTTTCACATGTAAATCCATGCTTTGAATTTGCTTTATCATTTACACGTATGTATTTGTCATCAAAATTGCAATTATTTTTTGTTTACACGTTCTAACCCTGCTTTAAAATTGCTTTGTCTAGAGCAAGTATGTCTCACAAAAATTTGATTGAGTTATAGTCTGTATTTGCCTTGTAGGTTAGGGTTAGGAATTTGTTTTGTGTCAGGAATTTATTTCTTATGAATATTCTAATAAGCTTTCATTTGTATTTCTCTAACCATGTTTTGGAGTTGCTTTACTTTGTGTATGTATCCATCATCGAAATTGCAGTTAGTTTGTTACATACATTCCTCAATCCATGCCCTAATAGAAAGGTCATTTGGAGTTTTTATTGCTTTTATCCACTGGTTTTAACGCTCAGGAGGGAGGTCCCTTGACAATGGTCTTACAATAGCTTAATAAAACAAGGATAAAAATATTTTACCTGAATGAAAGGGTACATGATGTTTTTACAGCTTTTATCCATTGGTTTTAACACTCATCAGAGAGGTTCATGGAGGAAGTTTTCTTTTTTAAATAGTAGAACAAAACAAGGATAAAAATATCTTTAGTTAAAAAAGAGCATTCGGAGGTTTTAAAGCAATTATTCATTTTTTTTAACACTGACAAAGGAAGTCCCTAGAGAAAGGTTTGAATGTGGCTAAATATAACAGGGAAAAAATACTTTACCGTAGTAGAAAGATCATTTGGAGTTTTTACCGCTTTTATCTATTGGTTTTTATACTCACCCTTTGTTCTTTGGGTAAGACACTTCAAAGCCCTAGCCTACTTTTTACCCTAACAAAAAAGCAGTTGGAGTTTTTACCGTTTTTATCAGTTAGATTTAAACCTGAATAGGGAGGTCCTATTCGAAAGATTTCTAAAATAGCTGAACAAAATAAGGATAAAAATATTTTACTCTGATGAAGGAGCACTCGGAGTTCTTACCGCATTCATCCATTGATTTTAACACTCACTAGAGACGTCCCGTAGGAAAAGTTGTAAAATAGTTGAAGGTCACAAGGATAAAAATACGTTACGCTAATAAAAGAGCGCTCGAAGTTTTTACCGCTTTTATCTTTTGGTTTTAACACTCATCAGGACAGTCCTTTTACAAAGTTTTTATTTTAAATAGCTGAATATAGCAAAGATGAAAGTATTTCTACTGTAAAAAAGGGTACTGGGAGTTGTTACGACTTTTATTCAATAGTTTTAGCACTCACCCTGGGTTTTTCGTAGCAATGTCCCTAGGCAAGACATTTAAAAGCCCTAGCCAAGTTTTTACCCTAATAGAAAAGCAATCGGAGTTTTACCCTTGACACTTTTAAGCCCTAGCCTGGTACTGTTGAAATCAACGAAAGACATATGGAGCACACGGTGTTTTTACCGCTTTTTTCCATTGATTTTAATGCTTTCCCTTGATAGAAATAGAAAAATCATTCTGAGTTTTTACCGCATTTATCTATTGGTTTACACTCACCCTTGGTTTTTTGAAGGAGTGTCCTCGGGCAACACACTTCAGAGCCCTATCCTAGTACTAGTTAAACCCATGAAAAACAAGGAGCACTCGGATTTTTACCGCTTTTGTTCATTTGTTTAAACACTCACGGGAATTTCCTTGAGAAGGTTTTTCAAAAGCTTAATATAACAAGGATCAAAATATTTTACCTGCATAATACAGTAGTTGAAGTTTCTGCTGCTTTTATCCATTGGTTTAAAAATTCACCATGAAGGTCCTTGGAGAAAGTTTTTTTTTTTTTTTTTTTTTTTTTAATTGTTTGAATAAAACGAAGATGAAAATATTTACGTAATTGTTTAAATAAAACGAAGATTAAAATATTTACGTTAATGAAAGAGTACTCGGAATTTTTACCGCTTTTATCTATTGGTTTTAAGACTCATTCTCTCACCCGTGGTTCTAGCCTAATTTTTACCCCAACAAAAAGGCAATCGGAGTTTTTACCGTTTTTATCCATTGGTTTTAATCCGGACAAGGGAAGTCTATTGAAAAGATTTTTAAAATAATCGAACAAAATAAGGATAAACATATTTTACGCCAATGAAGGAGCACTCGGAGTTCTTACCGCTTTTATCTATTGATTTAACACTCACTAGAGACGTCCCGTGGGAAAGGTTTAAAAACAGTTGAAGGTAACAAAGATAAAAAAAAAAATTACTGTAATAAAAGAGTACTCGGAGTTTTTACCGTTTTTATCTTTTGGTTTTAACACTCATCCATGCGGTCCTTTACAACGTTTTTATTTTAAATAGCTGAATATAACAAAGATGAAAATATTTTACCGTAATAAAAGCATACTCGGAGTTTTTACAGCTTTTAATGTATGGTTTTAAACTCACCCTGGGTTTTGTGTAGCAGTGTCCATAGGCAAGACACTTCAAAGCCCTAGCCTAGTTTTTACCCTAATAAAAAACACTCGGAGGTTTTACGCTAGACACTTTTTAAGCTCTGGCCTGGTACTTTTGAAACCCATGAAAAACATATGGAGTACTCTGTGTTTTTACCGCTTTTATCCATTGGGTTTAACGTTTTCCCTTGAGAAAGATTTGAAGTAGCTGAATATAAGTGGAAGAAAAATATTTTACCTTAATAGAAAGATCATTCTGAGTTTTCACCGCTTATATCTATTGGTTTTAACACTCACCCTTGGTTTTCGTAGGAGTGTCCTTGGGCAAGACACTTAAATGAATTAGCCTATTACTTTTGAAACCTATGAAAAACATAAGGAGCACTCGGTCTTTACTGTCTTATCCATTGGTTTTAACGCTCACTAGAAAGGTCTCTTGAGAATGGTTATTTATAACATGGATAAAAAACATTTTAGCCTTGAAGAGTACTTGAATTTTTTACTGCTTTTATCCAATGATTTTAACACTCATCAGGGATGTACATCTAGTGTTCTTTTTTAAATAGCTGAACAAATCAAGGCTAAAATATTTTACCCTTATGAAAATAGCACTCCGGATTTTTTACCGCTTTTATCAGTTGGTTTTTACAATCACAAGGGTAGTCCCTTAAGAATGGTTTTAAAGTAGCTGGAAGAAAACAGATATTCATATAAATATATATTAAAATATTTTACCCTAATAGAAAGATCATGCCCTAAAAAAAGAGTACTCGGAGTTTTTTCTACTTTTATCCAATGGTTTTAAGACTCACCCTTTGTTATTTGTACGAGTGTCCTTAGGCAAGACATTTTGAATCCCTATCCTAGTTTTTACACTAATGAAAAAGCATTCGGTGTTTTACAGTTGTTATCCATTACTTTTAATGTTCACCGGGGAGGTCCCTTGACAATGGTTTTAAAACAGCTGAATACAACAAGGATGAAAATATTTTACCCTAATGAAAGAGTACTTGACGTTTTTACTGCTTTTATCCAGGTATTTGGTATTAAACACTCGGCAGAAAGGTCCATAGGGAAAGTTTTTTTATTTTTTTGAAAAGCTGAAGGAAATAAGAATCAAAACATTTTACCCTAATAAAAGATCACTTGGAGTTTTTACCGCTTTTATCCTTTGGTTCAAACACATCAGGGCGGTCCTTTGGCGAATTTTTTGTTGTTTTTTTTAATCGCTGAATATGACAAGTATGAAAATATGTTACCGGAAGAAAAGCGTATTCGGAGTTTTTACCGCTTTTATTCAATCGTTTTAACACTCACCCTGGTTCTTTCGTAGAGGTGTCCTTGGGCTAGACACTTCAAAGCCCTAGCCATCTTTACCTTAATAAAACAACAATCGGAGTTTTTACCGGAAAAGTCCCTTGACAATGGTTTTAAAATAGCTGAATGTAACAGCATAGAAATATTTTACCCAAATAAAAGAGTGCTTTAAGTTTTTACTGCTCTTATCCATTATTTTAAACACTCGCAAGGGAGGTCCTTTGATAATTTTTTTTTTTTTTTTTTTTTTTTTTTTTTTCAAAATAGGTAAAGAAAGAAGAGTGAAATTATATTACGCTAATTAAAGAGTTCTTGGAGTTTTAACTGCTTTTATCCATTGGTTTTAACACAACAGGAAATTCCCCTGAGAAAGGTTGATTATAACTATTTTACCCTAATAGAAGGATCTTTCAGAGTTCTTGTCGCTTTTAGCTGGTTTTAACTCTTACCCTTGGTTCTTTCTGGATGAGTGTCCTTTGGCAAGACACTTTAAAGCCCAAGCCTAGTATTGGTGAAACCCATAAAAGCATAAGGAGCACTCGGTGTTTTTACCGCTTTTATCCATTGGTTTTAACGCTCACCAGAGAGGTCCCTTGACAATAGTCTTAGAATAGATGGATTTAACAAGGATAAAAAAATATTTTCGCCTAATAAAAGAGTAAGTGACTTTTTAACTGTTTTTATCCATTGCTTTTAATACTTAACAGAGAAGTCCCTAAGGATGGTTTTACAATAGCTGAATATAACAGGGAGAGAACTATTTTACCCAAATAGAAATATCTTTCGGAGTTTTTATCGCTTGTATCTATTGGTTTTAAGAGTCACCCTTGGTTCTTTTTGTACGAGTGTCTTTTGGAAAGACACTCTAAAGCCCTAGCCTAGTTTTGGTGCGTCCCATGAAAAACATAAGGAGGACTCGGTGTTTTTATCTCTCTTATCCATTGGATTTAACGTTCACCAGGGAGGTCCTTTGACAATGGTCTTAATAATTTTAACACTCAACAGGGAAGTCCTTTGAAAAAGAGTTTACAATAGCAGAAAGATCTTTCGGAGTTTTTTATTGTTTTCATCTATTGGTTTTAACACTCACCCTTGATTCTTTGTAGGAATGTCCTTGGGCATGACAGTTTAAAGCCATAGCCTAGTATTGGTGAAACCCATGTAAAACATAAGGAGCACCTGGTGTTTTTACTGCTTTTATCCAATGGTTTTAACATTTACCAGGGAGGTCCCTCTTAAAATAGTTGAATATAACCAGGATAGAAATATTTTAACCTAATAAAAGAGTACTTGACGTTTTTACTGTTTTGATCCATTGGTTTTAACACTGATCAGGGGGATCTCTTGAGATTTTTTAATAGCTGAACGAAACATACATTTTACCTTATAATAGAGCACTCGGAGTTTTTACCGCTTTTATCAATTATTTTTTACACTCACTACGGAATTCCTTTGAGAAAGGTTTTAAAGTAGCTTAATATAACAGGAAAAAGAATATTTTACCCTCATAGAAAGATCATTCGGAGTTTTTACCGCTTTTATCTATTGGTTTTAACACTCACCCTTGGTTTCTAGTAGGAGTGTCCTCGGGCAAGACACTCCAGAGCCTTCGCCTACTACTGGTGAAACCCATGAAAAACATAAGGGGCACTCGGTGTTTTTACTGTTTTATCCTTTGGTTTTGACGCTGACAAGGGAGGTCCATTGACAATGGTTTAAAGATCGCTAAATATTTAGCCTGATAAAAGGGTACTTTACGTTTTTACTGCTTTTATCCATTGGTTTAAACACTCATCAGGGAGGTCGACCGAGAAAGTTTTTTGCTTTTTTAAATAGCTGAACAAATCACGGATAAAATATTTTACCGTAATAAAAGAATACTCACAGTTTTTACCGCTTTTATCCATTGGTTTTTAAACTTACAAGGGATGACCCTTGACAAAGGTTTTAAAATAGCTGAATGTAACAGGAAGAAAAATATTTTACCCTAATGGAAAGATCATCCGGAGTTTTCTTCTATTGGTTTTAACACTCACCCTTGTTTTTTCGAAGAATTGTCCTTGGGCAAGACACTTCAAAACCCTAGTCTAGCACTGGTGAAGCCCATGAAAAACGTAAGGGGCAATCGAAATTTTTACCGCTTTTATACATTGCTTTAAACACTCACGAGGAGAGGTCCCTTGAGAAAGTTTTTTAAATAGATGAATATGACGAGGATAAAGATATTTTACCTGAATAGAAGAGTCCTTAGAGTTTTTACTGCTTTTATCTATTGGTTTTTAAACTTACCCCGAAGGTCCCTCGAGAAAGTTTTTTTTAATAGCTGAACAAAGCAAAGATGAAAATATTTTATCCTGATGAAAGAGTACTGGGAGTTTTTATCGCTTTTATCCAATTAACTCTCACCCTTGGTTATTCGTAGGAATGTCTTTAGGCAAGACACTTTAAAGCCCTGGCCTAGTTTTTACCGTTTTTATTTATTGGTTTTAACGCTCACCAGGGAGGTCCATTGAC
The DNA here is from genome assembly GCA_945859785.2 of Tridacna gigas. Classification (NCBI taxonomy): domain Eukaryota; kingdom Metazoa; phylum Mollusca; class Bivalvia; order Cardiida; family Cardiidae; genus Tridacna; species Tridacna gigas. The sequence goes on from OX244041.2 coordinate 27,983,755, forward strand.
AATGGTTTTAAAATACTTGTATAATATTATAACAAAAATGAAAATATTCTAACCTAATAAAAGAGTACTTGACGTTTTTACTGCTTTTATCCATTGGTCTTAACACTCATCAGGGAGGGCGATGATTTTTTTAAATAGCTGAACAAAACAAGTATAAAAATATTTTACCCTAATAAAAGAGTAATCGGAGTTTTATGTCTTTAATAAAATTGTTTTAACACTCACATGGGAAGTCCATTGAGAAAGGTTTTAAATAGCAGTATATAACAAGGATGACAGTATATTACCCTAATAAAAGCGCACTCGGAGTTGGTTTTAACACTCACAAAGAAAGTCCCTTACGAAAGATTTTAAGTAGATGAATACAACAAGGATGAAAATATTTTACCGTAATAAAAGAGTACTGCGAGTTTTTAACGCTTTATCCATTGGTTTTAAGGGAGGTCCTTTGATAAAGGTTTTTAAGTAGCTGAATATAGCAAGGAGGAAACTTACTTTACCCTTATAGAAAGATCATTCGGGTTTTTTTGGCTTTTATATATTAGTTTTAACACTCAACCTTGATTTAACGTAGGAGTGTCCTTGGCCAAGACACTTCAAAGCCCTAACCTAGTACTGGTGAAATTCATGTAAATCATAAGGAGAACTCGTTTTTTTTACGCTTTTATCCATTGGTTTTAACGCTGACTAGGGAGGTCTAATTAGAAAAAATTTTGAAACAGCTGAACAAAATAAGGATAAAAATATTTTACTCTAATGAGCACTCGGAGTTTTTACGGCTTTTATCCATTAACACCAGGGAAGTCCCTTGGGAAAAGTTTAAAATAGCTAAAGGTAACAAGAATAGAAATAATTCACCCTAATAAAAGAGCACTCGGAGTTTTTACCGCTTATATCCATTGGTTTTAACACACATCAGGGCTGTCCCTTGAATATTTTTTTCAAATAGCTGTATATAATAAGGATGAAAATATTTTACCCTAATAAAAACGTACTCGGAGTTTTTACCGCTTTTATCCAATGATTTTAATACACATCCTGGGTTTTTCGTAGGAGTGTCCTTTGGTGAGGCACTTCAAAGCCCTAGCCAAGTTTTAACCTCAATGAAAAAGAAATCGGAGTTTTTACCGTTTTTATCAATTGATTTTACTACGCACCAGGGAAGTCTCTTGATAATGATTTTAAAATAGCTGAATATAACACGCATAAAATATTTCAGCCTTATAAAAGAATGCATAAGTTTTTTACTGCTTTTATCCACTGCTTTTAATACTCACCAGGGAGTTCCCTTGTTGAATTTTTTTAATAGCAAAAAGTGATGAACTTATTTTACGCTAATAAAAGAGTTCTCGGAGTTTTTACCAATTTTATCCATTGGTTTTAACACTCGACAGGGAAGTCCTTCGAGAAAGGTTTTACAACAGCTGAATATAACAAGGAGTTTTTATCGCTTAAATCTGTCAGTTTTAACATTCACCCTTGGTTTTTCGTAGGAGTGTCCTTGGGCAAGACACTTCAAAGCCCTAGCCTAGTACTGGTGACATGGGGATGCCATGTATCAACAGCTTAAGAAAAGAGGTAGGTTGCCTTTATCATTAATGTTTTTCTTTGATAGGATGAAACCATTCTTATCACAACTCATTAGACTAGGAAGGAATTCTGATAATAAAGGTTTTAGGCTTTCACATTTAAATCCATGCTTTGACTTTGCTTTATCTCTTGTATGTATTTGTCGTCAAAATTGCAATTAGTTTTTGTTTTTCATTCTAACTATGCTTTAAAATTTCTTTGTTTAGAGTACGTATGTTTCACAAACATTTGATTGAGTTGTAGTTTGTATTTGTCTTGAGGGTTAGGGTTAGGAATTTGTTTTGTGTCATGAATTTATTTCTTATGAAAATTCTAGTAAATTTTCTCTAACCAATGTTTTGGAGTTGCTTTATTTGTGTATGTATTTATCATCGAAATTGCAGTTAGTTTCTTTTATATACTCCTCTATCTATGTTTTCACTATGCTTTGTCTAGTTTTCGTCTATAGTGCTATAGTTATCGTTAATGTTTGTTTATATAAATATTCATCTATCTATCCCTTTAATTTTCTCTGTCTAATGTTTATTTTCTCATCAAAGATTCTGTTATTATTTTGTATATGTCCCTCTAACCCTGTTTTGAGTTTGCTTTAATGTGTGTATGTATTTCTTACGAATATATTGTAGCAAGTCTCTGTTTATTAGTCACTCATGATTTGAAATTGCTTTATTTCGTGAATATATTTCTTATGAAAATTCCAGTAAGCTTTTGCATATATTTCTTTAACCATGCATTGGATTTGCTTTGTCTCGTGTATATATTTTTCATGAAAAATTCTGAGTTTTTGTTTATATTTCTCTAACCATGCCTTGAATTCGGTGTATGCCTTGTGTAATTTCTTATCAAAACATCAGTCAGTTTGTGTTTATATTCCAGTACCTATGCTTTGAATTTACTTTATTTCACGAGCATGTTTGTCATCCAAATTATAATTAGTTTTTGCTTCCATTTGTTTAGCCATGTATTCCTAATTGAAATTTAGTAAGTTTTTGTTCATATTTCTTCAACCATGCAGCGAAATTGCTGTAACTTGTGTATGTATGTCTCTTGAAAATTTCAGTGCCGGTAAGATATTGTTTATATTTGTCTAACCATGGTTTGAATTTGTTTTATCTCTCGTAGGTATTTCTCATGAAAATTTTAGTCAATTTTTCTTTTCATATTTTTCCGTTGCTTTCAATTAATTTTATATCATTTATGTACTGGTCTTGAAAATTTGAGTATGATTTTTAATATCCTCATACTTGTCTAACCATGCTTGTCTTCATTAACTATCTTCTTGATTGTGTTTGCATTTCATTATCTAATCACATGGTTTCTTGTAGCTTTTTTTCATGTTTTCCGGCAGTTGTTTTTGTGTGCAGTGCTGTCAGCACACCTGTGATCTTGTAATAGGTCATCAATAATATTCCCGATATTTTCAGGTGTATAGAAGGATATAGGGTATAATGCATGTTTTGTGGCAATTATTTGTAGGTTTTGTTTGTATGGTTTGTATTGGAGTTGAGCGCCGTTTTAACAGCTAAGGTCATATCACGGCGATCAGTAAATCTACGCATGTGTTTCCTGGCTTTCTCACACTAGTACTGACACAACTTTCTTTTCAAGTCACTGACTACTTTATTCACATACATCAGGGGTGAGAGGCTAAAATTCGCCGAAAAGAAAGTTTGCCTCAACCTGGTATCGAACCCGCAACCACCAGGTCACGTGCCAGACACTCTAACCAATGAGCTACCCGATCGGGTCTTATTTATAGGTAAAAGCAGTATTATTGCAGAGTGTGTTGGAGATTGCAGATCATTGATATGCTTAGAAAAATTCAATCCACTGATTGGCCATACTGTGCTAAGTGGACAGTCTTGTCTGGTGTGTGGAGTGTATACAAAACAGGGCATAGTATGTCAGCCTATGTAATTTAACTGTGACTAATGTTTGTGAAGTACATGACGATTGTAGGCAGCTGCTGATAAATTTGACCCACAGGGAGATGTGGTTTGCTCCTTACCCTATTTCTTTTTTCTATTTTCAGAGCAAACAGAAAGATGAAATAGAAAGCAGAAAAATATGCAACAGATAATATTTTTCGGTGGTCTAGCTCATTGAAATTTTAATATCAAGGACCAAGGATTGAGGATTGAAAACTGAATTACTTACAGGTATAAGACCATTTATTGTAATTATGAAACTTTTTTCAAGAAAAGTCAAGGATCTGTAATATGCGAAACTCCCCGCTGTTTTTTTTTTTTTTTTTTTCACTGAAACTGTGTTTTATTGATAAAAAGAGAAAAGTATGAGGTTTGGTCCATAGGCGTTAATGAAGGTCACATTTCATAGTAAATGACCTAACCTGTCTCTGCTCCATAAGAAATCATTAATGTCATATTCTAACACCTACAGAAACAAACTTTTGGATAAGACCTTGTCAATCACAGTAAGGGACAAAGATATTACAAGTCCAAAATGGTTTGTGTTGACCTATCGACAAAATGTCAAACATTTGTTCGTTGCTTGGTGTTTATTGATGTTTTTAACACTATTTCAGCCTGATCGCAGGGGCCAATGCACCTTTGATATGCTTTCGTGTACCTAAGGTATTTTGCCAGTACTTTGCAAAAACATTCTTCAATACCACTGGCTGCTTTTCCAAACCATGCAGCGTTAAGCGGGAAATATCGGATATACAAGAGATAAGCTAGAAAATCAAACTATACCTACTTCGCAGTCTAGTTTTGATACACATTGCCAACTAAACAATATCGGATATGCCCAGCCGGTTTTATCGGAGATTCCATATTTTCTCAGGAATAACCTCTTTAGAAGACAACATTTTAGACAGGTCCACGTTGAAAGCATTTTCAGATGACCAAACGAATCTCTGGAATTTGTCTTGGATAGATGCTGGTGACTAAACATCGTGAGAAAAGGTGAAAATGTCGGTTATCAGCATATTGTGCTTTTTTCTACATTGTTTTCCCTCACGGTTTTGTTAGAATATAGTATGAATTGATATTTAGTGTTAACATTTTGCCACACTTTCCTGAGAAAGAGAGCTTTTTAAAAAAAATTGTGAGAAAAGAAGATGCCGGTGATGGGTTTACAGATAGTGAAAAAAATCCTGCGATTGACCCTGCCCCCATTTTTATGTCGCATGAGTATCTTTGTGCAATGCACTGCAAAGCCCCAGCCTAATACCGATGAAAGCTAGGAAAGACATGGGTGGCAGAGACTGAAATACATTAGCATACATTGAAAACACCATTCAAACAGAACTGTTTATCTTATATTTTATCATTTTTCAGATTCCAATATGGAGGATGCTATATAACGACAGCTTTGGGAAAGAGGTGGGTTGAATTTATCAGATTTTCAGGTGTAGATCCTTGCTTTGCATTCGCTTTTACTTTGTATATGTATATGTCATTAAAACTTGAGTTAGTTTTTGTTATATATCTCTAACCATGCTTTAAAACTGCATATATTGTATTTGTCATTGAAATTGTGATAACCAGTAGTTTTTGTTTGTTTTCGTTTAACTATGCTTTGAATTTGTTTTTTTGCGTGTATGTATTTCATATGAACATTTCAATAAGATTGTGTTATATTTCACTAACCATGCTCTGAATTCGCTTTGTGTAGTGTAAGGTGTCTTTTTTATGAAAAAAAAAAATCAGTAAGATTGGTGGTCATATTTTTAACCCCATTTTGAATATTTTGTGTCCTTTATTTAGTTCTTATGAAAACTTCATCAATTTTGTGTTAATTTTCACTAACCATGCTTTGAATTTACCGTGTCTCGTGTATGTGCTTCTCATCCTAATTATGATTAGCTTTTAGTTACATTTGTCTTTCAATGCCTCGAATTACTCTATCTCCCGTATGTATTTCCCATTAAAACTTCAGCAAGCTTGTGTCTATATTTCACCAACCATGCTTTGAATTTGTTGTGTTTCATGTATGTGCTTTTCACACCAATTATAATAGCTTTCAGTTACATTAGTCTTACTTCTATATTAGTAACATTTGTCTAATAGTGCATCGAATTAGTTTATCTCGTGTATCTCGTGTATGTATTTGTGAATAATAAATGGTCCCTTGATAAGAGGTTTGAAATAACTGAATCAAGTCGGGAATTTTTTTTTTTTTTTTTTTTTTTTTTCAAGACTGCCATAAGATTTGTCTCTTTTATTTATTGGTTTTAATAATGATTACAGAAGGGCCTTGATACGGATTTAAAAGATTTTTTCTTAAAGTAAGAATCCGGAAAGTTTTTTATGGATTTTATTCATTGGTTTTAATATTCACCAAGCAGGTTCCACGATAATAGTTTAAAAATGGCAGAACCTTACCGAAATAAAAATATTTTACCCTAAACCAAAAGTTTTCAAAGTTTTGACTGCTTCGTCCATTATTTCTTAATAATCACCAAGCAGGTCTCACAATAACAGTTTTAAAATTATAGAACCTAGCCGAAATCAAAATATTTTAAACCTCCCAAAAATGTACTCGTAGTTTGTAGTTTTTACCTGTTTTCATCCATTGGTTTTAATACTCACCGGAAAGGTCCCTTGGGAAATGTTTTAATACAGCAGCACAAAACAAGGATAAAAATATTTTACCCTATTAAAAGAGCACCATAAGTTTTTACCGCTTTCATCCATTGGTTTTACAAGGGGGTTCCTAGAGAAAGGTTTTAAAACGGTCGAACCTAGCCGAGATCAAAATATTTTAAACACAAACAAAATAGAAAGTACTCAGATTTTACTACCATAATTATTAGCATTTAATGCTCACACTAGGTCTCTCTTATTAAAGGTTTTGAAATGTAGGTCCCTCGATGAAGGATTAAAAATGCCAAAACCTAGCTGGTATCAAAATATTTTACCCTAAAGTTAGGGTATTCAGAGTTTTTATCCTATTATCCATGGCTTTTAACATTTACCGGGGAGGTCCCCTGAGAAAGGTTTTTATTAAATTAGTTGAACAAACCCAGGATAGAGATATTTTACCCAAATAAACGGGCACTCGCAGTTTTTACCGTTTTCATCAATTGGTTTTAACACTCGACAGGGAAATCTCGTGAGAAATGGTTTAAAACTTACCTTGAGATTTTTTTTTAAATAGCTGAACAAAAGGATGAAAATATTTTACAGTAATAAAAGAGCACTCGGAGTTTTTACCGCTTTTAGTCATTGGTTTTAACACTCCAAAAGGAAGTCACATGAAAAAAGTTTTTTAATAGCTGACTATAACAAGGATCAAAATATTTTAATGTAAATAAAAAGAACACTGAGAGCACTTACCGCTTTTATCCTTTGCTTTTTACACTCATCAGGGCGGTCCCTTTACAAAGTTTTTTTTTTATTTTAAATAGCTGAATATAAAAAAGATAAAAATATTTTACCGTAATGATAGCGTTTTTTTTTTTTTTTTTTTTTTTTTTTTTTCCCGCTTTTTTTTTATTTAATGGTTTTAACACTCACCCTGGGTCTTTCGTAGTAGTGTCCATCCGCAAGACACTTCAAAGCCCTAGCCTACTTTTTACCCTAATAAAAAAGCTATCGGAGATTTTATCCTAGACACTTTTAAGCCTTAACCTGGTACTGTTGAAACCCATGAAAAACAACAGAAGCACTGGGTGTTTTTACGGCTTTTACTTATTGGTTTTAACGCTTTCCCTTCGGAAAGGTTTTAACACTTCAATGACCTAGCCTAATACTAGCGAAACCCATGAAAAACATAAGGAGCACTTGGTGTTTTACTGCTTTTATACATAAGTTTTAACGATCACTAGGGAGGTCCCTTGACAATGGTTTTAAAAATAACGGAATATAAGATGGATAAAAATATTTTAGCCTTATGGAAGAGTATTTGACTTTTTTAATGCTTTTGTCGATTGGTTTTAACACTCATCAGGGAGGTCCTTAGAGTGAGTTTTTTTTAATAGCTGAACAAATCAAGGCTAAAATGTTTTACCCGTATGAAATAGCAATCAGATTTTTTACTGCTTTTTTTCCATTTTTTTTTTTTTTTTTTTTTAATCACAAGGGAAGTCCCTTGAGAAAGGTTTCAAAGTAGATGAATATAAAAGGAAGAAAATAAATATTTATATAAATGTATTAAAATATTTTACCCTAATAGAAAGATCATTCGGAGGTTTTACCGCTTTTATCTATTGGTTTTAACACTAACCCTTGGTTTTTCGAAGGAGTGTCCTTGGGCAAGACACTTCAGAGCCCTAGCTTAGTGCTAGTTAAACCCTTGAAAAACAAGAAGCACTCGGATTTTTTACCGCTTTCCTCCATTTGTTTAAACACTCACAAGGGAAGTCCCTTGAAGTTTTTAAACATCTTAATATAACGAGGATAAAAATATTTTTTCTTAATAATAAAGCAGTTGAAGTTTTCACTGCTGTTATCCATTGGTTCAAAAAGGTCCTTTGAGAAAGGTCTTATTACACATGTATTTTTTTTTAAATAACTGAACAGAACGAAGATGAAAATAGTTTACCCTAATGAAAGAGTACTCGGAGTTTTTAGCGCTTTTTTTATTCAATTGTCTTAACACTCACTCTTGGTTATTCGTCTTAGTGTCCTTTGGCAAGACACTTTAAATCCCTACCCTAGTTTTTACACTAATAAAAAAGTATTTGGAGTTTTTACCGTTTTTATCCATTAGTTTTAACGCTCACCTGGGAAGTTCTTTGACAATGGTTTTAAAATAGCTGAATATAACATGAATGAAAATATTTTAACCTAATGAAAGAGTACTTGACGTTTTTACTGCTTTTATCCATTGATATCAAAACTCATCAGGGAGGTCCATGGAGACATTTTTTTTTTTTTTTTTTTTTTTTTTTAAATAGCTGAAGGTAACAAGAATGAAATCATTTTACTCTAATAAAAGACCACTTGCAGTTTTTACCGCTTTTAACTTTGCTTTAAACACTTTTCAGGGCCGTCCCTTGACCAACATTTTTTTTTTTTTTTTTTTTTTTAAACTGAATATGACAAGGATGAAAATATTTTACGGTAATAATCGCTTTTATCCATTGGTTTTAACACTCACCCTGGGTTTTTCGAAAAGAGGTCCTTGGTCAAGACATTTCAAAGCCCTAGCCTTGTTTTTACTCTAATAAAAAAGCAGTCGGAATTTTTATCGCTTTTATCTATTAGTTTTTACACACACACGGGAAGTCCCTCGAAAAAGATTTTCGAATATAACAGGGAAAAGAATATTTTACGTTAATAGAAAGAGCATTCGGAGTTTTTACCGCTTTTATCTATTGGTTTTAACACTAACCCTTGATTCTTCGTTGGCGTGTCGTCGGGCTAGACACATTGAAGCCCTCGCCTAGTTTTTACCCTATCAAAAAGCAATCGGAGTTTTTACCGTTCTTATCCATTGGTTTTAACCCTGACTAGGGAGTTCCTATTAGAAAGATTTTTTTTAAATAGCTGAAGAATAAGGGTAAAATTATTTTAAAAGCAGGAGCACTCGGAATACTTACCATTTTTATCCTTTGCCTTTAACACTCGTTAGGGCGGTCCTTTTACAAAGTTTTTATTTTAAATAGCTGAACATAAAAAAAGATGGAAATATTTTACTGTAATAAAAGCGTACTTGGAGTTTTTTCCGCATATATTCAATGGTTTTAAAAGTCACCGTGGGTTTTTCGTACCATTGTCCATAGGCAAGACACTTTAAAGGCCTAGCCTAGTTTTCACCCCGATTAAAAGCAATCAGGGGTTTTACCCTCGACACATTTAAGCCCTAGCCTTGTATCGTTGAAACACATGAAAAACGTAAGGATCACTCCGTGTTTTTACCGCTTTTATCCATTGGTTTAAATCTTTCCCTTGAGAAAGGTTTTAAAGTAGCTGAATATAACTGGAAGAAAAGTTTTTTACCCTAATAGAAAGATCGTTCTGACTTTTTACCTCTTTTATCTATTGGTTTAAACAAGTACCCTTGGTATTCGAAGAGTGTCCTTGGGCAAGACGCTTCAATGACCTAGCCTACTATTAGCGAAACCCATGAAAAAATAAGGAGCACTCGGTATTTTACTGCTTCTATCCATTGGTTTTAACGCTCACTACGGATTCCCTCGACAATGGTTTTTAAAATAGCTAAATATAAGATGGATAAAAATATTTTAGCCTTATAGAAGAGTACTAGACTTTTTTACTGCTTTTATCGATTGGTTTTAACACTCATCAGGGAGGTCCTTAGAGTGAGTCTTTTTTAACAGCTGAACAAATCAAGGTTAAAATGTTTTACTCTTATAGCAATCAGATTTTTTTACTGCTTTTATCCATTTGTTTTAAGAATCGCAAGGGAAGTCCCTTGAGAAATGTTTTAAAGTAGATGAATATAACAGGAAGAAAATGAATATTTATATAAATATGTTAAGATATTTTGCCCTAATAGAAAGATCATTCGGAGTTTTTAGGTCTTTTATATATTGGTTTTAACACTTACCCTTAGTTTTTCGAGGGATTGTCCTAGGGCAAGACATTTCAAAGCCCTAGCCTAGTACTAGTTAAACCCATGAAAAACAAGGGCACTCGGATTTTTACCGCTTTCGTCCATTTGTTTAAACACTCACAAGGGAAGTCCCTTGAGGAACTCTTTAAACAGATTAATATAACGAGGATAAAAATATTTTACCTGAATAATAGAGCGGTTAAAGGTTTCAAGGGTAAAGACATTTTAACCTAATGAAAGAGTACTTGACGTTTTACTGCTTTTATCCACTGGTATTAACACTCATGAGGGAGATCCATTTCCTTTTTTTTAAAAAAAATAGCTGAATATGACAAGGATGAAAATATTTTACCGTAATAAAAGCGTACTCGGAGTTTTTACCGCTTTTATCCATTGGTTTTAACACTCACCGTGGGTTTTCGAACCAGGAACGCTCACCAGGGAAGTCCCTTGACAATGGTTTTAAAAAAATGAATATAACCAGGATGGAAATATCTTGACCTAATGAAAGAGTACTTGACCTTTTTACTGCTTTGGTATTAACACTCATCAGGGAGGGCCATGGTGAAAGTTCTTTTTTTTTTTTTTTTTTTTTAGATAGCTGAAGGTCATAAAAATAAAAATATTTTATCCTCATAAAAGACCACTTGGAGTTTTTAATAGCTGAATATGACAAGGATGAAAATATTTTACCGTAATAAAAGAGTACTCGAAGTTTTTACTGCTTTTATCCAATGGTTTTAACACTCACTCTGGATTTTTCGAAAGGAGGTCCTTGGGCAAGACACTTCAAAGCCCTAGCCTTGTTTCTACTTAAATAAAAAAGCAATCGGACTTTTTGCCGTTTCTATCTTATGGTTTTAACACTACCAGGGAAGTCCTTTGACAATGGTTTAAAAATAGCTGAATATAACAAGGATGAAAAGTGCCTTGATACGGATTTAAAACCTTTTTTCTTAAATTAAGAGTCCTGAAAGTTTTTATGGATTTTATTCATTGGTTTTAATATTCACCAAGCAGGATCCACGATAATAATTAAAAATGGCAGAACCTTACGGAAATAAAAATATTTTACCCTAAACCAAAAGTTATCAAAGATTTGACCGGTTCGTCCATTATCTTTTAATAATCACCAAGCAGGTCTCGCAATAACAGTTCTAAAATTACAGAACCTGGCCGAAATCAAAACATTTTAACCCTCCCAAAAAAGTACTCGTAGTTTGTAGTTTTTAGCTGTTTTCATCCATTGGTTTTAATATCACCAGGAAGGTCCCTTGAGAAATATTTTTAAAACAGCAGCACAAAACAAAGATAAAAATATTTTACCCTATTAAAAGAGCACCTTGAGTTTTTACTGCTTTTATCCATTGGTTTTACCACTTAACAAGGAGTTTCCTAGAGAAAGGTTTTAAAACGATCGAACCTAGCCAAGATCAAAATATTTCAAACACAAACAAAATAGAAAGTACTCAGATTTTACCACCATAATTATTAGTTTTTATTACTCACACTGGAGGTCTCTCCTATTTAAAGGTTTTGAAATGTAGGTCCCTCGATGAAGGATTAAAAATGCAAAACCTAGCTGATATCAAAATATTTTACCCTAAAGTTAGGGCATTCAGAGTTTTTATCCTATTATCCATTGCTTTTAAGATTCACCGTGGAGGTACCCTGAGAAAGGTTTTTATTTAATTAGCTGAACAAACCCAGGGTAGAGATATTTTACCCAGATAAACAGGCACTCGCAATTTTTACCGTTTTTATAAATTGGTTTAAGACTCGATAGGGAAATCCCGTGAGAAATGTTTTAAAATGTATCTTGAGATTTTTTTAATAGATGAACAAAAGGATGAACATATTTACCGTAATAAAACAGCACTCGGAGTTTTTACCACTTTCATCCATTGGTTTTATCACTCCAAAAGGAAGTCACATGAGAAAGTTATTTTAATAGCTAAATATAACAAGGATGAAACTATTTTACCGTAAAAAAAAAAAGAACACTGAGAGTACTTCACGCTTTTATCCTTTGGTTTTAACACTCATCAGAGCGGTGCTTTACAAAGTAATTATTTTAAATAGCTGAATATAACAAAGATGAAAATATTTTACCGTAATAAAAGCGTACTCTGGGTTTTTCCCGCTTTTATTTAATGGTTTTAACACTCACCCTGCGTCTTTCGTAGCAGTGTCCAGAGGCAACACACTTCAAAGCCCCAGCCTACTTTTTGCCCTAATAAAAAAGCTATCGGAGGTTTTACCCTAGACACTTTTCAGCCTTAACCTGGTACTGTTGAAACCCATGAAAAACATCAGAAGCACTGGGTGTTTTTACCGCTTTTATCTATCGGTTTTAACGCTTTCCCTTCGGAAAGGCTTTAACACTTCAATGACCTAGCCTAATACTAGCGAAACCCATGAAAAGCATAAAGAGCACTCGGTGTTTTACTGCTTTTATCCATTGGTTTTAACGCTCACTAGGGAGGTCCCTCGACAATGGTTTTAAAAGTAACGGAATATAAGATGGATAGAAATAGTTTAGCCTTATAGAAGAGTACTTGACTTTTTACTGCTTTTATCGATTGGTTTTAACACTCATCAGGGAGGTCCTTAGAGTGAGGTTTTTTTTTAATAGCTGAACAAATCAAGGCTAAAATGTTTTACCCGTATAAAATAGCAATCACATTTTTAATGCTTTTTTCCATTGGTTTTTCACAAGGGAAGTCCCTTGAGAAAGGTTTTAAAGTAGATGAATATAAAAGGAAGAAAATAAATATTTATATAAATATATTGAAATATTTTACCCTAATAGAAAGATCATTCGGATGTTTTACCGCTTTTATCTATTGCTTTTATCACTCACCCTTGGTTTTTCGAAGTAGTGTCCTTGGGCAAGACACTTCAGAGCACTAGCCTAGTGTTAGTTAAACCCATGAAAAACAAGGAGCACTCGGATTTTTTACCGCTTTCCTCCATTTGTTTAAACACTCACAAGGGAAGTCCCTCGAGGAAGTTTTAAACAGCTTCATATAACGAGGATAAAATATTTTTTCTTAATAATAAAGCAGTTGAAGTTTTTACTGATGTTATCCATTGGTTCTAAAACTCACAAAACGGTCCTTTGCGAACGTTTTTTTTTTTTTTTTTTTTTTTTTTTTCAAATAACTGAACAGGACGAAGATGAAAATAGTTTACCCTAACGAAAGACTACTCCGAGTTTTTACCGCTTTTATCCAGTTGTGTTAACACTCACTCTTGGTTATTCGTCTTAGTGTTCTTAGGCAAGGCACTTTAAATCCCTACCCTAGTTTTTAAACTAATGAAGAAGTATTTGGAGTGTTTTTTTTTTTTTTTTTTTTCAATTAGTTATAACGCTCATCAGGGAAGTCCCTTGAAAATGCTTTTAAAATAACTGAATCTAACAAGGAAACAAGGATGAAAATATTTTAAACTAATAAAAGAGTACTTGACGTTTTTACTGCTTTTATCCATTGGTTTTAGCACTCATCAGGGAGGTCCATGCAGAAATTTCTTTTTTTTTTTTTAACGAAACAAGGATGAAAATATTTTACCCTAATAAAAGAGCATTCGGAGTTCTTACGTCTTTTATCCAATAGTTTTAACACTCACAGGGGATGTCCCTTAAGAAAGGTTTTAAATAGCTGAATTTAACAAGGATGAAAAACATTCACCCAAATAAAAGCGTCCTCGGAGTTTTTACCGCTTTTATCCATTGGTTTTAACACTCACAAGGGAAGTCCTTTGAGAAAGATTTCAAGTACATTAATTCAACAAGGATGCAAATATTTTACCGTAATAAAAGATGTCGAGGAGTTTTTACCGCTTCTTCAATTGGTTTTAACACGCAACAGGAAGGTCCATTAAGAAAGGTTTTAAAGTTGCTAAATATAACAAGGAGGAAACTATTTTACCCTGATAGGAAGCTCACTCGGAGTATTTTCTCCTTTTATCTATTAGTTTTAACACTCGTCCTTGGTTTTTCGTAGAGGTGTCATTGCGCAAGACACTTCAAAGCCATGGGCTAGTACTGGTAACATGGAGGATGCCACATATCAATAGCTTAGAGTGAGTCTTTTTTAACAGCTGAACAAATCAAGGTTAAAATGTTTTACTCTTATAGCAATCAGATTTTTTTACTGCTTTTATCCATTTGTTTTAAGAATCGCAAGGGAAGTCCCTTGAGAAATATTTTAAAGTAGATGAATATAACAGGAAGAAAATGAATATTTATATAAATATGTTAAGATATTTTGCCCTAATAGAAAGATCATTCGGAGTTTTTAGGTCTTTTATATATTGGTTTTAACACTTACCCTTAGTTTTTCGAGGGATTGTCCTAGGGCAAGACATTTCAAAGCCCTAGCCTAGTACTAGTTAAACCCATGAAAAACAAGGGCACTCGGATTTTTACCGCTTTCGTCCATTTGTTTAAACACTCACAAGGGAAGTCCCTTGAGGAACTCTTTAAACAGATTAATATAACGAGGATAAAAATATTTTACCTGAATAATAGAGCGGTTAAAGGTTTCAAGGGTAAAGACATTTTAACCTAATGAAAGAGTACTTGACGTTTTACTGCTTTTATCCACTGGTATTAACACTCATGAGGGAGATCCATTTCCTTTTTTTTAAAAAAAATAGCTGAATATGACAAGGATGAAAATATTTTACCGTAATAAAAGCGTACTCGGAGTTTTTACCGCTTTTATCCATTGGTTTTAACACTCACCGTGGGTTTTCGAACCAGGAACGCTCACCAGGGAAGTCCCTTGACAATGGTTTTAAAAAAATGAATATAACCAGGATGGAAATATCTTGACCTAATGAAAGAGTACTTGACCTTTTTACTGCTTTGGTATTAACACTCATCAGGGAGGGCCATGGTGAAAGTTCTTTTTTTTTTTTTTTTTTTTTAGATAGCTGAAGGTCATAAGAATAAAAATATTTTATCCTCATAAAAGACCACTTGGAGTTTTTAATAGCTGAATATGACAAGGATGAAAATATTTTACCGTAATAAAAGAGTACTCGGAGTTTTTACTGCTTTTATCCAATGGTTTTAACACTCACTCTGGATTTTTCGAAAGGAGGTCCTTGGGCAAGACACTTCAAAGCCCTAGCCTTGTTTCTACTTAAATAAAAAAGCAATCGGACTTTTTGCCGTTTCTATCTTATGGTTTTAACACTACCAGGGAAGTCCTTTGACAATGGTTTAAAAATAGCTGAATATAACAAGGATGAAAAGTGCCTTGATACGGATTTAAAACCTTTTTTCTTAAATTAAGAGTCCTGAAAGTTTTTATGGATTTTATTCATTGGTTTTAATATTCACCAAGCAGGATCCACGATAATAATTAAAAATGGCAGAACCTTACGGAAATAAAAATATTTTACCCTAAACCAAAAGTTATCAAAGATTTGACCGGTTCGTCCATTATCTTTTAATAATCACCAAGCAGGTCTCGCAATAACAGTTCTAAAATTACAGAACCTGGCCGAAATCAAAACATTTTAACCCTCCCAAAAAAGTACTCGTAGTTTGTAGTTTTTAGCTGTTTTCATCCATTGGTTTTAATATCACCAGGAAGGTCCCTTGAGAAATATTTTTAAAACAGCAGCACAAAACAAAGATAAAAATATTTTACCCTATTAAAAGAGCACCTTGAGTTTTTACTGCTTTTATCCATTGGTTTTACCACTTAACAAGGAGTTTCCTAGAGAAAGGTTTTAAAACGGTCGAACCTAGCCAAGATCAAAATATTTCAAACACAAACAAAATAGAAAGTACTCAGATTTTACCACCATAATTATTAGTTTTTATTACTCACACTGGAGGTCTCTCCTATTTAAAGGTTTTGAAATGTAGGTCCCTCGATGAAGGATTAAAAATGCAAAACCTAGCTGATATCAAAATATTTTACCCTAAAGTTAGGGCATTCAGAGTTTTTATCCTATTATCCATTGCTTTTAAGATTCACCGTGGAGGTACCCTGAGAAAGGTTTTTATTTAATTAGCTGAACAAACCCAGGGTAGAGATATTTTACCCAGATAAACAGGCACTCGCAATTTTTACCGTTTTTATAAATTGGTTTAAGACTCGATAGGGAAATCCCGTGAGAAATGTTTTAAAATGTATCTTGAGATTTTTTTAATAGATGAACAAAAGGATGAACATATTTACCGTAATAAAACAGCACTCGGAGTTTTTACCACTTTCATCCATTGGTTTTATCACTCCAAAAGGAAGTCACATGAGAAAGTTATTTTAATAGCTAAATATAACAAGGATGAAACTATTTTACCGTAAAAAAAAAAAGAACACTGAGAGTACTTCACGCTTTTATCCTTTGGTTTTAACACTCATCAGAGCGGTGCTTTACAAAGTAATTATTTTAAATAGCTGAATATAACAAAGATGAAAATATTTTACCGTAATAAAAGCGTACTCTGGGTTTTTCCCGCTTTTATTTAATGGTTTTAACACTCACCCTGCGTCTTTCGTAGCAGTGTCCAGAGGCAACACACTTCAAAGCCCCAGCCTACTTTTTGCCCTAATAAAAAAGCTATCGGAGGTTTTACCCTAGACACTTTTCAGCCTTAACCTGGTACTGTTGAAACCCATGAAAAACATCAGAAGCACTGGGTGTTTTTACCGCTTTTATCTATCGGTTTTAACGCTTTCCCTTCGGAAAGGCTTTAACACTTCAATGACCTAGCCTAATACTAGCGAAACCCATGAAAAGCATAAAGAGCACTCGGTGTTTTACTGCTTTTATCCATTGGTTTTAACGCTCACTAGGGAGGTCCCTCGACAATGGTTTTAAAAGTAACGGAATATAAGATGGATAGAAATAGTTTAGCCTTATAGAAGAGTACTTGACTTTTTACTGCTTTTATCGATTGGTTTTAACACTCATCAGGGAGGTCCTTAGAGTGAGGTTTTTTTTTAATAGCTGAACAAATCAAGGCTAAAATGTTTTACCCGTATAAAATAGCAATCACATTTTTAATGCTTTTTTCCATTGGTTTTTCACAAGGGAAGTCCCTTGAGAAAGGTTTTGAAGTAGATGAATATAAAAGGAAGAAAATAAATATTTATATAAATATATTGAAATATTTTACCCTAATAGAAAGATCATTCGGATGTTTTACCGCTTTTATCTATTGCTTTTATCACTCACCCTTGGTTTTTCGAAGTAGTGTCCTTGGGCAAGACACTTCAGAGCACTAGCCTAGTGTTAGTTAAACCCATGAAAAACAAGGAGCACTCGGATTTTTTACCGCTTTCCTCCATTTGTTTAAACACTCACAAGGGAAGTCCCTCGAGGAAGTTTTAAACAGCTTCATATAACGAGGATAAAATATTTTTTCTTAATAATAAAGCAGTTGAAGTTTTTACTGATGTTATCCATTGGTTCTAAAACTCACAAAACGGTCCTTTGCGAACGTTTTTTTTTTTTTTTTTTTTTTTTTTTTTTCAAATAACTGAACAGGACGAAGATGAAAATAGTTTACCCTAACGAAAGACTACTCCGAGTTTTTACCGCTTTTATCCAGTTGTGTTAACACTCACTCTTGGTTATTCGTCTTAGTGTTCTTATGCAAGGCACTTTAAATCCCTACCCTAGTTTTTAAACTAATGAAGAAGTATTTGGAGTGTTTTTTTTTTTTTTTTTTTTCAATTAGTTATAACGCTCATCAGGGAAGTCCCTTGAAAATGCTTTTAAAATAACTGAATCTAACAAGGAAACAAGGATGAAAATATTTTAAACTAATAAAAGAGTACTTGACGTTTTTACTGCTTTTATCCATTGGTTTTAGCACTCATCAGGGAGGTCCATGCAGAAATTTCTTTTTTTTTTTTTAACGAAACAAGGATGAAAATATTTTACCCTAATAAAAGAGCATTCGGAGTTCTTACGTCTTTTATCCAATAGTTTTAACACTCACAGGGGATGTCCCTTAAGAAAGGTTTTAAATAGCTGAATTTAACAAGGATGAAAAACATTCACCCAAATAAAAGCGTCCTCGGAGTTTTTACCGCTTTTATCCATTGGTTTTAACACTCACAAGGGAAGTCCTTTGAGAAAGATTTCAAGTACATTAATTCAACAAGGATGCAAATATTTTACCGTAATAAAAGATGTCGAGGAGTTTTTACCGCTTCTTCAATTGGTTTTAACACGCAACAGGAAGGTCCATTAAGAAAGGTTTTAAAGTTGCTAAATATAACAAGGAGGAAACTATTTTACCCTGATAGGAAGCTCACTCGGAGTATTTTCTCCTTTTATCTATTAGTTTTAACACTCGTCCTTGGTTTTTCGTAGAGGTGTCATTGCGCAAGACACTTCAAAGCCATGGGCTAGTACTGGTAACATGGAGGATGCCACATATCAATAGCTTAGAGTGAGTCTTTTTTAACAGCTGAACAAATCAAGGTTAAAATGTTTTACTCTTATAGCAATCAGATTTTTTTACTGCTTTTATCCATTTGTTTTAAGAATCGCAAGGGAAGTCCCTTGAGAAATATTTTAAAGTAGATGAATATAACAGGAAGAAAATGAATATTTATATAAATATGTTAAGATATTTTGCCCTAATAGAAAGATCATTCGGAGTTTTTAGGTCTTTTATATATTGGTTTTAACACTTACCCTTAGTTTTTCGAGGGATTGTCCTAGGGCAAGACATTTCAAAGCCCTAGCCTAGTACTAGTTAAACCCATGAAAAACAAGGGCACTCGGATTTTTACCGCTTTCGTCCATTTGTTTAAACACTCACAAGGGAAGTCCCTTGAGGAACTCTTTAAACAGATTAATATAACGAGGATAAAAATATTTTACCTGAATAATAGAGCGGTTAAAGGTTTCAAGGGTAAAGACATTTTAACCTAATGAAAGAGTACTTGACGTTTTACTGCTTTTATCCACTGGTATTAACACTCATGAGGGAGATCCATTTCCTTTTTTTAAAAAAAATAGCTGAATATGACAAGGATGAAAATATTTTACCGTAATAAAAGCGTACTCGGAGTTTTTACCGCTTTTATCCATTGGTTTTAACACTCACCGTGGGTTTTCGAACCAGGAACGCTCACCAGGGAAGTCCCTTGACAATGGTTTTAAAAAAATGAATATAACCAGGATGGAAATATCTTGACCTAATGAAAGAGTACTTGACCTTTTTACTGCTTTGGTATTAACACTCATCAGGGAGGGCCATGGTGAAAGTTCTTTTTTTTTTTTTTTTTTTTTTTACATAGCTGAAGGTCATAAGAATAAAAATATTTTATCCTCATAAAAGACCACTTGGAGTTTTTAATAGCTGAATATGACAAGGATGAAAATATTTTACCGTAATAAAAGAGTACTCGGAGTTTTTACTGCTTTTATCCAATGGTTTTAACACTCACTCTGGATTTTTCGAAAGGAGGTCCTTGGGCAAGACACTTCAAAGCCCTAGCCTTGTTTCTACTTAAATAAAAAAGCAATCGGACTTTTTGCCGTTTCTATCTTATGGTTTTAACACTACCAGGGAAGTCCTTTGACAATGGTTTAAAAATAGCTGAATATAACAAGGATGAAAAGTGCCTTGATACGGATTTAAAACATTTTTTCTTAAAGTAAGAGTCCTGAAAGTTTTTATGGATTTTATTCATTGGTTTTAATATTCACCAAGCAGGATCCACGATAATAATTAAAAATGGCAGAACCTTACGGAAATAAAAATATTTTACCCTAAACCAAAAGTTATCAAAGATTTGACCGGTTCGTCCATTATCTTTTAATAATCACCAAGCAGGTCTCGCAATAACAGTTCTAAAATTACAGAACCTGGCCGAAATCAAAACATTTTAACCCTCCCAAAAAAGTACTCGTAGTTTGTAGTTTCTAGCTGTTTTCATCCATTGGTTTTAATATCACCAGGAAGGTCCCTTGAGAAATATTTTTAAAACAGCAGCACAAAACAAAGATAAAAATATTTTACCCTATTAAAAGAGCACCTTGAGTTTTTACTGCTTTTATCCATTGGTTTTACCACTTAACAAGGAGTTTCCTAGAGAAAGGTTTTAAAACGGTCGAACCTAGCCAAGATCAAAATATTTTAAACACAAACAAAATAGAAAGTACTCAGATTTTACCACCATAATTATTAGTTTTTATTACTCACACTGGAGGTCTCTCTTATTTAAAGGTTTTGAAATGTAGGTCCCTCGATGAAGGATTAAAAATGCAAAACCTAGCTGATATCAAAATATTTTACCCTAAAGTTAGGGCATTCAGAGTTTTTATCCTATTATCCATTGCTTTTAAGATTCACCGTGGAGGTACCCTGAGAAAGGTTTTTATTTAATTAGCTGAACAAACCCAGGGTAGAGATGTTTTACCCAGATAAACAGGCACTCGCAATTTTTACCGTTTTTATAAATTGGTTTAAGACTCGATAGGGAAATCCCGTGAGAAATGTTTTAAAATGTATCTTGAGATTTTTTTAATAGATGAACAAAAGGATGAACATATTTACCGTAATAAAACAGCACTCGGAGTTTTTACCACTTTCATCCATTGGTTTTATCACTCCAAAAGGAAGTCACATGAGAAAGTTATTTTAATAGCTAAATATAACAAGGATGAAACTATTTTACCGTAAAAAAAAAAAGAACACTGAGAGTACTTCACGCTTTTATCCTTTGGTTTTAACACTCATCAGAGCGGTGCTTTACAAAGTAATTATTTTAAATAGCTGAATATAACAAAGATGAAAATATTTTACCGTAATAAAAGCGTACTCTGGGTTTTTCCCGCTTTTATTTAATGGTTTTAACACTCACCCTGCGTCTTTCGTAGCAGTGTCCAGAGGCAACACACTTCAAAGCCCCAGCCTACTTTTTGCCCTAATAAAAAAGCTATCGGAGGTTTTACCCTAGACACTTTTCAGCCTTAACCTGGTACTGTTGAAACCCATGAAAAACATCAGAAGCACTGGGTGTTTTTACCGCTTTTATCTATCGGTTTTAACGCTTTCCCTTCGGAAAGGCTTTAACACTTCAATGACCTAGCCTAATACTAGCGAAACCCATGAAAAGCATAAAGAGCACTCGGTGTTTTACTGCTTTTATCCATTGGTTTTAACGCTCACTAGGGAGGTCCCTCGACAATGGTTTTAAAAGTAACGGAATATAAGATGGATAGAAATAGTTTAGCCTTATAGAAGAGTACTTGACTTTTTACTGCTTTTATCGATTGGTTTTAACACTCATCAGGGAGGTCCTTAGAGTGAGGTTTTTTTTTAATAGCTGAACAAATCAAGGCTAAAATGTTTTACCCGTATAAAATAGCAATCACATTTTTAATGCTTTTTTCCATTGGTTTTTCACAAGGGAAGTCCCTTGAGAAAGGTTTTGAAGTAGATGAATATAAAAGGAAGAAAATAAATATTTATATAAATATATTGAAATATTTTACCCTAATAGAAAGATCATTCGGATGTTTTACCGCTTTTATCTATTGCTTTTATCACTCACCCTTGGTTTTTCGAAGTAGTGTCCTTGGGCAAGACACTTCAGAGCACTAGCCTAGTGTTAGTTAAACCCATGAAAAACAAGGAGCACTCGGATTTTTTACCGCTTTCCTCCATTTGTTTAAACACTCACAAGGGAAGTCCCTCGAGGAAGTTTTTAAACAGCTTCATATAACGAGGATAAAATATTTTTTCTTAATAATAAAGCAGTTGAAGTTTTTACTGATGTTATCCATTGGTTCTAAAACTCACAAAACGGTCTTTTGCGAACGTTTTTTTTTTTTTTTTTTTTTTTTTTTTTTTTTATAAATAACTGAACAGGACGAAGATGAAAATAGTTTACCCTAACGAAAGACTACTCCGAGTTTTTACCGCTTTTATCCAGTTGTGTTAACACTCACTCTTGGTTATTCGTCTTAGTGTTCTTAGGCAAGGCACTTTAAATCCCTACCCTAGTTTTTAAACTAATGAAGAAGTATTTGGAGTGTTTTTTTTTTTTTTTTTTTCAATTAGTTATAACGCTCATCAGGGAAGTCCCTTGAAAATGCTTTTAAAATAACTGAATCTAACAAGGAAACAAGGATGAAAATATTTTAAACTAATAAAAGAGTACTTGACGTTTTTACTGCTTTTATCCATTGGTTTTAGCACTCATCAGGGAGGTCCATGCAGAAATTTCTTTTTTTTTTTTTTAACGAAACAAGGATGAAAATATTTTACCCTAATAAAAGAGCATTCGGAGTTCTTACGTCTTTTATCCAATAGTTTTAACACTCACAGGGGATGTCCCTTAAGAAAGGTTTTAAATAGCTGAATTTAACAAGGATGAAAAACATTCACCCAAATAAAAGCGTCCTCGGAGTTTTTACCGCTTTTATCCATTGGTTTTAACACTCACAAGGGAAGTCCTTTGAGAAAGATTTCAAGTACATTAATTCAACAAGGATGCAAATATTTTACCGTAATAAAAGATGTCGAGGAGTTTTTACCGCTTCTTCAATTGGTTTTAACACGCAACAGGGAGGTCCATTAAGAAAGGTTTTAAAGTTGCTAAATATAACAAGGAGGAAACTATTTTACCCTGATAGGAAGCTCACTCGGAGTATTTTCTCCTTTTATCTATTAGTTTTAACACTCGTCCTTGGTTTTTCGTAGAGGTGTCATTGCGCAAGACACTTCAAAGCCATGGGCTAGTACTGGTAACATGGAGGATGCCACATATCAATAGCTTGAGTAAAGAGGTGGGTTGCGTTTATCGTTACTAATTTTCTTTGATAGGATGAAACCATTCCTATCACAACTCCTTAGACCAGGAAGGAATTTTGACAAGAAAGGTTTCAAGGTTTATTTCTTGTATGTATTTGTTGTCAAAATTGCAATTAGTTTTTGTTTTACATATAACCATGCTTTAAAATTGCTTTGTCTAGACTATCTTCGTCTCAAAAATGTTTGAGTGAGTTGTAGTCTTTATTTGTCTTGTGGGTTAGGGTTAGGAATTTGTTCTGTGTCATGAATTTATTTCTTATGAAAATTCTAATAAGTTTTCGTTTGTATTTCTCTAACCATGTTTTAGAGTTGCTTTAGTTTGTGTATGTATCTATCATCGAAATTGCCGTTACTTGTTTTATATATTACTTTATCCGTGCCCTAATAGAAAGATTATTCGGAGTTTTTATCGCTTTTATCCATTGGTTTTAAAGAAAAGAAAAATAGTTTACCCTAAAAGGAAGATCATGCGAAGCTTTCACTGCTTTTTTCTGTTGTTTTGAACACTCAACCTTGGTTTTTCGGAGGATTGTCCATGAACAAGACACTTCAGAGCCCTAGCCTAGTGTCGCTTAGACCCATGAAAAACACAACGAGCACACGGATGGATTTTTTACCGCTTTAATCCATTTGTTGAAACACTCACAAGTGCCTTGAGAAAGTTTTGAAATAGCTGGAGAAAACTAGGTTGCTGTAATAGAAAGATTACTCGGACTTTTTTCCGCTTTTATCTATTGGTTTTAACACTCACCCTGGTCTTTTATTGGAGTGTCCTTGGGCAAGACACTTCAAAGCCCTTGCTTAGTATTGGTGAAACGCATGAAAAACATAAGGAGAATGATTTTGACACTCACCAGGGATGTCCCTTAGAGAAAGTTTTAAATTAGCTGAAGGTAACAAGCATAAAAATATTTTACCCTAATAAAAGAGTACTTTCATCTATTGGTTTTAACACTCATCAGAGCGGTCCCTTTAAAGAGGTGTTTTTTTTTTTTTTTTTTAGCTGAATATTTCAAGAGGGAAAATAATTTACCGTAATAAAAGCGGTCCCTTTAAAAAGGTAGGGTTTTTAAGCTGAATATTTCAAGAGGGAAAATAATTTACCGTAATAAAAGCACATTCGGAGTTTTTACCGCTTTTTTCCGATGTTTTTAACACTCACCCTGGGTTTTGCTTAGGAGTGTCCTTAGGAAAGACACTTTAAAGCCCTTGCCTAGATCTTACCCTAATGAAAAAGCATTGGGAATTTTTACCGTTTTCATCCATTGGCTTTAACGCTCACCAGGGAAGTCCCTTGACAATGCTTTTAAAATAGCTAAATATAACAAGGATGAAAATATTTTCAACTAATAAAAGAGTACTTGACATTTTCACTGCTTTTATCCATTGGTTTTAACACTCATCAGGGAGGTCCACGGGGAAAGTACTCTTGTTTTTTTTTATTTTTTTTTACAAAACAAAGATGAAAATATTTTACCCTAATGAAAGAGTACTCTGAGTTTTACAGCTTTTATCCATTTGGTCTTAACACTCATAAGAGGGTCCCTTGAGAATTTTTTTAAAATACTGAATGTAACAAAAATGAAAATATTTTGCCGTAAAAAAAGAGGACTCGGGAAATGGTTTAAAATAGCGAAAGGTAAAAAGCATAAAAATATTTTACCCCAACAAATTAGCATTCGGAGTTTTCACCCATTTTATCCATTGTTTTTAACACTCATCAGGGCGGTCCTTCGAAAAAGATTTTTTTTTAAATAGCTGAATATAACAAGGTATTTTACCGTAATAAATGAGTACTCTGAGTTTTTACCGCTTTATTTTAACCTAATAAACGTGCACTCGAGATTTTTACCGCTTTTATCTATTTGTTTTTAACATTCACCAGGCAGGTCCATGCAGAATTTGTTTTCTTTTTTAATAGCTGAAAAAATCAAGAATGAAAATATTTTACCCTTATGAAAGAGCACACAGGGTTTTTACTGATTTTATCCATTGGTTTTTAAGCTCACAAGGAAAGTCCCTTGAGAAAGGTTTGAAAATAGCTGAATATAGCAGGGAGAAAAATGTGTTACTTTAATAGAAAGATCACTCGGAGTTTTTACCACTTTTATTTATTGGCTTTTAACTCACACCCTGGTTTTTTGCTGGAGTGTCCTTGGGCAAGATACTTTATGGCTCTTGCCTTGTACTGGTGAAACCCATGAAAAACATATGGAGCACTCGAATTTTTTACCGCTTTTATCCATTTATTAAAACACTCACAAGAGAAAGTTTTTAAATAGCTGAATATAACGAGGACAAAAATATTTTACCTGAAAGAAAGAGTACTTGAAGTTTTTACTGTTTTCATACATTGGTTTTTAAATTCACCAGAGAGGTCCCTTGAGAAATTATTTTTTAATAGCTGAATAAAACAAAGATGAAAATATTTTATCCAAATGAAAGAGTACTCTGAGTTTTTACCGTTTTTATCCATTGCTCTTAACAGTCATCAGGGGCTCCCTTGAGAAAGTTTTTAAAATAGCTGAATGTAACAAAAATGAAAATATTTTGCCGTAAAAAAAAAAGGACTCGGGGTTTGTACCGCTTTTATCCAATCATTTAAACACTAACCAAGGAGTTCCTTTTAGACATTTCTTAATAGTTTACCCTAATAGAAGCGTGCTCGGATGTTTTACCGCTTTTATCCATATGGTTTTAACACTCACAAAGGAAGTCCCTTGAGAAATGTTATATGAAAAGTTGAGAAAAGTATATGAATACAATAGGGATGAAAATAGTTTGCCTTGATAAAAGAGTACTAGGAGTTTCACCGCTTTTATCCATTGGTTTTAACATTTTGCAGCGAATTCCCTTGAGAAAAGTTTACAATAGCTGAATATAACAAGGAGAAAACTATTTTACCCAAATAGAAAGATCACTCGGAGTTTTTTTTTTTTTTTTTTTTTCCCGCTTTTATCTATTTGTTTTAACACTCACCCTGGTTTTCATAGGAGTGTCCTTGGGCAAGATACTTCAAAGCCCTAGCCTAGTATTGGTGAAACCCTGGAAAAACATAAAGAGAACTCGCTGTTTTTTACCGCTTTTATCCATTGATTTTAACGTCGTACAGGGAGGTCCAGTTAGGAAGGTTTTTTCAAAATAGCTGGTCAAAATGGGGATAGGAAAAGTTCACGCTAATAAAGGAGCATTCGGAGTTTTTACTGCGTTTATCCATTGATTTTGACACTCACCAAGGAAGTCCCTAGGAGAAACTTTTAAAATAGCTGAAGGTAACATGCATAAAAAATATTTTACCCTAATTAAAGAGTACTTGACGTTTTTACTGCTTTTACCCATTGGTTGTAAACACTCATCAGGGCGGACCAGTGCAAAATGTGTTTTTTATAGCTGAATATTTCAAGGATGAAAATATTTAACCGTAATAAAAGCATTTTACCGCTCGGAGTTTTTACCGCTTTTTCCCAATGGTTTTAACACTCACCCTGGGTTTTGCACAGGAATGTCCTTAGACAAGACACTCTAAAGCCCTAGTCTACATTTTACCCCCTTTAAAATTCGTTTTTAACCGTTTTTATTCATTGGTTTTAACACTCACAAGGGATGTCCCTTGAGAAAGATTTTAAATAGACGAATACAACAACGATAAAAATATCTTACAGTACTTGGAGCTTTTAATGCTTTATCCATTGGTCTTAACATTCAATGGGAGGTCCCTTTAGGAAGGTATTTAAGTAAATGAATATATAAGGAGGAAACTATTTTACCCTAATAGAAAGCTCACACGGAGTTTTTTCCGCTTTTATCTATTGGTTTTAACACTCACCTTTGCTTCTTCGGAGGAATGTCCTTGGGCAAGACACTTTAAAGCCCTAGCCTTGTTTTGTGAAACCCATGAAAAACATAAGGAGCACTCGGTGTTTTTACCGCTCTTATCCTTTGGTTTTAACGATATTAGGGATGTCCACTGACTATGGTTTAAAATAGCGGAATATAACAAGGATTAAATATTTTAACTTAAAAGAGTACTTGACGTTTCTACTGCTTTGGTTTTATTCCATTGGTTTTAGCGCTCACCCTGGAGGTCCTTTGAGAAAAGACTTTTTTAATAGCTGAACAAAACAAGGATGATAATATTTTACCCTAATGAGAGAGTTTTTACCGCTTTTATCCATTGGTCTTAATACTCATCAGGAATAGAAATAAAAATATTTTGCCATAATAAAATAGTAATCGGAGTTCAATTGCTTTTATCCAATGGTTTTAACATTCACCAGGGAGTTCCCTTAGACACGTCTTCTTTTTAAGATAGCCGAACAAATCAAATATACAAGTATTTTACCCTAATTAAAGAGCACTCCGAGTTTTTACGTGTTATCCAATTGTTTTAACACGCACAGGGGAGGTCCCTTGAGAGAGGTCTTTTAAATAGTTGAATAAAACAAGCATAAACTATTTTACCCTAATAAAAGCGTACTTGGAGTTTTTACCGCTTTCGTCGATTGGTTTTAACACTCATCGGGCGGGCTTTTTTTTCATAACTGGATATAACAAGGATGAAAATATTTTACCGTAATGAAAGCGTACTCCGAGTTTTTACCGGTTTTATCCATTGATTTTCACACTCACCCTTTGTTTTTCCAGGAGTTTTCTTTTGGCAAGACACATCAAAGCCCTAGCCTAGTGTTTACCCTAATGAAAAAAGCAATCGGAGTTTTTACCGTTTTTATCCATTGGTTTTAACACTCACCAGGGAAGTCCCCTTTACAATAGTTTTAGAATAACTGAATATAACGAGCATAGAAATATTTTAGCTTAATAAAAGAGCGCGTAAAGTTTTTACTGCTTTTATCCATTGGATTTAACACTAACCAGGGAGGTCCCTTGATAAAGGTATTTTTAAAATATCTTCACTCACCCTTGGTTTTCGAAGTAGTGTTTTATTGGGCAAGACACTTCAGAGCCCTAGCCTAGGACTGGTGAAACCCATGAAAAATATAAGGAGCAGTCGGTGTTTTTACCGCTTTTATCCACTGGTTTTAACGCTCACCAGGGACGTCCATTGTTAATGGTTTGAAATAGCTGAATATAACAAGGATGAAAATATTTTACCGTAATAAAAGCGTACTCGGAGTTTTTACCTCTTTTATCCATTGGTTTAACTATCACCCTGGGTTTTGCGTAGGGTGTCCTTACGGAAAGACACTCCAAAGGCCTAGCATAGTTTTTACGCTAATGAAAAAGCATTCGTAGTTTTTACCATTTTTTAATCATTGGTTTTAATGCTTACCACGAATGTTCCTTGACATTGGTTTTAAAATAGCTGAATATAACAAGAATGAAAATATTTTAACCCTATAAATGAGTACCTGACATTTTTAATGCTGAAAAAAACAGGGAGAAATATATTTTACCCTAATAGAAAGATCATTCGAAATTTTAAACGCTTTTATCTATTGGTTTTAACACACACCCTTGGTTTTTCGAGGGAGTGTCCTTGGGCAAGACACTTCAGGGCCCTAGCCTAGTACTGGTGAAACTCATATAAAACACAAGGAGCGCTCGCTGTTTTAACAGCTGTTATTCAATTATTTTAACTCTCAGTAGGGGCGGTCCCTTGACAATGGTATTAAAACAGCTAAATATAACAAGAATAAAAATATTTTACCTAAATAAAAGAGTATTTGACTTTTTACTACTTTTATCCATTGGTGTTAACACTCATCAGGGAAGTCCATGGATTTTTTTTTTTTTTTTTTTTTTTTTAATAGCCAAACAAAACAAGGGAAAAAGTATTTTACCCTAATGAAAGATCACTTTTTTACTGCTTTTATCCATCGGTTTTTACACTCACAAGGGAAGTCCCTCGAGAAAGAGTTGAAAGTAGCTGAGTATAACAGGGAGAGAAAAATATTTTACCATAATAGAAATATCATACGGAGTTTTTACGCTTTTATCTATTGGTTTTACACTCACCCTTGGTTTTCAAAGGAATGAAGTTTTTACTGCTTTCATCCATTGGTTTTTAAACTCACCAGGGATGTCCTTTGAGAAAGGTTTTTTTTTTTTTTTTAATAGCTAAACAAAACATAGATGAAGATATTTTACATTTTACCCCTAGGAACTTTGCCAGATAGAAAGATTTAACCTGAAAAGTGTACTCGAAGTTTTTACCGCGCTTTTATTCATAGGTTTTATTGCGCATAAAGGAGATCGCTTGGTTTAAAATTGCCAAACATAGCGGAAATTCTTTTTTTCCAAAGATTCCTCAGAATTTTTACAGATTTTTTTCCATTTGTATTAATACTCACCACGCAGGTCCCACGGTAGCCGTTTTAAATTAGCGGAACCTAGCTGGAATCAATACTTTTAACCATAAAAAAAGTATTAGGGAGTTCTTATCAATTGTTTGAATACCTACCAGTGAGGTGGATTTTCTTGATGTTTATTTAACCAAACGTAACTGGCATCAAAATGTTTTTACCCTAAAATGAAAGTGTTCGCAGGTCCCACGATTTAACAGTTTTAAAATAGCGGAACCTGGCTTTTTAACCATTGAAAAAGTAATCGGGAGTTTTTACCCGCTTTTATCAATTGGTTTAAATACCTACCAGTGAGTTGGGTTTTCTAGAGTTTAAAATAGCTAAACGTTGCTGGCACCAAAATGTTTTACTCTGAAATGAAAGTGTTCAAACTTTCTACCGCTTTTATCCATTGGTTTTAATAATCACTGGGCAGGTCCCACGATAACAGTCCTAAAAGTGAAGAACCTGACATCAAAATATTTTTTACCCTGAAGTAAACGTATTTAAAAGTTTTTACCGCTATTACCCATTGGTTTTAACACTCATCAGGGAGGTCCCTTGATAAAGAATTTAAAACAGCTAACATGAGGATCAAAATATCTTACCCTAAAATAAGAGTTTTCAAAGTTCTTACAGCTTTTATCCATTGGTTTTAATACTCACCAGGGAGGTCCATTGATAGAAGTTTTAAAATGGCCGACCTAGTCGGGGTCAAAAATACTTTTACCATAAAAAAGTACTCTGAGTCATTACTGCTTGTATCCGTTGGTTTTAAAAGTCATCGAGGAGACCCATGTACAATCGTGAGTTTTAACGACCTCAGATAGAAAGTTTTTGAAGATATTGCTGGAAACGAGCAATTTCTAATTTTCACACAATGTTTTCTAACCTTTCAAAGATGAATTTTAAATTTTGAGTGATGTATATTAGTTATCTGCAAAAACTCTTAGATTGGACTAGTCTTAATGTTTGTCGTTTGGTAAAGACTTAGGGTTTTAAAATGGCTGGACCTAGCCAGGACAAAAACATTTTTTTTCTTAAAAACGGGTACTTGGAGTTTTTACGGCTTTCACCCTTCATACTCACCCTTTTTCACACTCACCAGATGTCCCTGGATAAAGGTTATAAAATGGCTAAACCTTGCTGGCATCCAAATGTTTTCGCCTTAAACATAAGTATTCAGAGTTTTTAGAGCTTACACCCGTTTTGATACTCATCAGGAAGATCCCACGATTAAAGTTTTAAAATGGCCGAACCTAGTTGGGATCAGCTTTTGTCCTTTTGTTTTAAACTCATCAGGGAGGTCCCTTGTAGAAGGTTTTTAAATAGAATGACCGAAAGTATTAGGGATTAAAATCATTTTGACGAAAAGAATACTTGGAGTATGATCTCTTTTGTTAATGTATTTTCATGTAAAATTCTCAAGTTTTCGTTTATCTTTGTCTAGCCATGGTTTGAATTTACTCTATCTTGTGTATGTGTTTCCATTGATAAGTTTAGTAAGTCTTTTGTTTATATAACTCTAACCAGGCTTTGAATTTGCTTTAGCTGACGTATGAAATAGTCTTGAAAATTTGAGTAAGTTTTTTGTAAATACCTGTCTAATCATCCTTTGAATTTTGCGTTACCCTGTGTATGTATTTAATATTACCAATGCAGTAAGATTTGTTTATATTTTTCTAACCATGATTTATATTGTCTTGTTTTTTATTATTATTTGTCTAGACATGCTTTGTTTGTATTAACCTTATATTTGTTTATCTAACCACGTTTAGTTTATGGCACATTCATTTCATTGTAATAAATGTTGGTTGACGAGATACATGTAAGCAGCTCGTGATAAATTTGACTCACAGGAAGATGTTGATTGCTTCTTACTCTATTTTTTTTTTTTTTTTCAGAGCAGACAGACTGAAAGATGAAATATCATAGAAGGCAACAACGAGTTAATGAAAATATCATGGATCTGGTAATACATAATCCCCTTCAACTTTTTACAAAAACTGTCTTAAACTGTATTCTGATTATAGAAAAAAATAGGGGTCAATCCTGTATGGGAATGGTATCTGACTGTGGACGATAAGATCTATACCACTGGCTTGATTACTAGAGTCTGTTAGATAAGGATCTTTCTACTTTTCATCAACTAGCAGTATCAGCTGTCTAAAAAGCCAAATTTATTCATTTGGCACTGATAGAGTAAGTCAAAGAGAGGGATTAATTGCCTTAGTATAGTTGCATGCTCTGTTCGTTTTTTTTTTTTTTTTTTTTCAATTCAAACAAAGAATGAGGCATCATTGAATACATAAAAATGATATGCCTTTTGTGATTTGGTTTGTTGTCTTATGTATAAGACTTTATAATCTTGTTGGGAGTATTGCGTGGCTCAGTGGTAAACTGTATGATTCGTGACCTAGAGGCTCAGGGTTTTAACCTCACTGAATCTACTGAGTCTTTCGTGGGAGTGTCCTTGGGCAAGACATTTCTGAGCTCTAGTCTTGTGCTGGTGAAACCCGAGAAAAACATAAATATGTGAGGTGTCTGCGTGATATGAATTAAATAATGCGGAATATGGCATAAAACATCATTCAATCAAGATTTATAATCTTGTTTCACACATTTTATATATTCTTGCACCATGTCTTTGATCATATCTTCAGGTACTTGGAATACAGTTGAAAATGGAAAGATATGATTTGTAAAAACAGTTTGTTATATGACGATGCACATATATGTGTAAGTCAATAAAGATTCTGATTCCGACATAAACAAAGTTGGTTCTACTCTTTATCAAATGACCAATTACAAGCATTTGCAGACAACAAATTTCATACAAACAATTTCTCCTTTTCGGACTATGTTTTAAAGGCATTCTTTCTAAAGGTAAACAAAACTTAGATTGGTTTTGTAAAGGGTTATGAGAATAAATATAAAAAAGTCATGGCAGATTTTATTAGATGTTATTGGATAATATAGCCCTTTCCTACACATTCACGAGTGTTAACGACCCTGAGAAAGAAGTCTTTTGAAAGATTGTGGGAAAATGTTTTCTATCCTATCAAAGAGAAATTCGATCAGTTGAGCCACATACAAATTGTCATCTGCTTATGCTTTCAATTTGAACAGGTCTGCATTTTTGTCATGTGGTAGAAAGATAGACACTGTGTATAATTAAATCTTGATCAACAACGTCCTAAACGTAGTAGTGATGGTTGAGATAGTATTGTACTGCTGAAAAAATGTCATTGCGAGCTTACTTTGCATTTGTATACATGAGAAATGTTACATGGCTGAAATTCAATGCTTTGCACTGCTGGGTGATTTATTCAACCTACGATAAGTATAATAGTTTGACAAAAAAATATTGGTTAATTTTATGTTTATCTTGTGTAGTTATAAAAAAAAAGGTCCACCATCAGCAACAACAGATCATGGAGACAATGTACCACCCACCACTACAACAGAAACCATGGACACAACGTCGTAAAGGGAAGATTATTAATCCTACACCGTCATTAATGTGCCATGCTCGAGCTTATTGTTATGTCACAGGAATTTAGATGACGTAAACCAGCAGTATAGAGGAGAACAGTGCAGTCCAAGATCAGAGTGCATGTGTACGACTGCAATCTCTGCGTAATACACCTTATGTAAGTGCATGGTGTTGGTTTGCAATCATACGCGTAATATACTTTATATGAGTGCATGTTGTTGGTTTGCATTCATACGCGTAATACACGTTACATAAGTGCATGGTGTTGACTTGCATTCATAAAGAAACTCACAACTGGATTGCTTTTATGTCAGATATTTGTTGTTGTTTAGTTACAGGAAAAAAGAAGACGTTTCAACCAGTGATCTTGATTTACACTGTCAATAAAACAGGTTAAGTTCTCAATGGCGCACTAAGCGTTGATCTTTTACCAAACAGTCCATGTTTCTAAGTGTGAATGCTTTTTCAAAATTATATGGGGAACAGGAAGAAATGCTGCAGGCCGGCAATTTTCCTTTTGTCACATTTTTTTTTTCTTCCCTTTCAAGGTCCAATCCTATCTTTTGGCACGTGTTCAAACTGGTCATCTTTAAATGTTCTCAATTTGGACATGGGTAGATTTTGTACTTTAGTGAAGAGTCATAGAATATCGGAAATTGTGGAATGCTTTCAGTATGGACATATCTAAATATTGTAGTCTTACAAAAATTGAAGACCTTAAATGTTTTATTGCAAGGTTTACATGTATCTTGCTACAGAAGATTGTCTTGAAAAAAATACTGGTATTGTAAAATTAACCCTTATCCTGCTAAATAAGTGAAATGGAATTTCCGATATGAAATTTCCGATAGTTAAAAACACAAATTTTGCCATTTCAAATGTATTGGGGGGCAGAGATATCTCCTTACTGGACAGTGTAGATCCAAGATCAGACTGCATGTTCTGTGCAGTCTGATCGTGGTCCACACTGTCCGCAAAAGGTCAGTGAATCGCGCTTAGCAGCTTAGGGGTTAAGAATTTAGTGTAAGTGTTAAAATAGATCGAAAAATATTTTTTAAAATGATACAGACTGGACTTTTTCATCCTTCTTTCATCTCGTATATCTTGTCATTCAAAAATGATATAATCTCGGCAAAGCCTTGGTTTTTGTCGCGTTTAGAATGGTTTGTTAGATAAAGACAATAAACTATTAACAGTCATGTAATATCTCTTTTCTGGACCCCGAAATTTTGGACTCAACCAAATTGAAAGCATTTGCAGACGAAAAGATTAACGTAGCTCAAATACCTTTGTCTTTGATAGGATAGAAGACATTCTTGGAAATGGAGAAAATACTGGTTACCAGCGTTTTCTCCTTTTTCCACAATGTTTTCTAGAGCGTTCTTCTTCGGGGTCATTAAAACTGGGGATTGTGTGGTATCTATTGACAGATTGTATTGTAGAGTTTTAGTTGTATATGGGCGGTCAGTGCACACCTATTCATGCCTTCCTGGAGTTTCTTTTACCCTATATGTAAATGACAGAAATATCAACGACTCTTCTTCGGGATCAAGAGAGTCAATAGGATATGGGTTCAAAACAAAAATGTTCAAAATAAGTGACAACAACACTTAACCTTTAACCAAACAAATTTCAGACTTATCCAAATTGGAAGCATTTGCAGACGACATATTAAATGTGGCTCAAATGTTGGGATTGGTAGAAAACATTGTGGTTAAAGGAGAAAAAATGCTGGTTACCAACATATTTCTCCCTTTCCCACGATGTCTTCATAAGCTTTTTCTCAGGATCGTTATACCTCTGGATTCTGTGGTAAAGGGTTGAAAAAGGGGGGAACTTGGATATTTATATTGAAATACATGAACACACACACACTACACAAATAGGTCAAAATGGAGTTCTGGTAGAAGATGGCTCTAACAAAAAAGTAACAGAAAATTAAATAGTGGCATGCACAAGTTGAAATATTGAAGCGATTGCAGCAGCATCTCACTTTGGCAATTCAAGTATTGTTGTAGTAGAGCTTCAGTTAAATGCAACAATTTCGTCTTATCTAACCACTAGAGTTGTTTCTTTTAATATTTTCGTTCTTTCGAATTTTACACTGCAGAGGTAAATGTACCCCAAATAGGACAAACTGGTTATTGAAAAAAGACCAGGGAAATCTGTCCCGTTTTGCAGGGCTAATTGCAAATCGCCTGTTTTAGAAATATCCTGACTCTATGAGAGATAATTGAGAAAAAAAAAACAGCCTTGCCCTGGTAAATCCCAGGTTTTTCCATGTCAATTTCACCGGTCTCTGTTTTGGCTCGGCTAAAAGCAAATACACGTAGTTTGAAAATTGGCAAATCTGTTCTGAGATTTTTGCGAGAAATACTTATTTACTCGGAAAACTTGTATAGTTTATTAATCAGGTGTATGAATTATCAGAAGTGACATGAAAATAAAGTGTGAACTGACATGAAGCTGAATCGGTTGTTTTATGGATTTCGTTAATTACACAGGCAAGCTATCAGGCACGTGAATAAAATATAAAAATGTAAGTCTATATAAAATATAGTGTAATATAATGTAAAATGTAAGTATACATAAAATATAGTGTAACTCTTTACCAAACGACAAAATTTCAGACCAGTCCAAATTGAAAGCTTTGGCAGACGACAAAATAAATGTTTCTCAAAAATTGAAAATTGTTTTGGGAAGAGTAGAAAGTATTGTGGAAAAAGGAGAAAATGCTGGTTACCAGCATTTTCTCCTTTTCCTATGATGTTTCCAAAAGGCTTTTTCCTCAGGGTCGTTAAAAGTCGGGATGGTGTGGTAAAGGGGTAATATAATGTATTATTTCATGATTTTCGGTAGTTTATCTAGGAACAATGGTGGATTAGTGTTTGATACTTCATGGTTGCGACCGGCGGAAAGACCGATTTCATATTTTCCAACTCTTCAGTTGCAGGCGGAAACAGTACTTCCCACGAACTAGTTACCTAACCCATATATGACTTCATCTTATTTACTAGAAAACGATCTCACAGTAGTAGACGTGTGTTATTGATCACGTGATATTCTAGAAAGCTTTTTTTTTTTTTGAAAGTCTGATGCGAAATTTTAAAAATACCTGAATAAGCTACGTATCTCATTAACCCTTTACCCCACAATGCGGCCTTTTAATGAAGCCTTTTATAAACAATATGGAAAAAAGAGAAAATGCTGGTAACCAGCATTTTCTCCTTTTCCCACAATGTTTTCTACCCTATCAAAGAAAAGTTGCACCATTTGAGTACCACTGAAATTGTCATCTGCAAATGCTTTCAATTTTGACAAGGCTAAAATTGTCGTCCGTTAAAGGGCGAAGGAATTAACTAGTTTTTATTGCACTTCTCTTTCTTATTTATTAATAGTTTGCTATCTGTAAACTTCTTTAATTCAGTCATATATTTTTTCTTCTCTCTTTTCTTTATTAGTATTGACGTATTAAATTTTAAAAGCACCCTTTAAAGCTAGACATTTTAATGTTTGATGTCCCCTTTATCCTAGAGTTGCATTATCCGTTTTGTATAACTCGGATAATCTTTCAGCTTTCTCCTCGTAACAAAAGGGCGTTTCGTTTCTCAAGCAAGTTTGAATAGAGGCCATACGTTTATAATTTCGTTTTTTTTTTTTTAACTTCAATCTGTGATCTTTATATCTGTTACTGATAAGTGAAAATTGATCTATCTTTTATTACCTTCATTTCATTCTATCGTAGGTATTGAGTTTTTCCCTGTGAGATATGTATGGTTCGGTCGTTGTGTAGTCTAGTAGTCTCAATTCCTTATTTCAACTGTCTGTTCTTTTGACCTCTTATAAGTCACATTCTTACGTGCGTTGTTTTGAAGGAAAAATAAACTCCCAATCAAATGCGCACATTTACCTACGTAAATAAATGTACTTGAAAATATGAGCCAAGCTCTGCACAAAGGGGGCTTAATGCATCTGCAAAAAGTATCGACTCAGGTCAGCCTGTGCAGTCCGCACAGGCTGACCTGGGTCGAAATTGGTTGCAATTGGTCAATTTTCTGCATGCCAAGGGACCAGCGTACCTCATGATTCAGTCGGTTGTTATATACAGTTGACTTTATGGATCCATGTGATGACTTGCTTTGAGTAGCATTATCTTTCAGAATGCATTTAACCCCCTTTTGCCAGAGCCTGGCTCATATGATTTAAAACCCGGAGACTAATCGCCCCTAAAACGGCTTGCAAGGCCCTTCGCACTTCGTCCTATTTCCCGTATGCTCAGGGTTCGTCCACTTTTATTCACTTACACTTTTATCTGCGAAAAGTATCGATCCATGTCAGCCCGGTAGGCCGGCATGGGCCGAAACTTGTCGCTCTTAGTCAATTTTCTGCATTTCAAAGGACCCTTACAATTCATTCATTTGTTAGACACACTGGATTTTATGGATCCATTATGCTGTGATGACTTACTTGACTTGCATTAAGTCAGCTTTTGCCAGAGCATGGCTCAGTCATGTGTTAGCAACGCTCTGGCAAAAATCTTCGGAATAAACCTAGCAAATCGTTGTATAATACGATCGTATAATAGTCGTTGTATAATACGTATCTGTTTTGTCAAACAACCCACTGAATCATGAGGCAGAATGGTCCTTTGACATGCAGAAAATTTGCCCATATCAAAAAGTTTCGACCATGGTCAGTTTGCACGGACTGCGCAGGCTGACTTGGTCGATACATGTTAAGATTCACTAAACCAGCTTTCCACAGAGCATGACTTAATGACTTAATTTTTAGTTCTACAGATGTTCGTGTGCTCGTATTAAGATTGTGACAAATCTATTTCCCATGTTATCACAAGACATGCGGCGGTTGTCTCTGACTCTGGGTCGATTTTGTTCTATTCTCACACGAAAACACACACACACGAAAAAAAAAAAGGTTTTAATGTTTGTTTTTGAATTAGTCAATTGCCAGCCTGAACGTGTGACAATGGAATTTCTATCCGTTATTTATGGCATTATTGAATTTTCTAAATGTCATAATTAATAACCAAACACTTTACTTAATATAGTTGGTCGAATTATAGGTGGGTCGGTTACTGAACAATTTAAAACCTTTTTTTTTTCTTAATTTGCATGTCTTTTTTTTCCGACTCTTTTTCTACTCGACACTGCGTTTGATGGACACTTTTAGTTTTCTCGTGAAATGAATAACGAGCGCAATCGTTCGTTGAAAAGTAGTATTCTATATGGTCAGCTTTCAAATGGTTGTAGCTATTATTGTGCTGTCCTAGAGTATAGATCAGAATCAGGCAGCTCTTAAACTATTGTCTGATCCCGCATCTATACTGTCCACCATTCTAAGAGATATTCTGCCCAAATCGTAGATTTCCTCCTGTTTCCACAATGAATTCAATGAGATACTCGTAGAAAGCAAACCCAGTCGTTTGCCTCCCATTGAATTTGCTGTCTCCAACTTTTAATTTGGGCAGGCGTTAACTTCTATTATTTGCTAATGAGCTAAAAAATAAGTATAGTTCATTTACTCTGAAGTCGAATTGTTTTACGCTTTACTAAATGAAAAAAAAAACTTTTAGTTGTCCAAACGAAAGCATTTGAAGACGATAAAGTAAATGTGGCCCAAATGGTGGGATTTGTCTATGATAGGAAGGAAAACCTTGTGGGAAAATGAGAAAATGCGATTTCAAGCATTTTCCCCTCTTCCCACAATGTTTGCCAAAGGATTCTTACTCAGGGTTGTTAAAACACGCGATTGTTAGGTAAATAGTTCAACCCTTTACCAAACGACAAAAAATGTGGACTTGTCCAAATTTAAAGCATTTGCAGACAATTTAAAAATGGCTCAACTGTGGGAATTTCTCTTTGGGTAGAAACTGTAGTGGGAAAAAAAAGAAAATGCTGGTTACCAGCATTTTCTCCTTTTCCCACAATATTTTCAAAAGACTTCTTCCTCATGGTCGTCAAAAGTCGGGATTGTGTGGTAAAGAGTCTAATAAATATAGCATGGCATTCATCAATTTTCAATTTAGGAATGCATTATCGATCCGGGGGTATCTGAGCATTATTAGGCACAAAAATTTCAGATTGATTTAGAGATAACAGATAACCGATTGATTCGGAGCTTTTTACTGCCATTGTCTCTCTTTTGTGGTGCATTCATATTTACAGATTCTCAATAATTAAAATCACAATCAAAGAAAAAAATGTTTTTTTTTTCTAACTCGCATTGTCTCTTGCGAATAATTAAACCTTCAATGCTTTAGTCTAGTTCTGGTGAAACCCAGGACGACTATGAACATGTAAGCTGTCGCTGTGATATGACTGAAATAATGTTGAAAGCGGCGTTTAACACCAATCAATACTTCAATCATATATACATATTCTCCATCGAAATGAAAAATTAAAGTGGAAAAAAAAAGCAGAAAGGTTTTAACCCTTAGTCTGCTAAGCATGTCTTGAAGAGCTTTTTGCGGACAGTGTAGATCAAGATCAGACTGCACAGAACGTGCAGTCTGATCTTGGATCTACACTGTCCGATAAGGTATTTTTCTGTTGAAATCAACTTTGAAACAGTACTATTTGAGTTTTTACTATTGAGTGGAAATATTCGTCAGCTGTATTCACCAGCTTAAGCATTAACCCTTTCCCAAACGACAAATTTTGGACTAGTCCAAATTGAAAGAGTTTGCAGACGACAATTTTAAATTTGATGAAAATGGCAGAAAGGTCTCAAAACGGGTAGAAAACACTGTGGGAAAAGGAGAAATTGCTCGTTACGAGCAATTTCTCCTTTTCCCACAGTGTTTTCAAAAGACTTGTACTGCAGACACGTGAAAACCAGGGCTTGTTTGGGAAAGGGTTAACTCATTTTGACCCCCTTTTTTTTTTGTCATGGTTCATATTTCCATATTCTCAATAAATAAATCACAGATTAATTAAGTAAAAAAAATGTTCACTTTGACATGTCTAAGTTAACCTGCTAAATAAGTTAACTGAAACTTTTCATGTCGATAGTACAAACCCAAATATTGCATTTTTATAAAGTTATTATTCGAAGAACAATATGTCATCGGACAATCAAGATCCAAGATCAGACTGTACGTTCTGTATAGTCTTGTCCTGATCTACACTGTCCGCAAAAGTGCTCCGAGTCGCACTTAGCAGCCTAGGGGTTAAGGTGCCTATTTAGCTCTGAACCAGACGAAAAAGATTTGTAGAATTGTAAAAATAGCAAGCATATTTCTAAACGATAAACCAAATGTGTTTCACGTTATTGAATCTATCTTTGAATCTAACACAACACTTTCGGAAAAGGAGAAATTGCTGGTTAACATCGTGTTTTTTCCCTTTTCCCATTATTTTCAATAAACTACTGTTTCCCCGTAGGTCTTTGGAACAACGGGTTCTAAGTAAATTCATGTGCGGGCGTTTTGGCAAGCGGCCGATTTGGCCCTGGCGTTCTCGATTTAGCTCGGACGTTTTGGCCACCAAAATTTACAAGTAGGACGATTTGGCCAGCTTTTTATGAAGGGTTGTTGAAATGGAGATGCAAATACACCAAAATCCGTCTTCATTCAAGCCGGTAGTAAAAAGAACCCAAATAGGCCCTAATGAGAATTTAAAAAATATTTTTAATTGCATTTCGCCGGAGAAAAGGCGCAATATAGGATAAACCCAAAATCATTCTGCACGTTCTGTGCCGTCTGATCTGAATCTACACTGTCAGTAAAAGCGTCTTGAGTTGTGCTTGTGTTTCTTATAAACAAAGCAATAGGAATACCTGTACAAAATTAACCACACAATCCCGAGTTTTAACGACCCTTACGAACCATATGAAAACATAGTGGGAAAAGGAGGAAATGCTGGTAACCAGCTTTTTCTCCTTTTTCCACAATGTTTTCTCTCCAATCGCAGACAATTCTTACCCTCCAATCAATATTTTATTTGTTGTCTGCAAATGCTTTCAAATTAGACCAGTCTGAAACTTTGTAGCATGGGAAAGAGTTAAAAGAGCAGTTGGTGTTGTTTTTAAACCTGCACGTTTTGTGCATGCTGATCTAAATCTACACTGTCTGCAAGAGCGCTTTGAGTCCTGCTTAGCACCCTCAGACCTGTATTGGTCACACCAATTGTAAAACTACATGAATGTATGTGCAAGTCAGCCCAATAAACCCTTAGGCTGCTAAGCGTGACTCACTGACCTTTTTTGGATGGCGTAGATCTACGCTACTACATTTCCTCCAAAATGCCCTTACAATAGGGGTTTACTATCGGTACGAAAGTTTCATTTCTTTTATTTAGCTGGATTAGGGCTAATTCGACCGGATGAGCTGAACCCTTAACCTGCTAAATAAGTTAAATAAAACTTTCAAGCCAATAGTAAAACCCCGAATAATGATATTTCAAAATTATTTTTCGGAGAAAAATATTTCCTTACCGGAAAGTGTAGATCCAA
The DNA here is from genome assembly GCA_945859785.2 of Tridacna gigas. Taxonomy (NCBI): domain Eukaryota; kingdom Metazoa; phylum Mollusca; class Bivalvia; order Cardiida; family Cardiidae; genus Tridacna; species Tridacna gigas. Next base: position 28,024,910 of record OX244041.2, read on the forward strand.
GATCAGACTGCACTAATCTGATCTTGATCCACACCGTCCGCCAAAGAGGGGGGGGGACTCGCGCATAGCACCTTAAGGGTGTTTTGAGATGTTAGTAACTAGGTGTAGAAGACACAAGGGTACGGTATGTTACAGCGTAAATAAATCCAGGATAAAGTAAAAATGATCGATTTAACTTCAATGAGCATTTTGGCGTTATTGGATACATGTCACGTGTTTTTGTGTAATTCCGGATTTTTTTCCCAGTTCGTGTGTAAGTGTTAGTTTTGTTTAACATAGAACCAAATTATTTGAGCCATACTCTTGCAAAAAGGGGGTTTAATGCATCTCCGTGACGCATGACACCTATCAAGCAATCACATTACTATGGATCCATAATAGCCACTTTTTTGACAACCGACTTAATCATAACGTAGAATGGTCCTTGGACATAAAGAAAATTGACCAATAGTGAAAAGTTGGAGCCCAGGTCAGCCTGCGCAGATTGTTGATCAATTACCTTTATGTCAAACGACCAGTCTTCCTCATGATTCAGTCGGTTGTTAGACAAAATAGATTTTCTGGATCCATGATTATGTAATGACTTGTTTGGTACAATGCTTCCTTTTGCCTTCTTCCTCAGGGTAGTAAAGACAACAGATTTTTTGCAGTAGAGTTATAGACTTGACAAGAGTCAGATGGCGCCTTGTACCCACTAGTCGGTTTTTCTTACCGTGTCATTTATCCTCATTTCATGTCATTTTTTCCTGGTTATTCGAGTTCTGTGCAATCTTAAATTACTGCCACTGTTTGTTTATTTCTCGCGCCACTGCAGGTCATTTGTTTAGAGATATTGTAGCAAAAAAAGAAATTCTTCGTCACAAAAATATTCCTTTTTTTTTAATAAGCACTGACTCCTGAAGACGACTTCTGTTATGCTGCTGCAAACCATTTTTAAGAACAATGCGGCAAAAGAAGAAAACCTTGTGACGAGTAGTCACTCGTTTTTCCACCTGTTTTTAAGCTGAAATTCGTGTTGATTATCCTTTTTTTTAAAACTTCGGTACCATTTATACCATTTACCACACAACTGCGAGGAAGATGGCTTTTGAAATCATTGTGGGAAACCCTTTTCCAACAATATTTCTACCCTTTCAAAGGCAGCTATCAGTTTTTGAGTCACGTTTAATTTGTTGCTTGCAAATGCTTTCAACTCGTACACGTCTAAAATTTTGTCATCTGGTAACGAGTTAAACAAACCTCCATAACCTTCAACAGATATACAACCAGGGTCTGATAAATCAAAATCAACTATTTTGAACTATTGGAAGAGAGTTCTTTCCCCTGAATCGGATTTGAATGTGGTGCGACTGCTTATTTGTGCTTGCTTAATTGTAGAGCCCTTCATGATATCTCATTGCCCTTGAAAGATTTACAGGGAAAATCAACATACAACATACATTCAGCATACATCCATATGCGAAAACAAGGACTTTTGCAGACGGCATAGATCAAGAGACCACTAAAGAATCTATCCTTTCCTATTTAATACATGTGCTATCACATTTAAGCAGACATTTAAAACAGTGTCGGAAAAGTGCATTTTCCTATGTTTCTATTCACAAAATGTTACCTCATTTATCGTTCTAGTTTTCATCCATGTGAAATTGCAAAAGTGAGAAAAAAAAAAAATTACCGATGCATGTACTAAAACATGTCTTCAACATTTTTGTTTTTCGGTTCTGTGCACCCTATTTCCTTTACTGGTTTGTGCACGTTAGCTCCGTTTAGCCTCTAGAGCAACACAGCCCCCCCTCCCCCTTTTTTTTTTGTGCGAGAAACCAAAGATAACAGTGTAACGTGCAACGACCTGGTCACCCATCCAAGCACTAACAACCACAACACACGTTGCTTAACTATCACTGAGAGAAATAAACCAAACCGCATCGCTGTAAAAGCTAGCTCCACAGCAAGGTAGGTTTGAAGTGCATACATATCTAACCACTGTCTCTGACATTACTTTCCCCTACGAGAAGTCTCTACCCGAAGACCTATATTCAAATAATCCAGAGGAACATAGGAGGGTAAGACAATCCCACCTCTGCCACCAAATGTAAGTCCAACGACCTGGTCGCCCATCCAAGCACTAACCACAACTCGCGTTGCTTAAAAGCTAGCTCCACAGCGAGGTAGGTTTGAAGTGCTTATATATCTGACCACTCTCTGTGACAATGGGAGCACTCTCCTTCTTGGATTGACGCAATGGTGTGTTTTATGACACGGCACGTTTTTCTAGATTTGATCTATTTTGAAAAACATGTATTGTAGCTACCCCTGGTTACAGTAGCTACTGTGATAAAAGTGATTGCCATTGATCAGTGACCTACGGCCCTAGAAATAGATGAATCAATGTAAACAGCCAGTGGAGAGAAGGTAGAATTTGAAAATTCGGGAGCATTTCCGGCTAAAGCTGAAATGAACTATACGCTTCCTTTTTTATCGAACAGGTCCAAACTTTTCTACATAATAGATTGGTTTTGTCGTCCGCCGATGTGTAAGTCGGATATCGACTTCGTACATCGGTCTTTCCGTATAAGAAAGATCTGGGCACGAGCTTCGCGCTCTCGGTGTTATGTGAAGCTCGTGCTCGGGTCTTTCTTATACGGAAAGACCTCGTACTCAGTCGATATCCTATACTTATCAGGGTTATCTGGGTTTCAATAGATTGTATTTTCAGTCGTGGAAAAGGTTCAAGTTTGTTAGTAATGAAAGAATAAAGGTTTTGTAGAAATGAATGCAAGCATAGATAAAAGGATAAATCGCCCCTTTTTACATTTTTTTAAACTTGTTCCGGAGTTGGACGAGAACTTGTCTCAAGGGAGTAATCAGTTGATAATTCTTATTTTATCAAGAACACTGTTGCTGCTGTTTCGTGATGCCACGTTCTATCAGATCAGCGAGGTCCAACTCCATCTCCAGTGTTACATCTGACGGAGGAAGAGGTGCAAGGCTGGACGAACTGTAAGTTATGATTTTTTATGCAAACTTTATTTCATAACAATGTTATTGCATCTATTTGGATACGGCTTAAAGGCTTAAAAGTAGTCAAAAATCAATGCATGTGTGAAAATGCATTCAAATTTAAATCATACCATTTATATAAAAGTGTAGAAAATGACAATCTCTTATTGTGTGGTAAGTCAAAATGTTAGTCACTGGCAGAAAATGGAATTCAAAAGTAGAACAAAATATAAAGCGGCCTGGCAACTTTTGAAGTTAAGTTTTCTGCCAGGGACTAACACTTGGATCGATTGTACAAGAACAGATTGTCATTTTCTCAATAAAAATCCAATAAAAAGTTCTATATCATTATCAACAAACTTAACAATATACAATTTAACAGTTTACACAATAGCACTAGACAAATCTTTTAACAACATTCTAGAATTCCAAGCTAAATCTGGATTTTACGAGCTTATGACGTCGGCCATTTGAAGGTTTCTCACCGGCTGTCCATGACTTCGACTTTCGACGGAAGTGACGTAGATCTTCACCGTGGTCCGCATGTAACATTGGTTTGTAGGCCATCGGCTCGCACTGCCCCTGAAATACAGACATTTTGGTTAAACTTTGTGACCATATAATATAACGACATTACTGCTGTTGGCAACAAGCTTCAATGACTCTGACAGGAATGCCTTTTGGAAAACGTTGTGGGGAAAGGAGAAATGCTGGTTACCAGTTTCCCAACAATGTTTTCTAAATTTTCAAGGACAAGCCCACCATATAAGCAACATTTTAGTTGTCGTCTGCAAATGTTTTAAATTTGGACGTGTCTTAATATGGTCCGGTGATAAAGACATATATGGGTATTATGCAGCTGTAAACTAGATTTCCTCCCATAATGTTTTAGTTTTCCAAATCCTTCTTTTCTGTCGTTTCATTTGTTAGCCATTTGTGTAATATTTGAATTTTAAGCCTGTCTGAATAAATGTATTTCTGAGCGGTGCTTAGAGATGCGTAAAAATGCATTTGTAGCATAACATAGTGATATGCCATGTTATAGAAATAAATATACATATTAATACAGTATATTTGAACTATAACTCTTACTCGATAAACCTTTCATTAACAGTTTATATTATTGTTTGTTCTGTGGAATACATGTTTAAAATCACAAACGATGACAAGATAATATAAACGTTATCGAGTTGGGTTTATAAATTATCTCGTCACGGTACGTGATTTTAAACCTGTTATCCCAAACATAAACAATAATATAAACTGATAATGAAAGGTTTATCGAGTAAGAGTAATATCGGTTTTAGATAGTATCAATAAATCTTCCGGTCTATATGACCTACATAACACCATCAACACAGTGCGCTTTGCTGTTCATCATTCACAATAGCAGTCACTCGTCGTCCTAATTCAACCCATAAAAAAAAGATCCCAAAGTATTGTAGGGAATTTGTAGGAACAGAAGAACATGCTTTTAACCAGCATCTAAACAGCATGGTTAAATTACTAAATAACACGAAAGACGATGTTTATTACCTCAATGTTTGTTTTCCTGTCAGTTATAAATCCAATCATTTTGGTGTCATAATTTGTGCTGTGCAAATGCTTTCAAATTGATAAAAAATACCCAATTAATCCATGAATCAAACGACATCTGTTAACTTTTTCTATGCCATAAAGTCATCATAATTACATCAAATCCATTAAAGTGTAAATAAATACCTTATGGAATGAGTAGAAGTCTTTGTAACCACCATGAAGTAGATAAATTTCCGGATAATTCAGTTTCGGATAACTTTCTTTGTTCAGCTGCCGATCTTCGTTTCTCAAGAACCTGTACCTTTAAAAAAAGAACAATTAAAAATCATGTTCACATTTCACGTTTTTTTAACCCTGAGGCTGCTAAGCTCGACCCACTGACCTTTTGTGGACTGTGTAGATCAAGATCAAACTGCACAGAACGTGCAGTCTGATCTTGTATCTATACTGTCCGATAAGGAGAAATATTTCCTTAAATAATGCCTTTGAAACATTAAAATAATTTTATGGTATCGCTTTGAAAGTTTCCTTTCTATTATATAGCTGGATATGGGTAAGGTCCATCGAAAAAAAAAATACAAAACAAGGTTATATACAGCCTTTTATATACAGCCTTTTACAAACAATACCTGAGAAAGAACGACACTGAGAAAGAATCTTCAAAGAGTTTGAAATTCATCTTTAGGAATAGTTGCAACATGATTTTTTTCGTTTGATGCTTGAAAAATATCTAAACATTCTTTTGTGTCATGTTAGTTTTCGTCCAAAGCCATCTGTGTTACCAAGAGTAAAACTTGCTTGCTTATGAGACAATCATTATCTTTTGAAAGCATATTTTGAACACCACTATAGCGCACGTGTCAGTCAAAGTTGGTTTAGAGATAAAGTTTGGGCAACTTACATTTTAGGTCCCCTTTCCGACGAGAATTCGCAGTGGAATACAAGAATATGAGGTTTTCCCTCTGGGTCAGGTTGATTTAGGAGGTTATAAACATCGTCTTTCATGTACAGATTAATCGCCCCTTGTATATGTCCTGCATCGTATTCGTAGGGATACCGACAGTCGACGATCGTCACTCGGGAAATTTCGGTGTCGTATTTTCCATACAACACGTCTGACATCGTTTCGACGGAAATTGATTTCAGGTCGCTGTGCTTTCCAGGAATTGTGGGTAAAATGTGGTCACGTGTTCCATCAGCTACTAAAGTTTGTTTTGTGGCAAGTCGTTCTACGACAGACTTGATATCGGAGTTTTCTGAATCCTGTGAATGGCCAAAAAATTATAATGTAAATATCAAATAATCATATCAGTCATTTTTAAAAACCCTTTAACAGACGATTTCGGTTTTCACAACCTTAAGGGAAAAACTGTGGGAAACATTGTGGGAACAATAGGAAAATGCCGGTCACCAGCATTTTCACCATGTTTTTTTTATATTCCATGAGACCCAATTCCACCATTTCGGTCACAATGAGTTTGTTGTCTGCAGATGCCTTGGCTTTGGACAAATCCAAAGTCGTGTCGTCTGGTAAATAAATATGAGTTAAAGTTTGAATCTCGATTCTTAAGGTCAAATGAAAAAATCTGCCCATTTTTTTTCTTTCGCTTTCTCGTACCAGACGTTTGCATCTGTTTATTTTCATGGCAATTTGAAGGTTTTCAAGGTATGCTTATCACTGGTAAAATAATACAACAACATTTGAATAGTGCTAAACGGCTGTTGTTTTTTCCTGCTTATAGCCATTTAGGGAGTAGTAACAGGTTAAGAGTTTCAGAATCCTCACACACTCCGATTTAAGAGGCTGCTAACCGTTACGCTGTTTTTTTTTTTTTTTTTTGTGAAAATCAAGATCAGACTGCAGAGAAAATGCAGTGTAAACTCACCAGTGGCCGATCCAGTGCGATATTCCACCAGATAACATCGGAATATTTATCCTTTTAAAATCAGTTGCAAGATTTCATTTTTCTTGAGCGATTTTACGCTTAATTATGAAGATAGTTTCCATTGTAAGGATAATAAATACTAACCGACAAACAGACGCTTTCTAACTCTTTTCTGATCTTTTTTGTCAAGGGTGATTCCTCGGCAATGCCATCATCCGCGGGTCTCTTGCCTCCAAACAGACTTTTTCTGGATCGTCTGTGCGAGATTCTCCCTGGAAACTCAAGCTGAAATACATAAAGAATAATGACTGAAAATAACAATTAAGATCAACTCGTACATTGATTGGCAGAGGACTTTTTATTGCGTAGGTGATGACCCCCTTTTGAAAATTTAATAACAAGATAACAATTTTTCGCACTGTTTTATAAACAAATTGTCCTGATTTTACAAGTCGTCCATGGCGAAATGTATTTATCCTTTTTGTTTGCCCCTGGGCCCCAAATACACCCAAAGGACATTTTTAGTTAATTTAAGCCAAAATACATGAAATCATGGTTGGTCTTGTCGAAAGCATTGTCGGCTTGAATAATAATCTGATTCAGCGCTTCCGCTTAAATCAAGTAAAAGTAGCTGTTACACTGCTAAATAAATTGAATGAGACTGTTAAGTCGATAGTAAAAACCCAAATGTTGCCATTTCAATTTTCAATGTTATTTTAGAGGAATAATATCTGCTTATTGGACAAAGTATATCCAAGATCAGACTGTACATTCTGTGTAACCTGATCTTGATCTACTTGTCCGGAAATGGTCCTTAAGTCGTGCTTAGTAGCCTTCTGTTTAAATCAGTTTGACAGGCAGCCTTGTGCGCTTTCCTGAAGAAAATTATGAAAACAAAATTACCTTGAATGCAGAGTCTCCTTTTTCACGAGGCGTAATTATATTCTGAAAATCTTCTTCCCTTAGTAAGTCTTTGATCTCTTGTGGTGATTCCAGTGGATCTTGGAAAAGCCTTTTTCTGGAAGTAAAACAATATAATTTAACCATACATTTCGTTAACGTTTCACACTGCGTGGCCTGTGAAAAGTTAAACAAAAACCAGGCCTGATATCATCACAGCGTTGAGGTTTCCTTCTGTCAATCGCCAAAATTTTAGACTGGCCCAAATTGTAAGCATTTGCCGACGACATATTGAACGTTACCTAAACTGATATTCTGAAATTTGTAAACAGCATTGTGGGGAAAAGAGAAGTTGCTAACAAATAGCATTTCTCCTTTTTCCACAGCGTTTTTTTTTTTTTTTTATTTATTATTCAAATGGTTAAAACTCGGGATTGTGTGGTACAATCATGTAACACACAAAACCTTAGACGGATTCTGCATTTGCAGAATTTCTGTTATTAACCCCTAGGCTGCTAAGCGCGTTTCATTGACCTTTTGCGGAGAGTGTAGATCAAGATCAGACTGTACAGAACGTGCAGTCCGATCTTTGGTGTACTCTGTCCGATAACGTTATATTTTTCTCCCTGTAAAAAAAGGTTACTATAGCATTACTATCAGCTTGAAAATTCTGACTTATTAGCAGTTTAAGCGTTAACGTTTTAAGATTTGTCAAGTCGACATGTTTATATAAACCCCCATTTAGTTGAAACTCTTGTTGTTTTGGCTGAAATCTTAATAAACCATCATCATACGTTTTTCCTGTCTTAGGTTTTCATTGTCAAAAACTGTATGATACGCGACGAATTTTGTCATATTTTTGTCATACGTTGATAAACACAAATTCAAGCTGATTGAAACTAATGGAACACTAAAATGATAAAATACTCCTTTTCACGTTTTATAGATAGAATTTTGTAGTAAGTTACACGAAATACCTTGTCATTTTATTCAATTCCATCTTAACTTCTTACTCAACCTTTTTGAAACAGTGATAGATTTCAAGATGATATTTTGCCTTATATAGTCTCTCCTACAGTAAATGGATTTTTACTCGACTCGTGAAGTTCGATTGACACCTCTATTTAAGATGTATATCCGGCCTCCCTGGAGGTGATACATGTACATTATCACTTATCATCATTTCTTACAAAATGTTTTACAAAATGTGATAGTAATCTTCAACTTGATTATTGATGCGATTGACAATGATTTTCACATATCTGATTTTAATTTTTTTTATTATTGAACAAGGTAAAACTAGTCCTGGGAAAGAATAAATATTGAATGGTATTTTAACAGTAGTAACCGATCTGTTGCTGAATTTCATTTAACCCTTATCCTGCTGTATAACTAAAATTAAACTTCCAAGTGGATAGTAAAAACTCAAATATCGCTATTTCAAAGGTATTGTTTGGGGGAAAATAACTCCTTATCGGACAGTGTAGATCCAAGATCAGACTGCACGTTCTGTGCAGTCTGATCTTGATCTACACTGTCCGCAAAATGTCCGTGAGTCGCGCTTAGCAGCCTATGGGATAATAATAAAAAAAAAGAAGTCTGGAAATTGATACGATTCGCCATGGGCTGTGAAATAGTGGTTTAATGCATCTATAAAAAATATCGATTCAGGTCAGCCTGCGCAGTTCGACGCAGGCTGACCTGAGTCGGAACTTTTATCTATTAGTCATTTCTGCATGTCAAAGGACCAATCTACCCATTGATTCACGGGTGGTTGTTTTGCAAAATGTTTTTTTTTTTATGATATGATGGCTATTGGTTGATTGGTTGTATGGTTTTTAACGCCGTTTTCAACATTATGTCAATTATATCGCGGCGGATATGATGACTAGTTTGGCAATATATCTAGCATAGATGCATAAGATCTGCTTTTCCCAGAGAACCTCTCAAATGTTTAGATACTGTCAGTTCAAAGCAGCAACTAAAAAGTAGCATAAAAAGCAATAACGAACTTACCTGAGAGACATTTTTCCCTGATTGCGTCTTCGGTGTGGTATTGTTTTAACTTATTCTAATAACATGTCATTTATATATGTGTTTTAACCATGAACCATGTATTTGTAAGCTGTCCGTGTGCTCACATTAATGTAAAGGCTTGCAATTAAGTTCTCCGCTCACCCTATCTAATTAACCTCGGCGTGTTCGAGTAAGATAAGTGGTGAAGTATAGAAGGCTAGTTTGGTTAAACTTGTTTTTCGCAGTTTGTGTTCCTACACTTCTCTTTCTTTCATTAATTCCGCACTGCTGATATTGACTCTAACAGTTTTTTACAAACGATGAGCAAGATCTGCAAGAACGTGCAGTCTGATCTTGCATCTACTCCATGCGCTACCTTGTGGTAAAATTAATCAAAATGAGCATTCATTTGCGGATCGAAATTTATTTAGTCAATACAGAAAGATTAAAGCATCTCTCTCTCTCTCTCTCTCTCTCTCTGATTATTTTGAGATAACCTGTCTAATAAATATGCCTGATTTGTATCTACCTACGATATAATGTTTAATAGCTATGATACAATATTTGATTGTCAAAATATTATTGATAAAGTTCTCATTGTCTATATCGAGATTAAATTCTCATATTGCACTGTGTCCACCCCCTCCCATGCAAATGTTCCTTAACCCTTAGGCTGCTAAGCGCGACTCACTGACCTGTTGCGGACAGTGTAGATTAAGGTCAGACTGCACAGAACGTGCAACCTGATCTTGATTCTACATTGTCCGATAAGGAGATTTTTTTCTGTCTAAAAGATAAGTGAAAAAACATTATTCTGGCTATTTACTATTGGCTTGGGAGTTTAACTTCTTTAGCAGGATAAGAGGTAATTTTATATACATCAGGTCAGTGAGTTGCACTTATCAGTCTAAGGATAATATATATATGTTAACCCGTAGACTGATAAGCGCGACTCACTGGCCTAGTGCAGACAGTGCAGATCAAGATCAGACTGCGCAGTACGTGCAAAAGTATAAGATGAATTCTGAAGTTCAAGATGCAAAAACGAACCCCCTCTCTCTCTCTCTCTCTCTCTCTCAGATAACTCTGATATCTATGCTATGAGCGTATCTCTACTATCTTAAATGTTTCAAAGCTCCGATACAACGATACAAAACTTGATTGTCAAAATATTGATAAACATATTGATTATGATCTAAAGTGCATGTCAAGATTAAATTCAGGATGCTAAATTCTTAACCGTTAACCTGCTAAATAAGTTAAATGAAACTTACAAGTCAATAATAAAACCCAAAATTTTGCAATTTCAAAGTTAATTTTAGGGGAAAGTATTTCTTTATCGAACAATGTAGATCCAAGATCAGTGTGATCTTGATCTACACTGTCCGCGAAAGGTCAGTGAGTCACGCTTAGCAGCCCAAGGGTTTATAATCGAACAGAATGCTTAGTTTCTATATCTTAAAAAAAATGAAAGAATCATGATATTTTGTGTTACATTTCGAATCTCATCAATGTAAAGTTGGAAGAAAAATAGTATCAAAATAGAAGAAAGAGAAATGTCAACAGATTTTAAGGTTGAATGCACATCTCTCTCTCTCTCTCTCTCTCTCTCTCTCTCATACTGGATGACTTATGCCGTTAAAACTGTCCATTGCCTTAAAAATAAGTTTTTATTACTAATGGATGTATTTTGTTGCTAATGTTATCATGTCTGAAACTCAGAGTAACGTGTCGTCTGCTTGCTTCTGAAATGTCGTAACTGCAGCTTGATTCAAGCTGTGGTTGCGGTGTTTTGGAAGTAAACCGACGATATAATTTTATTCCTTTTAAAGGTTTGGGCTTACCTCGTTTGTCTAATTTTGTGTTTTCGTTTCTAACAAAAGGGACCAGTTGCGGTTAAAGCTTAAAGTAAACATTGAGAAAAAAATAGCCACTCATCAAGAATTTACCGAATACCAAGTAACACTGTCAAAGCTAGTGCCTTGGATCTAAATCAGCTGTAACCTGCATGCTCTAGTATCGAACGACGGACGTACTCGTCTATTGAGTCTAATGCATACACTTCACATGTAACTGACAAGAATGCTGCGCACGCTCGTTCTTCTGTCGGTACATGTCAGGTTTAGTCGTGATATTGTTTACATCTGGGTTTAATTTGTGTAATCAATTTCATATTAATTCTTTTTCATGAAAAACTATGTTCACTATTGCATCAGGGTCTGGGTCCGTATTCACCAACCATTCTTAAGAATATTCTTGGTCTTGTTCTCCAAAATTTTCCAAATTTGAAAGTAACACACCTTCTGATTGGCTAAACCATTTGGTTTAGCCAATCAGAAGTTGTGTTACTTTCAAACTTGGAAAATCTTGAAGAATAAGTCTAAGAACGTTGTTGAGAATGGTTGGTGAATACGGACCCTGTATTCACCAACCATTCTTAAGAACGTTCTTTGTCTTGTTCTCCAGAATTTTCTACATCTGAAAGTAACACAACTCCTGATTGGCTAAACCATTTGGTTTTGCTATGGTTTAGCCAATCAGGAGTTGTGTTACTTTCAAATGAAGAAAATCTTGGAGAATAAGTCTAAGAATATTCTTAAGAATGGTTGGTGAATACGGTTCCAGCTGTATACCTACTTTTATACCACGTGGGTCTATGACCTTCTGAGAAAAATGAATAAAACTTTGAAACTTATTAACAAAAATGGACATGTTTTACAAATCTACGTATGAAACAGATTTGTTTATTTGTTTGTTTGTACTGGAGTTTAACGACATTTTAACAGCTCAGGTCATATCATGGCGGTCATTGACACAGCCATGTGTTTCCTGGCTTTCTCACACCAGTACTGATACAACTTTCTTTCTTTGGAAAGATTACTATTCTCACATGCATCAAAAGTGAGAGGCGAAAAATTGCAGGAAAGAAAGAACTCGCAACCACCGGGTCACGAGTCAGATACGCTAACCACTGACCTACCCGGACGGGCCCGTATAAAAAGGAATAGCAGATCATGGTTTATAGACTTAACCCTTAGGCTGCTAAGCGCAACTCGCTGACCTTTTGCGGACAGAGTAGATCAAGATCAGACTGCACAGAAAGTGCAGTCTGATCATGGATCTACGCTGTCACGTATGGAGATATCTTTCCTCCCAAAATAACTTTAGAACTTTGGAAAATGTAGGTTTTTGCATTTAGCTTCAAAGGTTCATTTCTTTTATTTACCAGGATAAGGGTTAAGAATGCACACTATCTTGAAAGATTCTAAAGATAGTCTGTATTGTAAATATGCCTTACATGGATGTTATTTTTATCTTTTATCTCGAATGTTGAATTCTGTACTTGACGACAATTTTAGACTTGTCCATTTTGAATACATTTGTTGAATGTGTTTAAAATAGTGAGATTTCTCTTTGAAAGGACAGAAACATTGTGGGAAAACGAGAAAATGCTAAATTTTCTCCTTTTCACACAATGTTTGCAAAGGGACTCTTTTTCATGCTCTTCCTTCTTATTTGTATTGTGCTGCATTGTTCTTGTTTAAAAAAAAATAGTGAAATGGTAATTATATGGAAAATCTTGACAGCCTGCATGAAAACATAACTGTAAATGTGCCAGTGCTCTACATCGATGGAAGATTAGATTTGATTCCCTCTCTCTCTCTCTCTCTCTGTCTCTCTGTCTCTCTTTCTCTGTCTAGAAAGTTCACCGATAGGTGCTTTTAAACAGTGTAAATTTAGATGTACATGTAATTGCACAGAACATACTCACTGAGGGGTCCTGCGTAGCCTAGTGGTAAAGTGTAGGACTTGCAACCTGGACGCCCCGGATTCGCTCCACTGGAAGCACTAGGGTGTCCTTTGGCAAGACACTTCAGACCCCTAGCCTAGCCTTGCTCTCTCTATCTATCCACTTTGATATTTGATTTATACTGGAAGTTGAAGCTTTCAAGGCGATAGTAAAAACCCAAATAATGTTATCTCAAACTTATTTTTTGGAGAATATCTCCTTATCGAACAGTGTAGATCAAGTATCAGACTGCACGTTCTTTGCAGTCTGATCTTGATCTACACTGTCCACAAAAGGTCAGTGAGTCGCACTTAGCAGCTTAAGGGTTAATATAACTTTTCGAGGCGTATTATTATTTGTGAAAGTTCCATGTCAAACGTCGGCGCCGGACCAGAAAAATGGCTTTCTCTATTGTCACTTGTTCAATATTTACACGGTAAAAGAAAAAAGGAGTTGATTCTACTTCAAGGTAAGGAAAACCCATATAAAATGAAAATCGGCTAAACCCGCCATTCTTTGTCAAATGGTTTCGTCATATCCCGTATCCTATCGTCATGGCCGAATTTTCTCGGCTTTTTCCGCGCGTGATCGCCAATGCATACGATCATGGACGGAATATAGCGAATATGGCGAGAGGGGTCGGTGGGCCAAAAAGGCTGGCAAAGCCGAGAACACCTGTATGACAATTCCTGGTCGCTATAGTGTTGCTGTATCTTTAGTCCTAAGTTGTGCGAAGTGAATAATTTATCCTATGAACACCATGAACATCTGTAGTGGACGGAGTAGATTCAGATCAGACCGCACAGAATGTGCAGTCTGATCTGAATCTACATCGTCTGCAACTTTCTTTTAATTTATGACAAATGATACAATTTATTTGTTGTAAGTTTATCGGTTTTAACCTCACACACATACAAAAAGAAATGAATTTAATTATTTTCCAGTGACTGTGTTAAACTGATCCCGAGAGTAAATTACGACGTGGCAGCTTTTGTAATACACTGAAAAAGTATTTATAATTATTCAAAATATTTGCACTCCCAAACAATGTTGTGTTTTTCTAATTATTTAAACCGGATAAGTCTAGCACACGTGAGCCATGGTCTGTGAAAAGGGGGCTTAATGCATCAGCGAAAAGTGTCGACCTCGGTCCGCGCAGGCTCACCTGGACCTAAACTTTTCGCTATTTGTCAGTTTTCTATATGTCAAAGGACCAGTGTACCTCATGATTAACCCTTAAGCTGCTTATCGCGACCCACTGACCTTTTGCGGACAGTGTAGATCAAGATCAGACTGCACAGAACGTGCAGTCTGATCTTTGATCTACACTGTCCGTTACGTTATTTTGTTTACGGTGAAATCAACTTGGAAAACGCAATGTTTGGGCTTCTACTATTAAGTGGAGATTTTCGTTTCATTTATTCAGCAGCTTAAGTGTTAAGTCGGTTGTTGGACAAAATCGACTGTATGGACCCATAATTATGTGATGACTTGCTTGGTATAAAGCAACACGGAGATGCATTAAGCTCCCTTTTGCCAGAGCCGGGCTCAAATATTTCGGTATATTCATAATTTTGGTCTGAGTATAGAAGTGCCGTAATCATTTTTACTGTTGAAGTTCAGGAAAAAAGTAAATACAGAGCGTCAAAACGAAAAAAAAAAATATGGATATTTTTGGAGGCATTCTTGGTGGTAAAAAGTAAGTTTTTAATGTTTTTTGATAACCCTGGTTTTTATTCTCTCTCTCTCTCTCTCTCTCTCTCTTGATATTTTCAAAACTGGCTTTGATGGGGTATGAGGGTGTGGGTGTGGGGGTTGCGGTAATATTTTGTAACAACGACTGGCTCAGTCGCAATGATCAAATCACAGAAATAATAAATAAGTCATTGTTTATTCAGTAAATAAGTCATTGTTTATTCAAAAATTACGTAAACTTGATTTTGTAAGTACAAATGTGAAGACGAAATATCGTTCAGCCACGTCTGATTATCAATGCCAATATACATTTTAGCTGTCAGGCGGCTAAGCACGATTCAAGGACTCAAGGGAAGAAAACAGCGCGGAAAAAAAGGAGAAAATGCTTGTAACCAGCATTTTCTCCAATGTTACCCAATAAGTTTCCACAAGCTTTCTTCGTCGAGGTTGTTAAAACTCTAAATTGTTTAATAATGGGTTAAATCAGGATGTGAGCATACTGAAGCGTTTTAACGCCTGAGTTGTCAACTATGAAAATATACATAGTAAAATTAGTGTTGCACCCCCTGTGTTTTTAACCGGGTTTGATTTTCTGACGTGAATAAGATAAAATTGAATCGAAATTAGAATTCGGCTGCTGCATACACCAACAGACTCGTCTTTTGCCCATAAAATGAACTGAACTGAGGTATCCCTTGACCTCATGGTAAGTGGGAATCTTTTGCCTAGATGTTGCTTTCAAATTTAAGAAAAACGAGAAGCGTTTAAGTTTGGTTAAAACAGGGAATTTAATGTCGAAACAAAACTTACGACAGGTTGAAAGTGACCTGCAGAGAATGAACACACAAAATCAGGCAATATTGCGTACTTCCGCCCGGGGCATGCAAAACAGCTTGCAGTCTTTGTCTCACACCTCTCACGAAAGGTTGAAACAGCTCGATCAGTAGCTGCTGTCATGAGGTTAAGGGATACCTCAGTTCATTCCATTTCAGAGACAACAGACTTGTTTGTTCTTGTATACAGCAGCCAGATTCTAATTTCCAACCCATTTCATATCATTCACGCCAGAAAATTAAACACGTTAAAAACACAGGGGGTGCAACACTAATTTTGCTATGTATATATCTTCAAAAATACAAGAATTTGATGTAGTAAAATATTTTAACACAATAAAACACTGGGGTGACAGTGAATGAATCTGGGACGAACTTTTCCCTCGATGTTATATTATCGTTGTACAAGATCTATCTACTTTGTATTTTAAATCACGGAGCGATAGTGGAGTGTGGCTTTTGAAGACAGCACAATGCAGATGTGTAAGTTAGTTTCGCTCTATTATCACGTTGGCGCATTTAGCAGTTTTTTGTTAACGTATAATGTGGTTGAATAACCCATGACGTGCTGAACCCGAATTAAACTGCTTATGGGGACAGTATAAGTCAAGATCAGACTGCACAGAATGTAACCTCTATACTGTCGGCTTCTTTGCCAGATATTCTGATTAAAAAGATACTTTGTAACTGCAATACTAGCATACATGTAACACTGACAGAGAATGTCCGTTTCATTTATTTAGCCAATTTTAAAACCTATAGCAGTTCGTATTCGACCAACCACGGCTGATTAAGACACTTCTCCTATATAAGTAATGTTTGCCTTGAGTTTAAATGGACATTGAAAACCTCTTAACCCTTTACTATACAATCCCGACCTTAAACGACCTTCAGGAGAAAGCTTTTTGAAAACATTGCTGGGAAAGGAGAAAATGCAGGTTACCATGGTAACCTGCATTTTCTCCTTTTCCCGCAATGTATTCTACCCTATCAAAGACAAATTCTATCATTTGAACCACATTTAAATTGTTGTCTGCAAATTCAAACGCCTTCTTCTTCGGGGTCGTGGTAAACGGCTAATTTGGACTAGCATGAAGGTTTGTCTTTTTGGTTAATAGTTTACGATTCACGTGCCATAGGGGAAGAATACAAGAGACTTTTTTGCTGACGACATAGATCAAGATCAGCTAACACAGAAGGTACAGTCTGATCTTAGATCTCTACCGTCCGCCAGTGTTTAGTTTAGTTTAAACTTATTTATTTTCCCTAAAATTTACATGGCAATGGGACTGGGCCACAAGTTATGACAACTTAGATGACGGCTCTCCCCTTACAAAGTTATTATACCAATGTTCAAGCAATTGGTAACACTATAAACATATGAGCCATGCTCTGACAAAAGGGAACTTAATGAATCTCCGTGATCCATGATACCAAGCAAGTCATCATATAATAGTGGATGCATGAAATCCAGTTCTCTAATAACCGACTGAATCATGAGGTACACTGGTCCTTGAGCATACAGAAAATTGACCGATAGTGAAAAGTTTCGGCCCAGGTCAGCCTGCGCGAACTGCGCAGGCTGACCTAGGTCGATACTTTTCGCAGATGCATCAAGCGCCCTTTTCACAGAGCATGATTCATATGAGACAGACAGACAGACAGACAGACAGACAGACAGACGGGCTTGTGTTTTCCAGCGAATAAGAAAAAGAAAAAACCTGTTTGAGTTACAGTGGATGGAACTATCATTAATCGAGAGAGATCTAGTTCCAAGTTTATATGTGCCATCTCTGGCAAAAGGGAGCTTAATACATCTCCAGGATGCATTGTACCAGTCAAGCCGTCACATAACTGTGAATCCATTATAGCCGTTTTGTTTGACAACCGACTGAATCATGGGAATAGGCCGGTCCTTTGACGTTCAGAAAACTGACCAACAGCGAAAGGTTTCGGCCCAGGTCAGACTGCGCGGAGTGCGCAAGCTGACCTGGATCGATACTTTCGCAGATGCATTAAGCCCCCTTTTCACAGAGCATGGCTCATATATTTGTTGCCGAACGAGTTAACGCTTTACAAAACGATAAAATTTTGGGCTCGTCGAAATTCAAAGCGTTTGCAGACGACAAATGAATTGGGCTGAAATAAAATGAGATTTGAAGGGGTAGAAATGAGTGTGTGAAAGGGAGAAAATGCTGGTTTGCCAGCATTTTCGCCTTCTTCCTCAATGTTTTCTGAAACTTTCCTCCCTATGGTCTTTTAAAAACGGGATTGAATGATTAAATAGTTAACCCTTAAGCTGCTTAATAAATTAAAACTAAAGATTTCCAGCCAGTAATGAAAACCTATAGATTATGATTTGAAAATTTGGCTCGCCAGGGAAATCTCACCGTATCGGACAGTGTAGATCCAAGATCAGACTGCACGTCTTGTGCAGTCTGATCTTGATCTACACTGTCCGCAAAAGGTCAGTGAGCTGCGCTTAGCAACTTAAAGGTTAATAACAAATAGAATTGCTGAAAGGTTATTGGAGATAAGAATAAATTCATAACAGATCAGACCGCTATCTTTTAATACATCTAATTATGTCGAGAGATGGTCAACAGAAGTGTTTACCCATTTAAGCCAATATTATTTTGGATTGTTAGCCGCGTCATCGAAATATCAGAACGTATTGCCAGGAATTTTAACTTCTGTTTGTGTCTTCGTTTGAAGGGTGGCTTAACCATTTCAAAATATATGAGCCATGCTCTTGCAAAAAAGGATTAACCCTTATCCTGCTAAATAAGGGAAATGAAACTTTCAAGCTGATAGTAAAAACCCAAACTTTGCTTTTTCAAAGGTATTTTTGGATTGATTGATTGATTGATTGATTGATTGATTGATTGGTGTTTAACGCCGTTTTCAACATTAAGACAAACGTTCAGACCAAATTTCACGAGAATCAGGCTGATTGATTGATTGATTGATTGTATTGTGTTTAACGCCGTTTTCAAAATTATTTCAGTTATATCGCGGTGGCCGGTGCACCTATCCATGCTTTCCTGGAATTTCTGTTACCAGTACTCCGCACAATATTCTTTCCAAGCCATTGGCTGCTTTCTCACATAACCATCGTCGAAACAATGGTCAGCGGTGAGGTATTTTTGGAGGAAAGACATCTCCTTATCGGACAGTGTAGATCAAAGATCAGACTGCACGTTCTGTGCAGTCTGATCTTGATCTACACTGTCCGCAAAAGGTCCTTGAGTCGCCCCTAGCAGCCTAAGAGTTAATGCATCTCCACGATGCATTATACCAATCAAGTGATTGTATTATTATGAAGCTACAAGATCCATCCCGTTTCACACCGATTGAATCATGAGGTAGACTGGTCCATGGACAGGCAGATAACTGCTTGACCAATAGCAAAACTTTTGATCAATGTTAGCCTGTGCTGAATGTGCAGGCTGACATGGATCTTTTTTTTTTTTTTTTTTTTGGCAGGTGCATTAAACCCCCTTTTCACAGATATGGTCAACCTCTCTCGACAGCTGAATTTACAATTTACTGAAACGCAGAGAGAATCTTATCCTGTAGGCATTGAGACAACAAGCGAACGATTTAGATCCAAGATCAGCGTGCATGTCATGTGCAGTCTGATCTAGGATCTCTGCCGTCCGCTAAAATCCCTGCTCTTGCTAATGGCGCGAAAAAGAGCAACTCTTTACCAGACGACAAAATTTTGGGCCTTTCCAAATTTAAGACGTTCTATATACGACATTCAACTGTGGGTAAAAAAAAATGGATGTGTCTTTGAAAGAGTAGACAACAGTTTGGGAA
Organism: Tridacna gigas; assembly: GCA_945859785.2. Classification (NCBI taxonomy): domain Eukaryota; kingdom Metazoa; phylum Mollusca; class Bivalvia; order Cardiida; family Cardiidae; genus Tridacna; species Tridacna gigas. Next base: position 28,044,391 of record OX244041.2, read on the forward strand.
AAGGGGAAAATATAGTTAAAAGTTATGATTATGGTAAAGAAGTATACATCAAGTAAATGGCTTTGACAGAGTTTAATCACTTGGCACTAGTCAGAAAAAGCGACAGGCACTGATTGCTGTAGTATAACTGAAATCAAGTTGGAACAGCTTTAAAACCCAAAACAAACAAAAACAAACAAATCTGCTTCATTAGGTAATGACTTATGATCAATAAGTAAACCCTATTCACAAAGGTTCGTTTTCATCATTATTTCAGTTCGGCGGCATAAAGAATAACCCTTTACCATACAAGTGTGATATTTACAACACTGCAGTCCATAGTTTTGTTTAGAGATACATTCTTACAACCAGACAGAAAAAAAAAAACGCTGTTTAAATTCGATAGACTGTAGAACGGTTCAGAGTTTAGTCAGCTGTTTGAGCATAGATAAATAACCGATATATAACTATGTTGTAAGGGATAAATACTTATATCAAATATCTTCGACTTAAACCCGGAAATGCCACAACAGTGATTTCTTTCATAGCCTCTAGAAAATGAAAAGCATTTTCTATCGGTCATAATCTATGCAACAATCAGGGCCCACATTTGGCATGAAGATACAGGAATGATTATAGTTTGATAAAATGAAGAAGAAATGGGTTAAAAATTGGCTGAAAACGAGTATAGATTTATCTTTGAAAACGAAGTGAGAAAAAAGAAAAAAAAAAAAAGGAGCAATTGTTTGTTACTAACAATGGCTCTTCCCCCAATACTGTATCCCATCTGCTTTTTATTCTATCTTTATGTCACTTTGTACAACATGTAGTTCTGTTTAGTTAACCCTTAGACTGCTGAGCGCGACTCAGAGACCTTTTGGGGATGGTGTGGATCATGATCAGACTGCACAGACCGTTCGGTCTGATCTTTGATCTATAGTGTCCGATAAAAAAGATATCTTTCCTCCAAAAGTACCTTTGACGTTGGAAAATTCGGGTTTTTACAACCGGATTTCATTTCTTTTATTCAACAGGATAAGGGTCAATTTTCTTGTCTACAAAATCCTTTTAACCCTTAAGCTGCTAATCGCGACCCACTGACCTTTTGAGGACAGTGTAGATCAAGATCAGACTGCACAGAACGTGCAGTCTGATCTTTGATCTACACTGTCCGATACGGTATTTTCCTTCCGGTGAAATCAACTTTGAAATAGCAATGTTTGGGCTTTTAGTACTGAGTAGAAATTTGCATTTCATTTATTTAGCAGCTTAAGTGTTAATATGGACAGATCTAAATTTATGATTGACTTGTTCACCGTAAATTGAAATCTTAGGGCTCAAAAACACTGAAAGAAAAAAATAAAGCAAAAATGTGTAGGTTACGATCAGACTGCACATCTTGACAGCACGTATGTGCAGTCCGAGCTTAGCCTACGCTCTCACCAAAATATATACATCTACTCTAGAGTATCTGACCGTTGTTTCGACAATGGCTATATGGGAAAGCAGCCAGTGGCTTGGAAAGAATATTGTGCGGAGTACTGGTAAAAGAAATTCCAGGAAAGCATGGATAGGTGCACTGGCCGCCGCGATATAACTGAAATAATGTTGAAAACGGCGTTAAACAGCAAACAAGCAAGCATACTCTAGAGTATCAGAGGATAAAGGTTTTAAAAAAATACGGACCCCGGAGACGGTACGAGACATTAAATTGTAGAACGATGTTTATGAAAGGTTTATTAGATTTGATTGTTAGTTTTTATCGAGAAAGCAGGTGAAACCGTGTCGTTAAACTTACAAATCGTTTCTTTGTAATTTGTTAGCAACGCTCGATTCAGTTTTTCCTTTTTATATTAACCCTAAGGCTGCGAAGCGCGACTCACTGACCTTTTGCGGACAGTGTAGATCCAAGATCAGACTGCACAGAACGTGCAGTCTGATCTTGGATCTACACTGTCCGATAAGGAGAATTCTTTCCTCCAAAAATACCTTTGAAATAGGAAAATTTGGGTTTTTACTATCGGCTTTAATTTTTTGTTTCGATTTAGCAGGATAAGGGTTAACATTTTCCTTGTGACGATTTATTAATTTGGAATCAATTTCTCTCTGCAGGGATACTGTGGCTGGACATGTTGTCAAGATTTACTTGGAATTTGTGAACGTAGAATTTAATGGTGAATGTGTTAGTTATTGGCTGGATTCTAATGTGAATTGTGGAAAGTTAAAAACTGAGAAATATGTGTGTGTGAAAAGTATCACGTTTTTGTTTTTAGGTGTGTGTGTGTGTGTGTGTGTGTGTGTGTGTGTGTGTGTGTTATAAATTTATTAATGGAATCGGTACTATTTATAAAGGGGGGATGAGTGACATATGTCATAATCTACACGCAGTATACAAGACAAAAATTATTTTGAAAGATAAAAAGCTGTTAGTGTGCATATTTCTCAAATTCGGGCTAAATGTGTCGAATGAATGAATGAAAATCTGCTAGAAGGCAATTATTGAGTGAAAAGTATAGACAACGATTAGGCTTCTGGCTGATCTTGATCTAAATCCTTGAAAAAAAAAAAAACACTTTTCTTTTCTTTTTGATAATTGTTGGCGATACTTGCAGACATTGTTATGTACCACGAATCTGTAAAATGCTTACGGACTACATTACCGCTATCAAACATAAATCTGTTTTCCTTTTTTATACTTTATAATATATGAAAAACTATAAAAGGTTGATCTGTCAACAAAAAAAATCATCTTACTTTATTTGACAGATCTTTTGAGCTTTGTTAATGTAAAAATGCAGCTTGTCTGAAAAAATGAATACATAAGACGAAAAAAAAAAGCATTATGTATGTAAAGCTAGGTAAACTATATTCCATTAACCCTTTAGGCTGCTAAGCGTGATTCATTGACCTTTTGCGGAAAGTGTAGATCAAGATCAGACTGCACAGAACGTGCAGTCTGATCTTGGATCTACACTGTCCGATGAAGAGATATTCAGCAGGTTAAAGTTGAATTTTTTTTTTGTACCTTTCACTTCTCAAATTGTTTTGCAGCTACTGCAGATCAGACCGTGCAGAACGTACAATCTGATCTTGGATGTAGATTATCTACTAGGTTGAGATATTCAGGCAAAATACAGCCTAGAACATGCAATTTTGAATCTTTCTTGTTCCTTAACCAGAAAGTGATTGGAGTTTCTAGAGTTCTAAGGTTAATGTCTTGAATGAATTTGTTATTTGCACACTTGTATACCGTTAATAGGGCTGGCTCTCTCTCTCTCTCTCTCTCTCTCTCTCTACACACACACACTTACACACACACACATATATATATATCAATCACCATACAGTCCCTATAGAGACAAATCAATAGTTATGAATATCCTTTTATAATTCTATCCTTTAAAAGTTCTATGAAGTGAACTCTTCAAAATTACATATGACCCATACTCTGGCAAAAAGGGGCTTGATGCATCTCCGTGATGCATAATACCAGGCAAGTCATCACGTGATTCCAAGCCCATCAAGTCCATTTTGTCTATCGACCGATTGAATCACGAGATAAACTGGTCCTTGGACATGCAGAAAATTGACCAATGGCGAAAAGTGTCGGCCCATGTCACCCTGCGCAGATTGTGCAGGGTGACATCAGTCGATACTTTTCGCAGATGCATTAAGCCCCATTTTACTAGAGCATGGCTCATATATAACAGGCAATAATTCGCTTAATTAAAGATTAACTTCCTTTCATTCGACCTGGTTTTACAACTTGACTACCCACTGCGAAATTCACATTTTATTTCTATTCTCTATTTAGCTAGAAAAGTTAACAATCCCCGCACGAACAAAAGTCATTCGTTTCTACATTGAAATCAATCACGTTTTCATTTCTATTTCTCTATTCTTCGCGATGTCATCGATTCCCTCATGAAGTCGAATCTATAAACGTTTGACGAGATGTTACGTTTTATGCCTCTTTCAACAGTAATTCAGTTAGATCTGTATCACTGAGCCAGCTCACTTATTTATCATGGTCTTTTCTGCCTCGCGCCAAGGATCCCTGAGCGTGACCAACACCAGGGTCCGTATTCACCAACCATTCTTAAGAACATTCTTGGTCTTGTTCTTCAAAATTTTCCAAATTTGAAAGTAACACACCTTCTGATTGGCTAAACCGTACGGTTTAGCCAATCAGAAGGTGTGTTACTTTCAAAATTGGAAAATCTTGAAGAATAAGTCTAAGAACGTTCTTAAGAATGGTTGGTGAATACGGACCCAGGACTGGGCCAGAATTTTCTAGTAACAAATTTAACACCTATCAAAGCTACATAAAATTGGATTTTGAAAACACCCCTTCCCCCCCCCCCCCCCCCACACACACACACACACACAAATACTTTCAGAAGAAAGTTGATATTGCAAGAAAAAAAATCAAATCTCAACGACGTGAATGGATATTCTGAAGGGGGCACAAAAAATACTTGCTATCGCTGAGAATCAAGCCTGCGATCTTCGAAATCATAGTCTTGCGACTCTACCCACCGAGCTATCCGCGGATCTCGTTAAGTATTAAGCAAATGCTTTGAATTTGGACCAGTCTAAAATTTTGTCTTTTGGTAACCAGATAAAGAAACCTAGATTTTTTTTTTTTAATGAAAGGAGACAAACGGTGAAAAAGACTTGCAGTTGTCAGTAAATTTTTTGATGCAACAGATAAACTTTGGAATAGTTTTAAGTTTTGTAAACAATTTACACCAATCATGACACTAGACTGTAATTGGCTTGATTCAATTAACTTTTACCAAACAATTTCGACTTTCAACGTCTCCGAAAAAGAAGAGGAGAAAGTGCTGGTTACCAGTATTTTCTCCGTTTCCTGCAATTTTATGTCCTTTCGAAGACAAATCCTATCATTTTAACCACTATTCATATGTCGTATGCAAATAGCTCTCACCTTGGACAAGTCTTAACCCTTAGATTGTTCAACGCGACTTGCTGACCTTTTTGCAGACAGCGTAGATCAAGATCAGACTGCACAGAACGTGCAGTCTGATCTTGGATCTGCACTGCCTGCTCAGGAGATACTTTTCTCCAAAAAGTAAATTTGAAGTAGCGTTATCCGGGTTTTTACTATCACCTTGAAAGTTTATATACCCCGGATAAGGGGTATTTTACCTTACGTTAAAGATTGGAATACATTTACTTAACTAAGAATTTTTTGTTCAAGATTTAACCATCTTAAGTGCTTTTGAAGATGTCTAAATAGTTTTTGAGTCTTTTGAATCGGCTGTCGAGATAAATGGTTGAATAATGCATATTTTGATACACTTCACACTGTTATTTTGTTTCGAAGATTGTTATGTAGAAAAGCAGGGAAAAATTTGTGCAAAGCACTGGTGAAAGAAACTCCAGGAAACTGTAGACTCCGCGATAAACTGAAACAATGTTGAAAGCGACGCAAAATACTGTACAATCAATCCATCACGATCTTATTCAAGTTTAATTAGACCCAAGAAGGGGGCAGTACTCGCTAATTACTCTAAATGGAATTTCAGTTCTTAAGTTTCAGGTATATGCGCTCTGGTAAAAGGGGGCTTAATGCATCTCCGTAATGCATTATACCAAGCAAGACATTACCTGAGTATGGATCCATGAAATCCATTTTGTCAAACAATCGACTGAACCATTAGGCAGAATTACCCCTTGACATGTAGAAAATTCAAAGATAGCGAAAAGATTCCGCCCATGTCAGCCTGCGCATTAAGCTCCCTTTTCACAGAGCATGGCTCATAATTATGTAATTGTTTAAGCCAATCAGATGGTTTGTCTTTCAGGCTCCCAGTCGTTCAATTAATATCTCGTATTCTACAGTTGTCGGGTACCTTACTGAAAACGTCTGACTGATTGTGTGTGGTTGTCGTCGCTTTTCGGTACGGACAAAGCCCCTTAAATCAAAAGCCCCATATAGGACAAAAGCCCCATGGCACATAACAGAAATAAGGACAAAATCCCTATCACATGAACCAATGTGTAAATTCTGACTTTAAGACTTTTTACTGGATGCTCATGAAAAAAATAATAATAAACTTTAACACTTAACTGACTTATTAATTTATATGTAAAATTGAAACATAATTTCTATCAAGAATCACAAAATAACTCTAAAGATCAAAAGATAACTGGATCGGAAAACTTGATCCGCAAGTTCGCTAGTGTATATTTATTCACTGTCTTTAATCTCTGATCGACGTAATTACATTTTTAATCACTGATCGACGTCATCACATTTTGAAAACATCTATGTAAAAAAGCAATAATCAAAAGAAAATAAGGTTCAACCTTTTTACCAGAGGGTCGTTTCTGTTCTTTTGAAACATTATGTATTATAAGTCATTGTTCATGTAATGTGTCCACATATATATATTTCAAATGAGTATCATTGATATCTCAGGTCGTTAGAAAACACAAGGAGAGTACCAGAAATTACCTATCAGCTGATACACCAAAATAGTTTCTCTGTTTCCAGAACCTAGATGAACAAAGACCAGAACCAATCTGAGTTTGCGAATTTGAGGATATAAAGTCATTGCCCATACTTTACTACGTACTTCAATCGTTTCTGTGTACGTTTGTGAGATTCAGTGTGTTCTGATTTTGAGTACATTTGTAAGATCTGGAGCGTCCGTAAGTTGTTGTGTACCTTCGTTTTGGCGTTCGTGCCTGTTTATGTAACTGAACTTGTGTTATATTTCCAGGGATATCTGATTCACATTTAGTCGCAATTTCATGTACTCAGCAACCAGAAGTTTTTGTTTTCTCGCAGATCCGGGCAGAGTATGGGGGTGTATTTTATGAGAATTTGAAGGCATTTAACCTTTTACCACACAATCCCGAGTTCTAACGACCCCGAGGAAAGGACTTTTGAAAACCAACATTTTCTCCTTTTCCCACAGTGTTTTCTACCGCTTCAAAGACAAATTCATCTTTAATACAACTTTTAAATTGTCGTCTGTAAATGCTTCTAATTTGGACTAGTCTAAAATTTTGTCGTTGGGTAAAGAGTTAAAGTGATAACTCCGAGTGCCTGTGTGTGCCTGCGTTTTTACGTTCACGCGTGCTGCTGTATGAGTTGATGTGTTGGAAGTCTACAGCGATATTTACATCACTGGATCCGTCCGATCGTTGGAACTCATCTGGTCATTGGAAACTCCTTGATGTTTGTTAACTCTTTACCAAAATATCCCACGTTCACACAACCCTGGGGAAGAAGACTATAGGAAACAAAGTGGGAAAAGGAGAAAATGCTGGTTACCACCATTTTCTCCTTTTTCCAGAACGTTTTCTACGAGAACTACTTTCTCGCACCATTCGAAAGACAAAATTGTACAATACAAGTCACATTTAATTTGTTGTCTGCAACTCTTTTTATTTGGAAAAGACAAAAAAAAAAAAACCGTCTGGTAAAAATCTGAGGAAGTATGCTGTCCTTTTCGAGTGAAAAGGATTTATAATTAGTGAAAAGAAACCATCGTGAAACTGATTGAACATTGACAGAACGCTGCAGTCTGTTTTAAGAGATTTCAATAACGACGATATATGCAAACTGAAATATAGTTGAATAAGAGAAATAAGAAAACAAATAAAGGGACATAATGGCGTCAACATCGTTATGGAAAAAAGTAAGGTGAGATGATTTTGTAATAACTTTTTTATTTGTTTTGACTTCACCACTTAACCCTTAGGCTGACATTTTGCAGAAATCAAGATCAAACTCGTCCTGAGTCAGCCATAAGTAGTGTCAAATAAAAGTAACGCACGTGGAAAAAGGCACTAGTATCACTATTCCAATGCTATTTTTATCACAAAATTTCCTTCTGTGCAGTCTGATCTTGATCTACACTGGTCGCAAAAGTATGTTAAGCTTGTGCTTGGCTTCCGAATGGTAAAGAATAAGTACATGTATACAAAAGCAGGACTGAAGGTACACGTTACTAAGTTTGCACTAGTGCTTATACACTTAACTGGTAGGGTAACTGTATTGTCCATTGGAGTTTCTATTTAATTATACTGAAAAACTTTCCGTCTGCGGCTTCTCCACAAACTTTGACCCTTTACTAAATATGAAGTAGATCTAGGGACACAGGGAAAACATATTTGGGTACACGGAATCTCCCGGTCCATAATACCAGGGATCGTATATTATCCCTGATAATACACATCATTAATTACATTGACTACATGTACAGTTGTGTTAAAGAAATTTCATTATAGCGGCACTGAATGTTACGAGTTCTTTCTCGATCAAAAGCAGTATATATATGTAAAATATATCAATTGATCAGGCCGCTCTCTCGCTCTCTCTCTCTCTATTTCTTTACATGTATTTATTTATTTATTTTTGAGGGGGATCTACATCTTCCTGTAGGAATCTTTCTACTGATTCAGCTGTTCATTAAGTAATCAAAATTTTTAAAGCATGAACGGATGTATTGCTAATACTAGTACTATATAGTTACTGTTGCTAGGACAGGAGCAGCTGTTGGTAAAGATAGTCAATATAACGTACAAACGCACACATCTGTGGCATCAACCCTTAGGCTGCTAAGTGCGACTCACTGACCTTTTGCGAACAGTGTAGATCAAGATAAGACAGCACAGAACGTGCAGTCTGATCTTGGATCTACACTGCGAGACACGGCCATATTTGTCGCCATAATATACCTTCGAAGTAACAACATTTGGATTTTTACTATGCGCTTAAAAGATTCATCTTATTTATTTAGGCAGGATAAGGGTTAACTTGGTAGGATAAGGGTTAATATTTCGCTGCTAAATAAAAATTGACTCTTCCCCGATATCTAAAAGTAGATTTCTGCTGCGTATGAGGATAGTTTGGTTCATTATTTAGCATCAGGTAAATCCAAGGTCAGATTGCTCGTTCTGTGCAGTCTGACCTTTATCTACGTCGTCCGTAAAATTCATCATTCGGCAAACCTCGGGTAATCTGTTGATACGGAAACGGCCAAGCTCTGACAAGAACTATATGAGGAATGCTAATGTAAATACCGAGGGGCTAAAATGCATCTCCGTGATGCATGATACATGTATCAAGCAAGCCATAACATAATTATTAATCCATAATAGCCACTTTTTTCAAACAACAAACAGAATCATGAGGTTAAATGGTCCTTTGACACGAAGAAAATTGACCAATAGTGAAAAGTTTCGGCCCAGGTCAGCCTGCACGGACTGCGCAAGCTGGCCTGAGTCGATACTTTTCGCAGATGCATTAAGCCCCCTTATGACAGAGCTTGGCTCATATGAGTTGTCATTGACTGTGAAAGAGTTGATATTTCGGTTCGTTAACCAAGTCAAACGACTCGATATCAGTTATAGGTCGATCATGTTTAAAGTATTTTAGAGATATACGTTTTGTTATTTTATCAGATTAATACAAAACTAACACCCTTATCCTGCTAAAAAACTGAAATTATATTTTCAAACCATTAGTAAAGCCCAGAATAGTGCTATTTCACACTTACTTTTAGAAATAGAATTTCCCCTTACCGGACAGTGTAGATCCAAGATCAGACTGCACGTTCTGTGCAGTCTGATCTTGATCTACACTGTTCACAAAAGGTCACTGAGTCGCGCTTAGCAGCCTAAGGGTTAAAGAAACAAAGTTTTCTGATAGAGAATCGATATGTCTCCATTGAATAAATGGAGGGAAATATTTGGATAGTTTGTACCCCGAGCGGTTATTATTGCAAGTCTGCTCTTTCGTTCTGGTGGAGACCTCTTGCCAAAATGTCTTTGAAAATACAATACACTGCTCTTTCCTTTATGACCAAAAATGGACCTTCATTTATTTCCCAAGTAACAAATTTTAGTTTCATCCAGAATGGAAGCAACTGCAGACGACAAATTCGAAATTCGTTCAAATGAGTTGTAGTTCTCTGACAGGGTAGAAAACTTTGTAGCAAAAAGAGAAAATGCTGGTTAGATGCTGGTAACCAGTATTTTCTCCTGTAACCACAATGCTTTCTGTTTTATTTAAAAAACAGTTCTCACCATTTGAGCCATATTTGTATTGTCGTCTGCAAATGCTTTGAATTTGGGCACTGAAGAAGACGGCTTCCGGAAATATAACGGTAAATGGGAAAAAATCCATGTACTGGTAACCGGCGTTTTCTCCTATTACCACAATGCTTTCTACTTTATTTAGAAACAATTCGCATCATTTGAGCCATATTTTATTTGTCGCCTGCAAACACATTGAATTTGGACAAGCCAGAAAATCTTGTCGTGTGGTTAGGAGTTAACTCTAAACCAAGCGACAAAATTTTAGACCTTTCCAAATTGAAAGCTTTTGTAAACGACTAAATAAACGTGGCTCAAAAATTGAAATTTATATTTGAAAGGTTAGAAAACATGGTGGGAAAAGATAAAAATGCTGGTTATCAGCATTTTCTCATTATCCCACAATTTTTTTCAAAAGCTCTCTTTCTCAGGGTCGTTAAAAGTCGGAAATGTGTGGCAAACGGTTAAAGTGTCTTGGGTCAGAGGTTAGAAGAAATACGAGAATCCTTTGAAAAAAGGCATGTAAACTTAACCGGGCGTCGTTTTTGACGCTTGACGTGCGCCACAGTGTGCATGGTTGGTGTGGTATTTATGCTACTATTTTCTTATCTGTAAAGATTTTTGGCTGATTTTTTATCTATATGTTGGGGTCATATGAATTGAAAACATATCTGAAAATTGCATCTGTAGCGTTTCATGTTCTATTGTAAATGAAATTGTCACGGAGTTTTCAAAACTCCCGGGGACAACCCTCGTACATCTGACACTAGGCCTACTAATGAGTGAGCCGTAACGGCGATTTAACTGATTGCGAAATATTGTTGAAAGCGGATTGAACTACTATACAAACAAACAGTAGTCTGTTTGGCTTCCTAAGGACTTATAGACTTCTTTAAAGAGTACTGACGTGGTTTTAAGGGGAACTTTTCAGACATTTTAAATTAAATCAAACTTCGATTTTTTTCCCTAGGGCGATTGCTGGCAAACCATCAATAAATAAAAGAGATAAGTGCAAGAAAATAGGGTTGATGGTCTAGGGTACGCAGCATCTGAATGTATTTTTAGGTTTCGCTCCAGAATTTCGCACAGAATTGTGGATATGTCACGTGATCAACAACACATGTCGATTAGGGTCGTACCTCATTCAACCCCAGTATGATGGCGTGATATTTGAACTCATAAAAATGGACGGAGTTTCCGTTTTCTAAACGATCAAGCAGTTTTTTTCAAACGTCAAAGTTGCGCCTTTTTGCTGCTAGTAACCGTCCAGGGCCCGGAGTAGTATAGGAGGGTAGACCTCGGACAAAACGCGTTTTGTCCGAGGTCTACCCTCCCTGAGTGCCATTTTGTCCGAGGTCTACCCTCCCTGAGTGCCATTTTTGTCCGAGGTCTACCCTCCCGAGCAGAAAAAATGCCGCATCACTGCAATTTTGGCGTGATTCGGTTTCCGCGACATATGAATACAATAATAAATGGTCCGTTACTAGTCTCGGGAGGGTAGACCTCGGACAAAAGTGGTTCCGGCAGTTGGTTCAGGTAGGAACCCTCGTTGGACTTAGTCTTTTTTGGAGGGTTGATCTTTCTCTCTCTATTACCGTCGGACTTAGTCTTTTTTCCACAATTGGATTAAAAAAAGTAGTTCCGGCTGATGTAAACAAGTAGTTCCGACTGATGTAAACAAACGTAAACAAACGTTTTGATTGGTCGAGACGTTTTCCCGCCAAAATTCGATGGGTTATTTCCCCTTTTCAGCTTGGATCAAGGCTAAGACCCTTGTTGGACTTAGTCTTTTTCACAACTGTATTAAAAAAGTAGTTCCGCCTAATGTAAACAAACAGGTTGGTTCAGGCAGAGCCTATCGTTGGACTTAGTCTTTTTTCCACGATATGGACTATATTCTCTACTTACGCTGGGTCAGGCAGAGAGCATCGTTGGACTTAGTCTTTTTTTCCGTCTTTATTCGCCTCAATCTTTCTCTATCACCGTGTTGGACTTAGGCTTTTTCTCTGTCATCGTTGGACTTAGTCTTTTTTCTCCGTCTTTGTTCGTCTTATCCTTTCTCTATCAACGTTTGACTTAGTCTTTTTTCACCACAATATGGGTTATTTTCCCCTCCTCAGCTTGGTTCAGCCAGAGATCATCGTTGGACTTAGGCTTTTTCCGTCTTTGCTCGTCTATCTTTCTCTACAACCGTTGGACTTAGTCTTTTCTTTGGCTCCTAGCAATATGATCTTTAGACATTACCTAACTATATGATCTGAGTGTGGGTTTTTTCCGACATTTCCCGGAAATCACTTCGTCTAGACTTACCCAACCTTAGGTTTTATTCGTCCCTAGTTTCATTCGTTCCTAGTTTTTAATCTGCAAATCTTTTTAAAAATTGTAAAAATTTTTATCCGAAAATTTTTATCCGAAATTTTTAAGCGTAAAAATTTTTTCTATCGCTAAAATTTTTTCTATCGCTAAAATTTTCTCTGTAAGATTTTTTTGAAAATTTTTTTCTCTGCAAGATTTTTTATTTGAAAAATTTTTCTATCGATAAAAAGTTTTTCTCTCTGCAAAAAAAGTACAACAACACATCTACAAAATTGACAATTGTTAAAGATAGATTTTTAAGGTTTTGGTTAGTCCTGAAAAGGACTGTTTTTGGAGATTAGACTGTCTTTTTCCTCGTCTAATGACAGCAACCAAAATTTGCATGACAGATGGGACAACTTCCAGTTCTTCTTGTGATTGTCATTGTACCATCCTTCGTGGTGATCTTTCTCCCGAGTTCAACGTCAACTAATATGAGCTCTGGAGTTGTTGTCTGCATAAACAGCTCAAGTAATTTTTCTCCGAGCTCTCTGTATGGGTGTGTTATCTGCTCTAGATGTCTTTGAACTGCTATGAGTTGTCTTCTTAATACCAACAGATCTTCACCAGCATTTAAATAGTCTTGGAGAGCATCAATTATTTGATGGTTTATCTGTTCCATATTTTGAATTCTTTTTTTCGCTTTGGTTACTTTATGATTTATTCGTCTTACTCGAGAGAACGAGAGTCGAATGACTATAGAAGAAGTTCACTGATTTTATAGCTTGGCAGAGGGATTGACCTACTTTGACTTGGAATTAACGTTAACCAATCGTTAGTTTCGTTACATTTTTTTGGAACTGATACTCTTAGACATTGTAGATAGATCATATAGTACATTATGTTCTATCTACATGCTCTCGCCCACGTTCGCGCTTTTAATTCTAACGTGAAGTAGGTCAATCCCTCTGTCAAGCTATAAAAGAGCCAGCATTTTTATTCTTGTATTAACTCATTTCACGATGAAGTTATCAAAATTCTGCTGTGGGCTGTTTGCCAGCAAGAAGAATAAGAAAGAAATGAAAGAAATGAAAGAAAAATGGGAGCAAGAGGCCATGGAAAAGAAAGAAGACGAGGCAGAAGAAAGGAAGAGCCTAAAGCATAAAGCTCTTCGGGAGTTCTTCGCAAGACGAGGGTATGAGTTTTATACTCGTACCCCAATCGTCAAGATGGGTAATATTTACCCGGACTTATCAGAACTGATACCGCCAACAGAGCATCGCGGTTGGCAGAATAAATTAATGAGAATGTATCCTTCATTGAAATGGTGAAGAATACGTTCTCTTTAATTTTAAAAACAGTCCTTTTCAGGGCTACCCAATACCAAGAAAGTTTTACTTTCTTCAAATTGTCAAAAACAAAAAAAGTCAAGTCCTATATGTTTTTATATCTTTTATTTAAAACTTTTTTATTTAAAACTTTTGTACAATAATCATTACAATGAAATTTTTATTTAAAACAATAAACTGGTAAAATATATACAATGAAACATTGAACTGTAGAAATATTTGAATCTTTTTTTGAAAACAGTTCTTTGAAACAGTTCTTTGAAAATGTTTGCACATTTTTACAGACACGTTTTTCTTTTTTTCTTCGGGATGTCAGGCTCACATTCACTCTTGCGTTTCCTCTTACTGTTTCCATTATTGTGTTCGTCATTGTTATTTTTCAACACAATATCTGGACAGATTTTTGCGCCATGTTTTTTTGTTTTGCAGAAGAAACAGTTCTTCTTTTTCTTTTCTCTTTTCTCGTTGATTTTCTTTTCTTCAGATCCTGAAGATTTCTGAGATATCTGTTCGTTGTTTTGCTCCTCTCCAGACAGCGAAGAGGGTTCATTGTTTTGATCGAGTATAAGAGTATCCTCTGAAGAAAGTTTATTTTTTTGCGAACTTTGTTGCGGCTTATCATGTATTTCTACTTGAATTCTACAGATTTCTGTGTCGTTGATTTCTGTGTTATCATGCTCCATATTTTCGATCTCCTGCTCGATCTGATTTCCTATCAATGAAGTTGTAGTCTGTGACGATTTTGTCTTCCATTTATTCTCGTCTACTTTATAGGATAATAGAGCCCCAACGTATTTCATATGTTGGAATTCTCTCCCGGTTTCCATTGTTGGCGAAATTTTAACATCGTGACTGTAGGGGTCCACGAAGACAGAGACGAATCTCCACATCATTTTTTCTTTTTCTGGACATTGTCTAGCCCAATGTCCTGATCTGTTGCATGTAAAACAGATATTCGTTGTCATATCACTCACTCCATGGCGCTTGTCGAATGTTGCTTGATCCAGGACTCTGGTGATACGATAGGTATCTTTTTCTGCAAAATGTTGGTGGGATAGAAATGATCCCACGTAGTTCCCAGTATGGTAGACTTGATATCTTGACGGTATATTGGTGATCTCATAGTCGTGAGTGTATGGGTTAACATACAGGTACATTCTCTTTGGTGTTGTACTTTGTAGCTTGAACCCACTCATTTTTCTACCAGTTGTCCTGTTTGAAATCTTTCCGAAGAATGATGAAGATTTCAATCGTAACGTCTCTTTTTATACACTCTTGGTCTGAAAAAAGATATAAAAAAGCTACGATTTTTTGAGTTCTGGGACATTACTTGACTCGCAATCGGTCATAAAACCATGTCTAAAAGGTTAGTACCGTATTCAGACAGTACAAGTGACGATGAGACAATTCAGCCGATGTTGAAGAAGAGAAAAAAATTACTACCGGCAAAGAAAAGAAAAAGAATCCTAGTCTATCCAGATAGTAGCAGCAATGGTGAAAGCGATGATGAGAAATTTCCACCCAAAAAGAGAAAAAGTTTACCATTGAAAAAAGAAAACGACGGTGAAGTCAAAAAATCTTTGAAAGAAGAAAACGATGAGAAATTTCCACCGTCAACCAAAAAGAGAAAAAAATTGAAAGAAGATAAAAAATCTTTGAAAGAAGAAAGTCATGCTGGGCTAGTTTTACCCAAGAAAGAAGAAAGTGGAGACAAAAAATCTTTGGATATGAAAAGTCTATACGCCTTAAAAGAAGTGGGAAAAAAGAAGTCAAGAAAATTCAATACAGATTCCCGTGTGCTGGAGGCGTGCTTTAAGAAATTCGATGAGTTACAACCCCAGCAACTGACTGCCTTATTCGACGATGTTATCCAACAAATCGTTCAAAAGTTAAAGGCTGAATCGAGGGATATGATCAGAATTACCATCAATCACCGTTCATTGGATATGGGGATTCATATACCCTTTCTATATGTGGAGGAGTTGGAGAGTCATACTATATTGGACGAGATTGAAAAAGTTCTACAGTCGAATGAGGAATTCATCTTGAACGATGGTCACATGACATTCGATATCACACATACGGTACCCCCAAGTGGATGTGGTAAAAGAGTTAGGGGTACAGAAATATTGGATTCAAAAGTTTTCGCAAAGAAGAAACAATCGATTATTGAAATTAATAATGAAGATCATCTATGTTTTGCAAGAGCTGTTGTTGTGGGAATTTATCACCATGAACGTGAAAACACCCAAGAATGGAATCGAAGATGGGATATCATCAAAAGATCAAACAGACCACTTCAAAAGATTGAAGCCGAGAAATTGATGAATGAAGCTGGAGTTTCATCGACGCAACCTGTAGGGCCTGAAGAATACAAAAAAATTCAAGATTTCTTGTATGAAAAAGACTATGTTATTAAAGTCCATCAACAGCAATCGAGAATGGAGAAAGTGTTTGAACATCCAAAAGTGAAAGATAATAGTAAAATCATACATTTGTACTTTCATCAAAAACACTATGACTACATCAAATCCATTACATCATTTCTTGATTGTGGTTATTATTGTGAGTTCTGTGATATACGTTACAGGAATCGGGAAGACCATGTTTGCTCAAAGATCTGTAAAGGTTGCTTTCGTACTGGAAAATGTCCATCGAAATCAAAAGAGTATGTCTGCTCCAAGTGTCATAGATGTTTTTTCAGTGCAGAATGCTTGGAAAAACACAAAACACTTCAAGGCAAAGAGAAGAAGACCATTTGTGAATTAGTGAAACTCTGTTCAAAATGTGGAGGTCAGTTTTTTGTCAGAAAGAAAAATCATGTCTGTAAGGGAAAGAAAAAGTGCCATCTCTGCAAGAAAATAGTTGACTTCTCTCATCGGTGTTTTATTCAGCCTTACCAGAGTAAGATGAAGCATGACAGTGACGATGAGACGGGTTCTTCTGTAGTCAAAAAAACTTTGTTCATTTTCTTTGATTTTGAATGTCAGCAAGATACAGGGATACATATTCCGAATTACTGTATTGCACACCGAGCCTGTGCTGAATGTATCGATAAACCACTTGATTTTCATTGTTCCACATGTAGTGAATTCGAAGAAGGAAGAGAAGTTATTTTTCAAGGAAAAGAAACTTTGAGTCAATTCTGTAGCTGGCTCTTTACAAAGCATCATAAAGGAATCATAGCTATTGCCCATAATCTCAAAGGTTATGATGGTCAATTTATTCTCAATCATATTATCAATGTTGGGATGAAAGAACCAGAACTGACTATGAATGGGAATAATATTTTGAAGTTAGAATTGAATGGTGTGTGTTTGATTGACTCCTTCAGTTTTATGAACTTTGGTCTGGCAAAATTTCCGACTACATTTGGACTTCAAGAAATGAAAAAAGGCTACTTTCCTCACTGGGCAAATACAGACGAATTCTGGGATTACGTTGGGCCATACTTGGATATGTCTTATTACAAACCCGATTCAATGTCTGAAGAGGCTCGATCGAAATTCATAGTCTGGTATAATGACAAAGTTCAAAATGGTGAGGAATTCAATTTTCAAAAAGAGATGGAGATGTACTGTCGATCGGATGTTGATATCCTAAGACGAGGATGTGGTGAATTCAGAAAGTTGTTCATCGAACAGAGTGGAATTTGTCCATTCACAGAGGCGTTTACTATCGCCGGCGCCTGTAACAAGATTTGGCGAAAAGATTATTTACCAAAAAATCAAATAGCCATCATTTCAAGCAAAGACCCAGTCAGACGCCGGTTTTCTATGAAAGCAATACGATGGATTCAAAGTATTGCTAGGGAAAAAGGGATTCATATTCAACACGGTAAAAATGGTGGTGAATTTCAAATAGAAAGATATACTGTAGACGGTTTTCACCGTCAATCAAACACTGTCTATGAATTCCTCGGGGATTTATTTCATGGCTGCCAGACATGTTTCAAGGATCGAAAATATATCAATCCCATCAATGGAAAAACAATGGATGAATTGTACAACAATACCATTGAACGATTAGAAACCATCAAAAGAATGGGATATAACATAGTGACCATATGGGAGCATGAATTCGATACCAAGATGAAGAAGGACAAAGAGTACAAAAAAACCATTGAAAGTCTATATCCGAACTGTGACCCCATCGAACCAAGAGAGGGTCTGGCTGGAGGCAGATGCAATGCAATAAAAATTGCTTATGATGTTGAGGAAAGCAGTGAGAAGGAAATCAAGTATATCGACATCTGCTCTCTGTATCCTTACGTCTGCAAACATAAATTCTATCCTGTAGGTCATCCCACAATCTTGACTGCTGAGAGTATTGATATGAAGAATATTCGTCAGTATGAAGGGCTCATTAAATGCAAAGTTCTACCCCCAATTGATTTGTTTCATCCTGTTCTTCCAGTTCACTGTAACAACAAGATGATGTTTCCACTCTGTATGAAATGTGCACAAGAAAGCTCAAACGTTTGTAACCATAAAAAAGAAGAGAGATCCTTGGTTGGAACTTGGGTTACATTTGAACTGTTCAAAGCTCTCGACTGTGGTTATCAGCTAATACAAGTGTATGAAATCTGGCATTTCCACTCTGTTTCGGATCAATTCTTTAAAGGCTATGTGGATAATTTCTTGAAAATTAAGCAAGAAGCCAGTGGATATCCCAGTTGGTGTCAGACAGACTCGGAAAAGAATCAATTCATTCGCGAGTATGAGGAAGCTGAAGGGATTCGTCTCGATCCCAAATGTATTCAAAAAGATCGTTTGCTAAGATTATGCTGAACTGTCTTTGGGGGAAATTAGCACAGCGTGAAAACATGAGCAAGACGAAATACATCAGAGAACCATCTAAATATTTTGACTTGATTACCGATCCGAAATATACGGTAAAGCATGTGGAAATTTTTGACAATGAGTGTCCATTCATTTTAGTCAACTATGAAGAAAAGATGGACTTTGTCGAAACGCATGCAACAGCCAATGTTATTGTAGCATCCTACGTAACAGCTTATGCAAGGTTGGAACTGTACAGTGTTCTTGAAAGATTGGGGGATAGAGTTCTATATTTCGATACAGATAGTTGTATGTACATTCATGATCCTGAATTGTGGAATCCTCCCATCATTAACAGTAGGCTAGGAAAATGGACCGATGAAGAGCCTGATTGTAGAATAACTCATTTCAGAGGATTAGGCCCCAAGAATTACGCTTACAAAATGAGAACAAAAGATGGAAAAGAAAAAAGCAAATGTAAAGTCAAGGGAATTACTTTGGATTACAATACAAATCAGATGGTAAATTTCGACACCTATTCAAAATGTGCTTTGGATCGTACAATAGAAATCAAAGTTCAGTATGACTGTAGAATCAAAAGGCATAAAGACAGAACAGTGACCAGTGAACCACAGACAAAAACCTTTCGCTCTGTATACACCAAAAGAGTGATTGTAAACGATACTGATACTGTTCCCTATGGTCATAAAAGTTTAAGGGTATAAATATCTGTAAGAAACAATATCGTGTTACACTGTTTTGAAGTGAGCGATCGAAGTAAGACGTTTTTAAAAAACAGTGAAAACTATCAAAAAAGTGAGAAATCATGTCAAGCGAAATGCTACCTTTACCGATAGAACTACGTGAAAAAGTTTATAGAGATTTTATCCAGCAGCACACGCTCGATAAACAAGTACAGTTGGATATTAAATTCGCCTGTGTGAAACTTTGGATAAACAAATTGCATAAGGGAGTTGCAAAAGGAGAAAGATCGTGCAAGTTGTATAGAATGCACAGCTTTATTGTAATGATAGGGGATGATACAGATTTTGATTTTCCTCTCAAAGCTTATTTAGCATTTTGTTTGTTGAAAGACAACTATATTGCTAAACAGATGGATTCCACAAGTCGGTGGCAATTCATTATCGTAGGAAGAACAGAAGAAAGTTTTCTGAACGTCCTGAAAATGAAATCAGTTCTGTTTAACTTTTACTTACGCTACAAAAAAGGATCCATTCAAGATGGTGAGGAAATAGTGGATACCATGGAAGGGTATATTCTTTTTGATAGAGATGTCACAGAAGAAATCGTATATTCAACTCTTTCGACAAAAGATATTTCAAAACATGTTTTTCCATTTAGTGGAGTACGTGAATATAGTGAAATGGATAGCAAATTTCCATTGTTTTTGGGTAATGATCAGTTGCACAAAGTTATTGTGGAATATGAAGACAAGTGGAAAAATCGAGGTATCTGTGAATTTGCATTGTAACGATACTGCACTCTATGACCTATAAGATTTGAGGGTATAAATAACTGTAAGGGACAACACCATGTTACACTGGCTTGAAGTGAACAATCAAAGTAAGACGGTTCTATCGAAAAGTGGAAATCATGTCAAGTGAAATGCTACCTTTGCCAATAGAACTACGTGAAAAAGTTTATAGAGATTTCATCCATCTGCACACACTCGATGAAGGAACACAATTCAACCTTAAATTCAGATGTGTGAAATTTTGGATAGATAAATTGCACAAGGAAGTTGCAAAAGGAGAGACATCCTGCAAAATGTATAGCATGCACGACTTTATTGCAATGTTGGTGACTGAGTCAGACTTCGATACCACCATCAAAGGCTATTTGACAGCTTGTTTGTGGAAAAGTGACTATTTCGCTAAGAAGTTGCAAGCCACGAGTCGGTGGCGATTCATCATCATAGGAACACCAGAAGAAAGTTATCTGATCATGCTGAAAATGAAATCACTCCTGTTTAACTTTTACTTACGGTATACAAAATCAAGAGATAATGCAGAAGGCGTGGATATTATGGAAGGTTATATTCTTTTTGATAGAGATGTCACAGAAAAAATCGTACTTTCAACTCTTTCGGCAAAAGCAGTATTCAAAAACGTCTTTGAAATTAGAGGAACGTGTGAATATAGTGGTTTGGACAGTGTATATAGTTTGTTTTTGGGCAATGAACAATTGCACAAAGCTGTTGTGGAACATGAAGACAAGTGGAAAAATCGAGGTATCTGTGAATTTGCATTGTAAAAATGTTCTGTCATTGTTGTAAATAAGAACTGTATTGTCAATGCTTTGTATATAAAAAATGTACCTTCATTGTTTTTTGTATATAAATTGTCTTTGTATATATAAAATATAGTGTTAGAACATTTGGTTTGTTTTAAACGTTACTGTTTTTCATGATATTGTTAAGAACTTTTGAATGAATAAAGAAATGATTTTTAAAAAGGTCGTCTGTTTTGATTTCTTCCCAAAACTTGAATAAAGAAAAGTTCAGACTTAGAAAAAATGTAGCTAGATTATCACATTCTATGTGAGATCATATAGTACGTTATGTTCTATCTACATGCTCTCACTCCCGTTCGCGCTCTTAATTCTGTATCAAAGTAGGTCAATCCCCCTACCAAGCTATAAAATGTTGACAGAAATTCTCCTATCTTTTATTCTTTCTCTATCTTTTTTATCCTAGCGATATGTCTGTGAGACAGGGTTTTGGCACACCGCCTCAATCTTATTATAGCGGGCAATATTTACGCTATAAGAAGTACTTCAATCATGAGCATTTCATTAGAAAGCATTATTTCGATGCAGAACGATACTTGGATGAATCTCAACCTAGTTTGTTCTCTAGAAGATTTTCCGTTTCAGAAATTTATGAAATGGTAAAATCTACTGTAGAACATAGCGATAGTATTAAATTGCAAGGTTTCAACAAGATAATTTTTGAAATGAAATTTCCTGTTGAAATCGGAAAAGATGCAGACGGTAAAGAGGCGTATGTTTGTAAAGTCGTCGCCTGCTATGATGGATTTGAGTTGCCGGATGTAGTCAAGTATAAAGATCTTTCTGTCATCACGGCATATCCTGTATAATGGATAAAAACAATGGTTCTTTTTAAGAACCACTCTCTCCTTCTTTTTTAGGATTGAGGGCTCTTTTCAGAGCCAACCAATACCCAGGAAGTCTGCTTTCTTCGAATTGTCAAAACCAAACGTATTTCTCAGATCGAAAGATTGATTGCATCAGACTCAAAAAAAGACTAACCCCTATCCGAAGAATTATCGTTTTTTCCCACCCGCCAAGATCAACCGTTTTTCCCACTCCCGCCATTCCTTTTCTACAAAAGAATATAACAA
Organism: Tridacna gigas; assembly: GCA_945859785.2. Lineage (NCBI taxonomy): Eukaryota > Metazoa > Mollusca > Bivalvia > Cardiida > Cardiidae > Tridacna > Tridacna gigas. The sequence goes on from OX244041.2 coordinate 28,066,255, forward strand.
GTCTGACGATTGGTCTACGTTAATTCTGAGTCAGAAAAAGTAGGTCAATCCCTCCACTAAGTTATAAAATTCAGTGAACTTTTCCTATAACCATTCGACTCTCGTTTCTCTCGAGTAGCACGAATAAGAAATCGTAAAAGTATACCAAGACGAGAAAAATGCTTATATTTTTTCCTTATTGTCCACAGTGTGATAGACCATGTGCAATAGAGTGTGGAAAATGCTTTCATATCCTACAACATCTTGGAGAAAAGCACAATTGTCCAGAACCAGATGAGGGATTCTATGACTATGATGAAGACTATGGTGTAGTGATTTGGTGTCATCATTGCTGTCAAGCTTTCATTGTGGTACAGTATGAAGAAGAAGAACAACTCGATCGCAGCCAGTGAAGGATGAAGCTTCATCAAAAACAGCCCTTTTCAGGGCTAACATACAACAAGAAAGTTTTTTCTACTTTTCTTCAAATTGTCACTTCAACTCAATTCTGAATTAAGAAATATAACGAAACTAACGATTGGATAACGTTAATTCCAAGTCAAAGTAGGTCAATCCCCCTACCATCCTATAAAAGACGGGGACTCTTTTTCTTTTTAATCAGTTTTTCCCTCTCAGAACTCAAAATGAAGACCCTCGACAAACGGTTCAAATTGATTGAAGCAGAGCGACGATTTAGAAAGGGATGCAAACAGATCGAATTGCTTAAAATTCGTCTGAGTGGGATAGAAAAACGATATGATAAGTGTAAAAGCAGAGCTGTGCAATATAATCTGAAAATTCAGCTTTGTTCAATCAAAGGAGTACTCATTATGTATAATGAGTATGTCCAAGGCAGAGTTGAAGAAATCAATGAACTTCGGCGTGAGCTATTCCCCGAAGATTCAGATGAGGAGGTTTAGAGTCCTCGATCTTTTCTCTAGTTTTGAAATTAAGTTAACCGATAGTTAAATTAATTTCATTACAGAGAATAGTGAAAAACAGCCCTTTTCAGGGCTAACATACACCAAGAAAGTTTTATCTCTCTTCAAATTGTCAGACCAAATCAATTCTGATTTTAAGAAAAGGTTAATTTTTACTTTAACTTATCAAAAAAAGACTAAGTTTATCAGAAAACTTTACTCCCTACCACAACGTATAGACTTGTTTTCATCTATCTTTTACTTATTCAAAAGAGAATATAACAAAACTAACGATTGGCTAACGTTAATTCAGAGTCGAGGTAGGTCAATTCATCTGTAAAACGTATAAAGAAAGCCGGTCAAGTTCTCATTTAATCATTTTTACCTCTCAATACTCGAGAATAAAAAATGTTTTGCATGTTCATGTTTGGATCAGTGGCATATTATTCGATACTGAACTGGTTAGAAGATTGGTTTCGTCGACGGCAGATACGTCATAACCTAGCACTACTTATTATGTTACTTGATGAGTTAGAGGCTGCGAGAGATAGACGAAGAGGTTAAAAAATACAAATCTTCGAAAAACAGTCCTTTTCAGGACTACCAAACGTTAAGAAAAGTTCTATCTTTTCAAATTTTGTCAAGCAAAATTCTGCATAACTCTAAGAAAAATCTCATCCCAAATAATATTTTCTAATATAGTATAGTTCATTCTTTTGCAAGTAAGCAGTATAACTATGTAAAAACGAAAGATTATCATTTCTGCTTGACTAGAATTCAGTTGTTTTCGTTCAATCATAGGATATGTTACATTCGCAATAGAGCTCAGATCAATCGGTTAGCCAGTACCCCAGATTTCTATCATTTCTCTCTGTAAGTGTTATAATCATTCGTGGCTGCTTCCGACCGGGTCCGCGCTCTTAATTCTGTATCAAAGTAGGTCAATCCCCCTACCAACCTATAAAACGTTGACGATATTTCTCTACAATCATTCGGCTCTCGATCTTCGAGTAGTACGAGTAAAAACACACTGTTAACGGGAAAGATGAATCTCAACTTAGCCGATTACAACTTAACCGACTACATCTTAGACAACTCCTTGCCACAGAGTGGAAACAGTGGAGATATTCTAGCGTCAACCATGAATTCGACATTCATTGAGCCAATGGCAGCACCAGTTAACAAATTCGAGGAAGAGATGCGACAGATGATCTCAAAACAAGATGCTACAATAACTCAGATTTTAGAGGAGTTGAAAACATTGAACAGAAACATCGAGACAATATGTCAGCAAAGACAGTCAACTACACCTGTTATTGTGAAGATTCCGGTGGAGTTCGACTTTGATAAAACCAGCCTTCGAAGACTAACAGACTCCCTTGTATCAGTTGTAAAAAAGAAAGATCAGAAGTCAAAGGAAAATCAGTCGAAGGAAAACCAACACTCAAAGGAAACACAATCAGAGAAAGATCATCAACCAAAGGAAGAGAAGATACATAAAAAACGAAAAATAGAGAAAGACGATAATGAACAACTTCACAAAAAACAACGATACGATCCCACCTATGTATCACCGTCAAAAATAGGATTGGGAAAACATGGGAAAAATATCGACAACTTCAAAGACTTCAAGATCCCAAAGATTCCAAAACTCAAACTCAAAAAGATACCCAAAGAAACAAAGAAAAGTTCTCAATAGAGAAAAAAGACAAAAAAGACAGTTCAATTTCCAAAAACAGTCCTTTTCAGGACTAACCATTCCCCAAGAAAAATCTATCTTCAACAATTGTCAATAAGTAAGTCAAGTCGCCTCCAGCCGTATAAAAGACGATGACATTTCCAGTACATTAATCATTCGGTTCCCGAATAGATGACAGCTAAAGAAATGGTGATGGACTATAGTGTACAATTTCTACTTCTCTCGATGACAAAATGGTATCTGACAACCTTTCTACTGGCCATGATGCGTGACTCCACTTTGCCTATGCATAAAATAAACAAAATAAGAAGGTTAATAGCAGATCGAAGAAGAGTCGTGGAGTGTCCTATCTGTCGGACAAACTTTGGATACTATCATTAGAGGAGGAGGAAAAAAACAAAACTCCAAAACAGCCCTTTTCAGGGCTAACCATCCCCCAAGAAAAGCCTATCTTTCTCAAATTGTCAATATCGGTAAGACCAATAGAAGAGTCTTTCATCTTGGGAACCATATCGTGGAAAAAAGACTAAGTCCAACGATAGGCTCTGCCTGAACCAACCTGTTTGTTTACATTAGGCGGAACTACTTTTTTAATACAGTTGTGAAAAAGACTAAGTCCAACAAGGGTCTTAGCCTTGATCCAAGCTGAAAAGGGGAAATAACCCATCGAATTTTGGCGGGAAAACGTCTCGACCAATCAAAACGTTTGTTTACGTTTGTTTACATCAGTCGGAACTACTTGTTTACATCAGCCGGAACTACTTTTTTTAATCCAATTGTGGAAAAAAGACTAAGTCCGACGGTAATAGAGAGAGAAAGATCAACCCTCCAAAAAAGACTAAGTCCAACGAGGGTTCCTACCTGAACCAACTGCCGGAACTACTTTTGTCCGAGGTCTACCCTCCCGAGACTAGTAACGGACTATTTATTATTGTATTCATATGTCGCGGAAACCGAATCACGCCAAAATTGCAGTGATGCGGCATTTTTTCTGCTCGGGAGGGTAGACCTCGGACAAAAATGGCACTCAGGGAGGGTAGACCTCGGACAAAATGGCACTCAGGGAGGGTAGACCTCGGACAAAACGCGTTTTGTCCGAGGTCTACCCTCCTATACTACTGCCCGGTTTCAATTTTAAGTTGACACGTTTCAGACTCGGCATAACAAATGGGCTTTAGTCAGTCAAGATACTTAAATCCATTCTTGTGCTAAGTTGGGTCTCGAACGCGGTGTCAACTCACGATTCAAGGATGTTACTGAAGTCTGTCAATGTTCATGAAATGTGTCTCAGTGAACTAAATTGAAGTCGGAAAGTCAGTCTGTTAATGGATTTGAGAAGATATGAGACTTAAGGGGTTTTTGTTGTTGTTGTTGTTGTTTGTTCAACTGGACTAATGTTTCTTTACCCGGAAAAAAAAAGGTTTTTTTTTTTTTTGTTTTTGTCAGATTTTACAAATAAATTTGTTGCACGGAAAAAATAGGGGCACTCTAGTGGAAAGGTTTCTAATTTACCCGGGTTTCTTTGTACATATAATTCAGTCAACTATGTCAAAAATAAATCAAATCGAGACTGCGATAAATAAAAGAAAGATACGACTCGATTTTAACTCTTAACCCTTCACTTAACAGTACTGTGTTTTAGTGACCCCTAGGATGAAGCTTTTTGAAAACATTGTGGGAAAAGGAAAACATCCTGGCAACGATGATATTCTCCCTTTTCCCAAAATGTTTTCAATTACTTTGAGCACACATTCCATCATTTCAGTCACATATAGGTTTTCGTCTGCATAAGCTTTCAGTTTGAGCAAGTCTTAAATTTTGTCGGCTGGTTAAGAGCTGTAAATGAAACTGGTATTTTCAGACACTAAGGAATCATGACCTGTAGCAATTTCAGGGCCGTTTTGACCAGACGATCTCTGAAAATGTCGGACAGGATAGATCAGCTATCAGTCTGATCTTGATCTACTGTGTTCGCAGAAAGCATAGCATTTTACCCTGTGCCTGCTAAGATTTAAGCACACCCGCGTTATAAACAAATCGATCGACTAATTTAACTCTTTACCACACAATGCCGAGCTTTAACGACCCTGAAAATGAAGGATTTTGAAAACATTGTGAGAAAGGGAGAAAACGCTGGTAACCAGTATTTTCTCCTTTACCCACAATGTATTCCACAATTTGAAAGATAGAAATCGTCATTTAAGCAACATTTATTTTATTGTCTGCGAATGCTTTGAATTTCATTTAGAAGCCAGAAAATTGTCGTTTGGGAGAGATTTAAAATGGCCACTTGAGACAAAATAACAGTCATGAAAAAATGAAGAGGTCAGACACGAAAATTGTAAAATAAATTACAACGTCTTTGTCACTGGCTGTTTAATCTAATCCAGACAAATATATAAAAGATAGACTGAAATTGAGTGGCAAACCTGATAGCTTTTTTAATGACATCTATGGGAAACTTTGCTTGTAATTTTGCTTGTAGATTTTACTTTTAGACAGTGAATTTTAGTAAACTTAGTTTTTTTTTTTTTTTTTTTTTTTTCAAATAAGGAAAGGAAATAACAGAGCAGATAGCCATGTTTTCAAGGTAAAATCACTCAAATAGTATTTTCTGGTTAGACAATGTTTTAATCAGCTGATTTCAGTGATAGGATTTTGCTTTACATATATACATGTATATACAAACTACCCATGAAAAGGATTCAAGTTATTAACCTTTAAGCTGCTAAGCGTAATTCGGGTGTTCTTACGGACAGTGTAGACCAAGATCAGACTGCACAAAATGTGCAGACTGATCTCTGATCTACACTGTCCGATACTGTATTTTCTTTTCGATGAAATCAACTTTAAAATCGTACAATTTTTTTTTTTTTTTTTTTACTATTGAGTGGAAATTTTCGTTTCATGTACGTGTATTCAAGAGTAGGAAAACCTTTGAAAGCATTGTTGTGGGAAATAAAGAAAATGCTGGTAACCATGCATCATTTTCATTTTCCACATTGTTTTTTACCATCCAAAAACATATTGCCCGAAACGCAGACAAGAACTGCTCTTGTGTGTCAGACCGATGTCATTTTTTCACGGGTATACCAGACCGATATCAATTTGCCTGGCGAGTTGGACCGATAAAAGCTAGACTTTTGAGCCGGAAGTTTGAAAGTAACACAACTTTTGATTGGCTTAAACAAATGGTTTAGCCCATCAGAACTTGTGTTACTTTCATATTGAGAAAATTCTTCAGTGTAGGTCTAAGAATATTCTTAAGAATGGTTGGAGAATACGGACCCAGGATGTGTTTTCCTGAGTTACTAAGCCCTGTAGTGCCTTACCCAATAACATTCCTATGAAAAGCCAGCGACACGGGTAAGGATCCAACCAACAGCCTGGAGGTTACAGTCCACCGTTTTCACCAATGAACCACCAACGACCTTAAGCAGTCTTAATTTTTAAACTTATATGCGAACTTCAACTCTTTCAGTGCCACCGGCAAAACCAGAAACTTTTGCGGACGACATAGATCAAGGTGAAACTGCACAGAACGTGCATTCTGAATTTGTATCTAAATACCGTCCGCTTATTTAGTCAAACTCATAAAATGGAAAACCTTCTAAGCGTACATGTAAGTGAATTGTACTTTCAGCCTGTCGAAAGGGTCGAGTTAATTCATTTCATCAATAATTTGGCCCTGAAGGAGTTAAGTACTACTCGGTCAAGTCGATGCTACATTCGATTGAAATTGCTTAACCCTTTAACAAACGACAATAATTTACACTGGTCCAAATTGAAAGCAGTTGCAGACGACAAATTAAGGGTGGCTCAAATGACAAAATTTGTCCTTGATAGAGTAGAAAACATTGTGGGAAAAGGAGAAAATGCTGGTTACTAGCATTTTCTCATTTTCCCACAATGTTTTCAAAAGGCTTCTTCCTCGGGGTCGTTAAAAGTCGGGATCGTGTGGTAAAGGGTTAACTGCTGTTTTATCTGTATTCTTGGAGGAGAATGTAGAAATGCAATAATCCCTGACAGTAAAATATAGTTCAAGCCACGCTGTATCTGTCAGCCCTTTCTCTCATACTGATATTTGCTCATTGCCCTCAAAAGAGCTCATGAATAAGGCACAATCTTCTTTACCTCTATAAAACCGAGACCGGTCAGTTTTAGACAAAACCGTTTTTTTTTTTTTTTTTTCCCTTAAGAAATGTGAAACACTGCAGAAAAAAGGTTGTATGAACGTCAGTCAATGGACTTATTTTATTTCCTGTCCGACTCAGTTACCCATTGAAATAACTCACGTAGTAACTTCATTTAAGTCAATCTATTTAAGTCAATAAAATTACTAACACTACTTATAGCAAATATAATAATAATAATTCATAAAATGCTGGGAAAAAGCAGGTCTTCGTGAAGCTGTTCTACAAAGTATTTTGATGATATTTAACTCCAGCAAAGCCTGCTGCAGCTACCAATATCGATCTTAAGCTTATCATGTAAGAGCATTGTAACTCCTTGCCAAACAATCCCGTGTTGCAACGACCCTGGAATCGTTGGAAAAAGAAAAAATAAATAAATAACAAAATGCAGACTAGCAGCTTTTTCTTCTTTTCCTATGTACAAAATGTTCACCGTTTCAGAGACAATTCTATGATCTGATACAAATTTGATTTTTTGCATTCACATACATTTTATTTGGACTGGCCTTAAATTGTGTCGTCTGGACACTTTTGACATTGAACCGTATCGTTTCAGTAGGCAAAGTAGACGACATTCTTCATTCAAGATCCTTTCGGGCAAAATATGTTACACTTGGGTGGAAAGTTTAAATATAATATCAGAAAGTTCTATACATGCTGATCTTCGTCTACACTGTCCGCAAAAACAATAGTATTTAAGTTGTACAAATCGCCCTAAGGGTTTATACGCAGCACGTTGCCAGTGGCAGGCACCGGGTTTTTTCTCTGTTTACATGTAACCAAGGAAAGCGGATGTTTACGTTCTGTACACATGCGCACATCGTTTGAATTTAATTTGGCGCGCAAAGATACAAAAGAGGTAACTACAAAACAAAAGGGAGTTAGCAAAATCTAATACTAAATTTGACCCGAACTTAAGCGGAGTTTTTCTATTTTGTCGGTGTCATTATGGGAAATTGATTGACAAATATTGGAAATTCACACCAAGTATAGACCTATTTTGTCACGGACCTATTTCCGGTGTCTAATTTATAGATGTCCTTCGACTGAGATTTACTGTTGCACAGTCCTGTGCTGGAAAAACAATTTACGCTTACAACAGAATTTCTCAGCCTTGAACATTGATACAGCACTTTTTTGATCGCTGCACACCTTTTTATGCCATTATGTAAGTTAGACGATAAATAATATGCAAATTTCCCGGTGAAAGTGTCAACCCTGTACAATATCTGTAACCATCGTGATCATCGTAACCTGATCAAACGCCGCATTATGAAGAGCCAAAACATCTTTTAATTTGTTTGTCTCATCCTGATATTGACATTATGCAGCTTATTATATATTAGTCAATATCAGTCAATAGCCAAGACGCTTGGGAGCGGGGATTAAAAGAAATTGCTGTGCCTGTCGTGTCTTTTTCCTCCCTCACTATTCCTGCAAAAATTGAATAGTTTAGGTCAAGATTGACCCTTATGCTGCTAAGCGCAGCTCGGGGCACTTTTGCGCAAAGTGTAGATCAAGATCAGCCTGTACAAAATGTGCAGTCTGATCACCGATCTACACTGTCCCATATGGTATTTTCTTTCCAATGTAATCAAATTTGAAACTGCAATATTTGAGTTTTCATTAGTGAGTGGAAGTTAACAGACACAGATTTTGTAGTCTGGTTCTAATCTATAATGTACTAGGGATGGGATCTGCACAAGCCTAGAAGCATCTGCTCAGAATTGATGCATTTGCTGATTTGATGAGTGTTATGTCATTTTCATCCCCTATCATATGTCATCAATCGCATGTACCCTCGATTTACACTGTCAGTATTTTTTGTGAGATATTCTGTGGTATATTTGAATGTACAGGAAACACTTACATGTTTGAAATTTCCAAAACACACTCAAAACTAACAGAATTTACAATTGCAGAAATACTGGAAAAATACATAGAAATAATCCTCATTAATACAGATATTAACCCTTTCCCAGACGACAAATGTTGGACTGGTCCAAATTGAAAGAGTTTGCAGACGACAATTTTAAATTTGATGAAATTGGCAGGAAGTTCTCAAAAAGGGTAGAAAACACTGTGGGAAAAGGAGAAATTGCTCGTTACGAGCAATTTCTCCTTTTCCCACTGTGTTTTCAAAAGACTTGTACTGCAGACACGTGAAAACCAGGGCTTGTTTGGGAAAGGGTTAAGGGGTACAATGGCTGGATCAAGAAGATCAGAGCCCATCTCAGAGTAATGGAAGGGAATCAGAAGTGTGCATTGTGTTTATTGATATTTTAAACAGCACAAAATATTACTTTAAAATGACCAGAAGGTATAGATTCTTTTAAATGGACAGCTAGTATAGAGCTAAAATTGTTTGACAGGTTTTGTTTGACTGTCACATGCACAAAACAAGATTAAAAGAAAAAGTTTGTTTCCTGATGGTTAAATATGACCCTGAGAAGTACATCAAAGACAAGATAGCCTAAGGCAAAGCGACAGGCATACCAGTCCACATGTTTTTAGCAATTTTTGTGATTTGATGTGTTCAGATATTTCTATGTATCCATAAAGAAGCATTTTTAGCTATCTGAGCATGGAGTGTTCAAGGGAAGCTTTTGTGATCATACTGTGTCCGGCATGCGTCGTCCGTCGTCTAGGCATCAACAATTACCTTGTGTGCACTCTAGAGGCTACATTTTCAGTCATATACTCATGAAACTTGATCAGAATGTTTGTCTTGATAATATCTCGGAAGTTCGAAATTTGGTCATGTCGGGTCAAAAAGTAGCTCACTGGGCCAAATCTTAGAAAAACCTTGTGTGCACTATAGAGGCCACATTTTCAGCCGGAAACTTATGAAACTTGGTCAGAATGTTTGTCTTGATAATATCTTGGACAAGTTTGAAATAGTGTCATGTTGGGTCAAAAAGTAGGTCACTGGGCAAAATCTTAGAAAAACCTTGTGTACACTTTAGAGACCACATTTTCAGCTTGAAATTTATGAAACTTGGTCAGAATCTTTGTCTTGATGACATCTCGAACACATTTGAAATTGGGTCATGTCAGGTCAAAAAGTAGGTCACTGGGCTAAATCTTAGAAAAACCTTGCATGCACTCTAGAGGCCACATTTTGAGCCTGATACTATTGAAACTTGGTCAGAATGTTTGTCATAATGATATCTTGGACAAGTTTGTAATTGGGTCATGTTGGGTCGAAAACTTATGTCACTGGGCCAAATCTTAGAAAAACCTTGTGTGCCCTCTAGAGGCCACATTTTTAGCCTGAAAGTCATGAAAGTAAGGCAGAATGTTTTTCTTGATAATATCTGGGACAATGTTGAAGTTGGGTCATGTCCAGTCAAAAAGTAGATCACCGATCAAAATCTTAAAAAAAAACCTTGTGTGCATTCTCGAGGCCACGTTTGTAGTTAGATACTCATGAAACTAGGTCAGATTGTCTGTCTTGATGATATCTTAGACAAGTTTGAAATTGGGTCATGTTGGGTGAAAAAGTAGGTCACCTGGGCAAATCTTAGGAAAACCTTGGGTGCTTCATAGAGGCCACATTTTCAGTCTTATACTGATAAAGACTGGTCAGAATTATTATCTTGTTGATATCTCAGACAAGTTTGAAAGTGGGTCATGTCGGGTCAAAAAGTAGGTCACATTGTTAAATTTTTGATAAACCTTATGTGCTCTCTAGAGGCCACATTTCCAGCATGATTCTCATGAAACTTGGTCAGAAAGTTTGCCTTGATGATATCTTGGACAAGTTTCAAAGTGGGTCACATCTGGTCAAAAAATAGGCCACTGGACCAAATTTTAGAAAAACCTTGTGTGCACCGTAGAGGCCACATTTTCAGTCTGATACTCATGAAACTTGGTCAGAATGTTTGTTTTAACGATATCTTGGACAAGTTTGGAATTTAGTCACATTGGTTCAAAAAGTAGGTCACTTACACTCATGTGTTTTTCATCATTAAAACCAGGATCTCTTCAGCTTTATCGACTGTAGACGACTTTACTCAGTGAGTGCTTTAGGGCCAATGGCCCTCTTGTTTTGTTTAGCCACCAAAAAGTGTCCATTTTAAATATAAGTAGGTAAAGAAATGAAGAGAAAATAAAGATCTAGATGAAGGAGAGTACTAATAAAAAATCTTTGATGTTAAGGCCTATGCCTGGAGTTATGGTCTCTTCAATGATTGAAACCTGCTCCCTCTTTATTTTAACCCCTAAGCTGCTGAGCATGACTCACTGACCTTTTGCGGAGAGTGTAAATTAAGATCAGACTGTACAGAACATACAGTCTGATCTTGGATCTGCACTGTCTGATAAAGAGATATTTTTCTCCAAATGATAAGTTTGAATTAACATCAGGTTCTTACTATCAGCTTGAAAGTTTTATTTTAGTTATTTAGCAAGGGTTAAGGATGATTAAGAATCAAATCTTCATCTTTTTTTATAGCCTTGCATCAAAGGTGAAAATGGGCAAGAAACTGGAGAAAGGCCTGAAGAATGAGAAGAATCCATCAGCCACAAGTCAGGATGAGACAGATTCTAATAAGGCTTTAGGTAAAGAATGATCTTTTAATCATTTACCAAACAATCTAACGACCCTGGAAAAAGAAGGCTTGTGAAAATATTGTGGGCAGAAGTGAAAATGTTGGTTTTCCCACAGTGTTTACTACCCTTTCAAAGACAAATCCTATTTGAGTTGTTGTCTGCAAATGCTTTCAATCTGGGCAAGTCTAATTTTTTTTTGTTTGATGTAGAGTTAACTTTCTGAAACAAATTTGCAGTAAATGAGGTTGAAAACATTAGGGAAAGTTAACAGGAATACAGATTTTCACGCAAAAAAATGCATGTTAGAAGATTTGATATTTTCTATCCTTTCTAAGACAAATCCTCATTTTTAGTTGTAGTTGTATGCAAATCCTTTCAACACAGACTAATCAAAAGTTTTATTATCTGCTTAACCCTTTCCCAAATAAGCCCTGGTTTTCACATGTTTGCAGTACAAGCCTTTTGAAAACACTGTGGGAAAAGGAGAAATTGCTCATAACGAGCAATTTCTCCTTTTCCCACAGTGTTTTCTACCCTTTTTGAGAACTTTCTGCCATTTTCATCAAATTTAAAATTGTCGTCTGCAAACTCGTTCAATTTGGACCAGTCCAAAATTTGCTGTTTGGGAAAGGGTTAACCAAGACATAATTCAGTTAAACATATTGTTATTTCTGTCAGTTATCTTAGATTTGAAATAGTAGAAGGCTTAAAAGGTATATGTGTAATTACCAAAAAATGCAGTCTGTTATGTCAAATTTTACAGTTTTCATCTGATTGACTAAACCAATTGGTTTGGAGAATGTTCTTAAAATGGTTGGTAAATAGAGGTCCTAGATTTAAATTGGAAAACTCTCAACAATTATGTCAATTCTCATATTTAGTTAACTTGGGTGATCACCAAGTCTTGGACAGTGAAAATGATCCAGATTTAAACCATATCGTTTCTAGAGAGGGTGAGATGAAATTGGAAATGCACTTCATGTTGTCAGTTTATTAGTGTTGCAGGAATTTCATATTGTAATTTTCACAAGAAAATTAAACAAAAAAAAGGAGAAGAATTATTAAGCCCTTTTTTGTACCTAGCAATATTTTCCTTTCCCACCCACACCATTTTCTCCTTTTTTATCAGAGATCCTTAACTGAATCAATTTTGAATTGTCATCTGCAGATGTTTTCAATACAGACAAGTCAAAATCTGTGTTTTCTGATAAAGGTTGGAAGACGGTCAATCCATTACCGCACTACCCCGAGTTTTAATGACCCTGAAAAAGAAGGCTTTTTGAAAACATTGTGAGCAAAGGAGAAAATGCTGGTAACCAGTATTTTCTCCTTTTCCCACAATGTTTTCTACCTATTCATGAACAAATACTTTGATTTAAAAAATGTTTATCTATTGTCAGTAAATTCATTAAATATGGATTAGTCTGAAATTTTGCCATGTTGTAAAGGCTTAACCTAATACACCAGCTAGTGTGCTGGGGCATATCAGTGTATATTTGACCAGAATTAAGATTTAATTATGGTGGAGGAATTATGAACTATTTCTAAGTTATCAATCTGCCACATTGTTTTTTCATGAGTATTTCACCTGTATCAGTTTTTATGCACTGAGTATGACACAATAATTCTGTAGACATTGTATGAAGCACCTAACCTATTACCTGATAGGCTATATTTTATTTCAAATATTGATGCAAAGGGAGCAGTTGCTGTATTGCAATTACTCCGTTCCCTCAATATATCAAAGGCTGTCTACTGCAGATGCTGTGCTTGTTTATGACTGTTTGGTACAGGTAATAGATAAAGTGACATTCCTGTACAACTGTCTTCTGATGCATGTTTTTATTGATATTTCTTTCAGTGGACATATTTAGTATCACTTCTGTTTGGTTATGTATCAAGCATCTTTTGACCAGGATTCTGCAATTCTTTTACACATATTTTTTTAATAAGTTCATATTGTTGTTTTTTTATTTTCATTTAATTAAAAAGTCTATTTAAGAATGAATACTTACACATCGGGGATTTCAGTCACCAGCTAAAAGCATATCTTGAACTGACCTTTAAATAGTCTTCAAATTTGGAAACTCCATCATTGCATGTACAAATACAGTAATCATCATGAAATTTTGTAACTGAACTGGCATTAGACAAAATACTCTTGCTGAAACAAAGGTCAATACTGCTTTGAGAGATGAAAATCTCCTTTAGATTTAAAAGCTTGGTATTTGTAATATGAAATACTGTATTTTGTTATCTACAATTTTAATCACCATTGACTTACAGAGCCTCACATCTGTACTGGCAACTTCCAAGCAGACTTTACAGAATTATGCCGCAGAAACAACATGATTCATATTCCACTAATCATAATGAGGCCACGCCCACCAGGTCCACAAACACAGCAGGAAACCAGCCCTGCAAAAGGAGGAAAAGATAAAGGGAAACAAGCGCAGCCAGAGCCAGAACCAGAAGAAACTGCAGAGGATGGAGGTAAGTGGATTTTTACCCATGTCAGTGTATCAGTTTGGCTGCTTTTGACAAAAACATGGAGCTATTGTCACAGCCCTGTCATTGTCCAAACGTTGTTGTGTAATGCCTGGATCATTTTCTTATATCTTTGTCAGTACAGAAGATATTTACCACAAACTACTGCTAGTTTTTGAGTATCAAGAGAGAAACCCTTAGCAGAATGGCAGGTACCGGTAGCCCTCAAGATATTTTTGACACAGTTTTTTCCCCTTTTCTACTTAAAATCTTCCCTTAAAAAGCAGCTGCAGCAAAGCATTGGTACCCACATGATGTGGTGCTCTTGTTTAAAGGAAAGGAAACTCTCTTTGAACAAGCCATATCTGCTTTTCTTGCAATGTTTTCAAATTTGTACATAGATGGGTAAAGCTATGTGAAAGATAGATACATACATATAGCATACTTTTTTGGGCTTCTTTTTTCTGCGACACTTAATTAGCATCATCAACATATTTTGTAGCGAAATTGATACCTCTATATTTTGTTTGTCTAAAATCCTCTCTCTCTGTTTTTGCTCCCTAGAACCTGAACCTAAAACCTTCACAACAAAAGACAAATTTGAATACTTTAAACCCAGTGTACAAGTAGAACAAGACCATCCAGATAAACCTGAAACAGTGACTGAAGTCTATATCAGAGGTGAGTGTGTGTGTCAAGTTCTTTTTCTACAAGAGAACCTTAAAATCTAAAGTTGAGTAATGTAACCCTTTACCACGCGATCCTGACTTTTAACAACCCTGACGAAAAAGACTTTTCAAAAAACATCATGGGAAAAAAAGAAAATGCTGGTAACCAGCATTTTCTCCTTTAATCACAATGTTTTCTACCCTACCAAAGACGATTATCATCATTTGCGCCGCCTTTAATTTGTCGTCTGTAAATGCTTTCAGTTTGGATCAGTCTGAAATTTTCTCATCTGGTAAAGAGTTAAACTCAATGTACAAGCAGAACAAGAAACGGTGACTAAAGTCTATATTAAAGGTGAGTTTGTGCCAAGTTCTTTTTCTACAATAAAACCTTAAAATCTAAAGTTGAGTACCTTGAACACAACCAACAAGTAGAACAAGATCATCCAGATAAAACTGAAACAGTGACTGAAGGCTATATTAGAGGTTGGTTCTATTTCTATAATAAAACCTTCATAAGTACATACAAATATGAGTACTTTAACCCTTTACCACACGATAATAATCTAGACATCTGCAAGTTGACAGCATTTGCAGATGACAGTTTAACCCTTTCCCAAACAACAAATTTTGGACTGGTCCAAATTGAAAGAGTTTGCAGACGACAATTTTAAATTTGATGAAAATGGCAGAAAGGTCTCAAAAAGGGAAGAAAACACTGTGGGAAAAGGAGAAAATGCTCGTAACGAGCAATTTCTCCTTTTCCCACAGTGTTTTCAAAAGACTTGTACTGCAGACATGTGAAATCCAGGGCTTGTTTGGGAAAGGGTTAAATGTAGCTCATATGATGGACTTGGTCTTTAATAGGGTAGAAAACATTGTGGGAAAAGGAGAAAATGCTGGTTAGCAGCATTTTCTCCTTTTCCCACAATGTTTTCAAAAGGCTTCTCTCTGAAGGTTGTTAAAACTCGGGATTGTGTGGTAAAGGGTTAAACCAAGTTACTGAGGTCTATATAAGAGGCGAGTTGTTTTAAGGTTCTATGTAAAAAAAAAAACTTAACATCTTGAATTTTGTACTTAAAACTGAGTGTACATGTAGAATAGAGATCACCTGGATAAACCTTAAACAGTTACTTTAGTCTATATTACAGATGAGGTTGTCAGTTTCTTCTTCTTCAATGAAACCTTTATACGTACAGACAAATTTAAAATCTGCATAAGAAGTAATCAATCCTCTAGGGCTCCTATCTCTACAGTAAAACCTTTGCATTTGAGGTTGAATACTGGGTCTCTTTACCACACAGTCCCCAGTTTTAATGACCCAGAAGAGAAAGACTTTGGAAAGCATTGTGGGAAAAGAAGAAAATGCTGGTACCCAGCATTTTCTTTGTATTCTACAATTTTTTCTACCTTATCAAAGGCAGAAATCATCATTTTGGCAACGTTAGATTTGTCGTCTGCAAATGCTATCAATTTGATGGGGGTCCAAAATTTTGACATTTTGTAAAGAATTGAAACCTTGCGCACAAGTAGGACAAGATTGTCCAGTTCCAGCTGAAACATTTTCCGAAATCTTCACTATGGATGAGCATGGTTCTGCTTCTGTTTCTAAAATAAAACTTTAACCCGTTAATTAAAAGTCGTTTAATTTTGTTATTCTAAGGAAATGAATTTTGAAAACCTTATGGGAAAAGAAAGAATGCTGCTAATTATTAATCAACATACTCTCCTTTTCCCACAATAAATTACACCAATTCAAAGACAAATACTGTTAAGAAAATGGCATCAGACACCATTCAAACCAAAAAATCAGATACCTCGGGGGCAGACAAGTAAGTTTGGTTTATCATTGTATTTAGATTTTTTTAGAATTGTTCAGAATTCTCAAAACCTTAATGCTTTGAAAAGAGAAGTGCACATAAACTATTTTGTTCTCAAATGTCCAGGGGTCATTCAAAAAGTAGCTATGTTGGTTGTGTTCACAGTGTCATGGTTTCTATTGCATAGCTCTTTACTACATTTATACTGTACCAAATTGATAACTTTTGCAGATGACAAATAAAATATGGCATAAATGATATTTCTTGTATCTAAAAGGGTAGAAAACATTGTTGGAAAAGAAGAAAATTTTTGTTACCAGCATTTTCTCCTTTTCCCACAATGTTTTCAAAGGCCTTATACCTCAGGGCAGTTAACTCTTTACCAACAACAAAATTTTAGATGCGTCCAATTTGAAAGCATTAGCAGACAACAAAATAAAGCTGATTAAAAAATTGAAGTATGTTTTGGGAAGGTTAGAAAACATTGTGGGAAAAGGAGAAAATGCTGGTTACCAGCATTTTCTCCTTTTCCCACAATGTTTTCAAAAGGCTTCTTTCTTAGGGTTGTTAAAAGTCTGGATTGTGTGGTAAAGGGTTAAAACTGCAGATTGTGTGGTAAAGGGTCAATCACTTCCAAGAAATGACTGATTGTGACCTTTAAAGCACTGTCCATCTGACTGTATAAACATTTTTGGCAGAAATGCCTTATAGAAAATGCATTTCAGTATTTGAAAACACTGAGACATATTTCTGACTGATTTCAGGTTGGAAGATAGATCCACCTATGATGGAAGTCTTTAAACAGTGTTGGCCTACTATGGAAAAATTACACACAATCAAGTAAGTGTATTGCAGTAACTTTGCCTGTCTTTTACCAACATTCTTGTATGTTGCAATATACAGCACAGGATTCCCCTTCACGCAAATATGTGCATAATTCACGCACTTAACTGAATAATCACACAAAAAAATATGAAGTGAAATACACAGATTTCAGGGCTCTCACTGTCAATCGTCAGTGGTGCCAATTAGGACAAGTTAGAAAGAAATATCTCCAAATTTGAAGCACTGGCAAACCTACTGGCAACAAGTAATATCTCTACATGATCTTTGAAAGATCTAAACTCTGATATATACATGTACAATAAGTATCAAGTGTGAAGGATGCATGGGGAACTGTTTAATCACAGCTAATCAAGTGTTTTGTCATTTATTTAAAAAAAAATGAATGATATTAATCAGCTATTCTTGTGTAAAATTACAGGTTTTGAAGTTACATGCTACCCTAATTTACAAATTTATATGAAATCATACAGAAACACTACTCCAAAAATTAACTGGCATGAAAAAAAGATTGCTGCAAAAGACGTGAAAACCCATGACCCAACAAAGATCTGTTTGACACCTTCTGATCATAGGCATTCCAAACTGTCTGTTCAGCTTTAATAATAACTTTAAGCGGGAAGTTTACATGAATCTCTTACAGAACAATAATTGAAAGCCTACTAGTGTCTGAAATTGACAGTAAAATGGAAAACTCCACTGGCCATCAGGTTGAAAGTTGTCCCTCTGAACCTGGTCCCATGAGTAAGGAAACATACAAGCAACTCCTTTTCTAAATTACCCATATTGTTTTCAAGAGCAGATGACTGCAGAGTGAGACTCATCAAAACAAATTTTCAAAGACCCTTACTTTCCTCCATAGAAACTCTAAAATTGTCATTATTAAGTGCACTCCTAGAATTTCTCTTGCACTCCCAAACTTTTGCCCCAAGGAGTGCATGCACTCCCCCTAAAAAGATGTGAGTGGGAACACTGCAGCATTATTCAGTTTTTGTATAGGCTGACTGGTAAAAGGGATGATTGCAAATGTCAGACTTGTTTGAATTGAAAGTATTCGCAGATGACATATTAGATGTGGCTTAACTCTATACCACACACTCCCGACTTTTAACGACTCTAAAAAGGAAGCCTTTTGAAAACATTGTGGGAAAAGGAGAAAATGCTGATAACCAGCATTTTCTCCTTTTTCCACGATGTTTTCTTCCTGCCCCATTTCAAATTTCAATTTTTAAGTTGCATTTAATTTGTCGTCTGCAAATGCTTTCAGTTTGAACCAGTCAAAAATTTTTTCGTTTTATAAAGAGTTAAGTGATCGAATTTGTATGGGAAAGAGTTAAAAACATTTTGGAAAAATGAGGAGATCCTAATCACCAGCATTGTTTTTTCTTTTTTTAATGTTTTTAATACATGGGGTTATCTCAAGGGTTCAAGGTAAAGTCAGCTATTTCATCTAAACCATTTTATTAGCATGTATCCAGGCCTCTGCCAACTCTCAGACTTTGGGGAGAAGTGACGTCTCCCTAGTCTGAGAATTGGGAGAAGTTTTTCAAAATGGGGAGAAGTGGTCAGACTTTGAGGAGAAGTTTAGATGGACATTAAAATGCGGACGTGGTCGAACTCATAAAAGGAAATAACAATATTTTAACAATTTAACAGTTTGATTAGATAGAAACCATGTAAATTAAATGAAAATATTTATACTTTATATTTTTTGAATGATTAATGTACTTATTCCTATTAGAGATGACTAAAACATATTTATCCATTGTTTACCACGCTCAATTCATACACTTTTTGTATAAAAGCATTATGAAAAGAAAAATCAAATACTTGTTTTGAGCAATGGTTTCTCCTAGCACATTTTTTTTTTTTTTTTAAATCTTCAAAGCACCTTTTTTTTTCCCAAAATCCTGGGTAAAAATCTTTGCTGAAAATCATTATCTTTACCAGGGATCATAGGTAGGAAAAAAATCTAAATCTCAAATCAAAAGCATTTACAGCAGGCAAATAGATAATTACTAAATGGATGTACTATAACTAATGTTAAAAAGTTACAAAAATATTGTGTTAAAAGAAGGAAAGCTTGCTATCAGCATTTTCTCCTACTGGCACAATATTTTCAACTTCCTCAATGGTAATTAAAGTCCAGTTTCAGACAGCTAAAGACGTCGAAGATAAATACTGTCTAAATACTGCTTGTCTTTAGCTGATGACAGATAAATCATTAATGGAAACATCGCTAAGGACATACATTTCCATCATAAACACCTGATTTAGCCTCGTTCGCGGTAGATAAGGTCCGATGAAAAAAAAAATGTCAAAATTTTAACAGAGTATAGAATCAATAACAGTGTATATATATTTTCTTAATTTCATTCTTTTGTTCGCGTCAAAGAAAAACATACAATTTCATCCAAACATTTGAAAGGAAACCGCCTTTGAGCTATGTGAACGTCACAATACCCCGCAGCCATTTTGAAATCGAATCATGTGACTTCGCTGGAATTCGTCCAAAAATCAGTTGTAACGTGACAGTTGGCGCCAATTTGTGGTCACATGATTTGAAAATACATGTATTACCACATGATTTTAGCAGATTATCTAAATATGTCATCATGTCTGTTCGTTAGAAAAAGTGCGAGTAATAAAGGATGGGGTAAATGGTGTTTTAAAAGCAAGGTGCCAGTTACATTTCAATTCCGGAACATTTCAAAAATAAACGTTGATATCTGTCAGGGATTTGCATTGTGAAAAGAGGCCAGACAAGCCGCTAGACGGTGCCGATGTTTGTTATGACTAGCGAAAAATATTGGTTAAACTTCGCAAGAATTTTCGTGACTTAAAGGGGTAAAGGGGTGATTATTGTCGGTTAAGATGATACCTACCAATTAAGATGGGGGATTTGGTACCTGAGAAACTAATTAACAACTGCTTGTCAAATCAGACTGCTGAAAACAATTATTAATTTCGCTGATTGGACACCAGCTGTGAATCGGGTATGATGCACTGTTAGGTAAATTATCTACACACGCTGATTATGTATCGAGTACCCAGCGCGTGGTCAATATACGCAAGGCGACTTCCCGATTTTTTCAGGCAACTTTGATTTTGCTTTGCCTGGCGGAATGGGCGAAGTTTTTTTAAATCAGGCAACTTTTTCGCCCAGGTCGCCCACTCGGCTGAGGCCTGGTATCTTTTATGAGTCCTGTTTGATGCATGCTTTCTCTTTTTCTTTTCAGTCTGTGGAACACTGGTTTGAACAATGAAACATTGCATATGTTTGCTTCTTTTTTGACTAACTGTCCAAACATTAGGTAAGAATGATACGTGATTTATTTTTTTGTTTTGTTTCTTTCATTAATCAGTCACACTCTGGCAAAAGGAGGTTTTATGCATCTCCTTGATTCATTACACCAAGCAAGTGTTCACATAATTATGGATCCATAAAATCCATTTTGCCTAAAAAATCAACTGAATTATGTGGTAGAATGGTCCTTGGGCATGCAGAAAATTTACCAAAAGCAAAAAGTTTCAACCCTTGTCAGCCTGCACTTGCTGCGCAGGATGACATTTGTTGATACTTTTTGCAGATGTATTAAACCCACTTTTCCTACACCATGGCTTACTATCAGCTTTTTCTCGTCATTGTACCATTTATACATGGAAACTAGATAGTATCTATGACAAGGTGATTGGTTATTCTCAAGGTAATTGATTGTTCACACTTTTTCAGAAATGTAACTCTTGATGGAAATTTTGCCGATGAAGAAAACTGGTATGAATTAATTACAGAAGAGAGTCCGTAAGTAAATTGTTATCTCTTGTAAATTATTGTTTCTAATAAAGATACTGACATTGACAAATTTACAGATAATTTACTTGTAACTTTATGAATAATGTTCATAAAGAATTAACCCTTTACCACACAATACAGAGTTTTAATGGCCTTGAGGAAGAAGTTTTTTGAAAATATAGTGGGAAAAGAAGAAAATGCTGGTAACCAGAGGAAAAGGCAACTTTCATCATTTGAGTTGCATTTAAATTGTTGCCTGCAAATGCTTATAATTTGGACATGTCTATATTTTTGTCATTTGGTAAATAGTTAATTAGTACAGCTTAGATAGGTGATTTGCTAACATAGGGATCCATATTCAACAACCATTCTAAAAGGTATTCTAAGTCTTATTCTAGATATGGGAAGTAATGCAGCTTCTGATTGGCTAAACTATTTGGTTTGGCCAATCAGAAGATACTTTACTTTGAAGTTCAGAAAATTCTAGAGAATTAGAATTAGAATGCTGGGAAGAACAGTTGGTGAATACAGGCCTATTGTCCAAAGTTATATGAAATTTACCCAGAAAGGAATCATTTTTTACTCTGCAAGCTTTGACTTTTTTTCCTCTCAGCACCCAATGACTCTGTTTTGGTCAACAGAGCACTCAGCAGTAAAGGTTTAACCCTTAGAGTGCCTTTCACAACTACAGTCATTTCTGGAGCCAGTATAGATCAAGATCAGAGTGTTACTGTCTGCTGTGTTGTGACATTTGGGCCAGAATCAGCATTTATTCTGGTCTCTTCGCAGAAGATAATTTCCATTTTATTTTACTGGTACTTCAAGGGTAAAGTCTTGAATATATAATAAAAAATTGTGGTGAAAGAAGAAATTGCTTGTTACAAGCAATTTGTGTTTTTTGGGGGTTTTTTTTTTTGTTACAGTGTTTTCAAAAATTGTCGTCTACAGGAAGTAATAAGTTAATGGCACTGAGACCTTTGAAAAAGTACTTGTTTTAACCCTTTAGCCGCTAAGTGCAACTCACTGACCTTTTGCGGACAGTGTAGATCAAGATCAGACTGCACAGAACATGCAGCCTGATCTTGGATCTACTCATTCCAACAAGGAGATATTTTTTCACTCCCCTGCCCCCACAAAAAAAAAGTTTGAAATAACATTATTTGTGGTTTTTACTGTTGGCTCGAAAGTTTTATTTGAATTATTTAGCAGGATAAGGCTTAATATTATTTTTGTGAAAACAAACATCATCTGCAGCTTGAAGTATCTTATGCTGGACTGATCAGAGTTTGTTTTCAAGCGACAATAAGTCAGTCTTTTTAGAAGGGTGGAGGGGCAGTATTATGCTGCGACCAGGTTCATAGATGCAGTTTGCATTCTCTCCTCTTCCAACAAATTTCAACCATTTTCTCTGACATTTTAGTGGAATCCTTCCCACCATGAAAACTTGTGCACTTCTAAATTACAGTATAATTGATTGTCTATCATAGATGTTTTGGTCCTTCAAATATTTTACTGATCCAGCGACTAGGCAATCAGAAAGGTGGCTTTTATTTGCTTTTTTAGCTCAAATGTTTTCAAAGAAAACATCAAGGTGTTGTCGTTTCTGTTGTCATCTTGCAAAACTTGTATTTTCTATATCATTTCAGAGTTCAGAATTTATCATTACGACATTGTAGTATAACAGACAAAGGTGCCACCATGATCGGTCGATGTTTAGGAAGCATGAAGAAGTCAAATATGAAACTGATATCTCTGAACTTGAGTAATAACAAGATAGGGGATGCCGGGCTGATGGAGATTGCACAGGTGAGAGTGATCTTTCATGGTCAGTGAAAGAAAAGATTAATTAACCCTTTACCACACAGCAGAATTTTAGACTTGCCCAAATTGAATTCATTTTCAGATGACAAGTTACAGTATGGATTACATAATTGGATTTGTCTCTAAAAATTTAGAAAATATCGTGAGGCGAGGAGATAGTGCTGGCTACCAGCATTTTTTCTGTTACCTACAATGTTTTCAAAAGCCTTTTTCTTGAGGGTTGCTTAACCCTTTACCACATAATCCCAACTTCTAATGACCCTGAGAAAGATGCTTTTTGAAAATATTAGGGGAAAGGGAGAAAATGCTGGTAACCAACATTTTCTCCTTTTTCCACAATGTTTTGTACCTGACCAAAAACAAATGTCAATTCTGATTCACATTTATTTTGTCATCTGCAAATGCTTCCAATTTTGGACAGGTCCAAAATTTTGTCGTTTGGTAAAGAGTTGAACTTGGGATTGTGTGGTAAAGGGTAAATGGACCGAATTATCGTTTTTTTGAACATTTAATTCAGCATAATTTCAAACAATACTTGACAGTGGAGATTACAGATTAGGCTGCATGTTTTTTGCAGTCATATCATGACTTTCATTTGGGATTTTGTTGGGCAAGGCACTACAGAGCCCCAGCTTAGTATTTGTGAAACGCAGGAAACATTTAATCCTTTTCAATGTAATCTGGAGTATTAACCCTTTACCACACAATCCTGAGTTCTAACGACCTTGAGAAAGAAGTCTTTAGAAACATAGTGGGAAAAGGAGAAAATGCTGGTTACCAGCATTTTCTCCTTTTCCCACAATTTTTTAGCTCCACTGGCCGAAGGCCAGCGAGCTATTGTCATGGCGTTGTGTCCGTCGTGCGTCCGTCCGTCCGTTCGTCTGTTCGTCCGTGCGTGCGTCCGTAAAATTTTTCTTTAAAAAACTTCTCCTCAGAAACTATTGACTGGATTTTTACCAAATTTCACAGGAATGTTCCTTTGGTGGTCCTCTTTCAAATTCCTTCAAATAATTGTGTTCCATGAAGAATTCTGGTTGCCATGGCAACCAAAGTAAAAAACCTTTAAAAATCTTCTCCTCCCACACCGCTATTTGGATAGCATTATTATTTTGCAGGAATGTTCCTTAGATACAGGTTTACAGAATTCCTTTAAAAAAAAATGATCTGTCAAAAAACATGGCTTTTATGGGAGACTGATTTTCCTTTTATGGTATAAAGTAAAATCTTTGAAAAATTTCTTCTCTAAAACTATTCATTGGATTTCATTGTTGTTTTGCAGGTAAGTTCCTATGGTGGTTGTCTGCCAAATTGTTTCTATGGTGGTTGTATACCAAATTCCTTTTAAAAAAATGATACACCTAAAAACACATTTTTTTATAGACAAGGCTTATATTTCAAAAAAATGTTCTTCTCCAAAACTATTTATTGTGTTAGTTTTATCGACTAACAAAGAAAAAGGAAGAAAATTGGATTGACTTGACCTAGTCAGGGCTGTCCTATTTAAGCCCACACATTTTCCTTGGTATTAAGATCACAATTTACTCCAATGATATGCTATTAGTTAGTACTAGTAATGAAATATCACTGGCCATAAATAAGATAAAAGCTTGAGCACCTTTCACAACTTGAGCTTTTCAGTTTTGCCTTATTACTAAGCCTGAGTAACCATGCCAAGATAAAAAAGAAAAAGTATTTTAATAACAAAACCCCCATGTTGTAGGTACTTTATAGTCCTTTTGATATAGAACAAGAGAACCTCTGCACTTTTATTAGTTCTGGTAAAGGTTTGTTGACCTACTAATGAGTAAATGCAGAGTGGACAGAGAAGGGGTGTAAATCCTGGTGACCTGGTACAAAGTGGGACAGGGCTTTACATTTGTGATAAGGCATTAATGTTACCCAGTCAAACTGATCCCGCAACTTCAGTACACCAGAATTAATCTGTGCCCTGGAGCAGGATATTTGATTTATGTAAATGCATTTGTAGACCATTTTGTGTTGTTTGCCACAGAAGACATTCTAACTGTGAAAAGTTGATTATTAGGGATTAGGTGTTCATTGTATGCCAGCATATTTCATTCTATCTGGTGTATTGATGTAAGTTGATCTATATTGCTATAACATTCATTCATTTGCCCTCCTAGCTGTTCTTTTAGATTACCCCTTTACCACACAATCACAACTTTTAACAACCCTGAGAAAGACATATTTTCTATATTTTGATGTTTCCCCACCCAAAATGGTTTGTGAAAGGACCTGTTGCAGACAACATATCTTCAAATTAGTAAGACATATATAAAAAAGGATAGAAATTATTGTGGGAAACTAAGAAAATGCTGGTTACCATTTTTTTCTTCTTTTCTCACAAGTTTTTTCCATACCTTTTTTCTTTAGTGAGCTGAAATGCAGGATTGAATGGTAATTGTTAAAAACTTCTTTTTCGCCATTATAGAAATATCAGGCCTGTGGAGCGATACAGGCGCTCAAGCGCCTCTAGTTTTAAAAGTCTCTTTCTTCAAGGTTGTTAAAATACATGTAAATGAGCTGCACCAATCCTATGTCTGAGATACTTTTGAAAGCAGCATAAAACCTTCATTCAAACAAAGAAACTTAACATGAACTGCACTACCCAAAAGCTTCCTATGGTGTCCAGTGTATGCTAAAATTTAATTTTTTTGTTTTATCTTTTTTTTTTTTTTTTTATTTTTAGGGCTTAAGGATGAATAGAACACTTTTATCCCTGTCTTTAGCCAGCAATCAGATCGGAAATAAAGGAGTCGTGAAACTGGCAGAGGTTAGTATATGTTTTTCTATTCATATTTTGATGTATAAATCAGGTTGTCCATCTTGTTCATTTGTCTGTCATTGCACTTTTGTGTCTCCTTCTCCTCCTGCAGTTTTCAGCAAATTCGGCTGAAATTTTAACTCTTTTCCACACAATCCCTACTTTTAACAACTCTGAGAAAGAGGCCTTTTGAAAACATGGTGGGAAAAGGAGAAAATGCTGGTAACAAGCATTTTCTCCTTTTCCCACAATGTTTTCAACCCTTCCCAAAACACTTTTCAGTTTTTCAGTCACATTTATTATGTCATCTGCAATGTTCTCAATTTGGACTAGTCTAAAATTTTGTAGTTTGGTAAAGAGTTTATTGGAGCCTTCTTACCATGGGAACTTGTACTCCTGAGATCTTTGTTATGGTTGGTTGACTTATAATTGGCTGACTCTCCTTGGAGTTATAGGCCTTTGATTTTTTTTTCTGGTTGGATGATAAGGCAATGGGTGGGAAGATATTCACCTGCCATTGTCACAATATAATTAAATAGTCCCATGCTTTGTCTTCTTCTATGACTACTCAAGACAATCGTGTACAAGTAAAAAGGTCAAGAAGGTATTTCTTCTTTGTAAAATAAGCAAGTGTATTAGCCTATGATTAGGTTTTGTTTCATAATTTTGGGTTGTCTTCATTAATTTCTGGATCAGTCTTGATTAACTTTTTACCAGACAATAAAACTTTAGACTTTCAATTTTGAAAGCATTTGCCCACAGCAAGTTGAATGTTGCTAAGTAAATGTGATTTTTTTTCTTTTTTCTTTTTTTGAAAGATTAGAAAACATTCAGAGAGATGGAGAAAGTGATTGTTACCCAAATGTGGGAAACAGAAATATAGGGATAGAGGATCAGCCATTGAGATCCAAAGTTTCAGTTTGAAGTCTTTGTCTTGCTGGCAAGTACTGGCTAACCTTTTGCCGCACAATCAAGACTTTTAACAACCCTGAAAAGGATGCCTTTTGAAAACATGTTGGAAAAGGAGAAAATGCCGATAACCGATATTTTCTACCATTTAAAAAACAAAAATTATCTTTTGAGCGACGTTTAATTTGTCGTCTGCAAATGCTTTCAATTTGGATGAGTCTAAAATTATGTTGTGTTGGAAAGAGTTAACCCTATACCACACAGCAGAATTGTAGAATCATCCACATTGAAGGAATTTACATTCAACAATTTAAATGTTTTTCAAATGATAATATGATAATATGTGTCGTTAAATAGGTAGAAAACCTTGTGACAAAAGGAGAAAATGTTGGTTATCAGCATTTTCTCCTTTTGCCACAATGTTTTCAAAATCCTTCTTTCGCAGGGTCATTAAAACTTGGGATTGCTTGGTAAAGGGGTAAACACTGTAGCAGCTCTGTTTATGGTTTAAGGTATTATCAAGATTTCCATTGACCCACGAGGAAGTAGTGGAAAGAAGAAAGCAGATGTCAGACAGAAGTTCACCCGATAGAAATAAATCTGTAAGTAAATGTAATGCATAGTTTGATCCAGAAAAACTTTGTTCACTGTTTAAGTATTCACAGAATGGCCTGTTCTAAAACTTTAACTCTTTACCATATGGCAGAAATTTGGATTGGACCAGATTGAAAAGCTGTTGCAGATGAAAAATTCTTTGTTGCTAAAATGATGATACCTCTCTTTGATAGGTTAGAAAACACTGTGGGAAAAGGAGAAAATGCTGGTTGGCAGGATTTTCTGCTTTCCCCACAATGTTTTCAAAAGCCTTCTTCCTTAGGGTTGTTAAAAGTGGGGATTGTGTGGTAAAGGGTTAAAGGAATGAGCCTGTGTTTCATGATCCTGAGGAAGAAGACTTTTGAAAGCATTGTGGAAGAAGGAGAAAATGCCAGTAAATTATTTTCTCCTTTTCCCAGAATGTTTTTCACCTGTTCAAAGAAAAGTCTATTCAAAGTAGTGGGTTCAGCTATGTCACATTGTTCTGTCAAGCCGGAAAATTTCCTATCTCAGATCTATTCAATTTTATTTATCACTGTATTGGATATAAACATGTCATGAAATTTGATGACCCAATACAACCAGTGTGGTAAATCAATTTTAAAAAAAAAGGAGGCCATTGGCCATTAAGTGCTCACCCTGAGTAAAGTCAGCTAGGATTGATAAAGATGAACGCATTCTGATTGTGGTGATATAAACACAGGAGTGTTAGTGACCTACTTTTTTATCCAGCCTTACCTAGTTTAACTCTTTACCAAACAACAAAATTTTAGACAGACCAAAATTGAAAGCAATTACAGACGACAAAATAAATGTGACTAAAACATTGAAATTTGTTTTGGGAAGGGTAGAAAACATTGTGGAAAAAGGAGAAAATGCTGGTTACCAGCATTTTCTCCTTTTCCCACAAGGTTTTCAAAAGGCATCTTTTTCAGGGTTTTTGAAAGTGGGGATTGTATGGTAAAGGGTTAAAACTTGTTCAAAATATTATCAAGACAAACATTATTATCAAATTTCATGAGTATCAAATTGAAAGTAAGGCCTTTAGAATGCATACAAGGTTTTTCTAAAATTTGTACCAGTGACCTAAGTTTTGACCTGACATGACCCAATTTTGAACTTGTCCCAGAAACAAACATTCTGATCAATTTTCATGAGTATAAGACTGAAATTGTGGCCTCTAGAGTGCACACAAGGTTTTTTTTTTTTTTTTTTTTAAGATTTGACACGATTCCTATTTTTTACCCAATTTCAAACTTATCATTATTAAGACAAACATTCTGACCAAGTTCCATGAGTATGAAAATGTGGCCTCAAGAGTGTACACAAGGTTATTGCTAAAGCCCTGATGAGGCAAGACAGATGATGCATGATGGACAATGCACAACAGACAATGCACGACAGACACAGCAAGATCACACAAGTTCACCTTGAGCACTCCTTGCTCAAATGAGCTAAAAAGTCTTCAAGACTAATTTACAACATGTGAAAGCCATATGAAGGACAACTCTTTGAAAGACTGAAATGGTCTTAGTTTTAATAATATGAAAAACATTAGTCGAAAAGGAGCATTTGCTTGTAATATCACTTTGCTTCTTCTAGTATCCAGCATTTTCCCATTTACCCACAGTGTTTTCTGTCATATCAAAGAGAGAAATCATCATTTGCACTTTATACATTTTGTCATCTGCAAATTTTTTCAATTTGGTTGAATCCAAAATTTTGTCCTTTGTGCAAGAGTCATTTTTAGCATTTTTATCATTTTATTACTGGAGATATTTACTTTAAACTCGGACTCGTTGTCAACTATCAAAAGGGGAACCCATACAACAGTGGCATGTAACCATCAAAATATTTTTGACACAATTATGCCCCTTTTTTACTTAAAATTTTGTCTGAAAATCAATCTTTGTCTAAAAGCAAATGCAGCAGAATGTTAGCACCCCCATGCACTCTTCTTTTTAGAACAATTATCTTTCCTTGACATGTACAGTAGCCATATTTGATGAATTATTAGATAATATAACACATGAGAAATGCACTGTTGACAAAATCCATGCGTCCAACTATACTTCCTTTGATTATTGAGACAAGTTACGAAATATTCATGTATGCAAATTCTTGAAGTTTCAAAAATTTAGGAAAACAGATTTTATTAATTTCATAAATGTGTAGGTAGGCAAAAGGTTTGATTTATGATTTAATGATTTATATGCAAAAACTAACAAATTATGACATTACCCTAGTCCATGTTTCTTTTCTAAGCTGGACATGGTAGAACTGGAAGGTGAAATGATCTTTATTTCACTTGAATAATCAACATAAACAATATTCTATAACCCTTTACCAGTCAGTCCCAAGTCGTAACGACCATCAAAGTCAAAGGCTTTTGAAAACATTGTGGGAAAATGAGAAAATGCAGGTAACCGGCATTTTCTCATTTTCCTGCAATGTTTTCTACCCTTTGAAAAAGAAATTCCATCCTTTAAGCCAGAATTGAATTTGTTGTCTGCAAATGCTTTCAATTTGAACAAGTCTAAAATTTTTTCGTCTGGTAAAGGTTAACTTGAAGTAGGGAACCTCTTCAGCAAAGAATGTCAGATACTAATGTTTGCAGTCGTATGATAGAGAGTCGGGAAAGTATTCTGGCAAAAGGAAAAGGAAAATCTGAGCAATTTCTCTGTATGCCACAATGTTTTCATAAGCCTTCTATTGGGTTTATACATAAAGAAATTGAGCTTTTCTGTTAGTCAGATTCTTTGTTGAATTTGACAAAGCTGATTATATTGTTTATGTTGGTGCAATCCAATGTCTGTATATAGTCAATGTTACAGTTTGTTATGCTACATGTATGTCTGTGCACGTTGAAGATTTTTTTTTTTTGAAGTTTTCTCTTCGATATATGAGCTGTGCTTTGGCAAAAGGGAGCTTTATGCATCTCTGTGATGCACTATGCCAAGCAAGTCATCACATAATTAGGGATCCATAAAATCTGTTTTCTTTTACAAACAGCTGAATTCTGGAGTAGATTAGTTCTTTACATATAGGAAATTGACCTAAAGCAAAAAGTTTCAACCCAGGTCAGCCTGCGCAGATTGCACAGGCTGACCTGGGTCTAAACCTTTTGCAGTAGCATGAAAAACCCTTTTGCCAGAGCATGACTCATATTTCTGTTATTTTCGTTTTGTCACTCAATCACAGAGATTAATACTTTGCCAACCGATTCCATGTAATGATGACCCCAAAGTTAAGGGCGTTTGAAAACATTGCAGGAAAAGAAGGAAACTGTGGTTACCAGCCTTTTCACTCATTCTCCCTATTGCATTCTACCCTTTTAGCAACAAATACCATTGTATGACCCACATTTACATTGTTATCTGCTAATGCTTTAAATTCAGGGAAGTCTAAACTATTAAATGAGCTGTGCTCTTTGAAAAAGGGGCTTAATGCATCTGCAAAAAGTATCGACCTAGGTCAGCCTGCACAGGCTGAGCTAGGCCAAAACATTTTGCTATTTGTCAACTTTTTGCATGTCAAAGGACCAATCTACCTCATGATTCAGTCATTTGTTAGAGAAAATGGATAAACTGGATCCATACTTATCTGATGACTTGCTTGGTATAAAGCATTAACCCTTTCCCAAACAAGCCCTGGTTTTCACATGTCTGCAGTACAAGTTTTTTGAGAACACTGTGGGAAAAGGAGAAATTGCTCGTCACGAGCAATTTCTCCTTTTACCACAGTGTTTTCTACCCTTTTTGAGACCTTTCTGCCATTTTCATCAAATTTAAAATTGTCGCCTGCAAACCCTTTCAATTTGGACCAGTCCAAAATTTGTCGTTTGGGAAAGGGTTAAGCCCCTTTTGCCAGAGCATGGCTCAAACGTTTTGTGAACCAGAATCCTGATCTTGGATCTTTTGGTAAAAATTCTAATAGTGAGAGAAAATTCTATCCAAAAGTGCTTTGAAATTGTATGGCAGAAGACTTGAAAAAATTGTGTGAAAAGAAGAAAATGCTGATAACCGGCATTTTCTGCTTTTCCCACAATGTTTTCTACCCATTCAAAGAAAAATCCTATCATTCGAGTTGTATTTTATTTGTCATCTGTAAATGCTTTGAATTTGAAGTAATCCAAAGTTTTGTCATTTGGTAGAGAGCTAATTTGTTCTTTGAAATTTTTGTAGTGATTGAAAATGTGTGTTTCCTTTGTCTAGCAGTTGAACAGTGACTTATTATATGGATATGAATGTCAGAGAAAGCACAAAATTGTCGTCATGTGATTCACCAGTTCACTGTTTCCCTCATAAACATTTTTATGAACATTTCAGCTATTGACCCTAGACCTACTCAAAAAGAACTATTTTGAAATTTGTTTTCCCCTAAGAAAGAAACATGCTGATTCAAACAGGGATGCAGCCAGAAATGAGTAAACTTGACCCTTTTCAAGGGCTTAACCCTATACCACACAATCCCGACTTTTAACGACCCTGAGGAAAAAGCCTTTTGAAAACATTGGGAGAAGGAGAAAATGCTAGTAACCAGCATTTTCTCCTTTTTCCACAATGTTTTCTACTCTTCCCAAAACAAATTTTAATTTTTGAGTAACATTTATTTTTTTCGTCTGGTAAAACTTTCAATTTGGACTGATCAAAAATTTTGTCATTTGGTAAAGATTTAAAATACAATCCACTGAAACTGAGAAAAATTTTTGTCTCATAAGCTTTACTAAACCAGCTGATGGTATAGGTCCAAGATTGGACTGTACATTCTGTCCCGTCTGATCTTGATCTATGCTGACTGTTTTCACCTATGGAGCTGAAAGGTTAGTAGCCAAAATATCTCACAAATTGCTGAGCTGAGATCAAGACTGTATGTTCTGTTCAAACTGATCTTTACTATACACTGTCACCCAGGACAATGATAGTCCATTGGCTGCTTGTGGAAAACTGAAGAACAAAAGATAAGTTACTAGTTTATGTTGTGATAGGTTTATCTTAAGGTTAAAATCAGAAAAAAAAGACAAATCATTGTAATAAAACCTTGAAAAAAAGCGAATTTCTTGGAATAAACCCAATGTCTAGGTTCTTTGTATTTTAACTCTTTCAGTGCCATGGACAAAAAACAGGAACTTTTGCAGAAAGCAAAAATCAGTACCAGACTGCAGGGGACATAGTACAGACTGATCTTGGATCTATACTGTCTGCTTGCATAGTCAAGCCTATAAGATAGAAATTTTTCTGAGTTTCGGTCGATTGTATTTTCAGCTGTCGAAAGAGGTCAAATTTATATGAGCCATGCTCTGTGAAAAGGGGGTTTAACGTATCTGCAAAAATTATCGACCCAGGCCAGCTTCACAGTCTACGCAGGCTGACCTGGGCCAAAACTTTTTGCTATCAGTCAATTTTCTGCATGCCCAAGGACAGTTTACCTCATTATTTAGTTGGTTGTTAAACAAAATGAATTTTATGGATCCATGATCATGCGATGACTTGCTTAGTATCATGCATCACGGAGATGCATTAAGCCCCCTTTTGCCAGAGTGTGGCTCATATATTTGGCACTGAAAGAGTAAAGTACAGATTTTTAGTACTTTAGATTCTGACTTTTGACACAAGTGCATAGAACAAACGTCCATGTACATTCATATATTGTCATTTTTTTTTTTGTCTTTACTTTTTGTTTTTCACTTTTTTATTCCACTCTTTCTTTGACTTGCTTCAAGCCAACTCTTGACACCCTGTTATTGAAAGGAATGGGCAGAAAACGCTCGCTTCTTACCCATGTAAGTACAGGAATGAGAAATTTCTGAAGTTGGGCAGTGCACACTATAATAGTTTGAAATGCCTAATGATCCCTCCTGTACCCTTTCCCTCCAGAAGAATATCCTTAACCCTTTACCAGACGACAAAATTTTAGCCTTGTCCAAATTGAAAGCATTTGCAGACAATAATTTCAATTAGGCTGAAATGGTGCGATTTTTCTTTGATAGGGTTGAAAAAAATTGTGGGGAAAAGGAAAAAATGCTGGTTACCAGCATTTTCTCCTTTTCCCACAATGTCTTCAAAAGGCTTCTTTTCCAGGGGCGTCAAAAGAATTGTGCGGTAAAGGGTTAACTGTCTTGAAAATGGGATGTTTGTTGTTATAAATCAAAGCTGTAACACAAAAAGAAGCAAAAAAAAAAAATCACTTATTTTTGACTTTGTAACTTTCAATTGGCTGCAGTTCTTTGAATTTGGCTTGCATATGGTAAACTTGTCTATGAGGGAAAGCGGTGAATAACGATTGATCACATGTTTGTTTCTGTACAGTTGTGTCACATGATGTAGTAGTTGTTGTTGTTTTCACCACATCACATGTTTTCACATCTCACAGCCCCCTCTAAGCAGACGAGCGGAATCCAAAGATCGACCAGGTAGCGTTCGGAGTAATACACACGCAGCAGGGGGTAAGAAAAATGAGAAACCATCAGCTAAAGCCAAAAAGGTAATTGGATTTCTTATTTACCTATATGTAACCCTCATACAAGGATTGAGTTCTTTAACCCTTTCCCGTACAGTGCCGCCTTTTAACTCTCCTTTTGAAAATATTGTGGGAAAAGGAGAAAATGCTGGTAACCAGCATTTTCTCCTTTTCCCACAATGTTTTCTACCCTATCAAGAAAAATTGCACCATTTGTGCCACAAGAAAATTGTCGTCTGCAAATGCTTTCAATTTGGACAAGTCTAAAATTTTGTCGTCTGGTAAAGGGTTAACCCTTTACTGGAAAACAAGATTTAAGACTTGTCCAATTTGAAAATATGTGTAGAGAAAAAAGTTAAGTGTAGCTTAAATGATGGAATATATCTTTGAAAGAATCGAAAACATTCTGGAAATTGACAAGAGGCTGGTAACCAGTATTTTTCCTGTTTCCACAATGTTTTCAGAAGCCTCTTTGTTAGAGTTGTTAAAACTCAGGAATTTTAGATTTAAGAGTAAAAAAGAAGGAAGAAACACATGAAACCTAATGAAGGGATGAAAATAGTTAGGTGATTATCCTAAATGGAATTCTGTGGTCTTTGTCTTAACCCTTAGAGCACCTATTAAATCTATCGGACATTTTTGTCCTAGAAATACAACCAAAACAATTGCAATTTCATAGCTGCTTTTATCTGCAGTGTTTCAGCAAAGCTGACTGTGTAGATCAAAGATCAGGCTGCACATTTTGTCCAGCCTGATCTTCATCTACACTGGTCACAAAGGCAAATATAGTCATTAAAGATGCCTTAAGGGTTAATGAAGAACATAGAAAACAAAGTGCTGTCAGTACTGTAATTGGTTTAAAACTTGCTTTTATCCTTCTGTTACAAAATATTTATCGGATATTAGTTGTTATTTAATTTTTTTTTTTAATATTGATAGAATGACTTAAATTAAGTTGTTACAAAATCAATCACAGTTATTGCAGAAGATAGTTAATACAGTCTGATCTGGGGTCAGTTGTGTACATAATTTCATAAAATATCATGATAAAAATGTCCTTCTAATCTGATAATGATGACAGTCATTGCGACAGGATTCATTCCTCTCTCACCGCTGACCATTGTTTCGACGATGGTTATGTGGGAAAGCAGCCAGTGGCTTTGAAAGAATATTGTGCAGAGTACTGGTAAAAAGAAACTAAAGGAAAACATGGATAGGTGCACTGGCCGCCATGATATAACTGAAATAATGGCATTAAACATCATACAATCAATCAGTCTTTCTTCTAGTCTGACTGATTTACTCAGAAAGTAACTACAAGTTAATCGTCAGTTTCTGAGTTAACCTATTAACTCCTTACCACACAACAAAATTTTAGATTTGTTTAAATTGAAAGCACTAAGTCTTGAAGACAATAAATGTTACTCAAATTTTCGAATTTGTCTTTGTCATAGAAAACATTGTGGGAAGAGGAGAAAAGGCTGGTCCTGCAATGTTTTTAACTGCTTTTTTTTCTCATTGAAACCCTAGATTTGATGGGGAAGAGTGAACATACATGGCATGCTTTTGTCAGTCCAACCCAATTTTCATCTATTGAACACCAAATAAACAAAACTTTCAGTCTTGGAATAAGACCCAAATAACATGTAAATAATGTTTTAACCCTTTACCAAACGACAAAATTTTAGACTGGACCAAATTGAAAGCATTTGCAGACGACAAATTAACCGTAGTTTAAGTAGTGATTTATGTATTGATAGGGTAGAAAACATTGTGGGAAAAGGAGAAAATGCTGGTTACCAGCATTTTCTGCTTTTCCCACAATGTTTTCAAAAGGCTTCTTTCTCAGGGTCATTAAAAGTCGGGATTGTGTGGTAAAGGGTTAATGCTGATTTTTTCCAGAATGTCAAGCCAACAGTGTAGAATGCAGATCAGACTGCATGTTTTGTGCAGTCTGATCTCTATCTATACTGACTGGAAAAGCAACTACATGCATAGTTATGAAAGGCACTTTATGGATTTTTATGAATTACACTAATGACAAATAGGTTTAGTTACCTGAATCCAAAGTGCTGTTAACCCTTTCCCAAACGACAAATTTTAGCCCAAATTGAAAGCATCTGCATACGACAAGTTTGAAAGTGGTACAAATGAACTTAAAGTTTTTTGACAGGGTAGAAAACATTATGGGAAAAGGAGAAAATGCTGGTAACCAGCATCTTCTCCTTTTCCCACAATGTTTTCAAAAGGCCTCTTCCTCAGGGATGTGAAAACACTGGATTGTTTGGTAAAGGGTTAAAGCAATTTATGGCAGGGATGGTAAAAAGTTGTACAGTAATTGGTTGTGTAAACAAGGACTTGGTTTGCTTGCAAGCTCGACTACAGATGGCAACGATTTTGATAGTGCTGCATTTTATATACTCATAGCTTCTCACACAAATTTACAGGAATGAAAAAAGCATTCTTGCTAAACAAGGATATTCACCATGAATTGAGATTCTTTGCATGAATATGTTTTAAAACTTAACTCTTATCCTGCTAAATAAATGAAACATTCAAACAGACAGTAAATGTCCAAATTTTGCTATTTCAAAGGTAATTTGGAGGGAAAATGGTATCTCCTTCTCCTTATTAGACAGTGTAAATAAAAAATCAGACTACATGTTCTGTGCAGTTTGATCTTGATCTAGACTGTCTGCTAAAGGTCATTTAGTTGCACTTAGCAGCCTAATGGTTAATGACAGAAAGAGAAACAATGCTTCACCCTTTACAGCACAATACAATTTTAGACCTGTCCTGATTGAAAGCATTAATTTGCAGATGACAATTTCATTGTGGCTCAAATGATCCAATTTTTAGCTCCACTGGCCGAAGGCCAGCGGGCTTATGTCATAGCCCGGTGTCCGTCGTGCATCCGTCTGTCTGTCCGTGTGTCTGCCCGTCCATCTGTGCATTAACTTTTGTTTCAAACATCATCTTCTCTGAAACTACCCATCCAATTTTCATGAAACTTCACAGAAATGATCCTGTCATGATCCTCTTCAGAATTTATTGAAAGAATTTGATTTCTTCAAAAACTCTGGTTGCCATGGCAACAAAACTGAAAAATATTGGAAATCTTTAAAAATCTTCTTGTCTGAAACCATAAGGCGTAGGGCTACCAAATTTGGCATGTAGCTTTATGTAGTAGACTTCTATCATGTTTCTTCAAAGTATAGCCCTGGGGTCAAAATTGGCTCTGCCCCAGGGGTCACAAGTTTTACATAGGCTTATATAGAGAAAACTTCAAAAATCTTCCTGTACCTAGCCATAAGGCCTAGAGCTACCAAATTTTGCATGTAGCTATATGTAGTGGGCCTCTACCAAGCGGGCCAAAATTTTAGCCCTGGGGTCAAAATTGGCCCCGCTGCAGGGGTCACAAGTTTTACATGGGCTTACATAGTGACAACTTTAGAAATCTTCCAGTACCTAGCCATAAGGCCTAGAGCTACCAAATTTTGCATTTAGCTTGATCTGGTGGGGGTCTACCAAAAGTGCCCAAATTACAGTCCTGGGGTCAATTTGGCCTCGTGCGGTGGGGGGGGGGGGGGGTTCACAAGATTTACATGGGCTTATATAGAGAAAACTTTTAAATCTTGGTGTACATAGCCATAAGGCTTAGGGCTACCAAATTTTGCATAATTATAGCACTATCTAGTGGACAACTACACAGAGGGCCCAAGTTACAACCCTAGGATCAAGTTCGGCTCTGCACCAGGGGTCACAAGTTTTACATGGGTTTATGGAGTGAAAACTTCAGAAACGTCTTGTTACTAGCCATAAGGCCAAGAACTCCCAAATTTGGTCATAAACATGTGCTTATAGGGTGAACATTCAAAAAATCCTTTTGCTCCTAACCGCAAACCCAAGAGCTACCAAATCTGGATCACTTTTGATTTTTTTTTTTAAATTAGCCTTGCATCAGGGGTCTTATGTTTTACAGAGGCTTCATATGGACGAAACTTGAAAATCACCTTATTTATAACCATACAGCATAGACTTGTATTATTTTGGCATGTGGCTTTATCTTGTGGACCTCTACCAGGGTTCAAGTAATTATCGCTCTGGGATCAAAAATGGCTTTGCCCTGCGGGTCTCAACTTTCACATGGGCTTTTACAGAGAAAACTTTGTAAGTCTTCATTTTGAAACCATTTGGCTCAAAATTGAAATGTTTAGTATTTATGGTTTATATTTATAAGCCAGTGGAGCGATACAGGGCCATCATGGCCCTCTTGTTGTTTAATAGAATCGTAAACATTGTGGGAAAAGGAGAAAATGCTGGTTACCAGCATTTTCAACTTTTCTCACAATGTTTTCGAAAGGCTTTTTCCTCAGCGTCGTTAAAAGTCAGCATTGTGTTATAAAGAGTTAACAATCTCAAGAGAAGTCAGCATCTAGACAGAAGTTTGTGTGTAGGATATAATGTGTTAACCCTTATGTGCTGAACTGAGATTGAGTTGCTTATGAGGGCAGTGTAGATCAAGATCAGACTGCACAAGATTTGCAGTCTGATCTTTTATCTGCTTTGTCTGCAATTTTACCTTGTACACAAGCAAAAAAAAAAAAGTCTTCAACTGCAATATTTTCATGTTTTGTACTACTTAGGAATGGTCATTTCATGACATTTTTTTAGCTGTTCAACACTTAAAAAAAACATTTTTTTTTCTACAGGATGGAAAGGGTAAAGAAGAAAAAGATGAAAAACATGAGAAGACAAAGGGTGGAAAGAAGGAGAAAGATGAGAAACCAGCTGCTAAAAAAGGTATCAATGGCAATGATCTGATTGCATTTGTCTATTTGAAGTTTTTTCTTTGTTTTTTTTTTTCGAATTGAATTTTGGGGTGAAATTGTGACTTTTGCTTTGGTTATTTATTCCTCATTTTTGCAAGAACTTCTCCTGACTCATTGAATTCTGAACTATAAAATAATTACTTTATTACTCTTGAGTGCTGAGCATATCTCTTATACTGTTCTGCTAAATTTACGGTATTGACCATGCCAAAGTACATTTGTGTTAAGTTTTATCGACAAATAAGTCTTTCTCAAGACAATAAAATTTAGTCTTGATCATTTTTCAAAGCATTTGCAGATGACAAAGCTATTGTAGCTCAAATGATGGGATTTGTCATTGAAAGGATAGAAAATATTGTGGAAATTTTTTTTCAAATGCCACCTTCCTCAGGATCATTTTAACATGTGATTGTTTTGTCTCAGGTCAAAGCTGGATCATATGCTAAAAACTGATACATTATACATAAGCATTTCAGCTTTGAAACAAAAATCATACCTGCACAATAATTTAAACCAGTGACATATACTTTAAATGATGTATAATAGGAGGAGTTTTGTTACTGAGAAAAGGGCATAAATAACCAAAGCCGTAGAGAGTTTTATTTGAAGTGGTTGCAAATGTTTGGATGTCAGTGAATTGAACATTATTTAGTTTTTCACATTTTTTTTCTCTTTCATCATTGTCACTTTCAGATTTTCCTATGAATTTCTGTTTTTGTCGGGTTTGAAATACACTTGAGTCATTTTCTGGCAAAAGGGAGTTTAGTGCATCTCCATGATGCATTAACCAAGCAAGTCGTTACACACTAAGGGATCTATAAAATCCAAAACTGACTGGATATTGGACATGCAGAAAATTTACAAATAGCAAAAAGTTTCAACCTATGTCAGCCTGTGCGGAGTGCACAGGCTGACATGGGTTGATACTTTTTGCAGATGCATTAACTCTTTACCACACAATCCCGACTTTTAACGACCCTGAGAAAGAAGCCTTTTGAAAACATTGTGGGAAAAGGAGAAAATGCTGGTAACCAGCATTTTCTCCTTTTCCCACGTTTTCTACCATTCCCAAAACAAATTTCAATTTTTGAGTCACATTTAATTTGTCGTCTTCAATTGCTTTCAATTTGGACCAGTCTAAAATTTTGTCGTGTGGTAAAGAGTTAACCGCTTTTTTTCACAGAGAATGGCTCATGCCCAAATGTACATAACTGTATGTCTTTTTTTCTTGACCATAAACCTATATGGAATAGTGTAATGCGTTCTTTCAAGGTGGGGGATTCTGGCACATTGCTCCATTGAATGATTTATAAATGAGCCATGCTCTAGCAAAAGGAGGCTTAATTCATCTATGTGATGCACGATACCAAGCAAGTCCTCACATAACGAGGGATCCATAAAATCCGCTTTGTCTAATAACTGACTGAATCACGAGGTAGACTGGTCCTTTGACATGCAGAAATTTGACAATAGCAAAATGTCCCAAAGGCTGACCTGGGTCAATATTTTTAGCAAATGCATTAAGACCCCTGGTCATAGAGCATGGGTCATTTGTGAAGTAGTCTTGAGTGCCTTTATCTCGCAAATTTTGAAAGTGTTCCATATTTCTGCAAATGTATGGGGCAGTTTATTCAACAGACCACTGATGGGGACGCTTATCAGGGCTATAAGTTTACATTGCTCGCCATATTTGTAGCTAGTACAACACGCACAAACATGGTCAGCAATGTAAATTTTGTCTTCCTTAATAAAGGCCGTTGGCTGAAATACTATAAAAAGAGGTTTTTAATTTGTGTTTATCTCAATTCTCTACAAATTTATTTCTCAGTTTGATCATCTGTTATAGATTGCTAATTTTAGTTACTTCTCACTTCATTCCCTTTTGATACAGATTCTAAAAACAGAGGTTAATTCACATTCAATATAGTTTTAGAGCAAGCGTTAAATAGTAAAGCTTCTCATGTGTTCATTTTCTCTGTATAGCTTTATTCAAAGATTCATTATAAATGCATAAATAATATTATATAAAGTTGTTAACGCTTTATCATGATATCTCAAGTTTCAGAGACCCGTACAAAGAACACTTTTGAAAACATTGTGGGAAAAGGAGAAAATGCTGGTAACCAGCATTTTCTCCTTTTCCCACAATATTTTCCACCCTTCCAAAAATTAATTCTAATCTTTGAGTCACATTTAATCTATCCTCTGCAAATGCTTTCAATTTGGCCAAGTCTAAAATAAATAGGTAAAAAGACCAAGGCTTTGTCTACTAGTACAAGATGTACAAAAAAAAGATTACCAGTGCTTGATAGAAGTTGATGGGTTTTTACCAGGTGACAAAATATAAGACTTGTCCAAATTCAAAACATTTGCAGACAACAAATCAGATACTGCTAAAAATATGGGACTTATTTTTGAAACTGTAGAAAAAACATTGTGGGAAAGGATATATGCTGATTTCTAGCATTTTCTCCTTTTCTCATGATTTTTTAAAAAGCTTTCTCCCACAGGGTCGTTAAAACTTTGGGTCGCTATTGAAATCATTTTCTGGATTTTTGAATGGTCTGCTACATGAGTTAAAAAGAGAGTTTTGAAAAAAAAAATGGATAAAATGGATAAAACTTAAAATTAAGATATGAACAAAGAAGAACATGTAAAATATGAACTTGAGAAGTAATTGAAAGATGAACATAAGAGATGAGCTTACTATTAGAACTTGCTAGTGGTATCTAGACAAATACATGCTGTGGTTAATTACTTACGCTTCTTTCACTGTATATTATGATGAAAAATAGTAGAGAAATGCCCATTGTAACATAAGTCATTACCTCCAAAGAGAAATTTGTATCTGATCACTATAGTTTATTATGGTACTAATTGCCAGTGTATATTTCTGCCTCCATTTTTCCCTTGGCCGTTTTCGAAGAAAACATTGAGGTATTGTCATAGGACTGTAGGTGCCTGCATTGTACAAAAACTTTGAACAACAGGAACTGAGTGTTGGCACCCGCATGCGGTGCTCTTGTTAAATTAGATTTGTTCCGTAAAGGACTTTTTTCTTAATTTATT
This sequence comes from Tridacna gigas, assembly GCA_945859785.2. Classification (NCBI taxonomy): domain Eukaryota; kingdom Metazoa; phylum Mollusca; class Bivalvia; order Cardiida; family Cardiidae; genus Tridacna; species Tridacna gigas. The sequence goes on from OX244041.2 coordinate 28,107,680, forward strand.
GTGAAAGTAAAAACCAATATAACTCTGTGCAGTACAATCTTATTTGGAACAGCAAAATTCAAATCAAAATTGATATGCCTTTGGCAGTTTACATGAATATACTAAACCTTTTTTATTGGTACACAGAAATACAAGTAGCTTATTGTGTGGTTTTCTAAACTTAGATTTTTAAAACTTAAGACTTATCTTGATAATTTTTTCTGTTTCCTTTTGAAATTAAAACAACAGTTTTCTTGACTACAGTCATTTTGGTACTATACGGCCTGCACTAAATTTTGTGGCTATCTAACAGTGCACTGCATTATATGCTTAAATATACATATCAAAGTCACAAGTGTTTTTGCTTTCTAATACAATGTAAAGATTTTCACAGACTTAAAATCTGTTCAAGAGACATGTATTACAAAAGAAAACAAACAATCTGCATCACATAATCTGGTCTAAATTTGTGGGTTTGAGCTATATAAATTTGTTATTGCTTTACCAGATGACAAGTTGTGTTCCAAAGTGAAAGCATTTGCAGATGACAAATGTTACTGAAAAAGCAAATTTGTCATTTGAAGGGTAAGCTATTTTGTGCAGAAAGGAGAAACTGCTGGTTCTCCGCATTTTCTCTTCTTCCAACATTGTTTTCGCAAGGTCTCTGAAGAATTCTTCAGAGCCACTAAAATAGGGATTGTTTCAGCCTTGTACACATTTTTTATAAATGTCAAACTTCTGTTACGTACAATTGTTTTCATCTTTAAAATCCTCACCCTTTATTTTGAGCAGATAAAATATGAGTATTTCATTGCATAAAAAAGGCTTTATGCTTCTCAAAGGAAGTTTAGCTGGTAAATCCACCAGCTAAGGAATGCTGTTTGAATTTTTTTGCACTTCAGTAAACTGTTGACCCTTCATCTGCAGTGACAGATGTGACTCAAATGACTAGATTTTGTCATCAAATGGGTTGAAAAGATCATTGGAAAAGGAGAAATTACTGACTTGCATTATTTTCTCCTTTTCTGATAATATTTTCTAAAGTGATCGAAATAAAGTATTTATTGGGTAGAGGACAAATTAAATGTGGCTCAAATTAAGGGATTTGTCTTTGAAAGTGTAGAAAACTTTGTGAGAAAAGGAGAAAATGCTGGTGACCAGCATTTTCTCCTTTTCTTACAATGTTTTCAAAAGCCTTCGTCCACAGCGTCCCTTAAACCCAGGAATGTGTGGTGAAGGGTTCAGGAGATTTCATAAAAACTGAAAAAGAAAAAAAATGTACCAGTAATTAATAAGGTATTGTCCCTTGCACTATCAAACATTCATAATGTAATTCTATTTATTCATGGATTTGTATATATTAGAGCATTTAAAAGTCCCTGCGCATGGACGGGCATCAAGCCCAAGTCGTCATGATCACGGGCATGCTAGTAAGTACCTGTCAGACTAGACAATATTATGACTAAACAGCCTGGAATCTGAAGTTCAATTTTTCTGCTTTTCTACATAACAGCATGGATTACTTCTGATAAAGTCAGACATGAAATAACTTAAAAATATTTCATGCAACATTTCACCTTCCCCCCTTCCTGCTTTCCCAATCTTTTCATATTGTTATCTTTTGCAACTATTAAATGCTATGAACTTGTTTAAGGTTTATTATACATGTATTTCCAATGCATCAATTATCAAAGATGATTAGGAGATCATTTTGCAACCATTTTCTGTCTTTGTTAACCTCAAATTAAAGGATATATGTAAAAGTGGTTAACTTAACCCAATATAGTGCTGGAAAAAGAAATGGACTGTTTCAAGCAGTAGAAAAAGGCTTGATAGTTGCAACTTCAGGTTGTTTTGACTGGAATGAATCTCAAATCATATCAGACATTGTAGATTCGAGTTCATACTCCACACTTTGTGTAGTCTGAATATGAATCTACAGTGTTTTCAAAAGCTACTAGATTTCAGCTCAGTGTTCTAAATGTTAACCCTTTACCACATAATTCGGAGTTCCAATGACCCTGAGCAGGAAGGCTTTTGAAATATAATGGAAAAAGGAGAAAAATGCTTGTAAACAGCATTTTCTCCTTCTTGCACTATGTTTTCTACCCAGTCAGATACAAATCCCATCATTTGAGTATCATTTTATTTGTTTGTATACAAAAAGCTTTGAATTTGAACCAATCTAAAATTTTGTCATTTGGTAAAGAGTTGACTGGCAGATAGAAGCTGAGCAGTGTAAAAAAAAAGTAACAGAATGATTATCATAATTATTTAAAATATATATTTTTATAAGGTCAAAACAACTTTTTACCAGTGTGTCTATGTTCTTTCCATTTTTTTTTTCAATACATTCACTCCAATTAAAAATGTGCATGCATTCTTGTGAATCAAATTAAAGTAATGCTTTGTAGCCCTAATGCTGATAACTTTCTCACAAATGTTAGTTATGCTTTCTTACTGAATCGTTATTGGCATACTTTTAGTACTTGAACAACTTTAAATATACACTTTTGTTAAGCTTTTTACCTTTTTCAATATTTTAGATATTGCTTTTATATTTACATGTATGTGAAAAATACTTCAGTGATTTTGAGAGTTATTTGAGGAAATTGAAAAAAAAAAAGAAAGTTAACTTCAAAGAATGCAAATACGAAAAGTTAGACATTTTCAATTAATAGGTTTGCTTTGAAATTCATTCTTTAATCTTAGGGTAATATGAAGTGTTTTTATAGACCATGTAGATCAAGATCAGATGCATCAGTCTGTTCATATATCTACACTGCCCAGTATTGTGAAAGATTTACTGGTCCAAACAACCTTAAAATTGAAACAAGCTCGTTTTCCCAATAGGTTGAAAATATGTTTCAGTGATTTAGTGGCCCAAGAATTTTTCAAAGTTGCCAAAATACCGACATTATGATACCAGTCTTACATAAAGTAAAGTGAACTTAATAAATCTTTATTATAGCATTTAGCAAACAAACGCCTTTCATCATTACCGTAAAGTTTTCAATGTAACTAATGATCATTTTCTGTTATATAACAAGTGAAGACTTCAGGTTCCAGTGTAACAGTTCTATAGTGATTGTAATTGCATGTTTTAGATCGAAGTTGTAGTATAGGTAGACTTGTTATTGAAGCCCATAATAGATAATGCCAACTAAATGAAATGAATCCCCATTTTCTAAAACTGAATTGGCCAGTATATCTGTCTACATATCTCATAATGTTGGTCAGTGATCAGAACTCTTGTCCTTTATATTCTGATCTTTATAATCAAATGTGACAGCACCATAAGGATGAATTTCAATAAGCTAACTAAGCTGGAAAACTTAGCAACAATATGTCCTAGTTTAGACCCATTTGACTGACACATCTGAGAAAACAAGCCATATATATGCCCCCATTCAGTTTACAGATCACAGTTTTGACTTCATGTAATGTACAATTCTGAGACAGTTAGTCATAGTTCACCCACAGTTAACTCACACATATGTGACATCAGTTTATAATTTTGCTCCCAATCAAGTTGATTTTTTACAGTACATATCTTTATTTTGATCCCATTCAATACGCATTTGAGACGACAGGTTTCAACATACAGTTCTGGAACAATTAGCATGTCATGATTTTGACCACAGTTAACTTACATCTGAGGTAACATGGCATTGTTTTGACCCCATGCAATTTACACATGAGACAACAGGTTTTGTTCCCATTTTTATTGCACATCTGTGAGAATATATTCATATGATTTAATGGAATATCTGGTGGAATAAGCTCTAGTTTTGCCACTGTTGAACTTACTCATTTGAGAGAACAGGCAAACATGTCTTTGTTATACTGCTAATAAACTAACTTTTCTGAAAAGCAAATCATATAGAAGTTTTGCCTTTATTGAATGTACTCATGTAAAAAAATGGGTCATACCTTTTCCACAATAAATCAGACAAAAACAGATAAATCAGTGTACTTTGGTTCTTGTCTAGTCATTTTATCTGTGACTGTGGGTGGTTTTTTTTTTTTTTATTGTTCCAGTGAAAAATGAAAATATACTAACTGTGACATGAATCAAGAGTAATTTTTCCAAGTAATAAAGAAGTTATGAATAGCAGTGACACAGAGGAGTGATACAAAGCCTTTCATATTGTATGTGTACATGGCTGTATGCTTTATTGGAGCCAAAGGTCTTTATTTACAAAATATGGTACTGCTCTGCATGTTGTTTTAATTTTGCAATTTATGGCATTGAGTAAGTAATTTTATTTTACACCTTATTTATTTAGCATTAATGAATATCAGACAGAGCCAGTCTGTCATAGGTATAAAGAAACTATATAACTATTGTGTGTGCCTTTGAATGAGAATACAGTGCAAAGTTATACATGAGAAGATCTTGTCATTCTCTCAAATACATATTGTTACATACTGGCTCAGGTAGACTCATTTCAATCTGTAAAATGCATTTTGTAAGTAAGACAATTTGTGCCTGTAACAAAACTTTTTTGTGTACTTGCACATCACAATTCAGTTTTATACTCTTGAAGACTTTTGCTTGCAGATTGGTTACCTTTAAACACAGGAATAAACTATGCAATTCCAAATTGTCTATTGTGATACAAATCTTGCACTGTATTCTCACTGGTGAAAGTTGAGGTTAACAAACGTATCATTAGAATTTTTCTGCCTATTACCCAATAAATTATGATATATACCGTATAATCTGTGGTGAAACTTTCTATCATCTTTTATGTCTGAAGAAAGATCTAGGGATGGTGTGTTTTCCATAGAGGTGGTCAAACAGACAGTTAGACAGTTCATGTGTTGCCTCCCACTCTTCTTTCTACCATGAGGTGCACAATTCTCTTTCTTTTACCAGTATATATATGGTCAGCGGTCCCATGAATACTATATTCTTATGGTGTCAACCTTCCTTGTTCCATTAAAGTCTAAGGCCTTGTTGCCATCTATATAAATAAGAATTTTATTAAAGTATTTGATTATTATCTAGTTGATCACAAACAGAATGTAGGCATGTGGCCAGGCAGATCTCTGGAATTCAGCATCAACTGTATAAGCATAACTTTTCCAGAATGAAAAAGGGAAAAAAGAGCAGAATTTATTTGCACTAAGTTCATGTTTTCATCATGAACTTCATTCTGAACCACATGCCTGGTTGTATGCTCCAAGAATGAAACCACCATTTTGAAATGAGAGATAGCGTGCATGTCAAGTGTTGTAGAATGCAGTTTATATCTATGTAATCCCATAAAATTATGGTAGAAACAATTTACTGCCATGCAGTTATCTGAATCATACCACTATTACAAAGTGACACAGGAAAAATTGTAAATGAAAGGAAGATATTTGTATTTGTGTGAATAAAAATGTTAAAAGAAAAAGAGCAATAACTTCTTTTTCCAAAATGATTTTATGAGTTGTGGATTGGTGGTATTGTACTTGGCACAGGTACCTCTGAACAGTGTACAGATCTCTTGGAAATTTGCATGCATCTACTCATGCATATTATTTTCAGTGTAAAGTCTAATGTTGTACTGTGTTGTTGTCCAAGTTTGCATCAATTATAGTTAATCACTTATATCTTTAGTTAGATTATATAGTATGTATGTTACTATGGCTCCGTTCATGTGCTACCTATAGTCAAACTGGTTTTAGAGAGCTAATATATAGCTACTACAGTTATGCAAAGCAAAATCCACAAAACAAAAATGGCACACTTTAGGCCAGTTTATTTCACTGTTAATAAGCTTGTAAAAGCCAAAAAAAAAAATTGCTAAGTTGACTTTCAATTTTCTATATATTTGGCCAAAACAATTCCACAACAAGCAAATTTTGGTCAAATTGGTATTCCCATGTTATCAAAACTTTCATCATTCACACAGCCTGACAGGCTTTACCAATCAATTTCCCCATGTTTGGATAAAGACTTACCATGATAAAACTAGAGTTTGACAATAGTTGCAGAATGATGTCACTTGTATTTGACCAGCAAAAGTTTTCACTAACTATGGTCAAACTCAAGTGTATACATTATGTAGTAAGTGCTCGAACTAGGCCTGCGTATGATTGTTTACAGGGTCCTTTGCCCCGAAGACTTCTGAACCTCACATGTGTTAGTATTATACTTGTTAAGATTCAAATTCACAATTGTGTAATTCCACATGTTATTGCTATTGAGTGATTGTAACTGCCCAAAGTTTGCTACAACTCCAAGATTTGTGCTTAACCCTGTTAACTTCATCATGTGACAAAATTTTAGACTTGTCTAAATTGAAAGCATTTGCAGATGACAAATTAGATGAGGCTGAATTGATGAAACTTGGCATTGAACAGTGACATTGAACAGTGACAAACAGTGACAAAACATTGTGGGAAATGGAGAAAATGCTGGTGACCAGCATATTCTCCTTTTCGCACAATGTTTTCAGGTGGAACTCAGCAAAGAATGGTTGCTGAATGCAGACCAAGCATGTTAACATGAGCATTTAAGTCTTGTTCACATTGATATCTACTAATACTCTTCTTTACCTGAGAAAATAAAAAGCATTTCTCATTAACCCTGTCGTCTCCATTGTCATCATTGTTGTGCAAAAACTTAGACCTTTGATAATGTCGATCATTACTGAAGATGCTTACTTCAATCTCAGACTAGCTGTTAACCCTCAAAGCGCTGGAACCAACTTAATTTGTTTTTACTGACAGTGTAAATCAAGATCAGACTGCACAGAATGTGCAGTCTGATCTTTGATCTACACTGTCAGCTACTTCATTACACCTTCTGGCTAAAACAACCTTGAAATGACAATATTTCAGATGTTTTTCTTCACTGAAAAGGTTTTTTTCATAAATTCAGCGCTCTAAGGGTTAAACTATCATAATGGGAACCAATACAAAAGGGGCAGGTAACGCTCTAAATATTTTTGACACTTTTATGCCCTATTTTTTACCTTAAATTTTCACTGAAAATCAGTCTATTTCTACAAGCAACTGCAGCCGAGCATAGGCATCCGCATGCAGTGCCCTTATTTTTCCAAATGGTCACATATCCTGTTTGTCATTTCTACAAGTGTCTTGTTTGGCAGTTGCTTGTCCTCATTCAAACCCTTTCCCACACGATAAGATTTTGGACAAGTCTGAATTGAAAGCATTTGCAGGTGACAAATTAAGTGTGAGTAAGATTATGGGATTTGTCTTTGATAGGGTAAGAAACATTTTGGGAAAAGGAGAAAATGCTGGTTACCAGTATTTTCTCCTTTTCCCACAATGTTTTCAAAAGCTCTCTTCTCAGGGCCATTAAAACCCAGGATCGTTTGTTAAAGGGTAATTACTCCTTGTTTGCCATATTCATCTAATGAAGTACTTGATTTTTAACTTGGCACCGCCCTCCCTTTGTTTGTCTGGTGTAGCTACAACAATACTTGCTCAGGATATTTGAGTCAAAGTGGGCCATCATATAACTCGTGCACAAAGTAGGACTTTGAATTGTTGTAGCTGACCTGCTGAGCTTTGAAAGTTTTAAAAGAATAACCTACCACCGTTTGTTGCAACCACAATCACCATGCCCCAAATCCCTCAAACCCATTTGGTTTTAATCCTGATTTTGATGATCTTAGTGGTCTCCAGATTTAATGTTCACTTCCTGTTTTAGCATGGATAAACATAATAAATGCAGGTAATTGGGTTTTTTTGTCTTTAATGAATGCAGTGAACCCCCGTCCATTTCCCTAAAAGGTTGTTCAGAAGTAAAACTTGAGTCACATAATATATATCTTTGTACACATGGAATAACTGTTTGAAAGAACCAGATATGCTAACTATTTGAAAGAAACAGGTAAGAGAGGTATTTATATGGTTGGCCTGTGCACAGAGTGCTCAAAGGTTAGCTATTATGATCAGCTTTTGTCCACCAAGCACCCATCCTCAACCTTTGCATAGACAACTTCTCCAAAACAGAACAGATTCTGGGATGATTTCACAGGGATCCTTTATTTCTGTGATGAGTAGCACAAGTAGCTGACAGTGAAGATTAGGGTCCGTATTCACCAACCATTCTTAAGAATATTCTTTGTCTTATTCTCCAAGATTTTCAGCATTCGAAAGTAACACAACTTCTGATTGGCTAAACCAAATGGTTTAGCCAATCAGGAGTTGTGTTACCTTTAGATGTAGAAAATTCTGGAGAACAAGACAAAGAACGTTCTTAAGAACGGTTGGTGAATACGGACCCAGGATTAGACCACACAAAGCATACAATCTGATGTTAGGTAGATCTACACTGTCAACTTCTTGATCGTAAAATATTATGACCAAAAAGTGACTCATTTGCACTGGAATATTGTTTTAACCCTTTACCACGCAATCCTGAGTTTTAACGACCCTGGAAAAGAAACCTTTTGAAAACATTGTGGAAAAAGGAGAAAATGCTGGTAACCAGCATTTTCTCCTTTTTCCACAATGTTTTCTACTCAATCAAAGACAGATTCCATCATTTGTGCCACACTGAATTTGTTGTCTGCAAATGCTTTCAATTTGGACCCATCTGAATTTCTTTTTGTGTGGTAAAGAGTTAAGTCATAGACCCTTAGATCACTGGACATTTTCTGTCTAGAAATAAGACCCAAATCATTACAGTATCAGGGTTGCTCTTGTCCAGAATGTCTCTGCAAAGCAGACAGTGTTGATAAAATATCAGACTGCAAATTTTTTTAAGTCTGATCTCTTGATCTGCACTGGCTGCAAAGGCATTTCAAGTTGTAAAAGTAACATTTCAGCAGTCAGAATAAAGTCAGAATTTTTTGTTGTGGGGTGATTGAGTTAAATCATTACTGTGAAGACCTGTAATAAGCTTTTTGCCATGTGATAAAAATAACTTGCTACATTTTACATACTAATATTTTGTTTTCACCAAAAATGCTTTCATGCCATTATCTTTATCATTTCTTAATTAATATTTTTCAGTATGATTTGTAGTTACAAGTAGTTGCTATGTTTTTATGATGCAATCATACATTAGGAAAAGTTCATACTTTGGTACATTTCTTTTTCATTTTGTTTTCCCCAAATAAACATTATTTCATTTCCCTACACAATGCTTTTTTAACATGGTTTTTGGTTGAAGCATTACTGATTGTGTTTGTGAATTGATAGAAGACCTAAAGAAGAAACCGTATGAAGATTTTCATTTTTCATATTTTTCTTGAAGAATGTCTGCTCTCATAAAGATGCAGCTGAAACACATTGAAAAAATGTCAGATAAGTTAAACTTGGAATTTAGTAAAGTATCATATTGAAATAAAAAAAATTTAAAAAATCATCCATATTGCAGATTTAAGAAATCTTTGTTGAATGTTGAACGTTTTATACCCCATTTAATTTCAAGATTTAGAGTTACTTCAAAAATGTGTATTCGTTTCTTTTGTCCAAACTGCAATTTGTGTTTGAGCTTGACTTTGGCTGCAGTTGAATCAATGTCTTACTAAAAAACTGCAGTGTATGTATTTGATTTAAATTAGATCTAGCATGTTTTTCAAATTCTATGGAGATTAGTTTTGCATACCAAAATATTTTATCGTAAAAAAATCCCAAAATAGAGAGTTATCTATCTTTCGATACAGTTATCTTTTTTGTGTATTATGGGTATTCATTGATCAACCAATAGAATTCAAGTCACATGCTCTGAGCCAATCAGTAATGCTTATTTTGTTGTGTGCTATCCTAACCAAGTGTGCCCTTTTATTTTTCTAACCATGTGACTGTGTAGGTGGGACATCTACCGTGGGAGGAAGGAGCTCTGGAGGTAAGGGAATTCTAACCAAACTTACAAATATTTTTATTGGTAAAACTTTACCCCTACGCAGGCTTAGCGTAATATGAGTAGCCTTAATAGACAATGTAGATTAGAATCAGATTGCACAGAATATGCAGTCTGATCTTTTAGCTACTCTGTCTGCTACTTTGTAACATATTCTGGCTATAACAAGTTTTGAATCCCAATATTTTGGCTTTGTTTTATTTTTCATAATTCATCTTAAACATACCTATTTAACCCTTTACCACACAGTCCCATGTTTTAACAACCCGTTGAAGAAAGGCTTTTAAAAACATTACGGGAAATGGAGAAAATGCTGGTAACCATCATCTCCTTTCCCTGCCATGTTTTCTACCCGATTATAGACAAAAACCACTATTTGACACATATTTAATTTGTCATCTGCAAATGCTTTCAATTTGGACCAGTCTTAAATTTATCATGTGGTAAAGAGTTAAAGAGAAATTTTCCAGGTTGGCTGCTGAGAATTTGTTTCAGGGGTTCATGAGTTAATCTCTGACTCTAATAGATGAATAGAAAAATCCCAATTATTGTGATTTCAAATCTTTTTGGCCAAAATATTCAGTGACAGTATTGTACACTGTTGTCCAAAGATAGGTCTACACAATCTATATCAAGTCAGATACTATCGCAAAAGTTGTCTGTTTTGTTCGAAGGTTTAACAGTCTTCAAAATTTTAATGTTATGCTTAATCATCAAGTTACTTTTTTTTAACTCTTTACCAAACAACATAAATGTAAGTTAGTTCAACTTCATGTTGTAAACATGAAGTTAACCCTTTCCCAAACGATGAATTTTAGACTGGTCCAAATTGAAAGAGTTTGCAGACAACAATTTTAAATTTGATGAAAATGACAGAAAGTTCTCCAAAAGGGTAGAAAACACTGTGGGAGAAGGAGAAATTGCTCATTACGAGCAATTTCTCCTTTTCCCACAGTGTTTTCAAAAGACTTGTACTGCAGACACTTGAAAACCAGGGCTTGTTTGGGAAAGGGTTAAATGTGGCTGAACTAATTAATTTTGACTTTGAAAAAATAGAAAACATGATGGAAAAGGGAGAAAATGCATCATGCTGGTCACCAACATTTTCTCAGTGTTCTCAGAAATCTTACTCCTCAGGGTAGAGAAAACATGGGATCATTCAGTAAAGAGTTTATGCACATTATTTTATTTCTGTCCATAGTTACATTGACTATGTCATTGTTTAGTCACCTTTGATATGATACTTGGTTTCCAGTGTTTGTTTGGGGTTTTTTCTGTATCCATATATGAAGGCCTTATGGAGAGTTTCTACCTTCACCGAGGATTTAAACCATGCTCTGTGAAAAGGAGCTTAATGCATCTGCAAAAGGTATCAATCCATTTCAATCTCGGCAGTCTAGACAGGCTGACTTGGCTCCAGACTTTTTGCTATTTGTAAATTTCCTGCATGTCAAAGAACAATTCTACCTCTCGATCCAGTCGGTTGTTGGACATAATGGATTTTACGGATCCGTAATTATTTGAGGGCTTCCTTAGTATAATGCATTATGGAGATGCACTAAACCCTCTTTTCACAGTGCATGAATCATTTTGGCTGTGACCTAAAATTTAAGAGCTTGTCTTGCTTTTAAGGAGGAATGCCCTCTCTTTCCAAAGGTTTGTGTTGCTTAACCCTTTCCCAAACGACAAATTTTGGACTGGTCCAAATTGCAGATGACAATTTTAAATTTGATGAAAATGGCAGAAAGTTCTCAAAAAGGGTAGAAAACACTGGGAAAAGGAGAAATTGCTCATTACGAGCAATTTCTCCTTTTCCCACAGTGTTTTCAAAAGACTTGTAGTGCAAACATGTGAAAACCCAGGCTTGTTGGGAAAGGGTTAACTCTATACCAGATGAAAAAATTGTAGACTTTTTCAAATTGAAAGCATTTGAAGGTGACAAATTAATTGTGGCCTAAGTTGTGATATTTTTCTATGAAAGGGTAGAAAACATTGTGGAAAAGGAAGAAAATGCTTATAACCAGCATTTTCTCCTGTACCAAGAGTGTTTTCAAAGGCCTTCTTCCTCAGAGTCATCAAAACACAGGATTGTTTGGTAAAAGATGAAAGGAATTTTGTTGTAATTTTTCCAAGATTGCTTTGGGAGGGATTTCATGCTTTCATTGTGTTTCGCCTGAAAAAATGTTTGGGGTTACTTGTCAGTAACTTCCTGCTTCATATTGCAAAGCTTTCAGTATCTTATGCAGAATATTAATCCATTAAGCACAGAATAAATGGAAGGGAACAAACTCTGTTGAGAAAACAAGAAAATGTGATTTCAATACTTTTTAGACAGAATATAAGTCTAACCATGCTAATATAGATCCAAGATGACACTGAGCTTTGCTCTTTATATTTGCACAGACATTATTTGAAGACATTATTTTTGATTATGGATGGTTAACGTAAGTGCAGTTAATTCTTTACCACGCGACAAAAATGTAGACTTGTCCAAATTGAAAGCATTTGCAGATGACAATTTAAATGTTGTTCAAGTGATGGAATTTGTCATTGATAGGGTAGAAAACGTTGTGGGAAAAGAAGAAATGCCGGTTACCAGCATTTTCTCCTTTTCCAACAATGGCCAAGCCCCCATAGCTCATTCGGTAGCATACAGGACTTGAGGACAGGAGGTCGCTGGTTCGATCCCCGGCTTGGCCAGTTTCTTTCCGAGGATTGATGATAGTCATCGCGACAGGATTCATTCCTCTCTCACCACTGACCATTGTTTCGACGATGGTTAAGTGGGAAAGCAGCCAGTGGCTTGGAAAGAATATTGTGCGGAGTAGTGGTAAATGAAACTCCAGGAAAGCATGGATAGGTGCACTGGCTGCCGTGATATAACTGAAATAATGTTGAAAACGGCATTAAACACCATACAATCAATTAATCAATTTTCCAACAATGTTTTCAAAAGGCTTCTTGCTCAGGGTCGTTAAAACTCGGGATTGTGTGGTAAAGAGTTAAGGTGCATGATTACTTATACAACCCTTGTTTCAAAAGCCATCTTCTTCAGGGTTGTTAAAACTCAAAATTGTGTGGCAAAGGGTTAACTGGGAGACCAAGAACATTCATTATAAATCTTTAATTTTGTACCACACAATCCCGATTTTTAACGACCCTGAGAGAAGAAGCCACTTAAAAAACAATGTTGGGAAAGGAGAAAATGCTGATAGCAAGCATTTTCTCCATTTCCCACAATGTTTTCTACTCTTTCAATGATGACGCCCACATGTGGACAAGTCTAAATGTTTTTTGTGTGGTTAAGGATTAGACCTTAATTGTAGCTCAAGAAACCTTTCTCCTGGACAAAAATATGGGTAATGCCAACAAAAAATCATCAAAATTTTTCATTTTGGAATGAAGATGATTTACATGTTTTTTTTATGTTATCTGAAAATCTAGATGGAATCAACAGTATGTCCACAAGTTCTAGAAGGGGTATGATAAGCATTCAGTGCAACATGATGTTTATGAAGTCTATATGCTTTCCTCTCCTCACTAGGGATTATAAAGAAGGAAAATGGTTGTTCTGTCAATTGTAAAATCATAAAGCAAACATTTATAGAATTTGCTTAACTAGAAATTTGATTTGGAAAAGGGGAGAAAACATCGTGGGAAAGGGGGAAAATGCAGGTTACCAGCGTTTTCTCCTTTTCCCACAATGTTTTATACCCTTTCTTTCTCGGGTCGTTAAAAGTCAGGATTATGTGGTAAAGAGTTAACACTTCTTGACATGAAAAAGTGTTATTTTCATATGAGCCATGCTCCGTTAAAAGGGGCTTAATGCATCTGCGAAAAGTATTGACCCACGTCAGCCTGCGCAGTCCACGTAGACCTGGGCTGAAACTTTTCGCTATTAGTCAATTTTCTGTATGTCAATGGACCAGTCCACCTTATCCACCTTATGTTACAGTTGGTTGTTAGACATAATGAATGAATATTATGGTTCCATGATCATGTGATGTCTTGCTTGGTATGATGCATCACAGATACATTAAGCCCCCTTGTGCCAGAGCGTATCTCATATATATTTATATATACCTCATGTATCATAGATGTAAGGAACCTTGATTTTGAGAGTACCTTTGTTTTACTGCCAATAAGGGAATCTTGTACACTTTAGAAGCAGTTTTACTTTTACAAAATGTTCTCAAAGTAATTTGTTGCAAGACCTGAAAAATTAGTTGTGTCTTGTAACATGTTAGTACAGAAAAAATACAACTTTGGCATACCTTTGCCATATTCTGAATATATCTTTTGTATAGTAGATATTTAGGAAATTCTGAATTTCTACATTTACATTGTCTGACCATTTTCCTTCTTACGTTATTTCTTATTTAAATGGGAACAACATTGTATGTTACAGAACAGTAATGATAAATCCAGGTATCATTTTACTACATACATGTAGTAGCTACCTTGGTGTACCACAAGGGGTGTTTTGTGAAGAAATTTTGATCTCTTTGATAGTGCATGAAAATCATGAAAACAACAAATATTTTCTGAAAAGCTTTATGTTACGCTATCTGTTTAGAAATGTTTACAAAGTAATGTGAATGTTCAGATAAAATAATTTCTACAGTGATTTTTCTTTTGAATCTTCAAATATCCCAAACACATGTTACAGTGTTCTCATTCTTATTTTTAACTTCAGTAAATCTGCTGGTATACATCAGTACTGTTCCTTGTATGTTACAGTTGTATCAAGTGGGAAGTTGTATCCATATTCACCAACAACTCTGAATGCATCAAATCAGGGTCCACATTCACCAACCATTCTAATGAACATTGTTTGTCTTATTCTCCAAGATTTTCTAAATGTGAAAGCAACACAACTTCTGATTGGCTAAACCAAATGGTTTGGCCAATCAGAAGTTGTATTACTTTCACATTTAGAAAATTCTGGAGAACAAGACCAAGAACATTTTTGAGAATGGTTGGTGAATACGGACCCTGATTTCAATATTCCATGATACACATTCTGATAGGCTAAGACAAAGGTCTCAGCTGATCAGATCCCCTGTTTTGAAAGGTAAATGAAGAGAATTTAGAATGGTTGGTGAATAGGGATTTTAATGTAATCGGATATCTAAGTGTATTTGGGGTTATGTAGAGGAAGTGAAGCTGTATGTTATACATATACCGGTATATACATTTCCAGCAGGTGCTGAAAGGGACAGTGCTGTTCCTCTAATATCTCCTGTTTACTGTGGTAACCTTTTACCAAATGACAAAATTTTAGACTGGTCCAAATTGAAAGCATTTGCAGACAACAAATTAAATGTGACTCAAAAATTGAAATTTGCCTTTGGAAGGGAAGAAAACATTGTGGGAAAAGAAGAAAATGCTGGTCACCAGCATTTTCTTCTTTTCCTACAGTGTTTTCAAAAGGCCTTTTTCCCAGGGTCGTGAAAACCCAGGATTGTTTGGTAAAGGGTTAATATCTATTATATATTTTTTCTTTTAATATTTGACAATATTCTGAAGACTTCTTGTTTAACCCTGTATCGCACAATGCTGACTTTTAATGACACTCAGAAAGAGGCCTTTTGAAAACATTTTGGGAAAAGGAGAAAATGCTGAAAAAATGCACCATTTGAGCCACGCAAAAATTGTCGTCTGCAAATGCTTTCGATTTGGACAAGGCTAAAATTTTGTCGTTGTCTGGTAAAGGGTTAATTTGTTCATTATGACTATTTGCTTCAAGGTTTGATCTCATTTAGAGGATGTCAACCTGTATTACTGGTAACAACAATAATACACACAAAAAAAGTATTGAACCTGAAGGATAAAACTAATTATTCTCCTTTATGCTATTTTCTTTTGCATTCTTCACTGTCCTGCCTACAGTGATCTGGTGAAATGCTCATTTTGCTCTGAATTTGTTTGCTGAAATAAGTCATTTGGCTTTGAATGAAGAAAAAGTTGTAGGTCTTGACATATCGTAGTCTTTATACCGTAACTTTATTCATATCATTATTTTGATCATATTTATTCTAACCCTTTACCAGACAACAAAATTGAAAGCATTTGTAGACAATTTCAATGTGGCTCACATGGTGCAATTTTTCTTTGATACGGTAGAAAAAATTGTGGGAAAAGGAGAAAATGCTGGTTACAAGGTTTTCAAAAGGCTTCTTTCCCAGGGTCATTAAAAGGCAGCATTGTGTGGTAAATGGTTAAGAAAGCTTTAACATCTACAGGTTCAGGTTGGAAAGTGCTCCATTTTTCTTTGGGTCTCTATGGTAACTTGGTTCTTTCTTACTCACAGCATGCGGGATGAGGGTGAAACTCACGTCATGGACTGCTGTATCATGCTGCAATTTTTTCTCGTGGTAGATGTAGCTCATAAATTTTTTTTTTTTTTATGAATGCAGCCTTTTAACTCTTTACCACACAATCCCGACTTTTAACAATCCTGAGAAAGAAGCCATCTGAAAAAATTGTGGGAAAAGGAGAAAATGCTGCCAGCATTTTCTCCTTTTCCCACAATGTTTTCTTGTCTTCCCAAAACAAATTTCAGTTTTTGAGTTATATTTATTTTGTCGTCTGCAAATGCTTTCAGTCTGGACTAGTGTAAAAATTTGTCGTTTGGTAAAGAGTTAAGCTTATTTAGAACAACTTTGCAAACTTGGTAATGGGGCAAAAAGGATGAAATTACAACCATGTCAGGTTTAGAAGCAACTCAGGAAGCTTATTTTGTTGAGGGCTTTAATTTGAGAAAGGATAATTCCAAAGAACTTTAGATATGTGTATTTTGAATGTCTTGGTGCATAAGATTTACATAATAACTGATTGATTCAAGGTTTAATTTTATAAATTATGGGTACAACATTTGTTGAAAAGACCTTGGGGGGGTTTTTTGCATTTTAAGTTAGAATTCAGAGGTAAAGCACTTTAGTCTTGAAATTATTCCTTTATTCCACTTCTTTTCTCGTCTTCACTCTAAGGGAGTACTTTTCTTCGATTTTGTATAGTTTTATGCCCAGTGATAATATTAAAAGTAAATATGCTTGCTTAAAGCTTTACCAGACTTAAAAACAACTACATGTATCATAGTGTGGCTGTGGCATCAGCAATGAAGAAGCAAACATGCATGGTATAACCAAATATTTTACATTCAGTCTGCTTTTAGGTATTAACCCGCTACCACACAATCCCAAGTTTTAACAAACCTAAGGAAGGAGCCTTTCTAAAACATCATGGGAAAAGGAGAAAATGCTGGCTAGCAGCATTTTCTCCTTTTCCAACAATGTTTTCTACCTATTCCAGGACAAATACTTTTACTTGGACAACATTTGAAATTGTCATCAGATTCTGTAAATTTCTTCAATATGGGCAAGTCTAAAATGTTTACCGTGTGGTAAAGGGTAAAGTTATTGATGTACCATTTCTGACATTACAATACATTTTTGTCACAGAAGACAAAATTTGAAATCAAAGAAAGAGATACATGTACAAACCATTTAATATGAATAAATGAAATAATAATTACTTTTTTATCCAAATGCACAGAAGTTAAAAATGCTTTAGGTAGAATATCTAAAAAGAGAAATGGACGGTGTAGATCCAAGTTCAGTTGATCTGCTCTATCTTTTTTTTTTTAAAAAAGGGGGGAATGTGCAGAGGGCTTTAAAGGTTTAGTCCTACAAATGTACTGGTATTGTTGTTTTTGACTTTCAAGCCAAAAAGAAAATAAGAAAGTCTTGCCTGGATGGAATTGTAAGTACTTTTGAAAATGTGCCTATTATACATAAGATTATTTCTTTCTCTCTCTTTGAACTCTGTACATTTTGTAGGATTTGTTTCAAGATTTTCAGGAAAATGAACAAAATGAAAATCAAGTGCCTAGGTTTGTATTTACATGGTAAAAAGGGGTATATTATGTATCATTTTAACACTTTGTATGCACAGGACATTGAAATTAAGTTACAAATGAGAGACAGTCTGGTAAAAGGAGGTTTGATGCATCTCCATAATGCATTAACCCTTTACCACATGATCCCAACTTTTAACGACCCTGAGGACAAAGCCTTTTGAAAACATTGTGGGAAAAGGAGAAAATGCTGGTTACCAGCATTTTCTCCTTTTCCCACAATGTTTTCTACCATATCCAATACATAAATCACCATTTAAGCTACACTTAATTTGTCGTCTGCAAATGCTTTCAATATCCTGTCTAAAATTTTGCCTTTTGCTAAATAGTTATATCACACAAGTCATTACATAATTATTGATCCATTAAATCCATTTTGTGCAGCAGCTGTCAGAATCATGAGCTAGTAATGGTCCATGGACATTCAGAAAATTTACAAATCGCATAGATTTTCAACCTGTGTCAGCCTGAATGAACTGTTCAGGGTGATATGGGCTGATACTTTCTTGCAGATGCATTAAGCCCCATTTCACAGAGCATGGCCCATATACTTCATAGGTTTATTGACTTGGTCTTTGAAAAATACAGAATGAAATTTCAAAGGCAGTAGTTTCTTTCAGTAGCATGATAAAAAAAGAAAATATCATGAAAAAAAAAAAAAAAAATGTAATCAAATACAGAAGTATGATTTATTGTCATTCCAAATCTTTGAAAATTTTTTGAAACATTTAACATAATGATTAATTGGGAAAAAACATACTTTTACAGGTTCCTAAGGTGATTTGATTTCTTAACAACTATCACTTGTTCACTGTCACACCAGTTGTTGTCCATTTCAGTATTTTTTTTTTTTTTTCAATATTATTTTTGTTGAACATGTACAAATACCAATTTTATAATGTATAATGCTATGTTTATAATGATAATCTATTTTGCAATTATTTCTCAATTTTGTGTTAATTAAATTCATGCATATTATAATCATAGAGTGCTTCATTGTAATTTGATGATGGGCAATCAACATAATTCAATTTTATATTTTCATTGATTAGGTTTACTGATATACATGTAATTGTTTGAATGTTTGAAGCCTTAGAATACTAGTCATAACTATACATATAGTTGCCCTTGCATGCAGTGTAGATCAAGATCAGACTGCACAGAATATGCAGCCTAATCGTGATCTGCTCTGTCTGATATTTTGATATTCTTTTTACCCTTTACCGCACAATGCCAACTTTTTAATGACCCTGGGAGAGAAGCCTTTTGAAAACATTGTTGGAAAAGAAGAAAATGCTGGTAACCAGCATTTTCTTCTTCTCCCACAAATATTTTTCTACCCAGCAAAGAAAAATTACTCCATTTGAGATACACTGAAATTTATTTCTGCAAATGCTTTCGATTGGACAGACTAAAATTTTGTCCTCTGGTAAATGGTTAAACAACAGCCTTGTCTTTTGCAACATGAAAGGGAATGTCCATTCCATGTAGTCTGCACTGTAAGGTTTTAAAACGTTCGAGTGATAAAAAAAGTAGAATGGACATTTCCAACCCACACAAAATATGCCATTATCACAATCAAATGGTTTATATTACAGAACACACATACCAGTATATCATAAAGGTAAGACAGGGTAAATCCAAGATCAGACAGAACATTTTCTACAGTTTGATCTTGATCTACCCCGTCTGCAAAGTTAGCTAATGATGTACTTAGCAGTCAAAGGTTAAGGGATTGCTGCATGTTGGCATGTGCCTATTTTGGTTGAGGTTTTGAATCAGCCTTTTACTTTGAGCATGGCACAGTACTGTAATAGTGTTAACCATTGCCAAATAATCCTTTTTCAAGACATATCCAGTCACTTTAGACACAGCTGGTTTTCTGTTTATCTGCATGTTTCAAGAGTTAACCCTTTACCACACAGTCATAAGTTTTAACAACCTTTAGGTAGAAGCCTTTTGAAAAAAACATTGTGGGAAAAGGAGAAAATGCTGGTAACCAGCATTTTCTCCTTTTCCCAGAATGTTTTCTATCATATCAAAGGTAGATTCCATAATTTGAAGCACATTTCAATTGTCGTCTGCAGATGCTTTCAATTTAAGCAAGTCTACAATTGTCGTGTGGTAAAGAGTTAATAGAGTTAATCAAATGATTAGTCATCAAACTCATTGAATTCTCAAATGTTATTTTTTATTTAACCTCATAGAAGGGCAGTTTTTGTGAACTACTGATCAAAGTACAGGTGCACAGAATGTGTTGTCAGGTGTTTGGATCTATACTGTCTGCTTTCTTTGTGACAGTCTAGCAAGAAATGGCCTTTGAACTTCATATTGTACTACCTGAAAAGATCAACAGTTACTGTCGTTGAACTATTTGGCACTGTAATTACTGAGAAGAACTTGATTCCCATTTATCATATTTACAAACTGTATGCAGTTATTTCATTTCGCAACAGACTTCTTTAGAAAAAAAATATTGTAGCAATATCTCCCTTTACCTCAAATGCAAGTGCAACCTGTTAACAATCAAATTTTTAAAGGAAGCTGGTTCTCTGAACTGTAAACAATGAATTTACTTACATGTATGAGGTTATCAAATATAATCCCATGTTTTTATGACCATGAGGAAGGAACTTTTGAAAACAATTTGGAAAAAAGGGAGAAAATGCTTTTAACCAGTATTTTTACCATTTCCAACAATGTTGTCTACTCTATCATAAAAAAGAAATAAACAATCAATTGCACCACACTTAATGTGTTGTCTGCAACTGCTTGCAATCAGGACAAATCTACAGTTTTGTCATCTGATAGAGAGTTATTCAGACTTTAAAATAGTTCTGTTGGCAGGGCATAATTATTAACTCATTACCGCTCGTCCGACATGTAGACTTGTCCGAACTGAAAGTATTTTCAGATGACAATTTAAATGTGGCTCAAATAATGGAATTTGTCCCCAATCAGGTAAAAAAGATTGTGGGAAAAGGAGAAAGTGCTGGTTACCAGCATTTTCTCCTTTTTCCACAATGTTTTCAAAAGGCCTCTTCCTCAGGGTCATTAAAACTTGGGATAGTGTGGTAAAGGGTTAAGCAGAATGACTTTCTGCATGCTTATATATTTATGGTCACTAAATGCATTCAGAACACAGCAATGAACTGTAAATTTTCTTTCCTACAGCATCACTAGCTGCAGATGCTGCAAAGGGTGGTAAAGATGGCAAGAAGAAGCCAGGAAAAGATGGTGGGAGAAAGCCAACACCTGGGGAAGATGTATGACTGCTGTTTTTTGTTGGGTTTTATTTTTTAACAAAAAAAATGAACATTTATTCATTTAGCTGTGAATGGGTTTAACTCTTTACCAAATGACAACATTTTAAGTTTGTCCGAAATCAAACCATTTACAAATGACAAATGTGGCCCCAATGATGGAACTTGTCTTTAGGGTAGAAAACATTTTGAAAAAAGAAGAAAATGTTGGATACCAGGATTTTCTGCTTCACCAAAAATGTTTTCAGAAGCATTCTCCTGAATTTGTCATTTGCAGACGACAAATCAAATTTGGCCAAAATGATGAAAATTGTCTTTAGGGTAGAAAACATTTTGAGAAAATAAGAAAATGCTGATTACCAGCATTTTCTCCTATTCCCAAAATGTTTTCAAAAGCCGCCTACCTGAAGGTCTTTGAAATTTGGGATTGTGTGGTAAAGGGTTACCATAGAGAAAATATACACTTCTGTTGACTAAATACATATCCAAATTTTCAAGATAGAACAAACAATGCAGATTCAAGATCAGACTGCATGCTCCAGTAAGAGATACTGGAATATGACAATTGAAACTCTTCTGTGGCTCAATATGAAGTAAAATAATGAAAAGAAGAGGCAATTGCCTCTTTTTAGCTCACCTGAGCACAATGTGCTCAAGGTGAGCTATTGTGATCGCCCTATGTCCGGCGTCCGTTGTCCATCAACAATTTCTTTAAACATCTTCTTCTCCTAAACCACTGGGCCAATCTTGATGAAACTTTGCAGGGATGAAGCTCTACCAAAGTTGTTCAAAGAATTGTTGCAATGGCAACAAAAAGGAAAAAAATGCAAAATCTTTGAAAATATTTGAAAATCTTCTTCTCTGAAAGTAGAAGGTGCAGAGCTTTGATACTTGGTATTTAGCATCTCCTAGTGGACCTCTACTAAGTTTGTTCATATGATGCCCCTTGGGTCAAAACTGGCCCCGCCCCAGGGGTCACAAGCTCGAGCATAGTAACAAAGAAGGAAAACTTTAAAAATCTTTTTCTCTAAAACTTGAAGGCGTAGAGCTTTGATATGTGGTATGTAGCATTTCCTAGTGGACCTCTACCAAGTTTGTTCATATGATACCCCTGGGGCCAAAACTGGCCCCGCCCCTGGGGTCACAAGTTCGAACATAGGAACAAAGAAGGAAAACTTTAAAAATCTTCTTCTCTGAAACAGGAAGGCATGGAGCTTTGATATTTAGTATGAAGCATCTTCTAGTGGACCTCTACCAAGTTAGTTCATATTATGCCCTAGGGGTCAAAACTGGCCCTGCCCCGGGGGTCAAAAGTTCGAACATGGGAACAAAGAAGGAAAACTTTAAAAATCTTCTTCCCTGAAACTGGAAGGCGTAGAGCTTTGATATTTGGTATGTAGCATCTCCTAGTAGGCCTCTACCAAGTTTGTTCATATGATGCCCCTAGGGTCAAAACTTGCCCAGCCCCTGGGGTCACAAGTTCAAACATAGGAACAAAGAAGGAAAACTTTAAAAATCTTCTTCTCTAAAACAGGAAGGTGTGGAGCTTTGATATTTGGTATGAAGCATCTTCTAGTGGACCTCTACCAAGTTTGTTCATATTATGCCCTAGGGGTCAAAACTGGCCCTGCCCCGAGGGTCACAAGTTCGAACATAGGAACAAAGAAGGAAAACTTTAAATTGCTTTTTCTCTTAAACGGGAAGGTGCAGAGCTTTGATATTTGCTATGTAGCATCTCCTTGTGGACCTCTACCAAGTTTGTTCCAAGGATGCTGCTTGGGTCAAAACTGGCCCAGCCCCTGGGGTCACAAGTTCAAACATAGGAACAAAGAAGGAAAACTTTAAAATTCTTCTTTGAAACTGGAAGGCGTAGAGCTTTGATATTTGGTATGTAGTGATTCTCTTCTAAGTTTGTTTGCTCATCTAAGCACAATAAGTTCATTGAGTTCAAAATTGGGTCATCTTGGGTCATAAACTAGGTCACTAGGTCAAATTAAAGAAATACCTTGTTGGCACTCTCGAGGCCACATTATTTGCTCAATTGCCTTGAAAATTGGTCAGAAAGTTTGTCTTTATAAAATCTCACATAAGTCTGAATTTGGGTCAACTGGGGTCATAAACTAGGTCACTGGGTCAAATTAAAGAAATACCTTGTTTGCACTCTGGAGGCTACATTTATTGCTGAAATGACCTGAAATTTGGCCAGAATGTTTGTCTTGATGAAATATCAGATGAGTTCGGATTTGGCTCACCTGGAACCATAAACTAGGTCACTAGGTCAAATTAAAGAAATACCTTGTGGGCACTCTAGAGGCCACATTATTTGCTCAATTGCCTTGAAAATTGGTCAGAATGTTTGTCTTTATAAAATCTCACATGAGTCTGAATTTGGGTCAACTGGGGTCATAAACTAGGTTACTTGGTCAATTTAAAGAAATAGCTAGTGGGCACTCTAGAGGCCACATTTATTATTCAGTTGATTTGAAAATTGATTAAAATGTTTCTTTTGATAAAGTCCAAGACCAGTTCAAATTTGGGTCACCTGGGGTCATAATCTAGGTCACTAGGTCAAATTAAAGAAATACCTTTAGGGCACTGTAGAGGCCACATTTTTTGCTCAGTTGACTTGAAAATTGGTCAGAATGTTTGTCTTTGTGAAATATGAGTTTGAAATTGGGTCACCTGGGATCATAAACTAGGTCACTTGGTCAAATTAAAGAAATACCTTTAAGGCACTCTACTCAGGTGAGCGATCCAGGGCCATCATGGCCCTCTTGTTTCTCACTGTTTTTCATTTTGTTGAAAAGTAGTATTGGGCTTTTGGGTAACCCTTATGAAAATATTAAATTTCCAAATAGCACAAGAAAAGAATCATTCTCTACTGCATTAGTTTGCTATGGTATGAATCAAGGCCCTGAGGTATTAATTATCAGTGGCAATGCTTGTTAATAGTGGTTTCATAAATGTTGGAGCAAATATGCTAGCAGGGGCCCGCCGAGTTGGGGCCTGCTAAATAAACTTGTTTACATTTTTGACCAGTCGCAAATTACCATCTATTCATTCCAAGAATTAGGTCAAAAGCCAGCGCATTCAGCTACGCTGAAAAAGGAGTTAAACATCATTCAAACAAACATACAGATTTTTAAATAGCATGTACAGTAGTGGGTTCATGTATTTTCAGGTCCCTGATAGCCCAGATTTCATCAATCCACTGACAGAAGGAGCTGATTTTATGGATGGACAACTGTGGGTGGCTGGCAATAGGGTGCTGATTAACTTAAATCTTGCCCGTAAGTTTTTGTTCTAATATTAACCCTTAGGCTGCTAAGCGAGACTCACTGACCTTTTGCGGACAGTGTAGATGAAAAAGTGCAGTTGATCTTGGATTTACACTCGATAAAGGAGATTTTTTTCTCCATAAAATAAGTTTGAAATACCATTATTCCATTTTTACTATCAGCTTGAAAGTTTTCATTTAAGTTACTGAGCAGATTAAGAGTTATCTTAATCGCATGCAGTTATATATAACCTGGTTGAACTCTTTACCACATGACAGAAATGTAGACTTGTCCAAATTAAAAACAGTTTCAGACAACAATTCAAGTGTGGCTCAACCGATGGAATTTCATAGGGTAGAAAACATAATGGGAAAAAAGGGAAATGCAGGTTACCAGCATTTTCTCCTTTCCCCAATATGTTTTCAAGAGGCTTGTTTCTCAGGGTCCTTAAAACTCAGGATTGTGTGGCAAAGGGTTAATCAACTATATAAAAAGTTTCAAAAGAAGGCAAGTATTCTAAAATCTACCTATACTTTGCCAGCTCCTGTCCTAGGCAAGCATAATGTCCCTTGGGTGCTTACTTAATTTTTTACCAAACAAATAAACTTTTGACTCATCCATGCGGAAAAAACAGATGACTCAAGACATGAAATTTGAAAGGGTAGAAGACAATGTGGGAAAAGAAGATAATGCTGGTTACCAGAATTTTTTCCTTTTCCCACAATGTTTTCGAAAGTCTTCACTATCAGAGTCGTTAAAAGTTGGGAATGCATTGTACCAAGCATGGATCCATTTACGTATAAACTAGGTTACCGGTATCATGAGGTAGAGTGCTCCTTTGAAATGCAGAAAATTTATCAGTTGCAAAAAGTTTTGAATGAGATCATTCTGCACTGACTATGCAGGCAGACCTAGGTGGTTACGTTTTTTGCAGATACCCTAAAACCCATTTCACAAAGCATGACTCAGTGATAGTTTAATCTCAGGTCTGCATCCTCCAACCCTTCTTCGAAACGTTCTTAGTCTTATTCTCCAGCATTTTCTAAATTTGAAAGCAACACAACCATTTGGTTCAGCCAATCAGAAGTTGAGTTACTGTCAAATTTAGAAAATCTTGAAGAGATACTGAGAATATTGTTAACAATAATATTATTATTGTTGGTTAATATGGACCTTGGTCTATGTTGAGGTATGATGAATGAAGTAGATTTAATCAAATGATTTAATCCTTTACCAAGTGTATCAGTGTTTCAATGACCCTGTGGAAAAAGGCTTTTGAAAACATTGTGGGACAAGGATAAAATGCGTGTAACCACACATCGAACTGATGTGAATACTATCTGGAATAATTAGGTTGTGTTATTGATCAATGATCATGTGACATTCCCACAAACTTTTGTGAAATTCTGGGGAGAAATCTGAAAATACCCGTGGAGGCCAATTAACCCTTTCCCAAACAAGCCCGGTTTTCACATGTCTGCAGTACAAGTCTTGTGAAAACACTGTGGGAAAAGGAGAAATTGCTCGTAACGAGCAATTTCTCCTTTTCCCACAGTGTTTTCTACCCTTTTTGAGACCTTTCTGCCATTTTCATTAAATTTAAAATTGTTGTCTGCAAACTCTTTCAGTTTGGACCAGTCCAAAATTTGTCGTTTGGGGAAGGGTTAAGGAAATGCCTCTTTAATTTGTTTTTTCCTTACATTCGTCTGTCTTCTTTACTGATGGTCAGCTTTGCCAATCTGAATTCAGTGATAAAACATGTTTGAAGTTTGGTGAGATTATCAAAGTCTGAAAAGTTATCTTAAAGACAGACTGGTTGCTTGAAAGAGGTGGTCACTTAGATGGTTTTACAATATTCTTTTTCAGGAAATAAGATTGGAGAGGCTGGATTAGAAGCTCTACTGAAGGCTGTACAGTATCAGACCACCTTGTCAATGGACAGCAAAGTCTCTATGAATGGCACTGGCTTGATGAGGCTCTTGATCACGGTAGGTGTGGCTCCCAAAGGTCTTATACCTCTATCAAACAATTCCGTGTTTTAACCCTTTGCCTTACAATCCCGAGTTTTCACGACCCTAGGGAATAAAAATTTTGAAAACTTTGTGGTAACCAGCATTTTCTCCTTTTCTCACAATGTTTTCTACCCTAACGAAGAAAGAAATCATCATTTTAGCAAGATTTGATTTGTTGTCTGCAAATGCTTTCAATTTGGACAAGTTTAAAATTTTGTTTGGTAAAGAGTTAATGACCCTAAACCAGAGGGAAAAGGTTTTGAAAACACTGTGGGAATAGGAAAAAATGCTGGTAACCAATCTACCCATTTAGAAACAACTCTCATTTGTGGTTAGCACAAGTTTTCAATATCGATGATCCTGAAAATTTTGTGAGTGGTAGAGGGTTAATCCATTAAGTGCCTTTCACAATTTTTGCGGCCAGGATAGATTGGAATCAGACTGCAGGAAATATGCAGTTTGATGTTTGATCTACACTGTCTGCCTTGCTGAAACACCATAAACAAAAAGTTAATAAGTTTTACCACAGAACTAATTATTTGCCTTTTATTTCTTGACTGAAAATGTCTCTTGGCTTTATTCAGGTCTCTAATGGTTAACATATTATCACAAGCAGCAGACTGCCTTTGAAAAAATTTAGGGCAAAACGAAGCTTGACCCCTGGTCACAATTATTAGCTCAGCTGTTTTCGAAGAAAAGTTCAAGAGTTATTGTTTCAGTCCTGGCATTTATATTATCATGTGGGTCATCATGCAAAACTTTTGGCGTTTTATATTGTTACTGAAGATATTAATTTCAAACTTGAACAAGTTGTTAACTATCAAAAGGGAAACCCATATTACAGAGGCAAGCAGACATCAAAGTATTTTAGACACAGTTATGTCCCTTTTTCAACCTAGCATTTAAAAAACTATGACATTTTATAAAATCTCTGTTATTGCTGAAGATATTTATTTTTAACTTTGTCAATTTGTAAACTATCAAAAGGGGAACCCATACAAGAGTAGGTAATCATCAAAGTATTTGATAGTTATGCCTTTTGGTCAACTTGGAATTTTCACTTGGGTCCTGTGCGGCTCAGTGGTAAAGCGTGGGACTCATAACCTAGAGGCCCCGGGTTCGAGCCCAACCCGATCCGCTGGGTTTTTCGTGGGTGTGTCCTTGGGCAAGACACTTCAGAGCCCTAGCCTAGTACTGGTAAAGCCCGGGAAATACATGGATATGTGAGCTGTCGCCTTGATATGACTGATAAAACACCATTCAATCAATCATTAATGAATTTTCACTGAAAATCAAGCAACTGCAGCCGGTGCTCATTTTGTTTTGACCACTTCTGTTTGTGAAAACGTTACTGATGGAAACCACCATTTTCTCTGTTTCCAAAAATGTGAGGTTGTTTTTGTTGCTTTAGGCTGCTCTTGTAGATAAATTAGATATAGATCATACTGTAGAGAAGTGCAGTCTGATCTTTGATCTGAAGTTCCCTGTCTTCGAATTAGTAATTTCGATAAAACAGGCTTTTTTTTCTGAAAATGTCCATTTTGTCACTGTTATTACTTTCTTATAAGCTAGCTCGCTGTGTCTCTCTCTCTCTCTCTCTCTGTCTCACACACACACACACACTATTCCGCTAAAAAATACAAAATTGTATTGATTGTATGGTGTTTAACACCGTTTTCAACATTATTTCAGTTATATTGCAGCGGCCAGTGCACCTATCCATGCTTTCCTGGAGTTTCTTTTACCAGTGCTCCACACAATATTCTTTCCAAGCCACTGGCTGCTTTCCCACATAAACATCATCGAAACAATGGTCAGGGGTAAGAGAGGAATGAATCCTGTCGCAATGACTATCACCAATCCTCGGAAAGAAATTGGCCAAGTCGGGGATCGAACCAGTGACCTCCTGTACTCAAGTCCTGTACACTATCCACAGAGCTACAGGGGCTTGGCTAAAAATATAAAATAAAATAAAAATGTAGCTTTGATTTCTAAAGTTTAGAACTAATGAAAACTGAATTTTGATTTCAGAAAAATGTAACTTCAAACAGTGACGTGGTTCAAAAGCTGACAGACATCATGTTACCTAAAGATCCCTTCTATAAACCACCGCCTCAGACTCCAGAAGTACATGAATCGTGAGAAAAGTGGAACAAAACTGTACCCTTTACCTAGAATTTCATGTTTTAACAACCCTGGTGGAAAAAAGCTTTCTAAAACATTGTGGGAAAAGGGGAAAAAACTGGTAACCAGCATTTTCTCCTTTTCCAGCAATGTTTTCTTTCCTTTCAGAGAAAAAATCTCATCACTCTAAACAACATTTTACTTGTCTGCACATGCTTTTGATTTGGACATGTCTAAAATTTTGTTGTGTAGTACACAGACAGACCATTGGGATTCCAGCCAGGAAAAAAACAATGTTATGGAAGCAGTAGTGGTATATTAACCCTTTGCCTCACAGAGCCAACTTTTATCGAAACTGAGGTAGACGGCTTTTGAAAACATAGTAGGAAAAGGAAAAAATGCTGGTAACCAGCATTGTCTTCTTTTCCTACACCATTTTCTACACTTTCAAAGACAATTTTCATCTTTTGAGACACATATGTCTTCTACAAATGTTTTAAATTTGGACTAGCCTAAAATTATGTTGTCTGGTAAAGAGATAATGAATGTTTTAATTGAATTGAACCAGATTTACCAGACTTTAAGTTAGGGCTTTTCTGCTGTGAAAGTGTTAATTTGCAGATGACAGGCTACATGTGACTCAAATAATGAGAGTTGTCATTGAAGGGTTACTTGTATGTTCTCATTTTTCACACAATGTTTTCAAAAGCTTTTCCGTGGTTGTGAAACTGTACGTCATTTTAGGATCCTTTTTGCAATTTTTTTTTTAAACTTATCCCTAAGTTCTGCATGGCTATAAAAGTTGACTGCATGACTTAATTATTTGAATTGAAACATTTTAAAAAAATAAAAGAGAGAGAAAATGTAAGTTCTTTGATGCAATTTATGATGCCTCACCGATAAAGGTTTTTTTTTTTTTGGCCTATGGCCAAACAAAAAAAAAAACTGACAGATTTATATAGAAATTCATCAATAAGATTTTAATTTTATGTTTCCCCTGAAAATTTTTAACTTATTATGCTGTGTATGTTATATAGATTACATTGAATTGTAAAAGAAAAAATTATATTGAAAAAAGCATAGGCAATTTTCAGCTGAAGTATTTACCAACTTTCTGTGATATTATGATATGATTGTTCATTTAACTTTTAGTCAGACAACAAAATTTTAGACCTGTCCAAACTAAAAGCATTGTTTTTTTTTGCAGAAAACAAATCAAATGTGGCTTAATTGATGGAACTTGTCTTTAAATGGGTGGAAAATATTGAGGGAAAAGGAGAAAATGCTACTTACCAGCATTTTCTCCTTTACCCACAATATTTTCAAGAGCATTTTTTCTCTAGTTCTTTAAACTTTGGGATTGTTTAGTTTCATTTTTTACCATACAACAAAATTTAGATCTTTCCAAATTGAAAGCATTTTGCAAACAACATTTGGTGCAATTGATGAACTTTGTCTCTGAAAAGGTAGAGAACATTGTGGGAAAAAGGAAAAATCCTGGTTACCAGCAGTTTCTCCTTTATCCAAGTTTTTAAGAAAAGCAGGATGGTAAAAACATTGGATTGTTTGGTAAAGTGTTAATTCTACCAAACAACAAAATTTTAAACTTGTCCAAATTGAAAGCATTTGCAGATGACAAATGTGACGGAATGACAGAATTTGTATTTGACATTTTCAAAAGCCTTCCTTTTTAGGGTCGTTAGAACTCGGGGTTGTGTGGTAAAGAGTTTAATTAATTTGTCAAGTTGAATTTACATTACAAGCACATGTACTTGAAACATCTAATGACTTGACAGGACTTTTACAATGTCTGGTCATTGTTTTCCCTCAAGTGTCTAGACTTTATTTGCAGCTGGCATACTGCTTGTTCTGCTCACACTTTTACCCTTTTGCAGACAAGGAAAGTTTTGACCTGTTCATAATGTAAGCCTTTCCAGGCACCAAATTAAATGTGGCTCGAACTGTTGAATATGTTGAAGAGGTAGAAAACAATTTGGAAAAGGAGAAAATGTTGGTAACCAGCATTTTCTCCTTTTCCAAATATGTTTTCAAAAGTCTTCATCTTCAGAGCTGTGAAAATATTAGTTGCTTGACAAAACGCTCAGACCTGGTCACAGATAGGATTGGCCATTGCTTCAGTGTTTTGAGTGCTATGCCATTCTGTTCTGCTGTAACAAACTTAGAAAAACAGTTGCAGGCATCCTAATTTAACCTCTGTTACTGTGTTATTTATGGGCCTACAAAAGGCATCAAATTACTGTACTGTACAAAAACAACTGATAAGGAAAGAGAGGGAAATATAGTTTCCCAACTGTATTGAAAAATATGGGGTAAAAGGAGCCATTGATTATGTCAAGCAATAGCTTCTCTTCACACGATGATTTTTCCAATGCTTTTAACACTAGGGTCTTATCAGGTTGTGCTATAAAAGTATATATTTATTTTGTATGAAAGAAGCAGATGTAACCTGTATTTTGTTTAGTAAGCTATACTGGCAGAAGGACAGAAGAGCTTATATCATGGCATGGTTTCCGCCTTTTAGCTTTTTTCTTCCTTGCTCCATAGAGTCCACATTTGTGGTCAGGTTTTCCTGAAACTTGCACAGCTTCCTTGTATCATCAATAGCTTGAATTTGAAGAAAATCGGACATTTAGTAAGGGAAAAGTAGATATAGTCATTTAACCCTTTACCACACAATGCTGCCTTTAAAGGACACTGAGAAAGAGGCCTTTTGAAAACATTGTGGGAAAAGGAGAAAATGCTGATGACAAGCATTTTCTCCTTTTCCCATATTGTTTTCTGCCCTATAAAAGAAAGATTTCACCATTTGAGCCACATTGAAATTGTTATCTGCAATTGCTTTCAGTTTGGACAAGGCTAAACTTTTTTTCTATCATGGTGCTGAAGGAATAACTGTTTCTTTTACAGTAAGATAAAGTGGTCAGTAGCCGCCAGTAGAGGGATTCAGGCCTTAAAGGGCCTTTTGTGTTTGTTAACCCTTTACCAGATGACAAAATTTCAGACTGGTCCATATTAAAAGCATTTGCAGATGACAAAATTAAGGGTGGTCCAAATGACAAAATGTGTCATTGTGATAGGATAGCAAACATTGTTGGGAAAGGAGAAAATACTGGTTACCAGCATTTTCTCCTTTTCCAACAATGTTTTCAAAAGCTTCCTCACCCAGGGTTGTTAAAAGTTGGCCTAATGTGGTAAAGTGTTAAACTGTCCTTTTTTTTATCATTATCTGCAAATCAGTCCGTCCTTGTTAAAGAAGTTCTTACTCTTCACATGATATGTTGTCGAATGTTGATGTTTAAATGTTTTATAGTTAAATAAAACTGTACTTATGATCGGTATTTTAAATGTTATTGTTCTGTTTGTTTTTTACCTCTTTAGCAAACCTCAAAAAGGCAGACTGGTCCAGATTCAAAGCATCTGTAGACAGCAAGTTAAATGTCACTTAACTCTTTGTGAAACAATCCCGGGTTTTCATGGCCTTTGGAGAGAAGGTTTTTGAAAACATTGGTGGAAAAGGTGAAAATGCTGGTAACCAGCATTTTCTCCTTTTCCCCACAATGTTTTCTACCCTGGCAGAGAGCTGAAGCTCATTAGTACCAATTTTGAATCCGTCGTTTGCAGATGTTATGAATTTGAAAGAGTCTAAAATATGTTGTTTGGGAAAGGGTCAAATGAAATTATTTGTCTGTGAAAGGATAGAAAACATGGAAATGGAGAAAATGCTGGTTACCACCATTTACCACTGTTCTCAGAATGTTTTCAAAAGCCATCTTCTTCAGGATTGTTAAAACTTGGAATTGTGTGGTATAGGGTTAACGTTAAATCTGTTCTAGATGACAGAATTTTAGACCCCTCTAAAGTGAAAGCATTTGCAGACAATTTAAATGTGGCTCACATGTAGGAATTTGTCTGCAAAATGGTAGAAAACATTGTGAAATGAGGAGAAAATGCTGGTTATCTGCCTTTCCTCCTTTTCAAACTGTTTTCAAAGGCCTTCTCCCTCAGAGTTGTCAACCCTTTCCTACACAGCAAGTTTTAGGCTCTTCCAAATTCAAAATATCTGCAGACGACATTAAGAATTAGTATAAATGAGCTCAAGCTCTCTGACAAGATAGAAAACATTGCGGGAAAAGGAGAAAATGCTGGTTAAGATAGAAGAAAAAGATAAATGGCGTAAGAGATACTGGAATATGAATATTGAAACTCTTTTGTGGCTCAATGTGAAGTAAAATCATGACAAGTAACATCCCAAGCAATTGCCTCTTTTTCCTCACCTTTTTTTCATTTTATTGAAAAGTAGATCTTGTACTGAGTAATTTGGTGACGCTTATGAAAATATTAAATTTCCAAATAGAACAAGACAAGAATTATGCTGTATTACATTAATTTGTTGTTACATTGTATTACATTAATTTGCCGCTTTAACAGCCAAGGTCATATCCAGGCAGCCAGTGCACCTATACATGTGTTTCCTGGCTGTCTCACACCAGTACTGACACAACTTTCTTTCCAAGTCACTGACTACTTTTCCAACATGAATCAGAGGTGAGAGGCGAAAAATCACTGGAAAGACAGTTTGCCCCGTCACCAAATCAGATGGTTTTTGATGGAGCTAAGAGTCAGAATTGAGAATTATTTGAGCCATGCTCTGTAAAAGGGGGGCTTAATGCATCAGCTAAAAGTATTGACCCAGGTCAGCCTGTGCAGTTTGCGCAGGCTGACCTGGGCCAAAACTTTTTGCAGTTGGTCAATTTTCTATGTGTCAAAGGACCATTCAACCATATGATTCAGTTGGTTGTTTAAAAAAAAAGTGCCTTTTATGGATCCATAATTATGTGATGGCTTGCTTGGTGTCATGTATCATGGAGATGCATTAAGTCCCCTTTTCACAGAACATGGCTCATTCATTAAAAAGCACCTCCATATCCATCTGTAGACAAAGTGGTTGTAATTTTTATCTCAAAAGCCTTTCCACATTATCATGGTTACACATCAAAAAAGAAATGTGAGCAGTGTGCTGCGAAATGAGGGTGTAACTCTACCAAACGACAAAAGTTTAGATTTGTCGAAATTGAAAGTATTTGCAGACCACACACAAAATAAACGTGACTCAAATGATGGAAGTTGTGTGTAATAGGGTAGAAAACATTGTGGTTACCAGCATTTTCTTTTTTTCCCACAATGTTTTCAGATGGCCTCTTTCTCAGAGTCGTTTAAACTCAGGACTGTGTGGTAAAGAGTGGACGCATCTCCGTAATGCATCTAAAATATTGTTATATGATGACTTGCATACCAAGTAAATCATTATACCAAGTAATTCTAGATCCATAAAATTTATTTTGTCTAATAACCGACTACACTGCAATGTAGACTTGTCCTTGGGCATGACATGCAAAATATTTACAAATAGCAAATTGTTTCGGCCCATGTCAGCCCAATTCACAGAGCATGATTCATGTATTTTACATGACCAGAGGAAAAAGCATATGGAAGTTTTGCAAAATATGTCATGATCGCCATGCCAGGTAATTAACCCTTAGGCTGCTAAGCATGACTCACCTTTTGCCGACGGTAGATCAAGATCAGAGTGCTTAGAACGTGCATTCTGATCTTCGATCTGCACTGTCTGATAAGGAGATATTTCTCACCAGACAATTAGTTTGAAATAATATTATTCAGGTGTTTACTATCGGCTCGAAAGTTTCATTCGACTTACTTAGCAGGATAAGGGTTAATTAAAGCAACTGATAGAATCTTTGACTTCCAGGCTTGACTGCATTTTACATAGAACTAAACTCTCTATCAGACTGCAAAATTTTGGACCCCTCCAATATGAATATTTGGTCTATTTACAAGGTTGCTAAAATGCTGCTCAGACTTTCAGGGGCACTATTAGATTCTGGTTTCTTGGGTCAAAGGTCATGGTCAATTTGCAGGGATACTGAAAAATGGGAGTGAAGGAGGAGACTACAGTTCTTAATTCATTTAACTGTTTACCACACAATTCCGACTTTTAATGACCCCGAGAAAGAAGCCATTTGAAAACACTGTGGGAAAAGGAGAAAATGCTGGTAACCAGCATTTTCTCCTTTTTCCACAATGTTTTCTACCCTTCCCAAAACAAATTTCAATTTTTCAGTTACATTAATTTTGTCGTCTGCATGTGCTATCAGTTTGGACTAATCTAGAATTTTGTCACTTGGTAAAGAGTTAACTCAGTACCTCCTGAGATAAACTTGTAACTGATGGCTTTCGAAACATCCTTATAAGATATGGAGAATAAAACAATCCCAACTTTTAATGACCCTGAGGAAGATAGCTTTTGAAAACATTGTGGAAAAAGGAGAAAATGCTAGTGACCAGCATTTTCTTCTTTTCCCACAAATGTTTTCTACCCCATCAATGACCAATAATGTCATTTGAGCCACCTTTGTTAAATTCTTTGTTTAATTCCACATCCTAGGGACAAGTGCACCTGTCCCCACTTTCCTGGAGTGTCTGCATTTGTCATC
The DNA here is from genome assembly GCA_945859785.2 of Tridacna gigas. Classification (NCBI taxonomy): domain Eukaryota; kingdom Metazoa; phylum Mollusca; class Bivalvia; order Cardiida; family Cardiidae; genus Tridacna; species Tridacna gigas. Next base: position 28,142,622 of record OX244041.2, read on the forward strand.
TGCAAATGCTTTCAATTTGGACAGTCTAAAATTCTGTTGCTTGGTAAAGAATTAATACTGGGTTAGGTTTGAAAACACTACAGGAAAGAGGTGTGTGTGGATGGTGTTTAATGTTATTTTGGTTACCTTGCATCGACAAGTGCATGCACCTATCCCCACTTTCCTGGAGTGTCTTTAACCCTTTACCACATAATCCCGTGTTTTAACGACCCTTTGAAAGAAGCCTTTTGAAAACATTGTGGGGAAAGGAGAAAATGCTGGTAACCAGCATTTTCTCCTTTTCCCAAAATGTTTTCTACCCTATCCAAAACAGAAATCATCATTTGAGCTACATTTAATTTGTCATCTACAAATCCTTTCAATTTGGACCAGTCTAAATTTTTGTTGTTTGGTAAAGAGTTAACCAGTGTTATGCATTATATCCTTCCCAAGGCACTTTCTGTGATTTCCACATAACCGTTGTCAAAACAATGGTCAGCAGTGAGAGAGAGCAATGAATCCTGTAACCAAGACTATCATCAATCCTCAGAAAGTTGTTGAAACTGGGGATGTGATCTAGTGACCACTGCTTTCTAACCCTATATGTTACCAACAGAGCTGCTTTGCCAAGCTATAGAAAAGGTTAACCCTCCACTGCACAATCCCGGCTTTTAACGACCCTGGGAAAGAAGCCTTTTGAAAAGATTGTGGGGAAAGTAGAAAATTCTGGTCTCCTTGCTGCAGACCATTTTTGAAAATGCTGAAGAAAGAGGAGAAATTGCTTATCAGATCTACCAGGAATCTTTGCCCTTTCCACAGTTATTTGACTTGTATTTCGTAATATTTAACCCTTATCCAGCTAAATGTTGTAGATGAAACTTTCAAGTCAATGGTAAAAACCAAATGTTGGTATTTCAAAGCTGTGGGGGGTTGGGGAAAACATCTCCTTATCAGACAGAGTAGGTTAAAGGTCAGACTGCACATTCTGTGCAGTCTAATCTTGATCTACTTGCCCGCAAAAGGTCATTGTGTCGCGCTTTGCAGCCTCAGGGTAAATAACAATTTACAATGACTATCCATATTTTACAGTGATACATGTATTTGTTTTCCCATCCTTCAACATGATTTGTTTTGTGAATTTCTGTTTTTGACCCAGAAGTTCTCAATTAGATCCATGTTGGGTCCTACTGAGCTGTCCTCAGACAAGGTACTCCAGCGCCCTAATAAAGAACCATCGACATCCAGGATAGGCATACATACATCAAAAGTCGCCGTACATGTAACTTAACTCTAGTTTAGCCCTTTGCCATACAATTCCGACTTTTAACAACCCTGAGAAAAAAGGTCTTTGAAAAGATTGTGGATAAAGAAGAAATGCTGGTAACCAGCATTTTTTTCTTTTCCCACAATGTTTTCTATCCATCCCCAAAAAAAACTTCAATTCTTAAGCAACATTGTATTTGTCGTCTGCAAATGCTTCCAATTTCGACTGGACGAAAATATTGTCGTTTGGTAAGGGGTTAAAGCGGTGTGAAGCAACATATCACATATCTTGCAGTTAGGGAATAAAACAAGGGAGGCCACTTCAACTTTCAGTGCCAATGCTTGCAGTAGTTGTTTCCCTTTGACTAAAAAATTCTCGCGGTGTCAGCTTTACATGGTCATTTGTGAGCAAAGTTGCGTCTACTGTATTCGGTTGTCAGATTATTGCATTAAAGGTGTTATTCTAGAAGAGATACTATGTGCTTTATGCTCAATATTATTTTTCTGTCAAGTATTTCCTCCTTAATCTCGACTTTTAATAACCCAGATGAAAGATACTTTGAATTTGGACGAGTTTAAACTTTGTCGTCTGGTTTAGGTGTATATTCTACATTTCCAAATTTTAACCGAAACTGTGAGAATGAAAATGTGAGTATTTAGAATGAGAGGGTGTCATTTTTTCAATTGAATAACAATCGGCTATAAATTGATTTCGTCTTGACACGTAGGCTATTATAGGAACGCGTACAAAGTAACTGCTGAGCGCGACACACTGACCTTTTGCAGACAGCGTAGATCAAGATCAGATTGCACAGAACGTGCCGTCTGATCTTGGATCTACACTGTCCGATTAGAAGATTTCAAGATTTCTTTTACCCCAAAGTACATTTGAAATAGGAAAATTTTAGTTTATACTATGGGTTTGAAACTTTCATTTCTTTTATTTAGCAGGATATCCATGATTTCCAAAGTCTCCTAGATTTTTACGTATTTAAAGTCTATTAAACGGTGGACAAATTGGTTTGAAATTTGAGAAGTTTAAGAACAACCCTGAAATTGGGAAATTCGACCAGAAAAAAAATATGTATATATTATAGTATCATTTGATAATCCAAATCCCCCTCATCGATTTTTTTTTTCTGCTAATTGAAAATTTCTGCATACATTATTTACATATGTATGCTAATTTATGACGTCACTAGTTATGATGAGCATGCGCTGTACCAATTTTCCGCTTTGTGCGGGTTTACTTGTAGTAAATCAGAGCAACCGCACCCTTTATGCATAAGAATATAGAGCACTAATGCCGGGTGACTGAATAACTTTATTCTTTATGACTCACTGAAAGGAATAGTGTTATTTTTGTACATATTTAGGGTAAGTAGAATAATAAATCCACCGTTCAGTAAAGTCGTTGTAGCCTGAAATGTATTCGCCAGTGGATTTCAGAAATTAAATAGGGAAATGAAGTTGACGGCAGACATATTGGTTTATTTACCACATTCCCCACCCACAGGAAAAATTGGATGTCAAACGTAGACATAATGTTAAATGATGCCCAAGTCTCGCAAGCCGACTGGAATTTTAAGAACTGATATCTGTTCTCTTACATTGACTATAGAAAATTTGCATTTGTACCGAACACGGGTCGCTTATGGAGGCGCAGATCTGTTGGCCTAGTGTGTCCGGATACACTGTCTAAATTTTATCCGCACTGTTCTGCAAGATCCCAGCCTCTTCCACAGACATAACACATCTTGTATCATGAGATAACAAAGCCCATGTCATCTCTTTCCTGTTAGATCTAAGGTAAGATTAGGTGTCCGTACTTTTCTCCACCGCAGTTGCATTTTTTTCAGATCTGTTGGGTGGGAAAGGGGCGGGAGGGGTGATGTATCATAATAAGGCGAATTATTGAATTTTATGTATATCTTCCCATTTGATGCTTGGATTGTGATGCACAGCACAGCAGTAAGTGCCTGTCACACCTTTTTCTATTGCATAGACACTACACTGATAGAATAAATGCGGCAGAAAGTAATTTGGTGACATCTCTATTGTTTGAGGTCTGGCGTACTAAACAATGACAGGATTACTATCACATACTTCATTTAACCATTTACCACACAGTGCTGACATTTAACGACCTAGTGGAAGAAGCCTTTTCAGGATTCCTGCTGGGCTTTGCATTTGGCACCATTTGTGATATATTTTGTAATGTGGCGCAAGAAAAGGCCAAATGGCGAAAATGACGGGAACAGGACAGTTCCCCGACAAGACAGTTCCTGACACAATTTTTCGAGACAGTTCCCCGACACTTTTGAAGACAGTTCCCCGACACTTTTGAAGACAGTTCCCCGACACATTTGTTCTACGTCAAAGGGAAATTAACTCTGTAAAAGTGGTTGATGAAGGATTGTATGGATCAATGTTTTGTGATTGATTGAAAGGTTTGTACCTGTGATTGATGACTATGTTTAGTCACCGTGACATTGTCCGTAATTTCCTATGATTGCAACATGAAATGTCTATAATTTTCTATAACACAGCTTTGTTTATTGGACCATTCGATGACATTTTGTTGTCAAATACCAAACAGTTATCAAAATACACTATATTTTTTGTAATGCTAGATAAAATATACACGTATGTTAAAACAGCAGGATTATGGACAGAGTTTTCAAGATGAAGGGAAAAATACTTCACTCAGGTGCATGCCCCCCCCCCCCCTTTCCAGGGATCGTAAATGATACAATCCCTGCTCCTTCCACATCTTCGCAAGCCAAGGATACTTTGTTCGTTACGTACCCTTGGCCGCTCGCCTGTTTAAAAATCGAAACTCCAGCTGCGCCACCTAACGAATATCACGAGTTGCATAACCTTTGCTGATGTTATTTCTGACCAATCAAAATGCTCGTAATAAAATTTGTTGGGCTATGCATCAAATATGGCTGCACTTTCGGATTCATCAAAAGTTGCTGAAATTAATCAGACATACGATGATTCGCAATCATTTGGCTGTGGAACCCAGCCTAATATTTCACATAATTGATCATGAACTATAAAAAACTAATTAAATATCGATCGCCTACTCTTTTTTGGCAAATTTTCGTCACAAACACGACAACTTTAGTTTTTGACGGGCTCCACCATTATTGTTTTCTGTTTCGCGGAAGATTTCCTGTTAGGGATGGTTTGATTGGACGCGATGGGTTTTGATCGCATCCAATGAAATGGCGCAGTGGGAGTTTCAATTTTTAAAGAGGTGAGCGGTCAAGGGTACTACCTTAGTATCCTTGGCTTGCGAAGATGCACCTTCCAGTGTAATTCCAAAACACACAAAGAAATATGCATACAAAAACATAAAATAATTCAGAGGATTAACTGGCGAACAGTCCCCCTTTTTTGTAAAGTTTTGCTTTTATAACAATCGTTAATAATCGTGAATTCACCCATAACAGAATAAGTACCCGTCATTGTATAGTAGAATTCTTTATTACAACGTACAGAGAATCCCATCACAATACATCAGTTATACAAAAATAATTCCAATTTTCCAATCAATTATCAATCATAAATATCAGGAACGGGTTATTTGGCATGAATCAAAAGTGTCGGGGAACTATCTTCAAATATGTTTGGGAACTGTCTTCAAATCTGTCGGGGGAACTGTCTCGAAAACTTGTGTCGGGGAATTGTCTTGTCGGGGAACTGTCTTGATACCAAAATGACTGGTGCCAATATTTTTCACATTGTAGTGCTGTACATTTTGATACTGGTCCCTGTCACTGCGATGCATGAAATTATATCTATAATCAAATAATCGATAACCAGTTTTTAATGTCGCCGAAACACCGCTCACAACAGCTGATCTAAATAACAATCTGTGTATTACATGGGGTTTGTCTGGTTACACACAATACACACATATACACCATGCAATGCTAATCAATCAAATGTAAATTTTGCCATGCCCAATCTGCATGCCATAGTGTGAACACAGAATTTTTACACAGCATGCAGTTCTGCAAACCAATTAGGAATGGCATATGAGATTTAGTCGCCACCCATAACTTCTAAAACCACGCCTTGATTCTGCATTATATGCACCCTGTCATGAATCTGTGATGGGCATTAAAGTGTGTATTTAGCAATGACCACATTATGTTCTGGTGGATTAAATTCCATAATTAACATGTCAATTAAAGGAGATTGGACCTCAGGATAACTGATTTATCGGCTCACTACGTATGTTTGCAAACTGGAATTTTCGCGATCGATTATTCCTTTCACAGTTAAAGAAGTCGGTCACTATTTTTAGCTCCACTTGCCGAAGGCCAGTGAGCTTATGTCATGGCCCGGTGTCCGTCGTGCGTCCGTCCGTCCGTGCGTTAACTTTTATTTCAAACATCTTCTTCTCTGAAACTACCCATCCACTTTTCTTGAAACTCCACAGAAATGATCCTGCCATGGTCCTCTTCAGAATTCCTTGAAAGAATTTGATTCCTTCAAAAACTCTGGTTGCCATGGCAACAAAACTGAAAAATATTGGAAATCTTCAAAAATCTTCTTGTCTGAAACCGTAAGGCATAGGGCTACCAAATTTGGCATGTAGCTTTATGTAGTAAACCTCTATCATGTTTCTTGAAATTATAGCCCTGGGGTCAAAATTGGCTCTGCTCCAGGGGTCACAAGTTTTACATAGGCTTATATAGAGAAAACTTTAAAAATCTCCCTGTACCTAGCATTAGGCCTAGAGCTACCATATTTTGCATTTAGCTTGATCTAGTTGGGGTCTACCAAAAGTGCCCAAATTATAGTCCTGGGGTCAATTTGGCCTCATGCTGGGGGGGGGGGGGGTTCACAAGATTTACATAGGCTTACATAGGGAAAACTTTTTAAATCTTGGTGTACATAGCCATAAGGCTTAGGCTACCAAATTTTGCATAATTATAGCATTATCTAGTGGACAACTACAAAGAGGGCCCAAGTTACAGCCCTAGGATCAAGTTTGGCCCTGCACCAGGGGTCACAAGTTTTACATGGGTTTATGGAGTGAAAAGTTCAGAAACCGTCTTGTTACTAGCCATAAGGCCAAGAACTCCCAAATTTGGCATGTTATTCTTCCAATACACATATTCCCCATTTAGTCCGACTGTAGCCCTGGGGTCAAAGTTTTATAAGGGCTTATATAGTGAAGACTTCTCTTCATGGTTTATAAGCCAGTGGAGTGATACAGGGCCATCATGGCCCTCTTGTTTTAAGTAACAGTGATCTGTTAGATTGAGATTATGATCTTATTACCCATTAATGTTTCCTACCTCATTTGGCAAGAGTGGTGGTGCAAGCAAAAAAATGGGAACCCTGCGGACATCAGTGAGTGGAGATGTTTTACAGTATCTATACATCAATGGTTAAGCTTCAAAAGGATACATCAACAGTGCTCAGATAAGGTCGGTATTCACGTAATTTACGGATGACGATCTGATTGTTACGTATCTTTTTTTACAAAATTCCGTACTTGATTCGGAACGTTTTTCCAGGTACGTAAAATATAGGGTACGAATTCATACACAATGAAAGGGAGCTTACTATTTCTCAGACAAACATTCAGATATCTTCGGGATTGCCGAGCGATTTTCCAATTTTTTCCTGTTAAATAAAAAGGGTAAATCGGCTCGGACCAGAATTAGACCCTGCATCTCGGCTTTAGTCAAGTTTTTATCGATTACGGCGTGGGACAATCAGATAATCGTACTTTGTACATATATGTTCTGAATGAATAGTTTGCGCTTTGAAAAAGTCGGGGAATACACAGAAACGTCTGGCTAGGTTATTTCATCCATCTCCAGAACCAAATAATCCTAACAAAACTGAGAATCGTTTAAAGATAAAATCACACTGGCCAAGACTTAAGCACTGTTCCTATTTATGTATAAATGTGCAATAATTCACGCTCTAAATTGAATAATCACGCACAAAAAATATGAAGCAAAAAGCGCATGCACCCAGATGGGCTCTCTGTTGATCACCAGTGGTGCCAATTTGGGCCAAGTTAGAAAAAATGTCTCCAAAACTGATAAACTGGTACCCGTTGTATCTTCCGTAACCGTCCGATAGACAACAGGCAACACCAGATTTATTGAGGGCAGCTATTGGTTATCACATGTACAGAATCCACCAATCAGACAGGCCGTAACAGAACGCCTTTACTTGTTTTTAAAAGATCGAGCAATAATTATATCTTTTGGTTAAGATTTTCATGGCAAACAAAGATTTTTCTGACTGCGATCAATTTGTTTAACTCGCTGAAGAATTTAATCTCTATCAATAAGGTCCATCTATGTGCGAAAATAAAATCACAATTTGAATTTCCAAGTCTCGTGTTATCTCATGAAATCTCGAACCAGGCAGAAACTCGACATGTAAGCATTGGGTGTTACCTGTTGTTGATACGAAGATCGATAACAGGCTGCCAGTTTACAAAACTGAAGCACTGGTAAATTCAAAAGTATTTATGATATCTGCTTTTCTAGCGTAAAATTACAGGTTTTGAAGTTATTTGCGACCCTATTTGACAAATTTATGTCAAATCCTGCACAAATATTTTTCCAAAAATTAAACAGCATGAAAAAAAGATCGCTTCAAAAAAAGATTATGAGTTGCATATTTGTTTCTACAAACCTGCTTTACACTTTGTACAGTAAACATCATACTGTTACTAGGTAAAATGTTATGTAGTTTTACAGTAATGCTTATATAAAAGCAAATGCAAGAAAACCAATTTTGACTTTAATCAGTCTTGTTAACCAAATGTTGGTACTGATCCCCATATGCTGGTACTGATTAACCCTTTACCAGACAACAAAATTTTAGCCCTGTCCAAATTGAAAGCATTTGCAGACGACAATTTCAATGTGGCTCAAATGGTGCAACTTTTCTTTGATAGGTTAGAAAACATTGTGGGAAAAGGAGAAAATGCTGGTTACCAGCATTTTCTCCTTTTCCCACAATGTTTTCAAAAGGCTTCTTTCCCAGGGGCGTCAAAAGGCGGCATTGTGTGGTAAAGGGTTAATCTTGATTTTCATCAGTACTGTACTGATGTCATTGAAAATTATCTGGAGCACTGATCAATATTGAATTTACTGCCCTGTCTATCACTTTCAGCAAGGTTAGTGCCCGTTGTAAACCTACAATAAAAAATACCATGGGTAACAATAAACTGGTACCCTTTGTTAGTTTGTATCTCCTGTTATCTGTGACACCTTTCGGTCACACTTCGCTGATTATATGCAGCAGTTTAATTGATGTAGAACACCACTGTGATGATTTTAACGCCTTTAAACAGAACAGAACAGAAGTTAATAACAAGGCAAGTACACAGTTGTACATAGTCACAAAAAGTATCATTTATAAACATGAAATAAAACGAGATCTAGAGAGGATGACAGACAGTAAAAGGACCTGCATTATACAATATATGTGTGTGGCACTTTCAGCAAAGTCAAAAGATATGTTTAATATAATTTAAGTTTTACTTGACAGTGCCACACACATATTTGTCTACTGAACAGTAGGTATACAAAAAAAAATGAAACAAAGCAAACAGACATAAAATTAAAAAGAAAGAACTTTGGACATTTAGGCCTAAGGTGTTTTTTCTAATATCAATGGAATCTTTGATGAATCTCAGCAACAATAATAATGACATGTTACAATTTTGGAGCAAGTATGTCGGGGAGAATGAGTCATGCTTGTAGTGCTTTCAACAAAGCTATACAATATATCTCATATAATTCAACTTTTATATGAGAGCACTGCACATATGAGTTTTCAACAGAATGAAGCAAAAAAACAACATAAGAATTAGACATGTAGGTTTAGGGTGTTTTTACGAATATCTAGGGCATTTTTTATAAATCTCGACAAGTTAAAAAGTTGTTTGCCATCATCGCTATTCATTAGTTTATTAAGTTTAAAAACTGAAGGCCTTACATAGTATTTTTTACTTAAATATTTTTTTCTTAATCTATCATGAGAGGGACAGATACAAATGAAATGAAACACGTCTTCAATATCATTAATTTTGTGTTACAGCACTGACAAATGCGTTCATTTCTTGGGATCTTATTTCTACCATAGCGGCCTGTTTGAATTCTTAAGGAATGTGAAGACAGTCTCATTCTCGTTAAGAAAAATCTGGAATTAGTTGGTAAAATGTCTAAATATGGTTCATATCCGAAATGGCTTTTGAAATGCTGATACTCTTCTAATGCAGCACTAGATTCTATTGATCTATACCAATCCTGTATAAAACAGTCAATAATCCTTTGTTTAAATATACGCGGAAACTTTGCTAAATATATGGGGTTCGGATTATAAAAAACATGACTGAAACCATAATTGTCTAATAAATTTTTGACCCTATACATCCAATTCTTAAAGCCTAGATTGCAATCTTCTAACTTAATTTATAAACGGTACTTAAAATAATATTATTAGTAGAAACCACTTAACACCAATAATTAATTATCCTATAGTAGCGCATCACATAGAGAGGGTAACGTGCTAATTCACCATATACGCCTGAGGAACAAGTACTGGTTCGAACCTTGAGGATCCTTTTACAAAACTGCAAATGAACAAGCTCAATACCCTTTGCTTTAGAAAACCCCCACAGCTCGCACACGTAACTTAAGATTGACCCAACAAAGGAATCAAATAATTGACAGAGAGTTTTCGGTTTGAGCGGATATTTGTTACAATTTTTTAAAAGAACGTTAACAGCTTTTAATCCTTTAAAATGATTGTTTTACATGTACTATGATTGTTGTTTTATATATTTTTTTATGCATCTTTGAAAATGGGGGGGGGGGGGTCAAATGACCCGTTGTTCAGAATTTTCTGTGCATGAAAAAATGGTATTCAAAGATTTTTGTGTGTCAAATTCTGGGTTTACAGGTCTAACTAAAGCCCTGTTACAGACTAAATGTTCGTGGAACATGGTTCTTGATCAAATTAATATTTTTACTCGAAAGATCGATAGAAAGATTAACCCTTTACCACACAATCCCGACTTTAAATGATCCTAAAAAGGAAACTTTTGAAAACTGTGTGGGAAAAGGAGAAAATGCTGGTAACCACTATTTTTTCCTTTTCCCACAATGTTTTTTACCCATTTCATGACCAATTTCAATTTTGAAGCCACATGTGATTTGTCGTCTGTAAGTTCTTTCAAATTGGGCCATTCTAGAATTTTGTCGTTTGGTAAAGAGTTAGGAAAGTTGAGAGATGGGACAATACTCAAATCTTTTTATCTATTATCGTTGCTTCCCATCAATTGCATCATTAGATGTTCACTGCCTTTCTTTTATCCCGTATATAGATCCATTATCCACATAAAATTAGTTTTGAATGCTTTTCGGTAGTTTATCGGGAAATAATGGTGGATTATGGTTTGGTAATTTCAGTTTCAACCAGTTAAATTAACAATTGATAAATTCGCTGGTACAGAAATACGGAGAGCTACCCTGTACTTCGCACGTCCTGACGAAAAAGGTGGTTTAACCCTTTACCTCACAATCCCGACTTTAAATGACCCTAAAAAAGAAGCCTTTTGTCATTTGGTAAAGAGTTAAAGCGTGAAATAAATTGAATATTTGTGGGGGGGGTGTTCTGTAAAAGATCAAAATTTCTTTAATCTCTTGAACATCATAGCCTATGACACAGGGTAATGTTTTCACTTGTGCCCACGCAACTTGTGAAAATATTAACGATCATGTACACTCAATGAAGTAAATTTCGATCTTTCACCTAAAAAAACAAACATCCTCTATGTTATCTGTTGATTGATGCGTAATTTGCAAAATGGCAAACAACATGGCAGGTAGTTACGGTATAAGCTACTTGTCATCCATAGTATAACAGGTACCAGGGAAGTGATAGAGAATAATGCATTCTGATTGGTTGTTAGTCTCTCAGGAAGCCACACCTACCACTTGGATACCCGACTTTAGTGATTACCTATGCATCAGATTTTTCGCCTCGTTACACACTTCGTAAACAATCGCTTGATAGACAAATCAAGTTGAGCAGTTGACGTGGGACGTGTGCCCAGAAAAAAGTTGTCATCTGATGGAATCCTTTGAAAGGATTTTTTCTTGTCCGCCACAAAAAGTTGTTGTCTCGGATGCCAGTATTGGTGTGTCCGAGAACTCCGTACATTCAATGCATACTTCTGGTCCTAGACCCTAAATATTTTGAAAGAACAGAGGCAACATTAGATACTAGAGTTACTGCTTTTGCATAGCTGTTAACTCAGTCTATGAAGATAAGGGCTACAGAAATCAAAAAAATTGCCGGATAAGACGAATTCCTAACACTGAAAATGAATTATTTTCAAAAACTTACTAAAAAATTGATAATAAAAATCACAATATGGCCAGTCAGAAACAAATTTAATGACCTTTTATCATTGCTGCAGGCATTTTTATACGCCCGAAGGGTCGTATTATGTTATACCCCTGGTCGTCCGTCCATCCGTTAGCAATTTCTTGTGTGTGCAACTCCTCCTACAGTTTTCATCGGAATTATTTGAAACTTGCCACAATGAATCTCCATGATGTCTAGTTGTGCACCTGGGTCTTAGAATTTTGATCGCTGTTTGCGTTCCAAAATTATCTGCCCTTGATTTCTGAAATAACCAACTTTTCACTTCGAATTTTTGTTCAGGCCATAACTTCCATACCGTAAAAGGTATCAAATTGAAACTACATACACTGATAGAACACATTATGGAGAAGTGCAGTGCACATGAACCATAACTCCGCCACCGTTATTTTTTGAGTTACAGCCCTTTGTTAATTTTCAGTTTGAATTTTTGTCCAGGCCATAACGTAAACTATAAAAGCTATTAACTTGGAACTTCATACACTGATAGAACACATTGTGGAGAAGTGCATGTACCATAACTCTGCCACTTTTATTTTTTGAGTTATTGCCCTTTGTTAATTTTCAGTTTGAATTTTTGTCCAGGCCATAACTTCCAAACTATAAAAGCTAATAACTTGCAACTTCATACACTGATAGAACCCATTATGGAGAAGTGCAGTGCACATGTACCATAACTCTGCAACCTTTATTTTTTTAGTTATTGCCCTTTGTTAATTTTCAGTTTGAATTTTTGTCCAGGCCATAACTCCCAAACTTTAAAACCTATCATCTTGAAACTTCAAAGACTAATAGAACACATTATGAAGAAGTGCACTGCACAAGAACCATAACTCTGCCATCCTTCTTTTTTAGTTATTGCCCTTTGTTAGTTTTCTCTTCGAATTTTCGTCTGGGCCATGATTTCTAAAATATAAAAGCTATGATCTTGAACCTTTCAAGACTGATAGAACACCTTGTGGAGAACAGCAATTCACAAAATTTGTAACTGTGCCACCCTTCTTTTTTTAGCTATTGCCCTTTAATATTTTTCACATATCATGGAGATTAACTACTCTTCATTCATGGCCCTTCCGTCATTTCAACTAATTTCACTGACAAGCCCCTTCGGGCGTATATGCGCCGCTTTGCGAAGCTCTTGTTTAATGTTGGGTAAAGCAGTGATTGTATATGAGATCTCTTGGTAGAGTGTCAAACTGTTAATTGGCCATTATCTAATTATTGCCATTTCACTGTGACAGAAATCACAGGTTATAGAGATCTTGTCATGCATCGTTGCCTCACATGTAATTCCTTTTCGCTGTATCGGTTTTGTCAAGTTACATTCCATACATACAAACACTCCGTACAAGGCTAATCAGTCAAATTCGCCACGCCCCATCTGCATCAGAATTTACACACAATATCTACTGCAAACCAATGAGAAATAATGTATGAGATTTAATCACCACCCATAATTTCTAAAGCAGCGCCTTGATTCTGTGTTATATGATGGTGTGCATTCCGTCGTGAAATCAAGACTAGCATTACACAGTGTATTTTTCAAGACAACCTCTTGTAATCTTGAGTTATTAACCCATTTCCTGCTAAGCCCTAATCAGGGTTTTAGCTAGCCTCTGAAAATCACTCTAAAATTATAGGGGTCAAATCTAATTTTTCAAGAGTCAAACCAAAATATTCAAGAGTCAAAATGGAAAATTTAAGAGTCTATAGTCAACAATTTATTGTTGTTGTTTTTGGACTTATCATTAATATTGCAATAAAGATGTGAAGTTAACAATTGATTTGTAAAATTTTACATTTCAAAGAGGACCGCCAGCCCCTTCCCCCCCCCCCCCACACACACACACAATATGTTCAAGGAGGCTAAGGTTAAAACCTTGTCAACCTAAGCAATCAAGAAGAAAATTATGGTTAATAAATTTCACTGAGAATTCCTTTTTAAAACTTTGCTGAAATAAAGATAACATTTATTTATCCAATTTCTAGTACCATCCAGAAATATGTAAAGTATTATAATTTTCTTGGGCCTGAATAATTCAAGTTATTTTTATTCATAAGGACAGTTTAAGGTATCTTTTTGTGTGAAATGAGATGCAGATATAAGTTTCATAGGTTACTTTCATTAATTTAATATTTTTAATAAAATTAATAAAAGTACGATCATTATTGGGTACAAATGTTCAGCAAATTGGTGGACATCGCCGAGTGAAGATGTTTTACAATATCCATACATCAATACTAAACTTCAAAAGGATGCACCAAAATAAAATTTATTGCCCTGTCTATCACTTTTAGCAAGGTTAGTGCCAGCTGTCAACCTACGTGTATCATTGGTAACAAGTCAATTAACACATTCTGGTCACACTTTGCTGATTATATGCAGCAGTTTAATTGATGTTTAACACCATTCTGGTGATTTTCACGCCTTTAAGATGATTATCTTTTGATATGATTGACGTTATATAAATTCTTTGATGCAACTCTGAAAATTTTGGGGGGTCAAAATGACCCCTTGATCGGAATTTTCTGTGCGTCAAAAAAGGGTATTTGGAGATTTTTGTGCGTCAAAACCCGGGTTTGCGGGTCTTACTAAAGCCCTGCTAATACAATTCATACCTCAATATCTTACAGGTCTGTCAGTGATAAACACTACTTGGAGAACTGTCTGCGCCAGGAGGTTACCTGAAATTGCCTCGTTTTAGCTTTTGGTATCGGTATACTCACTCAAGAGTGTAGAAATGAATTAACTAATGGAGAACCAAGTAATTTTGTTATTCTTTCCAAAGAAACAATCCAATCGGGTAAATTTTAGCAGAGACACAGATTTACTTCAGCCAGGTTTTTCTTAAAAATGGACGTATAATGGCGAACCGCAGACTGACACTCCAATATGCTTTGCAGAAACAGACAGGAATCATTTTGACGAAAATGAAGAACCAAATGTTCTTCAAAAAATTTTAACCAATGTCATCACTGTAAATGAGTTTGAGATGGGACTTTCCCGGACAGATAGCAAGTTGTATTTTCACAAAGACAATAGGTGAGATTACATAGATTCATAGCCATTGATCACTTATCACAGCTTGGCCGATTCCGGGATTGCCCAAGGTTTGCTGAATGCACCGTTGATCCACCGGACCAATTGAGATTTCAAAATTTCTGTAGCCCTGGTGTAGATACCTTCTAATATACACTTTTTTATTTTGAGTGAAGAAGGACATTATATCTGCCACAGGCATTTCTGATAAAGAGTTATTTAAGCTACATTTCACCCATTACCACACAATCCCGACTTTTAGGGACCCAGAGGAAGAGGCCTTTCGAAAGCATTGTGGAAAAAAGGAGACAATGCTGGTAACCAGGACAAATTCCATTATCTGAGTCACATTTAAATTGTCGTCTGCAAATGCTTTCAATTTGGACCAGTCTATATTTTTCTTGTGTGGTAAAGACTTAAACTACTTATTGTCAAATCATGATCATTTTGTTCTGTTCTGTTGCTACTATGCTTAACTACACCAGGGTGGTTCAGTTTATTTTGAAAAATTCTGAAACACAGCTATATTATTTACTCACATACTTTTTAATGCAACAGATGCTCAATTTGGGATCTATGGCAATAGTAAATCATTCTGCACCTTATAGGCCAGCTTTCTAAAGTCAGGTTTATGCACGACTGTTCCAAATTTCTTCCATTCGTCTGTAAGGGTCCAATGAATCACCGAAATAACACTGAAATACCGAAATACCCTGATTTTTTTAGCTCCACTGGCCGAAGGCCAGCGAGCTATTGTCATGGCGTTGTGTCCGTCGTGCGTCCGTCCGTCCGTCCGTTCGTCCGTGCGTGCATCCGTAAACTTTTTCTTTAAAAAACTTCTCCTCAGAAACTATTGACTAGATTTTTACCAAATTTCACAGGAATGTTCCTTTGGTGGTCCTCTTTCAAATTCCTTCAAATAATTGTGTTCCATGAAGAATTCTGGTTGCCATGGCAACCAAAGTAAAAAACCTTTAAAAATCTTCTCCTCCCAAACCGCTGTTTGGATAGCATTATTATTTTGCAGGAATGTTCCTTAGATACAGGTTTACAGAATTCCTTTAAAAAAAAATGATCTGTCAAAAAACATGGCTTTTATGGGAGACTCATTTTCCTTTTATGGTATAAAGTAAAATCTTTGAAAAATTTCTTCTCTAAAACTATTCATTGGATTTCATTGTTGTTTTGCAGGTAAGTTCCTATGGTGGTTGTCTGCCAAATTGTTTCTATGGTGGTTGTATACCAAATTCCTTTTAAAAAAATGATACACCTAAAAACACATTTTTTTATAGACAAGGCTTATATTTCAAAAAAATGTTCTTCTCCAAAACTATTTATTGTGTTAGTTTTATCGACTAACAAAGAAAAAGGAAGAAAATTGGATTGACTTGACCTAGTCAGGGCTGTCCTATTTAAGCCCACACATTTTCCTTGGTATTAAGATCACAATTTACTCCAATGATATGCTATTAGTTAGTACTAGTAATGAAATATCACTGGCCATAAATAAGATAAAAGCTTGAGCACCTTTCACAACTTGAGCTTTTCAATTTTGCCTTATTACTAAGCCTGAGTAACCATGCCAAGATAAAAAAGAAAAAGTATTTTAATAACAAAACCCCCATGTTGTAGGTACTTTATAGTCCTTTTGATATAGAACAAGAGAACCTCTGCACTTTCATTAGTTCAGGTAAAGGTTTGTTGACCTACTAATGAGTAAATGCAGAGTGGACAGAGAAGGGGTGTAAATCCTGGTGACCTGGTACACAGTGGGACAGGGCTTTACATTTGTGATAAGGCATTAATGTTACCCAGTCAAACTGATCCCGCAACTTCAGTACACCAGAATTAATCTGTGCCCTGGAGCAGGATATTTGATTTATGTAAATGCATTTGTAGACCATTTTGTGTTGTTTGCCACAGAAGACATTCTAACTGTGAAAAGTTGATTATTAGGGATTAGGTGTTCATTGTATGCCAGCATATTTCATTCTATCTGGTGTATTGATGTAAGTTGATCTATATTGCTATAACATTCATTCATTTGCCCTCCTAGCTGTTCTTTTAGATTACCCCTTTACCACACAATCACAACTTTTAACGACCCTGAGAAAGACATATTTTCTATATTTTGATGTTTCCCCACCCAAAATGGTTTGTGAAAGGACCTGTTGCAGACAACATATCTTCAAATTAGTAAGACATATATAAAAAAGGATAGAAATTATTGTGGGAAACTAAGAAAATGCTGGTTACCATTTTTTTCTTCTTTTCTCACAAGTTTTTTCCATACCTTTTTTCTTTAGTGAGCTAAAATGCAGGATTGAATGGTAATTGTTAAAAACTTCTTTTCGCCATTATAGAAATATCAGGCCTGTGGAGCGATACAGGCGCTCAAGCGCCTCTAGTTTTTATTATTGAGTTCAAATAGATGAAGTAATCGTTTTTGACACAAGTTGTAGTTGTATTGATGAAGGACGGTTAATTTAAAACCAACGGACAAAACAATATGCTGATGAGGCCCGCCGTGAAGAAGTGCACTGGAATAGCCTACCCGAAACGCTACACAAATGTCCACCGAAATACCCACTCGTCGTAGTAAAATTTGTCGATTTAGGGATTCTACCTCCACGATCTTACTTCAGTAGCTTTTGTACAACGTTGATGTGTCTGATCTTTATCCATAAGTATGCCAAGTTTTCATTTTTTACATTGGGCTGACGAAATGAGGAAAAAAAAAAATGGCTAAATTACAAAACTGGCAGCCATTTTGAATCTGTGGTTAATAACGTTACCAAATGTAAATTGATAAGAAAATTATAATAACGCCAATAAGATTATGAATAATAACTTTGTCACTTTAAAAATAACAATGACAAATTAACACACCAAAGAAGTTGGGTTAAATCAGCTGAACACCTTCAATTATGATTGCTTCAATTTAATAAAACAGAATAGAACTTGCCGAGATACTTGTGCGTATCGATGGATCAGACCTACATCATGCAATGTCTTATTTGGGTCTACTTCGCAAATATGAAGTGGGCTAATGCTCCTTTTTGTGTTTGTGTTTGTTAATTGTACAAAGAATTAATAAATACAAGTGATAATGTCGTATACTGATAGTTCCTTAGATTGGCGTAATCAAGATTGGGTATTTCGGTGTGTAACAGACCAGACACAGGAGTGTTTCGGTGATTGTTCCCCACGTACATCAATGATAAGTTTATATTAACAATAATATTCTTCTAAGTAATGAATAATACTTCGATAAAGGGAAAGAAAAATCTTGCATTTGTATATCAGTTATTTGAACTCAATAATAGTAAAAATAGGGGTGTTTCGATGGTATTTCAGCGATTCGTCAGACCGGTCTGTAAGAGCCCTTTTAACCCTTTACCACACAATGCCGCCTTTTGACGCCCCTGGGAAAGAAGCCTTTTGAAAACATTGTGGGAAAAGGAGAAAATGCTGATAACCAGCATTTTCTCCGTTTCCCACAATATTTTCTACCCTATCAAAGAAAAAATGCACCATTTGAGCCACACTGAAATTGTTGTCTGCAAATGCTTTCAATTTGGACAAGGCTAAAATTTTGTCGTCTGGGAAAGGGTTAAGACAATACGTGGTATAGATTTTGCGTTTTTGCAGCCTACGTTTCAGTATGCCCCAAATACCAAAGTCCATGGGAGCTGCATCAGGGCTTTTTGGCATCCATTCTGCAGAAGCTATGTAATTTTCTATGTTGAGGAAATAAAAGGTTGCTATAGCAGTGTGACTGGAAGCTAAGTCTTTATGCAACACTGTATCATTTTCTCTTCAGGAAAAAGACACAGAACATTTTTTTTTTTTTTTTCAGAAATAGCTTTAGAACTTTGCCTATGAAATAGTTTGCATTGACTTCACCCCTTTATTGATAAAAATCGAAGAAATCTTGATTTATGGTATGTCTGAAGAATCAAAAGTGTTTCTTGGCCCGAAATCTGAAGGCGGGAGATCTCCTAACAACAATTACCATGATATAGTAGATCTAGATCAAAGGGATAGAAAAAGAAAAATAAGCCAAGCCAAAGTAAAATAACACTTTATCGACTTTATTAGGGAAAAAATATTCGGGAGAATAAAATAATTTTCAGAACTATACCTACCCCAATTCTCAAATGTATGTTACCAGAACCCTAATTCTCAAAAGTATGTTGCTGTAACCAGATATTATATTTTGTTTTTTGCCTCAGCAGAAACTGATGAATGGGGTTGGACAAACCACCAAAATGCCACTGAAACACCGATTTTTTTTTTTTTTTTTTTAATTTTCTATTTCAAACAACTGAAGTTGTGGTGTTTGACATGAATTGTAATCATACTGATGAAGGAGAGTTAGTTTAAAACCTATTCACAAAATAATAACATGCCCAGGGCTCCCATTCACGCACATATGTGCGTGATTAACGCACTGAAGTGAATAATCACGCACAAAAATTTGAAGTGAAACGTGCATGCACGCACAGGTTTTCAGCGCTCCCGTTGTCGATCACCAGTGGCGCCAGTTGGGACAAGTTATCAAGTGTGAAAGTCACTGTTTATCACCACTAATCAAACTTGGTATTAGTCCGCTTTTCTAGTGTAAAATTCAAGGTTTTGAAGTTACATGCTATTCTTATTGACAGATCTATCTCAAATCATGCGGAAATACTACTCCAAAACTTAACAGGCATGAAAAAAAGATCGCTGCAAGAAACGCGAAAACCCATGACACAACAAAAATTGGTTTGACATTGTCAGATCATAGGCATTTCAAACTGTCTATTCAGCTTTATCAATCACTTTGAACAGTAAATTTACATAAATATCTCTATAAAACAATAAGTAAAAGCTAATTAGTGTCTGAAGTTGACAATAAAATGGAAAATTCTACTGGCCCTCAGGCTGTAAGTTGTCCCTCTGAAACTGGTCCCGTGAGTAAGGAAATTACAACAAGCAACTTTTTTGAAATTTCCCTTATTGTTTTCAAGAGCAGCTGACTGCAGAGTTATACTTATCAAAAGAAACTTTCAATATAACAGACCCTTACTTTCTTCCATAGATGCTGTATAATTGTCAATATTAAATGCACTCCTTGAATTTCTCTTGTACTCCCAAACTTGTATTCCAGGGAGCACATCCACTCCCAAAAAGAAATGTGAATGAGAACACTGCATGCCATTGAAGCAAGACATGAAGAATGTGCACTGGAATATCCCACCGGTACTGTAAATGTTCACCGAAATACCCGCCTGGCGTAGTAAAATTTGTCCATTCAGGGATTCTACATCCGTAATCTTACTACAGTAGCTATGCTTGTGCACAAGGTTGATGTGTCTGATTTTTATCTATAACTATGCTGGCAAAAATAGTTTTCACTTTTATATTGGATATACATGAAATTAAAAATCACCAAATCGGAAATTTTAAGTCTGTGGTTAACACGTTACCAGGCGTAAATTGATAAGACAATTATAATTCCGCCGATAAGATTATTAATAATAACCATGCCATTTTAAAAATCACAGTGACGAACTTGCACATCAAATAAGTTGGATCATATCAGCAGAACGCCTTCAATTACGACTGCATCACTTCAACAGAACAGAACCGAGCTATTTGTGCGTTTCGATGGATCAGAGACCTACATTATGCAATGTCTGATTTGGGTCTACTTCATCCGCAAATAATTTTGTATGTGTGTTTATCATTCAAAGAAATAATTAATTCATGTGATCATATGATACTGATAATTCTTCAAGTCTAGATTGGCGTAATCAAGATCGGGTAGTTTGGTGTGTAACAGACCAGACACGCAAGTGTTTTGGTGATTGTTCTCCATGTAAATTAATGTTCAGAATATATTAACAACATCATTCTTCTCATTAACGATTGATTTTTTCATTGAGCGCATTTTCAGTTAAAAAAAAAAAGAAAGAAAAATACTGCAAGCTAATATCAGTTATCTGTAAATATTGAAAAAAAAGGGGGGGTATTTTGATGTTTCGGTGGCATTTCGGTATTTCGGTGATTCGTCCAACTGGATGAATGTTCAAAATTAACTCCTTACGAAACAACAAAAGTTTAGGCTGGTCAAAATTGAAAGCATTTGCAGACGACAAAATAAATGTAACTCAAAAATAATTGAAATTTGTTTTAGGAAAAGTAGAAAACATGATGGGAAAATGAGAAAATGCTGGTTATCAACATTTTCTTGTTTTCCCACAATGTTTTCAATGTTTTCCTCGGGGTCATTAAAAGCCAGCATTGAGTGGAGTCACTGTCTAAACATTATTTTCAAATAATCTTGGTGTGGTAGTGAACAGGTTAATTCGTTCCCTGTGACTGTGAGATTGTAATACAAGGCTCCAGGCAATCCATGTTAATGAAGCCTCAGTCTATAAATAGCACCACAGTGGTAGTTTTACACAGGAGGCTGAGAAGAAAACTAAGCAGCAGACATTTTGTTGGAAGGGCATGTTCCAATATATTCCATTCTGGAGGGTGAATGTGCATTTTATCATTTATGATTTATTATTGAAGTGATATGTTGATGTTAGATTTGACTAAACATTGTAGGGAAAGTATTAAATAGGAGTTCGTCCTATGAATCGGCTCAAAACCTTCCCAAATATTGGATTTTGTGGTGGTTTATGGGATTTTTATGTTGCATTGGAAATTTTCTGAAGCTTACACAGAGGTTATTGATTTAGAGCTGTCTGACGTTGAAAGGCGAGGTTGGTGAAGTTGAGCCAGTGAAAAAGTGGAAGTCTGAAATGAGAAAAATGTTTCTGTGACTCTTTTGTTATCATTCTGGAGTTTCTTCATACATGTATGTTATTTTTTAAAGAGTTGAAGAAGCTGATATTGCACTATTCTGAGGCACTTTGTGAAAAGATTATGTCTAGGTGAATTGGCTGCAAGCCAATTTTTTTCTCCCAAAGTTGAAACTGTCTGCAAATTTTTTTAAGAAAAAGATTAACAATTGTTTAGTGTGTGTGTTCAGGAAGTTTACCTGCAAGGTGAGTGGATTCTCCATATGATATTGTGGTGGTTTATGGGATTTTTATGTTGCATTGGAAATTTTCTGAATTGTCAATTGTCAATTTTGTTTGCCAGACAACAAAATTTTAGACTAGTCCAAATTGAAAGAACTTGCAGACAGCATATCAAATGTAGTTCAAATACAAATTTTTCTTTGAAGGGGTTGGAAACATTTTGGGGAAAGGAGAAAATGCTCATTGCTAGCATTTCTCCTTTTCCCTTAATGTTTTCAAAATCCTTGTTCTTCAGGATTGTTTAAAACCTGGTAAAGGGTGAACCCCTCACCAAACAAGCTCAAGGGTTATGAATACCCAGATGTAGAAAACTTAAGAAAACAGTGTGGGAAAAGGAAAATGCTGTGACAGCATTTTCCTCTTTTCCCACATTGCTTTTTGCTCTTTTAGACACAAATTAATTTGAGCCACATTAAGTTGCTTTTTGCAAATTCATTCAAGACAACTTAGAATGGGATTTTGTCATGTGGTAATTAGCTTTTATTTATAATTATAACTCTGCACCAGGCAACAAAATTTTAGACTTGAAATGAATATCAACAGCATTAAATTATGAATTTTTGAATTGGACAATTTGGGTCTTACAACCAATCCCCCTCGTCCTAATTTTTAACCCAAAGAATATCAGTTCCATATTTTCTTCCCCTTTATGTCTCTGGCTACATTTACATCTATCTCATAAAATGGGTTGAACACCTATACAGAAATTTGTCATTAAAGGTAGAAGTACTTGGCTTTTTCTCTCTGTTCTAGTGCAGTATCAGTTTAGCTGGCATATTGTATTTGATGATCCAGTGATCTTGTATACCAGAGCAGAACAAAACTTTCAAAATAAGGTCGGCAAATGAATGAAATGCTCCAAACAAGCAACTTCTACATTAGCATTGGATGGATTGTCATAGGTCTTCTTGTGTCTATATCAAGACAAATGACGTCTTTTTTTTTTCATTAGATACATGTATTGGTGTTTTTTGTGGAAAGTGAAAAAATAGGGGGAAAGGAAAATAAAACTATGACTGTAAAAAACAGGAATTTCAAAAGCTAGGGGCAGTCTGATTGCTTATAGTAGATCTACTGAATGATTCGTACTTGATACCAAAATGATTAGATTTTAAATAGTCTTGCGTTTTTGTTAAGATGGATTTCTTGATCAATGTTGTAGTAATGAAGCATTACAGCTCCAGTAACCTTGCTTTACAGCAGCATGGTTAGTGTTTATTCTAGAGCAGAATAGCATGGCGCACTGCCCTGCCTCCTTTTCACCCCCGACCTATGCCCCGAATCTATATACATGCGCCCAGATGCCCTTTCCATATACCATATTTCAGCTAATTGATGTTCCCTCCCTAATAGTAGCACCCTTACTATATTTTCTTTCTCCAGAGGCATCCAGACAACCCCCTTCAACATCCAAAGTTACCTTAAAATCGACAACTGGAGTGACAAACTTCGAAACGCAAGAAAATTTCACTAACACTTTTCAAATGCGAACCTCCGAAAATCAATAATGGTCGATATTTTATAAACTTACCGGTACGGTGTCACCATGACCAGATTACTTCACAAATTGATGTCATTTACACTTGACTATCTGAATACACATACACTTCCAAAAACATTATAGACTTCCAGTAACACAAAATTTGTGAACTAACTTGGAAAAACTGTAAGAATGTGAAGTATTGAATACCAGTGGCCCGCCCATACTAATTGTGAATGATATTAAATTTTGATGTCCAAATAAATCATAATCGGCAGTAAACTCGATATTCTGCATAACTGCATTAAAGTGAGTCTTTCAAAATGGCGAACATTGCACTCGGCACTAACTGAAAAAAAAAAGATCAAAGTAACGTACTTACTCTAAGTGACAGTGCTAAATTGCAGGAAATTGGCTATGAAATAAGAGCACCATATCAGTGTTTTGCATGGCGCCCAGGCACACAATCACAACTTTTAACAAACCTGTGAAAGAAGCCTTTTGAAAACATTGAGGGAAAAGTAGAAAAGGCTGGTAACCAGCATTTTCTCCTTTGCCCACAATTTTTCTACCCAAATTTCATCATTTGTGCTACACTTTATGTGCTGTCTGCAAATGGTTCGAAGTTGGACTTGTTAAAAATTTTGTCAGTCAGTAAAGAGTTAACACATGTCAAACTAATGATTTTCTGTTTACAGGACCCCAATTAATGGTTTAAATTTATTTTGTCTAAATAGAAAAATGTCAGATGCTGGACCATTTAGCAACCATTAAGTTTTCATAATGCTTGATTGTGGAGGAAATAGGACTTTTTTCCGTTTTGCTGAATTGTCTGCATGTGATCTAAAAATAGAACATCTCTGCGATAAACAGGTTTTCTGTACCATTGGGTCACCTCCCTCTTATTCCTAGTGAGAATGTAGTCAGTCCCTGAAAATGTTGAACCTTTTCTATCCAGTTTATAAATGCTATCTTTTACCCCTTCACACTTTTCTATCCTTCAAAAATGTGCTTGCTTTCTTACCCAATTACTTAGCAGTACTGGGCGATCTAGAAGACTTTCACCTGAACCACGCAATCACCCCTGTCTACCTGTCTAGAATAAACCCTGCTCTATAGAATATGCACCTTTATTAATGATTATGGTTAATTACCACACAATCCCACAATTTCATGATCCCAAGGGAAAGGACTTGTGAAAACATTGTGGAAAAAGGAGAAAATGCTGGTAACCAGCATTTTCTCCTTTTCCCACAATGTTTTGTACCCTTTGAGAAACATTATTTGTGCAACATTTGATTTGTCGTCTGCAAATGCTTTCATTTTGGACCAGTCTAGAATTTTATTGCTTGGTAAAGTGTTAATCAACTCTTTACCAGATGACAAAAGTGTTTTACTTGTTCATATTGAAAGCACTTTGCAAGCAGTGAAACTTTATGTAAATTTCACCGCAGTAAAGGGATATATCTTTGAGGGAGTACACATGAATATGTGAGCTGTTGCCATGATGTGACATAGATATTGTTGAAAGCGGCGTAAAACACTATTCAATCAATTGAGATGGTACATATGGATAATGAGGTAAAAGGAGAACATGCTGGTTTATACATATAATGTAATAGCATATTCTCTGTATTTTGCAATGTTTCCAAGTCTTGGTTCTCTTGAAATCCAGAATTGTTTGGTAAAGGTCTTATGTTCTAAACCTGCTCTATGGGTTGATCAATTTTTAGTAAAGTCATCTGGTGCGGGCAAAAAAAAAAAACTGTTGGTCTGAACAATGATGAAGAAAAGGAGCTATTATTTGATACAAGCAATAATTATTCCTTTTTAATTAATGTCTCCCAAAGCTGTCTGCTGCACCAGATTATGAGACTTTTGCAGTTTCTTCTTTATCCACACTGCAAGCACATAGTAATTGTTCTCATTGTGCTGATATTTTTGTATGGAAAGTGAAAATGTTTGGAAAATGATATTTATCAGGAACAATTAGCATGGATGATGGAGTATATAACCTTCATACAGAGCTGATGCTTGGATATTAAGTCTCCATTCTATATTTGAATGAAAGAGATAATCCAGGGTATTCATAACTTGTATTCTGATTACCACAGAATTGACTGTCCTCACACTAACCCTTTACCTAAAAAATCCAGAGTTTTTACTCGGGCTGTTACGATATACCGGTATACTAGTATATTGCAATATAATTCAGTCAGTATGTACTATGATACAAACTCCACTTACCGGTCTTTTTGCGATATTTTCTAGTTTCAATGTATTTTTCGGTTTATTTTGATCTGCTCGTTTCTAAAACGCCGCGGTCATGCAAACGCTTAACACTATTATAATTGTAGTCAGTGTTCCCACTCGCATCTTTTTTGTTGGGAGTGCATGCGCTCTCTAGGGTAAAGTTTGGGAGTGCAAGAGAAATTCTAGGAGTGCACTTACTAATGAGCATCTATGGAGAAAAGTAAGGGTCTGTTGTATTGAAAATTTGTATTGGTGAGTCTCAATCCGCAGTCGGCTGCTCTTGAAAACAATATGGGTAATTTTAAAAAAAAAATGGATGCTTGTTATGTTTCCTTACTCACGGGACCAGTTTCAGAGGGACAACTTACAGCCTGATGGCCAATAGAATGTTCCCTTTCTTTGTCAATTTCAGATACTGATTAGCTTTCACTCGTTGTTTTATAGAGATATTTATGTAAATTTAATGTTTAAAGTCATTGATAAAGCTGAATAGACAGTTTGAAATGCCTATGATCTGACGACGTCAGACCGATTTTTGTTGTGTCATGGGTTTTCGCCTTTTTTTCATGCCTGTTAAGTTTTGGAGTAGTATTTCCACACGATTTGACATAGATTTGTCAATTAGGGTGGTATGTAACTTCAAAACCTGTAATTTTACACTAGAAAAGCAGATTGATACCATCAATACTTTTAAAACAAATGACAACAGTTTGATTTGCGGTAACAAACAGTAAAATTCACACTTGGTACCTATTGTACATGTCAGTGTTTAGATCTTTCAAATATCATGTAAAGACAATACTTATTGCCAGTGGATTCGCCAGTGCTTAAGTTTTGGAGTCATTTTTTTAACTTGTCCCAATTGGCGCCACTGGTGATCAACACCGGAAGCCCTGAAATCTGTGTTTGCATGCACATTTCACTTCATATTTTTGTGCATGATTATTCAGTTAAGTACATGAATCATGCACATATGTGCATGAATGGGAACCCTGGTAGTGCGTATGAAACAGAAAGTAAACTGGCAGCCTGTTGTCTGTCGGACAGTTACAGGTACCAGTTTAGTATGAAAGCCGACTAGGGCATACTTGATTTGTGATTGTCAATATTTTATGGTCACAATTCAATCCA
The DNA here is from genome assembly GCA_945859785.2 of Tridacna gigas. Lineage (NCBI taxonomy): Eukaryota > Metazoa > Mollusca > Bivalvia > Cardiida > Cardiidae > Tridacna > Tridacna gigas. The sequence continues at coordinate 28,169,296 of OX244041.2, forward strand.
AACCACGCAATGCCGAGTCGCCAATGTTTACAGGGCTTTTTTGTACAGTTTGGGGAAGACACTGGAAGCTGGTCAAAAGGGGGAAAAACATGTGACAAAGTCAGTCATATTTGGGGAAATTTATTGCCTTGCTCTATAAGGTTGATGTATGTCATAATACATATTTGTGATATGCATTATGTACTATCAGTAAAACACTGGTACTCATCTTTGCAATAACACTCAAGCATATGAAAGTGAATTTAATTGTTTTGTGAGCACAAAATGTTTGTCTACAAGGGCATGTCTGCCCTTTTTGGACTTTTGAAGACCAACAGATTAAATTAATTTTTCCAAGAGTCAAAGAGAATGTCTAAGGGTCAATTACTTGGTTATGATGGAGAGATAAGAGTGAAATAAAGACATTTTTTCATTTATGTTCTTTATTTATTGACAGAAATGAGACGAGAAAATACCAGGGCTTTAGCTAGTCTCTGAAAATCAGGAGTCAATGACCCCTTGACCCAAAAATTTTAGGGGTCAAATCTAATTTTTCAAGAGTCAACCCAAAACATTCAAGAGTCAAAATGGAAAATAAAAGAGTCTATAGTCAACAATTTATTGTTGTTGTTTTTGGACTTACCATTAATATTGCACTAAAGATGTGAAATAAACAATTGATTTGTAAAATTTTACATTTCAAAGAGGACTGCCCCTTCTCTCTCTCTCTCCACTCCGCCCCCGCTCCCCCCCATCCGACACACACACACACACACAATATGTTCAAGGAGGCTAAGGTTAAAACCTTGTCGACCTAAGCAATCAAGAAGAAAATTATGGTTAATAAATTTCACTGAGAATTCCTTTTTAAAACTTTGCTGAAATAAAGATAACATTTATTTATCCAATTTCTCGTACCATCCAGAAATATGTAAAGTATTATAATTTTCTTGGGTCTGAATAATTCAAGTTATTTTTATTCATGAGGACAGTTTAAGGTATCTTTTTGTGTGAAATGAGATGCAGATATAAGTTTCATAGGTTACTTTCAATAACTTAATATTTTTAATAAAATTAATAAAAGTATGATCATTATTGGGTACAAATGTTCAGCAAAATGGTGGACATCGGCAAGTGAAGATGTTTTACAATATCCATACATCATTACTAAACTTCAAAAGGATACACCAAATAGAATTTTTTGCCCTGTGTATCACTTTTAACAAGGTCTATGTCAGCTGTCAACCTACATGTATCATAGGTAACAAGTCGATAAACACCTTCCGGTCACACTTTGCTGATTATATGCAGCAGTTTAATTGATGTTTAACACCATTCTGGTGATTTTCACACCTTTAAAATGATCTTTTGATATGATTGTTGTTATATAAATTTTTTGATGCATCTCTGCAAATTTTGGGGGTTCAAAAAGATCCCTTGATCGGAATTTTCTGTGCGTCAAAAAAGGGTATTTGGAGATTTTTGTGCGTCAAAACCCGGGTTTGCAGGTCTAACTAAAGCCCTGAAATACCTCATCTTACATACAGACTTGATTGAATGAAGTGGATAGATGAATTTTAACTTGCAGTCCTAGCATGCAATTCATCTTATGAATAAACAGATGCAAACAACCTTTTAACTGTTTGCCAAACAACAAAATTTAAGACTCAATCATGTCTTAGGCATATGCAGACGACAATTCAGATGTGGCTGGAATGACTTGATTTTTCTTTCATGGCTTCAAACATTGTGGAAAAGGGAGAAAATTATCCATTAAAGTGTTATTTCTTAAAATTTTAGTCTCTTCTTTTTTTTGTCCTATAACTTCTTCTTTCACATTTGTTCCAGTGCTAATACTGGAAGACAAGAAGGCCAAACCTCCATCTTTGCGCGTTGCGGCCGCACCAGTAATTTAAAAACTGTCATTTTACACTAAATAATTGGATTAACACCTTTATCACATTTTGAAAAATGAATTGCCACTCACCAACTTGAAAAGTTGTGATAAACAGAGCTGCATGCGTCTTACACATATGCTAGTACTGATCTTGTTTATTATGATCTCTATTTCTGCCCGATACATGCTAACTAATTTATATGAGGCTTTAGCAGAAAATCTCATGCATCAGATTGAGGCTTAGGCAGATATTTTTGAGCGTCAGAAACGGGCCATTTCGGGTTTCCAAGCGTCAAAACTCGGGGTCCCAGGTCACTCTCAATATTCTCAAAGTCCTTCTCTGACAAATCATCTTAATACAAATTAAGTCTCATGAAGAAGAGAAAGCGGACTAGGGTCAAAGGATGTCGCATCTTATCTCATTGGAGACAGGACCTTTATATATAATAATGGGAGTATACTTATCCAGTTAGAGGCTCCACACTTTAATTCAAAACTTTGGAGTAGGCAGGGACGCCCAGCCACTCAATGTCAAATGTTTTGCACATTAAAAATGATAATTTTCTTCATTTAAAGACTTCTTACTATCAATCCAACATTTTGTTAAAACCTTTTTATCACTTTCTTAACTCTGTTACTTAAAATTTTTGAGTTGATAGGGATTGCCCTGTCACTCAATAATGTCCTTTATACATATTAAGATCACACACAATCCTTCTTAATTCAACTCTTTTACTATTATAAATATATTCAAACCTTTTTCAGTTTATAATCCCATTTTTACTATCTTTTAACACAGATATGCGCGCTAAATGACCAAAGCTGTTGATGCGCCATAACACAACATTCATTCATTCAAAGGATGTCGATACCGATTATCTGTACTTCCGATTTCTTCAACAATTACACTGTCTGACCAGGGATCGTCGGGGGCCGATTGCCTACTTTCGGATTGTTCATCAGTCTCTAATTTCGATGATTCATCGGATTTTGGCTTAGCTTTGGACCTAAAGAAAGCATCAATTCGTTTAGTATTCTTTGCATCTGACAGTTTCAGCTTTTTATCATAGTTATGGGCCAATTATAGGACATCTTTTCACTTTACTTTCGACACTGCAGAAAAAGTCACATGCCGAAAAGCATTATTGGTTTCCATGTATTAGTTAACGTACCAATGAAAGAGTTGAATACCAAATGCTGGGATGAAGTGGTATTCGTATTATACCATGAGCGTGTTCGGAAAATTACGTGCAAATAATGAATATAAAATACGAAATTGGCCGGTTAGTGATGGTTTTCCATGAACCTCAACCCGCCTGGGTGGCTCAGTGGTGAGCGTGTCGGACTCATGACCTGGTGGTTGTGAGTTCGATACCCGGTTGAGGCGAACTTTCTTTCCGGCGTATTTTCGCCTCTCACCTCTGCTGAAGCATGTGAGAAAAGTAGTAGGTGGCTTTGGAAAGAAAGTTGTGTTAGTACTGGTGTGAGAAAGCCAGGAAACACATGTGCGTCACCGACCGCCATGATATGACCTTAGCTGTTAAAGTGGCGTTAAACCCCAATACAACCAACCAACCATGAACCTCAAAGGCAGATGCCTCATTTAACAACAAAAACATTGCTCTTTTTGGTTGTTATTGCAGCCGATCTTTCGGTCTGGGAGTGGGTTTATTTACTAAATCTGAGTACAATACTTTGTATTACAGTGGGGAAATGTGATTTCTGGGGAAAATTGACTTTTGGGGGAAAACTACATTTTTGGGGGGAAGATTTGCTGAGGGAAAGACGCCGACTATCTGTGTCACTTTCTTTGTTTAAAAAAAAAAAGCACTGGTTTAAAACATCAGAAATTACAGATTTTTTAAAAACAGGAATATGAGAATAAATTCATTAATATGATAATTAAATTAATGGAAAATGCGTGCAAATTATACTGAAGTATTTTCTTGTAATCCTACTTGATTGCGTCTTCATTTTCTGAATTGAGCAACAATGGCAGCCAACACTAATACTATATAGACGCGACCGAGGACAGTTACAGTAAAATACCAACTAAGAAGGCAAAATCCAATATTTGGAATCACTTTTGTTGAGATTGGGTGATTTAATTGATTTACCTTCTCTTATTTTGGAAGAATTAAACCTGAATTATGAATAACAAAGGTATTTTTTTTAAAAATATTAATTTTAACATGGACACGATACATTGTTGTTGGTATCGCGATACATTGTGGTGGGTATCGCAATACGGTTTCTGTGTATTGCAGTTTATTATATACCTGTAAGTTTTCCGGGTTAAATACATGCGTCGCACACGGCTAAAATCACACACGATGGAAAAAAATCCATATTCCACTCAGTGGAATACGGTTCCAAATATGGTATGATGACGTCACACTGTATCCACGTGAACACGGCAGCCATTTTGATTGTTTTATATGTTAACACAATGGGCGTGGTGGAAATAATACTAAATAAAATTCATCCGCCATTCATGAAAAAAAGATGTTAACGCCTACTAAACCAATTTTTCTTATAACTATGCTTCGTTTTCAAATAAAATTGTCACTAAATGCATATATTATGGTTTTTGGTAGTTTAGGTATATAATAAATGGAATATTATGTGGTAGTGTGTTTCCTGGGGCTTGTATTTACTTCTCGCTGCGTGGGAAAATTTTGATATCACGCTCGACCTTCGGTCTCGCGCGATATCAAATTTTCCCACGCAGCTCGAAGTAAATACAAGCCCCAGGAAACACACTACAACATAATATTCCGTATATATTGTGGTACACTTAACTCTTTGCCACACAATCCGGACTTTCAACGACCTAAGAAAATTGGCTTTTGAAAACATTGTGGGAAATGGAGAAAAATGCTGGTAACCAGCATTTTCTCCTTTTCTCACAATGTTTTTTACCCTTCCCAAAACAAATTTCAGTTTTTCGCCGCATTTATTTTGTAATCTGCAAATGCTATCAATTTTGACGAGCCTAAAATTTTGTCGTGTGGTATTGTATAGAGTTAAGGTGTATCATGACAGCCCTAGTTTTTACAACTCTCAGGAAGAAACCATTCATAAACGTATCAGGAAAAGATGAAATCTAGATAACCAGCATTTTCTTCTTTTCACACAGAGTTTTAAATACAAGCAGCTACATGTATTTCATTAGGGTATTAAAAAGTAGGGATTGTGTAGCAAAGAGTTAAAGATACATCCTTAGAGCCAGAGAGAAAAAACCCTGCTCAGTCTCATGGAAGTGCTAGAATAGCTTAGCATTTAGTCAGCTGTGTAAATTACAAATATACATGGTGTTAAGGATTGAGAAACTCGAGGAATTTGTTGAACTGGAAACGATAACAGATTTCTTTGAAGGCTGTCAAAAAGTGAAATGCATTTTCTACCCATCATAATGTGGGCATCCTTGTAGCTGTCAGGGGCAACATTAGGCACATGTAGATACAAGAATGATTATAGTTTCATGAAATATAGCCCAAATGGAATAAAAACTGGCTGAAAATGCCTATAGATGTATGTTTAACCTTTTACCACGCAATCCAGAGTTTTAACAACCTTGAGGAGGAAGCCCTCTGAAAACATTTTTGGAAAAGGAGAAAATACTGGTAACCAGCATTTTCTCCTTTTCCCACAATATTTTCTACCCTTTCAAAGATGACTTCATTGTAAGAGCCTAATTTGAATTGTCGTCTGCAAATGCTTTTAATTTGGGCAAGTCTGAATTTTTCTCGTGTGGTAAAGAGTTGAAAGACATGACCATGAAGACAGATTTTACTGCATATTTGATTAATTCTTTTTTTATTCCAGGGCTTTTTTTCTTTTGTAACCTGTCAAGATGACATCTGAACTTGAATCTCTTCGACAGGAAGTAGACCAGTTAAAGAATCAAATTAGGGTAGGTGATTGTGACCTTTAACCCTTAAGCTGCAAAGCGCGACTCAGTGACCTTTTGCAGACAGTGTAGATCAAGATCTTGGATCTACACTGTTGGGCAAGGAGATATTTTTCTCCAAAAGTATGTTTGATTGGACGCTATCAGATTGAAAGTTTTATTTAAGGTCTTTTTACAGGATAAGGGTTAAAACTAAATTCTTGCTTTTGAAAACTTAATTTATGCCAATTGTGGTACAAGCTCCACAGCTTCTTTTTATATCATTCTCTCACTGATTGATTACATCTGGAAAACATTACATGTAAAATTTAATATGAGAAATTGCACCCAGGTGTGGGTAGAACCAATGGTTAACCTGGCTTTTGCAGAACATGAATTCATAACCCATAAAGTGCTGGAAGGAACTTAATTTGTTGTCGACAGTGTAGACATAGATCAGATTGCACAGAACATGCAGTCTTATCTTGGATCTACACTTTCTGCTACTTTGTTACATGTTCTGGCCAAAACTTACTTGAAATGACACAATTTTGGATGTTTTTCCTGTTTAGAAAGTTCCATTTCATTAATTTAGTGCTCTAAGGGTTAACCTTGGGTACTACCTTCTTTGCTTTTGTAATTTTCTTCCTTTGAGGGGCTCCTGTTGAAGCCAAGGCTAAGAATTCAAAATTGTCCCAGTTCAGTTAGATCTGTTCAAATACAGTATATGCGTTCGCTAAAGTGTGCAAGGGAGTCGGGCCATTTTCCTCCCTTCATTGCTATGTATACAGATGATTCAGATTGTCTTGCAGCAGACAGCTTGTCAAAATAATGCTGCTGAAGGTAAACTGTAAAGAGTCAAAAGCTGTTTTTCTAGCATTTTCTTCATTTACCATCTTTTCTACTCTTTCCGTAGACAGATTACAGCATTTTAACATCATTTATTTTGTGGTCTGCAAATGCTTTCAATTTTGATTTTAAGTAGGAATTTTTTGTGGTAAAGAGTTAATTTGGGCCATATTATGTTGAAGAAGGGTTTGGTACATTGTGTCAAAAAAGCAGTAAGAGGCTAAAACAACTGTCAGGTGCCAATGTGTAGAAAATTTTATGAAAAACCTCCATGAAATCAATATCACTATAGTAACGGCTCAGCCTTGTGGTGCTGACTGTATGGCAAGTTCAATAGATTATACAATAGGGCTGGTATTGGCTACAATACAGTTCTAAGGTTATTTGCAGCTTTGGGTTTTTCAGTTATATATAGCAGGACTGGTATTTGCTGGAAGAGAAATATTGCTTAGAAAAGCAATTTCTCATAATTTGCCAAACCGTGTTTAACTCTTTAGATCAAGATCCTTATTTAGATGTCTGATTTTTTTTTTCGTCCCCTACTGGCGAAGCCAAATGGGACTTTAGGTTTGCACTCCGTCCGTCCGGGAGTCCGGCAATTGAGTTCTCCGGACTTTCTTTCTAAACGCTGGTACATATTGAGCTGAGTTTTGGTGTGTAAGTCACCCACCATCACTTACAGATCAAGATCGACTTTCGTTCCGGTCCACTGGTTTTTCACGGATTTACGTGCCTTGGACTTACAAAATTTCACTGACAAATCAGTTTTCCTGACTTTTCCTGAACGCTGGTAGGTATTGGTCTCAGATTTGCTGTGTAACTCAACCACCATGACTTACAGATCTAGTTTGACTTTCGTTCCGCTCCACTGGTTTTTCACGGATTTACGGGCCTTGGACTTACAAAATTTCACTGATAAATCAGTTTTCTGGACTTTTTTTTCTAAATGCTGGTAGATATTCACCTGACTTTTGCTGTGTAAGACAACCACCATGACTTACAGATCAAGTTAGAGTTTCGTCCCGCTCCACTGCTTTTTCACGCATTTACGGGCCTTGGACTTACAAAATTTCACTGATAAAACATTTTTCCGCACTTTTTTTCTAAACGCTGCTACATATAGAGCTGATTTTTGGTGTGTACATCAACCACCATGACTTACACATCAAGTTCGAGTTCCGTAACGCTCCACTGCTTTTTGACGCATTTACGGGCCTTGGACTTACAAAATTTCACTGACATGCCAGCGATACATATGGCCGGTAGGGGACTCTGTATTGCTATGCAATACTATCAGAATGCTTGTTTTCATACAGTTGCTTCTGATGTAAATAATCTAACTATCTAGCTTATGGTTATGAAAGTTAATTAGCATTAAAAGCTTACTGCACTAAATACATGAGTAACACTACAAGACCAGGGGGCTTGATGCATATTCTTAATGCAATCCATGAAGCAAGTTGTGGCGTAATTTGGTCTGTCTCATGGGATAGAATAGTCTTTAGACATGTGGAACAATAACCAGTAGAAAAAGTTTTGAACCAGGTCAGCCTGCACTAACTGATATTGGTTGAGACTTTTTGCATGACTCAATCATGTTAAGGCCAAAAAATTCCAATTTAAAGGCTGTCTAAAGATCTTGATAAATATTGTTCATAGGTCTTGAAAGTTAAAATTGATGTGTTTTTGTGATCTATTGTCTATTAAATTACATTTTTGCTGATCTTTTTTCCAATAGGAAGCGAGAAAAGCAGCTGCAGATACCACATTATTACAAGCCACTACCAATGTTGAACCACTTAGTCGAATACAAATGCGCACCCGGCGCACGCTCCGGGGTCATTTGGCAAAAATATATGCCATGCACTGGGCATCGGACTCTAGGTAAGCTATTGTTACACAAACGGTGTATACTTCTTTCTGTAGATGACTTTAAAAAATAGATTGAGAATAAGCCAGCTCTGCATGACTGTTCCTGATATTTGTTGATATGATTTAGAATGTAAAAGGCTGGAAAAAATGAAAATTATCAACTTTTCTGGGAGAGGGTTGTTGTTGTTTGTGTGATGAAAGATAATTATTTCTTTCTGTTTGGATCTTTCTTTAATGTCATCTTCATTCCATATTTGGTCATGTGTTCAATGAGTTATTATTGTGAATGAGTAAGAACATTAATCCTTTACCAAACAACCCATGTTCCGAAGTAAACTTTTGAGAAACAGTTGTTCACAAGTAAACTTTCGAGAAACAATTTTGGTAAACAGTACTTCCTTTTTCTCCCTTTTTTCCACTGTTTCAGAGACAAGTACACGTATATTCATGTGAGCCAGTTGATTTGTCAAATGCTTTCAGTTCCGACATAAGGCTAAAATTTTGTTATCTGGTAAAGAGTAACGCACATAAATATAACAGCTTATTGGTGAATGCTAGTTATAGAATAATTGAAACAAACGATAAAACAAGTTAGTAGACAATCATTCATTTCTGGTTCAATAACTTTGATACTAGCTGTTCTATTTTTGATGTACTCCAGAATAGTGCTGGTTGATTTATCAGCATTTTGTTTGTTCTGATGGAATAATTATTTATGGTGTTATATCATGAAGGAAAATGAAGAATTTGTTATTTATTGTTTGTGAAACTTGAGTCTGATGTTAACCCTTTACCACACAACACAGTTAATGACCTTCGGAAAACATTGTTTGAAAAGGAGAAAATGCTGGTTACCAACATTTTCTCCATTTCTGTGTTTTCCCCGATTTTCTACAGCAAACCCCACTATTTGAACCTCAAGTTAGTTGTTATCTTCACACACTTTGGATTTCGGCTGGTCTAAAAGTTTGTTGTGTGGTACAGGGTTCAGGTAATACATTACATGTATAATAAGCTAAGGGGTCTCTAAGTTTACCATCTAGAAAGAAAAGTGCAAGTGCTGCTAAAGGAACTGACTTCATATCGTAGCAAACATTTAGGAAAAATCAGAATGATGACATAATTTTTTCAACAATCGTCAGGCTGATAAGGAAATTATTTTTAAAATGATTTGTGTGTGTTAAGAGTTGAACGCCATTTTAACCCTTTACCACACAATCCTGGCTTTTAACGACTCTGAGAAAGAATCGTTTTGAAAACATAGTGGGAAAAGGAGAAAATCGTGGTAACCAGCATTTTCTCCTTTTTCCCACAATGTTTTTTACCCTTCCCATAACAAATTTCAATTTTTTAATCACAATTATTTTGTTGTCTGCAAGTGCTTTCAATTTAGACCAGTCTAACGTTTTATCATTTGGTAAAGAGGTAACAGCTTAGGTCATATCGCTGAGGTCAGTGCATGTGATTCCTGGCTTTTTCACTGACTACCTTCCTCACATGCATCAGAGATGAGAGGTGAAAAATTGCCAGAGAGAAAGTTTGCCTCAACCGGGTATCAAACAGCAAGCACCAGATCATGAGTCAAAAATGCTAACTGCTGAGCTACTCTGCCAGGTTTTTTTATTTGAATGAAAACAGGTATATTAGTGGTATAAAGAAGGCTTTGAATGAGGTAAAGCGTAGAAGAGCAAAGTCCTTATCAAATAATCTAATGATTTTAGAATCCTGTAAAAGAATGCTTTTCTAAACATTGTGAAAATGTTTTTTTTTTTTAAATGCATGTAACAAGAATAAGTTAACTTTAAAGTTTTTCAGTGCAGATAAGTCAAGAAATGTTTCCACTTTCAAAGAGTTAAATGTGTGTCAAAAGCTTTGTGATAAGGGATTTATTATGATTGCTTTCGTTGATGTAAACAGTAGGTAAGAATGATGTGACAAAATATATCTATTATATGGATATAATTGGACTAATGGTAATGGATAATGAAATCATAGATGATTTATGAAGTGCTGTTTTTAGAACCACATTGTTTTTTGTTTTGGTACACTTATTTTGTGGTTAGATTTTTGCTTTGAGAACACCTGAACTTGTTATGGCACTTTTGAATTCATTGCATAGCTTTAAACATCTTTTTGACATCTAACTGTCTGTTTGTCTGTCCATCAATCTGTTTGGAATTTCTTGTTCACACATCTCTTAAAGGTGTCAAGAGTGTTTAATGAAACAGATCTATGGTTGTGAATAACTTACTCTGATATTCAAAGTTACTGTGTGCTTGAGTTAAAAACAAATGTTCATATTAATTTTACTATGTAATAGTACAGTAGGCTTGGGTTTGAGCCTCACTAGATCCACTTGGTTTTTTCAGGGGTGTATCCTTGGGCAAGACACTCAGAGCCCTAGCCTTGTACTGGTGAAACCCAGGAAATACATATGTGAGCTGTTGCCTTGGTATCACCGAAATAATGTTGAAAGCAGAGTAAAGCACCGTTCAATTAATCAGTCAGTCCTATGTTAGAATATATGGGCACATGCAGTCAAGGTCACTGTCCCTAGAACAAAAAGGTGTAGAACATGCCCATGACAGCATGTCTCACAAACATTGTTGGTAACATCCTGATAAAAGCATCTTAGTCCCATGGCACCCACTGGCTTTGATACCTGGAGATGTTTTCCCCAATACACCTAGACTGCCAGTAGCAGTATATGGTAAACTTGGTTGTCCAGAAAAACATAGATTGTATTTGTGCATTTTTGCTTTGAATTAAGGTCACATTGGAGAAAGACGTCAGTCTGTCTTTCAATAAATGTCTTAACTTGAATCCATTAATAAATTGGACAGTTAGGTAGATTTTACCACATTCACTACGTAATCATCTAGGTCTCGATGAAAGTAAAAGGTAAAAAACACAGTCAGATTTAAAGATAAATAAATGGAATAACAGACTGATGGAGAAGTTACCCACCACAATCATATGCATTTAAATCTTGATTTACACAGCTCATCCACAGAAACTTAAGTTTTGCTTTGTATTTTACCTGTTTATGGCAATTTGCTGTCATAAAACAATTTGTTTTCACATTTTATTGGATTACAAATAATGTAATGTCACATGCCACAATGTTTTTATCATAATTTATGTAAACAAATACAGCTTCACTGTCCTTCTGGAAGATAGACTCGAATGTCCCTAGAAGGCTCAGTAGAAGTGGCTTTTGTAGACAGTGTAGATCAAGATCAGGTACACAGAATGTTTGGTCTGATCTTGGATTGAAACTGTAGCATACTTGGCATTTAACCCGGTACCACGCAACCCCTAGTTTTCACAACTCTGAGGAAGAAGCCCTTTGAAAACATTGTAGGAAAAGGAGAAAATGCTGGCAGCCAAATGACAAATTTAATCATTTGCACCACATTTGATTCGTCATCTGCAAGTGCTTTCAATTTGGATGAGACCAATTTTTTCTATGGTAAAGAGGTAAAGGATGGTTTGAAAAGCAGGAAATGCTGAATACCTATGGCAACCAGCATTTTCTTGTCTCTTATTTTCTCCTCATGTCCTGAATTCTAAATTGTGGGAAAGTAGTAAAATATGATGCAAAGGTGAACATAATTTGTACTGGCTCAAAATAGCCTTTTGAAATAGAGTGTATCCTTAAAACCAAGTAAACAAAATTAAAATTTCAGTCAGGGAAAAAACATTCAAGTTAGTGATGTTTCAAATTCAGTGTTGGTCAGAATGCCTCAGTATAGTGGACAGTATAGATCCAAGATAAGATTGCATGTTATGTACAGTCTGGTCTAGATCTACACTTAGTGCATTAAGAAATCTGGTTGTGGAAGCCTTCAACTTGGATGGGCCATAAGATGTTAAGATGTACCTGTCTGAAGTGTAGTTCCTACTTCCTGATTGGAAGTTTCAACATCTTCATATAGATAACTTATCTGACATCTTTTTTTATCCCTTTACCAAACAGTTCCAACTTTTAAAAGCCCTGATGAAGAAGTCTTTTGAAAACATTGAAGGAAAAGGGGAAAATACCTGTAAGCAGTGCTTTCTCCATTTCCCACAATGTTTTATATCCTTCTGAAGGCAGATCCCATTATTTGAGAAGCAAGATGAGATTTAGAAAATGGAAAGTTTTTCAAGTACCTGTACAAGTAATGCTGTGAATTTTAATCTAAAGTGCTATCAGCAATAGGACATACAATTTCTATGATGATACAATGTAACTAGTAACTTTGCTCTTATTTTTGTGAGTATAATAATTGGTAAGAAAATTCCAGACTTGTATACATTCATTTAAGTTAGTGCAATAGTACAGTAAAACTTAATTATAACGAACTCTGATAATGCGAATTTTCGCTTAGTACGAATCGAAATCAATTCCCCGGCAAAAACCTTCTTTCGCCTTTGTAAAAATTAATTGATAAAACGAATTTGGATATAACGAATTTTCGCATATTGCAAATCAAAAATCAGGTCCGCAGATATCCATTTCAACTTAAAATACCTTGGTTACACCAGGGATTGTATATATGATCCCTGGTTACACTGAAGTCACATCTAAGGGTCTTTAATTACCAAGTCAGTTATTCACACCTTCCCGCTTGCCCAATTAACACGTTGACGCTAGAGGCGTTGATCTACACAACATAAACTGACTGCGTTATCGATCGATAATTATCGTGGTAAGGTATATTTTGCCACAAGTAGAAAATTATCGTCTGCAAATGCTTTCAATTCCTACCGGTATAAAATGTGTTTTGAATGATTAACATCGCTCACTCGATTAAATAAATACGAAATCGGCTACTAGTTTTTCCTACCTGTCCCATTGTACTGTTGAGTGCTAATCGTTCTTGTTGGGATTGTTTCAAGTTGAGCATGGATTCCAAAAAAAGGAAAGCAATTTCATTAGAAACAAAATACCAAATAATAAAATGTGTGGAAGAGGGGAAAAAGGCAAAAAAGGATATAGCAGCCGATTTTGACGTGCTACCGAATACGCTTAGTACGATATTTGTCGAAGTATGTGAGAAAAACATTTTTCTGGTAAATAAATGTTAGACTGCATGTACATGTGTCCACCTTTGAGTCCAGAAATATAACGAAGTTCGTACTATCAATAAAGCGAATTATGCTTATAGCGAATTAAAGCTGACGGTCCCGTGAAATTCGCTATATCAGAGTTTTACTGTATCTTTTACATTTGCACTGTAAATGGGGGTATGTATTTTATAGCAGAAATCCTGTTTTTCTTTTTCAGAAATTTAGTATCAGCTTCACAAGATGGTAAACTAATAGTATGGGATGGTTATACAACAAACAAGGTTAGTTTGATCTTTTTTCTCATACTCCTTTGGGGACTAAATTAGAGATTGGAATTTCAGAATGTCAGTGATACAAGGCTGCTCTGCCAGAACACCTGGAAAAACTTCGGATGTTGGTTAAAGATCAGTCTTCACATTCTATGCAGCATGGTCTTAATCCACATTGTCCACATCCACAGAAGTACCTGAAGTGCTGATGGGATCTTGGACTTTCATTAATAACGCAACAAGTTTGTTGCTGAAATTTCTTTATATCATACTGGAAAACACTGATAAATTTCAATACTTTGAGAGTAATGATTTTAGTGTTTGAAAGGAAAATGATCAAAGACTTACGTTGACTTGAGAGAGTCAGAGAGAGACAAGCAGAAACCAGGAGAGTTATATGGAAGTCAAAAGGCAGTGTATTATGTTATTTACTCTTTACTAAACAATCACGGGTTTTCACGACCCTTCGAAAGAATCCTTTTGAAAACGTGGGAAATGGAGAAAATGCTGGTAACCAGCATTTTCTCCTTTTCCCACAATGTTTTCTACCCTTTCCAAAACAATTTTCAGTATTTTAGTTGCATTTATTTTGTCATCTGCAATTCTTTTCAAGTTGGACTAGTCTAAAATTTTGTCGTTTGGTAAAGAGTTAACCAAAATGTATCAACATGGGATTTCTGTATTCAACATAATAATTCCCACAACATGAGTGAAGACCTTATGCTTTTAGAAAACAAATATCCACACTGAAAGGCACCATAGTGTCGTACAGGGATTAAGGGAATAAAAGCACTATTGCTCTTAAAAAGTAGAGTGTTCACTGAACGCTAGGATATTCACTGTTTGCATATATTACCAGGTTCTATCACATCTACAAAAAGAAATTTGGAGCACAAATTAGGATGCAATCTAGCAGATTCAATGTGATGAAGTTGAAAATGTCTGATAAGTTTACAGAAGTACACTGTAAAGGCCTTGGCTAGATTTTCATATAGCAAATCATTTTTTCTTTAGACACTGATATACACTTCAAAATACACTTTTCTCTGCAAACATTAAGACAATGGACTAATACATGCAGTATCACGGTACAAAATTGGCATTCACATAACAGGTTGGTTGCTTTTCAATTGACAACTCCATCAATTTTTTACACAATCAGACATTGCTTAGTTGAAAAAACTCAAACAACCAATGCACATTATTAATCACATGCATTCCAACAATCCTTAAATCTTATGGTACCTTGAAAGACTACGAAGCCCATTTTGAATATACAGTGCAACTGAAGTAATTTTTTTTCTTACATTTGTGTTCCTTGTACACATGATTTGCCAGATATTGCCTCACTTAATTCAGCAGTAAACCATTTTTGGACTTTGTTATGATTATAAAAATCTCAATAGCGCCCCATACCACTTAATGTTGCAAATAAAGGATGTTCTCATGGCAGGAGGAGGACCTATATATAGATTTCAAGATATCTTTGGTATTCCATAAAATAACTTGCAGTCTCTATCAAAATTTTGACTGCATCATTTTGTGCTGTCTGATCTTGTTCTTCATCATTTAACCCTTTATCACACAATCCCGAGTTTTAACGACCCTAAGAAAGAAGGCTTTTGAAAACATTGTGGGAAAAGTAGAAAATGCCCGTTAACCAGCATTTTCTCCTTTTCCCACAATGTTTTCTATCCATCCAAAGACAAAAACCATCATTCTAGCCACATTAAATTTGTCGTCAGCAAATGCTTTCAATTTCGGCAAGTATAAAATTTTGTCATTTGGTAAAGAGTTAAAGCAGCTTAAAATGTGATTGGCCTTCTAGCAGTCAGAATATATTCATGGGGTCCCCATACCATTACTTCAAACTTTGTACAGAGAAAACAAAAGTGGGAAGACAATTTTAATAACTGTTGGATTATTGATTTCCACAAGAGAAAGAGTTTACCATGTCTAGTGTTTGCCCATGCCTGCTTTATGTTTGGACAAGTTTAAAGTTCAATCTTTGCTTTTAACTTGTTACCAAACGACAAAATTTTTAGCTTTGTCTGAACTGAAAGCAAATGCGGACAACGAAATAAATGTGACTTTGGACTGAAATTTGTGTTTGGTATGGAAGAAGACATTGTGGGAAAAAGAGAAATTGTGTTAACCTAGATTTTCTCCTTTTCCCACACAGTTTTTAAAAGTCTTCTTTAGTGATATTAAAACTCAGTATTGTGTTGTAAAGGGTAAGCCCCGATAGAAACTGTTAATTCTTTCAGACAAATTTTAGACTTCTGTACATTGAAACCATTTTTCATTGGACAAAAGTGGATCAAATGATGGGATTGTCTATAACTCTTCACCAAACAATAAAATTTTAGACTTGTTCAGTTTGAAAGGAGCTGCAGATGACAAAATAAATGTGACTGGAAAATTAAAATTTGTTTTGGGAAGGATAGCATTTTCTCCTTTTCCCACAATGTTTTCAAAAGCTTTCCCTTTCAGGGTCGTTTAAGGTCGGGATTATGTGGCAAAGGGTTAATTGTGGGAAAGGGAAAATGCTGGTCACCTGGATTTTCTTATTTTCCTCTGGTTTTGAAAGGTTTTATTACCCTGGTGGTTAAACATGGGATTGTGTGGTAAAGGGTTATAGGACAAAATGAATGAAAAATCCAGTTAAAGGACCACATGGATGAAGGTTTTGAAAAGTTTGTGGGAAAATGCTGGTATACAATATTTTATCCTTTTTCCACAATGTTTTCTGCTCTTTGGAAAGGCAGTCCCACTATTTTTGTTATACTGAACTTGTCATTTGCATTGACTTTTTTTGGTTTTTCCTTTTGGAAAATAGTTACAGCCTAAATGAATGAATCTTGCTTTTGCATACAGCACCACATTTCCATATCTTTTAACCCTTTACCACAAAATCTCGAGTTCTAACAACCATAGGGAAGAAAGGCTTTGAAAACATTGTGGGAAAAAGAGAAAATGATGGTAATCAGCATTTTCTCCTTTTCCAACAATGTTCTTTTACCTTTTAGAGACAAATTTTATCCTTGAAGCAACATTTGAGTTGTCTGCAAATGCTTTCAGTTTGGACAAGTCTAAAATTTTTTTGTTTGGTAAAGAGTTTAGCAGTGTTTGCCATAGAAGCTACCTATAAATCAGGATCTGCTCAGTCCAATCTTTTGTGAGATATTCTACCCAAAACTGCCATTAAATTTCAACAACATCAATGACTGCAAATGTGCTATTCAACCAAAACTGCACTGAAATGAGTAACATGGTATTCTTTATTGACACTCTTTAAGGTAAAAAGTGAATCTCTTGGTAACTTAACCGTCAGTAAGACGTAATACTTTGTTGTACTGAGGTTAATCTTCAGACTGCTGCATAAATGAAATGTATGCTGTCACTTGCCAATGGAAAAGACCGAATTGTCACCCTTTTTTGCCATTTTGCCTTAAAATTTCTTCAGATAGAGGACAGTGTTGAAATCTGTCATCTATGCTATCTGATTTGATGCCTTTTGTGAACAGAAAGGACGAAAGTCTTACTCAGTGTTATATTTGAGCCGGGTCCTACATGGCTCAGTGGTAAAGTGTAGGACTTGTGACCAGGAGACCCAGGATTCGAGCCTAACTGGATCTACTGGGTTTTCCGTGGAAGTGTCATTGGGCATTACACTTCAGAGCCCTAGCCTTGTACTGGTTAAACCCAGAAAATACATGAATATGTGAGTTGTTGCTATGATATGACTGAAATAATGTTGAAAGCTGGGTAAAACACCATTCAATTAATCATATTTGAGCCATGCTATGGCAAAAAGGGGTTTAATGCATCTCTGTGATGATTTTACCAAGCAAGTCATCACATAATTATCAATCCATGAAATCCATTTTCTGGAGGTAAAATGGGCCTTGTATATGCAGAAAATTGACCAATAGCAAACTGTTTTGACCCGGGTCAGCCTACATGGACTGTGCAGGCTGATGTGGGTCAATACGTTTTCCAGATGATTAAACCCCCTTTTCACAGAACATGGCTCATATAAATCTCATATTTTTATATGCTCATACCCAGCCAATAAATAAAGTGATACTTTCATCAGCTGAACCTTTCACGCTAAATTTTTAGCTCGGCCGTTTTCAAAGAGTATTGTCATAGCCCTGACGTCGTCGTTGTGCGAAAACCGACCTTTTTGTAATATCTCTGTTACTGCTGAAGACATTTGCTTCAAACTTGGACAAATTGTTAACTATCAAGAGAGGAAACTATACAAGTAGGACAGTTTACTCAGACATTGACGCTCAGAATGTCCAAATAACCTTGTTAGGTAATTGTTTCATTCATTTGGTTAGACAAAAACAGCAGGAGTACTGCATGCTGGTGCCAACGCTCAGCTGCTGTAGTTTGACTTTCAGTAAAAATTCTAAGTAGCAAAAGGGGCATAACTGTGTAAAATACTTTGATCTCTGTCAACATGATTGTGTGTCTATTGTTAAAAAACTGAGATGGCTTTAGTAATTTGGTTTTTTTAATGAACAGAAAAATCTGAAGCTGTTTCGGTCAGAATGTCTTGAAAATATCAGGCAATGTGAATCAAAGGATAAGATTGCATGTTCTGTGTTGTCTGATGTTGGATTGACACCGTCTACAAAACTATGGTCCCTAAGCAATCTCAAAGTTTGACATCCCATGTTTTAACTACCCCAAGTAAGAAGGCTTTTAAAAAAGAGTTAAGAATAGAAGAAAATGCTGAAATCCTTTCTATCCTTTTAGAGATAAAACTCATCAGTTTGTCATCTACAAAATTAATGTTTTTAATTTTGTCAAGTGAAAAAATTTTCCCACTTGTAAAGACTTGATTGCATATTTTTTAGCTGGCAATATTTTTGTGAAATAGCCGAAGTATTGAGTGCTTCGTGGTGTGATCACATCATCTAACATGTGTCATGTAGAAAAGTACTTACATGGTTCGCACAGGTCTTGAAAAACCCTTAAATTTGACTTCAGTCTTGGAAAAACCCTTGAAAATGACGAGAAGCCTTAAAAAACCCTTAAAAAGTATAGATAGTCCTTGAAAAACCCTTAAATCTAAAAATCGTAAAGCACAGTGCACCGAATATCCAGGTGACATGATCGAAGAAAGTTTGCAAAGAAACCCGTATTCCTTAAGATCTTCTTACAAGTGAGTATATACGGTAACAAGGAAGAGCACTGTCTACACATATTTTGATGACATAATTTGATATTGCGTCATATCACACTAGGTTTTTCAGACTGGTGGCTGACCTTATACAGTCGAACCGCGTTTATCCGGGCTCCATAATTCCGGAAATCTCAGGATCCGGACAAAAACATCAGGGAACGGATATTTTCTGTACAAATTTTACTTTTTATTCCGGAAATCCGCGTTCCGGAAGCGGAATGAAAAAATCGGGAACGAAGGGTTAAAAATTAGTACAAACCTTATCCAAGAAACCGGACGTGGCCTGACTGTGTATCACACAATTTAAACTGGTACCCGTAGTATCTCCCGTAACCATCCGATAAATACAAAAATCGATAACAGGCTACTAGTTTACACACAATTTAGACTTGTTATTTTCCCCGGGACCATAGACTGGTTATCATAAATATCATAAATACAGTCTACTTCGAGCGATTTCGGACTGGTTCGTCGTGAATAACACGGGTATCAGTCTAAGTAGTGTCAGTTGTTGCAGACGATTTTCACACGTTTTGAAAACACGCGTGTTAATTAGTACTGTTTTCGAAAACCGTTAAATGACGTTCTCGTGCCATCGACAATTGTCAACTTAACAGATTATCCATACACATAGTACTGAAGTGACAATTCCACGCTTTTGTTGTTTAATTATTACTGGATCTACTTGATTACAGTAACGATCGCTAAAAAAATAACTGAAATGTCCGCAAAGATTTTGTGGGCATGTTTAAACTTATCTTTCAAAACTAAACGCAAAACTGAAATATGAACATACCGGCTGCTTGCATATTCAGTAATCCTTCGTTTCAAAAACAAATATTTTCAATTTAAATGGTAAACCATAGGAAAAAAAAACAGTTTGATTCATGTGTTAACTCGAGATGTTTATGTTCCCCAAAGTACACACAAAATGGCCGCCAAACACGATAAATTTCGTTAGGTTTTTCGAAAATATTTTACTCCTAACAGACTGTAAAGATGATTGAAAATATGCCTGTCTTCGATATCTAATCAACTGGCAATCAATCTCAATTAGTCTTTGCCATTTTACCACTTTGAAAGTATGACTGTCAGAAGCCAACAGAATGTCTACACCACCAGCAAAAGACGAGTTGAAGTTTCGACTTCCGTGAAAAAAGACATTTGTCAGTACAAAGACCATCCAAAAAAACACTTTTGCAGGAATTCAACAACACGTCATGTACATTTAAAATACTGTGCATATCGTGTTTTCCTTTTGTTTCGCCCTTTTCATGGTGTTTTCAAAAGTCATAAATGTGCCGAGCTTTACAAGCGCACCTGTTTGCACAATAGGTATGCATGTGCATGTAATTAGGTACAAGTAAAAAGACATGTACAAAAACAGACAAATAACAAAAAGGCAAAATGCAAATTTATGACACCCTTTATTTTATAAACCTGAACAATCGTAGGAGCAGTAATGACATGTATACAAGTGCTTGTGTAAAACATACGCTGTTGTAATTCTTACGATACACGGTGTCCCTTATCAACATGGAAGTTATTGACCTAGCTTAACTTGGATGCCATGTCAGCAATCACAGTTCGTCGATCCGGAAATACGGCTGATCGGGAAACATTCATAGGAAACAGAAGTGGCCGGATAAACGAGGCTCGACTGTACTTCAATTTTAGTAGAAAGTCGGGTACCATTACCGGTTTACTCGCACCTTATCTCTAAGAGCGTCTGTTCACAGTGATTGTTATCATATGCGTCAGCCATTTGTAAAAAGGTCGTCAGTATCGAGTTGTAGAAATGGGGAAATGTATATTTAACAGAAATTGGTTAGCCGATCCCACATACAAACACTGGGTACGAGAAATTAAAGGGCATAAACGGTGGACACGCTTAAGCAATAAAATAAGGTTAAAGATTAAACCCGTTACAGTTTTGACAGTTGCTAAAAATTTACTTTTTCCAAATAATAAACCATTTGTTACTTATCCTATCCATCAGTCAGTCATAGATTCTTTATACAACATAATGTGCCAACATAATCAAGGTAAAATATAAATCGTTATTGTATATAGCCATGTCCGTATAAAGACCTTAATTTCTATTCCAAAAGCCTTACAAAGCCCTTGAAAAACCCGTAAATTTTTCCTGAGAAATTCTGTATGAACCCTGAATTAGATTTTACACAATGTGCATTTTGATTGGGAGGAGTATTTTGTTCAATCACAGGGTTTCTCCTCACCATGGCTTGTGTGACAGTCAGACAGCTCTATTGATTAGCATTCTTCACTGTCAGAGAAAGGACATGTAAAATATTGATCTTGCAGTATGAGTTAGCCTTGTTTTCCCCCTCCCCCTTCCTTTTCTCTCTCTGGAACTGCCCATTTTGTCTGCTTGTTAAACCTTTATCATGTGTTTTAATGATGCTGAGAAAAGAAAGCTCTTGAAAACATTTTTGTGTTATAGGGAGTCTAGAAACCCTTGAGGGCCCTAATCACTCTACTTGCAGTGATTTTGATCATTTTCTTGCATACATCATTAACCCTTTCCCAAACAAGTCCTGATTTTCACGTGTCTGCAGTACAAGTCTTTTGAAAACACTGTGGGAAAAGGAGAAATTGCTCGTAACGAGCAATTTCTCGTTTCCCACAGTGTTTTCTACCCTTTTTGATAACTTTATGCCATTTTCATCAAATTTAAAATTGTCGTCTGCAAACTCTTTGAATTTGGACCAGTCCAAAATTTGTCATCTGGGAAAGGGTTAATTCATGATGCAAAAAGGAAAAAGAAATGCAAAAACACCAAAAAAAAAAGGGGGGGAGATGTTGTTGCAACTTGGCTTGAACCCACTGAGACAGCATTATAAGTAGGTATGATAGTGAATTGAACAAATAGTGAAATAATCAAAGTACAATTCTCATATCCAATCGTTTTGAATCCATCAAAATTTGAAAGGGTTTAAGTACTCATTGTATTTACTCTTTACCAAACGACAAAATTTTAGACTGGTCCAAATTGAAAGATTAAGCAGACGAAAAAATAAATGTTACTCAAAAGTTGCAATTTGTTTTGGGAAGAGCAGAAAACATTGTTGGAGAAGGATAAAATGCTGGTGACCAGCATTTTCTTCTTTTCCCACAATGTTTTCAAAAGGCTTTTTCCTCAGGGTCGTTAAAAGTCAGGTTTATGTGGCAAAGGATTAAACAATCCCTACAAGTTTCAATGAAATGTGACCAAAAATGTGGCCTGTGTTTAGTTAACAAGACCTAAGTCAAAAAATGGGTGCTTTTCCTACACTGATTGCAGGATTTTTTTTTTTTTTTTATTTTTGATAGTGTTTCCTCAGGGTTCTTAACCCTTTACCCCACAATCCAGACTTTTTACGACCCTGAGAAAAAAAACATTGTTGGAAAAGGAGAAAATGCTGGCAATCAGCATTTTCTCCTTTTCCCACATTGTTTTCTAGCATTTCAAAGACCAATCTTACCATTTGAGCAACATTTAAATTATTGTTGTCAATTGTATTCAATTTGGATGAGTCTAAAATTTTGCTGTGTGGTAAAGGGTTAAAAAAAATGGGCTGGTATGATAAAGAGTTGAAGTGCTGTGAAGAGCTTCAAGTGCTTTTCCTGATTATAGTCAGAGACCAAGCTCTACAAAGCATGTGGAGGTCCTGCGTGGCTCAGTGGTAAAGTGTAGGACTCATGACCTAGAGGCCCCAGGTTCAAGTCTCGCTGGATCCATTTGGTTTTCTTGTTGGAGTGCCCTTGGGCAAAACACTTCAGAGCCCCAGCCTAATACTGGTGGAATCCAGGAAATACATGAATATGTGAGCTGTCACCATGATATAGCAGAAATAATGTTGAAAGCGGTGTAACGCATAATTCAATCAATCAGTTATTTACAGACCACAGTCTAAACCCTTTACCAAACAACCCAGGGTTATCATGACTCTGAGAAAGAAGCCTTTTGAACACATTACGGAAAAAGAAGAAAATGCTGGGAACCAGAAAATGCTGGGAACCAGCATTTTCTCCTTTTCCCACAATATTTCTACCCTTCCCGAAATAAATTTTAATTTTTGAATTGCATTTAGTTTGCCGTCAGCAAATGCTTTCAATTTGGACAAGTAAAAAATTTTGTTGTTCAGTAAAGAGTAATTTAGATTCACACAGTCTAATGTATTATAATTATGAAGGCCAAAAACAGTTCTCTTACAAAGAAATGGTCTCATCAGCAGCTTGGTCAAGCTTATGTACATGTAAAGATGGTTCTGCAAAGAATTTTTATGTTGCAAAAAATGTATGTTTTTGTAAAATTCATTTTTCTTTCCTTTGCTGATTGGTAGAGATGAAAAGGATAACCTAAACATTCAATATGTGTAATTGTAAAAATACATAGGTGATGAATCATCAGTGCACCTTGGAAGGCAATAAAATCTTTATAATAAGAGGCCTTTGATCTCAGAAAGAGAAATATTTGGGGAAATTGGCAGAACTTATAATACACCAAGCGAGAACTTTAATGTTCCTAGGTGCAAGCAGAAATTTATATGAAAGACATACCACCAGCTGCATTATGTTAACCTGTTACCATACGAAACGAACTTCATTATTTCCAAGTGTGGGTTTGGTTTGTGGTATTTCTCCTCTAGAAATACATTTGAAGAGATTTTAGAATTTGTTTTAGAGAAGCTGTTTGTGATATGTGACAGAATTACTCAAAATTCCTAATAGGAGGTATCAAAGCATTGTAATAAATAAAGAGTTGATGTTAGAAGAAATGCACAATAGTACACAAATAGAATACCCTGGAATCTGTGTCTGTTAACAAGTAGTGGAACCTTAGTATGATGACCTGAGATTTTAGCAACATGGAAGGAGAAATTAATGTTCAGTTTTCATGCAACGATAATACATCTGTACATTAATTGGGGTACTGCTGCAAATTTGTTCTATTTTCTGCATAATAATTAACATAATTTGTCCTTTTACATTTCAGGTTCATGCAATTCCACTGCGATCAAGCTGGGTGATGACTTGTGCCTATGCCCCGTCTGGGGCTTATGTAGCCTGTGGTGGGTTAGACAATATATGTTCAATTTACAGTCTAAAAACCCGAGAAGGAAATGTACGTGTCAGTAGAGAGTTGCCTGGTCACACTGGATATCTCTCATGCTGTAGGTTTATTGATGATAACCAGATTGTCACAAGCTCTGGTGATATGACCTGGTATGTATGACACCAAACAATAAATTTTACCCGTATACTTAATTTTGTTCTTAATCCTGTACCACAAAATCCTGAGTTTATAAAACCTTAGGAAAAATGCCTTCAAAAGAATTGTAGGATAAGGAGAAAATGCATTCAAAAGAATTGTAGGGTAAGAAGAAAATTATTGTCAAAGACTAAGGTTGGGTGTATGAGTTTGGTGCATACTTAGAAAAAGGTTTTTGAAAACATAAGGAGAAATGGAACCTTGTTTGCTAACCCTTAATCTCACAGTCCCAAGTTTTAATCACCTGGACTAACATTTTTGAAACATGGTGGGGATAAGGAGAAATCCATGGTAGCCAGCATTTTCTCTTTTTCCCACCATGTCTTTTAGCCTTTCGAAGACTGATCCCATAATATGAGCCATGTTTGCTTTGTCGCCTGCAAATGTATTGTGTCTTGACAAATTGAAAATTTTCTAGTCTGGTTAAGAGTTGAGAGGAATTGCACATTTTAAGAAACCTGAAATGAATATTGCCTTACCATCAAATACTGGTCCTGTGTGCTATTTGTACTAAATTTTGTATAGTCATTGTATAGGCTGAGTAATTTTGGGTTAAATGAGTTACTTAGTCTGTCTAGGACCAAATCCAGCGCTGTAGATGACTTTGACTCACAAAAGAGTATGGAATAGGTTCCATGAAAATATATTTGAGCAAATTTAACGCACAGAGTGCTGAATAAACCCAGTGGACACTTGCAGTCTAGGAATAAGACTCAAAAATTGCACTCAGAGGCTGCTCTTGTCAAGAATGTGAACTCTTTATCATACAAGCCCAACTTTTAACAACGCTGAGAAAAAAGGCTTTTGAAAACATTGTGGGAAAAGGAGAAAATGCTGGTAACCAGCATTTTCTCCTTTTCCAAAAATATTTTCTACCCTTCCTAAGATAAATTTCAATATTTGAGTAACATTTATTTTGTCGTCTGGAATTTTGACTTTCGACTGATCTAAAATTTTGTCATTTGGTAAAGAGTTAAGCAGAGCTGTCATTGTAGATCAGTGTTCAGACTGCACAAAATTTCACATTTTTTGAGTTTGATTTTGAACTACACTGACTGCAAAGGCAACTATAGCTCTGAAAGATGCTTTAAGGGTTAGGGACTCAACAGTGTGTCTACTGTGGTAAGTATCTTAATGAAACGTGACCAGGATTTTGTGTAAATTAAGAAAAGGATGACTCATCACATGCAGGAAGTGTTTGTATGTAAAGCTTGTGAGAGATCCTTAAACATAACTTCCTTGTAAACCCTTTCTTTGTCCTGAAAAAAAAGTTTGAAGCACACAATGACCATAATTATACCCACCCTACCCTAAGGCTGGGTGGGGGGAGGGGGGCCTTATACTGGTTTCACCATGTTTGTCTGTTTGTCTGTCTGTCCATCCACCTGTCGTGTTTTCATTTCCATATGCTAACTCAAAAGCCGTTTGACTTGAACCCTGAAACTTTATACAGGTGTTGCGCATGACCCAAGGCACTGCCCTATTGGTTTTTTTTTTTGGTTTTTTTTGTCAAAGGTCAAGGTCATAGGTGAACTTCGAAAACCGTTTATATTCTCTGATAATGCTGCTTCAGTGACGAGGGGGGGGGGGATTGTCTGCTTTGCGACAGTTTTAGTTTGCTCTTGTGGACATTGTAAATCAAGATAAGACTGCACAGGTTATGCACGCTGATCTTTGATCTACACTGTTGTGATTGGTTTTTATGTTTTATGGATTGATATATTGGCCAAAGGTGCTTCGAAATTGAGAAGTTAATACTCGCCAAAATAGTCCATTTCATTCATTTAGTATATTATGAGTTTACAGCTTGGATATAGTTGTGCTCTTTTTCAACCTTGAACTTTAACTGAAAAAACAAGCTAGGCTTGACACCCACAAACAGTTTTCTAACTGTTACTGATAAACCCCTTCTTTGGGTTTTTTTTGTTTTCAGTGCTCTGTGGGACATTGAAACAGGTCAACAGACTACAGGGTACTTAGGTCATACAGGAGATGTCATGAGTCTGTCTCTCTCACCAGACATGAGGACTTTTGTATCGGGGGCCTGTGATGCCTCTGCCAAGGTAAGTCTGGCCTGTCAGAGGTGCTTTTTCATTTTATATCTGTACAGTATAGTCTTGGACATATTAGTCTCTGTTAACACTTTACCACACAATCCCGAGTTTTAACAACCCCAAGAAAAAGAAATTTTGAAAACATTGTGTGAAAAGGAGGAAATGATGATAACCAGCATTGTCTGCTTTTTCCACAATATTTTCTGTCCTTTCAGAGTTACACTTCATCATCAAAGCCAGATTTAATTTATCGTCTGCAACAGCTTTGAATTTGGACCACTCTAAAATTTTGACGCTTGGTAAAGATTTAATCAGCTGATTTCACTTGAAAATTTTGACCCATACCATTTAATTATCACACACTCATTGCTGCAATAGTAAATGTTTGTCCCGTTACCAAACAGTTCCCTGTTTTAATAAGCCTGAGGAAATATGCGCTGAAAATATTGTGGCAAGAGGAGAAAATGTTGGTAACCCAGCATTTTCTGGAAGACAGATATACTGCCAACTTATTTTCCAGATAACCCTTTACCAAACAACAAATTTTTAGACTCACAAATTGAAAGCTAATGCAGACAACAAATTATAAAGTGGTTTAAAATGTGGAAGTTGTCTCTTAAAGGCTAGAAAACATTGTGGGAAAAGGAGAAAATGCTGGTAACCAGCATTTTCTCCTTTTCCCACAATGTTTTCAGAAGGCTCTTTTTCTCAGGGTCATTAAAACTTGGGATTGTGTGGTAAAGGGTTAAGAACATTCACCAATGCTGATGAAACTGTGCAACCTCTTAAACTTTATCAAACAATCCTGACTTTTAAGGACCCCGAGAAAGAAAGCTTTTGAAAGCATTGTGGGAAAAGGAGAAAATGCTGATAACCAGCATTTTCTCCTTTTTCCACAATGTTTTCTACCCTTCCCCAATCAAATTTCAATTTTTGCATCAAATTTATTTTGTCGTCTGCAAATGCTTTTAATTTTGACAAATCGGAAATTTTGTTGTGTGGTAAAGGGTTAATCAGGAAAGTGTCAAATTATGATATTTGTAAAGCGGGCTGAATAGTTTCGAGAAAACTCTTTGAACTTTCGATTTGTTGGACTCGTTTGCAAGTTATGACCCCCATATGAGATATATACAGGGAGAGCTTGGTTTGATCTACAATCCCTGAAAAACAATTATTCTCCAGTCCTATTTTGAAGAGCTGATAAGTATCTTTAGTATGTATGGCTCCACAAGATCGTTTAGGCCTCTACCAAAGGACAAAATTTTGGACAGGACCAAATTGAAAGCATTTGCAGAGAACAAATCAAATGTAGCTCAATAGGGTAGAAAACTTTGTGGGAAAAGGAGAAAATGCCGGTTACCAGCATTTTCTCCTTTTCCAACAGTGTTTTCAAAAGGCTTCTTTCAAAGGGTCGTTAAAAGTCGGGATTGTGTGGTAAAGGGTTAATGGAGGAGCATTGTAAGTCAAAGTGTAATTTGTTGGACCAGTTCAGTGAATGACTTTAGCCATGTTAGATGATGGGAATAGCTTTATATTCTTTGACTACAGAGCTTTCTTAACTCTTTAGTGCACAATGCTGACTTTTGATGACCCTAAGAAAGAAGGCTTTAGAAAACATTGTGCAAAAAGGAGAAAATGCTGGTTGTAACTATTATTTTTTCTTTTTCCAACAAAGTTTTCTAAAGACAAATTTTATGATTTGAGTAACATTTAATTTTTCTCTGCAAATGCTTTCAGTTTGGACAAGGCTGATATTTTCAGGGTTCCCATTCACGCACATATGTGCTTGATTCACGCACTGAGTTGAATAATCACGCACTAAAATATGAAGTGAAACGTGCATGCACGCACAGGTTTCAGGGCTCCCGTTGTCGATCACTAGTGGCGCCAGTTGGGCCAAGTTATCAAGTTTGAAAGTCACTGTCTATCACCGCTAATCAAACTTGGTATCAATCCGCTTTTTTAGTGTAAAATTAAAGGTTTTGAAGTTACATGCTATTCTTTTTGACAAATTTATGTCAAATCATGCGGAAATACTACTCCAAAACTTAACAGGCATGAAAAAAAAATCACTGCAAGAAACGCGAAAACGCATGACACAACAAAAATTTGGTTTGACATCGTCCGATCATAGGTATTTCAAACTGTCTATTCAGCTTTATCAATGACTTTAAACAGTAAATTTACATAAACATCTCTATAAAACAATAAGTGAAAGCTAATTAGTGTCTGAAATTGACAGTGAAGTGGAAAATTGCACTGGCCAGCAGGCTGTGAGTTGTCCCTCTGAAACTGGTCCCATGAGTAAGGAAATTATAACAAGCATCTTCTTTTTTTAAATTACTCATATTGCTTTCAAGAGCAGCTGACTGCAGAGTTAAGACTCATCAAAACAAATTTTCAATACAACAGACCCTTACTGTCCTCCATAGATGCTCTATAATTGTCAATATTAAGTGCACTCCTAGAATTTCTCTTGCACTCCCAAACTTGTATTCCAGGGAGCGCTTGCACTCCCAAAAAGAGATGTGAGTGGGAACACTGATTTTGTTGTCTTGTGAAGAGTTCAATATTTCCCACTAGACATCATGGGCCTGTTTTATCCCAACTTTTCTAGATGTATATGTTATTTCAAATTAAGAATTTGAAGACTAGTTGTATGAAGTGATGACAAAGAGTTCTGTCAATCAGAATTGTTGTCTTTATACTGTAATATTGCCAAGACAAGAATTTGCTTAAGACTTTTTCAACAAATCCTTTGTTTTTTACTACCCAGAAATGAAAGCTTTTGAAAATGCTTGTTGCCACCACTTTCTCAATCTTCCACATTGTTTTCTTTTCCTTTCAAAGACAACACCATCATTGTTTAGTTTGTCATCGTTAAAGATATTGGACATGTCTAAAATTTTGCAATTCAGTAAAGGATAAAGAGGCTCTGACATTAAAGACATGGATACCAGCAGTGTTTTCCCCTACATCTTATAAATTATAGAAAGGAAACTAAACTGTAAGATTCAAAATACTGTGTTTTTCACTGCTCTGATTCTTGTTGAAATGAGAGAAGGGGGGGGGATCATTACAATTTCAACCAAAAAATGATGAAAAAATTCAAAAATCATAACCAGTGTGATATCACAAGCCTGAAATTAATTGAAAAGTCTGGTGACGGTGGCAAATAACATGTCTTTTTCTCTCTTTCAGCTGTGGGATATTCGAGATGGCATGTGCAAACAGACATTCTCTGGTCATGAATCGGATATTAATGCCATCACAGTAAGTTAATTATTTCATGTAGTGATTGTTCTAAACTAAGCTAAAGGGCAGGGAGGATCTGAATACTATCAGAAAAAGTGTCTCTAACTCTTTCCCAAATAAGTTTTAGTTTCCAGTATTGTCCTAAAGAGAATGACTGGAAAACATTGTGGAAAAAGGAGAAAATGCTTGTTATGAGCATTTTCTACTTTACCCATAATATTCTCTGTCCTTCCTGATATAAAATTCAGGTACAATAGAATCCACTTGTTTAAGTTTTGGTCTACAAAAGCTTTCAATTTGAACAAATCTAGCATTTTTAGCTCCACTGGCCGAAGGCCAGCGGGCTTATGTCATGGCCCGGTGTCCGTCGTGCGTCCGGTCGTCCGTCTGTCCGTCTGTCCGTCCGTCAACTTTTATTTCAAACATCATCTTCTCTGAAACTACCCATCCGATTTTCACGACACTTCACAGAAATGATCCTGACATGGTCCTCTTCAGAATTTCTTGAAAGAATTTGATTCCTTCAAAAACTCTGGTTGCCATGGCAACAAAACTGAAAAATATTGGAAATCTTTAAAAATCTTCTTGTCTGAAACCATAAGGCATAGGGCTACCAAATTTGGCATGTAGCTTTATGTAGTAGACCTTTATCAAGTTTCTTCAAATTATAGCCCTGGGGTCAAAATTGGCTCTGCCCCAGGGGTCACAAGTTTTACATAGGCTTATATAGAGAAAACTTTAAAAATCTTCTTGTCTGAAACCATAAGGCATAGGGCTACCAAATTTGGCATGTAGCTTTATGTAGTAGACCTCTATCAAGTTTCTTCAAATTATAGCCCTGGGGTCAAAATTGGCTCTTCCCCAGGGGTCACAAGTTTTACATAGGCTTATATAGAGAAAACTTTAAAAATCTTCTTGTCTGAAACCATAAGGCATAGGGCTACCAAATTTGGCATGTAGCTTTATGTAGTAGACCTCTATCATGTTTCTTGAAATTATAGCCCTGGGGTCAAAATTGGCTCTTCCCCAGGGGTCACAAGTTTTATACATAGGCTTATATAGAGAAAACTTTAAATATCTTCTTATCTGAAACCATAAGGCCTAGAGCTACCAAATTTGGCATTTAGCTTGATCTAGTTGGAGTCTACCAAAAGTGTCCAAAGTATAGTCCTGGGGTCAATTTGGCCTCATACTTGGAGGGGGGGGGTTCACAAGATTTACATAGGCTTACATAGGGAAAACTTTTAAATCTTGGTGTACACAGCCATAAGGCTTAGGCTACCAAATTTTGCATATAATTATAGCATTATTTAGTGGACAGTTACAAAGAGGGCCCAAGTTACAGCTCTAGGATCAAGTTTGGCCCTGCACCAGGGATCACAAGTTTTACATGGGTTTATGGAGTGAAAAGTTCAGAAACCATCTTGTTACCAGCCATAAGGCCAAGAACTCCCACATTTGGCATGTTATTCTTCTAATACAATATTCCCCATTTAGTCAGACTGTAGCCATGAGGTCAAAGTTTTATAAGGGCTTATATAGTGAAGACTTTTCTTCGTGGTTTATATTTATAAGCCAGTGGAGCGATACAGGGCCATCATGGCCCTCTTGTTTCATGTTGTAAAGAGTTGATTCAGAACATTTGAAAATCAAATCTGCAGATATTCGTTGGAACTTTGCAGAGCTTTACACTTACTTTTAGCAAAGGTGCTCCCACTCCATTATCTAGCATAGTAATTGATGCCTTGTTCTCTTAAATGCTCAGTCTTGGGTGTCTCTTCCAAAAATGTGCAACTTCCAAAAATGTTTCCTCTGGACCTGGCATGACTACCATGATGGACCCTAGAGTACAATTTAGGCTCTTTTTAGGTAGTGTTGATTAGTTTCAGTAACAAAAAGCAGAAATATGAAAGAAAAAAGTGATTTTTTAGAACGATCCTTTTGATATTGCAGGGAAAGGAGCTTATATATGTAACAGGCTATCTGCTCCTTTTACAAAAGCCATCTGCTGTCTAGATTAAAACATTTTTAGCTCAAAGTGCTCAAGGTGTGTGTTTGCGATCGTGCTGTGTCAGTCATACGTAGTGTCTGTCATACGTAGTGCATCATCTGGGGGTCAGGAGTTATCTTGTGTGCACTCTGAAGGCTTCATTTTCCGTTCAATAGTCTTGGAACTTCGTCAGGATGTTTGTCTTGAGATTATCTCGGCTAAGTTTAAGATTGAGCCGAGTCGAGTAAAAAGTAGGTCACACTTTCATTCCAATACTCATGAAACATGATCAGAGTGTTTGTCTCAGTATCTTGGACAAGTTTGAAATTGGACCTTGTCAATTCAAAAAGTAGGTCACTGGGACAAATCTTAGATAAACATCCTGTGCACTCTGGAGAGCATATTTTGTATACGGTACTCACAAAATTTGATCAGAATGTTTGTCATTTTGATATTTCAGACAATTTTGAAATTTTGTTCACTTTGGGTCAAAAAGTAAGTCACTGAGACAAATCTTAGAAAACACTTGAAAAACCAGAGGACACATATTCAGTCCAATACTCATGAAAATTGGTCAAAATTTTTGTCCTGATGATATCTCAGAGTAGTTCGAAGTTGTGTCATGTCAGACCAAAGAGCATGTTATGGCAAAAACTCGCAGAAGACCTTGTATGCATTCTAGAGACCACATTATCAGTCTGAGACTCCTGAAATTTGATGCTTGTCTTGATAATATCTTTAACATGCTTGAACTGGGTCATGTCGGGTCAAAATGTAGGTCCCTGACACTCGTGTGTTTTAAGTCATCACAACCAGGATGTCTACAAATTTTCAGTCCTGGATGTCTTTACTGAGGTGATTGCTGTATGGCCTTCTTGTTAATCATGTTTTTGTTCATTGATGGTTTTTCCTCATCAGATTTTCTCTTTATGCAAATTTGAAAAATGATCTCAAGAAATATTTTAGCTTTGTTTCATTAACTTCTTATTAATAACCAGTTTCAGTGGTTACTTTTGTTTTCAACCCTGGGCTATAAATAGCTTTCTTTGAAAAAGAAAACATATCTTTACCTCTTTCTGTTTTCAAGATGACAGGCTGAGATAAGTCATGGTTTGGCAAACTGGAGAAAACGTTCTGACTCTCTGCCAATACTGTATAATGTCATAATAATGGAGTTGAGGGGTTTTTCAATCAATACTGGGAATTCACAGTGGCTAAAGCAAGAAAGAGATATTGATTGTCTGCTTGAGTCTTGTTTCAGTATTTGCATTACACACTCGACCCTGTTGTCATACCACTCTGTATACTGACTAACTCAGAGCTCCAGATAGAGGGAGTGATTTTGATTTCAGAATTGAAAATATTAATCACTCTTCACTAAACCCTATGTTATGGGTACTCATTAGAATCGTCTCATCGAGACGGTTCTAATGAGTACGGCAACATAGGGTTTGGAAGAGAAATAACCGATTTAGAATACTAAAACTCCCTTTTATCTGGAGGTCTGCTAACTCTTTACCAAACAACAAAATTTTAGACTGGTCCAAATTGAAAGCATTTGCAGACGAGAAAATAAAGGTGATTGGAAAATTGAAACTTGTTTTGGGAAGAGTAGAAAACCTTGAGGGAAAAGGAGAAAATGCTGGTGACCAGCATTTTCTCCTTTTCCCATATGGTTTTCAGTAGGCCTCTTTCACAGGGTCGCTAAAAGTTGGAATTATGTGTTAAAGAGTTAGGCTTTTGCCATGCTGATTTATTCTAAGCTCAACTGCGTATCAAAACTTTAGACTGAACTTTACTGACAGCATTCGCAAATTACAATAGATCGTGGCTCATATCATGGAATTTGTATGTGAAAGGGTAGGAAAACATTGTGTTAAAAGGAGAAATTGCTGACCAAAAGCATTTTCTCCTTTTCCCCTTAATTTTTTCCAAAACTACCTTTAGTCAGGGTCGCTAAAATTTGGGATTGTGTGGTCTATGGTTCATGTAAAAGGTAAAAAATATAGAAAGCACTGAGGTTAACCTCTACTATGTGGGAGGCTTAATGTAATTTCTCTGTTTGTGTCGTAAGCTCTGTATAAAGCTTGGTTGAATGGTATATTTGCTTAACCCTTTTCCACACAATCCAGGCATTTAATGACCCCGAGAAAGAAAACATTGTAGGCGGTTTGGGGCAAGAATTTCAAAGGGAAACATCGTGACTGGTTGAGAAGGGACTGAAAGTGAGCAGTTAATCTTGTTTACACCCATTAAGTTAGCTGTATCGTCTGTTCATCAGTCATTCAGTATTACTAGCATTTTCTCCTTTCCCCATGGCGTTTTCATAACCCTTTCTTCTTGGGGTCTTACAAAATAAAAGAATGATTTGATAAAGGGTTAACGTTTTACCAAATGACTTCCTTTTAGACTCGTCCATTTTGAGAGCATTTACAGAAGACAAATGTAATGTGGCTCAACCAACAGAATTTGTGAACATGTAGAAAACATTGTGCAAAAAGGAGAAAGTTCTCTCCTTGTCTGCAATATTTTCGGAAGGACTCTTTCATGTTGTTAAAAAAACATGGCATTGCTTGATGAAGGGTCACTGCCTTTACATTGATTCAGGGAAATCTGTGAAACATGCTGTCACCATAGTAACAGATAAAAATGTTATTGGAACCTTGACAACAGATTTTGTCATTTCAGTTTCGATATATTTATGAAAGTAAGATTACTTTTTTGAGCTTTCTATCTTTAAACTCTTACCTAATGGTAACAGTTTAGATATGTCCTATTTGAAAGCATTTGCAGCCAACAAATTACCTGATAGGTATAGCTCAAACGATAGGATTTGTCTTTGGAAAGGTAGAAAGCAATCGAGGAAAAAAATGTTGGCATCCAGTATTTTGTCTTTTTCCCCACAAGGTTTTCCAGATTGTTCTTCCATAGGGTCGTTGAAACAAGATTGGTTAAAGGTTAACCCTTTACCAAATATTCCTGAGTTTTAACAATGGTGATGGAACAATTTTTTGAAATTAATGTTGGAAAATGAGAAAATGCTGATAACCAGCATTTTCTCCTATTCTCACAATGTTTTCTAGGGGTCCTGTGTGGCTCTGGTAAGCTGTAGGACTTGTAATACAGAGGTCCAGGAATGGAGCCTTACTGGAAGCACTGGGTTTTTCATGGGAGTGTCCTTTGGCAAGACTCTTCAGAGCCCCTGCCTAGCACTGGAGAAAATCCAGGACATACATGAACATATGACTAAAATAATGTTGAATGTGGCATTAAACACCATTTGATAAACAGATGTTTTCTATCCTTTCATAGAAAAATCCCATCATTGAACACTATTTTATTTTGTCGTCTGCAAATGCTTTCAGTGTGAACAGGTGCAAAGTTCGTCTTTACCAAACGAAAAAATATTAGACCAGTCCAAATTGAAAGCATTTGCAGACAACAAAATAATTGTGACTGAAAAATTTAAATTCGTTTCGAGAAGGGAAGAAAACATTGTGGGAAAAGGAGGACCAGTATTTTCTCCTTTTATCACAATGTTTTCATTTGTCTTCTTTATTAGGGTTGTGTGGTAAAAAGTCAAAAGCTAATCCTTTTCCAACCATGCTATTGTAGGACATGCCACTTGCATGTTCAAGAGACAAAAATTGAAGTGGGAAAAATTTTTGTATGAAAACATTTTTTGGAAAGGAAGCATAAGGGAAAGCTATTCTCTTGCAGGGAGCAACTGAAACGTGCCCCTATATATGAAACTATAAATTATGCTCCTGCATAATTATGTATGTTTTTGTAGCAAGTTGGATCCAGATTATGCCTTGTGATAAGATCACAATGCCTGAACTGCCAGCATTAAATCTTCACCACTAGACAAAATTTTGGACTTGGCTCGTCCAAATCCAAACCATTTGCTCATGACAAGCTAAATGTGGGTAAGATGGTGGTATTGGTCTTCAAATGTGTTGCCGGCATTTTCTCATTTTTCCAGTGTTTGAAAAGGAATTTTTCCTGTGGGTTTTTAGAACTCAGGATTTTGTAGTAAAGGGTTAAAAAAAAAAAATAGTTGACATTAGCCCTTACTCCTTGCCGTTTGATTAGTATTTGCATAACTGAATAAATTATTTCGTATTCTTGTCGAAGGAATGAAAGAAATGCAGTCGATGTTATGGGCTTTCAACTGGTTAGTGTAGCTAAAAATATTACAAACTGAAATGTTGTTGAAAATCTCATAGCACCGTAACAGTTACTGGAAAACTGTTTGTATTAGACTGAAGTGTATTTATAATAGTCTAGGGTAAACAACTATGAATTGGGTGACCTCAAAAAGGCAACTGTAAATCAGTATGAATTTAGGTCAAAAACATGAATACATCTGAAAATATTTTGGCAAAAAGATAAATTGCACACAACAATCATTTACACCTATTGTGACCACAGGTGAAATACACAGTGATTTGCCCCACTCCCAGTTATTTGTCTTTCTCCTTCAAACAAAGACAAACACATCCCTGTTTTTCCCCCCCCCCCCCCTTGAAAAAATGTACAGCCTAGACAGACCTCCAGATAAGCAGATAAGAGGAAGTGATAGAATTCTAAATCCATTTGTGGGTACTCATTAAAATAGTTTCACCAAGACGATTCTAATGAGTACCCATAACAGGGTTTAGTGGAGAGTGATTAATATTTTCATTTTTGAAAGTGAAATCACTCCCTCTGTCAGTGAAAACTGTATTTCCACCAACCGTCAAAATGTGGATTTTATTTCATAATCTTTACTTATAAACTAAGTACTACCTGCAATTTTGCTATGGCAGCTCATGAAATTTTTCCTCAAGGCCAAACAATACAGCCTAGAAATCTGTTGAAGTATTGGATTTTCAGTTAGTATACAGCTGAGAGTTAGACAAAGCGAATTATCAGGGCATACAAGATCTGATAGGCATGTACAGTCAAACCTGCC
This sequence comes from Tridacna gigas, assembly GCA_945859785.2. NCBI lineage: Eukaryota > Metazoa > Mollusca > Bivalvia > Cardiida > Cardiidae > Tridacna > Tridacna gigas. The sequence goes on from OX244041.2 coordinate 28,205,840, forward strand.
CTAACGACCACCTGCAATAAGCGACCCCCTGCTGTAAACGACCACATGAAATTCCCCCCCAACAAATTCTGTTATGTAAATGACCTGTAATAAGCAACTCCCTGGTGTCTCCGACCAGCAACAATGCCAATTTTGACTTTTTGGACCATTATTCCTTGCCGTTTGCCAATAGGCAACCATTAAATTTATACAAACTGTAAAAAACAATGCCAGACTGTTCGTATGTTTGCGCCAGGGACTATGCAAATCATACAGTTTCTGTCATATTACTCCAAGATGAGATCAAAAAAGCCCATTTTTTTTTTTTTATTTTTCCATCTTTCTCCTCGTATCAGCGACAATTATTTGAGCGCAATCCTCAGAAAATTATCTAGACGACTGTCCAAATACATGGGTGAAAGTTTTCAGGCATATGCTGGATTTTCCGGCTTTTCAGTGCCGGAAAGGACCATTTTTCTGAAATGCAAAAATTTGTTGAGAAAATTTTAGAAGGGGGGTAAGGGGTCATGACAAAGTTTCGCCAACGTGATAAATTCCACAGATCGCGAAAGCCTGAAACCATATTGCTTTTACTCGTTCTCGCTAATTTTGCATGGTAATCCAGATGACTGCCGATTAGTTATACATAGTCTGGATTACCTGCCCCTACCACTACGTTATCGGGTCGTACTCTTGTAGTACGGCAGGGTACCAGACTAAGTTATACATTGCATTCGGCATACCTCGGGTGATCCGGTGATCAAATCCCTCAGCTGTACTACGTAGCTTGATATGCACCTACACGGTACATTTCACACATCTCCGGAAGCACGCAGCTTCATCGTTATTGAAATTGTAAGGCTCCCCTTAAAAAAGAAAACATGAGTAAATTTTCTGTCGTTACCGTTCTAAGAATATTTCAGTCGGCAAACAGTTTGTACATTCAATTTTTAGCGTGGTTTATCAATTTCGTTGGGAGCTTTCATCGACAGATCGATAGAAGTGAATAACTTCACCGTGGTTGTTCATGTCGTTGCTAAGCGATCTACAGGGGCGCCGCCATGTTTAAGATCATGTGATTGGTAGTTCAAAATGGAAGCCTCCTTTATACAGAGGAGGTTAGATTTAGGTACGCAATCAGCCAAGTTGTGACGAGTGTTATACATTGGTGTGAAGTTTTGACCCCGACAGGTCAGCTCCCATAAATCAACAGTGTTTTCGTAAGGTCGCATTCGATTGATTTCCGCGCATTTGTAACAACCAATCAAATTGTTCCTTTTATAATGCGATAGTTGTTTAAAAATGGCGACGGTAGAGATAATTCTATTTCGCTACTGGTTACGAAGTTAACATACGTTAAAAAGAAGTTTCTTCCACCGGCATATAATACAAAAGAAGTCTTCTGTAAGCAAGTAGCAATGGGAATGGCTATGAGAGCTTGACACCCGTGGTAACAAGTGGGGTAACTGGCTTCATAAACATGATGTCGCAGGCATTGCGTTTTGTGAGTGTTGCAGTAAAAGGATTAAGTATGGATCGAGTGGAAAGAAGGCAGTGAAATAGCATTCGGACGACCCTAATAATAAAAAGATTATGAAAACTGTCATATCAAATGAGGTAGGAGATTTAATCAATTTGCTATGAGAAAGATATTTTTCATGCAACTAGATGTTCTCATTATCCTCTAGGAGAAGCTTTAATTACCCATAAAAAAACACTAAAACTAAGGAGCTTCCGGGGGCCTCTGGACCCCTGGCCAGGGCGTTGCCCTGGACCCACCGGGGGCCCTAGCGGCCCCCAGCATTAAGTTCAGGCTTTTCAGGATTTTCAACTTTCACCCATGCAAATACAAAATATTTTTGTCATTAATGTCCAAGAAGATATTATTATTTTCCTGTGTACACCTTACTTGCATATGGCAGAGCAAGCAGTATGCATTTTGATCGGTTGCTGTGCTGTAAATAACCCAGATGTATTGCAAAGATAGTGCAGTAAACCACAAAATCAATAACTATCTGGGAGGTGTAAAGTTTATGTCTGTTCAACTGAGTAAACCCATGTAATGCTAGACTGATAGTGAGAGCAAGTAAAACTGAAGTTGATTTGGATTTGCAAGTCCACACATTAATTAGAGATTTTTTGTTTATTTTTCTGAACAAATCTTAATTTTGATTGTTAGTTTTACCCTTGATAGAAAGAGTCTGCATATTAGAAAATTTCTAAAATTGTCAACGTGCCATAAATTGGCAATGTGCCAATTTCCATGTCTCGTCAGATTTGTGACATATTCACTGTGATAGTTGGTCAACATAAAAGAACTGGTCAAATAAAAGACAGAGAATTTGTTTGTGTGCGTGTGGGGGGGGGGGGGGGAGAGAGAGAGAGAAAGAGGGTACAAATGAAACAATGAAACATAATTTATAATTCCTAAAAAATAATTTATACATGCAGATTCATGGGATAGATGTTATGTTTTTTGTTACAGATCTATTTCAAGTGTATGTATTTAGCTATGCAATATTTATCCGCCACATGCATATTGAGAATAGCCTTAAAATGATCTGAAAAAAAAATCAAGTTATAGTTGAAAAGTTCAAACCTGCAATAAGAGACCACCTGCTGTAAGAGACTGCATTTTAGATTTCCCTTGGGTGGTCTCTTAAACCAGGTTTGACAGTACATATTAAGCCTTCACCACTGAACTGTAAAATGTATGGCGAATTTGCTGAAAATGCACCTGCAGAATAACTATTTATTCCTTAACCCTTTCCCAAATGATAAATTTAAGACTGGTCCAAATTGAAAGAGTTTACAGACGACAATTTTGAATTTGATGAAAATGGCAGAAAGTTCTCAAAAAGGGTAGAAAACACTGTGGGAAAAGGAGAAATTGCTCATTACGAGCAATTTCTCCTTTTCCCACAGTGTTTTCAAAAGACTTGTACTGCTCACACGTGAAAACCAGGGCTTGTTTGGGAAAGGGTTAACTTAACTGCGTAGATGTCCTTATGAACAAGCTATGTGCAACTCTTGATCTGTGGTGTAAGCCATTTTGCTTTCTGATTCAGAAATGTTAGAGGTATTGCAGGGACACTATTCTGAAAATTAGGGGACTAGCAAGGCAGTGGAAAGCCATAACTCCGCAGTTGACCAGTCAGCAAAGGCAGACAATGGAAGGGGGGGGGGGGGGTGTTAGACAATCACCAGAAGTAGGAATGTGATTGTGACACACAGTATCCAAAAGTGATCTCCTGATTGTGGAAATAAGTGAGATGAAAATGTTATCAGAGAAAAGAGCTTACTGTACAAATGGGAGCGTTGATACTCTTGCTATAGACAACTGAAATTACATTGTTGGAAAGGAGCAATCATTACATGTATTCACAAGTAATTATTGTTCTCTATCCCAACATTTTCTAAATTAGTCAAGACATTTTCGTGTCAAATGTTTTGTCCTGATCTTGAATATGTTTTGCCTAAAAATAGTCTATAACATTAACTCTTTTATGAAATGACAGTATTTACCCCTGTCCAAATTGAAAGCATATGCAGACAACAAATAAAGTGGTGATTCAGTGATAGGATTTATGAGTGAAACGACACAAAACATTGTAGAAAAGGAGTAAATGCCAACATTTTCTACTTTTCCCACAAGTTTTCAAAAACCTTCATTCACAGGGTTGTTTAACCCTTTACCAGACAAAAAAATTTTAGACCAGTCCAAATTGAAAGCATTTGCAGACTACAATTTCAGTGTGGCTCAAATAATGTGATTTTTCTCTGATAGGGTAGAAAATATGGGAAAAGGAGAAAATGCTGGTTACTAGCATTTTCTCCTTTTCTCACAGTGTTTTCAAAAGGCTTCTTTCTTAGGGTCGTTAAAAGTCGGCATTATGTGGTAAAGGGTTATACCAGGGATTGTGTGGTAAAGGGTTAAAGTTTAATCGACTCATGCTTACTAGAAATAGCTTCAACCCTTTATCAGATGACAATATTCAGCACTCATACATGTATATTGAGGGTATTTTTAGAAGATAACTGGTTGAAACAACAGGACTTGTCATTATAAGGGTAGGGAAGGATGGTTCAGGCATTTTGTTCTTTGCCACAATGTTACAAAAGCCTTTTATCTGGAAGTGTTTGAAATCATGGTGTGGTTTAGTCAACAGTTCAGTACTCAAGTATCCTGTAAATGAACCTGAAGTAGAATCTTTCTGATAACATGAGGTAGAATCTTTCTGATAACATTGTTGATAAAGGAGAACATAGTGGTAACCAGCATGACCTCCTCTTCCCACAATGTTTTCTGTTCTTTCAAAGGCACATTTCCTCATTTGAGGAGGATGTAACTCTTTACCACACAATCCTAAGTTTTAACAATCCTGAGAAAGAAAGCCTTTTGAAAACATGGGAAAAGGAGAAAATGATGGAAACCAGCATTTTCTCCTTTTCACACAATATCTTCAACCTGATCAAAGACGAGTTCCATTATTTGAGCCACATTTAAAATGTTTTGTTTTTCTCCTGTGGTAAAGAGTTAACATGTTAGGTAGTCTGCAGATGTTTTCATTTTAGGACCAGCCTAAAATTATGTAGTCTGGTAAACAGTTAATGAAGATGAAAATCATGAAGCTGTGCACTAAATTAATTCATTTGGAATGTCTCATTAACATAATAGTGAGTTATACAAACAACAATTACCATAAAAGTCGAGAGAGAGATTAATGCAGAAACAAGGTACAAACCTGTTTGCTTTGTTTATACTTGTAGTCTTTCTGCCCTTATCATTAAAAAATTGAATAGTAGATGGTTATGGAAACAGCTGACATTGCATGAAGGTAGTCGTCTGTCTGTAGACAGAAAAACTTTACTATTAAGCTGCTGCGCTTTTAAGCAGCAAATTTTGTTACCTCAACAGGGTTTTCTCTGGCCTGTTTCTTTGAAATAATTAACCCAAATTTTTTACATGTCTTCCTGGGTTGATTCTTGTGGGGGGTCAAATGTCAGAAAGTCATGAGGAAAACCATCCAAATGTATATATGGGTTATTTCTTTACCACACAATTCAGAGGAAAGAGGCTTTTGAAAATTTTGTTGGAAAAGGAGAATTTGCTGGTAACCAGCTTTTTAGCTCACCTGAGAACATAGTGCTCAGGGTGAGCTATTTTGATCAGTCAATGTCCATCGTCTGTCTGTCTGTCCGTCCATAAACAATTACTAAAAAATCTTCTCCTCTGAAACCGCCAATCAGATTTCAATGAAACTTCACAGAAATGATCCTTAGGTGATGCACTTTCAGAATACTTCAAAGATTTGAATTCCATGAAGAACTCTGGTTGCCATGGCAACTGAAAGAAAAAACTTTAAAAATCTCCTTGTCCCAAACTGTAAGGGCTAGAGCTTTCATATATGGCATGTAGCATCATCTAGTGACCCTCTACCAAAATACTGCAAATTATGGCCCTAGTGTGGAAATTGGCCCTATGTTGTGGGTTCTCAGATTTCACATAGAGATAAAGAAGGAAATCTTTAAAAATCTTCTTGTCCGAAACTGTAAGGGCTAGAGCTTTCATATATGGCATGTAGCATCATCTAGTGACCCTCTACCAAAATACTTCAAATTATGGCCCTGGTGTTAAAAATTGGCCCTATGTTGTGGGGTCTCGGATTTCACATAGAGATAAAGAAGGAAATCTTTAAAAATCTTCTTGTCCCAAACCGTAAGGGCTAGAGCTTTCATGTTTGGCATGTAGCATCATCTAGTGGCCCTCTACCAAAATACTTCAAATTATTGCCCTAGTGTTGAAAATGGCCCTATGTTGTGGGTTCTCGGATTTCACATAGAGATAAAGAAGGAAATCTTTAAAAATCTTCTTGTCCCAAACCGTAATGGCTAGAGCTCTCATATATGGCATGTATCATCAAGTGGCCCTATACCAAAATACTTCAAATAATGGCCCTAGTGTGGAAATTGGCCCTATGTTGTGGGTTCTCGGATTTCACATAGAGATAAAGAAGGAAATCTTTAGAAATCTTCTTGTCCCAAACCCTTAGGGCTAGAGCTTTCATATATGGCATGTAGCATCATCTAGTGGCCCTCTACCAAAACACTTAAAATTATGGCCCTGGTGTGAAAATTAGCCATATTTTGATGGTCTTGGATTTCACATAGAGATAAAGAGGGAAATCTTTAAAAATCTTCTTGTCCCAAACCGTAAGGGCTAGAGCTTTCATATTTGGCATGTAGCATTATGGTGTTGAATCTTCTTGCAAGTGGTTGTGGGAAAGAGGTTGATCACCATTATATCTTGAAAAGAGTCAACTCAATACTGATATGCTAAAATATTAATTAATTTCTTGAGCATCTCTGCAACAATTATAGTAAACTTTGCTTATTACTATATTGCTTAATGCGATATATTGCTTATAATGACGTTAATCCCTTGGTCCCAACAGGGTCTCTTTTTATAAGAATATACATCAGTTAAAACGATATTCAGATAAAACGATATGATTTCTTCGGTCCCCTGAGTATCATTATAAGTGGAACCCTATTTTGGGCTGTTGCAGATGTCAACCCGTACCAGGTATGTGCCACTATTGGGAAACACTGAGTCTTTTAACTGCTTTCTGCAGTTATTGTCTAATTGTTGTCAACTTTTCATTTGCCTGTCTATCATAAGGTCATTGCATATCTAATTTATTTTTGTACCTACTCATAAAAAAGGTATAATCACAATATTAAGACTGAATGTAAAGGCTTTAATCCATGGGGCATTCAATTCCAGCAAGTCTTATATATTTCAACAGAGACATGGGAATTCCTATCGCTTAATAAAAGTGTTGGCTTAATAAACGTAGTTGCGTAGCTAAGCAAGATCAACTATATTGCCCTTTGACAAATTGGAATTCATGAACAAATCTGGTTTCCATGTCAACTGCTGAAAAAAAAAAAAATCAGCCCAAACACAAAGCCTACAACTTAATTGGCAACAGTAGCACTGTACCAAAGTACATCGAATTGTGACCTTAGGAAAAAAAAATAAGTGCTTTGTTGTTGGATCCCAGTTTCCACATCCAAATAAAAGATCTTTTAAAATCTTCTTTCATCCAAACATTAACCCTAGAACTTTCATATTCAGCATGGACTGGTGGATAGTTATGCTCCCGTAAGGGTGAGCATATAGTCGCTACTTCTGTCTGTCTGTCCGTCCAAAGCGATTTCTCAACAACCACTTGACGGCTCTTGTTTGCTAATAGCATTTACCAGATTTCTTCCTTGGAATCACAAAAAGTCCTTTGTAGTCACAATGTGGGATCAAATATGTAAAGAGTGTATTCTTGGAATCCTCCTGTTCCATATTGTATGGCCCACAACATACATTTGGCATGTGATTCTGTCTGAAAACCCATTATCAGCTCACCTGAGCATAACATACTCATGGTTAGCTTTTATGTACCCTTGAATATGCGTCGCCAAAATTCCACTGTTTATTATATAAGTATCATAATTCGAGCATAATCTTGATCCATCACCCAGAATGTTTGTAAGGTTGTGAACATGAACATGAACACACTCGGCAACCACAATTCTGGCTCAGTCATACTCAAAATTTCCCTGGATGTTCATAATGACCTAAGGACAAATCTGATCAAAATGGGGACAAGCTAAAAGCATCAAAATAGGGGATCTTAATGACAATTCCATTGTTTACACTCTAGGGTCTATAATTTCGACTATCATTTTCTTACCTGCTCTAATTGTTGGTATTGTCATATGGAATCATTTTCAAAACTAAAACATTCCAGCAAAAAACAAGAGGCAAGTGGCCATAAAAATGACAGCTGAGTTGCATTTCAGGTGAGCGATTTAGGTTCATCATGGTCCTCTTGTTTCTACATTTCCCACAATGCTTTCTACCATTTCAAAGACGAATGATTTTTTGAGCTACATTAAATTTGGCATCTGCATATGATTTCAATTTGGATGAGTCTATAATTTTGTCCTGTGGAAAGCAGTAAAACCAGGAATATCAAATACCATATGATTTTTCAGTCTGATAGTCCATACTTAATTCCTTACCAGACAACCTGAATTTAGACTTGGCCAAATAGAAAGCATTTGAATCTGACAAATGTGGCTCGATATATGAATTTGGCCTTGAAAGGGTAGAAAGTGTGTATAAAGATAAAAATGCTGATAACCAGCATTTTCTTCTGTTCCCACATTGTTTCTAAGTGCCTTCTTCATGTACAACTGGGTCACTAAAACCCAGCATTTCTATGTTGAAGGGGTTAACTGAAGATAAGGAAGAATAAAAAATCTGGTCTGCAGTGTGACAGTCCATACTTGACCTCTGATTTTGTATGTATTTTCAGTACTTTCCAAATGGATTTGCATTTGCCACTGGTTCTGATGATGCCACCTGCAGATTGTTTGACATCCGCGCTGATCAGGAGATTGGAATGTACTCCCATGATAACATAATCTGCGGAATCACATCTGTGGCCTTCTCCAAGTCTGGGCGACTTCTTCTCGGTGGATATGACGATTTCAATTGTAACGTTTGGGATGTCTTGAAACAAGAACGTGCAGGTAGGTGCAGCTTTAGGTCTGGTCATTTTTATGAACTCTTTGCCAAACAGAAGGATTTTAGACTTCTCCAAATTGAAAACAACTACAGACAAAAACTTAATTTGGTACAAATGGTTCATGGCTTTAAAAGGGTAGAAAATGCTGTGGGATAGGAGAAAATGCAGTTTTCCAGCATTTTCTCATTTTACTACAAATTTTTTCAAAAGCCTCTTGTCTAGGAGTCAATAAAACAAGGAAATCTTTTTTGAAAAGGGTTAACTAAATTGGACTTCTTCATTTCAGTGAGGGGAATGGACTTTCAGGAGGACCTAGGTAATGTGATGTGTAGACTGATTTGGCCAGAATGTCTAAGAATATTTGACAGTGTAGTTTCATGATCAGACTATATCTACCTTGCAGTCTGATCATTGATCTTCACTGCAGCAAAAAACATTGTGGTGGAATTTAGTATGTGTAGACTTGAGATTAAGCTTCTCAACATGATAAAATTGATTGCTTGTACACTAATTCATTGTTATGGATGAGTGTCTGGAGAGGTGTGGAAGATACGCATGCACACAGAAATCCTCAGTTCTGAATGGTTTTTGTTGTGGCTCAATGTATGTGTGGTACAGTGAAAAGGTGGCATTTAAATTATTTAGGGTGTTGTGATAAGCTTGCTAATCACAACATTTTCAAGATCATGTACCGTACATTTTCCTGGAAGTCTTGGAAAGGATTTAGAAATTTATATTTTTGCATACAGCTGCTATGAAATTATTAGAAAGGATCAGACATTTTAACCATTACACATAGTTTTGCAGGGTTTTGAATGAACCCTATATAACATAATCCCATATTTTAGCAATCAGCATTTTCTCCTGTTCTACTTACGTTTATTAGCATTTTCAAAGACACATACACTTACTAGGGCCTTTCTTAATTTGTTGTCTGTTTCAATACTTCAGATTTGGTCTAGAATGTTGTAGCCTCGTAAAGAGCGTAACTTTTATTGTATGAATGGGAAAAAATGAAACTGCACACAAGGAATTATAATGCATTAGTTGCTGTAATGTCTAAAAGATACAATGTTGTTTTCTTCTGATTTGCAGGTGTTCTGGCTGGTCATGACAACAGGGTAAGTTGTCTGGGTGTCACTGAAGATGGGATGGCTGTGGCCACTGGATCCTGGGATAGCTTCCTGAAGATCTGGAATTGAGGCTTTACTGTATCTAACACACAGAAAACACATTTTTCTAAAGTTGCCTCAATATCTGTATAGTACCATATACCCATCATTGATAAAACTGTGAAGTGTTACCAATTAATGTTTATTTTGGTTGGTGATGAACTATGTATGATTTATAAAACGTTTATGACAAAAGCAGTAATTACACTAGAATATTTATACTGAGTATCAACATTTCACTTTTTCGTACCTTTTTTTTGTGTAATGTCAGTTATGAATTTGTTTATACTTTTCAAACATTCTGTAAACTTTGTCATAACGAAAAATTAAGAAAAAAAATAAGAGGTGAAATGAGTAGTTTATAAGTCAAATGAAATTAAACAAAGAAACTGTGCTTCTGTAGAGCAGATAGCGCAAGCAAATTCAGATTTATTTTCTTTTTTAATTTTGTATGAAAAGAAAAAGATGGGTGTTTGGGAATGGGGGGGAGGGGTTGTCACCTGTTGTATTTACTGTCACTCTCTTGTTGAAAACTTGAAAGTCTCATTACTTTGTGAACCTATGTAGTCTTTTACATGTTATGAGAAGCAGGTGTATCTTTGAATTAAAGGCACCTTCAGTGTTCATCAGACGAGAGTTAATGATAAAGTGCTTAGTGATCAGCAGTGTTATACATTGTTGATGTAGTTATTAACCAACATTCAGCAACCAGTTCTGAAGAACAAGAGTGGTAATACAGAGAACAGCATCATACAAACAAATGGATTTTAGTCAAAGTGCGGATAGAAATGATCTGAAAATTGAACTTTAGTGTGGAATAAATGTTAAATGATAGGGAATGACTAATATGTTGGACTTAGTGACACACACTGTACTTGAAGGGCTTAAGAAAGAGGGCTATGAATACTGGTTCTGAGGATTTTTATTTTATCTTAGGATTCTGTATATGTACTGCAGAATGTGTTTGTACCATGTGTTTAGAAGTGAACATACTGTGCGATCACAGAAAGAATGTTTGTTGTATGTAAGGATGTTGTAATTAGTGTATTTATGCATCAGTGTAATCTAATATGTGATCATGAGTCATTTCAAGATTTATCTTACTTATGTATGAGAGGATGTTTGTACTTGGATACCATCCCAGGTCTGTTTCTAGACAAGTTTGTTAGTTGCTACTTTAGGGGCCAGAAATATTTTTACATATGGTAGACAGTCTTTCCCATGTGTTTGAGAGTGCATTGCAAAATGGCAGTGAAAAGTACTAAAAACTAGGGCTGGTAAAAGCATGTATTTTGAGTTCAAGAAATGAAGAAAAGAAAATTCTCGTCATTGCATAATGAAGTACATGTATATCATAAATTCTGAGCTAAAGATCCGATACAAATGTACAATGTCTCCTGTGAATATACAAAATTTGTTGCATGGCAATGTATGTATAACAGATGGAATGGTATTCTTGTTTCAAACATTCTGTTACTGTTTTTTCTGCAAGGAAATTAATGACATTTAGTCAGCTGTTCCATACTGAGTAGAGATAGCTCTGACTAATCTAGTTTACAATGAACACTGGCTTATGTTTAACCTTTACCACACAATCCCAACTTAAAACAACCCTGAGAAAGAAAGCTTTTGAAAACATTATGGGAAAAGGAGAAAATGCTGGTAACCAGCAATTTCTACTTTTCCCACAATATTTTCTACTCTATCTGAAACAAAGAAACAAATTTCAATTTTTGAGTCACATTGAATATGTGGTCTGCAAATGCTTTCACTTTGGGACTAGTTTAAAATTTTGTCATTTGGTAAAGGGTATAAATACAGTGTTTGAAAGCAAAGCACAATTCTGTGTATATAATGTATGGCAAGAAATTATTCTATGATTAATCAGATAGTGGGCTATTTCCAATTTTGATAGGATGGGTGAGTAAAAAAATAGTTTCAAAATATTTGAAATTTTCTTAGTTTATGACCAGATTGCCAGTATTGCAGCACAGAACAAAATACAATTGTAATGGGCATGTTTTGGTTCTGCATGTTGACAAGCAGTGATAATGCAGTGCAATGTATTGAGGAGGATGTTTTGACAAAATGCCTTTCAGAGCTTTACCCATTGTTCAAAATGAATGGTATCCTAGGGAACTTAGTGTTCAACATCATTTGTCATCAGCCATAGATCTGCTTCTAATAGCAAAGCTTTTCTTTTTTTGATTTACATGTACTCACCAACTCAATGTTGGTCTTTGTCAGTAAACAGTAACTAAGTTTTGGTTAAGATGGTGTTTGATATAAGTACAATACATATTATTTTCAGACCTATCAAAAAAAAATCCACACAGAGAAAGGAAAAAACATGGAAAGGAACAAGATAAATCTGCAACAGTATTGAAAAACATGGGATAAGGTACAACTGCTCCTTTTCCTGCAAAGATTTTAAATAGTGTCTGCAAAAGCTGGACAAGCTGTATCAGTACTGTAATGGGTAATTGGTGTGATATTCGAGATTGTTATTCTTGAAGATTAAAGATTGCATATGAAGATAAAACATGGATAAAGCTAAAAAACCAGGTTGAGTTTTAAACTCGCTACCTGCTGAAACAATGTTGCAGCAGTTGACTTTGAAAACATCCTTGTTTAACTATTTACCACACAATCTCAACTTTTGACAACCCTGAGGAAGAAGCCTTTTGAAAACATTGTGGGAAAAGGAGAAAATGCTGGTAACCAGCGTTTTCTCCTTTTCCCACAATGTTTTCTACTCTTCCAAAAAACAAATTCCAATTTTTGATTCACATTTGTCATCTGCAACAGCTTTCAATTTGGACCAGTCTAAAATTTTGTAGGTGGTTAAAGAGTTACTATGGATGACAGTATGTATTTATATACAAATACAAGTGAAAACATCAGCAAATAGAGCAATTGCTCTTCACATGCATGGTATCCCATTGCCACAATGTTTTCAAAATCCTGCTGCAAGATGGAAAGAGTCGTCTTCAGGTGGTAATCTTGTCAATTGTGAACTTTCTATAGGGGAATAGAATAGATCAAATGCTTTTTGTGTTATTTGGCATATTCCTATAGTTCATACTATTTATTTCCTTCTGTGAGTGTTTCTCTCTGCATGGGTGTGTATGTCAGATTTTTACCTTTATTTCTATGTAGTGCACAAGATTTTGTATGTGTGTGTGAGGATTTTTTGTCAAATTCTTGCTATACATTTAAGTTGAGGATATGAAAAACTCATTGACCAAAATCCTAGAGATGATACACGTTGGCCAAATTGAATTGAAGTAATTTTTTTTTTTTTGTAAAAGCCAATTCAGTAATTTAATGCATATAACGGAAAAGTTTAACAGAAAACTACAAAAGAAGATTACTTCTAATTCATGGTGATACTGATGATTCAGGAATAGTGGATGACAATACAATTTAATGTTCATCCTTTTTATTTGCCTTTCGAGCTATTCTCTATCTAATACACATGTAGATGATAATTAAAATATAGTGAAAGATTTCAATGCACGATTCTATCCTAGATAAATATTTGGTGGCCAGTAAAACTCTATCATTATGTAGACGCTCTAAAAAGGTTTTGAAACTTATTTGCTAAGCGTCACCATGCTGGGATACGTTCAGTTGGTCATTGAGTGTTTTCGTATTTCTTAAGATGTTCTAGATAAGGGTTAACTCTTTAAGGGCCATTAGCTATAGAATTCGATCTTTGGATGGCATAGATCAAGATGAAAGTGCACAGAGTGCACAGTCTGATTTTTTATCTTCGGTATCGATAACTTCATTCTTCACTACAGCCAGTGTCTTATGACTGGCAGTTGAAGTATATTTTCAGCTTTATAAACGAAAAAAAGACAGACGAATTCATTCATTAGGCAGGGAAAGAGTTAACCATATTTAGAATGATGTTTACTATAAGCTCTTTCCCATGTATTGCACAGGCATTCTGAAATATTCTCACAAATCTTTCTTTTTTGAGAACTTTATTTCAAAAACTCTGAAGAACTGCACTCATAAATGACTAAGGTGTAAAGAACACTAATATCACAACAACAAAAAACTTTTAACAAATTTTGATGAGGGTCACCTGCAATGCAAATATGGGAAAGAGTCCTAGAATTGCTTCTTCAGCATGCTGAAGATCATGATAATTTTGCCCATTTCATTATGTGGAACTGGAAAGACAAAAAAGGTCTGAACTTTAAACACTTCAAAGTACGTAAAATAAGTCATAGGAAATGATGATAGACAAATGGCATTGTATGCTGGGTCAACACAGCTTGAACAACTTGTCTCTCTTTATGCCAAGAATTAAACTGTATAAAAAATTGATTTTTTTTATGCCCCTGGAATAGACAGTTTTTCAAGATGTGAGAAAAGGAGTACTTGGTATAGGCCATCGTTTCTTGGCCCCTTTGCATTCCATATAAAAAGGAATCACTAGGCTTTGCTATGTATTTTTGTAGGAATGATATATCTAAAATAGCTGTACAGTCATGGGTTAAATAAGAGGGAAATGGCATACTTGCTTAGGTGATATGTTTTTGGCGTGTGACTTTAACATTTTATGCTTTTACCTAACAGAAGAGGTATCGGTGTATGTTGGATATGGATTGAAATGAAATGGGCAACCAATTTTGTATATAATCATGTCGAAATTTATAAAAAGTGCAATCATTCAGATAGTGTTTACAGTCCAATCTTGTGTAGGTCATAGTGTAACAGTGATGTGAGCTTTTTATTTTCTTATCCATTTTCTCATGGTCAGACTATTTCAAAATGACAATACAGAAAGTGGTTTGATTGGCAGTAACAGTTGGAGCCAGAATTATCTGCCATTACATTTTTTGCAGTTTTATAGAATTTCCTGTCGCTAGACAGGTTATTGTAAAACCACCAGTTTTCTGATACAGGGGTAAAGAATAGTTGGGTAAATTCAAAAACTGGAGGTTTGTTAATTATTTTATGGATAGGGTCTACTGGAATCTGAATAAAACTTTAATTTGGGATAAGATATATAGTGAGGCTATCTTTCAAATTTTGCTAGGATACATATGACATACACTAATAAGTGATTTTATACTACAGTCCCTATGTTAAAGTTAATTCTTTAAGTGCTCTGATTTTATAACCAGCCAGAGCTGATTGTGGAAAAGTTTGCTGCAAAGTTTGAAAAACCGTACAAGTTGACATTATGTGATGCTTAAATTATGTGATGCAGTCTATTAGGTATTTCTAGAGACTTTACATGTAATATCTCTCATAGCCTATATAGTTCTTAAAATGATAAAGAAATGGACTTCTTCGAGTTTAAATTGCAACATCATTACACAGTATTTCAAGATTGTTTTGACCAGAATATCATACAAAAATCAGATGGTAACAATTGAAGATCAGAGACTGCATAGTATTTGCAGTATGCTTTGTATCTATATTGCCTGCTAGGCAACTTAAATTTTCCTGGCATTCTAAGGGATTAATTGGCCACAGTTTACAATGGATGAAATAGAAATGTAACTGTAAAATTTGAAACATATATTCACCGTACATTAATATAGAACAGTACACATTATGTATTCACAGCTTATTTCATTCTTTTTCTTTTTTATGTCTTCAAACTTCCTAGGCAAACAATCTCATTAGAAAAGAAATAATTACTTCACTTATTTGGGAGATAAATAGATATCTCTAGATAGGGGAGGTAAGTAGTTTCAAGTACATTATCAGACTAGTCTCTGCAAGTTGTGTGAATGGACGCCTATATACATGTACTTGTATCAGTTACTTTCATTTGTCAATAAAGCTACATGTCTTAATTATTGGCTTAATTTTTTGCTTTAAACACCATTTACAATAATAATAACTTACCATTGAGTTTCTTCTCGATATAGCTCATTGTAAACTTGTGAACTTGCGATCGCGTTGGGTACTTTGGGATCATTGATCCCCTCATATGCCCAAAGATGTTGATCTACATAGTCCGCAAGGGTAACTAAAATTGTAACATCACTTCAAGAGTTAAGACTCCGAGAGGTCACAAATTAGACCCAATCTTTACAAAAAATTGCTCGGAATCCCAGTATGTTCTCTTTTAAGAATATCTACACCTAAACCTGAATAACTGGAGTCAAGAACCAGGTCATACCGTAAAATGAAATCGTAACATCTGGAAAGCTTTGGGGGCCCAATTTGTCCAACCCCATGTCTGATTCTAAAAATATTTGACACATATCCATCTTAACTCTGTACCAAACGACAGAAATTTCCACTTGTCGCCATTGAAAGCATCCACAGACAACAAATCTGAGGTTGCCATAAGGACCAGATTTGTTTTTGATAGCAACATTTTCTCCTCTTCCCACAATGTTTTCTAAAGTCTTCCTTGTCAGGGTCGTTAAAAGTCGGGATTGTGTGTTAAAGAATTCAAGAGACCAGAAGTAGGCTACAGGTTACATACCGGTCTCTGCGGAGGTCAAAAGGTCACATGCGAGAATCAAGGTCGGCTCCATTAGGTGAAGATTTAAAATGTATACACATGTCAACAAGGTGAGACCATGTGCAGGGAAGTTGAAGGTTACAGCAAGTGGTCAAAGGCCAAATGCATTGGAATTTTGTCTGTCCCATATTTGTCTGCTCTTTCATTTTTAAATGGCAAAGTTAAGTCTGTTAAAATCGAAAGTGACCCAGATTCAAGTGTAAGCAAAAAAGCCCACTATCACCAATTAATGTCCCACAGAAAATAATTCTTCATTAGAAATATAACAAAATCTCTACCACTTCAATTGAACAATGTCTACTTACAGTCATAGACTGAACAAGACGTCATCGATAAGGTACAAGATGTTTGCATCTGTATAAAATCAGTCAGTACCCAATAAAAACCACGCTCAACTTCACTTACCCGGACGCAGCCTTATCATTCACATGGTTTGGGGGTGTTTTATGTCTCCTCTGACTACAGCTCGTAAGAAAGGGAAAATGCATGTAAAGTTCATCTAAAAATGGACTGTAGAAAGTATTCAAATGCCGAATCATCAAATTGTTGTGGTTTCAGTTGCATTTTTAGCTCACCGTGAGCACAAAATGCTAAACGTGAGCCATTGTGATCGCCCTATGTCCGGCGTCCGTCGTCTGTCAACAATTTCTTTAAACATCTCCTAAACCACTGGGCCAATCTTGATGAAACTTGGCAGGGATGTTTCTTGGGTGAAACTCTACCAAAGCTGTTCAAAGAATTGAATTCCACCCATAACTCTGGTTGCCATGGCAACAAAAAGGAAAAAAATGCAAAATCTTTGAAAATCTTCTTCTCTGAAACTAGTAGGTGCAGAGCTTTGATATTTGGTATGTAGCATCTCCTAGTGGACCTCTACCAAGTTTGTTCATATGATGTCCCTGGGGTCAAAACTGGCCCCGCCCCGGGGGTCACAAGTTCGAATATAGGAACAAAGAAGGAAAACTTTAAAAATCTTCTTCTCTGAAACTTGAAGGTGTAGAGCTTTGATATTTGGTATGTAGCATCTCCCAGTGGACCTCTACCAAGTTTGTTCATATGATGTCCCTTGGGGTCAAAACTGGCCCCGCCCTTGGGGTCACAAGTTTGAACATAGGAACAAAGAAGGAAAATTTTAAAAAACCTTCTTCTCTAAAACTGGAAGGCATAGAGCTTTGATATTTGGCATGTAGCATCTCCTAGTGGACCTCTACCAACTTTGTTCATATGGTGCCCTTGGGGTCAAAACTGGCCCCGCCCCGGGGGTCACAAGTTGGAACGTGGGAACAAAGAAGGAAAACTTTAAAAATCATCTTCTCTGAAACTAGAAGGCGCAGAGCTTTGATATTTGGCATGTAGCATCTCTAAGTGGACCTCTACCAAGTTTGTTCATATGATGCCCCTGGGGTCAAAACTGGCCCTGCCCCGGGGGTCACAAGTTCGAACATAGGAACAAAGAAGGAAAACTTTAAAAATCTGCCTCTCTGAAACAGGAAGGCGTGGAGCTTTGATATTTGGTATGTAGCATCTTCTAGTGGACATCCACCAAGTTTGTTCATATGATGCCCTTGGGGTCAAAACTGGCCCTGCCCCGGGGGTCACAAGTTCGAACATAGGAACAAAGAAGGAAAACTTTAAAATTCTTCTTTTCTGAAACCGAAAGGCGTGGAGCTTCGATATTTGGTATATTGCATCTCAGAGTAGACCTCTACCAAGTTTGCTCATATGATGTCCCTGGGGTCAAAACTGGCCCCACCCTAGGGGTCACAAGTTCAAACATAGGAACAAAGAAGGAAAACTTTAAATTTCTTTTTCTCTTAAAGGGGAAGGTGTAGAACTTTGATATTTGGTATGTAGCATCTCCTAGCGGACCTCTACCAAGTTTGTTCCAAGGATGCTGCTTGGGTCAAAACTGGCCCAGCCCGCGGGGGGTCACAAGTTCGAACATAGGAACAAAGAAGGGACTTTAAAATTCTTCTTTGAAACTGGAAGGTGTAGAGCTTTGATATTTGGTATGTAGCATCTCCTAGCGGACCTCTACCAAGTTTGTTCCAAGGATGCTGCTTGGGTCAAAACTGGCCCAGCCCTGGGGGGGGGGGGGGGTCACAAGTTCGAACATAGGAACAAAGAAGGAAAAATTCTTCTTTGAAACTGGAAGGCGTAGAGCTTTGATATTTGGTATGTAGTGATTCTCTTCTAAGTTAGTTTGCCCATCTAGGCACAACGAGTTCATTGAGTTCAAAATTGGGTCATCTTGGGTCATAAACTAGGTCACTAGGTCAAATTAAAGAAATACCTTGTTGGCACTCTCGAGGCCACATTATTTGCTCAATTGTCTTGAAAATTTGTCAGAAAGTTTGTCTTTATAAAATCTCACGTAAGTCTGAATTTGGGTCAACTGAGGTAATAAACTAGGTCACTGGGTCAAATTAAAGAAATACCTTGTTTGCACTCTGGAGGCCACATTTATTGCTGAAATGACCTGAAATTTGGCCAGAATGTTTGTCTTGATGAAATATCAGATGAGCTTGGATTTGGGTCACCTGGACCCAAAAACTAGGTCACTAGGTCAAATTAAAGAAATACCTGGTGGGCACTCTAGAGGCCACATTATTTGCTCAATTGCCTTGAAAACTGGTCAAAATGTTTGGCTTTATAAAATCTCACATGAGTCTAAATTTGGGTCAACTGGGGTCATAAACTAGGTCACTTGGTCAAATTAAAGAAATACCTAGTGGGCACTCTAGAGGCTACATTTATTATTTAGCTGATTTGAAAATTGGTTAAAATGTTTCTTTTGTTAAAGTCCAAGACCAGGTCAAATTTGGGTCACCTGGGGTCATAATCTAGGTCACTAGGTCAAATTAAAGAAATACTTTTAAGGCACTCTAGAGGCTACATTTTTTGCTCAATTGACTTGAAAATTGGTCAGAATGTTTGTCTTTGTGAAATATGAGTTTGAAATTGGGTCACCTGGAGTCATAAACTAGGTCACTTGGTCAAATTAAAGAAATACCTTTAAGGCACTCTACTCAGGTGAGCGATCCAGGGCCATCATGGCCCTCTTGTTTCACTTAAAGGTCAAGAGAGATTTTTTTTTTTCATGGTATTTCATATTGGGAGAAGTAAGTTGCTACAAGCGGTGGGTAAAGTAACCGGATCAAACCTGATTGAACTTGATAAGCATAATGGATTGGGCGGAGCCGGATAGGACTTAATAACTGGATTGGACCGTATCGAACTGGAACGGACTTAATAATCAGATTTTACTATTTTCCTTCAATCTTCCATGGACCAACCAAGCTTTATCATTTCCAAGGGCACTTATTCCACATTCGCTATTCTGTCAGTGCGTTGATTGAAATAAACTAATGTTTACTTTGATGAGACCGTGTGCAGACTACAGTATTTTCAATGTACACCCGAATGAGACTTACAGAGCGGATTTTTTTCCTACCAAGGGCAAGGGTTCAAAGATCACATGCACTGGAATCATGTCCGAATCATATATGCTCCATATTTACTGAACGCCTTGTCTGATTTTCAAAATGTATGACATGTTCACCTGGATGTAACAACGTGCAGAGTGGAGGTTCAAACTTTGCCTGGGGACAACTGACGTCTACCAAGTTTATTCAAATGGTCAAAATTCACCTCTCCACTGGGGTCAAAAGTTTAACATGGAATTATTGTAGTAAAATGCGTAGAATTGTAATGTTTGGTATGTAACTTCATATCGGGGAAATGTACCAAGATCGTTCTAATTATTGCCCTTAATGAAAAATGGTCCCCACCGAGGGAGGGTGGGAAATCACAAATTGTTCCTTGGCACCTGAGCAGTTAAGTACCATTCTGACCATCTTGTTGGAAATGGTCATACCAGAATACTCTTTTACAGATTTCATTCATTGATACTAGTATTTTGTATGAAATATACTCGATTACAGTTGCTTGTATTCATTAACATCATCTTGGCATGTGGAAAAAGATATGCCTTTTTTTCTTGGGGGGGGGGGGAGCTAGGCTTATTTTCTCTCTGATATCTCTGATATTTTATTGCAATATAGGTATCGAGCAGTTAATGGCTGTCATGCCAATTACGTTCATTCGTTAGACAATGGAGCGATACAGGGCCATCGTGGCCCTCTTGTGTTTAACGTAACCCATTACCAAACGATCCCGTGTCACAAAGACTCTAAGGAGGTAAACTATTGAAAACGTCATGGGAAAATGGAGAACGATCACACGTTTCCAAACTTGGAAAGCCTGAATCCCTTACCTAACAATTCAATAAAAGCTTTAAGAGCAGGACTGAAGACGCAAAGAAGTTATTAAGCGTGGATTTGCACTGTAAATATAAATCTATGTACATAGTAACACGGGTAGGAAACTTCATATTCGGTACCAGCTCCGATGAGAAAATACGTTTGTCTTCCGGTTCCGAAATTGTCGGCTCAAAAACAACTGAAGAACAGGTAAGCCTGTCATTCTTTGTAATTATGTGTTCTTATGTCTTTAAAATTCCAAAAAAAAAAAGAGAATGTCATGCAATTCTCAAGTCTTTCAACGTGTTTTCTACACTGCGGAAAGCCGTGGAATGTGTACAATATTGTCTGAATCATTTGTGCCGTGGGTTGACCGTAGTCGAAATAATACGTCAAGAACCTAGATTCAGTCTTTTGTTGCCATTAAATTAGCAAATAATAGAGAGGTTTGCTGTCATAAAAGCGTGAATTAGTATTTTGAACTGTTATAATCGCTGTTGAAAAGAAATGGCGTAAAAATGATAAAAACAAAGAAGGGCTCCGATTATGTGAACCGGCTCTGAATATGTTAGTTGGCACCGATTGATGAGGGCATCCTTTTAGAAAATTAGGTTTTTGTAAGAAATTACTTAATTCATAAGCTCTGTTTTCCTGGAAATACCCTTCAGTCGAAAATTTAATACATTTCTTCGATGGAAAGTGACCGAATTTATGACAATACAAAGGACTGATATTGTCACGATTAAAAAATACTGTCTAACATTAGTCTATCTAAATTTGGAAAATGCTTTTGTGTAGCTTCTGATTAACCAAATGGTCTATATCATACATTTGAAATGCTTTCTTCGTAAGTGCAGCGAACACATAAATTCATATAATGAAAAATATTTGGCATTTTCGGAATGCTATGTGGTCCATATTGTGGTCAATAGTCATTCAAAAGCTAAATAGAAAATGGGATGTACCTATCGCAGCAGAGATCTATATTGAATTTAAAAAAAAGAAAAAGTCTGCAATGAATACTTGATTTTTTTTGCGAAACAAAAATCTCATCCAACTACACATGCATATTACAGAAGATCGAGTACTCTTGGATTAAATATCGTTCTTGTACAAGTAAGAGAAAGAAGAAAATACACGCAACACGTTTGAATGGTCTACATATGTACTTGAATTTGCATTATACAATCTATAATACATTCATCAACATAATAAATGTAAAATGAGAAGAGAGTAAGTGAAACGATTATGTATCAAATTTAAGTTATCAGATATTTTCTGAAAGATGAGTCTTTGATATTACAAAGTAGAATGCTTTCTTACCCGACAAGTAAAGGTCTATATGCAATTGAATCAACATCTCCTGTCAGTGAAAAAACTAATTAAACCTTTATCAAATAATCCTATCCTTTAACAACCTAGCTTATGAAAGTCTTTGAAAACAATAATGAAAAAGGAGTAAATTCTCGTAACAAGCATTTTCTTCCTTTTCTTCAATATTTTCTATCACCTCAAAGACAAATCCAATCATTTGAGCCACGTTTAATATGTCGCCTGCAAACGCTTTCAGTCTGAATTTTGTCATCTAGAACGAGTTATTTAAGCGGCATAATCACCATCTGAACAAATCGGGAAGAACCCATTCTGACCAAGAATGACAAATACAGTCAAATCTGTGCAAGCAGCCACACATGAACAGCAGCCAATCTGTGTGCAGCAGCCAATACAAGTCCGCCCATGCATATTTCTTCTTTAGTTACTATGTGCACCGCACTAATCTGTCAAATGCAGCCAGCTTAATTGGAATGAATTAACTGTTTATGACACCTACACAACAGCCACATTATCACACTTTCACACAGTGTGTACTTGAAAAATTCAATAATTACTATTATGATAAAAGGATTAAAGTTGATTAATGCCGGTTGGTGTTTTTAATCAAAGATATAAATTTAAATGTTTGATTTTATTAATATTAACGCTTTGAAAATCATCTATTATTGAATTGTGTGTTAAACTGTGAGAATGGACAAATGTGACAAATTTTAGCTGTCCAGTGTCCATGCAGATTGGCCCAAAAAGGTCATGAGGTACAATTTTCCACAATGTTTAAAAATATTGCATAAGCTGCAAAATATTTTACTTTAATTAAATTTCATGAATTTTTTTTTTTTTTTTTTTTAATAATAATTTCTTTTTACAAATGTAGTTGAAAACTTTTTTTATGTACAAGTACAGTGAACTGTCCAGTGTCCATGCAGATTGGTAAAAAATGGTCATGCAGTACAAATGCAAATACATGTACATGTTTAAATTATGTTTTATTTGCCATATAAAATTATGAATAGATCTAATGAAAAAAAAAAAGTTTAAAATATGTTTTATTTGTGTGGTTTATTTTTGTGCTTTAAATAGAAATAGATTGAAACTTCATTACAAACGAACCTTTACGTATTGAAACCAGCAATTCGTAACTCCACATAGTGCGAGAAGTGCATATTCTGGACAACAGCCAATCTGTGAACAGCAGCCACTTTCAGAACTTCCCTTCAGTGGCTGCTGTTCACAGATTTGACTGTACAATGACAAAGTATTTTATTTTGAAATTTTAGCCACCGGCCCATGATACAATTCCTCTAAAAGCAGTCAATAACAAACACGCATGTTTAGTGATCAGATAATGGTAGACATACCCTAGAGTTAACCGTTGATCACTGATTGAAGATGTAGATTTTTGTCCCTCAGTTTCATAGCATACTAAACAAAGTTGGCTAAATTTGTACATGCATATTAGGTATTTCCATTCAAAATTCTACAGAAAGTTTGCTCATTAATAACGCCCATCTGATTGATAATGGTTATTATTGGAATATGCAAATTTGTCAAAGTTGAATTAAGGTGGAATTCATCTGCTACCTTTTCTTAAGAATTCTTTGTCCATTAGGCACTAACAACAAAACGAGGCGTGGTAAATTACCTTCCTTGAGGCATTTGTGAAACTAAAGCTCTTAGGGAAATTGCGTTCTATAAAAAAAAAACAAGCTTGCAATCTTGGAACATCCTAACTGTCGAATGAATCTGATAAACGACGTATTTCCATTAAGCCCATGTATTATGGCTGAACCCGATTCGCGGTCGCTTAAAGGAAGTTGCAAATTGCAAGGCTTTTTTCGTTTAATAATTCGTCTTCAAAAAAAAAGAATGCAGACAGTTTCCCGGACTTTGGCACAGCGATACTTACCTCTTTATTGGACGAAAAAATTTTACATTTTAGATTAGAATTAAAAGCATTTGCAGATGATAGATTAAAATTTGTTTAAAACAGAAGATTTGCTTTTTAGAGGGTAGAAAACATTGTGGGAAAAATAAGAATATGCTAGGACTTGTCTCTGGAAGGATAGAAAACGTGGGAAGAGGAGTAACACCAAAATTTCCCATTTTCCACGCGACAGTTTCAAAACATTTTTCTCATTTGTCATTTTGAAGGACATATGCCACAGTTTTTTTCCTATAGACATTTTTTTTTTTCACTTTCGCTGTTATATTAATAGATCTATAATGTATGCGAAGTAAAAAAAATGACAAGAAAAATCGGAGCAAAATGCAGAGATACAGTTCTTCGAAGGGGATAACTCTTTCTAAAATTACAAAAAACAGGCTTTAATTTCAAAGTTAAAAATGGCCTCTTGAAGTAAAAATAGGCGTACTGCTCATATAAATGATTATTCTTAGAAATGTGATGTCTGACAATAGTAAAAAGGATTAGTCGAAAGAATTAAGGCGCTAGACAGATCACAGTTGCAATTAGAAATGTTCTTACGTGTCAACAAAAACTTATCTTCTGACCAATTTTATGCAATAAAAACAATTTCAGAGAACAGATTTTTTGAAATAGTAAAAAGGAGTAATCGAAAGAAATAAGGCACTAGCCAGATCACAGTACCAATTGGAAATGTTCTTACTTGTCAACAAAGACTTATTTTCTGATCAATTTTCTGCAATAAAAACAATTTATTATAAAGCTTTCAATTTGTAAAAGTCCAAAATTTTGTCTTCTGGTAAACGAAAAAAAAAAAGTGGTTTATGTGACATTTTCTCCTAACCACAACGATAACGGGGTTCTCAATTTTCATTCTAATTAATTACATCGGCAATTTGTAAGCTATAGAACCAATCCTCTTTTAACCCTTTACCACACAGTCTCGAGTTTTAACGACTTTGAAAAATAAAATATCGACAACATTGTGGGAAAATGGGGAAATGCTGCTAACTGGCATTTTCTCCTCCTTTTCCCACGACATTTTCTACCCTTCCATTTTTTTTTTTTTTTTTTGCATTCAATTTGTCGTCTGCAAAAACTACCAATTTGGAAAAGTTTAAAATGTTGCCGTTTGGTAAAGGGTTAAGAAATCATCTCAGTACTTAGCTTGGTGCTCGCATTGATAGCTCGCGACTTCAAAACTCTTGATGAGTTTTTATGAAACCCTTTACCACACAATCACACAATCCCATGTTTAAACACCCCCCTTTCCCAAGAAAAAAAAAGCCTGTTGAAAACATTGTGTGGAAAAGGAGAAAATACTGGAAACCAGCATTTTTACCTTTCCCGCCATGCTGGTTTCCAGCATTCCCCCCTCCCCTCCCCATGTTTTTTTTTCCCTTTCAAGGACAGGTCCCATCATTCTAGATGCATTAAATTTGTCACCTGTAAATGCTTTCAGTTTGAACCAGTCTAAAACTTGTGGGGTTTTTTTAAATAAAAACTTAAATGAGGCTCTTCAGCTTTAGCTCTATTGTTTTCGAAGAAAAGATCGAGCGATTGCATATCTTCCGCTAGGTGGCATTTTTAGCTCACCTGAGCACGAAGTGCTCTGGGTGAGGTATTGTGACCGGTCATCGTCCGTCATCCGTCCGTCCGTCCATCTGTCCGTCCGTCCGTTAACAATTTCTTTAAAAATCTTCTCCTCCAAAACCAGATGGCCAATCTTGATAGAACTTGGCAGGAATGTTCCTTGGATGAAGCTCTACAAAAATTGTTAAAAGAATTTAATTCCATGAAAAACTGTGGTTGCCATGGCAACAAAATGGCTGAAAATGGAAAAAATCTTTAAAAATCTTCTCGTGACAAACCATAAGGCCGAAAGCATTCATATTTTGTATGAAGCATCATTAGGTGACCCTTTACCAAAATTGTTAAAATTAATCCCCTAGGGTCATATTTGGGCTTTGCCCGGGCGCACCCTATTTCACATAATAACAAAGAAGGAAATCTTTGAAAATCTTCTTCTCTGAAACTGGAAGGCGTGGAGCTTTGATATTTGGCATGTAGCATCTCCTAGTGGACCTCTACCAAGTTTGTTCATATGACGCCCCTGGGGTCAAAACTGGCCCCGCCCCTGGGTTCACAAGTTTCGAACATAGGAACAAAGAATGAAAACTTTAAAATTCTTCTTCTCTGAAACTGGAAAGCGTAGAGCTTTGATATTTGGCATGTAGCATCTCCTAGCGGACCTGTACCAAGTTTGTTCATATGATGTCCCTGGGGTCAAAACTGGCCCCGCCCCAGGGGTCACAAGTTTCAGACATAGGAACAAAGAATGAAAAATTTAAAATTCTTCTTATCTGAAAATGGAAAGCGTGGAGCTTTGATATTTGGTATGTAGCATCTCCAAGTGGACCTCTACCAAGTTTGTTCATATGATGTCCCTGGGGTCAAAACTGGCCCCGCCCCGGGGGTCACAAATTTCGAACATAGGAACAAAGAAGGAAAACTTTTAAAGTTTTTCTTCTCTAAAACTGGTAGGCGTGGAGCTTTGATATTTGGCATGTAGCATCTCCTAGTGGACCTCTACCAAGTTTGTTCATATGACGCCCCTGGGGTCAGAACTGGCCCCGCCCCGGGTGTCACAAGTTTCGAACATAGGAACAAAGAATGAAAACTTTAAAATTCTTCTTCTCTGAAACTGGAAGGCGTGGAGCTTTGATATTTGGCATGTAGCATCTCCTCGTGAACTTCAACCAAGTTTGTTCATATGACGCCCCTGGGGTTAAAACTGGCCCCGCCCTGGGTGTCACAAGTTTCGAACATAGGAACAAAGAATGAAAACTTTAAAATTCTTCTTCTCTGAAACTGGAAGGCGTGGAGCCTTGATATTTGGCATGTGGCATCTCCTAGCGGACCTGTACCAAGTTTGTTCATATGATGTCCCTGGGGTCAAAACTGGCCCCACTCTGGGGGTCACAAGTTTCAAACATAGGAACAAAGAATGAAAACTTTAAAATTCTTCTTTTCTGAAAATGGAAAGCATGGAGCTTTGATATTTGGTATGTAGCATCTCCTAGCGGACCTCTACCAAGTTTGTTCATATGATGTCCCTGGGGTCAAAACTGGCCCCGCCCCGGGGTTCACAAGTTTCAAACATAGGAACAAAGAATGAAAACTTTAAAATTCTTCTTCTCTGAAACTGGAAGGCGTAGAACTTTGATATTTGGTATGTAGCATCTCCTAGTGGACCTCTACCAAGTTTGTTCATATGATGTCCCTGGGGTCAAAACTGGCCCCGCCCCGGGGGTCACAAGTTTCAAACATAGGAACAAAGAATGAAAACTTTAAAGTTCTTCTTCTCTGAAACTGGAAGGCGTGGAGCTTTGATATTTGATATTTGGCATGTAGCATCTCCTAGTGGACCTCTACCAAGTTTGTTTATATGATGTCCCTGGGGTCAAAACTGGCCCCGCCCCGGGGGTCACAAGTTCCGAACATAGGAACAAAGAAGGAAAACTTTAAAATTCTTCTTCTCTGAAACTGGAAGGCATAGAGCTTTGATATTTGGCATCTAGCATCTCCTAGCGGACCTCTACCAAGTTTTTAGCTCACCTGAGCACGAAGTGCTCTGGGTGCGTTATTGTGATCGGTCATCGTCCGTCGTCCGTCCGTCCATCCGTCCGTCCATCTGTCCGTCCGCCCGTTAACAATTTCTTTAAAAGTCTTCTCCTCCAAAACCAGATGCCCAATCTTGATAAAACTTGGCAGGAATGTTCCTTGGATGAAGCTCTACAAAAATTGTTAAAAGAATTTAATTCCATGAAAAACTGTGGTTGCCATGGCAACAAAATGGCTGAAAATGGAAAAAAAAAAAACTTTAAAAATCTTCTTGTGACAAACCATAAGGCCGAAAGCATTCATATTTTGTATGAAGCATCATTGGGTGACCCTTTACCAAAATTGTTAAAATTAATCCCCTAGGGTCATATTTGAGCTTTGCCCGGGCGCACTCTATTTCACATAATAACAAAGAAGGAAATCTTTAAAAAAATCATCTTCTGACAAACCATAATGCCTAGATAATTCATATTTGGTTTGTAGCCTTATATGATGATCCTCTACCAAAATTGTGAAAATTAAACCTCAGTGGTCATATTTGGGCTCTGCCAGGGCACACCCTATTTTACATGGAAACAAAGAAGGAAATCTTTTAAAATCTTGTTGTGACAAACCATATTGGCTTGAGCATTCATATTTTGCATGTAGCATCATCTAGTGACCCTTTACAAAATTTGTTATAATTATCCCTTTGGGGTCATATTTGGGCTCTGGCCGGGCGCACACTATTTTACATAGAATTAAAGTTGCAAATCTTTTAAAATCTTTTTGTGACAAACCATAAGGGCCAAAGCATTCATATTTTGCATGTAGCATCATTTGGTGACCCTTTATAAAAATTGTTAAAATTATCTCTTTTGGGTCATATTTGGGCTCTGCTCGGGTAACCCCCTCCCCTCCCCCCCCGCTATTTTTTTTCGACCCCCTTTTTTTAGCTCACCTGAGCAGATAGTGCTCAGGGTGAGCTATTGTGATCGATCGTTGCCCGGCGTCCGTCCGTCCGTGTGTCCGTCCATCCGTCCGTCGGTCCGTCCGTGAACAATTACTTAAAAAATCTTCTCCTCTGAAACTGCCCAACAGATTTCAGTGAAACTTCACAGAAATGATCCTTAGGTGATGCACTTTCAGAACACTTCAAAGATTTGAATTCCATGAAGAACTCTGGTTGCCATGGCAACCGAGAGAAAAAACTTTAAAAATCTTCTTGTCCCAAACCGTAAGGGCTAGAGCTCTCATATTTGGCATGTAGCATCATCTAGTGACCCTCTACCAAAATACTTCAAATTATGGCCCTAGTCTTGAAAATGGCCCTATGTTGTGGGTTCTCGGATTTCACATAGAGATAAAGAAGGAAATCTGTAAAAATCTTCTTGTCCCAAACCATAAGGGCTAGAGCTCTCATACATGGCATGTAGTATCATCTAGTGGCCCTCTACCAAAATACTTCAAATAATGGCCCTAGTGTGGAAATTGGCCGTATGTTGTGGGTTCTCGGATTTCACATAGAGATAAAGAAGGAAATCTGTAAAAATCTTCTTGTCCCAAACCGTAAGGGCCAGAGCCTTCATATTTGGCATGTAGCATCATCTTGTGGCCCTCTACCAAAATACTTCAAATTACGGCCCTAGTGTTGAAAATGGCCCTATGTTGTGGGTTCTCGGATTTCACATAGAGATAAAGAAGGAAATCTTTAAAAATCTTCTTGTCCCAAACCATAAGGGCTAGAGCTCTCATATATGGCATGTAGTATCATCTAGTGGCCCTATACCAAAATACTTCAAATTATGGCCCTAGTGTTGAAAATGGCCCTATGTTGTGGGTTCTCGGATTTCACATAGAGATAAAGAAGGAAATCTGTAAAAATCTTCCTGTCCCAAACCTTAAGGGCTAGAGCTTTCATATTTGGCATGTAGCATCATCTAGTGGCCCTCTACCAAAATACTTCAAATTATGGCCCTAGTGTTGAAAATGGCCCTATGTTGTGGGTTCTCGGGTTTCACATAGAGATAAAGAGGGAAATCTGTAAAAATCTTCTTGTCCCAAACCATAAGGGCTAGAGCTCTCATATATGGCTTGTAGTATCATCTAGTGGCCCTCTACCAAAATACTTCAAATAATGGCCCTAGTGTGGAAATTGGCCGTATGTTGTGGGTTCTCGGATTTCACATAGAGATAAAGAAGGAAATCTGTAAAAATCTTCTTGTCCCAAACCGTAAGGGCCAGAAATTTCATATTTGGCATGTAGCATCATCTAGTGACCCTCTACCAAAATACTTCAAATAATGGCCCTAGTGTGGAAATTGGCCCTATGTTGTGGGTTCTCGGATTTCACATAGAGATAAAGAAGGAAATCTGTAAAAATCTTCTTGTCCCAAACCGTAAGGGCCAGAAATTTCATATTTGGCATGTAGCATCATCTAGTGGCCCTCTACCAAAATACTTCAAATTACGGCCCTAGTGTTGAAAATGGCCCTATGTTGTGGGTTCTCGGATTTCACATAGAGATAAAGAAGAAAATCTTTAAAAATCTTCTTGTCCCAAACCATAAGGGCTAGAGTTCTCATATATGGCATGTAGTATCATCTAGTGGCCCTCTACCAAAATACTTCAAATAATGGCCCTAGTGTGGAAAATGGCCCTATGTTGTGGGTTCTCGGATTTCACATAGAGATAAAGAGGGAAATCTGTAAAAATCTTCTTGTCCCAAACCGTAAGGGCTAGAGCTTTCATATATGGCATGTAGCATCATCTAGTGACCCTCTACCAAAATACTTCAAATTATGGCCCTGGTGTTAAAAATTGACCCTATGTTGTGGGTTCTTGGATTTCACATAGAGATAAAGAAGGAAATCTTTAAAAATCTTCTTGTCCCAAACCATAAGGGCTAGAGCTTTCATATTTGGCATGTAGCATTATGGTGTTGAGCTGAGTTGCATTTCAGGTGAGCGATTTAGGACCATCATGGTCCTCTTGTTTCAAATACATAACCTATCTGATATGGGCATTCTGGGTACAGAACCGGACTATTTTTCATGGCGGGAATCATTGCAACGAATTTCAAAATAAAATATACGTTTGTACAATTCATGCAGCCATGGTTACCCAGCATATGGCCTATGTACCAGTCATTTATGAACAGAAGCCGCTATTAGCTTTGAAAAAGGCCCCGGTATAAGCCCAGCAAGGTGGGGACAGTATTTTGTTGTCAGTCTGCTGCACAAATCCGGGTTTTCCCCCCATGTCTAGGCTATATGTTTAGAAACTGTCTACAGAGATTTGCACTAAACAGTTGGAATTCTAAAACAATGTCTTCTCCGTTTGAAATCATTTTGTCTGTTAGGAAATTTGTAGTAAAAAACTGGCTTGATTTTTCCATTGACGTAATAATTATGGCCATTTTTCGCCTGCACTTTTTAAGCGGCAATTTACGCACCGCGTATAAATATATGTCCATTTTTTATCAAGTGATGCGTTATAGCAGACTGGAGGTCACATCTTCGAAGAATATGACATGCGCAGACAACGCGAGCGATTGTGGTAGATTGTTGTCGTGGTTGGTTGGTTGGTTATTTCCGTTTATTTATCGTCGCTACCGGTTGCCCATCTGAGCGACGCCCCCAGAAGACGGTTAGTTGTTACAGGGGATAGTGCAAGGATACAGGTCGAAACTACTGAGAGCTTCGCCTGGTTCTTTAACGTGCTCGGCGTATAGCACCGTCACACGGGACCTCGGTTTAATGTCTCATCCGAAAGACTATTAGTAATTTTTTCTTAGTTGGCCAGCCGGGGATACGAACCCACAATCTGTAGGACATTGTGTTCACGAGTCCTACGCTCTACCTACTGAGCTATATCGGCTGGTAATTGTTGTCGTGGTGCGAAAACTTTGATATTTGTACTGTGCCACTCGTCACAACTCGGCCGATTCCGTACCTACATCTAACCTTGTCTGTATAAGGGAGGCTTCCATTTTGAACTACCAATCACATGATCTTAAACATGGCGGCGCCCCTGTAGATCGCTTAGCAACGACATGAACAACCACTGTGAAGTTATTCACTTCTATCGATCTGTCGATGAAAGCTCCTAACGGAATTGATAAACCACGCTAAAAATTGAATGTACAAACTGTTTGCCAACTGAAATACTCTTAGAAAGATAACGATAGAAAATTTACTCATGCGTTCTTTCTAAAGAGGAGACTTACAATTTCAATAACGGTAAAGCTTTGTGCTTCCTGAGATGTGCGAAATGTACCGTGTAGGTGCATATCAAGCTACGTGATACAGCCGAGGGATTCGATCACCGGATCACCCGTGGTATGCCGAATGGTACTGTGCACGATAAATGTCCAAATAAGATAAAAGAGCACCGTCAACATCTCATTATTGAGGCTCTGTACAATTATTCATGTACTTTGAAAAATTCTTGTCTCAATACATTGTAATTGCCATTTGCTTTCTCTTACAGTCCTTTGTAGAAGCAGGGATCGTAATT
Organism: Tridacna gigas; assembly: GCA_945859785.2. NCBI lineage: Eukaryota > Metazoa > Mollusca > Bivalvia > Cardiida > Cardiidae > Tridacna > Tridacna gigas. Next base: position 28,237,729 of record OX244041.2, read on the forward strand.
TACGATCCCTGGTTGAACTTAGGCTTTTGCGGGTCCAAGGAAGTGCGTGGTTGGCCTACAAAGGGATCGTATTGTAATTATAAGTAGCCTACATGTATAGGCCTACCATCTTTATACGGGAGTAACTTCAAGTGACATTTTTTTCTCCTCCCAGAGAGAGGGGGGAAGAGGGAGAGCCAGAGTGAAATTTGCTCATTTTTTTTTCTGCTCTTGTTCTTCTTCTGTTTAGTTTAAACATATTTTATTCGTATATTGATAACATACGTATTCATAATTAACAACAGCTAACTACATGAAAAGGATCGAAAGCTATAAGCTTATAAAGTTCCTCTCCGATAAGTGGTCACTATTTAACAATAGTATGATAAGGACAAAATATGGTCACTTGTGTATGTGTGTGTGTGTGTGTGTGTGTGTTTATGTGAGTGTGTGTGTTTAGTTTAAACATATTTTATTGTCATTATTTACAAATTCTTACATAAAATACATTTTTACATACAATACAAATAAGACAAAAGGGTTTGACCACAAGTTCTCACAACTTAGATTCGGCCATCCCCTTATTGAACATACATGGTATTCAGTCTTCAAAGCGGAGAATATCATAGATAAAAGTATTTTAACAAAATATGATTGAAGACAGTTTTATTCCAGCTATAGAGAAGATTTTTTTTTTTTTTTTTTTAACGACAATAAATAAACCGAACACATTAAGAGAATGTTGTGAATATCAATAATAACATTCACTTAAATAGGAGGGAAAACAACATCAAAAGGGTGGTAGTAAAAGAAAATCTTGGTGTCAGTCGGTAAGAGGGCAGATCGGATTTTGGTGCTGCAAAGCAAACTATTTATCAAACCTCTTTGTATCCCTTATAAAATTTTGAACTGAGTTAAATATAAATGAATTTTCACCATAATCGAGGTTGTCAGAACCAAACAGTAGGAGCTGTAAAGAAAGTGGGTGGAAACGGAGTAGTTCTCGAAACAATTTTATACGCGGTTCATTGAAATTAGGACACTGAAAGAGTTAGTGTTCGGCATCCTCAGCAATGTATCCACAACTACATGTAGGGAACGGGGATAAGTGGTTCTAATAGAGATCGAAGTTCAAATTACTACAATTATTCCGGAGTCTTGTGTGTAAAACAGATAGTCTCCTCTGTCCTACAAGATAATGTCGCGGTACAGGAGGCGCAGAGAAACGTTGTAAAATTCGAGATTTAAAAAGTGATATGGAAGTTATGGATTTCATATCATCCGGAAGTTCATTCCAAAGGGAGACAGCAGAAGGAATAAAGGAACTTGCAAACAGCTCAGTGCGACAGCCAACTATAACGATTTTATCAGCGTTTCTTAAAGTATAATCAGTTCTAGTGCTGACATTCGTTGGAAAAATATCTCGTAAGTAATCCGGAGTAAGGCCGTTTATAATTTTGAATATGCAAATAAGTTTTTGATACCTACGCCGATCTTCAAGAGTCAACCAACCAATTTCCTTGTATAAATGTATACGAGTGTGTGTGTGCACGATTGTATGTAGCATGGAGTGTCACCAACAAATATTCATTTGACATTTTAACAACATTTGAGGGAGAAAAGAGAAATTAAAAAAAAAAAACATTAGTTATCAACCCTTTACAACATAATACAATCTGACCCTAGAAATGTGATAGAATAAGATAAGAATGTAGGGAAAAAAAAGAGTACCAATATAAACAATAATGGTACCTTTATATTTAAAAGTGCAGAGTTTTTAGAAAGTAACGGAAATGGCATCTCAAACCTTAAATTGTTTACTTTCCGCAATATAAGAATGATCTGCTGTAAATATCTTTTCATTATCAGCAATGCTGAGACTCTCGTCACCAAAAAGAATTGTTTTAGGCTAACAAGGCCGATTTCTGACACACGTTGGATTAAACGGTTCCTAATTTCACGATAATATCTGCTGTCAAAAAAATAGTGTTGATTTGATTCTATTTCACCACAAGCACATAGAGGAGATTCAGTTAAATTTCTGTAATAAAAATGTTGATTAAGTGCACTACATTTTGTCCGTAGCTTAGTGTGAATAACCAGAATCTTCCTTTCTCCGAGAAAGTAAAGCTTGTTTGGAACCGGTTTTTCTCCATTAATGAAACATTTAAAGGCTGACAAAGAGTCCAGATTCCTAACATCAGTGGGTAGAGCATTCCAATCATTAACAACAGAGGGTAAAAACGAGTTTGAATACAGATTAGTTCTGCGTGCTATAGTTTGTAAGTTATGAGAACATCTTAGGCTATAGGAAGATGTACTGCCAACTGATGCAGGTACTAAAGCATTTAAATAGGTAGGAGCCAGTCCCTTTACCATTTTAAAAAAATAATATAAGTTTGTGTTTGGATCTCCTATCATTCAGTAATTCCCATCCAGACTCCATATTAAGATCAGCTAGAGACACAAGTTTACTACACCCAGTTACGATTCGTGCCGCCTCATTTTGTACTTCATCAATTTGATCTTTTTGGTATTGTGATAGATTAGTCCAAATAACATCTGAATATTCAAGAAACTGGTCGGATAAAAGAAAAATATATTGTTTGAAGAGACGCTCGATCTAGCCGCATCTTTAGCCCTCGCATAATTCCAATTCTCTTCCATGCCTTCTCCAAAACCTGGTCTACATGATGATCCCAAGAGCCATTATTAGAAATGAAAATACCTAGATGTTTATGAACATGCACTGATGGGATTTCCACACCAGACATAAACAGCTTGGGATGGTCTGGTTTATTTCGTTTGCGAGATATTATTAAAGACTCTGATTTTGAGGGATTAAACTTTACAAGCCACCTATATGCCCAATCTGTTATTTTGTTGATGTCTGTTTGTAAAACTGTCCAGGCTAAATTAGGATCACCTACAACCATGGATAAACTAGCGTCTTCTTTTTCTTTAGATTAGAGAGAGAGAGTGTGTGTGTGTGTGTGTGTGTGTGTGTGTGTCAGTAAATCTGCGAAAGTACTCCTTACGTTATTTGTGAAATGTACGAAACACCGCCTAAAATGGAACTAGTTGTTTTTTGAATCGAAGCTTCTGGACAGAAATAAGCTGTTTACACAACAGAGCTGCAATCCGTACTAAAAAGCATCATTATAGAACTTGGATTCATTAGTGACTCTGCTGAAAACAGGTAGATAAGGCGGTAGATGATATGTTATTTCAGAAATACAGTTCAATTACAGAGGGTGGAGTAATAAAACTGGAAGTGAGATGAATATCGTTTTGCTGTTAACTTGTCTCTATGTTCATAATTTTAATCAGTATTGTATCTTAATATTCAGAGATACAAATATCAATGGAACATGTAAATATAGGTTTGAAGTATCCATTGCCATTAATCTAGATAGTAGATAGCTGTCCCCGAAGGCGATTTTAATTTTTGACATGATCTAGTTGCCACCCGTCACAATCATCAGGGATCATATATACGCATAAGATCCCTGCTGTCATGGAAAAAAAAAACACTGTTGAAATCTGGGCAAAGATTTTCCGCTCACTTTGAAACTCCCTTATTCCACAAATTGAGGATAAAACTAGAGTTTGAATGAGCATAACCAGTTGCATTGCCTTTTCTATAATCCTTCATTTCAAATGAAGTATTTCTGATATAAAATCTATACAGTATATAAGAAAAAACAGTTAAATTCATCTCTCACTCGAGATGTTGAAATATAGCCACAAAATGGTCCCCCAAAAATACAAATTTTCATGATTTTTTTTTTATGTTATAAACAACTTCTACATGTACTTTAATAATGAGACATTTAGTAATTTGTCCGTGGTCATGTGTGTCACTAAAATATAATTGCATTTTGTGCAATACAGATGAAACAGACAAAACAGAAAGTACAGCCCGAAATTTCAAAATGGACATTAGATGGTGCGGTGCACAGTAAATGTCCAAATATGAAAAGAAGCAACATAAATGTCTCATTATTGAGACTAGTCATTGATCAAACTAAGTTTATCTAAAGAAAACCTGGAGTGTTGTTATATCCCTGCCATCATGATGCAAAATTAGTATTTTCTTTACTCTTTTTTTAAGATATCTGCTTTTCTATACTCTTTTTTTTTTAAGATATCTACTTCAGACTTTGGCTAGTTTTCAGTGTTAAAAGGGGAACCTTGGGAAGAAAGGGGTGTAACCTAGAAATGTTTTGATGCTGTTAAATCCCTTTTTGTCTGCCTAAAAATTTTTACTAGAAAAGCAACTGCGGCTGAATATGGCACCCATGTGCTGTGCTCTTGTTTACCTGAACAATTAAAAGCAACCCAAGGACTCAAATTTGTTTCAATTCAGTAAGACATTTCACATGCAAAAGTGAATTATAAATTGATGCTGTACAGAAGAAACTCCTACTTTAAGTGCATTATCTACAGTCAACTTATACTATCATGCCGCAGACTGTTCATTTTGTGAAAAAAGCATATTTTCTTTGGTTCCATTCTCGCAATTTTTGTTTCAAAATGTCTACTGCAGCAATATAAAAACTGGTGTTACAGAATGACATAATTACTTCAACAGAAGTAAAAGAGTATGTGGTATATTTACTTTTCACAGGAGACACAAATAAATATTAGCCAATCCCTGGCAAAATGGGGTTTCGTGCATCTCTGTGATTTCATTGTACCAAGCAAATCATCACATTGTTATGGATCAGTAAAATTCATTTTGTCTAATAACCGGTTAAATGCTGAGAATGGTCGTTTGACATGCAGAAAATACACTAAAAGCAAAAGTTTTCAACATGGGTCAGCGTGCATGGACTGTGCATGCTGGCTTTGGTCGGTACCTTTTTGCAAAAGCATTGAATCCCCTTTTCACAGAGCATGGCTCATGTGTATTATACAGATTGTGAGAATGACAGAGAAACAGACAGGCACAAACCCATTGGAACAGTTTGTAATTCTAGCCAAGGCAGTCAAAGGTGCAGCAGCTGTCGGGCTCATTAAGCAAGTGTTAGAAACTCCAGGAGTGTATGTGTTTGGTGAATTACTTGAGGTCTCGAATATAAAAGAGGTAGGGAGGGGATTTTCATGTTTAATTTTCTCTCTTAAAAGCACCCGACACAAATTTGCAGTTGGTGTAAATGAAAATCAGACTTCACAAAAATGCAGTTAGTCTTAGATCTGCACTGTCTGGTGAGCTAAAACAGTATAGATCAAACATAACTATGAAATGTTAATGACATTGAATTTGGGACTTGTTTCTAGACTGAAGATGTTTATTGAGTTTATTTGGCTCTTTAATGGTAAACTGCTGTAAAACCTGTCTCGTGGCCATCTCCATTAAAAAAAGCAATCTGTATTAACTCTTTACCACACAACAAAATTTTAGACCAGTCCAAATTGAAAGCACTCGCAGACAACATAAAAGGGGGGTACAAATGACAGTATCTGTCTTGGAGATTGTTTAAAACATTTTGGGAAAAGAAGAAAATGCTGGTTACTATTGTTTTCTTCTTTTCCCACAATGTTTTCAAAAGCCTTCTTCTTCAGGGTCGTTAAAACTCGGGTTTGTTTGGTAAAGAGTTAAGCAAGTATACAGTGAGGTACCAGAAGAGGCAGATATGTTAAAATGTACCTGTATTAAGCAAGCATTTGCCTCAAGCAGGCATACTTTGAGTGTCCCCTAGCTGCTTGCTTAATGGAGTGTATTACATTATATGTGGATGTTTACTTCACCTGAACACTTTATCAGACAGTCCTGCTTTTTTACACTCTTGAGGACAAGGCTCTTGAAAACAGCATGGGAAAATGAGAAAATGCTGGTAATTGGCATAGATAAGTTATCTAGTGTCTATTCTAGAAACTGAAAATGAGGAGGGATTTTTCCCTCTTCATCTTAAAACTAACGGGGGATAGGGGATTTTCAAAAAATAGGCGGGACAATTTTCGGACAAGTAGAAGACATATAGCTCATATGACAGACATTTATTCCTGTCCAAAACTATACAGTAGACTTACTGGCCTGTTTACATTTAAAAAAAAACAGTTTCTGGAGTATCCGTCTCTGGAAATTGAATTAATTTTTCAAAAATGGATAAGAGTAACACAGTTATAAAATTCATTTTGATAAAATTCATTGCAATAAAGGTTGTTTTGGAGTTGGACCTTTTTGACTCAACTTCTTGTTAAGAGAGTTACTCTAATGGACATACATTGTTTATTTTTTGAATGGGACTGTCACATCTTTTTCATTGTTTATTTTTTTCGTGGGACTGTCACTCATTGGCTCTGAATTTATGCGGGATTGGAAAAAAAATTATCGTGAATCCCGCAATCACGTGTCTTAGAATAGACACTTAGATAAAGTCTAACACATGGGAAAACACTGCGGCAAAAGGCTAGATTGCTAGTTATGAGCAATTTCTCTTTCTGCTGCACTTTTTTTGAAGACTGTCTTCTGAAAGATGAAAGGATTTGTAAGCAAGAGGTTATGAGTTTGCACAAGAAAGCATGCCAAGTTTAAAGGTAGGGTCCCTCCGCTATTTCTCCTTTTTGACATTATCTCTTATTCAGATGAAATTAAGCCTAAGTGTTAAAATAAAAAATGTGATTTTAAAAGACATGAGCTATGCTCAGCCAAAAGAGGGATTAATGCATCTCCGTGATTTATGATACCAATCAAGCCATCACATAATTATGGATCCATTATAGCCACTTTTTTAGATCACCAACTTAATCATGAGGTAGACTGGTCCTTGGACATACATGCCCAGTAGCAAAAACATTTTGGCCCAGGTCAGCCTGCACAGACCTGGGTTGATACTTTTTGCAGATGCATTTAGTCCCCTTTTCACAGAGCTTGTCTCAAATGATTTTGAAACTAATTGTTACTTTGTATTTTTATCATTGCAGCTTGCTAATGGGGAACATGGCAAGTACTTTGCATTACTTAACCTGTTTGCTTATGGCACATACAAGGACTATAAAGGTACATCTAGTAATGTTTAACCATTTACCAAGCAATCCAGAGTTTTAACGACCCAAAGAAAGAAGCCTGTGGAAGATATTGTAAGAAAAGGAGAAAACGCTGGTAACCAGAATTTGTTCCTTTTCCCACAATGTTTTGTACTCCTTTTATAGACAAATACTAATTTTCCAGCTATATTTAAGTTGTGGCTTGCAAGTGCTTTCAAACTGGGCAAGTCTCAATATTCATCATATGGTAAAGATTTAACCTTTTGCTTACATGTATTAGTATGTGATTGACTGATTGATTGATTGATCGATCAATCAATCAATCAATTTGATTTGATTTGATTGATTTGTTGGTCAATATATAGTAGTAGTTTGTGCAACATTGTAAAGTATGAACAGTTTGGATCATTTTTAGGCTACACAGAATGCAAAATGTGATCTGGGGCTATCACTGTTTGTAATTCATGATCAAGATATTCATAAGACAGCATTTTTGAAAACACAGAGGGAAAAGAAGTAATTGGCTGATTTCACAAAGACAATATGAATAAAGACACATGCTTCTTCTCTCCTACATGGTGTAGTGGTTGGGAATACTGCTTGTGTGGTATACATTTACATGTCTGATCTGAGCCATACAAGAGATTATTGACCTTTTAATTCTCCCGACCCTATCATAGTCTACATTTTAAAACGTCAAGGGAAAAGGAGCAGTTGCTGAAATATTCATCAAGACATTTTGGCTAAATGTTTTATCCCTTAAGCTGCTAAGCGCAACCCACTGACCTTTTGGGGACAGTGTATATCAAGATCAGACTGCACAGAATGTGCAGTGTGATCTTGGATCTACATTGTCCGATAGGTAGATATCTACCCCCCCCCCCCCCCCCCCATATTCATCAAGACATTTCGGCTAAATGTTTTAAAATCATTACTAATCATTCTGAAACAACTTTGCAAGAGAGAGCTTTGGAAACACATGACAGAATATAGATAAGTAGCCTAACCAGTCCTTACAGAGCCGTTTAAACCATGCAGACATTCTCAGTCTAGAAACAAGATACAAACAAGTGTAATTTTTAGGTTGCTTTTGATAGAAATGTATAAGCAAAGCAGACAGTGAAGATCAAAGATCAAACTGCATGTTTTGTGTAGTCTGATCTTGATCTACTTTGGCTGCAAGGCAGCAGTAGTTGTGAAAAGATCACTATCCTGGTATGAAAACCATCCAGCAGGCAGAAATCAGATTTTCATGCCATAACTCTTTACCAAACGACAAAATTTTAGATTGGTTCAAATTGAAAGCATCTGCCGACGACAAATTAATACTCCACAAATTACGAAATTTGTCTTTGAAAAGAGCAGAAAACATTGTTGGAAAAGGAAAAATGCTGGTTACCAGCAATTTTCCTTTTCCCACAATGTTTTCAAAAGGCTTCATTCTCAGAGTCATAAAAAGGAAAATGAGTCAAGACTGTGCCTAATGGACAAGAGTTAAATCTTTTATAGATGGCAAAATTTTAGACTCTTCCAAGTTAAAAGCATTTGCAGAAGACAAACTGAAATCAGATTCACATGGTGGTATTCGTCTTTGAAAGTATAGTAAAAATGTTGGACAAGGAGAAAATTTTGAATACCATTATTTTCTCCTTTTTCTATGTTTTCAAAGGCCTTCTACCAAAGTGTGGCTGAGATTGTTTAAGAAAGGGTCAGTACAAATCTGGTGGGAGAGTGAAGTATTTTTTATGAAATGAATTTGAAAATACCAGAGTACTCCTGAAGATGTGTCTTTTTTTCAGAATTTGAAAATACCAGAGTACTCCTGAAGATGTGTCTTTTTTTCAGAAAGAAAGTCTGACTTTCCAGATTTAACACCTGCAATGTTGAATAAATTACGACACTTAACAATGGTCTCCTTAGCAACTAAAAATAAGGTGAGTTTAAAGGGGCTTACTTAGTTTTATGTGGTAAATAGAATTTTCTTGTAAACTTAACAATGGTCTCCTTAGCAACTAAAAATAAGGTGAGTTTAAAGGGGCTTACTTAGTTTTATGTGGTAAATAGAATTTTCTCGTAAATCAACTATAATTTCTTACTATAAAATATATTTTTCTTTCCTGCCTACAGAAACCATCCTGTTATATGGAGTAAAAAGGTGCATTTTGGGTGTTTAAATAGGAGGTTTTGTTTGCAATAGGCATTTTTGTCTATTTTTATGCATCACCGTGACTGAAATAATGTTGAAAGCTGCGTTAAACACCATCCCTTCAATCAATCAATCCTGCTAAAGACCATTTCAGTGCAAATGCTTTCAATTTAGCGGAGTTAAGTTTTGTCAGAAGATAGACTGTCCTGAGCATCACAGTGTTAAATTTTGTCTGGCATTATTTTCCTAATGACTTTAGGTGTTTCATTTCAACCCTTTACCAAACAACAAAATATAACATATGACCAAATTGAAAGCTTGTGCAGAAGACCATTTTGATTGGGCTCAAACGATACTTGCTACCAGCATTTTCTCCTTTTCTCATAATATTTTCAAATGCTTCTTTTCTCAGAGTGGTTAAAACTTTGGATTGTATGGTAAAGAATTAAAAACATGTAATTAGAAATGAGCCATGCTCTCTGAAAAGGGGGCTTAATGCATCTGATAAAAGTATCGACCCTGGTCAGCCTGTGCAGTCAGCGCTGGCTGACCTGGGCCAAAACTTTTTCACCACTGGTCAATTTTCTGTATGTCAAAGGACCAGTCTAACTCATGACTTAGTCGTTTGTTTGACGAAATAGATTTTATTTATCCATGATCATGCGATGACTTGCATGGTATCATGCATCACGAAGATGCTTTTTAAGCCCTTTTTTGCCAGAGCATGACTGAAGTATGATTCATAGTTAACATCTTTACAGTGCAGGTAATTTGTTACAAGGTCATTGAGAGGTCAAAGAATAATATAAAAGAGAAAAGAGTGAAGAGAGTTGATCTTCAGAATGCCAGATTTTCTACTTACATTTTTTAGCATGGCTGTTTTCAAAGAAAATGTTGTGGTATTGTCATAGCCCAGTCATCCACAACGTTACATAGAGAGATCAAAGAATACTATAAAAGAGAAAAGATTGAAAAGAGTTGATCTTCAGAATGCCAGATTTTCTACTTCCATTTTTAGCTTGGCTGTTTTCAAAGAAAACGTTGTGGTATTGTTACAGCCCAGTTGTCCGCACCTTTGTCCTCTTCATTGTCATCATCATGCTAAAACTTTGACATTTAACAATATCTCTGTAACTACTGAAGATACGTACTTCAAACTTGGACTAGTTGTTAAATATCAAAAGGGCAACCCATGTCATTACAGCAGGTAACCATTAAAATATTTTTGACGCAGTAATGACCTTTTTTTTTTAACTTAGAATTTTCACTGAAAATCAATCAATTTCTTAAAGCAACTGTAGCCAAGTGTTTGCACCTGCGTATCATGATTTTGTTTTGATTTATTGTCAATCCACTAGTTGTGGTGACCCACATTTTTAGCTCACCTGAGCACGAAGTGCTCATGGTGAGCTATTGTGATCGTGCTGTGTCCGTCGTGCGCTCTAGAGGCCACATTTTCAGTCCACTCCTCATGAAACTTGGTCAGAATGTTTGTCTTGATAAAATCTCAGACGAGTTCGAAATTGGGTCATGTGAGGGCAAAAACTTGGTCACTAGTTCAAATCTTAGAAAAACCTTGTGTACGCTCTAGAGGCCACATTTTCAGTCAGATACTTGTGAAATTTAGTCAGAAAGTTTGTCTTGATAAAATGTCGGACAGTTTGAAATTGGGTCATGTGGGGTCAAAAACTAGGTCACTAGGTCAAATCTTAGAAAAACCTTGTGTACGCTCTAGAGGCCACATTTTGAGTTCGATTATCATGAAACGTGGTCAGAATGTTTGTCTTGATAAAATCTCAGACGAGTTTGAAATTGGGTCATGTAGGATCAAAAACTAGGTCACTAGGTCAGATCTTCGAAAAACCTTGTGTACGCTCTAGAGGCCACATTTTCAGTCCTATCCGCAAGAAACTTGGTCAGAATGTTTGTCTTGATAAAATCTGAGACGATTTGCAAATTGGGTCATGTGGGGTCAAAAACTAGGTCACTAGGTCAAATCTTAGAAAAACCTTGTGTACACTCTAGAGGCCACATTTTCAGTCAGATACTTGTGAAATTTAGTCAGAATGTTTGTCTTGATAAAATCTCGGAGGAGTTCGAAATTGGGTCATGTGAGGTCAAAAACTAGGTCTCAGAAAAACCTTGTGTGCGCTCTAGAGGCCACATTTTCAGTCAGATACTTATGGAACATGGTCAGAATGTTTGTCTTGATAAAATCTCGGACAACTTCGAATTTTTTTGTCCTGATGATATCTCGGATGATTTCAAAATTGGGTCACATAGGGTCATAAACAATGTCATTGGGTCACATTGAAGAAATACCTTTTGGGCACTCTAGAGGCCACAATTCTAGCTAGATTGACCTGAAAATTGGTCTACATATTTGACTTGATGATATCTCGAATCATTTAGAAATTGGATCTCATAGGGTCATAAACTAGGTCACTGGGTCAAATTCAAGAAATGTATTGTGGGCACTGTAGAGGCCACAGTTTTTGCTCAACTGACCTGAAAATTTGTCAGCATGTTTGACTTGATGATATCTTGAATGGATTTGAAATTGGACCACATAGGGTCATAATCTAGGTCACTAGGTCAAATTACAGAAACCCCTTGTGGGCACTCTAGAGGCGGCAATTCTTACCCAATTCACCTGAACCTTGGTCAAGTTTGTTTTGATGTTTCGGATGAGTTTGAAATATGGTCACATAGGGTCATAAACTAGGTCACTTGGTCAAATTGAAGAAAGACATTTTGGATACTCCGGAGGCCACATTTTCAGCTCAGTGGACCTGACAGTTGGTCAGAATGTTTGTCTTAATGATATCTCAGATGGGTTTTAAATTGGGTCATTATGACCCTGGAGTGAAATTTGGCCTATTGACTCAGGTGAGCGATCCAGGGCCATCATGGCCCTCTTGTTTCCAGCTTCTTAGAGATAAAAAATATATACTTACCACTGAATTTCATCAGTAGATATGTTGGCATTATATAGTGAAAAATGCCGAAACTAATGTCATGGAAACCAAGGGGTCTGTATATGTTCTTTATATCTTGTCTGTTTAATGTTATTTCAGTGTATTCCATACAGGACCTTACTTGAAGAACTGGATATACCTAGTTTAAGAACTCTAGAGGTAAATAAACTATATTGTGCTGTTATACATAGCTTTAATTTGGTTTGAATGGTAAAGTTCACCACTTTCAATGCTATCAGTGATATGGCAGTGACAACAATCATTTACTTGCACTAGGTTTTGGCTCTGCAATGCCTTGCCAAAGGATACTTCCATGTGTTCAGCACTTACATTGGGGATAAGTGAATTGCTCTCTGCTAAACCATTGAAGCTCAGTCAGTTTATTGTGCAGTATGGAATACAAGAATTGTGGCTTAGTGCATGCCCTTTATATGAGTAGAAGGCTTCTTGTTGACACAAACTGTCAACTTTTTTCAAAACACACCTCCAGACTACCAGAGCAGGGGATCATGGGCAGTCCAATATTTCTGAACGCTTACTGTTTTTAATTAGTTATGCCAATAAGTACATTGAAAGTTTGAGAAAAAAAATTTTCAAAAATATACTAGGACGAAAAAGAAACGCCGGGTAACCTATTAAGATAGTTTTAAAGGATAAAATGTAATATTATATTATTAATGTCATCGTTAAAAGGGGGTTATTTTTCACTCACACAGCATAGACAATCGATTGAAACTTCACCAACTGGTTCCATACAGATGAAATTTTATACAAAAAATGAATATAATAATGTAATATTACATTATATCCTTTAAAACTATCTTAATAGGTTACCCGGCGTTTCTTTTTCGTCCTAGTATATAAATTTTACATCAAATACTGTACATGTAGACAGCAATTGTTTTATAAAAAGATTGGAACATTTTGTTGTCTAAACCCTTTCAATGGGTTTTTCCTTTGCAGATAAAAGGATTGTGAAAACTTTGTTACCTCTTCAATTGTGCTAGTTTTACTTACAGGACCTTATAATAGAAGTGATATATGCTGATATTATACATGGGAAACTGGACCAGAAGAATCAACAGTTAGAGGTAGACTATGCAATAGGAAGAGATATTAGACCTGAAGCTGTTCCAGAAATTTTATCAGTGCTTCAAGATTGGTAATATGGCCTTTTTTTCCTCTCTTATTTTCTATTGAAAGGTATATGTTTTAGCTTGGTGTATTTGATATGATAAAATAACTCTTTAGCACATAACAAAAATGTAGATTTTTTCCAAAGTGAAAGCATTTGCTGACAACAATTTTGATGTGATCAACTGATGGAATTTCTCTTTGATAGGGTAGAAAACATGGTGGGACAAGGAGAAAATGCTGGTTTCCAGCATTTTCTCCTTTTCCCACTATGTTTTCAAAAGCCTTCTACTTCAGAGTTGTTTAACCCTTTCCCAAACGACAATTTTGGACTGGTCCAAATTCAAAGAGTTTGCAGACGACAATTTTAAATTTGATGAAAATGGCAGAAAGGTCTCAAAAAGGGTAGAAAACACTGTGGGGAAAAGGAGAAATTGCTCATTACGAGCAATTTCTCCTTTTCCCAGTGTTTTCAAAAGACTTGTACTGCAGACACGTGAAAACCAGGCCTTGTTTGGGAAAGGGCTAAACTCAGGATTGCTTAGTAAAGGGTTAGTGTATTTGCAAAAAGTATCAGTTCAGTCTGTGCATGCTGACCTGTGGAGAAACTGTATGCCTTATGATTCAGTCAATTGTTTATGTTAGACAAAATAGATTTTATAGAGCCGTAATTATGTGATGATTTGCTTGGTATGATACATTACGGAGAGGCATTATACCCCTTTTTGCCATAGCATGTCTCACATCCATCTGCATCTTCGCTAGCCAAGGATGACGATTACTACGGTGCTCTAATTATTCTTACCTAAACTGAGACGAAATTTGTAATTCTTGAGATACGTGTAATTATGGTTGCAGTGTGTTCTTATAGCACCAATCAAATTGTGTGTTACATTTGCTATCCATCATCTGCAAAACATGAATAAAAACAGCGAAAGACGCTTTGAATCATTACCATACAAATATAGATAAACAATAATTTACTCCAACATTCACTGTAACAAATCAGTTGAATGAAGTTTTAGGATGTATTCCAACACCAGATGCTGGACTGTCAAAATATGTGTGTTGAGTTTCGAAGGGGTAATTAAATTATGAGATGTTTAACTCTTTACCTTCTAATCCCAAGTTTTAACAACCTTGAGGAAATGGTCTTTTGAAAACCTTGTGGGAAAAGGAGAAAATGCTGGTAACCAGCATTTTCTCCTTTTCCCACAAGGTTTTCTGCGCCTTCACATATAACAGCCATCATTTCAGCCACATGTAATTTGTTGCCTGCAAATGCCTTCAGTTTGGACACATCTAAAAATTTTATCATTTGGTAAAGAGTCAGTTGGTTTTCAATGATGTAATTCTAGGGATGATAACTGTCAAAATCCTGAAGGTTGTGTATTGCAGGGAGTAGAAATTTTGACTCAATCAGCCAAGGGTGACTAAAGTAACAGAGACAGGCTTGGCCAGGGGAGATGATTCATCTGTTACAAATTGGCTTTAACCCATTACCACACAATCCCGATTTTTAATTACTGTGAGAAAGACAGCTTTTGACCACACAATTCCGATTTTTAATTACTGTGAGAAAGACAGCTTTTGAAAACATTGTGGGAAAAGGAGAAAATGGTGGTGACCAGTATTTTTTTCTTTTCCCTCAGTGTTTTCTATCCTATCACAGATAGATCTGACCATTTGAGCAATATTTAATTTGTCGTCTTTTAGTTTAGTTTAAGCATATTTATTTTACATCAGTTGAGAAACAAGCTCTTACAACTTATACTAATCTCTGGATGTTGCATCCTGGGAACTACACCAGTACTTGTGCCAAATGTGTCGGGCAGTGAACAATCCCAAGGTTGACAAACATTTCCAGGTATTGAACTCGAGGTCTTATGGTTACTAGGCCAACACTCTACCCGACAACCACGGACACCATACAATTTGTCATCTGCGAATGCTTTCAATTTGGACCAGTCTAAAATTCATCATTTGGTCAAGAGTTAAGCTGTGATTGGTTCAGCAATACAAATTAGTAAACTTACATTAAGTTTCCATTTATAACAGGTGCTCAGGGTGTGAGGCTGTGTTACAGGGTATAGAAACCCAAATTACAAAAGCCAATCAGAATAAAGAGAACAACATGCGACAAAAACAGAAAATCGAACAGGAGGTAATCACACTTTAACTCTTTACCACATGATCCCAATTTTTAACGACCCTAAGGAAGAAAACTTTTGAAAACATTGTGGGAAAAGGATAAGATGCTGGTTACCAGCCACATTGTTTTCTACCCTTTTCAAATCAGTTTTAATTTGCATTCATTTTGTTGTCTGCAAATGCTTTCATTTTGGACCTGTGTAAAATTTGGTTGTGTGGTAAAGAGTTAACCCTTTCCCAGACGACAAAATTTGACTGGTCCAAATTGAAAGAGTTTGCAGACGACAATTTTAAATTTGATGAAAATGGCAGAAAGTTCTCAAAAAGGGTAGAAAACACTGTGGGAAAAGGAGAAATTGCTCGTTACGAGCAATTTCTCCTTTTCCCACAGTGTTTTCAAAAGACTTGTACTGCAGACACGTGAAAACCAGGGCTTGTTTGGGAAAGGGTTAAGTCTATACCAAATGAAGAATCTTTTTATCTTTCCAATATTTATAATATTTGCAGACGAAAAATTAGATAAGGCTCAAGTGATGGAATTAACTCTTTACAAAACAAAAAAAAAAAATTAACTCTACCAAATTGAAAGCATTTGCAGATGACATCTAGCTAAAATGATGATTTTTGTCTTTGATAGGGTAGAAAACATTGTGGGAAAAGGAGAAAATGCTGGTTACCAGCATTTTCTTCTTTTCCCACAATGTTTTCAAAAGTCTTCTTTCTCAAGGTCGTTAAAACTCAGGATTGTGTGGTAAAGGGTTAATCTTTGAAAAGCTAGAAAACTTTCTGGGAAGTGGAGAGATGCTTCTAGTACCTGCATTTGATATGTACATGGTATTTTACAGGTTTTGATTTGTGTTTCAGATTGTTAATATAAAAAAGACGTTAAAAAGTACCCATGCTGATGATGAGAACATGGTGACAGAGTCAGTGTCTGTTACAAGTGATAAACCAGCTAAGAAAACATCCAAAACCAAAGGGTAAGCCATGATCTAGAAAAGTTATTCTTATTCTCAAAGCATTCTTCTTTCATAAAAACTCCTGTCTAGTGCGTAAGTAAGTTATTCTTATTCTCTACTGTGTCTTTTAAGCAAGCTATTTTCCTGTAATTTACTGGGGGGTTTTTTAGCAACTTTGGTACTATGTGGCTAACAACCTCCAATTTTTTAGCCCCAAAAGACCACTATTTTTCACTAAACAACCCTTTAAAACTTGTCATCATAATGGTGGATCCTAATAGACAGTGCTTGTGATCTCAGTAAATGGAATAGAGCTTTGTTCGATTATTACTATATGAAGTGGAATGCATGATTTTTGATACGGTTATAAATAGGCACTACAAATCAAGTGTGTCCTTCACTGGCAAATTCAACCTGGGAATGATGTGGAATAAGTTGTTCTTGAGTATGAGTCTTAAAGACAGGCTTTATGTTCACATTTACGCAATTTTTGTCTATATCATGACTTTCTGGCCATGTATCCCAGTGTAATTTTGTTCAAAAGGTTTGTTATTTCTTGGTGACTACTTGGACCTACTTTCAGTTTCTTCTTTCACTTATAAAATGCCTCTGGTCAGAAAAAATGACCTTTTTTTTTAATTGATTAAGCGCTAGTTCATACTTTTCTCAACACTGGTTGCATATTTAGCATTGAATATCTTTAACTCTTTACCAGATGACAAAATGTTAGACTTGGTCCAAATTGAAAGCATTTGCATACCACAATTTAAATTTGGCTCAAATGATAGAACTTGTATTTGATTGGGTAGTAAACATAGTGGGAAAAGGAGAAAATGCTGGTTACCATTGTGTGGTAAAGAGTTAAAGACCTAATGTGTAAAAAATGTAGTTTGAAACCTGCTTTCTCTTTCTTCCCCCCCCCTCCCCACCCAACTAGCACTGATTTATTAAGTGACCATTTTTCCATTTTTTTTTTTTTTTATTGGCCCTTAAGTGGACATGTAATACAAGATTTACGGTATTCTTCTTTGACTCTTGTGGGTAGATATGTTATTCTTTTCTTCTGGGTTTTTATTACAGTCAAGTCAATTAGAGAAAATTGAAGGTTTAGGCAGAGATGAGAAAAGTGATGGAATTATCATTCTCAGAACATCCTTCTGCTTGATCTTAACCATTTACCACACAATCCCGACTTTTAACAACCCTATGGAAGAAATCTTTTGAAAACCTTGAGGGAAAAGGAGAAAATGCTAGTAACTAGCTTTTTCTCCTTTTCCCACAATGTTTTCAAAAGCCTTTTTTTTTTCAAGGTTGTCAAAAGTTGGGAATGTTTGGTAAAAAGTCACTAACTTTACGGCTGGAATAAAGATTTGTCACTGTATCAGTGTTGCACAACAGTTAACCCTTTACCACAAGATCCCGACTTCTAATGACCCTGAGAAAGAAGCCTTTTCAAGACATTTTGGGAAAAGGAGAAAATGCTGATGACCAACATTTTGTCCTTTTCCCACAATGTTTTCTACCCTTCCCAAAACAAATTTCAATTTTTGAGTCACATTTATTTTGTTGTTTGCTAATGCTTTGTCCAAAATTTTTTTCATTTGCTAAAGAGTTATACAAAAAACCTGTTCAGGAGGGGGAGCAATCGCCCAGTGTGTTGCAGCAGAGATTTCTTCTGTAGGGCCGTTAAATGTCTTATTTGGTTTTGTAATGGTTTAACCCTTTCCAAAACAACCAGTTTTAGACTTAAAGATTTGAAAGATTTGCAGACGACAAGTACTCTTAGTCTCAGAATTGGTACAAATGAGCTTAAAATCTAAGATAGGATAGAAAACATAGTGGGAAAAGGAGAGAATACTGGTGGTTACCAGCATTCTCTGTTCCCACAATGTTTTCAAAAGCCTTTCATCAGCTCAGGGTCCTTAAAACTTGCGATGGAGTTACCCCTTTACCAAACATTCCATTATTGAATCACCCTGAGGTAAAAAGGCTTTTAGGAATGTGAAAAATATTGTGTGTGGCGGGGGAGGGGAAGTGTTGTTGTTAACCAGCATTTTCTTTCTCCACAATTTTCTCTACCCCTTGTGAAACCCCATCTTATCACTTGAACCCAATTTCATTTGTTTCCTGCAAAAGCTTTTAATTTGGACAAGTCCAGAATTTTGTTTTCTGGTAAAGGATTAATATAAATATAATTTATTTTCAGATTAAGAGGAAGCAGTGGAACTAAGCTATGGAAATGAAACTTACTTTGTGAAAATAAAAACCTTTCTGTTCTTGTTTAATTGAAGAAAAAGAGTTTACTGGTTCAGGAGCAAAGACACCATAGAGTTGTTTGTCATATTTTGTGCTAGAAGACTGCCTTCATTCATGATGTTTAACTCTTTACCACACAGTCCCGAGTTTTAAAGACCCTGAAGAAGAAGACTTTTGAAAACATTGTGGGAAAAAGAGAAAATGGCGGTAACCAGCATTTTCTCTTTTTCCCAGAATGTTTTCTACCATATCAAAGACAAAAATAATGAGCTTCATTTGTCATCTGCAAATGCTTTCAGTTTGGTCTGGTCCAAAATTTTGTAGTTTGGTAAAGAGTTTACTCTTTACCACAGAACAAAATTTTAGACTTGTCCCAAGTTGAAAGCATTTATAGGCAATACATTAATTCTTTATCAAACGACAAAATTTTAGACTGGTCCAAATTGAAGGTATTTGTAGATGACAAAATAAATGTAATTGAAAAATTGAAAATTGTTTTGGGTAGGATAGAAAACATTGTGGAAAAAGGAGAAAATGCTGGTTACCAGCATTTTCTCCTTTTCCCACAAGGTTTTCAAAGGACTTCTTTCACAGGGGTGTAAAAAGTCGGGATTGTGTGGTAAAGAGTTAACTCTTTACCACAGAACAGACTTGTCCAAATTGAAAGCATTTGCAGGCAATACATTAAGCATAGCACAAATAAAAGTTTGTTTCTGATTCGGTAGAAAATTTTGTTTGTAGGAAAAGATTACCAGCCTTTTCTCCTTTTCCCACAATGTTTTCAAAAGTCTCTTGTATGAAAGCAATTAAAGTATTTGATGCTTAAGGTAAGTGTTAATCAAAAAGGAAATAATTGTTGGTGAAGAGTTTATGCTAGAAGACTGACTTTAGTCTAGACACTCAAACTTTTTGAAATACTTGCTTTCATAAACTGATGACACTAACTCTTTACTAGATGACAAAGTTTTCGGCTTGCCAAATTGAAAGCATCCACAAACGACAAATTACAGTGGGCACAAATTGTGGGATTTGTCTTTTGAAATGGTAGGAAACATACGTGGAAATAAAGAAAAAGCTGTTTTTCAGCATTTTTACCTTTTCCCATTATGTTGTCAAGTGCCCCTTATCTAAGGGTCGTTTTGAGAGAGATTTTATGTGAGAGTCTTCATTTTCACTTGTGTTCTTTGTCTACAATTGTACTCTAATAACTTCTAAAATTATAGAGGATAGAAGATTATGGGGTTTTTTTTTGGTGAAGATTGGAATTCATTCCATCAAATGAATATCGTCGGTGATATTTTCATGAGTGGCACAGCCACAAGTAAAATTATTATCGTATGATGGTATGATGTCCACTCAGTGAAATAAATTTCGATCTTTCACTGTAAAAAGAAATATTCTGTTTATTTCATGTTTTTAACCATTTTTTTGTTGGGACTTGCGAAATACAGGGGAGCTCTCAATAGGTAAATTCACGCATCGAAACGGTGAAATGAACAAACTATAATCCACCATTATTTCTTGATAAACTACTGAAAAGCATGAAATAAGTAATTTTACCAGAAATTCTGTATACCACACTACAAAATTTTAAACCTGTCCAAATTGAAAGTGGTTACAGAAGACAAATAAAATGGGACACAAACGACAGTATCTGTCTTTGCGATTGTTGAAAACATTGTTGGAAAAGAAGAAAATGCTGGTTACCAGTATTTTCTCCTTTTCCCCACAATGTTTTCAAAAGCCTTCTTCTTTAGGGTCGTTAAAACTTGGCATTGTGTGATAAAGAGTTAAAAGAAAATGTTGTTAAAAGAGAAGTTGCTTGTGAAGAGCAATTTCTCTTTCTTGCACAATGTGTTCTGATAATATGGTATTCATGTATTAACCCTTTACCACACTATCCTGAATTTTAACAACCCTGAAAAAGAAAGCTTTTAAAAACAATATGGGAAAAGGAGAAGGTGCTGGTAACCAACATTTTCTCCTTTTCCCACAGTGTTTTCTTACTCTACCACAAAGAAATAACCAGCATTTTGGTTACCAACATTTTCCCCTTTTCCCACAATGTTTTCAAAAGGTTTCTTTCCCAGGGTCGTTAAAAGGCAGCATTGCGCGGTAAAGGGTTTAAGCAAGGGATTGTTCAGTGTAGAGTCAACATGCTAAGCGGTTAGTACTTGGATGGATGACCAGACTGATGCATGCTACATTCTGTGGTAGACATAGGATATAGAGGATATTGGTTTTTATTTTTTTTGGTGTAAGATCAAAATTTATTTCATCGAGTGAACATCAACAATATGACCGATGATGTTCACAAGATGAAATAAATTCCAATCTTTCACGGAAAAAAAAAAACAAATAGTCTGTTTATTTCATGCTTCCAACCCCTATTTTGTTGGAACTTTCATCAAAATCCAGTACAGTTGTTTTCCCCTCACATAACAACACATTACAATATTACGTAAAGCGCAAGAAATATAGCATAAATTACATCATATTTCCCTCCATTTGAATGGCACGCGCTGATTAACTAGGTAACTGGTGCACAGGAACTACTTTTTCCGCCTTCAGTTGAAGAGTTAGAAATTGTACAATAGGTGTTTTCACTGGTCGTAACCATGAAATATCAAACCATAATCCACCATTGTTTCTCGATAAACTAATGAAAAGCATGAAATAATATGATTTATAACTTATCATGTAGGACAGGTTGGACAAAAGTCTACTGATCAGTGCTTTTGATTTGGGCATTGTCTTGTACACTTAACATACATGTCATTAAAGATTAACCGAAATATTTATATCTTGTCAGTGTTTTTTACAATTCATGTAATCCTTGCTATAGATGTTGTTACAAACACATTATGGGGGTCCCTTACCAAATAACAAAATTTTGGACTCTACCAAATTAAAAGAGCTTGCAGACGACAGCTCAAAGGTAGCTCAAGTGGCAGACTTTGTGCTTGATAGAGTAGAAAACATTGTGGGAAATGGAGAAAATGCTGGTTACCAGCATTTCCTCGTTTTCCCATGTTTTAGAGAGGCTTCTTTCCCAGGGTCGTTAAAATTAGGGATTCTTTGGTAAAGGGTTAAATTATTTACCAGACAAGAGAAATATTTAGCTTGTCCAAAATGAAAGCATCCCGAGTTTTAACAACCTAAGGAAGAATGCTTTTGAAAACATTGTGAGAAAAGGAGAAAATGCTGGTAGCCAGCATTTTCTCCTTTTCCCATAATGTTTTCTACGCTTTTACAGTTAAATCTCTTAATTTAAGCCACATTTAAATTGTTGTATGCAAACGCGTATGATTTGGAATCTGGAAATTAAAAGGAGTTTAATGAGACAAGGTTGATGGGATTGAGCTTTGAACTTTTTGCCAGACAATAAATACTAGATTTGTGTAAATTAATTTTGGCTCAAGGGATTAGATTTGTCTTTAAACGGTCAGAAAACATTGTCTGAGGAGAAAATGCTGGTTACCAGCATTTTTTGCTCTGCTTATTTCGAAGAAAATGCTGTGGTATTGTCATAGCCCTGGTGTCATCACCTACGGCGTCGTTGTCTATGTGTGAAAACTGACATTTTGTAATATCTCTCACATTACTGAAGATATTTCCTTCAAACTTGGACAAGTTGCTAAGTACCAAACGGGGAACCTATACAACAAGGGTAGGTAACCTCCAAATATGTTGAACACAGTAATACCCCTTTTTCAACTTGGCATGTGGTGCTCTTGTTTCATTTTCCCTCAAAGTTTTCAAACAGGGAACCTATACAACAAGGGCAGGTAACCTCCAAATATGTTGAACACAGTTATGCCCCTTTTTCAACTTGGCATTCCTTCTCAGAGTAGGTCTAATATAGGATTGATTGGTAAACTGTGAAAGAGTAAAAAATATTGTGATAAGAGGAGAAAATCCTGGGTATCAGGATCTCCTTTTTCCATTATGTGTTCAAAAGGCAAATGGTTCAGATGGCAGTTCTTTTGTTAGGAAATTCTTGATGGATCCCTGCAGGTAGCGCTTGTCATGTGACCTGGTGCTGGTCACGTGTACGTCCTTAAGAACAGCACCACAGCCCCAGCCTAGCGCTGTTGTAACTCGGGGAAAGATAGGTGTGAGTGAACTGAACTTTAATCTTGATACTAGAAACAAATAAACCATGGCCATACAAATTCTTTCCTGACTAATCAGTATGAGACATGCTCTGTGAAAAGGGAGCTTGATGCATATATGAAAGTATCAACCCAGGTCAGCGTGCACACTCAGCACAGGCTGACCTGGGCCAACACTTTTCACTATCGGTCAATTTTCTGTATGTTCAAGGACCAGTGTACCTCATGAATCAGTTGTTATACAAAATGGATTTTATGGACCCACAATTAGGCAATGACTTGGTATCATGTATCACGGAAATGCATTAAGTCCCCTTTTGCTAGAGCATGGCTCATATAATTATGTCTCCTCAAAAATTGATTTGGGACAGACATCCTTTCCTTATGGTTGTGTGTTGGTTTGTCTAACATGTACTGGAAACATGTCGGCTCCATATCGCCCAAAACCCCCTTGTCGGATTTCACAATATTGCACACGTTTGTCCTTCATGATGCGATGACATGGAAAGCATAGATTTCACTTACCAATTAATTCTTTACCACACAATCCCTTGTTTTAACAACCCTGACAAAGAAGTCTATTGAAAACATTGCCAGAAAAGGAGAAAATGCTAGTAACCAGCATTTTCACCTTTTTCTGCAATGTTTTCTCTCCCATCAGAGAACTTAAGCTCATTTGTATCAATTCAGAATCTGTCGTCTGCAGATTTTTTGACTTTGGGAGAGTCTAAAATTTATGTGGGAAAGGGTTAAGGGTCACATAATCTTTATCTTTTACCTAAAATTCAGATAAAAGTTAGAAACCTTTAACCCTTTACCAAACACTCCCAAGTTGTAATGACTTTTCCTTGACTGAACAAGGTTGGTTTGATGTGTCGTAGGATGTAGACTTTCAAAAACATGGGAAAAATAGAAAGACTCTGGATTTTCACCACAAGTTCCCACACAGTTCTCTATTTGCTCACAGAGAAACCGGTACATTTTGGTCAAAGTTGTCTGCAAATGCTCAACTCTGTACCCACATGATCCCTTGTTTTATTGACTTTGGGGAAAACAGCTTTTTGAAAACATTGTTGGAAGAGAAGCAAATGCTGGTAATATGAATTTTCTTCTTTTTCAACAATTGCAAAGACAAATCTAATCATTGGAGATGCATACTGTCATTTGCAGATGCTTTTATATATAGAACATGAATTTAACTCTCTACCGGACAATAAAATTTTTATAAATCTCTTCAGATTGAAAACATTTGTAGACGTTGAAATAACTGTGGCTCAAATAATGGAAATTGTCTCGAAGAATTGAAAATATTGTGGGAGAACATGCTGGGTACGAGCATTTTTCCTTTTTTCCACAAAAATCCGATGCCCATGTTGATTTATTCTTCTATATTAAGATAAAGTAGAATTCGTCTCCATAACGTTCTTCCGAGCGTAAACGTCATGTTGATGGCGTAGTTAATATCGTTCATGACGTCATTACTGCAGTTGCATAATCAGACTGCTTTACACAGCACACCACTTTTATTCTCATAGTGAAAAAGATGCCAATACTCACCTTAATTTCGACCGAAATATTCTATCTAGTCAGATTTTGGATGGTAAATGAGAAACAGGACAAATAGAATTGATGGTTAACTTTGTCTTGGATCGGGAAAATTGAAGAATAGATGGTTTGTGTGTTGGATTGGGAAATTTATCGGGTTCGGCTTCGGAATTTTATGGTATCAGTACCATAAAGTGTTGAATAAAAGGTAGAATCTACGGTCTTTATATCAATGTTTGGTTTTCGTTTTGTTTTGTTCCCAGTTTTCGGTGCGTGACAGGATAAATAAAATTGATTGTTGGTGTCTTGGATGGTAGACTGGACTGGACATGCAGAAACAGAGGTCGAAAAATTTTCCAAAATCCACTCGTCCTGCCATCTATTCTCTATGTAGACCATTGTTGAATTACCGATAATTGCTCGGTGACATGATGTGCGTTTTATCTGGTTGTAACGTCGTGTACGTCGGATGTTCCATGCAAGACGATGGAGAAGAGTACTCTTTTCAGATGAATCAAATGGTCATTTTAACATTGCCATTAACCAATATCGATGAAATGAAATCAGTTTAAATTTGTTTAACTTGCAGAAATGGGTGAATTTTAAGGACATATAACACAGATTTTTCCTACGGATTGGTTGGAGTTTTGAAATCAAGACACCTCTTTTCTTCAGATGTATACTGTCCTGCGTAGTTCTGGGTCCGTATTCACCAACCATTCTTAAGAACATTCTTGGTCTTGTTCTTCAAAATTTTCCAAATTTGAAAGTAACACACCTTCTGATTGGCTAAACCGTACGGTTTAGCCAATCAGAAGTTGTGTTACTTTCAAAATTGGAAAACCTTGAAGAATAAGTCTGAGAACGTTCTTAAGAATGGTTGGTGAATACGGACCCAGCTGCTTTAATTCAAAATGTCCTCGACACGAACCTGAATTGCACTAGTCCTAAATCCCTCAATCCAACCAGACGGGTCAATACAGGTTAGGGAGGTTCCTATTTCTCCTTGTAGCAATTAGGCTAATATTGAGCATGTCCATGATAAAGCTATACTGTCCCCATTCCGAACCGATTTCTTTCAAATACGTAGGTCCCTCGTCCATATCTTCCACGGTTGCTTCGGTCTCTAAAATAGCGCAGTTTTCGCCTCCTCTGAAACTGAATCTGTCTTTTTTAGAGGCGAGCACAGGTATGCGGCGGCCATTATCACGGAATACAACGCAGTGCATATTGAGTCTGGTTCAGACCATACTCAAGAGAGATTGAGTTTCTGCTCAGTCAAGCACGATCTCAAGCTCAAGATTTTTATAAGCACAAAAATCTGATTTGGACTCAGAGTTGAGCAAGAAACCGCCCCTTGAGCATGTGCAGAACAAAATTTTATAAGCACCGGGGCAAATCATTTATAAATCTCCCATTTTCCTTCCGCGTCTGTGGTTTCCACATTTTCCAACGGCAACCGACATATTACAGATAAAAATATACACCTACTATCTCACTGTCATAGGTCACAGTAACCGAACAGAATATACTAGCGCTACAAGAAGGAAGCATGCGCAAACCCGGGTGAGTCGAGAAAACTGTGACATCTCCAAATGTTGGTGGAATAAATTAGATCTATCAGTTTAAAAGTTGTTTTCTGTACCATTTCTGCTTATTTAAAAAAAAGAATGCATTTGTAGACAACAGATGAAATATGGCTGAAATCGTGGAGAAATTGACAAGCTTGTTACCAGCATTTTCTCCTTTTCCAACGACGTTTTCAAACGTCTATAGATAAGAGTCGTTAAAACTCGATCGTTTGTGACTCTTTTCCTGGTGATTTTTTTTTTTTTTTTTTAAGACTTGTTCAAATTCACGCCTCAAAAGATTTTAAATTTTCTTCAGAAAGGTTGTCCCTCGAACCAGAAACATTGCGGCGAAAGGAGAAAATGTCGGTTACTATTATCGTCCCATTTTCCCACTGTTTTAAAAGGGCTTATTTATCAGGGTAGATAAAACTTGGGATTTTGTTTGGTAAAGGATAAACTCTTTATTTAACATTTTTAATCGGTCAGTAGACCGATTAGAGATGGCAAACTTTGGCAAGGAAGGAATTCTCTTTGTTTCTCAATGTTTTCCTAAGCTTTATTGTCCAGGTTCATCAAACCTGGCATTGCTTGACGACAAGTTAACTTATCACCAACTCTTTGTCTGCGAAACGAATTTCTCGTAAAATGCTAGAAAACACGACTAAATATTCTTTTTCTAGAATATGTAAAGAAACTGGAACGCACCTGTCACAATAGACGGCTTAATAGTCTGGATGATCGTTTTGCAGCCAGGAACCACCTCTATTTTCGCATAACTAGATATGACGTCATTGTGTACATGTTTGTGTATACGAGCGGTATTAAAAAAGTATCCGGAAAAGTTTCGTATCTTTTTGGACAACACAAGCTTTTGTGGTGAAATTTCAGACATGATGTATTGTTGAGCTGGGAAAACATACCGGTACTTGTAAAGGACAAAAGTGTTTGAAAATTCCATCTTTAATACGTAAATGTAATACACTTTTAAAATGTAATCCTCCAGCCTACAGTGTTCACATCTGTCACCTTCAAATGACCAAAGTATGGCTGTGGAATGTTCAAATCAATTGCCCGACCACAATATAAAGCTCTCGAAATTCCTGCCTTAGAACCACAACTCTAATGTCAGAAAAAGCACAGAATGCCATGACACTGAAGGCGGCTTCATAGTGTCAGCAAATACCCTTGTTCAATAGCATTCTATTTCATATCATATCATTTAAGAGTATAAAATTATTGTGAAGATGATAATCTCTTGTTGTAGTGTCGGTCCAAAGTTTTATTCGTTGGCAGAAAATTGAAATTTAAAGTCGGGTAAAAAGTAAACAAAAGATCGTGGCAACTTGGCAACTTGTTACCATAGTCACGGCGGGGAATCATGTGACACAACAACAACGAATATGGCGAACATTTGAAGAAATTCCCCCGCTTCAGGTAAGAAAATCTTCAATAATTCTGTCAATACGTGACCGATTTGAATTTGGTTTGAAGCAGAGAAGGCGGAAAAACGCCAGGGATTTGCTGGATGTGGTAGATATTTTAAACAACACCTGATAAAAAAGTTACTGACTAGCAAACAAATTTTTACCCTGGATAACGTTCACGTCGAAAATAAATAAAACACACAAACAGGCCACATTTCTTCTTTTAGTACATTTATTGTGTTCCTGTATGCATAAAATGTGGAGAGCATGAATAAAAAGTCTTGTCACTATCAATACTTTTTTATTTGAATACGATTTTCTAGGTAAACAACGTTATTTTCTAAAATGATATAGTTCACGTCAGGAAATTTTTATGATAACGTTCACGTCATAAGTAGAATATAGAATATACATATTTCATCATCTTAGTTGTGTCATATTGTCTTGAATATCATGTTAATGCATACCTAAAATTATGAAATTGTCTTGATTTTAGCCATATTTAAATGTGTTACGTGTCGTATGTAGCTGTTTAAAACATTTACAAAATGTATTCTTATTTAGTACCGATTACGCGCTGTTCGATGTGTGAAAGAGCTTTTATTCAGTTAACGGATGAAGAAATATGCTCTTTTTTATTATGTATTTTGTTGCATTGTATTTAAATTGTTTGTTTTAAACACATTTGTTCAGTTTAATTACAACAAAATTAGCCTATTCTTATATATCCTTGTTATCAAGAATACAAGGCTTCGGCTCTGAAATGACACATTCAATGACATTCCTGGCGTTGAACGTGGAATAAGAATTTTTTGGCGCAGACATCTTTTACGACACAAGTCCGGCACCTATACCACCCATGTTGTGTTCTTTTAATTTATCAATGGCAGCAGGTGTAAGTTCAAGCGTTTGCTGAAGTATAAAATCCTCTGATGGTTTATCTGTCTTTTGTTCAGCTTCAGATGTCTTACACAATTGAAGACTTTGTTGACTTTGATCCGACATATTGTGACACCCATTTGTGGATTCAGGGAGAAGTGAGTTATCTGCAGCTTCGAGATCTGTAAAAAAAAACCATCATGGCTTTGGTCAGTTTCTTCAAGAATAGGAGTACATGTTAAAATATCTGAATCATCGGAGCCAAATAAAGACCTCGTAGAGTTTTTCTTGCTCCTTTTCTTTAAAGGTGAGTGTCGATATATAGGTGACATTTTGACTGTGACTTTAGTCAAAGGGGATTTTAAAGGTGACAACTTCCGCTTTTTGGATGTGGTGGAGAAAGTTAAGATTGGTCCACATTGGAAAGATTTGTATACGACAATGAAAAAATATGTTCTTAAAGGATGGTGAGAAAGCTTTATTCGAACCTGAGAAAATGCTTGATGGATTTTTTTTTTTTTTTTTTTTTTTTTTTTCCCCGAAAGCTTTCTTTTGATTGTAAAATGAGATTTTATCGGTTTTTCCTCACCAATTTCAGATACATCATGAGGTACAAGAAAAAATCCAGTTTGACTATTAACAGAAGAAAATGGCGAAAGAGAAAAAGAAAAGGCTTTGTATCTACAGACGCCATAAACAGAATACATTTCAAACCGAAAGAAACGACATCGCAAAACAACTTAATTGTTGTTACTAAATCACCATGTCCTATATCGCCATTTACTGCAAAGAAACGGAACCGTTCACCGTTAAGATCCCCGTTGACAAGAGTAAAGGTCGAAACATCCAAAAAGCGGAAGTTGTCACCTTTAAAATCCCCTTTGACTAAAGTCACAGTCAAAATGTCACCTATATATCGACACTCACCTTTAAAGAAAAGGAGCAAGAAAAACTCAACGAGGTCTTTATTTGGCTCTGATGATTCAGATATTTTAACATGTACTTCTATTCTTGAAGAAACTGACCAAAGCCATGATGGTTTTTTACAGATCTCGAAGCTGCAGATAACTCACTTCTCCCTGAATACACAAGTGGGTGTCACAATATGTCGGATCAAAGTCAACAAAGTCTTCAATTGTGTAAGACATCTGAAGCTGAACAAAAGACAGATAAACCATCAGAGGATTTTATATTTCAGCAAACGCTTGAACTTACACCTGCTGTCATTGATAAATTAAAAGAACACAACATGGGTGGTATAGGTGCCGGACTTGTGTCGTAAAAGATGTCTGCGCTAAAAAAATTCTTATTCCACGTTCAACGCCAGGAATGTCATTGAATGTGTCATTTCAGAGCCGAAGCCTTGTATTCTTGATAACAAGGATATATAAGAATAAGCTAATTTTGTTGTAATTAAACTGAACAAATGTGTTTAAAACAAACAATTTAAATACAATGCAACAAAATACATAATAAAAAAGAGCATATTTCTTCATCTGTTAACTGAATAAAAGCTCTATCACACATCGAACAGCGCGTAATCAGTACTAAATAAGAATACATTTTGTAAATGCTTTAAACAGCTACATACGACACGTAACACATTTAAATATGGCTAAAATCAAGACAATTTCATAATTTTAGGTATGCATTAACATGATATTCAAGACAACATGACGCAACTAAGATGATAAAATATGTATATTCTATATTCTACTTATGACGTGAACGTTATCGCAAAAATTTCCTGACGTGAACTATATCATTTTAATACAAATAATTCCGTAGGGAATTCAACACTTAAAATAAAATAAACATAGTCACTCAGTTTTTCAGTATTTCGGCCAGCGGCCTTTCTCAAGAAAAGAAACGTAAATTTATCTACTTTGTAGATGCACGTCGTATGCCATTGTTGTATACAGGATGTGACGTCATTGTGAAATACACAACGTTTGATCCCGCGCTAATTAAATTAACGTTAATTGATAGCGGGAATCTTTGACGTTACACCCCGCCGGCCGGTGAGTCCGTAATTTCTGCATCCAAGTTGATTCGTACATCAATCTCTCTGTCTTGCAGCCTGATTTTATCTGTTGTAATATAGAAAAAACGGCATCCTTTTCTGAATGGTCTTTCTTTGAAAAATGACCGTTAATCGGCTTGTCTCTCTGCAATTTGATGTCACGCAAGTGCTCCGTCATCCTCTCATTTAGCTGTCGTTCAGTCTCTCCAACATATACTACCGTTTCACATTTCTTACAGCTTATTGAGTAGACTACGCTGTGCTGTCTACAATTGTTGTAATTCGGGATTTTGAACCCTTCTCCTGTTGTACTAATAATTTTATCGCTGTCGGAAATGCGGGCACATTTGTCGCAATGTAATTTGCATGGTTTACTTGATTTTTTAACCTGTTTATTCGTCTTTCCATGAACTAAAGAGTCGCCAAGATTTCTGTCCCTTCTGTATGCAACCATAGGAGGTTCTTGAAACACTTTCGTCATTCTCTCTGACTTATATAATACTCTCGTGTGTTTACGGATGATATGGTTCAAGTCTGGGAGGAGGTTTGAATAGGTTACAGTCATCGGCACTCTGTCTGATTTTTTTCTACGTTTTCGCTTCTTTAATAGTTCGCCCCTATCTAGTTTGTCTACTTTCGCCATTTGTGAATTTATTGTTTTGCTACTATAACCATGTTGTCTTAATTTCTTTATCAGGATTCTCCTTTGATATTCGTAGTCTTGTGGTTTTTCGCATATTCTTTTTAGCCGTAAACCCAATCCAAATGCCAGACCTTTCTTTGTTGATGGAGGATGGCAAGATTTGCTATTCAAATAAAGTTGTTTATCAGTTGGTTTGACGTATAGGTCCGTATAGATCTTACCATCCGCTATCTTCACTAGAGTATCTAGGAACTCTATCTGTCTCGTGTGCATTCTCAACTCAACCTTGATGTCATTATGTATGCTGTTGGCATGTTTTGCAAACCCCTGAAGTTCTTCTACACTCCCACACCAAATACCAAAACCATCGTCAATGAATCTCTTGTAGAAGAGTGGCTGTTTTGAATATTTCAGAAGTTCCTCATCCCATTTTCGCATGTAGGAACATGCAAAGTTTTTTCCTAATTTGGAACCAATAGCCACCCCTTTTCTTTGAATAAAATAGTTGTCGCCAAATTCAAATATGTTGTTGTCAATACAGCCTCGATCAGTTTCATAGCATTTTCGGTGTCAATTAATTTTGTTGAGCGCGTTTCTAAAGCTTCTTTGCATGCAGCCAATCCCTCTTTCCTAGGAATTGATGGGTAAAGCTTGCAAACATCAAAGCAGAATAAAATACTATCTTTTGGTATTCTGCCATTAAAATCTGCAAGTTTATTGATAAAGTCATCTGTGTCTTGTATATAGCTTGGTGAAGATTCGACGTACTGATTTAGTTCATGTTCTACTAGTTCTGCTATTCTCTCAGTAGGTGTGTTTATACCACTGACAATTGTCCTGTACGGTATGTCTTTTTTGTGTATTTTTGGGTTCCCTTTAAGTTTTCCAGCAGTTGCATATTTTGGCATTAGATATTGTTTCATTTCCTTTGTGATCACCCCTTCCTTATGCATCTTATCTACCAGTTTTTTTATTTCTTTATAACTGTCCTCAATCTGCTTCTGCTCCGTCCTCTCATATATATCACTTCTATCCATTTCGGTTAATAGTTCACTTATGTATTCATTTTTATCTACTACGACTATACCCGATCCTTTATCGGCTGGGCGAATCACTATATCTGGGTTGTTTAGAAGCTCAAAAAAAGCCGCCTCAAAACAACAGAACTCACATACCCAAAATGTGTCAGAAAGACGAATAAACAGGTTAAAAAATCAAGTAAACCATGCAAATTACATTGCGACAAATGTGCCCGCATTTCCGACAGCGATAAAATTATTAGTACAACAGGAGAAGGGTTCAAAATCCCGAATTACAACAATTGTAGACAGCACAGCGTAGTCTACTCAATAAGCTGTAAGAAATGTGAAACGGTAGTATATGTTGGAGAGACTGAACGACAGCTAAATGAGAGGATGACGGAGCACTTGCGTGACATCAAATTGCAGAGAGACAAGCCGATTAACGGTCATTTTTCAAAGAAAGACCATTCAGAAGAGGATGCTGTTTTTTCTATATTACAACAGATAAAATCAGGCTGCAAGACAGAGAGATTGATGTACGAATCAACCTGGATGCAGAAATTACGGACTCACCGGCCAGCGGGGTGTAACGTCAAAGATTCCCGCTATCAATTAACGTTAATTTAATTAGCGCGGGATCAAACGTTGTGTATTTCACAATGACGTCACATCCTGTATACATCTACAAAGTAGATAAATTTACGTTTCTTTTCTTGAGAAAGGCCGCTGGCCGAAATATTGAAAAACTGAGTGACTATGTTTATTTTATTTATATCATTTTAGAAAATAACGTTGTTTACCTAGAAAATCGTATTCAAATAAAAAAGTATTGATAGTGACAAGACTTTTTATTCACGCTCTCCACATTTTATGCATACGGGAACACAATAAATGCACTAAAAGAAGAAATGTGGCCTGTTTGTGTGTTTTATTTATTTTCGACGTGAACGTTATCCAGGGTAAAAATTTGTTTGCTCGTCAATAACTTTTTTATCAGGTGTTGTTTAAAATATCTACCACATCCAGCAAATCCCTGGCGTTTATCCGCCTTCTCTGCTTCAAACCAAATTCAAATCGGTCACGTATTGACAGAATTATTGAAGATTTTCTTACCTGAAGCGGGGGAATCTCTTCAAATGTCCGCCATAGTTGTTGTTATTGTGTCACGTGATTCCCTGCCGTGTTATTCCTCGTTTTAAAACTCATTTTCCTCCAACGACTAACATTTGGGCAGACCGTAGAATAACAGATTGTCATCTTCATGATTATTTCAATATTTTTAAAGTGTATTATTTACCTAAATGCATCTTAAGCCCTGCATTGTTTACTCTTGGCCGCCACTGGCCCTTTAATTATTTACCACACGACATTTTAGACACGATGAAGTTGAGAGCTGTTGCAGATTCTCCGTAACGCATTAAAGCAAGTCGTAACGTTACATTAGATATGTAACCTTTTGTCCAACAACCGACTGAACCATCAGGTAGAATGGTCCTTTCACATGCAGAAAACTAGCAATATAGCAAAAAATCTCGGCGAAGGTTGACATGGGTCGATATACTTTGCAGGAGTATTCCCCCTTTTCATAGAGTACCCCTCATTTAATTTCCCCAAAGGTACCTCAGGTATATAATGTCACAGGAATAGTATACTACCTCTGCCCAGCCTTTCGTAAGCTATCGATAAGTTAAGACGCACTGTTTGACGCACTATTACGATTTGAGAGAACCATAGTTTGTGTTTGTGTTTCACTGTATTATTGTTTTGTTCCTTCTGTAAGTACACTTTTTTAAAAATTATTTTTAATATTTATCGTATTCCTGACCATGTAATTCTGTTGTCATGCAATCGTGAATATTTGAAAATTTCATGTTTTGTCTAGTCGTGTTCAGAAAAGTCTGCCATTTTTGGACAACGCCATTTTGACTTCCCGACTAAATTCAAAATCTACATCCCCTTTGCATGATTCCTGCTACTTGTAATGACAGAAACTGCAATAAAGCAGTGTGTTTGAATATATTTGTTCTTTTAGATGAAAAAACAAGTTTGGGCAACATTAAAATTTTGAAGATTTGAAGACCTTCGACATTCCATTGTCGACAAGCTGCCGTCCCCGCCGCCCCCATTCCAATTTCAAGACGGTTTATGTCAAGGCCCAAACAACCATTTGTGAAAATTTGAAGCCTTTATAACCCGGAAAAAGTAGGCTGTGTAATAGTCCAAATATTTAGATGTATACATGCTTATTTACCTTTCAACATTTATCATCGGACATTTCACATTTGATTTTTCTTATTGCATGTAACGTCTAAACAGGTCCCATTCAGTTCTATGTAGCAAATCTGATGTCTAAAACCAGTATTATAACAAAAGAGAACTTCATTTACCTGTAGGAAGAACTTTTTTTGAAAATATTCAGCCGCTGTCTTGATAAATAATGGGCAGATTCATTCAGAATTCAATAAAATCACTCGCAAGTGGGATTGCCGACAGAGTCGCCACCATGTTTTTCAGTCATGCAGACGGTTGCATAACAAGTAAGAATTTACTTTAAGTTTATAAACGAAATCTGTTCCAATAATCAAACAAGACCGAAGCAAACAAAATTTCGTTTTAAAAAAAGACATAATACCTTTCTGTAAGTTGCATTGACCTGCACATGACGGTTCATTCGGAACAATCATATCTCTTTTACGGCAATTCATAACAAAACAGAGTGGTGTTGAATCGGAATGGATTTAGCTCATAAATAGGCAAGTTTTGGACAAATATCCTTTTTCAATCGAGAAATTATTCATTTATCTTACTTCTGATGTATATTTTATTGAACAAGTTCACTTGAAAGTATCCAAATTTGCTGTTCAAACAGCGACAAAATTCGATGTCGGAGTTTGCTAAAGGAAACTATGAAGGAGCCGATAAGACCCTACGTACACGATGAATTTCAGAATGAAAAATAACGTACGTAGGGGCTTATAAATAGGACTAGCTGTGTAACAACCCTTTGCAACACAATCCAGACTTTCAACAACCGTCAGAACGATAGCTTTTGAAAACATTGTGGGAAAAGGAGAAAATGCTTGTAACCTGCATTTTTGCCTTTTCACACAGTAGATTCTACCCTTCACCAAATAAATTTCATTTCTTGCACCACATTTATTTTGTCATCTGTAAATGCTTTCAATTTGGAGAGGTCTAAAATTTTGCTGTTTGGCAACGGGTTAAGACATTGAGGGTACCGGAAGAAGTGCTGCTAATCGGTACTTCTTTCCTTCTTGCAATATTTTTAGTCATTTACATCGCGACTTTTAACAACCCTGATAGAAATACTTTTGAAAACATTGTGGGAAAAGGAGAAAATGCTGGTAACATTTCCCACAATGTTTTCTTATCCTTTTAGAGACAAATGTTTTCATTTGAGCCACATTTGATTTGTCGTCTGCAGTTGCTTTCAGTTTAGACAGGTCTAAAACTCTGTCATTTGGTAAAGACTTAAATACAAATCTGATCATTGAGCTTTCCTGATTGTGTACCTTTATATCTGTTCAATCTGAATTGAGTCAACAATTTGTTTATACTAGTGGATAGTGCAGTCTGATTTTGATCTGCATTGCTAGAAAAACGGTTTGTAGAAAAAAAAAAACAGCATAGGAAAATATTGTTAACTCTCTACCAAACAACAATATTCTAGACCAGTTCAAATTGAAAGCATTTTGCAGACAACAAAATAAATGTGGCTCAAAAACTGAAGTTTGTTTTGGGTAGAAAACATTGTGGGAAAAGGAGAAAATGCTGGTTACCAGCATTTTCTCCTTTTCCTGCAATGTTTTCAAAAGGCTTCTTTCTCAGAGTCGTTAAAAATCGGGATTGTGTGGTAAAGGGTTAAAAGGAGCAATTTCTTGCAACAAGCAATTGCTTTTTATCACAATGTTTCCACAATGTTGGTAAAAAATGTTTTTTCCCTCTTGAAAGTGTTGGCCCTTGGTGTGATTATATAATAATATTGTTAGGTAGGCCGCGACAAAGCCTAGAAAGTAATGAATTAACTCTTTACCAAATGACAATAATTTTGACTGGTCCAAATTGAAAGCATTTGCAGACGACAAAGGTGGCTCAAATGATGAAAATTGTCCTTGATGGAGGAGAAAACATTGTGGGAAACAGAGAAAGTGCTGGTTACCAGCATTTTCTCCTTTTCCCACAATGTTTTCAAAAGCCTTCTCCATCAAGGTCGTTAAAAGTCGGGATTGTGTGGTAAAGGGTTAAAATGAACAAATCTTGAGCAGTATTCACAAACCATTCAACACTGACTAAAAATGCAAGACCAGCTGTGTTATTGTTCAGTACATTTTGTCTCGGCCAATTTGTCATCTTTTCCAGGAATTAAGAATCGTAATACAAAAGTAAATAAGGTAGGTGAAAACAGCCCTTTACCAGACAGTGTAAATCAATTATCAGACTGCATATTCTATAGTCTGATCTGGTCCGGAACTGTGCTGAGAGTTTTTAACATTTTAGCTAAGAATTGTGTGTTCAAATTACCTGTAGGAAAAACGCTCTTGAAAACGTGGGAAAAGGAGACAATGCTGATAGCCAACATTTTCACCTTCCCACAATGTTTTCTACCCTTTTAAAGTCAACCCAAGTCATTTGAGGTTGATTAATCAGTAGACCCCAAGTACCTGCAATATTGCCTAGTTAACCCCTTACCATACAATCTTAATTTTCATTGACCCCCGAGAAAGGAAGCTTTTGAAAACACTGTTGGAAAAGGAGAAAATGCTGGTTGCCAGCATTTTCTCCTTTTACTACAAAGTTTTCAACCTGACACAGACAAATCCAATCATTTGATCTACATGTAATTTGTCATCTTAAATGATTGATTTGTCTATGAAAGGTTAAAAAACTGTGTGGGAAATGGAGAAAATGCTAGTTATCAGCAGCAGCAACCAGCATTTTTTCCTTTTCCCGTAATATTTTCAAAAGATATTTTTCTTAGGGTCATGTAAACTCGGATTGTTTGATAAAGGGTTAACCAATAAAGGGCCTTTCACAGCTTTACATGGCTCCATGGACAATGTGGATTAAGATCACTACACAAAATATACTGTCTGATCATGGGTCATTGCTGTCTGCTAGATGGAGGTATTCTTGTCAAAGCAACATTTGCAATTTCTTGACTGAAAATGTAATTTTGTTTATTTTGTGCTCTTTTGTTCACAAATTTTCAAATTTTTGTTGAACATAATTTATCTATTGATCATTTGCCACCCAATTCTCAACTTGGACTGAGAAGGCTTTTGAAAACATTGTGGGAGGAGAAAATGCTGGTAACCAACATTTCTTCCATTTCCAACAATGTTTTTGTACTCTATCAAATACAGAAGTTACCATTTTATGATCTACAAATTCCTTTCATTTGGTTCAGTCAAAAATTTTTTGTACTTTATCAAATACAGAAATTACCATTTCAGCCACATTTACTGTCTACAAATTCCTTTAATTTGGTCCAGTCAAAACTTTTCGCGTTTGGTTATGATTTAAACCTTTATAAAAACAAGTAGGTGTTGTATGATCCTGAGGAAGAGAGCTTTTGAAAACAGTGTGGAAAAAAGAAACAAATTATTAAGCAGAAGTCAAATCATTTAAAACATCTGATTTGTTGTCTGCAAATTCTTGTTTTGTACATGTCTGACATTTTGTCATGCTGTAATGTATTAGTACCAATTCTGATTTAGTCTTTTCTTTTGTTTTTTTTCAGGTACAGAAGGAATCAGTTTATAAGATAAGTACTGGTTTATTGTGTCTAAGTATGTCTCTGTTGGTGTGTGCTGTCGCTGGTGCTGCTGAGCTTTTGTCTCGGGTGAAGAAGGCTTTTGGGAAGGCTGACAGGTCTGTTGCCTCCCCAACAGTCTTTTTTGACCGTTGCAGTGAGTCTGTTAGGATCTTGTTCCCTGTGGATCCAAGTGCTGTTGAGGATAAAGGTTGTTTTGTAAAAGTTGTGGACTGTGAGGAGGGCACCTCTGTGGACTCTGTGGAGTGTTTCATGGACCAGGACATGGGGGAAGAATTGAGCTCTTTTGAGCTTAGTGATTCCCCTTTGTTCTCGTCTATCGAGGATGACGAGACTGAGGAAGAGGATTCTTTTGTCCCCTCCCTCAGCTCAACATTCTCCATGCCATCGACGGATATGAACACCGATTTTTATCGGATTGCTTTCTTTGAGGGCATGGGGGAAGAACTTAGCTCTTTTCCATGTTCTCTTGGATGGAGGAGGAAATGGAGGTTGAACTCAGCTCTGTTGAGTTAAGTTCGTCGCCCTTATTCTCGGTTGTAGAGGGTGAGGAGATGGAAGTAGAGAACTCTATGGTTCTCTCCTTCAACAACTCACTCTCTTTGGCATGGAATAGTGTGAACCATAGAGACTTCTATAGGATTGCCTTTGTTGGTGATGGGTTGGAAGAAGAGCTGAGTTCTTGTGAGCCCAGATCTTCTTCCTCATTCTGTTTCGTAGAGGTTGTGGAGATGGAGGAAGAGAACTGTATGGTTCCCTGCTTCACCTCCACTTCATCTATGATGTCAGATGACACGGAGAAGGAGATATTTCGGTTTGCAAGTTTTAGGGAGGACATGGGGGTAGAAGTTAGCTCTGTTGAGTTAAGTGATATCTCTGTGCCTTCTTTGCAAGTGGATGTGGAGGTAAAGGATCTTAGTGTCAGTTTGGGTCAGGAGGGTGAAGTGGAGCTCTGTTTAGATGAACAGAGTTCTTTTTCACCTGCTGTTGTCTGTCAGCCAGAGCCTGTGGTTGTCAGACACAGTGGGCGGCGTACCCGTCAACCTGATCGTTATGGGAACTGGATTTACTATTAGTTGCAAACAAAAATATTTTCACTTGCAAACATTACTTGCAAACATTACAAGTCTGAAAAAGTTTTTCACTTGCAAATATTGTTTACAAAAGTTCATCAGTGCCATGCATTACAGATTGTTTTGGTAAAAACAGTGTAAGTAATGAAGGTTGTTAGGAGTGGTGGGTGGGGAGGTCTCTGTAGATTAGAGACAGGTACATGGGACTGTACCGACTATCTGTACAGCAACCTCTCTGCCTGAAACTGTGGTAATTATCAAGGATTGACTGTGAGTCCATTAGTATGTTCAGTGTGGCACACTGGGTATACCACGAGGGGATGAATGTGTGTTGTCAATCGAGGTGATTTCATTATGGTCATTAGTTAGGATCTATTCCTCTCTCAAGACTGGACATTGGCTAGGAGATAAAAAATTGCAGGAAAGCATAGATAGGTTCACTGGTAGCAGCAATAAAATTGAAATGCTGTTATA
Organism: Tridacna gigas; assembly: GCA_945859785.2. Lineage (NCBI taxonomy): Eukaryota > Metazoa > Mollusca > Bivalvia > Cardiida > Cardiidae > Tridacna > Tridacna gigas. Next base: position 28,276,888 of record OX244041.2, read on the forward strand.
AATGGCACCATGCAGTGGAAAAGCTGAATGGTTGTGTACAGTTTATTAACATTACTTTCATGTTTGTACAGACATTGGACCATTATGTGTTGCTTTTATCCTTGATGGTAAGCTCCTATATCTTGTAAAAGTTTGGCATTCATCAAGTACTAGTGTTTACTAAGAAACAAAAATTCATTAGGATAAGGTATGGATGGAATCTGTCTGCATTTTTGACCAGGACTTGCATGCAGATTTTTGAAATGCCTATGGTTTTTTTTTTTCCTGATTTTGATAGGCATTAGGGAAAGGTATGGATGGAATCTGTCTGCATTTTTGACCAGGACTTGCATGCAGATTTTTGAATTACCTGTTTTTTTTTTTTAATTTTGCTAGGCGTTAGGGAAAGGTATGGATGAAATCTATCTGCATTTTTGACCAGGACTCGCAGGCAGATTTTTGAAACACCTTTATTGATAGATTTTGACCAGATTTACGCTTTGACACCTTTCCAGCTGTACACAACTTGCACAACAACATTGCTTTCTTTATAAGAGCAAAGAAAAGAGTTCAGTGTCAGGTTCAGGAGTTCTTCACTTTTCTGTTGATACTTCTTGAACAGAAGAACCCTAGGTCTTCATGTATGCAACTGACAACATACATCTATCTTCATGTGACACACCCACTGTGCTACACTGAACATGTTGATGGCTTCACAGTCCATTCTTGATGACTACCACTGTCTCAGGCTGAGAGACTACTGCACAGATAGTTACTATATACCCATGAACCTGACTTTGAAATGTAGAGAGTAGGTGGAAATAGTTGACTCCAAAATGTGCAGTGTAGGCGGAGATAGTGATTCCAAATTATGCGGTGTAGGTGGAGATAGTGGCCCCGAAATGTAGAGGGGAAGTGTAGATAGTGACTCTGAAGTGTAAAATGTTTAGACTGGTTGGAGATAGTGACTCTGAAATGTAGTAGTGGAGATTGTGACTCCAGAATGTAAAGTTGGAGATAGTGACTCCAAAGTTGTAAAGGTGGAGATAGCTACCAGCAGAGGAGGTGGAGATAGTGGTAAGTGGAGCTGGTGGAACAGCAACCAGTTGAGCAAATGAAGGTGAAGAGGAGGTGGAGATGATGGTCAGTAGAGGAAAAGAAGACAGCAATTAGTCAGGAGAGGAGAGAGAGAGGAAGGAGGAGGAAGGGGAGGAGAAGACAGCAATTGGTCAGGAGAGGAGAGAGAGGGAGGAGGAGGAAGAGAAGGAGGGAGGAGGAGAAGGAGGAGGAAGAAGAAGGGAAGGAAGATGAGGAGGAGGAAGAGGAGGAGAACATTGAGGCAGAGAAGGAGGCAGAGGACTTGTAGATATACAGATATCTGTACTGGTTATTCACAGGGTAGCTCAGTGGTAAGCGTATCTGACTCATGACCTGATGGTTGCGAGTTTGATACCCCAATAAGGCAAACTTTCTTTCCGGCGATTTTTTGCCTCTCACCTCTGATGCATGTGAGAAAAGTAGTCAGTGGCTTTGGAAAGAAAGTTGTGTCAGTACTGGTGTGAGAAAGCCAGGAGCAACATGGGTGTGTCACTGACCGCCATGATATGACCAGAACTATGAAAATGGTGTTAAACTCCTACACAAACAAAACTCTTCATTATAAACACTCTTGCTTACTTATGAGAAAGAATGAGGGAGTTGTTGCTTTGTGTTACTAAAAATAGGATAAGATCTAAATTAGAGTTAAAGTCATGGCTCTCTTGTTTAAGGTTGTTAGTAATTGTATGGATGGCAACAAGAACGTTAAAAGTATACAAAATTAAATGAGATAGAACAGAGCAATCTGATCCTTAATTCATCACAGTTGAGTGCCTATTGTGCAGGTTGTAAAGTATGTATAATGTCTATGACACTTTAAGGTCAGCATCAACAACTCTAATCAGCTGTAATATTTATGCTGATTGGATTTTTCAGTTTTAGTTGGCTAATAATGGGAGCAATCACCTATGTGCTTTGTGATAGACTATTCAGCTTGCAAATGGTTTCACATAAGTGTTTAGCAAGATATAAACAGTCTATAAAAAAAGTTCAAATTAGAGTACAAGTTTGCCATGGTCATAAGCCATTTTCTGTTCAGTTTTGAATTTTGAGGGTGGAGGAAGTTTGAAACTAAAGTTTCAGAGATTTTTGTCAGTGCTGTATTGTAATACTCCCAGTATTATCATTATTTGTTGCCATCCTGTTAAGTTTAATTGGTTAGCGAAAAACTGGGTTTAAGGTAATAAGATTTAGGGAACAGTAGATTCCATTTTAAAAATGCATTTGTGATCATGATCATCTTCATTTTGGATATTTGAAATTAGCAGAGTACTATTGACACTATTTTTCTCTTGTTTGTATACTTACAGAACCTTAAGAATAAAGATAATTCATACATTCAAAAAACAACTATTTTAGGACTTCTTTGGCTTACAAATTAGTATTAGTATATGGAAACTACAGCTATGATTATAGAGATAAGCTTACTGAGTTATGATCTGCAGATACTATTCTTTGTTTCATTTCAATCATTATTTCGGTAGTTTTGCTCTTGTAATTTTTGTTTGTCTTGCAGAATTGAGATAGATACCTGTCTTCAGTAAAGGTAACATATTACTTTGTTTCTGTTTAATGATAAAATATCTGGAAAATGATGTTTATCTACAAAAACTCTAGTCACAGTTTAACAATAATCAAAATAAAAATCAAGAAATTGATCTTCAGATAATACAGTCATATGATGACAAAAACAGCTTAATTTTACTGGAAATGAATTGCGTAATACAAAGATGAAAGATTTACCAGTATTTAAGAGTCTGTTTCATAAAAGTCCTGCACACACACATGAAACTGTGATAAAGATCTTTTCCACAGTCCCCCAGTTATTGGTATGACCAGGCCATGGATTGAACCATTTAGTCATTAATTACCAGCTCTGCAAAAGTATTGTGAGATATATTTTCACTGTACCAGTACTAAGGAGCCTATATGTGTATTTTTTGGCTCATGCTTTGTAACACACACTCAAGGCTGTGATGTCAGATTTGAAGGCCTTTTCCACAGTCTCCTAGGTATTAGTATGACAAAGCCATGCTTTGAACCATACAGTCAGTTAGATTGCAGCTCTGTAAAAGTATTGTGAGATATATTTTCACTTTACCAGTACTAAGGGGGCACACACACACATATATATATATGTGTGTGTGTGTGTGTGTGTGTGTGTGTGTGTGTGTTATTTTTTTTTTTACATTGGCCCATGTTTTCTGAAACACATACTTGAAACCACAGTCAAGTTGAAGGCCTTTCCAGTCTTTCAGACCTGTGTTGATCAGACCAGGCATATATTGAATCAATAATTGTCCAGTCAATTGGCAGCTCTGTGAGACTATTTTATGTACAATGATTGATTAAGCAATGGATTGAACCAGTGACCAGTACTATTTTACGTATTGACTATGGTAATATTACATACTTCTATGAGTGTCCATAACAAGCATTTACACATTGAAAACGTAGAAAACACAGAATAACAGCTCATGAACATGAATGCCTAATGAAGGTGATCATTTGCTTGGTTGCCTAAGATTGCGTTTCAGCATGGTCAACTTGTTGGAATGGTTAAGCCTGTTTCACTGTGGTTGTTCAGTGGGAAGAAATAATTAAATACCTTGGAAATAGTGCAGGTGAGAATCTATTATCATATAGCTATTTTTAGGCATTGCTAGTTAGTAGCTAAGAAAGTTGAAAAATTTCAATGTATCTGACATTGTAGATTCAAGATCAGACTGGGCATTCTGTGCAGTCTTATCTTGATCTGCATTGTCCAGGGAAAAGCATGGACACAAGTTGAAAAAGGATCTACAAATTTGGCATTATCTATCAAAAGTCTTTATTTCTACACTATAGCCTATGTTGTTGGTACTAATTATTTCAAAAAGACAATTCTAATGATTGCCAACAACAAAGGTTTTAGTAAGAACTCAATGGCAATTATTCTTTTAATCCTTGACTACCTACCTTTACTCTTTCTAAAATAACAAAATTTTAGACTTGTCTAAATTAAAAGCATTTGCAGATGACAATTTGTATTTGCCTCAAATCATGGAATTTGTCTTTGATAAGGTAGAAAGCATAGTGGGAAAAGGAGAAAATGCTGGTTACCATCATTTACTCCATTTCCCAAATTTTGAAAACACTTCTTTCTTAGGGTTGTTAAAACTCAGGATTGTGTGGTAAAAGAGTATATGATTGGATATATATATTGTTTAGACAGAGTAGAAAATATGGTGCAGATAGAACAGCATGCTGGTTACCAGCATGTTTGTCTTTTTCCCGCAATGTTTTTAAAAGTCTTTTTCTTTGGGGGTCATTAAATCACAGGATTGTGTATTAAACGGTTTACCCTAAGAGCTCTGTATTATTGAAATGGACCTTTTCAAGATAGGAAAAGCAGCCTAAATAGTGCTTTTTCAAGGTTGTTTTGGCCAGGTTGTGTAACTAAACTGCAGTTCATGTTGATTCAAGATAGACTGCATATTCTCTGCTGTCTGATCTTCATCTACAGTGTCTGCAAAGTGACTTAACCCTTTACCACACCATCCCGAATTTTAATGACTCTGAGAACGAAAGCACTTGAAGACATATTGGGAAAAGAAGGCAATGCTGGTAACCAGCATTTTCTTCTTTTCCTACAATGTTTTCTACCCTTATATAGGGAAGCCCCATTTTTCAAGACACATTTAGAATGTCATCTGCAGTTACTTTCAGTTTGGACAAATCTGAAATTGTTTCCTGTAGTAAAGGTTTAAGTCTAATCCAGTGCTATGAGGATCAAGATTTTACCAGATGACAAAATTTTACACTGGTCCATAACCAAAGCATTTGCAGACCACAAGTAAAAATTCACTAAAATAAAAGATTATCTTTCAAGGACAAACATGGTGTGAAAAGGACAAAATGCTCTTCAGCCAATGAAGGGATACAAACCATTATGGCCCTCCCATCGTGCTGCTCTTTACTATACGACAGAGTTTTTGACTGGATCAAATTGAAAGCATTTGCAGATGACAAATGTTGCTAAAATGATGATTTCTGAGTTTGATAGGGTAGAAAACAGTGTGGGAAAAGGAGAAAGTGTAAGGTACCAGTATTTTCTCCTTTTTCCACAATGTTTTCAAAAGCCCTCTCTTTTTGGGGTCATTAAAAGTCGGGATTGTGTTTTAAGGGGATGGTTTGGACCATGTTGATTCTTTTAAATGGATCATGTGAGTCATTTTAATAGCTTTTCTGGGAATAAGTTCCTCTTTCGCAGACAATCATGTGTTTTGATGACCCTGAGGAGAGGGGAAATACTTTTGAAAACATGGTGGGAAAAGGAGAAAATGCTAGTTTCCTTTTCCCACAATAATTCTACTCTTTCACAGCCAATACTCGTAATTTCAGCCACACTTACGTGTAACTCTTTACATGCAAATATTTAACTCTTTACCAAACAAATCAGGACCAGATTTAAAGCATTTGCAGATGACAAATGTTGATTAAATGCTGATTTCTGTCTTAGATTGGGTACAAAACATTGTGGGGAAAATAAAAAAATGGTGGTTACTAGCATTATCCTCCTTTTTCCACAATGTTTTAAAAAGCCTTCTCATTTGTGGTCATCGTAAGGCAGGATTGTGTGGTGAAGAATTGTTAAATACAAAAAATTGACTTGCTGATGTTGAAAACAATTACAGTTGACAAATTCATTATGATTCAAATGATGCAATTTACACTCTGAAAAAGTGGAAAATATTGTGGGAAAAAGGAGAAAATGCTAGCTATAAGCATTTTCTTCTTTTTCCACAGTGTTTTCAAAAGCCTTCTTCCTTAGGGCCATTGATTCAAGAGATTGTTAGGTATTTACATTTATCTTTTTTTTGTCTCTCAGATTTCAGCATCTATCCCAGCTCTGAAGCTATGGATAATTTTTCCAGTTACCGGTATAAGGAAGATGGCTCAAGGTAAAGAGTTTCAGGTTTTCATGATGTTTTCTTCCTTGTGGTTTCTGTCTGTTCATCTATTTTTCTTTTTCACCCGAGTCCCAGTGGTGCAATTGGTAGCACACAGGACTTGAGAACAGGGACTTGCTGGTTTAAATCCCAAACTTAGCCATGCATCGAGACAGAATTCATTCTTCTCTCACCGCTGATCATTGTTTTGATGATGGTCAGAAGCCAGTAGCTTTGGAAGAATATTGTGCCAATTACTGGTAACTGAAACTCCAGGAAAGCATTGAAAAGTGCACTGACTACAACGATGAAACTTAAATAGTGTTAGAAATGGTGTTAACCCTCTACCCCACAATTCTGAGTTTTAACAATCATAAGGAAGAAGGCTTTTGAAAACACCATTGGAAAGGGAGAAAATGCCGGTTCACAGCATTTTCTCCTTTTCCCACATGTTTTCTACCCAATCTATAGCAACTTTCAATTTTCATATCACATTTATTTTGTTGTCTGCAAATGCTTTCAATTTGGACAAGTCTTAACATTTTGTTGTTTGGTAAAGAGTTAAACACAAAACAATCAATCATATTTGCCTTCCTTAAGTCTGTGTGATAAAGTTCACATTTGTAGTGGGATATACATGTATACAGAACATAAGAAAGTCTGTGGCATACAAAGCATTTGGTCTTAATTCTTTACCAAATGACAAAATTTTTAGACTGTTCCAACTTGAAAGTATTTGCAGATGAAAAATTAAATGTGGCTCAGTTGATGAGATTTGTCCCTGAAAAGATAGAAAACAATATGGTAACCAGCATTTTCTCCTTTTCCCACAATGTTTTCAAAAGTGATCTTCCTCAAGGCCGTTTAAACATGGGATTGTGTGGTAAATGCATAATGAAAAAATTTAAACTACTCCATATTGTAAACAATTGCAGGTGACAAATTAAGAGTTGGTTCAAATGAAAGGATTGGTTTTTGAGAAGGCATAAACGATTGTTGAAAAGGAGCAAAAGGTGGTTATAATCATTTTCTTCTTTTCCCACAATATTTTTGAAAGCTGTAATTGCCATGGTTGTAAAACACAGGATTGTTTGGTAAAGGGTATATACCATAAAATCTCAAACCTTATTACCTGAACATTTTGTTTTTTGTTGTCTTTTCCCACAGACTCCCACACACCTATCATAGACGCCCTAGTGAAAGCTGAGTTTTACTATATCTTAGAAGATGCCCCAAGGTAAGCAATTTATATTCCCACAGCTGGCTATCCAAAATTACTAAGTCTTTCAGATGAGATGTTAAGCCAAAGTCCCATGTGAATGGAGCTTACAGTGGGATTCATTCTGTATCCTGCACTATCCCCTGTCACTAACAGCCTTATGGGAGCATCGCCCATATGGGCAACTTGACAATTTTATATACAGAAAATTATATATTCAAAAATCACTATTTTTCTTTGGTCTTGTTTTTTCACTTCTTTTAAGAAAGATTTGAAACTGAAATTTGATTATTTGGTATTAGCCCTTTGTCACACAATCCCGAATTTTAACAATCCTGATAAAGAAAGCATTTAAGAACATTGTGGGTAAAGAAGAAAATGATGGTAACCAGCATTTTCTTTTTTTTTTTACCCCAATGTTTTCTAACTTTTCAAAGATAGATTTAATCATTTGACCCATGTTGAATTTGTGGTCTGCAATGCTTTGAATTTGGAAAACTCTAAAATTTAAGCTTTTACCAAAGAATCCTGAATTTTAACGGCCTTAAAAAATAAGACTTTTGAAAACTGCATGGAAAAAAGGAGATAATGCTGGTAACAAGCATTTTTTCCTTTTCCAACAATGTTTTCTACCCTCTCAAAGACAAACATCACAACATTTGGGCAACATTTAGATGCAATCTGCAAAAACTTTGACAACTCTAAAATTTTGCTCTTTAGTAAAGAGTTAACTTTTTACCAAACAATAGAATTTTAGACTTGTCCAAATTGAAAGCATTTGCAGACGGACAAATTGTTTATGTCTAAAATAATGACGTTTGCCTTTTAAAGTATAGAAAACATTGTGGGAAAAGGAGAAAATGCTGGTTACCAGCATTTTCTCATTTTCCCACAATGTTTTCATAAATCTTCTTATTTAGAGTTGTTAAGACAGGTGATTGTGTTGTAAAGAGTTAAACAACCTTGTCAACTAGCAAAAATATTCAAGGGTGAAAACTGTCAAACTTTAATATTTTGTTATTTTGTTTTACATAGAATGCCCACCACCAGCCCTCACCAAACAGATTTGTGCCAAGGCTAGTTCCTCCCCCACTCCCTGAAGATTGTTGAAAGGTATGCATTGTTTGTATAAATGTCACTATTTTTCCTCCTTGGCCTTAACCCATTACTAGACGACAAAATTTTAGACTCGTCCGATCTGAAAACATTGCAGATGACAAATAAATGTGGCTAAAATAATAGGATTTAACTCCTAAATGTTAGAAAACATTGTAGGGAAAGCAGAAAATGATTGTAACCAGTGTTTCTCCTTTTCCCACAGTGTTTTAAAATGGTTTCTTTCTCAAGGTTGTTGAAACTTGGGACATTTGGTCGCACAGAAATGAGTAAAGAGTTTAGACCTCTTGTTGAAAATTTCAACCGCAATGGATCATTATATTTCTAGCTTTGCTGTGAAAAGGGGGCTAAATGCATCCACAAAAAACTATCGACCCCAGTCAGCCTGGGCAGTCTGCACAGGCTCACCTGGGTCAAAACTTACTGCTATACGTCAATTTTCGGCATGTCAATGGATCTGTGTACCTCATGATCAGTTTTTATATGAGATGGATTTGTTTGGATCCATAACTGTGTGATGGTGTGCTTGGTATCATACATCACAGAGACACATTAGGCCCCCTTTTACCAGAGCATGGGTCATTTGAGACTTGTCCCACTTGGAAGCATTTGCAGACAATAAATTTAATTTTATCCAAATAACGTAATTTGGCTTTAAAAGGATAGAAAACACTGTGGGAAAGGAGAAAATAATGGTCACCAGCATTTTTTCCTTTTCACACAATGTTTGTTAAAGCTTCATTTTCAAGGGTTGTTAAATCTTGAGATCATAGTGTGGGAAAGTGTTATGCCACTAGAATCATAAACATGCTTCTACAACAAGCATGATGCACATTCTTGAGGTCTCGTACCATGAAATCATGCACATGTGTTGGCATTAAAAATGAGAAATCACGTGCTAGGAGCAACATTTCCTTTTGCAGCAGTGTTTTCATACTAGAATGATGTAGGATGAAAACTAGTTTCTGAAACAATTGTCTTTTTTCTTTTTTTGTATAGTCCATACATATTTTCATGACTTTTTTCTTTTTTTTCCCTCCCCCAGTATAAAAAAGAACATGGACCACAGGAAGCCAGTACATCATCATGTTGATAAATAGGTACAGATTGCCAGAGTTTCTTTTCTGTTTGCAGTCTTGTTGTGAGAATTTTTTCTGTAAAAAGTTTCATCACGTTTTTTTCTCTGCATTTTTTCCATTGTTTATTGAGCTATATGTATCCAAGATGAAGGATCCTGGCTATTTATCATAGTATATTTCTTGTAATTGACTAGATAAAGAGGATAAAATTAAGTGGAGGTACCTTGCGGTACATGGTATAATACTGCAGCTCTTTACTACTGCTGCTAATATCCTAGCAAGAAAGCCTTTCAAAACAAGTGCAGCATTTCAAAAAGCTGTCCCCTGATTTCTAAGGGTATTTTCATCCTGTCATATACAATTCCTTGAAATTGGTTCTGGTAGCTTCAAATCCATTACATTGAATGAGGCCCAACATTCCATGGCACTAGACATTGACAAATGGGCACAGGTTTCCAGAGTTTTTTCTACTTGTAGTTTTTATCTCTGGTTTTTCCTGGGCGAGTCGGCCATAGAATAATTAACATAATGAATGATGCTCATATGGTCAAAAATATTGTTGATAGGTGCAGGAATCTCCACTTAATCATTGATATTATGTGGTGTTACATACAGTGATGTATTGTACATACTGGATGAAGCTGTATGTTGAACAGTCATTTGTTGTATGTATTCATGTAGCCCATGTAGTTGAGAATATAGTGAAACCGCCTTAATGTGTCACTTAATGAATATTCTGTCTTTTTACATGAACTATTTATAGATCTACAATAAATTTATGATTTTATTGATGTTTACTTCTGGATCATGTGTCCAGCTATTTTACCTCAACACCATGGGCACAGCAATTAGAAAGGGGCAAATATCAGAAAACTGAGCATGGTCATGGAAACAAAGTAGTGACAAGTTAAAGCAGTTTCACTATACTAACATCTCTATTTACACAACAAAGGTTGTTGTTTTGTTTTGGATGACATATAGGAGGAAAGATTTAGTTCATAAACTGTTTACCCTACAACAAAATTTCAGACTGGTCCAAATTGAAAAAAAAATGTTATTTTGGGGGGGGGGGGGGGGCGGGGGTTAAAAAACTTGGTGGGAAAAGGATGAAATGTTGATAACCTTCATTTTCTTCTTTTTCAGAATGTTTTCTTCTCTTTCAAGGGTATAACTTATCATTAGAGCTGCATTTTAGTTGTCTGTAAATACCTTCAGTATGGTCAAGTCTAAAATACAAGAGTCTTTTAACCCTTTACCACACAATTTGGGAATTTTAATGACCCTGAAGAAGATGCCTTAGAAAACATTGTGGGAAAAGGAGAAAATGCTGCTAAGCAGCATTTTCTCCTTTTTCCAGAATGTTTTTCTAAGCTTTCAGAAACAAATTCTATCATCTAAGTGTCATGTGGTAAAGGGCTAAATGTGTGCATGATAGTATTTATAAGTCCTTCCTGATAACAGTTTGTAAGCATTGTGTCCACACAGGCCCTTCCTGATAACATTTTGTAAGCATTGTGTCAACATAGTTAGGCCCTTCTGGGTAACATTTTGTAAGGATTGTGTCCACATAGTTAGACCCTTCTTTATAACATTTTGTTAGCTTTGTCTCCACATAGTTAGGCCCTTCCAGGAAACATTTTGTTAGCATTGTGTCCGCATAGGCCCTTCAAGATAACATTGTGTGAGCATTGTGTTCACATAGTTAGGTCTCATTTTTACTCTCATTATTACCCTAGTAGTTACTTGGCCTTAGAATCTCAGTCATTCAATTCTTTATCACGGTTGTTCCAAAGTTTCTGAAAAATATGATTGAGAAAGTGTCAAATTATTGATTTTAGTCAAGAAAAGTTATTTTTTTCACCGTTATGCCAAAAGCCAAATTACTGTTTAGATACAACAGGAATTTAGCTTGCTGTCCAAAATAGATAATGGTTGAAAACCCATATAATTGCTTGTCCTATACACTACAGTGTATGATAATTGAAAATCAAGTATAGTTTCAAAGCATAAGGGTAAATATTTTCTAAAGTTTTAGATGTGTGACATGTGTAAGCATTCAAGATACTTCATTAGCTGAGAGGAAGAGAATGGTAAAAGAAACCAATAAGAGTCGGTTGAGTCTTTTAAACAGGGCACTATATCTACAAAATTGACAGGTATGATACTTATTGATGTATCTAAACATGAGTGTTTTATACACACTCATGTGCTTTTACATGGTTGAGGACTTGTAAATCCAAGGGATTTGTAATTTTCAGATGACATGATAGAGTTCGGCTTGTCTCTCATACCACTAAGGTTTCCATATCGGTCCATTAACTCTTTACCACACAACAAAATATTCAAACTGAAAGCATTTGGAGACAAAAATTTACATGTGGCTCAAATGATGGAATTTGTCTCTGATAGGGTAGAACACATTGTAGGAAAGGAGAAATTACTGGTTATCAGCATTTTCTTCTTTTCCCACAATGTTTTCTAAAGGCTTCTTCCTCAGGGTCATTAGAACTAGGGAGTGTGTGGTAAAGGGTTTACTGTAGCTTCTTTATCTTATATAACTCTGGCATCCTTTTTGAAGTACTAGTATTTACTAGGAAGCAAATAGGTGCTAGGGATGGGTAGGGACTGACACTGACAGCAGACAGACCAGAAGCTGCATGCAGATTTTTGAAATGCCTTTGTAGTATGTAGTAGTGTAAGGTGTAAGTGTAAGTTCTGTAAGGTGTAAGGGACCGGCATGGATGGAATCTGTCTGCAGCTAGACCAGGAGCATCACAGTTTTTGACAAGACAGACAGCTTTGTTTACACTTTTTGACAAGACATACTTTTGTTCACAGTTTTTGACAAGACAGACTGCTTTGTTCACTGTTTTTGACTAGACAGACTGCTTTGTTCACAATGTTTGACGAGACAGACTGTCTTGTTCACAGTTTTTGATGAGACACCTGCTATTGTTCACATTTTTGACGAGACTGGCCACTTTATTCACAGTTTTTTACAAGACGGACTGCTTTGCTCCAAATTTTTGACAAGACAAACTGCCTTGTTCACAGTTTTTGACAAGAAAGACTTTTTTTTTTTTAAATTCCAAACATTTGAAATGTAAATAATCCCTTTGCTTTACAAACTTCTCAAGGATGTTTCCTATGGCAAGGTGTTCACTGGTGTATGCATTTGATTCAGTATCAAAAAGATGGGGTAATTAGGACTGGGTGCCTTTAAAAGATTCATTGGCTTGGTCTATGTGTGCATTGCTTGTATCTGATATCACTTTGACAATACCTCAGTCAGCTTTTGAAATAATTTTGATTGCTAACCTGAGTCCTTTTCTCCTAAACCAAGGAAAGATTTGCCTTAAACTTGGAACAAATGTTCACCTTGCAGACAGTGAACACAACTTAGATTAGAATTCCACCTTGTTTACTGCAGCATTGCTGGTATTGTACACTTAGATTTTAAGCTGGGCTTTTTTCAAAGAAAATGTCGAGTTATTGGTGTAGCCCTGTCGTCATCTACCATTACACTGTCGATATGCAAAAACTTTGACTTTTTAGACTTCTTGTGTATTACTGAAAATATTTACTTAAAACTTGGACAAATTGTAGCTATCAATAGGGGAACCCATACAACAAGGGCAGGTAACCAAAGTATTTTTGACAGTTATGCCCCTTTTTTTAACTTAGTAATTTCACTTAAAATCAAGCACCTGCAGCCGAGTGTTTGCACCAACATGTGGTGCTTTTGGATTTCTGACGAGATTGTATCCAGTTTTCAACCTTTGATGTTTTAAGTTGTAGCTAGATGCGCTAAATATTATACATCTAGCAACCTTTGTTTTGTTCTGATGTATAAAATGCACCATTTATTTCTAAGATAATTTTTTTTATTTTCAACTTGGCCCACTTATCGTGAAGCAGTGGGGCCATACCTGAGGACTGTCAGAAAAAGCAAGTTAAACCTGTCCCACATGACAAATTTTAGACTCCGCAAATTCAAAACATCAGCAGGCAACAAATTCAAATTTACTACAAAAGAGCTGACAGAATAGGAAAGATTGTGGGAAAAGGAAATAATGCTGGTTACCAGCAGTTTCTCCTTTTCCCACAATGTTTTCAAAAGGCTTTTTCCTCAGGGTTGTTAAAACATGGACTTGTTGTAGGGGTTAAATTATCCCAGAAACTGGTGATATTTTTTGTTAACATGTTTTTTTTTTTTTGAAGTGATTTATTTATTCTCTCTCTGTATTTTGAAAGTGATATTGAATTGTAATTGTTTTGTCTATTACTGTAAATATGACATTACATACTAGATGCTTGTCTACATGAATTCTATATTTACCTGCCACCAGACAATCCCAAGTTTTAATGACCCTGACAGAAAAACTTAGGAATTTATAGTTGGAAAAGGAGAAAAAGGTGTTAACCAACATTTCTCCTTTTTCCACAACATTTTCTATACTGTTCAAGTTGTATGCATTACATACACATTGTTCTTTTTGTTCCAGATATTTTCCTATTTACGACTCCTGTTATTATTGAATTCTATGTTGATATATCTGTTGAAATAAAAAATTACATATCAGTGGTCTTGTGTTTGTTATTTATTTATACTACGACTCTTTTTGCTCCTCCAATTTGCCCAGTTAACAACCCTGAGGAACAAAGCTATAGAAAACATGTTTGGAAAAGGAGAAATGCTGGTAACCGTTTTTTTTTTTTCCTGTTTTCTCACAATGTTTTCTGTCCTTTCAGAGACAAATTTAATCATTTGAGCCACATTTGATTTGTCTGCAAATGCCTTTGATTTGGGCGTGTCCAAAATTTAGTTATTTGGTAAAGTAGTAATTAGTCCCCTACCGGCAAAGCCGAAGGGGACTTTAGGTTTGCACTCCGTCCGTCCGTCTGTCCATCTGTCCATCTGTCTGTCTGCACATATTGTCGGTCTGTCCATCAGTCCGGCAATTCAGTTTTCCGGACTTTTTTCTAAACACTGGTACATACTGAACTGAGTCACCCACCATCACTTACAGATCAAGTTCGACTTTCGTTCTGGTCCACTGGTTTTTCACGGATTTACGGGCCTTAGACTTACAAAATTTCACTGATAAATAAGTTTTCCGGACTTTTTTCCTAAACGCTGGTAGATATTCACCTGACATTTGCTGTGTAACTCAACCACCATGACTTACAGATCAAGTTTGACTTTCGTTCCGGTCCACTGGTTTTTCACGGATTTACGGGCCTTGGACTTAGAAAATTTCACTGATAAACCAGTTTTCCGAACTTTTTTTTATAAATGCTGGTAGATATTCACCTGACTTTTGCTGTGTAAGTCAACCATCATGACTTACACGCTTTTTCACGCATTTACTGGCCTTGGACTTACAAAATATCACTGATAAAACATTTTTCCGCACTTTTTTTCTAAACGCTGCTACATATAGAGCTGATTTTTGGTGTGTACATCAACCACCATGACTTACACATCAAGTTCGAGTTTCGTCCCGCTGCACTGCTTTTTGACGCATTTATGGGCCTTGGACTTACAAAATTTCACTGATAAAACATTTTTTCCACACTTTTTTTCTAAACACTGCTACATATAGAGCTGATTTTTAGCTCCACTGGCCGAAGGCCAGCAGGCTTATGTCATGGCCCGGTGTCCGTCGTGCGTCCGTCCGTCAGTCTGTCCGTCCGTCTGTCCGTCCTTACGAGCCCGACATTGTGGGGTTAGGGGTAACTGTACATTTAGTCTCTATGGGGTTCATTCTGTCCATCTGGTAGGTATGGGGTTATGGTTAGGGCTAGTGGGGTTAAAAAAGTGCTCTTGTGGGGTTGTTTTGGTTGCATTGAATAAAGAGCAATTCGACCTCACAAGGTCCGTCTCGTAAGACCGTCCGTCCGTCCGTCCGTGCGTTAACTTCTATTTCAAACATCTTCTTCTCTGAAACTACCCATCCAATTTTCATGAAACTTCACAGAAATGATCCTGCCATGGTCCTCTTCAGAATTTCTTGAAAGAATTTGATTCCTTCAAAAACTCTGGTTGCCATGGCAACAAAACTGAAAAATATTGGAAATCTTTAAAAATCTTCATGTCTGAAACCATAAGGCGTAGGGCTACCAAATTTGGCATGTAGCTTTATGTAGTAGACCTCTATCATGTTTCTTCAAATTATAGCCCTGGGGTCAAAATTGCCTCTGCCCAAGGGGTCACAAGTTTTACATAGGCCTATACAGAGAAAACTTTAAAAATCTTCCTGTACCTAGCCATAAGGCCTAGAGCTACCAAATTTTGCATGTAGCTATATCTAGTGGGCCTCTACCAAGCGGGCCAAAATTTTAGCCCTGGGGTCAAAATTGGCCCCGTTGCAGGGGTCACAATTTTTACATGAGCGTACATAGTGACAACTTAAGAAATCTTCCAGTACCTAGCCATAAGGCCTAGAGCTACCAAATTTTGCATTTAGCTTGATCTAGTGGGGGTCTACCAAAAGTGCCCAAATTACAGTCCAGGGGTCAATTTGGCTTCATGTTGGGGGGGGGGGTTCACAAGATTTACATGGTCTTATATAGGGAAAACTTTTAAATCTTGGTGTACATAGCCATAAGGCTTAGGGCTACCAAATTTTGCATAATTATAGCACTGTCTAGTGGACAACTACAAAGAGGGCCCAAGTTACAACCCTAGGATCAAGTTCGGCCCTGCACCAGGGGTCACAAGTTTTACATGGGTTTATGGAGTGAAAACTTCAGAAACCGTCTTGTTACTAGCCATAAGGCCAAAAACTCCCAAATTTGGTCATAAACATGTGCTTATAGGGTGAAAATTCAAAAAATCCTTTTGCTCCTAACTGCAAACCCAAGGGCTACCAAATCTGGATCACTTTTTTGATTTTTTTTTTTTAACTTAGCCTTGCATCAGGGGTCTTATGTTTTACAGAGGCTTCATATGGACGAAACTTGAAAATCACCTTATTTATAACCATACAGCATAGACTTGTATTATTTTGGCATGTGACTTTATCTTGTGGACCTCTACCAGGGTTCAAGTAATTATCGCTCTGTGATCAAAAATGGCTTTGCCCTGCGGGTCTCAACTTTCACATGGGCTTTTACAGAGAAAACTTTGTAAGTCTTCATTTTGAAACCATTTGGCTCAGAATTGAAATGTTTAGTATTTATGGTTTATATTTATAAGCCAGTGGAGCGATACAGGGCCATCATGGCCCTCTTGTTGGTGTGTACATTAACCACCATGACTTACACATCAAGTTCGAGTTTTGTCCCGCTCCACTGCTTTTTGACGCATCTACGGGCCTTGGACTTACAAAATTTCTCAGATAAAACATTTTTCCGCACTGTTTTTCTACACGCTGCTACACATAGAGCTGACTTTTGGTGTGTACATCAACCACCATGAATTACACATCAAGTTTGAGTTTCGTCCTGCTTCACTGCTTTTTGACGCATTTACGGGCCTTGGACTTAAAAAATTTCACTGACATGCCAGCGATACATACAGCCGGTAGGGGACTGTGTACTGCTATGCAATACTATCAGAATGCTTGTTAACTTTAATATGAGCTATGCTATGGCAAAAGGGGTTTAATGCCTCTCCCTGATGCATTATAGCAAGCAAGTCATTGCAATACTCATGGATCTATAAAACCCATTTTGTCTAACAATTGAGTCCTGAGTTAGACAGCATAGTGTATGTAGTCTGATCTTGATCTACGCTGGCCACAAAGGTAACTTAAGTTGCAAAAGGAGCTATGATCCTTTACCATACAGTCTTGAGTTTTAACGACCCTGAGGAAAAGGCCTTTTGAAAACATTGTGGGAAAAGGAGAAAATGCTGGTTTCCAGCATTTTTCTCCTTTACCCATAATGTTTTCTCACCACTCAAAGGCAAATTTCAGTTTTTAGTGACATTTTATTTGTTGCCAGCAAATGCTTTCAATTTAGACATGTCTGCAATTTTTTTGTTTTGTAAAGAGTTAACCCTTTACAAATGGACACAATTTTTAGACAGTTTAAATTTAAAAGCACTTGCAGATGATACATGTGGCTCAAATGATTGGAGTTGTGAGTGAAAGATCAGAAAACATTGTGGAAAAAAGGAGAAAATGCACTGATACCAATATGGCTCCTTTTTCCACAGTGATTTCAAAAGCCTTCTCCTTTAGGGTCATTGAAACTCTGGATTGTCTTGTAAAGGGTTTATTAATGAAATGATAATGACAGCCAGCAGTGCTGATCAAAATGTTTCAAAGCTCTTTAGACATACACATACAAAACAAATACTGTATCGGACAGTGTAGATTCATGAACAGACTGCATGTTCTGTACAGTCTGATCTCTATCTACATTGTCCACAAAAACTGCATGGAGTCATGCTTAAATCTTGGTGTGTATAACAGACTTTTATTGACTTTTTATAGCGAGTTTTATTTTTTTAAATTTTTTTAATGTGTTCAAAGGAAATAACTCATGTTCATTGCCATACATATTTGAAACTAGTTATCTCCCTTGGTGTTTATTACTTGTCTGCAACATGCTTGGTACTGTATACTCTTGAGTTCTTTAGGTAGAAACCAAACCAAAACAAAGTAAAGTAAAGAAGCTTTGTCCAGCTTAAAAAACAGGCTAAAACTAGTTTTAAGCCTTTACAGCACAACTGACTTTCAAGCACACTGAAAAAGATGGCCTTTAAAAACATTGTGGGAAAAGGAGCAAATACTGGTAATCAGCATTTTCTTCTTTTCCCACAATGTTTACTACCCTATGAAAGACAAATTTCATGTGTTAAGGAACAGTTAATTTGTCATCTGCAAATGCTTTCAGTTTGGACAAAGCTGAAATATTGTCTGGTAAAGAGTTAAAGAAGCAGACCTTGTAAACCCTAGATCAGACAGTAAAGGACATGAGATCCAGACTGGCTTCACATCCACAGAATGTTTCCAATGGCATGCTTTGATTTTTAAAAGGCTGAAAGTCTATTTCTATTGTAGCTTCATACTACTAACCAAAATAAGGTATAACAGGGCCTTTAACACTTAACTGTGTACCAAACAACAAAATTTCTATCCATCCATGTACAATTTTTTGTTTAAGTCACATTTAATGTATTGTCTGAAAGCTGACAATTTGGGCCAAGTCTAAAATTTTGCTATTTGGTACAGAGTTTAAAACATGCCTGCTGCAGGCTGTGCTTGTTTTTTATTAACCATTTAGGTGCTTAACCCTTTACCATACAATCCTGAGTTTTAATGAACCAAACAAAAGTTCTTTTGAAAACATCATGGGAAAAGGAAAAAATGCTGGTAAGCAGCATTTTCTCCTTCTCCAATATTGTTTTCTAACCATTCAAAGACAAATGTCAGTTTTGCATTACAATTTGTTGCTTGCAAATGCTTTCAGTTCAGATGTGTTAAATGTTGTCATTTGGTAAAGACTGGTCTAATTTCAAAGCATTTGCACGCAGCATATTAAATGTGGCTCAACTGATGGAAGTGGTGAGTGAAAGGTCAGAAAACATTGTGGAAAAAAGGATTTATTCACTGTATTGTGTTTAGCACCATTTTCAACATTATTTTAGTTATATTGCGGTGGCCAATGCACCTAACCATGCTTGCCTGGAGCTTCTTTTACTAGCACAGTACTCGGCACAATATTCTTTCCAAAACACTGCTTTCCCACTTAACCTTCATTGAAACAATGGTCAGCAGTGAGAGAGGAATGAATCCTGTCACAATGACTATCATCAGTCCTTGGAAATCCTTGGAAAAAAATTGGCCGAGATGGGAATCAAACCAGTGACCTCCTGTTCTCAAGTACTTTACACTAATGACTGAGCTTCCAGGGCTTGGTGTGTGAGGAAAAGGAGAAAATGCTGGTAACCAATATTTTTTTCTTTTTTCCACAACGTTTTCAAAAGCCTTCTCCATTAGGGTCCTTAAAACTCTGGATTATGTGGTAAAGGGTTAATAAATAAAATGGTAACTCCCAGCCAGTAGTACAAACCAAAATGTTGCGAGTTCAAAGCTCTTTACACATACATATACAAAAAAAATTACTGTATGCATTATTGTAGATCTATGATCAGACAGCAGATCAGATCAGACAGCAGGTTCTGTACTGTCTGATCTTGATCTACATTATCTTTGAGAATCCGGGACGCCTTGTTACACATGTATCACTACGAGAGAAGTGTGCAGTCTATCGCAATGACAAATTATTCATGTCGCTCGAAAAGAGGCTTGGCCCTTTTTATATTAGAGTCTACTGTTGTTCCCTCAGTACGCTTTGCGAGAACTCCAGCATCAAAACCGTCGGGGAAAAACTGTACAGCATGCGCAGAAAACGCAAAATGTAAACAAATGTTATTTATCACATAAAACCTCCTCCATCAGCGTATTAAACCCATGACTTATTTTCGATAATACACTAGTGTATTATCGTTTTTTGGGTCCAGGTTCTGATCAGTTTTTAGTCATGAGCGCGTGAAGCCAGAGAAACCAGCCACAGCATGTGCCGGAATTTATACTACTACGCCATTTCGCGGAAAAATGACGTCATTGTTGCTGAGGCATATATGCATGGAAAGTTTTTTTTATTTTCATGAGTAATTAAAACCAAAAAATGCAGCTGAAGTTTTTTAAACTCAACAAAATTGCAGAAATAGGTGAAATTATCCCCTCTAGAAACTGTTTCAATCTACTTTCGGTGTAAATGTCAAAGAGCTATCTACTTGTGTATGTACAATTTGAAACCGAACTGATTGTGGTAAA
This sequence comes from Tridacna gigas, assembly GCA_945859785.2. Classification (NCBI taxonomy): domain Eukaryota; kingdom Metazoa; phylum Mollusca; class Bivalvia; order Cardiida; family Cardiidae; genus Tridacna; species Tridacna gigas. The sequence continues at coordinate 28,297,103 of OX244041.2, forward strand.
AGGAGAAAATGCTGGTCACCAGCATTTTCTCCCCTTCCCACAATGTTTTCAAAAGCCTTCTTCCTAAGGGTCTTCAAAACATGGGATTGTTTGGTAATCAGTAGGGATGGGAGTGAATAGTCAAATATTTTAACAAGAAATATCTTTCAAATAGGTTGACAGCATAAGAGATTCTGGAATATAAATATTGAAACTCTCTTTTGTGGCTCAGTATGAAGTGAAATAATGAAAAATAACCTCATGAGCAATTGCCCATTTTTCCTCACTGTTTTTCATTTTGTTGAAAAGTAGTATTGGATTACTGGGTGACGCTTATGAAAATATTAAAGTTTCACATAGCACAAGGAAAATAATTCTCTACTGCAGTATGTAGCTGTGGTATGAATCAAGGCCCCAGGGTATCGATTAACAGTAGCAAGGCTTGTTAATAGTACTTTCATAAATATGTGAGCAAAATTTAATGTGCCAGCAGGAGCCCGTCAAATAAACATGCACATTTCTGACCAATTGCAAATTACTGTCTATTCATTGATTCTTTGTCAGCACCAAAAAGTAGGTCAAAAGCCAGCGCATTCATCTACGCAAAAAAAATGTCTGATTTCACAGACAAATATTTGTTTGTTCAACTTTTACTTATAAATTTTTGGTCAAAGGAAAAAAACATGGTTTAAAACAACAATATGATCCTGCACTCTGTCACACAACTGGGGAGGCTTATCTGTCGATAGATGTGAACTTGCAATAATCAGCATACTTGGATATTGTGCTTTCATTTTGATACTGCCAGACAGAAGGAAAAGGCACTGTCTGTGTAGTCTGATGAAAAGCCTTGAAGGGTGCCATCTTGACTTCTGCACTGAAGGAGTTAGTTAACTCTTACCAGACAACAGCAATTAAGACTTGGCCAAATTGAAAGTATTTGCAAGTGACAAATGTGACTCAAATATGGATTTTTTTTTATGTGTGTGAAAGGGTGGAAAACATTGTGCAAAAAGGAGAAAATGCTGGTTACCAGCATATTCTCCTTTTCCCACACTGTTTTCAATAGCTTCTTTATCACGTTTGTTGAAATACCAGAAGGGCAGGTAAAACATTTTTGACCCAGTCTAAGTCCTTTTTTCAATGAAAAATTTTTAGTAGAAAGAACATGTTGATTGAATGGTGTTTTATGCTGCTTTCAAGATTATGTCACTCATGTTACTGTGACAGTCACATACTCATTTATTCTCTTTGTGTCATAAGTGCTAGGCAAGGGCTCTGAAGTGTCTTGCCCAAGGATGTTCTCATGAAAAATGCAATGCTTAGAGTGTGGCTCAAACCTAGGGCCTCCAGGTTTTAAGTCCTACATAGGGCGGCCATCAGCTTATTAAAAGTGGTACAGCCATGGAATGCCTTTGGCATTCTGTGAGTGTGGAAGGTACTAGTTGAGGAGAGTGCAAGGGGGTTCTCATAAGAGGGGTTTGAAATTTTGAATTCAAAACGTCTGTAGAAGAAGCAATTCTAATTGCATTTTGAGACCGATTTTGCTTGTGAAACTCGGTTAACTTAAAGAGTATACAGGTATTCTGCATTTCAAATGCATATATCAGCTTTTTAACCCTTTACCACACAATCCCGACTTTTAACAACCCTGAGAAAAAAGTCTTTTGAAAACATTGTGGGAAAAGGAGAAAATGCTGGTAACCAGCATTTTCTCCTTTTCCCACAATGTTTTCCATTCCATCATGAACAAAATTTGTCATTTGAGCAAACTTCAATTTGTTGTCTGCAAATGCTTTGAATGTTTTGAATTTGAACAAGTCTAAAATTTTGTCGTTTGGTAAAGAGTTAAGACCCACACACACACACACACACACACACACACACACACATGAAATAAGTAAAGCACAGCTATTTCGACTCCCGGTGAGTTTCATCAGGGAGTGGTATCAAGCTTAGCAGTTACTGAAATCAAACTTTATATGTGAAAGGGCTGTTTGATTTCATGTAATTAATGTTAAGAGTTTGTTGGGTGAATCAGAATATGAATAAAATTTTTTTTTTTCAACTTTATGCGGTGAAATCTATCATTGTTTTATTTTTTTGAGTCGGCTTAGTACGTGCCTTGTGATAGACTTATGTCTTAATTTGATACTATGAGTGGCCACATTAATTAACCATTCAGTTCTTAACTACCAGCTCTGCAAAAGTATTGTGAAATATATTTTCACTTTGCCAGTACTAAGGGGCCTACATGTGTATTTTTTGGCCCATGCTTTGTAGCACACACTCTCGAGGCTGTGATGTCAAAGTTGAAGGCCTTTTCCACAGTCTCCCAGTTATTGGTATGACCAGGCCATGGATTGAACCATACAGTCAGTTAAATTGCATCTCTGTAAAAGTATTGTGAGATATATTTTCACTTTACCAGTACTGAGGGGCCTATAGGTCTGTATACTTATTTTAGCTCCTGTTTTGTAACACACACACACATGAAACTGTGATGGTCGAAGTTGAAGGCCTTTTTCCACAGTCTCCCAGGTATTGGTATGACCAGGCTATGGATTGATCCATACAGTCGGTTAAATTGCAGCTCTGAAAAAGTATTGCTAGATATATTTTTACTTTGCCGGTACTAAGGGACCTATAGGTGTAAATATATATTTACATTGGCCCATGTTTTGTGGTAGACTTGCTTGAAGCCAAGTTGAAAATCTTTCCAGTCTGTCAGACCTGTGTTGATAAAATCAGGTCATGTATTGAATCAAGAAATGTTCAGTCAACTGGCAGCTTTGTAAAACTAGTTGGCTCACTATGCTTGAAATTAAGCAAAGGATTTTGAACCAGTAACCAGTACTATTTTTTGTATTGACTAGTATTACATTCTTCTATGGATGCATTTACTAGTATGTACAAATTGAGAACATGGAGAAAACACAGAATAACTATAACAACTCATGAACATAAATGCCTAATAAAGGTGATCATTTGCTTGGTTGCCTAAGATTGCGTTTCAGCATGGTCAACTTGATGGAATGGTTCAGCCTGTTGTACTGTGTGTGTTCAGTGGGAGGAATCATTAAATACCTTGGAAACATGACAGGTGAGAATCCATTATCATATTAGCTATTTTCAGCCATTACTAGTAATTAGCTAAGAAGCATGAAAAATCCCAATGTATCTGACATTATAGGTCCAAGATTAGACTGGGCATTCTGTGCAGTCTGATCGTGATCTACATTGTGCAGAGAAGTGCATTGAAACAATTTTAGAATTGATAATAAATTTTGTGTTATCTACCTAAAAAATTTTATTTCTACTCTATAATCTATTTTGTTAGAACTCAGTTCTTATGAGAATTATCTCATAAAGATAAATTTAATGATTGCCCACAACATGGTTGATTGCCCACAACATGGGTTTAAGTGAAGGACTCAGTGGCCATTACTCTTTAAACCTTTGCCTACATGCCTTAATCCTTTCCCAAATGACAAAATTTTAGACTGATCTAAATTGAAAGCATTTGCAGATGACAAATTAACTCTTTACCACAGGACAAAATTGTAGACTTGTCCAAACTGAAATTGTGCAGAAAACAATTTAAATGTGGCTCAAATGATGGAATTTGTCTTTGAAAAGGTTGAAAACATTGTGGAGAAAATGCTGGTTACCAGCATTTCCTCCTTTACCCCCATTGTTTTCAAAACCATTCATTTTCAGGGTCATTTAAACTCAGGATTATATGATATAGGGTTACATGATATGTGTCAGGCAATGTAGAAACACTGTTAGGAAAAGCTGGTTAATTCTTTATCAAATGATAAAACTTTTGACTGGACCAAATTGAAAGTATTTGCAGATGCCAAATTAATTGTTGATGATGATTTTTATCATTGATAGGGTAGAAAACATTGTGGAAAAGGGAGAAAATGCTGGTTAGCAGCATGTTCTCCTTACTCCACAAGGTTTTCAAAAGTCTTCTACTTTAGGTTCATTAAAATTTGGGATTGTTGGTAAATGGTTAACTGCAATTTCTTTCTTTCCTATGATGATTTGAAAAGGTACATTTGCCGGGGTTGTAAAACACAGGATTGTTTGGTATAGGTTTAAATTCTTGAAATCGCAAACCTTATTTCATGTACATGTATATTATAGTTATCTATCTGGCTGTCATCTATCCCCAGAGACTCTCCCCACCCCACTCAAAGATGCCCAGGTTTTCCTGTTATATAGAAGGTGCCCGAAGGTAAGCGATTTTCTTTTTATGATTAATTTTTCTCTTCTTTTTTTCTGTTCAATCTTTTACCAAACGATCAAGAGTTTTAACAACCCTGAGGAAAAGGCTTTTGAAAATATTGTGGTACAGGAAGAAAATGCTGCTAAACAGCATTTTCACCTTTTCCCACATTGTTTTTTATCCTCTCTGACACAAATTTCATTGATTATTCCACAATTAGTTTGTCGTCTGCAAATGCTTTGAATTTGAACCGGTCTAAAATTTTGTCATTTGGAAAAGAATTAAGAAAAGTCATAATATTATGTATTTCTGTTTTGCTTCTTTCCAGGAGAATTTGAGTCTGAACTTTAATTATTACGCTACGTAACGATCCCAAGCTTTAACATTCCTAATACAAAAGCTTTTGAACACATTGTGAGAAAAGGAGAAAATAACCTTTCAAAGATATGTTTTTATTTAATCATTTGAGGCACAGAAAATTTGCCATCTGCAAATGCTTTCAATTGGGACAATTCAAAAATTTTGATGTCTGATTAACCCTATACCACACAATGCCGACTTTTAACGACCCCAAGAAAGAATCCTTTTGAAAACATTGTAGGAAAAGAAGAAAATGCTGGTAACCAGCATTTTCTTCTTTTCCCATAATGTTTTCTACCCTGTAAGAGACAAATGTTATGTTTTGAGCTACATTTGCTTTCAAGTTGGACTGGTCTACATTTTTGTTGTGTGGTAAAGAGTTAAGAGAAGAACAGTCCGAAAACTGTCAAACTAAGCTACTGTGTGTATTTTATCTTGCCTAGAATCACCCCCTTGTTAGCTCACCTGAGCACAAAGTGCTCAAGGTGAGCTTTTGCGATTGCCCAATGTCCGTCGTGCGTCGTGCATCGTCCACAATTTCTTTAAACATCTTCTCCTCCTAAACCACTGGGCCAATCTTGATGAAACTTGGCAGGGATGTTCCTCAGGTGAAGCTCTACCAAAGTTGTTCAAGAGATTGAATTCCACCCATAACTCTGGTTGCCATGGCAACCAAAAGGAAAAAAATAGCAAAATCTTTAAAAATCTTCTTCTCAGAAACTAGAAGGCGTAGAGCTTTGATATTTGGTATGTAGCATCTTCTAGTAGACCTCTACCAAGTTTGTTCATATGATGTCCCTGGGGTCAAAACTGGCCCCGCCCCGGGGGTCACAAGTTCAAACATAGAAACAAAGAAGGAAAACTTTAAAATTCTTCTTCTCTGAAACTGGAAGGCGTGGAGCTTTGATGTTTGGCATGTAGCATCTCCTAGTGGACCTCTACCAAGTTTGTTCATATGATGTCCCTGGGGTCAAAACTGGCCCCGCCCCGGGGGTCACAAGTTTCGAACATAGGAACAAAGAAGGAAAACTTTAAAATTCTTCTCCTCTGAAACTGGAAGGCGTGGAGCTTTGATATTTGGCATGTAGCATCTCCTAGTGGACCTCTACCAAGTTTGTTCATATAATGTCCCTGGGGTCAAAACTGGCCCCGCCCCGGGGGTCACAAGTTTCGAACATAGGAACAAAGAAGGAAAACTTTAAAATTCTTCTTCTCTGAAACTGGAAGGTGTGGAGCTTTGATATTTGGCATGTAGCATCTCCTAATGGACCTCTACCAATTTTGTTCATATGACACCCCTGGGGTCAAAACTGGCCCCGCCCCGGGGGTCACAAGTTTCAAACATAGGAACAAAGAAGGAAAACTTTAAAATTCTTCTTCTCTGAAACTGGAAGGTGTGGAGCTTTGATATTTGGCATGTAGCATCTCCTAGTGGACCTCTACCAAGTTTGTTCATATGACGCCCCTGGGGTCAAAACTGGCCCCGCCCCGGGGGTCACAAGTTTCAAACATAGGAACAAAGAATGAAAAATTTACAATTCTTCTTCTCTGAAACTGGAAGGCGTAGAGCTTTGATATTTGGCATGTAGCATGTCCTAGCGGACCTCTACCAAGTTTGTTCATATGATGTCCCTGGGGTCGAAACTGGCCCCGCCCCGGGGGTCACAAGCTTCAAACATAGGAACAAAGAATGAAAACTTTAAAATTCTTCTTCTCTGAAACTGGAAGGCGTGGAGCTTTGATATTTGGTATGTAGCATCTCCTAGCGGACCTCTACCAAATTTGTTCATATGATGTCCCTGGGGTGAAAACTGGCCCCGCCCCGGGGGTCACAAGTTTCGAACATATGAACAAAGAAGGAAAACTTTAAAATTCTTCTTCTCTGAAACTGGAAGGCGTGGAGCTTTGATGTATGGCATGTAGCATCTCCTAGTGGACCTCTACCAAGTTTGTTCATATGATGTCCATGGGGTCAAAACTGGCCCCACCCTGGGGGTCACAAGTTTCAAACATAGGAACAAAGAAGGAAAACTTTACAATTCTTCTTCTCTGAAACTGGAAGGCGTGGAGCTTTGATATTTGGCACGTAGCATCTCCTAGCGGACCTCTACCAAGTTTGTTCATATGATGTCCCTGGGGTCAAAACTGGCCCCGCCCCGGGGGTCACAAGCTTCAAACATAGAAACAAAGAATGAAAGCTTTAAAATTCTTCTCTGAAACTGGAAGGCGTAGAGCTTTGATATTTGGCATGTAGCATCTCCTAGTGGACCTCTACCAAGTTTGTTCATATGATGTCCCTAGGGTCAAAACTGGCCCCGCCCCGGGGTCACAAGTTTCGAACATAGGAACAAAGAAGGAAAACTTTAAAATTCTTCTTCTCTGAAACTGGGGGGCGTGGAGCTTTGATGTTTGGCATGTAGCATCTCCTAGTGGACCTCTACCAAGTTTGTTCATATGATGTCCCTGGGGTCAAAACTGGCCCCGCCCTGGGGGTCACAAGTTTCGAACATAGGAACAAAGAATGAAAACTTTAAAATTCTTCTTCTCTGAAACTGGAAGGTGTGGAGCTTTGATACTTGGCATGTAGCATCTCCAAGTGGACCTCCACCAAGTTTGTTCATATGATGTTCCTGGGGTCAAAACTGGCCCCGCCCCGGGGGTCACAAGTTTCGAACATAGGAACAAAGAATGAAAACTTTAAAATTCTTCTTCTCTGAAACTGGAAGGCGTGGAGCTTTGATATTTGGCATGTAGCATCTCCTAGTGGACCTCTACGAAGTTTGTTCATATGACGCCCCTGGGGTCAAAACTGGCCCCGCCCCGGGGGTCACAAGTTTCAAACATAGGAACAAAGAAGGAAAACTTTAAAGTTCATCTTCTCTGAAACTGGAAGGCGTGGAGCTTTGATATTTGGCATGTAGCATCTCCTTGTGGACTTCTACCAAGTTTGTTCATATGACGCCCCTGGGGTCAAAACTGGCCCGGCCCCGGGGGTCACAAGTTTCAAACATAGGAACAAAGAATGAAAACTTTAAAATTCTTCTTCTCTGAAACTGGAAGGCGTAGAGCTTTGATATTTAGTATGTAGCATCTCCTAGTAGACCTCTACCAAGTTTGTTCATATGATGTCCCTGGGGTCAAAACTGGCCCCGCCCCGGGGGTCACAAGTTCAAACATAGGAACAAAGAATGAAAACTTTAAAATTCTTCTTCTCTGAAACTGGAGGGCGTGGAGCTTTGATGTTTGACATGTAGCATCTCCTAGTGGACTTCTACCAAGTTTGTTCATATGATATCCCTGGAGTCAAAACTTGCCCCGCCCCGGGGTTCACAAGTTTCAAACATAGGAACAAAGAATGAAAACTTTACAATTCTTCTTCTCTGAAACTGGAAGGCGTAGAGCTTTGATATTTGGCATGAAGCATCTCCTAGTGGACCTCTACCAAGTTTGTTCATATGATATCCCTGGGGCCAAAACTGGCCCCGCCCCGGGGGTCACAAGCTTCAAACATAGGAACAAAGAATGAAAACTTTACAATTCTTCTTCTCTGAAACTGGAAGGCGTGGAGCTTTGATATTTGGCATGAAGCATCTCCTAGTGGACCTCTACCAAGTTTGTTCATATGATATCCCTGGGGTCAAAACTGGCCCCGCCCTGGGGGTCACAAGTTTCGAACATAGGAACAAAGAAGGAAAACTTTAAAGTTCTTCTTCTCTGAAACTGGAAGGCGTGGAGCTTTGATATTTGGCATGTAGCATCTCCTAGTGGGCCTCTACCAAGTTTGTTCATCAATTGACATGACAATTGGTCAGAAATTGGATTATGCACGTTGTGTGAATTTCGCCTATTGACTCAGGTGAGCGACCCAGGGCCATCATGGCCCTCTTGTGATTTTAGTCACATAGGATTGTCCTTTGGCAAGTCATTGTGAGTACCAGAACATAATTTGTTTGTATGGTGTTTAACACTATTTTTGACATTATTTCAGTTATATTGAGGCAGCCAGTTCACTGATCCATGCCTTCTTCTAGTTTTCTTTACCAGTACATGTACTTTGCACAATATTCTCCCCAAGCCACTTGCTGCTTTCCCACATAACCAGTTGCCGAAAACATGATCAGAGGTGAGAGAGAAATAAACTCTGTCACAATGACTTGATCAACTCAGAAAGAAATTTGCCGAGCTCATGTTTTGAACCTGGAAACCTGTGGTGTTAAGCTTATACATAACCAACTGAGCTGCCAGGTTTAGCAAGTCCCAGCATAGAATTGGTGAAACAGGAGCAAGAAAAGATATAAAAAGGCTGCTGTTACATGACTGCAATTAAAAGTCCATCATTTAACTCTTTATAACACAGTCCCAGATTTTAATGACCCTGGGGAAAAATGCTTTTGAAAACTATTGTAGGAAACGGAAAAAATCCTGGTAACCAGCATTTTCTCCTTTTCCCACAATGTTTTCAAAAGGCTTCTTTCTCAGGGTCGTTAAAAGTCGGGATTGTGTGGTAAAGAGTCAAGTTAAGACATCACTTCTGGTCATGTGACATACTACTTTAACTTGCTTACCAAACAACAAAATTTTAGACTGGTCCTAATTGAAAGAAATTGCAGACGAATATTAAATGCTGCTGAAAAAATGACAACTGTCTTTCATAGGATAAAAATCATTGTGGGAAAAGGAGAAAATGCTGGTTACCAGTATTTTCTCCTTTTCCCACAATGTTTTCAAAAAAGCCTTCCTTTCCAGGGTCGTGAAAACCAGGGCTTGTTAAAGGTTTAAGCATTTACAACAATTATCTTAGAGATACGCATAAGTTTAACTGTTTTTGGACTATTTGGAAGGAGTGCTTCATTCAGAATTATTGTTAGTACCAAGATGTACATGCACAACTTTTCCGTTTAACCTTCACTTTTTCGGCGTAGCTGAATGCGCTGGCTCCTGACCTAGTTCTTGGCATAATGAAACCGAATGAATAGTTCTGTGATCTGTGATTGGTAAAAAAGTGCACATATTTTTTTGGCGGAACCGCGCGTAGTAAAATGTTTAAGAGGCTGTAACAGCAGTACGGTATGAACTGCGGTTCCTTAATGAAGTTAAGCGATACACACTCAGGTTAGTGCTGGGATGGGTGAGCATATCTTGGTGTGAAGTGTGTCCTTATTTTTTTTTTTTTTTTTTCAACGTTGTTTTGAATTGACATGTAATCTTGAAATATATCTTGAAATATATATCTAGCTAAGGATTCCTCTTTATAACAAAATGAAAAAACAACGAGGAAAAAGAGGCAATTACTGTCGAGGTTATTTGTTCACTATTTTTTCTTCATTTTGAGCTACAATAATAGAGTTCATTTTGAGCCATAATAATAGAGTTCAAATATTGATTTTTCAGTTCCTCTTACACTGTCTATGTTTTAAAGATATTTCTTGTTATCGATCTGCCGAAGCAGACTTTTCTAAAGGAGAGGAGCAAGAAGAAAACTATTTATAAAACCAGCAGTTTTCCATTTGCAAAGGTGCTTTCTTGATTCACCCAGTGTTTCCTTCGGATAACCCTTACAGCTTAGTGTTCAGGGGTCAAATTTGTAATCAGGAAATCTTGAGCTTTATTCCCGCTCGTGGTGCTAGCTAGTCACGTTGGATCTGCTATTTTCGGCAAGGCGCTGCAGAAAAGCAGCCACTAAGTTTTTGTAACACCGAGCCAAGACATAGATGAGTGATCAGTCACAGTGATATAACTGAAATACTGTTGAAATTGACATAAAAAGTAGATGAGAAAATGTACCCTCTAGGCCTTTCGCTCGCCGACCGATATTTGTCCCAGAATGTACATCCATAATATTTGTCCCAGAATGCTCATCCATTATTCAGTCAGAATGTCCATCAATTTTTGCAAAAAAAAATTTTAAAAATAAAAAAAAAATTCTCGATCTCGCTAATTCCTATCCTCCCCCCTCGCGCGTCCCCCGAAAAATTCATAACTCGCGAAAATTATAAATTCTCGTTCGTAATCGCGCGCGAGCGACCTTTCGAGAGAAAAAATTAAAATTTTTATAAAAAAAGAAAAAATATTTGATTTTAATAAAAAATTTTTTTAATTATCAAATGTCAAAATGACAGATACGGAGATTAACATAAGTAATTTTAGAAAATTTATGAATTACCCGGATGAGTTTAAAAACAACGACTTTGAGTTCGTAGTTGAAGATAAGATATTATATCATCCGATGCAACTTCCTTATATGAATATAAAACGTATAAAAAAGAAAATTAAATTGTTCGCCAAAGAATTAGATGCCATGTGCCGTAAAATGCGTGAAATACAAAAAGAATTTTATACGTTAAAAAAGGATAACAAAAACGACGAAAAGCAACAAAAATGTTTGAAAGAATTTAAACTTTACTTAGATGATTTTAAAATGATAACTCAACAAGCGTACTTGTTAAAAAAAAAAAAAGGATGGCGAATAGCTATGTGTATAAAAGTGGAATATCCCGTTGTTTGTAGAATTTTGGGAAGACCAATAGAAATTTCTGCAGAAAATTTTTGGAGAGGATATTATTTGGAAAAATTCTTAAAGCATGATCCCGACAGTATTTTTTATAACATGTTTTTTGTTGAAATTTAAAAAAAAAAATTATTTTTTTAAAATTCTCATACAACGAAAAAGTTTTGAAACGTATAAATTTTTTTTCGAATAAAGCTGGAAAAAAATGGGAACAAATAAGAGTGAAGAATCAGCTAAACAAAAGTTTTTTGAACTAGAAAAACAATTAACAGTTAAAGAAGCAGAATTAGAAAGAATTCGCATGTCGATTAATTTTATAGATGGACAAATTTATGAAATAGTATCTACAAAAGTGGCAGAATCATCTCGTATTCATTTACTAGAAAATGAAAAACTAGCAATATTAATCGAAATTAATGACCTAAGTCAACGAAAAAATGATATAGAAAATGAAATATTAGCTACTGTTGCTTCTCTTGAACACCTGAAAAGATTGTTAAAAGAATTTGAAGTGAGGAAAATAGAATTATTAACGAAGGAGAAAAATTTAAGAGAGCAATGTGATGAAATGCTCGAAATACTCGATGAAATTCCTCATAAACCGGATTACAAAGAAGATATTCCCGAAGATATTCCCGAAGATTCGGATGGAGAAAATGAGGTAATCTGGCATGATGAAGAACCCGAAGAAAAAAATTTAATCATGCACGATAAATGTTGCGTATGTTATGACGAAAAACCTACTATAATTAATATCCCTTGCAGTCACGTTTGTATGTGTAAAGGCTATTTGCAGAACGGTATTAAAGAATTTCTACCCAATAAAACAAGACCGTAGCGCCGCGATAATAGAAAGATTAGTAAGATTTTTTTCCTCGAAATATTAAGAAATTTATAACTTGCAAAAAGTTATGAATTTGGAAGCAAGTAATCCTTTAAATGACAAACCGGAGGTTCTTCTATCACGATCTTATCTTTTATTCTAAACATGATATCTGAAAACCATTTTATCGAGGGATTTTGGTATTTTTCGTGTATTCCGGAAAACGAAACTCGCCCCGTGTGAAATACGGTTATGGTATCGTATTTTCTAGATAGTTTACGCGCATTTTGCGTCTTCGAAATTAACTCATGAAACTTATCATAGGGTATTTCCTTTTTTAAATCTATAACATTATTTTCCCTACTTATATCAAGCTCATAAACCGGCGTATCATCGATGGATTCTACAGGCAACATAAATTTTCCTCCTATAGAACCTCCTATGGATGGTAAAAGGTTATATTGTTTGTTGTCAAAGAAATAGTTTCTCAGTTTTTCTTTGTCAACGGAAAACCCTAAATTAATATGAACGTTTCTCATGACGGAAACCAAGTAAATCTTTAGTCTATCGAGTAAAATACATGACGGGGTTTCCTTGAGTACGTCCCATAAAAAGACTAAACTTTTTATGCAATGATCGTAAGACTTACATCCAGTAAGTTGTATTATCCCGTTTTTAAAAAGTTTTAAGTTGACCTTTTTCCCATCGAAGAAAAAGAAAATACAACTTAAAAAATTTTTCGGATTGTTTTTTACCTTTTTATTACTTTTTTCTCCTACTTCTTTTTGTCCGTAAGACATACGTATTAATTCAGGCGTCCGAATGATCTCATCGAACAACTTTTCTAAGTTAAGGTCATCTATGTTCGTGTAAGCCATAAATACTTGGGTAGAAACTTTTTCGTTCATTTTTTTAAAAAAAGAAAAAAAAAATTAGTTATCGTACAAAAATTCTTTTTTTTCAATTTTTTTTATTTAACAAAGTTAAATAAAAAAATTGATTTAAGTAAGAATTTTTTTCGTATAAAAAGCGTATAATGGAGAAAAATTATACAGAGTTTAAAGACTTCGATATAAATAATTTAAGAATTTGCGATGGCGCAATAAATACGACTTACAATTATCAATCAATAGGGATCTTATACGAATATCCGGATGGAAAAACGAGAGGTTTACAATTACGTTCAGGCCCCTTATTTACGTATGGAATACAAGCTTATACGAATAATTCGAAAGATTACTTTATGAGTATTTTATCTTTTTATGACAAAGAAAATCCGACATCGAAAGAAACTGGATTTAAAAAAGTATTAGATGACATTTCGGACTTTTTACAAAAAGAAGCGCCTAAAAAATGTGTAAAAGATAAAAATAGTAAAAATAAGAATTTTAATTATTTAGAAATTGTTAACGGAGATATTTTTTACCCGAAACTAAAACAAACTCAAAAATACGACGAATGTAAAAATCATGTACAAAACGTTTTATTTACTAGATTTTTCAAAAAAGGTAATGATAACAAACTCGTAAAAAAAGACCCTCTTTCTTTCGAAAAGATAAGATGTAAAGTAATCGTCTATATGGATATAACGGATATTTTTATTAATTATACTATGATTAAAATACGTACTAGTGTTTCTGAAGTTCTTATTATTAAGAAGAATGTTCCTCAACCTATAAGAATGAGTATGGACCAATTTACCCCTTCCTCGGAATTAACATTTGGTTCCAAAGATGAAAACGAAACCAAAGATGATTAAGAATGTAAAAAATAAATTTATAACTCTTTAAAAGTTATAAATTTTTTATAAATCTAGTTCTATAAGTATCGTCAAATAAGCATTTTTTACATTAAAATTGTCAGTCTTCGTTAAAAAGTTTATGACGTCGCACTGCTTTATTTCTAAAGGTTGAGGAAAAACTACGCAACTACAACCTTTTCCCGTTTCTTTTATTAAGGAGTAGTTGGTTTTTTCGTCGCCGTTTACGACTATGTTAATTTTTACCTCTTCTTCTAAAAACTTATTTCCTTTTAAAACCATTAAAGAACCTCGTATAATTCTACCCGGAGCTAACATGCAATAACCCCCTAATCCGTGCGATCTTCCGCTGCTACCATTACCGAAAGAAAACTCGTAATTTCTGCTTAATAAACTTCCTTGTTCCTCGGCATGCACGCTTATTATAGGTTTATTTATCGTTTTCTGAGGATCTAACAACTGCGAGTTAATAAAATCCCACGTCACAGGTTCATGCCAATCGATAGGTGTGGGCAAGTTTTTAATTCTATTTCCTCGCATATTTATGGTTCCAGGCGCAAAAACGCCATCCTGGTATCTCTTAAATCCCCCCGCGTTGGATGCAACGACGTTATCTACGTAAAACTTACTTGCAGCCTGGTGATCATCTAAAGGTGTTCCGAGGTTGTTAATTCTTTGATTACCCATAGAAACGTCATCAGACGCTATATAACCTCCGGGACCGTAAACGAAAGCTTGATTAGCGGAATCCACGTAATTCTTTGTTGCAACGTCTTGCGGTTCTGCGGGGTTTAAAAGATTCGTTAACGGGTAACCTCGCATATCTATATTCGCGATGGCCGAAAAACTACCATCGTGTTGTTGAACTATCGCTCTACCGTTATCATCCACGTATGTTTTAGTAGCGGCTTCACTCAATTCCGTAGGATCGTCTAAGTTTTTTATCTTATTAAATCCCATATTTAAATATCCTAACATATGATAACCCCCATTTTCAAGCAATAACCCCGCGTTGGAATCGACATAATCCTTAGTCTCGATGTCTTGCGGATTCGCTGGGTTACTAACCCGCGTTAAGGTATTGCCATTCATATTTATAGAACCGGTAACTTCCGTCGTTCCGTCTTTACGCAAAAAATTATTATTTATATAAGTCAACGACGCTCCATCGCTACTCGATTTAACATCGTCCATTCTTCCGAATTTATCGACCGGCATTTTTAATATTAAAAAAGTTTATTTAAAACTCATTGAAATTTATTTCCCGAGGTTAGCTCTTTAAGAACGTACAAACATAAATGACCGCAAAATACTTGATCGGCTCGTTGTAATTGATCCGTATTGTAAAATATCGGATTTACCAGATATCTTTCTAGTTCGAGAGGCGGTCGTATACCGTAACTGTCGAAATAAATTTTTAGTTTACCGTCTTTATACCAAGCGACCCAATGCGTGTCGGGTCCGCTCATGTCATCTAGGTTTAATATGCCACATTCCTTTTTTCTACACTTTCTCGGTAAAGCGTTTTGTAAAAATATCCCCCTAAAAGAAAGAATTTTTAATTTTTTCACGGCATCTTCTAGTTCGAAGTTGCTCAACGGTTTGTTCGGTAAAATTACGTTTTTAATCACGATATCCGACATTTTATTATACTTAAATATTTTTAATGTCCTCGTTGTCTACCCAAGAATTAAACTCGTCGGAATACCCTTTCCATTTTACCAAAGATTTCTTTTTTCCTTTTTTAATAACCTTTTCTATCCTAAACAACTCCTGACCAGTTTTTTGTAGTTTGGGTTCGTAAAAAGTGCCTCGTACTTCTTCTCCGTTAAGATCCTCAATTTTGTACGTTACGGGTGACGTACGTTTTACTTCGGAAACCATAAAAACCTCTTCAGTCCATCTTGTGGTATATCTCTTTTCGAAGGTCTTTTTCTTTTTAGATATCCTTACTTTATCGCCTACGGAAAACTTAGGATCTATATCTCTTACCTCGTGGCCTTGGGGATAAAGAGTTTTCCAAACTTTGGCTTCATTAACCTTCTTACTAGCGTTTACTGGCATCATCTTAATAGAAGAATGTTTCGCGTTATTATATTCTTTAACGAGATCCGACAGCGCATTAATGTAAATGTTAGTGGAATTAGCGGAAAAATATTTCCACATTTTTTCTTTCATCGTTCTAATCCATCTTTCGACGACGCTAGATTTCTCCTCATTTTCGGTAGAATACAACTCTATCAGGTTTTTAACATCCTTGTTATAAAACTCTTTACCCTTATCAACCCACATTTTTTCCGGTTTTCTCTCTTTAAAAATAATCTTTAATGCTGCGGCGACAAATTTCCCAGTTTTGTCTTTTAACGGAATCAGCCAACTGTATTTAGAAAAGATATCGATGACGGCGAGAAGATATTTTATGCCCCGATTAAATTTAGAAAATGCCTGCTTGTCTACTAAATCGGCGGCCCATATCCTATCGATACCATTTACTAAGACTCTCCTTTTCTTAAATTTTCTTTTTACGGGTTTATGCAGCTCTTCCGCCAATGCTGTCATGTCGAACTTTTTTTTAGACGTCTTCGACGTCCGGGCCCCTGAAAGGGGTCTAATCCCCATTCCAAATTTTTTCTTCATTCCAATCATATTACTAACGACAAATCATTCCATTTTTCCCCTGATTGTCGGATTATAGATTCCCTTTAGCTCCGTTAACATATTAGTGTCACAAATAAAATTTCTGGTAGCCGTGTCATTATGTTTAAGATAGCAAATATCGTGATGGTAAGCCACTTTATCAACCCGGTTTATCGGTTTACTCCATTCTTTCGGCGTTAAATCGGGATTGAGTCTTTTATTTAGCTTAGTACCGGGTCCAGTAAAATTATGACCTGGGAGATGCATTTCAACTGGTAAGTTATTAATAAACTTATTTAGTATTGAACCGCCTTTTTTTTAATGAAATTCGTTTTAGTCGTTCCGCATACAACGCATTTTCCGCGCGCCATATTTCTTCCATTTTTACTAACGACGTAATTAACGTTACTAGTATCGGTGATTTTTCTACATTTAACGCAATACATCATTTTTTTATATAATTTAAACTTATTTAAACGTATATAAAAAATGGATGTCATAGATTTATCATGGAACGAAGTAGTATCGGATAGACTTAATAATCCTTTTTTGCCTAAAAGCATTACAGGACTAATCGTGGGTAAATCGGGATGCGGTAAGACGACGCTTTCACTAAACCTTTTGCTAAGACCGGGTTGGCTCGATTACGATAATTTATGCGTTTTTGGAAAAAGTCTTTTTCAACCCGAATATCGTATACTTAAAAAAGCTTTCGAAGTAAAACTACCGAAAGATAAAATTTTACAGTTGTTTAACGCGAACGATGAAGTACGGTATAAAAATGTTTCTCCCGAGGCTTTGATCGAGAAATGGATTGAAACCCTAGCGGTTAAATTGGATATTAAATGTAGTTTTTTCGAAACTGCCAAGGATGTGCCTGATCCGAGAGAGTTAAAATCGGAAAACAAAAATTTAATGATCTTCGACAATTTACTCTTAGAAAAGCAAAAGAAATGCGAGTGCTACTATATTCGCCGAAGACATAGAAACGTTGATTGCTTTTACCTTTCGCAAAACTATTTTAGGTTGCTGAGGCAAACTATTAGAGAAAACGCAAATTTTATCTGCCTTTTTCGTCAAGATCATAAAAACATTAATCATATTTATAGCGATCATGTCAGCGAAGATATGACCAAAGAAGAGTTTAGAAAATTTTGCTACGAGGTATGGGAAAAACCTTTTGGTTTCGTCGTTATCGATTTATCGAGTAAAAAAGACGAAGGAAAATATAGAGATGGTTTTGACAACTTTTATATACCTAATTCGATAGAGTAAAAAAAAATGAAGATAATAAAATTTAAAATAAATAATAATTGTAAAATGAGTTGTTTAAAAGCTAATTTTATGAAACATAAACTTTCGTACCATTCAGGAGGTCAAACTCCAAGTGAGTATATAGAGCGGTATGAACATTTAGTGGAAAATGTTATCCCGAAAATACTCGAATCTTATACAGCGAGAAATTTAGATAAAGGAATTCAACATGTGCTCAGACTAAAAAGTAAGTTTCTTTCTTTTGCTAGAGGATGTGGCGAGGATGAAAAAAAATTATGCGTTCTTTTTATAAAAAACCATCTTTACAAATTATTACGTGATGCGAGTAACCACGCAAAGATTTTCGAAACTGAAAAGGAGGATAAGGCGAATAAGAAGCACATAGGCCTCATAAACAAAATGCTGGAATGTACGCTCGAAATAGACAAAATACATTTTTTATTTAATAAAGACTTTAAACCAAAAACGAAACACTCATTAAAACTCCTTACCATGAAAGGACTACTGTAAAATAGTTTTAAAAAAATTGAAGATAATAAAATTTAAAAAAAATAATAATTGTAAAAATGGCACACGGAGATATTAGAATTGATTTTAAAACTTCTCTTCCATTATTCGATTATAGATTAAATGGTTTAACAGTAAATCGTGTCATGCTTCTTGCTAGAGATTTAGTGGAAAATAAATTACCAGTAAAGCTCGAACGTTGCCCGGCAATCGTTTTTAAAAAAGCCATTGACATTTTCGCTACAAAAAAAGAGTTTCGGTCTTTTGCTGAAGAAACTGAAATTAGTGGAAAAGAAGCATGCGTTGCTTTTATAAAAAAACGTGTTCCCGAATCATTGCATAATGCGAGTAGGTGGGCAAAGATTTTCGAAACTGAAGAGGAAGATAGAACGAATAAAAAACATAGAAAACATAAAAGAAATGTTGCCGTATTTAAATGAAATAATAAAAATAAGTTTACTTTTTGAGCAAAATGAAAGCCAATCTATCGTTAAAACTAACCCAGGACTTTTAAGGGCTAAGTTAAACCAGAGTTCTAGCAAGAAATTTTACAGTAAATATGCTAAGCTTAGTTAATATTAGTCCTTTTTTTTTTTTAAATATATCTTTTTTACGAAAGATATATTTTTAAAAAAAATTTTTTTACTATAAAAAATGGAAGATCTTTTAAAACAAATAGTCGAAAATACGCGTCAAAAAATGTCTTTTCAAATTATAGTAAGCGGCAACGAGACGCGCTTTACAACGAGGTTTAATCCCCCAATTCGACTGGAATACGATAGAAAATACGAAATAGCTTTAGTAAACCTCGAAACGTATTACTCTTTTCCAAACATTGATGCGACAAACAGCTTGTTTATTTATTCTCTGGACAATGGCGTTTCTTGGTTTAAAATAGAAATACCGGAAGGACGTTACGACCTCTCAGACATTAATGATACCATTCACCAGGAAATGAGGAAAAATGGTCACGTCGATTTAATTAACGACGAATATCCTATTCACATTTCTGCGAACACAAATATGCTAAAATCTATTCTTACTCTCGAAGATGGTTATCGAGTAGATTTTAATCATCCAAACTCCATTTCTAAAGTATTAGGTTTTACTCGCGCGAAATACGAAACTGGATTTCACGAGTCTGAGAATGTAGTAAACATTCTCAGTATAAATTCCGTACTCGTTAGCGTCAATATTATTTTGGGAAGCTATGTTAGCGGATTAATGCAAAACACAATTTACTCTTTTTTTCCCAATGTCACGCCCGGATACAAGATAATCGAGACGCCGCATAATTTAGTATATTTACTGATAACGCTGCGCGATATACATGATATGGAAGTAGAAATTACGGATCAAAATGGAACTTTACTAAATCTAAGAGGCGAAAATATAATGATTAGGTTTCATATTAGAGAGGCATAAAAAAATAAAAAACGTATATAAAATGGCGAGTTACATGAGTATTAAAGTTTATATAACAGAGGGGCAAAAGCAAAAACTTCTATCCGCTATTAAAAAAAGAGGTTGCGAAACGAGTATTCGTTTATCGCATAAGGACTTAAACGGCAATGATGTTTTAGCTGTTACCCAGTCGCAAGCGAGAAAAATAGCCAAAGCCTTCGAAAAAGGTAAAGGCGTAACAATTAGAATGTCCACTAAACAACTTAAACACAACACGAAAATAGAGGGAGGTTTTCTCGGAATGCTAGCCAGTTTAGCCGCGAGCGCTTTGCCGGCGATAGCCAGAACCATTTTGCCGGCATTAGGCGTTGGCGCTCTTTCGGGACTAGCGTCATCGGGCGTACAAAAAGCGATGGGTTCGGGTCTTTACCTTAAAAAAGGAGGTTGCGTTTGCCAGGTAGAAACTGACGGAAAAGGTCTTTATTTAAGTCCTTATAAAGGCAAAGGATTAGGATCAGTTGGTAACGGTTTATATTTAAAACGGAATGGAAAGCTTTACGACAGAAAAGGTCTTATTCTTGGGCCCAATAGTCCTTTTGCTAATATTCCCATTTTAGGAGCTATTTTATGAGTTAATTACTTTACGTTAATAAAACTCAATCATGTTTATCGTATTTGAAGGTTGTGACAAAACTGGTAAAACTACTCAAAGTAAAAATCTTTTTGAAGCGTTGAAAACGGATAATGTAGGACTTATCACGTTTCCTGATAGAAATACCGAGATAGGTAAATTTATCGATAATTATTTAAAAAATAACTACGGACCGGGAAAATCTATTAATCCTAGAGTATCGCACTTACTTTTTTCCGCAAATAGATGGGAATTTTACGATACTTTTAATCATATGGTAAATAATAAAAAAATGGTTCTTATTTCGGACCTATATTACTTATCCGGAGTTGTTTACACAAAAACGTTAGATAATACTATTCCTATCGAATGGTTAGAAAATGTAGATGCGGGATTACCGGAACCCGATTTGATTTTATATCTGTATAGCGTTAGACCCGAACATTACAATTTTAGACTAAAAATGTCTAAAGAAATATACGAAACCGAAAAATTTCAAAGAGAAGCGAAAAAAAATTACGAAGATATATATTTATCTAAAAGAGATAATTGGATACCTATAGATACATTGAGACTGAAATCAGAAGTATTTAAAGAAATACTCGATAAAGTAAAACGTTTTATCGAGGAAAAAAATAATTAATATATTACTTCATTTTACCGAGTAATATATTAATTAAAAAAAAGATGAATGTTCACAAATTTAGCGTAAAACCGAAAATTTCTCGAGCGAAAACGATCCATTGGAGACTCGCTCCTAATTTAAAACATCCTCCGATAAAAGAAAATCCACTAACTTGGAAAATCTTTACCCAAAAAGAAATTACGTTAGATCCGGGGCAAGTACTTCCGATGCAATTAGGTTTAGGTTTCGCGTCGACTAAAGGCGTAGTTTTAACCTCATTATCGTATTCTCTAAGATTTAAAAACTGCAGTTTACAAAATGAGATTAGTCTCGAAGATGCCGAGGATATTTTAGTTACTATGACTAACAATTCGAAGGACTCGGTAAAAATAAAAGAAAACGAGTTTTTATGCTGCGTTTATTATCATCTTTAAAAAATATCATGCTAATAAAAAATGACTGAGATGCAAGAGATTAAATATCCTATATTACCCACGGCTCCTCCGGTTGATGAGGGACAGGGTTATCGTTGCAGAAAATTAACGAGATACAAAACTTTTTAGAAGGCGAGGTGGCGAAAAGAGAAGCTGTAAGTAAAAAATATTTTGGAGCCGCAAGAATAGTAGACAACGTTGACACCGTTTTAGTTACGGTTACTTTAGCCGCGTGGGCTGGGGGTATTAGTTTGTTATCGACGGTAGTCGCGTTACCCGTGGTAATAGTGATAGAAAGTGTTGCGGCTGTTACCGGTTTGTTAAGTTTAATGAGGAAATACGCCATTCGAAATTCGACGGCTAAAGCCGAAAAACACGAGAAAATTAAAACCATCGCTGATACTAAATCAAATACTATATACTCGCACATCTCGAAAGCTTTATCGGATAATAGAGTCACGGACGAAGAGTTCCAACTGATTATGGAGGAATTAGAGAAATATAAGAAGATGAAGGAAGAAATTAGGTCTAAATCCAAGAAAAAGATTACGAGCGAAACAGAAGCTTCGTTAATAGAAAGAGGGAGAAGAGAACAGCGTGAGTCCTTTTGGAGGTTGGTTGAAAAACATCATGGCGGGCCGTTGGAATAAAATTAAATTTTCGTGTAGTTTTAGTCGCAAAACGGGTTGAAAAACTACGTTAAAAACTGTAATAAAAACTGCGTTAAAAAATGTAATAAAAACTGTAATAAAAACTGCATTAAAAACTGTAATAAAAACTGTAATAAAAACTGTGTTAAAAACTGTGTTTAAAAAAATAATCCTAATAAAAAATGTCTTTTTTAAAAATCGCTGATCCGATAAAAAGGGAACAAACTGTAAAAGAATTTCTCGCAATAAAAAAGAATATTCGTGCTAACGAATTAGCGGAGAAAACGGGAAAAATAGAATTACAAACGGATCTTTCAGAGTTTTTTAAGCCCGTTACAGAAACGCAAAAAACTACCGCGAGGGAGATTACGAAAGGTCTTGAGCCTATTAGAACGGGTATCGAAGAATTGCCTCAAAGGTTGCCATGAGAAAAAAGACCATTTTTGAAGCCTCTTACTATTTTAGGAAGACCTTATACTCCTCCTCCTCCTTATAGCTCGCCAATACCATCAACATCAAAAGAGGGGCCGCAAGAGCAAATAGGGGAAGTTTTTCCTGACTCTGATACCAAATTTGCTGTTTATGAAAAAGGCGGTGAGTTTTTTATTGGCAATAAAATAGTTGAGGATGTTAAAGACGCGGACGGTAATCTATATATTATTATTGGTGAGCTGGATAAAACGAGTTATTTACTAACACCTGGGTTGAATGAACTTCTCACACTTAAAGATCCCAACATAGAAGATATTCCTGCTAATGATATTTCAACGTATATTAAAATCTTAGTTGACACTAACGCTATGTACGCTAACGATGATCCAAAAAGTGATAAATTAAAATCTGTAAACAACCCCAAATTAGAAGAAAAATTTAATTTAATTATTAAACCTGCATGGTCTAGGATGCGAGGAAAGAAAAAAAGGGAGGCGAAAAAAGGTTCTGGCGTTAAAAAAGTTGTTATCCCCAGTGACCCTAATGCATTACTAGAAAAATTCGACTTACTTATGGCTAGTAAAACGGCGGGTAATATGGGCGTGAGAAACGAACTTGTTAGCGTGTGCGATGAATTAAAAAGGCAAGGCGTTTTCGATAGTAATACCTATAAAAAAATAATGTCCTTATTATAAAAATATGATCGTCTATAAGAAACGAGGATTTGTAAGAAGAAATAGATACAGGGGAGCCGGAATTTTTGACAGCTTAGCCAACTTTCTCGCGAGACTTTTTAGTAGTAGCGCGGCTAAACAAATCGTGTCCTTCGCCATTGATGTGGGAAAGAGTGTCGCTAAGGAAGGGGCGAAAAAAGCTTTAGAGGCTGGAAAAAGCGCCGCTATAGATGCAGGAAAAAAGTTAGGCGAAAAAGCTTTAACGCCGAAATCTAAGAAAATTTTGAAAAAGTATAACGCTATACCCGCGACAACGCCCGTGATTTTGCAAAACGTGAATGCTTTAATAGCTGGAAGTGGTAACGATCTGATCGCTATACACGAATTAGTTAAAAAATTAAATAGTGGGGCGGGTATTAAAACGACGTAAAAAATATTATAATAATTTAAGATTATTATAATATAATAAAAAATGAGCATTTTAGACATTACTGAAATGGGTTTTAACGACGATAGTATCAAAGAGTACGAATACTTCGAGTATCTACCGATTGTGGGTGCCGTTAACAATCTTAACAATAACGGAGGACTTATTACTATTAACATCGAAACTCAAGATATTTTTATGCACCCTAGCGAAAGCTATTTACTTATACAAGGCGAATTAATAAAAAATGATGGCACAAGATACGCAAATGCTGATAACGTTGCTTTAACGAACAACGGTCTAATGTATCTTTTTGATAATATTAGGTATGAACTTTCAGGAAGAGAGATTGAATGAATAAATCATCCAGGGTGGGCCACCACAATGCTCGGATTATTAAAATATGATGATGATTTTTCTAAATCGCGGGGGTTGAACCAATTGTGGTATAAAGATACGGCAGTCCTGGTAGCCGATAATACAGGCTTTGGAGTTAGACAATCACTCATTATTCAAAAGCCTAATAACAATGGTACATTTGGTTTTAGTGTACCGTTAAAACATATTTTCGGTTTTTGCAAAGATTATGATAAAGTCTTATACGGAATGAAGCAAACTCTTTACCTTTCAAGTACTGGTGATAATGACGCTATTTTTAGAGAAAACGCTGCTGATGTTGGTAAAGTTATATTGTCTAAAATAACGTGGTATATGCCGCACGTGTTACCCACGGATAAGTATAAAATGGAACTTTATAAACACATCCAGAATAAAGAAAGTTTTCCGGTTAATTATAGAATGATACAATGCGATACTGCCGAAGTTCCTCAAAATACAAGATCATTTACTTGGAGACTCGCCGTTAAAACATCGCCAGAGTTTCCGCGTTACATTATTATCGGTTTCCAGCATAACAAACAAAACCAACAAATACAAAATCCGGCTTTATTCAACCACGTTCAAGTTACGAATATTCACGTTACGTTAAATTCTTTTTAATAACCTAGAGCCGACTACTCAATATCGTTTCCCGATCAACAATTTAGTAGAGCGTATGGCGATGCCGCTAAGTTTAGATCTAAGTTTTTTCTCATGGATGATTTAGCTTCAAATCCTAACTTTACCCCGTTAGAGTACAAAGATCTGTATCCTTTGTTTTTGTTCGATGTTAGCAAACAGAGTGAAAGGATAAAATATTCCGTAACCGATATTCATGTTAAGGCAAATTTTGGTGTTAAACACGCGATTTTTGCTCGATTTATAAAGCGAGCAAATTTATCGGGGGCAGTCCTCAAACAGTTTGTAATTGGAATGGCAGAGTTTGGAAAGATAAATATAAAATAACTATAACCTAATTTTCTTATGAATAAATCGTAATAAAATTGATTACCAAAATAAATATTTTTTTATTATAATATAAAGAATGTCGCGTTTTATTTCGAATTTATTTTCGACGGCGAGACAGGCCGCATCTAGAACCTACTCCGCGTTTGTCCCAGAACCTATACAGAGAAGAATAACTAATTTCAATAATTGGCTCGTCAATAATGTAGATTCCATGGACATACCGCAAGTACTGGATGACTTTAGATTGCACGTGAGAAGATCCATAGTACCAGCTACGCCGGGCGTTAGAGCCCCGACTCAGTCAAGAATTAGATTGCGTACTAGACCTTCTGCCCAGGTACCCTTAGTACCGCGGGCTCCTCCTATTAGGGAACGGTTTAATATTAGATTAAAACAATCCGCGTTTCCAGATTATATTAGAGTGTATAAAATAGACGGAAAAAGGGGTTATTTGCCGGATGAATTTTTTAACGAAACAGAAGAGTCTATTCGAGGCGTTCTTAGAAGTAACCTACGAAAAAAGGTAAAACTAGTTCTTAGAAATAGATATTATTATATAACGGACCCCGATAAGGAAGAAAACGAATTTGCTTTTCACTCGAATCACCATTTAAACTTAAATGGGGAAGAAGGAAATGATATATTACAAGATATGTGGGACGAAATTACGGCAAAAATGGAAAAGTTTGAACGACGAGGCAGCAGCTGGGTTTTTGTAGCTATAACGACGTTAGAACTGCACACAGTCGGTTACGATCCTTTGGGGGCTAATGAATGGTTAGATTTGCCGGATTGGATTAAAAATAAAAAGGCCGTTATTAATATAAAAAATAAGGATAATAAATGTTTTTTATGGTGCATCTTAAGGCATCTTTATCCTAAAGACAATCACGCAGAGAGAATTGATAGGGATTTACGATCGAGGGAACGCAGTTTAAACATGGATGAGATCGAATACCCCGTCTCGATTAAAGACATAAATAAGTTCGAGAAACAAAATCCGGAAATTAGCGTCAATGTTTTTAGTTACGAAAATAAAAAAATTTATTCTCTTAGGAACGCGAGCGTCGAAAAAAGTAATCACTTGGACCTGTTATATATTACGGACGGGAAAAAAACGCATTATGCTCTGATAAAAGATTTTAATCGGTTACTGAGAAGTCAGGTAACAAGTCATCATAGCGGAGATATTAAATTTTGTAAGTGGTGTTTAAATCATTTTGGAAGCGAAAAACTTTTAAAAAAGCACCTAGAATTCTGTATCAAACACAAGATTGCGTCAGTAGCGATGCCGGAAAAAGGTACTCTGATAAGTTTTAAAAACCATTATAGGAAACTACCGGTTCCTTTTGTTGTGTACGCCGATTTGGAGAGTATTTTGGAACCTATACATATGTGCGGATTAAACCCGAAAAATAGTTTTACTATGCAACAACATCATCATGTTCCTTGTAGTTTTTACTATCTCATAAAATGTTTCGAGGATAATGTTTGCCGGCCTATTACGAGAAGTTATGTCAGAAAAGACGCGGGGGAAAAGTTTATAGAACGGCTAATATCAGACACGCGAGAAATTTACCGAAAGTACTACCGCGATAAAAAGCCTATTATCATGACTGAGGAAGAAGAAGCGGATTACGAAAATCAAACGCATTGTTGGTTTTGCGGTAAAGAATTTAATAATGATAAAGTAAGAGATCATTGCCATTTTACGGGTAAATATAGGGGTGCCGCACATAATTCGTGTAACTTAGAAGCAAAAACGCCAAACTTTATCCCCGTGTATTTTCATAATCTTAGTGGTTATGACGCTCACCTTTTTATTAAAAGTCTCGGTAAACATTTCGGTAAAATTAATTGCATCCCGAATAACGAGGAAAAATACATTAGCTTTAGTAAGGATATTGTTGTTGACGAGATAAAAGAAGAAGATAAGAAAAAAACGATATGGCATAAACTTAGATTTATCAACACCTTTAAGTTTATGAGTACGAGTTTAGATAATCTTTCAAGCAATTTAAATGAAGACCAAATAAAAATTTTATCGCAATTTTTTATGAAAGAAGAGCTGCCATTAGTTAGAAAAAAAGGAGTTTTTCCCTACGAATACTTAGACTCTTTTAAAAGGCTTAGAGAAACGCAGTTACCGCCTAAGGAAGCATTTTACTCCGGTTTAAACGAGAAACATATTACCGATGAGGACTACGCTCACGCGAAAAATGTTTGGGAAACTTTTAACGCGAGCACGCTAGAAGATTACTTAAAATTATACAACAAAACGGACGTATTACTTTTAGCCGATGTTTACGAAAACTTTAGAAACGTTTGCCGAAAAAACTATGACTTAGACTCTAGTTGGTATTATACCGCTCCCGGTTTAGCTTGGGACGCCGCGTTAAAGGTAACCGAGGTAAAGTTAGAACTTTTATCGGAATACGACACGCTTTTAATGGTAGAACATGGACTAAGAGGCGGAGTTAGTATGTGTACAACGAGACACTCGAAAGCGAATAATAAATACATGGGGGATCAATATGTGACGAACGAACCTTCGAAGTATTTAATGTACGTAGATGCAAACAGTCTTTATTCCGGAGCAATGAGCGAGCCTTTGCCCACGCACGATTTTAAATGGATGACGGAAAACGAATTAAAAAATTGGGAAAAATATTGCGGTAAAAAAGGTGAAGGTTGTATCTTAGAGGTAGAATTGGAATACCCTAAAACATTACACGATTTTCACAACGACTTTCCTTTAGCGCCGGAACATTTAAAGGTAAGAAAGGTAGAAAAATTAATTCCCAATTTATACGATAAAGAAAAATACGTTATGCATTATCGGGCTTTGAAAACATATATTGACTCGGGTCTTAAATTAAAAAACGTTACCCGCGAATTTAAATTTAAAGAAAGTAATTGGTTAAAAACTTACATCGATCTTAACAACGGTTTAAGAACTAAAGCCGAAAATGTCTTCGAAAAAGATTTTTTTAAGTTGATGAATAATTCCGTTTTTGGTAAGACGATGGAAAATATAAGAAACAGAGTAGATATAAGATTAGTTTCTCCCAATGAATTTTATCTTTATAAAAAGCAGGTAGCAAAACCGAATTACGATCATACGACTATATTCAACGAAAATTTAGTAGCTTTACACATGAAGAAGACCAAAATAAAATATAACAAGCCCGTTTACTTGGGTATGAGCATTTTAGATATTAGTAAAACGCATATGTATGACACTTATTATAATTATTTTAAGAAAAAGTATAACGATAAAGTTAAATTATGTTATACGGATACCGATAGTTTTATACTCGAAATAGAAACGTATGACCTTTACCAAGATATTCGGACATACCTAAAATATTTGACACAAGTAACTATCCGACCGATCATCCGTGTTATTATAGCGGGAACAAAAAAGTAATAGGAAAGTTTAAAGACGAATTGGGAGGTAAAATTATGACGGAATTTGTAGGATTAAAAGCGAAAATGTACGCTTATAAAACCTCGGATAATAAGGAGGATAAAAGATGCAAGGGGATTAAAAAGTCGGTCGTCAAAAACGAATTACATTTCGCGAATTACAAAGATTGTTTATTCACGAAAAAAGATCAGTAGAGGCAAATGTGCGTACTAAGAAGTCGCGGACACGAAATGTATACGGAAAAGATAAACAAAATAGCGTTAAGTCACAACGATGATAAAAGAGTTATATTAAAAGATAGTATAAATACGTTATCTTTGGGGCATTATAAGTTGGACGAAAATTTATAACTTATAAAAAAGTTATTAATTTATTAAAAGATCCTCGCTATGCCGCATTTTAGTCTGCAATAAGGGCACCTAAACATGGGCGCATTTTTATTCCGACTATCATCAAAACAACTCCAGCACACGACCATATGCCTGCAATTAAAGAATAGTACATTCGGTTCTTCTTCGTAACAAATTACGCATTCTTTTTCTTTAAAAACTATACCGGAGTGAATTATTTCAGTTGTTGAGGTCGGTCCCGATGCTACCGTAATTTCTTCGGTATTTTTGTACTTCACCTACTTCAATTTCGAAAGGATCTGATACCGTTGTCGTAACTTCTACTAGGGGTTCGTCATCGATCAGTTCTTCTTCCGACGATGAGGAGTCATCATCCAATTCTATAGGAGAACGGAACCAATTATTCGATTTATGAAACATACCCTCTTCCCACGAATGAGGAAAATCTGCCGAATTAAAAAAGACAGGACGCATAACAAGATTTACGAAAAGCGTTTCTTTTTTATCCCAGTCATAAACGCTAGCTCATTATTATATGACCATAACACATTGTAGGTTCGTAGATTATTTAAATCTTCCGTAATAAAAATATCTCTCGAGCCTTTCAATATTAACGTCATGCGGGTTAATATATTTCTGTAAATATAATCTATCTTACTATATTGGTAGTAAATAACCGGTTTTAATCTTTGCATCGATAAGAAATAGTTCTCGTCCATGCATGGTGGTAATGCTATTATATTCGGATATCGATATTTTACTTTGCCAAAATAAATTTTATCTTCTTGTACTTTAGTTAAATACGAAATAAAGTTGATATTTAAATTATTCATCTTTTTTATATGGGACATTTTTTTTTCCCTACATTTTGATAAATAATGAATTTAAATCGAAAAAAAAAATTTTTTTTTTTTTTTTTTTTTTTTTTTTTTTAAATGGATTATCGCGAATTAGAAGCAGAACGTACAAAATCGTTTTATAACGATAAAATTTCGGAAAATAATGATCGTAATAAAGCGTTAAAAGAGGTAAGTAAGTCTTTACGATTGATTATTTACGAAAATTATATTAATCGTAATAACGAAAAATGTAAACAATCTATAATTAATGCTAGAAAAAGAAGTAATATTTATAAGAAATTAAGTAAACTAAAAAAAGAAAACAAACTTTTAGAAGAAAATAAAAAGCGACTATTAACTTTTTTACGCATTTAAAAAAACATATTTTAAATAAAATATATATTTATAATTTGCGTTTTATTTGACACTTTGTATTGCATAAGGGGCAACTTTCTAAATTACCCGCCTTATCACAATCCTCGCATGCAACTATATGCCCGCAATTACAAAAATTACGTTCGGTTTTGCGTCTTTGCGAATGACGCATTCTTCTTCTAGAAATGTCGAGTTTCCATTTTTACATATTGACTCTTCTCTTTCTTTTGGATATAGAGCTTCATGTTCCGTAACAAATCGTATGCAAGGAACAACTGGTCTACCCCCCGATTCCTCCATTATTGCGGTTGATTGCCATGCCATAGTCTTATCAAATAAATTAATATCTATGTCTCTTTCGTAGTTTTGTAAATAATCTTTATTCTCCGGTCTAATATGAAACCAGTATGGTCCTGTCATTTTAAGACCCGAGTCATCTCTACCGAGTGTAATAAACATACATATATCTTTACCACCATAACCGATTGTTTTCCTCTCCCTAAACCGGTAATAAATGGCGGACTTGGCGAGATATAAAGCATTCTCATAATCGTAGGTTGCAAGTTGTGGAAAAAATACTTTACTACCCTCTATGATAGGAGTACAAGCGATCTTGTTTTGTAAAACTTTAGTCAATTTATTCTTAATCTCCTCCATCTTTTTACGCTTTTATTCGAAAAAAAATTTTTATGAAAATCAATTTTATTTATTTATTTATTTATTTTTTTCTCTCTCTCGAAAGGTCGCGCGCGCGCGATTACGATCGGGAATTTATAACTTTCGCGAGTTATAAATTTTTCGGGGGACGCGCGAGGGGGGAGGTAGGAATTAGCGGGATCGGGAATTTTTTTTTTTATTTTATTTTTTAAAAAAATTTTTTTTTTTTGCAAAAATGGATGGACATTCTGACCGAATAATGGATGAGCATTCTGGGACAAATATTATGGATGTACATTCTGGGACAAATATCGGTCGGCGAGCGAAAGGCCTAGAAGGTACATTTTCTCATCTACTATAAAATACAATCTAAATAGACAAAAATTAACGAGTAAAGGGTTACCCATTTGTACTTGCTGATTTCTAATTTAGGACAAGTACATGTTTCGGCCCTGGTTAGCCTGCACGGACTGCGCAGGCTGGCCTGGGTAGATACCTTTCGCAGATGCATTAAGCCCCCTTTTACAGCGCATGACTGATATTTATCTGTATTTTAGTGGGAGTTTATTTTTTATGCAAAAAACTTTACATTGTTTTAGACACTCCATATAAAATCAAATTTTATATTCTTTATTTGATTTCTTTTTTGTTTCTTCATGGGCTAATGGTCAGAAGAGCCTATAAAATACCCTAGCCTAGTTACTGTCAACCAGTCTTGTTTTTTAAAAAACCTTAATTCCATTATTTTGTGATCCTGTGGAAAAGATTATTGTGGGAAAATAAGGATATTTAGGTAGACTTAAGAAGAATTTTTCCATTTCTCACGTTTCCTACTTTTTGAATGACAAATATCATCATTTAAACCATATTCTACATGCCAATACTTGAAATATCAATTTATAAAAGTCATTGTTGTTTGGTTAACTCTTTACCAAACAACAAAATTTTAGACTGGTCCAAATTGAAAGCATTTGCAGATGACAAAATAAATATTACCAGTGCTTAAAAATTGAAATATGCTTTGGAAGGGTAGAAAACATTGTTGGAATCGGAAAAATGCTGGTTATCAGCATTTTCTTCTTTTCCCACAATGTTTTCAAAAGGCTTCTTTCTCAGGGTCGTTAAAAGTCGGAATTGTGTTGTAAAGGGTTACGAAAAAATGAAACTTTTCCATTGTTGCCATGACGTCTACATAAGAGTTTGCATTGAAGTTTTGTGTATTTTGAAGGATTTTTAAACAATTTGACAGGAATATATCCCTTGTTTTACCCACCAAAATCGCTGAGAAAGGTTCTTCGCTAAACAGGATTGCTGCCAGAAATGTTCTTTGATCCTGCACAATTTTTTCTCTGCAGAACAAAGATTATGCCCAAAGTTGGATACTGATACACCCTCAAACAGCTTTT
This sequence comes from Tridacna gigas, assembly GCA_945859785.2. Classification (NCBI taxonomy): domain Eukaryota; kingdom Metazoa; phylum Mollusca; class Bivalvia; order Cardiida; family Cardiidae; genus Tridacna; species Tridacna gigas. The sequence goes on from OX244041.2 coordinate 28,328,869, forward strand.
CTACCGTAAGTTGTTCCCACAAAACTGATCTAACAGTTGGGCCCTGCGGCACAGAACAGGGGAAGGTGCATTATTTTACATAGCATTTCGTAAAACTATGATCAGTAGAGCGATATAGGGCCAAAATGGCCCTCTTGTTCATATAATTAGAACGTATACGTTGACATAGCATAAAAATCAAAAACAAAAATATAATTTTATTGCAAATATGCACTTGAAAACAAGTTTTTATATCTATATATATGTCTGGGGTTTCCCTATGGGGGAAAACTCTTACCCTTCAAATTTGCCTGCCAGGTCTCCGAGTGCGAAAACTTCTGAATAGGAATTGAGTATCAACCCGACCTCTTAGTCCAAAGTTCAACTAAGGATACGTTTGAAAATGACTACATGAATGTTTAGGGAGAATCTTTGTTGTTTTCAAACTTTGTGCAAGCATTTTTCTCCAGGACTTCGGTCAGGTTAGATCACAATCGCAATAAACTGTTGGTTTTCGTGTTTGGTCGATGGAAGCCGAAATACAGACACAAAATGATCCGAATAATGCATGTACTAAAGGCATCATTGGTAGAACCGCATCAGCAAAATCGTTTTCGCTCCGTATATGATCGCCGGGGCCGAATATCGGAATTAGGACGTCGGTGTTTTAATGTTCAAACCGCTCGATTTTATTCCCCATTTTTAACCTTTCACAGAACTTGCGAGATATTAACAGCATTTAGATGCAAATAACGCAAGTGAAACTAACTCACACCAACAGACTTAAATCGAATAGGTCGAAGATCCATCACATCCCCATCCATCCACGGAATTAATTTCTGTTCCGACCTTTTTTCCTGAAACAGCCCTCAAGTCAGGGACCGCATACACGAACCAAATTGCACCCCTAGTCAAATTCTAATTTTGGAAGGTAACACAAATTCTGATTTGCTGAACCACATGGGGAATCCATACTGTACCATTTGATTCAGCCAATCAGAAATTGCGTTACTTTGAACTTAAAAATCCTTCATTGTATGACTTCAGTAAATACGCAATTTAGGAATGGTTGGCGAGTAATACACCTGAGAGTAATCTAATGTAGATCACTCTGTGTCCCGCCGCAACATTTGTTGGGAATCCAGCGTCATTGAAGTCCTGTAAGTTGTAAGCTCGATTTCGATGAAAGAATTTCGGTATTTGGCAGGGTTTTTATCAGCATTTTAACCCTATGTAAACACTTGTGTTTTTATGCTTCTTTGCAATAATGTTTATAAGCATTTCTGTGTTCCCACAATGATTTATATCCTCCTTTGAAGACGAATACGGGTAAGTATGTTTGTCTTGATGACATCATAAACTAGGTAATTCGTTCCTATCAGAGGAAAGCGTGGACTTTATTCCGTATAATGTTCTCAAAGGTACACAGATTCAGGTAAGCGATGTAGGGCCATCATGACCCTCTTGGTTATTATGTGCTCAGTGAAAAGGAGGCTAAATGCATCTGCGAAAAGTATCGACCAAGGTCAGCCTGCGCAGTCCGCACAGGCTGACCTGTGCCAAAACTTTTCGCGATTTGTCAATCTTTTGTATGTCCAAGGACCGGTTTGCCTCATGATAAAGCGGGTTGTAAAAAAAAAGTGGCTATTATGGATCCATAATTATGTGCTTGATTGGTATCATGGATCACGGAGATGCATTAAGCCCCCTTTAGCCAGAGCATGACTCATATATTTCTACTCTCTTATTGCTTTTCTTGTTTTGTATTTAAAAAAAGAACGTATTTTAATGAAAATAAATGAACACGGGGCGGGAGGGGCGGGGGGTCCCCAATTGAAGTTTGTCATGCTTCATGCATTTTTGCACGTGAATTTTTTTACTTGTGTGTTTGGTATTTAAGTTTTAATAACATTCGTACATGAAGGCTTAAGTCCAAAGATTGCATTTTCTAAACTTGACATTTTTTTTTAATATTTTTTGAAGGATTTATTTTGATTTGGAGTTACATTAAGATTTTCTTTTTTTAAACAGAGGTGGGTGAATTTTCTGTGATTTTCGTAATGTATACGCAGCTTGTTTTCGCGTAATCACCAGCTCCAGTTACACACATTGCCATCACAAGAACATGTAATGACCTATCCTACAGATGTTTCTTCATCATTTGATTGTTTTATTCGATTTTTTTATGTAGTAAATCGTTCTTTTTGGCGATGCGTGATCTGATAGTCATATTTGAAGTTAAATCTTTACCAAACAAAAAAGATTTTAGACTCTTCCAAATTCAAAACTGTTGCAGAAGACAAATCAATAGTAGCTCTATAGATGAAATATGTCCTTGAAAGCGTAGAAAACATTGCGGGAAAAGGAGAAAATGCAGGTTACCAGTATTTTCTCCGTTTCCCACAATGTTTTCAGAAGGCTTCTTCATCAGGGTAGGGTAGTTAAAACTGGTCAGGGTAATTAAAACTCGTGATTGTGTAGCAAAGGGTTAAAGATTATCATTAAGGCCGTAGCGCCCATTACGTACAATACGCACATTAGGTATGTGCGTATATAAAAAATCTGCAACCAAGGTTGTAAATCACAGTATCATATACATGTGTAGTTTTTTCTCTAGATCCGCGTGCCTTTTCAAACTGAACAAAGGGAAATGATGCTCTGACGACTAGGGAATTCCTCTGTGCTTTACAATAAGTGCCACATCTGCTCCCTCCCCTATCGGCACTTCGTGCCTCACCGTGCGTGTTAATGTTTTGATCTTGGCTACGCCCATGTATCATCATCATCATCATCATCACCATCGCCACAATCCTAACTTTTTTGCGTACAAAGACAAGAGTAAACACATACATGGAAACATAAACTCGTCGTGGAAGAAAATGGTCCATCAGAACTTGCGAACTATCAGACATTATAGCTTGCGGGTCAACGGGGCTTGTGGCCCTTACAGATTCTGTGTTTGACTCCTTTTATTCTTGGGTTGCTATATCAAGCGAGTCCCAGTGCGTTTCTGCTGATAGTGTAGATTAAGATCAGGCTGCACACCTAGACATCCATTGTCCGATACAGTGATATTTTGTTTGGAATTGTCCCACATTTTTTTACGTCGTTTAAGGGTTAACTCATATCTTGCCGTTCGCGATCATATAGAATTGGGCCATGCTCTGTGAAAAGGGGGCTTAATGCATCTGCGAAAAATATCGACCTCGACCGAAATTTTTCGCAGTGGGTCAAGTTTCTGTATGTCAAAGGACCAGTCTTCCTTAATGATTCAGTCAGTTGTTAAAAAAGTGGCTATCATGGATCCATAATTATGTGATGGTTTGATGGGTATCATGCATTACGGAGATGCATAAAGCTCCCTTTTGCCAGAGCATGACTCAGATACACTGATCTTGCTCTACACTCTCCGCTGCTCTCTCAGTATTTCCAGCTACTTAACACTTATCCTACTGTATAACTTAATTGAAACGAAAAGTCGATGGTAAAAACCAGTATGTTGGGATTTCAAAGTTATGGGGGTTGGCGAAATATCTCCTTATCGGACAGTGTAGATCCAAGATCAGACTGCACGGTCCGCAAAAGGTCAGTGGGTCGCGCGCAGCAGCCTAGAGGTTAAATCCCTTCAGTACCAATATACGTGACGAAATCTATTTTTGTAATGAGGCACAATCAGGATATCAGTTAGCCCTTAGACTATTAAGCGCGACTAAGTGAACTTTTGCGGACAGTGTAGATCAAGATCAGACTGCATAGAACGTGCAGTCTGATTTTGGATCTACATTGTCCGATAAGGACTCATTTTTCTCCAAAAAACATCTTTGAAATAGATCTAGTTACATTCGGATTTTTATTTTCGGCTTGAAACTTTCATTTATTTAGCAAGATAAGGGTAAATAGACTAATAATATCACGCGTTGTTGCTTTTTCGGTCTGTAGATTCAAAATCCGACTGCAAGTATTCCGAATTCCATGGATAAATTTCACTCGACTTTTCTAGTTCACTTTTTTTTTTCCGAGAAAGAAGGTAGTTTTTAGCCTTAATTCTTATTCTGCAAGCTAAATAAAACTTTTCAACGATAGTCAAAACCCGAATAATGTTATTTCAAGCGTACTTTTTGGAGGACGATAATCTCCACAGACAGTGATCAAACTGCACGTTCTGTTCTGTCTGATCTTGATCTACATTGTCTGCAAAAGGTAAGCGAGTCACGCCTAGCAGCTTAAGGATTAAAACTCGTGTTCACTATGATTATCATAAGTTTGAAATAGTTATTGAAAAAAGTTCGGAAATGTTTTTTTTTTTTTTTTTTCGTTTCTTATGACGTAGGTTGTCATTAAATAGTTAATATTGACATCTAGCTAGTAAGTACTAGTGTGGCCGAATGGTTAAGTAGGATGACTTGGGCCAGAGCAACCCAGGATCGAGTACCACCTTGTGAGAGTGGGAATATTACTTGTATGGTCTATTTGTTAAAAAATTGCTTGGACGGTTACCTGGAAAAGTAACTGGGCTTCATCTCTAAGAAAGAGCAGGTGGGTAAGTTAGGAAAATGGAAGTGAAAAACAGAGGGGATTTTACTTTTTTTTATTACCAAGATTTTCGAACTTACAAAAAAAAAATACTTTATAAAATGTAGAAGGAAGGAAAAGTGTCTGCAACCGCAAATACCAGTGCCAAGGGAGACAATCCTCAATCCAGAAAAGAATTTTCAGTAATTATTCCCCTTGAAATTGATGTTTTTTTTTTTCAGTCGAATTGAGAAAGACTGTTCAAAGAAGGGAATGCAATGATGTGTACTTGCACACAACAAATGTGTACTTCTAGTAAACCTTAGACAGAATGTATATTCTTTGGCTTGAAAATGTGATTACAACTCAAAAGGCCCCAGAGTATTAGTACAAACTGGGTTCCAAGATACGGAGTGGGGGAATGCTCCGGGTCAGCCCCAATAGCATCCTTACCTAGAAATTCCACACACAGTATTGGAATCAAGTTTCAACAATGGGTTAATAACGCATAATTTGTGACAATTAGAAGCAACAAAGTGTTTACGCCGACTGTCCACCGTCTACTATCTAAGGAGCTTACAACACTGCTTATCACCAACCAATTTCATACTTCTTTTTTCCTTTCAGTCTTGAAAATAACTGTTTCTGTTTCATTAAGAAGAATTTGGAAAAAAAAAAAAACTATGTTCTCCCTTTTCAGAACAGAATCTTTTTCTTAAAATTTTGATAAAATTCTAGTTATAAAAGAATGAAGAATTCACAGATTATGAGACAAACTTTATTGGAAACTTTTCTAATTTTTTGACCTTAAGAATTGTTCATGGCTCTCAGAACTCTGTTACAAACTAAATACCTGATGTAGATGTATACATATACACTTTTACATGATTTTCTGTTTTCTTCTTGTCCCTATATCATTATTTCCCTAGCTGTGGTCTCTTACACCCCTGATTTTAATTTGCCTAACAATACTTTAAATTATTGTGGAAAATGGAGCTATTGCTTAGTTCCTCCTAGTATCACCCCCAGATTTTAATTTACCTAACAATACTTTAAATTATTGTGGAAAATGGAGCTACTGCTTAGTTCCTCCTAGTATCACAAACTGTAATTTTGTTCCAACAGTAACAATGCATGGCTTAACCCTTTACCACACAATTGCAATTTTAACGACCCAAGAAAGAACCCTCTTGAAAACATTTTGGGAAAAGGAGAAAATGCAGGTAACCAGCATTTTCTCCTTTTTCCACAATGTTTTCTACCCTATCAAAGACAAAATCCATCATTTGAGTCAAATTTAAATTGTCATCTGCAGATGCATTCAGTTTGGACAAGTCTGCATTTACCATACCAGCAAAATGTAGACTTGTTCAAATTCAGAGCATTGGCAGACGACAATTTAAATGTGACTCACATGATGGATTCTGTCTCTGATAAGGTAGAAGACATGGGTAAAAAAGAAAAAATGCTGGTTACCAGCATTTTCTCTTATTCCCACCATGTTTTCAAAATGCTTCTTCCTTAAGACTGTTAAAATTTGTGATCGTGTGCGAAAGGCTAAACAGTATTTGTGGTGAATGCAGGGTATTTGTTTGTTTGGTGCTCCAGATCATTTTCAAATCATATTGCTGAAGTCAGTGCATCTACCATGCTTTCCTGGTGTTTCTATTAGCCAGTACTTCTTACAACATGCTTTCCAAGTCAGGGGCTGCTTTCCAAAATAAACATCCACACAAAACAATGGGGTATGATATAGACTTGAATGTAATAATTTGGTCTTAATGTATATTTTTCAATTTATTATAATTATCATTTTAATTATTCTAAAACTTTAATTGGGGAAGGGGGGCTGGCCTTACTGATTTTACTTGAAATCAAATTTTAAACCTTTAGCACACAAAAGATTTTTCATCATACTGAAAGGTTTGCAGACAACTTAAGTGGTTGCTTGGCCATGAATAGGCCTGCAAAGTAATGAGTTAAAAGCAATATATAGTAATAGCCATGCTTTGGCAAAAGAGAGCTAAATGCATCTCTGTGATGCATGATACCAACCAAGTCATCATACTGTCAAGGATCCATAAGTCCATTTAGTCCATCAACCAACTAAATCATGAGGTAAACCGGTCATTGGACATGCAGGGAATTGACCAATAGCAAACAGTTTCCGCCCAGGTCAGCATGCGTGGACTGTGTAGGTTCAATACTTTTTGTAGATGCATTAAGCCCCCTTTTCACATGGCTCATTCAGGATAGCGTGTTCAGTGATTGAGTAAAATAAACATCACTAAAACAACAACCACTGATATTTACCTAACAGAGACCTAACCCTTCCTTATTTTAACCCTTTTATAGGATGACTAACCTATCTGGACTCTCTTTGAAAGTATTTGCAAACCCCAAAAAAGATAAGTTTCAAATGATATTAGTCTTTGAAAGAGTAGAAAACATCATGGGAAAGGAGAAAATGCTGGTTATCAGCATGTATCAATACATTTTTTTTTGACCTGATGATAAATTTCTACATATTTTTTAGCCATGCTCTGGCAAAAGGGGCTTAATGCATCTCCGTAATGCATGATACGAATCAAGCCATCACAAAATTATGTATCCATAACAGCCACTTTTTTAACAACTGATTGAATCACGAGGTAGACTGGTGCTTTGGCATACAGAAAATTTACCAATAGCAAAAAGTTTCGGCCCAGATCAGCCTCCTCGCACTGCTCAGGCTGACCTGGGTCAATACTTTTTGCAGATGCATTAAGCCCCCTTTTCACAGAGCATGACTCAATTACATGTATATTCATCTTTCTGCAATGAGTTGACTATGCTTGTGTTTCCTGGCTTTCTCATGCCAGTACTGATAAGTCAGTGAGTTGGCTGTACTCTTTACCACAAGACAGAATTTAGACTGGTCCAAATTGAAAGCAATTGCAGACAATTTCAACACTGCTCAAATGATGCAATTTTTCTTTGATAGGGTAGAAAACAATGAAGGGAAAGGAGAAAATGCTGTTTACCAGCATTTTCTCCTTTTCCCACAATGTTTCCAAAAGGCTTTTTCCTCAGGGTCGTTAAATGTCGATATTGTATGGTAAAGGGTTAAACAATTATTCATGAGGAAAAGTTTTTATTGTCTAATCATTAGCTATACACCAACTTTTTTTCCCTGACCATTCCCTTTTTTTTTTTCATATTTTTATTACAAAATGCTGAGATTTTTTCTGAGTTTCTTAATTTTTAGTAGAAGTGATGTTAAAAGTAATGACATATGGTATTATATTTAAAGTTAGGTCTCTCTGTTTAAAGTCAATCAGCTCTGATAGTAGTTCACACTGCATGTTATTTAGATTCCAAGTTTAATTTTAATTCATTCATTATTTAACCCTTTACCAAAGAATCTGGTCCTTTTAACAAACTTGAACACGAATGCTTTTGAAAACTTTGTGGAAAATGCTGGTAAAGGACATTTTCTCCATTTTCAACCATTCTTCTTCCTGTTCACATAACAAATTCCATATTTTGAGCCAGATTAAATATGTTGTCTGCAAGTATGTTCAATAAAGACAATTCTAAAGCTTTGTTCTTTGGTAAAGACTTAAATGATTTGCATAATTCTGTTGTTAAGTTAGAATTTAATACTAGTGAGTACCTGCAGAAAATTAAAATTATTACCAAGCTCTTAATTTTAAAATTTTACTGTGTACATTATCTTCAGTAAAGGTATTTGCCAAAAATGATCACATTCTAAAAACATACTGTTGGAAAAAAAAACCCAGCAAAAAGACCCTACTTGACCAATCAGCCTACATAAGGTATCGATTGATTTGTAATTTAGTTCAGACAGCCTAACAGAATCACTTATTTCTCAAGACAAAAAAAAAAGTGCCAAAAAGGGGCAATAAGCACCATCTGCCATAGTGTAAACAGTGGAGGTCAGCACAAACAAAATGGCTTCATATCACAAATTGCAGCATCACAATCCAAAACTGAAAATACTGCATGTTTATCTCTAGGACGAACGGTATATGGGTACCCATGCAGCCCCTAATTGTGCCGGGCACACACCACAATCTGTATATAAACCTGGCTTTATTGTCGTAATCACCAAAGACTATACACCCTATCCTAGATCCACAAGTTATACACACTGTTTCATTTAAGAACACATCATTGCATTCCCTTCTTGAACTAACTTTCCATCAGCAATTCAACTAAAAAGAAACCAACATCATTTCAAGGGGAATAAGTCACTGAAAACCCTGCCTGGACAGGTTGTCTCCCTTGACACTGGTATTTGTGGTTGCAAGACACCTTTCCCTCCTTCTACATTTTATAATTACAAAGTGAATTGACCCGCATATAAAAATACAGCATTTACATATACATAAATTAGAGTTGGCTATACATAATTGAGCCATGCTCTAGCAAAAGGGGGCTTAATGCATCTCCGTGATGCATGTTAGCCAGCAAGTCATCACATGATCATGGATCCATAAAGTCCATTTTGTCTAACAACCAACTGAATCATAAGGTAAGCTGATCCTTGGACATACAGAAAATTGATCATAGCGGAAAGTTTTGGCCCAAGTCAGCCTGCGTGGACAGTGCAGGCTGACCTGTGTTGATACTTTTCGCAGATGCATTAAGCCCCCTTTTCACAGAGCATGGCTTACATAACCAGAGATAGCAAAATGTAACTGTCAGAGTGAAAACTAATTGGATGTTCCTATCCAAACTCTGAAAATTTGACATGAATTTTAGCCCCTTTATCATCTCATTTAGAACTTAAAGTCATATAAAAAGAAGGAAAACAACAATTTCTCCTTTTCCCACGATGTTTTCTACCCTTTTAAAGACAAATTTCATCATCAAATTTCAGCCACAACTGAATTTGTCAGCTGCAACAGCTTTTAATTTTGGATGTGTCTTAAATTTTGTCATTTTGGTTAAGAAGTAAAAAGTGTTACTTTTGCCATCCCTAGTATTACATAGATACATGCATAACTAATAAACATTCTAAATCAACAGAGCCAAGCTCTCGCAAAGGGAGACTTAAGGCATCTCTGTGATGCATCATACCAAGCAAGTCATGACATAATTATGGATCCATAAAAGCCACTTTTTCCTAATAATCAACTTAATCATGAGGTACACAAAATATTGACCAATAGCGAAGTTTCGGCCCAGGTCAGCCTGCACCGACTGATCTGTGTTGATACTTAATCATGAGATACACAAAATATTGACCAATAGCGAAGTTTCGGCCCAGGTCAGCCTGCACCGACTGATCTGTGTTGATACTTTTTAACAGATGTATTAAGTCCCCTTTTCACAGAGCATGGCTCATTTATGTTCTGCTTTTCATTAATTCAAGAATCTTTTTAACTCTTTCACTGCCAATGTTGCCTAGAAAAGCTTTTGCAGACGGCACAGATCAAAATCAAGCTGTACAAAACGTGCAGTCTGACCTAGGATCTACACTGTCTGCAACCTGATGCTAAAAGTTGACAAAGTGTCTTCAATTTCAATGACAATATACTTTAGGACCGACGAGTCGACTTTATTCAGTTGCCGGCGAAAGAGCTAAAGGCACAAAAGAACCCCTAAGGTTATCTCATTTTGACCTGAATAGTTTCATTTTTTTTTTGTTGAAAATCAATGTTTACAAAAGCAATTCAATGCCTGAGCCAAATGGTTGAACATTATTCAAAGTTTTTTTTTGCATATTCAGTCTAAATTACTCACTTAACTCTTTCCCAATCGACAAAATTTTGGACTCCACCAAACTGAAAGCTTGTGCAGACGACAAAATAAATGAAGCTCAAACATAGCTTTCTGTCTTTGATAGGTGAGAAAACATTGTGGGAAAAGTAGAAAATGCTGGTTACTAGCATTTTCTCCTTTCCCAAAAAAGTTTTCAAAAGGTTTTTTTCTAAGGGTTGTTAAAACCCAGGACTGTTTGGTAAAGGATAATTCTGAGACTAGTCCATAATTGGTCCAAACAAAACATCTTAGCCATTCCTTTCCTTTGATTTTTCACAAAATATAAAGAAACAGTTTAAAATATTATAAGAACACAGATAATTAAAGAAATCTTTAAAATCAAGCTACCTTTCCTGGTAATTTAGTACGAACAAGGCCCATATTACACAAACACACTTATAACTTAGACTAAGCTCTATAATTGTTCCCAACAAAACATTTCAGCCAATCATTAGGACTAGCCTCACAATAAAGAATCAAATTCAAGGGCCCTGAATAAACATTACAGATAATTTTAGTCTAAAAATAAGACCCAAGTAATTGCAATTTCAAAGGTGCATTTTGTTTAACCCTGAAGCTGCTAAGCCTGACTCTGAGCACTTTTGCAGATGGTGTATATCAAGATCAGACTGAACAAAACATGCAGTCTGATCTTGGATCTACACTGTCTGATACAGTTTCTCTGCTATATGAACAGAAATAAATAGTAGACAGTGCAGGTCAGAGATTAGACTGCATGTTCAGTGTAGTCTGATCTTGATCTTTACTATCAACAAAAAGCTTCTTTCATGGTAAAGAAAGAGTTAAACATTAAACATAAAGTTGGGGCTCTTCACAGTTAACTCCATGCCAAATGACAAAATTTAGGACTTGTCTAAATTAAAAGCATTTGCAGACGACAATTTAACTGTAGCTAAAATGACGCTTTCTGTCTTTGATGGGGTAGAAAACATTGTGTGAAAAGGAGAAAATGCTGGTCACCAGCATTTTCTCCTTTTCCTAAATGTTTTCAAAAGCTTTTTCTCTCATAGTCCTTAAAACTCTGGATTGTGTGGTAAAAGGTTAAACATTTTTCACAAACTTTAAGCAACAGATACTCCAAATACATGACAAAAGCAGAAAGACATTAATTAAGAATGGAGACGATACAAAAATATGTGTTCAAATATTCATCTGTATTATTTAAATATATTTCAATAATTGTTTTTAGAATTTTGTTTCAGGTTAATACTGTCCAAAATTTGAGATTCCAAATACTTGTACACTTTTAGGCAGAGATTTTTCTAACTGCATTAGATCAAATATGCTGAACAGCTTCACTCGCTACTTTTCTGACCTTCAGATAAGGAGATTTCTTCAGTGAATGCAAAATCTGCCAGGGTCCTTAAATGACAGACTGACAAGCCATTGTCAGAAGAAAAGTGAATTATATAAGAGCATCTAACAGGGTCTGTTCTTACTCTCCAGAATTTTCTAAATTTGAAAGTAACACAACATCTAATTGGCTTAACCATTTGGTTTAGCCAATCAGAAGTTATATTACTTCCACATTTAGAAAATCTTTGAGAATAAGAACACACCCTGTTGAACGCTCTTATATAAATATAATTCACTTTTCTTCTGACAGTGACTTTTCAGTCTGCCATTTTGCCACAGGGAGAGATTTTAGCATTACATGAAAACTTTTTTCTTTAGAAGACAAATCAATGAATACACTGATGCTAAATAAAAAAGAATATTTGAAATTAAATTTTATATGAATAATTTATAAATATTCGATCCAGTCCCTAATATGTACACCTAAATATGAGAAACAATCAAGAAAACATTGGGAAAGATGATAGAATTGCCCAGAGAAAGCATTCATTCCACCTGTTAAACTATTTTAAAAAGTTGTTCAACCCATTACTAAACAACCCCTAGTTCTCTGACCCTGAAGAAGCCTTTTGAAAACACCGTGAAAAAAGAAGAAAAAGCTGGTACCCAGCATTTTCTCCTTTTCCTGCAACATTTTCAAGAATTTCAAAGACAAATAATTTTTTGAGCTTCACCAAATTTGTTGTCTGCAAATGCTTTCAATTCAGTAAAGTCTAAAATGTTGTTGTTTGGAAAAGGGTTAAAATCCTATACATAACCTGCTGCAAATAACAGATAAAGGCAAACATTTGAAAGAAAATGCATTTTTTTTTTGTAACAAATGGAAAATATTGTGAGATAAGAAGCATTTGCTCCCCTTTTTGACAATGTTTCCAAAGCTGTCATATTGAAAAAACAAGAGGGCCATGATGGCCCTGGATCGCTCACCTGAGTCAATAGGCCAAACATTCTGACCAAATTTCACAAGTATCTGACTGAAAATGTGGCCTCTATAGCGTGCACAAGGTTTTTTGATGATTTGACCTAGTGACCTAGTTTTTGACCCCACATGACCCAATTTTGAACTCGTGTGAGATTTTATCAAGACAAACATTCTGACCAAGTTTCATAAGTATTTGACTAAAAATGTGGCCTCTAGAGCATACACAAGGTTTTTTGAAAATCTGACCTAGTGACCTAGTTTTTGACCCCGCATGACCCAATTTCAAACTCTTCCGAGATTTTATCAAGACATACATTCTGACCAAATTTGACAAGTATTTGACTGAAAATGTGGCCTCTAGAGCACACACAAGGTTTTTCTAAGATTTGACCTTGTGACCTAGTTTTTGACCCCACATGACCCAATTTCAAACTCGTCTCAGATTTTATCAAGACAAACATTCTGACCAAATTTCACAAGTATCTGACTGAAAATGTGGCCTCTAGAGCATACACAAGGTTTTTCCAAGATTAGACCTAGTGACCTAGTTTTTGATCCCACATGACTCAATTTCAAACTCGTTTGAGATTTCATCAAGACAAACATTCTGACCAAATTTCACAAGTATCTGACTGAAAATGTGGCCTCTACAGCATACATAAGGTTTTTCTCAGATTTGACCTAGTGACCTTGTTTTTGACCCCACATGACCCAATTTCGAACTCGTCCCAGATTTTATCAAGACAAACATTCTGACCAAGTTTCATGAGGATTGGACTGAAAATGTGGCTTCTAGAGCGTACACAAGGTTTTTCTAAGATTTGACCTAGTGACCTAGTTTTTGACCCTACATGACCCAATTTCGAACTCGTCCAAGATTTTATCAAGACAAACATTCTGACCATGTTTCATGAGGATCGGACTGAAAATGTGGCCTCTAGAGCGTACACAAGGTTTTTCTAAGATTTGACCTAGTGACCTAGTTTTTGACCCCACATGACCCAATTTCGAACTCGTCCGAGATTTTATCAAGACAAACATTGTGACCACGTTTCATGAGGATCGGACTGAAAATGTGGCCTCTAGAGCGTACACAATGTAAAAAGTTGACGACGGACGCCGGACACAGCACTATCACAATAGCTCACCATGAGCACTTCGTGCTCAGGTGAGCTAAAAAAGTGGGGGGGGGGGGGTCCACACTGATTTCTTTTGTTAATTAACCTTTTACCAAATAATCCTGTGTCTTTTAACCCTTTACAGACCACAAAATTTTAGCCTTGTCCAAATTGAAAACATTTGCAGACGACAATTTCAGTGTGGCTCAAATGGTGCAATTTTTCTTTGATAGGGTAGAAAACATTGTGGGAAAAGGAGAAAATGCTGGCTACCAGTAGTAAAGGGTTAAAAAATAACATATGAAATGATTCAAAGCATGAATTCTTTCAAAACAAGAATTTACTAGGGAAGCTAAGGGAATGAAACCTAAATATTTCTTGTGAGTCAAATGAAGTGAAAATAATCTGTGCTCCTGTCCATAGCTCTTTTTCAGATATTTTTTATGAGCCTGATGAAGATGGCTTTTTGTGCACAGTAGATCTGATGAAAGATTTAGAACACCTTTTCTTCTTTCCCCACAAATTCTCCTCTTTTTCAAACAATAAATCCAAAAGTTTGCTCAGTATGTGTATGAAAAGTATATGAGTCATGCTCTGTGAAAAGGAGATTAAATGCATCTGCAAAAAAAGTATTGACCTAAGTCAGCATGGCCAGGCTGACCTGGGTCGAACCTTTTGGCTATAGGTCAATTTTCTGTATGTCAAAGACCCAGTTTAACTCATGACTCAGTCAGTTGTAAGACAAAATGGACTTTATGGATCCATAATTACGAGATGATTTGCTTGGTATAATACATCACAGAGATGCATTAAACCCCCTTTTGCCAGAGCATGGCTTATATAATTTTGTCATCTGGTAATGAGTTTAGCTAATTTTGAAAGTAAGAAGCTTTGAGAAAGAAATTTGAGGCAAAAGTAAAACAATTATAGCACATGTTTCAATGTCTTTTTTGTAACAAAAAAAATCAAAAACACTAGTGTTTTTTTTATGTTAAGTGTTACATAATTTACACCCCCGCTTTAAACAAAGTAAAAAATGACTAAAAATAGCTGAACTATTTAGCAAGTTTAACCTGTAGCGTGCTAAATACCGTAAGTGAAATAGAACTTTCAAGTAGATAGTAAAAACCCAAATGTTGCTATTTACCTTATTTATCTCAAGTTAAATATCTCCATATCGGACAGTGCAGATCCAAGATCAGATTGTACATTCTGTGCAGTCTGATCTTGATCTACACTGTCTGCAGAAGGTCCTAGGGTGGCACTTAGCAGCCTAAGGCTTAAAACTGTTTCATTTCTAGTATAACTCTCTCTCTCTTCCACCTATCTCTTACCAAAATTTTGTTTCATTCTTAAGACGTGAACAAAAGCTTTTTTTCATTTAAAAACAAAAAAATTAACTTGGATTTTCATTCCCTTTACAAATTTACAATTCTGACTAACCAAAGATTAAACAAGTAAGGCTTTTCATACCTCCAACATTCAAACACTTTTTAAAAACATTGTGGAATAAGGCACAATTGCTTATCACTAGAAATTATTCCCTGTCTCATAATGTTGAACCCTTAAGCAAAAAATCCAATGTTTTACTGACCCTGCAAAAAATTGCTTTTAAAAACAATATGTGGAAAGAGGAAAATGCTGGTAACCAGCAAATTCTCCTTTTACACAATGTTTTGTACCCTATCAGACAATTTAATCTCATTTGTATCAAATTTTGAAATTGTCACCTGCATGTTTCCAGTCTATAAGAGTCTAAAATTTGATGTTTGGGAAAGGGTTCAGAGATGGTGTTTAACCCTTTACCACACAATCCCGACTTTTAACGACACTGTGAAAGAAGCCTTTTGAAAACATTGTGGGAAACGGAGAAAATGCTAGTAACCAGCATTTTCTCCTTTTCCCACAATGTTTTCTACCCTATCAAAGACAACTTCCACAATTTGAGCAACATTTAAATTGTCATCTGCAAATGCTTTCAATTTGGATAAGTCTACATTCTTATTGTGTGGTAAAGAGTTAAAACTATTTTCAACATTATTTCAGTTTTATCACGACAGTCATTGCACCTACCCACGCTTTCATGGAGTTTCTTTTACAAGTACTCTGCACAATATTCTTTCCAAGCCACTGGCTGCTTTCCCATGTAACCATTGTTATGACAATAGTCGGCACAGAGGTAAAGAGTTAAACCTTAACCTGCTAAGTAAGTAAAATGGAACTTTCAAGCTGGTAGTAAAACCCCAAATATTGCTATTTCAAAGTTATGGGGGGGGGGGGGAATGTAAAATATCTCTTTATTTGACACTGTAGATCCAAGATCAGAATGCACATTCTGTGCAGTCTGATCTTGATCTACACTTTCTCCAAGAAGTCCTTAAGTTGTCTTTAGCAGACCAAAGGTTAATCCCAGTTGACTCCAAATATTATGATTGTATGTGTATGCTTTAGGCTGCAGCATATTATCTAATTTAGTGTAAGATCAGACTGCATGCTATGTGCCATTTGATCCTGATCTACACTGTCTATAAAAGTATGCCCTGATTGATCCTTCTCTTGGGCAACAAGCAAGTCTTTGTTGACACTTAACACTTTACCACACAACGACCCTGAAGAAAAGAAGGCAGGGGAAAACATTGTGGAAAAAGGAGAAAATACTGGTAACCAGCATTTTCTCCATTTCCCACTATGTTTTCTACACATCAAAGACAAAATTAATCATTTGAGCAACATTTATTTTGTCGTCTGCACATGCTTTCAACTTGGTCTAGTCTCAAATTTTGTTGTGTGGTAAAGACTGACAGCTTCTTTTATGACTAAAGTTGTTTTTTTTTTTTTGTGGACAGATTAACTCGTGCATAGCATGCAGTCTGATCTGGACCCACAATGTCTGCTATGCAGATATTCACAATGTACTGTTCCTCCCTGGCTGAGTTGATGTCAATTTTGGGTGAATACCCTTCATACTGTTTGTATATCTACAAGGTAAAGCATGTATTGGGAGATGAGAGATTGAGAGATCCTGCGTAAAGCTTGTATGTCTATAACACACGAGATCAGTCCTAACTAATAGCTGAACTCCCAAACTTCTTTGGAACAGTTAATTTCATGATCAAATAAACATCTAGTGAAGTTTTAACATGGTCCCATGATGGTGGATCTGTCCAAATTGATAGTTTAATCAGCTAACTTCACGCTTGACTGTTCGTCTTTGGCAAGGTGGAGATCTATCCAGATTGATAGCTTGACCAGCTAACTTCACGTTTGACTGTTTGTCCTTGGCATGTTACAGATCTATCCAAATTGATAGTTTGACCACCTAACTTCATGCTTGACTTTTCATCCTTGGCAAGGGTCAGATATATCCAGATTGATAGCTTGACCAGTTAACTTCACCCCTGACTGTTCATCCTTGGCAAGGTAGGGATCTGTCTAGTTCAATAGCTCGACCACCAAACTTCACACTTGACTGTTTGTCCTTGGCAAGGCAGATATCTGTCCAAATCGATATCTCTGCCAGCAAACTTCACACTTGACTGTTCATCCTTGGCAAGGGTCAGATATATCCAAATTGATGGCTTGACCAGCTAACTTCACCCTTGACTGTTCATCCTTGGCAAGGTAGAGATCTATCCAAATCAATAGCTCGACCACTAAACTTCACACTTGACTGTTCGTCCTTGGTAAGGCAGATATCTGTCCAAATCGATATCTCGGCCAGCAAACTTCACACTTGACTGCTTGTCCATGGCAAGGGTCAGATATATCCAAATTGATAGCTTGACCAGCTAACTTCACCCTCGACTGTTCATCCTTGGCAAGGTAGAGATCTGTCCAAATCAACAGCTTGACCAGCAAACTTCACACTTGACTGTTCGTCCTTGGTAAGGCAGATATCTGTTCAAATCGATATCTCGGCCAGCAAACTGCACGCTTGACTGTTTGTCCATGGCAAGGTAGATGCGAAGCCTGGTAAACATCTGGTGTCACTCATGTTGTAAGCATCTTTCTGACTACAAACAGAAAATGTATCCATGTCTATTCTAGACTTCAAGATCATATTTTTCTAAGAGATGGTGAAGTCCAATAAATTTTATTCTGGCAATCACTGTAACTCTTTACCAAACAATAAAATTTTACACAAGTCCAAATTGGAAGCCTTTGCAGACGACAAATTGAATGTGGCTCGAATGATGTAATTTGTTTTTGAAAAGGTAGAAAACATTGTGAGAAAAGGACAAAATGCTGGTTATCAGCATTTTCTCCTTTTCTCACAATGTTTTCAAAAGGCTGTTTCCTTGGGGCCTTTAAAACTCAGGACTGTGTGGTAAAGGGTTAACAAAAAACCAATTTTTGAGACTTGTTCAAATTTAAAGTAAATGCAGATGACAAAATATGGCTACAAAAAAAGGATTTGTCTTTGAAGGGTTAGAAAACAATGTGGGAAAAGGAGAAAAGCTGGTTACCAGCATTTTCTCCTTCTCTCACAATTTTTCTACTGCCTCTTTTTTCAGGGTTGTTAAAACACAGGATTGTATGTTGAAGGATAAACAACATGGGCTCAGGATATTTTCATTTGTATTTGTAAACAATATAGATCTAGATCAGACTTCTTTTAACAGAGTAAGAGGCAGTCTGATCTTAGACCTACACTGTCCATCATTTTGTAAACAATAAAGATCCAGATCAGACTTCTTTTAACAGACAAAAGGTAGTCTGATCTTAGACCTACACTGTCCATTATTTTGTGAGAAATTCTGATGAATCCATTGTTAGAATTGCAATAAGCAGGTCCAGAATATACCGAGGTTGTGAGTTTGAACCTCTGTGTGGTCAAAAAATATTTCTGGGGAATTGATGAAGTCTTGTCAAAAGACTGCATTCATCTCCCTAAAACTAGACACTGTTTCTACTTACTTTGGTATCATGCTCTGTGAAAAGGGGGCTTAATGCATCTGCAAAAAGTACTGACCATTGTCAGCCTGCGCAGTCCGTCCAGGCTGACACTGGTCGAAACTTTTGCTATTTATTAATTTTCTATATGTCCAAGGGCCAATATACCTCATGATCTAGTCAGTTGTTAGGCAAAGTGTTCTTTATGGATTCAAAATTATGTAATGGATTGCTTGGAATCATGCATCAAGGAAATGCACTAAGCTCCCTTTTGCCAGAGTATGTGGGAAGGCAGCCAGTCTTGGAGATGTATCTTGTGGCCAAGTGAGAACAAGCAACTATCATCTAATCCTTTTCCCATTCTTCCCTTTCAAGGATTCAAAGTCAAATTCCATCATTTAAGCCACATTTATTTTGTCAAATGCACAAATGCTATCAATTCTGACTGGTCTAATACTTTGTCATCGAGTGAAGAGGTAACCCTTTACTACACAATCCCGAGTTTTAACGACCCTGAAGAAGAAAGCCTTTTGAAAACATTGTAGGACAAGAAGAAAATGCTGGTAACCGGCATTTTCTCTTTTTCCCAAAATGTTTTCTACAATATCAAAGACAAATTCCATCATTTGAGCAACTTTTAAATTGTTAGCTGGAAATGCTTTCAATTTGGTCAAATCTACATTTTTGTCATGTGGTAAAGAGTTAACCCTTTAACTACACAACTTTTAACAACCCTGAAGAAGAACACTTTTGTTACAGACTGATATGAAAAACACTTTCAAACTCTCTACTAGACAAGAAATTTACCAGTATTTTTTCCATTCCCCACAATGTTCTCAAAGGCTTTCTTTCCAAGAGTCATTAAAACAGGTTTGTTTGCTTAACCCTTTCCCAAACGACAAATTTCGGACTGGTCCAAATTCAAAGAGTTTGCAGATGACAATTTTAAATTTGATGAAAATGGCAGAAACTTATTAAAAAGGGTAGAAAACACTGTGGGAAAAGGAGAAATTGCTCGTTTTCCCACAGTGTTTTCAAAAGACTTGTACTGCAGACACGTGAAAACCAGGGCTTGTTTGGGAAAGGGTTAAATCTATAGACAAAATCTGTACACTCACCAATATCAAAAACTTTGCAAATTACATAAGGATGGCCCAAATGATGAAATTTGTTTTAGGAAGGGTAGAAACATTGCGGAAAATAAAGAAAATGCTGCTTACCAGCATTTTCTCCCTTTTTCGTGATATTTTCAAAAGCATTTTTCATGAGTGTTGCTAAAACTCGGGATTGTTGGATAAGGAGTAAAATTACCTTTGAGCTTTCCAGGATTCTTTTATCTTTTTTGTGCCACTTCACCAATAAAAGGGGTCGGGGTAGGTTCTTATCCATTATCTGCTAAAACAAAATTAAAAATATAGAAATTGTTTGGTCTGATCTTTGATCTATACTGTCTGTTAACCCTTAGAGGGCTGAATAAACCTCATAGATATTATAAGTATAATACCTAAATAATTGTAATTTCAGGGTTGCTCTTGCCCAGAATATCTTAGCAAGGTGGACTGTATGGATGAGAAATCAGACTGCATGTTTTGTGCAGTCTGATCATGATCTACACTGGCTGCAAAAAACAACTATAGTAGTGAAAGGCACTTTAAGGGCTGATCTGTGAAATATTCTGGCCCTAAAACTGAAACACTCTGGCCTTACTTCCTGATAAAGTTCATATCATTTATTTCCCATTTTGATTTAGCACATTTTGTATTCAAAAATCTTACTGTGATTTCCAAACCTTGTCAAGATTCAGCATTTTCATCATTGGCATAAGGTGACACAATACAGAACTTTAAAAACAGAAAAGTTAACTCTTTATTAACTCTTCAATACTTTTTAACAAACTTGGGGAAGAAGAGGCTTTTGAAAACATTGTGATAGAAAAGGAGAAAATGCTGGTGGCCAGCATTTTCTCCTTTCCCAAAAACAGTGTTTCCCACCTATTCAAACAAGAATCCAATTACATGTATTTGAGCCACATTTATTATATGAAATCACCCGGATATGAATGTGTCTAAAATTCTGTTGTCCAGTGAAGAATTAATCATTCTTCACCCACTACTTTCCCTTTATCTATAATTTTGAAACAAAGACACTATGCACTGGAAGCTATGTGGCAATGTGCAGGTATAGAAATGTGCAGGGGTTGTGAGTGAACCTCTGCAGGGCCAAAAATTATTTCTGGGGACTGATAAAGGTCACTGCAAAAGAATGCTTTTGTATACAGCATTTCCATTTTTGCCTAAGATTTTATTGAGTCCATGGGACTCTGTCTCTCTGAAAAAGTTGAGTCCCATTGAGTTTCTCCTGAGTCCCATTTTTGTCTGCACAAATCATCAATTAAAACCATGTGGAAAGAAAAAAAACTTCCCTTTACAAGATTTTTACAAGATTTTTTTTTTCTATTTCCACATATCTGTCTGTCAGTTATAAAAGTTATGTATTGCCCTGACCCAGGATTAAATTCTAAATGGATTTACTTTTAAAACTAATAAGTAAACAAATCACACAATAGTTCAGAAGGTAAGCCTGGTCATATTGATGAAACTTCATACAAAGGGAGGAATCTGTAAAATTAATTTCCATTCGCAACAAATCTTTAAAAGCTGGATCTTTCAACAATTGGTCTTGGAATAATTGTGAACAGGTTTCTTTTTTGCCAGGGAAGCCATCTTCAGCTGAAGCCATCTTCAGCCTCTGCATAGTAATGCTAGGCAACAGTTGGTTTGGTTCTGGCAATCAGTGCATAGAGAATGACTATTTCTCTAAAGTGCTTAGCAAGTCAAAAGATCGCAGTATCATTGATTTAAATAGAACTACTGGTACAATCCTATCTTCTTAGTTACATCTCAGTACGTGAGCAGGCGGAGATATATTTTTAAACAATCTGGAATTCTGATGATCAGTTTTCACAGTAAGAGTTAAAAACTTCATATGTTTCATTGTTTTTGCTTATGATATAGTTATTGTTTTGCTTAATTTTGACATTTTTGTCTGGGTCCCAGAGACGCAATGGGCTTTGGTATTTTTCGTCCCAACAGATTTTCATGCAGAGATACTTTTACATTAAAAACTGAAACCCTGGACTATAATTTGTATCATGTTTGGTGTTTAATGCCATTTCAACACTATTTAAGATGTATCACAGCAGCCAGTGCACCTATCTGTGCTTTGCAGGAATTTTTCTGTAATTCACTCAGTATTCTTCCCAAGGCACTGGCTTCTTTCCCACATAGCCATCACAGAAACAATAATCAGTGGTCAGACAGGTTTGAATCTGCTCAAGATGATTGTCATCAAACCTCGGAAAGAAATCTGCCAAGCTGTGAATTGCAGAAAAATGCATTCATCTCCATTCAACTAGATATATACTGAACAAGAGGGACATGATGGCCCTGTATCACTCAACTGCTTTTTAGATAAGTGTATCATGGGTTAAATTGGCATTGACAAAGACATTAAAAAAAGGTCATGCTTTTTTCCAAATGCATTGATGATGTCAATGAATAGCAGCAGGTCTAATCAAGAACTGTTCATGCTGAATATCAGAGTCCTCTTACAAAAAGTGCTTTGACAAGAAGATTTCCAAAACTTTAGCTGCAGAAAATTTTTCCATGGAAGGAATGGGAAAGTTCTGAAACAAAAAACTGAATGATGCAGACCTCACTTCATGTCAAATATTCAACTCATTTGAACATAACAATTAACACAGTGTCTATTCTAGAAACCCCCTTCCCTCTAAAAAGTATGTGGGATTTTCAAAAAATAGGCGGGACTATTTTTGAACAGCTAGAAAACATATGTAGCACATATAATTAGACATTATGATTCATTTCTGTTCAGGACTATGCAGTAGACTTACTGACCTGTTTACGTGTCAAAAGACAAATTCTTGAACATCCCTCTGTAAAATTAAATTAACTTTTGAAAAAGAGATACCGGTAAGACCAAGACAGTTTTAAAATTCATTCTGATAAAATTCAATACAATAACAGTAGTCTAAGACTAGGTAGACGCAGCCATTTTGGCCAGGGTCATGTTCAAAGTTTGGACCCAATTCCTGTCAAAGGAGGTTACTTTGATGGACATAATATCTTGCAAAACGGCTTTGGCAATCAGTGTCTGATCTAGAGTGTGCGATTGCGGGAATCGCCGATACTTTTTGTGAATCATGCATATTTTCAAACCAACTAAGGGATAATCCTGCATTCAAATTTTGGACAAAATAGTCAAATTTCCTACCAATTTTTCACCGATTGAAGTGTTTATGAAGAAAGATAGACAGATCGAGCACATCACTGTAGAGTTAGCAATTCAACTTAACAGATTTTTTTTAAACAAAAAATTAAACCGCATTCTTATCTAAGCCTGGTAAAAATTTAATTTTGTCGTATTTACAGAAATGTTAGTATTTTTGATGTTTTTGTCTGACTTAGAATTTATTTTATCGACAATACTATGAAAGGAGTGCAGAAAAAAGTAAATTAATTTTTTCGTCAATTTTTTCCAAAGCCCATTCTATAAGTCGGGTTGTTTTCCTATCTATTTTTTTACTATCCCCCATACTTTTGAGAAATCCCCCAGCTTTTTCAAAGTAATGGGGGATTTTCCCCCTCATTTTTCAAATCCTGAATCAGACACTCGGCAATGATGCCGTTTTATTCAAAACAGTGGTATTTTCTGCGAGGCAAGAGTAAATTCTTTGTTTTGGAACTTTGTCATTATTTATTTTTTACAAGGGACTGTCACACATTGGGTCTGAATTTATACAGGATCTGAAAAAAATTAGAGTGAATCATGTAATCGTGTGTCCTAGAATAGGCACTGTTAACATAGAGGTAAAATCACTGTCACTGAAAACTGAACATTTTTCTATCTGTAAAACTTGAATACCCAACACTAATCATGTAATAATTTAGTTTGATTGTCAAGGGGGGTAAAATGGTAACAAAGTAAGATATATCCATTTTAAGTAAACATGATTTATTTGCCTTGATCAGTATATAAAAAAAACAGCATAAGTCATACTTCTTTCATGTAATACCATGTTAAAATTGTGACCCCTGCAGTGGGGCCAATTTTGAATCAAGGGCTATAAATGGGACAATATTGGCAGAATTCTTCTACAAGGGTCCTTATTCAATTGTGTCACTAATTGGCCTCCATACCACATGACCAGAACAAGGAAGCTGCTCTGAATACTGGCACGAAATTTTGTTGCAATAGGTTCATTCTTTCAAAGGTTTTTGAAATGTTTGAAAATTAAAGTAGGTGCAGTCATATACACTGGCTATATTACTGAATGTACAATGAATCCAAAAGCAAGCCTTGAAATTAGGGCCTATATTAAAGGTCGGGTTTGTCTAAATATTTCAGTTTCACAAATGTTCTGTGAATTACGTCAGATACATGAACCTTCTGCAGAATCAAAACTGTCTGTTATCAGGTGGTATAAAAAATTTAAAGATGGTAGAACTTCCTTATAGGATGCCCCCGGCCTGGTCAACCCAAAACTACAGCTACCAAAGAAAATGTTGCTGCTGTGCCAGATTTAATTAACCAGGATGCTAGCTTTACAGAGAAAGAAATAGCTAAGAAAGTTAGTATATCATCAGGGTCAGTTCATAAGATTTTGACAAAAAATTTAAAACTTTGTAAAATTTGTGCTCGATGGGTCCCCCATCTCTTGAGAGATAAGCAGAAGGCTACTCATTTAAAAGTGGCCAAAATTCTTCTTACAAAGTACAAAAATTGTGACAAACACAGAATATCAGAACTACTCACACGTGATGAAACCTGGATTTATTAGTTTGAAACCCACAGACGCATCAATAATAAGCAGTGGCTGCAGTGCAAAGACCAAGCTAGGTCAATCATAGCAAAAAGAAAAAAGGTGCGGGAAAAGTTTTATATGCCATATTTTTCAATTCCGATGGTCCAATTGCTCAAATTCCTGCACCAAACAGCTGAACGATTACAAGCAAGTTTTAAAAGAACAATGTTCTTTCAAAAGTGAAGAAACACCATGAAAAATGGAGACCTGCAACCAGATTAAGAGGTCTGTGCTGCTGCTCACAAATCTGCAATTGTTTAGAATTTCCTGGAAACGGAAAAGGTGGTACAGCTTCCCCACCCACCCTATTCTCCCGACCTCAGCCCATGTGACTTTTCTCTCTTTCCTTTATTGAAGAAAATCTCTCTGGGCGTCGATATGACTCTAAAAGTGCCTGGGAAGTGTCTGCAGGATATTCCCAGAAAAACCTATTTTGCAGCATTCACAGACTGGATTTCCAGACTTGAAAAATGTATTTCTGTCAATGGAGAATATTGTGAAGGGATGAAATGAAGAAAAACATATGCATCTAATAATATAATGTGTTTCATAAACACCCATGGACATAAATAAAAGAATGATCCTCGTAGATGAAGCCACATACCAATTTGGTAGCCCTAATTAGGAACAAGAGATTTTTTTAATTTTTCACTGTATAAGCCCACAGAAAACTTGTGACCCCTGAGGCTGGGCCAATTTTGACCCCAGGGCTATAATTTGAATTACATGTATCTTAGAAGGGGTCCACTAGATGAGGCTACTTGCCAAATTTGGTGGCCCTTTGCTTCACAGGAATCAAAATCTTTGAAGAAATTCTAAAGAGGGCTATGGCAGGTACATTTCTGGGTAGTTTCAGAAAAGAAGATGTTTGAAACAAAAGTTAAAGTATACATGGATGCAGGGACACATGCCGGACACAGGATCATGACATGAGATCACTCGCTGTTAGCCAGTGGAGCTAAAATCTGTTGAAAGTGGTGTAAAACACCAAACAAACAATAAAAACAGGCACAAACTAATCCATATCAGCTTTAGACTTACCCTTTACCAATCAAGGAAAAAAAACTAGAAAACATTGAGGGAAAAGGAGAGTATGCTGATATTAATCAGCACTTTCTCCTTTCCTGCAATGTTTTCAAAAGCATTTTTCTAGAAGTTTGTTAAAACCTTCGGACTGTTTGATAAAAGATGAATTTACCTTTCCAGGGTTCCTCTACCATTTCTGTGCCCCCCTTCCATTCATGGGGGGTCAGGATATGGGCCTCAGTGTGGATTCTTATCTACTGGCAACTGCTAGAGAAAATACATAATAACATTAACCCTTAGAGCACCAAATAAACCCAAATGGACACTTCAGTCCAGAAATTAGACCCAAATGATTGCAATATGACTGCTCCTCTTATCCAGCATGGCCCAGCAAAGCGGGCAGTGTAGATCAAAGATCAGACTGCACATTTTGTGCAGTCTGATCTTGATCTGCATTGGCCACAAAGGTAATTATAAATGTTAAGGTTGCTTTAAGGGTTAATGAATGAAAATTAATCACAGATAACACTATTTTTACTTCACTTCAACTTCAATGCTGTACTCCACAACGCCTCGTTGGGTATCTGTTAAAGAGGGCCGACTGTGCGACACGCATTTATGCACATTTTTTTGAAGAAGACCTATGGTACTTTGATTTAATTGGAACCGCTGAGCCCCAGTAGCTCAATCGGTAGCGTACAGGACTTGAGAACAACAGTGTTCCCACTCACATTTTTTGGGGGGAAGTGCATGCGCTCCCTGGGGTACAAGTTTGGGAGTGCAAGAGGAATTCTAGGAGTGCACTTAATAATGACAATTTTAGAGCATCTATGGAGGAAAGTAAGGGTCTGTTGTATTGAAAATTTGTTTTGGTGCGTCTCAATCTGCAGATATCTGCTCTTGAAAACAATATGGGTAATTTAGAAAAGAAGTTGCTTTTTATGTTTCCTTACTCATGGAACCAGGTTCAGAGGGACATCTTGTAACCTGATTACCAGTATAAGTGTCCATATCACTGTCAATTTCAGATACGACGTCACTTTCACTTATTGTTTTATAGAGATATTTAAGTGAATTTACTGTTTAAAGTCACTGATAAAGCTGAATAGACAGTTTGAAATGCCTATGATTGGATGGTGTCAAACAGATTTTTTTTTTTTGTGTCATGGGTTTTTGCGTTTTTCTGCAGCGATCTTTTTTTTTTTAAGCCTGTTAAGTTTTGGAGTAGTATTTCAGCAAGATTTGACATAGATTTGCCAATTAGGGTAGCATGCAACTTCAAAACCTGTAATTTTAAACTAGAAGTGGATTGATACCATTAATACTTTTAAATAAATGACAACAGTTTGATAAACAGTAACTTTCACACTTGATACCTATTGTGTACTTAAGTCAGAGTTCAGATCTTTCAAATATCGTGTAAAGACATTACTTGTTGCCAGTAGATTCGCCACTAGTGCTTAAGTTTTGGAGACATTTTGCAGTTTGGGGACGATTTCTCCAGGGGACGATTTCTCCTGACACCATCTGAATCAATTCAAATTTTGTACAAAACAAAATATGTTAGGGTCTAGTCACTGTCGAAAAATAAAACTTAAACAGTGTCTTTATATCTTTTTTGGGGTACGAGTTCTCCGGAGAACTCGTACCCCGGGTACGAGATCTAGAGAACTCGTACCCTTCAGTTCAGAATAGGGTACGAGTTCTCTAGTCTAGGGTACGTGTTCTCTAGGGTACGAGTTCTCCTGGTACCCTTACACCGAACAAAACTAATCATTGAAGAAAATGTAGCGCCGAAAGTGCATCACAAAGTACAATTATATTTGTAGAAGATTGTCAACCAAACATACCACAGTCGACAATATTTTTTGTTTCCCCGCTATGCCGTTTTTGACAGCCTCGTTTCAATATTGCACAAGTCAAGGGAGATAATCCATGTCATCCAAAATACAAACGAACAAATTGGGTTGTTTCCCTTCGACCATTCGGAAGATTTTTTTTTTTTTTCAGATCGCGTTCCGCCGCTTTTCATAGCAAAAAAATATCACGAAATAGACAAAATGCAATTGATCTTGAAGATTCAGCATTATCCAAACCTGCCACAGTTCGACGACAATATACCGTTTTCATCTTCGGTCTTCACCCGTTCATGGCAGCCTCGTTTTCATTATTTTACATTCAAGGGAGACAACCCATGTTCTTCATATAATGTACTAATGAAAATGAGTTGTTTCCCTTCGACCATTCCGAAAATCGTGTTTTCACATGACCATAAATTTATTGTTTTCCGTGTTGAATTCATTTATATTTTACAAGGATGGTTTCAAAGATGGGTTTATTTAGAAGAGTCCTTTCCATTTGGTATGAAAGTGCCCTTGGGCAAGACATTTCAGACCCCTTACCTGGTAAAACCCAGAATAATCACCAATATGTGAGCTGTTGCTGGCATATGACTGAAATGATAATGAAAGCAGTATAAAACACCCTTCAATCACTTTATTCTATAAATGAGATTTTCTGCTACAGTATTTTAACCCATTACCATACAATTCCGACTTTGACTAATTTTGTAGCCTTGTCCAGTTTGAAGGCATTTGTAGACGTGAAAATAAAGACAGCTAAATTGCTGGTTTTTGTCTTTAAAGGGGAGAAAAACATCATTGGAAAAGGAAAAATTGCTCTCTTTCCCACTGTAGTTTCAAGGGGCATTCTACCTAGGGTAGTTACAACGCAGGATCAAGTCACAAAGAGTTACATTCTGTCTGTGGGGAGTTGTGTGTATAGTAATGATGCAGAAGTGCATCTCTAGATAGGAAATAATTTATGAACCATGATTTTTTTCTAAATGAATATTCTGCAATATTACAAAGAGAGAGAGAGTGAGAGAGAGAGAGAGAGAGGGAGATTCATATAAATTCTTTTTGTTGTATTGTTTACATTCTGTTGTGCATATTTTTTTTTTTTTTTTTTTAATGTTTTGGCCAGGAATGAAGGAAAAAGACTGAAGTTTAGATTTTAATGGAAAAAAAAAAAGACTTACCAATAACGCAGGTGTAAATTTTCGAATTCTTGATGCAATTAAACCTTTACCAAACAATTCTGCGTTTTTACAACCCTGAGGATGCAGCCTTTTGAAAACATTAGGGAAAAGGAGAAAATGCTGGTAACCAGCATTTTCTCCTTTTCCCACAATGTTTTTTTCTCTTTCAAAAATAAATATCTTGATTTTACTATCATTTTAGCTACTTATGATTTGTCATCTACAAAATGCTTCAAATTGGACAAGTCTTAAATTTTTGTTGATTGGTTAACCCTTTACCAAACAACCCCATGTTTTCATGACCCTGAGGAAGAGGACTTTTGATAACATTATGGGAAAAGGAGAAAATATTAGTAACCAGCATTTTCTCCTTTTCTCTTAATGCTTTCTACCTTGTTAAAAAACTTAAGTTCATTTGTACCACTTTCAAATTTGTTATCTGCAGATGCTTTCGCTTTGGAAGGCTCTAAAGTTTGTCATTTGCTAAAGGTTTATGAGTTAAGTAAGGCTAGTATTAAAGATTCACCTGTCATGGTTGTGTAAATGAACCTGTAAAGCTCTCAATAAATTGACTGACAGAAACTTATCAATTTTACATGGATTGAAAAACAAGTTCTTGCAACTTATACTAATCTCTCTTGATTCTGCTCCCTTGAACCTACACCTGTGGTTGCGCCAAATGTGTGGGCTGATGAACAGTCCTAAAGTTGACACCTGCTCCAGGGAACTGAATTCAGAACCTTATGGTTACAAAGCTGACGCTCTGCTTCACAGCCAAAGACACTACCTCTAAATAAATGAAATGGGATTTTCTATATCAGGTGAGACCTTGTAGTTCAAACAACAAACCAATACATTGTGTTGTTTCCCTTTGACCAATTGATGACAATGTTTTCCACATTTATTTTATTTTTTTATTTAAGTCAGCTAATCATTGCAGACAGTATTAAGAGCTACTGTTACTGAATATTGTTAGCCAATCCTAACTACATTTAGGCTACAATTTTCTGGGGTTTTTTTTGTTTGTTTTTCCCCACCATGCCATTATCAGCAGCCCCCTTTTCAAGACAGAACAAGTCCAGGGAGACAATCCTTGTATATAATAATACAAGCCAATAAATTGAGTTGTTTCCCTTTACCCTTCCTTGAAGGCAATGTTCTCACATTTTAATTGTATTCCTATCATGTACAAAATTTATTCATGCTATTTATCCATACTTTACGAGGATATTTCAAAGTTGTGTATACTCATTTGTCTCAGGTTTCAGAAGTACAAGACTAGAGCTCTGAAGTGTTTTGCCTGTGTGAGTGTCCTTGGACAAGACAATTCAGAGCCCCAGCTCAACACTGGTAAAATCAAGAATAATCCTGAATTTATGAGCCATCGTCATGATATGACTGAAATGATATTTAAAGCAGCATAAAATATCCTCCTATCAATTAACTTTAAGGGGTTTGTCACTGCTTTAACCCTCTACCACACAATCCTGAGTTTTAACAGTGATGAGAAAAAGGCCATTTGAAAACCTTATGGGTTAGTAACCAACATGTTCTCCATTTCCAATAATGTTTTCTACCCTAAGGAAACCTGAGAGAGGAGGCATTCAAAAACATTACTGCTGGTTACCAGCATTTTCTCCTTTTCCCACATGGTTTTCAAGTCTTTCACAAATTCCATCATTTGACTCACATTTTAATGTTGCTTGCAGGTGCTTTCAATTTTGAGAAGTCTAAAATTTTGTTGTTTGGTAAAGATTCAAACAGTATGCCCTAAGAACTATTGGTGTTTTACCAGATTTTAAACCAGTTCTTGGTCTGCAATGCCTTGCTGAAGGATATGGCCACATGATCAGTACCATCAGCTACACCCACTAACCCTTTACCAGACGACAAACTTTTAGCTTTGTCAGATTTGAAACCTTTTGCAGACATCATAATAAATTTGGCTAAATTGATGGTTTTTGTCTTTAAAAGGGTGCAAAACATTGTGGAAAAAGGAGAAAATGTTGATAGCCAGCCTTTCTCCTTATCCCACTATGTTTTCAAAAGGAATTTTCGTCCAAAGTAACAACAGAGATACAAGAAAATGTCAAAAGTTTTGCACACCGAACACACAGATAACAATGGGGCTATGACAATTCCTCAGAGTTTTTTTTCTCAAAAACTGCCAAGCTATAAAATGGCTTTGGAAACATTCTTGTCAATAAATAATGATCAACATTGACTCTTGTTTAACTTTTTACCAGACGACAGAATTTTAAACTCACTCATAATGAAGTAATTTGCAGACGATAAAATTCAAATTAACATGGCTTACCAAACAACAAAAATTTTGGACTTGTCCAAACTGAAAGCATTTGCAGACGACAAAATAAATGTGATCCAAACATTTAAATTTGTTTTGAGAAGGGCAGAAAACATTGCGGGAAAATAGGAAAGTGCTGGTTACCAGCATTTTCTCCTTTTTCCACAATGTTTTCAAAAGCCTTCTTGTTCAGGGTCGTTCAAACTCAGGATTCCGTGGAAGAGGGTTAAATAGTGGAATTTGTCATCTGCGAAGGATAAAAAACACCATGCAAAAAGGAGCTAATGATGGGTATCAAATTTTTTCTTCCCACCCAAAAGTGTTTTCAAAAATTCTTTATTGTCTCTGGAAAACAGTATAACTCTTCACCAGTCAACACAATTTTTGACTAATTGAAATCATTGATTTTGCAGATGACAAATACCGTAAACATGGCTTAAATGGTGGAAATGTCTTTGAAAGAATTGAAAACCTTGTGGGGAAAAGAAGAAAATAATGGTTACCTGCATTTTTATCTTTTTGCCACAATGTTTTCAAAAGCCTTTTACCTCAGAGAAATGGCTCTACATTTAAGCCACATCGAATTTCTCTTTCATAATATTCTATTTTTTGTTGTCTTAAATTTTAAGAAATACAAGCAAAGTGATATTAATTAATAAAATTTAATTTCATTTTTTCCCATTTAACATTTAAAATTCATTTTGCATGCAACATCATGTTTTCAATTCTTTTCATGTTTTGTAAAATATTCCTTTTTTTGAAAATAGCACTATCCTGTTCTATACCAGCTATCAAGTATTTATCACAAGATATGTTACTCAGTTCTTGATATTCACAAAAAAAACCTTACTTATTCCTTTACCACACAATCCCACATTTTAATCATTACACTGCTGAATAAAAGAAACGAAAATTTCCACTCAATAATTAAAACCAAAATACTGTAATTTCAAAGTTGATTTCACTGGAAAGAAAATACCATAGCAGGCAGTCCAGATCAAAGATCAAATTGCAAGAAACATGTAGTCTGATTTTGATCTACACTGTCTGCAAAAGCGCCCCGAGTTGCACTTAGCAACCTAAAGGTTAATGACCCTTAGAAAGAAGGCTTTAGAAACAAGATGGGAAAAGAAGAAATGCTGTTGACCAGCATTTTCTTCTTTTCCCACTGTGTTTTCTACCCTTCTGAAAACAAATTACAATTTTTGAGTCATTTTTATTTTGTTGTCTACAGATGCTTTCAATTTGGACAAGTCTGAAATTTTGTTGTTTTCAAATGACTTTCCTCTAAGGGCTGATAAAACTTAGGATTGTGTGGTAAAGGGTTGACCTGAAGTTGATTGTTTCGTGTTTAACACCAGGGTGCCCAATCACATACTACAGTACATAATTCACATATAAATTCTACTCAGCGCGTACAAATTTTTTGTGCTTACGTGCATGCATGCACTGTCAAAAGTATGCACGTACAAAAAGGAAAGTAATTACGTACACTGCACGTACAAATTAGATACCATTTCGTATTGCATGCCAAACAAACAAAACGAAAGTAGTTTTCCTCGTAAGTGGGTACCACGCTTTGTCCTCAACATAGAGCAGGTCGTCAAGTATTTTCACTATATATATTCTGCGGCTCCCTCGTCTATCTAAATAACTTTCACTGCTATTTTTTTAAGGTGTCAAAATCTACCACGTGTACAGGAAATCTGGTAATTAATTTTCAATGACAAATTAAAATCATTTAATAATATTATGATGCGCAGTTATTGTTAAAAACACATTTTTTTTTGACATGTGAAAGCTGAAAAATCAAGCCGCAAATTAAACGTGTAATTTTCGAAAGTATGGCGTCTGCTGCAGAAAATATGTCATCACAACAAAAGCTGTCAAAACATTTTACAGCGTGAAGATCTGAGAAAGGTAGGTTTACACAAGTGATTCTACCATTATACATTTTGTTTTATTTTTCCCCAACACGGCATGGCCTTTATTTGACAGAGTTTGAGCTTACAATAAGCCAATTGGCCGGCTCCTCTGTGATTTTAAAATAGCCAGATCTACAAACATAATCTTGGACAACAAGCATCAATCTGTCTACGCTTCCTTTTTAAAGCCGTTTTAATGTATTTCGCAACTTTGAGAAAGGAATAAAGGTGAAAAATCTTCCAAAAAGGCGGTCGATTATCAAAACTCATGGCCGTGTTTGGCTTTTAAACCCAACCGCTGTTGCGATTATATCTAAGTATGTGCATGCCCTGGAGACATATGATATGATGCATCCATGTAATCACCAAATGCACAATTTACTAATTTAATCAAGATCCCATTTGTTATGGTAAAGGAGCTATGTTGTTAAAATTCATTAATAAAACTGAAACAGCCTAAAGTTACTCTGAACCCCCTAATTTTTCTTTGTACCCCACAATTCAAAACCTAGGGGTAAAGTGTACCCACAATTTTTTCTTTATACCCCCAATTCAAAACCTGTAGGGTGCATGTACCCCCAAACTGAAAACCCAGTGGGCATGCTGAACACTATTTTCAACATTATTTCAGTTACACTGCAACAGCCATAGAACCTATCAAAACTTTCCTCAAAGTTTTGTTACCAGTTATTTGCACAAGATTTCTCCCAGTACATAGCTCGTTTTCTACACTGACATCGCCAACATTATTTTTTCCCTGTGCTTAGAGATTAAAAATTCAGTTGCAATGACTATCATCAATCCTGGAAAGAATTTGCCAGTTCTGGAAATTGCATATTATAACTGAGAAACCAGGCTTGTTTTAGCTGGAAGAATGTACATTAACCCTTGACCAAACAGCAAAATTTTGGACTCGACTAAATTAAAAGCATGAAATTAAATGTAGCTTAAATAATGATTTCTGTCTTTGATGGTGTAGAAAACAATGCAGGAAAAGAAAGGAAATACTGGTTACCATTTTTTTTCCCACAATATTTTCAAAACCCTTCTTCCTCAAACTCATTAAAATTTAGGACTGTGTGGTGAAAGTCTAATGCATGCGACATAAAAACAGAAAAATTACAGAAACAGGAAATAACGTTTTTTGAATTACATGGAAAAATGGCGTAAAACAACTGTCCGTTTGTGATCTTGTCTTTTGCAGTTAAAATGCATATTTTTGCCTTTCCAACAATGTTGTATATCCTTACAAATATTTATCCAACAAATAATATACATTTAACCCTTTACCACACAATGCCCACTTTTAACAAAGCTGAGGAAGAAGTCTTTTGAAAACATTGTGGAAAAAGGAGAAAAAGCATTTTCCCTTTTTCCCGCCATGTTTTCTACCCTATCAAAGAAAAATCGCATAATCTGAGCCAGCAATAAAATTGTCGTCTGCAGATGCTTTCAAATTGGACGGGTCTAAAATTTTGTTGTGTGGGAAAGGGTTGTCTCCTGCAAGGTTGTTCAGCATTGCTTAAATTCTTAAAAAAAAGTCTTCTTGGGGAGAGCTCAGTTTCTTTTCTCACACTGAAGTGTGACAACTGTGAGACTTTATCACAAAACCTCCTGTCCACCTTCACTTTTACACTATCCACCAGACCAGGTTTTTACGTTCAGTCATTAAGAACTGTCAAAATATTCACACCTGACATTCCTAGATTGATGCATCTGTAAATATAAAAAAAAAGTACATTTTAAGGCCTTACTCCAATAACAATTAGTGAACCAGGGCCAATAATCACCAAACAATCTTAAATTCTATTTATCTAGATTTAGAAAGTAACACAACTTCTGATTGGCTAAACCATTGGTTTTGCCAACCAGAAGTTGTTTTACTTTCAAATTTAGAAAATTCAACCCTTTGAGCACCAAATAGATGCAAAAGACTTTAAATCTACAAAGAGTGACTGTGTGGTGCTTAATGCTGTTTTCAACATTCAGTTTTATCGTGGTAGCCAGGGCACCTATCCATGCTTTCCTGGAGTTTCTTTTCCAAGTACTACGCACAATTCTTTCCAAGCCTCTGGCTGCTTTCCCACATAACCATTGTCGAAATAATGGTTAGCAGTGACAGAGAAATGAATCTTGTCGCACTGACTATCATCAATCCTCGGAACGAAACTGGCAAATCTGGAGATCGAACCAGTGACCTCCTGTCCTCAAGTCCTGTACGCGACCGAATGAGCTACCAGGGCTTGGCAGTCTACAACTAAGTTGTGGCAGGCACTTAAAGGGTTTAGATAAGATAGCTTTCTTGGATAGTATGTAAAACATCATGGGAAATGGCCCAATTTCTATTTACAAGCAACTGATCCTTTTGACTAACTGTTTTCAAGATTATTTTGCAGGGATGTATTAGTGTTGCAATCAAAGAGCTGAAAAGACAAATTCTTGTGTACCAAAATATAAACAGAATACTTCTTAATCCACTAAACCCCAAAAGTTCAACTGAGCCAGCTAGTAATCTAATAGTTGGCAGTTAAAATACCTGTTCATTAACTCTTCATCATCTGCCAACTAGTGTACCGCAAACACATTCAATTTATGGGCTAATATATGAGCCATGCTCCATGACAAGCAGCTTAATGCATCTGCAAAACGTATTGACCCATGTCAGCCTGCGCAGGCCAGGCCGAACGTTTTTGCTATTGGTCAATTATCTGTATGTCAAAGGACAAGCTTGTCTCATATTTCAGTTGGTTGTTACACAAGGCAGGCAGACAGGCAAGGCTAGGCTGGGCAGGCCAGGCAGCCCAGCCCAGGGTAGGCTGGCAGGCAGGCCAGGCCGGGCCGGGGAGTCAGGCAGGCCAGGCTGGACAAGCCAGATCAGGCCAGGCCAGGCCAGGCTAGACCAGGCGGGCTGGGCAGGCCAGCCGGGCAGGCAGGCAGGCAAGCCAAGCCAGGCCAGGCAGGCAAACAAGGCTAGGCAGGCAGGCAGACCCTACCAGGCCAGGCTCACTGGGCAAGGCCAGGGCAGGGCAGGCCAAGCCAGGCTAGACCAGGCAGGCTTGGCCAGGCCAGGCTTAGCAGGCAGGCAAGCAGGCCAGGCCAGGCTGAGCAGGCCAGCCCTGGCCAGGCAGGGTGGGTGGGCAGGCAATCCTGGCCAGGCTGGCTGGGGGGCAGGCAGGCAGGCTGGGCCAGGCATGGCAGGCAGGCAAGCAGGCCAGGCCAGGCCAGGCAGGGTGGGTGGGCAGGCAAGCCTGGCCAGGCAGGCTGGGCGGGAAGGCAGGCAGGCTGGGCCAGGCTTGGCAGGCAGGCCAACAGGCCAGGCCATGCCAAGCAGGACAGGACAGGCCAGGCAGGGTAAACAAGGTAGGCCAGGTCAGGCAGGCAAGGCCATGCAGCCCAGGCTTGGTAGGCTGGGAGGCAGGCCAGACAAGGCAGGCAGGCCAGGTGGGTAGGTAGGCAGCCAGTCCAGGCTTTGCAGGCTAGGCCAGGCAGGCAGGCAGCCCCCCCACCCCCAGCAGGCCAGGCCAGGTAAGTAGGCAAGGCCAGGCCAGGCAGGCAAGGCTTGGCAGGCCCTACCAGGCAGTCCAGGCCAGGCTAGATCGTGCAGGCCAGGCCAGGCTAGACAGGCGCACCAGGCCAGGGCAGGCTGGGCTGGACAGGCCAGGCTGGGGTGGGTGGGCAGGCACGCAGGCCAGGCAGGTAAAGCCAGGCAGGCAAGCCAAGCAGGAAGCCATGGGGCAGACCATGCCAGGCAGGCAGGCAAGGCTAGGCTTGCCAGGCCAGGCCATGCAGGCCAGGCCAGGTAGGCTGGCTGGGCAAGCCAAACTGGGGAAGCCGGGCTGGGGAAGCCAGACAGGCAAGGCCTTGCAGGCCAGACAGGTGGGCAGGCAGGTGGGCAAGCCAGTCCAGGCCGTGCAGGCTAGGCTAGGCAGGCAGGCCTTGCCAGGCAGGCAGGCCAGGCCAGGCTAGACCAGGCTGGGCAGGCCAGCCAGCCGGGCAGGCAAGCCAGGCCAGGCCAGAGAGGCAGGCAAGGCCAAGCAACCAGGCCCCACTAGGCAGGCCAGGCCAGACTGAGCAGGCCAGCCAAGTAGATAGGCAGGCAGGCAGGCACAGCCAGGCCAGGCTAGACCAGCCAGGCTGCAAGCCAGGCCAGGCCAGGCAGGTAGGCAAGGCCGCTCCAGGCAAGCAATGCTAGGCAGGCCCTACCAGGCAGTCCAGGCCAAGCTAGACCAGGCTAGGCCAGGCTGGACAGGCACACCAGGCCAGGGCAGGCTGGGCTGGACAGGCCAGGCTGGGTAGGCAGGCATGCAGGCCAGGCAGTAAAGCCAGGCAGGCAAGCCAAGCAGGAAGCCAGGGGGCAGACCATGCCAGGCAGGCAGGCAAGACTAGGCTGGCCAGGCCAGGCCATGCAGGCCAGGCCAGGTAGGCTGGCTGGGCAAGCCAGGCTGGGGGAGCCCGGCTGCGGAAGCTAGACAGGCAAGGCCTTGCAGGCCAGACAGGTGGGCAGGCAGGCAGGCAGAAAAGCCAGTCCAGGCCGTGCAGGCTAGGCTAGGCAGGCAGGCCTTGCCAGGCAGACCAGGCCAGGTTAGACCAGGCTGGGCAGGCTGGCCAGCCGGGCAGGCAGGCAGGCAGGCAAGCCAGGCCAGGCCAGGGGGGCAGGCAAGGCCAAGCAAGCAGGCCCCACTAGGCAGGCCAGGCCAGACTAGGCAGGCCAGACAAGTGAATAGGCAGGCAGGCAGGCCAGGTCAGGCTAGACCAAGCAGGCTGCAAGCCAGGCCAGGCAGGTAGGCAAGGCCAGGCCAGGCATGCAAGGCTAGGCAGGCCCTACCAGGCAGTTGAGGCCAAGCTAGACCATGCAGGCCAGGCCAGGCTAGACAGGCACACCAGGCCAGGGCAGGTTGGGCTGGACAGGCCAGGCCAGGCTGGGTGGGCAGGCAGGCAGGCAGGCAGACCGGGCAGGGAGGCCTGGCCAGGCCAGGCTGGGCAGGCAGGCAAGCAGGCCAGGCCAGATTGGGCAGACCAGACACGGCAGGGCAGGCCAGGCAGGCAGGCTTGGCAAATCCAGGCTTGGAAGGCAGGCAAGCAGGCCAGACAGGGTAGGCCAGGTAGGTAAAGCCAGGCAGGCCAGAGGGCAGACCACACCAGGCAGGCAGGCAAGGCTAGGCTGGCCATGCCATGCCATGCAGGCCAGGCCAGGTAGGCTGGCAGGCAGGCTGGGCAAGCCAGGCTGGGGAAGCCTGGCAGGCAAGGCCTTGCAGGCCAGGCAGGTGGGCAGGCAGGCCAGTCCAGGCCATGCAGTCTAGGCTAGGCTAGGCAGGCAGGCCTTGCTGGGAAGGCCAGGCAGGCAGGCCAGGCCAGGCTAGACCTGCTAGGCTGGGCAGGCTGGCTGGGCAAGTAGGCAGGCAGGCAAGCCAGGCCAGGCCATGCAGGCTAGGCTAGGTAGGCAGGCCTCGCTGGGAAGGCCAGGCAGGCAGGCCAGGCCTGGCCAGGCCAGGCTGGGCAGGCAGGCAGGCCAGGCAGGGTAGGAAGGGTAGGCTGGGCTGGGTGGGCAGACAGGCCTGGCCAGGCTGGGCTTGGCAGGGAGGCCAGGCTTGGCAGGACAGGCAGGCAAGCCAAGCAGGCAGGCCAGGCAGGCAGGCCAGGTCAGGTAGGGCATGCAGGCAGGCCAGAAGGCTGGCAGGCAGGCAAGGCATGGCAGGTCAGGCCATGCCAGGCAGGCAAGCTATCTAGACAGGCAAGCAGGCCAAGCCAGGCAGAAAAGCCAAGCAGGCAGGCTAGGCAGGGCATGCAGGCCAGGCCAGGTCAGGCAGGCAAGGGCTGGCTGGATGGCAGGCCAGGCCAGGGCAGGGCAAGGCAGGACAGGGTGGGGCAGGGCAGGCCGGCCAAGCACGGCCGGCCATGCAGGCAGGCAGCCATGCAGGCCAGGCAAGCAGACAGGCAGTCAAGCAGGCCAAGCAGGAAGCCAAGACCAGGCAGGCAGGCCAGGCCAGGCCAGTCCAGTCCAGGCAGGCACTGTGAAATCAGTATACCTCCCTCTACTTCATAGGTGTGTTGGTGTGGGTTGGGGTATAATAAATATTGTCCTTTCTAAAGGGTAAAAATGACAGTCTGTTATACAGTGTGTTTCATAAAAACATTGAATGTGACTTACCCTTGCATACCCTTTTCTTTTCATATGATACAAAAAGAATAGCATGGCCTGAAACATGTTATTCCTACCCTGTAAAACAAGGGGAAAAACATTAGTATAATCCTTTGCCACACAATCTTGTGTTTTAACGACCCTGAGAAAGAGACTTTCAGAAAACATTGTGAGAAAAGAAGAGAATGCTGGACCTAATTGAAAGCATTTGCAGACAACAAATCATATGTTTCTTAACTAGTGATTTCTATATTTGATAGGGTAGAAAACATTGTGGGTAAAAGAGAAAATGCTGATTACCAGCATTTTCTCCTTTTCCCACAATGTTTTCAAAAGCTTTCTTTCTAAGAGTTGTTAAAAGTTGAGATTGTGTAGTAAAGGGCTAAGGACAAATTTTGTGTTTTGAGTGACATTTAATATGTCATTTGCAAATGCTTTCAATTTGGACCAGTCTTAAATTTTGTTGTTTGGCAAAGAGATAATTGAGATAATCCACGATCAATAGGGGTAAGCAAAATCTCAGTATAATGTTGATGCTCAAACAAAATTTTGAAAATGAAAACTTTTTGGTTTCACCACCTCCATTTTAGGAAAACTCAAAAAAAAAAATAATAGAGCTTGGAACAAATTATTTCTGCCCTGTTAAAGCAAGAAAAAAATATATTAAAACAGTAAAATTGAGAGTTTAATCCATAGGGGATAAGCAAAATCCCTGTATATTCAAGTGCTAAAAAAAAACAAACAAACAAATTCACACATGAAAACTCTAACATTTTTAACACCTCCATTGAAAACATTAAATTCCTATAAGTTAAACATCTCTATTTTTCTTGGAAACATGGAAAAAAAAGAGGTGGGGGGGTGGGGGGAAGAAGAAAATGATATTTGAAGCGTTATAAATGGTCTGATTGTTCAACACGTTTGACTTTGCCAAGTTAGTAACGTACAGGGCTTGAAGCCCAGGGATCGATGGTTCAATTTATTTAAAACTAATAACCCTTTATCCTACACCCCTATGCCCTGAAAAATAAAGCTTTTGAAACATTGTGGGAAATGGAGAAAATGCTGGTACCTGCATTTTATCATTTTACCATTTACTGAAGAATAAAAAAATCAAATGTTTTGACCTATTACCACACAATCACAACTTTTCATGCCCCTAAGAAATAAGGCTTCTGAAAACATTTAGGGAAAAGAAGAAAATGCTGGTAATAAGCATTTTTCCTTTCCTACAATGCTTTCTCATATTTCATTGTTTTTGCCATATCACTATTGCCGTCTGCAACTACTTTTTGTCACCTGGTAATGAGTTAAATAACATTAACTTTGTCTCCTGCAGCTCTTTTCAATTGTGTCAAGCCTAAATTTTTGTCATCTGGTAAAGGGTTTAAACTGTTTCTATCTCTTAAATAAGCTGCTATGACAATGATAAATAACAAAGTAGGAAAAGGGGAAAAATAAATATTTAACACAACGTTTGACAAATACATGAAATCGGAAACTTATTTGAAATATAAATTTAGAAAAAAAAAAAAACATCACAAGATGAATAAAAAATATCATAAAATAACTTTCATTCCCCAAATATTCTCTTTATGTCACATTTCTGACCATACATACTATATTCTATATATTGGTGGGGTTTTGTCCTGGTGGGGTTTTGTCCTGGTGGGGTTTGTCCTGGTGGGTTTTTGTCCTGGTGGGGTTTAGTCCTACACTCCTTTCTTGGTGCTAGTATTTGCTTCTCACTCTTTACCACATGACAAAACTGTAGACTAGGCCTAATCAAAAGCATCTGCAGAAATTTATCTCTTAAAGGGTAGAAAACATTGTGGGAAAAGAAGAAAATGCTGGTTACCAGCATTTTCTTCTTTTCTCAAAATGTTTTCACAAGGCCTCTTTCTTAGGCATCGTTAAAAGTCGGGATTGTGTTGTAAAGGGTTAAGAAAATTTTGACATCTTGCTCTACCATCAGTGTCATGTGATATGAAATTTTCTCACCCAGCTGGAATCAAATACAAGCACCAAGAAAGTTACTACAACATCATGTCCCATATGTATTCATGCAATGAACCCTTCTTCACACAGGTTACTGGTATCTAAATTTTCGGTGCAAGACATTTCGTCAAAAGGTTGTTTCATCGAAATCCATGTGTGGATTAAAATACTGATTGCTGAATTCCAAGATTTATTTCATGAAAAGCCCTGTCTGAAAGGAAGACTTGAGCCACAATTCATCTGGGTTTGGGTAAGGGTCAGGGCTAGGCATCATTTTCAATGACACATGGTTTTTGACGAAATGTCGTGGATCCCTAAATTTTAAACAAAATTTATCGGTCTGGCTCTGGAAGAATAAAGAGTTTTATTTCCTAATAATCATATAGATAAACAAATATTACCTTAAAAATATCAAAAATAAGCAAGTGTATACCTCTGATGATTTTTGCTAATTTACCCCTTTACCACACAATCCTAAGTTTTAACGACTTAATGAAAAAAATGGGTGAAAAGGAGAAAATACTTGTAACCAGCATTTTCTCCTTTTCCCACAACGTTTTCTACCCTATCGAAGAGAAATTCCATCAGTTAAGCCACGCTTAAATTGTCGTCTGCAAATGCTTTCAATTTGGACATGTCTACATTTTTGTTGTTTGGTAAAGAGTAAGCCTATGACATAATATTGTGAAGAACAGCAAGATGTTTTCTCAATGACACTTTTTGATTAAAGGCCCTTGTACAAATGTGACAGATAAAAGGTTTTTCTCCAGTATGAATCCTCACATGTCTCACAAGTAAAGCATTAGACCCGAAAACCTTGCCACAGTACGGGCAGTCACAGAACTTTGTTTGGTGGAGAATGTCCTTAGGAATCACTTTTGTTTCATGTTGAGGCCATTGATCTGTTGTTCCCTTGGATGACAGTTTAGCTTGAGGACTTGGCTTGTAGAGAGATATGTCTGTAAATAGAAGTAGTCATTAAGATGAACCCTTTCCAAACAACAATTTTAGACTCTTTCGAATTCAACACATCTGCAGATGACAATTCAACATTGGTACAAATCTGCTTTAGCTCTATGATAGGGAGGAAAACATTTTGGAAAAAGATGGAAATGCTGATTATCAGCATTTTCTCCTTTTCCCACAATGTTTTTAAAAGGCTTCTTTGACAAGGTCATTAAAACTCGAGATTGTGTGATGAAGGGTTAGATTGTGTGGTGAAGGGTTAAAGGGGCCTTTTTTGTGCTGCAAATTAGAATTCTTTGTTAAACACTGACAAATACCATGTAATATATTTTTTTCTACAAAGGGAATGAAACTGGACAGGTAAAAAGGTGCAGATTTAGCAATTTAACAAAGTGTTGTTGCCTTTGCAATCTTAAACTATTTTTATGAGATCAAATGATGTCATGGAACTTATTTGAATATGACCCTCAAGTCTTTGGCAAACCACAAAATCTTTAACTTATCCATATTGAAAGGATTTGCAGTCGACATAATACATGTGACTCAAAAATTGACATTTGTGTTTGGTTGGGAAGAAAACACTGTGGAAAAAGGAGCAAATGCTGGTTATCACTATTTTCTCCTTTTCCCACAATATTTTCAAGAGGCTTTTCCCACAGGGTCGTTAAAAGATGGCACTGTGTGGTAAACGGTTAAAAGTTTATGTATAGAACACTAAGGAATTTTTTAGTCAAGCTTATGAGATAAAATGCTGTCTGAGTTTAGGTGAATTGTATTTCCAGCTATAATAGAGTAGAGTTATTATATTTGGGACTGAAAGAATTAAACTAAGAAAGACAGCCAAAATATGGATATTTCGAGGTTGTATAGGCCAGAATATGTTATTAAGTAGCACAAAGAGTAGATCAAAGATCTCACTTTTTAATTCTGTGAAGTCTGATCTTTATCTACACTGTTCACAAATGCAACTAAAAACATGCTTGGCACTTTTAGAATTAACTCTTTACCACACAGTCCCGACTTTTAACGATCCTGAGATAGAAGCCTTTTGAAAACATTGTGGAAAAAGGAAGAAAGTGCTGGTAACCAGCATTTTCTCCTTTTCCCACAATGTTTTCAACCCTTCCCAAAACAAAATCAAATTTATCAGTCACATTTATTTTGTCATCTGCAACTGCTTTCAATTTGGACTGGTCTAAAATTTTGTCGTTTGGTAAAGAGTTAATGCATGTGAATTTATTCTGTCAAAGAATGTTCGATTGTTTGGTGTTACATGCAGTGATTGAAATTTATTTCAGTTACAGAGGGGCAGCAACTGCACCTACCCATACTTTCATGGAGATTCTTTTACCAGTAGTTTGCCATGCA
The DNA here is from genome assembly GCA_945859785.2 of Tridacna gigas. NCBI lineage: Eukaryota > Metazoa > Mollusca > Bivalvia > Cardiida > Cardiidae > Tridacna > Tridacna gigas. The sequence continues at coordinate 28,372,090 of OX244041.2, forward strand.
CCTACCCATACTTTCATGGAGTTTCTTTTACCAGTAGTTCGCCATGCACATGCCCATACTTTCATGGAGTTTCTTTTACCAGTAGTTCACCATGCTCCTACCCATACTTTCATGGAGTTTCTTTTACCAGTAGTTCACCATGCTCCTACCCATACTTTCATGGAGTTTCTTTTACCAGTAGTTCACCATGCACCTGCCCATACTTTCATGGAGTTTCTTTTACCAGTAGTTCGCCATGCTCCTACCCATACTTTCATGGAGTTTCTTTTACCAGTAGTTTGCTATGCACCTGCCCATACTTTCATGGAGTTTCTTTTACCAGTAGTTCACCATGCACCTGCCCATACTTTCATGGAGTTTCTTTTACCAGTAGTTCGCCATGCACCTGCCCATACTTTTATGGAGTTTCTTTTACCAGTAGTTCGCCATGCACCTACCCATACTTTCATGGAGTTTCTTTTACCAGTAGTTCGCCATTCTTGAAAATCCAAGCCACTGGCCACATAGACAGTGTCAAAACCATGTTCAGCGTGTCCATGGAAGATTTGCTCTTTAAAGACAAATCTTTTTTACGTTTGTGCCGAATGTAAAATGTTTCCCGCACAACTTTTTAAAGGAGGGTTGGAAATTTTGGTGTTTCTACAAAACTCCCGACTCTTTCCAAACAACAAAATTTTATACTGGTCTAAATTGAAAGCATTTGCAGACCAAAAATTAAAAGCTGTCCAAGTTACGAATTTTTGTGGTTACCAGCATTTTCTCCTTTTACCACAATGTTTTCAAAAGGCTTCTTTCTCACGATTGTTAATAGCTTGTATTATGTGGTGAGAGGTTAACATGTTTCCATAGGTAGCCAGCTCTTCTTCGTCTTAAAGTTCACTATATTTTAACTCTTAGGCTGCTAAGTGTGACTCAAGGACCTTTTGCTGACAGTGTAGATAAAGATCAGACTACATAAAATGTGCAGTCTGATCTTGGATCTACACTGTCCGATGAAGAGATCTTCTTCTAAAAAAAACATAAGTTTGAAATAGCATTGGATATTCAGGATTTTAGATCTACTACCAGCTTGAAAGTTTCATTTAAGTTATTTAGCAGGATAAGGGTTACTGTATTTTAGTTTGGCAAATGGAGATCTTTTTCTCGTTGTGAGCAAATCAAGATGCCTAGTGAGACTATGTTCTCAATTTCATTTAATGCATTCCACAATTCATGTTTATTTATACATATTCTACCAGCATACGATACTTACCATGTCATCTGAATTTGTTTCACAAGAGAGGAGGCGGCAATCAACTTATCATTTCACATAAATTCTGGGCTTCCATACTCAGACAGGACACTGTTTTTAAACGAATTTTACATTCGAGTTTCGGTTTGACTCCAAGAAGTATCTTTTTTCTCAGTTGTGAAGTAAAAATTCTAAATCCAAAGCTCTAGAAATTGCAAGTTAGTCCTTTAGATCGGCCGGTACGAACCGAATGAGAACGAAACGCGATTTGAATTTTTTTAAATGACAGACTTATCAAATCCTCGAATTAATTAAACTGGTACAGTTTGTATCTCCTATTGCCTTCCTTACCCATTGATTTTGCCAGTTTTGTCCGTCATCGACGTATTTCTACCATAAATACGAAAATTATTGGACATAAGATGCCGGTCAAATTGTCTAACTTTCCGCCCTTCGTCCAACTTGCTTTAGCAACATCCATGTAATTGGTTTTAATTTGTAAATATGGCAGTGTTTTCGAAGTAAAGATTCGTTAAATCGATTTACGGATGTTTCTGAAAATTGACGCAAAACTTCTTTAAAGGTCGAGCCAGGCGCAGGGATCGTATATAAGATCCCTGGCCACGCGGGAAAAAAATCAGAACTTGAAATAAAGCTCGTACATGGCACGGTAAATTGAATATTGTTTTTCTTATCTGGGCACACTTCCATCGATCATTTTATAGACATATGGGATATTTTTACTATAGATTATATACATAGCGAATCTTATTAAACAAAACACGGTACATAAACATTTCCTTTATTTTAGTCGATAAATCTGTAGTTGCTCTATGTCGGACACAATTTTTAACGGTCCAAGGGAGAAAACTCCTACTTTCTTAAATTCTAATATTGTAGGATTAGCCTCCCCTGTACTCCCCCCCCTTCACCAAAACTGCCAAAAAGCAAAATGAAACATTGCTAGTGTTGTAAACAGACCATAAATCTTGAGGATGCTTCGGTAAAGTTTCAAAGTTTCAAAACTATGTTAACGTCTGGGAGAAGCACAAGCTATGCAGAGACAGCCACTCTTGTTTTGAAATTTCAAGCAAACCGTATTGAAGTTACTGAAACTTAACAGGAACAATGCACATGATTTAAGATAGAAAATATTTCAGATTATTTCAGTATAACGGCCACTATTCCAATATGTATTGCAGTTTTCTTCTTCCTGAAATTGTACTTACGTTCTTAATCTTATGGCCTATTTACGACATTTTATATAAATCGTCTTGCTTTATGGCGGGGTGGGGGGGGGGGCAAAATAAGGGAGTTTAATCGTACAAATTAATACCTAAGCCAGTACGAGTTTTCTCCCTTTGACCAATAAATAATGCTAGGAGGGGGGGGTTTACATTTGAGCAGTTGAATAAACTGTTCACCAAAATTCAGTGGTAGTCCAAACAGAAAAAAAATGCAGACAAAAAATCAAATAAGGCTCAAATGATAGGGTCTATTTCTGAAAGAATAGAAACATTGTGAAACAAGGGGAAAATGCTGGCTTCCAGTATAGGAGTTATTTTTTACTTATTCTGTTATCATTTTATCTCATGTCATTGACCTATATTTCTTTATTTTAGTCCATTCAAACATAAGCTTTACTAAGTATAGCAAACCACTCCTATTTCCTTTTTTTTTTCACATGTAAATACATTTTAACCCTATGAATCTGTAACTGTAGTGGATTGATGCTGGTGCTTTCAGATAAAGAAATAACACTCATTTATGAAGACAATCACTTTTCTTCTACTCATCAAAGGATCATACATTTGATTGTATTGTCTGTTTGTGACGTTTCATACTATGTCTTGCGGGGATATTCAATGTGAGGGAAGTTAATTGTAAGATGATCTAGTCTAAGATAGTATGAGTTTTCTCCCTTCGACCATAAACATGCTTTTGATGAGGGGTTCAGTTATATACGAAGTTTTATTTAGGTAACCCTTAGGCTGCTAATCACCACCCACAGACCTTTTGCTGACAGTGAAGATCAAGATCAGACTTCACAGAACATGCAGTCTGATCTTAGATCTACACTGTCCAATAAGGAGATATTTTCCCCAACCTCCATAACTTTGAAATACCAACATATTGGTTTTTATCGTCAGCTTGAAAGTTTCATCTAAGTTATTTAGCAGGATAAGGGTTAATTTCCTCATAAATGAAAAACATCCATTTGCTAAGGATTGCAACCACAACAAAGAAGTGCAGTGTTAATCTGTTACAGTCATACCCAACCATAGAAATTCCAGACAATCCTGAGTTTTAAAAGAACCTGAACAAGAATTACATTAACTATTCTATTTGTATGGTTTTATTCTGATACAAGATCATTTGCATAGATCTACTTAGCCTATTACCACACAATCCTGAGTTTTAACGACCCTGAGGAAGAAGCCTTTTGAAAACATTGTGGGAAAAGGAGAAAATGCTGGTGACCAGCAGCATTTTCTCCTTTTCACACAATGTTTCCTATCCTATCAAAGACAATTTACATCATTTGATTCACATTTCAATTGTCGTCTGCAAATGCTTTCAATTTGGACCAGTCCACATTTTTGTCGTTTGGTAAAGAGTTAACAGTATTTATTTGACAGACAAAATTAAATTAAGGTGAAAAAGGGCTGACTCTTGAAAGGTTGGCTCTGACCCTTGATGATTCAGATTTAAGCCTTTAACACTCAATCCCGAGTTTTAACGACCCTGAAGAAAAAGCCTTTGAAAACATTGTGGGAAAAGGAGAAAATGCTGGTAACCAGCATTTTCTCCTTTCTCTACAATGTTTTCTACCCGTGCCAAACCAAATTTCAATTTTGGAGCCACGTTTGATTTGTCATCTGTACATATTTTCAATTTGGACCAGTCTAAAATTTTGTCGTTTGGTAAAGAGTTAATCCTTGAACCTCATTGCTCCCAGGTCATTTTCTCTGTGCTTTTCAGAGTCAGGCAGATGCCTCACAGTCCCCCTAGTAATCAGAAAGTATTACAAGTTTCCTGAAACAAAATAGATCTCTATTGCTTCCCAAAATTTGCATGGCCCCGCAGAAATTTAACCCTTTACCACACAATCCCGAGTTTAGCCCTTTCCCAAACAAGCCCTGGTTTTCCCACAGTGTTTTCTACCCTTTTTGAGACCTTTCTGCCATTTTCATCAAATTTAAAATTGTCGTCTGCAAACTCCTTCAATTTGGACCAGTCCAAAATTTGTCGTTTGGAAAAGGGTTAAATGACCCTAAGGAAGAAAACTCTTGACAACATTGTGGTAAAAGGAGAAAAATTAATGCTGGTTACTACCATTCTCTCCTTTTCTCAAAATATTTCCTGTCCTTTCTAACAAATAGCACAATTTGAGACATATTATGTGTCGTAAACAAAAACTTTCCATTTCAACAAGTCTAAAACTTTGTCATTTGGTAAAGAGTTTACCAAACAGTCCTGTGTTTAACCCTTTCCCAAACAAGCCCTGGTTTTCATGTGTCTGCAGTACAAGTCTTTGAAAACACTATGGGAAAAGGAGAAATTGCTCGTAATGAGCAATTTCTCCTTTTCCCACAGTGTTTTCTACCCTTTTTGAGACCTTTCTGCCATTTTCATCAAATTTAAAATTGTTGTCTGCAAACTCTTTCAATTTGGCCTGGTCCAAAATTTGACGTTTGGGAAAGGGTTAAACAACCCTACAGAAGAAGGCTTTTGAAAGTATTGAGGGAAAAGGAGAAATAAACTATAGTAACCAGCATTTTCTCCTTTTCTAACAATGCTTACCACTACTTCAAAGACAGAAATCGTCTTTTGAGTCACATTTCATTTGTCGTCTGCAAATCATTTCAACTTGGGTAGACCCTAAATTTTTGTTTTAAGATAGAGTTAACACTTTACCGCACAATACCATGTTGTAACAACCTTGAAGAAGAAAGCCTTAATTTTGAAAACATTGATTGAACAGGAGAAAATACTCATAACCAGCATTTTCTTCTTTTTCCCATAATGTTTTCTATCTTTTGAAAGGAAAGTTTCAGGTATTGAGTAACTTCTAATTTGTCGTCTGCAAATACATGTACTTTCAATTTCAGCCAGTGTAAAATTTTGTCATTTGGCAAAGTTAAACATGAGAGTAACGCCCCTAATACACAATACACAAGTACATACTGTTGAAAACTAGAGGCCCTTGAGGGCCTGAAATCGCTCTGCTAGCAGTGAGTTTGCTTTTTTTCTAGCATACATTATGAATTCATGATGCAAAAAGTTGAAAGACATACATCTCCCCCTCCCCCCCCAAAAAAAGGGGGTATTGTTGCGACAGGGCTTGAACCCACTAATAAAGCACAAGTAAGCATGTTGAATTGAACAAACTGCAGACTTCATGGCATAAACAAAAATTTTAAATGTTGAACTTTAAATGGCTACTTTTTGTACACTGATTGTCAGATTTCTTTCAAAATCAATAGGGTTCAAGCTATTGATGAGATAAACAATCCATGCAAGTTTCATGAAAATCTGACCACAACTGCAGACTTAATTGTGTAAACAAGAAATTTAAATGTTGAATTTTAAATGGCTGCTTTTCCTACACTGATTGTCAGATTTTTTTCAAAATCAATAGGGTTCAAGCTATTGATGAGATAAACAAACTGTGCAAGTTTCACGAAAATCCGACTTTATCGCATATACAAGAAAAAGACTAACCGCCGGACAGACGACGGAAACCATGCCATGACATAAGCTCTGCTGGCTTACAGCCAGTAGAGCTAAAAATCAGATATGAATGAAGATGCTTATTGTCACTTTAGACCATGAAGTTATTCTTATCATTTTATTCTTTACCACACAATCTTCTGATTTAGCAGCTAAGCCCCCGTAGCTCTGTCAGTAGCACACAAGACTTGAAAACAGAAGGTTGCTGGTTCAATCCCTGGCTAAGCCTATTTCTTTCCAAGGATTGATGATAGTGATTGCAACAGGATTCATTCCTCTCTCACTGCTGACCATTGTTTCGACGATGGCTATGTGGAAAAGCAGCCAGTGGCTTGGAAAGAATATTGTGCATATTGGTACAAAAAACTCCAGGAAAGCATGGATAGGTGCACTGGCCACCGCGATATAACGGAAATAATGTTGAAAATGGCGTTAAACACCATACAATCAATCAATCAATCAACCTGATTTAGCAACCCTGGGGTAAATTGCTTTAAAAAACATTGTGGGGAAAGGAGAAAATGCTTGTAACCATGATCAGTCCACAAAGAATGTGCAGTCTGATCTTGGATCTACACTCTCTGATATCTTGTTTGTTTGCATGGTGTTGAAGGCCACTTTCAACATTATTTCAGTTATATTGCAGCAGCCAGTGCTTTCCTGGAGTTTCATTTACCAGTACTTTGCACAATATTATTCCAAAGCCACTGGCTGCTTTCCAACAAAAGCATCATTAATAGAATGATCAGTGATGAGAGAGCAATGGATCCTGTCACAATGATTATCATCAATCCTAGGAAAGAAGTTGGCTATGGTAGGGGATTCAAACCAGCTACTCTCTACATGTTTTCAGTAAGGACAATGATCTTCTAATGTTTTCATACATTTTCACCAAGGGCAGATAATTCCTTATTACCTTAAGAGTGAAAAAAGATTGAATATTTTACACTTTACCACAAGATCTTGAGTTTGAATGACCCTGAGAAACAAAGCTTTTGAAACGATTGTGGGAAAAGGAGAAACTTAACCAGCATTTTCTCCTTTACCACAATGTTTTCTTAGCCATATTTATGAAAAAAAACTATAGTTATTTGAGCCACATTCCATTTGTCTTCTGCAAAAGCTTTCACTTTGGTGGAGTCCAAGCTTTTGTTATCTGGTAGAGAGTTAAAATTAAAGTGTCTGAAATTTTGTCATCTGATAACCCTTTACCAAATGACAAGTTTTAGACTTGTCCAAACTGAAAGCATTTGCAGACAACAAAACTATTGCCATTCAAAAATTGAATTTTGTTCTGGAATGGGTAGAAAACGTTGTGGGAAAAGGAGAAAATGCTGGTTACCAGCATTTTCTCCTTTTCCCACAATGTTTTCAAAAGGCTTCTTTCTCAGGGTCGTGAAAACCCGGGATTGTGTGGTAAAGGGTTAAAGAGTCAACACAAACAAGTATTTATCACGCACAGAAACTTCCTTTACTCCCGCAGCTGACTACTTTTTAAGGAAAAGTAGAATGGAAAAGGGAGAAATTGCTCCATTTGACAAAATGTTCTCAAATCTATTGAACCCTTTACCAAACCAATCTGTGTTTCATGGCCCTCAGGAAAGATCAGGGTCTGCATTTCACCATCCATTAAGTAAGAATGGCCTCAGTCTCAATCTGAAAATAACACAACTTTTGATTTTCTAAACCAAATGCTTTAACCAGTCAGAATTCATGTTACTTTACAATCTAGAAAATTCTTCAGCATAAGACCATGGATATATTCTTAAGAATGGTTGGTAAATACGGACCCTGGTTTCCAGCATTTTCTTCTTTTCCAACAATGTTTAGGGATTGTTTGGCAAGTTGTTAATGTATACCACAATAATTCTAGTTGATAATCAATATTTGACCTATCAAAAGGCATTTTCCGTAATTTGCTGCAGAGAAAAGTTAACTAATGTCCACTTATGAAATAAAATCTGGGCTTCCCTTAGAGAAAATCTTGTTGAGATGTGTGTGTTTTTTTTTTATGATATCATTACCGAAATTAGGTTTTATTTCCAATCCAAAAATATATCTTAATTCTAAATCTACATGTGACCAAAGAAATCCCAATTTAAAGGTCGAAAGCATTGCACAACTGGTCTTCTAGACCGGCTGGTGCGAACTGCAAGGGGACGAAACGCAATCTGTTGCCATAACTAACAAAGTATTATAAAATGACCTGGTGCACGTATTATCTTCAGAATCTCCATATTTTGTCATTTTTGTCTACATTCACGAAACCTAATTTGGAAATTATCTACAGACAATATGCCTCCCGACGCTAGTGAAATATTTCCGTCGCGGTTATCCAACTTTCGTCCGATGTGCTTTGGCGACAGTCAAATGAATGATTTTATTTTGTAAATATTGCAGTGTTATAAATGATGGATGTAAAATAGAGCTCTCGATCTATATATTGACTCAAAACTAATAGGTCCAGCCAAACGGGGAGAAAATTTAGAACTTATAAGAAAGACAGGTCAGGGGTCGTCCATCGCTGGATAAATCAGCTCCGAGCTCCGGATAAATTGAAAAACAGTAAACACACTGTTTTTCTTTCTCGCCTGGGCGCAATTCTATCGAACCATTTATGGACGGATACAATCATGCGTCTATACAAAACGAGTCTTATTGAACAAAACACATATATAAATCTTTCATTTCTTTCAGTCGATAAATGTTCAATTTCTCTCTCTCCCCCCCTCCCCAGCGTTTTAATGGTCTAAGGGAGAAAACTCCTACTACCTTAAATATTATAAGTGTAGGATTAATCTCCCTTGTATACCCCCCCACGCCTGCCAAAAAGCAAAACGAATGATGGCCAATGTCGTAAACTGACCTTAACCTTGACGATACGTTGACGAGTAGAAAACACGATTTATTAACGTCTGGCAGAAACATAAGCCCTCAAAAAGAAAGCCACTCTTGTTCTGTAATTTTTAACATACGGTATTTCATTTGTAACATCTTGAACTTCTAAAACATGTATCATTGCGCATAAATTTTGATATAGAATATTTCTGATTATTTCGGGACAACAGCCATGCTTTCAGAAAATTGTTCGATTCTTTTCATCCCGCAAGAATCATATTTAAAACTTCTAGTCTTTTTACGGCATTACACATCATTCGTCTTGCTTTATGGCGCGGGGGGGGGGGGTAATAAGGGAGCTTAATCGTACAATCATAATTATTAAGACAGTAGGAGTTCTCTCCCCTAGACCAATAAAATCAGCTTTTGCGGGGGGGATGCTTCGTTTTTCCAGTTCAATAAACACTTAAAAATTGATTTTAAGTAATTGCAGACAACAAATACGGCTCAAATGATGAAATTCGTCCTTGAATGAATAGAAATGATTGTGCGGCAAGGAGAAAATGTTGGTTACCATTTCATTGACATTTCTTTATTTACAGGTATCCAAACATAAGCTCTGCATAGCAAGCTAGTCTTATGCTGAACATGTATTTCAGTTTTATGTTACTGTAAACGAAGCATATTGACGTAGATGCTTTCAGATAAAGAATAACAGAAATTCTTAGAGACTATCACTTTTATTTTATTCTTCCATGGACCATTTATTTAACCCTTTACCAAACGACAAATATTTAGACTAGTCCAAATTGAGAGCATTTGCAGACAACAAAATAAATGTAACTCAAAAACTGAAATTTGTTTTAGGAAGGCTAGAAAACATTGTAGGAAAGGGAGGAAATACTGCTGGTTACCAGCATTTTCTCCTTTTCCATAATGTTTTCAAAAGGCTTTTTTCTCTGGGTCATTTAAAGTCGGAATTGTGTGGTAAAGGGTTAACTGTTTACCAGATGTCAAAAATTCAGGCTTAACAAAATTAAAAGCAGTTGAATACCACAAATGAGGCTCAAATGATGGAATTTGTCTTTGAAAGGATAGAAAACTGTGAAAAAAGGAGTGGTGAGAAAGAAATGAATCTTGTTGCAATGGCCAACCCAAGTTCTTAAAAAGAAACTGGTCCAGACAGGTATTCAAACCTGTGACCTCTCTCGTATTAAGCCCTGTATGTTACTGAGCTAACAGGCATGCCAGGATCATTAAAACACAGTATTTTTAGTAAAATTAACTCTTAGAGCGCCAAGTAAAGCTAGCAGTCATTTTCAGTCAGGAAATAAGACTCAAATGATTGCAATTTCAAAGCAGACAGTGCAGATCAAAGATCAGACTTCATATTTTGTGCAGTCTGATGTTGATCTTCAGTGGCTGCAAAGGCAACTTTACTTGTGCAACATGCTTTAACCCTTTAGCACACAACAAAATTTTAGACTGGTCAAAATTTAAAGCATTTTCAGACAATAAATTAATTGTTACTCCAAAAATTTGATTTTTCTTCGAGGGATTAGAAAACATTGGGGGAAAAGTATTTTCTATCCTTTAAAATCAACTTCACATATTAACCCTTTACCACACAATCCCGAGTTTTAACAACCCTGAGGAAGGAAACTTTTGAAAACCTCTTTGGAAAAGGAGAAAATGCTGGTAACCAGTATTTTCTCCTTTTCCCACAAGGTTTTCTACCCTTTCATAGACAATTACCATCATTTCAGCTAAATACAATATGTCATCTGCAAATGCTTTCAATTTAGATAAATTTTAACTTCTGTCGTATAGTAAAGAGTTATAATAACTGTATGCAATCAATATCCATGAGGTTTGTTTCTTGCATTTAAATGCTCGCTGTCATAAGAAAACAAGGTGTGAATCTGTGAAGATTACAAATAAGATAAAATTAAATTTTCAACATAGGCTTATTTGCATAAACACTTTACACTTCATGTCCATCAACTCTTTAACCCTTGACCACACAATCCCAACTTTTAACAACCCCAAAGAAAAGGGACTTTTGAAAACATTGTGGGAAAGGGAGAAAATGCTAGTAACCAACATTTTCTCCTTTTCCTATGATGTTTTCTAACCTTTCAAGGACAAATTTCATAATTTGTGCAACATTTAACTTGTAGCCTGCAAATACTTTGAATTTGGACTGATCTATAATTTTGTCACTTAGTAAAGAATTAACTCTTGACCAAACAAGAATATTTTTGATTGGACAGTACTGAAAGCATCTACAGACAGCAAATAAAATGTTGCTAAAATGATGATTTCTGTCTTTGATATGTTAGAAAACATTGTGGGAAAAAGAGAAAATGCTGGTTACAGTATTTCCAAAAGCGTTCTTTCTCAGGGTCATTAAAGTTTCCGACTGTGTGGTAAAGGGTTAAACATGATCACAGTATGTTTACCAACCTGTGAAAAAATTTTTGGCGACTAAGTTGGAAAAGAAGGAAATGATGATAACCAGCATTTTCTTCTTTCCCCTCAATGTTTTCATTCATGAAAAAAGTCCCATCATATGGGCCATATTTAATTTGTTGTCTGTTGTGTGCAAACTCTTTCAATATGGGCAAACAATGTCTAAATTTTGTTATCTTGGGGAAGGGTTTGGGCCTTCTTAAACTTGAAGCAAGGGCTCACAATAAAAACTTGAATAATCTTGTGTGGACTGAAGGCTAATCTTGTTTGATAATGATAAAATGCACATTTCTAATGACAATGCCAGAAATGGTTCACTTCTTCATGTGTTTCTTGAGTTCTTACTGTGCTAGGTTTAGGCTCTGAGATACTGGGTACCTTGTCCAACCAGCACCAGCAATGGGGATCAAACTCAGGGTTTCCCATCTACAAGTCCAATACCTATTGCCATCAAGCCACAGAGGAGCTCCCTACCATCCTTCATGACACAATGAAGAACAAACAAATATTCCAGGTAAAAACCACAATAGGGTATTTTTTTTTATTATCAGAATATTCGAAATAAACACAACATTTTTATACAGTGGAACAAGCTATTAATTACAAATAGTAAAATTTACATCCACAAAAAAGGCTTTACTCCATTAATATACAAGAAACTCCATCAAACTACCATACTGCATTACCTGGTATATCTTACAAGTCTATTTCACTCATTAACCTTTACCAGACATTCCTAACTTTTTAACGACCTTGAGGAAGAGGACATATTTAATTAGTTGTTACAAACCCTTAGGCTGCAAAATGCAACTCTGAGACCTTTTGCAGACAGTGCAGATCAAGATCACTGCAGTCTGATCTTGGATCTACACTGTCCGATAAGGCAATTTTTTTCCCCCTAAAATAACTTTGAAATAGCACCATTTGGGTTTTTACTTTCAGCTGGAAAGTTTCATTTAACTTATTTAGCATGCTAGGGCTTATTATTACATTTGATAATATTTACAACAATAAAAAAAACTTTACTCCAGTAATACTCAAGAAAACTCCATCAAACTACCATCTATTTCACACACTGACCCTTTACCAATACAATACTATACAATACAAATATTTCAGCTATGCTCTGTGAAAAGAGGGCTTAGTGTACCTGCGAAAAGTATCGACCCAGGTGGGCCTGTGCAGTTCGTGCAGGCTGACCTGGGCCGAAACTTTTCGCTATTGGTCAATTTTCTGTACGTCAAAGGACCAATCTACCTCATGATACAGTCGGTTGTTAGTCAAAATGGATTTAATGGATTTATAATTACATGATGACTCATGACTCAAATATTAGGGGCTGGAGGCCTTCATTTACAAATAAAATGGGTCTATTTCACACATGAGCCCTTTACCAATACAATACAATACAATACAAATATTTTATTTGTAAATGATGGCCACTGGCCCATAATACAAAATTTCAAAGACAATCATTCTAATGGATGGTGAAGAGTTACAAATAACATTTACATGCAAAAAATGTAATCACTTTAATAACCCTTTACCACACGACAAAATTTAACACTTATCCAAATTGAATGCATTTGCAGATAACAAATTAGATATGGCTCAGGTGGTGAGATTTGTCTGTAAATGTACAGAAAATATTGTGGGACAAACAGAAAATGAAGGTTCTGCTTTTCACACAATGTTTTCAAAAAACTTCTTTCTCAGGACCATTAAAACTCAGGACTGTGTGGTAAAGGGTTAATGGACATCCTTTAATGTTAAAATTGATAAAATATACCTTGTTGCCTTTCTAATAGTTACAGTACTTTTACTTTTCATTAACCCTTTACCAAACGACAATAATTTAGACTGGTCCAAATTGAAAGCAGTCGCAGACGACAAATTAAACGTGGCTCAAATGACGAAATTTGTCCTTGATAGAGTAGAAAACATTGTGGGAAAAGGAGAAAATGCTGGTCACCAGCATTTTCTCCCTCTCCCACAATGTTTTCTACCCTTTCCAAGACAAATTTCAATTTTTCAGTCACATTTACTTTGTTGTCTGCAAATGCTTATAATCTGGACCAGTCTAAACTTTTGTTGTTTGGTAAAGAGTTAATTACAAAACAACCTTACATCTTTTCTACCTCAATACCAACAGAACAATAATGTTTGTCTTTCTGCGTTGAATAAAGAACATTGTGGAAAAAAGAGTGACATTCAGTTTCTACAACTAAAATGTCATGATTTAATAAACAGTGGTGGCAGACCCTATCATCTCTTTCTATGTTAAAATGTCTACCTAGTTCTATGTTGAGTTTATGGCTAGAAAACCTGAATCTTACAAAAGCTCTTCTTAAATTCGGAGAAATATCTACACATAGATATTTCTCCAGATTTAACAAGGAAAATATACATGTATGTTTATACAAGTCACACCGAGGTGAGTTGTGAAATGAATCATTCAAACGTTGGAGCGTATGATCAGAAACTTCAATTTTTCAGCCACATTTAATTTGTCGTCTGCAAATACTTTCAATTAGAATGAGTCTAAAATTTTGTTGTTTGGTAAAGAGTTAAACAGCTTAACAAAGTGATCAATATCTCCTATATCTTGCCACACGTAAGCAAACCCATTTGTACCAGAAAATCCTGACTTTTTAGCGACCTTGAGAAAGAAGACATTTGAAAACATTGTGGGAAAAGGAGAATATGCTAGTAACCAGCATTTTCTCCTTTTCCTATATTGTTTTGAACCATATCAGAGACAACTTCCAGAATCTGAACCACATTAAATGTGCCATCTGCAAATGATTTGGGTTTGGGCAAGTCTACAATGTTGTTATGTGATGAACAGTTAACATTTTATCAAACAATCTTGTGTTTCAACAACCCTGAGGAAAAAAGACTGGAAAACATGGTTACCAGCATTTTCTCCTTTTCCCACAATGTTTTCAAAAGGCCTCTTCCTTAGGGTCATTAAAAGTCGGGATTGTGTGGTAAAGGGTTAAACTGATGCGATGCACTGATGACTAGGGAATTCCTCTCCTCCTGCTCCCTACCCCAACAGCATTTCATGCCTCACTAAGGGTATAAATGTTTCAACCCTTTACCACACAATCCCGACTTGTAACAATCCTGAAGAAGAAGGCTTTTGAAAACATTGTAGGAAAAGGAGAAAATGCTGGTAACCAGCATTTTCTCCTTTTCCCTGAATGTTCTCTACCCTTTAAAAGACAAATTTTATGTTTGAATAGCATTTTTCATCTAAAAATGCTTTGAATTCTTTTATGTAATAAAGACTTTTTCCTGGCTACACCTATGTAATGGGATAAAATTATTAAAATGAATTAAAAATCTGTTATCCTACAGAGACCATTTTTATTGACAATCTACAAAAAGCAGAGAAAACAAGAGCACTGCCTGTGTATGCAATGGTTCGGCTGCAATTGCTTTTTCAGTGAAACTTTTGATTAATCCTTTACCATACAATCCCGAGTTTTACCAACCCTGAGAAAGTAGCCTTTTGAAAATATTGTAGGAAAAGGTAACCAGCACTGTTTGCAACTACAGGCATCATGATATTGCAATTATTCTGGCTGTATTTTTTAACTACAAATGTCTTGTGTTTATTTATGTCCTGGGCTGGGTTTATTCGGCACACTGAGGATTAATTGATATGTCATCTACTTGTGTAAGTTCTTTCAAAATGGGCTATTCTAAATTATTTTTTTTCACGTCACAACTCTTCTTATGCTTATGAAGATTTGTACGCCAGTTAAACTTCATGCCACATGCACAAACAAACCTTTTCCCATTATGCTTGCTTTCTATGTGTTCTTCGAGAATGAGGCTTGAACTAAACTGACATGAACAAATCTTGCATTCATTTTTCCCGTCACCCTTGCAATGGCTTTCGTGTAAATGTAGGCTTGCCTTTGATGCATACCTACGACCACATTTACAGACATGTGGTTTCTGCCCGAAATGCATATTCATATGGTTTGTAAGGTGACCAGGTCTCTTGAACATTTTACCACAAACAGTTTACGTGCACGACCTTCATGTATGACTCTGATATGTTCAATAACGGCAGAATTCCTTTTAAAGTGTTTACCACAATAGTTACACATTTGAAAGTTTTCTGCACTCTCATGTTTCATGTTCGTTTGATGTTTTTTCAGCAATGCTTCCGTCGAAAACAGCCTAGAGCATATTTCACACTTCCATTTTACTTCATTATGTCGTAAAATATGGCGACTGAAGTTGCTAGACAATACTCCCCGGCCACAAATGCTGCATATTTTCCTTTCAAAGTGTCTTGCTGGTTTGCGAGTACATAGTTCTTGTGACTGAAGTTCATTTTGCTCCGCCTCCTCCTCTCCTTGAATTTCTGATAAATCAGAATACCACCCATCCACGTCAGATAACAGTTACTGTAATCCTGAAAAGCAATGCAAAAGATACTGTTGTGAGGACAGGTAACATCATCAGACAACAAAATTTTTGACTAGTTAAAACTGAAAGTACTGGCAAACAACAAATAAATTGTGTCTTAACTCTTTACCACATAAGGAAAAGTTTGTCCAAATTGAAAGCATTTGCAGACGACCATTTAAATGTAGCTCAAAGAGTGAAAGTTGTCTTTGATAAGGTAGAAAACGTAGGAAAAGGAGAAAATGCTAGTTACCAGCATTTTCTCCTTTTTCAACAATGTTTTCAAAAGGCTTCTTCCTCAGGGTCGTTACAAGATGGGATTTGGAATTTGCCTTTGATAGGGAATAAAACATTGTGCAAAAAGGTGAAAATGCTGGTTACCAGCATTTCCTCTTTTTCCCACAATTTTCGAAAGCCTTCTTCCAAAATGGTAATAAACCCTTAGAGCACAGAATAAAGCTATCAGACATTTTCAACCTAGAAACACGACCCAAATAATTACAATTTCAAGGTTATTTTTGTCTACAGAGTTTCACCAAAGCGGACAGTATAGATTAAAGATCAGGCTGCACATTTTGTGCAGCTGATCTTGATCTGCAATGGCCGCAAAGCAACTATAGTTGTGAAAAGCGCTTTAAGGGTTAATTGTATTTTTCTGAAAAACAATGCAAAAAATAAGAGAGGATAGGTTGTGTCCCTTCACCTGACAACAAAATTATAGTCTTATCAAAATAGAAAGCATTTTCAGAGAACAAATTAACCCTTTACCAAACGACAAATTCTAACCTCTTCCAAATTTAAAGACTCTGTAGACAACAATTTCAGAAGTGATACAAATAAACTGGGCAGGCCAGGCAGGCAGGGTGGGTGGGCAAGCAGGCAGGTAGGCAGGCCCAGCCGGGCAGGCCTGGCCCGGCCAGGCAAGGCAGGCATGGCCTGGCAGGCCAGGCCAGGCCAGGCCTGGCAGGGCATCCAGCCAGGCAGGCTGGCCAGGCAGGCAGCTAGGCAGGACTGGGCAGGCCAAGCCAGGTAGGCAGGCAGGCCAAGCCAGACAGGCCAGGCCAGGCCAGCAGGGCAGGCAGGCCACACCGGCAGGCAGGAGGCAGGCCAGGCCGGGCAGGCCCGGCAGGCAATCAGGCCATACAGGACAGGACAGGCCAGGTAAGCCAGGGCAGGCCAGGCCAAGCCAGACAGGCCAGGCAAGACAGGTCAGGCCAGGCAGGCCAGGCTGGCCGTCAGGCAGGGCAGGCCAGGGAGGCAGGCCAGACCAAGTAGGCAGGCAAGGCCTGGCAGGAAGGCAAGCCAGGCCAGGTTGGGCAGGCCAGGCTAGGCCTGGCAGGCTCGGCAGGCCAGCCGGGTGGGCAGGCAGGCAAGGGCAGGCCAGGCCGGGCAGACAGGCCAGGCCAAGCAGGCAGAATGGCTGGGCTGGTAGGGCAGGGCAGGGCAGGCCAGGCCAGCCAAGCAAGGTAGGCAGGCCAGGCAGGAAGGTCAGTCCAGGTAGGCCAAGCCAGACTGGCCAGGCAGGGCAGGCAGGCCAGCCATCAGGCAGGGCAGGCAGGCCAGGGAGGCAGGCAGGCAGGCCAGGGCAAGGCGGGCATGGCAGGCCATGCAGGCAAGCAGGCCAGGCAGGCAGGCAAGCAGGCCAGGCAGCCAGGCTAGGCCAGGCAGGCAGGCAGGCACTGTGAAATCAGTATACCTCCCTCTACTTCATAGGTGTGTTGGTAAAATAAATATTGCCCTTTCTAAAGGGTAAAAATGATAAGTCTGTTAACAGTGTGCTTCATTAAAACACTAAACAGGACTTACCCTTGCATACCCTTTTCTTTTGTTTTCACATGATACAAAAAGAATAGCATGGCCTGGAACACATTATACCTACCCTGTAAAAAAAGGGGGAAAAACATTAGTATAACCCTTTGCCACACAATCCTAGGTTTTAACGACCCTGAGAAAGAGATCCTTTGAAACTATTGTCAAAAAAGAAGTGAATGCTGGACCTAATTGAAAGCATTTGCAGACGACACATTACATGTTTCTTAACTAGTGATTTCTGTATTTGATAGGGTAGAAAACATTGTGGGTAAAGGAGAAAATGCTGATTACCAGCATTTTCTCTTTTTCCCACAATGTTTTCAAAAGCTTTCTTTCTAAGAGTTGTTAAAAGTCAAGATTGTGTAGTAAAGGGCTAAAGACAAATTTTGTGTTTTGAGTGACATTTAATATGTCATCTGCAAATGCTTTCAATTTGGACCAGTCTTAAATTTTGTTGTTTGGCAAAGAGATAACTGAGATAATCCAAGATCAATAGGGGTAAGCAAAATCCCAGTATAATGTTGATGCTCAAACAAAATTTCAAACAGGAAAACTTTCTTAGTTTCACCACCAGAATGTGACCTCCATTTTAGGAAAACTCAAAAAAAAAAAAATAACAGAGCTTGGAACAAATTATTTCTGCCCTGTTAAAGCAAGAAAAAAATGTATTAAAACAGTAAAACTGAGAGTTTAATCAAGAGGGGATAAGCAAAATCCCTGTATATTCAAGTGCTAAAAAAAAAAATTCACACATGAAAACTCTAACATTTTTAACACCTCCATTGAAAACATTAAATTTCTATAATAAGTTAAACTTCTCTATTTTTCTTGGAAACATGGGAAAAAAGAGGTGGAGGGGAAAGAAGAAAATAATATTTGAAGCATTGTTCAACACATGTTCGACTTAGCCAAGTCGGTAATATACAGGGCTTGAAACCCAGGGATCGATGGTTCGATTTATTTAAAACTAATAACCCTTTATCATACACTCCCGAGTTTTAACAGCCCTGAAAAATAAAGCTTTTGAAACATTGTGGGAAATGGAGAAAATGCTGGTACCTGCATTTTATCCTTTTCCCACAATGGTTTCTACTCAATGTAGAATGCAAGTTTCATCAGTTGAGCCATATGGAAATTTTAGTCTGCAAATGCTTTCAATTTAGACAAGTCTATATTTTTGTTTGTGTGGTAAAGGGCGAAAGTGATAAATTTTTGTAAGAGGAAAAAAGCATTTCATTGTGTGGAAAGAGCCAGAGACAGATCATTTATTAAAAGGTGGCACATCGCTAAGTTTGAATTTCTTGAGAAAATCCTGACCCTAAAAAATATCAAATCTTCTCAGTTGCATTTTTGTTATATTCCTTAACTGATCACTATTGTAACGAAGGTCTGCTCAAATTTTAAACCTTCCACACTCCTCATAAAAATGGTAGTTCAAGTTTCATTTTGAGGAGAGAAATATCTGCTATAACTGTTTTCAGTGAAAAGCTGGTTAACCCTTTCCCAAACAACAAATTTTGGACTGGTCCAAATTGAAAGAGTTTGCAGACAACAATTTTAAATTTGATGAAAATGGCAGAAAGGTCTCAAAAAGGGCAGAAAACACTGTGGGAAAAGGAGAAATTGCTCGTTACGAGCAATTTCTCCTTTTCCCACAGTGTTTTCAAAAGACTTGTCCTGCAGACACGTGAAAACCAGGGCTTGTTTGGGAAAGGGTTAAGGGTTAGCTGGGTGTTTCTTTGATCTCAGTATTTCACTGCCACAGTGGGTGACAAATAGTACTTGCTAGGCACTGACTAACTGTCTTGTTCAATTTTGTATTGATCCAAGGTTTTCCCTGGACTTTGTGGTATGATGTGGGGGTCAATTTGACCCCTTCAAATAAAAAAAAGAAGGCAAACATATACATCTTGGGGGTCATTTAGAAAATCTTGGGGTCCAAATTCAAAGAAACAAGGAGGCTGGGAAAACCCTGTTGATCATTTGTAAATTATATATAGGACTTGGAATTATTAAGAACTGTTACAGAGGTTAAGTCCATTCGAATTTCTTACCTGAAAAGATGCATTTTTCTATCTGAACACTTTTTTTGTTTTGCATATTTATCACTTTTACGATGATTTTCATTTCTAAAATGTGACCAAGTAACTATACAGGAATATACAAAATGGCGTTTCTTTTCACATCTGACCTTGTTGCTTATTACATGATCACTGTAAATGCCTGGATGGCCGACACTGTCTTTACAATTAATCCAATTTGAACCACATTTGCCATTTGCAAATGCTTATAATTTTGTATTCTGATAAAGGATAACAAAAATAAGACAACTTGCATAAACTAGAAAAAAACACAGACTACAACTGGTTAATCAAGATGAGTAGTGAGATTGGGGCGAATTACCTTGGGGCCAGTTGTGTTTGGTCGAGTTGTACTTGGGGCGAGTTGTCTTAATGTGCCACCTTAATTTCACTGAATTTACATCGAACACAACAAACCATTGGAAAAAATGTGGCGTCGAAAGTGTATCACAAAGTACAATTATGTTTGTAGAAGATTGTCCGCCAAACATACCGCTGTCGGTAAAATATTTCGTTTTTCCCCGCCATGCCGTTTTTGACAGCCTCGTTTTCGTTATTGCATAAGTCAAGGGAGATAATCAGTGTCATACAAGGTACAAACTAATAAATTGAGTTGTTTCCCTTTGACCATTCAGAACATTTGTTGTTGTTGTTCAAGTCGCATTCAGCGGTTATTCATTGCAGAAAATATCACGAAGTACGCATAATGCACTCTGATCTTGAATCTTCTAGATTGATCAAACCCGACACAGTTCGACGACAATATACCGTTCTCATTTTTTAACTCCACCCGCCATGACGTTTATGGCAGCCTCATTTTCAGTAAATTTTTACATTCAAGGGAGATAACCCATTTTCTTCAAAAAATGAATTGATAAAATGAGTTGTTTCCCTTTAGTCAATCTGAAAGCTATCTTCACATGGCCATAAATTTATTGTATTTCCCGTGTTAAATCTATTCATATTTTACAAGGACGATTTCAAGGGGTTTTTGGATTTCATTAGTAAAAGGCTTGGGCTCTGAGGAGGCCCTTGGGCAAGACACTTCAGATCCTTTGCATGGTAAAACCCAGAATAATCATGGATGTGAGCTATTGCTGTAATATGACTGAAATGATAATGAAAGCAGTGTACAACACCCTTCAATCAATTTATGATACAATTGAGATTTTCTGCTACAGTCTTTTAACCCTTTTCCAAACAATTCAGAGAGAGAGAGAGAGAGAGAGAGAGAGAGAGAGAGAGAAATTTGTATTTATAAATTGTTGTTGTTGTTTTTGTATTCTTTATATGCTGTTGTACATATATATATTTTTTTTTCCACTAATGTAGAAAAAAGACTGAGGTTGTGATTTTCCAGAAAAAACACAACTTACCAAAAAAGTAGATATAAATTTTCAAATTCTTGATACCATTAACCCTTTACCACACAATCCCAAGTTTTAATGACCCTGAGGGAGAACCCTTTTGAAAACATTGTGGGAAAAGGAGAAAATGCTGGTAACCATTTGATTCTCCTTTTCCCACGTTTTCTTTCTCTTTCAAAGAAAAAAATCTTGATTTTAGCCACTTGTGATTTGTCATGTGCAAAATGCTTCATATTGGACGAGTCTAAAATTTCGTTGTTTGGTTAAGTAAAGCTAATATCAAGGATTAACCTGTCATGATTGTGTAAATAAACCTGCAGAGATCTAAATAAATTGATTGACTGATTGAAACTTATTAATCTCATATGGATTCAAAAACAAGTTCTTGCAACTTATACCAACCTCTCTCGATTCTACTTCCTTGAAACTACACCAGTAGTTGCGCAAAATGTGTGGGCCAGTGAACAGTCCCAAAGCTGACACCTGCTCCAGGGTATCAAACTCAAGACCTAATGGACACGAGGCTGATGCTCTACTTCACAGCCAGGGGCACCCACCTCTAAATAAATGAAATGGGCTTTCTCAATCAGGGGAGACAAGCTTTCTAGTTCAAGCTACAATACATTGTGTTGTTTCCCTTTGACCACTCTGATGACAATGTTTTCTGCATTTATTTTTATAATTCAGCTGATCCTTGCAGACAGTATTAAGAACTACCACTATTGAATACTGTGTAGCCAAACCTACCACATTTAAGCTTTAATATTCGGGTTGGTTTTTTCTTGTATTTCCCTGCCATGCCATTTTGGCAGCCTCCTTTTCATTACTGAACAAGTCAAGGGAGACAATCCTTGACATCTACATACAAGCCAATAGATTAAGTTGTTTCCCTTTGACCATTCTGAAGACAATTTATCCATACTACATGAGGATGATTTAAAAATTGTATATATTCATATGTCCAGGGTTTCAGAAGTTTAAGACTAGAGCTCTGAAGAGTTTTGCCTATTGGAGTGTCCTTTGGCAAGATAATTCAGAGTCCTAGCTCAGCACTAGTAAAATCCAGAATAATCATGACTTTGTGGGCTATTTTCGTGATATGACAGAATAATGTTTAAAGCAACATGAAACATCCTCCAATAAATGAAATTTAAGGGTTTTTTCACTGCTTTAACCCCCTTCCACACAGTCGTAAGTTTTAACAGTGATGAGAAAAAGGCCATTTGAAAACCTTATGAATTGGTTGCCAGCCATTTTTCCTTTTCCCAAGTTTTCTACCCTAAGAGAGCCTGAGAGAGAAGACATTTGAAATGTGGGAAAAGAAGAAATGCTGGTTACCAGCATTTTTTCCTTTTCCCACAAAGTTTTCTGCCCTTACACAAATTCCATCATATGACTCCAATTTAATGTCACTTGGAGATTCTTTCAATTTTGAGAAGTCTAAAATTTTGTTGTTTGTCTCTTAGAGAGAAAAATCATTGTGGGAAAAGAAGAAAATGCTGGTTACCAGCATTTTCTTCTTTTCCCACAATGTTTTCAAAAGGCTTTTTTCTTGGGGTCGTTAAAAGTTGGGATTGTGTGGTAAAGGGTTAAACTGCAGACAAATAATTGAGCTTAGGACATCTTGTCAGTGGAGGATTGGTCTGTGAATCGTAGTTAGTCTCTTCACTCTTAAACACATAAACATCACAAATTATGAAAATAAAACATGGCAATTTGATCCATTTAATATTCCATACGTACATAAATAAATGAACAAAATAGTTTCATCACAATATTTCATTATATGCTTGTGAAGATAAAATGAAAATAAAAGATAAACATGATAAACAAGAAATAGACTTTTGCACAATCAGAAATAAGTTCCCTTCCAGTTAACTCTTTACCAAACGACAAAATTTCAAACGAGTCCAAATTGAAAGCATTTGCAGACTACAAAATAAATGTTGCTGAAAAATTCAAATTTGTTTTGGGAAGGGTAGAAAACATCGTGGGAAAAGGAGAAAATGCTGGTTACCAGCATTTTCTCATTTTCCCACAATGTTTTCAAAAGGCTTCTATTTCAAGGTTGTTAAAAGTCGGGATTGTGTGGTAAAGATTTAAACCCTTTATCATACAATCCTGAGATTTAACAATCCTGTACAGGAAAGCTTTTGAGAACATTGTGGGTACATACCACAATAGACAACAATATCATTTTGTTTCCGTGATGGAATATCTATTTGAAAGGAAAGAAAGCATTGTTGGAAAGGAAAACATGCTGGTACTCAGCATTTTCTTCTTTTCCAACAACAGTTTCAAAAGTTTTTCATGTCAGGGCACTTAAACCTTTACCACTCAACAAAATTCTAGACTGGTCCAAATTAAAAGCATTTGCAGAGGACAAATGTTGCCGAAATTATGATTTCTGTCTTTGAGATTCAAATAGCAACATTTGTCTCTGAAATGGAAGAAAACTTTGTAGGAAAAGCAGAAAATGCAGGCCACCAGCATTTTCTTCTTTTCCCACAATGTTTTCTACCCTACCAAAGACATTTTTCATCACTTGAGGTACATTTAAACTGTCGACTGCACATGTTTTCAATTTGGACCAGTCTAAAATTTTGTCATTTGGTAAAGAGGTAAAGTCATCTTGACATAATTTTGTTTCAGGAGGTAATGGGTTACTTTGGTTTTCAGGTTTTGAACTATAAATGACTATGCGATCCATCAATGTTAACATCCTTTATCAACCTTTCAATATAGACCTATAGACAAACAACACAATGTTTATCCATTTAATTCTCGTTACCAACAAACAAAATTATAGACTTGTCCAAAATGAAAGCATTTTTGTCCAAAATGAAAGCTTTTGCAGACAAATTGGCTAAAATGATGGGATTTGTTTGTGAAAGGATAGAGACCATTGTAGAAAAAGGAGAAAATGCTGGCTACTTCCATTTTCTCCTTTACTAACAATGTTTTCAATAGCCAGCATCCTCAGGGTAGTTAAAATAGTGAATTGTTTTGTACAGGCTTAAATGGAGTATTATGCCGTTTCAATATTTTTCAGTTTTATCACAGTAACAGCTCACTCATTCATGTGTTTCCCAAGTTTCACCAGTACCAGGATGGACCTTTACACTGCCTTGCCCAAAGACATTCCTACATGACCATCACCACCAACAGGGACAGAATCCAAAACCACTAGATTACAAACCAAACCCTTTTGCTCTTTTGCTGTTATGAAAACAAAAAACATTATTTTTCATGCTGCCAAAAGGATACAATTTTACTAAAATGTAATTTGGAATGAAGTTGCAGACAGTGTAAACCAAAGATCGGACAGCAAAAGCTACTTCTGTCAAGACCCAACAATAAAGAAATAAAGTTTAGTTGCTATCATTTCACACTTTGCACAACAGCCAATATTTTCAAACTGAAATAAAAGTAGATAGATAATGATCATTTCATTGACAGCACAAGTGATAAAAAAAAAAAAGCAAGCACTTGTATATCACCACACAGACTATGCCTTAATAACCCTTTACCAACATTTCCATGTCTTAACAACCCTTTGGAAGAAGAAATATAAGACATTGTAGAAAAAGGAGAAAATGCCTGCCCCAGCATTTTTTTCCCCATAATGTTGTGTACACTTTTAAAGACAAAATTCCATCATTTGAGTCCAGTTTAAAAATGTTGTCTGCAAATGCTGCCAATTTGGACAAATCTAAAATTTTGCTGTTTAGAAAAGAGTTAACCCTTAAAGGGCTAAGCATGACACATGTCATTCTTTCAGGCAATATAGACCAAGAATGAAGTACCTTTTACAGACAGACAGTCAATGTTGACTAAGATCAGTTTGCACATATATCACTCTCGGCCATTTTGTGAAATATGTTGTTGATTGAGAACAGAGATTTCATTTCATTTAGCACTTAACACAGTCTGCTTTGTAAGCATGACTTCATTGTTACTTTTCTCTATTCAAGGCTTCTATAAATTCTTCCAGTTTTTCTTGAATCTGTCTAACTTTTCCTGTAGCAAAGAGAAAACACACTTGATATAAAAAACATCTACACATATTTTAATTTTAGCGTGTGAGCTCTCAGATGCTGAAACCTGTAGCGTACTGGACTATTGAGACAATGCAAGTAGAATATGCAAAAACAGGGAACATGAAAATTTCAATTACAGTTCTGCACTCTTTATCAATAAATCTTTGAGAGTTAATACTTTAGAAAACATAGTGCTAGGAAAAAAAAAATTACCAAAACCTGCTCCTTTTTAACAATGTTTTCTATGTTTTTAAAGACAAATCCAATCATTCAGCTTACATCATATGTTATGTCTGCAAAATGCTTTCAAAATGGAAATTAGTTTTTTTTTGTTTGGTATTCAACATTGTTTTTAACATTACTTCAGTCATATCACGGCAGCCAGTGCACCTTTACACAATTTTCAGGAGTTTCTTTAACCCTTTACCACACAATCCCGACTTTTAACGACCCCGAGAAAGAAAGCTTTTGAAAACAATGTCGGGAAAGGAGAAAATGCTGGTAACCAGTATTTTCTTCTTTTCCCACAATGTTTTCTGCCAATCCAAAAACAGTTTCAATTTTTGAGCCACATTTACTTTGTCGTCTGCAAATGCTTTCAATTTGGGCAAGTCTATAGTTTTGTTGTTTGGTAAACAGTTAAGCAGTGCTCAGCACAACAATCTTTCAAAAGCCCTTGTCTCTATTCCACATCAATTTTTCAAAGCAATGTTCAGCAATGGGAGAAGAATGAATTTTATTGGAATAAATAACATCAATCTTTGAATAGAACTTAGCAGAGCTCAGTTTGGTACCCGTGATCCCTGCCAGTACAAGCACTGTATGTATTCGACAAAGCTAACAGGCTCGAAACAATTTAAAAGTCTAAGATTTTGTCGCATGGT
The DNA here is from genome assembly GCA_945859785.2 of Tridacna gigas. Lineage (NCBI taxonomy): Eukaryota > Metazoa > Mollusca > Bivalvia > Cardiida > Cardiidae > Tridacna > Tridacna gigas. Next base: position 28,397,977 of record OX244041.2, read on the forward strand.
AAAGGGTTACTTTTATTGTATTATGGCTTTTATTGTACTATTGTATTTAGCAATGTATGACATTGATAAAATTAGGCCAGTCACATCACTTGTTCACCACAGATTCAAACCTGATCTTTACTACTCGCCTAACACATTGAGTAATGCAGGACATGAAAGAGTCAAAAAGCCTGCAATGTTTAACTCTTTACCAAACGACAAAATTTTAGACTGGTCCAAATTGAAAGCATTTGCAGACAACAAATTAAATGTGATCCAAAAATTGAAATTTGTTTTGGAAATGGTAGAAAACATTGTGAGAAAAGGAGAAAATGCTGGTTACCAGCATTTTCTCCTTTTCCCAAAATTTTTTCAAAAGGCTTCTTTCTCAGGGTCGTTAAAAGTCGGGATTGTCTGGTAAAGAGTTAAGTGTACAAGATTCATCATCAGTAAGTGACTTACTAATTTCTTCAGCTAGTTCAACAGGTCTTCCTGTCAGTAATTTTTTCAGGCGTTCTCTGTCATCAGAAAAATCATCAAGAACATCTTTAATAATTCTCTCTAACCTGCGAGCTGAAATATAAGAAACATTAATAATATAAAAGAATAAAAGCTATTAGTTGAACCCTTGACCAAACAATCCTGAGTTCAACGACCTTAACCGGAAGGGGCTTTTGGAAACTGCTGGTAACCAGCATTTTCTCCTTTTCCCACAATGTTGTGACTACCCTTCAAAAGACAAATCCTATTAATTAAGCCACATAAAAAATATTGTCTGCGAATGCTTTAAATTTGGGTGAGCCTAAAATTTTGTCGTCTAGTAAAGACTTAATGACAAGCGGATAATGATGGCCCTATATCATCTAAACTGGCACAAACATGGAATGGTGGAAATTGTCTACGAAAAGCTAGATGTCACTGTGGCAAAAGGAGAAAATGCTAGCTTCTCTCCTTTTCCCACCATGTTTTCAAAAGCCTCCTTCCTACGGTTCATAAAACCATGTGATAGTTAAGGAAACAGCTAAAAGAGCTTAAACTATTGATAATGCTTCCTTAACCCTTTACCACACAATCCAAAGTTTTAATGACCCTGCGAAAGAGGCCTTTTGAAAACATATCGGGAAAAGGTTAAAATGTTGGTAACCAGGTTAAAATGCTGTTAAAATGCTGTTAACCAGCATTTTCTCCTTTTCCCACAATGTTTTCTGTCCTCTTACAGACAAATCTCATCATATAAGCCATAGTGTAAAATTGTGTTGTGTTGTAAAGGGTTAAATAGTGAATGTTCGTCCTAATATTTCTCAACATAAACCCGACTGTAGCAAAGCTTTCATTTACCAGTTTTTCCTGAAATGTTAGCATAGAATGTATTTGTGAGGATTTACCTTCATTGTTGATCACTTGTTGACGCAATGCATTGCTGGTAACTTCTAACATTCTTTGTAATCTCCAAAATAAAACCACCTCATGACAATCAAGCTGTAACATAATATAGACAGTCACATGTTATTCTGGTACAGGACATTTCATAGAAGGGTGTTTCATCAAAATCCATGTATGTTTAAAATACTGATTGCTAAATTCCTAGATTTATTTCATGAAAAGCTCCGTCTGCGAGGAAGATTTGAGCCACAATTTGTCTGGGTTAGGGTAAAGGTCAAGACTAGAGATTGTTTTTGACGAACATGGTTTTCGACAAAATGTCGCAGATGCATATTATTCTTGGGTCTGTATAAGTTATAATTCTATTGTAATGAAAAACTGCTATGTTACTCAAATATAATTCTATTACCTTCTTAATATGGCTACCAGCATTTTCTCTGTTTCCTACAATGTTACGAAAAGCCATCCTTTTCAGGTTAGTTAAAATCAGGAATGTTTATAATAAATTAGTTCAGTTTGACATAAACTTTTGGAGTATTTTCAAAGTGCCAGAGGCTAATTCAAACATAATTTTGGTTATATCAGCATCCTGAATTTAACTCTCTACCACACAACAAAATTTTAGACTGGTCTTAGTTGAAAGCATTTTTAGACAAGAAATGACATATGTGGCTAAGATAATTGGACTTGTTTCTGAAATTTTAGAAAACATTGTGGGAAAATAGAAAATGCTGGTTGCCGGCATTTTCTCCTTTTTCCACTATGTTTTCAAAAGTCTAAATCCCAGACTTGTTTAAACTTGGGACTGGGGTTTTGCAAAGCCTTGTTCAGGGACATGCCAAATAGGCAACACCACATGCTGGGAAAGGAGCTAATGTCAAGGTTATAAGTCCAATACCTCTGAACCACTGGGCCAGGTAAAATTTCTGACTGCTGGGGCTGAATACTTCTGAATAATGTATAAATAATGCTTTTAAAATAAGACCATTTACCCCGGAATTCTTGATGTTGTTCTGATATAGATAAAACCCCTTTTTACAATCTGTACATTGCTGTAGGGCTTTCCTTATAAACTTGTCTCTGAACACATGATACCATGTCTGTTTAATCTGAAATTAGAAATTCAAAGTGCATTTATTTGTACATTATACAATACAAGCACCAGTAGACCTTTAACTCTTTACCACATGAGATAAATTTAGACTGGTCCTAATTGAAAGCATTTGCAGACGACAATTTCAATTTCTTTGATAGGGTAGAAAACATTTTGGGAAAAGGAGAAAATGCTGGTTACCAGCATTTTCTCCTTTTCCCAAAATTTTTTCAAAAGGCTTCTTCCTCAGGGTCATTAAAAGTCAGGATTGTGTGGTAAAGAGTTAAATGGTCCAGGAGAACTCTTTTTCCTCATTTGCATTTGCTACTTTTCTCTCTAAATAACTAAAAAGAAAAAAAGCAAGATGATAAATTATCAAAAGCTCTGTAAACATAGTTTTTAGGTATAACATCATTCACTTAAGTTTTCATCAAATCAACCCGGTGATTAAGGTGTTGAACTTGCATGACCCAGATTCAACTTACATATCAGGTTTTTTTTTTTTTTTTTTCTCCAAATGCTTAATAAGAGCTGAAGATTTGGCCGAGTGTCTTAAAACTTATTGGACCTCATTTCTATTCATGATCTTCATGGATCAGTATGTAAAATTTAATTCATTTTGGCCCTGTGGTTCTCAATGAAAAGTTGTTGAAACTACATGTGATAGTTTGTTTGAATGGTATCTTACCCCACTTTCAACAGTATTGCAGGTATATCATGTAGACAGCTCACTCGATCATTTTGGACATTTCAAAGCAACAGCTCACTTATTTCAATGTTTACCTGGGTTTCACAAGAATTTGGCAAGAGCTCTGAAGTGCCCTGCTAAAAGACACTCTTAACAAATAATATGCATCACAGGTGAGGATTGGGCTCAAGTCATCTGAATTACTTATCAAAGTGCTTATCCATTGTTCTATGAAAGACCTCCTTACTTGCAGCTGCATTAACATTCAAATCTTAAATTCTAGATACAGAAGTCATTTCTTACAAATTCTGTGTCCACCTCCGTGCCTTGTGACTGTAATGTTTGTCTTACTGTAGTTAACTCGTCCTGGGACAAAAATGGTTTGTGTCTCTGCAAATCAAAAAAATAATTCATGACTGATAGGACAACAAAATATCCATGACCTATATTCAATTTTATCTTCACCCTTAACTAAACAATCCCATATTTTTACAGACAAATTTTGAAAACACTATGAAAGGGATTACAAAGACATATGCAAAACAAGGAGCACACACACACACACACACATACACACATGTACAGGACTTCAAAAAGTAACAACAATGACAAAGAAAAGTTTTGCACACAGACACTTTTCTTTTTGAAGTCTTCACTACAAACAAAATTTTATAGACTTTTCTACATTGAAAGCATTTGCAAAAGATAGATTCAAGAAACCACAAATATTGCAATATATCTTGTTACCAGCATTTCTTCCCTTTCCCACAACATTTTCAAAAGCCTACTTTCTCAGGATTGTTAAAAGATAGGATTGTTTAGTAGTGTTATAGTTATCTACATTTCCTACAGATTCATAATCTTTAGAGAAAAATTCAGGCTATGGATTTTAGTACACCAAAAGTTTTCCGTCTATAACTTTGTAATAACTAGTAATAAATTAAATTCCAGATTCAGGCTATGTTGTTACCCCCGGGACTGATATATAACAACATAAATACCTTGTGGTTTGGAGCATATGCCCTCTTGTTCTAAAGTTAGGCCTGAAATATTTGAAAGGGCTCCATTTTGTGAAGCTACTGACCAAAATATCAAAGCTCCAAACGTTATCGATATGAACATATTGGATCTGACGTAAGTTGGCACTGGAGATAAAAGTTTTATCCAACAAAGTCTAGAAAATTGTTATAAAGCAAACCCTTATGAACAACTTCAGAGTTGAGATGAGCTGAAAGCCACAGCATCAACCAGATTCATCTATCTGTAACCCTTTACCACACAATCCTGACTTTTAACAACCTGGAGGAAGAAAGCTTTTGAAAACATTGTGGGTAAAGGAGAAAATGCTGGTAACCAGCATTTTCTCCCTTTCCCACAATGTTTTCTACCCTTCAAAACACATTCCATTTTTCAGTCATACTTATTTTGTCATCTGCAAATGTTTTCAATTTGGAAAAGTCCAAAATCTTGTTGGTACAGCATTAAATCAGATAAGTGCATACAAAAATCATTCATAGACTTCTTACATGTTGAGGTTTAAGAATTCTCTCCAGCTCTTGAACTGTATTGATTCTGTTTTTATGTTCCTGTGTCTTATGTCTCCAGTGTCGCCACTGTTCCCAAGTACCAGGTCCTGTCAGCTGATTTAATGTGTCTTCATCTGAAATCATTACATTGTCTCTCTTTAACTGTTTACCCAATGACAAGTTTGGACTCATACTGAACTGAAATCATTTGCAGTCAAATTGAATGTGGCTCAAACAGTAGGATTTGTTCACGGAAAGGTTAAAAAACATTGTTGGAAAAGGAGAAAATGCTGGTTACTTGCATTTTCTCCTTTTCCGACAGTGTTTTCAAAAGGCCTCTTCTCCAGGGTCATAAAACCTTGGTATTTTGTGGTAACATGTTGACTGTCTTAACCCTGTACCATACAATGTTGCCTTTTAACACCCCTGGGAAAGAAGCCTTTTGAAAACATTGTGGAAAAAGGAGAAAATGCTGGTAACCAGCATTTTCTCCTTTTCCCACAATGTTTTCTATTCTATCGAAGAAAAATTGCAACATTTGAGCCACACTGAAATTGTCATCTGCAAATGCTTTCAATTTGAACAAGGCTAAAATTTTGTTGTCTGGTAAAGGGTTAAGCTTTTATCAAAGGACCCTATATTGATTAATGACCCTGAAAAAGATGGCTTTTTAACATACAACATACCCCTATCAAGGGCCTAGAGATGATAGATGTTAAAATCTAGTATGCCTTGCACACAAAAATGTCTGAAATTCCACGGAAGATAATTCTCTACCGCTTAAACTCTTCTGCCTTCTGCATTTCCTAAGTGTCGGAGGCCCGAGTTGGGAAGAGTTGGGAAGAGCACACTGAAAGGGGGTGTCCCAAAGGCACATTTGGGATGGGGGAGGGACTGGAGAGGGGAAGAGCAAGAGAAGGTGGGATTCGAGCGACTTCAACTGAGAAATATTTTGGAATTAGAATGTCTCTAGAAGCAATTCTAATTAACTTTAGACCCTCTTTGCAACTGAAAAAGCAAAGGAAGGAAAATGAACAATTTTGGCGGAAAAAGTGGTCTGACCATTGGCCAGACTGCCTAGGACAGCCTTTATTGAAAGCATTTCTTCATAAGGGTTATCACAGCACACAACCGTTTCATGAAAGGCTGATTTCTATAAAATTTCAATACAAATACAGCAAAACTTTGGGAGAAATTTGCGACAGAACTTAATCATAGGCATGTACACAGACAGATAGACAGACAGACAAGCAGCTTCCAGTTTACCACCAAAAACGTTAGTTTAGCTTAGGTATTACAGCTGAAACACCAGCCCATCAGCCCTTCACCAGATTAAATATTTTCAGACTTGATATTAAAGAAAGTATTGGCTAGTGAACTAAATGTGGCTCAAATGATAAGTATGGAGCTTGACAGGGTAGAAAACAGAGTGAAAGGGAGAAAATGTTGGTCACCAGCATTTTCTCATTTTTGTACTGTTTTCTATTCTTTAAAATACAACACCTACAATGATTCCAAAAGCCATCTTTTTTAGGATCAGTGAAACATGGGATTGTGTGGTAAAGGGTTCAGTAACATGCACATCAATATCCTACTTACTTCTTTTCAGCTGTTCTTTCAATGTTCCTTCCATAAATGATATTGCAGCATCCCATTGTTGTCGGTCATGGACAGATCTATCCTCAAGGGTGTTTCTTTGTATCACTCTCTGTAATCAACAGACATTCTTGTTTATCAAAAACAAACCCTTAACAAGTCTTTTATTGAACAAAATATATCAGGGACCCTATTCTGAAACCATTTTAACCTGGTTTCTTATGACAAGCCACTGAAGTGCCTCTAAGCTTCTAAATTTCACCAACCATTCTAACTACAACTCAAAATTTTAAATTCAAAAACTTGCAATACAATTAATCAACATGTTCAGTCCTGGCAAATCACATGGCATCTTCAAGAGAATGAGTGAAGAACTACAATGATTCTTAAAATGATTGACAATTGCCAACTCTAGACGTGTAAAAACAAGATTAGTTGTCAACAAAAGGCACTGTGATATGCAAAGCACTCAAGGCATAGGTGGATAATGAGTTACATACATAAAATTAGCTCTGATTTAGACCAGAACAGACAGAGACCACAAGAGCTCACCCAAAGGCCATATTCACCTGCAATTGTTCATCTTGTTCTACTGCTTTATTTCAAGAATAGCCATTTGATTGGTCGGGACAGAACATCTCAGTCAGATGAAACATCTTGAAATTTAAAATCAATTTTATTTTGAATTGTTGGGTGAATATGATCCCTGATCGCTTGAATCCAAGTTTAGCTATAATCAACCTCATCCAACTTATTTGTTCCTTTGATTTTTTTTTTTTTATGCTTGTTTCATGTCCCTTTTTAACAGTATTTCTTGCAAATCACAACAGCAACTCAATCATTCATGTTTTCCAAAGATTTCATCAGTACCAGGCTGGGGCTTTGCAGTGCCTTCCCCACCAACACTCACAGATGAATGCTGCTTCCAGCAGGAATTGGAATCAGGATTACGATTCTAACACCTTCATCACTGAACCATGTAGGGCCACATACAGAATGCTACAAGCCAAGATGAAAAGTTTATTTACTCACCAAGCTGTCTTCAGCTTTTCCATCCCAATTGTGGGTGGACTTACTGGCATCTATAACAGCGTATTTCAATTTGTCGAACAGTTCATCATGGATACCTGTCTTCTTGCTCTTCCTTTCCTTTCGGATCAATCTTAAAAACTCCTCGTGTAACACGTCCCACCCAACCTACATGATATATGACACAGATTTCCTCACGTCTTTACCATAGGACAAAATGTTTAGTTAATCCTTTGGAAAGCATTTGTAGACAAGGAATTAATTGGGCTTTGCTTTTGACAGGGTAAAAAACATTGTGAGAAAAGGAGAAAATGCTAGTCACCAGCATTTTCTCCTTTTCCAACAATGTTTTCAAAGCCTTTTCTTTCAGGGTTCGTTGAAACTTGAAATTGTTTGGTAAAGGGTTCATTACAACAGCATAAGATGGGTGACAATGGTGTAGTGAAAAAGGATTGGTCTCTCACATCAGAGGTTCCAGGCCCACATCCAATGATGCATAGGGCCAACCTTAAGAACCGCCCAAGTCATGGCAAGTGTACTATTCAGATTTCTGGAAAGAAACCTGTCAGGGTGATGGATCTTAACTCTTTACCACATGACACACATGTAAACATGTCCAACTTGAAAGCATTTGCAGACAACAAATTAAATTTGACTCAAATGATTGAATTTATCTTTGATAGGGTAGAAAACATTGAGGGAAAACGAGAAAATGCTACTTAACAGCATTTTCTCCTTTTTTTACAATGTTTTCAAGAGGCTTCTTTCTCAAGGGCAATATAACTCAGCACTGAGTGGTAAAGATTTTATTGTAAGAACTTCTTACAAATAGATGTAAGAAAAACCGCAAAAGCCACCTTGTTAGTTCAAAAAGTTTAGAAAACTTTTTGAACTAACAAGGTGGCTGATGCCTGAAGTATAGGAGTGTGACTGACAAACTACACTCTGTAGCATTCCGAGAGGATCTCTGGCCTAACAATACCACTCACTCTCTACCAGACAACAATGTTTTACACAAGTTCATATTGAATCCATTTGCAGATAATATTTAACGAAGGCTGAAATAGTGGGTTTGTCTTTTGGAAGGTAGACATCATTCTAGGAAAAGGAGACCATAAGGATCATGATTGTCAAGTATTACTCACCTGAGTAAACAATACCTGGATCTGTATTCACCAATCATTCTTAGGAGCGTCCTCAGTCTTGTTCTTCAGAATTTTCTAACTCTGAAAGTAACACAACTTCTGATTGGCTTAACCATTTGGTTTAGTGAATCAGAAGTTGTGTTATTTTCGAAGTTTGACAATCTTGGACAATTAAGACAAAGAATGTTCTTAAAAATGGTTGGTGAATATAGACCCTGGAATTTCACATGGCAAAAAGATAAGTTCCCTTCAAACATTTATCTTCAAGCAATGGTGCGAGCACAGCCAAACAACAAAATTTTAGACTAGTCTAAATTGAAAGTGTTTGTAGACAACAAATTTAATATTCCTTCAATTATGAAATTTGTTCTTGAAAGGGTAGAAAACATTGTTGGAAATGGAGAAAAAGCTAGCGAACAGGACTTTTTCCCTTTCCTGTTTTCAAAAGTGTTTTTCTTCGGAGGTTGTTAAAACTGGGGATTGTGCGGTAAAGGTTATAACCTACACATAAAGTACAATAAAATCATGCTCTGGCAAAAGAGGTTAAGAAAAAAAGCCATACATAAAATGTAATTTGTTTAAAAAACGAATAAATCTTGAAAATACAGTAAACTGACCAATAGCAAAAAGCTTTGGCTCAGGTCAGCCTGGGCGGACAGTGCAGGCTGACCTGGGCTGATACTTTTTGAAGATGCATTAAGCCCTTTTTCACAGAGCATGACTCAATTTCTGTTCTTACCTCAACACTTTTTTTGGGTAATGCATGATTGGCCCAATCTGTCAGCTTGATATCAATCACTGTATTGAATTCTCTACAAGATAATACACAACAGTAATGATAAACATTTTGCTACAAGTCACTTTCCTAAAGATTTACAAAAAATTCCAGTGGTTTTACAATCTACATAATGAAGGCTTCAGAAATGGAAGAATGCATAGGAAATTATATACATCTAACACTGGGTTTGGCTACTTTTTAAAGCCATGGCTGAAACTCAAACATTCTCAATAGCAGTCAAATTATACAATAATCTGTAGGAAATGCCTAGGGCCTATGTTTTGTGAGAACATAACATCTGTTATCTTTCTTAACCCCTTACCACACTATTCCCAGTTTTTGGAAAACCTTAAGGGAAAAGGAGAAAATGCTGGTAACCAGTATTTTCTCCTTTTCCCACAAGGTTTTCTACAATTTCAGAGACATATACCATCATTTCAGCTAAATTTTATATCTTATCTGCAACTGCTTTCAATTTGGACTAGTCTTACATCTTATCATGTCGCAAAGAGTTAAGCGAATCGTAAACATCTTATTTCTAGGACAAGGCCATTTTCAACTCTAGGCCTGTGATTTTAACAACCTTGGTATAAGTTTATACAGTGATATTCTAACTAAGCAACATAGCCTTGGCCATGTAATTTCAGACAAGGAGATATCTTTTTTTTTTTTCCCTTACATAATTCCAAGAAGTACTCCTGTCACGTATTATGCCTTATAAGTGCCAATGGTACCCATCTTTCAGTTTTGAAGGGTAAGATTTCTAAAGTTTTTTGCTAATTATAGTGATGCACACTCTTTGGATGAATGACCACCTGTTCCATTAAGAAAAAAAAAAAAATTAGACCCCCCCCCTTTCCCGTTTTAAGTGAGTCTGCAACAAAAAAACTTATCTTAGCATGCTGTACTCCCTTGAGTTAAAATAATACAAGTAACTTACCCAATACTTTCAGACTGAGCAGCTGGTACAAAAATATTTTCAAACACATGGGTAGCTGTTTTCTCCCATAACTTCTTGTGAAACAGGGATTCCCTACATCAAAATAATTCAAATCTGGATTGAGCAAATTGATTTGCAACACATTGTATGTGTGAAAGTCCACACCCATCATCATGTTGACACATACAATTGAGTTGAGCTCTGGTAAAAAGGAGTTTAATGCATCTCCGTAATGCGTCATGTCAAGCAAGTCATCATAAATCATGGATCCATAAAATCCACTTAGTCTAACAATGAACTGGAGCTGAAGGTAGAATGGTCCTTTGACATGAAGATAAATTTACAAATAGCAACAAGTTTTGACCCATAACAGCAGCCTGTGCCATTTTAACAGCTTAGGTCATACAATGGAGGTCAATGCATGTTTTTCCTGGCTTTCTAACACCAATACGGACTCAACTTTCTTTCCAAGCCACAGACTACTTTTCTAACAATCATGCAACTGAGGTGAGAGGCAAAAAACTGCCCAAAAGAAAGTTTTCCTCCACCAGGTATCGAACCTGTGATAACCAGGTCACAAGTCAGATACGCTAACCACTGAGCTACCCTGCCAGGCTGTGAAACTTTAAATCATGGCCACTGATATGTTTAACTATTACAGAAATCTTCTGCCAGTGAATAACTATATCTATTATAGAAATATTCTAACAGTATATGTGAGTGTTGGATGTACACACATTCAGAAAGCACTGCATGGCAACTGAGGCCATAATGATACAAAAGTTACCAGGCAATAAAGAAAGACATGAGCACTACAAAACATAAAATTGATTTAACCCCTAGGCTGCTAAGGGTGACTCAATGACCTTTTGGAGCCAATGCAGATCTAGATCAGACTGCACAGAATGTGCAGTCTGATCTTGGATCTACACTGTCAAATAAGATATTTTTCTCCAAAAAATAACTTTGAAATAGCAACATTTGTATTTTTATTGTGGGCTTGAAAGTTTCATTTAATGTACTTAGCAGGTTAAGGGGTAACATCTCTCACCATTGTTTTGCTGTTACAAGGCTTAAGTTGATGACTTCATCTAATACCTCCCCTTTGGCCTTTTCAAATAATTCAACCTGTTGAGAGATAATGTTCAGAGTTACAAACACTCTAAAGAAAGCAAAAATGTTCAAGCATACACACATTACCTTAACCCTTTGCCACACAATCCCAACTTTTAACAACTCTGAGAAAGAAGCCTTTTTATAAATGCCTTCCTTCACAAATTTGTTAAAACTTGAGATTGAGAGGTAAAGAGTTAACTGGTTGTTCTGAAACAGAATTTTTGCTAGCAAAGCATTGATGTATTGAATGATGTTTTATCCCATTGCCAACATTAGTTCTGTCTAATCAGAGCAACAGCTCACTTACTAATGCCTGTCATGAGTTTCAATGGTACTACACACAGTGCTACAGTGCCTTGCCAAAGGAAACTCCCACACTCCCTCTGCTGCAATAAAGGGTTGAACTCAAACCCTCAGGACTAAATCCAATGTCATAACCACTAGGCCACACAGTACACCCATTTGGGGCCATGTGATCCACATTTTACTGATGAAAAACAGTTTGCACTGTGTATGTCAAAGTACATGTATAACAAAATCAGATTAAGTTTCTCTTAGAATTAACACATTCCCTTTTCTATTTATGCACATTATATATTACTAGACTTGATCTGTCTGACAGAAATACAGCACTTTATTCACAGAAAGCTTCAACGTCCATGTAAAATATATCAATAGTAAAATGCATGAACTTAACTCTTTACCACACAATCCCAACTTTTAACGCCCCTGGGAAAGAAGCCTTTCGAAAACATTGTGGGAAAAGGAGAAAATGCTGGTAACCAGCATTTTCTCCTTTTCCCACCATGTTTTCTAGCGTTCCCAAAACAAATTTCAATTTTTAAGTCACATTTATTTTGTCATCTGCAAATGCTTTGAAAATGGACTAGTTTAAAAATTTGTTGTTTGGTAAAGAGTTAAACGGTAACCAGCATTTTCTCCTTTTCCCACAATGTTTTCTAGCGTTCCCAAAACAAATTTCAATTTTTGAGTCACATTTATTTTGTCATCTGCAAATGCTTTGAATTTGGACTAGTTTAAAAATTTGTTGTTTGGTAAAGAGTTAAACGTTTGAAGTAAAATTTGGTTTTCTTTAATGGACAAGTTTCGAGCAGAAAAAGAGAGACACTATTCATGTCGATTACAAAGTCTCAGATAAAGTTTCTACCTCAATTCTATGCCCTTTATGACAACAGCATTCACTTCAGTCATAAAACCTTTCAAAGGACACACTTTTTTACAAATAGCTTAGAGCTAATATTTATCTGCTAATCAAGTCAGATGTTAACTAACACTTCTTGTACCAAACAATCTCCTGTTTTAAATTTTACTGACCCTTGGGCAAATGGCTTTGGAAAACATTATGGGGAAAAAGGATAAATGCTGGTAACTGGCATTTTTATTCTTCCAACAATGTTTTCTCTTCCTTCAAAGACAAATATCATCATATGAGGAACATTAAATTTGTTGTCTGCACATGTTTTATAGCAGACAAGTCTAAATTTTTGTCCATAAAGCTACACAAATATTTATTATTCATACTTACTCTGTCTAGCTCTCTAAGGTGAGGAAAATTGTTCTTCCATTCTGTTTCCAAGTTAAATCTAGTGGCTGCAGTAATAAATATAAAGAGAACCTAAGGATCAGTTGAATAAAATTCTTCTATTCCATTTCCAGTGACATACAGTCTAAGCACAAATATCCCAGACCACATAGGAAATGGGGGTATTTTGTATCAAATTTTCATGTAAGACTTTGTTTTTTAACACAATGCCTGATACATTTACTATTAACATAGCAAACAATCCCAAGTTTTAACCATCCTGAGGGAGAAAGTTGTTGAAAAATTTGTGGGAAAGGGAGAAAATTCTGATAACCAGCATTTTCTTCATTTCCCACACTGTTTTCTATCCTTTTAAAGGCATCCCACCACTGACACCACATTCAATTTGTTGTATGCAAACACTTTCAATTTGTACAAGTCTAAACTTTGTATTCGGGTACAGAGTTAACCCTTTACCACATAACAAAAATTTAGACATATCCAAATTGAAAACATTTGTAGGTGACAAATTAGTTGTTGTTCAAATAATTGAATTTGTGTTTGATGGAGAAGGAAACATCTTGGGAAAAGGAGAAAATTCTGGCTACCTGCATTTTATACTTTTCCCATAATGTTTTCAAAAGCCTTCTCTCTTATGGTCATTAAAACTCGGGATTGTGTAGTAAAGAGTTATGAGATGACACGGGATTGATAATCATTGCCAACCTAATCCTTTACCAGTCAAATGCAAGCTTTAACCACATTGAGGGAGAAAGCTTTCAAAACCATTGTGGGAAAAGGAGAAATGTTAAAAACCCAACATATTGGGTGCAAACAGAACTCAGGACCACCAAATCAGGTTACAAATCCCAAACCTTTACCACTGAGCAATGCAGGCCCTTGAACTATTGTTAAAAGTGACATAAAACACCAAACAAACAAATCAAAATGGGCCATGCTCTGGCAAAAGGGGGCTTAATGCATCTCCATAATGTACCATACCAGGCAAGACATCACATACTTAAGGGTCCTTAATATCCATTTTTTTACAACCGGCTCAATCATGTGGTAGACTGGTCCTTTGACATATAGAAAATGGACCAATAGCGAAAATTTTTGGCCCAGGTCAGCCTGCGCAGTCCACGCAGGCTGACCTGGGTCAATACTTTTCGCAGATGCATTAAGCCCCCTTATCACAGAGCATGGCTCAAATAAATTATTAGAAAGTGAAAAACAACCTTTAAATGCATCAGCTTGTTGTTCAATGTTCTCTTTGACCATTTTCCAGAACAGTTCAGAGACAGCAAGGCTTAAGTTTTGGGTGTTCATCTGTGTATGTTTAAGTGCACCATCTCTGTAAGTAAATCTTAATTATTGTTTACTCCATACAAAACAATCCTACATCCTAATAATGGCCTTTTAACTCTTTACCAAACAACAACTTTTTGGACGTTTCCAAATTGAAAGCATTTGCAGACAACAAAATAAATGTGACTCAAAAACTGAAATTTGTTTTGGGAAAGGTAGAAAACATTGTGGGAAAAGGAGAAAATGCTGGTTACCAGCATTTTCTCCTTTTCCAACAGTGTTTTCTAAAGGCTTCTTTCCCAGGGTCATAAAAAGTCGGGACTGTGTGGTGAAGGGTAAAAAACACTGTGGTATATGGAGAAAATACCAGTAAAAAGCAAGACAAGCTAACATTTCGAGCACAGCCTCTCTAAGTAAATCATACACTGATAACAAATTACCACGAATCACTTTTGCAGATCACTTTCTTTGTCTTGAAAACACTGTGACAAATAGAAAAATTGCTTGTTTTGATTTTTTTTTTTTCTTTGCCTAAATGTTTTCACAAGTACTTATGTATCATTTAACCATAATATTATATAAAGGTATCCGCTGTAGATTTGTTAAAATCACATATAAGTTCCTGTGATGCTCTGTGGCTAAGGTCTTTAATTTGTGACCAGGAAATCTATAGAAAGATTCTAGCTGGTGACAGTGGTCACTTGGGACTGTCCTTTGGCAAAGCACTGCAAAGCCCCAGCCTAGTAAAAGTACAATCAAAGAAAGGCATAAATAAGTGCACTGTCACTATAATACTTACTTTAGCAGGCGAGACTTCCTGAAGAACTCATCTTCATACTCTCTTATACTTTCAATGCTGTCATTTGTGTTTCCTGAAGTAGTATTTCAGAATTTCAGATGTCAATACATTTTGAGTCATGCTCTGGCAAAAGGGATTTAATGCATCTGTGTCATGCATTAATACCAAGCAAGTCATCACATAACTATGGATCCATAAAATTCAATATGTCTAACAACCAACTAAATCTTGAGGTAGACTGGACTGGTCATGCAGAAACAGAGGCTGAAAAATTTTCCAAAACCCACTCGTCCTGTAGGGGGAGTGAATTAGTAAAGTTACTTGTTCTTCTAGTATAAGTCATCCTCATTTTAGTCAAGATAGCATATAAACACAGATATAACCAAATAAAATACTTCAGAATTTTGCCTTTAGAAGACAACATATTTGTATTTATGAATATTTTTGACACACAATGGGTCTGTTCGTTTAGATTTTCCTCGGGGTATTTCCTTGTAGATGAATATTCTATTTCAAATTCGTATGCATTATTATACATAATGCGAAAGAAACACAAATCCAAGATGGATCCTTATAATGATAATACTCAACTACCATTATATAATTTTAGAATTCATTTCAAATAGTTTTACTCTGTTGGAAAGTTAAAATGTTCTTATTCACATAATAACAGTAAGTTATCTTTTCTCCTACTTGATAAAATTGAGTGCTGCATTAACTTATGGACATCACGCATGCGCAGTGTACAAAGTGATTTCCTTTTTACCATTGCTGCGTACAAATGAATGATCAGTACTTTGTTGTTTTGTACGGCTATCAGTCTTGAGATTTCACTGATATTTTCCAGAAATCCCCCACAAGTAAAAAGTTTGACCCAGGTCAGCCTGTGGGGACTGAGCAGGCTGACTTTGGTTGATATTTTGTGCAGATGCATTAAACCCGCTTTTTCACAGAGCATGTGTAGACCAAAGATGAGGCTTCATATTTTGTGCAGGCTAGTCTTGATCTTCACTGGCTCCAAAGGCAACTATAGTCATGAAAGGCAATTTAAGGGTTAAATCTTCTACATTTCTTGCAAAAGGTAATGAGTAATAAAATCACAATTTGAGCCATGTTCTGACTAAAGGGGGCTTAAAGCATTGGTGTGATGCATTGTACTAACCAATCCATCACGTAATTATGGATCCATAACAGTCAACTTTTTTAAACAATGGACTGAATCACAAGGTAGACTGGTCCTTAGACATACAGAAAATTGACCAACAGCAAAAAGTATCGCCCCAGGTCAGCCTGCAAAGACTGCGCAGGCTGACTTGGGTCGATGCTTTTCACAGAGCATGGCTCATTTACATTTTTTGTGATTTCTTGATAGAAGAGCAAAATTCACTAAATAAAAAAAAGTTAAAAAAATCAATACCTTTTCCTGTCACAACTGCAAAATACCCCAAGGCTTTCATTGGAAATAATTTCCCTTCAAGTATGGATTTAATCTGAAACAGATATTGTAAGACAAAGTACAGTCAAGATCTGAACATCAAAATCTAGATTTTTGATACATTCAGACCTCCAGATAAAAGGGAGTGATAGTATTCTAAATCCATTAATTCTCTTCCAAACCCTATGCCGTGGGAGGATGAGATGATTCTGATGAGTACCCATAACATAGGGTTTAGTGGAGAGTGATTAATACTTTCAATTTTGAAATCAAAATCACTCCCTCCATCTGGAGCTCTGTACATTATAGATGTATCTACTGTACTTGTGGTGTATGTATCTTTAGGCCACTGAATCTTCTGGTTTGAAAAAGAAATCATACCGGAAGATGATACAAATGAGCCAGGCTCTGTGAAAAGGATGTTTAATGCATCTCCACAATGCATGATACCAAGCAAGATATCACATGACTACAGGATCATAAATGTTAACTGTTAAATCAAGGTAGAGCAGCAGCTGTATAACTACTTGCCAGACAGCAAAAACTTTATACTTTTTGATCCTAAAGCATTTGCTTACAGAAAATTAAATGTGGCCAAAATGATATGAATTCATCTTCAAAAAAGTAGGAAAAAGGTAACAAGAATTGCCTCCTTTTTACACAATGTTTTCGAAAATTCAAAACCCGTCTTTATCAAGGCTGTACAATATAAACACAGGAAACATTTGATAAAGGGTTAAAACTCACTCTATTTGGATTGTACAAATTACTCTCTGCTAGGTCCACTTTAGTTAACACAAATATGGTACGTTTTCCACTAGGATCTATCTGACTTACAACATCTGTTACGTTACTTCTCTCTGCATCCAGGGAACCATCTATAAATACAACAGAATTAAACCTTCACCACATGGCAAAATATTACACTTGTCCAAACTCAAAACATTTGCAGAAAACAAATCAAATGTGGCTCAAATTGTGGATGCTCCCTGTTATACGGTAGAAAACATGGTGGGAAAAGAAGGAAATGCTGGTTCCCAGCCTTTTCTGCTTTTCCAGCCATGTTTTCAAAGGTTTTCTTTCTCAAGGTCATTAAAAGTCTGGATTGTGTGGTAAAGGGTTTACTGATTGGTGTTTTATGCCACTTTTAACAAGACATCAGTCCTGTCATGGCAAGGACTCACTTATTCAAGCGATTCCTGAGTTTAACCCTTTTGCAATAATCCCATATTTTTGCAATCCTGAAGAAAAATGCTTATGAAAACATTGTTGGAAAAAGGGATAATGCTGGTAAGCAGCATTTTCTTCCCTTTCCCACAGTTTTCTACCTGTTTAAAGACAGAATTCAGCTCTTAAGTAAAACTTAATTTGTTGTCCACAAATGCATTCAATTTGGTCAAGTTTAATTTTTGTTGTTTGGTAAGGAATGAAATTTTACTAAAATGGGGTTCTGAAATGCCTTGCACCAGGACACTTCTACAAAGTATGCGATGCTGCAAGTAAGGATCAAAGTCAAAATGTAATAATTTTTCAGTCAGATTCAATCTATCTTCAGCACATGCTTTCAATTTGGACGAGTCCAAAATTTTGTCGTGTGGCACAGAGTTAAAGACCTTGGAACAAATGTTAATGGAACTATGTTAACAAATTACAACCTGCTGACTGTTCTTTTTGTCCTACAGCAAACCATTTTTGAAACTACTGTAACAAAAGGAAAACTTTATTCAAAAGAGCAAGTTCCCCTTTTGGCATAAGCATTGCTGACATTGCGTGTTTCTTGTTCATATAGTCTCACTATCATGTTCATGTTTCAGAGGCACAGACAATCGCGTACATAAAGAGAATCCTACCTTGTATACATAGTATAATTGCATTGGGGTTCTCCATGTAGCTTCTGACTAGCTTCTTTATGTTGTCCTTTGTGTCTGGTGCCATGATGGTGGTTTCAGTCTACAAAGACACAAATACACAGAATGTTTAGATGATTTTCATAAGTGATAATAAGACAAACAAGGGTCGCAAGCATGTGTGTAAGAAAATCAGCTTTAGTTAAAGATTGTGTCTGCACTGAGCTAGTTTATGTTCAACATGGACATTAATCCTATACCAGGCAACAAAATTTTAGACTTGTCCATACAGAAAATATCTTAAGATGAACATTTAAACGAGACCCAACTGATGGGACCTGTCTGTGAAAGAGTAAAAAACTTTGTCGGAAAAAGAGACAGTGCTGTTTACTAGCATTTTCTCCTTTCCCAACAAAGTTTTCAAAAGCCTTCTTGTTCAGGGTCAGTCATATTATGTATTAACCCTTTACCACACAATGCCGCCTTTTGACGCCCCTGGGAAAGAAGCCTCTTGATAACATTGTGGGAAAAGGAGAAAATGCTGGTAACCAGCATTTTCTCCTTTTTCCACAATGTTTTCTGCCCTATCAAAGAAAAGTTGCACCATTTGAGCCACCTTGAAATTGTCGTCTGCAAATGCTTTCAATCTGGACAAGGCTAAAGTTTTGTCGTCTGGTAAAGGGTTAAAGGGTTACATAGCAACACCCTTGGGGTCCTAAATTACATCTTTGAAATTGTTCAAAGGTGGACAGTAAGCAATCACCATAGCCGATCTTGAGCACTAAACCAAATGTTAAGAAAGAATTTTCTAGTCAACATATCATACTATTTAAGATTAAACACTCAACAAATACTGACTACCACCTTATATAGAAATAGCTGTGTTAAATGTAAGATCAAAGTAATCTAATACTGAGTGAATACCAAGATTGAAATGATTCCAAATGCCAAAACAACACTTGAAATATTGGATATGTATGTTCATAAAATGCACCATTTTTCAATCTTGCATCCACAGGAACAATTTTTCAAGCCCAGTTCCACTGTCATAATTTGCTCCATGACAGAACCTGAGTAATCATAAAAAAAAAAAAAATCATCATGATAAATCTTAAAATCTTTAACTCAATTGAAAAATGCCACAAATGTCTATGTTTACAGAGACATCTAGATGTCTACAGTCACTCCACAACAAAAGAACATGTTTATGTCAAGATGAAGTATAGTTCAAAATGGTCCTGCCCAATTCTACTATGATTATACACGAATATAGAGGATGGACTGTGATGATTTCACTATAATTAATATAGACTTTTAACAAGTACAATTTAAACTACTGCAATTATCATTGATCCTCCACGAATGGTCATGAATGACATGACAGTTGTACAAAAAAACAAGATTGAGTTACGTATGCACTATGATGGTCCTACCATTTTAAAAAATCCTAGCTGTGCCCTAACAAAATTATATCGGTAAACAGTTTAAAATTGTCATGGCCTAGTTACAGCTTATCCAGACATATGAAGATCATCTATGGTCAATGCAGATTCGTATCAACAGCATCATTTCCTTGCGACACTAAACGACAATTCACCTTGATGTCCGGAATCATGGGCAATCAGGAGACCAAATTGTGACAGAGAACCTGAACTTTATTTCTTATGCTAAATTAGTCGATAGTAACCAATCTTTCACTGAATATATTTCTTCCACATAACAATATGCTCACAACATCAATAAAGGCATTCAGTCACATTCATGACTTCAATAATGTGGCTTCACCAATCATATAAAACAAAGGGTTATAAATGCTGCAGCCCATTTCAACATTGAAGAGATAAAAACGACATTGGTAGTAAATTTAATTCATGTACTGGTGTCTAATAAGTTCTATGTAAAATTAACTTATGCAACTAAATTATAAAGTAAATATACTATATTTAGTGTGATACCTAAAATACTTACAGAAATAATTCCAGGTAAATCTACAAGAACCATCCTCTGTATTCCTGGACCTTTCACAGACATCGAGATGCACTAGAACAAACATATTATGTGATAGACTTTGCCTGTGTGTTAATTTCAACTTCCCCATCTTGTAGCATTTGTAGGCCACATTACCAAATGTGGGTTTAACAACTCATTAGATTTGTCTTTAAAAGAATGGAAAAAAAATATGAGTATAGAAGAAAATACAAATTACCATAGTTTTTTCCATTTGCATCCATTCATTTTTTCAGAAAAAGACAAATTTTCAATGCTGTCTTCTTTCTGGTAATATTTAGTATTGGACAAAGACAAGAAGTTCTGGAAAACAAACTTTGTGTAAAGATAAGATTTAATCGAAATGGTTACCCTTGTAGCAAAAAACATTAAGAAAAGTGCCTGTGAAGACACTGTAGATCAACGTGAGACTGCACAAAATAAGCATTTACTTAGCACTACAAAAGACCGTTTTAAAAATAGCATCAAAACTAATTAATAAATCATAGTAAAAAAAAAAACATCATTTATCCAAACTGCTCATTTGCTTTGCTACTTTCAGATATGTTGTCCATGTATTTTGTAAAAATATCTGAAAAATATTCTCCGAGTTGAAATCATTTCAAAATTGAAGGGTTCATATACCAGGTTCAAAGCCTATCTTTCCCAATTGACCAACACTGAAACAGACACTAGGTTCCTCTAAAGCTTAGGATGTATTTACTATTGTGTATTCCAAGCCTGCTCATTACAACAACTTGCTTTTGAAACTCATGGAAACTAGAATTACTGCAAGCCTACCAATATCCCTAGTCATTTGCCTTAAAAGTGGATCTAGCAAAAAAGGTCAAAGGGCCATAACTAGCATACATTATCATGGTAATAGTAAAACAGAAGGCAATTTCTCTTTTCAACATATCTCTTACCTCATTACTGACAGTCTGTCCTTTAGAAACACTCTTCTTCATTCTAACTTCAACCTCACGTCTCAGTGCTTCAGTCTGAAATATTGTTTATATTCTCAATATCCCTGACAGTATGAAATAAACAGATTTGTTTAGATATCTAAACCTGTTAACCCTTTACCACATAATCCGGAGTTTTAACAGCCCTTAAGAAGGTTTTTGAAACATTGTGGGAAAAAGAGAAAATGCTAGTTACCTCATTTCCTCCTTTTTGCACAATGTTTTCTACATTATCAAAGGCAGAAATCATCATTTGAGTCACATTTAAATTGGTGTCTGCAAATGCTTTCAATTTGAACAAGTCTACAATTTTTCATTTTGTAAAAAGTTAAAGGAACAGTTTGACAGACCAGTTTCAAACCTGTTTTTATTGCTCCATCATGAAATGTAAAAACTGGGTATACTTAGAAAAGTATGTAAAGTTTGAGCATAATGGACTAAATAGTTTATGATTGGTTTGGTTTGTATTGGAATTTAACACCATTTTAACAGCTCAGATCATGTCATGGTGGTCAGTGATGCACCCATGTGTTTCCTGGCTTTCTCACACCACTACTGACACAACTTTCTTTCCAAAGCCACTGACTACTTTTCTCACATGCATCAGAGGTGAAAGGCAAAATGGAAGAAAGTTTGCCTCAACCAGGTATCGAACTCGCAACCACCAGGACACAAGTCAGATACGCTCTTCACTGACCTACCCAAGTGGGCAAATAGGTTTTGAAGTTAAGATTTTTAAAACTGTTGATTAATTGATGAAGAATGGACAACAGACTGTGAGTCACTGGGTCACATTTGCACAGTCAGCTAAAAACAAAGTCATAGAAAAAGAATTTGAGCAACTCATGGGATTTTAACCTACAGCCTTAAGATAACAGTAGGCTTAATAGTACAAGTGAGCAAATTGAGTACCTGTAGGTATATATATATACCTGTATTAATTTATTTATAAAAGACCTTGTAAAAACTACATAAACGCTATTGGATGAATGTCAATAAAGTTTAATCCATTATTACTAGGGATTGGACTGAATAGTCGAATATTCGAATATTTTAAAAACGGCCAAATGTTCAAATGTGATTGTTGTATTCAAACAGTCTTTTGAACAGTCTTCTATTACAGTGCTTAATAAAATGTCCGCCAAATGAAAAAAAAGAATGATAGAATTTCATCGTAGCTATTGTTGTATACTAATTAAGAACTCTTTACACAAGGCAATTTAATGGTTTATCAACCCTAGAATTAAAACCTGTAATTCTTCCACATGAAATGGTGTTTTTTTTAAGTTTATTTCGGCTAGTGGAATTTTTATGGCGAATGAGATAACTGAACATGCGATACTTAGCATACTTTGATTTAGCTCTTTCATTCTGATACCGACAGAAGGAAAAGTTAACACCATAAAAAAAGTAAATTATGAAAGGCATCTGACTAATTTGGCATTCACTGATGACCTTTCTATGTAAAGGTTAGTGAACTAGCTAATGAAAATATCCGATGCACATACTTAATTTGATTTTGTTAGATGATCATGTTGCTAAAAGTGTACCAGTATTCAGACATTCAAATTTCGGACACATGACCATAAAATAATTCTAGCATTCTACAATTGAATATTCGAATATATTCTTATATTGAAAACCAAGCATTCGAATACCAGTATTTGTATTCGTTTCTATCCCTAATTATAACACAACGACCCCTTCTAATGACCCATGGAAATTAGACTTTGGAAAAACACTGTGGAAAAAGGAGAAAGTGCTGGTAACAAGCATTTTCTTCTTTTCCCACAGAGTTTTCTAACTTTTCAGAAAAAAAACAAATCATTTGAGTCACATTTAACACATTTAATTTGTTGTCTGCAAATGCTTTCAACTTGAACCAGTCTCAAATATTGTTGTTGGAACAGAGTTCATATACATGCTCAAAAACAAGAACTTATCACCGATTTTGCTTTCTGACTAAGAGAACCATATGACAGTATCTCTTATTATATTTTTTGTACAACATAGCTTTTCACTTACAACTTGTAGCACTACTGCATAACAAACTTACCTCTGCAGGGTTGGTTAAATCAAATTCTCTAGAACTGTCTTTGAACTGTGCCACATGGTATGGCCCTTCACTGAGTGTGACTTTCACCGGTGCCCTTGTCATCATTTCACCTGACCCCCTAAGATAGTCAATAGAGTATTTCAATCACATTTACCCTTTCCAAAACAACAAATTTTAGACCCTTCCAAATTCATAGCATTTGCAGACAACAATTCAAAATTGGTACAGATGAGCTCAAGTTCTCTGAAAACTGTAGAAAACATAGCGGGAAAAGGAGAAAATGTGGTTACCAACATTTTTATCCTTTTACCACAATCATACAGTAATTATGATCAACATTCAATGGTTCTGTGAAACAAGTATAAGCATTTTCATTTATGGCTTTGCCCGTTTGAAAACATAAAATTCTATAAATTGTCCATTCCATAAAATCATACCTAAATCTTTCATAAAACAAACAATTGTCCTCCGCACTCAGCATTTAAGCATTCAAAACAGAATCCATCAAGATGTAAATGAAATTAGTTACGTTACCTTGGAAATATTCTGGCACGAGCAATCATCTCTAAAACACTGGTTTTCCCTGCACTTTGGTCACCCACAACCACTACCTGTAAGTACAACAATACAGTTAACTCTTTACCAAACGACAAATTTTTAGGCAAGTCCAAATTGAAAGCATCTGCAGACGACAAATAAATTCAAAAATTGAAATTTGTTTTTGGAAGGCTAGATAACACTGTGGGAAAAGCAGAAAATGCTGATTACCAGCATTTTCTCCTTTTCCCACAAAAGGGCTTCTTTCTCAGGGTTGTTAGAAGTTGGGATTGTGTGGTAGAAAGTTAAGTAGCCCTGTCTAGTCTTTGAAATACAAAGCCATTTTCAACATTATTTCAGTTACATTGTGTGTGGCTTCCACAGCCAGTTCACCCATTCATGCTTTCCCAGAGTTTCTTTTACCAGTACTTCACACAATATTTTTCCCAAGTCACTGGCGGCTTTCCCACATAACCATCATCAAAATAATGATCAGCTGTGAGAGAGGAATGAATTCTCTTGCAATGAATATTATATATCCTCAGAAAGATATTACTGAGCTGGGGATTTGTTCCTGTGATCCCCTGGTTTCAGGAGCATCTACACTATTGGCATAGTTATGTATTTCAGATGGGGTTTTTTTTTTTTTTTTTTCATTTTTGTGTATTCCATTTTATTCACAACTGTGACCCCAAGAGCACAATTTGAACACTTTATAAAGAATTGAAAAATCTATAAAGAAATACAACCACATGTGGCATCATACATATGAGCCATGCTCTGTGGAAAGGGGGCTTAATGTATCTGCGAAAAGTATTGACCCAGTTCAACGTGTGCAGTCCACAAGCGGACCTGGGCCGAAACTTTTCACTACTGGTCAATTTTCCCCATGTCAAAGGACCAATCTACCTATGATTGAGTAGTTGTTACACGAAACAGATTTGAGCAATGTATAATACTGTGATGACTTGTTTGTTATCATACATCACAGCGATGCATTAAGCCCCCTTTTCATACAGCATGGCTCACATACTGACACCCTAGGCCGTCTGGCTACAGTAAAGATTTTTCCACTAAATTCCAGAGGAGATAACTCTTTTATCATTTTAGTGCAAACATCTAAAAGTCTAGCACATCTATAATTTCTCTTAACTCTTTACCAAACAATCCAGAGTTTTAACAACCCTGAGAAAGAGGCCTTTTGAAAACATTGTGAGAAAAGGAGAAAATGCTGGTAACTAGCATTTTCTCCTTTTCTCACGTTTTCTACCCTTCCTAGAACAAATTTCAGTTTTTGAGTCGCATTTATTTTGTCATCTGCAATTGCTTTCAATTGGGACAATTCCAAAATTTTGTTGTGTGGTAAAGGGTTAATACTGTGTAAGTTTCAATAGAAAAATAACAGAACTGAGGAAAGAGTTTACAGCACATATACACATATTACAAGCTTGCCCACAGACAGACAGATTGACAGACAGAGAACCTGATTCCTGCATATTGCCCAAAATATTTAAGACATGTTCTGTAAAACTGTGGTTTAATACATCTGCAAAAAGTATCATCCCTGATCAGCCTGAGCAGTCCGTGGGGGCTGACAGCGGTGGATACTTTTTGCAATTGGTCAATTTTCTCCATGTCAATGGACCAGTCTACCTCATGATTAACCCTTTCCCAAACAAGCCCTGGTTTTCACGTGTCTGCAGTACACGTCTTTTGAAAACACTGTGGGAAAAGGAGAAATTGCTTGTAACAAGCAATTTCTCCTTTTCCCACAGTGTTTTCTACCCTCTTGGAGAACTTTCTGTCATTTTCATCAAATTTAAAATTGTCGTCTGCAAACTCTTTCAATTTGGACCAGTCTAAAATTCATCGTCTGGGAAAGGGTTAAATCAATTGTTTGACAACATTGATTTTATGGATCCATAATGATGTAATGACTTGCTTGGTATGCATAACACAGAACAGAGATCCATTAAACTCCCTTTTGCCAGCATTTGACTTGTTTTGCTGGGGTAGAAAGATTTTGTTGAACAGGACAATGTCTTAGGACTGTGTAGGGTGCAAAAGTATACATACTCTAGGTAGATGATCCTGTGTGTTGTAGCTAGAGTCAAATTCAGCAAGGACATCAAGGATCTCTGAGTACATGTCAATGAGGGATGTCTGTAAAATAATGATTCAACAAGACTAGTATGGTTGAAGCACACCAGTGTAATCTATTCTACAAACATAACTAGCCATTTCAAGTCAACAATTAGACAAAATGAAGATATTAATATTTTGAAAAATAAAGCCTGGATAATGACTGAAAAAAGTTCATCATTACACATCAGACAGTGTAAATGAAATCTCTGACAAAACATTTTTGCCCATCATGTTAACCCTTTACTACAAAATCCAATGTTTCAATGACCCTGTTGCACAACAGTGTTAAAAGTGTTGTGGGAAATGAAGAAAATGCTGGTTACCAGCATCTTCTCCTTTTCCCATTATGTTTTCTGTTCTTTTCACAGACAAACCCTATCATTTTACCTACATTTAATTTGTTGAATGCGAAAGCTTTCAATATGCAGGGGTCTAAAATTTTGTGGTCTGGTACAGGGTTAATAAACTCACACAATATCCTCTCTTTGCTCCTTTATGAAGTTACTGCAAACAAAAAAAAGTATTCATTTAGGTCTTTTAACCCTTTACCAAACAACAAAATGTTAGACCAGCTCAAATTGAAAGCAGTTGCAGACAACATTTCAATGTGGCACAAATGATGCAATTTTTCTTTGACAGGATAGAAAACATTCGACAGGGTAGAAAACATTGGTTACCAGCATGTTCTCCTTTTCCGACAATGTTTTCAAAAGGCTTCTTTCCCAGGGTCATTCAAAGGCATCATTGTGTGGTAAAGGGTTCATAAATGTTTCAAAATGTTATTGTTCTTACACTCTCCTAGAAGAGACCTATAGCAAATAAAAAAAAAATAAATAAATAAAAATATGAAAGAAAGAAAAATCAACTTACATTCATTTTTCTCTTATGTCCTGGTTTCTGATCCAATAAACTGATTTGTTTTCTCAAGTCTCTGTTCTCCTTCTCTAATCTATCAAGCTCCTTTTGGTACTTTGTCTTTCAAAAAAAAAGAAAAAATCAATACAAATGATTACAGCAACAGTATAGTTTTTGTATTTGTTTAACCATATTTTGGTCATTTGTACTGAAATCAACACTGAAAAGGACACTGGATAAATTTCATCCTTGTAAGATTCTAGTTCTTCGAAAACTACCTAAAAACAAGAGCACCACATATGGGTGCCAACTCTCCACTGCAGTTGCTGTTGCTTGATTTTTAGTTAAAATTCAAGGTCAAAAAAAGGGGGATAGTTTTGACGGTTACCTGCCCTTTCTGTATGGCTTGATAGTTGACAACTTATCCAAGTTTGAAGTACATGTAAATATTTTAACTCTTTCCCAAACGACAAAATTTTAGACTGGTCCAAATTGAAAGCATTTGCAGACAACAAAATAAATGTGATTGAGCAATTGAAATTTGTTTTGGGAAGGGTAGAAATCATTGTGGGAAAAGGAGAAAATGCTAGTTACCAGCATGTTCTCATTTTCCCATAATGTTTTCAAGAGGCTTCTTTTTTAGGGTCGTTAAAAGTCGGGATTGTGTGGTAAAGGGTTAAGTAATAACAGAGATATAAAATGTCAGTTTTTGCACCATGACGAAGACAAGGCTATGACAATAACTTAACTTTTTCTTCGAAACAGCTGAGCTAATAACAAACAATTGTACAAGACATTTTACAAGTGATCTCAGTGGTGAGATTTTCTATGGTATGCAAATCATTTTCCAAACTTAAACCTTATCTCTTTACAAAACGACAAAATTTTAGACTAGTCCAAATTGAAAGCACTTGCAGACTATAAAAATAAATATCACTGACAAATTGAAATTTGTTTTTGGAGGAGTATAAAACAATGTGGAAAAAGGAGAAAATGCTGGTTACCAGCATTTTCTCCTTTTCCCACTAAGTTTTCAAAAGGCTTCTTTCTCAGGGTCCTTAAAAGTCGGGATTGTGTGGTAAAGGTTTAAACTGCCAAATAAACAAAATGCAACTTTCCACTGGTGCAGTCTAATCATAATCTACTCCGTCCACTAAGAGGGTACAGAGCTACACTTTGCAGCATAAAGGCTTTGGGTTTCCATGTTATTAGATGTTTGTAGCTATAAACAAGGGTATTACATGTTTCCAGCCATAAACAATCATGTTTTCAATCAATTTCTGAACATACAGATTTACCTGTATTTTCATGATTTCCTCATTCAGTTCATCTTGTCTATTCCTTGACTCATTCTGTGTCTGACTTTTCTGTAAAATAAGCAGAAAAAAAACAGGTTCCAACAGACTTATACCACATGTGTGAAAAGTCAAAAGAATCTTTCCTTATTTTAACTACCTGTTTGACTTTCTCACAAACAAAATCTAAGATGCATTCTTATGAAGGGATTAGTTTAAGACAGCAAAAAAAAAAACAAAAAAAAAACGTAGGACCCCACTGCTGCTGGATCAAATGAATATTTCCATCCAATACTTTAACTCTCTACAAAGCAACATAACTTTGGATTGGGGCAAATTGAAAGCATTTGCAGAGCACAAACTAAATGTGGCTTAAATGATTGAATGTATCTTCGATAAAGTAGAAATGCTGGTTACCAGTATTTTTTTCTTTTCCCCATAATGTTTTCATCTTTCTCAGGGTTGTTAAAACTTGGGATGTGTGGTAAGACGTTGCACCCGAATATCATCTTCTTTTTGCTTGGAAAAATCTCACCAAAAAACGATTGTGTATATACAAGATCAGACAACATGTTCTGTATAGTCTAATCTTCATATACCATGTCTACAAAAGTCCATTGAGTTGTAACTGGACTATCAATACCAGATTTTATCACTCTGCCTATTTTTAAGTATTACATTTTCCCGGGTCCGTGTCATGTGATTTTCTTTGTCTTTCTTGTCTTTTGTTTATGAGAAGTTCACATCGTATGATTTTGTGAAGTTATTTGTCCATCGTGGAAATCTTGATTTGGTTTGTAGCAGCACTCGTACATTCCTTTTAGTGAGTTGAAAATGTCTGTAGGTTGTTTTCACGAAAGTCCATTTAGTTTAAAGAAGTTTGACCTTGTTCTGTGAAATGTAGTTGGGTTTCCACATCCTGTAATGACCTGCCCAAAACTTACTGAACCTAACCTTTGTTTGCATGTTTTTAATTTGTTCATGTTGTTTTACAGGTAATTCTACACACTGAGAGAGTGAAGTTTTGTATTGCTGAGATTGTATGCAGTCAGTTCCTAAAATTGGTAAGCCATACTAGATGCTGTAAAATGCTCCGTTATCGATTGTTTGATTTGTTGTATCGAAATACTGTGGTTGAGGAACTGTAATAAGATCGTTTGTATTATTTTTTTTTCAGATTGTAGATTTATAGCTTAAGATGTTCTATTCTTTCGATGAATTCTGATGATGATTGAGTGGAATAGAGATCATAACTGAAACAAGATTTTCGTTCCATCATTTCATCCCTTTTCCACATTCCGGACCACAAGCCCCATACCCTTTAATATTCCAAATAGACTGAATAAAGAGAGAAGGTTACAGAGTCACTCTCAAAATGACACTCTAGAAATTGTGATTTCTGACAAAGAGGGCTCTCTGAATTCTGTTTTCCTTATATGTACAGCATGTGACTCATGGTGGATGGTGATACTCGATCACAGGGACATAATTTGCAAAATCTTGAGGAAGGTCCATGCCATTCCTACAATACATACACAGTTCATCAAAGCTCTAGATTTCGTGGTTCCATGAAAAAGAACATTTTCATGTACATGTATAACTATATGCCAGAGATCAATTTTTCATTATCTTTTTCCTACCTTGGCAAGAAAGATAATATTTGTCATATAAACTAGATATTGGAAGCTTTATCTGAAAATGGATTAACATAAAGAACAATCACAATACTTCACTTTGAAAAGCATGCGCTCATGTGAGCTAAAAGTTTACACACTGCCATGCATCATATACCTTTAGCCCTTTACCACACAATCCTAAGTTTTAGTGACCCTGAAGTAGAAGACTTTTGAAAAATTGTGGGAAAATGACAAAATGCTGGTAACCAGCATTTTCTCCTTTTCCCACAATGGTTCTACCCTATCAAAGATAGAGATCATCATTGGAGCTGCATTTAACTTGTTATCTGTGAATGCTTTCAGATTGGTCACATCCCGAATTTTGTTGTGCAGTATAGAGTTAACTGTTTACCAAATGCAAATATTTTAGACTGGTCCAAATTAAAAGCATTTGCAGACGACGGATTAAATGTGATTCAAATGATTGGATTTGTTTCAGAAAGGTTGGAAAACATTTTGGGAAAAGGAGAAAATGCTGGTTACCAGCACAATGTTTTCAAAAGTCCAATTTCCAGGGGTTGTCAAAACTTGGGATTGTGTGGTAACCGGTTAATGCCAGAGAAAAAAATTAATACCTTCATATCTGCAGCAGAACTTGCATCTTTTGCAGTGTAAATACCAATTTTGGGTAAAGCTGCATTAGAGGACATTTCTGCTTCTGAAATATAAAGAATGCTTAAATTTACAAAAACTCAGTTAACCTTTTACCAAACAAATCTTTGTTTTCATGACCCTGACAGCAACGGCTTTTGAAAATATTTTGAAGAAAAGGAGAAAATGCTGGTAATTAGCATTTTCTCTTTTTCCTATGATATTTCCAATTAAACCTTTCAAAGACAAATTTCATCATTTTAGCCACATTTGATATGTCAATCTTGAAATTGACAAATACAAAATTTTGTTGTCTGTTTAAAATGTAAGCTGTTTTCTATTCATTATTACCTATCATGTCTTCCCAAAGAGTGTTGACCAAGATCAGTCTCAACATCCATGCAATCTAGTCTTAATCTACACTCTTTGGCAACCAGTTAAACGTTCAAGTTTTTCTATGCTTGTTTTACCAACCCTTACAAAGCTTTTGAAAATAATGTGGTGAAAGAGGAGAAAATCTTGATTGGGGTAACAAATGGTCAGGGTATGAAATGGTATTTACTAGATATGAACTAACCAAAACAACAAGTCCAAAATCACAAAGACACTGAATCTTCATGATAATGGGCTAACTTCATTTTATGATCCTGAAGAGAGAAGGCCTTTGAAAGTATTGTCAGGAAAGCAGGAAAAAACTAATCACCAGTATTTTCTACTTTACTTACAATGTTTCTTTACCTTTTGAAAGACAAATGTCATCTTTCATTGTCTACAAATGCTAAAATTTTGTCACCTGGTACAGACCCAATGAATTAACCTTATTTTATGAGCCATCAAAAGCTAAGAATGCAAGCATGAAATGACCTAGGTACCTAATGACAGATTGACATGACTGGGTTGTTAAAAAGAATCCTTTGATATTATAAGTTAAATGTTTAATTAAGCCTAACACAGAGTCAAAATTTAGACTTGTCCTTATGAAACACAGTTGCAAATGGCAAATTAGGGGTAGGATTGCTGAAATATAAAACGGGGAGGAAAATGCCCTGGATCCCTATTCACAAACCATTCTTACTTTCATTCTAAGTCTAGAATGAGAAAGTTACACAAATTCTGATTGACTAAACCAAATGGTTTGGCCAATCACAAATTGTGTTACTTTCAAATTTAGAAAATTCTTGATAATAACACCAAGAATGTTCTTAAGAATAGTTAGAGAACACTGACCCTGACCTCCCCTTTCATAATCATGGTAAATACATAATTTCTGAGCAGATCCCCATAAGCTTAGTGCGTTTGAATTTTCAGTTTTAGCTTCAAAAGGAGGAAATCCTCTGAAAGAAAGAAAAATTATACCACTGCAAATTCAATTTGACACACATTTTATTTGTCATCTACATTTGAGTCCAAAATAAGCGAGTCAAAAAGTTTCTGGTAAATGAATGAATTTTTTTACCATCATAGTAATACAGGTCACATGACCAATATAGGTCACATGACCAATATAGGTCACATTATCAACATAATCAGAAGAAACTTAGAAACTTAACCCTTTACCGAACAATCCCCGATTTTTATGACCCTGGGAAAGAAAGCTTTTGAAAACATTGTGGGAAAAGGAGAAAATGCTGGTAACCAGCATTTTCTCCTTTTCCCACAATGTTTTCTGCTCTATCAGGGAGCTTAAGCCTATTTGTTCCAAAGTTGAATTTGGCATCTGCAAATGCGTTGAAATTGGACTAGTCTAAAATTTTGTCATGTGGTAAAGAGTTAACTTGCAGCAACCTATGGAGATAGCAAAAACAAGATAACTCTTCACCAACTGACAATATTTTGGACTCTTTAATACTGAAAGAATTTACATATTACAAATTTAATGTGGCTCAAATTATGGTACATGTATTTGTCTTTGAAAGGGTATAAAACATTGTAGGAAAAAGGAGAAGATGCTAGTTACCATCATTACACCCTCTTCCACAATGTTTCAAAACTTTTCATCAAGATCTCTATCTCTTTACCAAAACTAGAACTTCTAGACTCTTCAAATTTCAAACAGCATCTGCAGATGACAATTCGAAAAGTGATAGAAATGAATGAAATTTTCATGAGAGGGGAGAAAATATTTTGGGAAAAGAAGCCTTTTCTTCTTTTCCCACAATTATTTCAAAAGCCTTTTTCTTTTCATTTGTTAAAACTCAGGATTGTGTGGTAATGGGTTAAAACACCAGATTGTTTGGTAAGAGGTTAAGTGTGAATGGCCAAATACTTCCTGTAGAGAAAATCTTTGGTAGTGTTTCAACCCTTTACCAAACAAACCCTGGTATTCACGACCCAGGGATTGATTGATTGATTGTACAGTGTTTAACGCCGTTTTCAACATTATTTCAGTTATATCGCGGCGGCCAGTGCACCTATCCATGTTTTCCTGGAGTTTCTTTTACCAGTACTCCGCACAATATTCTTTCCAAGCCACTGGCTGCTTTCCCACATAACCATCGTTGAAACAATGGTCAGCGGTGAGAGAGGAATGAATTCTGTCGCAATGACTATCATCAATCCTCTGAAAGAAATTGGCCAAGCCGGGGATCGAACCAGCGACCTCCTGTTCTCAATTCCTGTACCCTATCGACTCACGACCCTGGAAATAAGCCTTTTGAAAACATTGTGGGAAAAGGAGAAAATGCTGGTAACCAGCATTTTCTCCTTTTCCCACAATGTTTTCCAACCTATCATGGATATATTTTGTCATTTTGGCCACCTTTAATTTGTCGTCTGCAAACACTTTCAATCTGGGCCAGTCCAAAATTCTGGTGTTTGGTAAACAGGTTAATATCTAAATCTATTCTAGCTCCTGTGACCTATCTTTAGCAAAATATCACAATTATTTCAACAATTTTGAAAGAAAATGAGGGAAGAACTATTTGTGACTGGCCTCTTGGCACTGAGGAGACATTCAAAGAAATTACTGGGGAAGGCTGGCCTATCATAGACAATGCATGACATGCTCTGCACAGGACCCATCAGCAAAAATTAATGCTCCAACCCAAACACCAAGAAAACGCCCATGGCATTCTAATACTTTTTTTTGACAAATACAGAAGTAACCTACAAATCTCAAAGATTCATACATGGAACATTTTATGGTAAATTACACAGAAATCCAAAATGCAATTTTGAAGATTTTGTGAAGTTTTGTTTAACTTGTCCTAAAAAAATACAGAGAAGTTTGTTACAATCTGGAAAGAAGCAAAATATTGCCTATTCTCTGTAACCATCAACAGACTGTGCAAGAGTAGAATATTGTTATTTTACTGTGAGGTACTTTCTTCAAGCCTGTACATGTATAAGGATGGAACATTCCTTTGCCATTTTCAGGACAATTACACTGTGTGTGCATAAATCTCTGCACCTTTTGCACTGTTACAAACCAAAACAGAATATTACATACCTAGGTTACTTTGAGTAAGGGACAGGATAAAAACTAGACTAACCTCTTATTCCAAGTTCTAACCCAGCCACAGGAACTTTCCCTGGTAAAGATAAGTACACTCAAGTTTCATAAATATCAATTAAAATGCACTACCCAGCAATCTCGCTTGGTAATCACTTGCAAACAATGAATATCAGTATTCAAGATAAATCATCAGCTATCTAAACAACTGCTCATTGTCACAATGGGCAATCAGTTGGCACTGAATAGATGAAGGAAACAATCAATTATCTTTATAGAGGTTCATGACTTCAGTTATGACATCATAATTATACTAGTGTTGTTTGACACAGTAACTAATGCCAAACTGAAAAAAAAAATTTTCAGATATTAAATCAATTATTATTGTCTCCACCAAGAAGCTGGTCATCATAAAAAGATCCCTTACAATCCAAGAACAATGAAGATGTTGATTTAAATGACAATGCCAAAAAAAGACAATGAAACACTGACTTATAATCAACAATTGAATAAGAAAGCAAGTGAGAAATCAGTAGTGATATAAACGGTTGTTATATAATGAAAAACTTAACTGGATGGACATTACATTAATTCCATTGACTGAAAACTGAAAGCATTTGCAGACAACAACTGAAATGCTGATCAAATCATGGAATTTGTCTTTGACGGGTAGAGAGTATGGTGCAAAAAGGAGAAAATGCTGGTTATCAGCATTTTCCCCTTTTACCACAATGTTTTCAAAAGGCTTCTTTCTCAGGGTAGATAAAACTCAGAACTGTGTGGTCAAGAGTTAAACCTACACACCAACCTATCTGTTTTTACCACTTTTGTAAAGATTGTGGAAACAGGAAAAATAACATTTGACTGATTTTGCGTATTGAAGAGCAATTCTACATCCAAATTTAATTGGTATATTCATCATTTTAGTCCTCAATAGTTTCTGTAAAACTCAGATAACCCTTCCATAATAAATACAAATACAGAACTGTTGCACATTTGAAATGATTTTAGTAAGTTTTCCTTTACTGTGATAAATTTTCGGAGATCTTTTGACATTAGATTGTGTCGAAACCTACAAGTTGTTTGTGTGCCACAGAAAACCCTGACTTCAAATAAAATAATTCTGATGTCAATATTAATTTGCCATGTTATGAAAAATGCAAACTAGCAAATTGCAGATAAGTATTAACATATAAAATGTGTGCAGCATTCTGCCAGGGCATGCATATTTGCAATACATTCCCAAACAAAAAATTAAATAAAACAGGCATCAATGGGAAACATTTTGCATTTTGAAAATCATTGAGAATGAATTTGCTTATTTCTCAATCAGCAATATAAACTAAAGATGATAACAACAGCTTACGACTGGGTACAATCTTTTTAAATAAACCAAACTCTGTCACACAATTACTCAGCAGAGCTTTGCCCTAGGAAACTATCAGGTGACCAGCTCAGCCAACCCAGAATGAAGCATTATTGTCCAACTATAAATTCAATGCCCTAACAACTAAGCTACACAGGATCCTCTTTTTTTCTGATTTCTTTGTATGGTATGTAATGCAGTTTTCAACATTCTTTCAGTAATATTGAAGCAGCCTGTGCTTCTATCCATGCTGTCCTGGAGTATCTTTTTCCCAGTACTTCACATTCTTCCTCAGCTGTTGATTGCTTCCTCACAATAACATTGATGAGATAATGCACAGTGGTAGGAGAGGAATGAAGCCTTTTGCAATGACAATTTTGGAGAGAATTTGAGTAAGCCAGAAATCAAACCATCAACCCAACAGTTCAAAACCCACTGGA
Source organism: Tridacna gigas (assembly GCA_945859785.2). NCBI lineage: Eukaryota > Metazoa > Mollusca > Bivalvia > Cardiida > Cardiidae > Tridacna > Tridacna gigas. The sequence goes on from OX244041.2 coordinate 28,433,545, forward strand.
CAACCAGACTTGGCCCATTTTTTCACATATCAAATTCTTTAAAAAATTCCTAAGAGGACTGTGGTTGAGATATTTCTGTAAAGTTTGATACAATCAAAAAGGGGGCTTCATGCATCTGCAAAAAGTATTGACCTATGTCAGCCTGTACAGTCTGCGCAGGCTGACATGGGTCAAAACCTTTTGCTGTTAGTAAATTTTGTGCATGTCAAAGGACCATTCTACCTTCAGATCAAGTTGATTGTTGGACAGAATGGATTTTATGGATCCATAATTATGTGATGACTTGCTTGGTATAATCCATCATGGAGATTAAACCCCTTTTTGCCAGAGCATAGCTCACACAGTTTTATATGGGAAGATTAGTATAAGTTAACAGACAAATATACACAAGGGAGACACCTGGCCATGACAAAAACCGTTTACTTCACCCCACATCACTCAGTCCCATGTATTAATACTTTACCACACGACAAAATTCCACCAGTCCAAATTGGAAGTACTTGCAGACGACAAATTAAATGTGGCTCATATGATGAGATTAGTCTGTAAAAGGACAGAAAACATTGTGGGAAAAGGAGGAAATGCTGGTTACCAGCATTTTCTCCTTTTCCCACAATGTTTTCAAAAGGCTTCCTTCCCAGGGTCGTTAAAACTTGGGCTTGTGTGGTAAAGGGTTAACAATGCATAGGAAGTCAGTCTTTAAAAAAATATTGTTGAAAAAAACAAGAAAATGCTGACAACCACCTTCTTCTCTTTTTCCCATGTTTTTAACCCTTTCACGCCCACCCAGGTAGCTCAGTGGTTAGTGCATCGGACCCGCAACCTGGTGGTTGTGAATTCAATACCCAGTTGAAGCAAAGTTTCTTTCTGGCAATGTTTTGCCTTTCACCTCCAATTCATCCGATTCATGTGGGAAAAGTAGACTTGGAAAGAAAGTTGTGTCAGTACTGGTGTGAGAAAGCCAGGAAACATGCGCAGGTGCACTGACCGCCGAAATATGACCTATAAGCCTTTAAAACAGCATTAGACTCCAATACAAACACTTAACCCGTTCAAACAAATCGCATCATTTGAGCCACATTTAATTTGTCTTCTGTGACTGCTTTCAGTATAAACCAGTCCAGAACTTTGTCAAAAGAATTATTTGCTGGCTATAACAAGAATACCGCATGCAGGTGCTTACACTAGGCTGCAAGTTCTTTTTTTTGTGTGAAAATTCTGTCTCAGAAATATTTCGGGGTTATCTGCCCTTGCTGTAAGGATTTTCCTTTAACCCTTTCCCAAACAACAAATTTTGGACTGGTCCAAATTGAAAGAGTTTGCAGACGACAATTTTAAATTTGATGAAAATGGCAGAAAGTTCTCAAAAAGGGTAGAAAACACTGTGGGAAAAGGAGAAATTGCTCGTGACGAGCGATTTCTCCTTTTCCCACAGTGTTTTCAAAAGACTTGTACTGCAGACACGTGAAAACCAGGGCTTGTTTGGGAAAGGGTTAAAAAGTTAACAACTAGTCCATATTTGTAGTTGTTGTCTTCAGTATGGACTGAGATATTAGAAAATGTTAGCTTTTCTCATGACAACAACACAAACACAGACAACAACAGGGCTGTGACAATACCATCTGTTGGATACAACCACCCTAAAACTGTTTTCAGCAATTCCAAAGCCTTATCTGAAGTTCAGATAGATTTCAAATACAATTTTTTTTTTTTAATTCCTGACCAACACTGACCCTGGTAGTAAGTTCATTTTCATTTCTGTTCATTAAATACAAAATACAATTTACCTTCTTCAAAAATTTCATCCAAGGATAATTGTTCCAACCATTCTTTCATTCCAGTAATCTGACCAACTTTACCATCAAACCAACTCTGTGAATAAATACAGACATATGTAAAATGGTGGTGGATCTACAAGCTACAGCCCTAAACCATATAATCCAGTATTCTATAGACCCTGGGGAAGAAGGCTTTTGAAAGCATTTTGGATAAAGAGGAAAATGCTGGTAACCATTTTCTACATTTTCAACCATGTTTTCGCCCGCTTGAGTAGCTCAGTGGTTAGCATATCTGACTCATAACCTAGTGGTTGCGAGTTTGATACCCGGTTGAGGCAAAGTTTCTTTCTGGCGATTTTTCACTTTTCACCTCTGATGCATGCAAGAAAAGTCGTCAGTGGCTTTGGAAAGAAAGTTGTGTTAGTACTGGTGTGAGAAAGCCAGGAAACATATGGGTGCATCACTGACCTGAGCTGTTAAAATGGCATTAAACTCCAAGACAAACCAATTCAACCCACAATGTTTCCTACTCTTTCAAAGTCAAAGCCCATTCATTTTTTAACCACTATGTTTTCAACCCTATCCAAGACAAATTTCATCATTTGGGCCACCTTTGTCATCTGCAAATGCTTTCAATTTGAACCAGTCTAAATTTTGTCATTTGGCAGAGACTTAATTTGTGTTTTAAATAGCATTCAAAATTATTTCAGTCATATCATGGCACCACCTCACATATTCATGTATGTCTCTACTTTCAAGAGTACTAGGCTACGGTTTTGAAGTGTCGTCCGCAAGGACCCCAAAAAAAAAGTCCTTCCAGTGAAGCTTGAACCAAAAGTCTAAAATTAAGTTGGTTGCTAAATTGTTAATATACTAAAAATATCCACATAACTATCCACGGAAAATAACAAATCAATAGTTACTTTTTCAGGCACGGAGAAGTTTCCAAAAATTGTCTTCACATCTCTGAAAGGTTTGAAGAGTTTGTCACGGGTTGTTTCATCAGGGAAATAGGCTTTCATCCACTCTACATCTGGTATATACTTTTTCCAGCTATCTATAGTCTAGAAAAGAAATTTTTAGTTATGACCTATAGCCTACTTCATTTCACTTGATCCTGACCTTTATGCTGAATATATAAGTAGGCACATAAATAGAACTCCAACAACTTTTCGGGAAATTTAATTCACATTTGCTGAAGTTACAGAAGACTTAAGCTAGTTCTCTGTTAGGTATTTATATACACTGGTAAGTAATTTAATGACATACAAAATATTCCGTGACGATTCTGGACATATGCCAAATGCAGCCCCATGCAATGCTGTGGGCAAAAACAGAATTTTAATTTATGTAAATGATTTTTGCCTGGGTCAGGTTGAATGAAGTGAGCAATACTTTTCTGAAATATCTAACGAGCTTATCCTGAGTAGTTTCGTCAGGGATCAAAGCCTGTATCTGCCAACCATTATAAGTTGCATTCTTTTACTAGATTTAGAAAGTATAGCCATTTCTGATTGGCTTAACCATATCATGTATCATAAACCATAATTATGGTTTAGCCGATCACAAAATGTGTTACTTTGAAATTTAGAAAATTCTTGAGAATAAGACCAAGAATGGTGGGAGAATATGAGCCCAAGTTTTTCCATTCTGTTTGTTTGAATTTAGACACCAAATTTTTTAACCCTTTACCACACAATGCTGTCTTTTAATGACCCTGAGAAAGAAGCCTTTTGAAAACGTCGGAAAAGGAGAAAATGCTGGTAACCAGCATTTTCTCCTTTTCCCGCAATGTTTTCTAACCTTCCCAAAACAAATTTCAATTTTTGAGTCAAATTTACCGGTATTTTGCCGTCTGCAAATGCTTCCAATTTGGACAAGTCTAAAATTTTGTCATTTGGTAAAGGGTTAATTGTTATTTGGAAGATCTAATTTTCTTTAATTTTATCTGAACATATGCACCTAAAATTTAGAAAAGAACACCAAAAATTGCTCAATGTTTGCAACATCAAACATCATTTCTTTTGGAGCTAAATCACAGGGTAGAAAAATTTCAAAGTAGAAAACATTAAAACAAGAGGGCCATGATGGCCCTGGATCGCTCACCTGAGTCAATAGGCGAAATTTCACTCCAGGGTCATAATGACCCAATTTAAAACTCATCTGAGATACTATTAACCCTTTACCACACAATCATGGGTTTTGACAACCCTGTAGAAGAAGCCTTTTGAAAACATTGTGGGCAAAGGAGAAAATGCTGGTAACCAGCATTTTCTCCTTTTCCCACAATATATTCTTCTCTATCCATGACAAATTTCGAATTTTCATTCCCATTTATTTTGTCTTCTGCAAATGCTTTCAACTTGGACCAATCTAAAAGTCTGTCGTTTGGTAAAGAGTTAAGACAAACATTCTGACCAATTGTCAGGTCAACTGAGCTGAAAATGTGGCCTCTGGAGTGTCCAAAATGTATTTCTTCAATTTGACCTAGTGACCTAGTTTATGACCCTATGTGACCATATTTCAAACTCATCCAAGATATCAAGACAAACTTGTTAACCAAGGTTCAAGTGAATTGGGCAAGAATTGCCACCTTCTAGAGTGCCCACAAGGTATTTCTGTTATTTGACCTAGTGACTTAGATTATGACTCTATGTGACCCAATTTCAAACCCATTCAAGATATCATCAAGTCAAACATGCTGACAAATTTTCCAGTCAAAATTGTGGCCTCTAGAATGCCCACAATACATTTCTTTAATTTGACCTAGTGACCTAGTTTATGACCCCATGAGACCCAATTTCTAACTGATCCGAGATATCATCAAGTCAAAAATGTAAACCAATTTTCAGGTCAATTTAGCTAGAGTTGTGGCCTTTAGAGTGCCTACAAGGTATTTCTTCAATGTGACCCAGTGAACTTGTTTATGACCTATATGAGCCAATTTTACACTCATTCGAGATATCATCAAGACAAAACATTCTGACCAATTTTTAGGTCAACTGAGTAAGAATTGTGGCCACTAGAGCACCCACAAGATATTTCTTTAGTTTGACCTAGTGACTTTGTTTATGACCCTAGGTAACCCAAATTCAAACTCATCCGAGATTTCATCAAGACAAACATTCTGACCAATTTTCAGGTCAATTGAGTAAGAAATGTGGCCTCTAGAGTGCCCACAAGGTATTTCTTTAATTTGACCTAGTGACCTAGTTTATGACACCACGTAACCCAAATTCGAACTCATCCGAGATTACATCAAGACAAAACATTCTGACCAATTTTCAGGTCAATTGAGTAAGAAATGTGGCCTCTAGAGTGTCCACAAGGTATTTCTTTAAGTTGACCTAGTGACCTAACTTATGAAACCAAGTGACCCAATTTCAAACTCATTTGAGATTTAATTAAGACAAACATTCTGACAAATTTTTAGGTCATTCGAGTAAGAAATGTGGCCTCTAGAGTGTCCACTAGGTATTTCTTTAATTTGACCAAGTGACCTAGTTTATGACCCTAGGTGACCGAATTACAAACTCATCCGTGATTTCATCAAGACAAACTTTCTGACCAATTTTCACGTCAATTGAGTAAGAAATGTGGCCTTTAGAGGGCCCACGAGGTATTTCTTCAATTTGACCTAGTGACCTAGTTTATGGCCCCAGGTGACCCAATTTCGAACTCATCCGAGATTTTATCAATACAAACATTTTGACCAATTTCGAGGTGAACTGAGTAAGAAATGTGGCCTCCAGAGTGTCCACAAGGTGTTTCTTTAATTTGACCCAGGTGACCCAAATTCGAACTTATCCGAGATTTTATCAAGACAAACATTCTGACCAATTTTCCGGTCAATTGAGTAAGAAACGTGGCCTCTAGAGTTTCCACAAGGTATTTCTTTAACTTGACCTAGTGACCTAGTTTATGACCCCAGGTGACCCAAATTCAAACTCAACCGAGATTTTATCAAGACAAACATTCTCATAAATTTTCAGGTCAATTGATTAAGAAATGTGGCCTCTAGAGTGTCCACAAGGTCAATGTTGACGACGGACGATTCACAACAGATGACGGATATCGGACGACCACAAAAGCTCACCTTAAGCACGTTGTGCTCAGGTGAGCTAAAACAAAGAGCACTGCAAGTAGGTGCCAATGCTCAGCTGCAACTGCTTATCAAAATTACAGGATGTCAAAATTTTTAAAGTTGTCTAAGTTGAAAGCATTTGCAAACCACAAACTAAATATTGTTTGGATAACACAATATGCCTTAACTCTTTACCAAACGACAAAATTTTAGACTGGTCCAAATTGAAAGCATCAGCAGACGACAAATTAAATGTGGCTCAAATGATGGAATTTGTGTCTGAAAGAGTAGAAAACATCGTGGGAAAAGGAGAAAATGCTGGTTACCAGCATTTTCTCCTTTTCCCAAAATGTTTTCAAAAGCATTCTTTCTACAGGGTTGTTAGAAGTCAGGATTGTGTGGTAAATGGTTAAAAAGAGTAGAAAAGAAGAAAATGCGCATCACAAGCATTTTTCTCCTTTTCCCACAATGTTTTCAAAAGCCTAATTTCCTCAGGTTCATTAAAACATGGGTTTACCTAGAGTATGATCAATTTTCAAAGGATCTTTTTATAGAACTGGATCACAGTATAAACTCTTTACCACACAATCACGGGTTTTAATGACCCTGAAGAAGAAGCCTTCTGAAAACGTTGTGGAAGAAGGAGAAAATGCTGGTAACCAGCATTTTCTCCCATTCCCACAATGTTTTCTTACCTTCTCAAAACAAATTTCAATTTTGAGTCACATTTATTTTGTCGTCTGCGAATGCTTTCAATTTGGACCGGTGTAAAATTTTGTCGTTTGGTAAAGAGGTAAATCTTACCTGATTTGCAGCTACTCCTCCAGCAACTGCTCCGGTCAATACCAAGTAGCGGATACGTAAAAATCTCCCAAAGCGACCTAATAATTTTGGGACTGTTCCCATATTTCTAACATTCGAATGAGTCATTAAAACATTTCTAGCTTTCAAAGAGTCTTGAATTGAGTGTTTTATAGCTGGAATGAGAACATAAAATGTCCTTATATTCTTTTGCGGTTTTACAAGTTTTCTGAGCACTTCTGCATTTTCCATTGAAGTTGGTACATATTTCGAAGATCTCTGGAGTGTTGTGACACCTCGACCTCCATATCTATAAAGTGTTGTAGGTATGGTTGTTTTTCTTGCTGCTACCATCTTCAGTCCTTGTTTGCTGCACAATTCACAGCTTAATCTGTAAGATAATAAATTTTGTTGTGACAAAAGCTTGTCTGTAACCCTTTATCAAACAGTCATGAATTCAAACAACCCTGAGAAAGCTTTTGAAAACATTTCGAGCATAGGAGGAAATGCTGGCAATCAGCATTTCTACCTTTTCTCACAGTGTTTTCTACCCTTCAAAAAATAATTACTCTGCATCAAGTCAGAAATGGACTATATACCCTAATTGATATACTAATCACGGCCGAAGTGACCCGAGACAGTTCTAGATCTGTCGCTTGACATTTAACAGACTAAAGTCTAAATTTATTCTGGCTCACGTGAATAGCTTCCAAATACAAACCCAAAACTCCCAGATGCTAATTTCAACATTTTTGCTCCCTATCATGCCATGCAGATTTCTGAGTTTGGACTGTTCCTGAAACTGACGAAATGCAAAGGTCTGTGTCCTCGATTAGCATTAAACCTCAATATTTAGAGGTACACAAGCACTGAGAGTATGTTAATTAGTGGGCGTGAATAAAAAGGGATACAACAACAACCACAATATAATTTGTAACAGGTAAAGTTTGGATGAAATTCCATCCTTATCTTTCTCGAATTCTCTCTCGGAATCGGACTTAGTAAAAAAGATAATGGCGGGTCTAATTGCCAAGGAAGATTGATATTAATGACCAAATCTATTATTTTGTTTTCCCCATTTTTTTTCTTCAAATTTTGGCTAAAGAAGGCCGAAATTCACCAACGATTTACAATTTCAACATTTGTCATTCAATGTAATTGATTTGTCAATCAATGTAATTTGAGTAAGTTATCTCTCTAAACCGGTTAGTTTGGCCAGGGATCTTATATACATACATATAATTCCTGCCCTCATCCATTTTTAATGGTCTAAGGGAGAGAACTCACACAACACTGCACTATAGGATATGAAGAGTGGCCTCCCTTACTGCCCCCCCCCCGCCCAGGCCCCGCCCCCCCTTATAAAATGTTCGAAAGGAATCGAAATTCTTCTGAATCAACTAACAATGCGTAACAAATGTGATTAAATAGGTGACTTGACATTTCGGCCCATAATAATTTCGGTCTATTACAATTTCGGCCCATAACGATTTCGGCCCATGGTTGGTGTATCATAAATATTGGACGATCTGACTAAGCTTTGTACTAATTGTTTGGTGCATAATATTACACTTTTGAATAGATCTATTACTTGTTTTGCATCAATCAACATTTGGATATTTGTTCTAGGTCCTGGTAGAACGTTTTCACATGCTAAAAGAGTGTGTACATTAAATACAAGGGAGACAACCCTCTGATTACAAAATGTATCTTCATCTTTATCTGCTCTTTCTTCTGTCAAAGTAACTTCAAATCTATAAATTTGATGGTCCTTTAACAACACGAATGTAAAATTCATCTCATCTTGACGAATAGAAATGTCTCCTGAGCCGACCTTCTCTACAGGCAATTGTTAATCCTTATCCCTCAAAATATGTAAGTAAAACTTTCAAGACAACAATAAAAACCTAAATAATGTTATTTCAAACTTATCTTTTAGAGAACAATATTTTTTATCGGACAGTGTAGATTAAAGATCAGACTGCACGTTCTGTGAAGTCTGATCTTGATCTACACTGTCTGCAAAAGGTCAGTGAGTCGCGCTAAGCAGCTTAAGGGTTAACATCCTTGTTTCTCTTTATGTCCTCCACGACTATAAGGGAGGTAACATATGCATTATAATGATAATAAAATATATATAAGAGTTCTTTCCCTTTGACGATAAAAAACTTCGGTAGAGCTAAAAGACAAAGGTAAAGGACCTCTATGTGACATTGAGCAAAGGTCATATATGTCATTCGGCAACCTCGGGTGATCTGTTGTAAAGAATCGTGCTGATATTATCATTCTTAGTCTAATTCTATTCAAAGAAATTTTTAATTTCAAAGTAGCACATTTTTTTTATTGGATTTTGTCAAAACTGAGTTAGATCTAGATGTATTATTATTATTTTTTAAGGGATCTAAGAAATATTAGAACGACATGACCGCGCCTACTTATGAATATTCAGTACCCCAGATTAATCTCTACGCTCAACCCATGGATAAATGTTAACAATATTGAACAGTACAGACAATAGAAAGTCCGGTTACAAGCTTGGAATATGGCAGAAGACGAAGATAAGGGTTACAGATGGGAAACCGAATACGAAAGAACATGGTACGTCAGAAATAAAGCCCTGGCATTTTGCCACTTGCCTTTTCGATGATTAGCACGAGTATGCCGGTCTGAGAACTCGCGCCCCAAAGAATTCGAACCCCAAATTACTCGTACCGTATACAACTCGTACCCTGAACAGGGGTCGTATGGAGCCAGATATGAAACGCAAATGTAGACCTGTTATCGATTTTTTACCATTGATTTTCCTGCATGGAATAATCGCTCATTTTTTCTTAGAACAAAGACCACAAAATGCTCAAATACAAATGACTTTTTTTTTTCATCAGATCAGTCATGGATCAACCATAGCTCCATTATTTAACTTTTGACCTCAAATCTAAACAGATTTCATGGAAATCTACACATTTCAATTTTACAGTGTTCAAGCAAGCACCCCATACTTCTTCCTAGTCTTTCCACGGTCCTGGATGGCTCAGTAGTAAATTTTAGGACTTGTAAGCTGGCGGCCCCTGGTTCAGGCCTCACTGGAAGCACTGTGTTTTTTATGGGAGTATCCTTTGGCAAGACACTTCAAGGCTCTAGCCTAGTACTGGCGAAACCCAGGACATACATGAATATTTGAGTTGTCGCCATGACATGACGGAAATGATGTTTTAAGCGGTGTGAACAACCTTGTTGTCTTTTCAATTTTGGTTACAACCTTTTAATATTCAAAACTAGCTCATTACATTAACCAATAGAGTGCCGAATAAACCCAACAGACATTTTCAGCCGAAAAATAAGACCAAAATAATTGCAAGATGGTTTGCTTTTATCTATAAAGATTTAACAAAGCAGACAGTGTAGATCAAAGATCAGACTGCACGTTGCGGTTTGTGCAGTCTGCTCTTGATCAACATGGGGAGCAATGGCAACTATAGTTGTTAAAGGTGCTTCAAGGATCAATACTGTGAGTACACTTTGCCATGTCAAGGGTTTTTTTTTTTAAAGTAGATGAAACCATGGGAGAGAATGCAAATACAGTACTCAGGCTTATCCTAGAGTTCACACCAGGGTCATCAGATCCCCTTCAAATGAAGAGTGGCTCAGTGGTAAAATGTAGAACTTGTGACCTAGAGTCCCCGGGTTCGGGCCTCACTGGATCCATTGGGTATTTGGTGGGATTGTCCTTAGGCAAGACACTTCAGAGCCCTAGCACAGGTGAAATCCAGGAACTACATGAATATGTAAGCTGTTGCAGTGATATGACTGAAATAAATTGAAAGCAGCATAAAACACCAAACAATCAATCAACCAACCGATCAATCGATTGATCAATCAATCAGTCAGTTAATCAATTGATCAATCAGCCAAATGAATTAAAGAAGGAAAACATAAATTTCAGGAAACATTTAAAAAACTTTGGGTCCAAGTTTAACCCTTTACCACACAATCCCAGTGTTTAATGACCCTAAAGCTTTTGAAAACATGGTAATCAGCTTTTTCTCCCCCAATGTTTTTTATTTCCTGTCTTTTCCAAGACAATCTTCATCATTTGAGACACTTTTTATATGTCGTCTGCAAATGCTTTCAATTCCGATGAGTCTAAAATTTTTTTGTGAGGTAAAGAGTTAAAGAAACATGGTATCAGGAATAATCATATTAACCTGGTACCAGACAATCCTGAGTTTTAACAACCCTAAGAAAGAAGGATTTTGAAAACATTGTGGGAAAAGGAGAGAATGCTGGTAACCAGCATTTTCTCCTTTTCCCTCAATGTTTTCCATCCTGTCAGAGAACTTTAGCTCATTTGTACTTATTTAAAATTTATCATCTGCAGTTGTCTAGAATTTGGAAGAGTCTAAATCTTGCTGTGTGGGAAAAGGTTAAGTACTCATCAGTATGCTGTATTTCAGGGAAGCTCTCCAGGAAGATGCTGAAGGATCATTACAGCCCAGTATTGATGACATGATACACAAGGCAAAACGTAGAAAACTACTGGAAAAGATAGCAAATGTCCGCCTTGGAATGGTAAGCCAATAAGAAAAATATTGCATTAACTTTTTTATGTATCATGATTTATAAGATATATAGGCTAAACGAAAGTCATATACCTGACTTGGATCACATCTTTTACGTTAAAACTGATATAAAAGTTAAAAGAACAGTAAGGTTTAAAGTGTATTATATACTATATACATTGTGTATATCGTAACCATATGGTCTTTAATCTGTGTCTTTGGGGATTAAGCCTGGGCAGCCAAAGGAGGAAATTATCTAAATGCACTCACTTTCCTTCGGGGAAAAGGGTTTAAGCTAGATCTTTTGTAATTGTGTATGTACCGGTACTTATAGCATCAGCTCTTGGTTTCATAAATCAAGTTGTTTAAATTTTGTCCCTGGTTATGAAAAACTGGCATTTTTGGAAAAAATTTTACATCTCAAGTGAGCGGTATAGGGTCATTGTGTTCCTCTTGTATTGACAGATGCGGCATTTGTTTATCATCATTGACATGTCTCTTGCCATGGAAGATCAGGATCTGAAGCCTACCAGACTTGTGTGTTCAGCAAAGGTAACTAGAAAGATATTTGATGTAGTGTTTAACCCTTTACCACACAATCCCGAGTTTTAATGACTCTGGGAAAGACACCTTTTGACAACATTGTGGGGAAAGGAGAAAATGCTGGTAACCAGCATTTTCTCCTTTTCCCACAATGTTTTCTTCCATATCAAAGAAAACTTTCACCATTTGAGCCACAATGAAAGTTTCGTCTGCAAATGCTTTCAGTTTGGACTGGTCTAAAATTTTGTTGTGTGGTGCAGACAACAATTTAAATGTGACTCAGATGAAGAAATTTGTCTTTGACAGGGCATAAAAGATTGTTAGAAAAGGAGAAAATGCTGGTCATTTTCTCATTTTCCCACAATGTTTTCAAAAGACTTCTTCATAAGGGTCATTCAAAGTCGGCATTGTGTGGTAATGGTTTAACTCTATACCAGACGGCAAGATTAACAACTTGTTCAAATTCAAAGTTGTTGCAGACCACAAATGAAATATGCCTCTGTTGATGAAATTTGTCTCTGAAAGGGTAGAAAACATTGTGGGAAAAAGAGAAAATGCTGGTCACTATCATTTTTTAATTCTCCCAAAATGTTTTTATGATCCTGAGAAAGAAAGTGTTTGAAAAGTTTCTGGAAAAGAGAAAATGCTTGTAAACAGCATTTTCTTTTTTCTCCACAATGTTTTTTTACCTGTTAAAATACAAATCTAATAGTTTGTCAAGGTAAGGGGTCTTGCATTTTTTTTGGATTCGCTACACAAATTAACAGTTTACCAAACAACAAAATTTTGGACTGGACCAAATTGAAAGCATTTGCAGACAACAAATTAAATGTTGCTTGATTTCTGTCTTTCATAGGGTAGAAAACATTGCTGGAAAAGGAGAAAATGCTAGTTACCAGCATTTTCTCCTATCCCCTATCAAAGAAAATGGCACCATTTTAGCCACACTGAAATTGTTGTCTGCAAATGCTTTCAATTTGGACAAGGCTAAAATTTTGTTGTCTGGTAAAGGGTTAATTACATAGATCGATCTATTCCAGCAAACTGTGTCTGTATGTAATGATACCAGAATGCTATCATAAAATTTTGTAGTTCTGGTACTCTTGGTTTAAAAAGCCTGTGAAAGTTGTCTGCTGCAAATATGATGGGGGAGGGTTACCAATGATTAATTAGGGGTAATGCTTTCAGAGCTGCAGATAGAGGGAGTAATTTTGATTTCAAAATTGAAAATATTAATTATTCTTCACTAAACCCTATGTTATGGGTACTCATAAGAATTGTCTCATCGATACGATTCTAATGAGTACCCACAACGTTTAGTTTAAAAGAGAAATTAAGGATTTAGAATACCATCACAAGCTCTTATCTGGAGCTCTGTGTAAACTCTTCACCACATTTTATATTTAACTCTTTACTAGCCAACAAAAATGTGGACTTGTCCAAATTGAAAGGATTGCCGATGGCAATTTAGGTGTCGCTCAAATGATGGACTTTGTCTTGGATAGGATAGAAAATATGTTGGAAAAGAGAATATGCTGGTCACCAGTATTTTCTTCTTTTCCCACAGTATCTTTAAAAGGCTTCTTTCTCAGGGTTGTTAAACTTCAGATTTTTCTGGTAAAGAGATAATGGTCCTTATGAATAAGCCTTTTGAAAACTGTGTGGAAAAGGAGCACTTTCTCCTTTTCACTCAATGTTTTCTGCCCTTCACCCGTAAGAAAACAATCCTGACTTTTAACAACCCTGAAAAAGAACGCTCTTGAAAACATTGTGGGAAAAGGAGAAAATGCTGATAACTAGCCTTTTTCTCCTTTTCCCACAATGTTTTCTGCCCCATCAAAGATAGAAATCATAATTTTAGCAACATTTAATTTGTCCTCTGTGAATGCTTTCAATTTGGTTGTGTCAAAAATTTTGTCTTTTGGTAAAGAGTGAAATAAATCAAATTATTTCAGACACATTAACCCTTTCCCAAAGGACAAATTTTGGACTGGTCCGAATTGAAAGAGTTTGCAGATGACACTTTTAAATGTGATGAAAATGGCAGAAAGTTATCAAAAAGGGTAGAAAACACTGTGGGAAAAGGAGAAATTGCTCGTTATGAGCAATTTCTCCTTTTCCCACAGTGTTTTCAAAAGACTTGTACTGCAGACATATGAAAACCAGGGCTTGTTTGGGAAAGGGTTAACTTTGTCGTCTGCAAATCCTTTCAATATGGATGAGTTAAAAGTTCTGAGTGTCTGGGTGAAGAGTTTAGTGTAAGAAATTTTAAAGTGTATAGCTACCCTGTTTTTCTATTTCTTTTTTCAGTTGCTGGAAAACTTTATTGAAGAATACTTTGATCAGAATCCAATTAGTCAGCTGGGTATAATTGTTACTAAAAATAAGCGCGGAGAAAAGGTTACAGAGCTTGGAGGTATACTGTAATATGATGAGATCATTCCTCAAAATTTCAGCTCATGTGCAGAGCTGGTCAAGTCTGTTATAAAACTTTTGGTTGGAAATAAAACATAGATATATTCAACCTTTTACGATACAATCCTGAGTTTTTGTGATCCTTAGGAAAAAAGTCATTGAAAACATTGTGGGAAAAGGAGAAATGCACGTAACTAGAGCTATCTCCTTTTCTCATAGTGTTTTCTACCCGTTCTGAAACAAGTTCGCTAATTTGAGCCACAGTTAATTTGTCTTTATGATCTACAGATGTTTTCGAATGTCCAATTTTGTCATCTGGTAAAGAGTTAGGACATTGATAGGTCGTTTTGCTTCTACTACTCTGAGGAAAAAGACTTTTGAAAAAACAGGTCGTTTGTGGCTCGGTGGTAAAGTGTGGGACTCTAACCTGGAAGCCTCTGGTTCAATCCCTTACCTGATCCACTGGGTTTTTCGTGGTTGTGTCTTTGGGCAGGACACTGTAGAGCCATAGCCTAGTACTGGTAAAACCTAGGAAATACATGAATATGTGAGCCGTCACCATGATATGACTGAAATAATGTTGAAAGCGGCATAAAACATCACTCAATCAATCTTTTGAAAAAAATCATCAAATAAGGAGAAAATGCCTGTAACCAGCATTTTCTCCTTCTTACATATTTTCTTTCTTTTTTTTTTCTCTTTCAAAGATCTTTTTCATGTTGTCGGTTGTGAATGCTTTCAAATGGGAAAGTCTAAAATTTTGTCATTTGGTAAAGAATTAGGGTGTATTATAACCTTTTCAGGAAATCCTAGAAGGCATATTACAGCTGTACAGAAGTT
This sequence comes from Tridacna gigas, assembly GCA_945859785.2. NCBI lineage: Eukaryota > Metazoa > Mollusca > Bivalvia > Cardiida > Cardiidae > Tridacna > Tridacna gigas. Next base: position 28,448,565 of record OX244041.2, read on the forward strand.
AAAAGAGAGAGCATGTCAGGGAGAACCATCTTTACAGAACTCTCTTGAGCTTGCCATGCAAACATTAAGGTAACTTAGCCTGATTTCTTGTTATAACTGATATAAACATGATGTTTCTATGTGAAAGTCTCACAGAATATGATAGAGATGTTTATACTCTTCAGAGCTCCAGATAGAGGGAGTGATTTTGATTTCAAAACTGAAACTATTAATCTCTCTCCACTAAACCCTATGTTATGGGTACTCATTAGAATCGTCTTATCGAGACAATTCTAATGAGTACCCACAACATAGGGTTTGGAACAGAAATAATGGAGTTAGAATACTATCACTCTCACTTATCTGAAGGTCTGCTCTTGCATGTTCAATTTCGAACCTGCTGCTTTAACTGTGAAAGGTTCAGCTCTGTACCACACAATCCTGACTTTTTATGACTCTGAGAAAGAAGGCTTTGGAAAACATTGAGAAAAGGAGAAAATGCCGGCATTTTCTCTTTTGCGCACAATGTTCTCAACTCTATTATTGAAGACAAATTCCATCTTTTTAGCTACATTTAACTTGTCGTCTGCAAGTGCTTTCAATTTGGACAAGTCTACAATTTAGTCATTTGGTAGAGAGTTAACTTTTTATCAGACAACAAAATTTTAGACTGGTCCATACTGAAAGCTTTTGCAGATGAAACATATATATAGCCTAAATGATGAAATGTGTCTTTTGAAGAGCAGAAAACATTGTGGGTAAAGGAGAAAATGCTGGTAATCAGCATTTTCTCCTTTTTCCGCAATTTTTCCAAAGCCTTTAACCTTGAGGTAGTTAAAACAAAAGGTACATGCTAGTTTGCTGTCCAGTGACAGAATTGTATGACCTTTCAAAAAAAAAAACAACACTTTATACATTTAGAAATTGCCGTAACTAAGAACTTTTCATCATTATGTTGGATGCATGTCAAACAGTATTCTCACAGAAACTCAAACAACATCAATTGAGAACTAAAAAATAACTGTCACTGAGGAACTGTGCATCAAACTGCATCACAGATAAACCTCACAAGCAAGGCTTGACCAAGGTGTCTCCCTCAAACATATTTTGTCTATGAACTCTGTACCAGGCCACTCGATTTTAGTTTTATCTACATTGAAAGTGTTTGCAGACGACAAATTGAATGTGTCTAAAATGATGGGATGTATTTCTTTATCCTTTTCCACACAGTCCTGACTTTTTATGAGTCTGAGAAAGAAGCCTTTTGAAAACATTATGGAAAAAGGAGATAATGCTGTTAAACAGCATTTTCTCCTTTCCCCGCAATATTTTTTAACTGTCCCTATACAAATGTGAACTTTTCAGCCAAATTTATTGTCATCTGCAACTGCTTTCAATTTGGACTAGTCTAAAAGCCTTCTTCCCTTAGGACTTAAAATCAGACAACTGTTTGCCAAAGGGTCAAGGGAATCAATGCTGGAAGAAGCCTCTATTTTCTTAATCTATTTCCTGTGTAGGAATATTTTGTCTGTTAGATAGAAACAAGCCATGCTCTGACAAAAGGGGGTTTAATGCATCTCGGTGATGCATCATCCCACACAAGTTACCAGATAATTATGGGTCCATAAAATCCATTTTGTCTTGCATTCGGATGAATCCCTCAGACATGCAGAAAAATTACTAAAAGCGATAGGTTTGGACTCGGGTCAGCCTGTGCAGATTGTGCAGACCGACATTGGTCAATATTTTTTTGAACCTCTTTTTCATAGAAAATGGCTCAAATAGTTGATAGGAATAAGGAAACAGGGTCCATATTCACCAATCATTCTTAAGTTAAGAACGTTCTTAGTCTTATTCTCCAAATTTTGCCAAACTTGAAAGCAACACACCTTCTGATTGGCTAAACCGTTTGGTTTAGCCCATCAGTTGTGTTACTTTCAAAACTTGAAGATTCTGGAGAATAAGACCAAGGATATTCTCAAGAATGGTTGGTGAATACGGACCCAGACCTATGCCACTCTATTTTCTTTTAGGCACATGCCAAGTCATTCAAGCCGAGAAATTCTGGCTTTATTTGGGAGTTTGACAACTTGTGATCCAGGGGATATTCTGGAAACATTAAAGGTATCAAATTTACACTTTGTTTCAGCATGTAGCTCCATACCGCAAAACAAAATTTAACTCTTTTATCACACAATTCCAACTTTTAACGACTCTGAAAAGGAAGCCTTTTGAAAGCATTATGGGTAAAGGAGAAAATGCTAGTAACCAGCATTTTCTCCTTTTCCCACAATGTTTTCCACCCGTCCCATAGCAAATTTCAACTCTTAAGTCACATTTGTCGCCTGCAAATGCTTTCAATTTGGACTGGTCTAAAATTTTGTCATTTGGTAAAGAGTTAAGAGTCATGCAAAGTCTCTGCATTTGCAGATGTCTAACCAAAGGATGCTCAAATTTTGCTGTGTGCTGGTAAAACTGTGTATGATAAAGGATTTTAAGGGGTGGGGTAAATGGTGTTAAGGAAGTAAGTGCCAATTACATCCATTTCACTTCTGGAATATTTTTTTCCCATTCAAAACTTGTATTGTGGAAATTAAAAGTGGTTTAGGAAGACTGATGTTTAACCCTTTCCCAAACAAGCCCTTGTTTTCACGTGTCTGCAGTACAAGTCTTTTGAAAACACTGTGGGAAAAGGAGAAATTGCTCGTAATGAGCAACTTCTCCTTTTCCTACAGTATTTTCTACCCTTTTTGAGACCTTTCTGCCATTTTCATCAAATTTAAAATTGTCGTCTGCAAACGCTTTCAATTTGGACCAGTCCAAAATTTGTTGTTTGGGAAAGGGTTAAGTCAAGGTATTTTCAGTGAAAATTGAGACCTGGCATTCTGTAGAAGGCGTCGACGCTTGTTGTGATGGAAAAATATCAATTACTTTGAAGCTAAATATAAACTGAAATTACAGAACGCGACTATATATGTCTTTGGAGTATTTAGAGACTTGATTTACTGAAATGAGGAGTGACTCAAACATTGGCTGGGTTGAGAGGATAAAAGGAAATGAACATTGTCATGTTGAGAGAAAGAGAGAGTTGCAACAAAGGTTGTCAATATTTTTAACTTGGTTGTTTTCAAAGAAAACATAGAGGTATTGTCGTAGCCCTGGCATCGTCTGCGTCATTGTCTGAGCTGTCGTACGAAAACTTTGACGTTTTATCATATCTCTATCATTACAGAAGATATTTGCATCAAACTTGGACAAGTTGTTAATTATCAAAAGGGGAACCTATACATAACAAGGACAAAGTATTTTTGACAGAGTCATGCCACTTTTTATACTTGGAGTTTTCCCTGAAAATCAAGCATCCACAGCCAAGCCTTTGCACCGGCATGTGGTGCTCTTTGAATTTACTGATCTTTTACAGACAGTTAAAAGTAAAGCCCTTTACCAAAGTTTAACGCCATTGACAAAGGGTATGTTATTGTAGGAAAAGGAGAAAATGCTGTTAAACAACATTTTCTTATTTTCCCACAACATTTTCTACTCTTTCAAAGACAAATCCCATGATGCAAACCACAATTAGTTTGACATTTGCAAATTTTTCAAAATTGTTTTCAAATATAATTGGACTGGTAAAGGGTAAAGAGAACTTATTTTTGTAATATTTTTGGGTCCATTGCCCCTCAAAACAAATTTGCAGGTTAAAACTTTGTAAACATCTTTGTAGAATGTGGATGAACAACTTAATTAAAGCTTTAGTACGTAAGATGAAAACTTTCTTGGAAGAGGAGAAATTATGATGAATTTCTCCTTTGCCACAATGTTTTCAAAAATGGTCTGCTACAAGACAATTAAAGTTGTCTGGAGGAAGAATGTGTCTCATTTTTTCAGATGTTAAAGGAAAATCACATACGATGTTCAATGATAGGGTTGGCTGCTGAAGTTCGTATTTGTAAAAAGCTTTGTACAGACACAAATGGTAAGATAAAACACCTCAAGGTGAAGTTCTTTTTGAATCTACCTTATTTTCCCATCACCCTGTAAGAGACAAAATTTTGTCACTTGTCCATATTAAAAGCATTTGCGGACTGCAAATTGAATCAGCATTAACAAAATGTTTTGGTTTTTTTTGTTTGAAAGTGAATAAAACTTTGCAGGAAAAGGAGAGAATGCCAACAAAATTAGGATTGATCAGTGAATAAGGAAACAGACATGAGTGATACTGACTATCATGCTGATTTGTTATAAACATACAGGTTTTAGCTCAAGTATATCCAATGTTTTTTTTTTAACTTTTTTTTTTAATTTTTCTTTTATCTTGTTGGAATCAGAATTAGTTTACGTACTTGTTACATGTTTGAATTCTAGGACAGTACTCAGTTATACTAGATGAAAGCCATTTCAAAGATCTTTTGAACCAAAATACAAGCCCCCCACCTGCCATGGTATGTATCATTGGAGATTGTTTTTCTCTGTAAGTCAGCAGTTTAATCTCATTGCCTCCTGAAATAAACTTGGAAATATAGCTGTAAAACGTTGATAATAAATGTGAACGAAGGTTTGGTAGATGATACTTGCGAAAATATTGTGGACAAAGGAGAAATTGCCCATTTTAAATACAACTGTCTGCCGCAAAACCAAGAAAGCCATCTTAAGTAAGTACGCTAATGTGTCAAAAGTGATTTAGAAGGATAGACATAAAATTTTATGTGTGGAGAGATAATGATTATGACTGTCAGATTTTGACATTTTTATTTTGCACAAAAGAAATTGCTCATTTTGAACTGAGTCATGCATCTCTTGGTAGTAAAGTGTAGGACTCGTAACCTCAAGGCCCCTAGTTTGAGCCTCACTGGAAGCGCTGGGTTCTTCCTGGGAGTATCCATAGGCAAGACACCTGGGAGCCCTAGCCTAGCTCTGGTTAAATCTTTATCACACAATCCCAACTCTTAAGGACCCCAAGAAAGAAGCCTTTTGAAAACATTGTGGGAAAAGGAGAAAATGCTGGTAACCAGTGTTTTCTCATTTTCCACAATTTTTTCTACCTCTAAAAGAGAAATCCTATCACTTGAGCCGCATGCATTGTGGTCTGTAAAACTGCTTCAGTATTAGAAATTCTAAATTTTGTTGTCTAGTAAAGGGTTAGTACTATTGCTGGAGAGTTACTATCAGTATTATTCTGTTTTCTTTATTTTACAGCAAAATATTGAATCCTCACTCATAAGAATGGGATTTCCACATCATCAATCAGGGGGAGATAAATCCAATGACAAACCATCCATGTGTATGTGGTAAGTATGATGTCTTAACTCTTTACCAACAACAAAATTTTAGACTAGTCCAAGATGAAAGCATTTGCAGATGACACAGTTAATGTGACTCAAATATTTAAATTTGTTCTGGGTTGGCTAGAAAACAATGTGGGAAAAGGAGAAAGTGCTGGTTACCAGCATTTTCTCCTTTTCCCACAATGTTTTTAAATGTCTTCATCCTCAAGGTTATTAAAAGTCGGGATTGTGTGATAAAGGGTTAACCTGTTACCTGACAAAAAAAATCTTAGATATGCCAAAATTGAAATCATATACAGACAACTAGTTCAGTATTGCTCAAATGGTTGGATTAATTTTCAAAAGTTAAAAATACATTATGGTAAAAGAGAAAACATTCCTGCATTTTCTCCTTTTCCAACAACATTTTCGAAGGGTTGTTTAACCTCAGGATTGTGTAAATTCATTATTTCTGACAGATGACTGTTTGCGTCTTGCAGCAGACCCTGTGTTCAAAACTTTACCAAACAATTCCGAGTTTTAATGACCCTGAGGTAGAAGGCTTGTGGGAAAATGAGAAAATGCTGGTAATCAGTATTTTCTCATTTTCCCACAATGTTTTTTACTTATCAGAAAACTACAGGTAACAGCTCTTCTGTAGTATCAGTATTGAATTTGTTGTTAAGGGTTAACCCTCTACCACACAAAAAAGTTTTAGACTCATCAAAAGTAAGAGTATTTGCAGATGACAAATAAAAGTGTCTCAAAGAGTGAAGATTTTCTGGAAAAGGGCAGAAAACATTTTGGGAAAAGGAGAAAATGCTGGTTACCAGCATTTTCTCAGTTTCCCACAGTGTTTTTCTGAAGGGTAGTTAAAAGTCGGGATTGCATGGAAAAGGTTAAGGCATTGGGTTTGTAAACAGAAAATCAGGAAGCAGATTTCCACAGGTAGTATAGGCCTCAATGGAGTATTTGTTTTTTAAGGCACTGCAAAGCTCAAATCTCATGCTTCTGAAAGCAAGGACAGAGCTGTTACTCCTATATGACTGAAATACTATTGAAAATGGTGTAAATATCATTCAAATGTCTATGAACTAAATGGTTAACATGTATGTGCAAAGCCTTGGGCTTTCAGGCCATACATAATACCCTCACTGCTTGTGTATCATAAAATGTTGTATATGAGCCATGCTGTGTGAAAGGGAGGCATAACGCATCTGCGAAAAGTATTGACCCAGATCAACCTGTGCAGTCCATGCAGGCTGACCTGGGCTGAAACTTTTCGCTATTTGTCAATTTTTTGTATGTCCAAGGACCATTCTACCTCATGATTAAGTTGGCTGTTTAAAAGAAGTGGTTATTATGGGTCCATAAGTATGTGATGACTTGCTTGGTATCATACATCAGAGAGATTCATTAAGCCCCCTTTTACCACTTCTGCAAAAGCATGGCCCATATAGAAATATCATCATCATTATTGCATGTGATATAATTATTGCTTTCTTAGTAACTATCTAACCCTTTATCATTCAGAAATGATTTATCAGACAACATCTTTTCAAAACATGCAGTACACAAGAGTAATTGTGTGTGAAAAAATCATATTGAAAATATATTATACACTAAAGAAATGATTTTGATTTGTGTTAGTGAGTTGCGGAAGTTTTTAACTAAAGGTAAAATTAGCAACTTTAGTAATGGATTACTGAGGAGTGAGAAGATAATTGAAATTTGGTCTTTAGTGATAGGATTTGTCTGTGGAAGGGTAGAAAACATCTTCAGGTGAAGTGAAAATGCTGGTAACTAGCATTTTCTCATTTTCACCCATTTTGAAATGATTTTTTATAAGGGTCATAAAAACATGTGCTTGTGTGGTAAAGAGTTCATGGAGTTTTTATTTCATCCCTTTACCAAACAGTCACATGGTTTTAGGAGCCAGAGGAAAGAAGCTCATAAAAATATTGTGAATAGGAGAAAATGCTGTTAACCAGCATTTTCCCACAATGTGTACTACCTTGCAAACACATATCCTGAGATATAAGTAATACTAGTATTTAATTTGTCGTTTGCAAATGCTTTAACCCTTTCCCACAGAACAAACTTTTAGATTGGTCTAATTGAAAGCAGTTTTCAACAACAATTTAAATGTGGGATTTCGGTCTTTGATAGGTAGAAAACATTGTGGGAAAAGGAGAAAATGCTGGTTATCAGCATTTTCTCCTTTTCCCTCATTGTTTTCAAAAGGCTTATTTCTCTTGGTTGTTAAAACTCGTGTCTGTGTGGTAAAGACTCCAGTATAGACAAGTCTAAAATTTTGTTACTTGGTAAACAGCTGGATATGATTGTGTACATTTAGGCAGTAGTATTATTAGAGTGAATGTTTACTTTCAGCCATTTAGACAGTAAAACAGTAGAGGGTTTCAGTACAAGTGGATATTTCTGTCCACAATGTAAAAGTAAATACTGTGAGCTTCCTGTGGAATGTAAAGCTTGTGGTAAGATGATTTGGAATACTTCAGTATCATAACTATTTACCAAACAACAAAATGTGAGATTTGTCCAAATTGAAAGCATTTGCAGATGGCAAATTAAATGTGGCCCAAATGACGATTTCTATCTTTGAAAGGGTAGAAAACATTGTTGAAAAAGGAGAAAATGCTGGTTAGCAGCATTTTCTCCTTTTCCCACAATGTTTTTCAAAGCTTTCTTTCTCAGGGACGTTAAAACTTGGGATTGTGTGGTAACAGGTAAACCCTTTACCTAAGGAGCTTGTGTTTTCTCGATAATGAGGGAGAGTGCATTTGAAAACTTTGTGGAGAAAAAGAGAAAAGGCTGTTAACCAGCATTTTCTCCTTTTCCTGCAATGACTTTTAACTGTTCGAAAGACAAATGCCATCATTTGGACCATAATTAATTTGTTGCCTGCAAATGCTTTCATTGTGTTAACAGGCATTTTCTCTTTTTTCCCGACTTTTAACGACCCTGAAAAAACAGTCTTTTGAAAACATTGTGGAAGAAAGAAAAAAATGCTGGTTACCAGCATTTTCTCCTTTTCCCACAATATTTTCAAAAGGCTTCTTTCCCAGGGGTGGTAAAGGGTTAAAAAACTTGTCAGAAGGATCTAAGAGCAAAGAACAAAAAACTTTTTCACAGAGGCAGATGGCTGACGAGTTTGAATTCAAAATTAGGATTTTGGAACGTGAAATGGTGGTTGTTCTAGACAAATAGTTGATCAACACATGTGACTGCTATTACATTTGAGTCGTGCTCTGTGAAAAGGGGGTTTAATGCATCTGCAAAAAGTATCCATCCATGTCAGCCTGCCCATGTCCAAGGACCTTTCTACCTCATGATACAGTTAGTTGTTAAACAAAATGGTTTATATGGATCCATAGTTACGTGACGACCTGCTTGGCGCATGTATAATGCATCACAGATATGCATTAACCCTTTACAGCACAATGACGCCTTTTAACGCCCCTGGGAAAGAAGCCTTTTGAAAACATTGTGGGAAAAGGAGAAAATGCTGGGTACCAGCATTTTCTCCTTTTCCCACAATGTTTTCCATCCTGTCAATGAAAAATTCAAATGCTTTCAATTTGGGAAAGGCTAAAATTTTGTCATACAGTAAAGTGTTAAACTGCCTTTTCCCAGGAACTGTTCTTATTTTTTTTGCTGTATGTATCTGGTCAAAGAGTATGACTTTAATATTTGATAATACAGGTTTAACGTTGGTATCAGCTCCACATTTAGCCAGGTCCTACCATCACTTATTTCCTCTAGAACAGTCAAAAGAAATTCCAGTATCAGATTTTGACTCAGACCAGATTATGTAAGTGTACCTTTCTGCTACAATTATACAATTGTCTACAGTAACACAGGGTGTCAGAGAATATCTGATGCCATTTGCAGGCACAAGATTTATTTCATCAAGATCATGGCAGGAATAGTGAACACAAACTACACATACTATGGTTCACATAATTAAGTTTCTCTTATTAACCCTTAAAGCGCCTTTCACTACTATAGTTGCCTTTGCGTCCAGTGTAGATCAAGATCAGACTGCACAAAACGTGCAATCTTATCTTTGATCTACACTGTCCGCTTTGCTGAAACAGAACAGGCCAAACACATCCATGAAATTACAATTATCTGCATCTTATTCAAGAATGAAAATGCCCATTGGGTTGATTAAGGGCTTTAAGGGTTAAGAATGCCGATTTTGCTGTCATACATGCACAAAGTACTTTTCTGAGGTAACATTGTTACTGTGAGATAACAAACATGCCTTTAACTTATCACATGGTCACATGACAGGTTCACATGATCCAGTTTTGATTTTCAAACGGTCATTTACAGTTAATCCAAGTTGTACAGTAACTTTCACCTCACAATTACAAGTTTTAACAACCTCGAGGGAGAAAGCTTTTCAAAACATTTTAGGAAAAGGAGAAAATGCTGGTAATCAGCATTTTCTAGCTTTCCCACATTGTTTTCTACCATTTTTGACACAAATGCCATTTTTGACACATTCAATTTTTCATTTGCAATGCTTTCAAAATAGGCAAGTCTGAAATTTTGTTGTTTGATAAAGGATTAAAGGACTTTAACCCTTTCCCAAACAATCCCAGGTTTTCACAACTTGCAGTACAAGTCTTTTGAAAACACTGTGGGAAAAGGAGAAATTGCTCGTAACGAGCAATTTCTCCTTTTCCCACAGTGTTTTCTACCCTTTTTGAGACCTTTCTGCCATTTTCATCAAATTTGAAATTGTAGTCTGCAAACTCTTTCAATTTGGACCAGTCCAAAATTTGTCGTTTGGGAAAGGGTTAAAGTATGTCTTTTCAATGTTCATAGTGATAAAAATTATTAGCCCATAGGTTTATCGAAGTATTTGGTGGCCACTCACACCTTGACTTTTAACTTTTAACATAGTGTTTTTGTTTTCTTTGGCGTTTTGACCCGTTTTGAATGAAATGTTTTCTATCTTTAATTCTATGTCTTTCCAGATACTGTTATGCCTGTCAGAAAATAATTGAAGAACAAAATGTAAGTTATTGTATTTAATAATTGATAAAACACAGTTGTAATATGGATTTTGAATACAGGCTTAGCCAAAACTTGTATCCATGCATAATCATCATGTCAGAAATATTTTTTCTCCTTGTGCTGAACATTTGGAAAGAATGGATAGGTGCTCTAACCACAGCATACTTTCAACCCTTTCACACACAATCCTGACTTTTAACAACCCTGAGAAAGAAGCCTTTTGAAAACATTGTGGGAAAAGGAGAAAATGCTGGTAACCAGCATTTTCTCCTTTTCCCACAATGTTTTCTGCCCTTCCCAAAACAAACTTCAATTTTTCGGTAACATTTGTTGTCTGCTTCCAATTTGGACCAGTGTAAAATTTTGTCCTTTGGTAAAGGGTTAAGCATTACTGAAGATATTTACTTTAAACTTGGACTAGTTGTTAACTATCAATAGAAAAACCCACACAACACAAGCAGGTAACCATCAAAATATATTTGACACAGTTACGCCCCGTTTTCAGCTTAGAATTTTCACTAAAAGCAGCTGCAGCGGAGCATTGGCACCCAAATGCGATACTCTTGTTTTACTGATCCAGTGACAAGGTAACTTGAGAAAGGGGGGATGTTATTGGTTGATGTGTGACAGTTCTGGTTTTCTGATAGATTTCAATGTTTACTGCAAGTAGATACATCTAATCTGGTATCATGCTATTTGTCATGCAAGATTGTAGTATCTTATTTACTTTCTGACTTAACCCTTTACCGCACAGTCATTTTCTACAAGGTTTTCTAATCTATCAAAGACCAAGTCATCATTTGACCTACATTTGTCATGTTGCTTGCAAATGCTTGTAATTTCAAAATTTTGCAAAATTTCACTATTTAGTAAAGAGGTAAAAAAAAGTTTGGACTTATCTACATCGAAAGCATTTGCAGACAACAGATGAAAGGAAACGCAGATTTTAGGATTTTCTGTTGAAAACATAGGATACAACAACATGCTGGTTGCATTTTCCTCCACCATTCATTGTGTTTTTTACCTTTTCAAAGACAGATCCCATTGTATGAGCCATATATGATCTTGTCTGCAACTGCTTTCAGTATGAACAGGTCTTAAATTTTATCATTTGGTAAATTGTCAAGTCGTAGAAGACAAAACAGTTGTTCAAATAATTTAATAGTATTGTACTGTACTTAAACCCTTTACCACACAATCCAAGTTTTAATGACCATGAGAAAGAGGTCTTTTGAAAACATTGTGGTAAAAGGAGAAAATGCTGGTAACCAGCATTTTATCTTTTCCCACAATGTTTTCTACTCTTTCAAGGACAAATTCTATCATTTTAGCCTCATTTGATTCATCATCTGCACTTTGGATGGGTCTAGGATTTTGTTGTTTGATGAAGAGTGAAGTCGGGAAATTCTATTGAGCTAACGTTACCCTTTGATTTTTGTATATTCAGGTATACCAGTGTAACAAGTGTCGGCATATATTCTGTATAGACTGTGATCTGTTTGTTCATGAAACTTTACATTCCTGTCCTGGATGTGCCAGTTCAAGAAAGACTCAGACAGTGGAGGCAGTATTCTCTTGAATTTATTTTATCTGTGGTACAGATAAAGGTGTAGCAAGTAAAAAAAATCAGATCCACATTTCCATCAACTCTGAAGTTCCATGAAGTTTTTATCTACACCAGATTTATCTTGAAATTATTGCTGGACAATTTATAGGAATATTCCTTGAATACCTCCCCCACTTCTTTTTTCCACTGGTGGGGGGATGGTCTAATGAAATGAGATTCACCAAAATAGGTGTGAATGAAAATAAATGTAATTAAAAAAATATCTAATTCTTCTTCTTTGTTCTTTTGTTTGAAAGTCTTAAATTGTGTAGCCTGGTTATGAGTTAACCCTTTACCAGACAATCTTGTGTTGAAAAGACCCTGAAGAAGAAACATTCTGGGAAAAGGAGAAAATGCTGGTAAACCACATTTTCTCCTTTTCCACAATCTTTTCTACAATTTCAAAGGCAAATTTTCATTCCTGAGCCACATTTAATTTATTCTCTGAAATTGTTTCCAGCTTTGGTAAACAGCATTTTCTCTTTTAGCCTCAATGTTTTCTACAATTTCAAAGAAAAATCTGATATCTGAGCTGACTCGTGACCTGGTAGTCGTGAGTTCGATACCTGGTTGAGGCAACTTTCTTTCTGGTGATTTTTTGCCTCACACCTCTGATGCATGTGAGAAAAGTAGTCAGTGGTTTTGGAAAGAAAGTTGTGTCAGTAGTGGTGTGAGAAAGCCAGGAAACACATGGGTGCGTCACTGACTGCCATGATATGATCTGAGCTGTTGAAATGACGTTAAACTCCAATACAAACCAAACCAATTATATCCGAGTCAAATGTATGTCGTCTGCAAATGCTTTCAGTTTGGAATGGTCTAAAATTTGGTTATTTGGTATAGAGTTAAATGCTACAGGTGTTGTTACTAGTGAATTGATATGTTTCTTAATGATAACTGAAGGTTTAAGTTAACTCTTTACCACACAACAGTTTAGACTCGTCCAAACTGTAAGCACTTTCACACAACAAAATAAATGTGACTTGGAAATTAAAATTTGTTTTTGAAAGGATAGAAAACATTGTGGGAAAAGGAGAAAAATGCTGATTACTAGCATTTTCTCCTTTTCCCACAATGTTTTCAAAAAGCTTTCTTTCTCAAGGTTGTTAAAACTCTGCATTGTATGGTAAAGGGTTAATGAATCTTTACCAGAAAACAAATTATTGGAGTTGCCCTGTTGTTCTTAACTCTTTACCACACAACCAAAATTTAGACTTGTCTAAATTCAAAGCATTTCAAGACGACAAAGTGTATGTGAATCAAATGATCGAACTTGTCTTTGATAGGGGAGAAAACATTGTGGGAAAAGGAGAAAATGCCAGTTACCAGCATTTTCTCCTTTTCCCACAATGTTTTAAAAAAGTCTTCTTTCTTGGGGTCATTAAAACTCGGGATTGTGTGGTAAAGGGTTAAAGTGCAGTTTCCTCACTGGCCTCTGTATCGATGATCTATGTTTCATGAGGATCAGGTCCTGCATGGTCCAGCGGTAAAGTGTAGGACTCATGACCTGGAGGCCCTGGGTATTAGCCCCACCGGATCCACTGCATTTTTCATTTGAGTGTCTCTGGGCAAGACAATTCAGAGCTCTAGCCTAATACTGGTAGAACCCTGGAAATACATGAATATGTTAGCTGTTTCTCTGATATGACTGAAATAAAGTTGAAAGCCGTGCAAAACACCATTCAATCAATCAGTTCACATGGATGTTTCAGGGCCATAGGATGAAAATTTATTTCAAGTAAAGAGAATTGTGCTGCAAAAAGAGAATTACATCATATTCAACAATATCAGCTTTCTTATACAGGATCACGTGACCTCACAACATGGTTTTAACTATGAACTCATTTTTTTGTCACATTGGGATTGCACAGCCTGGGTTGTATCTCTAAAATATTTTCTAATCTCTCTACCACAAGACAGAATTTTGGAATAGTCCAAATTGAAAGGACTTGCAGACGACAAGGTATATGTTTCTCCAATAATAGGATTTTTCTTTGTAATGTTAAAAAGTATTGTGGGAAAAGGGAATAGTGCTAGTATCCAGTATTTTCTCCTTTTATCACAGTGTTTTCAAAAGCCTTCTTCCTCTTGGTCATTAACACTTGGGATTATGTGGTAAAAGGTCAACTCAAGGACAAGCCCTCTGATTGGCTGAGACATTCTGCCTTATTCAATAAGATGGCTTGTCCTGGAATTCAGAATTACAACGGAATTAAAACAACCCTATGTCCTCATTTCACATCAAATATGTCTACTCAACTCTTTACAAAACAAAAAAATTTTAGACTGGTCCTAATGGAATGCATTTGCAGACGACAAACTAAAGGTAGCCAAAATGACAAAATTTGTTTTTGATAGGGTAGAAAACATTGTGGGAAAAGGAGAAAATGCTGTTACCAGCATTTTCTCCTTTTCCCACAATGTTTTCAAAAGCCTTATTCCTCAGTGTCGTTAAAAGACAGGATTATGTGGTAAAGGGTTAAAGAAAGATAAGCATATGTTCCCAATCCAAAGATAACAAAACAGGCAGAATGTGGCAATATTTTGACCCAAGGTCTCAGACATTTTCATTAAAGGTGGACTCTCACTTTTATATCTCCACAGATCGTGGACATTGAAAAAATATGTCATTTATCTATCTCTGATCAAACCTTTCGTAAACAAGCACTACTTTGCCTTGTAGCCAACAGCAGTGACTGAAATTGCAACGTGTGTTATACAAATGAGCCATGCCCTGTGAAAAGGGGGCTTAATGCATCTCCGTTATATGTGATACCTATCAAACCATCACACAATTTTGCATCCATAGTAGCCGCAGTTTTTAACAACTGACATGAGGTAGACTGGTCCTTTGACATACAGAAAATAGACCAAGAGCAAAAGGTTTCGGCCCAGGTCGACACGGGTCGATACTTTTTGCAATTGCATTAAGCCCCCTTTTCACAGAACATAGCTCATATTATTCATATCAGAAAGTCGAAGTTAGTAAAAAAAACAGAGGGATGCAGGACTTTTTTTACTGTGTATATAAACTTGACTTCTTTTGATAAATGAAAATACAATTCACTGAAACTCGCAAAGATTTTTAATTTTATTAGCTAGACTAAACAAGCAAATGGTGTAGATCCAGGATCAGACTGCACTTTCTGTCTGATCTTGGTCTATGCTGTTTGAAAAAGCCCCTGTTTTCACTTATGGTGCTGATAGGGTTAAGTAATTTAGCAATCACCAATTCTCGAAGTAACTTGGCGGGAGCTGCAATTTGAACTCTCGACTTCTGGATTACCATCCATGCAGGTTTACCAACTGAGCTTTCACGCTTGGCACACTCTTGAAGTGAAATACCGTAAATTGTAGTCATTATTTTAAACTTACCGGAAATTAAAACGAATATTGAACATTTTGCTGGCGGCGTGGATAGTGAATTTGTTTTGAGAAGAGTCAACACCTTTAACTCTTTACCAAATGACAAATTTTTAGACTAGTCCAAACTGAAAGCATTTGCAGACGACAAAATAAATGTAACTCAGAAGGTGAAATATGTTTCTGGAAGGATAGAAAACACTGTGGGAAAAGGAGAAAATGCTGGTTACCAGCATTTTCTCTTTTTCCCACAATGTTTTCAAAAGCTTTCTTTCTCAGGGTCATTAAAAGTCGGGATTGTGTGGTAAAGGGTTAATCTTTATCACACGACAAAAGTTTGGAGTCGACCAAATTGTAATTATGTGCAGACGACAAAATAAATGGCTGATGACTGCTATCTTTAATAGAATAGAAAACCTTGTTTGAAAAGGAGAAAATGCTGGTTACCAGTATTTTCTCCTTTTCCAACAATGTTTTCAAAAACATTGTCCTCAGAGATGTTACAATTCGGGATTGTGTGATACCTAAAGGGTCAAACATTTTAAGATAACCTCCCAAGTCAGAAATGGCAATTTCATTTCTGTCTAAAACTTGAGGAAGGGAAGACACTGAAGTCTGTCTAAAACTTGAGGAAGGGAAGACACTGAAAAAGGGTATGTTTACTTTAGGCGTTCAGAGAACTATCTGTGGTACTCGCATCCAACAAAATGTCTGAATTATTGCCGATTCAATCACTTTACCAAATGACAAAATTGTATACTGGTCCAGATTAAAAGCATTTGCAGACGACAAATGACATGTTACTCAAAAATTGAAATTTGATTTGTGAAGGGTAGAAAACATTATGGGAAAAGGAGAAAATGCTGATTACCAGCATTATCTCCTTTTCCTACAATGTTTTCAAAGGGCATTTTCTTCAGGGTCGCTAAAAGTCGGGATTGTGTGGTAAAGGATTAATAGTGTGTGGGCATGATGGTTCAACCATGCAAGCTATGTGAGAATCTTTGAGCGGGGATGGGTTGGGAAGGTAGAAATAGATAGTAGTACAGGGCGGAGGAGCAACTAGTTTTAAACATCTTTAGAGAAAATTTTTACAGCCATATCACAGCAATGACAAGTACATCGTTTTTACCCTTAACCAAGCAATTCCGGGTTTAAACAACCCTGGGAAATAAAACATTCCAAAACATTGTGGAAAAGGGAGAAAATGATGGTAAGCAGCATTTTCTCCCTTTTCCACAACATTTTTTGCTATTTCAAAGACAAATCCAATCATTTTAGTTACATTTAAATTGTTTTCTGCAAACAATTTCAATTTGGACCAATCTAAAAATTTTGTCATTTGGTAAAGGACACTTAACCCTTGTGGTGTACTGACCTTTTGCGGACATTGTGCAGTCTGATCTTAGATCTACACTGCCCAGTTAGAGATATTTTTTTCTCAAAAAAATTAAGTTTGAAATTGCATTATTCTGGTTTTATATGATCGGCTTGAAAGTTTCATTTAACTTATTTCACAGGATAAGGGTTAAGATAGTGAAAAGATTCATTCTGTTGTTAAACTAATCTCCCATAAGGAGCTCTAAGAAGAAAAGGTTATTATTTAGACTATTACCATTTTTTTGTCAGTATTTGATTTTGCTTACAGTCATACAAATGACAACTTTGCAGAATTAACTGTTCTATTGTCTCAACAGGTATAAATTTCTTCGGGCTGTCTTCAATGAGCAAGATGTTGCGCTTCTTACTCTCATTGGTACGTTGTAGATCTATTTACATGCTCTTTCAAAAATGATTAAATACATTATGGGCGGCCCTCAGGCCAAAGGGCAGTTTAATGCATCTCTTTGATGAATTATACAAGCAAGAATCCATAATATCAATTTTGTCTAACAACCCACTGAATCATTAGGTAGAAAAGTCCTTTGACATGCAGAAAATTGACCAGTAGCAAAATGTTTTGCCCCAGGTTAGCCTGCGCGGACTGACAGGCAAAACTCTTTGCAGATGCACCTGACCCCTTTTCATAAAGCATAGCATTCATAAAGCACAGATTCAATAATGCAAGTCCTAATGTTTCGGCCGATATCAACACTGTAGGCATGGTAAACACTGAGAATGCAAGACAAACTTCGATCCAAGAGTTACAAATATTTATAGTATCAAATATGAGGCTTTGGATACCATCCATGTAGTTAAATATATCGCAGAGACAAAATATCGCCCTCTGCACAAACAGTACAAATCGACAGCTTGGCATGTAGAAAGGAAAGTAGCATCCAAACTACACCCTTTTATGCCCATATTTGACCATCGAGATTGAGCTACATGGCTGACCAAACCAAAATTTGTATCAGCTTTGTACCTCGTGATGTTAATTGTGTCATTTCATTGGTCGGCTTTATCATACAACAGAAAAAGTACAGTGTCATTTGTTCGGTGTTTTGTTGTACAGCTGTTGTGAGTAAATGACTTTCGCTGTCAGAAATTTTGCAGTTGTCGTTGGCCTGATACCAAGCTCTCTCGAAGCTGAATCTGTGTACCGTGAAGGATCAAACATCCGTGTAGAACATGACATGAAAACTTATTATTAGGCTGAGAAAAGGCATTGAGAAGCACATCTGCTGCTAGAGGCCCTGAAAATAATTTCTTAAGTAGTTGAAATGAGTTGATTTGTCCTTCAAAGGGTAGACACATTGAGGGAAGATGAGAAAATATTGAGTACAAGTGCTTTCCCCTTTTTTCTTGATATTTTCAAAAGCCATCTTCCTTAGTGTCACAAAACACTGGATCGTTTGGTAAAGGCTTATAACCAATATTAAATGAATGCTGCTCCATGACATTTTAGCACCAATTCCATCATGCACTGCTGACACGAATGACTATTTACTTTCACAGATCCTATTGGTATGTGTGTCAAGAGTAAATGGCTTCTTACTGGAGGATAAATGTTTGTTGGGACCACCATGTGAGTGTGTTTATAACACCATCACCTGTAGTGGACGGAATCTCTCTGCAATTCCATCGTTCGGTACAGCTAAAGAACATTACAACTCTATCGCTGTCTCCTTCAATTTCAATCATCTAACAATCATTCCTGCAAGAGCGTTCACAAACCTCAATGCAACGGCAGCACGTACGATTGATATTAAACTAGCGTGGAACCAGATAATGAGTGTAGATCTAGCAGCTTTCGAAGGCATAGAAAGTATAATAACACAACTAGACTTAAGTGACAACATGTTGTCGACTGTTCCATCAGCAATCAGCAAACTTTCAGCTTTGAAAACGTTAAGTATCGATCGAAATCCATTGATTTCTCTGCCCAGCACAGTTTTATCAGCCATCGGAAATACACTTAGTAGTTTAAGTGTAAGTCTGAATTTGTTTCAAGTTTGGCCAAAACAGATAAATTCTTTGTCCAATCTACAGCAGCTGTCAGTGTCTGGGTATGGTTCTACCCACTTACCTCTGGACGCATTTTCCGGATTGAATGCCACCCTGCGTTCCCTAACGCTTCAAGAAACGATGTTAACTAACATCCCAAAAGCTGTATGTATTCTCCAGAATGCAAAAACCTTTACATTTTCATCCAATTACTTTATCAACCGCAGCGCTGATTACCCGTGCTCGGGAAATGGCTCTTTACCGCTGGCCATCACAACATTTACTTTATCTGACAACAACCTCGACCAGATACCTGATATCTTTACAAGTTTCCCAGCTGTTACAAGGCTTTCCTTCAGTGACAATCATATATCTACTATCTCAGATGACAGTAGTTTTGATGGAAACCAAGTTGTGGAGTTTGACTTGCAGAACAACAGCATAGTCGCCATACCACCAGCTCTGAACAGATTTAAAAAGTTAACTATTTTGCGGTTGGATGATAATTCTATACAATCAATTGGTGCTACAGATTTCAGCGGGATGACAGAACTCCGTCTTCTGTACCTGACAAACAATCCGATACAAGCGATTCATCCCAGTGCCTTCATGCACAACCAACAAATAACACTGTTAGATTTGTCCAACACGTGGCTTAACTCTATACCTGTTGCCATTACAAGTTTGTCCCATCTCAGCATCTTCCATATTAGCGGCGCTAGGATAGAATGTTCATGTACAAGTATGATGTCACTGAAATCATGGGATGTCACACGGATTCATTCTGGTATTGGACAATGTGAAAAATCAGGCGAAACTATCAAAGACTTTATAAAAATTGGCCTCAAAAAATGTTGAAACCGAACATTTGTTTTTCTAAATAAATGCTACAAAATGTAATGTTTGCACTTTAAATGTAATGCAATGTTTCTTTGAATGCCACTTTCCACAATACAGGCCCAAGTCTTCCCTTGGCGACACCTTGCTTGTAAATTAATCCCTCCTTGGTTTTATGATAGCTCAGCAGGACCTCAGCGGTGTGGCTCATAAAGATTCCCCCAACCCCACGCGACTAGCGTTGCCAGCTAGGATTAAACAATCAACTTTTAATTGCAAATCTAAGGCCTTAAATCCGTTCTCACATGATGTTTAGCCTCATCCGCATTTCAAGCAATGTTTGGGGAGAAACTAGACACTGCTCAAAATAATGATATTTCTTTTAGACAGGATATAATACATTGTTAGACAAGGACATTTTAAATAATGCTTGTTACCTCAGGGTCGTTAAAACTCAGCATTGTGTGGTAAAGGGTTAATCACCAAGTCACGGTTGACCATGTAACAGACGCAAATTGCAGATAAATTTTCAAAGTTTACAAATTACCAGAGTACAATGATGACCATGTATCGTGCTACTGGCTCCAAACGACAAAATATCAGACTTGTCTAAATTCAAAGCATTTGCAAGCAACAAAATTAAAGGAGGATCAAGTGATGAAATTCGACTTTGAAAGGGAAGAAAACATGGAAGGAAAGAGAGAAAATGCTTGTTACCACCCTTTTCTCCTTTTTTCCAGCAATGTTTTCAACAGCGTTTTTTTTCATAGTGACGTTAAAACTCGATTTTATTTGCCAACAGGTCGGAGACTAGTAATTCATCCTTGCTATGAACTGTGACAGTCTGTCAAAACTCTTTATGGATGTCTTTTTATAATCTTCTGGAAACCGTTTCAATGAAAAAAAGAAATGAGCCATGCTCTGTGAAAATGGGGCTTAATGCCTCTCCGTGATGCATTATACCAAGCAAGTAATCACATAATTATGGATTCATAATAGACACTTTTTTGACAACTAACTGAATTACGAGTTAGAATGGTTCTTTGACACATAAAAAAAAATGACCAAAAGCGAAAAGTTTTGGCCCAAGGTCAGTCTGCACGGACTGCGCAGACTGACCTTGGTCGATACTTTTAGCACTTGCATTGAGCTCCTTTTTCATAGAGCATGGCTGTAATAGTATAAAAAAGCATAGTAAAACAGACAGTTCAACAGAGATGCAAGATCTCTCACGGGATCACCATCTCATATTTTTTTCAACGGCCTGTCAAGTTTAGTCCTGTAGTCCCAAATATAACAATGACAATACATGAGGTGGCCAAAACTTTTGACTTTTACTGATGACCCGACTATTTCAGGGCAAAGACAGACATCTTGGAACGGCCGACTTCGGATTTCATTAAATCTGTATTAACGGCCTACTCGAGTTTATGCCTTGCCTTACCGACAAGATTTACACTACGACGTCAACTCAGTGACTGACGATTGCTACAGACTAATAGGAAGGTTTATTTCTCATTCCTTAATGGTAATTCTTTTAGCCGACCGACTGACATTTTTAGACTTATTTCCCTAACGGACTGCAATGAGAGAGAGAAAGAAGAGAAGAGTGGTAAGGAGAGGAATAGAAAGAAAGGGTTGAGAGAGAGGAGAGTGGTAAGGAGAGAGAACAGAAACAGAGGGTTGAGAGAGAGGAGAGTGGTAAGGAGAGAGAAGTTGAGAGAGAGAGAGAGTATTGGTGAGAAAAGGAGAGTGGTAAGGAGAGAAAATAGAAAGAGGGGTTTGAGATATGGCGGAAAGAGACGGACCAGACGAGGAGAGGATTGGAAGAAAAATGTGGGAGAGAAGTGAAGGAGATGACAGAAAGCGGAGATAGAGAAAAAGAAAGTTAAGGGAAGAGGGAAAGTCTTTTTAACAGTGTTTTCTTTCCCTATCTTGAACAGAATTCTGGTTTGCAGATGGATTTTTCTTCAAGCAAGTACTTCTGATTAAACCACAGATTGTCATATATATCATAAAAATCAAACAGAGCAGCAGTACAGTTGCGCCATTTTGTTTAATTCTTTTAGCAAACTGCCTCTTTTATTTGTACGAGGTCTACATCATTTGCTACACTTCAAAATCCAGGTTTTTCCATAATGAAACCATTTGCAAACGACAAATTAAATGTGACTCAAAGAATGGGACTTGTTTTGGAAGCAAACTTGTGCAAAAAAGCGTACATGCTGATTATCAAACTCTTCAATTCCAAAATCATATTCTTTTTCGGGGGAGATGTTGTTTTGAAACCTCCATGGCATAATTTTGATATCTCCCCAACCGGATTTACAGTTCTCCTTTTTATTTTTAGCTCCTTTGGCCAAAGGGCAGCAAGCTTGTGTCATAGCCCTGTATCTGTCACACACATATGTATTGTGCTTAAATCTGTACCAAAGACAAGATTTTGGACAAGTCCAAATTAGAAGCATTTTGCAGACAACAAATGAGGTACGACTCGTTTGAATTCATCTTTGATAAGGCAGAAAACATGATGGGGAAAGGAGAAAATGCTGGTGACCACCGTTTTCTACTTTTCCCACAATTTTTTCAAGACTTCTTACTCAGGGTCGTTAAAAGTTAGGACTGTGTGGTAAAGGGTTAATTATCTCTTTATCAGATGGCAAAATTTTAGACCTGTCCAAATTAGAAAGCAGAAAATCCTCTACTACACAATCACTAGTTCTATTGACGCTGTAGGAGAAAGCACCTGAAAACATTTTGGGACAAGGAGAAAATGCTGGTAACCAGCATTTTCTCCTTTTCCCACAATGTTTTCTACCCTATCAGAGTTTAAGTATGTACCAATTTTTAATTTCTCTTTTTCCCACAATGTCTTCAAGTCTTTTTCTTTAGTGATCATTAAAACCCTGGATTGTGTGGTACAGGACTTACCCTTGACCGAACAACAAATATTAGACTCTTCAAAGTTGAAAGCATCTGCAGATGATGAACTCTTTACCAAACAAAAGAATTTTGGACTTGACCAATGCAGACGACAAATCAAAGGTGGCTTAAATAATGGAATTGGTCTCCTATAGGATGGAAAACATGATGGTAAAAAAAAAAGGGAAAATACTGTTAACCAGCATTTTCTCCTTTTCCCACAATGTTTTCATTTTTTTTTGTACTCAGGGTCTTCAAAACTCAAGATTGTCTGGGAAATTGGTAATCTGAAATTAGTAAAAATAAACTCAAGTTTTCTGAAAGGATACTGAAACATTGTGGAAAAATGACAAAATGCTGTTTACCAGCATTCTCTCCTTTGCCTACAATGTTTTCAAAAGCCTTCTTCCTCAGGGACTAGTACTGTAAAAGTTAGGATTGTGTGGTAAAGTTTTAACCCTTTACCACACAACAAAATTTTAGACTGGTCCAAATTCAAAACATCTACAGATGACAAAATAAATGTGAATGAAAAATTGAAAGTTGTTTTGGAAAGGATAGAAAACATTGTGGGAAAAGAAGAAAATGCTGGTTACCAGGATTTTCTCTTTTTCACACATTGTTTTCAAAAGGCTTCTTTCAGAGCGTCGTTAAAAGTCGGGATTGTGTGGTAAAGGGTTAAACCAATTTAACTCTTTACCTGATTTTGTTTGTATTAGAGTCTAACGCCACTTTAACCCTTTACCAGACGACAAAATTTTAGCCTTGTTCAAATTGAAAGCATTTGCAGACAACAATTTCAGTGTGGCTCAAATGGTGCATTTTTTCTTTGATAGAGTAGAAAATATTGTGGGAAAAGGAGACAATGCTGGTTACCAGCATTTTCTCCTTTTCCCACAATGTTTTCAAAAGGCTTCTTTCCCAGGGGCGTTAAAAGGCGGCATTGTACGGTAAAGGGTTAACAGTTAGGTTATATCATGGCAGTCAGTTAACCTACACATGTCTTTCCTAGGTTTCTCACACCAGTACTGACACAATTTTCTTTCCAATTCACTGACTTTTCTCACATGTATCAGTCTTTAACTGAAACCAAAATTTTAGACGTTGTAATTTCTAAGGCTGTTGAAGACAACAACGCAAACGTTGCTCAAATAGGACTTTTTTTATGGAGAGGGTAGAAAGTATTACCTGAATAGTTAAAAAGCATATTTTCTCAGGATTGTTGAAGTTGGGATTGTTTGGTCAAGAATTGAACAGCTCAAATTATCCCCTAGGGGTCCTGCATGGCTCAGTGTAGGACTCGCAACCTGGAGGCCTCGGGTTCAAGACTCACTGGAGTTTCCTTGGGAGTGTCCTTGGACAAGACACTTCAGAGACCTAGCCTAGTACTGGTGAAACCCAGGACATAAATGAATAAGCAAGTTTTCACTGTGATACAACTGAAATAATGTTGAAAGCAGCTTCCAAATTATCTCCCTTTTTCATATAATAGAATCAGTAGAGTTTGCTTCCTTTGTTCACTTCAAAATCATTTTGGTTGTTTGTATTAAGTGCCATTTTAACAGCTTAGGTCATGTGACAGCAGTCAGTGCACCTGTTCATGGGTTTCTGGCCTTCTCATACCACTGCTGACGCAACTTCCTTTCAAAGGCACCGACTACTTTTCTTGCATGCAGCAGATAAAGGCAAAAATTACTAGAAAAGTTTGCCCCAATATGGCATCGAACCTGTAACCATCTGGTCACGAGTCGAATATGCAAACCACTGAGCTACCCAGCTGAGCAAATCATTTTGTAGAGCTATGACATTACATAGATTTCTGTTATGATTTCCATCAAACATGCCACAGACTCTTCGACGATGATAAATGAAATATGGCCGAAATGATGTGATTTTGTCCGAGAGAATACAAAACAATGTACAAAGGGAGATAATGCTGATTGGTAGCATTTTATTTCTCCTTTTCCCACAATGTTTTAACCTTTAACAATGTATGTAGAATTTAACCCTTTACCAAATAATTGTGTGTTTTAACCAACCCAAGGAATTAGGCCTTTGAAAACATTGTTGGAAAAGGAGACAATGCTGGTAATAAGCTTTTTAACCCTTTTCCCCCACAATGTTATCCATACTTACATTGTCAAATTTGGTAATTCTAGCTGTATTTTAGCTGTATTTATTTTGTTTTCCATTAAGTGGTTTCAATTTGGACCAGTCTAAAATTTGGTTCTTTGGTGAGGAGCTAAACCACCCCGAGTAAAAAGCCTTTTGAAAACATTGTGGAAAAAGGAGAAAAAGCTCATAACCAGCATTTTCTTCCTTTTCCCTCAATGTTTTCCATCTTATCAGAGAACTTAAATTTGTTATCTGCATGCAGATGTTTCAGTTTGAGAGAGTCTAAAATTTGTCACATGGGAAAGGGATAAAAGTTATGTGTGTCTGTGGTAAAAGACTTTCTTCTTTAATGGACAAAATTTTTGTTCCTTTTCCCACCATGTTTTCCCACTTATCTTTTCTCTGGGCCGTTAAAACAAGGTTTTTTGTGTGCTTTAGGCCTTTTCCAAACAATCCAGACTTTAACGACTCCAAGAAACAAGCTTTTGAAAACATTTTGGGCAATGGAGAAAATGCTGGCAACCAGCATTTACTCTTTTGCCCACTATGTTTTCTGTGATTATAAACATCAAGTCCAAAGTGAAAGCATTTGGAAACAGAACATATGGCTCATGGTAAAAGAAGAAATGGTGGTTGTCACAAATTGTGGGAAAATACATTTCAAGGCATTTTGTCTAGTCTGTGACTCTTCAACTTACCTGATACTAAAAAGACAAAGTCTAAGTTCAAGCAATGTTTATTCATATTATTGCAAATCAAGGGGTGAATACAAATCTACTCCATCTGCATTTCGAACAATTTTACAGGAGAGGGAAAAACGCTTCTCATTTCTGTGAAAAGAATAGTTAGATCATCTTGTTTAGATATGTTGTGTTGAGTTGAGAGCATGAATTCAGCACAACATAATTAAACATGACTATCTAACAACGCTTTTCACGGAATTGAGTTTTTTCCCCCTCTCCTGTAATATTTTCCAAAATGCAGATGGAATAGTGTCGCATTCTCCCCTCGAAATACTATAACAAGAGGTTGTTTGCCATCATTACCTGCAAAAGAGATAATTAATGCCCAGCCCTTGCCACGAGGAGGCCACCTCTGTAAGGGCCAAATTTTGGGTTTTCAAATGTCCATTACAAATTTTCCTTGTACAAATTGTCATAAAACCCAAATAAATGATCAGATACCCGATACTTATTGAAATATCAACAACAGCATTATAAACTAACTTAACTGATATATGTTTACAATTAATATTTGGTATCAATGACCTTGTGATGGAAAAATAAGGTACATAATGTCATGAAAATTTTATGTAAACAAAAAGACAGCAGTATAGTCATCTAAATCAATAACAATATATACCAGATTCAGTTTACTGCTAAAATTGAGAGAGTGGGTACAAATCCCATCCCTGACCACAATACAATTCTCACCAAGACCATCCTGTAAACAGATGTATAATCAGTACATACATCGTTTCTACATAAATTGTAATGGAACACACACAGTAAAACTGTGTGTTAAGAGTTAACACACATCTAGTAAAACATCTTGTGAATAATCACTTATAGCTATGAAAAACATCTTGTAGATAATCACTACAGGGACAGAACTGTCCATAACTAATTTAAAAAAAAAAACAACTGGAAACTGCATGTAGTGTACAATCTTTACAAACTCAGTTGTAAATGAATTTCAACAGAATAGTAAAGAGTACATTACAAAACAGAAACAAAACCATTTATTTAATAACCACCATTAAGTAAGGTATATTATCCATGTTGAAAAAAAATATTAAAAAAAAAAAACAATATTGGTACCACTGATCTTGTAATTAAAAAAAAATAATATATATATGTCATAAAAACTCTATGTTAACAAAAGCAATAACAGTCATCTAAACCAATAACATTAAACAGATTTTAATTTATGGCTAAAATTTGCAGAGTGGGTACAATTCCCATCCCTGAACACAATACAATTTCTCACCAAAACATTTTTGTAGACTTCCCAACTTCTACAAACATGTACATATAAGGTATTTAGAAGAATTGCCCTCCTTCCTCCCCTTCAGCCAACCATCATCACCTTCAAATCTGAGCTCCTGATTTTAGTGTACACTAAGATCATCCTGTAAACAGATGTATAATCAGTATATACATGTTTCTAAATAAAATGTAATGGAACACATGCAGAAACTATGTGGTAGTTAAACATCTAGTGAATACCTGTAATCACTTATAGCTATGACAAACATCTTGCAGAAAAGCACTGCAGGAATAGAACTGTCCATAACTAACTAAATAAAAACAACCGTAACTGTATGTAATGTACAATCTTTACAAACTCAGTTGTAAATAAATTTCAACAGTACAGTAAAGAGTACATTTTCAACAAAAACAAAACTGTTTGATTAATAAGCACCTTACTTATGTGAGTGAAGTAAGGTAAACCTTCCATAATTAAAAAAAAAAAAATGTATTTTATGAATAACAATATCAGTACCAATGATCTTGTGAAAAAAAAAAAACTTAACATTATAAAAATTCTGCTGCAAATTTGTTTCTGGAGGTAATAATTTAACCCTTCACCAAATGACAATTTTACAGCTGTCCAAATTGAAAGCACTGGCAGACAACAAATTTAATGTGACTCAAAATCTGAAAAATTTCTCTATGGAAGTGTAGAAAACATTGTGGGAAAAGTAGAAAATACTGGTTACCAGCATTTTCTTATTTTACCACAATGTTTTCAAAAGCCTACTTCCTTAGGGTCATTAAAACTCTAAATTGTGTGGGCAAAGGTTAACGCATTACCAGACGATCCCATGTTTTAACAACCTTGAGGAAGAAAGCTATAGAAAACACTGTGGAAAAAGAAGAAAATGCTAGTAACCAGCATCTCCTTTTTCCTCATTGTTTTCTACCCATTTAACAAAACCCATTACTTGTGCCATATTTGTCGCCTGCAAAAGCTTTCAATTTGGAATGTATAAATATTTTTTTTTACAATGGTGTACTATGGTGCATCAACAGCTCTGGTCATTTAGCACATATGAAAGGTAATGTATCAAAATGAAAGAACAAAATGATAATTTGAAAGTTAAAATGACTTAATAAACAAGAACTTACAAATAGTTGTCGTCTGGTAAAGAGTCACTAGTACTTACCATCTTGGCTGTTCAATATTGCAGTTACAACAAGATACAAGATACAAAATTTTATTTTAAGTCGGTTTCAGAGTATTTAACAAAATAACATTAGCGATGTATCGCTATTTACCGACATAATTAGACATACATACATAAGACAAACATAGACGTACAATGTTAAAAACAATAAAAACAGAAACATGCAATTACATTAAAAAAAAAAAAAAAAAATGCAATGACAAATAAACGAAGCACATTTTAAAACAGACGCGAAAAGCAAGCACTTTAAAAATAACATGCTATAAGCTTTGTAATACGGTAATTTGAAAAGACTACAGCTTAAAAAAAAGAACTTTATGAAAAAAAAAAAAAACGACTTTATAAAAAAAACAAAATGGACTTTATAGCAACACGGTGAAAGACATTTTATGTACTTTCATTTGAAAGCAAGGAACCCTCAATTTTTGTAATCTCATGGATTATTGCACTTTGTTGGGCTGTATAAATGTGCTTGTGCAGGGAATCCATCAAGAGTTTTGAGCTCTGAAGGGCTCCCTAGACAAGCACATTGTTAACTAGATATGGTAGAGTTATCAGACTAAAAAGTAATTACATCATAAAGTTGGCTGCAGAAAAATGCCTTAGCTCATAACAAAACAAAAAGCAATGTAAGCATGCAGGCATAAGCAGACAAAGAGGAAACACAAGAAAAAAACACAAAAAATTAACTCTCCACCAGTGAAATATGAAAAAAAAAAAAAAGCATTGTGGGAAAAGAGAAAAAGTTTATTGTAGACAGTTTCTCCTCCGCCACAAAGCCCTCAAGCTAAAAGCCTCAGGATTATGTAGACCAGTATTCACCGATAGAGAGTAAAAGAAGCAGTAAACATTCAAATAGAAGCATTGAACAAAAATTTTAACTAGTTTGAACAACAAGAACATCTACAACTCTCGCCGTCCCACGCCCCAATCAGGCCCTGGAACTGGCTCAGACCTGTTACTTCACGATAGTGTTGTGGGAGCGAGTTCCACAGCCTGGGAGCAGCGGAGCGGAAAGAGTTGAGACCGTAACCCGTGGTTCTTACCTGTGGTACATCAGCTCTATTTGTATACCTAAAAGAATAGGAAGACTCTTTTATTTTAATTAAATCATGTAGGTTGGATGGAGTTTGTTTGTGTATAATTTCAAAAGTTTCTAAAGCCATGCTTCTAAGTCTTCTAACTTTAAGAGTTGGTAATTTGGATTTTAATAATAAGGTTTCATAACTTGAAGAATAATCATCATAGATAAATCTCAGAGCTCTTTTTTGAATATTTTCAATCTTTCTAGTGTTTGTTTCACCACAAAAATGCCATGTTAGAGGACAAAAATTGAAGTTTGACATAATAAAAGAATGATAAATATTTAGTTTGCCTAGTTTACAGAGATATTTTCCTATACGTTTCAGAACATTTAGTTGTCTGGATGCTTTTTTGCAAATAATGGAAACATGTGATTTAAAATTCAGTTGAAAATCAATAGTGACTCCTAAAAGTTTGACCTCCTCTTCACACTTAATATTGGCACCTGGTAAAGAAAAAGAAAATTCATGCTTTTTAGATTTTTGACCCATAGCAATAGCTTGAAATTTTTCAGGGTTGGCTTGCATTTGGTTATCTGTGAACCATTTTATAAGGACAAGACTTTCATTTTCTAAAACAGATTTAACTTCATTTGGATCATCACTTGCATAAGAGATGGTGTTATCATCAGCATAGTTATAAAGATTCCTTTTTTCAATAAAATAAAAGATGTTGTTTATAAAGATGTTGAAGAGAACAGGTCCTAATATAGATCCCTGGGGCACTCCCTTATAAATAGATTCAAAATCACTCTTAAAATGACCAAGTTTAACACATTGTTTTCTATTTGTTAAATAAGATGAGATTAAGTTAAGTGATGATTCTGTAAGTCCATAATGTTTTAGTTTTGCTATAAGTAAGTCATGTGGTAGACAATCAAAAGCTTTTGATAAATCCATAAGAACAGCCGCCAGATAGTAATTTTTATCCAGAGCCTGTTTCCAATCTTCGACAACACGTAAGAGTGTTGTTTGGCAGCCATATCCTGATCTAAAAGCTGATAGAAAGGGATTAAAGTGTAAACTGAAATAGGCTGACAATTGGGAGTTAATTGCTCTTTCAAAAATTTTTGACATGACAGATAAGATACTTACTGAACGATAGTTAGTTTTGTCTAGTGTACTGTTTTTCTTATGGAGAGGAGTAACTTGGGCAATTTTAAGATTATCAGGAAATGTTGCAGTCTGAAATGACAGGTTTATCATGGAAGTTAAATAATATGTGATTGTGTTTTTAGATATTTTAACAATTTTAGGGGGTATTCCATCCATACCAGTGGCCTTTTTGGGATTGAGTTTATCTATTTCCTTACTTACATCAGAAAATTCGACTGAATGGAAATTAAAATCAGGGCAATCTGCTTTTATATAATTAATGGCATTAATACTTGGGTGGTTTTCCAAAGATTGAAATGAGCTTTCTCTGATATTTTTGGCTACATTTACAAAGAAGTTATTAAATATGTTACAGATATCTTTTTGGTCAGTTTTGATAGACTCATTTTCATGTAAAATTGTATCTTTAGTAATTTTGTTTCCCTTGTTGGTTAAAAAGGGTTTGACTGTTGACCAGAAGGTTTCAGATTTACAACCGCCTGTACAGCGATCAATAAAGTATTTGTTCAGTGATCTTCTTCTAAGACTAGTGACTAAGTTTCTTTGTCTACGAAAGTTTTCCCAAGTTTTAGGAGTTTTATTTCTTTTATATTTGTTGAATAGCATTCTTTTTTTGTATATTTCATATTTTAGTGCTTTATTCATAAAAGGAGCTGGCTGTTTTACTAATTTTCTTTGTTTAAGGGGGGCATGTTTATTGACTGTTTCAGTCAGAATA
The DNA here is from genome assembly GCA_945859785.2 of Tridacna gigas. Taxonomy (NCBI): domain Eukaryota; kingdom Metazoa; phylum Mollusca; class Bivalvia; order Cardiida; family Cardiidae; genus Tridacna; species Tridacna gigas. The sequence continues at coordinate 28,479,193 of OX244041.2, forward strand.
TTGCTGAATTCATTATATAACTTATTTACATCATTTTGAGACATGTCCAGGTTCTACAGGTTTGAATACAATTCTTCATTGTAAGTTTCAGGGTTAAAATTTTTATAACTTCTATAAGTACAATATTTTGTTTGTTTCTTGTTTAACTTGAAAACCTACTAAGTTATGGCAATCACTCAGGCCACAATCAAAATTGCATGTATTTCCTAAAATATGAGTATTATCAGTTAAGATAACATCTATAAGTGATGGGGCATTATTTACAGTGAAACATGTTGGTTCTGAAATAAGATTATCAAGAGCAAAAATATCACAGCAGTTTCTAAGTGTTTGGCTTTTGTCAGTACAGAGCATATCATAATTTAAATCTCCAATTACCACAATGTTTTCAAATTTACTGAGACTTTTGTCTATTTTGAGATCAAAATCTACCTAAAAAGAAGTGTTTGTTATGGAGGGAGGCTTATAAGATCCAAGGATCAGTGGTTTTGATTTATCCAAATTTACCTGTATTGCAATAGATTCAATTTCTTCAAATTCATATTCTTGTTTTCTTTCTCCAGCTATATCCGATCTGAGATATGCTAATATTCCCCCTCCATTTATAGATCTGTCTGCCCTCCACATGTGGTAGTTATTTACTGAAAATTGAGAATCAGGAAATGAATTATCTATTTTTGTTTCAGCAATGAAAATAAGATCAAGAGTATTAGACATCAACAAATCTTGTATACAGTAAAATTTGTTTCTAACACTATTGATATTAATATAGCCCACAGTAAAGTATCTTGGATTTTGTTGCTTTAATGCTGTTAAGGGTTCATAATTGTCAATATCACAATTGTCTCTAACTGAGATGACTGATTGGTCCACTGGTCTTCTAGAGAAGGTTGGACGGTTGAAAAGAATGTAGGGAAAAAAGCTTTGGTACTTTAATTATAGCGAAAATTAAGCTAGAATAGAACTGAAAAAATCTCTTTTTCTCTGTGTGGTCTCGACGCACAGGTAACAGGTATGTATTCGACGCCATTTTCTGGTTTGTTTGTCGGGCATAACGACCAAATTCCCGCGTTACCAAGGTGGGCGTGCCAAACTCGCGTTTGCAGAAAGGTCAATTTTATTCGATTAGTTGTATTCCGTTTTCTGCCAGCCAGACTCCTTTGTAAGAAAGAACCGAGTGCGCACACGTCAACAACATGGTGTAATATAGGAAACCCAATGTGTGTAACAAGAATAACATTTCTCAGCGAGACTTAGAACAACATGGATTGAACTTTTGCTGTTGTGAAAGGGAAATGGCCACGAATTCAGGTATATAAATTTATCATCGTTTCCTCGTCAGTTGATCCGTCACAACACAGCATGGTGCCAAGAGAAATGGTTCCCATGAATCGGCGTTTGGTCCTTTGGACAGTTAATCTAGACCCTGAGACCATGGTCAACTTCCATTCTAACCTGTACAGGAAAGGCTGTGACTATGGAAAACAACCAATCAAATCGATGAATGTGGTTTACAGAGTACATCGGAACTGGGGGTGACGTCACCCCTTCTACATACCCCTAAGGACTGCAGCAGCACGCTGTATTTCAGAATATTTGCCTTTATATACAAGGAATTACAATGTCTGCCCTGGATTGTCGTAAGGCAAATGCCAAAGAAGGAAGGCCCACCGGCGGCCACCATATTTGTTGATAATGATGTGGGTTTTACCCAGTTGATTGATATTAACGAAAGAAATGTGATTATTCTCCACTACAAGAGAGTATCGTTATGTTTTGACAAATTCGATTGGCTGTCGGGTGTAATTCGCAATCTTATGAATATTCATAGAAACGACGGTTTTGCAATTGAATGTCCCAGGGGTGATGAATGGTAATACTTCACACCTGGGTTAACGATGGTGTCTTTCTTAGAGGGTTGTTAAAACTCAGGTTTGTGTGGTAAGGGTTATCCAAGTAACTACTAAAGCTAGCTTTGTAGTAGGCTGTATAAACACCAACTTATACTACATCTAGCCACAAAGAAAGGGCCAAATTTTTATTGAAAAAGTTATACAGCAGGTAACTACTATCCAGAAAGGTTAAACTCTTGTGAATTATCCTTTTCAGCAGATAGAGAAAACTGGACAGATTTGATACAAGATTACAGGAATATAAACAAAATTGACTAAATTAGGACATTAACAGTGACAGATCATACTGAAACAAGATGTCACCTCATTAAACCCTTTACCACACCGTAGTCATGTTTTGACGACCCTGATGAAGAAGACTTGAAAATATTGTAGGAAAATGAGAAAATACTGGTAACCAGCATTTTCTCCTTTTCTAACAGTTTGTACCATTTTAAAGAAAACTTTTACTGTGTTAGCAAAATTTGATTTGTCATCTTTTAATGCTATTGATTTTGTCGCATCTGAAATTTTGTCATCTGGTAAAGAGTTAATCTCTTTAGCCCTTTACCACATAATTCCACATTTTTTTTTCCCGATGATCTTGACAAAGACGGCTTTTGGAAACGTTGTGGGAAAGGGAAAAAATGCTAGTAACCAGCATTTTTGCCATTTCCCACAATGTTTTCTACCCTTCCAAAGGCAAATTTCAGTTTCTGAACCACATTAAAATTGACTTCTGCAAATGTTTGCCGTTTGAACCAGTCTAAAATTTCATCATTTGGTAAAGGTTCAAAAGAGATAAAAAAGAAAATGAAGTTAGTCCAGCAAAAAAGTTGCCAATATGTTTATAGTCCCTCACTTAGATGGGTCCAAAGTGATTCTGCATACCTCTATAGAGTAGGTATTGGACATGTGACCCAGAGGTCATAGGAATGTTTGTGGTCAAAGCACAACAGAGCCCCAGCTTAGTCCTGGTGCAACCGCCATTCAGTAAATGTATTTTCTATTCTCAATATTGATATTTCATTTTTAGCTCACCTTAGCACAACATGCTAAAGGTGAGCTATTGTGATCGCCCTATGTCAGGCGTCCGTCGTCTGGCGTCTGTCGTCCGGCGTCCGTCAACAATTTCTTTAAACATCTTCTCCTAAACCACTGGATCAATCTTGATGAAACTTGGCAGGGATGTTCCTTGGGTGAAGCTCTACCAAAATTGTTCAAAAAATTGAATTCCACCCACAACTCTGGTTGCCAAGGCAAAAAAAAGGGAAAAAAAGCAAAATCTTTGAAAATCTTCTTCTCTGAAACTAGAAGGCACAGAGCTTTGATATTTGGTATGTAGCATCTCCTAGTGGACCTCTACCAAGTTTGTTCATTTGATGTCCCTGGGGTCAAAACTGGCCCTGCCCCGGGGGTCACAAGTTTGAGCATAGTCATAAAGAAGGAAAACTTTAAAAATCTTCTCTAAAACTTGAAGGCATAGAGCTTTGATATTTGGCATGTAGCATCTCCTAGTGGACCTCTACCAAGTTTGTTCATATGATGCCCCTGGGGTCAAAACTGGCCCCGCCCTGGGGGTCACAAGTTCGAACATAGGAACAAAGAGGGGAAACTTTAAAAATCATCTTCTCTGAAACTGGAAGGCGTAGAGCTTTGATATTTGGTATGTAGCATTGCCTAGTGGACCTCTACCAAATTTGTTCATATGATGCCCCTGGGGTCAAAACTGGCCCCGCCCCGAGGGTCACAAGTTCAAACATAGTAACAAAGAAGGACAACTTTAAAAATCTTCTTCTCTGAAACTTAAAGGCATAGAGCTTTGATATTTGGCATGTAGCATCTCCTAGTGAACCTCTACCAAGTTTGTTCATATGATGTCCCTGGGGTCAAAACTGGCCCCGTCCCGGGGGTCACAATTTCCAACATAGGAACAAAGAAGGAAAACTTTAAAAATCTTCTTCTCTAAAATTAGAAGGCATAGAGCTTTGATATTTGGCATGAAGCATCTCCTAGTGGACCTCTACCAAATTTGTTCATATGATGCCCATGGGGTCAAAACTGGCCCTGCTCCGGGGGTCACAAGTTCGAACATAGGAACAAAGAGGGGAAACTTTTAAAATCATCTTCTCTGAAACTGGAAGGCGTAGAGCATTGATATTTGGTATGTAGCATTGCCTAGTGGACCTCTACCAAGTTTGTTCATATGATGCCCCTTGGGTAAAAACTGGCCCTGCCCCGGGGGTCACAAAGGTTAGCATAGTAACAAAGAAGGAAAACTTTAAAAATCTTCTTCTCTGAAACTTGAAGGCGTAGAGCTTTGATATTTGGCATGTAGCATCTCCTAGTGGACCTCTACCAAGTTGTTCATATGATGCCCCTGGGGTCAAAACTGGCCCCTCCCCGGGGTCACAATTTCCAACATAGGAACAAAGAAGGAAAACTTTAAAAATCATCTTCTCGAAAACTAGAAGGCATAGAGCTTTGATATTTGGCATGAAGCATCTCCTAGTGGACCTCTACCAAATTTGTTCATATGATGCCCCTTGGGGTCAAAACTGGCCCTGCCCCGGGGGTCACAAGTTCAAACATAGGAACAAAGAGGGGAAACTTTAAAAATCATCTTCTCTGAAACTAGAAGGCGTAGAGCTTTGATATTTGGTATGTAGCTTCGCCTAGTGGACCTCTACTAAGTTTGTGCATATGATGCCCCTGGGGTCAAAACTGGCCCTGCCCCGGGGGGTCACAATTTCCAACTTAGGAACAAAGAAGGAAAACTTTAAAAATCTTCATCTCTGAAACAGGAAGGCATGGAGCTTTGATATTTGGTATGTAGCATCTTCTAGTGGATCTCTACTAAGTTTGTGCATATGATGCCCTTGGGGCAAAAGTTAGCCCCGCCCCGGGGGTCACAAGTTCAAACATAGGAACAAAGAAGGAAAACTTTAATTTTTTTTTTTCTCTTAAATGGGAAGGCATAGAGCTTTGATATTTGGTATGTAGCATCGCCTAGTAGGCCTCTACTAAGTTTGTTCATATGATGCCCTTGGGGTCAAAATTGGCCTTGCCCCGGGGGTCCCAAGTTCAAACATAGGAACAAAGAAGGAAAACTTTAATTTTTTTTTTCTCTTAAATGGGAAGGCATAGAGCTTTGATATTTGGTATGTAGCATCTCCTAGTGGACTTCTACCAAGTTTGTTCCAAGGATGCTGCTTGGGTCAAAACTGGCCCAGCCCCTGGGGTCACAAGTTCGAACATAGGAACAAAGAAGGAAAACTTTAAAATTCTTCTTTTCTGAAACTGAAAGGTGTGGAGCTTTGATATTTGGTATGTTGCATCTCAGAGTGGACCTCTACCAAGTTTGTTCATATGATGCCCCTGGGTCAAAACTGGCCCCGCCCCGGGAGTCACAAGTTCGAAGATAGGAACAAAGAAGGAAAACTTTAAATTTCTTTTTCTCTTAAACGGGAAGGTGTAGAGCTTTGATATTTGGTATGTAGCATTTCCTAGTGGACCTCTACTAAGTTTGTTCATATGATGCCCCTGAGTCAAAACTGGCCCAGCCCCGGAGGTCACAAGTTCAAACATAGGAACAAAGAAGGAAAACTTTAAAATTCTTCTTTAAAACTGGAAGGCGTAGAGCTTTGATATTTGATATGTAGTGATTCTCTTCTAAGTTTGTATGCCCATCTAAGCACAACAAGTTCATTGAGTTCAAAATTGGGTCATCTTGGGTCATAAACTAGGTCACTAGGTCAAATTAAAGAAATACCTTGTTGGCACTCTCGAGGCCACATTATTTTCTCAATTGCCTTGAAAATTAGTTAGAAAGTTTGTCTTTATAAAGTCTCACATAAGAATAATTTGGGTCAGCTTGGGTCATAAACTAGTTCACTGGGTCAAATTACAGAAATACCTTGTTTGCACTCTGGAGGCCACATTTATTGCTCAAATGACCTGAAATTTGGCCAGAATGTTTGTCTTGGTGAAATACCAGATGAGTTTGGATTTGGGTCACCTGGAACCATAAACTAGGTCACTAGGTCAAAATAAAGAAATACCTTGTGGGCACTCTAGAGGCCACATTATTTGCTTAATTGCCTTGAAAATTGGTCAGAATATTTGTCTTTGTAAAATCTCACATGAGTCTGAATTTGGGTCAACTGGGGTCATAAACTAGTTCACTTGGTCAAATTAAAGAAATAGCTAGTGGGCACTCTAGAGGCCACATTTATTATTCATTTGATTTGAAAATTGGTTAAAATGTTTCTTTTGATATAGTCAAAGACCAGTTCAAATTAGGGTCACCTGGGGTCATAATCTAGGTCACTAGGTCAAATTAAAGAAATATCTTTAGGGCACACGAGGCCACATTTTTTGCTCAATTGACTCGAAAATTGGTCAGAATGTTTGTCTTCATGAAATATGAGTTTGAAATTGGGTCACCTGCGGCCAAAAACTAGGTCACATGGTCAAATAAAAGAAAAACCTTTAAGGCACTCTACTAAGGTGAGCAACCCAGGGCCATCATGGCCCTCTTGTTTGATTTATTCTTTGATATGCCATGGTGCGTAATGATGTACTGGTACTATCATTACAAGAATGGTTTATCAGATCAGTTTTTGATAGGGTTTACCTGTTGTCAATGTTTCCACACCACAACTACATGTTGGTTGTTGGTTATTTCCGTTTATTTATCGTCGCTACCGGTTGCCCATCTGAGCGACGCCCCCAGAAGACGGTTAGTTGTTACGGGGGATAGTGCAAGGATACAGGTCGAAACTACTGAGAGCTTCGCCTGGTTCTTTAACGTGCTCGGCGTATAGCACCGTCACACGGGACCTCGGTTTAATGTCTCATTCGAAAGACTATTAATAAATTTTAGTTGGCCAGCCGGGGATACGAACCCACAATCTGTAGGACATTGTGTTCACGAGTCCTACGCTCTACCTACTGAGCTATATCGGCTGGTACAACAACATGTACAAACAGAATACTAATATATACTCACGCTGGTACCCGAGCTTATGCCTAATGAGGAGCTTTTTGGTTAGTCTTGATGTCCATTGGGTGATGAGTGTCATCCTTTGTAAACCCAAACTTTTTAACTTCTGCTAAACCTCAGTGCTGATTTCAGTCAAACTTCATAAAAATGAGCCTTTCATAGTTTTCTTTTAAAGGTGTTGAAATGGCTATGGTCTATTTTGTCAGGTAGTCAAAGATGCTGAAAATGTAAAAAAAAAAACAAAAGGGAATGAACATTTAAAAAATCTCAGAAAATGTTGGGCCAGTCATTCCCTACTTTCATAGGCAAAGCTGTGTAGTAATCAACAATCCAGATGAAACTCACTGTGATATGATTCATTCCAGTTTTACCACTGAATATGTTTCTTGATGATGTTTATGTATGAACGCTGTTAGTGGCTTTGTAAGAATGTTTGGCTTGGCACATTACTGGTTAAAAAAGAAAAAATCCTTCAGAAAGGCATGAATAGGTGATCTGGTTGTAGCATAATAAGTGAAATAATGTTGAAAATTTTGTTAGACATAAAATAAACAACCAAATCCTTTTAAAGGGGTCATAATTGAGAGACTTTTGTATTTTGAATATTGGGTGCTGACTATCAGGTTAGCTTTTTTATTCAAAGCAATCAGATTTTGAGCCCTGAATTAATGGTTTATTCTTTTTTAATTAGAGGAAAATGGCAAAATACATACATGTACGGTATTCTCATTTCTTTTGGTAACTTTGCCAGAATATGTTACAAAAGTGAAAATTCAGAGAATATAAGTACCGGTACCTTTTTTTCTAGATGTCCAAATTTTCAAGTAATTAACCTTTTTAAGCCCTACTGGCAGAAGGGTAGTAAGCTTATGTCACTGCACTGTTTCCATTGTGTGTGTCTGCATCCGTCAGTGTGTGTGTTATCTATTTCAAACATTTTCTTCTCTGAAATACCCCTCCAATTTTGGCAATTTTTACCAAACTCTGCAGAAATGATCGCCAGGGTTCTCTTCAGAATTTCTCCAAAGAACTTGATTCCATTGAAATCGCTGGTTGCCATGGTAACCAAACCCCAAAAATAAAAATGAAAATCTTTAAGAATCTTTTTCTCTGAAATTCCTGATTGGAATTCTCCTCAGTTAGGCATAATTGATCCTTTCTCGAACCTCGTTTGCATTTCATGATATAAATTGATCTGGCAAAAACATGGCTGCTGTGGATGTGGCTTCATTATAGTTAATAACAACTTTAACAAGCCACAGATAAGTTTTTAATGATAAAGGAAGGTTACTCCTGTTTTCTTGTCACTTAGTTTGTGGCTATCTCCCTTGATTATCATATTATTCTGTAACATGGTTAGCATCATGATATACAAGATTTTTTAAAAGAAAAGGTTTACTTTTCAGCCATAATGCAGACCTCCAGAAGGAAGTAATAGTATTCTGAATCCATTATTTCTGCTCCAAACCCTATGTTTTGCATACTCATTAGAATCGCCTCGATGAGACAATTCTAATGAGTACCCATAACATAGGGTTTAGTGCAGAGTGATTAATATTTTCAGGTTTGAAATCAAGATCACTCCCTCTATCTGGAGCTCTGATAATGGCCAATTTTTATGTTGACTCCTTACCAAGCAAGACAATTTTAGCCTTGATCAAACTGTAGGCAATCGCCAACGACAACTAAATGTAACTGAAAACATAAATTTTGCCTTTCATAGGGTAGAAAAAATGGTGGGGAAAGGAGAAAATGTTGGTTGCCAGCATTTTTTCTTTACCCAAAATGTTTTCAGAGGCTTTCTTCCTCAGGGTCTTTAAAAGTCAGGATTGTGTGATAAAGGGTTAATGGTCATGGTCAGATGTGTTCAGTGTTTAGCATGAAGTAATTTTTGTATCATACCATCTTTTGCACAAAAACTAAACCATTCATGCTGTAGAAAAATGTTTTTCTGCTTGTATATTTTGATTGATTGATTAAATGTGTTTTACTAACGCTGCTTCCAACATTATTTCAGTCATATCATGGCGACAGCTCACATAATTATTCATATATTTCCTGAGTTTCACCAGTACTAGGCTAGGGCTTTGAGGTGTCTTGCCCAAGGACACTGCCACGAAAAACCCAGTGGGTCCAGTGAAGCTCGAACCCAGGGCCTCCAGGTCACGAGTTCTACACTTTACAACTGAGCCATGCAGGACCCCTGTGTATTTTTGGAAAATCTCATTTTAAAAATCATTGTCTAAGTTCAAATGTACATTGTATTTGGCTTAATTTGATCAATTTGTATTCATTGACATCATCTTGGCAAGTGAAAAAGGCAAATGTGAGACTTTTTTGGAGCTTATTTTCTCTATAAAGTATTATTGCAAAATACTTTTCCAACTGTTTCATGACTGTCGATGCCAAGTATGTGTATGGCACAGACATTTATTTGGCAGTAAAGCAATACACTACAGGGCTATTATGTTTATTGAAATTATGATCAACTGCAAATGACTGTAACAAGCAAAGACTGCTTTGCTGTTATACAAGTCTAGGTTTTGTAAGTTAAAAAATTCTTCACTGTCCTGAGTTTTAGTCTTAACCTTGCTCAGTGATGGCTAAAATGACATGACCTTGAATGATTGTAAATGTGATTTTGACCATACTTACAAGGAATCAATTATCTATATGTAACATTATGTTCATTTGATTGCCCTTGTCTATAAGATGTACATAGCAATCGGCATGGCAACTAGGCTTCCAGGCTTGTAAATTCCAAAACCATTTTGTCACCTAGTAACTATTTTGATAAAAAAGTAACAAAATGTAAACCTTATATATCATCCTGCATGGATAAGTAGTTCAAATATATTGATACAAAACAATGTAAAAGTTCTGATTCCTGATTAACCCTTAACCAAACGACAAAATTTTAGCGTTGTCCAAATTCAAAGCATTTGCAGACGACAATTTAAATCTGGTACAAAAATGAAATTTGTTTTGGGTAGAGTAGAAGACGTGGGAAAAGGAGAAAATGCTGGTTACCAGCATTTTCTCCTTTTCCCACAATGTTTTCAAAAGGCTTCTTTCTCAGAGTCATTAAAAGTCGGGATTGTGTGGTAAAGGGTTAAAGAAACTGAAGTGAAAGCAGATAATGTTTAGAGGATTGGGGATAGTGCCATACTTTACCCTAACATACTTCCTGTTTGCCTTGGTTTGTTAATCATAACTCTAGCTCTGTTTATACAGTAGAATGAATTGTATAGCAATGACTTTTGTCAGTCCTTGGAAAGAGGGTGTGCGAAGCTGGAATTCAAACTGACTATCCATTGATTACAGGCCTGTCACTGAAGTAGATTTTTCTTTTTTCTACAAAGAAATTCATGTCACTCCTATTGAAGCTTTGTCACAATACAACTACAAGTAAACAACTAACTGTTAAATGTCGGAATCAATTCTTTATTAACTCTTTACAGATCGAAAAATTTTTAGACTATTCGGAATTGAAAGTGTAGTTGACATATTAAGTGTAGCCGAAATGATGATAATTGCCTGTGAAAGTGTAGAAAACCTTGTGGAAAAATGAGAAAATTCTGTTTACCAGCATTTTCTCCTTTTCTCTCAAAGTTTTCTTATGGCTTTTTCCTCCGGGTTGTTGAAACTCAGGATTGTGTGGTAACAAGTTAACCCTTTACTGCACAATGCCGCCTTTTGACGCCCCTGGAAAAGAAGCCTTTTGGAAACATTGTGGGAAAAGGAGAAAATGCTGGTAACCAGCATTTTCTCCTTTTCCCACAATGTTTTCTACCCAATCAAAGAAAAGTTGCACCATTTGAGCCACATTGAAATTGTCGTCTGCAAATGCTTTCTATTTGGACAAGGCTAAAATTTTGTCGTCTGGTAAAGGGTTAAACAACAAAATTTTGGACATATACAAACCCAAAGTATTTTGCAGATGACAACTTAAATGTGGCTCAAATGGTCAGATTTGATATGGTGAAAAATGTTGTGTGAAAAGGAGAACATGCTGGTTACCACACTTTCTCCTTTTTCTCCACAATATTTTCAAAAGCCTTCTTCCTTAAGGTCATTACAACTTAGTATGGCCTAGTAAATAGTTAACATACCTTCTATATCTGTCAGTTCCTTGAAATCTAATAAAAAAATATATATATATGTATACACCACTAGCTATTACAAAAACTTATTTCGCTTTATGTTTCGAGGGTAGATTATTTTGCCAAAAACGAAATGTCATTCTGTATTGTATTGAATGTACACACATACAGTGCACACTTTTTAGCCCATATGAATATGTATTAGCTCTATGTCATGGACAGAGCTGAACTAACATTATGATTCTAAAAGCATGGCCCTAAACCATGCAATGCTAGTTTTTACAGATCCTAATAGAGATGCTTTTGAATACATTGTTGCAAATGGAGAAAGTGCTGGTGACCAGCATTTTCTCCTTTTCCATCAATTTTTTCTATCCTTTCACAGGCTAATCCCATCATTTGAGCCAAACTGCAAAAGCTTTCAATCTGTCCAAGTCTTAAATTTTGTCATTTGGTAAAGGGGTAATCCTTTGCCACAAAATCCGAACTTTTGAAGGCCTTGAGAAAGAAAACTTTCAAAAATATTTTCGGAAAAGGAGAAAATGCTGGTAACCAGCATTTTCTCCTTTTCCCACAATGTTTCTACTTTACCCTAAACAAATTTCAATTTTAGGGACACATTTAATTTGTTGTCTGCAAATGCTTTCAATTTGGACTTGTGTAAAATTTTGTTGCCAGGTAAAGGGTAATTTAAGAGATCCTACTGTTGCAGACATTTTTTAAGCATGTTCATGATTGTATGAAAGGGGGCAGACTGAAAGAAATTGCAATACACTGATCAAAATCAAATTTTTAGTTAAATGTACTGGCATTAACCCATCACTAGACAACAAAATTTTAGTCTTTACAAACTTGAAAGCACCTGGAGATAACAAGCTAATTTTGGAGCAGATTATAAGTCTTTGCTGTGAATGGGTAGAAAACAATTTAGGGAAGGGAGAAAATGGTGTTATTCAGCATTTTGTCCTGTGTCCATAATGTTTTCAAGTCTTCTTCCATGGGGTTGTGAAAACATGGAATTGTGTGGTAAAGGGTCGCTTACAGCTTTGTTATCAAAAGCTTTCAACTTTGGTGTGTCTAAAATTTTTGCATTTGGTAAAGAGTTAACCCTTTACCACTCAATCCAGACTTTAAAAGATCCTGAGGAATAAGGTTTTTGAAACATATCAGGATGATTTCTCTCAATGTTTTCTACCGTTCTATAAATAAATTTCAGTGTATGAGACACGTTATTTTGTCGCCTGCGATTGAAACTTTCTATTTTGGTAAGTCTAAAATTTTGTCATTTGGTAAAGAGTTAATAATAAAAAAAAGATAGCAGAAATACAATATGTATTTTCCTAATGCACAGACCTATTTACTTTTTATCTATGGGTAATCAAGGAAGGTATTTTACCCTTTACCAAACAGTCCCATGTCTAAACAAACCTGAGGCTTGTGAAAACTTTGTTAGAAAAGCAGAAAAGGCTGATAAACAGTGTTTAATCCTTTTCCCACAACATTTTCTACCCTTTCAAAGACAATTACAACTATTCTGTTGCATTTGTCATCTGCAAATGCTTTCTCTTTGGACAAGTCTAAAATTTTGTAAAGAGTTAAGTAGGCCTATCTGTAATAAGAAAAAAACTTCTTTGTTGAATGCTTTGCCAAATGATCCCCTGGTTTTATAACGCTTTGGGAGGCTTTTGAAAACATGGGAAAATGAGAAAATGGCTGTTATTACCGCAGTTTTCTCCTTTTTCCAAAAAGTTTATACTTTAACCCTTTACTACACAATCCCAAATTTTAATGACCCTGAGAAAGAAGGCTTTTTGAAAACATTGTTGGAAAAGAATAAATGCTGGTTACACAAAAATTTGGAACATAATTTTCTTCACTAAAGCCCATGAAGTAGGCTTGTGTGATTCTGGTTCAAAAGAGCCCAGAAAAACTGAAAAAAAAAGTGACCTGTTGCTGTTTTTGACCTGAAATAATATTGACCTCATTTGTTCATAAAAAGCTCAACAAATATCAGTACAATAGCTGCAAAAATATTGTTTTTGAAACTATATTCTACGGCAAAGCAGAAGCCTTGATTGTGTGCCAAGTTACATATTTTCTGAACAATTTTTATAAACATTATATACATGCACTATGAATTGTATTTATATAAGAAACTGATATTCATTGATTAACTCTTTACCAAATGACAAAATTTTAGACTCGTCCAAATTGAAAGCATTTGCAGATGACAAAATAAATGCAACTCAAAAATTGAAATTTGTTTTGAGAAGAGTAGAATACATTGTGGGAAAAGGAGAGAATGCTGGTTACCAGCATTCTCTCCTTTTCCCACAATATTTTCAAAAGGCTTCCTCAGGGTTGTTAAAAGTGGGTATTGTGTGGTAAAGGGTTAAGCCTTTACTACGCAATCACGAGTTTCAAAGACCAGAGAAAGGAAGCTTTTGAAAGCATTGTGGGAAAAGGGGAAAATGCTGGTAACCAGCATTTTCTCCTTTTCCCACATTGTTTTCTACCCCATTAAAGACAGAAACCATCATTTGAGCTTCATTTGATTCGTTGTTTGCTAATTCTTTCAATTTCGTTAAGTCCGATTCTTTGTTAGGTAAAGGGTTAATTTGCCCTCTTACCCAACAGTCCAACAGCCCTTAGACTTTATAATCCTGAAAAATTATAATTACCGAACTCATAGCCTGGAAGTCCAGGGTTTGAGCCTCACTGAAAGGTCTGGATTTTTCGTTGTAGTGTCGCCGAGCCCCCGTAGCTCTGTCGATAGCGTACAGGACTTGAGAACAGATCCCCGGCTTGGCCGATTTCTTTCCGAGGACTGAAGATAGTCATTGCAACAGGATTAATTCCTCTCTCACCGCTGACCATTGTTATCGACGATGGTTATGTGGTTATGTGGGAAAGCAGCCAGTGGCTTGGAAAGAATATTGTGCGTAGTACTGGTAAAAGAAACTCCAGGAAAGCATGGATAGGTACACTGGCCGCTGTGATATAACTGAAATAATGTTGAAAACGGCGTTAAACACCATACAATCAATCAATCAATCAATCATAGGAGTGTCTTTGGGCAAGACACATCAGAGTGATGTGGTTGAAATAATGTTGAAAGTGGCCTAAAACACCATTCAGTCAATCAACCAGTCAATCCGCAATAATTTCAGAGGCCTTCCTTTGTAGGGTGGTTAAAACCCTGGATTATTTGGCCTCCAAATTGCAAGCATATTATGCAAACATTAAATTTGGTTCAAATGATGGAATGTGTTCTTGATTGTGTTGGAAACATTGTGGGAATGGAGAAAATACTTGCATTTTCTCCTTTTCCAGTAATACCTTCAAAAGGCATCTTCCTCTGGGTCAATAAGACTGTTTGACTGTATTATGCAGACCTCCAGATAAAAGGGAGTGATAGTATTCTAAATCCATTATTTCTCTTCCAAACCCTATGTTGTAGGTTTAGTGGAGATTGATATTGGTGATTAATATTTTCAATTTTGAAATCAAAATCACTTCCTCTATCTAGAGCTGTGATTATGAATATTTTTCAGAAGCAAAGATAAAGAGGAGAAAATGGCTGACTGGCCCACCTTCTGTAGATCCAACCAAAACCTACATAAACGAAGGAGAAGATGATCAAATGGTAATTATTTTCTTGTTTTCTGTTTGTTGTTTGTTGACAATAGATACTGCGAGTATTATCTCTCTACCAAACAACAATATTTTAGACTTGTCCAATTCATAAGAATTTGCAGAAGACAAAGTAACCCTTAGGCTCTTCCTCAAATACCTTTGAAACAGGAAAATTTCAGTTTGAAAATTTTATTTTTTTCTTTAGCAGGATAAGGGTTAGATATAGTTCAAATGATTTCACTTGTTTTTTGAAAGGGCAGAAATATTGTTGGAAAAAGGAGAAAATGCTGGTTACCAGGGTTAACCCTTTACCAACCTGTTTAACGTCTTTATATCCACTATTTTAGCCCTGTACCACACAATGCCAACTTTTATTGTCCCTGGGAAAGAAGCCTTTTGAAAGTATTGCGGGAAAAGGAGAAAATACAGGTAACCAGCATTTTCTCCATTTCCCACAATTTTTTCTACCGTATTAAAGAAAAATTGCACTATTTGAGCCTGATTGAAATTGTCATCTGCAAGTGCTTTCCATTTGGACAAGGCTAAAATTTTGTCATATGGTGAAGAGTTAAAAGAAAATGTCAACATTTTGCCACAGCCCTGTCATTGTTTGGCTGTAAATATGATGTTAAAACTGAGACATTTTCCTCATATTGCTGTTATTAGTGAAGAAACTTACATAAAATTTGGGCTAGTTGTTAAGTATCAAAAGCTAAAACCCAAATTAGAAGGGCAGGTTACCCTTAAAAAATTTTTTGACACAACCCCTTCAGCTTATTATTTTTGAAGAAAAAATAAGGACAGCAGAGCTTTGGCATCGGCTTTTGATGCTCTTTTTACAACTCTGAAATAGACAGATTTTCTGAAGTAATGTTATAGGCTGTAAGAATTGACCTGAAGTGAAGCTATGTTACAGTTCACTGCATTTGAAATGGAGGTAAAATAGGTAATTTGGAAATCATCATGAGCAGCCATGAAGCAAAGTTATCTATAAAGTTTTGCTATGATGCATTTGTTTAAGAAGATTTATGATGAACAATTCTGAATTGGCTGGAGGCCACTAAAATGAAGAAATAAACTCATGTCAAAAGTTAGCCATGCCCTGCCAGGTCAATTCTTACAACCAATACAAGTGGTGTTTAACACCAAACAAACAAATTCTTTCAATATTGACACTGCTTCTTTATTCATATTAGATTGTTAATTTTTAGATAGATATAAGTGCACATCAGCAACTCTTAAGAAGGATAAAAAAGGATATATGCAGGTAAAGGAACATGCAAATTTTGATACCCTTTTGCATTTCTCTCACTGATTTCAATTTTTTTGCCTTTTCAGGAAATTGAGGGTTATGTTAAAAGTCGACTGCAGTCAGCTGCTACATATTTCTTCATATTTATTACCCTGGGCTTTCTTAGACTGGTATTCCACTGGCTCCCACACAGATATCTTCAGTGCACACATCGTAGAACCAGTCTGGGGGAAGCAACCTCTGTTCTTCTTAGAGTATGTATTGTTGTATAACATGTATCAGACTTATTGTGGTATCAAATTGGACCAATGAAAGTAAACTCAGATTACTCTTTACCACATGACAAAGACGTAGAGCCGTCCAAATTGAAAGCATTTGCAGATAACATTTTAAATGTAGCTCAAAACATAACATTTGTCTCTTACAGGGTAGAAAACATTGTGGGAAAAGAAGAAAATGCTGGTTACCAGCATTTTCTCCCTTTCCCACAATTTTTTCAAAAGGCTTCTTTCTTGAGGTCGTGAAAAGTCTGGATTGTGTGGTAAAGGGTTAACTCTATACCAAACGTCAAAATTTGGACACCACCAAATTGAAAGAATTTGCAGACGACAATTTAACCGCAGTTCAAATGATGATTTTTGTATTTGGTAGGGTAGAAAACATGGTGGGAAAAGGAGAAAATGCTGGTTACCAGCATTTTCTCCTTTTCCCACAATGTTTTTAAAAGCCTTATTCTTCAGGATCGTTAAAACTCGGGATTGTGTGGAAAAGTGATAACTCAGTACTAAATGACAAAATTCAGATCTTGTCAGAATTGAAAGCATTTGCAGATGATAAATTAACTGTGTCCTCAAATGATTAAATATGTCTTAGAAGAGTTGAAAATATTGTGGGTAACCAGCATTTTCTCCTTTTCACACAATGTTTCTAGAAGCATTCTCATTCAGGGTTGTTAAAAGTTGTTCTTGTATAGTAAAGGGTTAACTCTTTAACTAACAACTCCAGAAATCCCTTTTTTGTTAGGTGTAAAAAGTAGATTTGCATTGCTATTGAAGACGAAGATGATGTTGGTTGCACTTCAGTATCAGGTAGCAGCTAGTGTAGATCCAAGACCAGACAGCATGATCTTTGTAGATTGATCTTGACCTATGCCTTCTTCTAAATCTACTGAAATCTTTCCTGGATGATTAAATTTTACACTCTACAGTATTGAAAACAGTTGCAGAAGACAATATGTAGCTTAACTCTTTAACACACAATCCCTTGTGTTAATGACCGTCGGGAAGGGGTCTTTCGAAAAAATTGTGGGAAAAGAAGAAAATGCTGTTAACCAGCATTTTCTTCTTTTCCCACAACGTTTTCTACCCTTTGAGCGACAAATTTTGTTTTGATTAACAGTAAAATATGTCCTGCAAACACTTTCAATTCGACCAGGCTAAGATTTTGTTGTGTGGTAAAGATTTAAAAGAAGATTTCTGTCTTTGAAATGTAGAAAACACCATGGGAAGAGGAGAAAAAATGCAGAGTATGGGCAGTTTCTCCTTTTTGCACAATCACAAGGCCTGATTGTTTGGTAAAGGGGTAAAGATCTCATTGGCAATGAAAGAGGCACCCTCGTTAACCCAGGTGTGAAGTATAACCATTCATCACCCTTGGGACATTCAACTGCGAAACTGTCATTAGAATATTCATAAGATTGCGAAATACACCCAATAGCCAATCGAATTGTGGATAGCATAAGGATACTCTCTTATAGTGGAGGATAATCACATTTCTTCCGTTAATACGAATAAACCGGGTAAAACCCACATCATTATCAACGAATATAGCGGCCGCCGGTGGGCCTTCCTCTGTAGCATTTGCCTTACTACAATCCAGGGCAGACATTACAAATCCTTGTATACAAAGGCAAATAATCAGAAATACAGCATGCTGTTGCAGTCCTTAGGGGTGTGTAGCAAGGGTGACGTCATCCTCGTCGACCCAGTTCCCATGTATTCTGTAAATTACATTCATCGATTTGATTGGTTGAAGACGAGGAAAAAATAGAAATGATCGCATATGGTTGATAAAAATAGTTAAAATTTTCTCACTGAAAAACTGGGATTACCAATCAAAATGCCTCATGAATAATTCATGAGAACTAGAAAACATACGCGAGATAACCCAGGGGCGATGAATGTAGTTTACAGAATACATCGGAACTGGGTTAACGAGGATGTGAAAGAGGCAACTTTTTACTGTACTACAGAGTTAAAGACTTGTCCATATTGAAAGCTTTAGTAACCTTCAGTACAAACAAGTAATTTTACACCATACCATAGAATGTATTGATAGTTTAGTACAGATCTTTTTTATATTATTTTTAGGATCAATACCAGCAGTGCTTTGTTGCAGAAATCCTTACTATTACAAGAGATGGCACCAGGTTTGTTTGTTTTTTTTTAAATATTCTTTACCTCTTCTCCAGGAAACAAAATTTTAGACCTGTATGTTTTGAAAACATTTGCAGATTACAACTTAAATGAGGCTCAGATGTTTGGGTTTGTTTTTGGACCATTGAGTCATGTGAAGCCGTTGGTTAAAAGAAAAAAGCAAGTTACCAGCATTGTCTCTTACTCCCCCATTTTCAAAAGTCTTCTTCCTCTTGTCTGGGCTACCTTGTTTTAATTTCCTTGCATTGCAGATCAAAGATAAGAATGCATCTTTTGTGAAGTCTTATCTTTGCCCTACCTTTTGCAGAATTTTATTCAAAGTAGAGAATTGGCCTGCATACTTATAAAAAATGTGGTTGATTTTCTAAAAAGTTGAGGGCCAAATGGTTATTAAACATTTTGTGGTTGCTGTAGATAAATAGAAACAAATACATTGCATTTCCTGGCCTCTGTGGCTGCTTGTAACATTTTTCAACCATGTGTTAGTTACTTTTTAAACTGACACAGAAAATGTGACACCCTAAATTGATGTTTTGTACCATAAACTATCCAATTCATGTTGAAAAGCTTCAAATAATGATCAGTGTTTGTAATTTCCATATGAAATTGTGTAATGACAGACTTTTTAGTGACTACATAATAAACATCTCTTTAACTCTTTACCAAACGACAAAATTTTAGACTGGTCCAAATTCAAAGGATCTGCAGATGACAAAATAAGTGTGACTGAAAAAATTAAATTTGTTTTGGAAAGGGTAGAAAAAACTGTGGGAAAAGGAGAAAATGCTGGTTACCAGCATTTTCTCCTTTTCCCACAATATTTTCAAAAGGCGTCTTTCACGGGGTCATTAAAAGTCGGGATTGTGTGGTAAAGGGTTAAGACTGCACTGATTCGAAATAAAAAAAAAACAGTAATTCATCATTTTATACATGACAACTTTGGACCCATTGAATTATACACTGGTACCCATTTAATGAATTTTGAAGCTTCCCTAAATTTTTAACCCTTTACCACACAACTCGGACTTTTAAAAATCCTTAGGAAGAAGGCCTCTGAAAACATTGTGGGAAAAGGAGGAAATGCTGGTAACCAGCATTTTCTCCTTTTTCTACAATGTTTTTTACCCTTTGAAAGACAAATTTATGTTTTGAGTTACCGGTACATTTCATTTGTCATCTGCAAATCCTTTCAATTTGGACCTGGCTAAAATTTTGTCATATGGTAAAAAGTTAAACATGGCATACATTGAGCTTTGGAATTACTTCTTGCTATTTAACTTATGTGGATTACCAAGTTTCCACTGTACATGAACTTGTATTTTCAGGGTAGCTGTATTAAAGCCATCCATATCCTTTTCTTTGTTGGCTAAGGCACGCAGACGGAAATCACAACTTTTACTGAATACTGGTCGGGTACGTCTGCTGTTTATAATGTCATTACTTTGAGGATAATGGGGTCCTCTCTAGCTTGTTGGTTAACCCATTACCACACAATCCCGACCACACAATTAACGACCCTGAGAAAGAAGCCTATTGAAAACATTGTGGGAAAAGGAGAAAATGCTGGTAACCAGCATTTTCTCCTTTTCCCACAATGTTTTCTACTCTATCCAATACATAAATTACTATTTAAGCTACACTTAATTTGTCGTCTGCAAATGCTTTCAATTTGGTCCAGTCTAAAATTTTGTCATTTGGTAAAGGGTTAAGTTGTTGGACTTATTATGTAGACATTTGAACCTGATACCCATTTATGGTGCTGGCCAAGCACTGGAGTGTCCCAGTCTGGTACTGATGAATCAAAGGAAACAAATAAATAAGAGAGCTGGTGCTGTGTTATCACTGAAATGCTTTGAAACCAAACAATACTGAGCTTTTAAGATCCTGCAAAGTAAAGTTTTGAAAGCTTTTTTGGGAGAAGGAGAAAAATGCTGGTCACCCCTTGCAAACCAATCACCTGTTTTCATGTCAGAATAAAGAATTTTAGAAACATTGTTGGAAAAGGAGAAAGAAATTGGTAACCAGCATTTTCTTCTTTTTCCACAAAGTTTTCTACCCTATCAAAGACAACCCCCTGACTTGAGTCATATTTGATCTGCAATGCTTTTGATTTTTACAACTCTTTAACCTGTTACCAAACAACAAATTCTAGACTCTTCCAAATTGAACCATTCTGTAGATGTCAAATTCCAAAGTAATAAAAATAAATCAAACTACTTTGACAGGGTAGAAAACAATGTGGAGAATGGAGAAAATGCTGGTCACCAGCATTTTCTGCATTTCCCACAATGTTTTCAGAAGCCTTCTTCTTCAGGGCCATTAAAACTGGGGATTGTGTGGTAAAGGGTT
The DNA here is from genome assembly GCA_945859785.2 of Tridacna gigas. Taxonomy (NCBI): domain Eukaryota; kingdom Metazoa; phylum Mollusca; class Bivalvia; order Cardiida; family Cardiidae; genus Tridacna; species Tridacna gigas. The sequence continues at coordinate 28,499,865 of OX244041.2, forward strand.
AAGCTTGTCATCTGTCAAAGAGTAAAAGGTATCTTTGGAAAAAGTTGGCAAGGTAAACCATAGAAAGTAACAAGAGGACAGTTTGACAAAAAGAAAAGCTTCTTGTCATACATAAACAGGTTACTGTATACACAGAGAAAAATAGGTTTAAATATTCTTTTAGCCTGGAAGGTCTAAGGTAGGCTGGATACTTTCCAACTGTGCAAGTTTTTCTTTTTTTTTTTCTGGGAGTTCCATTGGCAGAGCTTAGTTCTTGATGAAACCTGGAAAAGCCACACATAAATAGGCTGTTGATCTGATATGACTGAAATAATGTAAAATGCCATCCAGTCAGTTTTTCTAGCCAAAGAATGTTCATGTATACTATATGGTAATCCTTTACTGCACAGATATTTCTAGACACGACCACAGACAAGTTATAAAAAAAGACAACATTCAAAGGAATAGGAAGTATTCTTTTTTGCAGCATGGAGAGTATTGTGGGAAAAGCAGCAATTGCTTATTACTAGTAATTTCTCCTTTTTGTGCTATGATTTCCCTGGGATTTTCCCAAAGCTGTCAAAATCAGGGGAATCAATGTTGTATTCATATAAATATGTTCTAATGTACTATTTACAGAGGGATGACAATTTAATCCGCTATTTTGTGGTTAAAAAGGTGAAATATTTGTGGAATGCAGATGAAGATAGATATCAAAAGCTCTGGTAAGTTGTTGGTAACCAATATTTTATCCCTTCTGACAATGTTTTCAAAAGCCTTCTTTCTCAGAGTCATCTAAGACAAGGGTTTGAGTTGTGAAGGATTAACTTACTTTTACATAAGATGTAACCAAAATGTTCTATACAAATATTTTCATGTATTTTCATGGAAAATCATCGAAAAATGTATGTGTCATGATAGATAGGTTCAAACTGTGTGTAATTATAAATACATTCAAACTGTGTTCACACACACACAAAAATTTCTGTCCTGTAACCACCTGTTCAAAGCAACCACCAGTCTTAGTTTCACAATTAATGTTTGACAAAAGTTTGCCCAGGTCCATGAAAACTTTTCCTTATCTAAGTGTATGTACTTCATTCCTTGTTCCCATGTTTCTAAAACCCTGAGGAGAAAGGCTTCAGCAATAAATGTGAGAAAAAAAAATGTTGTTATCCAGCATCCTGATCAGAAAAGTTTTCTGTCCTGGTGGTGACAAATCCTATTATTTGATCCTTCATTATTTTCATATCTGCAAATGCTTTATAAACAAGTCTTAACTCTTTACCAGACAGAAAATTTTAGACTTATCCAAACTGAAAGCATAGACGACATATTAAATGTGGCTTAAAATGTGAAATTTGTTTTGAAAGAGATCGAAACCACTGTGGAAAAAGGAGAAAATGCTGGTAACCAGCATTTTCTTCTTTTCCCACAGTATTTTTATAAACCTTCAAATGTAGGATCATTAAAAATCAGGACTGTTTGCTGGAGTTAAAATCCATAACTCTTGAAGCACTTAGCACAATTCAAACCATTTTACAAGGACTATTTCAAACTGCACAGAATATAAATGTGTTTACTTAGCTCCCTATAGATTAGTTAACAATTTGTTTACAAAGATATATGTATAAAACAAAGATACATTAAAGTTTGTTCTTGTTTTCAGTGGGCTAGAAGTCAATAACACCTGTGCATATTTTCATGAGGCAAAAGGGCTTAGTTATTCTCATCAGTTAAAAAGGTAGGAAGTGAATTCTTTCTTTTACATGGTAGCAGACAACTTTCAAATACATCACTGCAAATGGAGAAAAAGCTTGTGATAACCAGTTGTTTATGTACATGATATGTAGGTAAACTAATCATGGATATGGGGTATACACAAGCTATTTTCAGTATGCCAGCAGGAAAAGTAAGAAATAGATTTGGCATAAATTTACAGAAAAGGCAACAGATATTTATGTACTGACAAGAAAATGTAATAGAAAAAGAAAAAAAAACTGCTCAATAATGGCAGTAGCAAGTGTTAAAAGTGATCTATTAGACTATTACAGACATATAAAAACACTCATCTTTAAACTATCAGCTTCAGTTCATAAATGAAATGATATATTTTTTCATAATTTAAAGAAAATACATTTTACTTTTAAATATCATACATAAATCAAAACACTCATCAATTTATCTGTTGTAGGCTTTTTATTGAGGAAAGCAAAACCCTATGTTTGGAAATGACTGGAAATAAAAATGTGTATTTGATTCATGTGTAATGTGAATTTATTTTGCAGGAGAATTTTATATGGAGTAAATACAATAGATGTACATGTATCTCCGGTCATTTCTCTACTGTTTAAACAGGTGAGGGGTTAACTCTTTACCAAACGACAAATTTTTGGACTGGACCAAATTCAAAGCATTTGCAGACGACAAATTAAATGTTTCTAAAATGATGATTTCTGTCTTTGATAGGGTACAAAACATTGTGGGAAAAGCAGAAAATGCTGGTTTCCAGCATTTTCTCCTTTTCCTAGTGTTTTCAAAAGCCCTTTTCTTCAGGGTTGTTAAAACTTGGGATTGTGTGGTAAAGGGTTAATACACATTTTGATTTTATCATTTACCCAACAATGCCATGTTGTTTTATGACCCTGTGGAAGAATACTTTGGAAAATATGATGGGATTTAGCCGTATTGAGAGCATGTGTAGAGGACAAGTGATAAATAAGATCTTGGAAATGGCAGAAAATATTTGGGGAAAAAAAAAAAAACGCTGCTTACCAGCTATTCTTTTATGACATTGCTTTCAAAATATTTCTTTTTCTGGATTGTAGAAACACAGAATAATTATTGAAAAAGAGAAAATACTGTTTTGGTAAAGGGTTAATGGTTCATTTGGTCTTACAGCACGGTGGGTAACTTAAGTTGCTTATGCAGACTGTGCAGATCAATATCAGGCTGCATAAAACAGTTTGATATGGTATCTATATTGTAGGCAATGCAGAAGTATATTCTTGTCATAAAACAACCTTGGAATTGCACTATCTTGCTCTTGTTCTTTCTAAGATTTTCATTCATGTATTGGAGGCCAATAGCTCAGTTGGTATCTTACATTGCTAGCAATACAGAGGTTTTTAGTTAATTACAAGCTCTAACAAGCGCTGTCTTGAGGATTGATTACAGTCCTTGCGACAAGATTCATTCTTTTCTCACAGCTAAACATTATTTTTACCTTTTTTATGTTGTAAAGAAGCTAAAGCTTGGCTGGTGTAATTGAGAAAGAGTGTTGCACATAGTAATTACAATAGGAAACCATAATGGGAAAAGGAGAAAGTACCAGTAACCAACACTTTCTCCTTTGTCCGCAATGTTTTCTATGTTGTGAATGACAGATAACATCACTACATTATCATGTTTCATCTGTACTTGCTCTTTGTATGGACAGGTCTAGATTGGTTTTGTTAGGTAGAGATATTGTTAGCGTGCAATATAAAAGAAAAAATGGTATCTTTCCATAATAAATGAGCCATGCTCTGTGAAAAGGGGCTTAATGCATTTGCGAAAAGTATCGACCCATGTCAGCCAGCGCGGGCTGACATAGGCCGAAACTTTGCTATCTTTAAACTTTCTGCATGTCAAAGGATAATTCTACCTTATGCATTAGTCGTTTGTTTGTCAAAATGGGTTTTATGGATCCATAATTAGGCGATGTTTTGCTTCGTACAATGCATTATGGAGATGCATTAAGCCCTCTTTTGCCAGAGCATGGCTCAAGTAGTAGAAGAAGGGTTGAGTCTTCTGCATTATAAATTGTTCCAAATGCTGTTTTTTATTTCAGGCATTAACCCCATTCTATGTGTTCCAAGTGTTCAGTATGTTGGTCTGGTATCTGGATGAGTACTATTATTATGCCACCTGTATTCTATTTATATCCTCAGTGTCAATTACTGCTACAATATATGAAACTAGGAAGGTAAGCAGGAATTTTTGTATTAGAGCATGCTCAGTGACTTTTCATATGAGCCATGCTCTGGAAAAAGGGGATTTACTGCATCTCTGATGTATTATACTAAGCAAGTCATCACAAAATGATGGATCCATAAAATAATTTTTTTCTAACAGCTGTGATGTAGACTGGTCCTTGGACATGAAGAAAACTGACCAAAGGCAAAAAAATTTTGAACCATGTTGGCCTGTGAAGCCTGTGCAGGCTGACATGGGTTGAATTTTTTTTTTTTTTTTTTTTTTTTTCCCCCAGATGCATTAAACCCCCTTTTGCCCTTTTCACAGAGCATAGCTCATATGTGTCACTAAATGCAACTGCAGCCAAGCTTTGCACACCCATGCAGTGCTGTTCTTAGAATTTTGATTGCTTGTCTGAATTATAAACCCTAGATTCCATTGAAGCCAGTCCCAAGTTATTAGGATTAAAAGGGAACATTAACTCAAGGCATGGGAATCTCTGAGTTATTGCCCCTTTTAAAATAATTTGTCTGGACCATGATTCCCTCTGCATTGTAGCTTGTTTGATGAACTTTCAAGATATGAATGTAGGGGATAATGAGAGATTGTGTGTAAAAGTTTTTAACTCTTTACCAAACAACAAAATTTTGTACTCCACGAAATTGAAAGATTTTGCAGAAGACAACTTGAATGTAGCTCAAATGATGATTTCTGTAAAGAGTTAAAACTATAAAACTGGCACTATGAATTTTCACACATCAGAAAAGTTGGAACTGTAATACCTACTCATGGTGGTACAGTAGCAGTGGCTTCTCCATGCATGGCCTTTAGATTTTTCAGCTTGACATCCGAGATTTTACCATTTTGGTAATAATCAGAATCTGTCTTTACCGACCCTGAGAAAGGAGGCTTTCGAAAACATTATGGGAAAAGGAGAAAATGCAGGTAACCAGCATTTTCTCCTTTTCCCAAAATTGATTTCAACCTTTTCTGAAACATATCTCATGTTTCTAGGCCATGTTTAGATTCTCTTCTACAAATGCTTTCAGTATGCATGAGTCCTAGATTTTATTTTGCAGTAAAGGGTTAGGGCAGTTAATGCATTGGAATAAAGGCTTTTGACTGATTGTCAGTACATACAGAATACTATGTCGTAGTAACTTTCCCAGTGCTTGTATTTAATTCAAGCACGTGAGAAAATTTGATAGCACATGAGGCCGAAGGTTGAGAGAGATGTCAGAATTTTCTTACACAGCAAGAAGTAAGTACAAGCACTAGGAAAGTTATTACATCATAGTAATCCATTTATTATATACCTACAACTTTCAATGACAAAATTTTGCAGCTCTTGACATTTCATTCATAAATTGGTAAACAAAACAAACAATGTAATAGCTAGTAACCTCATTTTTATGAATGGCGGATAAATATCATAACGTAACTTTTTACCAATCAAGTAGTGAATCAATATGTATGTTTTCCTTGCCTGAGTTATGTCATCCGTACCATATTTGGAACCGTATTTCACCGTGAGTAGGTATGGGAATTTTTCTGTTGTGTGCTATTTTATCCACGTGCGACGCATATATTTGAGCTGGAAAAAATTCAGGTACATAATAACAGTGTTTAGGGTCAGTATTTGTGCTGGTATCATTTACTGTTTATTTGCATAAAAATTCAATGCATATAAAGATATTGGGAGATGTACAGTAGAACATAAATTGCAGCCAGTCACACCAGTCATTTATGTATTGTCCTATAGATGCAGAGGGCATTACGGAACACCATACAGACATCAACAGTGGTCACAGTATGGCGTGGAGGTGAAGGTATGTTCTTGGTCCTTTACCAAACAATCCTGTGTTTTAATAACCCGGGGAAAGAAACCTTTTAAAAACATTATGGAAAAAGAAAATGCTAGTAATGAGCATTTTCTCTTTTTCCCAGAATGTTTTATACCCTTTATATCCCTACAAATCATCTTTGATCATGTTTGATTTGTTGTCTGCAAATGCTTTCATTTTGGACAAGTCTGGAAGCTGGTTGTTTGGTAAAGAGTTAATTCTGTCATATGTAATACCATCTTTTAAACTCAGATGAAGATGGCTTTGGAAATAATTGTTGGAAAAGGATAATACACTGCATACACAAAGGTTTCTTACCTTTCAAAACCCAGTCATTTGTACCACATTTGATTTGTTTTCTGAAAATGCTTTTAGTATGAACAAGCCCAAAATTTTGTGGTCTGATAAAGTTTTGAAAAAAAATCACTTTCCTGGATATGCTTGAAAATTGAGATGTAAATAACCTTACTGACATTTATACATGATGTTATATAGTTTGGGAATGGCCCAGTCTTCAAGTATGAACCCGGAGACATGATTCCACAGGCTTATGTTGACAATATGAATTGAGATTTCACTATGATCAACTTGGAAACTTTAATATCAGATAAAGACTGAAAACCAATTTCTTTTTTTTTTTTTTTTTTTTTTCTTTAAAACAGAATATCAAGACATTTCCTCCGAAGATTTAGTTCCTGGAGATGTGATAGAGATTCCTCATAGTGGTTGTACAATGCAGTGTGATGCTGTATTAGTTAGTGGCAACTGTATTGTGAATGAAAGTATGCTCACAGGTAAATATTGACTTATATCATAGCATGTAATGTGTGATAGTTTGTAAGTTTTATCTTTGATGATTAACAAACCCTGATTTGAACCCTGATAGTAGGGTTGGTTGCTTGTGCTTGGTCGCTCAGTTGATGTACAAGGCTTGAAGCTATGGGATCATTGGTTTGATTCCTTTACCTGGCCAATTTTTTTCTGAGGATGAATGAAAGTTATTTCCACAGGGTTCATTTCTCTTGTTGTCTAGTAAATAGGGCTGAGCACAACTTGAGAAAGCCCATTTTATTTATTGTGGGTATTGACTCTCTACCAGACAATAAAAGTTTACATTAATTCAAATTGAAAGCATTTGCAGACGACATTAAAGATGGCTTAAGGTACGAAATTTGACCTTGACATGTTAATAGAAAACATTGAGGGAAAAGGAGAAAATCCTGGTTACCAGCATTTTCTCCTTTTCCCACAATATTTTCAAAAGCCTATTTTCACAGGGTCATTAGATCTTCTGTGGTAAAGGGTTAAAGATTTAAAATCCAATATTTATTACAGGAGAAAGCGTCCCAGTCACAAAAACACCTATACCAGACACTGGTAACAATGCAATGTTCAATTTGAAGGAACATGCCAAACATACCTTGTTTTGTGGAACGCAAATCATTCAGACTCGTTACTATGGCAACCAGAAGGTCAAGGCTGTTGTGCTTAGAACAGGTATTTTGTGAAAATAAAACTGATTGGAAATTAGTATTGCTAGTAGAATAGTCTTATTAATATTCATTGTGAAGCAGGATAATGTTACTTTTGGTTTAAATTTTATGAACACAAGTCATTCAGACATGTTACTGTGGCAACCAGAAGGTCAAGGCAGTTGTGCTAAGATGAAGTATGCAGTGAAAACAAAACTTAATTGGAAATGAGTATCACCACTAGAATAATTTTGTTGATGTTCAGTCTAAGCCAAATAATGTTGCTCTATACTAAAATTTATTGAACATAGATGACGGAGATATCCAGGTGGCTGAGCTCAGAGCTTATTTTTGTTCAAAGAAATAAGATGATAAATGAGTGAATAGATTAGGGATACTTTTAAAACGAAGTCCAAATCCTCTTGATGAAATTCGTAGGTAGCAAATGATATGTATGATTTTTAATCTTATGAAAATATTATCGATACCTGAAAAGATCTTTTTTCAAAGTGCCAAATACTGTAGATGATAAAAACACAGGGACTTTATAAAAGATTATATAAGTACATAAGATCTTTATGTCTAAGATTTATTAATATTAATGACATGGTTTTCTTTTTTTAGGATTTTTAACCTCAAAGGGTGAATTGGTTAGGGCCATTTTATACCCCAAACCAGTGGATTTTAAGTTTAACAAAGATACCTATTTCTTTGTTGGTGTGTTGGCTTCTATAGCAGGGATTGGTTTGATCTATACTGTGATTCTTAAGGTAAGTGTCTTATTTCTTTTTGCTGTTGAGCAAATATATATATATGAGCCATGCTCTGGTAAAGGGGGGCTTAATGCATATCCACAATGCATGATACCAAGCAAGCAATCACATAATTATGGATCCATAATAGCCACTCTTTTTAACAACTGATTTAATCATGAGGTAGACTGGTCCTTGGACATACAGAAAACTGACCAATAGTGAAAAGTTCCGGCTCAGGTCAGCCTGCGCGGACTGTTCAGGCTGACCTAGGTCCATACTTTTCACAGATGCATTAAGCCCCCTTTGCACAGAGCATGGCTTATACACATGATAAGGGGCAATGTTCAAATTCTGCCAGATGTGAAATCATCAGACAGTTTGAGTCATGATATGCATTGTGTCATCAGTTTACAAAGTAAAATCCTGTCTTTACCACATGAGCAAAATGTAGACTTGTCCTTGTAAACAGCATTTGCAGATGACAGTTTATGTTTGACTCAAATTTTAGGATTAGTTTTTGATAAGATAGAAACACTGTTGGAAAAGAGAAAATGCTGGTTACCAGCATTTTCTCCATTTCCCACAATATTTTTAAAAGGTTTCACTTTCAGTCATGAAAACGCTGGACTGTGTTGTAAGGAGTTAAACAACTTTAAGCTTTTTGAAAACATTGTAGGAAAAGGAGAACATACACTGGTAATCAGCATTATTTCTTCTCCCACCTTGTTTTCTACACATTTAAAGACAAATCTTATCATTAAAGCCCCATCTAATTTGTCATCTGCAAATGCTTTCAGTTTGTACAGTTCTAAAATTTTGTTGACTGGTAGAAAGTTTGACATAGGTTCAAAGTTTGTTTCCTGTTTTGGTCTACATTCTTGTTTTAGACATCATTTGACAAGAAGGTGCAAAATTGCAAAAAGCCTGTGATTAACCTTTTGTCAAACAACCCTGTGTTTTAATGACCTTTTGAGGAAAGGTTTTCAAAAGCATTGTGGTAAAAGGAGAAAATGCTGGTTGCCAGCATTTTCTCCCTTTTCCACAATGTTTTGTATTCTTTCAGAAATGTACCCATCATTTGAGCTAAATTTAACTTTTCATCTGCAAATAGTCTCAATATTTTTAGTCTAGAATTTTGTCGACTGGTAAATAGTGAAAAGAGTCACCTTTATCAACCCTAACCAAAAGATCCTGTTTTTTTTCCTCCTGAAAATATTGCAGGGGAAAAAAAGAAAACATGGGTAACCAATATTCTCTCCTTTTCATACAACCTTCTCTTCCTTTTCAGTAATAAATCACTTTATTTAATACACAATTAATGTCGTCTGCAAATGCTTTCAATTGGAAATGTCTAAAATTTTATTGTCTGGTAAAAGAGTTAAAAGAAGTACATCTATCATTGCAAGGTTTAGTATCCTTGAAAAAAAAAATTTTGACAATTATAAAATTTTGTTGTCTCGTAAAGAGTTAAAAGAAGAACACCCTAATGAAAAGTGCACAGAGAAATAATTTGAGGGGAAATTACTGGAAAAAGTCTGTTCTAACCCTTTTCCTGCTAGATAGCTTAAACCTTTAAGGTGATGGTGAAAACCAAAATGTTGGTATTTCAAAGTTAGGGGGTTGGGGAAACATCTCCTTATTGGACAATGTAGATCCAAGATCAGACTGCACATTCTATCTTGACCTACACTGTCCGCAAAAGGTCAGTGAGTCGCGATCAGCAGGCTAAGGGTAAATTTATGAGTTGTGTAAGAAACAGGATCTCATAGCCATGAATTAAGGAAATTTTTTATTGTTTTATGAAAATCATGTCATAAAATGTTATTTAGGTACAAGGAGAAGAAGAAGCATTCCTCATCATAAAACGTTCACTGGATCTGATCACAATAGCTGTACCGCCGGCATTACCTGCAGCCCTGACAGTGGGAATTGTGTTTGCCCAGAGACGATTGAAACACAGCAATATTTTCTGTATAAGCCCTAGAAGTATAAATATTTGTGGAAGTATAAATGCAGTGTGTTTTGACAAGGTATGTAGACCAGTCTTTTCGTTTCATTACTGTCTGAAACAAATTTTCAGAACCAGCTTGGAAATAACCTTTTAATAATTTGACACTTGCAATGAATGGATTTCAAATAAATATTGTTGGAAAAAGAGAGATTTTTCTTTACAATCATCCTTTTTCCATAGTATTTACATAGGTATTTTGCTGTAAGATGAAAAAAAAATGTTTGTGAGAGGTTTTTAATTAATTCTCAACCTGTAATATTTCAGCCTAGGGAACTAGCTAACATGACTTCATTTAGCCTTTTACTAAACAATCTCTAACATCTATGTATATGAAGACATAATAGGAAAGGGAAAACTCACTGGTAACCTGTGTTTTGTCCTTTTCCAACATAGTGTTTTACCTTTTCAGAGACAAATCTCTTCCTTTTGTTGACATTTTCTTTCTTCATCTGCAAATGGCTTTAATAAAGCCATGTCTAAAATTTTTAGATTTTTAGGTCTGGTAGTTTGTTATCGCTTTACTGTGTGACAAAATGTTACACTTGTCCAAGTTGAAAGCATTTGTAGACAGTAACTGTGACCAAATGTTACCAGCATTTTCTCCTTTTCCCACAATGTTTTCAAAAGCACTGTTGGTCAGGGTCGTTAAAACTCAGGATTGTGTGGTAAAGGGTTAAATTAGATCCATCTAATCGAGAGAAGTATCTCAAACTATGCTCCTCTTTTGTTTTCAAATGGATCATGATAATACTCGAAAATTGCATTTCATTCATAGAATGATTTTGACTAAATTTCTATTACAGACTGGCACACTAACCGAAGATGGTCTGAACCTCCAGGGTGTCGTAGGAGTTGAAGGAAATGTGTAAGTAAACCAGTCTGTACAATTTAAGTGTGAATAACATATGAATGGTTCATAGATGGGATACTGAAACATTGATATTAATTTGGGAAGTTTTCAGTTTAACTCAATACCATCTGAAACAAAGTTGCAGCAGACAAACTTGAAAACACCTTTGTAAAATAGTGATGATCAGTATGAGTAGGGGTTTAGCTAACCCTTTACCAGATGGCAAAATATTAGCCATGTCCAAATTGAAAACATTTGCAGACGACAATTTCAGTGTGGCTCAAATGGTGCAATTTTTCCTTGATAGGGTAGAAAACATTGTGGGAAAAGGAGAAAATGCTGGTTACCAGCATTTTCTCCTTTTCCCACAATGTTTTCAAAGGGCTTCCTTTTTAGGGTCATTAAAAGTCGGGATTGTGTGGTAAAGAGTTAAATACATAAATGTGTGTGAAAAATTTGTTCATTAACCCTTTTCTAAACAGTCCCATATTTTATGGACCCTGAGAAAAAAGGCTTTTGAAAACATTGTGGGAAAAGAATGCTGGTGACCTGCATTTTCTCACAGTTTTCTAATCTTTCAATAGACAAATTCATGTGTCTGACTCAAATTTATTATTTGTTGACAAATGCTTTCAATATTTAGACCAGTCTAAATTTTTTTGCCTGGTAAAGGGAAAAAAGCACTTTCTTCTTTAATTATAATGTTTTAACCCTTACCCATACAATCCCATGTCCACAGTACATGCCTTTTAAAAACACTGTGGGAAAAGGCGAAACTGCTCATAGGGAGCAATTTCTCCTTTTCTTACAATGTTTTCTGCCCTATTGGAGAACTTTCTGCAATTTCTATCAAATATGAAATTGTTGTCTGCAAACTCCTTCAGTTTGGAAGAGTCTAAAATCTGTTGTTTTGCAAAGGGTTAAAATATGGTCAAGTGTAAGATAAAATGTCACCTGCTGCAGGTAAACAGTTAAGAACTGATTTAAAACAGACATTGTTTGAATTTTGTTTATTTGGTTGCCATTCTGGCAGACTATAGTGCAATTTGCTGTATCTACTTGGTTTTAGATTTTTTTTTTTTTTTTTTTTTTTTTTGAGAAAAAAATCTTTTGATGATTTAAATCAATACCATATTCTTAAACTTTTACCAGACAATAAATTTTTCCACTGGTTCAAATTGCATTTGCATACAGCTTAGTAAATTGTGATTTGTCAGTGAAAGGATAGTAGAACTTGTGAGGAAATGAGAAAAGCATGTTTACTGGCATTTTGCCTTTTTCTAACAATTTTTTCTAAAGCCCTTTTCTCCAGGATCATTGAAACTCAAAATTATTTGGTAAAAGGATAATAGTCTACATTGTATGTGAATTAACATCATTCTTTGTGACAGATTTCAAGATGAAATTACCAACATGTTGTTGCTACGAAAAGGTCACATGATGTCAGCCATGGCAACCTGCCACTCACTGACCTTGATTGAAGGTCAACTCAGTGGGGATCCTTTAGATCTAATTATGTTTGAGTCTATTAATTGGGTAAAACAACTTTCTTTCTTTTTTTGTAATAATTCATCATTTTGACTTTCTTTAAGACTTTCAACTGTGAAAGTACCATCTTTTTAACACAGCATTGCCTGAGAAAAAGAGCAGTTGTAATGTCGTTCAGGGAATAGACTATGCAATAGTGCAATAGTGGTGGTTTTACCAATTGTTGTACATTAAGTTTTCTGTATCTGTCAGAGTCTCGTATTCCCATTCTGGTTTTCCCCTGCCTGTTTGAGGGCCCATACATCCTTTCATTCATCTGCCTGCCTGCATGAACCTTCACCAGAGGAAAGATGGCAGTATGTAGATGCTGCACAATTGTTTAGAGTTAATTCAAAGTCAAGGTTACCATAAATGAAAAAAGAAAATTACACATTGGCTCCCAATCCTGGCTTTATAAATTGGTTTTAGTGCATATAAAGGGCTTCATAAGATCATTTAATCTTTAAACTGCCTGTCATATCTTTAGTTGCGTTTGTGACCAGTATAGGTCTAGATCAGACTGCACAAAGAGTGCAGTCTGATCTTTGATCTACACTGTATGTGTCGCTCAGACCTTCTGAATGAAAGCACTCTTGACATTGCAGTTATTAGGGTCTTGGTAATAGACTGTAAACATCTGTTAGTGTATGTCTGCCCTGTTACGGTAACTGTGAACTCATTACCACTTTGAAAGCAGTTGCAGAAGACAAATGTTGCTCAAATTATCAGATTTGTCTTTGTTAAGGTAGAAAACATTGTGGGTTAAGGAGAAAATACAGGTGACTAGCATTTTCTCTTTTTGCCCACAGTGTTTCAGAAGCTTGGTTTTTTTGGGGGTTTTTTTTGGCGGGGGGGGGAATCAGTAACAAATGGGATTATGGGGTAAAGAGTTAACTTTGTTCTTGTTGATTCTCATACCAGGAATTAGAGGAACCAGGAGAAGAAAACAGTAGGTTTGATTTGCTGGTTCCCACAATAGTCTATCCCAAAGGATGTTCCGAACATACAATGAATGCTGAGGAATTATCTCAGATTGTAAGTTTTCTGTGTCTTTTAACCCTGTACCAGATGACAAAAAATTGGACTTGTCCTCTTTACCAAACAACAAAATTTTAGAATGATCTATATTGAAAGCATTTGCAGACGACAAAAAGAGATGTGACTCAAAAATTGGAATATGATTTAGGAAGGGTAGAAAACATCGTGGGGAAAAGGAGAAAATGATGGTTACTAGCATTTTCTCCTTTTCCAACAATTTTTTCAAAAGCTTTCTGTCTCAGGGTCGTGAAAAGTCGGGATTGTGTGCTTAGAATTCATAGTTTATATTTCTGTCTAAGCTTTGTAATGATGAATATACCACAGTTCAAGCCATTTTGAAATTAAGTTCTGTTCTTGTTAAAAACATTTTGCAGATGACAGGTTAAATATGGCTTAAATAGTGGGACTTGTCTTTAATATGGGGAAGAAAATATTGTGAATAGAAAAAAAGGAGAAAATGCTGGTTACCAGAGTCATCCATTCTGAAGCATTTATAGACAAAGAGAAGAAAACATTGAACTGAAGAAAAGTAAAGCACAAATTCTTTGTATGGTAGGGTTGTGATAAAGGAATCCAACTCTTTACCAAGCTACAAAAGTTTAGACTAAAACAATTGAAAACATTTGAATTCAACAAATTAAGTGTAACTCAAACACCAAATTCTGCTTTTGAAGAATATATTGTTGGAAAAGGAAAAAATGTTGGTCTTCCCACAATGTCTTCAGAAGCCTTTTCATTCAGGGTTATTACAACATGGGATTTTGGTGTAGGGTTAAGTTATAATTTATAACAAATCTGACTTTCTTTCCCACACTTTTATCTATATAGTTTTATGCTGAAGAAGAGACTTATTAACACTTAATTTTTACTGTTGCTGCAGTTTACATGAGAAAGGGTTTAAGGAAACAATATGAGAAAAGAAGAAACCCTTGCACCAAACCGTTAAATGATGAATGTGAGTTTAAAAAAAGTTTACAAAAATATTTCAGGATCGACCAGGGGAACAAATTGGCATTGTGAGACAGTTTACTTTCTCCTCAAGTCTACAGAGAATGTCTGTAATCACAAGAAAGATTGGAGCAGACCATTTTGATATTTACTGCAAGGGATCACCAGAAATGGTTTCATCTCTGTGCCAACCAGAAACTGGTTTGTATTCATGTAGATATCTATGTACCACCGAACATGTGTTAGTCCTTTACCACAGTATCTCCACTTTTAATGACCCTAAAAAGAAGGCCTTTTGAAAACATTGTTGGAAAAGGAGAAAATGCTGGTAACCAGCATTTTCTCCTTTACCCACAATGTTTTCTACCTGTCCTATAACAAATTTCAATTTTAAGTCACATCTAATTTGTTGTCTGCAAATGCTTTCAATTTGGACTAGTCTTAAATTTTGTCTTTTGGTAAAGAGCAGCCACAAAAGAGGCCAGTATTTTCTCTTTTTCCCATAATGTTTTCTACCCTACTCAAAACAAATTTCAATTTTTGAATCACATTTATTTTGTCATCTGCAGATGCTTCGGATTTTGACAAATCCACAATTTTGTTGTTTCCCCAAGTGTAAATGTAACATTTTGATTAAGGGTTTAGGGACTTTTACAAGGTTGCTTAACCCTTTACCACATGGCAAAATTTTAGAATTTGTCCAAAATGAAGAATTTACAGATGACAATTCAAACATTTTTCAAATGATACTATTTGGCCTTAAGAAGATAGAAAAATGGAAAAAAGGGGAAAATGCTGGTTACCAGCACTTTCTCATCTCCCACAATGTTCTCAAAAATCAGTTTTCACAGGGTTGTTAAAACTTGAGATTTTAGTTATTTAAGTTATGACATGATAATGATGAAATACAAGTCATTTTCCCGATATTGTACTGATTTTCCAGAATATACTGATTACTTATTCTTTGTTGAGAAATTCAGGCCATCCTCTGCTGCCTGTTTTTTCAGTTGGTGATGAGCAAAACTTGTATGGAGAAGCAAAGTTATCAATAATAGCATTTGTACCATCTTAACTCTTTACCAAACGACAAAAATTTGGACTGGGCCAAATTGAAAGCATTCGCAGGCGACATATTCAATGTTGCTAAAATGATGATTTCTGTTTTGGATAGAGTAGAAAACATTGCGGGAAAAGGAGAAAATGCTGGTTACCAGCATTTTCTCCTTTTCCCACAATGTTTTCAAAAGCTTTCTTTCTCAGGATCGTCAAAACTTGGGATTGTGTTGTAAAGGGTTAATGCTTATTGGCTGAAATATCAGTTGAAAAACTGTCGAAATTAAAATCAGCAGAAAATTTTTCACTTATTCATATTTAGTATTTGAAATTTTACAGTTCCAAGTAACTTCAACACAGTGCTTAAATCCTACACTCAGCATGGCTATAGAGTATTAGGCATGGCTTGGAAACAGCTACCAACTAAATATAAATACGTAAAAGTACAGCGAATTAAAAGGTAATCTTTCATCCTTAACTCATTTGTCAAATTTGTTGTTTAGAAATATATATACAGGTTAAAAAAGGATTTTTTTTTTTTGTAATCTTGATGGTTTTATGAATAATTTAGGCCTATATTGTCTTATTGTAAAATACTTTTCTTTATGCAGTACAGAGGATTACAGCAGTTTCTTGGTGAAAGATTTGCTGATAATTTCACTGAATTTCTTTACATCAGTAAGAACCAGTATGTTGTTATAACCACATAATAACGGACCACTTGACCTCAAAATGACCTTTAACCCTTTACCACTCTATCCCAAGTTTTAATGACCCTGAGGAAGAAAGCTTTTGAAAACAATGCGGGGAAGGGAGAAAATACTGGTAAACCAAAATGAATTTCAATTATTTAGTCACGTTTACTTTGTCGTCTGCAAATACTTTGAATTTGGACTGGTTTAAAATTTTATTGTTTGGTAAAGTGTTAAAGCAAAGTGCAAGGCTAATTAATATGTCAGTATGATTACACCAGTACTTTGATTCAAGTGAAAGAAAAACCCTATTTCTTTGCAAAATGCTAAAAAAAACTCTTTACCCTTTACCACACAATAAAATTTTTGACTTATCTACAATTGAAAGCATTTGTAGAGGAGAAACAAAACACGGTTCAAATGATCAGCATTTTCTCTCTTTCCCAGAATGTTTCAAAAGCTTCTGTCATCAGGGTCCTTAACTCTTTACCAAATAACAACATTTTAGACTTGCCCAGATTGAAAGCATTTGCAGATGACAATTTAACTGTTGCTCAAATGATAGAATTCGTTTTTGATGGGGTAGAAAACATAGTGGGAAAAGGAGAAAATGCTGGTTCCCAGCATTTTCTGCTTTTCCCACTATGTATTCAAAAGCTTTCTTTGTTAGGGTCGTTACAACTCAAGATGGTGTGGTAAAGAGTTAAAAGTTGTGTTCTGTAGTAAAAAGTTATCCCTGTACTAAATGATCAATGCTTTGATGACTTTTGTGTGAAAAAGCTTTTAAAAATACCATGAGGAAAAAGGAGCTGGAAGGAAAAGGAGCTGGCAATCAACAGTTTATCCTTTTCCTACATTGGATTTAGCCTACCAGCTTTTGAAGGTATTGTCTAGCCCTGTTGGTTTTAGCCTTGCTGCTTTTGAAGGTATTGTCATAGCCCTGTAATCTTTTGTTGTCATGGGAAAACTGAGACATTTTCCCATGTCTCTGTCATAACTGAAGATATTTACTTCAAACCTAGGCTAGTTGTTTACGATCGAAAGGAGAGCCCATACAGCAAGGGCAGAGCCTTGAAACATTTTTGATACAGTTATGCTCTTTTCCCCTTCTATCACTTTTCACAGAAAAAGCAACTGCAGCCAAGTGTTAACCCTTATCTGCTAAATAAGTTAAATGAAACTTTCAAGTCGATAGCACAAACCTGAAATATGCTATTAAAAACTTAATTTTTGGAGAAAAACATCTTCTTATTGGACAGTGTAGATCACAGATCAGACTGCACATTCTGTGCAGTCTAATCTTTATGTGCACTGTCCGCAAAAGGTCATTTAGTCGCACTTAGCAGCCTAAAGGTAAAACATGAAGCCCTCTTTTTTTACCCATTTATTGATAAATCCCATCATTTGTGCCACATTTAGAGTAAGTGATATGCAAATGCTTTCAATTTAGACAAAGCTGAATTTTTTTTGCATTGTTAAGAGTCAAATTTTGAATACTAGGAATTATGATTAAAGGTCTGGTTTTACTGGTATTTCAGGGAAGATGTTGAGAAGGAGTTGACATTTCTGGGTCTACTTGTGATGGAGAACAAACTCAAACCAGAAACAACACCAATCATTGCCCAGCTGAAAGATGCAAATATTCGAACCATTATGGTCACAGGTACAGAAAGATTATTTGTTAAATAAAATCACCCCCTGACAGTGCATTAAACCTATGACTTATTTTTCATAATACACTACTATATTACCATTTTTTTTTGGTCCTGGTTCTATTCAGTTTTTAGTCATGAGAGCGTGAAGCCGGAGAAACCAGCCACATCATGTGCCAGTCAACTCGTTTGATAAAAATTATAATACATATACACTCATGTTGGATCCTCTATATCTGAAACTCTGGTCAGCCTTTTACCTTGCAAGTAGCTGTGGATTTGCCATATAAAACATTAAGTCATTTTACTAAACCATCCTATGTTTTAACAACCCTTAGGAAAAAGGCTTTAGGAAATATTGTAGGAATAGGAGAAAATGCAGATGTCCTCTGTGTAATAAGGTGATAACATGCTGATATGTTCCCATTGTTACAGGTGATAATATGCTGACTGCACTGAGTGTGGCACATGAGTGTAAAATAGTGGAGCAGACAGACAAGGTGGTTCTTGTAGAGGCTAGTGTTAACTTGAACAACTTGGGTGTACCACAGGTTCATTTTATACATGAGGATTCTGTGGAGAAAGCAGCCATTTTTGCACAGAAGGTTAGACTTTGATTTTGAATATTTTATATTTTAACTCTTTGCTAAACCACAACATTTTTAGACTTGTCTAAAGTTAACACATTTGAAAATGACAACTAAGATGTGGCTCCAGTGACGAGTTTGTCCTTGAAAGGGTAGAAAACATTGTTGGAAAAGGAGAAAATGCTGCTAACCAGCATTTTTTCCCATTCCAACAACGTTTTCAAAAGCCATTTTTCTTAGGGTCGTTTAGACTCGAAATTGTGTTGTAAAGGGTTAAATCATTACCACCTGTAGACAACCTTTTGTGTCTTGCTGCTGACCACTTGAACTCTTTACCAAACAAAAAAATTTTAAACTAGTCCATATCGAAAGGATTTGCAGATGACAACATAAATGTGACTCAGAAATTGAAATTTGGTTTGGGAAAAGTAGAAAACATTGTGGGAAAAGGAGAAAATTTTGTTTACCAGCTTTTTCTCCTTTTCCCACAATGTTTTTCTAAAGACTTCTTCCTCAGGGTCGTTAAAAGTTGGGATTGTGTGTGGTGAAGAGTTAAAAGACATTGTGGCAAAAGAAGAAATTTCTTGTAATGAGCAGTGACTTTACTTGCAAAAATGTTCACTTATTGATTCATGGATCATATCTCAATATCATGTAGAAATGATACTGATATTGAACAAAAAATGTATTCTGTTCAGTCTATATTAAATTTGTTAACCATTAGACTGACCGAATAAAGGAGGATTGATTTTGGCTGATTGCAACAGTGGCATGGATAGAGGTAAAAACTTTTTGTACAAGAATGATTACCTGTGTGAACAAAAGAATCTGCAGACAGTTCTTATAAACCTTTTTGTAATCTATATGTCAACCTCAGAATATACAAAATATTATGAAACAGTGTGCAGTTTTATGTGATTACTATCCTGATATATTATGAAGAACAGTTTGAGTGTAATGATTAGTCTGTACAGTAGTAAGTTAACTCTTTACCACACAATCCCGACTTTTAACGACCCTGAGAAAGAAGCCATTTGAAAACATTGTGGGAAAAGGAGAAAATGCTGGTAACCAGCATTTTCTCCTTTTCCCACAATGTTTTCTACTCTTCCCAAGACAAATTTCCATTTCTGAGTCCCATTTATTTGTTGTCTGGAAATGCCTTAATTTGAACTAGCCTAAAATTTTGTCGTTTTGTAAAGAGTTAAGCCTTGTAGTTTTAGAATATGTTTGAGATTGTGTTGTTCTGTACATGCTAATCCTGTGTGTATTTTTTGCCCCCACTGTTTAGGATGCAAGTATTACGGAGGTACAAATAGAGGAGGATCCTTCTAAACTGTGTTTCGCTGTAACTGGGAACTCCTGGGCCATTTTACGTTCTCATTTCCCGGATATTTTATCAAAGGTAAATTATGACTTACTGCATTAGCTTCAGTAAAATCACAAAAGGAAAATTTTGCTTAGTTATCCCAGAGATCAGCCTGTCTGTTTGTTTGTAGGCATGAACATTGGTAACATTGTATGTTACTATAAATTTCTTCTTTTGCCATAATGTCTCAAGGGTGTTGCTACGTCAAGGTGCAAAAGAACTGTCTGCAGGAGGCAACATGTTAACATCTGAGCATTGTCTCTCCTTGTGAAGCAAAATACCTTTACCAGTTTATTTTCAAAGAATTAATGTATGTAATACTCTTTCCTCAACTACTGTAGTAAAGTGTGAAACTTACAGATTGAAATTTCCATTGAGAGGTTGTGACTCTCACATTCAGAGATTTAGGAATGATAGCATTTGTTTTAACCCTTTCCTAAACAAACCCTGGTTTTCACGTGTCTGCAGTACAAGTCTTTTGAAAACACTGTGGGAAAAGGAGAAATTGCTCGTTATGAGCAATTTCTCCTTTTCCCACAGTGTTTTCTATCCTTTTTGATAACTTTCTGCCATTTTCATCAAATTTAGAATTGTCGTCTGCAAACTCTTTCAATTTGGACTAGTCCAAAATTTGTCGTTTGGGAAAGGGTTAAGCAGCTTACTGTGAAAGTAGCAGAAAAAGTGATAGTACGAGTATCATTTCTTTTTTAGCTCAGCTTTTTTTGAAGAAAACTTTGAGGGATTGTTGTAGCCTTGGCATTGTCTACATTGTCGTGGTACAAAGACTTTGACATTTTATAATATCTTTGCCATTACTGAATATTATTTACTTCAAATTCAGACACGCATTTGCTATCAAAAGAGGAAATCATACAATGGGGGCAGGTAACCATAAAATATTTTTGACATAGTTATGCCCCTTTTTACATAGACTTGGAATTTTCACTAAAATCAAGCAACCACAGCTGGCACTCTCGCTCTTGTTTTATAAATTGTTTCCTTTGGGCTTTTTTTTTTTGTGAAAAAAGTTAAATTAAGATGGGCTAACTTGATGAGATTTGTCTTTGAAAGTGCAGGAAACATTGTGGGAAAAAGAGAATATGCTAGTCAGCAGCATTTTCTCTCTTTCCCACAATGTTTGCAAAGGCCTTCTTCCTGAGAGTCTTTAAATCACAGACTTGTTTAAGGGGTTAAATGCAAGAATGTATACTATTCAAGGTGCTAGTGCGAGGAGCAGTATTTGCTAGAATGTCACCAGAACAGAAGGCACAGTTAGTGGAAGCTCTGCAAGAAATAGGGTAAGACTTATCAGTATTTTATATCTTTCCATGATTGCCAGTCCCAATGATAGCTTCTATTTTTGCACTCCTTTCATACCTCTGATATTTTCAAGTGTTCAAATTTGGTTTTCTTCTGTATTCATGAGCTAGAACAGCAGCTGTTTAACCGTTTAACATTCAACCTGGAGTTTTAACGACCCTGAGGGAGATTGCTTTTGAAAATATTGTGGGAAAAGAAGAAAATGCTGATAACCAACATTTTCTCCTTTTCCCGCAATATTTTCAATTTCTACCCTGTCAAAGACAAAGACAAATTCCGTTATGTGAGCCATATTTAAATTGTGGTCTGCAAGTGCTTTCAATCTGGACTTGTCTGAAATTTTGTCATGTGGTAAAGAGTTAATCAATCAAAATGACTGTCTTACCAATGAAACTTATACATGATTAATGGTAAAAAATTCTGGCTTGGCATCAATGAAACCAATAAATTTCATGAGAACAAAATTTTGTCAGCCGAATGTCCCCTAGTACATAGATGACAGGTTATGAAATTGAAGAACCATTGTTAACTGCTGATGATGTTTGACCAGGCATCAGCTAATATGTTATCCCTGTCAGTCTGTTATATTACCTGAGAGCAGTAGCTAAGTCTGAAATGCAGTGTTGCATCAGAGGTGTGCGATCGCACAAATCTCGCCATCTACATCTTCAATACGGCAACTTTTAATTTTCATGGGTGACAACTATTGTGGAAACAAAATTAAACCCCCACTCAACAATAGCCTGTGCACAATAAAATTACATTTTGACAAAAAAAATAACTGCAACTGCTTAGAGAATTCAATCCAACACAGATAAATAACCTCCTTTGCTAGAAATAGTAACACAATATAGTGTGGAAATATCCGTATAAATGTATGTGATGACATTAAGCCTTGGGGGATAAATGCTGTTGTGGAATGCCTTAGGTGTAATTTCAACACACCTGTTGGGGAGGAAGTTTGCATAGCTATGTTAACTTGCTAAATTTTTGTTGTGGTTTGAATTTAAAATATCCAGAGTTTAATGCCACATATACGCACCACAGACTTTTTAGTCTGTGCAAACCAAATAATGCTCATTCAAATTGAGGGGGGCAGTCAGCAGCACTGAAATGTATGTGGCCAGTAATTCAGTCTGAATTGTATCTCAGCCAGACTCTTTTCAAGTTTGAACTGTAGCTCACAGCCAAACTCTTTTCAAGGACAGATATTAGTAGACGTAAGTTTTCCTTTGCATGTCATAAGCAATTACTCCTTAGCCAAGATGTTTTCAAATTCAAATGTAGTGACTGTTTGTAGCAAGAAAACAGATGTTTGAGGATGTGTAATGTTAATTTATTATTGAGTAAATATAGGAAAAAATTGTTATTGGTAGTTCTCTATAAAACATACAGAAATATGATATGTGACATGGACATTGTATGGTAAGTTATAGACATGTATACCAATATATCTTTCATACCGTCAAATTTGTTTTTTGGCCACTTGTATTGAAATCAATCAGCCTGTACAAATAGGCTAACTTTTCCTAATTCCCAAGTGTGGAGAGATGCACCTATTTCAAGATTTTGCAGGTATCAAGCACTTTTCAGTTACCCAGTTATTCAGTGCATGCTTGACTATATCTCTATGTATTATTCCAGGTACTATGTCAGTATGTGTGGGGATGGAGCCAATGACTGTGGGGCCCTCAAGATGGCTCATGCTGGAATCTCCCTGTCCGAAGCAGAGGCCTCTGTGGCATCGCCGTTCACCTCTAAAACAGCAAATATTGAATGTGTTCCTACTGTTATCAGGTATTGTTAACCCTTTACAACACAATCTGGAGTTTTAACAACCCTGAGAAAGAAAGCTTTTGAAAACATTGTTGCAAAAGAAGAAAATGCTGGTAACCAACAATGTTTTCTACCCTTTCAAAAACTAATTCAGTAATTCAAGCCACATTTAATTTATCATCTTCTAGGGCTTTCAAATTAGATAAGCCTAAATTGTTGTCATTTTGTAAAGAGTTAAACCTGTTTATTTTAAGTTGATTATGAAACAGGTTCTACTAGTTATGTTTACTTCTCGTGGTAATTGCTTCCTTGCAAGCCTTACCATTACCTGCCCCTTGCTCTGAGTACTTCCAATGGTTGAACCTCTTGTATCAGAGTTTTTAACCTTTACCAAATAACCCTGACTTTTAACAACTCTGAGGAGGAATGTTCGTAACAACATTAGGGGAATGGAAAAAATGCTGCTTTCCAGTATTTTCTTCTGTTCCCTCAATGTTTTCTACCTTATCAAAGACAGATATCATCATTCAAGCAACATTTTATTTGTGATCTTTAAATGCTTTGAATTTGGTCCAGTCTAACATTTTGTCGATTGGTAAAGAACTTGTGTGGGGAAAGGGGAAAATGATGAGTTACAGCCTTTGGTCTTTTTCCCCCACACTGTTTTCAAAAAGCTATTCCTTAGGGTTGTTAAAACATGGGATTGTTTGGTAAAGGGATATACCTGTATATTTTACATTGATTATGAAACAAGTTCTACTGTTTATGTAAACTTTCCATGGTGATTGCTTCTTGGAAGTCTTGCCATTACTGGCCCCTTCTTGAAACCTCTACTGGTATTGAATATGGCAGGTTTTGAATGTACTACCAATATTTTTAGTGTATGTTATGGCAGTATCTGAGGTTCTTTATTGAAAAAGTAGGCAGCTTTTATGAAAAATACTGTATTACAGTCTTTAAAACTGCATATAATTAACTTCTGTCCTGTACTGCTATGGTTTCTTTTTCAAATGCTTGTGTTACATGTTTTTTCTGTTTTTTCAATTCAAAATCAAAGAAATAAATTAACTACTTAGTTACCTCTCTACTACAGGGAAGGGAGGGCAGCACTGGTGACATCATTTGGTATATTCAAGTACATGGCCTGTTACAGCCTTACCCAGTTTGTCTCTGTACTTATTTTGTACAAGGTAAGGGTATTCAATTTTCCCACAGTTTTTATGTACCTTAAAGGCACACCAGAGACTAAAAGTAAACAATTTGGGATTCTAAATGCAGACAAATTCAATTCACACAATTTAAAAGTAAGGATATTATTATAAGACTTATAATGTGGTACACTACAAGCTGTCAAAGTCCCAGTTGCTGGAAGAAAAAATGTAAAACTAGTACAAAAGTTGCCAAAGGTAAGTCTAGTTATACAATACATTTTATTGCTAGTGACCGGAAATTTGACAGACTGTTCTTTAACTCTTTACCAAACGACAAAATTTTAGACTGGTCCAAATTGAAAGCATTTGCAGATAACGATTTAAATGTGTCTCAAATAATGAAATTTGTCTTTGATAGGGTAGAAAACATTGTGGGAAAAGGAGAAAATGCTGGTTACCAGCATCTTCTCCTTTTCCCACAATGTTTTCAAAAGGCTTCTTTCTCAGGGTCGTTAAAACTCGGGATTGTGTGGTAAAGAGTTAAGACACAATCAGGCTCATAGTAATATTAATACTTTTTATTGGCATGAATTAAAGTTGTCTGTACTTTGACTTCGGCATTGGCAGCTAGTGAGCCTTTTTAAAACAGAGTTTCTGCCTACTCTTTAACTCTTTACCACATGACAAAAATCTAGACTAGTCCAAATTGAAGGCATTTGCAGATGACAATTAAAATGGAGCTAAAATGATGGAATTTGTCTTGGGTAGAAAACATTGTAGGAAAAGGAGAAAATGGTGGTTACCAGCATTTTCTCCTTTTCCCCCCCCCGTTTTCAAAAAGTTTCCTCCTCAGAGTCGTTAAAACTCAGGATTGTGTGGTAAAGGGTAAGGCAGAGCTGCTACATAATATCACCCACTACAGAAACTGTATTAAAAGCCATGTTTCTGTATAAATTTACATAGCATAGCTGATATACTTTGTAGGTTTAATAATTTCATAAAGGAATATGGCACACATTTGAACTGATCTGTAAAAAGGGGGTTTAATGTATCTGCAAGAAGACTCAACCCAGGTCAGCCTTCACAGTCAGTGCAGGCTGATATTAGTCAAAACGTTTTGCTATTTGGTAAATTTCTTGCTTATCCAAGGACCATTCTACCTCCATGCTCAGTTGGTTGTTAGACAAAATGGATTTTGTGGAACCATAATTATTTGATGACTAGCTTGGTTCAATTCATCATACAGAAGCATTAAATCCCATTTTGCTTGATCATGCCTCATATATGTTGTGTACACCAATGGCTTTTATCTTGTCTTTATCATGTGATAGCATTGACCAATCAAATAATGTATCAGAATTGTATTTCTAATGAAGATTTTGTTATATTATTGGTCATTTATCTCAATTTGTGAACAGAAATATTCACAATATATAATCCATGCTCTGTAAAAGGGGGCTTAATGCAAAAGTATTGACTCAGGTCACCCGTGCAGTCTGAGTAGGCTGACCTGGGCCAAAACTGTTTGCCATGGGTCAATTTCCTGCATGTCAAAGGACCATTGTATTTCATGATTCAGTCGGTTGTTCTACAAAATGGATTTTATGGATCCCTTATTATTTGATGACTCATTTTGTACAGTGCATTATGGAGATGCATTAAACTCCCTTTGTCAGAGTGCTGCTAATGAGCCATGCTCTGGCAAAAGGGAACTAAATGCATCGCCATGATGCATGATTCCAATCATGCCATGACATAATTATGTACCCAAAATAGCCATTTTTTTAAACAAATGACTGAATCATGAGGTAGAATGGTCCTTGGACATACAGAAAATCGACCTGTAACAAAAAGTTTCGGCCCAGGTCAGCCTGCACGAACTGTGCAGGCACGCAGGCTGACCTGGGTCGATAGTTTTTCGCAGATGCGTTAAGCCCCCTTTTCAAAGAGCATCAATTATTTATCCTTTTCTAAAACAAAAAATTTTATAATTAAAGTATTCGCAGATGACAAATTTGAGCATAGCTCAGTCAACAGGATCTGACTTTAAATGTGTCGAAAAACATTTGGGAAAAGGAGAAAATGCTGGTTACCCACATTTTATAGTTTTCCAACTGTATTTTCAAAAGCATTCTTTTTCAGGGTTGTAAAAGTGTGAGATAAGTTGGTTACAGGGACAAAGCACCATTCAGCACCAGACTAGTAAAGGTAAAGTCACTCATCTCATTTGATAGTTTTCTTGGTATTTCAGGTGCAGTCCAATTTGACAGATTTTGAATTCCTATACATCGATCTATTTCTGCTGACAACATTGAGTGTTTCTTGTAAGTTACTTGTTACTCAAAGCTTCATACTTACAGTCTTATGTTTTGTGTTCATTGATTAACTCTTTACAGAATTATAAGGTTTTTAAAACATCCAATTGATGGAAGAGGGATGAAGTATGTGCTAACCCAACAACTCAACAAGATTTGAGATTCATCCATTTGAAAGCATTTGCAGACGATATATTTAATGTGGCTCAAAGGATGTGAAAGGATAGAAAACGTTGTGCATAAAGGAGAAAATACTGGTAACAAGGTATCCAAAGGCCATCTTCATCAGGTTTATCAAATATTGGATAGTTTGGTAAAAGAACACAACACTTGGTTTTGAAGATTGTTGCAAGTAGAAGATTGTCATCTTACCTAGGTTCTTTAAACTTGGTACAGGTATTTTAATAAAATGTAGATCATTGCTATTGATTTTGTTACTTTTAATGATTAATCGTTACCAATCAAATTGGACTTTTTTTTTACCATTTTACAGTACAGGAAAAATTTAGACATGTCCATTTTGCAATTGCCAAGGACTAATTACATGTAGCTTAATTGATTGGATTTGAGCTGTGCTGTGGCAAAAGTGGGCTTAATGCATCTCCATCATTGATGATACCAAGCAAGTTGTTATGTTAAATGGATCCAGTGCTCCAGCCAGGATTAAAAAAAGGGCAGGGTGCTGGGTTAAGAAGGGCACTTCAAGGCGTAAAGCACCACATGGGGGGATGGAGGGCATTGTCTCCCTCCCATGGGAGGGGGGTGTCGGAAGAAAATTTTAGAGATTTGGACCCTATTGACAGTTTCTCCTGCATTTTCTAACATAAGATAAGCATTTTTTAAAACAGAAATAATTCTGTTAAAGTGGCTTATATGGATCGTCCAGCTTCGTTTTACCAAGAAAACCATTTTCCATGGTAAGTAGTCAGTTTCTTGTGTGGTTTAGCTAGGTCCAGGAGCATTACAAGTAATTCATATCATAACCCTCATTTAACTCGTAAGCAGATAAAGATTTGCTTAATTTGAAAGCCTTTGCTGAACACAAATGCTTACCAGCATCTTTTCCTTTTCACAAAATATTTCCTGTAGCCTCATGCCATTTAACTACAGACTTGATATTGATACAATACACGTCTTCATTTTTGTCAGTGCTTCGCAGGTCAAGCAAGACATGCAAGCCACAGAAACTAATAAATACAAACTTTCAACACTTTCTTTCTCTTACTGCAATGTAATTGTGTCTTTCATTTTTTCTGAAACTATTTTATAACAAATATACAGTTTCCAATCTGTAGAGTTGGTGAAATGAGACAACAAGAGGACCATGATGGTCCTAAATCGCTCACCTGAAATGCAACTCAGCTGTCATTGTTATGGCCACTTGCCTCTTGTTTTTTGCTGGAATGTTTTAGTTTTGAAAATGATTCATCCATATGACAATACCAACAATCAGAGCAGGTAAGAAAATGATAGTCGAAATTATAGGCCCTAGTGTGTAAACAATGGAATTGTCATCAAGATCCCCTATTTTGATGCTTTTAGCTTGTCCCCATTTTGATCAGATTTGTCCTTAGGTCATTATGAACATCCAGGGAAATTTTGAGTATGACTGAGCCAGAATTGTGGTTGCTGAGTGTGTTCATGTTCATGTCACAACCTTGCAAGCATTCTAGACAATGGATCAAGATTATGCTCGAATTATGATACTTATATAATAAACAGTGGAATTTTGGCGATGCATATTCAAGGATACATAAAAGCTAACCATGAGTATGTTATGCTCAGGTGAGCTGATAATGGGTTTTCAGACAGAATCACATGCCAAATGTATGTTGTGGGCCATACAATATGGAACAGGAGGATTCCAAGAATACACTCTTTACATATTTGATCCCACATTGTGACTACAAAGGACTTTTTGTGATTCCAAGGAAGAAATTTGGTAAATGCTATTAGCAAACAAGAGCCGTCAAGTGGTTGTTGAGAAATCGCTTCGGACGGACAGACAGACAGACGAAGTGGCGACTATGTGCTCGCCCTTACGGGGGCATAACTATCCACCAGTCCATGCTGAATATGAAAGTTCTAGGGTTAATGTTTGCATGAAAGACGATTTTAAAAGATCTTTTATTTGGATATGGAAACTGGGATCCAACAACAAAGCACTTATTTTTTTTTCCTAAGGTCACAATTCGATGTACCTTGGTAGAGTGCTACTGTTGCCAATTAAGTTGTAGGCTTTGTGTTTGGGTTGATTTTTTTTTTCAGCAGTTGACATGGAAACCAGAGTTGTTCATGAATTCCAATTTGTCAAAGGGCAATACAGTTGATCTTGCTTAGCTAAGCGACTATGTTTAATAAGCCAACACTTTTATTAAGCGATAGGAAGAATTCCAATGTCTCTGTTGAAATATATAAGACTAGCTGGAATTGAATGCCCCATGGATTAAAGCCTTTACATTCAGTCTTAATATTGTGATTATACCTTTTTTATGAGTAGGTCCAAAAATAAATTAGATATGCAATGACCTTTTGATAGACAGGCAAATGAAAAGTTGACAACAATTAGACAATAATTGCAGAAAGCAGTTAAAAGACTCAGTGTTTCCCAATAGTGGCACATACTGGTACGGGTTGACATCTGCGACAGCCCAAAATAGGGTTCCACTTATAATGATACTCAGGGGAACCGAAGAAATCGTATCGTTTTATCTGAATATCGTTTTAACTGATGTATATTCTTATAAAAAGAGACCCTGTTGGGACCAAGGGATTAACGTCATTATAAGCAATATATCGTATTAAGCAATATAGTAATAAGCAAAGTTTACTGTAATTGTTGCAGAGATGCTCAAGAAATTAATTAATATTTTAGCAGATCAGTATCGAGTTGACTTTTTTCAAGATATAATGGTGATCAACCTCTTTCCCACAACCACTTGCAAGAAGACTCAACACCAGAATGCTACATGCCAAATATGAAAGCTCTAGCCCTTACGGTTTGGGACAAGAAGATTTTTAAAGATTTCCTTCTTTATCTCTATGTGAAATCCAAGAACCCACAACATAGGGCCAATTTTTACCACCAGGGCCATAATTTGAAGTATTTTGGTAGAGGGTCACTAGATGATGCTACATGCCATACATGAAAGCTCTAGCCCTTACAGTTTGGGACGAGAAGATTTTTAAAGATTTCCTTCTTTATCTCTATGTGAAGTCCGAGAACCCACAACATAGGGCCAATTTCCACACTAGGGCCATAATTTGAAGTATTTTGGTAGAGGGTCACTATATGATACTACATGCCATATATGAGAGCTCTAGCCCTTACGGTTTGGGATAAGAAGATTTTTAAAGATTTCCTTCTTTATCTCTATGTGAAATCCGAGAACCCACAACATAGGGCCATTTTTAACACTAGGGCCATAATTTGAAGTATTTTGGTAGAGGGCCACTAGATGATGCTACATGCCAAATATGAATGCTCTAGCCCTTACGGTTTGGGACGAGAAGATTTTTAAAGATTTCCTTCTTTATCTCTATGTGAAATCCAAGACCCCACAACATAGGGCCAATTTTTAACACCAGGGCCGTAATTTGAAGTATTTTGGTAGAGGTTCACTAGATGATGCTACATGCCATATATGAAAGCTCTAGCCCTTACGGTTTGGGACAAGAAGATTTTTAAAGATTTCCTTCTTTATCTCTATGTGAAATCAGAGAACCCACAACATAGGGCCAATTTCCACACTAGGGCCATAATTTGAAGTGTTTGGTAGAGGGCCACTAGATGATGCTACATGCCATATATGAAAGCTCTAGCCCTAACAGTTTGGGACAAAAAGATTTTTAAAGTTTTTTCTTTCGGTTGCCATGGCAACCAGAGTTCTTCACTGATTTCAATTCTTTGAAGTATTTTGAAAGAGCATGACCTAAGGATCATTTCTGTGAAGTTTCATTGAAATCTGATTGTTAGTTTAGGAGGAGAAGATTTTTTTTGTAATTGTGAACGGACGGACGGACGGATGATGGACATTGACCAATCACAATAGCTCACCTTGAGCAGTTCATGCTCAGGTGAGCTAAAAACAGGTCTTTTAATATAGGGTAACTTATTACTTCGCATTCAATTCAATATCATGAATAAATGTTAAATGTTCCACAAATGTTGGATACTTCTTTTATTACTCTTGTTTCTATGCTATCGTGAGGTAAGGCAAGGAGACATCCCCTGTCCCCCCGCCCCCACCATGAAGGTGCCCGATATTTTCCATTCATAGAAAACCAATCCAAGTCTTTTCCTAATTAAAAAAAAGGGAGATTTTAGCTGCTTCTTTGTGTTTTATGCAACGAGTAAACAAATCTCCTCTTTAAATTCGTTATGAAGGCAGGTAAGATAGTTTGAAGTGCCTCTGATCAGGTTGATGTGAAACTGACATGTGTTATGTCATGGGTTTTCGTGTTTTTTCTATCGGCCATTTTTCCATTTAGATTAACTTTTGGAAGGGTATTTCTTGAAATTTTGAACCACATTTTACAAAAGATAAGTCAACAATATGTTGTGGTATTCTTCTTCGTCGGCTTTACGAATGCACAT
This sequence comes from Tridacna gigas, assembly GCA_945859785.2. NCBI lineage: Eukaryota > Metazoa > Mollusca > Bivalvia > Cardiida > Cardiidae > Tridacna > Tridacna gigas. The sequence goes on from OX244041.2 coordinate 28,530,758, forward strand.
TTTGCTGACTTACGGTAGATTAATTTGCTGACTCATCAATCCTACCTGAGCGTTAACATAACTTGATAAGTTATTTTTGTAACCAGGAGTAAATCTAAGAATAAATTATTTTGCTTATGACCAGAAAAAACTACAAAAAGGATAATTTTACCAATCAAGCACCCTTGATTCAACTCTGTGCATGTAACTTAATACAGGAAAATAAGCACCATCTTTATCGGTAATATTTTTTACAACATGAGCAATAGATAACAAACAAAGAATTTTCGCAGACAGTCTCTAATATTGTTGAATAAGAACAGTCAACGTAAAGTTATGGTAATCTGTTGAATAGAACATGAAATACAGTCATGGATAATTGCCTCTATTGTTCCCATTAATAAAATACGGCCGTGTAATATATAGTCGCTGTCAATCTTTTCACACTTCGCTGCCAGGAAGGGATTAGTGACGTGCTGTTAATTGGATTGTGTATTTGGCGATGGATATCCATGTGGTCTTAAACAGACTTGTGGCGTAATTTAGAATACAGAGTACAATACTGTTTAACATAGAAGTCTCCAGGGCGCTTATAAGCAGCAGGGTGTCCAGAAAAAGGGCAGGGCGTCAAGAACAAGGGGCAGGGTGCCACGCCCTTGTATTCCCCGCTAGCTGGAACACTGGGATCCATAAAAGCCTTTTTGTCAAACAACTGTCTAAATCATGGGGTACAAAAAAAGTGATCGATAGCGGAAAATTTAGGCCCAGGTCAGCCTGCGCGGACTGCACAGATGTTTTAAGCCCCCTTTTCACAGAGCATGGCTCATTTGTTTTTGAAAAAGTAAAAAAAATGTAGGAAAAGAGGGAGAAAATGCTGGTAATCAGCATTTGCTCCTTTTTCCACAATGCTTTTAAGAGGTAATTTTCCTTAACCCTTACAACACAATCTTGGTTTAAAGACCCTGAGAAAGAAAATTTTCCAAAACATTGGAAAAGAGAAAATGCTTGTAACCAGTATATTCTCTTTTTCCCACATTTGAGACACTCCCAATTTGTCATGGACAAGTCTAAAATTTTTTCATGATGTAAACAGTTTAAGGATGGTAAGAGGATGGGAATCTTTTAGTAAAATGGTTTAAAAAAGTTTTGTTCCTTTCTTTTTTTTCAAATCAAGACGGAAGAACTGATGCCTACTATAAACTGGTGAGAGAACCCCCTCAGCTCAGTTTGACCAGCCTGGCCCCTATTTTGTCCCTTATTCTCCAGATGTGTATCCAGATAGCTGCCCAAGTCTTCTGCTTCTTCAACGTACAACAGCAACCTTGGTAAAAGTCAACTTTCTATTTCATAAAATTGGTTCATATTTTGAGCTGGGCTGTTTTAGAAGAAAATGCTGGGGTATTATCATAGCCCTGGCATCATTTGCATTGTCATGCAGAAACTTTTACAGTTTACGGTATCGCTGTCATTGCAGAAGACATTTACTTTAAACTCAGACTAGATGTTAACTATCCAAAAGGGAACCAATACAACTCGTGCAGGTAGCCATCAAATATGAGCCATGTTCTGTGAAAAGGGGGCTTAATGCATCTGTGAAAAGTATTGACCCAGGTCAGCCTGCACAGGCTGACATGGGCCGAAACTTTTCGCTATTTGTCAATTTTCTGTATGTCCAAGGATCATTCTACCTCATGATTAAGTCTGTTGTTAAAAAGAGTGGCTATTATGGATCAATTAGTAACTGATGACTTCTTCATCATGGAGATGCATTTAGCCCCCTCTTGCCAGAGCATGACTCATATTTGGCACAGTTATGCCTTTTTTCCCACTGAGAGTTTTTTAAAAAATGACATTTGATAATATGTCTGTCATTACTGAAGATCTTTACCTCAAACTTGGACTAGCTGTTAACTTTATATTGGGAAACCCATACAACAGGAGCAGGTAACCATCAAAATATTTTGACACAGTTATGCCCCTCTTTTGACTTAGAATTTTCAAAAACTTTGAGGTTTTGTAATATCTGATCTTAAGAATTTCAGTAACTGATTTTTTTGTAATATCTTATGTAATAACAATGTTTATTCAGATTTGTTTTTCATGAATACAACAGGTTTAGTGCCCATGTGCCAGAAGAAGAGGATGATAATGTGAGCTATGAAAACACAGCCATATTTTCTATGTCTGCTTATCAGTACATTATACTTGCTGTAGCATTCTCTAAAGGTGCTCCCTATAGAAAACCAGTCTATACTAACTGTAAGTGTGCCGCCTTTTAACCCTTTGCCATATAATCTCAAGTGTCAATGACCCTATTGGAGAGAATGTTTGAAAACACTGTGTAAAAAGGAGAAAATGCTGGTAACCAGCATTTCCTCCTTTTCCTATGTTTTCTACTTATACAAAGACAAATCCCATCATTTTAGTCAAATCCAAAATATTGGCTTCAAATGCTTTCAATGTGGACCAGTATGAAACTTTTTTGTTTGGTAAAGAGTTAACCCATTACCACTCAATCCCGAGTTTTAATGACCCTGAGAAAGATGCCTTTTGAAAACATTGTGGGAAAAGGAGAAAATGCTGGTAACCAGCATTTTCTCCTTTTTCCACAATGTTTTCTAATCTTTCAAAAACAGATCCAATCATTATAGCCACATTTAATTTGTCATCTGCAATTGCTTTCAATTTGGATCAGCCTAAAATATTGTTGTGTGGTAAAAAGTCAAACTGTTTACTAGACATGAAAATTGTAGACTGGTTCATTTTGAAAGCATATTCAGACGATAGGCTAAATTATTAACCCAGCTCTATTAACTCAGCTGTTCTCAAAGAAAATGTTGAGGTATTGTCATAGCCTGGTATTGCCTGCGTTGTCACTCGAAAATTTTAACATTTTATACGATCTCTGTTATTACTTAAACCTTTCCCAAACAAGCCCTGGTTTTCACGTGTCTGCAGTACAAGTCTTTTGAAAACACTGTGGGAAAAGGAGAAATTGCTCGTAAGGAGCAATTTCTCCTTTTCCCACAGTGTTTTCTACCCTTTTTGATAACTTTTTGCCATTTTCATCAAATATTAAAATTGTCGTCTGCAAACACTCTCAATTTGGACCAGTCCAAAATTTGTCGTTTGGGAAAGGGTTAAGATATTTGGTTAAAACTTGGACAAGTTGTTAATTATTATCAAATGGGTAAACTTTACAACAAAGGCAGGTAACCATCAAGGTATTTTTGACACAGTTATGCCCTTTTTTAGCTCACCTTAGCACAACGTGCTAAAGGTGAGCTATTGTGATCGCCCTATGTCCGGCGTCCATCGTCCGTCGTCCATCAACAATTTCTTTAAACATCTTCTTCTCCTAAACCACTGGGCCAATCTTGATGAAACTTGGCAGGGATGTTCCTTGGGTGAAGCTCTACCAAAATTGTTCAAAGAATTGAATTCCACCCACAACTCTGGTTGCCATGGCAAAAAAAAGCAAAATCTTTGAAAATCTTCTTCTCTGAAAGTAGAAGGCGCAGAGCTTTGATATTTGGTATGTAGCATCTCCTAGTGTACCTCTACCAAGTTTGTTCATATGATGCCCCTGGAGTCAAAACTGGCCCCGCCCCGGGGGTCACAATTTCCAACATAGCAACAAAGAAGGAAAACTTTAAAAATCTTCTTCTCTAAAACTAGAAGGCATAGAGCTTTGATATTTGGCATGAAGCATCTCCTAGTGGACCTCTACCAAGTTTGTTCATATGATGCCCTTGGGGTCAAAACTAGCCCTGCCCCGGGGGTTACAAGTTCGAACATAGGAACAAAGAGGGGAAACTTTAAAAATCATCTTCTCTGAAACTGGAAGGCGTAGAGCTTTCGTATTTGGTATGTAGCATTGCCTAGTGGACCTCTACCAAGTTTGTTCATATGATACCCCTGGGGTCAAAACTGGCCCCACCCTGGTGGTCACAAGTTTGAGCATAGTAACAAAGAAGGAAAACTTTAAAAATCTTCTTCTCTGAAACTTGAAGGCGTAGAGCTTTGATATTTGGCATGTAGCATCTCCTAGTGGACCTCTACCAAGTTTGTTCATATGATGCCCCTGGAGTCAAAAACTGGCCCCGCCCCGGGGGTCACAATTTCCAACATAGGAACAAAGAAGGAAAACTTTAAGAATCATCTTCTCTAAAACTAGAAGGCATAGAGCTTTGATATTTGGCATGAAGCATCTCCTAGTGGACCTCTACCAAGTTTGTTTATATAATGCCCTTGGGGTCAAAACTGGCCCTGCCCCGGGGGTCACAAGTTCAAACATAGGAACAAAGAGGGAAAACTTTAAAAATCATCTTCTCTGAAACTGGAAGGCGTAGAGCTTTCATATTTGGTATGTAGCATTGCCTAGTGGACCTCTACCAAGTTTGTTCATATGATGGCCCTGGGGTCAAAACTGGCCCCGCCCCCGAGGTCACAATTTCCAACATAGTAACAAAGAAGGAAAACTTTAAAAATCTTCTTCTCTGAAACAGGAAGGCATGGAGCTTTGATATGTAGTATGTAGCATCTTCTAGTGGATCTCTACCAAGTTTGTGCATATGATGCCCTCGGGGCAAAAGTTGGCCCTGCCCCGGGGGGTCACAAGTTCGAACATAGGAACAGAGAAGGAAAACTTTAAGAATCATCTTCTCTGAAACTGGAAGGCGTAGAGCTTTGATATTTTGTATGTAGCATCGCCTAGAAGACTTCTACTAAGTTTGTTCATATGGTGCCCTTGGGGTCAAAACTGGCGCAGCCCCGGGGGTCACAAGTTTAAAAATAGGAACAAAGAAGGAAAACTTTAATTTTTTTTTTCTCTTAAATGGGAAGGCATAGAGATTTGATATTTGGTATGTAGCATCTCCTAGTGGACTTCTACCAAGTTTGTTCCAAGGATGCTGCTTGGGTCAAAACTGGCCCAGCCCCTGGGGTCACAAGTTCGAACATAGGAACAAAGAAGGAAAACTTTAAAATTCTTCTTTTCTGAAACCGAAAGGTGTGGAGCTTTGATATTTGGTATGTTGCATCTCAGAGTGGACCTCTACCAAGTTTGTTCATATGATGCCCCTGGGTCAAAACTGGCCCCGCCCCAGGGGTCACAAGTTCCAACATAGGAACAAAGAAGGAAAACTTTAAGTTTCTTTTTCTCTTAAACGGGAAGGTGTAGAGCTTTGATATTTGGTATGTAGCATCTCCTAGTGGACCTTTACCAAGTTTGTTCCAAGGATGCTGCTTGGGTCAAAACTGGCCCAGCCCCGGGTGTCACAAGTTCAAACATAGGAACAAAGAAGGAAAACTTTAAAATTCTTCTTTAAAACTGGAAGGCGTAGAGCTTTGATATTTGGTATGTAGTGATTCTCTTCTAAGTTCGTTTGCCCATCTAAGCACAACAAGTTCATTGAGTTCAAAATTGGGTCATCTTGGGTCATAAACTAGGTCACTAGGTCAAATTAAAGAAATACCTTGTTAGCACTCTCAAGGCCACATTATTTGCTCAATTGCCTTGAAAATTAGTTAGAAAGTTGTCTTTATAAAGTCTCACACAAGATTAATTTGGGTCAACTTGGGTCGTAAACTAGTTTACTGGGTCAATTTAGAGAAATACCTTGTTTGCACTCTGGAGGCCACATTTATTGCTCAAATGACCTGAAATTTGGCCAGAATGTTTGTCTTGATGAAATGCCAGATGAGTTTGGATTTGGGTCACCTGGAACCATAAACTAGGTCACTAGGTCCAGGGCTTTATCCAGGCGTTTTGGGAAAAGGCCCCTGGCCAAATTGGGAAAAAAATCATCGACAAAATGTCAAAATTGGGAAAATAATATTGACAAAACATAAAAAGTTTGAAACATATTTAACCTTACAATAAACTACTAATCAATACTGTTTTTTTTTTTTTTTTTCTTCCTCAAAACTTCTTTCTTTTTGGATGTTTCTCTGTAGTCTTTCATACTAGTTCCAGTCTCTAAGCTGTAAGACAACACCCCCAACCCCCGTTAAGTAGGATTTTTTAATTCTCTTATTAAGATATCTGTTTTTCTGGTGAATGAACAGAGGAATTATTTCATGTTTTATTTTCAATGCAAGTCAGCTAATAGAAGTCATTATCAAGGCTAAACAAGACAGATTTGAAGAGCCTCTGATCGGTTGAGGTCTTTTTGGCAGTGTTTTGTCATGTGTTTTCGTGGTTTTTTTCCATGATGATTAATCTTTGAAAATGATTTTTTGTGTGTTTTGACATATAAAGAAAGACTGATAAATCGTCCTTTTCTGAGGTAGATCTAGTACAGTATTGGAAAAAAAAAACTTAAAAATTAATTGTGAAAAGGATACTTCACACTAGATATAGACTTCGGGTGTGTCGATAGTCCCACAGCCATACTGATACCGGCTCTTTAATTAACATCTTGAATTTATAACCCATAACTGATGACTTTTAAAAGTCTCAAAATGAATTAGCTTGTTTTTTATTTGATTATCCATTTCGGCCGACGACAAGCTCTGCTCACAAATTAATCAGACGATCACTTTGCTAAGACAAAGAGGAAGCACAACCGCTCGAAATTTGAGAGGAAAAAACTCGTGGTCTAGATTAGGTTGGATATTTTTCATAACATGTCCCTGTTTCAGGACTATTATTATAGGAGCTTGTTATTATAGGAGCTGGGTTCTTTGTTTTTGCTTTACAAAACTCCGCTTCGCTGCATATACGCGAGGCGGTTGCTAAGAAGTCAACATGCTATTTTTACGACGTGTAAACCAATAACGGTTTACAGCCAGACAATTGAGTCTATGCATGAATCGATTGAAAATATACGGACGCAGTCTATAGTTCATTCGCCTCCCGAATGGTTTCGTACCTACAATAAGACGATTGTCAATTCCCTGCTTGAACTGTGGTCAATGCCAGCAAATTTGCGTGTCAGGGAAAATCCTGGCTGATACATCAGACTTGTTTTCTTTTACTAGCGTCTAATTGGGAATTCTAATTTATGGAATTGGGAAAAAAATACACTTTTTGCGATTGGGAATGGGGCCGAAATTCGGCCCCTTAGTAAAGGAAGAAAATCCCCTGAGGTCAAATTAAAGAAATTCCTTGTGGGCACTCTAGAGGCCACATTATTTGCTTAATTGCCTTGAAAATTGGTCAGAATGTTTGTCTTTATAAAATCTCACATGAGTCTGAATTTAGGTCAACTGGGGTCATAAACTAGGTCACTTGGTCAAATTAAAGAAATAGCTAGTGGGCACTCTAGAGGCCACATTTATTATTCAGTTGATTTGAAAATTGGTTAAAATGTTGCTTTTGATATAGTCCAAGACCAGTTCAAATTTGGGTCACCTGGGGTCATAATCTATGTCACTAGGTCAAATTAAAAAAATACCTTTACGGCACTCGAGGCCACATTTTTTGCTCACTTGACTTGAAAATTGGTCAGAATGTTTGTCTTCATGAAATTTGAGTTTGAAATTGGGTCACCTGCGGTCAAAAACTAGGTCACATGGTCAAATTAAAGAAATACCTTTAAGGCACTCTACTAAGGTGAGCGACCCAGGGCCATCATGGCCCTCTTGTTTTTACTTAAAATCTAGCAAACACAGCTGAGTGTTGGCACCTGCATGCGTTACTGTTGTTAAATTCATTTCAAAAAGGTAGAGGAGGCATGATGGAAAAATGAGAAAATACTGGTTACCTGCATTTTCCTCTCTTCTCACAATGTGTTCAAAGGCATTATCGTAATGGTTTATCAAAATGCAGATTATTTGGTAAAGGACTTGGTGTGACTGGGACCATATTTACCTATTATTTTAAGTTCAATTCGAATTTGAACTCTGATTTTACTGTGGTAGACAAGCCATCAGATTTGCTGAGTCAGATTTGATGTTGAATTTTTATTAGCTAGACTGTTTTAGAAGAAAATGTTGAGATATTGTCATAGCCCTGGCCTCGTCTGTGTCATACAAAAGAATTGATATTTTATAATATCTCTTTTGTTACTGAAGATATTGACTTCAAACTTAGGCTGTTTGTTATCTTTCAAAACGAGAACCCGTACAATAGTGGCAGGTAACCATAAAAATATCATTGACTTAGTAACCTATGCAACTTTTTAAACTTAGAACTATCAAAAACTTTGACATTTTATAATATCTCTGTCATTACTTAAGATAATTACTTGAAACTTGTTGTCAATATCAAAAGGGGAACCCATGAATCAGGAGCAGGTAACTGTAAAACTTATTTTGACACCGTTGTGCCCCTTAAACTTGAAAAGCAACTGCAGCCGAGCTTTGGCACCTGCATGCTTACTCTTTTTTTCTTACAATACTTCCCACAATTGTCTTCTGCAAAAAGGATGAAGTTTCCTCTAGCAGTAATAGATGAGAGAATAAAACATTGTTTATGAATTGATAGTCTCGATAACTGTGCTGCTATTGAAAATTTAATGATTCAGGTCATGTTAATTTCAGATTGGTTCCTGGCTAATCTAGTTGTGTGCTTTGGTGCCACAGTTTGGATCACAATATATCCCATGCAGTGGATGGTTGATCTGTTAGAGGTTAGTAGTTTGTTTATATGCATATATTCTCCATCCACCACAATGTCCAACAAAACTGGGGTCTGTATTCACCAACTGTTCTTAAGAATGTTCTTAGTCTTATTCTGAAGAATGTTGCTGCTTCTTTAGTCCTTCTTTAACCCTTTGCCACGCAATCCCGACCATTAACAACCCTATGGAAGGTGTTTGAAAACATTATGGAGAAAAATGCCAGTAACAGAATTTTCTCCTTTTCCCACAATGTTTTCAGCCCTTCCCAAATAAAATTTCAATTTTTTAGTCATAGTTATTTTGTCATCTGCAAAGGCTTTCAATTTGGACAAGTCTAAAATTTTGTCATTTGGTAATGAGTTAATCCTTTGTTTCATGTTTCTTATCCTTGTCCTGCCCTTAATTTAACCCTTTTACAGTACAATGCCGACTTTTAACGACCCTGGGAAAGAAGCCTTTTGAAAACATTGTGGGAAATGCTGAAGATGCTGGTAGTCAGCATTTTCTCCTTTTCCCACAATGTTTTCTACCCTATCAAAGAAAAATTTCATTATTTGAGCCACATTGAAATTGTCGTCTGCATATGATTTCAATTTGAACCAGTCTAAAATTTTGTCATTTGGTAATGAGTTAATGAAATTTCTACAATTTTCTATCAAGTGTTATCTAAGTTTGTAAATTTAGTGCGTATCTGTGTTGCTAGGTGATGGAACCATTCCAACGTATTAAATACAGCAACAATTGAGCAGCAGTGCGGTCCAGCCTATGTTCAGCTAGCACCTGAGGGACACTGAAAATGTGCTTGCTTAACCCTTTACCACACAGAACCATCTTCTAAGAACCCTGAGGAAGAAGCCTTTTGAAAACATGCTGGGAAGAGGAGAAAATGCTGGTAATGAGCATTTTCTCCCTTTTTCCACAATGTGCTCTACCCAGTCAAAAAAAGAAAAAAAAAAAATTGCATCATTTGAGCAACACTGAAATTGTTGTCTCCAAATGCTTCCAATTTGGACAAGTCTACATTTTTATCATGTGGTAAAGAGTTAAATCTTTACCAAACAACAAATTTTTAGACTAGTCCAAATTGAAAGCATCTGCATATGACAAAATAAATGTAACTCAAAAACTGAAATTTGTTTTGGGAAGGTTAGAAAACATTTTGGGAAAAGGAGAAAATGCTGGTTACCAGCATTTTCTCCTTTTCCCACTATGTTTTCAAAAGGCTTCTTTTTCAAGGTCGTTAAAAGACGGGATTGTGTGGTAAAGATTTAACACAGGTGCTTGCTGGTAAAAGCACATTTCAGCAGTGCTTGCTGGTAAAAGCACATTTCAGCATAAAATGTACTGGTCTACTCTTTAAACTGTATATAACTTGCTTAACCCTTTATCAAACAATCCTGAGTTTTAACGACCCTGAAAAAGACAGCTCCCAAAAAGTTGTGGGAGAAGGAGAAAATGAGGGTTACCAGTAATTGCTGACAGTGTTATCTACAGTATCTCAGACAAATTGCGCTGCTTGAGGCATGTTTGTTTGTCATCCACAAAAGCTTTCTATTTCAATTTCAGCTGTTTCAAGTTTAGCTGTTAATTCAATGAGTCTAAAATTTTGTTTGAATGACCATGTGGAAGAAACCTGGTAACCAGCCTTTTCTTTTTTTCCCACAATGTTTCTACCATATCAAAGACAAATACCATCGTTGTAGCTAAATTTAAATTGTCATCTGCAAATGCTTTCAATCTGGACAGGTCTAAATTGTTGTTGTGTAGGAAAGAGATAATAGGGGTTGCTTGCTTAACTCTTTACCAAATAGTCCAGGGTTTTAAGAACCCTATGGAAGAAGCCTTTTGCAAACAATGGGTGAAAAGGGGAAAATACTGGTAGTCAGCATTTCTGTCCTTTTCCAACAATGTTTTTTCTCTCCTATCAAGGACAAATCTCATCATTTGAGCTGCTCTTAATTTGTTGTCTGCAAATGCTTTTAATGCGGACTTGTCCAAAATTTTGTCGTTGGTAATAGAGGCATTTACTGAGATCAGTTTCACTGTATATGCCAATGATATAATCATACAGATATTGAAAAAACACTAGCAGAGGCTGAAAAACAGATGTATAAACTTTCTACTGTAGATGCATCCATATTTACAGAAATCTGAATGTAATACATCAAGTTTTTTGAGAAATACACATAGCTGAAATGAAAGGCAATAGAATCTGTTTCCAAATACATAATGCAATGTTTATTTGAGAAAAGTAATGTTTATAGTCTTATGTTTTTATGTAGAAAAATGAATATTTCTTACTTGTATTTATTTTGAGTTATCTTTATTTTGTAAATTCAGCTGAAACCTTTACCCAGTGTAGCCTACAGACTGGTTTTCTTTGGCATTGCAGTGGCCAACTGCTTGATCTCAGTGCTGTTAGAAGTAAGTGGTGTGGCTTTTTGGGGGATTTAAAAGTGAACAAAGTCGCATGTATATATAAATATGGAGGATAATTGCCTTTGTGGGCGTATGATTGAAATTTCTTTCATCAAGTGAAAAGCAAAGGCTATATTTTCACGAGTACCTAAGCCACAAGTGAAAATATGGACAAGAGTGAAAATATGGCCTTTGCTTGTTATACTGAACCTTGTAATCACAAATAAATATAGAGGATAATTGCCTGTGTGGGCGTATGGTTGAAATTTTTTTTATCAAGGGAAAAGCAAAGGCCATATTTTCACGAGTGGCTAAGCTACAGCCACGACTAAGCCACGACTCAGCCTGTTGAGGCTGACTAGGGTTGAAACTTTTTGCTATTGGTCAATTTTCTGCATGTAAAAGGACCAGTCTACATCATGATTCAGTCGTTTGTTAGACAAGATTGACTTTATGATTAGCAATTATGTGATGGGCTGCTTGGTATAATGTATCATAGAGATGCATTAAACCCCTTTTTGCCAGAGCATAGCTCAATTGATTTTAAACTCTTCCAGACAATGTTTGTTTACATAGTCATATCCTGAGCCAGTTGAAGTATACTATGGTTATAATTTTTAGCTCACTTGAGCACAAAGTGCTCAAGGTTAGTGATTGTGTTGTGTCCAGTGTCTGTCGTGTGTCAACTTTTACCTTGTGTACACCCCAAATTTTCTGTCTGATACTCATGAGACTTTGTCAGAATGTTTTTCTTTACTATATCTCGGACAGGTTCGAAAATGGGTCATGTTGGGTCAAAAACTAGGTCACTAGGTCAAATCTTTGAAAAACCATGTGTAAGCTATAGAGGCCACATTTTCAGTCCAATATTCTTGAAGTTGGTCAGAATGTTTGTCTTGATGATATCTTGAATGAGATTGAAAATGGGTTATATTGGGTGAAAAACTAGGCCATGAGGTCAAACCTTGGCACAACCTTGTGTACACTCTAGAGGCCACATTTTCAGTTCTATACCGATGAAACTTTGTCAGGATGGTTTTCTTGATAATATCTCAGATGAATTAGAAGATAGGTCATGTAATGTCAAAAACTAGGTTGCTAGGTCACATGTTTGGAAAACCTTGTATACCCTCTAGAGGGCACATTTTCAGTCCAATACTCTCTCAGTTTGGTCAGAATGTTTGTCTTGATGATATCTCGGATGAGTTTGAAAACGGGCCATGTCTGGTCAAAGACTGGGTCACTAGGTCTAATCTTAGAAAAAACTTGTGTTCACTCTAGAGGTCATATTTTCAATCTAATATTCACGAAACTTTATCAGAATGTATGTCTTTGTAATATCTCAGACAACGTTGAAAATGGGTCATGTTTGCTGAAAAACTAGGTCACCAGGTAAAATCTTTGAAAAACGTTGTGTATGCTCTAGAGGCCACATTTTCTGTCCAATCCTCTTGAAAGGTAGTCAGAATGTTTGTCTTCATGATATTTATGATGAGTTTGAAAGTGGGTTATGTCCATTCAAAAATTGGTCATGAGGTCAAATCTTAGAAAAACCTTGTGTACACTCTAGAGGCCACATTTTCAGTCCAATACTCATGAAACTGGGTCAGAATGTTTGGCTTGATAATATCTCAGATGAGTTTGAAAATGGGTCATGTTGGGTTCAGAACTAGGTTGCTTGGTCAAATCTTTGAAAAAACTTGTGTATGTTCCAGAGCCACATTTTCAGTCCAAATACTCTTGAAAGTTGGTCAGAATGTTTGTTTTGATGATATCTCAGATTAGTTTTTGAAATAGGTAACACCAGTTCAAAACTATGTCTTCAGATCCGATCTTTGGAAGACCTGATTTTTGCTGTAGAGGCCAAATTTTCAATCTAATACTCATGAAAAGTGGTCAGAATGTTTGTCTTGATGATTTCTTTGATTACTTAGAAAAAGGGTCATGTTGGGTGATAAAGTATGTCTCCTGATCAAATCTTTGAAAAAAAAAAAAAACTTCTGTACGCTCTATAGGCCACATTTTTAGTGCAATACTCATGAAAATTGGTCATGATATTTGTCTTGATGATATCTGAGAAGAGTTTGAAAATTCATCAAAAACTAGGTCACTAGGTCAAAACTTTGGAAAACTTGTGTTTGCTCTAGAGGCCAAATTATCAATCAGATGCTTGTGAAAAGTAGTCAGAATGTTTGTCTTGATGATTTCTTTGATGTGTTTGGAAATGGGTCATATCGGGTCAAAAACTAGGTCACCGGATCAAATCTTTGAAAAACTTCCACCCACTCCAAAGGGCACAATTTCTGTTCAATGCTCTTGAAAGTCGGTCAGAATTCTTGTTTTGATGATATCCCAGATGAGTGTGAACATGGGTCATGTCTGGTCAAAACAAGACCACCATGTCTAGTCATAGAAAAACCTTGTGTACACTCTAGAGGCCTCAGTTTTAGTCCAGGGTCCGTATTCACCAACCATTCTTAAGAACGTTCTTGGTCTTATTCTTCAAGATTTTCTACATTTGAAAGTAACACAACTTCTGATTGGCTAAACCATTTGGTTTAGCCAATCAGAAGCTGTGTTACTTTCAGATGTAGAAAATCTTGGAGAACAAGACTAAGAATATTCTTAAGAATGGTTGGTGAATACGGACCCAGTATTCATGAAAGTTGTTCAGAATGTTTGTCTTATGGTATTTAGGACAAATTTGAAAATGGGTTATGTCGGGTCAAAACAAAGGTCTTTGGGCTTAATCTTTAAAAAAAAATTCATATACACTGTACAGTCCACATTTTTAGTCCAATGCTCATGAAAATTAGTCAGCATGTTTGTCTTGATGATTTCTTTGATGATTCTGAAAATGGCTCACATTGGGTCAAAAACTAGGTCATGGAAAGAAATCTTTCGAAAACCTTGTATACACTCTAGATGCCACTTTTTCTGTCCAGTACTCATGAAAGTTTGTGTTAAAATGATTGTTATGTTATCTGGGAAAAGCTTGGAAACGGGTCATGTTTGGTCAAAAAGCTCATGTGAGCGACTTCAGGGCCATCATGGCCCTTTTGTCTTTTGTTTTACATAATTTTGATTCTTCCTATCAGAGGAAAAAACCAAGTCCAGAAATAAGACCTGAATAGTTACAAGTTTATGGTTGCTTTTTTCCGCAAAGTTTCGGCAAAGCAGTGAGAATTAATTTCAGATTGCATGTTTTGTTCAATCATGTGTTGACCTAGACTGGCCTCAAAACCAAATGTCGTTATGAAATAGTCTCAAGCCTAAAATTCAAAAGAAACCTAGCAGGTCGTATTCTCTAAATATTGGTATCTTTTTGTTAGAAGAAAGGAGATTTATTTGTCCTGGAAGAAAAAAATACATGTATTTTTATGTTACTGGAAATGGGAATTGATATTGTAGTTGTGGGTTTCCCTTTTCCACGTCTGACACTATTTTATTTTCCTTCCCTTCTTTGCAGACTTTTCTACTTGACAATGCTGGCTTGAGAGGAAAGTTTTACAGACTACGAGAAAAATGCTTTCCAACCTTGAAGAATGAGTACAGAATTATTGAAGAAGAAATGATTGCGACCCCTGGATGGCCCCCAGTGGGAATGGATGATCAGATTCCATATTGTCCAGATTACTACAGTCCAGATGAATATAGCAAGGAGACGGACAAAATGTTACCTGAATCTGGAGAAAATTACAATCAATCTAGTTGTGCAAGTACTCCATCTGGTACCCCCAAACCTTCCATTACACAGGCTCCTAGCTTGTCTCCGTTAGATGATATTGCTGGTTCTCAGGAAGAAGTATTTGCAGAGAAAAGTGTTGATATGGTAAAGGACAAAAGTGGTTTATTTGCCACAGAAAACAACACCAACAATGGATCTGTGTACACAGAGCAAGACCATTTTCCATCCTGATAAAAAAGACTGAAATACAGAAAATTGTATCACACAAATTGGAATATGGAAAATACTATTACAGTAGCAGCCATGAAGTCTATGTATTATTTGTTCATATGTAACCAGCCTTATCTCCTTTTTGCACAATACTTCTCCAGGGTCCTGCCAAGCCTAGTCACCCAGCTGGTAACATACAGGGCTACTTATCCAGGCAGTGCAATTTCCCAGCTCACCACCTCTTACTCTTTTCTGGTATCATTGTGCTGAGCACAAGTCAAAGAAACCCTTGGAACTCACAGATTGGTGCATTGACTGCCATGATATGACTGAAGGCACAACAAAAAATGTGTTAAACACCAAACAATCAAGCAAAGTAATATTTTAAATGGTGAGAGAAATGGAATTTTTTGAAGATGGATTTAATTCTGTACTACATAATCCAAGTTTTAACAATTTAGGAAAGAAGCCTTTTGAAAAAATTGTGGCAAAAGGAGAAAATGCTGGTTACCAGCATTTTCTCCCTTTCCCAAAATTTTCTCCATTTTCAAAGCATTTGAGCCAATACAAAAGCCACCATTTATTTTGTCAGTCTGAAATTTTGGCAGAGTTAACTTTCCCAAAATAATTACAAGAGAAATAAAAGAAACTGATAGATTGGAAATATTTTGGCTAATCAAAAAGAATTTCTACGATATTTCCAACTTGATCAGAGCATCTTGCTACAACTAGGGTCTTAACCTTCTGTAAGATCAAAACATGTCTTTTTTTTTAATGAAGTAGATTTAGTCAGTATTTCCTAGGAATAGAAGAATTCTAGATCAGAACATTTTGTTATATACAACCTTTTATCAGATTTTGTCTTTCTAACCCTTAGGCTGCTAAGTGCAACTCACTGACCTTTTGCAGACAGCATGGATCAAGATCAGACTGCACAGCATGTGCAGTCTGATCTTTAATCTACTTTGTCTGATAAGGAGGTATCTTTCCCCCAAAATGCCTTTGAAATTGGGAATTTGGGTTTTTTTACTGTTGGCCTGAAAGTTTCATTTCTTTTATTTAGCAGGATAAGGGTTAGTAGATTGTCCAGTTTAGGATACCATGAGCAATATTTGTATTCCAGTGACCAGTGCAGTCCAGTGCACAGACTGTTACTTGGTTGTGATTGTCTCATTGCTTCCTGTAAACAAAAGTATTTGAGCCATGCTCTGTGGAAAGGGGGCTTAAGGCATCTGCAAAAAGTATCAATCCAGGTCAGCCTGCGCGGACTGGGCCGAAACACACCATAGGTCAATTTTCTGTATGTCCAAGGACAAGTTTACTTGAAGATTAAGTCAGTTGTTAAAAAAAGTGGCTATTATGGATCCATAATTATGTGATGGCTTGATTGGTATCGTGCATCACAGAGATCCATTAAGCCCCCTTTTGCCAGAGCAGGGCTCACTTGTTTTGTAGCATACCACTTTTGAAAACTTCATGGGTAAAGGAGAAACTGCTCTTTACATGCCTTTTCTGCTTTTTTCACAATGTTTTCTTATGTATTGGTGGATTATACCTGAATTCATGTTGGTATTTTACAAGAATGCTTTGACTCTCTTTACCACACAATCCCAAGTTTAAACGATCATGTAAAAGCAGGCCTTTGGAAACATTGTGGGGAAAGAAGAAAATGCAGGTAACCAGTATTTTCTCCTTTTCCCGCAATTTCTTTTGCCCTTTCATGTACAAATCAAATTGTTTGAGTCACTTTTAATTTGTCATCTGCATGTGCTTCCAACTTGAACCAGTCTAAGAATTTACCAAGAGTTAAAAGTGGTTTGCTGCTAACTTGTTCAAGGAGGTATTAGCTTAACTCTTTGGCTGCTAAGTACAACTCACTGACCTTTTGCTGACAGTGTAGATCAAGATCAGATTGCACAGAACATGCAGTCTGATCTTGGATCTACACTCTCCAATAAGATGTTTTTATCCAAAGAATAAATTTGAAATAACATTATGAGGGTTTTTACTATCAACGTTAAAAGTTTTATTTAACTTATTTAGCAGGATAAGGGTTAAATGTTTAATTTTATTGGCATTTTTTGTGCATGGAATTGGAGCTTTATTCTTCCTGTTTTTGTTTTCTAGCTTTTTTGTATGCCTAATTATGTACCATGTTCTTCATATTGTCATTTTATGCTTAATTATGTACCGGGATCTTCATACTCATAATTTAGTTTTAAATTCTTTCAAAACTGTTGTGGGGGATTTTAAATATTTTTTAGCTTACCAGAGCAAAAAGTGCTCAAGGTGAGCTTTTGTGATTGTGCTGTGTCCCTCGTATGTCGTGTTGCATGTGTCATCTGACATTTGAGCATCAATAATTACCTTTTTTTGTACTTCTGAGGCCATATTTCTGATCATACACTTTTGAAAATTGGTCAGAATGTTTGTTTGTCTTGATAAAATCTCAGGCAAGGTTGAAATTGGATCATGTTGGGTCAAAAAATAGGTCACTGGGACAAATCTTAGAAAAACCTTGTGTGCACTGCAGAGGCCACATTTTAAGCCCAAAACTTATAAAACTTGGACAGAGTGTTTGTCTTGATGAAATCATGGACAATGTCAAAATTGAGTCACATTGGGTCAAAAAGTAGGTCACTGGACCATATCTTAGAAAAACTTTGTGTGCTCTTAAAAGCCACATTTTCAACCTGATGCACATGAAACATGGTTTATCTTGTTAAAATCTGGGACAAGTTCGAAATTGGGTCATGTTGGGTGAAAAAATAGGTCACTTGGTCAAACGTTAAAAAAAACCTTGTGTGCATCCTAGAGGCAACATTTTCACCCATTACTTACGAATCTTGGTGAGAACATTTGTCTTGATAAAATCTCGGACAAGGTTGAAATTGGGTCACATCAGGCCAAGAAGTAGATCACTGAGCTAAATCATAGGAAAAACTTGTGTGCACTCTAGAGGCCACAATTTCAGCCTGATACTCATGAAAATTGGTCAGAATGATTGTCTTGATGATATGCCAGACAATTTCAGAATTGGGTCACGTAGGGTTAAAATTATGTCACTGGCCCAAATTTTGTTCACTCTAGAGGCCACATTTTCAGCCTGATACTCATGAAACATGGGTCAGAATGTTTATCTTGATTAAATCTTGGACAAGTCTGAAATTTGGTCACATTGGGTAAAAAGTGCCAAATCTTAGAAAAACCTTGTGTGCACTGTAAATGCCAGTTTTTCAGCTTAATACTCATTAACCCTTTACCAGATGACAAATTTTGGACTAGTCCAAATTGAAAGAGTTTGCAGACGACAATTTTAAATTTGATGAAAATGACAGAAAGGTCTCAAAACGGGTAGAAAACACTGTGGGAAAAGGAGAAATTGCTCGTTACGAGCAATTTCTCCTTTTCCCACAGTGTTTTCAAAAGACTTGTACAGCAGACACGTGAAAACCAGGGCTTGTTTGGGAAAGGGTTAAACTTGGTCAGAATGTTTGTCTTTATTATATCTTGGACAACTTTGATATTGGGCCATGCTGGGTCAAAAAGTAGGTCACTGACCCAAATTTTAGAAAAAACTTTGAGTGCACTCTAGATGCCATATTTTCAACCTGATACTCATGAAACTTGGTCAGAATAATTGTAATGATATCACCGTCAAATGTGAACATTGGGTCATCTGGGGCCCAAAAGTAGGTCACTGGCCCAAATCTTAGAAAAAACCTTGAGTGCATTCTGGACGCCCTATTTTCAACCTGATACTCATGAAACTCTTTTAGAACAATTGTTTTAATGATATCTTGGACAAGTGTGAACATTGGGTCCTGTGGGGTCCAAAAGTAGGTCACTGGGCCAAATCTTAGGAAAACCATGTGTGCACTCTAGAGGCCACATTTTCAACCCTATACTCATGAAACTTTGTCAGAATGTTTGTCTTAATGATATCTCTGACAAATTCAAAAATATATCACATAGGGTCAATACGTAGGTCACTTACTCTCATGTGTTTTACATATCACAACCAGGATCTTTTCAGCATTATCAGTCCTAGATGATCTTACTCAGGTGAGGGCTTTAGGGCCAATGGCCCTTCTTGGTAGGTTAATTATTCCCACAATGGACTTTATTCCTATAGTATCGGATTTTAAATTCTCTAGGAATGAATTTTAATTCAGAGCTCTTTACAACACTATTTTTAGGATGGCCAATATTTGTAGTTATATACACCTCCAAAAAACTAATATTTTTCAAGGAATGTTGCAAAGTGTAAATCTAAGATTATATTGCATTAATTATTCAGACAAATGTTGACCTACACAGATAAGAGCAAATAAAGCAACACCATGGAAGGGTTAACTCTTTACCAAACGACAAAATTTTAGACTGTTCCAAATTGAAAGCATTTGTAGACAACAAATTAAATGTGGCCCAGATGATGAAATTTGTCATTGATAGGTTAGAAAACATTGTTGAAAAAGGAGAAAATGCTTGTTACAAGCATTTTCTCCTTTTCCCACAATGTTTTCTAAAGGTCTCTTTCTCAGGGTCGTTAAAAGTCGGGATTGTGTGGTAAAGGGTTAAACACCTAGAGGAGAGATAACTCTGTTTTATAAAGTGCAATTTCAAAATCTCCACACATTTTTTATTGCAAAACTGAAGTCACTGAATTGAAAGTAACGTTTTGTTTCACAGTTTACTATCCATTGAATTTCATTTTTAGCTTGGCTGTTTTCAAAGAAAAAGTCAAGGTATTGTCATAGCCCCGTTGTTGTCTGTGCTGTTGTTGTCATGCAAAAACTTTTACATTTATTATATCTGTTACTACTGAGGATATTTACTTCAAAACTCATGCTGATTGTTAATTATCAAATGGTGAACCCATACAAAAAGGGCAGGTAACCATTGAAATTTTTTTGACAGTTAGGCCCCTTTTTCGACCTAGAATTTTCACTGAAAAGCAACTGCAGCTTAGTGTTGGCAGCCACATGCAGTGCCCTTGTTCTGTAGCTTGTATTTGTTTGGCAGAGAAAGAAACATAGTTTGAGCCATGCTCTGTGAAAAAGGGGCTTAAGGCATCTGCAAAAAGTATCAACCCAGGTCAGCCTGTGCAATCCACGCAGGCTGACCTGGGCCGAAACTTTGGCTATAGGTAAATTCAAAACTTGTGTACCTCATGATTCAGTCAGTTGTTAGTCAGAATGGATTTTACGGATCCATAATTATGTTATGACTTGCACGGTATAATGCATCTCAGAGATGCATTAAGTCCCCTTTTGCCAGAGCATGGCCCTCGTATTTTTCTTTGCTATTTGATTTACTGCGGAGGATGCAATTTTAGTCAAGTAACTCTGTAAGCGCAGTATATGTATAGTCAACCTTTCTCCATAGGGTGAAAATACATTTCACTTAAAAAATTTTTTCATACGGGTTTGATGATCCATGGAAAAACCGAATTTCACTTATAACCAAATTTCACTTCAAATGTACCATATTTCACCATAAAATGACTAATTCTAAGGCCGTAGTGATAACTTTGGACCTGAAATTGTAACATTTTTATGAATAACATAATTTCATGCAGTTTTGACTGGAGAGAAACCTTAAAAATATCATTTGAAACAAAAGTCTTTTTTGTCATGTTATTGTTAGCTATGTTTACTTCATAAATTCAGATAAATTGGTATCACCAGGGCAAAGAATTCGTAATTTGATGTAAAATGCAGTCATTTAGAGATGAAATGCGATCATCAAGTGGTGAAATTCTGTTATAAGGGAAATTCGGTTTTCCATGCACCCTAGGTTTGACTACACAAGCAGAAGATGTAGATCAAAGATTAGGTTGCACAGAGCATGCAGTCTGATCTTGATTCATGCCATCTGCAAAAGCCACTGATTTTATACATGGAGCTGAAAGAGTTAAACTGGTCACATTTGAAGTTACCCTTTTTTGGCGAATCTATCACAGTTATTGTGTTTATTAAGTTGTACTCATATTCAGTGAAGATTTATCCGTTTGAAGTTAGCTTTATTTGGCAAATCTATCACAGTTATTGTGTTTATGTAGTTGTACTCGTATGCAGTGAAGATCTACTTATTTCTTTTTTTTTTGTGAGTGCCATTTCTGTTAGCCCTGTACAAAAGAATCCAGTGTTGAGGAAGAACATTTTTCAAGACATTGCAGTAAAAGAAGAAAATGCTCATAATCAACATTTTATACTTTTACTGCAATATTTTCTTCCATCATTTGAATTACGTTTAAGTTGATAGCTGCAAATGCTTTTAATTTTAATTAGTCTAAAATTTTGTTGTCTAGTGAAGGGGATACAAATATGATAATTATAGTGGTAGAAATATATGAGCCATGGTCTGTGAAAAGGGAGCTTAAGGCAATTATTCTGCAAAAAGTATTGACGCAGGTCAGCCTGCACAGTCTGCAAAAATTTTTTGTCCATTAACCTCATGACTCAGTCGGTTGTTAGACAAAATGGACTTTATGGATCCATGACCATGTAATGACTTGCTTGGTATCACACATCAGGAGATGCATTAAGCACCCTTTTGCCAGAGCATGATTCATATATGATTGTTTTTGTTCTTAACCATTTTTCTCGAAAACCTTGGTTGTTGGTACTTCTATGAATGATCTCAAAAAGGATTGTTTGTTGATAGGAATGAAAGTGGTTATAAAGTGTTACTCATTGCCCTTAACCCTTTACCAAACAACCCCATGTGTTAATGACTCTGAGGAAGAAGGCTTTTGAAAACATGGTGGAAAAAGGAGAAAATGCTGGTAGCCAGCATCTTCTCTTTTTCCCACAATATTTTCTACCCTCCAAAGTCAAATTTCAATTTTTGAGGTAATCTATTTTGTCATCTGCAAATGCTTTCAATTACCACAAGTCTAAAATTTTGTCATTTGGTGAAAATGAACACTGCTGAATTAACTTTTTACCAAACAACAAAATTTTAGACTTCGCAAAATTTATAGCATGTTCAGACGAAAATTGAAAATTCGTATGAGATCTCTGATAAGATTAAAACATTGTGGGAAAAGGTGAAAATACCCATTACCTGCATTTTCTCCTTTCCCAGAATGTTTTCAAAAATTTTTCTTCTTCATGGTTGTTAAAAGTTTGCATTATGTGTAAGCCCTTTACCACACTATCTCGAGTTTTGTCGACCCTGGCAAAGAAGCCTTTTGAAAATATTTTGGGAAAAGGAGAAAATGCTGGTAACCAGCATTTTCTCCTTTTCCCAAAATGTTTTCTACCCTTCCAAAACAAAATTCAATTTTTGAGTTGATTTTTTTTTTTGTAGTCTGCAAATGCTTTCAATTTGGACAAGTTTTAAATGTTTTTGTTTGGCAAAGAGTTAAAAGATTAATGAAATCCATAAGTCTGCTAGTTTATAGAATGTTTAAAGTTTTTGTGTGTTTGATCATAATTTTGTTTTAAATATATGTGCTTATATAAAAGGGCAATTCCAATACTGGGGCTGTGGGACTTTTACACTACATCCAACCTGGTTCTTAAATACTATTCAATGAAAAACAAATTTTTTGAGAAATTGGGAGCAAACAAAATTTGAAAAAGAGGTCAAGTGTGTGAAATTCTTCCATTCTTCAAGATGATAGTTTTTCTGATAACTGATCTCCATTTTCCATTTTTAGCTCACCTTAGCACAACGTGCTAAAGGTGAGCTATTGTGATCGCCCTATGTCCGGCGTCCGTCGTCTGTCGTCCATCGTCCGTCAACAATTTCTTTAAACATCTTCTTCTCCTAAACCACTGGGCCAATCTTGATGAAACTTGGCAGGGATGTTCCTTGGGTGAAGCTCTACCAAAATTGTTCAAAGAATTAAATTCCACCCACAACTCTGGTTGCCATGGCAACAAAAAGGAAAAAAAAAAGCAAAATCTTTGAAAATCTTCTTCTCTGAAACTAGAAGGTGCAGAGCTTTGATATTTGGTATGTAGCATCTCCTAGTGGACCTCTACCAAGTTTGTTCATTTGATGCCCCTGGGGTCAAAACTGGCCCCGCCCCAGGGATCACAAGTTTGAGCATAGTAACAAAGAAGGAAAACTTTAAAAATCTTCTTCTCTGAAACTTGAAGGCATAGAGCTTTGATATTTGGCATGTAGCATCTCCTAGTGGACCTCTACCAAATTTGTTCATATGATGCCCCTGGGGTCAAAACTGGCCCCACCCCGGGGGTCACCATTTCCAACATAGGAACAAAGAAGGAAAACTTTAAAAATCTTCTTCTGTAAAACTAGAAGGCATAGAGCTTTGATATTTGGCATGTATCATCTCCTAGTGGACCTCTACCAAGTTTGTTCATATGATGCCCTTGGGGTCAAAACTGGCCCTGCCCCGGGGGTCACAAGTTCGAACATAGGAACAAAGAGGGGAAATTTTAAAAATCATCTTCTCTGAAACTGGAAGGCGTAGAGCTTTGATATTTGGTATGTAGCATTGCCTAGTGGACCTCTACCAAGTTTGTTCATATGATGCCCCTGGGGTCAAAACTGGCCCCACCCCGGGGGTCACAAGTTTGAGCATAGTAACAAAGAAGAAAAACTTTAAAAATCTTCTTCTCTGAAACTTGAAGGCGTAGAGCTTTGATATTTGGCATGGAGCATCTCCTAGTAGACCTCTACCAAGTTTGTTCATATGATGCCCCTGGGGTCAAAACTGGCCCCGCCCCGGGGGTCACAATTTCCAACATAGGAACAAAGAAGGAAAACTTTAAAAATCTTCTTCTGTAAAACTAGAAGGCATAGAGCTTTGATATTTGGCATGAAGCATCTCCTAGTGGACCTCTACCAAGTTTGTTCATATGATGCCCTTGGGGTCAAAACTGGCCCTGCCCCGGGGGTCACAAGTTCGAATATAGGAACAAAGAGGGGAAATTTTAAAAATCATCCTCTCTGAAACTGGAAGGTGTAGAGCTTTGATATTTGGTATGTAACATTGCCTAGTGGACCTCTACCAAGTTTGTTCATATGATGCCCTTGGGGTCAAAACTGGCCCCGCCCCGGGGGTCACAAGTTTGAGGGTAGTAACAAAGAAGAAAAACTTTAAAAATCTTCTTCTCTGAAACTTGAAGGCGTAGAGCTTTGATATTTGGCATGGAGCATCTCCTAGTGGACCTTTACCAAGTTTGTTCATATGATGCCCCTGGGGTCAAAACTGGCCCAGCCCCGGGGGTCACAATTTCCAACATTGGAACAAAGAAGGAAAACTTTAAAAATCTTCTTCTGTAAAACTAGAAGGCATAGAGCTTTGATATTTGGTATGTAGCATCGCCTAGTAGACCTCTACTAAGTTTGTTCATATGATGCCCTTGGGGTCAAAATTGGCCCTGCCCCGGGGGTCACAAGTTCAAACATAGGAACAAAGAAGGAAAACTTTAATTTTTTTTTTCTCTGAAACTGGAAGGCATAGAGCTTTGATATTTGGTATGTAGCATCTCCTAGTGGACTTCTACCAAGTTTGTTCCAAGGATGCTGCTTGGGTCAAAACTGGCCCAGCCCCTGGGGTCACAAGTTCGAACATAGGAACAAAGAAGGAAAACTTTAAAATTGTTCTTTTCTGAAACCGAAAGGTGTGGCGCTTTGATATTTGGTATGTTGTATCTCCTAGTGGACCTCTACCAAGTTTGTTCATATGATGCCCCTGGGTCAAAACTGGCCCCGCCCCGGGGTCACAAGTTCGAAGATAGGAACAAAGAAGGAAAACTTTAAATTTCTTTTTCTCTTAAATGGGAAGGTGTAGAGCTTTGATATTTGGTATGTAGCATTTCCTAGTGGACCTCTACCAAAATTGTTCATATGATGCCCCAGGGTCAAAACTGGCCCATAGGCGGGGGTCACAAGTTTAAACATAGGAACAAAGAAGGAAAACTTAAAAATTCTTCTTTAAAACTGGAAGGCGTAGAGCTTTGATATTTGGTATGTAGTGATTCTCTTCTAAGTTTGTTTGCCCATCTAAGTGCAACAAGTTCATTGAGTTCAAAATTGGGTCATCTTGGGTCATAAACTAGGTCATTAGGTCAAATTAAAGAAATACCTTGTTGGCACTCTCGAGGCCACATTATTTGCTCAGTTGCCTTGAAAATTAGTTAGAAAGTTTGTCTTTATAAAGTCTCACATAAGATTAATTTGGGTCAACTTGGGTCATAAACTAGTTCACTGGGTCAAATTAAAGAAATACCTTGTTTGCACTCTGGAGGCCACATTTATTGCTCAAATGACCTGAAATTTGGCCAGAATGTTTGTCTTGATGAAATACCTGATGAGTTTGGATTGGGTCACCTGGAACCATAAACTAGGTCACTAGGTCAAAATAAAGAAATACCTTGTGGGCACTCTAGAGGCCACATTCTTTGCTTAATTGCCTTGAAAATTGGTCAGAATGTTTGTCTTTGTAAAATCTCACATGAGTCTGAATTTGGGTCAACTGGGGTCATAAACTAGGTCACTTGGTCAAATTAAAGAAATAGCTAGTGGGCACTCTAGAGGCCACATTTATTATTCATATGATTTGAAAATTGGTTAAAATGTTTCTTTTGATATAGTCAAAGACCAGTTCAAATTTGGGTCACCTGGGGTCATAATCTAGGTCACTAGGTCAAATTAAAGAAATATCTGTAGGGCACTCGAGGCTACATTTTTTGCTCAATTGACTTGAAAATTGGTCAGAATGTTTGTCTTCATGAAATATGAGTTTGAAATTGGGTCACCTGCAGTCAAAAGCTAGGTCACATGGTCAAATTAAAGAAAAACCTTAAAGGCACTCTACTAAGGTGAGCGACCCAGGGCCATTATGGCCCTCTTGTTTCTTGATGTCTTTTCCATTTTCCAGTTTTTGGTATGTCTGTCTCAAGATTTTCTTTTCGGCTTTTGCTGTCACTTAAAAATGTACCCAGTGGTCTGCCCATTTATCAAACAAATACCATTCTTTTTTGCCACGAAAAAAAAAATCCCCTTTTGCTTGAATCTCTTTGAAAATTTCCAATGGTGATAAATTCAAGCTATATAATTTAAATTAGCCTCACTGTCAACTCTTTACCACACAATTTTTTCCCCCCATGATTTGTCAAATTTTAAGGTATTTGCAGATGGCATATTTAGTATGACTAGAATATGGGATTTGTTTCTAAGGGTAAAAGGGTAGAAAACAGTATAGGGAAAAGAGAAAAATGCATGCAACCATCAACTGCTCCTTTCCCAAAGATGTTTTTCAAAAGCTTTCTATGTTAGAGCTGTGAAAATTAAGGATTGCTAGGTAAAGGGTCAATAGATCAGATTGCTTTTGATAGATTTTTATGAAATTGCACACCTCCAATGTATGGACACCTTTCGCACGATAGACTCTTGTGCAAAGCAATGTGACAGAATTCCAGAATTTCATGTTCTACATTATTTTCTATACTAGGTACACTTTTATATCTACATCATATGCCAATATATTTTTTGATCTACATACTGAGAACAGATAGAAAACATTGTGGAAAAGGAAAAAAAATGCTGGGTAGTAGCATTCTCTTCTCTTTTCTCAAGGTTATTAAATTCCATCTTTGTCAGTGTGTTGAAATCTTGGGATTGTTTGGTAAGGGAATAAAAGCTAGAATCTGGGAGAATCATCATTTTCCATTTGTCTCTGTAAAAATTAACCTTTTACCACACAGCAAAATCTTAAAGACTTGTCCATACCGAAGGAATTTACTGACCACAATTCAAATGATAATTTTGTCCTTGAATAGTGTAGAAAAGATTGGGGGGGGGAGAGAAGAAAATGCTGGTTACCAACCTGCGTTTCTCCCTTTCCCACAATGTTTTCAAAAGCCTTCTACCTCAGGGTCATTAAAATTTAGGAATGTGTGGTGAAGGGTTAAACAATATACTACATCATGTATACTGAATGAACTTTCTCCATAGTACATGGTAGGATAATTTAAACATTATATTGTACGTAATTTTTATAACTTTATGTAGATTTTATGCTATTTATATTAAACTGGTGCCATATATTTCGGAGAAGCTGACATAAAAGCTAACAGCAATGTTTTTGGTCTCATTTTTGTACCAAAACTGGAGTGAGCATCACTGTCCATGTGAGTTTTCAGTCCAGTTTTCAGGATACCAAACTCCATTTATTTTACTTATCCCATTGTCCAAGTTTCAGTTTAAGATTTTTCACCTTAGTGCTTTTGTAGAATGTCTTTAACCCTATACTACACAATCCTGAGTTTTAATGACCCTGAGACTACTAGTAGACTTTTGAAAAAACATTGTTGGAAAAAGCTGCTGGTTACCAGCATTTTCTCCTTTTCCAACAATGTTTTCAACCCTTTCAAGGATAAATTTCATCATTTGAGCCACAGTTGATTTTTTGTCTGCAAATGCTTTCAGTTTGGGCCAGTCTAAAATTTTGCCATGTGGAAAAGGGTTGAAAAGATTTATCAGTGACCTTTTTTTGAAAAGTTTCCAAATGTTTCTTGTTTGTCTTTGTCATTAATGTTTGCAAGCAGCTCTTCACAACCTTAGTTGTATCTGTAGTTACTTTCTTACAATTTCTTCATGTTTATTTGAATAGATCCCTGTAATTGCCAAATTTAATTCTTTACCAAACAACAAAATTTTGGATTCCACCAAATTAAAAGCATTAGCAGATGGCAAATCAGTTGTGGCCCAAAAGAAGTTTTCTAGCTTTGAAATGATAAAAAGCACTGTAAGGAAAAGGAAAATGCTTGTTTTCAGCATTTTCTTCTCCCATAATGTTTTCAAGGTTTCTTTCTCTGTGTCATAAACATGAAATTGTGTGATAAAGAGTTAAATAGAATTGCTTGATTACCAGTATCATATATGAAGAGTAATGTTTGACTAGCATCTTTGAATAGAAGTGACTAGCATCTTTGAATAGAAGTGCCTGCGTTTTAAATTTCAATCAAATTGTCTGATTATTATATTTGAGTAAAATTGCCTGATTAAATGCCTGATTTTCATATTTGAATAGAAGTGCCTGTCCAGAAGGTCTTCACAATTCAGACAGTGTAGATGGAAGATTAGATGGCACCTTCTATACAGTCTGATCTTGATTTACACAGGTCTCAAAGACAAGTAAACTTTTAAAATGCACTCTAAGTGATTTGATCTTGATTGGACTTATTACTGGAGCAAGTAAAGTTGTGATCAGCATCATATTGTTAACCCTTCACCACACAATCCACAGATATTACAATCCCAAGGAAAATGACTTTTGAAAACATTGTGGGAAAAGGAGAACTAGCATTTTCTCCTTTTTTCCACCATGTTTTCTACCCTTTCAAAGATAAAATTCATAATTTTTATTGCATTCAATTTGTTGTCTGCAAAAACTTCCAATTTGGAACAGTCTAAAATTTTGTCGTTTGATAAAGAGTGAAAATGTGCATCTTTATCAGAGATATATATACTAATTTAGTAAGTAAACAATTTTGAAGCCAGCTGACAAACTTCTTTACTCCTTAAGGGCCATTCGCAGATATGTTACCTTTGCAGCCAGTGTAGATCAAGATCAGACTGTACAAAATGTGCAGTGTGATCCTTGATACAATGTCTGCTTTACTTTACCCAAACAACAATATTTTAGACTTGTCCAAATTCAAAGCATTTGCAGATGACAAAATGAATGTTACAAAAAAAAACTGAAATTGGTTCTCTAAAGGGTAGAAATCATTGTGGGAAAAGGAGAAAATGCTGGTTATCAGCGTATTCTCCTTTTCCCACAATGTTTTCAAAAGGCTTTTCTGTAGGGTCGTTAAAACACGGGGATTTTGTGGTAAAGGGTTTAATACAGATATAAGCAACGTTGAAATTGCACTTACCTCTTGTTTCAAAATGTCTGTTGAGTGTAGTCTCTGCTCTATGGATTAAGTTTACATGCTTGAAGACCTGTTGGTAAGTCACAAAATACTGTCTGTAATGCTAAAAATAAAAAAAATGAAATTTTAAATGAAGAATACATCACTTGTTTTTTGTCAAACCTCCTAATGGTGAATGAGATACAGTTTTTTCACAATGTCTCTTCCATCTATGTGACTGCATCCGTCCGTCTGTGCATCCAAATTTGACTGGATCAGAACTTTTACATTTGTGGGTGTCAAAATAATCAGGCCACCTGTTCTCCTTTATGAGCAGAAGTGCCATTTGAAACATTTGTTCTGGTAGGTCCAAAGTCACACTTGAAGGTCAAATGATAAAATTGTGATACACAGAGCATAGCCTAGCTGCAGCTTCTACATTTGGGGATGGATTTCAAAATAATATTTGCCCTACTTCTTCTTCTTAATACATAGACAAGAACTGTAATCTTTCTCATGAAAATATTTTATACATGTTTGACGTATTTTGAAATTGGCCAATAATATAGAATTAGACATAAGAATAACTGATAATAAAAAAAAAAAATAATTAGAAAAAAATGCCAAAATGGCTGAGGATCTAACCTCTGGCCACCAGGACCAAAAATGGCTCCTATAGCACAGCAGTCTTACCCAGTGTGCTATGGAGGTAACTAAGAGCTACCCTGGATAAATTAACCTAAAATCATACCCCCTCCCTTCCCACAATTCCTTGAACAAAAAAAACACACAAAATGGCGCCCAAACCATCGATGTAAACAATATTAGAAATACAGTTTTAAAGTGATTAAAGGTCTTCTTTGAGGGCTGATATGTTATCCTTGGCAAACTGACATGCATTCCCCATCCATACACACCAGAATTTAACAACAATGGGAAACTTTAGTTCCCTTTGTTTGACTTATGCAATAGGTATCAGTGTTGTAAGTCAATATTTCATCTTTCCATGGGTGCGTAACTCGCACATATGAGTCAGTAGTCATTGTAACTATGTTTCTCATCTATGTATGTCCATTGATCATCTTGGCATATTCAAAGTATCAATGTGCAGTATGGAAGCTGGCCTGAACTAGATAGACAAACTGAATCAAGGGTTGTCAACCTGGTAGCATGCTCAAAAACGCCCAAACAAGGTCTTCTGTCACCCTGTTTTCTTCAGTTCTCGCCCAGTCTTGGCGACAAAAGAACAATGTTAACCCTGAAAACCAAAACACCACTATATGTGTACAATCACAAAAGTTCACCTCTCCAGCTTATCATTGGGTGAGCTAAACAGCATGTCATTGTGAAACATGTAAATTGAATAAACTTTTTATCTTCATATTCTGTTTACAAAGATTAACAAGTTCTACTGTTGTTACACTTCGTCAGATAAAATAACATTTAAACTCACTTTTGGAAATAGCAGTATGAAATAATGGAAAACAACTTAAGATAAAAAGGGGTACTTTAATGTACAGCCTTTTTGTTTCTCTCTCCCCTATCAGAAGCTAGCTGTAAACTAGAGGGCTTTGGTGCCCGAATCGCTCTTCTGGCAGTGATGCTACTCATTTTCCAGCATACATCATGAGTTCATGATGCTAGTAGGTAAAAGATAAGTGCACACACAAAAAGGAAAAAAAGAAATGGGGGGGGGGCGCAATTGGGCTGAACCCACTTAGACATCATATTAAGTAGGCATGGTGAATTGGACAAATAGTGAAATCATCAAAGTACAATTTCTTAAAACTAATTGTTTGGAATGCGAAAATATTTGTTATGGTTTTACATTGATTCTAAGTAAAGTATCAAACACCCATTCAAAAAGAGAAAAAAATAAACATAGGCTTCCAATTGTTTTTCTTTTATAAATGAATAGCATAGCATGTCCCTTTTAATGTTCCAATAATGGGGAACACAAATATGTCTCCTTTTTTCCCAGACTAAGTCTGAAATAACGAATCAGATGTTTAGTTTAAAGCCAATACTTTCAGGTTTTGTCAATACTTTACAATTTGATCATTTTATATACTGGCTAAAATCTAGGATATGTATTATTTAAGAAGGAAGCACAGGGCAAATCAAAGTAACTTTGTGTAACAAAATGATTTTCGTAAAAATCCCTTGAAATCAGATATTTTGCATCAGAAACGTTAAATACATTTTTTGGCATTGGTATTTCGGCATACTCTATTTTTCACCTTAATGAGTTTAATATGGAAAAAATGATTTCAAAACAAAGACAACGGAAGCTAATCAATGTAAATTATTCTCAGCTTACCACTTTTTATACAGAAAGACAGCCAATGTACATATTTTCAAACGGATATGGCGATAAACAATCAGTGCACATGATCATGTGGTAGTAAATGTGACAAGAATAATGACCTATTATCACTACATCATAATATGACGAAATCTGAGATTTGATGCATCAATCAGAGATAAAAAGATAAAGAGAAAATGTAATTCAATGTATCTGAGTCTAACGTATTTGATGGTCATAAACAACCTCTTTCTAGAAGTAAATACCTAACAGACTTAGGGTAAGCAGTATGTCTCGTACAATAGATATTAACCCATAATACTATTCCTATGAAATTTTATCATGCAAACCAAGTCTTAATTACAAAGCATTGAAAACATATTAAGGTATCTGACGATTTCAGTGTATATTTTTGCAGAGTTTGAATTTAGATGGAAGAATTCAATAAACTCTTGACAGTAACGGATTTTTTATGGGTTTTCAGTTTTGATACAAGTCATACCAACATTCTAGCATATGAAATTTGTTTCCAATCTGTTTATTGTTGATACTTTACCACCCTCTAAATAGTTTAACGTATCTGACATTTAAAAAGGGGACAACTCTATCTGGCGAATGTTGCATGGCATTTGCTTGGATTGACGGAAACTTGCAAAGTTATGATAACCGCATTTATCCCATGTTTTAAAACAGACGAAAATACCATTGGATTATTTCTCTAAAACTTCAAATTTTGCTGAAATTGGACAGTACGCAGTGCTGGGACAAAGCATTTTCAGGCTGATTTCAAGTTTTTTTGTGAGATCTGAAAGTTATAAAGTGCACACAAACAAAATATTTCAGTTAATGACAGTTGAACAGAAGGTCAGAGACAATAACAAAAGAATACAAATTCAGCTATGCCCATTTTCTTCAATGTGAAAGAAAGAGGACAAGCATGTAACAGAACTGGTCAGTTTAGCGTAGAATCGATGTTTAGTACTTATTGTATTACACAATCCCTGCAAGTTTCAACGAAATGGGACCAATAATGTGGTCTTTGTTGAATGAAGAAGATCAAGTCATCAAATGGCTTCTTCTTCTAAACTGATAGCTGACTTTCCTTCATTTTCAATAGGTTTCAAACCTTTGACAATACAAATAATCTGTTCAAGTTTCAAAAGAATTGAATCAACAATGTGGATTTTATCTCGTAAACAAGAAATGTCCATTTTCAACTTTAAAGGCCTATATTTGCCTATATCAATTGTTGGATGTTTTTCAAAATCATTATGGTTCAAGCTGTTGATGACAAAAAAACTGATGAAGTTTCAAGATAAACTGACCTCAAATGCAGACTTTATCGCGTAAACAACAAATGTAAATTTTCAACTTTAAATGGCCACTTTTCTGTTTCTAATTGTCTTTTTTTTTCTAGAATTGATAGGGATCGAGCTATTGCTGATATAAAGAAACTGAGCAAGTTTGACGAAAATCCAACCTCAAATGCTGACTTTGTTATGTAAATCAGAAACATAAGTTTTCAACTTTACATGGCTACCTTTCCCTTACTAATTGTTGATTTTTTAATCAATAGAGTTTAAGTTGTTGATAATATAAAGAAACTGTGCATGTTTCATGAAAATCCAACCACAAATGTGGACTTTATTGCTTAAAGAAGAAGAGGACTAACAGACGGACAGATGAGTGCACTACGGAAACTACGCCGTGACATAAGCTCTGCTGGCCTTCATTCAGTGGAGCTGGTAAAAACACGATGTGTGCATGGCGGCCATACTGTCTCACTCTGCTGTCGTCACAGCAAAAGTAACAGTATTTGCCAAAAGTCAGATTATTTCAAACTATCGATTTTCAGACAGGTGAAAATTAAAGATGTTAATCTTAATTTCAATGTAAATAGTCGAATCTGTTTATATAGATTATAGTCTGCTCTCTCTCTCTTGCTGAGTCCATCTCTTTCTTACTTTACAATTTTATCTTTCTTCTCAAAATGCCTACTTTTCCTACACTCATTGTCAGATTTGTCAAAATCAGTAGGATTCAAGCTATTGATGAGATAAACAATCTGTGCAAGTTTCACGAAAATCTGACCACAAATGCAGACTTTATCATGTAAACAAGAAATTTAAATGTTGAACTTTAAATGGCTACTTTTCCTACAATGATTGTCAGATTTTGTTCAAAATCAATAGAGTTCAAGCTATTGATGAGATCAACAAACTATCAAGTTTCACGAAACTTCCAACCACAACTGCAGACTGTATCACGTAAACAAGAAATTGAAATTTTGAACTTTAAATGGCTGCTTTTCCTACACTGATTATCAGATTTTTTTGAAAATATATTGGGTTCAAGCTATTGATGAGATAAAGAGACTGTGCAAGTTTCATGAAAATCTGACCACAAATGCTTACTTTATCACGTAAGCAAGAAAAAAACTAACGGACGGACAACGAAAACCAAGCCATGACATAAGCTCTGCAGGCTTACAGCCAGTAGAGCTAAAAATCTAAATGTGTTTATTGGGAAAGGGTTAAATAATTTTAGCATCAATTTATTTTTAGAAAAGAAAAGAAACAAAACGAAAAGTACATGGCTTCATTTGAGCAGATTGATGGATTGACTGGTGTTTAATGCCGTTTTCAACATTATTTCAGTTCAATCAATGCTGCCAGTGCACCTATCTATGCTTTTCTGGTGTTTCTTTTACCAGTACAACGCACAATATTCTTTCCAAGCCATTTTCTCCTTTTCCCATGGTTTTTTCTACCATTTCATACACAATTCCCATCATTTCAGTCACACTGTATTTGACCCCTGCAAATGCTTTGAATGAGACCAAACTTTTGTTGTGTGGTTAAGAGTAAAAAGCTGAAAGCGGACAGAATAAGTTCGAAGTTTAGGTTTGTTCAATCTTAACCCTTAGGCTGCTAAACCCAATTCAATGACCTTTTGCAGACAGTGTAGACCACAATCAGACAGCACAGAACATGCAGTCTGATCTTGAATCTATACTGTCCAATAAGGGGATACCTTTCACCAAAAAGTACCTTTGAAATAGCAAAATTAGCGTCTTTTACTATCGGCCTGAAAGTTTTATTTCACTTATTTAGCAGGATAGGGGTTAATTTTTAGAGTGCCAAATAAACCCAACAAACATTTCTTGCCAAAAAATATGACCAGAATGATTGCAGTATTATGATGTCTGTAGACAACAGTGTTTCTGCAAAGTGGACAGTGTAGATTAAAGATCAGACTGCATGTCTTGTGCAGTCTGATCTTGATCTAAACTGGCCGCGAAAGCAACTATAGTTGTGGAAAACACTTTAAGGGTTTATTGTTTCTCCAAAACA
The DNA here is from genome assembly GCA_945859785.2 of Tridacna gigas. Lineage (NCBI taxonomy): Eukaryota > Metazoa > Mollusca > Bivalvia > Cardiida > Cardiidae > Tridacna > Tridacna gigas. Next base: position 28,565,125 of record OX244041.2, read on the forward strand.
TGTTGAAATAACCCTTATGATCAAAAACTACATAACGGAGTGGCCATGATGGCTTGAATTGCGCCAGTGACTTATACAGGAACAAAGTCTTTACCTAGCCTGGGTTGCAGTCTGATTATTTTTTCTTTACTAAATATTCTGATGTTACTTTGAAAACATGAGCAGCGCATGCGGGTGAAAGGCTCAGCTGAGGATGCGTATTTTCAGTGAAAATTCTAAGTCGAAAAAGGGGTAAATCTCTGTCAAAAATACTTTGATGGTTACCTGCCCTTGTTATATTGATTCCTTAAAACTTGTCCAAGTTTGAAGCAAATACATGGATGCGTGGAAATCAATATTTGACCAATCGGATCATCACATTTATTTGGCCCGATGTGAGCCTTGCTGTCTGCTATTTCGGCTCACAAACAAGCGACTGTTAATGACAGAGAAGTGCGATATTATGTGTGTTTACTATGCTTGAATTTCAGGAAAAAGTTCAAAAGATGTGCTTTGCGATCGTGTACTGCTTACGTGAGATATACGAAGAGATTTTAAGTTTGGATTATGATTATGATTGACAATGGGACATGAGCAAAGAGTTTGATCAGTACTATATTACACAATGGATTAATTAATGTTAGTTTTTTTTTTCCTCTGAAACTCTCCAAAAAAAACTTAAACTGTTTTACAGTGGAAAACAAAGGTAAAATTTATGAAGTACTAATAAAGAGAAAGTACATTCACTCAAATAGCTAATCTTGTTTAATAACCTCTGTACATCCAAAAAAGGGGCATGTGTCATCATTGTTTCAGTTTGACGTTAACACTAACCCTTGGTGCGTGAAGAATGCTGAATGTGTAGATACAGATCAGAGTAAAAAAAAAAAAATGCAGTTTATTCTTGGATTCAAACCATCTGCTACTTAAATCAAGTACATTTACTTGTATTCTTTACTGAAGGTACATGTAGATTTCAATTATGAAACACACTAAGTTCTGTTTTGTAAAGTTTTGGAAGTTCAGCTCTAAAGGCAACTTATGTTAATTAAATCAGCTTTTGACTTAGCCATATTTAGGTGGATTACCACATCTGCCATTTCAAAGGGTATGTCGGTAAAGTGTTAACTGATAAGATGTGTGTTTGATTGCTGCTGTAACCCACTCGACCACCCGTTCTCTTCAGTATATCATAAGATAAAACAAACTGCCGCCAATGATATTAACAAGTTTGTTAATTGACAGCACATTTACACTTTTTCAAAATCATCAGGCAACCATTTTCCCTTAACTTGAAATTTAAACATTTCTCAGACTTCCACCTCTCTGTTGAATGAGACAATCCTAAAATATTTCAAAATGCTTGTAATTTAGTGTGATTTATTATCGAATACGATGTTGAGACAACCTAACAAGCCTTACAAAAATATTCATCATCTTTAATTCTATTATTTCAAAGCAAACTGAGGATTTTTAGTTGTTTCATTCTTTCTCGTAGAAGTTCAAAACTTTGCTGGCACATGTATTACATTGTCCGTAGCCCCTGAAATTCACACTTTTTGTACAAATCCTTGTGTAAATAAGTTCAAGTATCCATATATTTCTTGCCGAGAATCCATCATCGGCAGAAACATATGAAAGGAATACTTTTCCGGAATTTAATCAAAAGAAACAGGCATGATAGCACGATTTAAGTAGCTTTTCTGCTATACTGTATATGTATTTACTGCGTTTGTTTGTGAGCTCTTAACGACGGTAACCAAGGAAGTCGGTTTATCTCATCGCCACGGATCTGTGTATATCTTCAGTAATAGCAGAGATGATATAAAATGTTAACGTTTTTGCACAACGACGACGCAGCTGACAATGAAGCCAGGGCTATGGCAATAGTTTTGCCACAGATCTGTTCAGACAGTAAGAGGAGAACACAATATAAAGTGATTAAGAAACTATTACCATAGACCAGTCTAAACCCATTGAAAGGGATCCTTTCTTTTTCAATGACCTTGAAGAAAATGGCTTTTAAAAAGTATGGAAAATTGAGAAAATAGTGGTCACTTTCTCCTTTTCCTAAAAATTTAATGTTTTCCACCCCTTCAAAGACAAATTCCTGCATTTGAGCTACACTTACTTTCATGTCGGCAAATGTATCCAATAAGGATTAAGTTCTCCTATTCAAATGTATGAGCCATGCTCTGTGAAAAGGGGGTTAAATGCATCTGCCAAGTTTCTACCCATGTCAGCCTGCCATGACTGCGTTTTGTGCAGCCTGATCTTAATCTACACTGGCTGCAAAAGCAACTATAGTCGTGAAAGGCGCTTTAAGGGTTAATTCCGAATTTGTAGTTTGTAGAGGGGGTGTACCTATTACCGAACAGCATCTAAATCCGAACGATATTTTAGATACCTCACAATATTTTCAGAATGCACTCTACTATAGTTAGGACGTCATATTTGTGACGTCAGATATTGACCTTTTTCGTCCTCTCCATTTTGGTTCGTGTCAAGCTCTTCCAACCCGACGTTCAACCAAAAGTTTAAAGTCAACCCGTAAAGGTGAGTAAAATTAAGCAAAATGCAAAGTTACCTTATATGTTTCTTAAGGCTTTCGTCGCACATGCGCTTATTGTTTTTCCATTCTTAACCTTTTTTTGGGGTGCTTTGTAGTTGCTTTATCATTTTATATAGTGTCTGGAAGGCCTCGACATATTTTAGAGCTATACATGAGGTGTTCGGAATTAGAACCACAAATTTTTGGTTGGGGTTTTATTTCCGAACGTATTTTTTGATAGTAGAATAGGGTACTACTCACCTTGATTTATTCAATGAAAAAAGCAGTAAATATAATGTTAACACTAGTTTCCATCTGAGTTTACCTTATCGTTTATTTTTGTCCTTCATTTTAGGCATGAGTCAACAGATAGCTGCCAAGAGGAGAAAATATGATGTAGTAGAGTTGGTTGACCAGGCAGCCAATGTGGTCAAAAGCGGTGGTCTAAGTCTGGGGAAAGCAGCCCACAGGTACCAAATTCCCAAAACTACGCTGCATGACCGCATAAAGAAAAACTATTCTTCAACTCATATTGGCGTTAAATCTGTATTGACCCCGAGTGAGGAAAAACGTATAGCTGATTGGGCTTTGCATATGAGCAAAATTGGCTATGGGAGAACACGTCAGGAGCTTGCTGGAGTTGTAAAGAAAATCATCGATGAAGACGGTCATGCCAATCCGTTTCTAAATAATAAGCCTGGTCGTCAATGGCTTCGTGGATTCTTTGATAGACACCCAGAGCTTATTTTTCGCACTACGGTTCAGTTAGGTAAAGAGTGTGCCGTGATCAATAAAGAAAAACTATTGCATTGGTTTTCGGACCTGACTGCATATGTCCATGATGAAATTAAAGATGAACGAATATTGCTTGATCCCACTAGACTATGTAACACTGACGAGACAGGTTTCTCCCTCTGTCCAAACAAGAATAGTAAAGTTGTTGGCAGCAAGGGGGCACCAGTGGTGTACCATTTTGGGAATTCCGACAAGACCCAAATGATGGTGATGGCAGCTGCCAGTGCATCTGGCCATTTCATACCCCCGATGATTATTTACCCAGGCCAAAGGTTTTCTTACAACCCTTTAGATGGTTTTGAAGAGGCTGCATTCGGCAGGTCAGAGAATGGATGGATGGACAGTGAGGTATTTATTGGATGGTTAAAAAATGTATTTATACCTGCTGTGAATGCACGGATGGTTAAAAAGCCACTGATTTTATTCATAGACGGTCACAAAACTCATGTCACAATGGAGGCATCAGACGCATGTATTGAGAACGGTATAGAGTTGTATTACTTGCCAGAACACTCATCCCACATCATCCAGCCCCTTGACTTGACTTGCATGGCGGCAAAAAGTCCGTGACTGGCAAGCACAACACTTAGCTGAGTTTGTCACAAAGCAGACATTTGCCAGGGTACTTAAAACCTGCTTGGGATGCCAGTGCTACTGTTGATGCTGCTGTGAAAGGTTTTAGAGACGCCGGGTTGTTCCCATTCAATTCTAGTGCCATTGTTGATTCAGTCAAACTTGATCCTAGTCAGTTATTTTCGAGTAAGCTATCCTCCTCGGCAAATTGTGTAGGTCTCAATATTAGCAACACTTCTCAGTCAATAGGATTACCAGCTGAGCCAACCGTCCCCAGCCCATCCGTTCCGTCTACAGCCCTCACCCAACCTGTTCCGTCTACAACCCCCACCTCACCTGTTCCATCTTCAGCCCCCACCCCACCCATTCCGTCTAAGGCCCCCACCCAACCCATTCCGTCTACAGCCCCCACCCTACCCGTTCCGTCTACAGCCCCAACCCCACCTGTTCCGTCTACAGATATTTCTGATGTGGTTGCAAATTTAACATCCTCTGACCCACATGCTGCAACTGTAACCGAGGGTGACTCCCCAGTAACAGATAGAGCTACTTCCCCCAAGACTTCTGGCAATCCTCGATCAAATGACTCTAAAACACATTCACCCTTCTCAAAGTTTTTGTCAATTCCTAAGCCAAAAACAGATAAACCTAAGGCTAAAAGAATGATCATGCCAAAGGCCATAACAGGATCAACGTACAGGTTCCTGTTACAAGAGAAAAGGGAGAAGCAGGCAAAAGAAGAACAAGAAAAGTTGGAGAGAAAAAAAGCTAGAGAGGAGAAGAAACTAAAGAAAGAAGAAGAACTGAGGGCTAAACAAGAATTACAAGCCAAAAAAAGAGAAGAACGAGAGAAGAAAAAGCGAGAAGCCATTGACAAAAGGAAAAGGCGTCAAGAGGTAGAAGAAAGAATATTGAAAGATATAGAAGTTTCGTCTGATGATGAGGTAACAGTGGAGGCCAGTAAATGCTTTGCATGTGAATTGGAGTACGATAACTTCATAGAATGTAATAACTGTTTTAAAAGATTTCACCCTGCATGCGCAGATTTAGAGAATCAAATGATATTTGATGAATTGCCGTTCAAGTGTAAATATTGCTGAGTTCGTCAAATTGGAGCAGTAAATCTCCCAAAAGTTGTTTGCATGTTTTTTTTTTAAAAAACCCTATTACTGTTCGAATTAGAACCACTTGTGTTCGGATTTAAAACTATCGTTCGGAATTGCAACCATTTATCTCGGGCCTTTCGTAGCGCATATCTACAATTAGATAACATGTAGTAGCATTGATACACAGTAAGAAAACGTCATTTACATTGATGTTGCCATAGGTGACAAAAATGTCAGCGAGAGTGGTTGTATTAATGAACAGTTCAAAACGCGGGTTAGGTGTTCGCTAATAGGTACACCCGCTCTAGACGTTTTAAATTTTGGAGAGTCTAAAATTTGCCATGTGGGAAAACGTTAAATAAACAAGAGGGCCATGATGGCCCTGTATCGCTCCACTGGCTTATAAATATAAACCATGAAGAGAAGTCTTCACTATATAAGCCCTTATAAAACTTTGACCCCAGGGCTACAGTCGGACTAAATGGGGAATATGTGTAAATGCCAAATTTGGGAGTTCTTGGCCTTATGGCTAGTAACAAGACGGTTTCTGAACTTTTCACTCCATAAACCCATGTAAAACTTGTGACCCCTGGTACAGGGCCAAACTTGATCCTAGGGCTGTAACTTGGGCCCTCTTTGTAGTTGTCCACTAGATAATGCTATAATTATGCAAAATTTGGTAGCCTAAGCCTTATGGCTATGTACACCAAGATTTAAAAGTTTTCCCTATGTAAGCCTATGTAAATCTTGTGAAACACCCACCCCCCCCCCCCCCCCAGCATGAGGCCAAATTGACCCCAGGACTATAATTTGGGCACTTTTGGTAGACCCCAACTAGATCAAGCTAAATGCAAAATTTGGTAGCTCTAGGCCTTATGGCTAGGTACAGGAAGATTTTTAAACTTTTCTCTATATAAGCCTATGTAAAACTTGTGACCCCTGGGGCACAGCCAATTTTGACCCCAGGGCTATAATTTCAAGAAACATGATAGAGGTTTACTACATAAAGCTACATGCCAAATTTGGTAGCCCTATGCCGTATGGTTTCAGACAAGAAGATTTTTAAAGTTTCCTCTATATAAGCCTATGTAAAACTTGTGACCCCTGGGGCACAGCCAATTTTGACCCCAGGGCTATAATTTCAAGAAACATGATAGAGGTCTACTACATAAAGCTACATGCCCAATTTGGTAGCCCTATGCCTTATGGTTTCAGACAAGAAGATTTTTAAAGATTTCCAATATTTTTCAGTTTTGTTGCCATGGCAACCAGAGTTTTTGAAGGAATCAAATTCTTTCAAGAAATTCTGAAGAGGACCATGGCAGGATAATTTCTGTGAAGTTTCATGAAAATTGGATGGGTAGTTTCAGAGAAGATGTTTGAAATAAAAGTTAACGCACGGACGGACGCACGACGGACACCGGGCCATGACATAAGCCCGGTGGCCTTCGGCCAGTGGAGCTAAAAATGAAACAAAGGGTTTAGGAAATAAGCCAAAGTCAGCTAATACATTGAGTGTGGGGCATTACGTGACAAGATACCTTGAGCCTTACTGCATGGGTTATGGCTTATATGCACAACCTATTTCTGACTCCAAGCTGGGAAAGAAATCTGTTTTAAGATGGGGTGATATTTGCCTTGAGCTTGACCCAGAAAATGGAAAAGAATATAAAGTTCTGACCACTGAGCAAAAAACAAAGACCAAAACTGGAATTAACCCCAAGGACACAACAGTGTTGCATCCAGAAGACCTCGAGAGGGGGAGATCCCCCATCATAGAATTAAAAAGGGGACAGTGAAAAGCTTGAGTGCACTGCAGATCAAACTTATCTCAATAACCTTGATTTAGCATACCCTGTAAAGAAACAAGTGTCTTAACCATATAGATACTAACATTAACACTTTTGAAATGAACATCTTTCTTACTTTCCAAAATGCCACTGTCAAATGATGCTGATTGCCCATCCTCAATTTGAATGAGCATCAATTGGTTTACACAGTCTGAATGTCCCCCTCTTGAAAAAGTCCTACGGATGTCATAAATTCAACCCACAATACAAATTTGGCAAGTTAACACCGCTTGACTAACTGCCTCACCAACATGTGTGTTGAAATAACACCCCGCATTCCACAGTAGCATTTGTCCCCCTAGGCCTGATGACATCTCGTTCTCCTATACTGGTACTTCCATAGCTATAATTGTTTGTCACTATTTTTAGCAAGGGAATTTATTTATTTATAAATGGATTGAATATTGCATAATCGGAGCAATCTGCGGATTTTTAATTGTGAAAATTCAATTTCATTGTGCACAGGCTATTGGTGAGGGAGGGATACTTTTTTCTTCTGCAGTTGTTACCCAAGAAAATTACAAATTGCAAGATTGAAAGCGTAGACAGCAGAATTTGAACAGTCCTGAGCCCTGGATGCAACACTGGACAAGGTAGGGAATTACTATGGGTTACATAACTTAATAAAATAAACAATAAATGAAAAGAATAACTTACATTTTCCTGTTTTTATCCATGGAATAATGAAGTTCTAATCTAAGGGTAGTTGAAACCTGAAATCACATCACACATTGCCAGATCTATCTAGAACATTTTACAGATTGACACTGACAATACAAACCAATGCAGGTATGCCATGTGATTACAGATGAAATCTGGCAGACATCCTTATTCCAGACATCCTTATTACTCTGTATACTCTCTACAGTGACATGTTGTACTTTAATCAATTGTCCTTTTGTGCTGCTTCCTTGGTCCAGTTGTCTATTTATCTTATAATGCTTATTTAATAATCTACGTTTAGACTCAAACACAAAGCCAAGTTAGAAGTTTGGATAATTTTTGGTATTTTTGGAATAGAAACAATGCCTATTAACAAGCAACTGCATCTTTTCCCACAATGATTTTTGTTAAGCATGTTACAAAAATAAAACAAATCCATTATGAAAATGAGACTCAAAGAGGGTTCTAATTTGACACTGCTGTGTTCATTTTGATTCCAAGCATAATCATGCCAAGTAAAGTCATTGTAGAGACCCATTTGTGAAATACTGAACGAATGCACTTTTTGATTGAGAATGGCTAACGTATACAGTAAGCATCTGGAATGTTTACAGTAATGAATTTTGGATGATGAATTTACCACAAAAATATTTTGTTTGGCAGTTGTTGTGGGTCCTTGCGAAATTCTGTTGGGGATCTAACAATGCTTTGAAAGGCCCTGTGTGGCAGCAGGAACAGAGTTCAAAATATTTCTTTCTTTACACTGCACTTTATCCTTTGTTGATAGATTACTGGTATTGGCATTTGCCTTAATTAATTTAATGATGAAACATTTTTAAAATTTGATTTGATTACAACTTCACAATGTTGGAAAACATCCGATGATGATTTACTCTTTAACCCTTTACCACACAATCCCGACTTTTAATGACCCTGAGAAAGAAGCCTTTTGAAAACATTGTGGAAAAGGGGAAAATGCTGGTAACCAGCATTTTCTCCTTTTCCCTCAATGTTTTCCAACATTTCAGGAACAAATGCAATCATTTTATCCACATTTAATTTGTTGTTTGCAAATGCTTTCAAATTGAACCTGTCTGAAATATTGTTGTTTGGTAAAGAGTTAAGTCCTTAATTGGCATCAGGCTGTGGGGTAGGTAGGTCCCTAAAATTCTAAGCCACTGGTTTAGAATTCATTGCAAGATTCAAAGGTTAACTATTTCACCTGATGAGTGATGAATAAAGTATGCAGTTAGGCTATCCAGAAATGTACCAGCATTATGCCTTGTTGTAAGGGATGAGGTGGTATGAGCCAGAATAAGGAGGCACTGGTATTTCTGGATGAAACACTTGTCCTTGAGAAAGACTGACTCTCATCGACCAATTGTGGTGGGAGAGTAAGCTGTTCTTGGAAGAAAAATCACTGCTTATAGTTTATTGTACAAAGCAACTATTGCTATTTGTCAGGCAGACCCTTCACAGTAGACCATGTAACTCTTTACCCAATGACAAAATATCAGCCTTTTCCAGTTTCAAAGAATTTGCAGATAACAATACAAATGTGACTCAAAAATTGATATTTGAGTTTGAAAGGGTAGAAAAAATCATAGGAAATGGAGGATGGTATTTTTTTCTTTTCCAACAATGGTTTCAAAAGCCTTACATCTCAGGGCCATTAAACCAAGGATTGTTTGGTAAAGGGTTAAATGTGATGTAGTTGCTTATTTCTAAAGAGTTACGGTATCATAACTCTTTGGAAATAAGCAACCACATCAGATTTAAGTCTCTAAACTCCTTCGGCCAGTGGAGCTAATAGTTACTTGCCCTGCAGATTCTTTCACTAGCCCGTCTTTCTTGTGAAGCATTTATCTAATATAATTGAAAGTTATGTAATTAATTATACTTACACGTAACTTAGAACCAAATTAAATGTCAAGCAATGTTAGTATGTCTGACTTTTAGCTTTTTATTGAAATGCGCGTTCATTATCATCATGCAATGAGAGGAACACATTTTCTATCAACCTGCGTAAATGTAAAAGACAGTGTTCCCATACACAGATAGTATAAATAGATTATCTATACTGTCACATTTTCTGATCAAATGACTTACTGTTCAAATGCAAAATCAACCTAATTATTTACATAATTATCTTCTTGCATGCATGAGCTAATTTGAAATGCATTTATTCAGTCAATTTACTGAAAAATACGTCATGCCAGTTCTTCAGTAACTTTAGAAAACCACTGAACTGGTTGGGAATTCTCTCAGCTATTCCCCCATTTTGTCTAGTTACAGACCATACATGCATACACGCCATATAATGCTTATCAATCGGATGTCAATTTTGCCACGCCCCATCTGCATCCATGGTGTGCATACAGAATTTTCACACAATATCTACTGCTAACCAATCAGGAATCATGTACGAGGTTTAGTTGCCACCCATAACTTCTAAAGCCATGCCTTGATTCTGCGTTATTTTGTGTACATCCTGTCACAAATCTATGACTAGTATTATATAGTGTATACTTTGCGAGGACTGCCATTCCTGTATGATAAGAAAAGAAGACTGTTAAAGTGCAGACAGCCAAGTCCTCCTGATTCAAGATCATGCGCATCAATCAATAACAGATGTAAACTTCTGTTAGTTTAGCAGTTCTGGCTGAAATTTTAATGAATTTTATGGGCTTTAAGTGCATTCTGTATGTCAGAAAGTGCACTCACCCAGTTGGGCAAGTCAGGTATTTTTTGTACCCGCCCGAAGTCAGGCACTTGCCAGCAAGTCGCCACTTGCCAGCAGGCTAGTGGAATTTCACACCCATAATACATGTATCTCAAAAATAATTTATGCTGTTGGATGAGAGCTTGAAATCAAATGCATGTCATAATAAAGGGAAATCTGTTGGCCTCCTCCACCCCTACAGACATTCCTTACCACCTTTTTTACCACCAATTGTCAATGTATGACTTTTTGTATTTTTAATTCTATTTTTTAAGTGTTTTTCTTTGATTTTGTTTCCTATTTTTTTTCTTTTCTACTTACATAAATGTATTAACAAAGGTTATCTCTACTGTTGGATATGCTGCTTGAAATTTGGCACATGAAGTTCTGACATCTGTTGGCCTCCTTCTCCCCTACAGCCAACCCTTTCCACCTTTTACTTTACCAACTGTAATGTTATTACTGTTTATACATGCATGGGTTTTTTAAATTTTGTTGTTTTTTTTTTCTTTATTTTCTATTTTTTTCCCTACATACTTACATGTACGTGTATTTTTCGAAAGATATTTATACTCTTGGATGAGTGATTGAAACTGAATGCATGTCATAATACAGGGAAATCTGTTGGCCCCTCCACCCCTACAGCCAACCCATACCACCTTTTTTCCCACCAGTTGTGATTGCATTACTCTTAATATTCTTATTTTCGTTTTTTAATTATTTTTCTTTGAGTTTGTTTTCTATTCTTTTTTCTACATACATACATACATGTGCTTGTATTTACAAAAGCAATTTATACTGTTGGATGTGGTGCCTGAAATTAGATGTATGCCAAATTGGACAAAAATACAAGCTATTCTTATAAGATTTATATCTATTTATAAGCATGCACTTCAAAATGGAATTGATTGGTCTTTTTATGTACTTCAAAATTTAATGTTGCAAGTCTTTTTTATATTATTTCCTCAGCAACATTTTTTATCATAAACGCAAATTTCCCTGACCGAAATTTTTTCTACAGACATACTTGTATTTTCAAAAGATATATAATATACTGTTAGATGAGTGCTTGAAATTAAATACATGTCATAATACAGGGAATAATGTTAGCCTCCTCCACCCCTACAGCCAACCCTTACCACCATTTTTTTTCCACCAATTGTCATTGTATTACACTTTGTTTTTGTAATCTTTTTTAAAATTGCTTTTCTTTGATTTTTTTTTTTTTCCCCCACATACACACATATACATGTAAAAAGTAATACTATGCTGTTGGATGTTGTGCTAGAAAATTTTTTTTTTTTTTTTTTAATCTTTCTTTCTTTCTTTTTTTTTTTTTTTTTTTTTTCTCCTTAATTTATTAATTTACTTTTTCTATTATTATTATTATTTTTTTTTTTTTTTTTTTAATTAATTTTTTTTTAAATTTATCTTTCTTTTTTTTTTTTTTTTGTTTTCAAAATGAGTAGGGTTCAAGCTATTGATAATATAAAGCAACTGCGCAAGTTTCATGCAAATCAAATAAAGAATACAGACTTTTAATTACATAAACAAAAACTGTAACTTTTTAATGTTTTCCCTTACTATTTGTCAAAGTTTTTTTTCTAAAATCAATAGGGTTCAAGCTATTGATGATGTAAAGCTACTGTGCAAGTTTCATGAAAATCAAACCACAAATGTGGACTTTATTGTGTAAACAAAAAATGCAAATTTTCAACTTGAAATGGCTACTTTCCCTCACTGATTGTTAGATTTTCTTCAAAATTGATAGAGTTCAAGCTAGTAGAGCTAAAAATTGGTGCATGGTTTCAAGGTCAGCTTGAATTGTAAAGCGAAAAACTCCAGAGCCCTGATAAAACTTGCCTATAACTGCCCTTACAGCATTATCAGCAAAGATGGCAAATTATGTCTAGTGGATTTTTTAAAATTCCTATGTCTTTCAAAGACAAATCACATGATCACTTGTTATTCCACAATTCCTCCATTTTTCAATAATGAATGAAGTCATGTTATCAGATAATTACCTGCACTAAGTTAAAAAGCAAATAAAATGATTTGCTGCATATGCAATGTACCATCGGACCTACTCATTCACTCAAACCGGACCGACTAATATAATTTTGCAAGGACAAATAAAAATGTTCAGGAATACTACAACTTTGACAAGATCTAGATATTACTTTACATGAATTGTGACAACTTTGTTAAAATAATTTGACTCTAAAACAAAAATGATGAATAGCTGTTATGCAGAAACACAGTGTAATTCCTAAGTGAATAAAAATATATAGTCACTACTCATGTGGTGACACGGACAACTTACGAAAAACACAAGACAAATTATGAAGCCACACTGACACCTCTCTTTGTCTGACCAGGCTATGAAAATGGTACAAATGGTGGGGGAAAATGCTCAAATGAACGATAATGCAAATGAAACTGTCACAATAAGAGGAAATCTCTTGTCCTGCCAGACTAGTGGTAGCATAGCTGACAGAACTATTTCCTGTCATGTGAAAAACTACAAAGATGATGGATGATGAAAGAGGCCAAACAATTCAAGGGACAGTGTGACCTTGAATCCTTTTACTTAGGAAAGGAAGAATGGGCAAAGACAGTCAAATGTCTTTTCAATTAAATTTTTAGTTTGTTTTCTATTCCTTTTTCTACATACATACATGTGCTTGTATTTACAAAAGCAATTTATACTGTTGGATGTGGTGCTTGAAATTAGATGTATGCCAAATTGGACAAAAATACAACCTATTCTAATAAGATTTATATCTATTTATAAGCATGCACTTCAAAATGAAATTGATTGGTCTTTTTATGTACTTCAAAATTTAATGTTGCAAGTCTTTTTTATATTATTTCCTCAGCAACATTTTTTATCATATCTCTGTTACATTACTGAAAATATTTGCTTCAAACTTTGACAAGTTCTTAATTACTAAAAGGGAAACCTATGCAACAAGGGCAGGTAACCATCAAAGTATTTCAATGATTAAATTTTGCCTTAGCTTTATTTTTGATGTCTTTATCATTCATAGACTTGTTACTTCAAAATTCCCTGACTTTTTGCTTAAATTCCAAAATTCCCTGACAGATTTCAAAACTCCATGACCTAGAAAAACTATTCTTTTCTGACTGTGGACATCCTGACTGGGTGTCCACTATCTGAGTAAAGCAAATTTCCCCGACATTTTCCCAACCGAAATTTTTTCTACAAACATACTTGTATTTTCAAAAGATATATAATATACTGTTAGATGAGTGCTTGAAATTAAATACATGTCATAATACAGGGAATAATGTTAGCCACCCCTACAGCCAACCCTTACCACCATTTTTTTCCACCAATTGTCATTGTATTACACTTTGTTTTTGTAATCTTTTTTTAAATTGCTTTTCTTTGATTTTTTTTTTTTTTCCCCACATACATACATATACATGTAAAAAGTAATACTATGCTGTTGGATGTTGTGCTAGAAATTAGACGCATGCCAAAATGGACAAAAATACAAGCTATTCTAATAAAATTTATATCTCTTCATAAGAATGCACTTTAAAATTAAACTGATATGCCTTTTTAGGCACTTATCCCTTACTCTTTTTTTTTTTTTTTAAACTTTAACTTTTTTTAAATTTATCTTTCTTTTTTTTTTTTTTTTTTTTTTTTTCTTAATTTATTAATTTACTTTTTCTATTATTTTTTCATTTATTATTCATTTTTATTTATTTATTTATTTTTATTTATTTGTTTATTTATTTATTTATTTTTTTTAATCTTTCTTTCTTTCTTTTTTTTTTTTTTTTTTTTTCTCCTTAATTTATTAATTTACTTTTTCTATTATTATTATTATTATTTTTTTTTTTTTTTTTTATTAATTTTTTTTTTAAATTTATCTTTCTTTTTTTTTTTTTTTTTGTTTTCAAAATGAGTAGGGTTCAAGCTATTGATAATATAAAGCAACTGCGCAAGTTTCATGCAAATCAAATAAAGAATACAGACTTTTAATTACATAAACAAAAACTGTAACTTTTTAATGTTTTCCCTTACTATTTGTCAAAGTTTTTTTTCTAAAATCAATAGGGTTCAAGCTATTGATGATGTAAAGCTACTGTGCAAGTTTCATGAAAATCAAACCACAAATGTGGACTTTATTGTGTAAACAAAAAATGCAAATTTTCAACTTGAAATGGCTACTTTCCCTCACTGATTGTTAGATTTTCTTCAAAATTGATAGAGTTCAAGCTAGTAGAGCTAAAAATTGGTGCATGGTTTCAAGGTCAGCTTGAATTGTAAAGCGAAAAACTCCAGAGCCCTGATAAAACTTGCCTATAACTGCCCTTACAGCATTATCAGCAAAGATGGCAAATTATGTCTAGTGGATTTTTTAAAATTCCTATGTCTTTCAAAGACAAATCACATGATCACTTGTTATTCCACAATTCCTCCATTTTTCAATAATGAATGAAGTCATGTTATCAGATAATTACCTGCACTAAGTTAAAAAGCAAATAAAATGATTTGCTGCATATGCAATGTACCATCGGACCTACTCATTCACTCAAACCGGACCGACTAATATAATTTTGCAAGGACAAATAAAAATGTTCAGGAATACTACAACTTTGACAAGATCTAGATATTACTTTACATGAATTGTGACAACTTTGTTAAAATAATTTGACTCTAAAACAAAAATGATGAATAGCTGTTATGTAGAAACACAGTGTAATTCCTAAGTGAATAAAAATATATAGTCACTACTCATGTGGTGACACGGACAACTTACGAAAAACACAAGACAAATTATGAAGCCACACTGACACCTCTCTTTGTCTGACCAGGCTATGAAAATGGTACAAATGGTGGGGGAAAATGCTCAAATGAACGATAATGCAAATGAAACTGTCACAATAAGAGGAAATCTCTTGTCCTGCCAGACTAGTGGTAGCATAGCTGACAGAACTATTTCCTGTCATGTGAAAAACTACAAAGATGATGGATGATGAAAGAGGCCAAACAATTCAAGGGACAGTGTGACCTTGAATCCTTTTACTTAGGAAAGGAAGAATGGGAAAAGACAGTCAAATGTCTTTTCAATTAAATTTTTAGTTTGTTTTCTATTCCTTTTTCTACATACATACATGTGCTTGTATTTACAAAAGCAATTTATACTGTTGGATGTGGTGCTTGAAATTAGATGTATGCCAAATTGGACAAAAATACAACCTATTCTAATAAGATTTATATCTATTTATAAGCATGCACTTCAAAATGAAATTGATTGGTCTTTTTATGTACTTCAAAATTTAATGTTGCAAGTCTTTTTTATATTATTTCCTCAGCAACATTTTTTATCATATCTCTGTTACATTACTGAAAATATTTGCTTCAAACTTTGACAAGTTCTTAATTACTAAAAGGGAAACCTATGCAACAAGGGCAGGTAACCATCAAAGTATTTCAATGATTAAATTTTGCCTTAGCTTTATTTTTGATGTCTTTATCATTCATAGACTTGTTACTTCAAAATTCCCTGACTTTTTGCTTAAATTCCAAAATTCCCTGACAGATTTCAAAACTCCATGACCTAGAAAAACTATTCTTTTCTGACTGTGGACATCCTGACTGGGTGTCCACTATCTGAGTAAAGCAAATTTCCCCGACATTTTCCCAACCGAAATTTTTTCTACAAACATACTTGTATTTTCAAAAGATATATAATATACTGTTAGATGAGTGCTTGAAATTAAATACATGTCATAATACAGGGAATAATGTTAGCCACCCCTACAGCCAACCCTTACCACCATTTTTTTCCACCAATTGTCATTGTATTACACTTTGTTTTTGTAATCTTTTTTTAAATTGCTTTTCTTTGATTTTTTTTTTTTTTTTTCCCCACATACATACATATACATGTAAAAAGTAATACTATGCTGTTGGATGTTGTGCTAGAAATTAGACGCATGCCAAAATGGACAAAAATACAAGCTATTCTAATAAAATTTATATCTCTTCATAAGAATGCACTTTAAAATTAAACTGATATGCCTTTTTAGGCACTTATCCCTTACTCTTTTTTTTTTTTTTTTAAACTTTAACTTTTTTTAAATTTATCTTTCTTTTTTTTTTTTTTTTTTTCTTAATTTATTAATTTACTTTTTCTATTATTTTTTCATTTATTATTCATTTTTATTTCTTTATTTTTTTTTTTTCCCCCTTAATTTATTAATTTACTTTTTCTATTATTATTTTTTCATTTATTATTCATGTTTATTTATTTATTTTTTATTTATTTATTTATTTATTTTTTTTTTTTTTTTTTTTTTTAATTTATTTATTTTCAATTTATCTTTTTTTTTTTTTTTTTTTTTTCCTTTATTTATTAATTTACTTTTTCTATTATTATTTTTTCATTTATGATTCATTTTTATTGATTTTTTTTATTCATTTATTTTCTTTTTTATTTATTCATTTCCCCCCCCCCCAAAATGAGTAGGGTTCAAGCTATTGATAATATAAAGCAACTGCGCAAGTTTCATGCAAATCAAATAAAGAATACAGACTTTTAATTACATAAACAAAAAGTGTAACTTTTTAATGTTTTCCCTTACTATTTGTCAGATTTTTTTTTTTTTTCTAAAATCAATAGGGTTCAAGCTATTGATGATGTAAAAGCTACTGTGCAAGTTTCATGAAAATCAAACCACAAATGTGGACTTTATTGTATTTTATTGTGTAAACAAAAAATTGCAAATTTTCAACTTGAAATGGCTACTTTCCCTCACTGATTGTTAGATTTTCTTCAAAATTGATGGAGTTCAAGCTAGTAGAGCTAAAAATTGGTGCATGGTTTCAAGGTCAGCTTGAATTGTAAAGCGAAAAACTCCAGAGCCCTGATAAAACTTGCCTATAACTGCCCTTACAGCATTATCAGCAAAGATGGCAAATTATGTCTAGTGGATTTTTTAAAATTCCTGTCTTTCAATGACAAATCACATGATCACTTGTTATTCCACAATTCCTCCATTTTTCAATAATGAATGAAGTCATGTTATCAGATAATTACCTGCACTAAGTTAAAAAGCAAATAAAATGATTTGCTGCATATGCAATGTACCATCGGACCTACTCATTCATTCAAACCGGACTGACTAATATAATTTTGCAAGGACAAATAAAAATGTTCAGGAATACTACAACTTTGACAAGATCTAGATATTACTTTACATGAATTGTGACAACTTTGTTAAAATAATTTGACTCTAAAACAAAAATGATGAATAGCTGTTATGTAGAAACACAGTGTAATTCCTAAGTGAATAAAAATATATAGTCACTACTCATGTGGTGACACGGACAACTTACGAAAAACACAAGACAAATTATGAAGCCACACTGACACCTCTCCTTGTCTGACCAGGCTATGAAAATGGTACAAATGGTGGGGAAAAATGCTCAAATGTAACGATAATGCAAATGAAACTGTCACAATAAGAGGAAATCTCTCGTCCTGCCAGACTAGTGGTAGCATAGCTGACAGAACTATTTCCTGTCATGTGAAAAACTACAAAGATGATGGATGATGAAAGAGGCCAAACAATTCAAGGGACAGTGTGACCTTGAATCCTTTTACTTAGGAAAGGAAGAATGGGCAAAGACAGTCAAATGCCTTTTCAATTAAATTTTTATCCTAACATTTCACTATGCTCTCTGTAAGATGATTGTTTACCTCAAGAATACCTGTTCATTTACACATTTTTTAAATCAACTTTTTTTCTATTTTCTACATAATCATACAAGCATTATTTTCAATATGTATTAAAGTTCTTTACTTTCAGCATATGTTGGATACAAATAATACTAAACAGAAATAAAGTTGAAAGAAAGTTAAGAGTACAGAGATAGCGATGATTGTTTACCATATAAAGCAACCATAAAGAAAACCTGTTTGATTTAACGTAATTGAAATCATTACTTAATTGAAACTGAGTAACTTTAAATAAGTTTGTGCATAAGTCACTTCCACTAAAGATTAGATAGGCATTTAACTGTCCTCTTCAAAAAAGGCTTGAGCCAATTTTATATCTGGCATTGTAGTTAAACATTGTTGTTCTGAATAGAAGAAAAATGATAAAAAAAAAAACAAAGATCATTACAAACCAAAGTTAACACCCCATTATCATACATTATAAATTAACATGTATTCAACTACACAACAGGCTGCTGTCAGAACTATCCGTACTTACTTTTGGACTGAAGATTCCTTTACATAAATGTGTGCCTGGGATGCTAGGAAATGAAATATCATGTTCATAATGCCCTAATGATAATGTTTTGAAAACTTGAAAGGGAGAGAGGGAAAGCTGGTAACGGCTAAAATTGGAGAAAAGAAAGTATTTTACAGTATCTATCAGTGCTTTAAAAAAATTAACACATCCAAAATCTTATTTGGCCCCTTTTATATTCAACCTGTGCATTCATTATTCTAGGATTTTTGATGACTAAGCCATTTAAATCATATAATTGCTATGTAAGATCTCATGAAAACCCTTCAGAAAATGAGTGCGAGATCTTAACAAAACATTACAAAAAAGAGAAAACAAGCTGTTACCAACATTTTCTCCATTTTCCACAATGTTTTCTACCCTTCATTCACCATTCCTATCATTTAAAACCCATTTCTCTGGTAGTCTACAGAAGCGCTTTTTTGCAAGGAATCTACAGTGCAGATCAAAGATCAAACTGCATGTTTTGTGAAGTCTGACCTTGATCTACACTGACCACAAAAGCAACTATAGTTGTGACCAGCATTTTAAGGGGTCACTCTTTACTGAACTATGTCCGGGTTGTAACAATCCAATGCAGAAGGCTTCTGAAAACATTGTGAGAAAAGGATAAAATGCGGGTAGTAACTAGGATTTTCTCTTTTACTCACAATTTTTCCAATCTGTCAAGGATAAATCCCATTACATAAGTCATTTTTAATTTGTCATCTGCCAAATCTTAGAATTCCAACAGGTTTAAAATTTTGCCATTTGGTAAAAACTTAAGAAATGTTTGGTTAATTGCAGACCTTAGTATGTCCCCAAACATAATTGATTGATTAAATTGTGTTTTATTCCACTTTCAACTTAATTTCAGTTATATCAGTGCAAGGGCTCACATTCATGCATGTCCTGGGTTCCACAAGTACTAGGCTTAGACTCTAAGTGTCTTGCCCAAGGACACACTCGCAATAAACACACTGCTTCCAGAGAAGCTCGAACCCCGTTCCTCAAGGTTACAAGTCCTACACTTTACCAATGACCCACGCAGGACCCTGCCGCCAAAAACACCATATTATTTCCATACAAGAAGTAGGACTTGCCCATGAGAAGAAAGAAAAACTTGCAATCTGATGCAGCAACAGATCTACTGTAATGGCCAATATTGACGCTCCAACTACAATTATATGTGATAAGCATACTGATCTTTGTAAGCTAATAATACTATATAAGCTAGCTCTATTGGACATACATTGCCAAGCTCTACATACAGATAATTGACTTTTTGCTTGCATGGTGTTTGATGCTGTATGTAGCATTATTTCAGTTCTATCACAATGGTCAGTGCACCTATCCATTCTTTCCTGTAATTTCTTTTACAAGTACTTTACACAGTACTCTTCCAAAGTCACTGACTGTTTCCGCCACATATTGAAAGGTGTTTTATGTCACTTTCAACAGTATTTAACTCTTTACTAAATGACAAAATTTTAGACTCGACCAAATTGAAAGCATTTGCAGACGATAATTTTAAATCGTGGTTTATGTATTGGATAGGGTAGAAAACATTGTGGGAAAAGGAGAAAATGCTGGTTACCAGCATTTTCTCCTTTTCCCTCAATGTTTTCAAAACCCTTATCTTTTTAAGGTTGTTATAACTCGGGATTGTGAGGTAAAGAGTTAAGTCGTCTCACTACGAAAGATCACATCTCCATGTATGTTTGAATGGCACTAGGCTAAGGCTCTGAAGCGTCTTGTGTAAGGACACTTTCTTGAAAACTTTCCGACAAAACAATGATCACCAACCAGAGAAGAATGAATACCGTCACAATTACTATCAACAATCCTCAGAAAGATATATGCCAAGCTGGGTATTTGAACGAGCAACCGCCTGGTTTTGAGGCCTGAACACAGATTATTGAAAATTATCAAAAAACTTAAATCTTCTTTTCTTAAAGCTTTACCTTGCAATCCAATGTTTACACGATCAGGAGCAAAAAGGCTTTAACAACTTCTTTTGTAAACTGCTATGAAAGTTCCACGATAAAAGTGACTTCAATTTTTTTTTTTTTCCGCAATCATAATTTCTTATTCATAGTTTTGTTCTATTCTATTTCATTTCAGCTATGCTCTGTGAAAGGGGGGCTTAATGCATTTGCAAAAAGTATCAACCTTTGTCAGTCTGCAGAGTCCGTGCAGACTAACATGGGTCAAAATATTTTGCTAATGATCAATTTCCTTCATGCCCAAGGACCACTCTTCCTCCAGATTCAGTCAATCATTAGACAAAATGGATTTTATGGATCCATAATAATGTGATGATTGATTGAATTGAGGTTTAATACCGTTTTAACAGCTTAGGTCATATCACGATGGTCAGTGCGCCTATGCATGTGTTTCCTGGCTTTCTCACACCAGTACTGACACAATTTTCTTTCCAAGTCACCGACTACTTTCTCACATGCATCAAAAGTTAGTGGCAAAAAGTCACCGAAAAGAAAGTTTGCCTCAACCTGGTATTGAACTCACAGGACACGAGTCAGATATGCTACCATTGAGCTACCCGACCAGGCAATAATGTGATGACTTGCTTGGCATAACACATTACGAAGATACATTAAACCTCTTTTTACCAGAGCAAGGCTCACTTGCATTTTCTGTGGAAATTGATTTTTCTAGTTTTATCATTTGTATTTGTTTCACTTTTTATATATATTTTTTTTTTTATACTTTTACTTTATGTATTTTTTTTTTCCCACTTTTCAATGACTTATGGGAATGTCACATGACCAATAACTCTGGAGTTCATGAGAATTCATGTTCAAATCAGGATCATGATATCATATCTGATGTAACAAAAACTGATGTAACAAAAATAGAGTTATTAATTGCAAAACAACCATCCAATTATACAAACACCCAATATTGCACCTTTTCACTGAATGTAACCATACAGAATCTATACATTTGCAATGAAAAAATATATCTAGATGTGTCTATCAGTGTTGAACAAGAAATTATGAGTTACTGCTCAAGAACTAAATAGGACCCTTCAACGAACAATCCCATGTATTAACAACCATAAGGAACAAGTCTATACAAAACATTGTAGATAAGGGGGAACATGCTGGTCCCCTTCTCACACAATATTTTTTACCCTTTTAAAGATGGCACTGATCTTTTGAATTACACTGAATTTCTTATGCATGTTATGCTCTCAGTTTGGTCGAGTCTAAATCATTGTTGTTTGGTAAAAGGTTAGCACACCAGTGTCTGCCTATTGCCTTTCATCATGTAACAGACATCTTGGAAAATTATTTTGGTATAGGAGAAATTGATCATTTTGAGCAATATTCTCTTTTGAAAAAAAAAATCTTTTTTAGCCCCTTTACAACACAATCCTGAGCTTTGAAGACCCTGATCAAGAAGGCTTTTGAAAACATTGTAATAAAAGGAGAAAACACTGAAGAATTTTCTTCTGCTTCCACACTGATTTCTATCCTTTCCACAGCAATCGTCAATATTTGGGTCAAATTTAATTTTTTGTCTGCAAATGCTTTCAATTTCGATAAGTCTAAAATTTGTTGCCAAGAAAGAAGTTAAACTAAAACTATTATTAAACAAAAGTAAGTAAAGCAAAGGAATGACTGATTATGGGCGACAGAAGAAGAAGACTGTTTATGTTTAGTGCAAGATAAAATAAGAAACCCATCCAAAGTTATGCCTGGTCTCTTTAGCATACTCAGTGAAAAGCGCGTCACAGGGACATAGGTTTATAATGTCTTATCCAAAAGACTTTTTAGTCATTTTAGGTGGCCAGCCATGGGGACCAAACAAACACCATCAAGAGGCCCGAGATTTGACATTCATGTTCTACCACCTGAGCTATTGTGGCTGGTAGCTGGGGCAAAGGACCAGATGACCCAACATTTAATTTCAGCAACCTTGTTCCATGAAACATTGAAGGATCAAGCCCATAC
Organism: Tridacna gigas; assembly: GCA_945859785.2. Taxonomy (NCBI): domain Eukaryota; kingdom Metazoa; phylum Mollusca; class Bivalvia; order Cardiida; family Cardiidae; genus Tridacna; species Tridacna gigas. Next base: position 28,587,624 of record OX244041.2, read on the forward strand.
ATCCATGTGCTATCAGTGCCAGTGGTCTACAATGATTCTTTCCACTGACCTTTAAAACCCTTACCATACAATCTCTACTTTTAATGACCCTTGGAAAGCAGGCTTTTGAAAACATTTTGGGAAAAGGAGAAAATGCTGGTAACCAGCATTTTCTCCTTTTCCCAAAATGTTTTCTGTCCTATTACGGTCAAATCTCATCATTTGAGGAATATCTAATTTGTAGTCTGCAAATGCTTTCCATGTGAACAGGTCTAAAATTTTGTCATTTTGTAAACAGTTAAGCCTTTACTACACAGTCCTGAGTTTTAACAACTCTGAGATAGACCATTTTAAAAAACATTGTGGCTGAAGGAAAAAATGCTAGTAACCATCATTTTCTGCTTTTCCCACATTATTTTCTATCCCATCAAAGACATTTGAGCCACATTTAAATTGTCTGGAAATGCTTTCAATTTGGACAAGACTATATTTTTGTAATTTGGTAAAGAGTTAAAGGGAGATATTCAGATTTCTATATTCTCATCAAACTTAAAAATGATTTATAACTGAATTAAGTAAAGAGATAGCCGGCAAATCATCAGTAACAGGAAAAAAAATTCAATGGTATTTCCTTAACGGGTTATATAGCCTCTTGAGGTATTTTAAGATCTCATATTTCTGTGAATACTTGTGGGAATATCAAATGATCAATGACACACGTTGATTACGAGGATTCATATTCAAATCAGTAAGATGATGTCATATTGGATATAACTTAAGGGGCCATTGGTCCTAAAATGCTCACCTGAGTAAAGTCATCTACAGTTGATAAAGCTGAAGACATCCTGGTTGTGATGATGTAAACATATGATTGTTAGTGACCTACCTTTTTACCCAACTTTATCCATTTTCGACCCTCTTCAAGTTATTGTTCAAGGTATTATCAAGACAAACATTCTAATCAAATTTCATGGGTCTCAAACTGAAATATGGTCTCTTGAATGCTAAGATTTGTCCCAGTAACCTATTTTTTCACCCGATGTGACCCAGTTTCGAACTTTTCTGAAATATCATCACGACAAAAATTCTGAGCAAGTTTCATTAGTATCAGGCTGAAATCTGGCCTCTTGAGTGCATTCAAGGATTTTGTAACAATAAACGCAGTGACTAACTTTTTCATTGTAACCCCATTTCGAAGTTGACCGAGATATCACATGGATAAAATTTCTAACCAATTTTCATGAGTATACAACTGAAAATGTGACCTCTAGAGTGCACACAAGTTTTTTCTAAAATTTGTCTCCATGAACTACTTTTTGATCTGATGTGACCCAATTTCAAAATTGTCCAAGATATTATCAAGTGAAACATTCTGACCAAGTTTATGAGTAATGGACTAAAAATGTGGCCTCTAGAGTGCACAGAAAGTTTTTCTAAGATTTGTACCAGTGAACTTTTTGAACCCCCAATGACCCAATTTTAAACCTATTTGGAATTTTATAAAGACAAACATTCTGAGCAAGTTTCAACTGAAAATGGTTCCTGTACAAGGGTCCCACTCAATTGCTTCCACATGACCTGATGTCTAAGTAAATTACTAGTATATCAACCTTTACCACACAATGCCGCCATTTAACGATGCTGGAAAAGAAGCCTTTTGAAAACATTGTGGGTAAAGGAGAAAATGCTGGAAACCAGCATTTTCTCCTCTTCCCACAATGTTTTCTACCCTATCAAAGACAAAATTGTACCATTTGAGCCTCACTGAAATTGTCGTCTGCAAATACTTTCAATTTGAACGAGGTTAAAATTTTATCGTCTGGTAAAGGGTTAAATGTATGCTATGGATTACTTCTTGATTATTATCAATTGCAAAAAAATCAAGATTTTCAAGATGTAAACATTTCCGTTTTTATGGTTACTGATTTATGGTTACTGATAGCAAAACGACCAACCCAATCTATAACTCTTTACCAAACAACATTATTTTAGACTGTTCCAAATTGAAAGCATTTGTAGACAACTAAACGTGGTTCAAATTATCCGTTTCTGAAAGGTTAGAAAACATTGTGGGAAAAGGAGAAAATGCTGGTTACTAGCATTTTCTCCTTTTTCCACAATGTTTGCAAAAGGTTCTGTGTCAGGGTCGTTAATACTACAGATTCTGTGGTAAAGGTTTAATTTTGCTGTTTCCAAATACCAGGACCAGTGTTTCCATTTGACTAAGATCTTGTAGAGGGACTCTGTGTCACGAAAAAAGTCCTTCTTTGAGTTTCTTCTGAGTTCCATATTTGCATACAAAAATCATAAGTTACTGTATTTCACCTAATTAAAGTGGCAGGGCGCCATGCAAAACACTAACAGGGAGCTCTTATGTCATAGCCAATTTCCCGAAACTTAGGCACCATCATTTTCAGTAAGTACGGTACTTTGATCCGGGTTTTAATTAGTGCTGAGTGCAAAGCTATCGCCATTTTGAAAGACCCGGTGTAATGCAGCAATGCAAAATATCGATTTTATCGCAGATCATGATTTGTTTGGACATTAAATACTATTCACGATTAGTATGGGACACTGGTATTCAATACTCCACAAAATTCTTTAAGATTTTCCAAGTTCGTTGACAAATTTTGTGTTTCTGGAAGCTTACAATATTAATGGAAGCATATATGTATTCAGAAAGTCAGGTTTTAATGGCATTGATTTGTGAAGAAATTAGGACTATGTCAACGCCATACCAGTAAGTTTATTTATAAAATATCTGTCATTAGTGATTTTCACGAGTCTGCGTTTGAAAAGTTTTAGTGATGTTATCTTGAGTTTGGGAGTTTGTCACTCTAGTTGTCTTTTTAAGGTAAGGTTGGGTATGGGTGAGGGTTGTCTGAAGGCCTCTCGAGTAAGAAATATAGTGGGGGCGCTACTATTTGAGAGGGAGTGTTAATCAGGTGAAATACACTAAATATCTCAAAACCTTGTGACATAAAAACAAAACAAAACTGCTTTTATGAGAAATTTTGAGAAGCCATATACAGCTACAGTAACACAAAGAGACTTGTTGGTATCTGTGATCACTGTGCTGGAAACCATCACATTATTCTGCTTCAGCTAGCTTTTAGATAACTGCGATGCCATTGGAATTAAACAGAAAAACAATTGCATAATCTCGGTTTTATCGTAATACACATGCAGATTGCAGGGCCTTCGCTTTTGGTCGCCCCTGTCGCCAAATGCGAAAATAAAATTGAACTGGCATTTAAAAAAATAATTTGTTGAAAATGCTGGCAACAAAGGAATCTGGAAAGTAACCATCTGTAAATTATCAATTTTTGGATGAGCTAAGTGTCTAGCTTGGCCCTGTTTATCTTGTTATTGAAAGTGCAGCGTGTAAAATATCACAGGTAACCAATCGAGGTGAAAGGTCACATATACATGATAACTGGTACCTGTTTTATCTCCTGTAACTGTCCAATAGGAAGAGTTGGCAAAAGGCTTCCAGTTTAGTGTACATGACAGATTGTAATATACAAGGGGATTATCATAAAATTACAGCTATTTACTGTCGTCAATCAAGTAACTGACAGCTTGTATAGCTTTACTGATATACAGTTAATATGGACTGCAATTACGGAGATCGAGAAATTCTAATACAACTTAATTGGATGGAATTGAATGCTGATTGATCAAACAAGGGTGGGTGTGGATAACTAAAGGCCAGGTTCATAAATTTTCAAATGATATTAGACGCTTTTTATCATTTGACAGTTTAATTTGTTAAGGATCAGTATTAGCATTTAAACTGTAATGAACAGGAAAGAAGCTTCATTAACCACAATGTCTTGCAAAACGTGCATTAGATTCTGACTTTCCCGGGCCATCAGCTAACAGTCAAAAACAAATTCTTCTTGAAGTTTTAAGGACTCTTGGAAAGTAGGTAATTAATGGCTAGTCTATGATCTAAGGTCTTGACAAATGACAAGCAATGTTTGCATCAAGATTGAAAAAATGAACATCTTCACAACCAGATGTATCGTACTAAAGAAAGAAAATCTCAAAACATGCCAAATGTGCTTTATATTTACAATTGATGTTCAAAATAAATTTCTAGTTTCTTTCAAATGGTGAACTGCACCAGAAGTAATGTTTCTGTTTCAATGCAATTGAAGATCAAGCTGCTCATTATGTGCATACGATGTTTATTGGGCTACATTTCTAGTGAGAATATGAACAATAAAGTATTTGACAACATTTTTAAGGACTAGTTGAGGAAAGTGTTATAATTACATGTAATGTAATGAATCAAACATACATTTTGTTTTACAGAATTGCTGCAGATATGGTAGGGCATAATTATATTAAAGATTTTTTTTCTAAATTCGGATCATGTACTTGCTCTGTCACTACTCAAATAGGGGAATGAAATGCAGAAAGCCAGCCAGGCAGATCATTTTAAAAGTGAAAAGGCAATTACAACTATGACAAACATGTACTTCGCTGCAAAACTGCCATTAAGATACATGTAAAATAAAAAACATATGGATTATACTATTAAATGATCATTATTTTAAACTTGTCTATTTTCCTTGATTTAAGTCCTTTCCCTCCCAGGACTATCTGCCATGCTAATACTCATTTCAAACTGTCGTTAGATACATAATTTTGGGAGAAAAGAATGAGAAAATTTGGCTCCTGATTTGGCTTCTTGGAGCCACATGTGGCTCCAAATTTTTCGATTCAGCAAAAGGAAAAAATAATCCTGTGGAAGCCCTGGATTGAGATTATTTGTAGACAATTTGGATGATCAATTTGTACAGTATTTTTTCATCATTTTCATCATTGATGTAGTCAGATTAACTCAATGACACATTTTAACCTACATCCAAGGGGTGCAATGAGCTTTGGTATTTTGCCTATATAGATACCTTTACGACATAAAACAGAAACCCTGCTAATACTGTGCTTTTGAAGCCACACTGAAGCCTCTCCTTGTCTGACCAGACTATGAAAATGGTAGAAATGTTGGTATGATATCAGTGGTCATATGATAAGTAACAAAAATGAGACCTGTCACAATACACAGAAAATCTCTCGTTTTGCCATACTAGTGGTAGCGTAGCTGACAATACTATTTCCTGTCATGTGACACACCTCAAAGATGGCAGATGATAATAGGCAAAACAATTCAAGGGACAGTGTGGCCTTGAACTCATTTACTAAGAAATGGAAGAAGGAGCAAAACTAATTGAACAACTCAAAATCAGTTAACATTGATAATCCTGGAATATACTTATCCTAACAGTATTTCATGATGTACTATTATATTAAATGTGTTTTCCACAAATACAATTTTTGGCAACAAAAATAGAAGAAATATTGGGCTGATAAAACTTCTTTCATGATAGGCAACGAAAATGAAACTTATCACAATAACAGAGAATCCTAGGTAATGCCAGACTAGTGGTAGCATAGCTAACAGTACTATTTCCTGTCATGTGACAAGCCACAAAGATGATGGATAATGCAAAATCAAACAAAGAGACAGTGTTGCCTTGAACCCTTTTACTCAGAAGTGGAATAAAGGACAAAGAGAAGCACATGCCTTCACAAAATCAGTTAAGAATATAAATAATCCTGGAACATTCTTATCCTCACAGTATTTTACAATGCCATATATCATCAATGTGTGTTTTCAGCAATACAACGCCTTACGAAATCAGCTTGTAATGAGCAACATCTTTTCTCACAAACTTCACATATATATTTGTTCACAAAATCTGTCTTATTTAATTATTTTTCATATTTGGTGATAAATACCATAGATATTTGATAGATACAAGAAATTTCTAATTTGTCTTAGTCCTGCAACTATGGTAAATGTCAGCAGATGTAACCAATGGTCAATTTATGTGGTACATTATTAAAACCAAGCCATACAACCATAATGCTTTTCTTTTCCCAAGGCTTTATTCAATATTTTATTATTTTTTGAATGGTATTTTATGCTGCTTTCAACATTATTTCAGTCATATCACAGCAACAGCTCACATATTCATGTATTTCCTGTGTTTCAACAGTGCTAGGCTGGGGCTCTGAAGTGTCTTGAAGGCCTTATTTAATGGGAACCCAGTTATGCAGTCAAACTAACAGATGGACCAAAAACAATATGCATCTCCATCTTTGATCCCAGGGATATAAAAAGACCATAATTACCATCATTTCATGACTAAATTCAGCTGGAATGTCTGGACATATTGGACAGTGTAGATCCAAGATCAGACTGCATGCTCTGTCTGATCTTGATCTACACTGGCCTAAATAAACATTGACTATGGTAGGCATTCTAGGGATTAAGATCTGTTTCACTCCACATACATGTATATATATACACCAGTGCTGTTGGCCTGTCTAGGGTCTAAAAGTCAGTTATATATTAGTTTGATCTTTATCTATGCCATTTGTAAAACCGTGATATATTTCCTTGGTAAATGAAAGGTAAAATAAATCTATTAATGCAGCTTTTCAAAATGGTCTCTTTTCAATGTGCTGAACTTACAATAATTTGTTTTTTAGTTACTTTGCTTTTGACCAAAAAGCTCAGATGTAAAGGGTTGACTCTGAAAATGAAACATGGCTGTCCCTGAAAAGACCGACGACCTCTCTTTGGTCAGTCATTGGTGACAGTATCAGCTCCCTTATTGCATATAAGTACATTTATAATGAACCACCCATTAGTTCTGGAACAGTTTGTCGAAAAAAGTTAAATCTGTTATTTGTTCCAGTAACCCAACACACTCAGTTTTAGACTGTTTTGTTGGTTTCAGTCAGTAGGTATGCTTGCTCAGGTTACTGCTGTAGACTCAAATATGGCAGACGTTCTTAGAATGTGCATATAAAAAGGTGCAGACTTAAGCCTATTTGTGAATGGGAGCCATAGTGTTTCGAAACCTTGAGGGAGTGAAATTCAATACAATTAACTGCCCCTGAATAGACCAACAACCTTTCTGGATTGCCTTGATCCGTCATTGGCGACAGTTTATCTCAATTTTTGAGTCTGTTCATAATTAGATCATCTAACATTTTGGTCAAAAGACATCCATTTTTCCAGGAACCCACCCAGTATTTCCACTCTGATGGTGAAAAAAGGTAATTAATTCAGTTTTACTTCACCTAAGTATTTGCCAATGCATAAAGCAGTAATTTCATTTTGCTCAAACCATTTTAAGGATTTCCATCAACAGACTTAAATTACCAATCAAACTCCGACTTTAGCAATTTTCTGAAAAAAAAACATGACAATTATACAAAACAGGCTTTACTTTACATTGCAAGTCCAAGTCTCCAAGTTTTTCACTGATACACATTTGGATTAAAGATCTTTAACATCCAGCACTGCTTGAGACAATGATTCTTTTTAACCTGAGAGTGCCAAATAAACCCAACAGGTATGTGAATTTGGACTAGGAATGAGATCTAATTAACTGCAATTTGATGGTTGCTTTTGTCCATGGTGTATAAGCTAAGCAGTGTAGATCAAAGATCAGATTGCACATTTTGTGCATTCTGATCTTGATCTACACTGGCTGCAAAAAACCAGCTTTAGTTTTATCTCCTTTCCCAGCCCCCCCCCCCCCATTATACATGAAGGGCATATTATTTTTATTCCATCTGTTTGTCCATTTGTTCGTCTGTAAGTTTGTAATCTATGTAACAGGTTTTCATCAGTTAAGTCTAATTTTGATCGGATTGTTGGATGCTATCAAAATGGAAAAGAGATCCTCATATCAATGAGATGACAGTTGAATTTGATTAAGGTCAAACTCCATTACTGCTATGGTACTTTGATATTCTACACTCTAGAAACTTTCTTGCTTCTATCAAACGTCAATATTTATCAGTTAATTTACACAGTTTCGCTACAGCTTTAGACCAATGTAATGCCAGAAGGCTATGATGACATGAAGTTCCATGTTTTTTAAATTCACCTTGTTTTCTTTACCAATAACCAAAACCTTTATCATTGATCTGAGCTAAACATTCTGACTGGTGGCATTCTAAAGTGTCAAGTGAGATCTTTTTGTGCTTACTGTTTACAGGTTGAAAATATCATCTGCCAGCAAGTGTAAGATTCTATCACGCTCAAGTTCAAGTGATGATATGTCATTGTTTTTTCTCATATCCACTCTTTCCTATGCTGAAATATTATACACATGAGCCACAAAGGGTTTCTGTTTATAATGTATAAGTATCAAGATGTGCATAGAATTCGCTCAGCCACAAAATATCAAAGCCTCAAATACGAAACTGAGAGGAGTCAACATTCACAATATCAGTATCAAAAACAATGAAAGGAGCTTTTAACTCTTACTAAAGAAATCCATCATCAGAATCCCAAAATGTCTAAAATAAGATCTTGGCCTGTTAGTGTGTGAGGATATAACTTAGAAGATGTGATTGTACAGGTAGGTCTATTTAAATAAATTATGTCGCCATCTTTGGTTTAACTGATTGCAGGAATCAACTGTTGTCTAGCTTTTCTCAGAAGCTGAAGATAAATTCCCCAACAAAAAAGGAAAAAAAAACATCGATAGTCATTCCAATACCAATGGTTGAAAGATCCAGCTTTCAAAGATTGGTTACTCAAAGTAATTTATTGTATGGATTCCTCCCTTTGCAGTGTTAAATTAGCTGTGAAACCAAGCAGAAAAAAGGTGTTTACAATGTGTTTAACTTATTTCCATTGAATTTCTGGAATTGTAAAATATATTTCACGTGATGTGCAACTGTCCTACCCTGAACATCAAATATGTAAAAGACTCCCTTCAAGCCTATCCATTTAAATCTAACCATGAGTCAGGGCGAAACATAATGTTGATCCTTAATACTGTAATCCTCCCAAAGATTTAAATAGGGAAAAAGAAGGAATTTCTTGTTAATGGTAGTTTTTTTTTTCCCCGAAGCAGGTGTCAGAAAAATTTCCAAAACCCACTCATCCTGCAGTGCAAGTGAATTAGCAAAGTTACTCATCCTTCTACTAATGCTTGTCCTACTTTTTAGTCAAGATGGCAAATAAACACATATATTATTAAGTAAAATATTTGAGGATCTTGCCTTTAGCAGTCAACATAATTGTATTTATGTTTTTGATGCACCATCTCAAATCATTTAGCTTTTCCTTATGGCATTTCCTTGTCAATGAATAATCTACTAAATTTGTATTTTTTACATAATTATAATGCAAAAGAAAAACAAAACTATGATGGATCCTTATATTGATAACATTCAACTATTTTGGAATTTGTCAACAATAGTTTTACTCTGTCGCAAAGTTAAAATTTTCTTATTTGCATTATAGCCAGATAGGAATCTTTTCTCTGACTTGATAAATCGAGTGTTGCATACATTATGGACATCAGGCATGTGCAGTGTAAGAAGTCATTTCCGCTCTTGTTTTACCACTGCTGCTGGCAAATAAATGATCAGTACTTTGTTGTTTTGTACAGGTATCAGTCTTAAGATTTTGCAAATATAATCCGGAAATCCCCCTTTGATCATTTTGCTTCATCTAGCCTTAGAAAAGCTACTCGTCCAGTCAGATGATTGCTTAAGAAATGTTAATCGTCCAGACCCATTGTTTACTCATCAATACGGGTGCACGAGTGGATTTTTTTTTAACTCTGACAAGGTTTAGAAATATTTATCTAATGATTTATTGCAGACAAAATAAGAGTCGGAAGAAACCTTTTCAGTGACACAGAACCTCATGGACTTGATAAAATCTCAGGTAAATGGAAACACTGGTGTCAATAATCTAATGTGAAAATTCAACCTTTTTAAGCAATATCCTTGCCTTTGTAGGAAAAATTTTAATGTTGGAAAAAGGGGTTTAATGCATCTCCTTGATGCATTAACTCTTTATAGAATGACAAAATTTTGGACTTTTCCAAACTGAAAGCATTTGCAGACAACAAATCAAACATACTTAAACTGGTGACATTAATTTTGTCTTTATAAAGGGGAGAAAACATTTTCTTCCACTATTTCCTTTCTTAGGGTAGCAGAAACACAGGATTGTGCTGTAAAGGGTTAACAAAGCAAGTCATCACCTAATTATAAATCCATAAAATCTGTTTTGTTTAAAAATTAACTGAATCAAGAGGCAGAGGTCCTTGGACATGCAGAAAGTTTACAAATGGCAAAAAGTTTTGACCCAGGTCAGCCTGCAAAGACTGTAGGCTGGAATGGGTCAATACATTTTGCAGATGCATACAAACCCCCTTTTCACAGGTCATGACTCATATACATATGTACCATGTACATATGTACCACAATGATAACAGTTCAAAAACAATATATGAACATTACCTGCCATCATCATGCCGACTGATTTGAAAGACTTAAAGGAAATCTTTTGTTAACGTTCAATCTTACTTAACTGTTCTTGGGCATGGTCTGTCTCAAACATACCTTTGCTACTGTCTTTGGTGCATAGTGTTTCTCAAACACATCTTCTTTACTTATGGATCTATGATCCTTGGCATACAAAACTGCATGAGACTTAGATGTTAAGAATGGAAATATGTTTTGCATGGATCCATGACATTTCATCGAAAAAGATTTTGTTGAAAGACCAATCTTGCCAAAGCGACAATGAAGGGATACATTGCTTAACTTCATCAATTTTGTCAAATTTCAACCAAAAAAAAAAAAAGGTCCAAAAGTATAGACAAGAAAACAGTCTGTATAAAATTTCCACATAAATCCATCTCTGTAACATTTTAATTTCACCCAACTGTGTAAACTTGGCAAGAGGAGGAACCTACATGTACAAGTACATGTATATTCTGCCGATAGTCAATTAAAAAATAAACAATCTAGCCCTGTTTGATCATTCATCTGCCCTACATCGAAAAGTACAGATTTTTTCTTCAATCTAGTAGCCAATGTTATGAGTAATCCCTCTTCAATATTTCAGCACTTGAAAGTTGGGAAATGATATCGTCTTCACTTTTGGGGTATTTTGGGGTAAAAAAGTGAAAATTTGACAATCAAATAATGAGTCAATTACTTTGCAATTGGTAAGTCAGTTTATTTTTATTATATCAAATATGACATCTTTGTACAATTTGAATATGATCCCACATAACCAACTGGTGTTGTTGATTACATGACATTCAGACAAATCTTTGAATACCTTGGGTGAGAAATCTAAAAATACCCCAAGAGGCTTGTGTTGTTTATCACGACAAACTGAGAAACCTTTGCATAATTCTGTAGTGAAATCTAAACGTATAATAGAAGGTACATAGCCCATTAGGGAAATACCACTGAAAAGTTTGTTCTTATATTTGCCTTTTTTCTTTACTTGTGGTTTGCCAGCTATCACCTTACTTATTTCAATGATATAAAACATTTTTAAAGTTTGGCGAGATTAACAAAATCTGAAAAATCCCCCTCTAACTCTTTACCAGCTGACAAAATCTTTGCCTTGTCCAACTTGAAAGCATTTTGCAGGCAACAAATCAAATGTTATTCAAAGTTCTCTTTCAAAGAGTAGAAACCAATATAGGAAAGGCAGAAAATGCTGGTAACAAGCATTTTCTCTTTATCCAGAATGTTTTCAAAGGTCTTTTTCCTTAGGTTCTATAAAATTTGGAATTGTATGGTAAAGGGTAAAAATATCCCTCAAAAACAGAGTCTCACTAGTGTTTACTTACATGCTTTTACATTTAACTCGTTACCATACGACAAAATTGTATAACAGTCAAAACTGAAAAAACGCAGACAACAAAATAAATATAGCTCAGATGGCGAGATCTGTCCTTGGTAAGATAGAAAACATTGTGGGAAAAGGTGAAAATGCTGATAACCAACATTTTCTCCTTTACCCGCAATATTTTCAAAAGGCTGGTTTCCAAGGATCATGAAAAATCAAGATTGTTTGGTAAAGGGTTAACATCCTAAACCTTTACACTACTAAGATTAACTTCATCTGCTGTTGCACACAAAGTAGATCTAGATCAGACTGAACAACTTGGATCTTACACTCTCTGACAAGGTGAGATTTTTACGGCTAGAAACACTTTGAATCTCAAATCACCACCCTTTACCAAGAGAGTTAATCATTAACTTCTTTTTTTCTAGAATAAGCATAATCCTGGAAGATACAGTACTGGTCAAATATATGCATTACCGAGTGCAAGCCTCTCTCACTTTTTGTATCACAAAACAGAATGCATACTTATGCCATTATTTCCATAGAAATTGATAAATACCGACTGTTTGGGCCAGTTTTTTTGAGATTCAAGAACCAAGGAAAAAATAGAAGGCATGCAGAAATACTTGGCCATCATGTTTAAGCCTGGCTAACATTAAAGTGAAATACAGTAGGGCAGTGGACTTGATTTGGCCAAATTGCTGCCTTGTTTTGACTCAATATAGGTCCTTTTCACCTGTACCACACAACAAAAATGTAGACTTGTACTAACTGAAAGCATTTGGTGACGACAATGTAAATGTGGCTAAAATGATAGAATTTGTCTTTGAAAGGGTAGAAAACATGGTAGATTCTAGCATTTTCTCCTTTTCCCACAATATTTTCAAAAGCCTTCTTTATCAGGGTCATTAACATATGGAACTGTGTGGTAAAGAGTTAAAGGTGCCTTTTAGAATTTTTTGCGGAAAATTAAAATTTGTTGTTTAACACAGATAAATAGTACAACATATACTTTTACATGCAATTGTAAAGAAACTGGTGGTTACATTCAGTACAAAGGTGCAAATATGACATATAAATGGCAGGTAGGCTGCACTTCAATTCTCAACTTAATAATCTTTATATAGGAGATTAACTGGGATGTCACTGTACCTCTTTGAATATGATCCCACATTATACAGACATTATCAATCACATCATACTCCCACAAAACACTGCAAAATTCTGCAGCAAAATCTAAATGTTCTTTGACTCTTTACCAAATGACAAAATTTTAGACCTGTCCCAATTTAAGGCATTTGCTGTCGACAAGATAAATGTGACCCAAAAATTAAAATCTGTTAGAAGGTTAGAAAACACTGTGGGGAAAGGAGAAAATGCTGGCTACCAGCATTTTTTCCATTTCCCACAATGTTTTCAAAAGCTTTTTTCTCAAGGTAATTAAAAGTTGGGATTGTGTGGTAAAGGGTTAAAGGCTACAAAGTCCATTGAGAAAATACCTCTAAAAAAAATTCATAAATTTTTGTCTTTCTTCACTACTGATGGTTTGCAAGCATTCACATTTTTTAATTCAACAATGAATTGTTCTTGAATCATTTTTGAGGAGAGGTGAGATTATAAAAATCTGAATCACCCCATTTCAGTTAAATTTTACTGCAATTTACAATGTAAGGAATGTAAGTTATCCTCTGCAATAAGACCCATGTTGGCTTTTTGTCTATTTTAAATGGTGATTAACCCTTTACCACACAATTCTGACTTTTAACAACCCCATGGAAAGGTTCTTATGAAAACATTGTGGGAAAAGGTGGAAATGCTCATTACCAGCATTTTCTCCTTTTCCCAATGTTTCCTAACCTTTCAAGGACAAATTTCATAATTTGGGCAACATTTAACTTGTCATCTGCAAATGCTTTCAATTTGGATCAGTCTATAATTTTGTTGTTTGGTTAAGAGTTAATGCTGCTTTCAACATTATTTCAGTTTTATCACACAAGCCGGTGCACAAAGCCATGCTTTCCTGGAATTTCTTTTACCAGTACTGTGCACAGTATTCTTTCCAGCCACTTGCTGCTTTCCCAAATAACCACCTCTGAAACAATGATCAGCAGTGAGAGAGAAATGAATCCTGTCACAATCGCCATCATCAATCCTTGGAAAGAAATTGGCCAAACTTTGGATTTAAACCAGTGACCCCCTGGTCTCAAGTCCTGTGCACTACCAACTGGGCTACTGGGCTCGACTCCATGTTGTCTGATGATACTCTCAAGTTATTAAGAAATATATACAAACATGAAAAGATCATACAACATCCATTCCTTCACTTCAGTTAAACTCTTTACCAAATGACAAATTGGTCCAAATCAAAAGCATTAGGTGGGTAAAATCAAATGTGGGTAAAAATGTGAGATTTGTCTAAGAGTAGAAAACATTGTGAGAAAAGGAGAAAATGCTGGTCACCAGCATGAGAAAATGCTGGTCACCAGCATTTTCACCTATTCCCACAATGTTTTAAAAACCATTCTTCCTCAAGGTTGTTAAAAACTCAGGAATGTGTGGTAAAGAATTAATAAAAGAGGTTTGTACATGAGTTGTCTTGTATTAATAAACTTAAGTTTAATGATGTAAGACAACTTACATACAAAAAGCAAGACAAATGATGAAACCATACAGAAATCTTTCTCTGTGTGATTGGGTTCTAAAAATGGTAGAAATTTTGGGATGATATATAGGATTTGAAAAAGTTGGCATTTGAGATTGAATTTTATTAATTAAACGAGTCCTGATGTTATTAAGCAAGCCTATGGCGAGCACTATTGTTTCTAACAATTCTCTTCCTTCTCTACTGGCATATTGCCTGCTATTGCCTTAAGTAACTCAGTGATAAATAATTTTTGAAGTTTGGTGAGATTAGAAAAAACCTGAATTGCCCCTTTCAACATTTTACCAAACAACAAAATTTTAGACTCATCCAAATTGAAAGCACTTCCAGGCTACTGTAATTTGCCAATGTATTAAGACAGAGAAAAAAAATTTTTTTGTGTCTATCTGAATCTTTTAAGAAATCATCATTTTGAAAAAAAAAGGGGGTTGCCAAAATAATAGGTTTTACCTTGTTGTCCAAATGTGTGCCCTAAATTAATAAGGGTAAAATCCGACAAATTTAGATCTATTTATAGCACCAATGAAGGGGTCAAAACTGTAGTATATCTAAAGTTCCAGCATGTTTTCAATCTTAAAAGCACATGTTTTAAATATTATCCTAATTTCTTAGACCTAAAAGCAGTGGCTTTCTAAAGTCATAGTTCAGTATTGGATGGTATACATTCAAGATCAGAATGCACATTCTGTATAACCTGATGCCAGGTATGCCAACATTTAAAACTCTGCCATCTTGCCATCATCAAAGTGTTGGATTAATATTGCCCCTTTGTTTACACAAATTACTGAAAATGTGCTGAAGCTTTAAACTGGATTAAGAGGGTAATTAGATAAAGATAACTGTGGATCTTTATTTTGGTGAACTGGCTACAGTCTTTGCGCACAATGCAGTTATAGTTTGTGGACTCTTCTTTACTGAAAGCTTTACCAAACTGTCTGGACAGAATGCAGGATTAGAACAATGACGAAGCACAACTGAAGATGCCATATTAATGTCTAAATTACTTGTAGCAACATTTGTTTGATGAAAGTATGTTCATTTACATGAAAACTTTAAGACAAGAAGAAGAGAAAGACCATTAACCATTATCCTGCTAAGTAAGTTAGCCTAAACTTTCAAGCCCATAGTAAAATCGCAAATAATGCTATTCTAACCTTATTTTTTTTTGGGGGGGGGGGGGAATATCTCCTTATCGGACAGTGTAGGTCCTAGATCAGACAGCATATTCTGTGCATTAGCCATGTAATTACCTCCTTTGGCTATACATCGCAAACACCATGAGAAACGGGATGTCCTGTCTGTGCACTCCGTAAACCACAAGTGAAGTTTTGTTTCCAAATCCTATGTGAAATTTTACATCCGTGAGGGATTCTTCATTAGAACCCTCAAAACTGATTAAATTCTTTTATGAAACTGTGCATAAACAAAACTCACAGCAATTACGCAAACAATAGTAAACTAGAAGTCAGGTCTTTCCCTTCCACTTGTCATGCAATGCAATTTAAATTCAACAATTAAAAAATTCGATCTCACTATATTAATAATGTCTCCCTAAACTTTCTGATGGAATGCATTTGGCTTAAAAACCCGAGTTAACATGTACTGGGAGATAAATTTAGCCATAGGAAATGGGTTTTCAAAATGTTTATGGAAACTGCTATGAAAGTCTTATAATATGACTCCAAACTTTACTTCTCCCTTTTTTTTAAATTTCTCTTATCTCTAGTTTCTGTATTTTATTTTCATGATTAATGTTTTTTATTCATTTAATTTTTCTATTTTCTTGTCCCTCTATTTCTCATTTTTCCTTTTTTTTATTGTAGATTTTATCTTTCAGTTTTTTTCTGCTCTTTTTCTTGCTTTTTATTTATTCTCTATTTTCCTTCCTTTTAATAACATTTCTTAAAAAAAAAAAAAAAAAATCACTTATTTATTTTATTTATTCATTTTCTCATTTTTCTTTTTTTTTTTTTACCAATTTGCATGCAAGGTTTTTTTTTACAACTGCTCTTACTGATTTATACAGATTGTTCAAAACTGCTGAAATTTCATTTTATTAGTAAAACAAGTTAGCATTTGCTGGTAACTTTCATCCTGTAACAGGCAACTTAAAAAAATATTGTGGTACAGGAGAGATTCCTTAAAGTGAGCAATATCCTCTAATGCAGCAATACTTTCAAAGGCTGTGTAACCCATTAAAAAAATTCAGTTGTAAATTATTTCTCTTATTGTTTGTATTTCTTCTTTACTGATGCTCTGCTAGCTACTGCCTGACTGAATTCTGTGACGTATCATTTTTAAAGTTTGGTGAGACTACAGAAATCTGAATAGCCCCCTTTAAGCTGGCTGCTTCCTTTGAATAGTAGAAAAACAGTCTGGAAATTTCCCTTTTCAATGATAAAAATGCAAAAGAAAATGCAAAGGCATTGGTGCTCAACAAATACCTTTCAACATGCATTTAATTTCTGCCATACCCCTGGCAACTGAAGCTAAACATGTAATTTTTGTTCTTTCCTGAATAAGAAAAACTTATCAAATATATGCTTGTCAAATAAATGCAGTAAAGAGTGTTGGCCCCTTCTGTTTTGTATGGAGCTTTATTGATTTATTGGATGGCGTTTTACATCACTTTCAACATTTTATGTGTTTCCTGGATTTCACCAGTGCTAGGCTAGGGCTCTTAAGTGTCTTCCCAAGGACACTCCAACGAAAAATTTGTATATAGCATAATACAGATGTTTACCAATATAACCATTTAATTTTTTGCACATAAACTGTTAAAGCTAGTTTCTCTAGATTGAGGAAGGAGGAAAATATAGAAGGCATGCAAGTCTGGGTGTGTATTCACAAACTTTTCTCATTTGAAAGTAACACAACTTCTGATTGGCTAAACACGTAGTTGTAGTACTTGTCTAAATACAGAATTCAATAAAGAATGTTTTTTAAGAATGGTTGGTGAATACCAAACCAAAGTCGTAATGCTACAGCATTGCGAACTGCTATCAAAATCAGATACTGTAAGGCAGTGAACTTGCTTCCTCCAATCATTGCTTTGTCCTTTTTCAGTAGACTTCTTCAACTTGAAATGTAATAAATACATAAATGCTTCTGATGTTTGTTGACTAATGATACTCAAATATATTCAAAAAATGATGAAACAAAATAGGCATAAAAAACATGCAACACCGTTTCCTTTTTAAAGTTATAATAATACAAGACAACTCATGTGCAGTAAGCCAGCTAACTGGTTAAACCACACTGAATTCTCCCCTTGTCTGATCAGGCTAAGAAAATAGGCATGTTGGGTGATAAACATGTTCAACTGCAAGGAAACAAGTAAGAAACCTGTCACAATACCAGGAAATCTCTTGTACTGCCAGACCAGTGATAGCATAGATGACAGTACTCTTTCCTGTCGTATGACAAGCCATAAAGTTAGCAGATGACTGCTTATGTGGATTTTTTAAACCCCATTTCAACATTATTTCAATTATACTGTGGTGGCCCGAGCACCTATCCATGCTTTCTTTGACCAGTATTCCCACAATATTCTTTCCAAGGCACTGGTTACTTTCAGGAATAATCATCTTCGATACAATGATCAGTGGTGAGAGAGGAATGAATCCTGTCAAAATGACTATCACAAATCCTCTGGAAAGAAATTGATCAAGCTGGGGATTTGAACCAGCAATCCCCTGGTCTGAAGTACTGTGTTCTATCGACTGTGCATACAGGGCTTTGCATGGCAAATGATTTAAGGCCAAACAATTTAAGGGGTATTGTGGCCTTGAACCCTGTTACTCAGATGCTGAAGGAGGAGCAGTGAGTCAAGCTTTTTCCATTCAATTAACATTGATAGTCCTGAAATATTACTGTTCTCACAGTGTTTCATGTCACACATCACAATGAGAATTATCTTCTTTTGTCACCATGTTTTCACATGTATTAATTTATGAAAACTGTTATTTATCCACATTTAACAAGGATATTTTCAAAATCATCTGATACAAATTACCAGAAAACACAATTTTAGACATGTTCAAATTGAAAGCATTTTCATACAGTTATTTAAAGGTGTCTCAAATTATTGAAATTGTCTCTGGAAGAGTAGAGGACATTGTGAGAAAAGGAAAAAATGCCATTTATCAACATTTTCTTCTTTTCCAACAATATTTTCTTAAAAATTCTTCTTCAGGGTCCTTAAAATTCAGGGGACTGTTCAGTAAAGTTTTAAGATGCTAATTACCAGTAGGTAAGTTTTGTGTGCAGAATTATTTTGGTGTACAAGTTATTTTCTTTCACTATAAAGCTGAAACAGTTTGGATGCTTCAATGATTAATTGATTGTATGGTGTTTAATGCCATTTTCAACATTATTTCAGTTATATCACTGTGGCCTGTGCACCTATCCATGCTTTCCTTGAGTTTCTTTTACCAGTACTAAGCAAAATATTATTTCCAAGCCAATGGCTCCTTTCCCACATAACAATTGCTGAAACAATGGTCAGCAGTGAGAGTGGGAAATATCCTGTCGCAATGACCATCATCAATCCTTGGAAAGGAATTGGCTGAGCCAAGGATCGAACCAGCAACCCCCTGGTCTCAAGTCTTGTATGTAACTGAATGAGCTACCATGACTCGGCTGGATCGTTGTCTGCGCATATCAATATTTTTCGAAGATTTGACCTGTCTGGTATGACGCATCACTATCCTGTCAGGGATATATTAACCCTTTACCAGACGACAAAATTTTAGCCTTGTCGAAATTGAAAGCATTTGCAGACGAAATGCGGCTCAAATGGTGCAGTTTTCTATTGATAGGGTAGAAAACATTGTGAGAAAAGGAGTAAATGCTGGTTACCAGGATTTTCTCCTTTTCCCACAATGTTTTCAAAAGGCTTCTTTCCTACGGGCATTAAAAGGCGGCATTGTGCGGTAAAGAGTTAATATTAGAATAACAAGCAGAAAATGGCTCTAAATGATACATCTGTGGAAAATCAAGTTAGTTTTTAGCTACAAATTTCTTGAAAATATAATGATTTCAAACAGGGAAAATAATTTTATGAAATATCATTGTTTACTGCAGATCTCTGCAGACTTTCTAAATATAGACATGGGGAAAACCAGGATTTGTGCAACAGACTGACAACAAAGATAAAGTGCCCACCTTGCTGGGCTTATTCTGGGGCCTTTTCTCAAGCTTAGGGAAGTTATGTTTTAAATGGCTGTTGCTGGATGAATCATACAAGGTATGGTTTAAGTGAAAAAACTTATATTTTATTTTGAAATTTGCTGCCTAGATTGCTGCCTTCAAAAGTAATCTGGTTCTGTACCCATATCAGATAGCTCATGTATTTGAAAAATGCCACCTAGTGGAAGATAATATTTCTTGATGCTTCAAAAATTGATTGATAAAAGCATACTCTTTGTGAAAATATCAGTCTACTTTTAAAAATATATAACTACACCTCAATTTAAGCTGTGTAAGTTGGGTGCCAACTCAAGATTGTGTGTGTTGATTGATGATTACATGGCTTTTAACTCCTTTTCAACATTATTTCAGTTATATCGTGGTGGCCAGTGCACCTATCCATGCTTTCCTGAAGTTTCTTTTACCAGTACTACACACAATATTCTTTCCAAATGTTACAGGCATTGTTCCGAACTTTCATGTTCCGTCTACTGTCTTACTGTAGACACAGTGGTAAGCCCCCCATCTAAGGGGGCTCATCGTGGATTGGCCTTTGAGCCAATTGTTGTCTAGGCCTTTGAGCCATTTGTTGTCTAAATAATAGACTTACTGCCTAATAAGGCTTTCCTTCATCAAAATGATGACTTCTCTGAAGAGGGGGTCTTGTTACTGGAGATCATTCCTTCCTTACAGCATAGCTTCATCCCGTATAAAATCAATACCTGACAACTGCATTAGGGAAAATTCTCTTTAGCTCAGGGGTTAGTGTATTGGTCTTTTAAATAAACCTCAATAAATGAGGATCTTTTGCACAGGTTCGTATCCCAGCCGGAGCAGTTTGTATTTGAGCTATGCATTTGTTGCAAATTTTCATGTCCATAAGACCAAGCCACTGGCTCCTTTCCCACACAGCCATCTTCGAAACAATGGTCAGCAGTGAGAGGAATGAATCCTGTCGCAATGACTATCATCAACCCTCAGAAAGAAATTGGCCAAGCCAGTGATCAAACTAGCGAATGCCTGTTCTTAAGTCCTGTAGGTTACCAACCGAGCTAATAGGCATCGACAAAGACTGTGTGTAAATAAAAGGTGTAGTTTTATCAAAAAACAGTAGGGCAAGGTATCTAGAACTAAAGCAATCTCAGTACTGAGGATCTCTGACCAACCTTCTACTACCGTGGAGCCACTGTTGGCAAATGTTTCAGGTCTTCTGTCAACTGCAGGTGCTAGTGCTGCTGTTCAACAACACTAGGACAAGACTTGTAAGGCAGGAATACTTGCCTGTCATGTTCTTGTTACAGGGTTTTGAAATGTTATCCATAAACCAAATATCACCTGTTAGTTTTTCCTACCCTTGGTAGGCACACCGGGACCAGATGATCCCCAGCTGGAATCCAACCAGTACTTCTATGATCTCGGGGTTGCAAGGAAAAAGAAAAATAAACAAAAGCACCGTATGAGGCAGGCTGGTAGCCAACACTCAGCTGAAGTTGCTTTTAGAGATACCGATTTTCAGTGAAAATTTGAAGTTTAAAAAGGGAGGCTAAAGTGTTTTTAAAAAATATTTTTATAGTTACTTGCCCTTGTTGTATGGGCTCCAGTTCTGATAATTAACAACTAGTCTGCATTTGAAGTAAATATCTTCAGTAATAACAGGGATGTTATAAAATCTCAAATGCAGATGACCACACAGTCGACAACAGAGCAATGACCAATGACATACCTCAACATTTTCATTGAAAACAACTAAGCTCAAAAATGAATCAATCTTTTTTGACACATCGAAACCCTTGGTCATACGTGTAGTTTCACTACAGTGTGTTATATCTCTAGAAGTGTGCTTTTCTTAACGAAAAAAAGGCAAAAAAAAATGCCATAGGCATTTGCTCTCAACCCAAGTCTTTGATTTTACTGGAGGTGACTGAAAATCTCTACAATGAGTTTAACAAACAGCATAATCCATTCCCTCTATACAGGATTAGATACTTGAACAGGTTAGTATTTCAGGAACTATGGATGCACAGTAAGACAGTAGACGGAACTGTTGCCTTAAAAATAACTGCGTGTAGAACTGCTCAAGAAAAAAAGCTTCAGAACTTCTTTAACTCTTTATCAAATGACAAAATTTTAGACTTGTCGATTGTGAAAAACATCTATCGATGACAGATTAAATGTGGCTCAAATGATGGAATTTGTCCAAAAAAGAGTAGAAAACATTGTAGGAAAAGGAGAAATGCTTTACCATTTTCTCCTTTTCCAACAATGTTTTCAAAAGGTTTCTGCCTCAGGGGCCAAAAAAAAAAAACTGGGGATTGTGTGGTAAAGGGTTAAAGAAATTGGTCTTGTCCAACATTCTTCTATTCTAAAATTGTTTATTAACTCTTTACCAAATGACAACATTTTAGACTTTCCCAAATTGAAAGCTTTCACAGATGACAATAATTTTGACTCAAAAACTGACGTTCATTTTTGGAAGGAAAGAAAACATTGTGAGAAAAGGAGAAAATGCTGGTATTTTCTCCCTTCCCCACAATGTTTTCAAAAGCCTTCTTTGACAGGGTTGTCAACTCAAAATTGTGTAGCAAAGGGTTAATCATTTTGGTTAATTTTTTGGACAATTCTAGAATACTTTGTTTGTAGTGAGTTTAACGCCATCTGAACAGCTTAGGTCATATGACGGCTGTCAGTGCACATACACATGTGTTACCAAGCTTTCTCACACCAGTACTGACAAAAGTTTCTTTCAAAGCCACTGACTCCTTTTCTCTAGAATACATTTAGGTATTTTATTCCTTTACATAATTCTTGAACTTTCATGAAACGAATAGAAATGTTTTGCAGGAGCAGTGCTGTTCATACAGGAGTGTCCTTAGGCAAAGAACAACAGAACTACTGAACCTTTATACATTGAAGTAGTGTTAATATATCAATAAATAAGCTACTGTCCTGGAATAACTTTATTACTGTTTCAAAGGAAATGGTGGTTACAAGCATTTTCTCCTTTTCTCATAATTTTTTCCGAGGCCTTATTCTTGAAGGTTGTTCAAATCTGTAATTGTGTGGTAAAGGGTTAAACAAATCAGAATATATCAAAGTGCATTTTCTCAAGACCTGTTTGACAGTCCCTGCAAGTTTCTACACAAGACAACCATACTGGTCCTCAAAAGCTCACCTGAAACCATAGTCCATTAATAGAGGAAAAGAAAAAAAAATTTCTCTGTGACTAGCTGGGCCATAGGAGCAGGAAGGGCTAAGAGGGTGGACTAAGCCCCGCCCAGTTACCTAAGAAATGTTTGAGAAATCATAATCTTGTAAGTCTTTATCATGGCTAGCCTTTTTTTTTTGCTCTTTTAGTAAAGTCAAAACTTTACAACACAGCGGATTTCCTGCCTTTCCTGCGGGGCTAAATGTCGGCCCTATTCCCAGTCGAAAAAAATATATTCTCTCCAATACTACGACTTTTTTCACCAAATAGATGCTAAATAGATTGCGTCAGTGCTTTTATCAAGTCGTAATATACATTGTAAAAATTCCCCCAAATATTTGAAACAAGAGGGCCATGATGGCCCTGTATCGCTCCACTGGCTTATAAATATAAACCATAAATACTAAACATTTCAATTCTGAGCCAAATGGTTTCAAAATGAAGACTTACAAAGTTTTCTCTGTAAAAGCCCATGTGAAAGTTGAGACCCACAGGGCAAAGCCATTTTTGATCCCAGAGAGATAATTGCTTGAACCCTGGTAGAGGTCCACAAGATAAAGCCACACGCCAACATGATAACAAGTCTATGCTGTATGGTTATAAATAAGGTGATTTTCAATTTTTGTCCATATGAAGCCTCTGTAAAACATAAGACCCCTGATGCAAGGCTAATTTCAAAAAAGAAATCAAAACAGGAAGATTTCTTAAGTTGTCACCATGTAAGCCCATGCAAAACTTGTGACCCCTGCGGCGGGACCAATTTTGACCCCAGGGCTAAAATTCTGGCCCCCTTGGTAGAGGCCCACTAGATATAGCTACATGCAAAATTTGGTAGCTCTAGGCCTTATAGCTAGGTACAGGAAGACTTTTAAAGTTTTCTCTATATAAGCCTATGTAAAACTTGTGACCCCTGGCACAGAGCCAATTTTGACCCCAGGGCTATAATTTGAAGAAACTTGATAGAGGTCTACTAAATAAAGCTACATGCCTAATTTGGCAGCCCTATGCCTTATGGTTTCAGACAAGAAGATTTTTAAAGATTTCCAATATTTTTCAGTTTTGTTGCCATGGCAACCAGAGTTTTTGAAGGAATCAAATTGAAGAGGACCATGGCAGGAACATTTCTGTGAAGTTTCATGAAAATTGGATGGGTAGTTTCAGAGAAGAAGATGTTTGAAATAAAAGTTAACGCACGGACGGACGCACGACGGACACCGGGCCATGACATAAGCCCGCTGGCCTTCAGCCAGTGGAGCTAAAAATGAGACTGGACAATATTCATGCCCAGAATTTCACAAATATCTATAAATTCATACTCAGATATATAAAGCCTTAAGTTATGTTATAAAATCAAGGGTTTAATAATACAGTATCAGTATGGCTTTAACTATCAACTCAAATTCTCGGCAGAATGAGGCAACCGCTTCATCAGCTATAGTTATCAGGTATGTAAATCCTATCTCCTCGACAACAAATCACAATGACAGGAATGGGGTAACTTACAGATTATGCTAATTAGTTAAGATTGTACCAATAGAACAAAAAACAATGACACACGCTTTGAGACAGCCTATGCCAATTATTTTCAAACTCACAAAAAATCTAGTGTGAAGTTTTCTCTGCAAAATTACATTTTTAACTGGGCTTTTTGAATACTGTATTAGCTCTACCAAAGAAAATGATGATCTTCATATCTTTCTACATATGGCAAAAAACATACAAAATATTGTTCAAAGATTAATCATCATGGAAAAAAACCCACAAAAATATCAAATTGATGTCATCCAATCAAAGACCCTTCAAACTGTCTCATTTAGTCTTACTAATGATTTTAAACTGCTGGCTTGCATAAACACCACATATAAAATAATGCAAGAACTCAAACCTATATAAACCCAATGACAAACTCAGGACCCACAGAACAGGGCCAACTGTAACCCAAGAGCTTTCTGTTTCTTGTTTCATTTGCTTCAGCTATCCATTGGCTATACTCAAAACATGCCACATTTACTTGTATTTGATTTCAACTCTCTCTGTTATGAAGTATAGCTACTGTTGACAATCATACTTGCTAACTCAGAAAAACTCTTCAATCATTTTAAAGGAAAATCTTAACATTTGATCTCAATTTGATTTACTGTCTGAAAATTCTTCTGAGTTCGAAGTTTCATTGGCAGCCAAACAAATAACATAAGCGCAAGTCTTTCAGCAATATTTTCACTTCTTCACTTTTGTATTTAATATCCTCAATAGCCCAATATTGCATAAAACATCACATTAATTTTGTTGTTTCTGGATTAACAATTTTTTTCATAAACCATCATGTTAGACACAGGGATGTAAAAATTTTTCTTTTTCTACTCGTCCTGTAGGACGAGTGGGTAGAAAAAGTTACTCGTCCTTATGGTATTATCACTTGTCCCAACTTTCGGACTTGAATGACCATTTCTTCTGCATTACTCTTGCTGTGAATCCTTTCTCTTTTTTTCTTTCTGCAAAACACGCTCTGATTCTTTCTTCTCGTCATCTCCACCCCCGAGTTTTTTACCAAATAATGATCGTATGTCGCGTTGCGACATTTTACAGACGAAAATTGACGTTGGTCACAAACGGTGTCGATATAAACAAAGCAGACGGTATTTAATACTTATTTTTTCCGCTGGCTTGACTGGTAAACCCGTCCCGCTCTAACAATATGTAGCATAGAACTAGTCACTGACACCGTCAATAGAAAACCCGTCAAGCACTTTACTGACGCGCGTGCGTAATATACATAAACATCCTGTATCATGATAGAAGAGACGCTCTGAAATTTCAGGTTCTACTTTCATTTTGTGTTTGCCGTGAAATAACATTTATTTTGAATTTTACTCGGCCAATTGAGAATTTATTAGTTTTAAAACGTACCCGTCCGACAGGACGAGCTTGGCATTTCTTCTACTTGCCCGAAGCCAAATGTTACTCGTCAATACGAGCGGACGAGTGGAATTTTACATCCCTGAGACATGGATATTGAAAACTGAAATTTACTTCTTTAACAGTCTAGGAAACTATCTCATTATCTCACTGAGTGTTTTACTTGTATATTTTTAGAATAAAAGATCCTGAACATTTGACTCTGCATCAGATGGTGACTTTTTTTTTTAACATTTTTTACATTTTGGTCCAAGATCTTAAACATAATTGCTTGAAATTTGGAAGTAAAGGATTAAATTTCCTGAACTATGGATGAGCACAATCTTTTGCTAAGATTAAGATGATTCTATTCTCTCTAATCACCACACACACAAACACACACACACACTTAGAAACATTTTTTTTTTTGTCTTTTTATATATTTTCATAAAAAATATCAATTTTTATTTCTTTTTTATCTTTTCTTAAAATCATGGTCATTTTTATTTTTCACTATAAATATTTTTTTTTTTTTTTCCCTTTATTTTTTTTTATTTTCATTTTCTTTTTCAATTTTTTATAAAATATTTCATTTCCTGTCCAATTTATCCCCATTTTGCTAAAATTAAGATGATTCTATTCTCTCTAATCACCACACACACAAACACACACACACACTTTGAAACATTTTTTTTTTGTCTTTTTATATATTTTCATAAAAAATATCAATTTTTATTTCTTTTTTATCTTTTCTTAAAATCATGGTCATTTTTATTTTTCACTATAAATATTTTTTTTTTTTTTTTTTTTTTTTTCCCTCCCTTTATTTTTTTCTATTTTCATTTTCTTTTTCAATTTTTTATAAAATATTTCATTTCCTGTCCAATTTATCCCCATTTCTTACCCCCTTTTTTTTTATAATCATAATATTCTCTAGTCACCACATATCCACATTTTTAAATATACAGACCTTTCTTCTTTCACATCCTTTATCAGTTATTTTTCAAAGAAATTTTTCAAAGAATGACAATTGATTGGTGATTCCATTGGATCGAAGAATATTCATACATGTAGCACTGCCTGCAGTTTGCAATTATGGACGTGTGAAAATTAGCTGGTTGTAAAGAAGTTGTGAAAATTGATAGTTTCACGGTTTCAAAATCTACAGGTGATTTATCATTGGTACTGAGAATGGTGGTCTTAATTTCAGAATACCAGGATACTCGTATTTACAGTTTTGTGACGATTAAGAAAGAAAAAAAAATCTGTTTTCACAAACATTATTCATAATAGTAGGTTGCTCGTATTGTCAGGGGGGTTGTGAGCAAAGTTTTTACTGTATTTCATTAAAGGCATATTTTCCTATTTCATAATGTAAGAAAAAACAGTACTATTTTTGTTTCGAAGTTAACTAATTTCAATTCTTTCTGTTTTTTTACAAACACTGCAAAGTGACTCTTACTTCCTCTACCAAATTATCTAATGGCAACTGAAGTTTTTGGGCTATTCAATACTGATGAAAACTTCTATCCTTATTCCTTTCTTTGTTTATAAGCAACGTATCAGATACACCACAGCAGCCAGTGCTCCTAACAAGGTTTTCCTGAACCTCTAGAGTGAGATATGACCTGGTGACTTTCTTTGGACTGAAGGCAATACATCATCAAACTTGTCCTAGATAATTTCAACAGTAAAATAATCCGCATCTATCCATGCTTTCCTGCAGTTTATTTTGTCCATACTTCACAAAATATTCTTCCCAATCCCCTGGCTATTTTCCGGTATAACAATTCTCAAAAAAACTGTCAGGGGTGAGAGAGGAATGAATCCTGTTGCAACAAGTTGTCTTCTTTAAAAAAGAAGCCACGAGAGGTCGGCATCAATGTTTTCAAATAGTTTATTGGCTTTTGATTTCAATATATTTTGGTAGATGTAAACAAACAAGTTAGGAATTAAATGAATGAGAAAAAACATCTTATTTTTTTCAATTTTGCTGGTGTAAAGGCACAAAACAGTACATGTTCCACACTGTTATAATATTCTAGGAATTGTAGGCTATATGCTATTAACATGCTCAGAAATGCATTTTTTTTTCAAAATTCAAGGACACAAAACTGAAGATGATGATGACCCATTTGGCTCATTTTCAAAAGGAACAAACCTCTAATGAATGTTTGTAATGTGTGCTCAGATATGCCAAAATATTTTTGGAATGGAGAAATCGTTCAACTAAAATTTGATACGAAACACTTATTCCACTGAATATGCAAGTATCTTACCTGATAACAATAAATAAAGGTGGCCTATACATAATAGTAGTACCAGACATGTTAGAAATAACTGTAACATTTTTTGATCCTTTAACAAACAGCAATTTTTGGACTGTCCCAAACAGAAAAGGCATGCAGACAACAATTCAAACTTTGATAATTAATGTGGAAGATGGTGCTTTGATGGGATGCAAACCATTGTGACAAAGGAAGAAACTGCAGTGACTAGCAGCTTCTCCTCTTCCCACAATATTTTGAAAAGTTGTCTGCTGCAGACATGTAAAATGAAGAGGTTGTTTGTCTAAACATTAAAAATTTAAGAAAGTAGATAAATGAGCCATGCTCTGAGAAAAGGGCACTTAATGCATCTGCAAAAAGTATCGACCCATGTCAGCCCGTGCAATCCGCCCAAAACCAAAGGACCACGGACGTAGGGCGAAGAGGCAGGACTTTTTTTCCCGCTCATAATTTGATTTTTGTGGGATTCTCGCAATCTCGCATAATACAGGTAATTCTGTGTGTTATTTCATCAAATCTATATTATTATAAATCCATAGAATTTTTGTATAAAACTGAGAAAAATGCAAGAGTCTAGTCAGTTTTGAAAAATAGAACTTGAAAACGTACTGTTCAACCTATTTAGATCTATTTGTGGGGTACGAGTTCTCCAGAGAACTTGTGCTTTCGAGATTAGGGTACGAGATCTCCAGGGTACGAATTCTCCAGCTAGTATTAAGTCACATGATCTTTTCCCTCGGTGTTCTTTCTCTTTTTTAACGAAATTTGTTTCTCTTTGCTTAGATTTGTTTAATGAAAAATTGCATTTATTGGAGAGATCATTTACAATCAATACAGTACAATAAATCTTTTTGGAAATCCGTCATATAAAAAAAAACGTTTATTTCCTATTTCAGTTTCTTGATTTCGGTTTGTTTATAAAACCATGACAAAATAGACTGTGTATCAGAACAATTTCGCAAAAACAAATGTATTTAGACAGCGATTTTTGTGGCAATCTGCCTTTTAAACTCACAACTGTTGGAGAGGTCTGATGACCTCTCCAATGACTACCATAAATCTTTGGAAAAAAAAAGAAATTCCCTCGCTGGGGATTCAAACCAGTGACCCAACGGTCTCAAGTCCTGTATGCTACCAGCATGTTACACCAGAGCTCGGCTTCAAAACTTCTACGTAAGGGACAAAATATTTAAATGAGACTGGATGTACATCAATCAAAGATGACACTGCATTCAAGATTTGGTAGCCCTAGGCCTAAAGCTTTTTGAAGACCTTGTTTTCAAGACTGACTAAATGAGTATAGAAAACTAATGAACCATCAGGATAGAGCCATACTGGACAACAGGGCTATAAAAAGCAGATCTCTACTAGCAGACTTTCTTCTCACATCTTGATGTTTGGGTTTGCGAGAGAATTATTTGAGATGTCATTACATAAGCCAATATAAAATGTGTGATGCTGGGGTTTTTCAATTTGACCAAAGGACTACAATTTGATCAATTTTGTTAGATATTTACAAGATGCTTCCATCTTTTTCACTTCACGACTGGTATGAGTGATGCGTAACAGCAGATTATTTCTTTTGTCTTGAATCAGAAACTTTGCCAGATTCATTTACAAACTTGGGGAAAAAAAGACAACTTGCTTGTATGGTGTTTAGCACATTTTTAACAGCTTAGCTCATAGAAGCCAGTGCACCTATACATGTATTTCTTGGCTTTCTCACACCAGTACCGAGACAACTTTCTTTCCAAGCCACTGACTACTTTCTTACATGCAGCAGAGGAGAGAGACATAAAATCTCCAGTAAGAAAGTTTTTCTCAACCAGGAAAAATAAAGACAAAAAATATCATGCACAGTATATATGCATTCATCACAACTAATAATTCTTCTCTCAGAAGTCGGTATGTCATAATACTGGATAATCATGCATCTATTTCCTTGGCATGCCTTTACTGGTTTTTTTTATTTTTGCTACCTACATCTTAATTTCTTAAAACCATTCAAATCCCTTTCACATCTGTATCATTTACATTTGTAAGCTGAATACAAACAATTCATTTTGCAAATGTAGCTTAAAATATTGTATAAAAGGGGAAGTAAAATGATCTTAACTTGTCTGGAACCACACAACCAAAAATATATCTAACGTTCCTTCCTCTCTAATTTCAACCCTAAACAACACTGATCCCTTCCTTTCTACCATCCTCCCTCCCTATCACATCCATTATGCCTACTCTTATCTTATGCACAACCCCTCTCCCTACCTCTCCCATCCCCCTCCCCTCCTTCCTTCCTCCTCTCCTTCCTCCACTTCTCCCTCCCCCCTCCCCTCCTTCCTTCCTCCTCTCCTTCCTCCACTTCTAAAACCTTACCCTCCCTTCCCTTCCCTCCTTACTCTACCTTATCTAACAACTCTAATCTTCCTCTTCCTTTCACCACTCCCTCCCTTTCTTCCTCTCCTCCTTCCATCCCTCTCTCTTCCTTTTCCTTTCTTCCTTCCTCTTCTCTCTTCTTCCTTCATCTTCACTCCTCTTCACTCCTCTTTCTTCCTTCCTATTCTCCTTCTCTTCTCCTACCTTCCACTCAATCTCTTCCTCCTCTTCTCACCACCCCCTCTCTCTTCCTTCCTTACTTCCTTCCCCTTTTCTTTCTTCTAACTTACATTTACCTTAAAACATTACTTAAATCTCTTGTGCTATAAACAATACATTACTGACCTTTACATTAAATCTACTTCCTACATTTTCTACCTTTGAAGTTACTCTATCTTCAAAACTCCCTCCTCAAAACTCCCCTGCTCTACTAACCTTGCAAACTACAAACCTGCCTACAAACTTACTCGACTACCAGACTACATGGCTATTAACCTACCTACACTCCCAAATACCTACTAACCTACCTACCTGCTTCCTTTCTACTGACTCTAGACACACTTCCAGCATACTCTACATCCTACCCATTCTACCGACCTACCTATTGACTCTACCCTCCTATCTACCTACCTGCCCAATCTTCCTACCTACAGACTCTACCTACCTACATAAACAACTAAAATACATGCTCTACATCATAACTACTCTACCAACCTACCTACTCTACCTACCTTATCCACTCTACCTTCCTAATGTTCCTACATACCTATTCTACTTAGCTTCCTACACTACCGCCTGCCTACACGACTTCTCTACAACCCTACTGCCCTATCTACCTCTATACCATTCTACTGTCCTGCTTTATCTACCCTCCTCGCCTACTTACTCATTACCAGCCTTCATTACCTACCACATCTGTCTTACCTACTCAACCTACCTAACTTATATATTTAACTACTCTACCTACCAACATAACCTAACTACTTATTCTACTCAACCTACCTAAAAAGACTACTCTACCTATCCTAGCTGCCTACCTATCTACCACTTCTATGCTACTTACCCACTCTACCAAAACTACCTCACAACTTAAGTACACCAACTACCTACATACTACCCCTCCTTACCCTAAACCTACCCACCCCTCCCCCTCCCTCTCCCCCTCCCCCCACCCCTCCCCTAACCCACCTACCCCCTCCCCACAAACCAAGCCCACAATCATCCAAAATCTACCTTCCCATTCCAATACCACCACAACTTTGACCAACCCATCTACACCCAAGAATAATTTCCCTCCCAAATAACTAAGCAGAATCATTTGACAGCAAATAGATTACATTTAAAAATTAAGAAACGCACAGGGTTTTAGTAACATGACATGTGGTTCCAGTATACTTAGATTTAATAGAAAAAGCTCATGCTCAGAAAAAGTGACTAGGGTTCTACAATTGCAAGCATAATGTCTTTGTTATAAACAAGTACAAGAGTTACAATTTAGAAGAGCTTAGAATAATCAACAAGAAAAAGAGTCCAGAACAATGACCTGTGGGCCAATGAATTGCCTTTAGTATTATTATCTATCTGATTTCAAAAGAAGTGGCCATGGCCACATTGGCTACTATTCCTTTGCAATATGGCTTGGTAAGGAGACTACAGTGTCTAAGAAGTTATCCTAGAGCACTGTTTCAACTATGCTGCAGGATTGCGGGTATTCCACATTTTTGTAAATAATCCCCACATTATCTGACACAGTGTGGGACAAGGCCCCACATTAAAAAAAAATCACATTGTAGGTTCTTTAATTACCTTGAATAACTAGCCTATAGCATGTAAACACTGGCTAAAAATAATATGAATCACTTTCCACATTTGAAAAGTCAGGCTTTTTTGTTTTTGGTCTTCTTCATATTTTCATAAATATATCAGTTTTTTTTTTGGTTTTTTTTTTCTTATTTCTATTTTTTCTTAAAATCATTGTCGTAAGTTTTTGTTATAAATAAAACAGTTCAATTTTTTTTTTTTTTTTTTCTATATATTTTCTTTTCAAATTTTTTATAAAACATTTCAATTTCTTTTCCATTTTATCCCCTTTTCTTACTTTTTTTTTTGTAATCATAACATTCTTGAGACTTTTTACCATTATCTAATCACCACATACCCACATCTTTTTTAATGTACACCCTTTTTCCTCATTCTTTATCAGTTATTTTTCAAAGAAATTTTTAAAGAATGACAACTGATTGTCGATTCCATCGGATCAAGGAATATTCATGCATGTAGTGCTACAGTTTGCAATTACGGATGCGTGAAAATTACCTGGTTGTAAAGAAGTCGTGAAAATTGGTCGTTTCATGGGTTCAAAATCTATAGGTAATATATTATTGGTACTGATATTGGTCTTAATTTTGGAATACTGGAAGCCTCATATTTACGGGTTCCTGGCCATTGATCAGGAAGGAAAAATTCTGTTTTGACAAAAATTGTTCATAATAGTGGGTTGCTCGTATTTTCGGGGTGGTCATGAGGAGACTTTTTAATGTATATAATTAAAAGACAGATTTCCGTTTTTATAATTCAAGATTAAACAGTATTAGTTCTGTTTCAAGGCACAACATTTAAAACTCGCATCATAGGTTACACATGGTACTTTAATTACCTCGAGTAACTAGCCTTTAGTATATAAACAGTGATTAAGAATATGAATAGCTTTTCACATTAAAAATGTCAGGTTTTTTCTTGTCTTTTTCATATTTTTGTAAAATATATCAATTTTTATTTCATTTTTATTTTTTTCTTAAAATCATTGTCATTATTTTTTGTTATAATTTTTTTTTTTTTTTTCTCTGTATTTTTTTTCTATTTTTATTTTCTTTTTCCTTGCTAGGGTTTTAAACCAGTGACCCAATGGTCTAAAGTCCTGTATGCTAATGGCTGTTCTACCAGGGCTCGGCTTCAAAACTTCCATGCAAATGGACAAAATATATAAATGAGACTGGATGTACATTAATCAAAGATGACATTGCATTCCAGATTTGGTAGACCTAGGCCCAAAGCTTTTCGAAGAACTTATTTTCAAGACTGACTAAATGGGTATAGAAAACTATCAACCCATAAGGATAGAGCCATATTGGGATCCATGGCTGTAAAAAGCAGATGTCTGCTAGCAGATTTTCTTCTTACATCATGATATTTGGGTTTGAGGGAAAATTATTTTCTTACAAACATTCACTACAATGCATAGCTCAAATATAAAAACCACCTCAGCTGGGATTTGAAACCGTGAGGGAAAAGTTCCTTGGAGCTTTAAAAGACCAAATACACTAACCCCTGAGCCAAAGAGAATTCCCCCTAATTCCACTGTCAGGTATTGATTTTATACGGGAAAAAGCTATGCTGTAAGGAAGGACTGATCTCCCGTAATACATCCCCTCTTTAGAGAAGTCATCATTTAATAAC
Organism: Tridacna gigas; assembly: GCA_945859785.2. Lineage (NCBI taxonomy): Eukaryota > Metazoa > Mollusca > Bivalvia > Cardiida > Cardiidae > Tridacna > Tridacna gigas. The sequence goes on from OX244041.2 coordinate 28,621,385, forward strand.
GGAAAGCCTTATTAGGCAGTAAGTCTATTATTTAGGCAACAAATGGCTCAAAGGCCAATGACGGGCAATTTTTATTGACAACAAATGGCTCAAAGGCCAATCCCTGACGAGCCCCGATCTTACGAACATGAAAGTTCGCAACAATGCATACATTGCTCAAATATAAACCCCCTTAGCTGGGATTCGAACCCATGTGGTAATGTTCCTTGTTTATCAAGGTTTAAAAGACCAATACAGTAACCCCTGAGCTAAAGAGAATTCTCCCCAAAGCAGTTGTCAGGTATTGATTTTATACAGGAAGAAGCCATGCTGTAAGGAAGGAGTGATCTCCCGTTATAATTTGAGATGTCATAACATGAGCCAATATGAAATGCGTGACCCTGAGGTTTTTCAAGTTGACCAAAGGACTATAATTTCATCAATTTCGTTAAGATATTTACAAGAAGGTTTCTTCTTTTTCACTTCAAAAGTGGTATAAATGATGTGCAACAACTCGTCATTTCTTTGGTCTTGAATCAGAAACTCCACCACATTCATTAGGAAACTTAAACTTGGGGGGGAAAAAAAGACTTGCTTGTATTTGAGTTTAGCACTGTTTAATAAGTTTAAGTCATATCACAGTAGCCAGTGCACCTACGCATGTGTTTCCTGGCTTTCTCACACCAGTACCAACAAAACTTTCTTTCTAAGCCACTGACTTCTTTCTTACATGCAGCCGAGGTGAGAGACCAAAAATATTATGTACAGTATATATGCATTCATCACATAGTATATATGCTATCTACATCTGAATTTCTTAAAACCATTCAAATCCCTTTCACATCTGTATCATTTACATTTGTATGTTGAATACAAACAAATTATTTTGCATTATGTAGCTTAAAATATTGTATAAAAGGGGAAGCAATTTGAACTCAACTTGTCTGGAACCACATGACCAAAAATATATCTAAAATTTTTTCCTAATTTCAGCCCTAAACAACTCCATTGATCCCTTCCTTCCTGCCATCCTCCCTCCCTATCCCCTCCATTATGTCTACTATGATCTTTTGCCCCATCTCCCCCTCCCCTCCCTCTCCCACCCCCCTCCCCTCCGTCCTTCCTCCTCTCCTTCCTCCACTTCTCCCTCCCCCCTCCCCTCCTTCCTTCCTCCTCTCCTTCCTCCACTTCTCAAACCTTACCCTCCCTCCCACTCCCTCCTTACTCTACCTTATCTAACAACTCTAACATTCTTACTCTCCCTCTCTCTCCCCTTCCTTCCACCACTTCCTCCCTTTCTTCCTCTCCTCCTCCTTCCTTCCTTCTCTCTTCCTTTCTTCCTCCCTCTTCCCTCATCTTTCTTCCTTCCTATTCTCCTTCTCTTCTCCTACCTTCTGCTCCATCTCTTACTCCTCTTCTCACCACCTCCCTCTCCCTTCCTTCCTTCCATTCTCTCCTTCTAACTTTAAACTAACCTCAAACACTACCAAAATCTCCCATCCCATAAACAATACATTACTGACCTTCACATGAAACCTACTCAACTACTTTTTCTACCTTTAAAGTCAGTCTATCTTAAACTCCATACTCAAACTTTCTTACTCTACTAACCTTGCGAACTACAAACCTGCCTACCAACCAACCTACTCTACTACCAGACTACATAGCTACCGAACCTACATACCACACTCAAGTACATACTAATCTACCTATCTACTTCCTGGCCTACTTTTCCTACCTACTGACTCTACATAAATTATGCTACCAGCAAACACTTCATCCTTCTCATTCTACTGACCTACCTATTGACTCTACCTTCCTATCTATCTCCACTTTCTTCCTACAAACACTACCAACATACATACTCTACCTACATATCTACCAAAATGTCTGCCTACCCACATACATGTCTACTTTTTATACTTACTGACTCTTTATACCTACATACACTACCAACATACATCCTACTTTCTCTACTTACCTACCTCTTGACTCTACTTGTGTGCCTATCTACCTGGCTGCCTACTCTTTCTACCTACAGATTCTACCTACATACATAAACAAGAGGGCCATGATGGCCCTGTATCGCTCCACTGGCTTATAAATATAAACCATGAAGAAAAGTCTTCACTATATAAGCCCTTATAAAACTTTGACCCCAGGGCTACAGTCGGACTAAATGGGGAATATGTGTTTTAGAAGAATAACATGCCAAATTTGGGAGTTTTTGGCCTTATGGCTAGTGACAAGTTGGTTTCTGAACTTTTCCCTCCATAAACCCATGTAAAACTTGTGACCCCTGGTGCAGGGCCAAACTTGATCCTAGGGTTGTAACTTGGGCCCTCTTTGTAATTGTCCACTAGATAATGCTATAATTATACAAAATTTGGTAGCCTAAGCCTTATGGCTATGTACACCAAGATTTAAAAGTTTTCCCTATGTAAGCCCATGTAAATCTTATGAACACCGCCCCCCCCCCCAAGCATGAGGCCAAATTGACCCCAGGACTATACTTTGGGCACTTTTGGTAGACCCCAACTAGATCAAGCTAAATGCAAAATTTGGTAGCTCTAGGCCTTATGGCTAGGTACGGGAAGATTTTTCAAGTTTTCTCTATATAAGCCTATGTATAAAACTTGTGACCCCTGGGGCAGAACCAATTTTGACCCCAGGACTATAATTTCAAGAAACATGATAGAGGTCTACTACATAAAGCTACATGCCAAATTTGGTAGCCCTATGCCTTATGGTTTCAGACAAGAAGATTTTTAAAGTTTTCTCTATATAAGCCTATGTAAAACTTGTGACCCCTGGGGCAGAGCCAATTTTGACCCCAGGGCTATAATTTCAAGAAACATGATAGAGGTCTACTACATAAAGCTACATGCCAAATTTGGTAGCCTATGCCTTATGGTTTCAGACAAGAAGATTTTTAAAGTTTTCTCTATATAAGCCTATGTAAAACTTGTGACCCCTGGGGCAGAGCCAATTTTGACCCCAGGGCTATAATTTCAAGAAACATGATAGAGGTCTACTACATAAAGCTACATGCCAAATTTGGTAGCCCTATGCCTTATAGTTTCAGACAAGAAGATTTTTAAAGATTTCCAATATTTTTCAGTTTTGTTGCCATGGCAACCAGAGTTTTTGAAGGAATCAAATTCTTTGAAGAAATTCTGAAGAGGACCATGGCAGGATCATTTCTGTGAAGTTTCACGAAAATTGGATGGGTAGTTTCAGAGAAGAAGATGTTTGAAATAAAAGTTAACGCACGGATGGACGCACGCACGCACGCACGCACGGACGGACGCACGACGGACACCGGGCCATGACATTAGCCCGCTGGCCTTCGGCCAGTGGAGCTAAAAACCAAAATACATGCTCTACATCATAACTACCCTACCAACCTGCCTACTCTATCTACCTAATCCACTCTGCCTTCGCCCGCCTGGGTGGCTCAGTGGTTAGCGTGTCGGACTCATGACCTGGTGGTTGTGAGTTCGATACCAGGTTGAGGCGAACTTTCTTTCCAGCGTATTTTCGCCTCTCACCTCTGCTGAAGCATGTGAGAAAAGTAGTCGGTGGCTTTGGAAAGAAAGTTGTGTTAGTACTGGTGTGAGAAAGCCAGGAAACACATGTGCGTCACCGACCGCCATGATATGACCTTAGCTGTTAAAGTGGCGTTAAACCCCAATACAACCAACCAACCACTCTGCCTTCCTAATATTCCTACATACCTATTCTACTTAGCTACCTACTCTACTGCCTACCTACACCTACATCTCTATAACTGTACTGCCATTTCCACCTCTATACTCTTCCATCTACTTGCCTCTACTGTCCTCCTTTATCTACCCTCCTTGCCTAATAAATTCATTACCAACCTTCATTACCTACCCTACCATATCTGTCTTACCTACCTAATTTACCTACTTAACCCTTTACCACACAATCCCAAGTTTTAACAACCTAAGACAGAAGCCTTTTGAAAACATTGTAGGGAAAGGAGAAATGCTGGTAACCAGCATTTTCTCCTTTTCCCAAGATGTTTTCTATCCTTCCCAAAACAATATTCAATATTTGAGTCACTTTTAGTTTGTCGTCGGCAAATTCTTTCAATTTGGACTAGTCTAACATTTTGCCATTTGGTAAAGAGTTAATTTACTATCCCACCTACCTAACTCGATCTACTTATACATTTAACTACTCTACCTAACAACTTAACCTAACTACTTTTTCTACTCAACCTACCTACATAGACTACTCTACCTACCTTACCTAGTTACTACTTCTATGCTACATACCCACTCTACCAAAACTACCTCACTATCTCACAACCTCACAAACTTAAGTACACTACCTACATACTACCCCTCCCTACCCTAAAACCACCCACCCCTACCCCTCCCCTCCCCTCCCCCCAACCCTCATACCCCCTCCCCATAAATTGAAGCCACAACAAATTATCCCCCATCCAATATATATTTTCCCATTCCAATACCACCACACCTTTAACCAACCCACCTACCCAAGGAGTAATTTCTGTCCAGAATAACTAAGCAGAATAATTTAATAGCAAATAGATTACATTAAGGAACACAGAGGGTTTTAATAAAATGGCATGTGGTTCCAGTATTCTTGAATTCAATAGCAAAAGCTCAGGCTCAGAAAATATGATGAGGGTTCCACAATTGCAAGCATAATGTCTTTGCTATAAACAATTACAAGAGTTAGAATATAGAAGAGCATAGAATAATCTACAAGTAACAACAAGAAAAACAAAAAAAAAATCCAGAACAATGACCTGTGGGCCAGTGAACTGCCTTTAGCATTATTATCTATCTAATTTCAAACGATGTGGCTATGGCTATTATGGCTACTATTCCTTTGCAATATGGCTTAGTAAGAAGACTACAGTGTCCAAGAACCTATTCTAGACCAGTGTTTCATCTAGGCTGCAGGATTGTGGCTATCCTCCATTTTTGTAAATAATCCCCACATTATCTGACACACTGACATTTAAAATCACATCATGGGTTACTCATGGTGCTTTCTTCACACTCATTTTGTCACAGTGTGGGACAAGGTCCCACATTTAAAAATCACATCATAGGTTACCCATGGTACTTTAATTACCTCAAATAACTTGCCTATAGCATGTAAACACTAGTTAAAAATAATGTGAATCACTTTTCATGGGAGAAAAGTCAGCCTTTTTTATTTATTTATTTATTTATTTATTTTTTTTTTTTTTTTTGTCTTTTTCATATTTTCATAAAATATATCAATTTTTATTTCATTTTTGTTTTTTCTTAAAATCATTGTAATTATTATTTTTTATTATGAATAAAACATTTCAATCTTTTTTTTGTTTTTCTTTATATATATATTTTTTTTTTCTATTTTTGGTTATGCGTTTTTTTTTTTTGGTTTGTTTGTTTTTTTTGGGTTTTTTTTTTTTTTTTTTTGTTTTGTTTTTTAATTCTTTATCAAACATTTCAATTTTTCTATTTTTTACTTAATTTTTTATAAAACATTACAATTTCTTTTCCATTTTACCCTTTTACTTTTTTTTTAACTATTCTCTAATCACCACATACCCACATTTTTTTTTTTTTTTTTTTTTTTTTTTTAATAAGCACCCTTCTTTTCTCATTCTTTATCAGTTATCTTTCAAAGAAAATTTTTCAAGAATGACAAATGATTGTCAATTCAATCAGACTCAAGAATATTCATGCATGTAGCACTGCCTACAGTTTGCAATTATGGATATGTGAAAATTGCCTGGTTGTCAAGAAGTTGGAAAAATTGGTCTTTTCACAGGTTCAAAATCTATAGGTAATTTATCATTGGTACTGAGAATGGTGGATGTAACTTCCGAATACCGCAGGCGTCATATTTACGGTTCCTGATAATTGATCATTAACAAGGAAAATTCTGTTTTGACAAAAATTGTATGTAATAGTGGGTTGCTTTACTGTTGGGGTGGTCATGAGGAGTGTCTTGAATGTATCTCACTAAAGACATTTTCTTTTTCATAATTTATGATAAAACAGTACTAGTTCTGTTTCAAGGCCCCACATTCAAAAATCAAGTCACAGGTTACCCAGGGTACTTTAATTACCTCAAATAACTAGCGTATAGTATATAAACACTGGTTAAAAATATGAATAGCTTTTCACATTAGAATAGTTAGCCTTTTTTTTTTTTTTTTTGTCTTTTTCATATTTTCATAAAATATATCAATTTTTATTTCATTTTTATTATTTTCTTAAAATCAGTCATTATTATTTTTTTGTTATAAAGTATTTCATTTTTTTCCTAACTTCTTTATTTTTTTCTTATTTTCCTTTTTTTTCTTTATGCAAAAAAAAGGTGTTGCTGGGGTTTCAAACCAGTGACCCATTGGTCTCATGCCCTGTATACTACTGCTGTTCTACCAGTGCTTGGCTTCAAAACTTCTATGCAAATGGACAAAATATATAAATGAGACTGAAGGTACATTAATCAAAGATGACACTGCATTCCAGATAAAAAGCAGATGTCTGCTAGCAGATTTTCTCCTTACATCTTGATGTTTGGGGTTGAGGGAAAATTATGTAAGATGTCATCACATGAGCAAATATGAAATGGGTGACTCTGAGGTTTTTCAATTTGACCAAAAAACTATAATTTGATCAATTTTGTTAAGATATTTACAAGAAGGTTCCATCTTTTTCACTTCACAAGTGGTATAAATGATGTGCAACAGCTCATCATTTCTTTTGTCTTGAATCACAAATCTGCCAGATTCATCAGGAAACTTAAAACTTAGGGAAAAAAAGACAACTTGCTTTTATTGGAGTTTAGCACTGTTTAAACAGTTTAGATAATATCATGGTGGCCAGTGCACCTTCGCATGTGTTTCCCGGCTTCCTCACACCAGTACTAACACAACTCTCTTTTCAAGCCACTGATTTCTTTTTTACATGCAGCAGATGTGAGACCAAAAATTGCCTGTTAGAAAGTTTGCCTGAACCAGGAAAAATAAATACAAAAAATATTATGTACAGTATATATGCATTCATCACAACCAATAATTCTTCTTTTAGAAGTGGGTGTGGCATAATGTTGGATATCCATGCATCTATTTCCTTGGCAAGTTTTTTTTTTCTATCTTCATCTGAATTTGTTAAAACTATTCAGATCCCTCTCACATCCGTATCATTTACATTTGTACATTGAATACAAACAATTTATTTTGCATGTGTAGCTTAAAATATTGTATAAAAGGTGAAGCAATTTAAACACAACTTGTCTGGAACCACATGACCAAAAAAATATCTAAAATTCCTTCCTCTCTAATTTCAGCCCCAAACAACTCCATTGATCCCTTTCTTACTTCCATCCTCCCACCCTATCCTCTCCATTATGCCTACTTTTATCTTTTGTCCCACTCCCACCCCTCCCCTCCCTCTCCCACCCCCCTCCCCACCTTCCTTCCTCCTCTCCTTCCTCCACTTCTCCCTCCCCCCTCCCCTCCTTCCTTCCTCCTCTCCTTCCTCCACTTCTCAAACCCTGCCCTCCCTTCCCCCTCCCTCCTTACTCTACCTTATTTAACAACTCTAACATTCTTACTCTCCCTCTCTCCCCTTCCTTCCACCACTCCCTCCCTTTCATCCTCTCCTCCTCCCATCTCTCTTCCTTTTCTTCCTCCTTCCTTCCTCTTCTCTTCTCTTCTCTTACCTTCCACTCCATCTCTTACTCCCCTTCTCACCACCTCCCTCTCCCTTCCTTTCTTCCACCTCTCTCCTTCTAACCTTAAACTAACCTTAAAACATTATCAGATCTCCCATCCCATAAACAATACATTACTGACCTTCACATGAAACCTACTTAACTACTTTTTGACCTTTAAAGTTACTCTATCTTAAACTCCCTTCTCAAACTTTCCTACTCTGCTAACCTTGTAAACTACAAACCTGCCTACCAACCTACCTACTCTACCAGACTACATAGCTACCTATCCTACTTACCACACCCAAGTACCTACTAATCTACCTACCTACTTCCTGGCCTACTTTTCCTACCTACTGATTCTACATCAATTATGCTACCAGATACTATTCATCCTATTCCTTCTACCGACCTACCTATTGACTCTACCTTCCTATCTACCTACCTACCTGCCTCCACTGTCTTCCTACAAACACTACCAACATACATACTCTACCTACTGATCTACCAAAATGTCTGCCTACCCACATACATGTCTACTTTTCATACCTATTGACTCTTTATACCTACATACACTACCAACATACATATCTACATCCTACTTACTCTACCGACCTACCTCATGACTCTACTTATGTGCCTACCTACCTGGCTGCCTACTACTCTTTCTACCTACAGACTCTACCTACCTACATAAGCAACAGTACATGCTCTACATTATAACTACTCTACCCACCTACCTTCTCTACCTACCTAATCTACTCTTCCCTCCTAATATTCCTACATACCTATTCTATTTAGCTACCCACTCTACTGCCTACCTACACTACTTCTCTACAACCCTTCTGCCGTATCTACCTCTATTCTCTTCCCATCTACTTACCTCTACCATCCTACTTGATCTACCTTCCTTCCTTATTCATACCATTGCCTAACTTATTCATTACCAACCTTCCTTACCTACTATATCTGTCTTACTACCTAATTAGCCTACTTATTTACTATCCAGCCTACCTACTCAACCTACCTAACTTATATATTGAACTACTCTACCTATCAACTTAACCTAACTACTTATTCTACTCAACCTACCTAGACTACTCTACCTACCTAACCTACCTACCTATCTACCACTGCTATGCTACTTACCCACTCCATCAAAACTACCTCACAACCTCACAAACTTAAGTACACTAACTACCTACATACTACCCCTCCCTGCCCTAAACCCATCCACCCCTACCCCAGTACATGCTCTACATCATAACTACTCTACCCACCTACCTACCTAATCTACTCTTCCCTCCTAATATTCCTACATACCCATTCTATTTAGCTACCCACTCTACTGCCTACCTACACTACTTCTCTACAACCCTTCTGCCGTATCTACCTCTATTCTCTTCCCATCTACTTACCTCTACCATCCTACTTGATCTACCTTCCTTACCTCATTCATACCATCGCCTAACTTATTCGTTACCAACCTTCCTTACCTACTATATCTGTCTTAACTACCTAATTAATTTACTATCCAGCCTACCTACTCAACCTACCTAACTTATATATTGAACTACTCTACCTATCAACTTAATCTAACTATTTATTCTACTCAACCTACCTAGACTACTCTACCGACCTAACCTATATACCTAACTACCACTATGCTACTTACCCACTCTACCAAAACTACCTCACAACCTCACAAACTTAAGTACACTACCTACATACTACCCCTCCCTGCCCTTAACCCATCCAACCCTACCCCAACCCCCCCACCCCACCCCTCCCCTAACCCACATGCCCCCTCCCCACAAACCCAACCCACAACAAATTATCCCCTATCCAATATATATCTTCCTTTTACAATTTCACCACACCTTTAACCAACCCACCTACCCCAAGAATAATTTCCCTCCCAAATAACTAAGCAGAATAATTTGACAGCAAAAAGATTACATTAAACGATTAACAAGCACAGCGGGTTTTAGTAAAATGACATGTGGTTCCAGTATTCTTAGATTTAATAGAAAAAGCTCAGGATTAGAAAACATGACTAGGGTTTTACAATTGTGAGCTTAATGTCTTTGCTATAAACAAGTACAAGAGTTAAAAAATAGAAGAACATAGAATAATCTACAAGTAACAACAAGAAAAACAAAAAAGATCCAGAACAATGACAGGTGGGCCAATTAACTGCCTTTAGCATTATTATCCGATTTCAAAAGAAGTAATGATTGATTGACCGTATGGTGTTCAATGCTGTTTTCAACATTATTTCAGTCATATCTCGGCAGCCAGTGCACCTATCCATGCTTTCCTGGAGTTTCTTTTACCAGTACTCCACACAATATTCTTTCCAAGCCACTGGCTGCTTTCTCATATAACCATCGTTGAAACAAAGGTCAGCAGTGAGAGACAAATTAATCCCTTCGCGATGACTATCATCTATCCTCAGAAAGAAATTGGCCAAGTTGGGGATTGAACCAGCGACCTCCTGTTCTTAAGTCCTGCAAGCTACCAACTGACCTATGGATGCTTGGCTTCAAAAAGAGGGGCTATGGCTACTATGGCTACTCTTCCTGTGCAATATGGCTCAGTAGGAAGAATACAGTGTCCAAGAGCTATCCTAGACCAGTGTTTCATCCAGGCTGCAGGACTGTGGGTATCCCACATTTTTGTAGGCCCCCACATTTCAAATCACATCATGGGTTACCCACAGTACTTTGATTATGCTCATTTTCTGTCACAGTGTGGGACAAGACCCCGCATTTAAAAATCACAACGTAGTTACCCAGTTTACTTTAATTACCTCAAATAATTTGCCTATAGCATGAAAGCACTGATAAAAAATATGAATCGCTTTTCACAGGAGAAAAGTCAGACTCTTTTTTTTTTGTCTTTTTCATATTTTCATAAAATATATCAATTTTTATTTCATTTTTATTTTTTTCTTAAAAAACATTGTAATTATTATTTTTCATCATGAATAAAGCATTTCTTTATTTTTTTTTTTTTTTTTTTAATAAAAAATTTCAATTTCTTTTCATTTTATCCCTTTTACTTTTTTTTTTACTATTCTATACCCTTTTACTTTTTTGTTACTATTCTCTAATCACCACATACCCACATTTTTTTTAATATACACCCTTCTTTTCTCATTCTTTATCAGTTATTTTTCAAAGAAATCTTTTAAAGAATGACAACTGATTATCAGTCCATCACACCCAAGAATATTCATGCATGTAGTGCTGCCTACAGTATGCAATTCTGGATGCGTGAAAATTACCTGGTTGTACAAAGTTGGAAAAATTAGTTGTTTCACGGGTTCAAAATCTTGAGGTAATTTATCATTGATACTGAAAATGTTGGTTGTAATTTCTGAATACCGGGGTCCTTGTATTTACAGGTTCCTAGCCACTGATCATTAAGAAGGAAAAATTCTGATTTGACAAAAAATTGCATTTTTTTAAATGACTATTTTTTTTTATATAAGAATTAAAGTATACTTATTATCCGGTTACGTGCTCTCCTTCACTTATTACGTTTTTTTTTGTGTGTGCATTATAGATTCATTACAGGCAACACGTCTGTGCACACTTGTATTGACTTGTATTGCATCCTTAACTGTTTTTGGTGCCATCTCATTATGTTACATAATCATATCTTTGCTTTATTATGGGGTTCATATATCGCCTGTTTGCTGTGGAGACCTCGTAACTACAGCTTGAATCAGGCTGCAGTTGCAATGTTTTTGCGGTGAATCTAAGGTATGCTTAATAATATGTCTTACTCATTTACGCTAAATTGCACACTTTATGCTTTTTTTTTTTTTTCCCCCGCAATTCTCTGTGTAACGTAACGTTTATGACGTCACATTTGTTGATAGCAATTTATTTTACTATGTACTCCTGAAGAAGGCAAATGCTGAAACGTCATACAGTACATAAACTTTAAAATTTTAATAGGTGTTTTTGTAGTTATTTAACCCTTTACAAAAATTGCATGTAATAGCTCTTATTGTTGGGGTGGTCATGAGGAGAGTTTTTAATGTATATAATAAAAGACATTTTCTTTTTTATAATTTAAGATAAAACAGTACTAGTTCTGTTTCAAGGCCCCCCCATTTAAAAAATCAAATCATAGGTTACCCACAGTGCTTTAATTACCTTGAAAAACTAGCCTATAGCATGTAAACACTGGTTAAAAATATGAATAGCTTTCCACATTAGTAAAGTCAGGAATCTTTTTTGTCTTTTTCATATTTTCATAAAATATGTCAATTTTTATTTAATTTCTATTGGTTTCTTTTTTTTTTTAAATCATTGTCATTATTTTTTTTTTTTTTCTTTTTTTTTTTCTTTATAAATAAAACTTTTCATTTTTTTCCCATTTTTTTTTTTAACTGGAGAAAAAGGCCTTCCTGGGGTTTCAAACCAAGGACCCACTGGTCTCAAGTCCTGTATGCTACTAGCTGTTCTACCTCGGCTCGGCTTCAAAACTTCCAGATTTGATAGACCTAGGCCTAAAGCTTTTTGAAGAACTTATTTTATCAGGATAGAGCCATATTGGGCACCAGGGCTATAAAAGTAGATTCCTTTTTACATCTTGATGTCTGGGTTTGAGGGAAAATTATTTGAGATGTTATTACATGAGCCAGTATGAAATGCATGACCCTGAGGTTTTTCAGTTTGACAGAAAGACTATAATTTGATCAATTTTGTTGGATATTTACAAGATGGTTCCATCTTTTTCACTTCACAACCGGTATAAATGATGTGAAACAGCTGATCATTTCTTTGGTCTTGAATCAGAAACTCCACCAGATTCATCAGGAAACTTAAACTTAGGAAAAATAAGACAACTTGCTTGTATTGGAGTTTAACACTGTTTTAACAGCTTAGGTCATATCGTGGTAGCCAGTGCACCTATGCAGGTGTTTCCTGGCTTTCTCATACCAGTACTAACACAACTTTCTTTCCAAGCCACTGACTTCTTTCTTACATGCAGCAGAGGTGAGAGACCAAAACTTGCTTGTAAGAAAGTTCACCTCAACCAGGAAAAATAAAGATTAAAAAAAATGTACAGTATAATATGTATTCATCACAACCAATAATTCTCCTATAAGAAGTCGGTGTGTCATAATGTTGGATATCCATGCATCTATTTCCTTGGCATGTTTTCCTTTTGCTATGTACATCTGAATTTCTTAAAACCATTCAGATCTTTTCACATCTGTATCATTTACATTTGTAAGTAAAATACAATTTATTTTGCATCATGTAGCTTAAAATATTCTATAAAAGGTGAAGCAATTTGAACTCACTCTTCTGGAACCACATGACCAAAAATATATCTAAAATTCCTTCCTCTCTAATTTCAGCCCTAAACAACTCCATTGATCCCTTCCTACCTGCCATTCTCCCGCCCTATTGTCTCTGTTATGACTGCTTTTATCTTATGCCCCACCTCCCTCTCCCACCCCCCTCCCCTCCTTCCTTCCTCCTCTCCTTCCTCCACTTCTCCCTCCCCCCTCCCCTCCTTCCTTCCTCCTCTCCTTCCTCCACTTCTCAAACCTTACCCTCCCATCCCCATCCATCCTTACTCTACCTTATCTAACAACTCTAACCTTCTTGCTTACCCTCTCTCTCCTTCCTTACAGCACTCCCTCCCTTTCTTTCACTCCTCCTTTCTTCCTTCTCTCTTCCTTTTCTTCCTCCTTTCTTCCTTCCTCTTCTCTTCTTTCTTCCTTCCTATTCTCCTTCTCTTTTACCTTCCCCTTCATCTCTTCATCCTCTTCTCACCACCTTCCTCTCTCTCTCTCCCTCCCTCCCTTCCTTCCTTCCTTCCTTCCTTCCTTCCCTCCCTCCCTTCCTTCAAACTTTAAACTAACCTTAAAACATTACCCTAATCTCCTGTCCCATAAACAATACATTACTGACCTTGACATGAAACCTACTTAACTACTTTTTCTACCTTTAAAGTTATTCTATCTTAAACTCCCTACTTAAACTTTCCTACTCTACAAATCTAGCAAATTACAAACCTGCCTACCGACCAGACCTATACTAGACTACATAGCCTACCTACCTCACCCAAGTACCTCCTAATCTACCTACCTGCTTGCTGGCCTACTTTCCTACCTACCGACCCTACACACACTACCAGCATACTCTACATCATACTCAATCTACCAATCTACCTATTGACTCTACCCTCCTATCTACCTGCCTACTCTTCCTTCCTACATACACTCTACCAACATACACACTCTACCTACCTATCTACCAAAATGTCTGCCTTCCTACCTACATGCCTACTTTTCCTACCTACTGACTCTTACACCTACATACACTACCAACATACATATGTACATCCTACTTACTCTAATGACATACCTTATGACTCTACTTACTTGCCTACCTACCTGCCTACTCTTCCCACCTTCAGACTCTACCTACTGACATAAACTAAAAAAAAAAAGACATGCTCTACATCATACCTACTCTACTCACCCACCTACTCTACCTACCTAATCCATTCTACAGTCCTACTATTTCTACATACCTATTCTACTTAGACCCCTATTCTACTGCCTACCAACACTACTTCTCTACAACCCTACTGACCTGTCTACCTCAATACTCTTCCCATCTACTTACCTGTTCCATCCTACTTTATCTACCCTCCTTGCCTAAATTATTCATAACCAACCTTCATTACCTACCTTATCGTCTTACCTACTTAATTAACCTACTAATTTACTATCCAACCTATCTACTCAACCTACCTAACTTATCTATTTTACTACTCTACCTACCTACTTAACTAATTACCCTACTCAACCTACCTACATAGACTACTCTACCTATCTTAGCTACCTACCTATCTACACTTCTATGCTACTAGCCCACTCTACCAAAACTACCTCACAAAGTTAAGTATACTACCTACATACTACCCCTCCCTCCCCTAAACCCATCCACCCCTACCCCTCCCCTAACCCACCCACCCCACCCCTCCCCTAACCCACCTACCCCTCCTCACCAGCCCAGTCCACAACCAATTATCTCCCCATCAAACATATATCCTCCCATTCCAATTCCATCACACCTTTAACCAACCCACCTACCCCAAGAATAATTTCCCTCCCAAATAACTAAGCAGAATAATTTGAAAGCAAAAGAATAGGGTTTTAGTAAAATGACATGTGGTTCCAGTATTCTTTGATTCAATAGACAAATATCAGGCTCAGAAAATGTGACTAGGGTTCTACAATTGCAAGCATTATATCTTTGCTATAAACAAGAACTAGAGGTAGAATATAGAAGAGCACCGTATAATCTACAAGTAACAATAAGAAAAACGAAACAATCCAGAACAATGACCTGTGATCCAAAGAACTGCCTTTAGCATTATTATCTGTTTGATTTCAAAAGAAGTGGCTATGGCTAAGAAACAGTGACTACAGTCCTACCATTGCAGCATCTTTCCTTTGCAATATGGCTCAGTAAGAAGACTATGACCAAGAATGCAGACTTTATCACTTAAACAAGAAAAAGACAGACAGACATATGAACGGACGGACACCTGAAACCACGCCATGACATAAGCCTTGCTGGCTTTCAGCCAGTAGAAGTAAAAAGTGCAGGCTTTGTCATGTAATCAAGACTTTTTAAAAAACTTTTGCTGGATAATTTTTTCCTTATCTATTTTTGAATGGCCTACATTTCTTGTTATACTAGAAACTAAAACTGAATATTGGACCAAAAAATATAAATTGTATTACATTAACAGGAAAATGTTAATGGCCTGACAGGCAGACGGACAGTGGATAAAGACCAATCTCAACAGCTCACCTCAATACACTTTGTTCCCATGTGAGCTTAAAAATAAAAGAGGACCAAAATACCTTTTAATTCTTAGGGGTTTCAACTGCCTTTAACTCACAGCCCTATTGGTTCCAGTATAAAACAGCATAAAAGTCACATGTTGAACTTTATAGAATAAAAAGTTATCAGAATGTAATTTCTCAAAACTTTGTCAAATTCTTTTCTCAAAATAATCATACCAAATTTAACAGGGCTTCAGTGCTCAATGCAATTACTGATAAAAAAAATCATTAACCCTTTACCACAGAATCTATAATTGACAGCGAATTTGAAAACACTGAGGAAAAAAGGAGAAAATGCTGGCAACCCTCCTTTTCCCACAATATTTTCTAATCTTTCAGACAAATTTCCTAGTGTGAGCCCAATTTAACTTCTTGTCCGCAGCTGTTTTCAAAAATGGCAGTCTAATATTTTGCCATCCTATAAAAAATTAACCCTTTACTATACAATCCCTTCCTTTAATGACCTTGAGGAGAAAGGTATAAGGAAACATTGTGAGAAAAGGAGAAAATGCTTGTAACCTGCATTTTCTCCTTTACCCATTATGTTTTTTTCTTCCTGTCAAAGAATAAAATTTATCATTTGGCAAAGGGTTAACCCTTTACCACACAATCTCAATTTTCAACAATGCTGAGGAAAAAAGCCTTTTGAAAACATTGGGGGAAAAGGAGAAAATGTTGGGTACCCGCATTTTTCCGTTTTCCCACATTGTTTTCTATTCTATCAACGAAACAATTCATCATTTGGGCTACATTCAATTTGTCGCCTGCAAATGCTTTCAATTTGGTCGCTGTAAAACTTGTCATTTGGGAAAGGGTTAAAGGTTGCCAGTGGCAGGATATGGGTTAAAAATAACTGGGAGTTATTAATTTGGATTTGAATATATCTCATGTAATAAAATAGATGTCATAATACAGTGGGGCTTTAAAGTCTCTGATCATGCAGGCAACTTTTTTGTGTTTGCAGCAGAACACTGTTGAAAACAATGTGGTAACAGGGAGGTATTGCTAATCATGAGCAATTTCTCCTGTTGCCACATTGTCCTCAAATACATTGTATGAACCATGCTCTGTGAAAAGAGGGCCATTTCTCCAGAGGATTGTTTGTTTGTTTGTTTGTTTGTTTGTATTGGACTCTAACACTGTTTTAACAGCTACAGTCAGTGTACCTATGCATGTGTTTTCTCACCCCACTGCTGACACAACTTTCTTTCCAAGTCACTGACTACTTTTCCGCCCATGCATCTAAGATGAGAGGCAAAAAAGAAAGTTTGCCACAATCAGGTTATCAAACTCGCAACCCCCTGGTCACAAGTCAGACATGCTGACCACTGAGCTACCTGGGCAGGCTCCTGTGGATTGTGCAGGCTGATATGGGTCAAAAACTTTTGCTATTGGACAATTTTCTGCCGCTCAAATGACTATTGCACCTCACAATTCAGTTGGTTGTTAAACAATATGGATTTTATGGAAAAGTGGTGAACATTAACTTTTTACCACATGACAATATTTTGGACTCTACTGCATATGCCAAAAAGTTTGAGACACAGAGGTTTAAAAGAATATACTACAGGTACGCAAAAGGTTAGTTAAACAATGAACTGTAGGTGCAAAACATGAATAAAAACACTGTAACCCAATTTAAAATCATCAAAGTAAAAGTTGTGGCTTCTTTCGTGTCATTTCTATGCTTCAATCGAAAACAGTAAAACAACAACCCAGTAGTTTACCAGCTGAGCAGTAAACTGATGCATGCTAAGAATGTGGTCAGATTAACCCTTTACAACAAAATTTTAGACCTTTCCAAATTGAAAGCATTTGCAGACAACAATTTCAGTGTGACTTAAATGAAGCGATTTGTCTTTGATAGGCTTGAAAACATTGTGGAAAAAGGAGAAAATGATGGTTACCAGCATTTTCTCCTTTTCCCACAATGTTTTCAAATGGTTTCTTTCTCAGGGTCGTTCGAAGTCGGAATTGTGTGGTAAAGGGTTAATGGGATTGGCCTTTAACTGAGTTGAAGAAAGCATTATAAAAAAGGAGTTTCATCTTTCCCCACAATATTTTCTTCTCTTTAAAGATGAGTGATCTCAAAAGCCATTTTCCTCAGGCATTTACTCTTTTCCCCAATAATGTTTTCTACCCTCTTTAAAGCCAACTAGTACCATATTAGCCATAAACGTGTTAAAAAAAAAGAGAGTCTACAAATTTGTTGTCTGGTAAATAATTAAGTCTTTACAAAACAACAAAATTTAGTACCCAGCCAAATTAAAAATATTTGCAGACAACAAATTGAATGTTGGTAAAATGATAATTTCTGTCTTTGATAGGGTAGAAAACATTATGGGAAAAGGAGATAATACTAGTCACCAGCATTTTCTCTTTTTCCAATAGTGTTTTCAAAAGCCTTCGTTCTCAGGGTTGTTGAAGTTGGGATTCTGGGTAAAGGATTAATATTCAGTCAAGATGCAAGACTAATTTTTGAGGTCTAGTAGTTATTCCATTGCCAAGACGAGACCTTTGGTCTTGGTTTAGAACAAAGTAGCTGCCAGAGTAGCTTCAAAACAACATGCAAAGTTTTAAAACTCTGCAGTTTTATCTTGGATCTATTTGCTTGCAACCTGGCAATAAACTCGGTCTCGCCATTTGTTGCTGTGTGCAGTCTGATCTTGATCTGCACACTCTGCAATACCTTTTCATGATCCCATGTTGATGAAAGGAATTATGCACTATATCCTACAGATGACTTTTTGTGTCTTACTCCTGACCTTTTGGAAAACATTGTGTCAAAGGGTAAACTGAAATTCATAGTTTAAAGTAGTATCTTATTTTGTCTTAACATTTATTTTAACTTTCATATTGTCTGCAAATATTTTTCAGAGGTAGGCGACTTAAAGACTAACCTGAGACTGAGGCCTTGTCTATCAGTTACATCATGGAACATTTGGTGCCAAGCACTGTCATCATCAAGAATGTGTAAACAGTGACAGCTTGTAAGTTCAACTTCATCTGTAAATGAATAAATACAAGTATAACACGACGTGTCACTGAAAAGTGACTGATGCCCTCAAAAATACCTTTGACCTTGCTGTGATTTTGACCTTCACCCTACGGACATGACTCTAGCTCATGACACATCATAGCAACATGGTTAACATTTGTGCAAAGTTATTTTAAAATGAAGTTTGAAGTTAAGTTAAAGGGAAAAAGTTATGGTCCATACACAAAAACAGCTAACCCTCTCAAGCATATTTGACCTTGCTGTGACCTTGACCTTTAATCCAGACATGACTCATGCACATGACGCATCATCTTTATGCAGTTAACAATTATGCAGGCTTATGCTGAATTCTATTCATAATTAAGAAAGTTACAGGCTGGACATGAATACTCTACCCACACACATATGACCTTGCCTTGGCCTTTAACCTATGGACATATCTCTTGCGCATGACACATCGTATCAATGTGGTTAACATTTGTGTTACAGTCAAACCTGTCTTAAGCAAACGGTCAAGGGCCCTTCCAAGATCGCTTGCTTAAGACAGGTGCTTGCTTAAAAGAGGTCGATCACGCAAGATGTTCTCGGAGTTATCTTTTCCTAAACATTTATAAAGGGCTGGGGTACATGTCCATATACATGTACATGTGCATACATATCCAAGACAAATGTACAAGCCATAATTCCACATATGATGTTAACAGTCTCGAGTCAAAAATACAATAGACAAATCGTATGGTCAAAACGTAAGAAATCTGCATCTTTGGTATAATCGCCAATCAAAACAATGGAATGGTCGAAAGATGATGGGGCATAAAGATCAAACAGTCGTAGGTTTACTGGTCAATTATAATGTGACACAGGTGTAAATCGTCAATTAAAATTAATGTCATCAAAGACAATTTCTTAAACACACCGGCATAGGTAATAACCTATATTTGGGTGCAATCGGTTGTTAAGACAGTTTTCTTTAATCTTTTCTCACCTTTTAGAAGTAAGCAGACAAACAAGATGTCAAGGCAGCTACACATACGTTACGTAATTTCAGATTAAATCGAAAGCAGAAAAACATTTTTGGTAGTCTGACTCGGGTAATTTACATTTGATTTCTAACTTCAAAATTTTTGACAAATCGGGAATAATAGCTTACGAAATCATCAACTGCATCAAAATAACCCATTCTAGAGGATATCAGGTTATATGCATACACCTGTTGATTGGCGACGTGTGTATATGATTGTTCGATTTTGACACTCTAGTTGTTAATCCAAAAACGGTCGGATGTGAGAAGTACACTAAGTGTGAAGTATAAGTTAGCAGTCCGACTTACGTTGGTTACTGGCCGCTACATACCAGGTTGTTTTGAAAAACGGGACACGATTTCGGCGGCTGTTGCGTGCGTTTTAAGGGTGCGTGTTGAATAAAGGTTCATATAGAGTAAAACTAGTTGGGGGGACATTGAACTGGCCGTTAAGTGGAGGTTCACGCTGAATGGAGGTGGACGGATCACCAGGTTTGACTGTATTTTGAAATTAGGTTAAAGGGAAAAAATTATGGCCCAGACACCAAAACAACGCCCCCACCCCAAACACATTTGACCTTGCTAGAACCTTGACTTTTAATCTACAACATGATTCTTGCGCATGACACATTGTCTTTATGTAGTTAACAATTCTGTATGTAATACTAAAATTCATTCATAATTAAAAAAAGTTACAGGCTGAACATGAATACTACCCCCCCCCTTAAAACTAGAGGCCCTTGAGGGCCTGAATTGCTCTACTGGCATTGATTTTGCTTTTTTTCTTGCATATGTTAAGAACTCATGATGCAAAAAGGAAAAAGACAAACACACAAAAAATGGGGGGTGGGGGGGGCCGTGTTGTTGCAAGTGGGCTTGATCCCACTAAGACAGCACAAGTAGGCATGGTGAATTGAACAAATAGTGAAAAAAAATTGAAGTACACTAAGTCTTTCTCAAAACCAATTGTTTGGAATCCAGCCAAAGTTGATAGGCTTTCAGCACTCATAGTTTCAAACCATCCCTGCAAGTTTCAAAGAAATGTGACTAATAATGTGTGAACTGTGTTGAGTAAACAATATTAGGTCATCAAATGGATGCTTTTTCTAAATTAATTGCTAGATTTTCTTCATTCTTAATAGAGTTCAATCCCTTGATGATACACATAATCTTTGCAAGTTTGAAAGAATTTAATCAAAAATGTGACTTAATTGCATGAACAAGAAATGTAAATTTTCAATGTTAGAAGACTCTTTTTCCCATACTGATTGTCAGTTTTTTATTTTATTTTTTTTTTTTTTAAATCAAAAGGGTTCAAGCTATTGGTAATATAAACCAACTGCACAAGTTTCATGAGAATTCAACCTCAAATGCAGACATTATCATAACAAGAACTGTAAATTTTCAAATTTAATCAGCTACTTTTCCTATACTGATTGTTAAATGTTTTTCAAAATCAATAGGGTTAAAACTGTTGATGATACAAATCAACTGTGCAAGTTTCACGAAATCTGACCACAAATGCACACTTTATTGCGTAAATAAGAAATTGACATTTTGAACTTTAAATGGCTACTTTTCCCACACTGTTTGTCAGATTTTTTCGAAATCGATAGGCTTCAAGCCATTGATGAGATAAGCAAACAGTGCAAGTTTCATGAAAATCAGACCACAAATGCAGACTTTATCCAGGCCTCGGCCAAGTGGGCGACTTAGGCGAAAAAGTCGCCCGATTTAAAAAAACTTTGCCCATTTCGCCGGGCAAAGCGAAATCGAAGTCGCCTGAAAAAATCATGAAGTTGTCTCGAGTATATTGACCACGCGTCAGGTACTCTATACATAATCAGCGTGAGTAGATCTATCACCTAACAGCGCGTCGTACCCGATTCTCAGCTGGTGTCCAATCAGCGAAATTAATCGTTTTCAACTGTCCGATTTGACAAGCAGTTGTTAGTTAGTCATAAACTTATTTATAAATTAAGACAAACACCACAAACTGAAGAAGTCCCCTTTTTGGATGGATGGATGTATGGATGGACCGACAAGCCGACTCCTATATACCTCCAGAACAGAGTTTTGAGGGAATAATAACAAAACTCTAGGCCTTTTGGTGTGTGGCAAAAAGTTGCCTGATTTGAACAAACTTAGTAGAGAATGGGGGGGGGGGGTCATAAACTTATTTATAAATTAAGACAAACACCACAAACTGAAGAACAAAAATTATAATGACTTCTAAGATTTACAAGATAAAATCTGTACTACAGAGTTAATGAACAAAAGTGAACTCAAAATACAATGAACACAATGTTCAAAGATACACCCTAACAGCCAGAGAGAAAAATGCTGTCAAAGCCTTTAACCCTTTACCACATGGCAAAATTTAGGTCTGTCCAAACTGAAAGCATTTGCAGACAACATTTTCATATTGGCTCAAGTGACACAATATTTCTTTGATAGGGTAGAAAACTTTGTGGGAAAAAGGAGAAAAAGCTGGTTACCAGCGTTTTTTCCTTTTCCAACAATGTTTTCGAAAGTTTTCACAGAATGTTTTTCATCATGTGACCTAGTGCATATTGTCAAGGTTCTGCAATTTATAGCTGCATCATGGAAAAAGGTGTCTTCATGTTATATTTCATTTTTCACCAATATCTCTTTAATTACTAGACATATCTCAACAGATTTGGATGAATATTTCACACATCAAGTGACCTAGTGCATATTGTCAGGGTTTTGGAATTTATTGCTGTGTCATGGAAAAAGGGAGCTTCATGTCAAATTTAAACTGCATCCGTCCGTCCTGAATAGATAAAAGGAAAAAATGAGCAGGTGGGAACCAAGGCTAGGGGTATGCAAGACAGGATGTTTTATCAGACAGTGTAGATAAAGATCAGACTGCAGGTGGATCTTGGATATATATGCCTTATATTCTGCAAGATAGTACTGCCTACAACACAGTCTTTAAATGCATATTACTTGGTCTATCTTTATCTCTTTACCAAACAAAAATTTCAGACTGGTCTATAATTCAAAGCATTTGCAGACAACAAAATAAATTTGTCTCAAAAAATGAACTTAGATTTGGGATGGGTAGAGAACATTGTGGAAAAAGTCAAAAAAAATCCTGGTTACCTGAGTGCTTGGCCCAACTGAGATTTAAACTTGACATCCCTGCATAGCTAGCCCTGTAGGTAATGAGCTAACAGGCTTGGCTCAAATCATTAACAAACAACAAAATTCAATCCTTAACCCTTTCCCAGATGGAGAGGTAGCCAAACCTGTTACCTCTATTGAACAGTGACCTGGGAAAATCAATAACCTATACCACATATGGAGATAAGACATTTTATGGTCCTATCTGAACAGGGAATATTGGATTTTGTTAATTTCTTGACAATTTTTCACACATGTCCTAAAAAATGTTAAAATAGAGCTATTATTTCTTATTTCACACTATTTTGGTATATAAAAAGTTTTTAGAGAAAAGGCTGCTCTTTTTCATGGTATGATTTTTTTTAAAGTTTAAATGCAAATTATGCAGTAAAATGAGAATAAAGTTAGTGTTTGTTTTTTTTCTCATTTCTTTAACAATTTTTTTCCTTTATTTGCATGCAGTAGGGTCATGAAAATGGTGATTTATAATTATGTTACATAAATAAACAAATCTTATTATAGGAAGGTCTTTGGAAAATTAGATTATCTTTCACATTGTATACTCTTTTTATGCAGTCAAAATGCAAATTTCACTTTGTAATGGGTTTAAAAGTCTACAGAGATTGTTTTAATGTTTCAGTAATTATATTTCCTGTAGGTTACCAATACAAAAATCTATGAAATCTTTTTTTTTTTTCTTAATAAAGAGAACATAATAATAAATGCTGAACAAGTGAGTGACTCCTTTAATGAATAAATCCATGACAGATGTCAGCTTTTCTAAGAAGCCTTTTGTGGGAAACAAGATTTTTTTTCCTTCCCGCAATGTTTCCTACCCAATTGGAGAGCTGACATTCAGAAAGAACAGGTTTTGATTTGCTGTCTGCAGGCTCTTTAAATATGGAAAATGTAAAATCTGTTGTTTCATAAGGGGTTAGCCCTTAAACAAAGAAATCAGAGATTTTACAACCCCAAGAAAGAGGGCTTCTGTTTCAACCTGCAACAGAAAAACATGTCGCCAGTAGATCAACATAATTTTTCATTGAAGCAGAGCGAGGGGGAAAAACGCCGTGTTTGACATTATCGGTAACATGGACAAGGTTAGGAAGATGTAATTTTCGATTAAACATCATGCAAATGTTGATAAACATGTAAATTGCCATTTTTTTGGCCTGAAAGATCATAATTCAAGCTTAAAATGTAGTTGCTGTTTTTCAGTCGCCCTTGACAACGTAATGTTTGGAATACTCCGTCTTATTCGAAAGTCCATACTCCAAGATGTTGCGGCTTTTAAGGATAAGATTCGTAGCGATATTTTTCGTTATTACTCATGTACGCATTCATCTAAACAGAAAAGAACGCCTAACGATATTAATCTTCTGTTTGGAAATATAAATACCAAGTCACATTGTGTAAAAACTGAACGATGGCGTAATGTAATTTTCAAGTAGATGCTTTCAACTATATGAAAAACCCCAGAATAAATAATTAAAACACACTGTCGGAGGTGCAAACTGCCATTCGAGATTGGCCTCCAGTGCCTCATCTATCTCATCAACGTCAGATCAGAAGATTTCTCAGCCGATAACTCAGAGAAATCCAAAATATCAGTGTCAAAATTAAATTCCGACCCTGAATTCTGAACCATAGTGTACGATTTCAAATGCTACCGTTATTTTCAAAAATCTAAGGAGGAAATTTTGGTGCTTATTAGCTCATATTCTCAAACCAACTGCAAGAAAATAGATAGTTTGGGGATTGAATCGCTCAAATTTCATCGGCTAATTGAATTGATTAATTTGAATGTGAAATTTAATTGGCTTACCCGTTAATTTTTTTTCACCAACCATGTGATCGCATGGTAGATCTATACCGCTCATTCATAATCCGTAGATGACCGCTGTGTCATTACGTAATATTATGTAACGGTGCAGCTGGCCACGAGACAGAAACAGTAAAAATCGATAATTAAAGGCCATAAAGTGTATATCACAATGCTTCCGAAAAAAAAACTTCAATCAGGAGGGTAATAAAATCTAATCAACTTTTGTTGAATTTAGGGCTGTACAGTGTACAGGTTCTGGTCTGTTGTTCTTCCCTCATTATTTGTTTATCTGATAAAGGAAATATACGTCAGAAAATGAAATTTCCATTTTCCTAATATTTCATAAGTCACAATTTAATCGTGTTGGGACAGTTATTTCATTGTGGCTCATTTTATTCATTCACGTCTGAGTAAAGTAAACAGAAAATCAGACCTAGCCTACTGAATCTTTTGTGATTTTTCTCGGGTCAGTTTACGCGTAAATAAGAGATGGATTAATACCTCCGACTGGTAAGAAATATGTGATTTAAACTTTTGTTCAAATGTGATTAGTATATGCAACATTGTTGAAGGTGTAATTTTGACTACGTGAAGACGTCGCGGTTATTTTTCCAGTACTTTCCATCGAAACAGACGACGCTGTTTATCATGTACGCCATTTACACATGTACACGGTTATATTTCTGGACCCCAGTCCTGTTTGACTTCAAATAACTCTTTTTTTCGAAGAACAACCATACCAGTTTTTTTTCTTCAAAATAACGACGATATCTTATACTTACTGTTTCATACATCATAGATAGTTTTGGTAATGTAAATTGCCGATTTTTTTTACGTTGAATAGGACACACATGAAAACCCAGGTTTGTTCAGATACGGTAGACATGTTAAAACCCGGGTCTGTAGGATAAGATAGACATGTGAAAACCCAGGTTTGTCCAGATAAGGTAGACACGTGAAAACCCGGGCTTGTCTGGGAAAGGGTTAAAGCCAAAGGCCATTCTCATTCCAGAATGAGTCCAAGATGATAACAACTGCGTGGGTGCCTTTTGTCTGCAGTGTTTCAACAAAGCAGACAGTATAGATCAATGATCGGACTGCACATTTCGTGCAGTCTGATCTTGATCTACACTAGACACAAAGGCAACTATAGTAGTGAAAGGCACTTAAAGGGTTAAGACTTGTCCAAATTCAAACCATTTGCTGACAACAAAATGAATGTGACTCAAAAATTTAAATTTGATTTTGGTTGGGTGGAAAACATTGTGGAAAAAGGAAACCATGCTGGTTACAAGTATTTCCTCTTTTTCCAACAATATTTTCAAGAGCCTTATTTCTCACAGGCATTAAAACTTGGGATTGTGTGGTAAAGGGTTAAATAGAACAAGACTTTTAAAGTTCATTCTGTATACCTTTATGTCCTGTTTTGACCCAGGGGCATCACTTGAACAAAATTGTCCACAAGGAAATGCCACATACCAAATATCAAAGCTCTAGGCCTTCTAGTTTCAGACAAAAACATTTTTAAAGTTTGCTCTATATACAATTTTGCACAAAATTGTGACCCCTGGAGTTAAAGGGTTAATTCAATTCTTTTAACAACTTTGGTAGAACTTCACCCAAGGAATATGCCTGTCAAGTTTCAACATGATTGGTTTAGGAGTAGAAGATGTTTAAAGGAATTGTGGAAAGACGGACGCAGGACAACGACCAATCACAATACCTCACCCAGCACTTCCTGCTCAGGTGAGCTAACAAATAGGCCTAACCACTGTCTGTGGCTTGTGATAAACAACATAAAGATGAAGTTTCATAACATTTTGTCCTGTAGTTAAAGAGATATTAATCCATAATGAAAATATATGTGAAGCCCCCTTTTTCCATGACACGACATTTAATCAAAAAAGCTAACCTAATGATATTGGCGAACTATCATAAGGAACACATGTATGAAGTTTCACAAATTTTTGTCTAGGATTTCGAGTTGAAGATAAATGTATATTGATCCTTAACATAAATATACATGAAGCCCCTTTTTCCTATGAGACAGTATTTGATATCAAAAAGGAAAAAAAAACAATAAATATCAGCGGACATCATTAGGAACACCTGTATGAATTTTTTGTCAAGGATTTTAGAAGATATCTGTCCTGAAAGATGGACAAACAGATGGTCATTGGTCCATGACGAAATTAAACATTTAGCCCCCTTTTTTCATGACATGGCGTTTCATGCAATAATAACAAATAACTATGTATTGTCTGTGGCTTGCAATAAAGAATCAAAAGATGAAGTTTCATGACATTTCGTCCTGTAGTTAAAGAGATATTGGTCCACAATGAAAATATACGTCAAGCCCCCTTTTTCCACGACACAGCAATAACTGGTCCTATTAGACCGACAATCAAACTCATTCGAAGTCTTATGGTCATATATATTTTGACCAAGTTTGGTGCTGACTGGTTTAAATTTGTAGATGCTAGAGTGTAAACAAAGTCAAATGTAGCAATTTTTTTAATTCAAGGGCAAATAACTCCAGTCGTTCTGGTCCGATTAGGCACATAATCAAACTCATCCGAGATCTTATGGTCATATATATTTAGACCAAGTTTAGTGCTTATTGGTTAATATTTGTAGATGCTAGAGTGTAAACAAAGTCAAATATAGCAATTTTTCTAATTCAAGGGCAAATAACTCCAGTCGTTCTGGTCCGATTACACCCATAATCGAACTCATCCGAGATCTTATGGTCATATAATTTTGACCAAGTTTGGTGCCGATTAATTAATATTTGTAGATGCTAGAGTGTAAACAAAGTCAAAATATAGCAATTTTTCTAATTCAAGGGCAGATAACTCCAGTCTTTCTGGTCCGATTACAACCATAATCGAACTCATCTGAGATCTTATGGTCATATACATATTGACCAAGTTTGGTGCCGATTAATTAATATTTGTAGATGCTAGAGTGTAAACAAAGTCAAAATATAGCAATTTTTCTAATTCAAGGGCAAATAACTCCAGTCGTTCTGGTCCGATTACAACCATAATCGAACTAATCCGAGATCTTATGGTCATATACATTTTGACTAAGTTTGGTGCCGAGTGGTTAATATTTGTAGATGCTAGAGTGTGAACAAAGTCAAATGTAGCAATTTTTCTAATTCAAGGGCAAATAACTCCAGTCATTCTGGTCCGATTACACCCATAATCAAACTCATCCGAGATCTTATGGTCATATACATTTTGACCAAGTTTGGTGCCGATTGGTTAATATTTGTAGATGCTAGAGTGTAAACAAAGTCAAATATGGCAATTTTTCTAATTCAAGGGCAAATAACTCCAGTCATTCTGGTCCGTTTACACCCATAATCAAACTCATCCCAGATCTTATGGTCATATACATTTTGACTAAGTTTGGTGCCGATTGGTTAATATTTGTAGATGCTAGAGTGTAAACAACAAAATGTGGACGGACGGACGGACGACGGACGCCGACGGACGGTGAGTGATCACAATAGCTCACCCTGAGCACTTCATGCTCAGGTGAGCTAAAAATATATATATACATTGTTATTGAATCTATACTCTCTTAAAACTTCCACATTTTCATGATCGGACCCTATCTAGCGCGAACGCATGATCTACGAGGCTAAATCAGGTTTGTAAGTTGGAAATGTATGTCCTTAGCAATGATTTACCTTTCACCAGCTAAAGACAAACAGTATTCAGAAAAACTCTTCATCGATGTCTCTAGCTGTCAGAAACTGCACTTTTATTACCATGAGGAAGTTGAAAACATTGTGCCAATAGAAGAAAATGCTAGTAGCAAGCTTTCCTCCTTTTGACACAATATTTTCGTAACTTTTTAACATTATTTACATCCTTTGAGTAATTATCTATTAGCCTGCTGTAAATGCTTTTGGTTTGATATTTAGAATTTTTTCTTACCTGGTCAGGGATAGGGATTGTAATACATATGATCCCTGTTAAAGATAATGATTTTCAGGAAAAAGATTGATCAGGATTTTGGAAAAAAAATAGTGCTTTAAAGATTTTGAGAAAAAAAAAATGTGCTGGGAGAAACCAGTGCTCACAACAAGTATTTGCTTTCTCTTTCCATAATGTTTTCATCCAGAAAGTGTATGAACTGAGCATGGTAAACAGTGAATTTATATGTTTTAAGTAGTGTCTAATAGGAATAAGTATATTAATAATTTAAAAGATATAAAGTATAAAATATTTTCATTTAATTTACATGGTTTTCTATCAAATTAAACTATTAAATTGTTAAAATATTGTTATTTCCTTGTATAAGTCCATGTCCACATTTTAATGTCCATCTAAACTTCTCCTCAAAGTCTGACCACTTCTCCCCATTTTGGAAAACTCCCAGTTCTCAGACTAGGGAGAAGTCACTTCTCCCCAAAGTCTGAGAGTTGGCAGGGGCCTGTTTATCCCGTAAACAAGAAATTGAAATTTTGAACTTTAAATGGCTACTTTCCCCACACTGATTGTCAGATATTTCAAAATCAATAGGATTCAAGCCATTGATAAGATAAACAAACTGTGCAGGCTTCATGAAAATCAGACCCCAAATGCAGACTTTATCACATAAACAAGAAATTGAAATTTTGAATTTTAAATGGCTACTTTTCCCAAACTGATTGTCACATTTTTTTCAAAATCAATAGGGTTTAAGCTATTGATGAGATATACAAACTGTGGAACTTTCATGAAAATCCGACCACAGATGAAGACTTTATCGCATAAACAAGAAATTTAAATGCTGAACTTTAAATGGCTACATTTCCAACACCGATTGTCCGATTTTTTTTTTTTAATCTATAGGGTTTAAGCTATTGATGAGATAAACAAACTGCAAGTTTCATGAAAATCCGATCACAGGTGAAGACTTCATAGTGTAAACAAGAAAAAGACTAATGGATGGACAGACAGAAGGACAGACGGACAGACAACGGAAACCACGCCATGACATTAGCTCTGTTGGCTTACAGCCAGTAGAGCTAACAATGTTGAGAGTGTAAAAACACCACAGTCAATTAGCAATCCACAATCGTTCATTTATCGATTTACTTCAAAGCAGACCTTTCAAAATCCAAGCTAGGTAGTACAGTCTGTAGCATACAGGACTTGAAACCAGGGGGTCACTGGTTTGAATCTCCAAATTTGCAAATTTCTTTCTGAGGATTGATGATAGTCATGGGGACAACATTCTTTCCTTACTCATCACTGATCATTCTTTCAACAATAGCTATGCTGGAAAGCAGCCAGTAGCTTTGGAATAATATTCTGCCGATTACTGGTGAATAAAAATCCAGGAAAAGCATGAATAGTTGAAGTGGCAGCCGCTGTATAATACAAATAATGTTGAGAATAATTTTAAACAACAAACATCAAAATTATCAGAAAAGCTAACAGTTTTACCCCTTAATGCCACTTTCACACCTATTGTTGCCTTTGCAGCCAGTGTAGATCACGATCAGACTGCACAAAATGCAGTCTGATCTTTGATCTTCAGTGTTTGCTTCGCAAAGACGTTCCCGATAGCAGTAACCTTGAAACTGCAATCATTTGGGTTACATTTCTAGACTGAAAATGGTTGTTGGGTTTATTTGGTGCTCTAAGGGTGCGCTATAAAGTCTTCATCTGTGTCTCTGTCACTCAAATATTTACTCATTTATCATCATAATTTTTAACCTGGAACATTTCATGTCTGGTTTTGGTAACCAGCATTTTCTCCTTTTCCCCACTATGTTCTCTAACCTTTCAGAGACAAATCCTATCATTTGACCCACATTTGTTGTCTACAAATGCTTTGAATTTGGATCAGTCTAAAATTTTGTTGTGTGGTAGAGTTAGTCAGTATTGCGGTGTAAGAGTAGTTCCACTCAAACATTTTGGTTTTTGCATAGAGTCAAGTAGCATCCAGTGTAGATTACAAGTTCTCTGCAGCCTTATCTTCGATCTACCTGTCTGCAGTTAGGTACTAGGCTGTTTTATCTTGGATCTACCTGTCTGCAACTAGGTACTAGGCAGTTTTATCTTGGATCTACCTGTCTGCAACTAGGTACTAGGCAGTTTTATCTTGGATCTACCTATCTGCAACTAGGTACTAGGCTGAAAAACAAGTCTCTCCAACTGCTGTTTTGTGCAGTCTGATCTTGATCTACCACCTCCAGAATATCTATCCATGTTGCCAATACTGGTATCAGGAATTACTCATTAATCCTGTAGGTAAACCGTTTGGGTCTTGAACCCTTAAAGTGCTGGAACCAACTTAACTTGTTTTTGCTGACAGTGTAGATCAAGATCAGACTGCACAGAATGTGCAGTCTGATCTTTGATCTACACTGTCAGCTACTTCATTACATTTTCTGGCTAAAACAACCATGAAATGACAATATTTTGGATGTTTTTCTTCGATGAAAAGGTCCATTTCATAAATTCAGCACTGTAAGGGTTAAATAGAACCTCCTTGGAGAACACTGTAACCAAGGGTCAATCTGAGTGTAATGAGCACTTTCTCATGCTGGAGGTTCTGTTTTCCTATCATGTTTTATTAACCCCTTCCCACACAACAGATTTCAGGCTCTCCTGAATTCAAAACATCTGCAAGCAACAAACTCAAAATTGAAACAAAATTAATGAGTTAAATTCTCGATAGGATAGAAAACATTTTGGGAAAAGGAGAAAATGCTGCTTACCAGCATTTTCTCCTTTCCTGACAATGTTTTCAAAGCAATTCTCGAACAGGGTCGTTAAAACTCGGGATTGTTTAGAAAAGGTTTAAATTGACTGTTGCAGGGTATTACAGTGCTTACCTGACATAATTACAATGGGTCAAGTTATATTTCAAAATTCTGTCTTACCTCTCTCTGATTTCTTTAAATCGTTTGCGCTTCAACAGCTTAGTGGTCGTGTGGTTAGGATGCATCTCTCTCACCAGGATTTCGAACACAACAATTTATTATACACTTTACAGTCCTCCAACAAACACCCTACCGTCTCACTCTTTTTCTGCGGATTAAAATGACAGGTACAAATATGGTCCATAATGTTACCATTTTTCAGTTTTATATCACAATCTTTCCACTGGCATTCAATACATGCTGGAGGTCCTTTTGATGGGGTAGTTTCCCCTTTGTTACAGTTACAACTGTCAATAGGGGTGCAAATGGGGCTTTGGTCCCAATGATATGGGGTTTCTGCAGGCGTCTGGGTTTATGGAAACATGGGCAATATTGCTGCTGACTAGGGGCAAGAAGTCCTTGGTTTCTTTGGTATGAGGTACACTGGAAATGGAAAATTGTATTTATTGAAAATAAATACAGACAAAATCTCCAT
Source organism: Tridacna gigas (assembly GCA_945859785.2). NCBI lineage: Eukaryota > Metazoa > Mollusca > Bivalvia > Cardiida > Cardiidae > Tridacna > Tridacna gigas. Next base: position 28,653,335 of record OX244041.2, read on the forward strand.
TAGCTCTTTAATTGCCAATTAGAACTAAAGTAACTTTTGCAGACAACAAAGATCAAGATCAGGCTGCACATACACAGAATATGCAGATTGATCTATGATCTTTGTTGGGTAACATAACTCAAGAAATTTGGACAGCACATGAATCCGAATAAAAAGTATCCAAAAGCCTCAAGTCTTCTTTGACTTGTCTTACTGCAGCATTTTTATTTTTCAAGGATCGAAATATTCAACCTTTTCTCACAATATCTTGCCTTTACTGAAAATACATTTGAGCCATGCTCTGACAAATGAGGGCTTAATACATCTTTGCGATTCTTGGTACCAAGGATGTCATCACATAACTATGGATCGATAAAATCCATTTTGTCTAACAACTGGCTAAATCATGAGGTACACCGAATCTTCGACATGCTGGAAATAGACAGCAAAATGTTTCAGACTTATATTTTGGGTACGTTTTGGTTTGGGTACAGTCGATTAGGCAGTAGCGGATCGCTAACGAAATTATCGATGCATGCATTTTTAATTCATCGTATATGGGATTATAAATGATACCAATCGATAGCAAAATATGTGATCTTTCAAAAATAGTCCACATTTTTCGATGAAAAATCATTTTACGATACACGGTACCTTCTTTTTCGACCACTCTAATTGGGTCACAGTGCTCCAGATAAGGTCCGTATTCACGTAATTTACGGATGACGATCTGATTGTTACGCATCTTTTTTTACAAAATTCCGTATTCGATACGGAACATTTTTCCAGGTACGTAAAATATAGGGTACGAATCCGTACACAATGAAAGGGAGCTTACTCTTTCTCAAACATTCAGATATCTTTGGGATTGCCGAGCGATTTTCCAATTTTTTCCCGTTAAATAAAAAGGGAAAATCGGCTCAGACCGGAATTAGACCCTGCATCTCGGCTTTAGTGAAGTTTTTATCGATTACGGCGTGGGACAAGTGGATAATCGTACTATGTTCATGTATGTTCCGAATGAATAGTTTGCGCTTCGAAAAAGTCGGGGAATACACAGAAACGTCTGGCTAGGTTATTTCATCCATCTCCAGAACCAGATAATCCAAACAAAACTGAGAATCGTTGAAAGATAAAATCAGACTGGACAAGACTTAAGCACTGTTCCCATTTATGTATAAATGTGCAATAATGCACGGTCTAAATTGAATAATCACGCACAAAAAATATGAAGCAAAAAGCGCATGCACCCAGATGGGCTCTCTGTTGATCGCCAGTGGCGCCAATTTGGGCCAAGTTAGAAAAAATGTCTCCAAAACTGAAGCACTGGTGAATTCAAAAGTATTTATGATATCTGCTTTTCTAGCGTAAAATTACAGGTTTTGAAGTTATTTGCGACCCTATTTGACAAATTTATGTCAAATCCTGCACAAATATTTTTCCTGAAATTAAATAGCATGAAAAAAAGATCGCTTCAAAAAAAGATTATGAGTTGCATATTTGTTTCTACAAACCTGCTTTACACTTTGTACAGTAAACATCATACTGTTTCTAGGTAAAATGTAGTTTTACAGTAATGCTTATATAAAAGCAAATGCAAGAAAACCAATTTTGACTTTAATCACTCTCGTTAACCAAATGTTGGTACTGATCCCCATATGCTGATACTGATTAATCTTGATTTTCATCAGTACTGTACTGATGTCATTGAAAATTATCTGGAGCACTGGGTCAATAACGGATACCTTTGGGTAGTAACGGATAGTTTGGAATGAGGGATTGAGGGATAATCTCAAACCACCCTGGAAGCTTTCAATTGCTGCAAATCTACAAAAACAGTAGTTGTTCGTGCCAGATATCATCACAAGGTTTATTGAATGATTGGTCGAATGGTGTTTTTCACCAATTTCAGTATTAAGTGTCTTTCTCTCATGAAAAACCAAGTGCCTACAGTGAGGCTTGAACCTGGAGCCTCCAGGTTAGAGTCCAACACTTTACCACTGAGCAACATCCATTTTATCGCCACATGGATACAGAGTTTTGATTCAGATGCAGGCCAAAATCATTTCTGATATTGGACAGTTTCAATCGTAGTTTCAGCACTACCCAGAAGTTGAATTAACTTGCATTGGATTTTTTTTTTTGTTGTGGGGATGGGAATCATGAAACACGTATGAAAGACCAAAAGTGGTAAACTGCAACAGATTACTGTTTAATGGTATCACCTCATGCAATTAGGAAGAACTTTAAAATAGTATGAACAAGTCAAATGTGCTATGCTGACAGGTGAATCAAAGCATTTGAAATAAAGTTACAGACGGAAATATCAGTATCAAAGAACATCTCAGTCTCTTAATATCGGTGATATTTGAAAATACTTAGGCAAAAGGTGGAAATTGCTCATGATGAGCATTTTCACCGTTTTGCTGAATTGCTTTCAATGAAAGCTGATAAAAAAATGAACTTGTTTTTAAAACGGATTTCAGCAAATAGTGACATCATAATTACAGCTTTGCCCCCACATATTTTGTCAGTAAGTGCATCATCTGTCTTCATCAGTATAAAGTAAATGTGTAATGTAAGGAAATTAACTGTGCAACAGTTAAAATTTCTTATAATGAGCAATTTCAACTCTTGAACATCACCTTTTCCTTTTTCAAACCCAACAATTATAATAAATTTTGTTATTTCAAAATACCTGAGGGCACTGTAGCTGCTTATTCTGTTGTAATGAATGTAATTATAACAAGATACAACCATACAAAGAAAAAGAAATCAATTTAAGGCCCCAATGGTGGCCAGAAGTCTACAATGGTTTAAGTCCCATGCCCCTCTCCGACATTTCTTTTAGCCAGTTGGCCATAGATTCCTCTTCTGCTTTACTAAACACTGGCGGGGGTCCTTTCCTTTTGTCAACATCTACTTCACCAGACCATCACCTGTATAAATAACCATATGACAAGTCAAACTTTTCAGCTGCTTTCTTAATAGGTACCTTCTCTTGTTCGATGGCTAGAAGCGCTCTTCTTGCATGTGATGGTTTTCCTGGTGATAAATATTTCTTCCTTATTCCACTTGCAACCTTCACAGCTGGACTTTCTGATGGCTTTTTGCGAGGTTTTCCCATGTTATTTCAGTGTTACATGAAACCCCTGAAACCAAAAGAATGAGAACTGTCAATGTAAACAGTACTATCCAGGATCTACCTAAATCACACAAATGGAAAAGTATCAAAGCCAATGCAAGCTGTGATGGGTCAACATCTTTCACCCTTTGCCACATGGCAAAATATTAGACTCACCCATGTTGAAGAAATTTCCAGGCAAAAAATTTAGATGTTTTTCAAATTATGCTGTTTAATATTGAATAGGTAGAAAACATTGTGGGGAAAAAGGAGAAAAACCTTATTATGAACATTTTCTCCTTTTCCCTTAGTGTTTTCAAAAGCCTCTTTCTCATGGTCATTGAAAGTCTGCTTTGTGTGGTATATGGTTACACTGGCTGTTCATTAACTCTTTACCAAACAACAAAATTCTAGTCTGATCCAAATTGAAAGGACATGCAGACGACAAAATAAACGTAACTCGAAAATTGAAATTTGTTTTCATCAGGGTAGAAAACATTGTAGGAAAAGGAGAAAATGCTGGTTTCCAGTGTTTTCCTCTTTTCCCACAATGTTTTTAAAAGGCTTCTATCACAGGGTCGTAAAAACCAGGGATTGTTTGGTAAATGGTTAATTAAAGTGCACAAACCATTTAACAACAGAAAATATGCCTCAAGTTTGAATTAACAATAAAGCCAAAAAGTAAACAAAGTGGGTGTTTAAATGCACTTTAATTTATATCATACCCTTTAAAAGTATGAAAATTATTGTGAAGGTGACAATCTGTCATTGTATGGTCGGTCCAACTGTTAGTTGATGTTACAGAAATTTATTTCAAAACTAGTTCAAAACCTGCCAGGTACCTGTGCCTGATTTTGATTTTTTTTTTCTGTCAGTGGCTAACACATGACCCAACCACACGATAACAGACTATCATATCCACAATATTTTCATACTTTTAAATGGTACGAGTTAAATTCATGTATTATGATGCCTCCTTTTTGATATTTGGCCTATACTTGGCCTTTTAAAGTTCCTACCAGGTTAGCCTGTGGTAACTGCGCAAGATGACCAAGGTCATACTTTTGTGCATGTCAGATGGTATCGTTTAGCCTGATGGGTAACACATATTAACATGAGCACTGTATGTGGGTGCCAATGCTTGGCTGCAATTGCTTTTTGCACATAAAAATGTCAAGTTGAAAAAGCGGCATAATTGTGTAAAAATCATTTTGATGGATATCTGCCAAACTTAAATGGGTTATCAACTGAAACTAGACTGAAAACGGCATTAAAGACCATACAATCGATCAATCATGTAGTTATAGATCAAATTCAATTCGCATTTGACATCAGTCTGACAGTCATCATTGATTTTGAGAAGCTCCCCTCATTCATCCCTCCAAGTGATTTGTTTATATGTCGTCTCGCATGGCCGATCCACAACTGACCGAATCGCCTACTTTATTTTCAGGTCATTTTTTGATGTCATACTTTTACACATAAATTTTTTATTCTTTGTTGTAAAATTATACATATTTATACAACACATCATACAAAAAAATTGTAAATCAGACTTTACATACCTGAAAAATAGACTAAAGACGTCGTCTGCTGTATTTTTTTCTTCCTTGAAAAATTAAACTTCCGGTTGCTTCGTTTTGATTTTAGTGCGATAAAAATACCGTGACAAGCGTAAATTTGAACAAAAATCATGAAACATATCGCGGAAATATAACTCTTTTCGATGGCACATAGATATTATCTGTAACATACAAAATTTTTTTTTAGGTATCCGCTATACCCCAAGATCCGCTACTGCCTAATCGACTGTACGTTTTGACAGCATTCCTTCTCACACCAATACCGACACAATTTTCTTTCCAAGCCACTGACCACTTTTCCCACGTGAAGCAGAGATGAGCGGCGAATAATCGCCGGAAAGAAAGTTTGGCTCAGCCGGATATCGACCTCGCAACCACCAGGTCACTATACGCTAACCACTGAGCTACCCGGGCAGACCACGAAAACAAGAGGAAGCCAGACAAATAGCCAATAATAAATACCAATTACAATGCTACTGTTGATCATTCAGAGTACAATTCAACAAGGAATTCAAATACTACAAGGAATTCAGAGACTTTACCTATATTCTTGTTTTCCTCTGAGTCAAGATGGCTTCTTCCCCTATTTCCCACAGCTCGCCTTCCCGCTGTAATTTTGCCCGTTTTGATTGGTTGAAGTATGCATGCACACTTGAAACGTTGTCTGCGCATGTCCTAGTTAAAAAAATTCCATCTAGCGGAAGACTGTGCACGTGAAAAGGTGAAAGGTGAGAAAGAAATTATCAAAGGACTGTCCTTAGAGCTTGCACAGTTCCAAGATTGATATATGATACGATCACGAAGCTGAATTTTTATGATAACAAGCACATGTATTCCAATGAACACAAATAACTCAGAGCCATGCTCTGTGAAAAGGAGGCTTCATGCATTTGCAGAAGGTATCGACTCAGGTCAGCCTGCGCAGTCCTCGCTAAAAACACACATGAACACAAATAATCAAACTGAACAGTCTCGAGAAATATATTAACAAAATCCTGTTTAGCTGACACTTGTTGAATAGGTAATTACTGCATTATCAAATTCAGTTCTGTGTAATCAAAAACTTTAAGAGCCATGTTCTGTGAAACGGGGGCTTAGTGCATTTGCGAAAAGTGGCAGTCCGGGCAGGCTGACCTGGGCCGAAATCTTTTGCTATTGGCCAATTTTCTGCAAGTCCAAGGATCAGTTTTCCTAATGATTGAGTCGGTTTTTAGACAAAATGGATTTTATGGGTCCTATCATATAATGACTTGCTTGGTATCATGCACCACAGAGATGCATTAAGCCCCTTTTGCCAAAGCATGGCTCAATACATGTACGTCTATGTACTACTTACTGAAACAAATAAATCAAAAATCATATTTCTTTCTAAATATAAGCATATAAACTGCTTGTGAATATCACATGGGGCGGGGGAGGGGCTATTTCTCCAGCAAAAATGCAGGTGCGGAAGATTTTTCTGGAGATACCCTTCATCTGACTTTTATAAATACAGGGAGAGAGATTGTTCCCATATGATTTGGGGTTGATTTCTCAAGGGGACATTTTCATCAGGAGACGACTCCTTCAGAATTAAGATTAGGCACTTATCCCATTTTCGTCAATTAAAGTGAACTAATAAAGGGGTGGGCTAACCTAATAAACACAGCTTAATCCGGCAGTTGTGTATTCCTACGCACTGTATAAGCCTTGGTTAATAATAGGCCTACATACTTGTGCCATAAATTCAAACGTCTAGAAACAAAAAAAAAAAAAAAAGAAAGACTGACGTTAACTGTGAATGAGCATTGGAAAACAAAACTGTTTAACAATTCAAAGCAGTTGTGTATTCCTACGCACTGTATAAGCCTTGGTTAATAATAGGCCTACATACTTGTGCCATAAATTCAAACGTCTAGAAACAAAAAAAAAAAGAAAGAAAGACTGACGTTAACTGTGAATGAGCATTGGAAAACAAAACTGTTTAACAATTCAAAGCCAGCTTTTCTTACCTTAGTCTTCTATAAGATATTTTTGATTTTTCTGTATCCTCTTTGGTTGGAATAAAAGTTCCTGAGGTAGGCCTATATGTCCCGAATGACTTTCTCAAGCTTATCTCGCGTATCAATGATTTCAGCCGATTTTCAGTTAAGTCTATGCTGTAAGTTCTCAAAAATGTTCAAGTTCGGACTTCGAGCCGGCCAGATCATCAAACTGAACCTCGGTGTGGGTGGAGTAGCGAGGCAATACGGTAACCATTATTCGCCTACCTTTCTCGGAATAAAAACTTGTCCGTTCCAATGTATCCTTCTATATACAATGTCCTTTGAACAGTCTGTTTAGAAACTGTAGAGTTTCTTGCCTGATTAAAAATTCCAATTATGCCCCATTATGTTTGTTTCCCGTTTTGTTTTATAGTTCGTAATGTTAAATGTTCGACTATCACGCTCAGTTATATTTGTCTGGGCGCCACTTCTTTGTACATTTTCAACACTAGATCTATTTCTGTCTGTTGATCAATAATCCCATTAATTGTAGTCCGTGGTATGTCCAGCCTGCGATATATTCCCGATTGTCGAATACACGAATAATACAATGTAACAATTAGCCGTTTTCGTGTCAAGGGCGAGTTCTTTCCTTCTTTCTACCATGTCTGTTTACAACAACATTTCTGCAAGTGATTACGTGGTATTCAGAGAAAATTACGTCATGTGACATCACATTGGAAAAATATTGAATATCGTACGAAAAGGAATATAACCCCTAAATTTTTCTTCTAGTAGGGAGTTATTTATTTGCTGCCCTTATTATCAATGACGTCGTAACTGGAGCCGTTTGGACGTTCACCCATACAGTACGGCACAGTACTAGGCTAGATGGCACAGGACTTGATACTAACATAGTCTGGTACCCCGCCTTACTTCAAGAGTACGTCAGGCAAAGCGCAATAATAGCAGACCCCGTTGATAATATGCAGAGGTTACGGTAGTCTGGTACCCCGCCGTACTACAAGAGTACGTCAGGCAAAGCGCAATAATGGCGGCCCCCGTTAGTAATATGCAGAGGAGACGAGATATTGTTATTTCACATGATCAAATCGGATCATAGGCTAAATTCGAAACAGACCGCTTGCAATAAAATCATGGCAGTGAATTTTTCTACATGTCGTTCTTACTTGGCGGGAAAAAAACTACATATCAGAAATAGACCTATATAACGTCCGAAAACAGGGCTACTTTTAAAATGATTCATAGTCGAATTTTTATTTAAACCATACCCAACAGCACGTTTTAGATTCGATAATGTATTTTTTGTACACAAATGATCTCAGTTTACTAACTGATCAAACGGGATCACATGAAAATGGGGAAAATGGGGAAGCATGTAGTGGTACGCTTGAGGACACCTAGGAGGCCGCCATTATTGCGCTTTGCCTGACCCGATAACGTAGTGGCAGGGCCAGGTAATCCAGACTAAGGTTACGGGATATTGTTATTCCACTTGATAAAATTGGATCATAGGCTAAATTCAAAACAGATCGCTTGCAATAAAGTAATGGCAGTTAGTTTTTTCTGTTAACTGTCGTTCTTATTTAGCGAGAAAAAACTACACATCAGAAATGCTTTAACCCATTACGACACAATCCCGACTTTTAACGACCTGAGACCGAAGCCTTGTCTATCAATTACATTACGGAACATTTGGTGCCCAACACTGTCATCATCAAGAATGTGTAAACAGTGACAGGTCTTAAGTTCAACTTCATCTGTAAATGAATAAATACAAGTATAACATGACGTGTCACTGAAAAGTGACTGATGCCCCCAAAAACACCTATGACCTTGCTGTGACTTTGACCTTTACCCTACGGACATGACTCTAGCTCATAACATATCGTGGCAACATGGTTAACATTTGTGCAAAGTTATTTTGAAATTAAGTTTGAAATTAAGTTGAAGGGAAAAAAGTTATTGTCCGTACACAAAAACGGCTAGCCCTCTCAAGCATATTTGACCTTGCTGTGACCTTGACCTGAAATAGAAGGCCCTTGAAAACATTGTGGGAAAAGGAGAAAATGCAGCTATACAGCATTTTCTCCTTTTCCCACAATGTTTTCCACCCCATCAGAGATAGGAAATGTCATTTGAACAACATTTATTTTGTTGTCTGCAAATGCTTTCAATTTGGTTGAGTCCAAAATTTAGTTGTTTGGTAAAGAGTTAAGCTTCCGAAATGTCAAAGGACCTGTATAACGTCATAAAACAGGGCTACTTTTAAAATGATTCATAGTCAAATTTTTAAATTATACCCCAATGTTCAGCACGTTTTAGATTCGGTCATGTATATTTTGTACAAATTCGATTTCATTTCATTCACTCATCAAACTGGATCACATGAAATTGGGAAAAACAGGAAAGCATGAAGGGCTACGCTTGAGACGCCATGGATGCCGTCATGCCTGAACCAATAACGTAGTGGTACGGGCAGGTAATCTAGACTAGTACTAACGTTGCACTGACAGTTAATATACATAGCAAAACTCGATATACATGTATTTAGAAACAAAAACATTGATAAATCTATTATGATAGAAACTGTGAAAAAATCACTCATTTTTTATTACATATATGGGTATTCTAGTCGGATATAATAGGAACTATTGCTTTCTTCGGATCACTAGAGTAGGTGCGTACTTAGGCTGCTTGAACACTGGGTACACACGAGGACCTATTGTAAACAGATCAGATAATTAAACAAGAAAATATTGATGCTGAACATCAATGGCGCCGCAAACTAGTTGTTTCTGTAACAGGGCACAATGCATTGGGTTATTTCCTAATACGCATCTCTTGCACAATCTTCGTAGAGGTCCAAAAGACTTGAATGAAGTCAATATATCTATATAGACTAGAGGGGTTGTATGATACCAGTTATGTTAGGCGCTCCAACATTGATCTAGTTACAGTTAGCTGGTCTTAAAAACGCGATCGCGAAAGGAAAACAATATTTCTACAATCCATACAATACTAGAACAAAAATATAAGTGGGGTCACAAGTACCACATAGGGTGCTCTAGGGTCAAAGAGCTTGAAAATGCCTCTTAACCTTTTCCAGCGTAAGATATTTAAAATGGTGGCTTCGAAAATTTGTGACAGATAATTTTTTATCACGTCAGTTATTACTCGAAATGCATTTTTTATTTTTCGAAAGGAAAATCTTGATATGTCTACGATCCGTGTTTTTATCCATATAACAATGAAAGTGCAATATACAAAAAAAAAAAATCCCCACAAATAAATAAAAAAGTTATTATGGACCCCGATCTGGTAATCAAAGTACAGTAGATAGGTGGATGTTAAAACAAAGCATGGAACCAGTTCAATATGGCTGCCTCCATAGGCACTTTACAAAACCGAATAAAAATATAGTGTCGCCGCTCATGCGGCGCCACAATCAAAGTGCTGTACGCACTGTAATCGGTCGACACTGAATAACTACAGTCGTTTGAAATCACAAATGAAATGGTAGATGTTTGAATTATGTATGGGACAAAAAATCCTACACCGTCACAAATGAGCCACGTAGGATCCCACTTTTTTAAACTGTCTTTTACAAATTAGTAGTTTAACGATTGGTTAAAGTATAGGCTATGTTTGCCAGCCGACAGCAACAGAATGTAAAAAATATACATGTGACAATTCTGATCAGCAATACCCATCATCAAGTTTTAGATCTCACTCATCATGAACAATAGTACCTACCAACCCTTTAAAAGAGTGAAAAAATACATATATTCTTTTCTGTAACTTTGGCAACTTTGGTAACTGTATTGTAACATATAAAAGCCGTATAAAATATGCCTACATTATAACTTTGGCATTATTTACTTTTTGCTGCCTGTGGGCCTTTCATTTTTCCCTTTTTAACAAGACATCGTATTCATCTTGACAAACTGTTCCACATATTTTTTAGCGGGCCAAATCGTCCAGTCCAAACGTCTGCTGGCAAATTTCTCCTACACTATACTTTAAAAGAATGTAGCTAACCATAGCTCCCTAACCGCCAACTCTTTACCAAATGATGAAATTTTAGACTTGTCCAAATCAAAAGCATTTGCACATGACGAATTAAATGTAGACCAAATGATGATTTGAATCGTTGAAAGGGTAAAAAAAAGACATGGGAAAAGGAGATAATGGTAACCTGCATTTTCCCCTTTTTTCACAATGTTTTCAACTTCTTTCTCATGGGCATTAAAAAAGGATGGTTTGGTTAAGAGTTAAAACACTCAGTTAATCGACTAGCCTGTTATAGTCAGGAAAACAATATCAAACATTAGGCTACAATTTCATGGTCATTTTTTTTTCCATATTCATCCCAAATAAACAATTAGATCTAAGATATGGACGTCTGTGATATTGAATTGCATTGCGTTCAAAGGACAGTCTGATCTTTATCTTTTATTGTCTTCAAAAGCGACTTTACTTGTACATAGCCAAAAAAGGTTATTGTATTTGAGTCATTCTAATCAGCAAGAGCATAACTGCGGTAGCCTTGATCTCTTTATTGTGGCGCCGCATGAGCGGCGGCACTATATTTTTATTCGGTTTTGTAAAGTGCCTATGGAGGCAGCCATATTGAACTGGTTCCATGCTTTGTTTTAACATCCGCCTATATCTACTGTACTTTGATTACCAGATCGGGGTCCATAATAACTTTTTTATTTATTTGTGGGGATTTTTTTTTTTTTTGTATATTGCACTTTCATTGTTAGATGGATAAAAACACGGATCGTAGACATATCAAGATTTTCCTTTCGAAAAATAAAAAATGCATTTCGAATAATAACTCACGTGATCAAAAATTATCTGTCACAAATTTTCGAAGCCACCATTTTAAATATCTTACGCTGGAAAAGGTTAAGAGGCATTTTCAAGCTCTTTGACCCTAGAGCACCCTATGTGGTACTTGTGACCCCACTTATATTTTTGTTCTAGTATTGTATGGATTGTAGAAATATTGTTTTCCTTTCGCGATCGTGTTTTTAAGACCAGCTAACTGTAACTAGGTCAATGTTGGGGGTGACAGATGTTTCGGTAACAGACGAGTTCGGTAAATTGGACTTATAGAGTAAATCGATTGGATGTTTCGGTAACAAGGTAATTATACAGTGGTAATGCACCGTGACGTTTTTCACACCAAATAAAGTCTTGGTTCTGATTCGTTCAATGTTTCTCTTTTTTCTTCCACACACTTTAAGACATAATATTTTTGTTATGTTTCTACTGTCATGCCGTACGTAAAATGATACCCGAATCAAAGTTGAGGTAACGAATAACAACACCCAATCCTAAACTTGAAACACCTTGTATCTCCTTTTAAATCAATGCTTTATGATCCTTTCAATGTGAAAATATTTTCTTACTGAAAGACTTCCAAACCAGCCATTAACCCTTAGAGCGTCTGTCATTACTGCTGTTGCCATTGCGGCCGGTGCAGATCGAGATCAGAGTACACCAAACACGGAGTTTGATCTTTGATCTTCATTTGTCAATTTTGCAAGACATTCTGAACAAGAAAACCTTGACACTGCTAAAAATAGGTTTTATATCTAGAATGAAAATGACCGTTGGGTTTATTCGACGCTCTTAGATTTAAAATTATGGATAGTTAAATTTAGTTCAGAAACACAGGTAATACAGGTAAAAATATTGTGGCAAAAGAAGAGAGTGAGCGCGAGAGATAGATAGTAGCAAATACTTTTTTTGACAAATACTTTTTTCAAACTGCACGAGCAGTGTGTGATCTAAACATGCCCAATCCCCATAACTTGTACATGCAGTCTGATCTGCGAGTTTCTTCTTGTCCATTGGTGTTTCAGGTTTTCATAAACCGGGGTTAATCTTTAAGATCTACGGGAAACTTCTTTATCTTGTTGGCAATTGGAGGTGTGAAAACAGGCTGTAAACGCGTCTATATACAATATACAGGGTAACCAGACAAAATCCCCTACGGACAAAACCCCCTTTGCTATTTTTTGCTTAGGAGGACAAAAACCCCTCTGCTATATTTTACAACTAGGACAAAACCCCCTCCACTATATTTTACAACTAGGCCAAAAACCCCTCCGCTATATTTTACAACCAGGACAAAAGCCATTTGACATTCAGCAAATGTGCTATTTTATATCTCTAGTTCCTAAATTCCTGGATATAGTGCTAAAATATGTGGTAAACTTTAATTTCTCTGTTTGATCTTTAATCAAGTTATTATTTAAAGTTGATTGTACACAATAACTGGTGATTAAATGAAATTAAATAATGTCAATATGATAATTTGATTACTGTTACTATAATTCATTTAATTGCTCAATTAGAGAAGTTTTTCTCACCTCATTACTAGCTGTAATTATGGCATACTAAGATGCAGCTTTCTTTAATAAAGTTAGTTACTGGATCATTAACAAACAATGAGTACTTGCAAACAATGTCACAGTCTTTGATTAAAAAAATAAAAGGTAAGAAATGATAAAAGGTAAGCAATGATCAGTTTGCTCTTTCCATGTGATGAATATTTTCGACACTCTGTTCATGTTTTGTCATGTGTTTGTCATGTTGTAAAAGAAAGTCAGTAATACAGTATTAAAATTGCACCTTTGTTGTATATGTACAATTGCACCTTAAATGAATCACTGCCAGAAACAAACCAGGCTGTAATTTTATCATCAGAGACTCAGAAAGTAGTAAGTAGCTTGATTGTACTATCTGTGCACAGAAAACAAAGTGCTGATCAGCTGAGCAGTTTATGATTAGGTGATCTGGTGGTTTTGGATGTAACAAATATATTTTCTCATGACATTGCTCAAATGTTGCCAATTATAAATGTCTTTGTATTTCTTATTACTTTCTGTGGACCCATTAAAACTAAAAAAACTAAATAAAGTGTTATAAATGTGTTTTATTTGCCTTACTTTACTATTCATTAATTCAAACGGATACCCTGTTTATTTGTTTATTTTTTTTTATCAAATTTTGATAAATAGTCCGTGTCAATAAACATTACCACAAATATTCAAACAGGCATCCTGCATTTAGTTTTAATATTTTCTGTCGAATTCGTGATGCAAAGAGATTTGTCATATGAGTGGGGGATTCTGTCCGGAGGGGTTTTTGTCCTAGTTGTAAAATATAGTGTAGGGGTTTTTGTCCTAGTTGTAAAATATAGTGGACGGGTTTTTGTCCTAGTTGTAAAATATAGTGGAGGGGTTTTTGTCCTAGATGCAAAAAACATTGGAGGGGTTTTTGTCCTCCTAAACAAAAAAGAGTGGAGGGGATTTTGTCCCAAGGGGATTTTGCCCTACTCCCTTCGCTCTCAAATAGTAGCATATGATTTTTTTATGCAGTGTTGTATTGATGAACGCACTTTAAAACCAGCAGACGCCGATTTTTGTGCACCAGACCAGATTTGAAAACTGTGTGGAAAATGGAGAGGAACAATACAGAACAGATATCTTTTAGATGGGCACAAATGTTCATGGTCAAAATCACAAGAAGTATGCACGAAAACATTATTGTCAAGGCCTCTCTCTCTATCTCTCACTCCCTATCTTCATTTGCCACAATGTTTCAAATGTATTATCTTTATTTCTGAATTCACGTTAATTATCCATAATTTTAACCCTTAGAGCATCGAAAAAAGTAAAGGCTATTTTCACTTTAGAAACAGAACAATATATATATTACAATATACGATCCCTTGTCTAATATTAGCTATTTCAAAGCAAAGCTGTCCTTCCTCATAATGTCTTAGAAAAGCTGGCAGCGTAAACCAACAATCAGACTCTGTTTTTTTTTTTTTTTTTTTTCTTTTTTGCTTTGCAGTTTGATCTTTGTCTGAATCAGTCGCAAGGGCAACAAGAGTGAAAGGTGTTCTGAGGGTAAATGGCTGGTTTGGAAGTTGACCAATTTGTTTCCGGAAGAAATTATTTTTCACACAGAAAACGTTGACAAGAATAGCGTCATTTTTAATAAAACATTTTTTGTAAAAACTTGAGGATTGGCTTAAAGTTGGAGTTTGTTATCTGTAGGACGATTAAGTAATACGGGTACAAGCTTAGGGCTGGGTTTTATCAGGGATTGTATATTATTAATTACATGAATCAGCTATGGGTGAGAAACGAAAATAAGATCAAAATTTACTAAATTCAGGTATTTATTTATAAAGCATGGAAAGAACAACAAATATATTTACGTCAGAAAACGAGTGAGAATTGCAAATTAAAAGAAAAAACGTTTGCACAAACAGAAGCCATGGGTGTGAAAAACGTCACGGCACTATATTACTGCCTTGTTACCGAAACATCCAATCAATTTACTCTATAAGTCCAATTTACCGAACTCGTCTGTTACCGAAACATCCGTAAATCAATGTTGGAGCGCCTAACATGACTGGTTTCATACAACCCCTCTAATCTATATAGATATAAGGACTTCATTCAAGTCTTTATTATATCTATAATAAAGAGGGATTGTATGATACCAGACATATGTGTTGAAGTATCAGATTTAGCACAATCCGATAACAGACTTTTCTTTCGTTAATGTAAAATCTTCCTGTTCAAAATCAAACGGTCGAGAGTTTTGATATTTCATATGTATTATCGCTACAATGACCTCTACCAAGTACTAGTATGTTCAAATGGTGGCCTTCGGGTCAAAAGTTGCCATATGCTCCCCTCCACCCAGATGTCACAAATTTGCGCATAGCCATATTTGTTGCACACTTTTCAAAATCTTCTATCAAATATCAGAAAGGCAACAGCTCTAACATTTCTATCTACCAGTTGTGTCCAAATGATGTCCTGTGGATAAAGAAATGGCCCAGTCCATGGATAAGAAGTTTGCAAATAGCCTTCAATGATATGAAATTTAAAAATCTTGTCAAAAACCAGATGGCCCAGAGTTTAAATACAGTATCACCACTTGGACCTCTACGAAGATTGTGCAAGAGATGCGTATTAGGAAATAACCCAATGCATTGTGCCCTGTTACAGAAACAACTAGTTTGCGGCGCCATTGATGTTCAGCATCAATATTTTCTTGTCTGAAATGTGGAAAGGATGAGAATCGACCAAAATGGAATAGCTGATGAGACAAACATGTTGCTGACATCTGCACGCTTAGAGCGCTAAATTGATAAAATAGTTATGTAAAGCTTGGAAAAGCAGCCTAAATGTTGCAGGACCATTGCTGTCTTGAGCAGAATAACTCGAAAAACTGGCATGACAGATCCAAGATCTGACTGCATGTTTTGAGCAGTCTGGTCTGAATCTGCACTCTCTGCAGACTTTTTCCCTGGGCCGTTGATTCAGATATGGCGAATATAACGGTAAGTGAGCTTATTTGTGTTACAGTTTCAGGGTTTTTTTTTTTTTTTTTATCCTCTATGAAAATGTTCTATTTAACAAAATTTTGAAAATCTTTCAAATGGGTGAAAAACGGTGTGGAAGAAAGAGAACATGCTGACTACATACAGTTTCTCCAACTAAATTTTCAAAGCCCCACAGGATTGTTTGGTCAAGGGTTAACAGACTGATTCCAGTCTGTAGAAACTCACCAACAAGAAACATGTAAGTGACTGTAAAATGGTAGTGCCATGGCTGGAAGGAGAGGAGGAGGGGCTGTGAAAACAATTTAACCCTTATCCTGCTAAAACATTAAAATGAAATTTCAAACCGGTAGAAAACCCGAATAATTCTATGTCAAACTTATTCTTTTTTTGAAAAAGAAATGTCTCCTCATTGGACAGTATAGATCCAAGATCAGACTGCACGTTATGTGCAGTCTGATCTTGATCTATACTATCCGCAAAAAGGTCAGTGAGTTGCACTCAGCAGCCTAAGGGTTAATACATCATACGCTGAAAGATGCGGAAGTAGTCAGTATTGTGAATGGACAGTCTGGTTACTAAGGTTGCAAGCAGTGAATCGCCAGTCCATTCTGAAAATGTTTATGTAATGGCCTCTCCGTGAGGGCCATAATCTTTACACAACTCTATACCCTTTGTCCCCACAGCTTCACACGCTTCGCCTCACATATACGACCCTTGCATTAAACGACCAACGGCCGGTTACTATTTTAAACTTACGGCTGTTACGAGTTGCATTTACATCAGTATTCTCTTAGACAGAGCAATCTAAATTTTCAAATTCTTTTAAAGCAATGTTTCCTCACAAACTCCTTTCTGTTGCAATTTTATTCTTCTCAAGACCAAAATGACCTATCATCTTTTCAACACCTGCTACATATACGGAGAGCACTCGTCACAACACGGCCGATCCCGTAACTAGGTATTACTATCAACAGATCACTCGAAATTTGCCGAATGATATGGACAGCAGACGACTACAAGATGCGTTCACATCACCCGATACACTTGATTCGCACTCGTTTCTTTCATAAAGCTGCTGCTAATCACTGACCCTATATCTTATAATCGTGTTGAAAGTAAACTGCTCCAGTTTTTGGTGGCCAGAGATTTTGATAATACTGCAATTATGATATACTTCAATACTAAACAAAGTGTAACCGCCGTTTATTACATAAATTAAAAGTTATTATGGGATTACTTGACATTACTTAACGCCTGTTTACCGCTAATAACTATTCCTGCGCTTATCTGGGTCAAAAGTGCGCTTATCTGGGTCAGAAGTGCGCTTATCTGGGTCAAAAGTGCGCTTATCTGGGTCAAAAGTAGTTTTTGTAATAAGGTCATCACAGCAGGTATAAGCGTTAAAGCGCTGTAAGTAAAAGCTGTTACGAGTTGCAGTTACATCAGTTTGCCCTGAGCGGATGGGTTCCCGAAGTTTGCCCTCTCTCTAATCGGTCTACCGACCGATTAAAAAATGAGTAGAAATGTGCTTTTTCCATTAAAAAATCGGATAAAACAAATATATGGTTGGTGCCCAAATGGATAAAGTTTATCCATCTCGGCCCGAAAACTGAGGAGGGCTCGCTAAAGCTCGTCCTCTCAGTTTTCTAAACTTCACCGGATAAACTTTATCCATCTCAGCAACAACCATATATTCTCTATATATGCACGCAGATTCTAACCAGACCACATTATTTTTTATACTGGAAGTAATGGCAGAAAACATATTAGATGCAACTAAGATGAAACAATCTGTCTTTCAATGGTTCAACTGAAGACATTGCAGAAAAAAAAAAAAAGAAAACGCTGCTTAACATCACTTTCACGGGCGGATTCAGGGGGTGGCAGAAGTCGCGTACGCCCCCCCCCCCCCAAATCAACCGAGGTAGGCAAGTCATAACACTAATTTGATCAAATATCATATGGGCGAATTTAGAGGGGGCGGAAGGGACGTAGCCCCCCCCCCCCCCCCGCCCGCAAATCGACCAAGATACGTAAGTCACGTAACACTTTACAGGGGTTGTGATTTATTCACAGATTTCCGCGAATCGGACAGTTCCAAAGGAAATCTTGATTGGTCTAGATCTGAGAAGAAACCTGACAGTTGGGAAAGGGGATGGGGTTGTACATCTTAATCTCGGACAACCAAAACTAATTTTAGAAAACGATTTTTAGACACACACACACACATATATATATATGACAAAAATATTGAAACCCAGTTATCCATACCTTTGCATTTGAAAGAAAAAAGTGTTCGGACAAAAAAAAAAGAAATGCATCTTTAACTCTCGGGTCAGGAATTAAAATGGACTTACCCTCAGTAATAGATTTTAATAATTCCAGATCCCATTTTTGCAAATGATCATAATTCCATTGAACAGGATAGAAACTTTAT
Source organism: Tridacna gigas (assembly GCA_945859785.2). Classification (NCBI taxonomy): domain Eukaryota; kingdom Metazoa; phylum Mollusca; class Bivalvia; order Cardiida; family Cardiidae; genus Tridacna; species Tridacna gigas. Next base: position 28,671,828 of record OX244041.2, read on the forward strand.
CATGACACGAGTGTGTTAATCTGCCCCTAGCAAGTACATCACAGCGCTTCTACATGTCGCCCACTTTGGCAGTGAAATACCGAGATCAAAAGAACACTCGGCTAACCCTTTATATAACTCAGCTTTTCAACGAAAACAACCTTAGCAGATATTTCCCGACTCAAAATGAAGCTGAAATTATATTTTTTGGAGGATGAAAGGAAGGTTTTTAATTTGACCTGACCTTCATTTTTTTTTTTTTACGATCGTCATCTTAAGGTAGTTTAAACAGGAACGTGACAAAAAAAGATATTGTTTGGGTCGGGATTTTCTCAATAATATGGTGTTAAAGGTTTTTTTTGTAAATAGACTGTCCGTCTTTTTGCAGACACTGACATTTTTAATAAAAAAAAAAAATTATCATATCGATAGCTTTATATAGGCCTAAATAAATTGAACCAACCATCCCATGGTATCAAGACCTACAGGTGCGTTACCGACTTAGCTACCAGGTTCGCCTTTTTTTCACGACATTGGACCTTCAAGAGTTAAACAGTAAAAGCGAGAGCTTATTCGATTAAAACCTTTTACCAAATGGCCAAATTAGGACTCGTCCAAATCCAAAGAATGTTAAGCCGACAGATTAAATGTGGGTGAAATGGAGGAAATTGTCTTTGAAAAAGTAGAAAGTATTGTGGGAAAAGGTAAAAACTCTAGTTACAAACATTTCCTCTTTTTCCAGTATTTTTTAACACCTTCTTTCTCAGGGTCATTAAAATTCGGGACTGTTTAGCTTCTCAACTAATTTTACAGCACTATATGCATATTATAACAATTTCCACCATTTCACCCACATTCTTTGGATATGGACGAGTCCTAATTTGGCCTTTAAGAAAATTCCGATCTAAAAAAAAAAAAACCTTCTTTGTTGCAACTTTAGTCATGTTCCTACAGACGTATAGCTGTAATAGAGTCTAGATCATGAACATAAGAAAAGAAGCTATATATTCTATCTATATTTTTCAGAAACGTGTATAAAGGAAACATGTGTCATATTATTTTTCATGAAAATTGGATGAAAGGTTAACTCGGTGCTCCTTTGATCTCGGTATCGCACAGCTGGGTGGCAGACCTTACAGCTGTAATGTGGTCGATTGATTAACACAATTTAACGCACACGTGTCACTTTGTTACTTCTTATCAGTTCTTGATCTTAATTTACCCTTATGTTGATTATTTGTGGATAGTATTTGGAATTTTACACAGGTCACAGAGGTATGTTCGTTCTTATTCTCCGTAGATCTACCAAATTCAGTCTCGATCTATTTGATTATGACCCCCTAAAATGATTCTCGAAAATGCTCGGATGCTCGACGTTGCTCTTGTAATAATTTCTATGGTTTTGGCTTTGATATAAATCTGAAGTAGTTTACAGAAATATCAGTGAAACCTTTGATTATTCAGAGGGTAGACAATAGAGTTATTCATAAACAATCATCAAATTCAATTACACCGCGCTTGAACTACATCCGGAAGACGGCCATGATAATCGTACATCATGTTCAAATAAAATTATGACGCGCAAATAACGATTTGCTGTCGAATGTAGCTTCCTTTTTTACAGTAGCAAATTGTCCATTTCGGGTAGCGTCCACCGAGTAACGCGTTGCTAAGGCGTTACTAAGCAGAAATAGAATCCGTGGTATTCCGAATTCGCCGGATATGACGTAGGGCAAGAATAACGAATGTGTTCTTTTTTAAGAGGAACCTTACAATTTCAATAACGGTGAAGGGGCGTGCTTCCGGAGATGTGCGAAATGTACCGTGTAGGTGCATATCAAGCTACGTGATACAGCCGAGGGATTTGATCACCCGAGGTATGCCGAATGTACCTGCCCCTATCACTACTAGCCGGTTCGTTTGGGCTCTGCTAAGAAGAGAATGCTATTCACAGAAGCGATCAGAATAGAAAGCCAATCGAACGAATTTAGAATCATCCAACATGGCGGTTTTTTAAAACAAACTGCTGTTGTTTGTAGAAGAATGAGGATGACGAGGATGACGCTAGCTTGTTCTGTCTAAACAGGCCTGGAACAATCCCCAAAATAGCAGCTTTGTATTCACCAGTGTAAGTCGAATCAGTGATAAAAATATATATACTTTTTATACCAATTCGAAAGATATTAGAACGTTTCGAACCCAAGACATTTCGCCCCTAAATATTCAACGAGACATTTTATCTTCAAACTCTTACACATTGAAATATACATTATTATACCGTATATTTACCACCGCAAATTGGATACTGCGCAAGAGCAATCTTTTCAGCAAGTAAAAACACGAATATTTGCACATGACAACAAAAGAAAACAAATGTCAACTGAAAAGAAACCATTCTTCAGCTCACGTTTCGTTGGCTGCTTCCGCCATTTTGTTTCGAAATCTCTGCCGGCTCTTCCAAATATCGAGTGGAAGAGACGGCAGAGCCTCTAAAAGCGGAAGACGCCCAATCGAACGCACCGGAATAGCTCCTCCAATTCTGGCAGCTCTACCGTTGGCCCAAACGAACCGGCTATACGTTATAGGGTCGGGCAAAGCGCAATAATGGCGGCCTCCATGGGGACCTCAAGCTTAGCACTAAATGCTTTCCTGTTTTTCTCAATTTCATGTGATCCAGTTTGATCAGTGAATATAACGAGATCAATTTTGTACAGAATAAACATTACTGAACCTAAAACGTGCTTTTGGGATATGGTTTAAATATAAATTTGACCATGAATCATTTTAAAAGTAGCCCTGTTTTCGGACGTTATATCGGTCCATTTAAATTTCGGATACTTGAAGTATTTCTGATACGTAGTTTTTCTCGCTAAATAAGAATGACAATTAAAAAAACTAACTGCCATTACTTTTTTGCAACCGATCTGTTTTCAATTCAGTCTCTAGTGGGGTTTGATCAATTGAAATAACAGTAATCCGTTACTTCTGCATATTACAAACGGGGGCCGCCATTATTGCGCTTTGCCTGACGTACTTTTGAAGTACGGCGGGGAACCAGACTAATGTCAATATTCCAATCTCCGAGCAGAGTTGTCGTTCGTTACTCTCACCATACATCTCTGCAACGGGCTAAATGACAAGAATCTTGTCAAACCGAGGAAAACATTTTTTGTTACTGTTTAACTGTTTCATGTGTAACATAATAAAGTAGACAAAGGAAATATGATTCCGGATACATTATAGGTGCATTCAAACTGATGAATTTACCTGTATACAATGGAACTATTTTTTCAAGCTTCTTTACTGATCAGAATCTTACGCCAATTGTAAAAAAAATGGCTGCGCCCATGAATGATTACAATTTAAACAAAATTAAAAAACAAGTTATCGTCCTTTAAAAGACATTTAAGCTTTTCAGAAAATCCCTCTTTTTCACATTTCCTACCACTAAGTTTGATGGGACGTATGCTGTTTGAACACAAAACAATCGATTGGTCTTTCTTTTACCGGCGTTTGTGTCGCCATTTTGAGTTATGGTCATTTGACGAAAATATCACGTGATGAAGGACTACTTTCTGAGCCAACTACAGAGGTGAATGGGAATGATTCGTAGTGCAAGAGAGTGTCAATATTCTTCGAAGATCTGACCTGTCTGTTATGACGCATCACTATCCTGTACAGAATAATTAATACGCGAAATAGCAAGCGGAAAATGACTATAGATAATACGTCCGTGGAAAAATCAAGTCAGTTTTCGCTACGAATTTCTTTCAAACGTGGAAAATAATTTTATAAAATACCATTATTTACGGCAAATTCAGTAGACAGTTTCTAAATATAGACATGGGGAAAACCGGGATTTGTGCAAACAGACTGAAAACAAAGACAAGGTCCCCACCTATATATGCTAGATAATCGTCACTGGATGATTCGTACGATGTAGGTTTTACTGAGTAAACATATATTCTCACGAACATGAAAGTTCGCAACAACTGCATAGGTCAAATACAAACCGCCCCGGCTGGGATTCGAACCCGTGCGGCAAATATCCTCGTTTATTGAGGCTTAAAAGACCAATACACTGACCCCTGAACTAAAGAGAATCGACAATTCTCCCAAACGCAGTTGCCAGGTATAAGACATGAACAACCACGGTGAAGTGATACGCATTCGTAGTATCGATCTGTCAATGAAAGTTCCCAAGCAATTGATAAACCAACCTAACTGAATGTATAGACTGTTTGTCGACGGAAGTATTCTTAGAAAGATACCTATAGAAAATTGTGACTCATGTTTTCTTTTTAAGGGGAGCTTTACATTTATGATAACGATAAAACGGCGTATTTCCGGAGGAGAAATATACCGTCTAGGTGCGTACTAAGCTACGTGATACAGCCGACGGACTTGACACCGGATCACCCGAGATTTGCCGAATGTTTTGGTTTGTGACCGCTTTCGCTGATACTTTTATGTCCTCGTAACGGTTATACATGGATCCTTGGAAAACGATATTTGACTAACCAGGTCTTTGCATTTATTTGGCCCTATTAGAGAGCGAAAAGCGTGCACAGTTCTCTAATCTGGGTTCCGAAGTGTTAGTCTCCGGCGCTTTTAAGCTGTTTCCCTTTTATGTATATTTGTCGCATGAATAGTCACTATGCATAATGACAACCACTTTGCCGCGTTGTCGTATAAAATTTGGTCGTAAAACATCCCAAATGATTATTGAACTGTGTCAAATACAAGGTTTCCATAAATCACACAAACATAAATTTCGATTAGAAGTGTCAAACGTTAGAAAAAGACCTAGATTTCTTACTGATAGAAATGGATGCAGTTTTCTTATCGCATTTCTTTTTAAAAAAAAGGTCAATTATTTGTTGGGTTCGTCACCAAACCATAGTCCATACTTTGTCAGGTTGTTGTTCGATGTCAGCTGAAAGTTTTTGTAGACATGGTTCTTTCGGTCATCCGAAGCGATTGAGTAGAATATCATTCTTATTGTGCATCATTGGTTTGACCCGGGTCCCCATAATTTCATGCTCGAAAACTGGGGATAAAACTCGTAATATGCTTGAAATATGACCCTTATCGTGACTGAAAAATTATCAAAAACAATAGATCAATAAAAGATGCGACATAAGGAATCAATAATAAATAAAAAAAAAAAAAAAAAAAAAATGATTGTCACTCCCCCCTTTTTAGCACTTGTAGAAAAAAAATGGCAATGGTCCTTCTTTGTTACCGGTCATGCTATCTCGCAAACGAAAACGCATTACTTTCCCTGGTTGCGTTAATAGAGACAACTTTTATGCTCAAATTTGTGTGTTTAAACACGTTTTTATTTCAAACTGTTTGGAACATTAATTTCAGAAGGCATCATGCTCGACAAAGAATCTAATTAATGGTCCTTTATATTGCTGATGTCACCAAGTACATTTTGTCCAAGTTGTGGGAAATACAGACTAAAATTGTTGACTATACATACCGATCACATAACTTTTTATTTTCGCTTTGTCAATATTTTGAATTTGACCCAACAATCATTTATAGCATGGTCAGCGCTAGAAATTTGACATATGGCCTTTGTCTTTAAAGCTTAGATAGCTTCTTATCATACAAATAAATAGATGGTTTATGACAAATTTGCTAGCAAAGATAGATAAATGAGAAGATTTGTGACCTTTTTACAAAATAAATTATTTTGGGATATCAATTCGATCTCTGATATTTAATGAGATATAATTGATGTTAGGGAATTGATGACTAAACACCAGTACATAAAAAGTTGCCGCCAGGAAAGCTTTGGAATGGATTTTTCAAAAAATTGGTGTCTGGAATAGCAGTGCCATTGATTTCATTCCATGGGTAAGATTATATACATGTATAACCAACTACTTTAGTTATGTTAGATGGGTAGTACGATGGTAGTGCGAAGGATGGGGGTCCAGTAAAGCGCCAAAATAGCATGTCTGACCCATTTGCATCAGTAACGTAAGTACTTTGATAACGGTAAGTAGAGAGCAATACGGGTCATGAAACGACCTTGGGTCCAGTGAATCGCCCTTATCTCTTTTCATTGTCTAAGTAAAGTAAAACTGAAAGCGGGCTCCCGCGGGGAGGGGGGAGAGGGGGGAGGGAGGCACTGACTAATAAGCTCGAAACAGCATATGATACATTCATCTTTCATATTTGCTTTGGTTAGATATATTAGCAAGAAATAGAGTTATCTAGAAGCAGAAAAGGGAGCGTCCAGTAAAACGTCCTGGGGGATCCAATAAACCAACTTTATCTTTCTCATTTTCTTCCACTAGGTAGCATTTTTCAAATACATACCTATCTGCATTCGGCAAACCTCGGTTGATCCGGTGATGATGTCCCTCGGCTGTATCAAGTAGTTTGGTATGCACCCACACGGTACATTTCTTCGCCGGAAGTACACCGTTTTACCGTTATTAAAATTGTAAGTCGCCTCTAAAAAAAGGGAAACGTGCTTCACAATTTTCCATCGATATCTTTCTAAGAATATTTCCCTCGGCAAACAGTTTGTACATTAAATTTCTAGCGTGGTTTGTCAATTCCGTCGGGACTTTCATCGAAAGATCCATAGTTGTAAATAACTTCACCGTGGTTATTTATGTCGTTGCTAAGCGATTTACTTGGCCGCCGTCATGTTTAAGATCATGTGATTGGTAGTTTAAAACGGAAACCTCTTTTATATTGGCGACGGTAGATGTAGGTACAGAATCGGCCAAGTTGTAACGAGTGATCTATCTCATATGGGCATTCTTGCTACAGAACCGGACCACTTTTCAAGGTTGCAATCATTGCAGTTAATTTTAAAACAAACTATACGTTTACTCACTAAAACCTACCTTGTATGACTCATTCAACATTTACATCCACATTTGCATTGGTTAAGACAAACGAAAAAGTAGTATAGTTTGCATAAATACAGTGAGACAGGGGCCCAGTAAAACGCCATGGGGATCCAGTAAACCGCCCTTATATATTTAAGCCATGCTCTGTGAAAAGGGGTTTAATGCATCTACAAAAAACATCAATCCGGGTCAGCCTGCGCGGACTGCACAGGCCGATCTGGGCCGAAACTTTTTGCTATTGGTCAATTTTCTGCATGTCAAAGGACCAATCTACTTCGAGATTCAGTCGGTTCTTGAAGAAATGGATTTTGTGGATCCTTAATTACATGATGTATTGTTGGATACAATGCACTACGAAGATAGATTAAGCCCCTTGTTGCCAGAGCAAGACTCAGGATGTGGTCTGTTAGGTCCAAAATAGTATATGTGACACATTTGCATTGGTTAAGATATATGAACAAGTATATAGTTAGAATTAATACATAATAAAACGAAGGATTCAGTAAAACGACCTGGGGGATCCAGTAAACCGCCAAATGACATTTTATTGTTTCAGTTGAATTGTTTATTTGGTGACTAAGGAATGCTCAAAGTCTAAAAAAAAAAGTATTTGACACCATTCCATCGGTTAAGATGCATAAACAGGCCTGCAAATCTGCAAGCAACACAAGGGGGCCCAGTAAACCACCCCTATCTTTTCCCATTACAACATATAAGTCGAATTAATTTCTTGTGGGACTTAGAATGGCTCGCTATGTGGTCTCTATAATCATGCCTAATCCCTAAGTAGATCAACATTTCAGTATCTACAGAGGTTAAATAAAACAAGCTATGTACATTTTACTTTTTATTCATCCATTCGGGTGATTTACATTGTTTAAATTTCATTTCAAGCTCATGAAGGAAAATCTCTCAAGATAACACGATTACTAGATTATTTTTTTAAACACCTTTTCATATTTATTTTTCATAATTCTACGAAAATCCCCAAATTGTCTGTTTTAGTCTTGCATCTGGTGGATATCGGGCAGTGGTTTCGAAGTCAAAGTCGGATGACGGAAAGTACCTCTTTTAAATTTGCATAATCATATTTTGACCACGTCATCAGCTGCATGACATAGAGCAGGCAGTTTACTGGATCCCATCTTTCATTTATCTTCATGTTGGCGCTTCCGTGTTATGACGTCATTTACACAGATTTTTCAAGTCTAAGGGAGGCAACTCAGTTAGAAGAATGTACATTAAAAGCAGAGCTATCTCCCTTGTAAACTTAAACAGAACGAGGCATTAACGATTTTTATTTCATTTCTTTCTCTCTATTTAAAATAATACACTTAACCCTTTACCAAACAATCTTGAGTTTTATCGATCCCTAAGTGAAATGCCTTTAAAACATCACGGGAAAAGTGAAAAATACAGGTTTCCTGCATTTTCTCCTCTTCCACCCCTCCAAGGTCAAATTTCCTTTTAAGAGCATAAGTTACTGTCGTCTGCTGAAGTTTTCAATATGGCCAAGTCTAATTTTTTTGTCATCTGCTCAAGAGTTAAGTGTTCACATTTTCTTACTATGATGAGTAAGGTGTTGCGTGTTAGTTCCAGTGCATAAATTTAGTTATTTTCTATTTGAATATATATGGGCTTTAGGCTGCTAGGTTAAAAAAAATCTATCTGATCTAAGACCTACACAACCCAATATTTTTCATTTCAGTAGAACTAGTATCAATTTGCCTAAAGCCTATAGATGTCATGGTATAATGTGCATTTATAGCTTTCTACCATTTAAACATAGAGCATTTTGTTCTCTCAGTTACCATACAAGACTTGCAATACAGGAATTGCAAGTCAGGAATTGCATGCTCACTTCATAATTCTTGCAATAAAATTCAAGGCTGTTTCTTGGAATATGCTGTGCAAACAAAAGTTGTTGTAGATCTATAATCCAAAACTGACAGGGAAATTATTATCTTCTTCAGCTTTGTGTCACAGATGTTCTAGTATGATAGAACTTTAAAACACAGTGTGACCAGGTAATTTGACATTTTCAACAATGATTTGTTTTACTCTTTACCACACAATCATAGGTTTTAACGATCCTGAAATAAAAGCCTTTGAAAAACATTGTGGGAAAAGGAGAAAATGCTGGTAACCAGTATTTTCTCCTTTTCCCACAATGTTTTTTAACCTTCCGAAAACAAATTTCAATTTTAGAATCAGATTTATTTTGTCGTCTGCAAATGCTTTCAATTTGGACTAGTCTAAAATTTTGTCGTTTGGTAGGGTTAACTGAGCCATAGTTATGGTTTGAAAACATATCTTTAAATCCTCCAAAGTGTCTATAGGTAGCAAAGCTACATAGTCACGAAACCTCAGACCCCAAAAATTATTTGAAGCGAAACTTCCTTTAACCTCATAGTTAATGGGATCGCCTAAAATACGCAATCACCCGATACGATACGGAACCAAATTATGCTATTTCAACAAGCCTGTGTTCCGATACAATGCTATTTGGAATCAAGAAAAAAAAAATACACAGTACTTTTAAGTATATCAAAATATATTTGAATAGAATTTAATGAGTACTGATTATTAATACCAATTATCACTCAAGGGACGGAATTCAACTTTTGATAGATCTTTATTCAGTATCTCTTTTTCTTATTTCTTTGAGCGACGCAAATAATTTGTGAAATAAATATCTAGTTTTAGTAATTCCAATGACGGGCTAGATCTTGAAATCATAGGGTTTACAGTTCGAATCCCGGCTTTGCCTAAACTAATTTTGAGGGTTGTCAAAAGTAATGGCGATAGACTGCACTCTTCTCTTGTAGTGATGCATGTTAAATATGGCGTACGGTCTCAGATACAAAATGTACCCAGAAAACTTGAAAAGGTACAATACCAACTGCGTTGAGAGAAGTAATAAAAAAAAAAAAAACCAAGGGAAGTTACTAGTTTCAAATTTGTCATAAAAATGAGTTACTTCCCTTCGACTACAAAAACTCTAAATAAGTCGTTATCCACCCTTCTAATGTAAGGCATGACCCTTTGCATTTTTTGTGGACAACGTAGATCAAGATCAGACTGTATACAACCTGCTGTCTGATCATGGATCTACATTGTCTCATGCTTTACATTTTTTTGTATATGTATGACTGTGTAAAAGAGCTTTGAACTCGCAACACTTTGGTTTGTACTGCTGGCTGGAAATTGCTGTTTTATTAACCCTTTACCACACAATCCAGAGTTTTAATGACCCTAATGGTGAAGGCTTTGGAAAACATTGTGGAACAAGGAGAAAATGCTGGATACTAGCATTTACTCCTTTTTCCCACACACCAAGCCCTGGTAGCTCAGTGGTTAGTGTAAAGGACTTATGAGAACAGGGGATCGCTAGTTTGATTCCTGGCTAGGCCAATTTCTTTCCAAGGATTGATGATAGTCATTGTGACAGGATTCATTCCTCTCTCAATGTTGACCATTGTTTCAACGATGGTTAAGGGGGAAAGCAGTGTCTTGGAAAGAATATTGTGCTGAGCTCTGGTAAAGCATGGATAGGTGTATTGGCTGCTGTGATATAACTGAAATAATGTTGAAATGGTGTTAGACACAATACAATGAATCAGTCCTTTTTTTCCACGTTTTTTTCTGTCCTTTCACTCACCACTTCCATCATCTAAGGCACTTTGAATTTGCTGCCTGCAAATGGTTTGAAATTAGACCAGTCTTTTATACGAAATGGCAAAATTAAGACTGTCTAAACTGAAAGCATTTACAAACAGCAAAATGTCATGCAAAACTGACATTTGCCTTTGAGTGGCTTGAAAACATTGTTTGAAAAGGAGAAAATTCTGGTTACAAACATTTTCTCCTTTTCCAACAATGTTTTCAAAAGCCCTTTTCATTTCGGTCATTAAAACTCAAGGTTTATGTGGTAAAGGGTTAAGCAGTTAAATGATTTGGAAAAACAAGCACAGCCTGCAGAGGGCATGCTTTAAACTCTTCACCACACAGTAAAATTTTAGACTTGGCCAAAATTGACTGCTCTCAGACAAGACATTAACCTTTTACCACATAATCCGGAGTTTTAACAACCTTGTGAGATTAGACATTTGAAAACATTGTGGGAAAAGGAGAAAATGCTGGTAACTGGCATTTTCTCTTTTTCCCACTATGTTTTCTCCCCTATTAGAGACAATTCCATCATTTGTGTCACATTTAATTTGTTGTTTGCAAATGCTTTCAATTTTGACCAGTCTAAAATTTTGTCATTTGGTAAAGAGTTAAATATGACTCAAACCAAAAAATCATCCATGGATGGGTGAAATTTTTTGTTTGGTAGAGAGTTAAATGCAAAAGGCACTGTTATACCTTATCTCAGACAGTAGTATAAAGCTACTATAGAAACTGACCACCAGCCTTTTTGCTTGAACCAAAGCATGCCATTGGAAACATTATGTGGATGTGAAGCCAGTGTGGATCCCATGTCCTCTACTGTCTGATCTAGGGTTTATGAGATCTGCTTCTTTACCTCTTTACCAGGCAAGAATATTTCATCCTTGTCCAAACTGAAAGCATTTGCAGATGACAAATTAACTGTTCCTCAACACATAAAATTTGTCTTTTATTGCGTAGAAAATGTGGGAAAAGAAGAAAATGCTGATTACCAGCATTTTTTCCTTTTCCCACAATGCTGTTAAAGGCCATATTTTTCTGGGTGCTTAAAAGTCAGCATTGTGCTGTAAAAGTTTTAAACTAATTTTAGCCTGTTTTTCAAGCTGGACAAAGCTTTTTTGGCTACTTTATTCTGGTTTGGTTTCTAAGAATTTGAGATTATACAGCACCAAGCATGTTGCAGATTAGTAATAAACACCAAGGGAGGTAACTAGTTTCAAATATGTTTCATGATGAACATGAGTTACTTCCCTTAAACCACAAATAAAAACATGCTATAAAAATCTACAAAAGTCCGTTGTACACCCCTTAGGCTTAGGCATGACTCCATGCAGTTTTTGTGGACAATGTAGATCAAGATCAGACTGTACAGAACATGCAGTCTGTTCATGGATCTACACTGTCCAATACAGTATTCGTTTTGTATGTGTATGTGTAAAGAGCTTTGAAACATTTTGGCCAGTACTGGCTGGTCATTATCATTTTCCTTCTAAAACCTTTACCACACAATCCAGTTTTAATGACCATAATGGAGAAGGCTTTTGAAAACATAGTGGAAAAAAGAGAAATACTGGTAACCAGCATTTTCTCCTTTTTTTCACAATATTTTCTGTCCGTTCACTCACAACTCAAATCATTTGAGCCACATGTGATGTCTGCAAATGGTTTGAAATTTAACCTGTCTAAAATTTTGTCCTTTTGTAAAGGGTTAACTCTTTATCAAACAACAAAATTGTAGACATGTCTAGATTGAAAGCATTTGCTGGAAACAAATGTCACAGAAAAGTGGAATTTGCCTTTGACTGGCTGGAAAACATTGTGGGTAAAGGAGAAAAATGCTGGTTACCAGCATTTTTCACCTTTTCCCATAATGTTTTCAAAAGGCCTTTTCCTTGGGGTTGTTTAAACTCCCCAGATTGTGAGGTAAACTCTTTACCAAACCACAAAATTTTCAATCTGGAGCAATCTCGTGCAACAAGAGAAAAAGCAGCTCAAATGATGGGTCATGTCTTAAATGTGTTAAAAAAAAATGTGGGAAAATCAGGAAATTCTGTTTTCAAACATTTTCTCCTTTCCAAAAAGGTTTTCAAAGGGCTTATTCCTTGGGCTCATTCAAACATGGGATTGTGTGGTAAAAGGGTTGATGGATTGAATGATTGATTGCTTGTATGGTGTTAAATGCTGTCTCCAATATTCTTTCAGTTATATCATGGTGACCAGTTCACCTATCCATGCTTTCCTGGAGTTTTTTTTATAACAGTACATTGCACATTATTCTTCTCAAGCCATTGGCTGCTTTCCCATGGTAAAAGGGCAAGAGGAAACAAGCCTAACTGCACCAGCCATGTTTCTAGATGGATCAGATACCGGTATGAAATAAAAAAACAGGTCCAACAGAAGATATTTATGCCATATTACTGAGAACTTCAACACATGGTTTTGGACAAAAAATAGAGGTATGCTCTGGCAAAAGGGGGTTTAATGCATCTCCATTACGCATGATACCAAGCAAGCTATCATATAATGATGGATCCATAAAATCCATTTTGACTGACAACCTACTGTATCATAAGGTATAATGGTCCTTGGGCATGCAGAAAATTGACTGATAGCGAAGTTTCATCCCTAGTCAGCCTGTGCAGACTGCACAGGCTGACCTGGGCCAAGACTATTTGCAGATGCATTGAGCCCCCTTTTAACAGAGCATATATATATATATATATATATATATATATATATATATATATATATATATATATATATATATATATATATATATATATATATTTTTTTTTTTTTTTTTTTTTTTTTTTTTTTTTTACCATAGCAAATAGCATTTTAAATGGAATTAAATTCTTGGGAGGAATTCCCGAAAGTACCATGGTAGGACCATTTCTGTGGAGTTTGGTTAAAATTAGTTCTGCAGTTTCAGATTTTTTTTTTTTTAATGAAAGTAAAGTGACACATTAACACACAACAGACCAACAGACACAGAGCCACAGCATAACAGTAGGCTTGAGGACATGCATCAGATGATGTCTCGATCAAACGCCATTTTACACGACTTTCAATAGAATATTCAGTCAACAGCTTACTTTTTCATCCCTTTCCAGAGTTTACCATCTCTGCCAAAGGACATTACTCCATGACATGCCCTGCCGGAGAGGATCCAATCCCAATTTTCGTATGACGAGCCCTATATCTACCCTCATCCAAAGGACAACATTTTAGGGTGGTCCAAATTGAAAGCATTTGCAGACAACAAATTAAATGAGGTCAAAGTGATGAGATTTATTTTTGTTAGGGTAGAAAACATTGTAGGAAAAGGAGAAAATGCTGGTTACCAGCATTTTCTCCTTTTCCCACAATGTTTTCAAAAGGCCTCTGTCTCAGGGTCATTAAAACTCAGGATTGTTTGGTAAAGGGTTAAAGCTCCTTTTAAAAATTAAGTTGCCTTTGTGGCCAATGTAGATCAAGATCAGACTACACATAACATGCTATCTAACTCGTTTGTTAGACAAAATGGGTTTTATGGATCAGTGAGTATTGCAATGACTTGCTTGTTACAATGCATCAGGGAGAGGCACTAGGCCCCTTTTGCCAGAGCATAGCTCACCAGCGTTTTCTCCTTTTCCCACAATGTTTTCAAAAGGCCTCTCTCTCAGGGTCATTAAAACTCAGGATTGTGTGTTAAAGGATTAAGATTGGACTACACATAACATGCTAAGTCAGGACTCGGTTGGTAGACAAAATGGGTTTTATGGATCAGTGAGTACTGTGATGACTTGCTTGTTATAATGCATCAGGGAGAGGCATTAAACCCCTTTTGCCAGAGCATAGCTCACATATATAAATGAATGGTAGTAAACACTTTATGAAGCGACTAGATTTTAGACACGCTCGAATCGAAAGCATTTGCAGACAACAAATCAAATGCAGCTCAAATGATTAAATCTGTCTCTGAAAGGGCAGAAACATTGCAAGAAAAGAGATAAAAAAGCTGGTTGCTAGCATTTCTCCTTTTCTAACAATTTTTTCTAAAGCTTTATTCCTCAGGGGCATTAAAACTCAGGATTGTGTGTTTAAGGCTTAAAAGGGGCAATTTGGAGAAGTGACAAGTCATAGTATAAATAAATAACAAACAAAAATTCTTTATTTCAACAGAAATATCATCATAGAATTTAATAATAACATAAGCTACAAATAGGAAAATATCTGGGACAAAAAGAACAATATGTATGTAATGCATAAAACTTGAACACTATAGAAAATGTTTTGGGAAAAAGAGAAATGCTGGTTAAGACCTTTTTCTCCTTTTCCTAAAATGTGCTCAAAAGTTTTTCTGTCAGGGTCATTAAAACTTAGGGACTGTCTGGTAAAAGGTAAATATAGACTTCATCTAGACAGGCATCTAATACGTAATATCATATTTACAGTAATAGACAAAACAATGATAATTCAGTAATACATTCAAAATACAGAGAGAGAATAAATGCATCACTTCAGACAAAAAAACATGTAACAAAAAATGTCATCAGTTTCTGGCATAATTTAACTCCTACCGAACAATTCCGTGTTTTAACAACCCTGAGGAAGACGCCCTTTGAAAACATTTCGGGAAAAGAGAAAATGACGGTAATCAGCATTTTCTCCTTTTCCCACATGGTTTCTTTTTTGTTAGAAAACAACAGCTCTTTTGTAGTAACTTTAAATCTGTTGCCTACTAATGTTTTGAATTTGGGAGAGTCTAAAATCAGTCATGTGGGACAGGTTTAACTTGCTTTTTCTTATGGTCCTCAGGTATGGCCCCACTGCTTCATGATAAGTGGGCCAAGTTGAAAAAAAAAAAAAGAAAGGTTTTACTTTGGAAATAAACGGTACACTTTAGAAAAATTAGAACAATACAAAGACTGCTACATGTATAACATTCAGCACAACTAGCTGACACATCAAAATACATTAAAGGTTGAAAACTGGATACAATCTTGTCAGAAATCCAAGAGCACCACATGCAGGTGCAAATGCTTGGCTGCAGGTGCTTGATTTTAAGTGAAATTTCTATGTCAAAAAAGAGGCATAACTGTGTAAAAAATACTTTGATAGTAACATGCCCTTGTTGTATGGGTTCCCCTTTTGATAGTCAAAACTTGTCAAAGTTTGAAGTAAATATCTTCAGTAAGAAAAGAGATAGTCTAAAAAGTCAAAAGTTTTTGCACATAGTGTAATGGCAGACGATGACAGAGATACAATAATAACTCAACATTTTCCTTCAAGCAGCCTAGTTTAAAATCTAAGTGTACAATACCAACAATGTTGCAGTAAACAAGGTGGAATCCTAATTTGTGTTCAATGTCTGTGAGCTGAACATTTGTTCCAAGTTTAAGGCAAATCTCTCCATGGGTTTAGGAGAAACAGACTCAGGTTAGCATCCAAAATTATTTCAAGAGCTGACTGAAGTATTGTCAAGGTGATATCACATACAAGCAATGCACATGGTTCAAGCCAACAAATCTTTTAAAGCACCAAGTCCTAAGTACCCCATCTTTTTGATACTGAATCAAATGTATATACCAGAGAACACCTTGCCATTGGAAACATCTTTGAGAACTTTGTAAAGCAAAGGGATTATTTAAATTTCAAATGTTTGGAATCAAAAACAAGAGGGCCATGATGGCCCTGGATCGCACACCTGAGTCAATAGGCCAAACATTCTGACCAAATTTCACAAGTATCTGACTGAAACTGTGGCCTCTATAGCGTACACAAGGTTTTTCGAAGATTTGACCTAGTGACCTAGTTTTTGACCCCACATGACCCAATTTCGAACTCATGTGAGATTTTATCAAGCCAAACATTCTGACCAAGTTTCATAAGTATTTGACTGAAAATGCGGCCTCTAGAGCATACACAAGGTTTTTCAAAGATCTGACCTAGTGACCTAGTTTTTGACCCCACATGACCCGATTTTGAACTCGTCCAAGATTTTATCAAGACAAAGATTCTGACCAAATTTGACAAGTATCTGACTGAAAATGTGGCCTCTAGAGCACACACAAGGTTTTTCGAAGATTTGACCTAGTGACCTAGTTTTTGACCCCACAAGACCCAATTTCAAACTCGTCCCAGATTTTATCAAGACATACATTCTGACCAAGTTTCATGAGGACCAGACTGAAAATGTGGCCTCTAGAGTGTACACAAGGTTTTTCAAAGATATGACCTAGTGACCTAGTTTTTGACCCCACATGACCGAATTTCAAACTCGTCCAAGATTTTATGAAGACCAACTTTCTGATCAAATTTCACAAGTATCTGACTGAAAATGCGGCCTCTAGAGCATACACAAGGTTTTTCGAAGATTTGACCTATTGACCTAGTTTTCGACCCCACAAGACCCAATGTCGAACTCGTGTGAGATTTTAAAAAGCCAAACATTCTGACCAAGTTTCATAAGTATTTGACTGAAAATGTGGCCTCTAGAGCATACACAAGGTTTTTCGAAGATCTGACCTAGTGACCTAGTTTTTGAGACCACATGACCCAATTTCGAACTGTCCGAGATTTTATCAAACAAACATTCTGACCAAATTTGACAAGTATTTGACTGAAAATGTGGCCTCTAGAGCACACACAAGGTTTTTCGAAGATTTGACCAAGTGACCTACTTCTTGACCCCACAAGACCGAATTTCAAACTCGTCCCAGATTTAATCAAGACAAACATTCTGACCAAGTTTCATGAGGACCGGACTGAAAATGTGGCCTCTAGAGCGTACACAAGGTTTTTCAAAGATATGACCTAGTGACCGAGTTTTTGACCCCACATGACCGAATTTCAAACTCGTCCGAGATTTTATGAAGACCAACTTTCTGATCACATTTCACAAGTATCTGACTGAAAATGTGGCCTCTAGAGCGTACACAAGGTTTTTCGAAGATTTGACCTAGTGACCTAGTTTTTGACCCCACATGACCCAATTTCAAACTCGTTCGAGATTTGATCAAGAAAAACACTCTGACCAAGTTTCATGAGGATTGGACTGAAGATGTGGCCTCTAGAGCATACACAAGGTTTTTCGAAGATTTGACTTAGTGACCTAGTTTTTGACCCCACATGACCCAGTTTCATACTCGTTTGAGATTTTATCAAGACAAACATTCTGACCAAGTTTCATGAGTACCAGACTGAAAATGTGGCCTCTAGAGCGTACACAAGGTAAAAAGTTGACAGACGACACATGACGCACGACGGACACAGCACGATCACAATAGCTCACCAAGAGCACTTTGTGCTCAGGTGAGCCAAAAAAAGTCCCTCTTGTCAAAAACTGTGAACTAAGCAGTTTGTATTGTCAAAAATTTGGAGCAAAGCAGTCTGTCTTGTAAAAAACTGTGAATAAAGTGGCCGATCTCATCAAAAACTGTGAACAAAAGCAGTCTCTTGTCAAAAATTGAGCAAAGCAGTCTGTCTCGTCAAAAACTGTGAACAAAGCAGTCTGTCTAGCCAAAAACTGTGAACAAAGCTGTCTGTCTTGTCAAAAACTGTAAACAATGCAGTCTGTCTTGTCAAAAACTCAACAAAGCAGTCTGTCATGTCAGAAACTGTCAACAAAGCAGTTTGTCTTGTCAAAAACTGTGATGCTCCTGGTCTAGCTGCAGACAGATTCCATCCATGCCTGTCCCTTATGCCTTACAGAACTTACACTTACACCTTACACTACTACATACTACAAAGGCATTTCAAAAACCTGCATGCAGCTTCTGGTATGTCTGCTGTCAGTGTCCCTCCCTACCTTTCCCCAGCACCTATTGTTTCCTAGTAAGCACGAGTACTTCAAATAGGATGCCAGAGTTATATGAGTAAAGGAAGCTTATTGGGGATAAGCAACAGTCAACCCTTTACCACACAATCCTAAGTTTAAATGACCCTAAGGAAGAGCCTTTAGAACACATTGTAGGCAAAGGAGAAAATGCTGGTAACCAGCATTTTCTCCTTTTCCTACAGTGTTTACTACCATAACAAAGATAAATCCATCATTTTAGCCACACGTAAATTGTCGTTTCCAAATACTTTTAATTTGGACATGTCTACATTTTGTTGTGTGGTAAAGAGTTAATGGATCAATATGAAAAACTTAAATGGAGTAAAAATGGAGTAACTCTATCATGTGATCTGACTTTTATGAATCCCTTGGATTTACAAGCCCTCAAACATGGAAAAGCATGAGTGGAATTAAAACACTCATGCTTAGATACATCAATAACTATCATACCAATCAATTTTGTAGATATGGTGCCCTGTTTAAAAGACTCAACCGACTCTTATCAGTTTCCTTTACCATACTCTTCCTCTCAGCTAATGAAGTATCTCAAATGCTCACACATGTCACACATCTCAAACCTTAGAAAACACTATGAAAAAGTAGAAAATGAAGGTTACCAACATTTTATCCTTTTCCAACTATGTTTTCTACCCTTCCACCCCCCAAAAAATTCAGTTTTTGAACCATATTTTATGTGTTGTCTCCAAATGCTTTCAATTTGGACCAGTCTAAAATTTTGTTTGGTAAACAGTTAAAGAACTAAATCTTTCTATCTATATGTCATCTAAAACAAAAGCAACAACCTTTGTTTTGTAAAGAGAGATGTTAGTATCGTGAAACCCATTTAACCTGTCACTACTTCATTTCCATGACCAAGCGACCAAGCTTGGTTTTCTGATATTTGCCCCATTCTAATTGCTCTGCCCATGGTGTAGAGGTAAAATACCTGGACACATGATCCCAAAGTCAACATCGTATAAAATCATAAATTCATTGTACATCTATATAACAATTCATGTAAAAAGACAGAATATTCATTAAGTGAAATGTTAAGGTGGTTTCACTATATTGTCAACTACATGGGCTACATGAAAACAAATAACAAATGACTTTGATATATAGCTCCGCCCAGTATGTTTGTAATATCACATAATATCAATGATTAACTGGAGATTCCTGTACCTTTCAACATTATTTTTAACCACATGAGAAACATTCATTACATTTATTATTCTATGGCAGACTCGCCCAGGAAAAACCAGAGATAAAAACTACAAGTAGAAAAGACTCTGGAAACCTGTGCCCATTTGTCAATGTCTAATGCCATGGAATGTTGGGCCTCATTCAATGAAATGGATTTGAAGCTACCAAAGTCAATTTCAAGTAATTGTATATGACAGGATGAAATCATGGGGATAGCTTTTTGAAATGCTGCGCTTGTTTTGAAAGGCTTTCTTGCTAGGAATTCGCATTAGTAGTAAAGAGCTGCAGTATTATACCACATACCGTCAGGTACCTCCACTTAATTTCATACTCTTTTTCTAGTCAATTACAAGATATATACTATGATAAATAGCCAGGATCCTTCATCTTGAGTACATATAGCTCAATAAACAAGGGAAAAAATGCAGAGAAAAAAACGTGATGAAACTTTTTACAGAAAAAATTCTCACAACAAGATTGCAAACAGAAAAGAAACTCTGGCAATCTGCACCTATTTATCAACATGATGATATACAGGCTTCCTCCTTTTGTCCATGTTTTTTTCTTTTTCACGCTGGGAAAAAAAAGAAAAAAGTCATGAAAATATGTATGAACCATACAAAAACAGAAAAAAGACAATTGTTTCAGAAACTAGTTTACATCCTACATCATTCTAGTATGAAAACACTGCTGCAAATGAAGATGTTGCTCTTAGCACATGATTTCTCAAACGTTTCTTTTTAAATGCTAACACACGTGCATTTATTCGTGGCATGAGACCTCAAGTATGTGCATTATGCATATTTTAGAAGCATATTTTAGAAGCATGTTTTAAAAGAGGTCTGCTCTAAGTTTCTTTAACCCTCTGTGGAACAATCCTGAGTTTTTCCCACCTTACAGCAAAATGCATTTGAAAATATTAAAAAAAAGAGAAAAAGATGTCAACAAGCATCTCTACTCTTTTGAAGACAAATCCCATCTTTTGAGCCATGTTGAAATTTCTTATCTGCAAAAGCTGCAAAATTCGCTAATAACCTAAAATTCTATCATCTGATTAAGAATTAACACTACCAGATGACAAAATTTTAGAATGGTCCAAATTGAAAACATTGCATTTTCTTCTTTTCCCACAATGGTTCAAAAGTTTTTCGTATGGTGTTGGACACCTTTTCAACATTATGCACCTTTCCATGCTTTCCGGGGGTTTCTTTGACCAATACTTCATGCAATATTCTTCCCAAGCCATAACACAGGCAATAATCAGCGGTGAGAGAGGAATGAGGTTGCAAGGAATATTACCAATCCTCGGAAAGAAATTTGCTAAGCTTGGATTTTGAACCAGCAACCTCCTGGCTTCCAGTCTTGTATGATATCTACTAGTCTTGGTATTTGCAAATGTATGAAAATTAATAAAACATTGTGGGAAAAGAACAAACGCTTACTCTGGGGCTTGCTCCTTTTGCCATATATAGCAGTATATCATGTTGGGCCATCTTCTGTTACAGGAAAAGCAAGGTCTGTTTGTAGGAGGAAAAGGTACAAAAAAATATCAAATTTAAGATTCTAGTGGCATAGCACTTTCCCACACTATGACCCCGAGTTTTAACAACCCTTAAAAAGGAAGCTTTTACAAGCACTCTGGGAAAAGGAGAAAATGCTTGTGTGCAGGAGGAAAAAATCGAAAAGAAATATAAAATTTAAGATCCTAGTGGCATAACACATTCCCACACCATAATCCTAAGTTTTAACAACACCGAAGAAGGAATTTTTCACATTTTTGTTACCAGCATTTTCTCCTTTCCAAAAAATGTTTTATACCCTTCTAAGCCAAATCACATCATTTGAATAAAATTGAGTTTTTTGTCTGCAAATGCTGTCAATTTGGACAAGTCTCAAATGAGCCATGCTTGGGTAAAAGGGGGTTTAATGTGTCTGAAGCATGATACCAAGCATGTCATCACATAGTTATGGATCCAAACAAATCCATCTCAAATAAAAACCAGCTTAATCATGAGGAACACTGGTCATGTAAAGATTGACATTGGTCCCTTGACATGCCGAAAATTGACCTAAAGCAGTAAGTTTCGACCCAGGTGAGCCAGTGCAGACTGCCCAGGCTGACTGCAGTCGGATGCATGAAAGCCCCCTTTTCACAGAGCAAAGCTAGAAATAGAATGATCCATTAAGGCTGAAATATTGGACAAAAGGTCTTAACTTTTTGTTGAAACCAAATTTTTCACTTCTCTAAATTCAAAGCACGACAAATAACTCCACTCTTTAATAAACGGCAAAATTTTAGACTTGTCCAAATTAATGTATTTGCGGACAACAATAGAAATGTGAATCAAATAATAAACTTTGTCTTTGAAAGGGTACAAAACATTGTTGGAAAAGGAGAAAATGCTGTTACCAGTATTTTCTCTTTTCTCACAATGTTTTCAAAAGACTTCTTTCCTGAAGGTCATTAAAACTTGTGATTGTTTGGTAAAGGGATAAAACACTGAATGCCTTTGTGTAGCTTTTGATCAACACACTCTTATTTCAATTCTTTACCAAAGGACAAAATTTTAACATGGTGATCCAAGAACCATGCAAAAACTCTTCTCCTTTAGGGTTGTTAAAAGTTGAAATTGTGTGGTTAAGGATTAAATGGTAATATTTCACTACTAGAGAAATGAAAACATTGTAGTAGAAGGAATATTTTCTGCCTTTTCGAAAACCAATTCTGAAGCTTTTAGCCCCATTTGAATTGCTATCTGCAAATGCATTCCAACTGGATAAGTCTTAACTGTTAAAGCGCCAAAAATCCAGAATGGACACTTTTGGTATAGAAATAAAACCCTGAATAACTCCAATATCAAGGCTGCTCTTGTCCGGTCCAGCATGGCTCAGCAAAGCCGACAGAGTAGATAAAAGATCTACACATTTTGTGCAGTCTGATCTTGATCTACACTGGCTACAAAGGCAAGTCTTGTTGTGAAAGGCACTTTTAAGGTTAACTAAATTTATAGTCTGGGAAAGGGTTGATGTACAACATAATTATAAAAATATATGATAACATTGTGGAAAATGGATAAATACATGTAGTTCTTCTTGCGCTAGTTTAACTTCTGCCACAGTATCTTTTGAAGGGGCATGCCGCATGACAGAAAGAGTTGTCTGCAGGGGCTAATGGATCATGGTTTTGATGATTGTTAAGAGGGAAAGCAGTCAGTAGCTTGGGATGACTATTGTGCGAAGTATGGGTTAAAGAAACTCAAGGAAAACATGGATAGGTGCAGTGGTTGCTGCAATATAACTGAAATTTTGTTAGAAATGGTTTCAAGCAACAAATCTTTGCTGGGACTCTGCGGTATCTTGCCCATTGGACACTTTCTACAGAATTTCCAAAGTATAAATCCAACAGCTTAACCCTTTGACACAATATCCCAAGTTTTACCAACCTTGAGAAAGAATTCATTTTAAAACATTATGGGAAAAGGAGAAAACGCTGGTAACAAGCATTTTCTCCTTTCCCCACAATGTTTTCTATACTTAAAAAGATAAATGCCATTACTTTGGGCATACATAATTTGTTGTCTGTAAATGCTTTCAATTTGGACAAGTCTAAAATTCTGTTGTTTGGTAAAGAATTAATTCTTTACCAAAGAGCAAAATTTTAGAGCTGTCCAAAATGGAAGCATTTGCAGACAACAATTTAAATGTCGCCCAAATGCTGCAATGTGTCTTTGAGAGGGTAGAAAACATTCTGGGAAAAGGAGAAAATACTGGTTTCCAGCATTTTCTCCTTTTTTCCACGTTTTCAAGAGTTACTTTTTAAGGTCGTTAAAATTTGGGATTATTTGGTAAAGGGTTGAATTTTAGAGCTGCCCAAATGAAAGCAATTGCAGACCACAAATTCAACATGGCTCAAATGATTAAATCTGTCTTTGAAAAGTTAGAAAACATTGTGTGAAAAGAAGAAAATGCTGGTTACCAACATTTTCTTCTCTACCCACAATGTTCTTAAATGCTTTATCAGGATTGTTAAAATGTAGATTGTGTGACAAAGGGCTTATACCAAATAATCAAATTTTGGCTGGGTGTGTAATACAATCACATGGGACTTCGGCTTAACGTCTCATATGAAAGACTTACTCATTTCAGATAGCCAGCTGTGGGAATTGAAATTGCTTACCTTGGGGCATCTTCTGTGTTATAGTAAAAATTGGCTTTCACTTGGACGTCTATGGGAGGGGTGTGGGGGTCTGTAGAATAAGAAAACAATAAAAAATATATAGGTGATAAGGTATGAGATTTTATAGGTATGGAATATACCCTTTACTAAACAATCCTGTGTTTTACTACCCTGCAGATTGTAGCTTTCAAAAATATTATGGGAAAAGAAGAAAATGTTGATAACTAACTATTGCTCCTTTTCCAACAATCTTTCATGCCTTCTAAAAGATCAATCCTTTCATTTGAGCCAACTCTAATTTGTCACCTAAATTGTTTTCTATATAGACTAGTCTAAATTTTTGTCATTATGCCTTTTTCAAACAATCCTGCATTTTTAAGGCCCTGAGGAAAAACCCTTTTGAAAACATTGTGGGAAAAGGAGAAAATGCTGGTTACCATAATGTTTTCTTTCGGGGATAAATGTCATCGATTGAGCCACATCTAATTTTTTGTCTGCAAATGCTTTCAAATTGGATTGACTGACTGATTGATTGAATGGTGTTTTACGCCGCTTTCATCATTATTTCAGTCATATCACGGCAACAGTTCACATATTCGTGTATTTCCTGGGTTTCACCAGTACTAGGCTAGGTCTCTGAAGTGTCTTGCCCAAGGACACTCCCACAAAAAACCCAGTGGATCGAGTGAGGCTCAAACCAAGGGCCCCCAGGTCATGAGTCCTACACTTTAACACTGAGCCTTGCAGGACCCCACTTTCAAATTGGAAGATTAAAATTTTGTTGTTTGGTAAAGAATTAAGACCCAATGCTTTGTATATGCCATAAACTTTTTTATGTTCTGTATATATGAATATCCCACTACAAATGTGAACCTTATCACATAGACTTAAAGAAGACAAATATGATTGATTGTTTTGTGTTTAACCCTTTACCTTACAATCCTGACTGTTAACAACCCTGAGAAAGAAGCCTTTTTGAAAAAATTGTGAGAAAAGGAGAAAATGCTGGTAACCAGCATTTTCTCCTCTTCCCACAATGTTTTCTACCCTTCCAAAAACAAATTTCAATTTTTCAGTCAAAATAATTTTGTCATCTGCAGATTCTTTCAATTTGAACTAGTCTAAAATTTTGTCGTTTGGTAAAGAGTTACCGTAACTCTACCAAACGAAAAAATCTTAGACTAGTCCAAATTGAAAGCATTTGCAGACAACAAAATAAACGTTATTCAGAAATAAAAATTTGCTATGGGAAGGATAGGAAACATTGTGAGAAACGGAGAAAATGCTGCTTACCAACATTTTCTACTTTTCCAACAATATTTTCAAAAACCTTCTTCCTCAAAGTCATTAAAACTCAGGATTGTGTCGTAAAGGGTTAACACCACTTTTAACATTATATCAGTTTTATAATGTTAATCAGTGCACTTTTCTATGCTTTCCGGGTACCAGTAATTAACCAAACGATAGACGATAGATCGCTCCTCCCACTGATGTAACGTGACCCACGAATCTAAAAATCTAGACAAACATTACCCAGGCATGAGGGCTGAGCTAGGAGACATATGCAAGTTACCAGAAGATATTTTAACATGAACTAATTGTTCAAGATAAAATAAGCATGGGAACAATTTGAGAAAAGGTAGTTACATCTTTTGAATTTACGTTTTTCTAAGTTTTAGAGGTGAAAATTGAAATAGAGGCTGTTTATTTCGAAGTCAGTTGACTTACACCTCTAACACCACTTACATATGATAATGTACATATAATACAGGCACATGTAACTCATGCTCCCTAAATATTTCTGAAAGTCATTGGTGTTCTAATACGATTCATCTTTTACCTGGACAAAAATAAGCTTTTTTCAAAGTTCAGACTTCAACTACAGAGATTTTCCATTACTGAGTCCATGATATATGCTTCAATAATTTCACCTCAATTGCAAGACTTTTACATTACCAAACAACTATACATGATTTTAAGAGGGTAATCTGATAACCCGATGTTTGAATCGAAATTAGAAGACACATAAACAAATGATAGGTTACCAAATTGATTTTTTCAAGTTCGAGGGAAAAACCCAAAGAGAAGAATGAAAGTAATAAAAACATGAATATATTTCTAAGCATTCGCCGCTAAATCCTATTCTGTAAGAGTAACAGAACAAGAAGGCCATGATGGCCCTGGGTCGCTCACCTGAATCAATAGGCGAAATTCACTCAACGTGCATAAACCAATTTCTGACCAATTGTCAGGTCAATTGAGCTTAAAATGTGGCCTCTAGAGCATCCACAAGGAATTTCCGTAAGTTGACCTAGTGACCTAATTTATCACCTCACGTGACCCAATTTAGAACTCATCAAAAAATTTATCAAGACAAACAGTTTTCAAGTTAATTGAGCAATAAATGTGGCCTCTAGAGTGCCCACAAAGTGTTTCTTAAATTTGACCCAGTAACCTAGTTTATGACCCCAGCTGACCCAATTTCAAACTCACCCAATATTTCATCAAGACAAACATTCTGACCAACTTTCAAGTCAATTGTGCATGAAATGTGACCTCTAGAGTGCCCTAAAGGTATTTCTTTAATTTGACCTAGTGACCTAGATTATGAGCCCAGGTGACCCAATTTTGAACTCATCCTAGATTTCATCAAGACAAACATTTTAAGCAATTTTCAAATCAATTGAACGATAAATGTGGCCTCTAAAGTGCCCACAAGGTATTTCCTTAATTTGACCTAGTGACCTAATTTAAGACGCCACATGACCCAAATTCAGACTCATGTTGGGTTTATCAAGACAACCATTTGGACCAATTTTTAAATCAATTGAGAAATAAATGTGCCTCTAGAGTGCCCACAAGGTATTTTTTTATTTTGACCAAGTGACCTAGTTTATGACCCCAGGTGACCCAATTTCTAACTCATCCGATATTTCATCAAGACAAACATTCTGACCAATTTTCAAGTCAGTCGAGCAAGATATGTGGCCTCAAGAGTGACCACAAGGTATTTCTTTAATTTGACCTAGTGACCAAGATTATGACCCAGGTGACCCAATTTTAAACTCATCCTAGATTTTTTCAAGAGATTTTATCAAGACAAGCATTCTGAACAATTTTCAAGTCAATTGAGCAATAAATGTGGCCTCTAGAGTGCCCAAAAGGTATTTCTTTAATTTGACCTAATGACCTACTTTATGATCCAAGTTGACCCAAATTCGGACTCATGTGAGATTTTATCATGACAAACATTCTGACCAATTTTCAAGTCAATTGAGCAAAAAATTTGGCCTCTAGAGTGCCCACAAGGTATTTCTTTAATTTGACCTAGTGACCTAGTTTATGATCCCAGGTGACCCAAATCCAAACCCATTCGAGATTTTATCAAGACAAACATTCTTACCAAATTTCAGGTCAACTGAGCAAAAAATGTGGCCTCTAGAGTGCCCACAAGGTATTTCTATAATTTGACCTAGTGACCTATTTTATGACCCAGGTGACCCAAATCCAAACCCATTCGAGATTTTATCAAGACAAAAATTCTGACCAAATTTCAGGTCATTTGAGCAATAAATGTGGCCTCCAGAGTGCCCACAAGGTATTTCTTTAATTTGACCAGATGATTTAGTTTATGACCCCAGGTGATCCAATATCAAACTCATCTGATATTTCATCAAGACAAACATTCTGACCAATTTTCAAGTCAATTGAGCAAGAAATGTAGCCTCTAGAGTGCCCTCAAGGTATTTTTTAAATTTGACCTAGTGACCTAGATTATGACCCCAGGTGACGCACTTTTGAACTCATAATAGATTTCCTCAAGAGAAACATTTTAACCAATTTTCAAATCAATTGAACAATAAATGTGGCCTCTAGAGTGCACACAAGGTATTTCTTTAATTTGACCTAGTGACCTAATTTAAGACCCCACATGACCCAAATTTGGACTCATGTGAGATTTTATCAAGACAAACATTCTGACCAATTTTCAAGTCATTTGAGCCAAAAATGTGGCCTCTAGAGTGCCCACAAGGAATTACTTTAATTTGAACTAGTGACCTAGTTTATGATCCCAGGTGACCTAAATCCAAACTCATCAGAGATTTTATGAAGAAAAACATTCTGACCAAATTTCAGGTCATTTGAGCAATAAATGTGGCCTCTAGAGTGCCCACAAGGTATCTATTTAATTTGACCTAGTGACCTAGTTTATGACCCCTGGTGACCCAATTTCAAACTGACTGAACATGTTGTGCTCAGGTAGGCTAACAAACTTAGAACAGGTTCACTACATACCAAATAACAAAGCTCTATGCCTTCAAGGTTTAGAAAAGAAGAATTTTAAAGTTTTCCTTCTTTGTTCCTATGTTAGAACTTGTGATCCCCGGGGCAGGGCCAGTTTTGACCCAAGGAGCATTGTATGAAAAAACTTGGTAGAGGTCTGCTAGGAGATGCTAGATGCCAAATATCAAAGCTCTATGCCTTCCAGTTTCAGAGAAGAAGAATTTTAAAGTTTTCCTTCTTTGTTCCTATGTTTGAAACTTGTAACCCCCGGGGTGGGGCCAGTTTTGACCCCAGGGACATCATATGAACAAACTTGGTAAGAGGTCCACTAGGAGATGCTACATGCCAAACATCAAAGCTCCACGCCTTCCAGTTTCAGAGAAGAAGAACTTTAAAGCTTTCATTCTTTGTTCATATGTTTGAAACTTGTGACCCCCGGGGCGGGGCAAGTTTTGACCCCAGCGGCGTCATATGAACAAATTTGTTAGAGGTCCACTAGGAGATGCTACATACCAAATATCAAAGTTCTACGCCTTCCAGTTTCAGAGAAGAAGAATTTTAAAGTTTTCCTTCTTTGTTCCTACATTTGAAACTTGTGACCCCCGGGACGGGTCCAGTTTTGAGCCCAGTGACATCATATGAACAAACTTGGTAGGAGTCCACTAGGAGGTGCTTCATGCCAAATATCAAAGCTCCACGCCTTCCAGTTTCAGAGAAGAAGAATTTTAAAGTTTTCATTCTTTGTTCCTATGTTCAAAACTTGTGACCCCCGGGGCGGGGCCAGTTTTGACCCCAGGGACATCATATG
Organism: Tridacna gigas; assembly: GCA_945859785.2. Lineage (NCBI taxonomy): Eukaryota > Metazoa > Mollusca > Bivalvia > Cardiida > Cardiidae > Tridacna > Tridacna gigas. The sequence goes on from OX244041.2 coordinate 28,700,654, forward strand.
AACAAACTTGGTAAGAGGTCCACTAGGAGATGCTACATGCCAAACATCAAAGCTCCACGCCTTCCAGTTTCAGAGAAGAAGAACTTTAAAGTTTTCATTCTTTGTTCATATGTTTGAAACTTGTGACCCCCGGGGCGGGGCAAGTTTTGACCCCAGCGGTGTCATATGAACAAATTTGTTAGAGGTCCACTAGGAGATGCTACATACCAAATATCAAAGTTCTACGCCTTCCAGTTTCAGAGAAGAAGAATTTTAAAGTTTTCCTTCTTTGTTCCTACATTTGAAACTTGTGACCCCCGGGACGGGTCCAGTTTTGAGCCCAGTGACATCATATGACCAAACTTGGTAGGAGTCCACTAGGATGTGCTTCATGCCAAATATCAAAGCTCCACGCCTTCCAGTTTCAGAGAAGAAGAATTTTAAAGTTTTCATTCTTTGTTCCTATGTTCAAAACTTGTGACCCCCGGGGCGGGGCCAGTTTTGACCCCAGTGACATCATATGAACAAACTTGGTAGAGGTCCACTAGGAGATGCTACATGCCAAATATCAAAGCTCCACGCTTTCCATTTTCAGAGAAGAAGAATTTTAAAGTTTTCATTCTTTGTTCCTATAATTGAAACTTGTGACCCCCAGGGTGGGGCCAGTTTTGACCCCAGGGACATCATATGAACAAACTTGGTAAGAGGTCCACTAGGAGATGCTACATGCCAAATATCAAAGCTCTACGCCTTCCATTTTCAGAGAAGAAGAATCTTAAAGTTTTCATTCTTTGTTCCTATGTTCGAAACTTGTGACCCCCGGGGCGGGGCAAGTTTTGACCCCAGGGGGGTCATATGAACAAACTTGGTAGAGGTCCACCAGGAGATGCTACATGCCAAATATCAAAGCTCCACGCCTTCCATTTTCAGAGAAGAAGAATTTTAAAGTTTTCATTCTTTGTTCATATGTTTGAAACTTGTGACCCCCGGGGTGGGGCCAGTTTTGACCCCAGGGACATCATATGAACAAACTTGGTAGAGATCCACTAGGAGATGCTACATGCCAAATATCAAAGCTCCAAGCTTTCCATTTTCAGAGATGAAGAATTTTAAAGTTTTCATTCTTTGTTCCTATGTTTGAAACTTGTGACCCCCAGGGCGGGGCCAGTATTGACCCCAGGGACATCATATGAACAAACTTGGTAGAGGTCCACTAGGAGATGCTACATGCCAAATATCAAAGCTGTATGCCTTCCAGTTTCAGAGAAGAAGAATTTTAAAGTTTTCATTCTTTGTTCCTATGTTCAAAACTTGTGACCCCTGGGGCGGGGCCAGTTTTGACCCCAGGGGCGTCACATGAACAAATTTGGTAGAAGTCCACTAGGAGATGCTACACGCCAAATATCAAAGCTCCATGCCTTCCAGTTTCAGAGAAGAAGAATTTTAAAGTTTTCCTTCTTCGTTCCTATGTTCGAAACTTGTGACCCCCGGGGCAGGGCCAGTTTTGAGCCCAGGGGCGTCATATGAACAAACTTGGTAGAGGTCCACTAGGAGATGCTACATGCCAAATATCAAAGCTCCACGCCTTCCAGTTTCAGAGAAGAAGAATTTTAAAGTTTTCCTTCTTTGTTCCTATGTTTGAAACTTGTGACCCCCGGGGCGGGGCCAGTTTTGACCCCAGGGACATCATATGAACAAACTTGGTAGAGGTCCACTAGAAGATGCTACATGCCAAATATCAAAGCTCCACGCCTTCCAGTTTCAGAGAAGAAGAATTTTAAAGTTTTCCTTCTTTGTTCCTATGTTTGAACTTGTGACCCCCGGGGCGGGGCTAGTTTTGACCCCAGGGACATCATATGAACAAACTTGGTAGAGGTCCACTAGGAGATGCTACATACCAAATATCAAAGCTCTACGCCTTCTAGTTTCAGAGAAGAAGATTTTTAAAGATTTTGCTATTTTTTTCCTTTTGGTTGCCATGGCAACCAGAGTTATGGGTGGAATTCAATCTCTTGAACAACTTTGGTAGAGCTTCACCTGAGGAACATCCCTGCCAAGTTTCATCAAGATTGGCCCAGTGGTTTAGGAGGAGAAGATGTCTAAAGAAATTGTGGACGACGGACGACGGACGACGGACATTGGGCGATCACAAAAGCTCACCTTGAGCACTTTGTGCTCAGGTGAGCTAAAAATAAATTGACTTACACATTGCACATGTATAATCCAAATTTCAATCTCTAATAATCGTTGAAAGGGGTTATAGATGGTCACAAAGTGTCAGACTGATATGACATGTGCGTGTAATTTTAAAACAAGGGCAGTACCGGATGCTTTTGGGATGGTATACCGATATCAAAGGAATACCGCATATAAACCCTTGTTCCACATTTCGCATACAAAGTGGCAACATGTACAACAAATCAAACGAAAATGGCTTGATTGGTTTCTCTTTGATTTTCAATATATAAATAATAGTTTGAGGGAGATTAAAAGACTGAAAATAAAGGGAGGGGGAAGACGGTAATATATAGGGTGGCATATCATCTTTATTTTAACAGGCTTTAAGTTTGCATTCATAAATGTGTTAATTAATTTTTTTGATTGACAGCTGTCATTTGGTCAATTGGCACAATATTCTTCCAAAGCTACTGGCTGCTGACCATCATTAAAACAATGACCAGCGGTGAGAGAAGATTGAATCCTGTTGCAATGAAATCATTAATTTTCAGATAGAAACTGGCCGAGCTTGGGATTTGAACCAGCAACCCCGTTCTCAAGTCCTGCATGCTACCAATTACACCACTGGGACTCAGTTGAAAAAGACAAATTGATGAACAGATGGAAACCACAAAGACGAAAACATCATGAAAAACTGAAATTCTTTACCTTGAGCCATCTACCTTGTAACAGGAAAAATTATTCATAGCTTCAGAGTTGGGATAGATGCTGACATCTGAAAAATGAATGTGAATGTTAAGTCTTTTACACAAATACCAAGCAATCCCTTGAATCTATGACCCTAGGGAGGAAGGCTTTTGAAAATACTGTGGAAAAAGAAGAAAATGCTTGTAACCAGCATTTCCTCCTTTTCCCCCACAATATTTTTTACTTTTTCAAAGTATAAATTGCAACATTTGAATCGTAATGAATTTGTCAACTGCCATTGCTATCAATATCAGCAAGTGAATTTTTTAATCCAGAGGCAGTTAATTTTTTACCACACAATCCCAACATACAACAGCCATGAATGAGAGAGCTTTTGAAAAAGGAGGATAATGTCAGTTACCACCATTTTTTTCCTTTTCCCACAATGTTTTGTACCCAATCAAAGACAGAAATCAGCATTTAAGCAACATCTGTAGTATGCAAATGCTTTAAATCTGGTCCTGTTTTGTTAGGTAGAGAATTAAATCTTTACATGTAAAGAGTTCCATGTAAGTGTGGCTGAAATTACAAGTAATGGCTGTGAAAGAGTAGAATTATTGTGGGTAAAGGAAACTAGCATTTTCTCCTTTTCCCATCATGTTTTCAAAAGCACTTTTCCTCAGGGTCATTAAAACATGTGATTGTCTGCTAAAGACTAGCTTGTTCCCTCAAAAGCTATTAAAATGACTTATGTGAGCCATTTAAAAGAATGAACATGGTCCAAACCATCCCTTTAAAACAATTCGGACTTTTTATGACCCCAAAAGAGAAGGCTTTTGAGAACAGTGGGAAAGGAGAAAATACTGGTATCCTACACTTTCTCCTTTTTCCACAATGTTTTCTACCCTATCAAACACAGAAATCAGCATTTTAGAATCATTTGTCATCTGGAAATGCTTTCAATTTGGTCTAGTAAAAAAATTTGTCATTTAGTAAAGAGCAACACAATAAGGAATGCCATAATGGCTTGTATCTGTTCACTGGCTGAAGAGCATTTCCTCCTTTTCATACCATGTTCGATATCCTTTGAAAGACAATCCTTCATTTTAGGGACATTTTGCTTTGGATATGTAAAATTTTGTCATTTGGTAAAAAGTTGACCCTCGTATCACTGGATATGGCTTAACCCTTTACCACAAGAAACAATTTCATACTTCTCCAAACTGAAAGTAGTTGCAGATGACATTCTAATTGTGGTTTAAAAATTGGGGCTTCTCTATACATGGGTAGAAAACATTGTGGGAAAAGAAGAAAATACTGGTTACCAGCATTTTCTCCTTTTCCCAGAATCTTTTCAAGGGCCTCCTCCTTCAGAGTTGGTAAAAGTCAGGGTTGTTTGGTAAAGGGTTAAAAATGTAAATTCAGCACTGAGAAAGGAATAAACCTGTCTTACTCTGATATCAAAGGACAAAATTTTAGACTTGTCCAAATTGAAGTATTTGCAGACGAAAAACTAAATGTAACTCAAAACATGAAATTAGTCTTTTATAGAGCAGAAAACATTGTGGGAAAAGGAAAAAAAAAATCTTCCTACAACATCGTTCTACCTATAATAAAAGACTTTCCTTTCTTTCAAATGTTAAGAAGTAGATGGTAAAGTCTAAAAAAAATAGCATGTATGGTAATGTATTCTCACCTGCAATGTTTCCAAGTTATTTAATGACTCCTTCCCATTGAACAAGTGCTAAACTATTCCAACAAGATGACCATGCTGAAATGCAAACTTGGGCAACCAAGCAAATGATCACCATTATTATGCAATAATATTTATGAATTGTTGTCATAATTATGTTTTTGGCATTTTCTCGATATTCTCAAAGTGTAACTGCTCTAGATATAACTGACTAAATGGTTCAATCCGTGGCCTGGTCATACAAACATATACGAGACTGTGGAAAAGGCCTGACTAAATGGTTTAATCCATGGCCTGGTCATACCAACATCTGGGAGACTGTAGAAAAGGCTTAAACTTTGACATTACAGCTTCAAGTGTGTTACAAAACATGTGCCGAAGTAAATACATATACCTGTAGGCCTGTAGGCCCCTTAGTAATGGCAAAGAGAAAGCATCACATTTTGCAATGAAGAACCTCTCCAGATATAACTAACTAAATGGTTCAATCCATGGCCTGGTCATAACAACATAACAACACCTGGAGACTGTGGAAAAGGCCTTAAACTTTGACATCACAACTTCAAGTGTGTGTGTGTGACTTTTAAAACAGATTCTTAAGTTCTAGTAAATCTTTCATCCATGCAGTAAGAAATGGACTTCCAGTAAAATTAAGCTATTTTTGCCATCATATAACTGTACCAACTGAAGATCAAGTTGTTAATTTTTTATCCCTAACATTGTTATACTTTGACAAACTCCTGAATTCAGTAGAATTAGGGTTTGAGCCTTGCTGGAAGCACTGGAATTTTTGTGGAAGTGTCCTTGGGTAAGACACTTCACAGCCCTAACCTAGTATGGAGCCCAGGACATACTTGAGTATGTGGGTTATCATGGTAATATGAAATAACTTTGATTAGGGACCAAAACACCATTCAGTCCTAAATTCAGCCAACTGTAATTAAAAAATCCAACCAACATATTAAATATAAATGCTGATCACAGTTATTGACACTCACCTAAGTGTCATAGCCATCACAAATACTTCAGGACTTACACAATAAGCACCCAGTGGTAATGCAGTAAGGACCAGACCTCTCTGTTCCATCTCATTTAATTATGTATCTAATTCTTATATACTTGTAAGGTTCCTGTGGCCATCCATACAATTACTAATAACCTTAAACAAGAAAGCCATGTCCTTAACTCTAAATATCATCTTATCCTAATTTTAGTAACAGAAAGCAATGACTCCCACTCTCTTTCAAAAGTAACCTAACATGTTTCTGTGTACAACCAGTACACATATTTGTACATCTACAAGAACTCCTCCTCTGCATTCTCCTCCTCATTCTTCTCCTCCCTATTCTTCTCCTCTCCTCCTCCTCTTTAATAGACCATCATCTCCACCTACACCAATGGACACTCTCCACTTCCTCTCCTGACCACTGCTGTCTCCATCTCCTCTACTCACCATCATCTCCACCTCCTTTTTATTTTCACTTCCTGCACCTCTTCTCTACATTTTGGAGTCACTATCTCTACCCATTTTCAACACTTTGGAGTCACTGTCTCCAATTACATTGTATATTTTGGAGTCACCATCTCCACACACAATGATTATTTTCACATCACTATCTTCACATACACTGCACTTTTTGGAGTCACTATCTACACCTACTCTCTACATTTCAGAGCCAGGTTCATGGGTATAAAGTAGCTGTATGTACTGTAGTCTCTCAGCCTGAGACTGTGGTAGTCATCAAAGAATGGACTGTGAAGCCATCAGCATGTTCAGTGTGGCACACTGGGTGTATCACATGAAGATAAATGTATATTGTCAGTTGCATACATGAAGACCTAGGGTTCTTCAGTCCAGAAAGTATCTACAGAAAAGTGAAAAGCTCCTGAACCTGATGCAGAAATTTTCCCTTGCTTTTATACAGAAAGAAATGTCCACAACCAAGTGAGTACAACTGAAAAGGTGTCAAACAGTTTGTCTTGTCAAATCTGTCAAAAAACGTGTTTCAGAAATCTTCATGCAGGCCTGGTCAAAATTTAGTAAAGATTCCATCCATACCTTTCCCTAATGCCTAACAAAATTGAAAAAAAAAAGGCAATTCAAAAATCTGCATGCAAGTCCTCGTCAAAAATGCAGGCAGATTTCATCCATACCTTTCCCTAACGCCTAACAAAATTGAACAAAAAAGGAAAAAGACAACAACAAAGGCAATTAAAAAGACTGCATGCAAGTCCTGGTCAAAAATGCAGGCAGATTTCATCCATACATTACCCTAATGCCTAACAAAAAATTTAACAAAAAAGGAAAAAAAAAAAGCAAAGACAATTAAAAAGACTGCATTCAAGTCCTGGTCAAAAATGCAGGCAGATTTCATCCACAACTTACCCTAATGCCTAACAAAATAGAATAAAAAAGGGGGGAAAAAACAACAAAGGCAATCCAAAAATCTGCATGCAAGTCCTGGTCAAAAATGCAGGCAGATTTCATCCATACCTTACCCTAATGCCTCACAAAATTGAATAAAAAAAAAAGGCAGAAAAAAAAAACAAAGGCAATTCTAAAATCTGCATGTAAGCCCTGGTCAAAAATGCATGCAGATTTCATCAATACCTTTCCCTAACACCTAGCAAAATTGAAAAAAAAGGAAAAAGACAACACAGGCAATTCACAGGCAATTCAAAAATCTGCATGCAAGTCCTGGTCAAAAATGCAGGCAGATTTCATCCATACCTTTCCCTAACACCCAACAAAAATTGAAGAAAAAAAAAAACCAAAGGCATTTCAAAAACCTGGTCAAAGTGCAGACAGATTCCACTCATTTCTTCCTTCATGCCTAAAAAACTGAAAAAAGAAAAACAGCATTTCAAAAATCAAAGCCTAACAAAATTGAAGAAAAAAAACCAATGGCATTTCAAAAACCTGTTGAAAGTGCAGACAGATTCCACCCATATCTTCCTTAATACCTAGAAAAACAGAAAAAAGAAAAACAGCATTTCAAAAATCTGCATGGAAGTCTTGGTCAAAAATGAAGAGAGGTTCCATCCATACATAAGCCTTGTGCCATTTTTGTTTTCTAGTAAACACAAGTACTTGATGAATGCCAAAGTTCTTTATGATATAGGAGCTTATCATTGAGAAAAAAAGCAGCACATAATGGTCGGATGTCTGTACAAACATGAAGGTAATATCAGTAACTACACAACTGTCGAGCTTTCCATTGCAGGACACCCTTTTCAACAGTTTTCCAATTTTATCTTTGTTGCCAGTGTACCTATCTAAGACCTCATAACAAAACTGTTCTGGAGTTGTTCTATTATCTAAAATACTTCCTTGACTGCAGAACCCTAGGTCTACATGTACACAAATGACAACACACATTCATCCCCTGATGGTATACCCAAGGTTCTACACAGAACACACAGATGGACTCACAATCGATCTTTGATAGTTACCACAGTTTCAGACAGACAGACAACAGGACAGATAGCCAGTGCAGCCCATGTACCTGTCTCTAAACTGTAGAGACCTCTCCTCTCCTTACCACCATCTCCACCTTCAATGTTTGCAAATGAAGAACAAGTGTTGCCATCCGGGAACAGACAGTCACCATCTGATAGTAAACCCAGTTGCCATACCTATCAGGCCGACGGATACGGCGCCCACTGTGTGTTACTACCACAGGTTCTGGCTCTGCAATTACAACAGGTGGAAAAAAACTCTGTTCATCAAAACAGAGCTCCCTTTCACCTCCCTGACCAATGGAAATAAAGTTAAAGCATAGCTCAGCCTCTTCTCCATCAGCCAAACCAACACAAACTTCCTCTTCACTGCAAACCCCTAACTCCAATCCACCATGAAGGAGGACTCGGAGGTATAACTTAACTCCAGAGAGCTAACTTCTATCTCCAAGTTCTCCTCAATACCTGCATGCCTAAAGATCTCCATTTCCGCATCATCCACCACCTCTGCATTTGCATCATCCAAAAACATAGATGATGTAGAGATGAAGGAATGAGCCATATGGTTCTCGTCCTCCATCTCCACATTTGCTACTTCAGACCAAACGGAGGAAGAACCAAGCTCAACAAAAGTTGGCTCTTCCTCCCACTCCTCCTCAACGAAAGCAATCCTGTATAAATCTGCATTCAAACCATCCCTCATCACAGATGGAGTGGATATAGGACTGAGTGCCATATGGCTCTCATCCCCCATCTCCACATCCTCCATTGAAGAGAACAAGGAGGAACAGATAAGCTCAAAAGAGCTCATCTCTTCCCCCCAACTCCTCCCCAACATCGTCCATATTGTCCCACATCATAGAAGATGTGGAGTTGAACGAAAGAACCATACAGGTTTCCTCCTCCATCACCACATCCTCAACTGAGTCCACACAGGTGCCCTCACTGCAGACAGGATCCACAGACGTGCCTTCCTCAGCAGAAAGGGAGACCTCCACCTGATCTCTAGCAGAATCAAAGAACACAGAGGGGGAGTTTACAGTACTGTCAGCCTCAACCAATGTCTTCTTTGCCCATGAATAAAGATCAGCACCAAACCCCAAAAGGGAAAACACAAGGGCCATTGCTTAAATAACAAGTATAATGAATACCTCACTTGGAAAGTCAATCCTTCTGTAGATCTACCTGGAAAGGAAAGAAAAAAAAAATCAGGATTTTCATTAAACTGTCTAGTGCTGACCCTGGATTTAATTGCTTATGCTGAGAGTATAGATCAAGATTAGACTTAACAGAATGTTCAGCATGATCTTAAGTCTACACTGTCCACATTTCCATCAGATGTTCTAGCAACAACAGCTCTGAAATTGCAATATAGTCATCTATATGACTGACTGAGGTTGTTCATTACATCCAAAATCAAACTGTACATTTTGAGTAGTCTAATCACAGTCTGCCCCAACAAAAAAAGAAACTACAGCTGTCATGGATGCCAAATGACATAATAAAATGCAGACTTTTTTACAGTTTACTTCATTTGTTTTGTTTTACAAACAAAAAACAATATTTCCATTATCTGGCCAATTTCTTAACCCTTTAACTCATGACAAAATTTTAGACTTGCCCAAATTGAAAGCTTTTGCAGACTACAAAATAGATCTAATTGTGACTTCAAAATTGAAGTTCTCAATTAAAAGTTAAGAAAATATTAAGGAAAAGCAGAAAATGATGGTTACCAGCTTTGTTGATAGGAGGCTGGGGATGTATGACAAGAACAAACATTCAGCATACATTGTTTACAAGGTAGACCCAGATCGAGGATACTGAGATATTGAAAGTACAAAGCCGGTCATTAAGGGTGCATGAATTTACTGATTAATACACGTTTTCTCCCATTAATGCACTGTTTTCCCCTGTTTATACATGCTTACAACGGCCCAGAAATGTATGTTTTATGCAATTATAAAGACTAAATAGTATGTTAAAAATTGGCCTGCAAGGTCATGGGTTAACTTAATTCTTTATCAAACAACAAAATCTTAAGTTTTGTCCATACTGAAAGGATTTGCAGACGACAAATCAAATGTAACTTTTAGACAGAAAATATTGTGGGAAAAGGAGAAAATGCTGGTTACCAGCATTCTCTCCTTTACCCATACTGTTTTCAAAGGCATTTTTTCTGCGGTTGTAAAAACTTGGAATTGTGTGGTAAAGGGTTAACTCTTCACCAAACAGCAACTTTTTACACTTGTCCATATTGAAAGCATTTGCAGGCAGTATAAAATATGGGTCAAATGACAGGATTTCTCGCAGAGAGTGTAGAAAACATTGTGAGGGGAAAAAGGTGAAAATACTAGTTACCAGCATTTTTTTTTTTTCTTCTGAAATTATTGTCAAAAGCTGTCTTTCGTGTGTGTGTGGGGGGGGGGGGGTATTACCCTAGCAGACAGGCCATTACATAAATATTTTCAGAATGGACTTACAACCTTAATAACCAGACTGTCCATTCACAATACTGACCAACATAGGTCTGATTATTCATCTTTTAGCATAGGATGTATTAACCCTTAGGCTGCTAAGTGCGACTCACTGACCTTTTTGTAGACAGTTTAGATCAAGATCAGTGTGCACCAAACATGCAGTCTGATCTTGGATCTAAACTGTCCAATAGGGACAAGAAAAAATTAAGTTTGAAGTAGCATTATTTAGGCTTTACTACCACTTTGAAATTTCATTTCAATTTTTTATCAAGCTAAGGGTTAAACAATCATAGAAAATAGGATTGAAATTTACAAGCAAGACCGCTAGTAACTTAGCAATTTTCTCTAGCCAAAATAAACCTTTACTGCCCCAAATTAAATTCTGTTTTATGTTACAAGACTTAGTAAGCCTATAAAGTATAAAATCCTAGAGGCGATCTTTTCCCGCCATTCTAAACACCAGTCACAAAACATGGTGTTAGAAGTGGACAATCTAAGTCAAGGCCCGTTTAGTGTCCATGAAACTAGGAATCTTTGTTCTTGACTTCCGTCTTCATATCGGCATAATTATGTTACATGTAGGCTTGAGCCGACCACAAACTTGAAATATTTCAGGGTTTGAATTTTGTTTTTAAATCCACTGGCAAATTTTGGCAGTGGCTTTTTTCCACAGGCAAAATAAGTATGTATGGGACTGGCATTGTTTCAGAACCCTTACCATGGTTCATACAGACATGGGCAAGTTAAATTTAGGGCCTTTTTAGGGCCTTTTCAGGGCTATTAAACGTAAATTTAGGGCAAACAAAATACAATGGGTTCAAAGACAAATTGCAAATGTGACCAAGGCCGATAAAATGTAGTGGTCCCTGTACCTTCTGAAAATGGATCATTATATTTCATTCCAAGCCTTCAGCTTAACTGTGGTAATATATCTTCAACTTCTTGTACTTTAAAGTTTGGTGTCTAACTCCATCACTTTGAGCGAAGCAGACAGCTAAGTGGAAAAAGGGAGAAATTCCTTCACAACTGCAATTTCTCCAAATCACATAATATTTTCAAAAGATTTCTGCAGTATATGTACTGGTACTGAAAACATCAAAGGACACATTTTACTGGTCATGATAATGTCTCCATGGCTTCAAAGTTGTGTGGATTAGGCAAAGTTCAGAGCATTTGCAGGTGATAAAATAATTGTAGCTAAAATGACAATTTTTGTCTTTGAAATGGTAGAAAACATTGTGGGAAAAGAAGAAAATGCCAGCTACCAGCATTTTCTCCTTTTCCCACAGTATTTTCAAATGCCTTCTTCTTTAGGGTCGTTAAAACAAGGGATTGTGTGGTAAAGAGTTTAATGTAGATCAACTGATGGAGTTTGTCTTTTGGAAGGTTGAAAACATGGTGAAGAAGGAAAATGCTGATTACCGACATTTTCTCCTTTTTCCACATTGGTCTCAAAAGCTTTGCTTCATAGGGTTGTCAGTCTCAAAAGCTTTGCTTCATAGTAAGGGTTGGCAGAACTGATTTTTATAATTTCATCAAACTTTAAAAGTGTTTATGGATGAATAACTAAAGCAATGACAGGCAAATTATCAGTAAAGAAGGACACAATTAACTCTACCAAATGACAAAATTTTGGACTCAACCAAATTGAAAGCATTTGCAGATGACACATTGTGACTCAAATTGTGATTTATGTCTTTGGTAGGATAGAAAACATTGTGGGAAAATGAGAAAATGCTGGTTACCAGCATTTTCTCCTTTTCCCATAATGTTTTCTTAAGACTTTCTTTTCAGGGTCGTTGAAACTCGTGATTGTGTGGTAAAGAGTTAAGAAAGTAATATTTTTCAGCAACATTTATCTATTTGTATCACAGCAGCCTGTGCACCTATATATGCTGCTCCTGGAGTTCTTTCACCAGTATTTCGCACAATTTTCTTCCAAAGCCAACAGCTAGTTTCCCGCAATACCATTGTTCAAACGATGATCAGTGGTGAGAGTGGAATGAATCCTGAACACTGCAATTACTGTTACCGATTCTTAGAAAGAATTTTGCCGAGTTTGGGGTTTGAACCAGTTACCCTTGGTATCAAGTCCTGTACAATACCATTACTACCAGTCTCGCCGATATACTGGAGATACCCGCAGTGCACTTGAAAACATTGTGGCAGAAATCAAAATTGCTTCTTAGGGATTATTCCTCTGCCAGTATGTTCTCACTTTTAAAAGGACCTCAGTAACATGTGCATGTTTTTACTATTTCTCAGTAACATGTGCATGTTTTTACTATTTATCCATTTCAGACTCTCCTACACAATGCTTGTTCACATAAAGTTGCATGCACCCTCAAATCATGCTAAAACAACGGTGAACTGATCATAGGAAAACAGTTGTCGTATAGCATTTCTATCCTAAAGATGGCTTCCAGGGCCAAAAAGAAAAAGCATTCGCGATCTTTCCAAGACCAGTGGCTGAATGAGCCTGCCTTCCAAGATTAGATGCTAAGAGAAATTTATCTATATTCCGCTACTTGTGTAAATGTGTTTGATTTGTTATGAAACTAAGAAGAAATAAGGTTTTTACAATAGGTTGCATGGACTTTCAAAGAAGTTACATCGTGACGTAAGATTAATACCATTTCAAGCAACGCTCACTTGCGTGCACAGCAAATTAAATCTGCGAAAGGTTCCATAAAGAAGTCATTTGAAATAGCTTCTTTTTGTCCACTAACAAATTTTGGCCCTAATAACCAGACAATTTAGGCCTAACAAAAAAATATCTGTGTTTAGGGTTTCGGTCCCAGATGCTGTAGGTAGGGTAGGTAGGCATTTCTTTTTTTTTTCCAGAAAATTTTTACATGGACCATGTACTGAAATCACCCCCCCCCCCCCCCCCAAAAAAAAAATGGGTTTTTTTTCCAATCGTAGTATAAAAAGTTTAGGATCGGCAGCATTTTTCTAGGTAGGGTCGGGAAACCCTAAACGCAGATATTTTTTTTTTAGACCTTATGCAATCAAAAATTGGACTCAGAAGGAACGCAATGGGACTCAACTTTTGCAGTTGCACTGGGTCCCATGGACTCAGTAAAATTTTATTCAAATGGAAACACTGTAACCATTGAACTACCCCGGTGGGTGACTCCTTACCAAACAACGAAAAAAGTAAGAATCTCTTTGGAAAAAGAGGAAATTGCTCCCCATGAAAAATTTCTCTTTCTGCTTCAGTGTTTTTAAGAGTGGCCTGCTGTAATACAAAAATAGTTTTCTGCAAAAGGTAATGCGTAAATTGCAAACTTGCCAACAAACTTTTCAAAATGTTATGAATAATCAAAACTATAAAAGCACACATACAAATGAGTTCTGATTCAGTAATAGATCTATAGCATAGTACTTTAATAAAATCCATGTTGTTGGTACTTGTTAGAATGGTCTCCATGAGACATGTTCTAATAAGTACCCACAACATAGGTTTCAGTGAAGAAATGATGCTTCAGGATCCTCAACCCTTCTTTATAACCATTAGGCAACTGAACCTGGTAAACAGCATTTTCTACTTTTCCCACAATGTTTTCTACCATTTCCAAATCAAATTTCGATTTTATCTCAAATTCATTTTGTCGTCTGCAAGTGCTTTCATTTTGGACAGGTCTAAAATTTTGTATTTTGGAAAAGAGTTAATGCCACTGAATAAATGGACAGTTTCAGACAAAAAAAACCCAACAATTACAGCAGTCCATTTTCAAGTTTGTTTTAGCTAGGATATTTCATAAAGAGGCAGGAGGTGGTAGATCTAAGATCAGACTGCATAATTCTAATGATGTTTAACTCTCCACCAGGTGACAGAGTTTTAGACCTGTCAATATTGAAAGCATTTGCTGATTACTTAATTCTGTACCACACAATCCCGACTTTTTAACGACCCTGTGAAAGAAGCCTTTTAAAAACATTGTGGGAAAAATGAGAAAATGCTGGTAAAATGGTAGAAAATATTGTGGGAAAGAGGAAATGCTGGTTAGCTGCATGTTCTCCTTTTCCAGAACTTTTTTTTTTTTTTTTTTCCAAGACCCTCCTTCCAAATGGTCTTTTAAAAACACATTTCTTTGATAAAATTTCAGCTCTCAGCACAGTTTGGTTCAAGATCAGACTGTAGAATATGCAATCTGATCTTTAATTTATTTACCTTGTCTGCTCCAGGGTGGTTTTCACAAACAATATTTTCCCATGCTGACCCCCCCTTTTTTTTTTTTAAATGTTTATCATGGCAGTGCAGATCAAGATCAGGCTGCACTGTCAAATTGTTTGAACTCTAACACATTGAAGAAATATGCAACTGCATAGTCACTAAGTCTCAATGATCAGATTTGTGTTTGAATGGGTAAAAAGGTATTGCAAGAAAAAAAGCTGATTACTAGAACTTTTTTCCTGATTCCACAGTGTTTTAAAAGAGCCCATTTTCTCTGGCTCATAAAGGCATGTGAAAGTTTAATAAAGGGTTATTTGGGCCTTAATACTGTCTTGAAATCGGAATACTGGTGGGGTGACAAGAGAACGGTGGCGGTCTTCAAATGTTGTCTTTTTCCCTTTTTTTTTATCCAGAAGAAGCAATTGCATTCTGACGCACACTATTTTACTGCAATTTCTTTTAACCACATGAAACAAGAAATATGCAAACGGGTTGTAGATTTTGGAATTAGTAAAATGGCACCAGCAGACCAAAATGGCGGACATCTGCCTTCTGAATACGACTCGTACGGAAAATCTTCAGACGTTCACACCACAATTTAATAACATGGTGAGCATTACGATAAATACCATAAATAATAATATTGATAAAAGGTTTACTTACAGAAGGCACAAAGCACAAATACGGTTACACACAAACACAAAATATGGCTCTCTAGTACAACTGCGTCGAACACTACAGTGGTTGATGAAACACTGGGCAGAGCAATAGTACTTATTCATTGAAATCACGTGCCTGAGGTACCGTTTGGGAAATTAGATGAAGGATGCTTTGTGAAAAGAGGGTTTAATGCATCTGCAATAAGTATCGACTCATATCTACCTGGACAATCCGCGCAGGCTGACCTGAGTCGAAACTTTTTGCTATAATTGGTATTTTTCTGTATGTCAAAGAACCATTCTACTCCACGATTCAGCCGGTTGTTGGACGGTATAGATCCATTTGATGTAGAGAGAGTATTCATGATTGCCTTCTACATAGGAGAGAAATATACAATTATTATAATTATACTTAATAGAATGTATACATACGAAATAACGACAGGAAAAAAATAAACAAACAAACAAAAAGACATCAGACAAACAAAGAAACAAACCAGGTAGGACCTACGTATGTACTCACTTCCAAGGGACACGATACACTAATATGAAAACAGAAAACTTTTCGTAAATGCAAGAGAGAACCTCAATTGTTTCACATCCTGAAACTGTAACATTGAGTGGTAAATGATTAGGCAGTACGTTATATTTAACTTCCATCGGCTGACGTAATACTGCTTGAAATTACGTAGGGGTCACTACATAAAGTCATAGGTATTGTCTTTATCATTTATGGCCGTTATTCGTATCTTTCACATCTGGAGAATGACGCTTCGTTTGCTGGGCATATTCATGAACTTCAATGGGGAGGCATTTGAGTTCATGTTCCAGAATACGACCTACGTGTAACTAGGCTAACTTTGATTGCTTACATTGTTTAACGTAACAAACCAAAGTCCCATAGATGCTCTAAACATGTTCTGGCCATTATCTTTATCAAGGAAGAACGTTCATTTGCTGTTGTTGGAGAAGTTCCACACAAATTTGAACCGTGCGACACCCGAAGATGACGTGGTGGAACGACGTAAGCAGTAAAACGGAACAATAACTTGTACAATACAAGGACGTTTTCCCGATAAAGAACCCCTGTCGGGTTTCGTCCTGCAGCAGTGAGCCAACGCGTGATGGTCAAGGGACTGACACTCCCATTTTCATGCAATACCGTCTCCGTAACGGTCCAATAAACGGCAACTCACTGCGTCAGCAAGGGTTTGCGCGTTCTTGGTAAACCAAATCGTTCCAATCCTTGCGTATCAAAAGCAAACGTGATTTGGGATGTAACACTGACTGAGGAGCCTTATGACTGTGTTGACAAGCTCTCTGTATCCTGTTGGGTCAACGACGTAATGTAAACGTTTGTTCGTTTTATTGACGTCTGGCTGTACAGCCTTACTTAACGAAATTCTCTGCCAAAATGCATATTCACAAATTTTGTTGTTCTTAAACGTTGGCATCGTAGCCGTAGTTGCTGGAGCTTTCAAGAGCCATTTACGTGAATGTGATGTCCATATGTAGCCATCCTGAGCACGTGCCCTTAGCGAGAGCTTAGAGCAAGCTCAGGGGAGTCAATTGGCAAATTATCCTGGTGTTCTGCTGAACGTCTGACAGTTATACGCGACCCATCAAAATGAGTCGTGACGCCAAAATGAAGTCGATCAGATTCATGTGTCTTTTATGCCTACCATCGGCGTCATTGATTTAGTCGCGGCATTTCCGCCTCACCAGCTCTGCGCCTCACACTTTTTTTCCACATGTATGTGTGTTTTTCTTTTGTTTGAGTATGAGCCCTATATAAAACACTAAGCATTTTACCTAAACATGCAGTCGGTAGTGTTCAAGGTGGGTTGCACGTTTAACCCTGAGTAAATGACGTTACGGAGAAACGGATAATCCGATATGTATCAAATTATTCGAATCCTTGGTGGTGGACGTACACAACGGTATTTGATCCGAGTTTTTAGCATGTAGGGCCTATAAACCCGTTTTGAAAATGCACGATTTCAAAGTATGTATCGCCAAGCCCCCGTAGCTCAGTCGGTAGCGTACAGAGCTTGAGAACAGGAGGTCGCTGGTTCGATCCCCGGCTTGGCCAATTTCTTTCCTAGGACTGATGATAGTCATCGCGACAGGATTCATTCCTCTCTCACCGCTGACCATTGTTTCGACGATGCTTATGTGGGAAAGCAGCCAGTGGCTTGAAAAGAATATTGTGCGGAATACTGGTAAATGAAACTCCAGGAAAGCATGGATAGGTGCACTGGCATAATGTTGAAAACGGCGTTAAACACCATACAATCAATCAATCAATCAATCAATCAATCAAAGTATGTATCGTTTCTTTCTTTCGGAAGTCAGTAGATGTACCAAGTTACGGTATGTTACTAGCCCACGTAAACAGTGACGGTAATTGTGTCAGCAAACAAGCACTCTATGGAACAGTGCAACACTCCTTAAAATTTAACAGAGACGAGGCCTGCAGCCAGTCTGTGCAAATGCTTTAAGCACAATTTAACCCTTCACTGCACAATGCCGCCATTTAATGACCCTGGAAAAGAAGCCTTTTGAAAACATTGTGGTAAAAGGAGAAAATGCTGGTGAAGCTTCTATTCTAAGAAAAGCTGCACTGTTTGAGCCACAGTGAAACTGTCGTCTGCAAATGCTTTCAATTTTGTCACTCTGGTAAATGGTTAATCCTTAGGCTGATAAGAGCGACTCAAACATCTTTTGCTGACAGAACGTGTCTGATCTTGATCTACACTGTCAGATAAGGAAATGTTTTTTCTCCAAAAATGATTTTGAAATTTTATAGCAACATTCGACTTGAAAGTTTGGTCTAACTTATTTAGCAGTATACGGGTTAATGCTATAGCAAAGCTAGCGAAAGACTTGACAAAATAGCCGTTCACTTCCGCTGACGTCATTATTCGGCAAACCTTGGATGACCCTTATCGGAATCGACCTAGATGTAGGGTAATGCTAGCTCGGATCCAGAAGGGGAACCGGAGGTCCGGACCCCCCCCCCCGCCCCCCATGAAATTTGGCAAAGATGTAGATGTCGGATTTGTCCGAATGAGCAACTCTGACACCGGATTCATATTGCATGTGGCCGCTGTCAAGTACGATCCCGACTAGAGGTGGCATGATATTTATGATGTGGTCTGAAATTGAAAGCTTGGTTTGTATTGTAGTTTAACGCCATTTTGACAGCTCAGGTCATATCATGGCAGTCAGTGATGCACCCGTGTGTTTCCTGGCTTTCTCATGCCAGTACTCGCACAACTTTTTTTCGAAAGCCACTGACTACTTCTCTCACATGCATCTAGGGGTGAGAGGGGAAAGATCGGTGGAAAGAAAGTTTGCCTCAACCGGGTATCTAACTCGTAACCACCAGGTCACGAGCCAGAGACCACTGAGGTACCCGGGCGGTCCGAAATTAAAAGCAGCATTTAGTTTAACTCTTAACGCGTGTGGACAGCCCTTTGTGCACCAATGAGAAAAAGAGTGAGAGTTAGCAAATAAAATGCTTAAAAGTTACGTACATCGTTAAGTGTAGTGTAAATACCATGTTCGCGGAGAATCCATGCTCGTAATTATGACTCGTAGCGAACTGTCAACAATACATGTATTGCAACGATACGCACTTGTAAAATAATCTCACACTGGTCAATGCTGCCGTTTCGTCCTTTTAGAAAAAAAAAAACCAGTTTTCAGTATTTATTCTAAAACAGAAATCAATTTATTATCTGATCAGATTAGTGATTTTCTTATGTCTTAAAATCGTTACAAAAGATACAGAGTTACAAAATTACGTCATTGTATTTGAGTTTTCCGCTTATAGTGCAGTGAAGGCACTGATCGGCCGCTTTAAACGTACACCATTTGTATTGTTTTTACTAACACAGACGAAGTACTGCTGCTTATCGTTCTCTGCGCATGTCATATTCTTCGAAGATACCTGTCTGCTGTGACACAGCACTATCCAGTAAAGGATAAAAATTAATACGCGGTGCACAAATTGCAGCTAAAACAATACGTCTGTGAAAAAAATCATACCACTTTTTCGCTAGGAATTTCTTAAAAATATAACAATTTCAAAATAAAAAAAAAAATGATTTTGTGAAAAATCTTTGTTTACTGCAAATCTCTGTATACAGTTTCTAAATATAAACATGGAGAAACCCGAGATTAGAGCAACAGACTGACAACACCATGCTGGGCTAATATCGGGGCTATTTCCCAAGCCCAGGCTTATAGGGATTGTCTTTATAAATGACTGGTACGTAGGTTATGGCTTGATGAATCGTAACAGGTAGGTTTAAGTGCGTAAACGTATTTTTTATTTTGAAATTCGCTGCAATGATCACCGCCTTGAAAAGGAGTCCGGTTCTGTACCCAGAATGCCCAAATCAGATAGGTATGTATTTGAAAAATGACACCTAATGGAAGATAATGCAATGCTTATTATTCTTTCTTAAATGAAATACAAACAATGCCACAATGACTGATTGTCAAATGTCGGAAAGGATGTTAGATGGACCAGGAATCAAACTCTCGACCTAAGCATTACAAGCCAACGCGTTACTGATTGACTTACCGGGGATCGACTCATTAAGGTTTTTTTTTTTTTGTCTGCAAATGCTTTTAAATTGGACGAGTCTATAAACTGATTGATTGATTAACCCTTAGGCTGCTAAGCGCGACTCAAGGAAATTTCGCGGATAGACTAGATCAAGATCAGAATGCGCTCACAGCGTGATCTTGGATCTACTCTGTCTAATCAGGAGATATCTTTCACCTAAAACTGTAAGTCTTTGATACAGCAAAATCTTGGTTTTTGAAAGTTTCATTGTACTTATTAACACACAAGAAAAATGTAGACCAGTCCAAATTGAGAGCATTTGCAGACGACGATTTAAATATGACTCAAATGGGAAATTTTGCCTTTGACATGGTAGAAAATATTGTGGGAAAAAGAGAAAATGCTGGTTAAAAGCATTTTCTCCTTTTCCCACAATGTTTTCAAAAGGTTTCTTCTTCAGGGTCGTTAAAAGTCGAGACTGTGTGGTAAAGAGTTAAACAGGATACGGGCTTAGAGGTTTCATTGACTTGCACGGGGGGGGCGGTAGCAGTACAAATTGAGTCCTAAGGTCTTGAACATGAGCTTGTGTGCCCTCGGTAAAATTTGGACCACTGCACCAACATGGCCTCTGTTACTGTTCTATACGTCTTTGTATTGGAGATTAACGTCGTTTAAACAGCTAAGGTCATATCAATGAGGTCAGTGCAACTACGCATGCGTTTCTTAGCTTTTCCTACACCAGTAAATCTACTGACAAACCTTTCTTTCAGTGTCACTGACTACTTTGCCCACATGCATGAGGTGAGAGGCGAAAAATCATCAGAAAGAATGTTTGTCTCGACCAGGTATCGAACCCCCAACCACCAGGTCACGAGTCAGATACACTAACCACTGAGCTACCCGACCAGGTTCCACACATCTACGTCTCTAAGCTTGTATACCAAGCGTTTGGAGATGGTGACTTCGCTGCAAAGTTTGACATGCTTTTTGGAGAGCTATGAACAGTTCTATGTCCTTTTTGCGAGGCCGGCGGGGTAGTCTGGATTACCCGCCCCTACCACTACGTTATATGAACGTACTTTTGAAGAACGGCGGGGTTCCAGACTACCGGCGGGGTAGCTCAGCGTGTGCATCGACTTGTACCTCACGATTCAGTCTGTTGTTATACAAAACGAAAATTAAGGATCCATAATTATGTAATTACTTGCTTGGTGTCATGGATAATGGAGATACATGAAGCCCCCTTTTGCTAGTACATGGCTCATAATTATTCTCTTTGTCAAAATCACACTCAAAGAAAGCTCTACCCTTAACCCTTTACTACACTATTCCGAGTTTTAACGACATTGAGAAATTCCTATGCTTTTGAAAACATTGTAGAAAAAGGAGAAAATGCTGGTAAGCAGCATTTTCTCATTTTTCGACACTGTTATCTGCCCTCTTCGAAACAAATCTCATTTCAAAAACATCTATTTTGTTGTCTGCAACTGGTTTGAATTTGGAAGAGTCTAAAATTTTGTCGTCTGGTAAAAGATTAACTCCGTCTCCGTATTACTCTTTTTAATTTGTCTATAAAAGGTCAACACGTGTCTGAAGTCGTGCAGCTGAAATTGATCTTAGTTTCGGCAAGGTCTTCCTAAAAGAAGTTAACCCCTTATCTTGCTACATAAAACAAATAAATTCAAGCCTATAGAAAATCAAAGTACTGAAAGTACTGACAGACTAGCGAATTTGATTGATTGATTGTTTGTATGGTGTTTATCCCTATTTTCAACAGTATTTCAGTTATGTAGCGGTAGCCAGTGCACATATCCATGCGTTCCTGGTGTTTCTTTTACCAGTACTCCGCACAATATTCTTTCCAAGCCAATGGCTGCTTTCCCACATAACCATCGACGAAACGTGACAGAGAAATTAATCCTGTCGCAATGAATATCATCAGTCATCAGAAAGGAATTTTCCGAGTCGGGGATCAAACCAGTGACCGCCTGTTCTCAAGTCCTGTACGTTACCGACTAAGTTGCCGTGCTATTTGTTAACTATAGTCCAGTTTAAGTTTAACCCTTAACCTACTACAAAATGTTCAATGAAACTTTCAAGCCGATAGTAAACTCCTGAATATTGCTATTTCATTGTTACATTTTGGAGAAAATACATCCTCTTATCGGACAGTGTTGATCCAAGATCAGACTGCAAGCTGTGTGCACTCTGGTTGTAATCCACACTGTCGGCAAAAGGTCATTGAGTCGCGGAAAAGAAACTCAAGGAAAGCATGGATAGGTGCTCTGGCCGCCGCAGTATCGCTAAAGTTGAAAAGAGCGTTAAACACCATGCAATCAGTTAGTCAATATCCAGTAGCACATGATGTAGTTTACTATCTAACTCTCTTTTCAAAATGAAAATTTTACACTTGTCCAAATTCAAAGCTGTTGCAGACCAGAGATTAAATGTGGCTGAACTGATGAAACATGATTCCAAATGGACAGAAAACAATGTGGGAAAAGAAGAAAATGATGGTTACCAGCATTTTCTCCTTTTCCTGCAATGTTTTCAAAGCAATTCTTCCCCAGTGTCTCCATGTTACTATTGTTGATTTGACCGTAAGTAGGTCAGCACATTCTACCCGACAACAATCGATCAATTCATTGCCTGGGATGGTGACGTCACCTTCTACGTGCTGTTTTGCCATCTGGTACTACAAACGAGCCATGCTCTGGCAAAAGGGAGCTTTATGCATCTCCCTGTTGCATAATACCAAGCAAGTCATCACATAATTGTGGATCCATAAAATCCATTTTGTTTACCGATTGACTGAATTTTGAAGAAGAGTGCTCCTTGAACATGGAGAAAGTGAACAAATAGCACAGCATTGGCTGCGCAGGCTAACGTGTGTCGATGCTTTTTCGCAGATGCACTAAGCCCCCTTTTCACAGGGCATGGCTCATTCACGTAGTCTCCTCCCATAAATATCTCATTGGCTCTTGTTGGTGTCGGATGAGTTCGACCACTTTTGCTCCAGTGTTATTTTTGACAAAGTTGACCAAACGGCAAAAGTTAAACTTGTCCAAATTCAAAGCTATCGCAGACGATAAATCAAATTTGTCTTAATTGATGAATTTTGTTTCCATCATACACAAAATATTGTGAGAAAAGGTAATTTTTCAGGGCTAGTAACAAGCAGATGCACCTTTTCCCACAATGTTTCGAAAATCTATCCACAAGAGGGCCGTTACAAACACAAGTATTAACCCATATCCTGCTGAATAAGTTAACACTTAAGCTGCTGAATAGCTGCTTAATAAATGAAGCGCAAATTTCTACTCAATACTACTCAATACTAAAGGTCCAAACACTGCGGTTTCAAAGTTGATTTCACCGGAAAGAAAATACCGTATCGGACAGTGTAGATCAAAGATCAGACTGCACGTTCTGTGCAGTCTGATCTTGATCTACACTGTCCGCAAAAGGTCAGTGGGTCGCGATAAGCAGCTTATTAAGGGTTAATGATACCTTCAAGTCGATAGGAAAAACCCAATTATTGCTATTTCAAAGTTATTTTAGGGGAAAATATTTCCTTATCGGACAGTGTAGAATAAAGATCAGGCTGCACGTCCTTTGCAGTCTGATCTTGATCTACATTGTCCGCAAAAGGTAAGTGAGTCGCGCGTAGCAGCCTAATGGTTTGTATACACGTTTTCAGACATACATATATGTGACTGAATATGTGATTTATATGAGCCGTACTCAGGCAAAAGGGGGCTTAATGCATCTCCCTGATGAATCATACCAAGCAAGTCATTACATAATTATGGATCCATAATTGCCACTTTTTTTAACAATTGACTTATTCATGGTCCTTGGACATATAAAAAATTAACCACGAACGAAAAGTTTCGGCCCAGGTCAGCCTGCGCTGAAGGCACAGGCTGACCTGGATCGATACTTTTCGCAGATGCATTAAGACCCCTTTTCTAAGAGCATGGCTCTAATGTGACTGAACTCTTTATATAAGATATAAATCAGTGATTTTACGAACAACCTTTTTTGATAAAAGGGTAGCCTACGTTGAAAATTGTAAGATGTGCACATCATAATATAATAATTTGAATCAAAACAACATAATATTGACCTTTATTGGAAAGATTATACATGCAGACCCCTTGGGGGTCTTGTTGGGGTGTGTCGCTGCCGCTCAACGCTATCTGACGTTGCTTAAAGGCCCAATAGCTGCCCAAAGTAAACAATGCAGGTGTTAAAATGCAATTAAATTTAAATCAAACCATTTTAAGAGTGTGGAAATTATTGTGAGGATGACAACCTGTTATTGAACGGTTGGTCCTACTGTTAGTCACTGGTCAAAAACTGAATTCTAAAACTGGATCAAAAGGTTACTTTATCTTCTGACTAGTTTTTACCTGGTTTTAACGACCCTGACGGAGAAGACTTTTGAAAACATTGTGAAAGAAGGATAAAATGCTGGTTACTACAATGGTTTCTTTTCTATCGGGGACAAATTTCGTAATTTAAGCCAACTTTAATATGTCGTCAGCAAATGCATTCAATCTGGACTAGTCTAAATTTTTATCGTTAGGTAAAGAGTTAAAACCGTGAATATTGTCACGAATCTGACAATACGTTTTATCACGACCCGTCCAAGTTCCAGTAGCTCGCAAAAACTTACGGTTATACCACAGTTAGTAGCCATAGCTTCAGATAAGATGGAGTGATGGTATTCTAAATCCATTATTTCTCTTCCAAACCCTATGTTGTGGGTACTCATTAGAAACGCCTCGATGAGACGATTCTAATCAGTACCCATAACATATGGTTTAGTGGAGAATTATCAATATTTTCAGTTTTGAAATCAAAATTACTCCCTCTATCTGGAGCTCTGGTAGCCATGGATATTTTATCTCGGAAGTCCCAACCCTCATTGATTAACATGCATTATAAATTTCACTCTTTTTATTTGTTTTGGTTTAAAAATGAAGCTTTTAATTTAGTTATAAAAAATAAAGCAACATAAATTTTATGAAATCAACATAAATTACATGAAATATGGACTACAGATCTAAATCTGTTTTCAAAATCGATACAATGTAGATCTAATATGGCGTGCAACACACGAAAAGGGGACTTCGGACATATGCGTAAAAGTGTGTCGTCCCAGATCAGCCTGTGCTGTGACTGATCCATGACGACACTTCCCGTTTTTTGTGCGATTTTCTGTTTCACGAAAGTCTACTGTATGAAAATATCTTATGTAGTCGTAAGGTGCCTTCTAGGATTAGCCTGCGCGGACTGCGCATGCTAATCCGAGACTAGACTTTACGCAAATGTCCGACGGTCTCATTTCGCATGTTGCGGGCCATATGATAGGAATAGAATCTATATCTGCAAGTGTGTAAAAAGTGATTAATAATTTTGAATATTTTCGAAAAATTGTTTTATACATTGCCATCAGTGGCGAAGTCGGCCAAATTTAGCGGAAAAATAACAGCACTGCCAGTTTGGGTTTTAACCGTTAAGCTGCTAAGCGCAACTCACTGACCTTTTGCGAACAGTGTAGATCAAGATCCGACTGCGCAGAACGTGCACTTTGATCTTGGATCTGCACTATTCATGGATAAGGGTTAATAGAGAGCAGCAACTTTAATGTCAGGGGTGGAACAATAATACCAAGTTAGTATATATAGATAGCTCCAGTAACCTCGCTTCTATCTAGATTTGGTAGATCTACACTACTGAATATTAACCCTTGTCCTGTTAAATAAATGAAATAAAACTTTCAATCAGATAGTAAAAACCCAAATGTTGTTATTTCAAAGGTACATTTGGGAAAAAGTATCTCCATATCGGACAGTGTAGATCATGATCAGACTGCACCTTCTGTGTAGTCTGATCTTGATCTACATTGTCCGCAAAAGGTCAGGGAGTCGCGCTTAGCAGCCTAAGGGCTAGGCCTAAACTTTTGTTCTAAAATTTACAATATGGTTTTCTGCCACCGACTGGAACTTTGATGGACTGTAGATCTGGATCTAGATCTAGATCTACTACATCATAATGATATTCATAGATCTACTTTTTAAATGGTATGAATGAGATTTGTCTGCAATTTTGACTCTAGTGTGCCTTTAAATGATGTGTATGTCACTCCGCCCACAATCTTGTGTGTTTTGGTAGACACCTCGCGCCGCAGCTTTTGGCGGGAAAAAAATTTGCATAGAACACGCCTTGCATCAAGAAATGCTGCGTCATCATGTCAGGCTGTGTCGCAGCGTTCCAGAGTTGAACATGGAGGAATAACCGTAGTTGTACCGTTTGAAATGAATGATTCATTGGCAAAAATGATTCTTACAAGAAAAGTGAAAGAGACCAGCGTGATTAGAAAGTGATTCGATCTGGTTTGTTTTAACTGGAAATTACAATCAGACGATAAAAGGTAAATATTTTTTATTCTATCTCGTATTTCCTTGTTCTGTTGTAGATCTATCAGCCTGAACTAGACTTTCCGGCAAACGGCCGAGAAAACATCCTTTGAGAATGGACATACGCATTTACCCATATGGCGAAATTTTAAGCCTTGTCCGAATTTGAAAGTATTTGCAGACGACAAAATAATTGTGAATAAAAAATAGAAATTCGCTACTTGAGTAGAAAACAATATGGGAAAAGGAGAAAATGCAGGTTACCAGTTTTTTTATCCCTTTTCCACAATGTTTTCTAAAGGCCGCTTATTCAAAGTCGTTTGATCTCGTTTGATCTCTGGATTGTGTGGTAAAGGGTTAGCGGGGCATATTTATAGATCTATTTTCTGTTGTGATTTTCAGGAAAATACAGATGGATATTGTGAAATGTAGTTTTCTGAGAAAAAGGTGTAATTTTAGTGTTTAACCCTTCACCAAACGACATAATTTTAGACGGCTCCAAATTCAAAGCATTTGCAGACGAAAATTTAAATGTGGAAAGATGGAATTTGTGTTTGATGGGGTAGAAAACATTGTGGGAAAAGGAGAAAATGTTGGTTGCATTTTCTCCTAACCCCTCTCTATGTTTTCAAAAGGCTTCTTCAGATTCTTAAAACTTTGGAATTTGTTTTGAACAGTTAACCCTTTACCACACTACAAAATCTCATTAATTCTAAATTAAAAATTTGCAGATTACAGCTAAATTATGGTGCAAATTAAAGCATTTGTCCCTTTAACCCTTTACCACACAGTCCCAACTTTCATTGTCATTGGAAAGAAACCTCTTGAAAACATTGTGAAATCAAAGTGCTGAAGGCACTGCAGTTGGGACCTGTATGAAAAGTTGCAAATTCAAAGAAAACAAGTATGGACTTTTGAATATTTTTTTTATTTAAACAGTTGTTCAACTAGCCTTTCTCTATTTAGTCTTTGTCTTACTTTTTCGTCCAAACAGAAGGCTATTATTTGAAAAATTCTGACTATATTCTTTAAACAAGCAGGTTTTATTTTGACCATTTATTCATGTAAATGTTTGGTTTGTTTAGGTTTACTGCTCATGCACGCATAAAATCCACCTCCCTCATTAATATTCAACTACCGTTTAAATATTTCGCATACAAGTACTGAAAACTCGACAAATGTTGCGGAAAGAAGAAAATGGGAAAACATGATAAATTTTTTTCAAACGTAAGTCAGTCAATCTAGACCTATTTTTTGAAATATAAAGAAAATCCACACTGTAATAAAGTAGTTTATTGCAGTGTCATATCGATGCAGGCATTGAACAAGAAATATATGAGCTATGCTCTGTGAAAAGGGGGCTTAATGTATCTGCAAAAAGTATTGATTCAGGTCAGCCTGTGCAGTTTGCACAAGCTTACAAGGCCCCAAACTTTTTCTTTTGGCCATTTTTCTGCATTTCAAAGGACATTATTCCTGCTAATTTCGTTGGTTATCAGAGAAAATGGATTTTATGGATCCATAATTATGTGATGTCTTGCTTGGTACCATGCATCATGGGAGGTGCATCAAGACCACTTTTGCCAGAGCATGGCTTAATTATTCTATATGTCTATAGCATTTTTTTTTCTATCCATCACAATAATTTGTGAATGAATGAAGCAGGAAAGTCCATGTAATGTTAGATTTAGCACTGTTTTAGCGATGATGCAATTAGGGCATGTCTTTGCGAATGATGAAGTGGAAAACTCCATGTATGGCTCCATTTTTTTAGCAATGATGCAATTAGGGAGTGTCTTTGCAAATGATGAAGCAGGAAATTCCATTATACTGCACCGATATTGAGGCGATGATGTAACTAGGGCTAGTGATGGGATGATGATCAGGAAAGATTGGTTAACTAACGTTTAACCATTGCCGATGCCGATCATTGATTACAAATACCAAAAATTGATCATTGGGCTAAACCTGAACAATACAGAACTTAACCAAGGGATGCCAAGCTCAACCAAGGGAAACAACTCTAACATAAGAACATGAAAACGGCTACTGATCAGGGCTATAGAAATTTTGTAATCTCAATCGGTCTGGCCAATCGACAGCGCATTCGGCAAACTTTGGTTGATTCCGGAATTGGCTGAGCTGTGACGTGTGATCAACGGCTGCGAGTTCACATTACCCCACCCACTTTCTTTGTCAAAATAAACTCGCGATTGGTCCGGGAATGTCCCATCTCAAACTCACTGACGGTGATGGCATCGGTTAAAATTTTCTGAAGAATATTTTCTTTCTTCATTTTCATCAAATGAATTCTGTCCGTCGCTTTCGCTGCCATCAAAAATTTGCTGCAAAATGTCTTAAAATGTCAGTCTGCATTTAGCCATTTTACTTTCATTTTCAAGAAGAACGTGGTTGAAGTAAACGTGAGTCTCAGTCTGCTAAAATTATACCTGATTGATTCGTTTCTTTGGAAAGTATAACATAAAATTACTTTGTTCAGCATTACATTAATTCATGTCTACGACCCTGAGTGAGCATACCAATACCAAAAGCGAAAACAAGTCAACTTTCTTAGGCAACCGCCTGGCGCAGACAGTTCTCCAAGTCGTGTTTACCACTGACAGGTGAGATAGTTGGGTGCGAGTTGTGTCTGCGCTAATGGAAATGGATTAATAATTCAAGATTGCGAGAGGTCATAGCTAAATATACACCATGTAATGCCAGTCTTGAGTTCGTGACAGGATGCACACTACCACTACAACATAGAGTCAAGGCGCGGCTTTACAAAATTATGGGCGGCAACTAAATCTCGTACGTGATTTCTGATTGGTTCGCAGTAGACTCTGATGCAAATGGGGCGTGGCGAAATTGACTGACTGATTAGTATTGCATGGTGTGTTTGCATGTATGGTACGTAATTAGACAAAACTGATTGCGAATAGGGCTGTACCACACTTAAGGCAATGATGCATGACGATATCTCTATAAGCTGTGATTTATGTCACAGTGAAACGGCAATAATTAGATAATGGCCAATTAACAGTTTGACACTCTAGATACCAAGGGATCCTATATACGATGACTGCTTTGCCTAACGTTCAAAAATGCCTGCAGCAATGATTTAAGGTTTGTAAGTTTGTTTCTGACTGGCCATATTATGATATTTCATACCAATTTTTTAGGACGTTTTTGAAAATAAATCGGTTTTCAGTGTTCGGAATCGGTCTGATCCGGCAATTTTTCGGATTTCTGTAGCCCTGCTACTGATGCAGTCAAGCAGCTCGAAATGAATTCCTTATCCAGGTGCAAAACAAGATCTGATGGGTGGAAATATTTTGGCTTTCATAATTTAAAACAAGATCAGCCTCTGACAAAATATAATTTAGATCTAAGCAGATCTGTCTGTAGAATATATAGGTAGATGTACTGAAATAAGGGTAAGGAAAAAGTCTCACTGCAATCAAACATTTTCAAAAAGGAAATTTAACAACTTATGTGACAATTGTTTTAATCTTTTAACAATGAAAATGTTGTTGATAAAAGGAGAAACTGCTTGTTAGGCAATTTTTAGCTCCACTGGCCGAAGGCCATCGGGCTTATGTCATGGCCCGGTGTCCGTTGTGCGTCAGTGCGTGTGTGCATCCGTCTGTGCCTTAACTTTTATTTCAAACATCTTCTTCTCTGAAACTACCCATCCAATTTTCATGAAACTTCACAGAAATGATCCTGCCATGGTCCTCTTCAGAATTTCTTGAAAGAATTTGATTCCTTCAAAAACTCTGGTTGCCATGGCAACAAAACTGAAAAATATTGGAAATCTTTAAAAATGTTCTTGTCTGAAACCATAAGGCATAGGGCTACCAAATTTGGCATGTAGCTTTATGTAGTAGACCTCTATCAAGTTTCTTCAAATTATAGCCCTGGGGTCAAAATTGGCTCTGCCCCAGGGGTCACAAGTTTTACATAGGCTTATATAGAGAAAACTTTAAAAATCTTCCTGTACCTAGCCATAAGGCCTAGAGCTACCAAATTTTGCAGGTTGCTCTATCTAGTTGGTCTCTACCAAGCAGGCCAAAATTTTAGCCCTGGGGTCAAAATTGGCGCCGCTGCAGGGGTCACAAGTTTTACATGGGCTTACATAGTGACAACTTAAGAAATCTTCCTGTTTTGATTTTTTTTTGGAAATTAGCCTTGCATCAGGGGTCTTATGTTTTACAGAGGCTTCATCTGGACAAAACTTGAAAATCACCTTATTTATAACCTTACAGCATAGACTTGTATTATTTTGGCATGTGGCTTTATCTTGTGGACCTCTACCAGGGTTCAAGTAATTATAGCTCTGGGATCAAAAATGGCTTTGCCTTGTGGGTCTGAACTTTCACATGGGCTTTTACAGAGAAAACTTTGTAAGTGTTCATTTTGAAACCATTTGGCTCAGAATTGAAATGTTTAGTATTTATGGTTTATAATTATAAGCCAGTGGAGCGATACAGGGCCATCATGGCCCTCTTGTTTCCTTTTCCAAGAATGTTTTATAACCAATTTTGTTCAAGTTAAACCCATAACCAAATGCCAAATTTCATATTCATCCGTAACAGATTATATGATCAATTATCATATTGGAAGTGGAATTCGATTTTAACCAATGATCGATTAGCATTTTCAAGCGATTTCTCAACACTAATGAGGGCGGACAAAGACTAAGACGATATGCAAAAAAATTAAACAACTTAAACAGCCACAGTTGGTCACTGCGGTCCCTCCTCTTTGCTGTTTAAATCATTTATTTTTCAGCTCTACTGGTTGTAGGCCAACATAGCTTATGTCATGGCGTAGTTTCCGTCATCCACCCATCCTTCCGTCTGTACATCCATCCCTCCATCCGTCCATTAGTCAGTCTTTTAATTGTTTACGCAATAAAGCATGCATTTGAAACTTGCACAGTTTGTTAATCTCATCAACAGCTTGAACCCTATTGATTTTGAAAAAAATCTCACAACCAGTGTGGGAAAAGTTGCGATTTAAAGTTCAAAATTTCAATTTCTTGTTTATGCATTAAAGTCTGCATTTGTGGTAGGATTTTCATGAAACTTGCACAGTTTTTTATCTCATTAATAACTTGAATCCTAATGGTTTTGAAAAAATCTTACAATCAGTTTGGGAAAAGTAGCCATGTAAAGTTCAAAATTCTAATTTCCTGTTTATGTGATAAAGTCTGCATATGTGGTCAGATTTTCATGAAATTTGCATAGCTTGTTCATCTCAACAATAGCTTGAATAATAATGATTTTGAAAAAAAATTGACCACCAGTGTGGGAAAAGTAGCCATTTAAAGTTCAAAATTTTAATTTCTTGTTTACCAATAAAGTTTGCATTTGTCGTCTGATTTTCCTGAAAGTTACACATTTTGTTTATTTTATCAAAATCTTTAACTCTTTCAATTTTGAAAAAAATCTGACAATCAGTATGGGAAAAGGAGCCATTTAAAGTTGAAAATTTACATTTCTTGTTTACGCAATTAAGTCCGCATTTTTTATCCAATTCTTTTGAAACTTGCAAAGACTATTTGTATTATCCAGGGATTGAATTCTATTAAAAATGAAGAAAATCTAGCTGTCAGTTTAGGAAAAGCAGCCATCTGATGACTTAGAATTGTTAACTCAACACAGTGCACATTATACTTCACATTTCTTTGGAATTTGCAGGGATTGTTTAATACAGTGAGTAGGGAAATGCTGTCAGATTTGGCTGGATTCCAAACAACTGGTTTTGGGAAATTGTACTTCAATTTTTTTTTCACTATTTGTTCAATTCACCATGCCTACTTGTGCTGTCTTAGTGGGTTCAAGCCCAGTTGCAACAACACCTCACTTTTTTTGGGTGTGTTTGTCTTTTTCCTTTTTGTATCATAAATTCATAACGTATGCTAGAAAAAATTAAATTAAGCAAAATTACTGCCAGTAGAACGATTCAGGCCCTCAAGGGCCTTTAGTTTTATACAGAAATTAGGATGAGTTCAAAATTGGGTCATGTGGGGTCAAAAACTAGGTCACTAGGTCAAATTAAAGATATACCTTGTGGGCACTATAGAGGCCATGTTTTTCGCTCAACTGAATGTTTTTCTTAATTAAATCTCAGATAACATTGAAATTGGGTCACCTGGGGTCATAAAGTAGGTCACTAGGTCAAATTAACTCTTTACCAAATGACAAAAATTTAGACTGGTCCAAATTGAAAGCATTTGCAGACGACAAAACAAATGTAATTGAAAAATTGAAAATTGTGTTGAGTAGGATAGAAAACATTGTGGGAAAAGGAGAAAATGCTGGTTACCAGCATTTTCTCCTTTTCCCACAAGGTTTTCAAAGGACTTCTTTCACAGGGTCGTTTAAAGTCAGGATTGTGTGGTAAAGAGTTAAAGAAATACCTTGTGGACACTCTAGAGGCCACATTTTTCGCTCAATTGACTTGAAAATTGGTCAAAACGTTTCTCTTAATAAAATCTTGAATGAGCTTGAAATTTGGTTACCTGGGAAAATAAACTAGGTCACTAGGTCAAATTAAAGAAAAACCCTGTGGACATTCTAGAGGCCACATTTCTTACTCAATTGACCTGAAAATTGGTCAGAATGTTTGTCTCGATGAAATCTTGGATGAGTTTGAATTTGGGTCACCTAGGGTTATAAACTAGGTCACTAAGGTCAAATTAAAGCAATACCTTGTGGGCACTCTAGTGGCCACATTTTTTGTCTTGATGATATCTCAGAGGAGTTAAAAATTGGGTCACATAGGATCATAAACAATGTCACATTGAAGAAATACCTTGTGGGCACTCTAGAGACCACAATTTTGGCTAAATTGACCTGAAATTTGGTCTACATATTTTACTTGATGATATCTTGGATCAATTAGAAATTGGGTCTCATAGGGTCATAAACTAAGTCACTGGGTCAAATTAAAGAAATGTATTGTGGGCACTGTAGAGGCCATAGTTTTTGCTCAACTGACCTGAAAATTTGTCAGCATGTTTAACTTGATGATATCTTAAATGGATTTGAAATTGGGTCACATAGGGTCATAATCTAGGTCACTAGGTCAAATTACAGAAATACCTTGTGGGCACTCTAGAGGCAGCAGTTCTTGCCCAATTCACCTGAACCTTGGTCAACAAGTTTTTTTGATGTCTCGGATGGGTTTGAAATATGGTCACATAGGGTCATAAACTAGGTCACTAGGTCAAATTGAAGAAAGACATTTTGGACACTCAGGAGGTCACATTTTCAGCTCAATTGAGCTGACAATTGGTCAGAATGTTTGTCTTAATAATATCCCAGATGAGTTTTAAATTGGGTCCTTATGACCCTGGAGTTAAATTTCATCTATTGACTCAGGTGAGCAATCCGGGGCCATCATGGCCCTCTTGTTTTTAGTTTACTGTAGACCAAAATAAGTCTGCATGAAGATGTAGGCTGATCTTTTACAACACTGCCTGTGTAAATGAACTGTCAAAGATAGCAGGATCAGGTATATCCGAATGAAGTTGGTTTGATCCTTGCAACGATTTTGTTCAGATGCTGAAGGGAAAGGGTTTTTGAGCCAAACACAGATAAAGTTAGCCTACCGAAGCATGACAAAACTGTCTATTTCAGTTATCGGATAAACATAGTCTAATCAACGACCCTATTAACACTTACTGGGCATTGTTTGGACTTGCCATTCGCCTGGGAGAATACTTCTTTCAGTTAGAGTAGTTAAACTAGCTTGATAAAGAAAAAAAACCTTGTCCAGACTTTTCAGTCACAAATATGGTGTCCTGATTAATAGAAAAGATGCTAGCATCAGCTGCCCAAAATTAGAGATGTAAAATGAATTATTTTAAGAATTAATTAATAGTGTCAGAATTCAAAGAGTGTTCAAATATATGGATGAATTACAGTAGGTCACTGGGCCGAAACTTAGAAAAACCTGGTGTGCACTCTGGAGGCCACATTTTCAACCTGATAATGAGAAAAACTAGGTCAAAATGTTTGTCCTAATCAAATCTCTGACAATTTTGAAATTGGGTCATGTCAGGTCAAAAAGTAGGTCACTAATCCAAATCTTTGAAAAACCTTGTGTGCACTCTGGAGGCTACATTTTTAGCCTGATACTCATGAAACTTGGTCAGAATGTTTGTCTTGAAAAATATCTGACAAGTTGGAAATTAGGTCACATTGGGCTAAAAAGTAGGGCACTGGGACAAATCTTAGAAAAACATTGTGTGCACTGTAGAGGCCACATTTTCATTCTAGTACCCATGAAACTTGGTCAGAACCTTGTCTTAATGAAATCACTGACAAGGTCAAATTGGGTCACATTTGGTCAAAAAGTAGGTCATGGGAACAAATCTTAGAAAAACTGTGTGTGTGCTCTAGAGGCCACATTTTCAGCCTAATGCTGTTGAAACTTGGTCAGAATCTTTGTAATATATATGTATCTCTAGCAAATTTGAAATTGGGTCATGTCAGGTCAAAGAGTAGGTCACTGGGCTAAGACCTTATGTGCAGTCTAAAGGCCACATTGTCAGTCTGATACTCATGAAACATTGGCACAATGTTTGCCTCTATGATATCGGGGAAAAAGTTTGATATTGAGTCATGTTTAGTCAAAAAGTAGGTCAGTGGGCCAACCTGTGAAAAAACTTATTAAGTCTCTCTGGAAAGGTGATTTCTACTGTCTGCAATTAGCTGAAAATCATTTTTGGCCAAGGGCCTTTGGCCCCTTGGACCCCTAGACTTGGGGTACTGCCCAATGACTCCCAGACCCCACTGCTACTTTTAGGAATCACTCTGCTACTCAAATTCTTAATGAAACCCCTGGAATGTGTATCTTGATGATATCTGGGACAAGTTCAAAATCGTGCCACGTCGGGTCAAAAGGTAGGTCACAGGAAGGAATCACAGAAAAACCGTGTGTGAACTGTAGAAGCCATACTTTCAGTCTGATACCCATTAAAATTGGTCAGAATGTTTATCCTCATGATATCTGAGACAAATTCAAATTTGGGTCATTATAGGTCATAAGGTAGGTCACCGGGATAAATCAAAGAAAAACTTTGTTTGCATTCTAGAAGCCATACTTTCAGTCCGAGACTCCTGAAATTTGATCAGAATGTTTGTCTTGATAATATCTTGAAAATAGTTTGAAACCTGGATACATTACATAAAAAAGTAGGTCACAAACACTCATGTGTTAACATCATCACAACCAGGGTGTCTTCAACTTTATTAATCCTAGATGACGTAAGTCAAGTGGGAGCTTATGAGCCAATGGCCCTCTTGTTAAATAAACTTCTAAAATTTATCTACAAGTATAGGCGGAGTGGAGGGATCCAGGACCGTCACTGCCCTCATGTTTTAAACTTCTGGATCAATGATGCTTTGAAGCATGCATTATTTTCTGGACATTCTATGTAAATTCTGGATGTGTATATCTGGAAAGAAAAGGCAGCCTACCTGCACAGACATTAACCCTTTACCACACAATCCCGACTTTTAACGACCCTGATGTTGAAGCCTTTTGAAAACATTATGGGAAAAGGAGAAAATGCTGGTAACCAGCATTTTCTCCTTTTCCCACAATGTTTTCTACCCTATCAAAGACAAATCACATCATTTGAGTCACGTTAAAATTGTCGTCTGCAAATGCTTTCAATTTGGATGGGTCTAAAATTTTGTCGTGTGGTAAAGAGTTAATCTCTTTACTAAACAATCCAGTGTTTCAACAATCCTGAGGAAGGAGCATTTTGTAAACATTATGGGAAAAGGAGAAAATGCTGGTAACCAGTATGTTTTTCACCCTGTCAGAGAAGTTTTGTTCATTTGTACCATTTTTAGCTCCACTGGCCAAAGGCCAGCGGGCTTATGTCATGGCCAGGTGTCCGTCGTGCGTCCGTGCGTCTGTCCGTCTGTGTGTTAACTTTTATTTCAAACATCATCTTCTCTGAAACTACCCATCCAATTTTCATGAAACTTTACAGAAATGATCCTGTCATGGTCCTCTTCAGAATTTCTTGAAAGAATTTGATTCCTTCAAAAACCCTGGTTGCCATGGCAACAAAACTGAAAAATATTGGAAATCTTTAAAAATGTTCTTGTCTGAAACCATAAGGCATAGGGCTACCAAATTTGGCATGTAGCTTTATGTAGTAGACCTCTATCAAATTTCTTCAAATTATAGCCCTGGGGTCAAAATTGGCTCTGCCCCAGGGGTCACAAGTTTTACATAGGCTTATATAGAGAAAACTTTAAAAATCTTCCTGTACCTAGCCATAAGGCCTAGAGCTACCAAATTTTGCATGTAGCTATATCTAGTGGGCCTCTACCAAGTGGGCCAAAATTTTAGCCCTGGGGTCAAAATTGGCCCCGCTGCAGGGGTCACAAGTTTTACATGGGCTTACATAGTGACAACTTAAGAAATCTTCCTGTTTTGATTTTTTTTTGGAAATTAGCCTTGCATCAGGGGTCTTATGTTTTACAGAGGCTTCATCTGGACAAAACTTGAAAATCACCTTATTTATAACCTTACAGCATAGACTTGTATTATTTTGGCATGTGGCTTTATCTTGTGGACCTCTACCAGGGTTCAAGTAATTATAGCTCTGGGATCAAAAATGGCTTTGCCCTGTGGGTCTCAACTTCCACATGGGCTTTTACAGAGAAAACTTTGTAAGTCTTCATTTTGAAACCATTTGGCTAGAATTGAAATGTTTAGTATTTATGGTTTATATTTATAAGCCAGTGGAGCGATACAGGGCCATCATGGCCCTCTTGTTGAATTTGTGTGCATATGTGTTCAATTTTGAAGAGCCTAAAATCTCTTGTTTGGGAATGGTTTTAACCCTTTACCACACAATCCCACCTTTTAATGACCCTGACAAAAAAGCCTGTCTGAAAACATTGGGGGAAAAAGACTAAATGCTGGTCACCAGCATTTTCTCTTTCTTCCCCAATTGTTTCTACTGTTCTCAAATCAGATTTCAGTTTTTGAAACACATGTATTTTGTCGTCTACAAATGCTCTCAGTCTGGAACAGTTTAAAATTTTGCCTTGTGATAAAGATTTAAACAAAAGCTTTCCCCCAAACAGATGAACTAACAATGTTTTATAACCTATTAGTGCTTTGTTTTTCTGTTTCAGCTACCCTCTTAGAAGAGGATATGCTTCAACAAAATAAAGAATTTCAAGGAAAACTTACAAACATGAGTTACCTTTGATATCTTGGATCTCCTCAAGATTTATGCATATTATAGAAAGTTCTTTATAATTTTTGTCATAAAAAAAATGGACTCTGTCAGTGACATCAAAGGTATGCAGAGGCCTGAGGATCAGACAAAGATTCCATGACTTTGTGGCCATGTGGATTGATAAAGTTGAAGATTCCATGACTTTGTGGCCATGCAGTGGTTTGTTACCAGAATTGTGTCATCTAATGGGTTTCAAGACAACATCAACATCAGTGATGTTGCATTCTGAATTTTCAAATTGACGTAAAATAGATACAGAATATATACTGAAGATCGGCACAAAACTTTTATTTCTAAATTGTGTGTAACATTTTTTCCTTTAAATCAAAGTATGGAAGTGAAAACAATCATTCCAGTTTTACAGTTTTTACTTTGACTACCCTCAGGTCACATGTTTCTCATGTGAAGGTTGCAGGTCGGTGGAAGTTCTGATATGACTGCCTTGCCTATTGACCCTATACCAGACAATAAAATTGTGAATTCGTCCATATCAGAAGCATCACAGGCAGCAAAACAATGTGCCTTAACAGATAATGTTTGCCTTTGAATGCACAAACAACATCATGGGAAAAGGAAAAAACAAATGCTTGTTATCAGCATATTTTTTACATTTTCCCCTCAATGTTTTGATAAGTCATCTATTTCTATATCATTAACCCTTTACATCAAAACTGAAAGCATTTGCAGATGTCAAATCAATTGTGGCCCAATGTCAGAATTTATCTTGGAAAGGTTAGAAAACATGATGCTTACCAGCATTTTTGCCTTAGCTACAATGTTTTCAAAGACCTTTCCTTGGGCTGTAACAGTTGAGCTCGGATCAGAGTAGGACAGCATGTTGGATTTTTTTTTTTTTTTTTTTAAAAACTGAATTTTCATGGATTGTATTAAACTTTGCTAGCATGAACTAACTAGACTCACAGGGACATTTGTTCTCAATGGCAAAAGATTTCCATGGCTAATAAAAAAGTTATTGGTCTTTCTTTACACCTAGGTACTAGCGTCTGTGGACTGTACATCATTAAGCAAAAAAATGTTGAAACTGAAGACAAATTCACTGTTTAAGAACTTTGAACTGGTTTGAATATTGAAACATGATGACACAAACCTGGTGGAATGTATTAACCTAAGGAATTTTAAGCAATGTTAAAAATCTGAGTGCTACACCTTATTTGATATTTGATATTTTATTGTGTCAAATCTGTCACATACAAGTATGTGTATACTTAAACGACAGTCCACTATCACTTGTATACAAACAAAAGTAAAAAACAAAACCACAGAATGGGTAACTTGGGTATGTTTATGTCATTACTTGTAATCACCTGACTCTTTACCAACAAAAATATTTTAGACTGGTCCAAATTGAAAGCATTTGTAGATGATAGATCAAGTGTGTCTCAAATGACAAAATTCGTCTCGGAAAGGGTAGAAAACATTGTGGGAAAAAGAGAAAATGCTGGATTACCAGCATTTTCTTCTTTTCCCACAATGTTTTCAATAGCATTCTTCTTCAGGGTCATTAAAACTCGGAACTGTGCTAAAGAGTTAACCAACTTTGTTATCATACTATCAAAGCATGATGTGTACTCCCTTACCTCAAGTTCTAATACTTTAACCAGGTGATACTCTATTGATGACAAACTGTAGTGCAGCAGAGCTAGTCATACACAAAAAAATTCATGGGTACATTCACTGATTATCTTTGAATGAAAAATAAAAAACATTTTTTCTGATAAAAAAAAAATATACTGTCTTCAGACCTCCAGATAAAAGGGAGTGATAGTATTCTAAATCCATTATTTTTTTTTTTCCAAGCCCTATGTTGTGGGAACTCATTAGTACTAATAAGTACCCATAACACAGGGTTTAGTGGAGAGTGATTAATATTTTCAATTTTGAAATAAAATTCCCTCCCTCTATCTGGAGTGTCTTTGTAAATAATATTGTCAAATGTATGCTTTAACCCTTTCCCAAACAAGCCCTGGTTTTCACATGTCTGCAGTACAAGTCTTTTGAAAACACTATGGGAAAAGGAGAAATTGCTCGTAACGAACAATTTCTCCTTTTCCCACAGTGTTTTCTACCCTTTTTGAGACCTTTCTGCCATTTTCATCAAATCTGAAATTGTCGAATGCAAACTCTTTCAATTTGGACCAGTCCAAAATTTGTTGTTTGGGAAAGGGTTAAAAAGTCTCTGGACTGTACAAACTAATACTGTTGTAGAAGTTCAATATTAAAGTAAACTAACTCTCATGGAATTCAGTTTTATGTACATTTATGACTAGATTATAATGAATTAAGATAAAAATATGCCAATTTGTCCTGTAGAATTGTATCTTCTCTAAGAAAACTTTTGATAAGTATTTAAAAGCTCTCCAATACTGAGTCTATCTTACATTAAAAAAAATATCAAGCATGAACTTATATTTCATACAATAGTGTTTAAGTCACCATTTACAATAGCAAAATGTAAAATAATGCACAAAGTTTTATGAACAAACCTGTAAAACTATTCATTTAAACACTACCCTGGTATATGGACTATGCATTCAATGAAGGAAAGTCTTTGAAAAAAATGTGGTTAGCCTAACTTGTTTAACCCTTAAAGCCCTGGAACCAACTTCAATTGTTCTTGCAGACTGTGAAGATCAAGATTAGACTGCACAGTATGCTGCTATGTACATATTCTAATGTGAACAACCTTGAAATTGCAATTTTTTGGCAGTTTTTAGCTCACCTGAGCACGAAGTGCTCAAGTTGAACTTTTGTGGTCGTGCTGTGTCTGTCGTGCAGTGTGCGTCATGCATCGTTCATCGTCCAGGCGTCAACAATTACCTTGTGTGCATTCTAGTGGCCTTATTTCCAGTCCAGTACTCATGAAACTTGTCAGAATGTTTTGTCTTGATGGAATCTCGAAATTGGGTCATGCCGATCAGAAAATATCTCACCTGATCAAATTTTAGAAAAACCTTGTGTGCACTT
Organism: Tridacna gigas; assembly: GCA_945859785.2. Lineage (NCBI taxonomy): Eukaryota > Metazoa > Mollusca > Bivalvia > Cardiida > Cardiidae > Tridacna > Tridacna gigas. Next base: position 28,741,242 of record OX244041.2, read on the forward strand.
TTTTAGTCTAGTACTCATGAGACTTGGTCAGATTACTTGTCTTGCTGATGTCTCAGATAAGTTTGGTCAGAATATTTGTCTTGATGAAATATGGACAGGTGTGAAATTGAGTCATACTGATCAAAAAATAGTTCATCAAATAAAATTTTAGAAAAACCTTAGGTGCACTCCAGAGGCCACAATTTTAGGCTAATACTTATGAAACTTAGAATACTTTTTTTGATGATGTCTCGGACAAGTCTGAAACTGGGTCAAAGACTAGGACATTCGGGAAAATCTTTGAAAAATGTTGTGTGCACTCCAGAGGCCACATTTCCAGCCAGAAACTCATGAATCTTAGTCAGAATGTTTGTCTGGATACAATCTCGGACAAGTTTGAAATTGGGTAAAAAAATAGGTCATTAGGCCAAATTGTAGAAAAAACTTATGTGCACTCTAGAGGCCACGTTTTCAGCCTGATACTCATGAAACTTGGTCAGGCTGTTTGTCTGGACAAAATCTCAGACAAGTTTAACGTTGAGTTACATGGGGTCAAAAAGTAGGGCACTGGGCCAAATCTTGGAGAAACATTCTGTGCAGTCTAGAGGCCACATTTTCTGCCTGATACTCATGAAACTTGATCAGAATGTTTGTCTTGGACAGGTAGAGAATTGGGTCATGTCAAATAAAAAAGTAGGTTAAGGGGTCAAATCTTAGAAAAACCTTGTATGCAGTCAGTCTAGAGGCCACATTTTCAGCCAGGTACTCATGAAACTTAGAATTTTAATCAGGATAAATTCTTGGACAAGTTTGAAATTGGGTCACATCGAGTCCAAAAGTAGGTGACTTTGCCAAATCTTAGAAAAACCTTGTGTGCACTCTAGAGGCCACAATTTCAGCTTGATACTCGTGAAACTTGGTCAGAATGTCTGGATGAAATCTAGGACAGGATTGAAATTGTGTCATGTCAGGTCAAAAAGTAGGTCACACGGCCAAACCATAGAAAAAGGTTGTTTGCAGTCCAGAGGCCACATATTCAGCCAAATTCAAAAATTAAAAAAATAGGTAAAATCGGTCAAAAAGTTGATCACTAACACTCATGCGTTTTACATCATCAGGGTCTTTTCAGCCTTATCAGTCCTAGATGACCCTACTCAGGTGAGCGCTTTAGGGCCAATGGCCCTCTTATTTACGAGGTTGAAATCATTAATTCAGCACTATAAGGGTTAAAAGCATTTAGTTCTATAACTGCACAACAAGTACATTCTAAAATGCAATAAAATATTATCTTTGAAGATGTATGTACCGGGTATCTTCATATTCACAAAAAAATAAATCTTAAGAAAAAAGAAATGGTTTCATGAATTAACACCAAGACTTGGAACAATTAGCTAAAAACTTCTTGATGGAAAAAGGTAACTCATCACAAAAACACTTACAAGAACAAGAGTCTCTCAAGATTTCTTTGTTGTGAATCAAAAGTTTCTGGGAAACATTAAAAAAAGAAACTGCAACACATGTCTGAAACTGTAAAAAACTTGATAGCTACATTCAGCAAAAAGATGCAATTTCAAGACTTAAATATCAGGATGATCATGATGCCATCAGTAACACTTTGTAACTGTAAGAGGTAGAATATGCAGTCATTAAGAGTGTTTGCAAACAATACCACATAATGCACTATTGATCATGTGACATTCCCACAAATCATTACAAAATACTTGCGCAAAATGTGAAAATACCTTAAAGCCCCAATAGCAGCCAGAAATTACTGTTGCAGTGTTAAAATGCATTTAAATCATACCTTGTAAAGGATGGAATTGTTTCGAAGGTGATAATCTCATTGTCCATATCTCATTGTCCATTATTGTACAGTCGGTCCTAGTGTTAGGTGCTGGTAGTAAAACGAATCTTAAAACCACGTAAAAACTAAACAAAAGACAGAGTGACCTGGCAACTTTTGACAAACAGGCTGTCAGTAAAGTAAGGTAACACTTTGTACATTTATGATATGGCTTTTAATTTAAGATGAAAAGATAAAAATATATATACATGTATGTAAAATATGGAAATTTTTTGTGTGATAATTTTCTTTCAGTTTTCATCACATTACGCACTTTTATGAGGGCTGTTTGATAAATTTGTGGAATTTTGTTGTTAAAATAAAACTAGGCGACCAGTCATTATTCACCTTGTCACACACAGGAGCCAAAATTAATGCAGTTACCCTAACCGGCCTTGCTTCACGAGGATGTTCTGAATCATTCCTGAACCTCTCGTGCCACTTACAGACAAATGAAATTCTACAGGAACTTGAAAATATCGACTCCTAACTCAATTCTATGATCTGTTTTGGTTTTTTGCCAAGTCCAATACAAACTTTATTAATGTGCATAATTCAGTGTCAAATGAAGTTGTTATTGTGGCAAAGAAGATGTTATTGTGACGACACAAAAGCTATGTTTTTAGCTCACCTGAGCACAAAGTGCTCATGGTGAGCTATTGTGATCGTGCTGTGTCTGTCGTGCGGTGTGCGTCGTCTGTTGTCAACTTTTTACCTTGTGTACGCTCTAGAGGCCACATTTTCAGTCCAATCCTCATGAAACTTGATCAGAATGTTTGTCTTGATAAAATCTCGGACGAGTTTGAAATTGGTTCATGTGGGGTCAAAAACTAGGTCACTAGGTCAAATCTTAGAAAAACCCTGTGTACGCTCTAGAGGCCACATTTTCAGTCAGATACTTGTGAAATTTGGTCAAAATGTTTGTCTTGATAAAATCTCGGACGAGTTCGAAATTGGGTCATGTGGGGTCAAAAACTAGGTCACTAGGTCAAATCTTAGTAAAACCTTGTGTACGCTCTAGAGGCCACATTTTCAGTCCGATCCTCATGAAACTTGGTCAGAATGTTTGTCTTGATAAAATCTCGGATGAGTTTGGAATTGGGTCATGTGGGGTCAAAAACTAGGTCACTAGGTCAAATCTTAGTAAAACCTTGTGTACGCTCTAGAGGCCACATTTTCAGTCAGATACTTGTCAAACTTGGTCAGAATGTTTGTCTTGATAAATCTTGGACGAGTTCGAAATAGGGTCATGTGGGCCAAAAACTAGGTCACCAGGTCAAATCTTAGAAAAACCTTGTGTACACTCTAGATACAACATTTTCAGTCAGATACTTGTGAAATTTGGTCAGAATGTTTGTCTTGATAAAATCTCGGACGAGTTCGAAATTGGATCATGTGGGGTCAAAAACTAGGTCACTAGGTCAAATCTTAGAAAAACCTTGTGTATGCTCTAGAGGCCACATTTTCAGTCCGATCCTCATGAAACTTGGTCAGAATGTTTGTCTTGATAAAATCTCGGACGAGTTCGAAATTGGGTCTTGTGGGGTCAAAAACTAGGTCACTAGGTCAAATCTTAGTAAAACCTTGTGTACGCTCTAGAGGCCACATTTTCAGTCAGATACTTGTGAAATTTGGTCCAAATGTTTCTCTTGATAAAATCTCGGACGAGTTTGAAATTGGGTCATGTGGGGTCAAAAACTAAGTCACTAGGTCAAATCTTGGAAAAACCTTGTGTACGCTCTAGAGGCCACATTTTCAGTCACATACTTGTGAAATTTGGTCAGAATGTTTGTCTTCATGAATTCTCACACGAGTTCGAAATTGGATCATGTGGGGTCAAAAACTAGGTCACTAGGTCAAATCTTAGAAAAACCTTGTGTATGCTCTAGAGGCCACATTTTCAGTTCGATCCTCATGAAACTTGGTCAGAATGTTTGTCTTGATAAAATCTCGGCCGAGTTCGAAATTGGGTCTTGTGGGGTCAAAAACTAGGTCACTAGGTCAAATCTTAGTAAAACCTTGTGTACGCTCTAGAGGCCACATTTTCAGTCAGATACTTGTGAAATTTGGTCCAAATGTTTCTCTTGATAAAATCTCGGACGAGTTCGAAATTGGGTCATGTGGGGTCAAAAACTAAGTCACTAGGTCAAATCTTGGAAAAACCTTGTGTACGCTCTAGAGGCCACATTTTCAGTCACATACTTGTGAAATTTGGTCAGAATGTTTGTCTTGATGAATTCTCGCACGAGTTCGAAATTGGATCATGTGGGGTCAAAAACTAGGTCACTAGGTCAAATCTTAGAAAAACCTTGTGTATGCTCTAGAGGCCACATTTTCAGTCCGATCCTCATGAAACTTGGTCAGAATGTTTGTCTTGATAAAATCTCGGACGAGTTTGAAAGTGGGTCATGTGGATTCAAAAACTAGGTCACTAGGTCAGATCTTAGTAAAACCTTGTGTACGCTCTAGAGGCCACATTTTCAGTCCAATACTCTTGAAAAATGGTCAGAATGTTTGTCTTGATTATATCTTGAAATAGTACAAAAATGTTTCATCTTGGGTCAAAAACTAGGTCACCAGGTCAAATCTAAGAAAAACATTGTGTATGCTCTAGAGGCCATATTTTTTGTCCAGTACTCTTGAAAGTTGGTCAGAATGTTTGCAGTGATAATATCTCTGACTAGTTTAAAATTGGGTCATGTCGGATGAAAAACTAGGTCACTAGGTCAAATCTTCGAAAAACCTTATGTAAGCTCCAGAAGCCACATTTTCTGTCTAATACGCTTGAAAGTTGGTCAGAATGTTTGTCTTGGTGATATCTCAGTTGAATTTGAAAATGGGTCATGTCGGGTCAAAAACTAGGTCACCTGGTCAAATCTTAGAAAAACCATGTGTACACTGTTGTGGCCACATTTTTTGTTCAATACTCTTTTAAAGTTGCTCAGAATGTTTGCGTTGGTAATATCTTGGATGAGTTTGAAAATGGGTCATGTTGGGTCAAAATCTAGGTCACTAGGTCAGATCTTAGAAAAACCTTGTGTACGCTGTAGAGGCCACATTTTCAGTCCAATACTCTTGAAATCTGGTAAGAATGTTTGTCCTGATGATATCTTGGACCAGTTTGAAAATGTGTCATTTTGGCTGAAAAACTAGGTCACTAGGTCAAATCTTAGAAAAACCTAGTGTACGAATGACTCTCAGAAAGAAGCCTTTTGAAAACACTGTTTGAAAATGAGAAAATGCTAGTATCCAGCATTTTTTCCCTTTTTCACAATGTTTTCTACCCCTTTGAGAGACCAATCCCACAGCTTGATCCACATATTATTTGTTTTATGCAGAAGGTTCAGTCTGATGAGTTTAAAATTTTATTGTTTGGTAATACATATATCTCACAAGACGTTGGAAATTGGTTGTGCTTGGTCAAAAGGCTCAGGTGAGCGACTCCAGGGCCATCATGGCCCTCTTGTTTGCAGTAACCGGAAGTGCCAGAGCGGTGACCGTTTGCGCAATTGGCGGCATTTTACACATTCCTGAATGTTCATTTTACACAAAATTACATGTTTCAAATCAGGAGAAAATTAGAGTCTGGCATTGCACATTACATGGGTTACTATGGTTACACTTATTTTGCATTAAAAATGTTTTAAAACTGCAAAATTTCTATCAAGTTTATAATATGTTCATGCCATGATATGCAAATTTTTAGCTTGAAATATCAAGGAATGTGGTTTTAACAACAAAAATTCTGTGAATTTATCAAACAACCCTCTGATTACAAATCAGAACTATTTTTAGCTCACCTGAGCACAACGTGCTCAAGGTGTCCGTCTTCCGTCGTGCGACATCCTTCATCAACATTTACCTTGTGGACATTCTAGAGGCCACATTTCTTACTCAATTGACCTGAAAATTGGTCAGAATGTTTGTCTTAATCAAATCTCGCATAAGTTTGAATTTGGGTCACCTGGGGTCATAAACTTGGTCACAAAGTCAAATTAAAGAAATACATTGTGAACACTCTAGAGGACACATTTTTTGCTCAATTGACCTTAAAATTGGTCAGAATGTTTGTCTAGATGAAATCATGAATAAGTTTGAATTTGGGTCACCTGGGGGTCATAAACTAGGTCACTAGGTCAAAGAAATACCTTGTGGGCACTCTAGAGGACACATTGTTTGCTTAATTGACTCGAAAATTGGTCAGAATGTTTGTCTTAATTAAATCTCGGATGAGTTTTAATTTGGGTCACCTGGGGTCATAAAGTAGGTCACTAGGTCAAATCAAAGAAATACCTTGTGGACACTCTAGAGGCCAAATTTCTGACTTAATTGACATGAAAATTGGTCAGAATGTATGTCTTGAAGAAATCTCAGTGAGTATGAACTTGGTTCACCTGGTGTCATAAAGTAGGTCACTAGGTCAAATCAAAGAAATACCTTGGGGGCACTGTAGAGGCCACATTTCTTGCTCAATTGATCTGAAAATTGGTCAGAATGGTTGTCTGGATGGAATCTTGGATAAGTTTGAAATTGGGTCACTTAGGGTCATAAACTAGGTCACTAGGTCAAATTAAAGAAATACCTTGTGGGCACTCTAGAGGCCATATCTTTTACTCAGTTGACTTGAAAATTGGTCAGAATGTTTGTCTTAACATAAATCTTGGATAAGTATGAAATTTGGTCACCTAGGGTCATAAACTAGTTCACAAGGTCAAATTAAAGAAATACCTTGTGAACACTCTGGAGGCCACATTTCTTACTCAATTGACCTGAAAATTGGTCAGAATGTATGTCTTGATAAAATTTTGGTTGAGTTTGAATTTGGGTCACCTGGGGTCATAAATTGGTCACTAGGTCATTGTAAATTTGTGGTACCTATAACTGTGGTAAAAAATGCTTGTAGCATTTGTCTTTGAATATGTTAAGGGAGTCAAATGTTTTGATGTTGAGAAGTAGGGTATTCCAAACAGTTGACCCAGACTATGCAAAAGACTGTTTCCATGCATTGTTCTAGGCTTACTTTACTTAAGATTTAAGTTAGATGTTGATCTTAAGGAAGAATTGGAATTTCCATCATTTGCTTGGGTGAACTTACTGGTTATGTAATTTGGGGTCATAAGGTTTAGTGCTTTGTAAATCATGACACATCTTAGGTACTGCACTCTTTTATCAAAGGGAAGCCAATTAAGTTGTTTGAACACATCAGTTGATGGTGTCATTAGCTTTGCATCTAAAATAATCCGGGCAGCCCTTTTTTGAAGTTTAACAATGGTTTCAGTATTATTTCTTGAGCAAGATCCCCAAATAGCACAACAATAATCTAATAGAGGTGATATATAAGAACAATAAAATAGCTTCCTTGCATGTAGTGGAAGTTAACTTCTGAGTCTTTGCATCAGGGTAAGATGGGATGAAACTAGTTTACAGATACAATCCACGTGTGTGTTCCATGTTAGATTTTTATCAACTTGGATACCTAGTAATTTATGACTCTCTACATTGCCAATAATTTCTTCATTTATTGATAAATGTAAATTGCTTTGAAGGCTAAGCTTAGGGGCAGTACCTAGTAGCATTATGTTAATATACATTCCATTATGTAGGCATCATTGATTAATGTTTTTTAGGTCAGTTTGAACATGATTTTCAACCTCTTTCGGATCAGTGCTTTTTGTGTGGAAATTTGCATCATCTGCATACATATCTGTCCTGGTTTTTTCAACATAGATTGGTAGGTCATTAACATATAAAAGGAATAAGATAGGGCCTAAGAAAGATCCTTCTGGAACACCATGTTTGATAATTGCTGGAGAGGATGTTGCACAATTATATTGTACTTGTTGAGTTCTATAGCTTAGGTAGGACTTAACCCATGCGACTGTAACATCATGAAAATTATAAAGTAAAAGTTTTATCATGTAGGATTTTATGGTCTACTAAGGCGAATGCTTTCTTCATGTTTAGAAATAGAGCTCCAACAAAATTTCCTTTATCAATGGCAAGAAGCCATTCATCAATTAGTTTTATAAGAGCAGACTGCCAAGAATGAAATTGGCTAAAACCTGACTGATGTTGGTGGAGAAGATGATTTTCAACATTTAGCAACATGCTTTTCGATAATTTTAGATATGACAGGTAAAATTGAAATGGGTCTGTAATATTTTCCGGAAGTTTCCTGTCACCTGATTTGTAGAAAGGTCTTACTCTTGCTGTTTTTAGAGTATTTGGGAACACACTGTGCTTCAGACTTCGATTTATGATGTGTGATAGGGATGAACTAATTTCTCTTGCAGACAGTTTTGGAATCTTGGGACTTAACAACTGTCAAAACCGACAAATGTATAATGTGTTGTGTGTACTCTCTATGTGCACTCTTAATAAATCCTACAGAAAAATTAAAGGAAGGCTGCAAATTTGTTAGTCATACATTAGAATTCAATCTAAGTTTGTCATACTTTGTGCAAACAGACCACTGGAATTGCATTCATAGCATGAATCTGCTGCATATGGGTTGTTTGTGGGCTTTATGTTGAAAAAAATTTGTGCCTGCCCCAAATTTTTTGATGCAGTCAACAAAGTAGGTGAACATACTTCTTTGATCTTAAAGCAAACTTAGAACAATAAGCTGAGAAACTTAGGTTATGCCACTGAATGCAAAAATATCTCCATAATACTGGTATAAGCTGGGTCAATTTTGTGATACTGTTAATGTGTGTTTAAGCTGTAACATACAGACTTAGTATAGTCTGTCGACTTTTTACATCAGTTATAAGCTTTGAAACAGTGCAGATTAACTATCTAGTGATATATAAGTTGAACATGCGTACTCATACAAATATAGTACAAAGATTTAAGTGAAGATCAGTAACATTAAAATGGTAAAGAAAAAAAATTAATTGCTGAATTTTGGGCAGATTAACTATCAGTGATACATAACTTGAACATGTGTACTCCTGCAAATATAATACAAAGATTTAAGTGAAGATCAGGAACATTAAAATGGTAAAGAAAATGTTTAATTGCCTAATTTATATAAATTGCTGTATAGCATAACATTTTACGGAAGAAGTATGTTTATAACATTTTAATCATAAATAATTATTAGAAAAATTACATCTTTAGCAATAACAGTAAACCTTAGTGTTTGTTCCAAAATTATTGGCCATGAAATATAAGGTCTACAAACTCTATGAACAAAGTTTGGAAGAGTCTATTATTTTTACTCCTAATTTTCTGCATTGGCATTGTATTTCTGTCTCTCTTCATTTCCATCTGTCTGAGACAGAAAATAATGAAACCTATGAAAAATGTGAACAGATGTAATAGCACCAGTAGAAAACTTGGTCTACAGACTATACAAAAAATAAGCCCTTCTCCAGATACCATTTTGTCAAAGTAGCTCAGTGTGTAATAAAATCAGCAAAATTATCGCTTGGATGAATGACAGATTTTTGATATAGTGATAATCAGTGAATGTTTTGTCCGTCTTTTAATTAGAAATTGCACAGCCTGTTCAAAAGTGGTCAAAATAAAGGTTTTAGTACTAAAGGACATTTACAGATTTCAGAATATGTTCGCAATTTTTATCAGATTTTGATCCGGTAAAAAATATTTTTAATTTACAGCGCTGCTTGCAACATGTAATAACTAAAGATTATTATTTATTTACTGAAAAATGTGAATAGTCATGTTTCAAAAACCAATTAAAAATGAATGCAACATGAAAATCTTGCAAAAATCAACTTTTTGGGGGAATATATTGACATATTGTGTGACAAATTTTCACCAAACCATAGAAAGCTGAAAGACTAAGCAATATAGTAATGATCCCTAACATATTCTCTATCCAGTCTAGTACCAAGGTGCTGCTAGTTATTTCTACCCTGCTCTGAGGTCACCTGTTAAACCTGGAGATTGTTTGGAAAAGGATTAAAAACAGGGTTGATGGGGAAAAGAGGTTAATTCAGTAATGAAGTTGGAATAGCAACAAGAAACTGGAAGCTGTTTCATATGTGAAGCTTTAGGTCAGTGTAAATGCTAGTGCTAGTGTTGTGCTTATAAATTCAGTGATAAATTTGGATTTATTACAAAAAAATGTGGCTGAGACCATACATCACCATGCAGTACCGGTAAGTAGAGCCAAGTTTTTAACATATATATATATATATATATATATGAGCCATGCTCTGTGAAAAGGAGGCATAATGTATCTACAGAAAGTATCAACCCAGGACAGCCTGCGCAGTCCACACAGGCTGACCTGGGCTGAAACTGTATGCTATTGGTCAGTTTTCTGCCTGTCAAAGGACCAGTCGAATTTATGATTCAGTTGGTTGTTAGACACAATGGATTTTGTAGATCCATGATTAAATCATGACTTAATAGATATGATATATCAGAGAGAGAGAGAGAGAGAGAGAGAGAGATGTATTAAACCCCCTTTTGCCAGAGCATACCTTATATATAATATACCTAACAGTAGTAATTATGAAGCATTAACCAAACTGGTGCTGAATTCAGGTTTAACTGCATTATGCAGGCGTTGTTTATCAGTATCCGACTGCACAGAACATGTAGTCTGATCTTGTATCTCGGATGTCAGCTAGATCTATATTGCCAGTTATTCTGATAAAAACAGGCTTGAAATATCAATATCTACATTAACATTTTTTAAACAAATAAGGCATGTTTCTTTCATTTAGCACACAATGTTCTGCCAAGGATTATTCAGAGAAGGGGGACTTGTCCCATAGACTTGCAATGGTAGGGGAGACTTTCAAAATTAGTTAGGCAGACGCATATTAGAGTATTCATCAAAGCAATTTTAAAGAAACAAAGTCTCACCTGTGTAGATTATGATGGGACATTTTTCTAGTTGAGATTGGAATCCTTCTCGCCTTCTCCCCATTCCTTGGCAGAGCAAATAAGAATGAACACTTTCTCCAGTGACAAGTTTTGGCCTTATTGAATGCAACTGCAGAAAATTTACTGGAAATTACTGTGAATGAGTGTAACTCTTTACTGAATGTCAAAATCTTTGACTGGTCCAGTTTGAAAGTAGTTGCAGACAACAAATTAGATATGACTCAATCAATGGGATTTGTCCATGAAAGGATAGAAAACATTGTGGGAAATGGAGAAAAAGCTGGTTACCAGCTTTTTCTTCTTTTCTCACAATATTTTCAAAGGCTTTCCTCTTCAGGGTTGTTCAAACTAAAAGGTTAAACTCTCTGATAAGATTTTTTAACCTGTACCACACAATCCTGAATTTATTGACCCTGAGAAAGACATCTTCTGAAAAAATTGTTGGAAATGGAGAAAATCCTAGTAATCATTATTTTCTCTTTTTCCCATGATGTTTTCTACTCATTAAAGACAAATTTCATTGTTTGAACCATGTTTAATATGTCTTTTGCAAATGCTTTTAATTTGGACAATTTTACATTTTTGCCATGTGGTAAAAAGTTGAGCCTTACTGGAATTGCAGAAAATGTTAGTTACCAGCATTTTCTTCTTTTCCCACAATGTTTTCAAAAATTGCTGTCATTGAAAGATGTGATCGATCAGTGAAGAGAATTGCATTTCAACTGCCATTGGTAGATTCTGTATCAATAATTGTATGAAATGTGTGTTTCAAATCATGGAATTTGTCTGTGAAAGGGTAGAAAACATGTTGCAAAAACAGTTGAAAATATTTTTATAAGCATTTTTTCCTTATCCCATGGTTGTTTTAAAAAGCAACCTCCAGCAAGGTTATTGAAAATTCTGGATTGTATGGTAAATGGTTCGGAAAAAAAAAGATGGTTTCCAGTAGTAACATAAACTATTTTATATTTTTACGTGGCATCTTTGTATATTTTCGATACCCAAAATAAATCTACTTTTCAGCGGATTTCCTGAAAACTAGATTATAAGGGGGTGGGGTGGGGGGGGGGGGGGTAGGTCCTTGCAATCTTTGGTATATTAATGGGAGGTAGCACATATTACATTTTCCCACCAACTAATGTACCATCCAATCTGCTACTATGCAGTCCCACTAAATAACACAAAAATATACCTGCCAACCAAAAGATTAACTCCAACCACTGGCCAAAGGCAAGCGCTTACAACACCAAACCTCACTATCCTATTTAAGCGCAACTCTTTACCACAGGAAAAAATTTTAGACCTGTCAAAATTCAAAGCATTTGCAGATGACAAATCAAAGATGGTTGAAATGATGAAAATTGCTGTCAATTGAGTAGGAAACATTGTGGGAAAAGGAGAAAATACTGGTTACCTGCATTTTCTCCTTTTTCCACAATGTTTTTAAAAGCCTTCCTCCTCAGGGTTATTAAAACTCCTCTGGATTGTGTGGTAAAGGGTTAAGTCCGCATTATCCAACCCTAATCTTTCTTCCCTGAAATCATTCTTTCTTTTGGTCATGATGGAGAAAAAAGCAAAAACCTCTCTCAGGATATGTAATTTTCTCCATTAACAATCAGCCCAATTTTGCTCTTCAGACAGGGACTTTTGCCCCCTGGACAACTGGACATAGGGGTATTGCCCAGATGACCTCTACTGTGGGAGGACCCCCAGACCCCATCTTCTTTTACTCAATCACCCTACTGCTAAAATTGTTCTCACTGAAACCCTGTGCATACAAGTTTTCATTTATAATTAAATATTAGTTTTCATGAATATCCATGAGGTCTAGTTGGCTGAAAAATTTGTTCATAGCTCTATGAAGTAAAAAATTCATGCAGTGCTGGAATATGTAAACAAACCCATATATGAAATTTTATAGTGTTTTTCATTCTAATTTTATGCCAGTTTCAGTTCAAATGCTGGCCAAGTGTATTTTTTTTCTAAATATCATAAATTGAAAAACATATCTGATAAATATTCATTAAGTCATAAGAGAGAACTTTAAAACTCATTGCCAGTTTACTGTGTATGAATTAGATCAACCTAATTTTCAAGTTTGTGGGTTTTGCAAGAAATATTTGGACACTTTGAGATTATCTTGTTACTAATCAATATTTTGCATTGCATGGCTAGCACAAGCAGATCACTGCTTGTCATTAAATACACACCATATAATGCTAGTCATAGATATAATGCAGAATCAAAGCATGCCTGTAGAAATTATGGGCAGTGAATAAATCTTGTACGCCATTCCTGATTGGTTCCTGATTGGTTCAAAAGATTCATTGTGTTTGTACACCATTGAATGAAAATCAAGCGTTACGGCAGTAGAGATGGAAAACACGAAAAAGAATGTATGCGCCATAGAATGCATGTCTAGATTATAAAAGTAGGGAAAGAAATCATCCAACAAAGTCTGCACACAAAAGAATGCATGTTCGGGATTCTGCTAGAAAGACATTTAACCCTTAGGCTGCTAAGTGCGACTCGAGTACCTTTTGCGGACAGTGTTGATCAAGATCACACTACACAGAATGTGCAGTCTGATCTTGGATCTATGCTGTCTGATAAGGAGATAGCTTTCCCCCAAAAATGTCCGAATTAGGGTTTTTACTGCCGGCTTGAAAGTTTCATTTCACTTACTCAGCAGGATAAAGGGTGAACATCAAAAAGAATGTGCATACCATAGAATGCAGGTCTAAGCTACTTCAGTAGGGTTAGAAATATCCCAAAATGAAGTGTACACCATAGGATGCAGGTCTACGCTTCAATGGTAAAGACAGAAAATGCAACAAAAAATGTGCACACCATAGAATGCAGGTCCTTTGTAAATGCAGTAGGGACAGAATATGCAAAAACTGTGCACACCGTTGAATGCAGGTCCTTTTTAAGAACAATAGAGACTTAAAATGCTTTCTATGACATACACACCATACATTGCAGGTCCCGGTTTCAGCAGTAAGGAGAAATAACACCCTAAATAGGTGTAATGTGCACAGCACATAATGCAGGTCCTGGGATGGGACAGTTAGGACAGAAAATGCCCTAAATGTGCATCCCATATAATGCTGGTTGATTGTAAATTTATGCAGAAGGGACAACATACGCCGGAAACTTTGCACAAATGCTTTAAGTAATGTGCACATCATACAATGAAGGTCCCTTGAAAGTGCGGTAGGGACACAAAAAGGCCAAAATAATGTGTACACCATACAATGCAGGCCACGTTTATGGAAGTCAGGAGAGAGAGGACTCGAGTAATGTGCATACATATAATGCAGGTCGCTTGTAACTGCAGTGGGAAAGAAAATGCCAGACAAAAGTGCACACCATATAATGCAGGTCCTGGTTACGTCAGTAAAACAGAAAGCGCTCTAAATAATGTGTTCACCATATAGTGCAGATCACTGGTTACGACACGAAGGCTAGAAAACACACTATATATTTTGCACACCATATAATGCAGGTCCCTTGTAACTGTAGTAGGAACAGAACATGCCAGACAACTGTGCACACCGCAGAATGTAGGTCCCTGGTAATGTCAGAAGAGACAGATAATGCTCTGTATAATGTGTACACCATATAATGCAGGTCCCTTTTAAGAACAGTAGGGAAAGAAAACGCTCTAAATATTCTGCACACCTTATAATGCAAGTCCCTTTAAAGTGTACTTAATAGGGACAGGAAACGGCAAAAATGCAGGTCAGTCATTATGTCAGTAGAGACAGAAAAATGCCCAAAACGATGTGCACGCCATAGGACGTAGTCCCAGGTTACGGCACTAGGGAGAGAAAACTCCCTAAAAAATGTGCACTCCATAGAATCCAGGCTCCTCTCAACTCTTTACCAAATGACAAAATTTTAGACTCCAGATTCAAAGCGTTTGCAGACAACAATTCAAATGTAGCTCAAATGATGAATTTCCGTCTTTGATAGGGTAGTTGGAGCATGGATTATGACGAGACATTGTTTTCAAACTTAATGTAACAAGGTCTAATAACACTTAACCATACAATCCCAACTTTTGAAATCATTATGGAAAAGAAGGTTGCTGGTTACCAGCATTTTCTCCTTTTCCCACAATGTTTTTCAATCTTGAAAAGAAAATTTCAATTTCTGAACTACACTTATTTTGTCATCTGCAAATGCGTTCAGTTTGGACTGGTCCAAAATTTTGTTGTTTGGTAGGAAGGTTAAAACCCTTTACCACACAGTTGCAAGTGTAAATGACACTGAGAAATAGGTCCTGTTGCAATGACTTTCATCAGGTGTTATTTCTTTACCACAGATGGCTAAATTTTGGACCCTTCAAAATTGAAATCATTTCAACAATGTTTTCAAACCTTTGAGAAACAAATCCCATCATTTGAACCAGATTTAATTTGTCGTCTGCAAATGTTTTCAGTTTGAACCAGTAAGTGTTGCATTTTGGTAAAGAGTTAACAAGAGTTTTAGACTTGAGCAAGACTACCTCAGTGTTGTTTTGTATGCCCTTGTCAGTTCTATAGCTGTCTTGAAGTAGTTGTTACTTTACTAGAAAATTTCATGTATTTATGGCCTGAGGAACAAGACTTGTTAGGGCTGTCACGATATACTGGTATACTGGTATCGATATACCGGTATACTGGTATATTGCAATATAATTCAAAGTCAATACATACCGCGTTACAAACTTCACGTACCTGTTTTTTGTGATATTTTCTAGTTTCGATGTATTTTCGGTTTCTTTTGATCTGGTCATTTCTAAAACGTCGCGGTCATACAAACGCTTATCACTATTAAAAATTGTAGTGTGTATGAAAGTAGACTGGCAGCCTGTTGTCTATCGGATGGTTACGGGCACCAGTTTAGTATGAAAGCAGACTAGGGCATACTTGATTCGTGATTGTCAATATTTTATGGTCACAATCATTTCAATCCAAACCACGCAGTGCCGAGTTGCCAACGTGATGTTTAAAAACATCAAAAGTTACAGATTTTTAAAAGCAGGAATAGAAGAATAAAATTCATTCATACAATAATTAAATCAATGGAAAATGTGTGCAAATTATACTGAAGTATTTTCTTGTTATCCTACTTGATTGCGTCTGCATTTTCTGAATCGAGTACAACCATATCAACAATGGCTGCCAACGCTAATGCGAGAATGCTGGAGAAACCTTCCCCTGGAGAAATTGTCCCCTGGGGATGGATTCTCTGGAGAAATCATTCCCTGGGGATGAATTCTCTGGAGAAATCGTCCCCAAATTAACTTTTGGAGAAATTGTCCCCATATTCAAAATTCATAATTATAGTTAAGGTTATCCTAGTCCAAATATTTAGACATATACATGCTTATTTACCTTTCAACATTTATCAACGGATATTTCACATTTGATTTTTCTTATTGCATGTAACGTCTAAACGGGTCCCATTCAGTTCTATGTAGCAAATCTGATCTGTCTAAAACCAGTATTATAACAAAAGAGAACTTCATTTACCTGTAGGAAGAACTTTTTTTGAAAATATTCAGCCGCTGTCTTGATAAATAATGGGCAGATTCATTCAGAATTCAATAAAATCACTCGCAAGTGGGATTGCCGACAGAGTCGCCGCCATGTTTTTCAGTCATGCAGACGGTTGCATAACAAGTAAGAATGGACTTTAAGTTTATAAACGAAATCTGTTCCAATAATCAAACAAGACCGAAGCGAACAAAATTTCGTTTTAAAAAAAAGACGTAATACCATTCTGTAAGTTGCATTGACCCGCACATGATGGTTCATTCAGAACAATCATATCTCTTCCAAGGCAATTCATAACAAAACAGAGTGGTGTTGAATCGGAATGGATTTAGCTCATAAATAGGCAAGTTTTGGACAAATATCCTTTTTCAGTCGAGAAATTATTCATTTATCTTACTTCTGATGTATATTTTATTGAACAAGTTCACTTGAAAGTATCCAAATTTGCTGTTCAAACAGCGACAAAATTCGATGTCGGAGTTTGCTAAAGGAAACTATGAAGGAGCCGATAAGACCCTATGTACACGATGAATGTCAGAATGAAAAGTAACGTAAATAGGGACTTATAAATAGGACTAAGGTTATCCTTGAAAATAAAACTTTTGAAGTATTTTTTGCTTTACTAGTTTCATTTTGTGAAGGTTTTCTTATTTCAAGCGTTTTCTTTTTTTAAATTACACTGTCATTGCTTATACACTAAAATACGGATCGTTTTCTTCCATGTTACTGAACCCTTAGCAAATAAGTTAGTCTGATTATCGTTTCTTTGCCTCTGGGAGTAAGCTTTTCATATTATTGCTCATAATTTAACAGTTTTGTGTACACTTTCAATAATTTGCCACTGTTTGATTTTGTCTTTTTCCCCTACATGAGTGGGCATGGGCAGTTTTCCGGTCTCGTTACCAGGAAGTGGTCAGAGACTAAAAGGGTCGCGACTGAGGATGGTTACAGTAAAATACAGAATAAGAAGGAAAAATCTGATATTTGGAATCACTTTTGTTGAGATTGGGTGATCTAATTGATTCAGCTTCTCTTGTTTTGGAAGAATAAAACCTGAATTATGAATAAAAAAGGAATTTTTTTAAAAAAGAAATATTAATGGATGCGAGATATTGTGGTACGTATCGTAATAAGGTTTCTGTGTACACTGGCACCTCATTAGAACGAACTTCGCTAATACGCTGACCCTATTATAACGCGGGTGCCCTATGGCTCCCAAAATTTGGGGGGGTTGACCATTTTCCGCGTCTGATCTGGATCCACCGTTACCCTGATTAGAATGTTCTATGTAAAAACAAACCCTGCCTATAGACCAATTACTGATGTAAAATCGATACTGTGCACATAATGCGACAGTTTTTCACACCTTTACCTTGTTGATTACCTTTATCAGCTATGGCAGTACATAATTGCCTTGTTTGGCAAATACACGCGTAGTTATTACAAAAGGTTTTAAGCCTGTAACTGTCTACACAATCTTACATTAGACAGACTTTATGTCAATATACTTTTATATGTAAAACATCAACAGCGCTATCGAATGTACCGTAATTCACCAATGTACAACCTGAATGTTTCGGACACGTTCAACTTTTGTCAAAAATAATTTATGTCTAGTCCTAAATCCTGACACTTTGAAAAATTAGTTTTCGTAAATATTGGGTCAGGCTGAAAGATATATTTTCCAAAACATCGGACAGTTAATTTTTAGAAAATATTTTCGGTAGGATGATCGGCTAGATAATGAATGCACATCTACATCGTACGTAACATCATCATGAACATGAATCCTTCGAACGCCGAGTTAATCTACGGTAATTTTCAGTCATGAAATTCCGCTAATATAATTGTAACATTAAAGTCTGGTTTTGATCTACAGAGGCCGCAAAAGCAACAAAGTTCCAAAAGATGCTTCGGTAAAATCTTTTCAGGCGTTTCGGTGTTATACAAGCAAGTTTCGCCTTTTTTCACAACGTTTCCAAAAGGCACCCTCTGCAGAAGCGTGGTAAGTCGTTTGTTGCTTTGAGGGAAAATGGTTGAAGCCCTTTGTTTTCCCCATGATTACGAAAAATAAAGCATTGTTGAATACTAAACCTTATTGTTTCTCTTCTTTATTTATCGGTAATTAATCCATATTACTGATGCAACAAATTAGCGTATGCATTCTTTTTTTATCGCGGCCACAAATTTTTCAGAAAATAACCTGGCGACTTATTTTACTGCTGACTACACAATGCATGTGACACAACTGGGGTGCTTTAGAAATAATCATTAGTGTATGCAAAAAAGCAATATCAGCTTATGTAAAGCTGAGGGTTACAGGCTTATAGCATAATCATTTTGTTTTGATTGGAGGTCAGCTTGTAACCTGGTATAAATTTCTTTGGGTGAAACAGTTTTGTACACAACAAACACCTGCATTACAACCCTGTGGCTTTGACTGGTTGGCACGTTACGTCATATCCCTAGTGCAAATTTTACTACAAACATTCGTGGACTGGTCTGAAATCTTGGCAGGCGGCTACTAGTTATATATTTTAGGTTGTATTTACATGTTCACTTCTGATGGTAAGATGGCGATTTTTAAAGCTTTTTGCGGGCGATGTAGACAAACATCAGAATAAAACAAACATGCAGTCTGATCTCGGACCTATACCATCCACTGCTGAACTATGACCGAACTGGTACTTCTTTGAGACATATAAAAAGGGTAAGAACATATCTAAGATATGTTTACATAAAGTGCAAAAACCTGTCCAAACTAGATTCAACATTTCAAAAAGTTTTGACCCATAGGACTTGCTATTTATAAGGCCCCAACATAACGTTATTTTTATTTTGAAATTCATCGTGTACGTTGGGCCTAATCTCCCCAAACAAGTTAAAACCTGTTATTAGGGCTACCCTCTATTGTTCAAAATTTTATTTTCCAGGAGAATCGGAAAATTGACAATTCGTTTTACTCCCCAAATATTTGCAAATAACAGTAATTAAGGAATGGTTGTTTGGGCATTGGTCGACGAATAGGTCGCGGGTAGTTTGTGTGTGTGTGTGGGGGGGAAACAGCGTTATAGCTTTTAACCCCAGATATTATGCTGTTGTCGATCGTGGCTTCCTACTACAGCGTTATAACAGGGTTCCATTGTATTGCAATATATTGTGGTACACTTAAGGCGTATTGTGACAGCCCTAAGACTTTTTGTAATTGTTTCAACATTTTACTACACAATCCCAAACTTTAACAACCCTTAGGAAGAAGGCTTTTGAAAACAAAAAGAGAAAACGCTGGTAGCCAACATTTTCTCCTTTTGTTACCAGCATTTTCTCCTTTTCTCACATTTTTTTCTACCCAATGAAGAACTAATTTCATCATTTAGGCTACCTTTGTCATCTGCAAATGTCTTTAATTTGGACCAGTCTAAAATTTTGTCATTGGTAAAGACTTAAAAGACAAAAATTCTGGATCCTGTATTTTCCCCTTTTTCCCAGGTCCTGTGTGACTTATGGTAAAATTCTTAGCATGGAAGCACTAGGTTTGATCCTCATTTGAAGCACTTTTTTTTTTTTGCTTGCTGGAAAATGACTCTTGAGAGCCCCAGCCTAATACTGGTGAAACCCAGGACATGTATTAATATCTGAGCTGTAGCGGTGATATAACTGAAATAATTTTGAAAGTTTTGAATAGGAGAAAATGCTAGTAATCAGCAAAATCCAACCATATGAGCCACATGGAATGATATATATATATGGAAGAAATGAAAATTATCTAGGTACACTTCATGATCTGGAAAAAGGGGTTTAGGGAGTCTCTGTTACCATACCAAGTCAGTTATTATATAATTATGGATCCTAGAAATCCATTAGGTTTAACAGCAAAGTGAATCATGAGTCAGAATGGTTGAGAAATGCAGAAAATTAAGATAGCAAACAGTTTTGACACAGGCCAGCCTATGCAGAATGTGCAGGCTGACTTAGGTTGTTACTTTTTGCAGATGAATTAAACCCCCTTTTCACATAGCATAGCTCATATGTAACTGGTACAGATTTTGTAAGTAGAAACAATGACAAAATAACACAAAAATCTTTTATTACAATCAGGAAAATGCCAAGTTTAACACCACAATTTGACTCTGTGAATCTGAAGTCTCAGGCCTCGCATCTGAAAAAGAAAAGTAGTTTTTAATGGACCTGTGAGCTATTTTTCAAACAAACCAATGCTTTCAAAGCCCTTGCGTTATCTGGGAAAGCAGCCAGTGGCTTGGGAAGAATATAGTTTGAAGTATTAATGGAACAAATTGACATGAAATTGACCTTTATGCAAAGAATAATTAGAGAGTGAATATTTTTATCATCGTGTATAATCAGACGGTACGGAAATTCTATTAACGGTTTGAGCCTTTCAGTGCCATAGTCAAATTATGGAGCTTCTGCGGATGACATGGATCAAGATCAGATGCATCTTTGATCGATGTCATCCGCCACATATTACCAATTTAAACCAGTAAAATAATGCTTATTCAGGTATTTTAAGTATTCTTTAAAGATATGATAAATCTATTAGCCCTATAAAGAGCTGAAAATCGTTCCCATAGTTCCGCAGTCAGACGACAATAGCCGAAGCTAGGTTTGGACAATAATTTATGTGTAATATATAGTAATAGAGGTCAGTTATTTCATGTCAATTTGTTCAAGTAATACAGGTAAAAAACTCCATAAAAGCTTGGATTGGTGCACTAGCCGCTGTGATTGAACTTGAAATAATGTTGAAAAATGGAGTTTAACACCATACAATCAATCAATCAATGCAACCCTGAGGAAGAGAAATTTTTAAAATATTTAACCATTGTTTTCTCCTTTTCTCAGTTTTCTGTAGGTAGTTTGCAGTTCATAGGGACCCCTGAATTTTGAAATATCTTAAAAATTGCTTCAGCTATTGTATAGAAATTTTGCATAGTTAAAAATATTACCATTACCAACTGTGGGTGAAATTTTCAGAATTTTTGATAACTTGGTTTGACTTTTTGCCATTCAATGCCATGTTAAAATCTATGAACAAAACAGCAGGAAAACAGTTGGAGGGGAGAATGCTGTTCCTAGTAAAGGGTTTACCTATTTATGAAAACAATTCTCATGCAAGCACAGTTACTATGGTCATGTATTGTTTAAAGAGCAAAAGCTCCAACTTTTGAGGCCCTTATTTCTTACTTTTCTCATTCAGGTTTCTTTTAATGATTCAATATTGGAGACTTGCACGCACTTTTTTATACTTCATTTTTGTCTGAGTTTTGAGCCCTACTTGATCATGGTCACCAACTCCATTAAGTAATTGGGATGACCAACGACACAGTTTTTATGAGCCTCGGAAGTCATTGTTAGCTCCACTGGCCGAAAGCCAGCGGGCTTATGTCATGGCCCGGTGTCCATCATGCGTCCATGCGTCCGTTCATCCGTCTGTTAACTTTTATTTCAAACATCTTCTTCTCTGAAACTACCCATCCAATTTTCATGAAACTTCACAGAAATGATCCTGCCATGGTCCTCTTCAGAATTTCTTGAAAGAATTTGATTCCTTCAAAAACTCTGGTTGCCATGGCAACAAAACTGAAAAATATTGGAAATCTTTAAAAATCTTCTTGTCTGAAACCATAAGGCATAGGGCTACCAAATTTGGCATGTAGCTTTATGTAGTAGACCTCTATCATGTTTCTTCGAATTATAGCCCTGGGGTCAAAATTGGCTCTGCCCCAGGGGTCACAAGGTTTTACATAGGCTTATATAGAGAAAACTTTAAAAATCTTCCTGTACCTAGCCATAAGGCCTAGAGCTACCAAATTTTGCATGTAGCTATATCTAGTGGGCCTCTACCAAGCAGGCCAAAATTTTAGCCCTGGGGTCAAAATTGGCCCCGCCGAAGGGGTCACAAGTTTTACATGGGCTTACATAGTGACAATTTAAGAAATCTTCAAGTACTTAGCCGTAAGGCCTAGAGCTACCAAATTTTGCATTTAGCTTGATCTAGTGGGGGTCTACCAAAAGTGCCCAAATTACAGTCCTGGGGTCAATTTGGCCTCATGCTGGGGGGAGTGGGTTCACAAGATTTACATGGGCTTATATATAGGGAAAACTTTTAAATCTTGGTTTACATAGCCATAAAGGCTTAGGGCTACCAAATTTTGCATAATTATAGCATTATCTAGTGGACAACTACAAAAAGGGCACAAGTTACAGCCCTAGGATCAAGTTTGGCCATGCACCAGGGGTCACAAGTTTTACATGGGGTATGGAGTGAAAACTTCAGAAACCATCTTGTTTCCAGCCATAAGGCCAAGAACTCCCAAATTTGGCATGTTATTCTTCTAATACACATATTCCCCATTTAGTCCGACTGTAGCCCTGGAGTCAAAGTTTTATAAGGGCTTATATAGTGACAACTTCTCGACTATCTTCTTGTTTCTAACCATAAAGCATCGTGCTAACAAATTTGGCATGTTTTGAGCCTTGGGATCAAAATTTGTCTGACTCCCTGGTTCACAAATTTTGGATAGGCTTACATAGTGAAAACTTAAGATATCTTTCTTTATCCTTACTGTAAGGCCTAGGGCTATAAAAATTTGGCATGCTGATTCATATTGTAGACTTCTACCAAGACTATTCCATCTTTTTTAGCTCACCTGAGCACGAAGTGCTCATGGTGAGCTATTGTGATCGTGCTGTGTCCGTCGTGCGTCGTCCGTCGTGCGTCGTCCATCGTCCGTCGTCAACTTTTTACCTTGTGTACGCTCTAGAGGCCACATTTTCAGTCCGATCCTCATGAAACTTGGTCAGAATGTTTGTCTTGATAAAATCTTGGACGAGTTCAAAATTGGGTCATGTGGGGTCAAAAACTAGGTCACTAGGTCAAATCTTCGAAAAACCTTGTGTACACTCTAGAGGCCACATTTTCAATCAAATACTTGTCTAATCTGGTCAGAATATTTGTCTTGATAAAATCTCGGACGAGTTTGAAATTGGGTCATGTGGGGTCAAAAACTAGGTCAGTAGGTCAGATCTTGGAAAAACCTTGAGTATGCTCTAGAGGCCACATTTTCAGTCAGATACTTGTGAAATTTGGTCAGAATGTTTGTCTTGATAAAATCTGAGACAAGTTTGAAATTGGGTCATGTGGGGTCAAAAACTAGGTCACTAGGTCAAATCTTAGAAAAACATTGTGTATGCTCTAGAGGCCACATTTTCAGTTGGATCCTCATGAACCTTGGTCAGAATGTTTGTCTTGATAAAATCTGGGACGAGTTCGAAATTGGGTCTTGTGGGGTCAAAAACTAGGTCACTAGGTCAGATCTTCAAGAAACTTTGTGTACGCTCTAGAGGCTACATTTTCAGTCAAATACTTATGAAACTTGGTCAGAATGTTTGTCTTGATAAAATCTCGGATGAGTTCAAAACTGGGTCATGTGGGGTCAAAAACTAGGTCACTAGGTCAAATCATCGAAAAACTTGTGCACGCTTTAAAGGCCACATTTTCAGTCAGATACTTGTGAAATTTGGTCAGAATGTTTGGCCTATTGACTCAGGTGAGCAATCCAGGACCATCATGGCCCTCTTGTCATTGAAACCACTCTTCCAATTTTGACCAAACTTTACAGATATCATCTTGCCATGATGTTCTTCAGAATGTCTTCAAAGAATTAAGTTCTATTAAAAGCTATGGTTGCTATGGCTATTGAAAAACCTTTAAAAATCTTTCCCGAAAGCTTGTATTTACAAATGTCATTGTAGCTCATGAAAAAGATACTGCTTTTTAGCTCCACAGGCCTAAGACCATTAAGCTTATTGTCTCTGAAACTGCTTCACCCAATAAGTCACAAGCTTTACATAGGCTAATATAGTGAGAACTTAAAAGGTCTTCTTGTTCCTTACCTTGAGTTACAGCTGTAATATTGTATGAGTGTAATCTAAATAACCTCTTCCAGAGTTATTCAAGTTATGTCAAAGTTAGTCCTAATGGATCATAAACATGTGCTTATAGCGTGAAAATTCAAAAAATCTTTTTGCTCCTAATCGCAGACCTAATCGCAAAAAAGGCTACCAAATCTGGATCACTTTGGATTTTTTTTTTTGAGATTAGCCTTGCATCAGGGGTCTTATGTTTTACAGAGGCTTCATATGGATGAAACTTGAAAATCACCTTATTTATAACCATACAGCATAGGCTTGTATTATTTTGACATGTGGCTTTATCTTGTGGACCTCTACCAGGGTTCAAGTAATTATAGCTTTGCGGGTCTCAACTTTCACATGGGCTTTCACAGAGAAAACTTTGTAAGTCTTCATTTTGAAACCATTTGGCTCAGAATTAAAATGGTTAGTATTTATGGTTTATATTTATAAGCCAGTGGAGCGATACAGGGCCATCATGGCCCTCTAGTTTTTAACTTTAATCTTTATTACCAAACTGACAAATGACCCACCAAAATTCATTCTAGCAGAAACACTGAATCTAAGATTCTTTTCTTCCTTACAAAAAATGCTTAATTTATTAATTTTGCGCTAAACAGTTAAACATTCATGCATACCTTTGTTATTTACAAGTTGCACCATTGCATGTGCTCTTTATGGTCATCTTGGCCTCCACTTCCTCACTGTTCTGTATTGTCTTTTCATTACCACAAATTGTTCCACAGGGTAGGTTGCGCAAAGTAGTTCTTGGTTAAGGATTTTTTCCCCCAAACAGCTACTGGTTATAGTTTCAACAATGGTTGTGTAGGAAAGCAGCCAGTGGCTTGAGAAGAATTTTGTGCAAAGTCCTGGTGTACCAAATTCAAGAAGAGCATGCCTCTGCAATATAACAGGTATAATTTTGAAAATGATGTGTACTATACTCAATCTGATGTTTTAAAATGAGAAATTACAACAAAAAAAAATTACTTTACCTGAGAACCCAACTCATTTGACCTTTCATTCTGTTGTTCTGCACAAGGTCGCTTTCCAATCCTGACCGACTTGATCCATGGGCTGCATCACAGGGGCAGACTTATAGTACCACATAATCCTGCATTCCGAAAAATGCAAAAGAAAGAGCTTAAGGCCCTATATCCCTTCCTTTACTGTTGACCCTTTAAAGCAGACATTATTTCTGACCTATTCCTTGGTATTAACACTGGACAGGGTACGATCATGACTACCTTTTGAATGCTATCATGTTTCTAGTGACCAATGGTTAAACATTGACCCATAGCAAGTTTGTGGTATCAACTTCATTTTTTTCTCTTCAGACAAGAATGTGCTTTGAAGAAAGGCATTTGGGTGTGTGGGTCTTGACAACATGTAAAAATGTAAAGACTTATAGCCCTATATCCCTTCCTTTACTGGACATTATTTTGTATCCATCCAGATTACAGCAAAACTGAACACTGTTCTCTTTTTCCAAACATTTAAGAAGAAAGCCACTGTAAATATTTGCCTTTTTAGCTCACCTGAGTACAAAGTGCTCAATGTGAGCTTTTGGGATTGTGCTGTGTCCATCGTCTGTGTGTCAACAATGACCTTGTGTGCACTCTAGGGTCCACATTTTCAGTCATATACTCTTGAAAATTGGTCAGATTGTTTGTCTTGATGAAATCTCAGACAAGTTAAAATTAGGTAATTTTAAGTCAGAAAGTAAGTCTCTGGGCCAAACCTTAGAAAAAATCCTTGTTTGCACCCTACAGGCCACATATGCAGCCCAATACTTATGGAAGTTGGTCACGATGTTTGTCTTGATAAAATCTTGGCCAAGTTTGAAACTGTGTCATGTTGGGTCAAAAAGTAGGTCAATGGGCCAAATCTTAGAAAAACCTTTTGTGCACTCTAGAGGCCAAATATCAGCCCAATACTCATGAAGTTTGGTCAGAATGTTTGTCTTTATAAAATTTTGGACAAGTGTGAAATTTGGTCATGTCGATTGAAAAAGGAGGTCACTGGACCAAATCTTAGGAAAATCTTTTGTGTCCTCAGAGGCCACATTTTCAACCCAATACTCATAAAACTTTGTCAAAATGTTTGTCTTGATGATATCTCTGGCAAGTTCAAAAATAGGTCAAGTCGGTCAAAAAGTAAGTTACTTACACTCATGTGTTTTACATCACAACAACCAGGATCTTTTCAGCTTTGTCAGTCCTAGATGACTTTACTCATGTGAGCATTTTAGGGTCAGTAGCCCTCTTGTTTAACTAATAACTTCAAGCACATTCCTTCAGGCAAATGAATGGTAGACTAAATATGAAAGAGATGAATAATGTATGAAAACCTTTCACCTTCCTTGGCAAATCGGAACTCTCTGGCTGCATCTATGGAAGTCTGTCCGCACCTTCTTCATCAATAGGTCATCCGCTCTAAAAGAAAAACTTTTCAAAATTCAATGAAATTTCTCAGTTTGAGTAATTTTTTTTCTTTCGCTGACTGAAAATGCCCATGTGATTTATTAGGCACCCTAAGGGTAAATATTATAATAGATACCTTTGTTAATTTTACACTATACAGCCAAACATTCATGCATACCTTTGTTATTTACGAGTTGCACCATTGCATGGGCTCTTCGTGGTCATCTTGGCCTCCACTTCCTCACTGTTCTCTGTCGTCTTTTCAGCACCACACTTGGTTCCACAGGGTAGGTTGCCCAATCTAGTACTTGGTTAAGGATTTTTTTCCCAAACAGCTACTGATTATAGTTTCAACAATGGTTGTGTAGGAAAGCAGCCAGTGGCTTGAGAAGAGTTTTGTGCAAAGTCCTGGTGCATCAAATTCAAGGACAGCATGCCACCGCAATATGACAGGTATAATTTTGAAAATTATGTAAACAGTACTCAATCTGATGTTTTAAAACAAGAAAATACAACAACAGAGATTTACTACTTGACCTAAGAACCCAACTCATTTGACCTTTCATTCTGTTGTTCTGCACTAGGTCGCTTACCAATCCTGACCGACTTGATCCATGGGCTGCATCACAGGGGCAGACTTATAGTACCACATAATCCTACATTCCGAAAAATGCAAAAGAAAGAGCTTAAGGCCCTATATCCCTTCCTTTACTGTTGACCCTTTAAAGCGGACATTATTTCTGACCTATTCCTTGGTATCAACACTGGACCAGGTACGATCATGACTACCTTTTGAATGCTATCATGTTTCTAGTGACCAAAGGTTAAATATTGACCCATAGCAAGTTTGTGGTATCGACTTCATTTTTTTTCTCTTCAGACAAGAATGTGCTTTGAACAAAGGCATTTGGGTGTGTGGGTCTTGGCAACATGTAAATTACACAAACAAATGTAAAGACTTAAGAGTAGATCAGATCAGCTGAACATTTCCTCACCTAACATAATCAAATAATTTATTCCCAGACAGTGCACTCACTTACAGGCCAATGCAACTGATGACACCAAAAGAGGTATGGAACACCCAGCCATAAGCAGTGGTGTTACATGAACCCAATGATAAACTCTGACCAGGAAGTGTTCATCAAAGTGCCCACTCCACACTTCTCGTGTAAACAGTGGCATTGCAAACAATCACTGAGTATTGGAAAAAGGCAGATGATTCTTCTGTTTAAACTATTTGCTTCAGCATTATGCACCAAAAATTTTTTTATCCAGCCAGATTACAGCAAAACTGAACACTGTTCTCTTTTTCAAAACATTTAAGAAGAAAGCCACTGTAAATATTTGCCTTTTTAGCTCACCTGAGTACAAAGTGCTCAAAGTGAGCTTTTGGGATTGTGCTGTGTCCATCGTCTGCGCGTCAACAAGGACCTTGTGTGCACTCTAGGGTCCACATTTTCAGTCATATACTCTTGGAAATTGGTCAGATTATTTGTCTTGATGAAATCTAAGACAAGTTTGTAATTAGGTAATTTTGAGTCAGAAAGTAAGTCTCTGGGCCAAATCTTAGAAAAAATCCTTGTTTGCACCCTACAGGCCACATATGCAGCCCAATACTTATGGAAGTTGGTCACAATGTTTGTCTTGATAAAATCTTGGCCAAGTTTGAAACCGTGTCATGTTGGGTCAAAAAGTAGGTCAATGGGCCAAATCTTAGAAAAACCTTTTGTGCACTCTAGAGGCCACATTATCAGCCCAATACTCATGCAATTTGGTCAGAATGTTTGTTTTTATAAAATCTTGGACAAGTGTGAAATTTGGTCTTGTCGATTGAAAAAGTAGGTCACTGGGCCCAATCTTAGGAAAATCTTTTGTGCCCTCAGAGGGCACATTTTCAACCCAATACTCATTAGACTTTGTCAAAATGTTTGTCTTGATGATATCTCTGGCAAGTTCAAAAATAGGTCAAGTCGGTCAAAAAGTAAGTTACTTACACTCATGTGTTTTACATCACCACAACCATGATCTTTTCAGTTGTGTCAGTCCTAGATGACCTTCCTCATGTAAGCATTTTAGGGCCAGTAGCCCTCTTGTTTAACTAATAACTTCAAGCACATTCCTTCAGGCAAATGAATGGCAGACTAAATAAGAAATTCAAGGACAGCATGCCACCGCAATATAACAGGTATAATTTTGAAAATTATGTAAACAACACTCAATCCTTTACTGTTGACCCTTTAAAGCGGACATTATTTTTGACCTCTTCCTTGGTATCAACACTGGACCGGGTACGATCATGACTACCTTTTGAATGCTATCATGTTTCTAGTGACCAAAGGTTAAACATTGACCCATAGCAAGTTTGTGGTATCGACTTCATTTTTTTCTCTTCAGACAAGAATGTGCTTTGAACAAAGGCATTTGCGTGTGTGGGTCTTGACAAAATGTAAAAATGTAAAGACTTAAGGCCCTATATCTGTTCCTTTACTGGACATTATTTTGTATCCGTCCAGATTACAGCAAAACTGAACACTGTTCTCTTTTTCAAAACATTTAAGAAGAAAGTCATCTTGGCCTCCACTTCCTCACTGTTCTCTGTCGTCTTTTCAGCACCACACTTGGTTCCACAGGGTAGGTTGCCCAATCTAGTACTTGGTTAAGGATTTTTTTCCCAAACGGCTACTGATTATAGTTTCAACAATGGTTGTGTAGGAAAGCAGCCAGTGGCTTGAGAAGAGTTTTGTGCAAAGTCCTGGTGCATCAAATTCAAGGACAGCATGCCACCGCAATATGACGGGTATAATTTTGAAAATTATGTAAACAGTACTCAATCTGATGTTTTAAAACAAGAAAATACAACAACAGAGATTTACTACTTGACCTAAGAACCCAACTCATTTGACCTTTCATTCTGTTGTTCTGCACTAGGTCGCTTACCAATCCTGACCAACTTGATCCATGGGCTGCATCACAGGGGCAGACTTATAGTACCACATAATCCTACATTCCGAAAAATGCAAAAGAAAGAGCTTAAGGCCCTATATCCCTTCCTTTACTGTTGACCCTTTAAAGCGGACATTATTTCTGACCTATTCCTTGGTATCAACACTGGACCGGGTACGATCATGACTACCTTTTGAATGCTATCATGTTTCTAGTGACCAAAGGTTAAATATTGTGGTATCGACTTCATTTTTTTCTGTTCAGACAAGAATGTGCTTTGAACAAAGGCATCTGGGTGTGTGGGTCTTGGCAACATGTAAATTACACAAACAAATGTAAAGACTTAAGAGTAGATCAGATCAGCTGAACATTTCCTCACCTAACATAATCAAATAATTTATTCCCAGACACTGCACTCACTTACAGGCCAATGCAACTGATGACACCAAAAGAGGTATGGAACACCCAGCCATAAGCAGTGGTGTTACATGAACCCAATGATAAACTCTGACCAGGAAGTGTTCATCAAAGTGCCCACTCCACACTTCTCGTGTAAACAGTGGCATTGCAAACAATCACTGAGTATTGGAAAAAGGCAGATGATTCTTCTGTTTAAACTATTTGCTTCAGCATTGTGCACCTAAATTTTTTTTTATCCAGCCAGATTACAGCAAAACTGAACACTGTTCTCTTTTTCAAAACATTTAAGAAGAAAGCCACTGTAAATATTTGCCTTTTTAGCTCACCTGAGTACAAAGTGCTCAAAGTGAGCTTTAGGGATTGTGCTGTGTCCATCGTCTGCACGTCAACAAGGACCTTGTGTGCACTCTAGGGTCCACATTTTCAGTCATATACTCTTGGAAATTGGTCAGATTATTTGTCTTGATGAAATCTAAGACAAGTTTGTAATTAGGTAATTTTGAGTCAGAAAGTAAGTCTCTGGGCCAAATCTTAGAAAAAATCCTTGTTTGCACCCTACAGGCCACATATGCAGCCCAATACTTATGGAAGTTGGTCACAATGTTTGTCTTGATAAAATCTTGGCCAAGTTCGAAACTGTGTCATGTTGGGTCAAAAAGTAGGTCAATGGGCCAAATCTTAGAAAAACCTTTTGTGCACTCTAGAGGCCACATTATCAGCCCAATACTCATGCAATTTGGTCAGAATGTTTGTTTTTATAAAATCTTGGACAAGTGTGAAATTTGGTCTTGTCGATTGAAAAAGTAGGTCACTGGGCCCAATCTTAGGAAAATCTTTTGTGCCCTCAGAGGGCACATTTTCAACCCAATACTCATTAGACTTTGTCAAAATGTTTGTCTTGATGATATCTCTGGCAAGTTCAAAAATAGGTCAAGTCGGTCAAAAAGTAAGTTACTTACACTCATGTGTTTTACATCACCACAACCATGATCTTTTCAGTTTTGTCAGTCCTAGATGACCTTCCTCATGTAAGCATTTTAGGGCCAGTAGCCCTCTTGTTTAACTAATAACTTCAAGCACATTCCTTCAGGCAAATGAATGGCAGACTAAATAAGAAATTCAAGGACAGCATGCCACCGCAATATAACAGGTATAATTTTGAAAATTATGTAAACAATACTCAATCTGATGTTTTAAAACAAGAAAATACAACAACAGAGATTTACTACTTGACCTAAGAACCCAACTCATTTGACCTTTCATTCTGTTGTTCTGCACAAGGTCGCTTACCAGTCCTGACCGACTTGATCCATGGGCTGCATCACAGGGGCAGACTTATAGTACCACATAATCCTACATTCCGAAAAATGCAAAAGAAAGAGCTTAAGGCCCTATATCCCTTCCTTTACTGTTGACCCTTTAAAGCGGACATTATTTCTGACCTATTCCTTGGTATCAACACTGGACCAGGTACGATCATGACTACCTTTTGAATGCTATCATGTTTCTAGTGACCAAAGGTTAAACATTGACCCATAGCAAGTTTGTGGTATCGACTTCATTTTTTTTCTCTTCAGACAAGAATGTGCTTTGAACAAAGGCATTTGGGTGTGTGGGTCTTGACAAAATGTAAAAATGTAAAGACTTAAGGCCCTATATCCGTTCCTTTACTGGACATTATTTTGTATCCGTCCAGATTACAGCAAAACTGAACACTGTTCTCTTTTTCAAAACATTTAAGAAGAAAGCCACTGTAAATATTTGCCTTTTTAGCTCACCTGAGTACAAAGTGCTCAACGTGAGCTTTTGGGATTGTGCTGTGTCCATCGTCTGCGTGTCAACAATGACCTTGTGTGCACTCTAGGGGCCACATTTTCAGTCATATACTCTTGAAAATTGGTCAGATTGTTTGTCTTGATGAAATCTCAGACAAGTTTGAAATTAGGTAATTTTGAGTCAGAAAGTAGGTCTCTGGGCCAAATCTTAGAAAAAATCCTTGTTTGCACCCTACAGGCCACATATGCAGCCCAATACTTATGGAAGTTGGTCACAAGGTTTGTCTTGATAAAATCTTGGCCAAGTTTGAAACTGTGTCATGTTGGGTCAAAAAGTAGGTCAATGGGCCAAATCTTAGAAAAACCTTTTGTGCACTCTAGAGGCCAAATATCAGCCCAATACTCATGAAGTTTGGTCAGAATGTTTGTCTTTATAAAATTGTGGACAAGTGTGAAATTTGGTCATGTCGATTGAAAAAGGAGGTCACTGGGCCAAATGTTAGGAAAAACTTTTGTGCCCTCAGAGGCCACATTTTCAGCCCAATACTCATAAAACTTTGTCAAAATGTTTGTTTTGATGATATCTCTGGCAAGTTCAAAAATAGGTCAAGTCAGTCAAAAAGTAAGTTACTTACACTCATGTGTTTTACATCACCACAACCAGGATCTTTTCAGCTTTGTCAGTCCTAGATGACTTTACTCATGTGAGCATTTTAGGGTCAGTAGCCCTCTTGTTTAACTAATAACTTCAAGCACATTCCTTCAGGCAAATGAATGGTAGACTAAATATGAAAGAGATGAATAATGTATGAAAACCTTTCACCTTCCTTGGCAAATCTGAACTCTCTGGCTGCATCTATGGAAGTCTGTCCGCACCTTCTTCGTCAATAGGTCATCCGCTCTAAAAGAAAAACTTTTCAAAATTCAATGAAATTTCTCAGTTTGAGTAATTTTTTTTCTTTCGCTGACTGAAAATGCCCATGTGATTTATTAGGCACCCTAAGGGTAAATATTATAATAGATACCTTTGTTAATTTTACACTATACAGCCAAACATTCATGCATACCTTTGTTATTTACGAGTTGCACCATTGCATGGGCTCTTCGTGGTCATCTTGGCCTCCACTTCCTCACTGTTCTGTGTCGTCTTTTCAGCACCACACTTGGTTCCACAGGGTAGGTTGCCCAATCTAGTACTTGGTTAAGGATTTTTTTCCCAAACAGCTACTGATTATAGTTTCAACAATGGTTGTGTAGGAAAGCAGCCAGTGGCTTGAGAAGAGTTTTGTGCAAAGTCCTGGTGCATCAAATTCAAGGACAGCATGCCACCGCAATATGACAGGTATAATTTTGAAAATTATGTACACAATACTCAATCTGATGTTTTAAAACAAGAAAATACAACAACAGAGATTTACTACTTGACCTAAGAACCCAACTCATTTGACCTTTCATTCTGTTGTTCTGCACTAGGTCGCTTACCAATCCTGACCGACTTGATCCATGGGCTGCATCACAGGGGCAGACTTATAGTACCACATAATCCTACATTCCGAAAAATGCAAAAGAAAGAGCTTAAGGCCCTATATCCCTTCCTTTACTGTTGACCCTTTAAAGCGGACATTATTTCTGACCTATTCCTTGGTATCAACACTGGACCGGGTACGATCATGACTACCTTTTGAATGCTATCATGTTTCTAGTGACCAAAGGTTAAATATTGACCCATAGCAAGTTTGTGGTATCGACTTCATTTTTTTTCTCTTCAGACAAGAATGTGCTTTGAACAAAGGCATTTGGGTGTGTGGGTCTTGGCAACATGTAAATTACACAAACAAATGTAAAGACTTAAGAGTAGATCAGATCAGCTGAACATTTCCTCACCTAACATAATCAAATAATTTATTCCCAGACACTGCACTCACTTACAGGCCAATGCAACTGATGACACCAAAAGAGGTATGGAACACCCAGCCATAAGCAGTGGTGTTACATGAACCCAATGATAAACTCTGACCAGGAAGTGTTCATCAAAGTGCCCACTCCACACTTCTCGTGTAAACAGTGGCATTACAAACAATCACTGAGTATTGGAAAAAGGCAGATGATTCTTCTGTTTAAACTATTTGCTTCAGCATTATGCACCAAATTTTTTTTTTATCCAGCCAGATTACAGCAAAACTGAACACTGTTCTCTTTTTCAAAACATTTAAGAAGAAAGCCACTGTAAATATTTGCCTTTTTAGC
This sequence comes from Tridacna gigas, assembly GCA_945859785.2. NCBI lineage: Eukaryota > Metazoa > Mollusca > Bivalvia > Cardiida > Cardiidae > Tridacna > Tridacna gigas. The sequence goes on from OX244041.2 coordinate 28,775,218, forward strand.
TCACCTGAGTACAAAGTGCTCAAAGTGAGCTTTTGGGATTGTGCTGTGTCCATCGTCTGCGCGTCAACAAGGACCTTGTGTGCACTCTAGGGTCCACATTTTCAGTCATATACTCTTGGAAATTGGTCAGATTATTTGTCTTGATGAAATCTAAGACAAGTTTGTAATTAGGTAATTTTGAGTCAGAAAGTAAGTCTCTGGGCCAAATCTTAGAAAAAATCCTTGTTTGCACCCTACAGGCCACATATGCAGCCCAATACTTATGGAAGTTGGTCACAATGTTTGTCTTGATAAAATCTTGGCCAAGTTCGAAACCGTGTCATGTTGGGTCAAAAAGTAGGTCAATGGGCCAAATCTTAGAAAAACCTTTTGTGCACTCTAGAGGCCACATTATCAGCCCAATACTCATGCAATTTGGTCAGAATGTTTGTTTTTATAAAATCTTGGACAAGTGTGAAATTTGGTCTTGTCGATTGAAAAAGTAGGTCACTGGGCCCAATCTTAGGAAAATCTTTTGTGCCCTCAGAGGGCACATTTTCAACCCAATACTCATTAGACTTTGTCAAAATGTTTGTCTTGATGATATCTCTGGCAAGTTCAAAAATAGGTCAAGTCGGTCAAAAAGTAAGTTACTTACACTCATGTGTTTTACATCACCACAACCATGATCTTTTCAGTTTTGTCAGTCCTAGATGACCTTCCTCATGTAAGCATTTTAGGGCCAGTAGCTAGTGGTGGGCCGATGATCGACTATAGTCGAAAGTCAGTTGGTTTTGGCTTCCGATTCCGATAATCGATTGAGAAATCCCGGAATCGATTGTAGTCGGTTGCTAAGCTGGCTTGGTGCCAAAACTTGATTTCCGGTTTTTAGCGCTTGGTTTTGAGACTATTATTAATCATAATCTTTAATTTTAAACATAGTGAATAATAAACACGAAAATCGGCTGAAAAATGAGAAACAAATCTTTGTCCGAATGTCTTAACAAAAGTTGACAACTCGGCAAGCCTCCCTGAGCCCGGGTTTTGATATTTGGAAATGTGAAATGACCCGTCTTTGGCATTGAAAGATTATCTGCCTAAATGTCAACCTGAGGCATGAAATTATCGTCTAGAACTTCAAATAACCTAGCTTGCGTGCATCCGGTAGAAATATGGGTTAAACAGGATCAGTATAAAATGCGAAGGACACCCGGATGATAATGAAGCTGGCGAGTCTATTTTGACAGAGAAACGAAGATGTTATTCCTCTTATCTAGTGTAAAGTGACAGCTTTTTAAGTTACTTGCTATTTAAACATAATAAATGATGTCAAATCATGTAGTAATACTTCTCCAGAAACTAAATGTCCTGAAAAAATAGATCGCCAAAAAAGCGCGAAAACCCATGACACTACAATGAGCAGCGTGGCATCGTCCGATCAGAGAGACTTCAAATCATCCTCTTATCTTTGATAAGGAATTTTAAAAGTGAATTTACACAAATTTCTGAATAAAGCAATAAGTGGAAGTTAAAATTCTGTTCATGAGTGGGGAAAAAATGTTGTTTTATGAAATGAAAATATATAGGGGGGGGGGGGACGGAGGGGGGAAGAGAGAAAGAGGGTCGTCTGCAAATGTTTGAACTATTAGGGTATTATTAGGTATATGTCTGATTCTTTTTTGACTCGTTTGCAAATTATAAGGAACAAAATGAATGATATTAATTAAAGCAGAAAAATTAATTGTAATGTATTTAAACTGATTCAAGTGCAGAATACAACATATTCATAAATTTAATACATGAAGACTACCATGTTTACAATATTGTCAAAGTATTTTAAGCAAAATGACATTTTCCGTTAAATGGAGTCAAAACCGATTGTACTATCGATAGCTAGTTGGTTTGCTCTTCCGATTACAAAGCGATAATCGATTGGGATTTTAAACCGATTGCCCAACACTACCAGTAGCCCTCTTGTTTAACTAATAACTTCAAGCACATTCCTTCAGGCAAATGAATGGCAGACTAAATAAGAAATTCAAGGACAGCATGCCACCGCAATATAACAGGTATAATTTTGAAAATTATGTAAACAATACTCAATCTGATGTTTTAAAACAAGAAAATACAACAACAGAGATTTACTACTTGACCTAAGAACCCAACTCATTTGACCTTTCATTCTGTTGTTCTGCACAAGGTCGCTTACCAGTCCTGACCGACTTGATCCATGGGCTGCATCACAGGGGCAGACTTATAGTACCACATAATCCTACATTCCGAAAAATGCAAAAGAAAGAGCTTAAGGCCCTATATCCCTTCCTTTACTGTTGACCCTTTAAAGCGGACATTATTTCTGACCTATTCCTTGGTATCAACACTGGACCGGGTACGATCATGACTACCTTTTGAATGCTATCATGTTTCTAGTGACCAAAGGTTAAACATTGACCCATAGCAAGTTTGTGGTATCGACTTCATTTTTTTCTCTTCAGACAAGAATGTGCTTTGAACAAAGGCATTTGGGTGTGTGGGTCTTGACAAAATGTAAAAATGTAAAGACTTAAGGCCCTATATCCGTTCCTTTACTGGACATTATTTTGTATCCGTCCAGATTACAGCAAAACTGAACACTGTTCTCTTTTTCAAAACATTTAAGAAGAAAGCCACTGTAAATATTTGCCTTTTTAGCTCACCTGAGTACAAAGTGCTCAACGTGAGCTTTTGGGATTGTGCTGTGTCCATCGTCTGCGTGTCAACAATGACCTTGTGTGCACTCTAGGGGCCACATTTTCAGTCATATACTCTTGAAAATTGGTCAGATTGTTTGTCTTGATGAAATCTCAGACAAGTTTGAAATTAGGTAATTTTGAGTCAGAAAGTAGGTCTCTGGGCCAAATCTTAGAAAAAATCCTTGTTTGCACCCTACAGGCCACATATGCAGCCCAATACTTATGGAAGTTGGTCACAAGGTTTGTCTTGATAAAATCTTGGCCAAGTTTGAAACTGTGTCATGTTGGGTCAAAAAGTAGGTCAATGGGCCAAATCTTAGAAAAACCTTTTGTGCACTCTAGAGGCCAAATATCAGCCCAATACTCATGAAGTTTGGTCAGAATGTTTGTCTTTATAAAATTTTGGACAAGTGTGAAATTTGGTCATGTCGATTGAAAAAGGAGGTCACTGGGCCAAATGTTAGGAAAAACTTTTGTGCCCTCAGAGGCCACATTTTCAACCCAATACTCATAAAACTTTGTCAAAATGTTTGTTTTGATGATATCTCTGGCAAGTTCAAAAATAGGTCAAGTCAGTCAAAAAGTAAGTTACTTACACTCATGTGTTTTACATCACCACAACCAGGATCTTTTCAGCTTTGTCAGTCCTAGATGACTTTACTCATGTGAGCATTTTAGGGTCAGTAGCCCTCTTGTTTAACTAATAACTTCAAGCACATTCCTTCAGGCAAATGAATGGTAGACTAAATATGAAAGAGATGAATAATGTATGAAAACCTTTCACCTTCCTTGGCAAATCTGAACTCTCTGGCTGCATCTATGGAAGTCTGTCCGCACCTTCTTCGTCAATAGGTCATCCGCTCTAAAAGAAAAACTTTTCAAAATTCAATGAAATTTCTCAGTTTGAGTAATTTTTTTTCTTTCGCTGACTGAAAATGCCCATGTGATTTATTAGGCACCCTAAGGGTAAATATTATAATAGATACCTTTGTTAATTTTACACTATATAGCCAAACATTCATGCATACCTTTGTTATTTACGAGTTGCACCATTGCATGGGCTCTTCGTGGTCATCTTGGCCTCCACTTCCTCACTGTTCTCTGTCGTCTTTTCAGCACCACACTTGGTTCCACAGGGTAGGTTGCCCAATCTAGTACTTGGTTAAGGATTTTTTTCCCAAACAGCTACTGATTATAGTTTCAACAATGGTTGTGTAGGAAAGCAGCCAGTGGCTTGAGAAGAGTTTTGTGCAAAGTCCTGGTGCATCAAATTCAAGGACAGCATGCCACCGCAATATGACAGGTATAATTTTGAAAATTATGTACACAATACTCAATCTGATGTTTTAAAACAAGAAAATACAACAACAGAGATTTACTACTTGACCTAAGAACCCAACTCATTTGACCTTTCATTCTGTTGTTCTGCACTAGGTCGCTTACCAATCCTGACCGACTTGATCCATGGGCTGCATCACAGGGGCAGACTTATAGTACCACATAATCCTACATTCCGAAAAATGCAAAAGAAAGAGCTTAAGGCCCTATATCCCTTCCTTTACTGTTGACCCTTTAAAGCGGACATTATTTCTGACCTATTCCTTGGTATCAACACTGGACCGGGTACGATCATGACTACCTTTTGAATGCTATCATGTTTCTAGTGACCAAAGGTTAAATATTGACCCATAGCAAGTTTGTGGTATCGACTTCATTTTTTTTCTCTTCAGACAAGAATGTGCTTTGAACAAAGGCATTTGGGTGTGTGGGTCTTGGCAACATGTAAATTACACAAACAAATGTAAAGACTTAAGAGTAGATCAGATCAGCTGAACATTTCCTCACCTAACATAATCAAATAATTTATTCCCAGACACTGCACTCACTTACAGGCCAATGCAACTGATGACACCAAAAGAGGTATGGAACACCCAGCCATAAGCAGTGGTGTTACATGAACCCAATGATAAACTCTGACCAGGAAGTGTTCATCAAAGTGCCCACTCCACACTTCTCGTGTAAACAGTGGCATTGCAAACAATCACTGAGTATTGGAAAAAGGCAGATGATTCTTCTGTTTAAACTATTTGCTTCAGCATTATGCACCAAATTTTTTTTTTATCCAGCCAGATTACAGCAAAACTGAACACTGTTCTCTTTTTCAAAACATTTAAGAAGAAAGCCACTATAAATATTTGCCTTTTTAGCTCACCTGAGTACAAAGTGCTCAAAGTGAGCTTTTGGGATTGTGCTGTGTCCATCGTCTGCGCGTCAACAAGGACCTTGTGTGCACTCTAGGGTCCACATTTTCAGTCGTATACTCTTGGAAATTGGTCAGATTATTTGTCTTGATGAAATCTAAGACAAGTTTGTAATTAGGTAATTTTGAGTCAGAAAGTAAGTCTCTGGGCCAAATCTTAGAAAAAATCCTTGTTTGCACCCTACAGGCCACATATGCAGCCCAATACTTATGGAAGTTGGTCACAATGTTTGTCTTGATAAAATCTTGGCCAAGTTCGAAACCGTGTCATGTTGGGTCAAAAAGTAGGTCAATGGGCCAAATCTTAGAAAAACCTTTTGTGCACTCTAGAGGCCACATTATCAGCCCAATACTCATGCAATTTGGTCAGAATGTTTGTTTTTATAAAATCTTGGACAAGTGTGAAATTTGGTCTTGTCGATTGAAAAAGTAGGTCACTGGGCCCAATCTTAGGAAAATCTTTTGTGCCCTCAGAGGGCACATTTTCAACCCAATACTCATTAGACTTTGTCAAAATGTTTGTCTTGATGATATCTCTGGCAAGTTCAAAAATAGGTCAAGTCGGTCAAAAAGTAAGTTACTTACACTCATGTGTTTTACATCACCACAACCATGATCTTTTCAGTTTTGTCAGTCCTAGATGACCTTCCTCATGTAAGCATTTTAGGGCCAGTAGCCCTCTTGTTTAACTAATAACTTCAAGCACATTCCTTCAGGCAAATGAATGGCAGACTAAATAAGAAATTCAAGGACAGCATGCCACCGCAATATAACAGGTATAATTTTGAAAATTATGTAAACAATACTCAATCTGATGTTTTAAAACAAGAAAATACAACAACAGAGATTTACTACTTGACCTAAGAACCCAACTCATTTTACCTTTCATTCTGTTGTTCTGCACAAGGTCGCTTACCAGTCCTGACCGACTTGATCCATGGGCTGCATCACAGGGGCAGACTGTACCACATAATCCTACATTCCGAAAAATGCAAAAGAAAGAGCTTAAGGCCCTATATCCCTTCCTTTACTGTTGACCCTTTAAAGCAGACATTATTTCTGACCTATTCCTTGGTATCAACACTGGACCGGGTACGATCATGACTACCTTTTGAATGCTATCATGTTTCTAGTGACCAAAGGTTAAACATTGACCCATAGCAAGTTTGTGGTATCGACTTCATTTTTTTCTCTTCAGACAAGAATGTGCTTTGAACAAAGGCATTTGGGTGTGTGGGTCTTGACAAAATGTAAAAATGTAAAGACTTAAGGCCCTATATCCGTTCCTTTACTGGACATTATTTTGTATCCGTCCAGATTACAGCAAAACTGAACACTGTTCTCTTTTTCAAAACATTTAAGAAGAAAGCCACTGTAAATATTTGCCTTTTTAGCTCACCTGAGTACAAAGTGCTCAACGTGAGCTTTTGGGATTGTGCTGTGTCCATCGTCTGCGTGTCAACAATGACCTTGTGTGCACTCTAGGGGCCACATTTTCAGTCATATACTCTTGAAAATTGGTCAGATTGTTTGTCTTGATGAAATCTCAGACAAGTTTGAAATTAGGTAATTTTGAGTCAGAAAGTAGGTCTCTGGGCCAAATCTTAGAAAAAATCCTTGTTTGCACCCTACAGGCCACATATGCAGCCCAATACTTATGGAAGTTGGTCACAAGGTTTGTCTTGATAAAATCTTGGCCAAGTTTGAAACTGTGTCATGTTGGGTCAAAAAGTAGGTCAATGGGCCAAATCTTAGAAAAACCTTTTGTGCACTCTAGAGGCCAAATATCAGCCCAATACTCATGAAGTTTGGTCAGAATGTTTGTCTTTATAAAATTTTGGACAAGTGTGAAATTTGGTCATGTCGATTGAAAAAGGAGGTCACTGGGCCAAATGTTGGGAAAAACTTTTGTGCCCTCAGAGGCCACATTTTCAACCCAATACTCATAAAACTTTGTCAAAATGTTTGTTTTGATGATATCTCTGGCAAGTTCAAAAATAGGTCAAGTCAGTCAAAAAGTAAGTTACTTACACTCATGTGTTTTACATCACCACAACCAGGATCTTTTCAGCTTTGTCAGTCCTAGATGACTTTACTCATGTGAGCATTTTAGGGTCAGTAGCCCTCTTGTTTAACTAATAACTTCAAGCACATTCCTTCAGGCAAATGAATGGTAGACTAAATATGAAAGAGATGAATAATGTATGAAAACCTTTCACCTTCCTTGGCAAATCTGAACTCTCTGGCTGCATCTATGGAAGTCTGTCCGCACCTTCTTCGTCAATAGGTCATCCGCTCTAAAAGAAAAACTTTTCAAAATTCAATGAAATTTCTCAGTTTGAGTAATTTTTTTTCTTTCGCTGACTGAAAATGCCCATGTGATTTATTAGGCACCCTAAGGGTAAATATTATAATAGATACCTTTGTTAATTTTACACTATATAGCCAAACATTCATGCATACCTTTGTTATTTACGAGTTGCACCATTGCATGGGCTCTTCGTGGTCATCTTGGCCTCCACTTCCTCACTGTTCTCTGTCGTCTTTTCAGCACCACACTTGGTTCCACAGGGTAGGTTGCCCAATCTAGTACTTGGTTAAGGATTTTTTTCCCAAACAGCTACTGATTATAGTTTCAACAATGGTTGTGTAGGAAAGCAGCCAGTGGCTTGAGAAGAGTTTTGTGCAAAGTCCTGGTGCATCAAATTCAAGGACAGCATGCCACCGCAATATGACAGGTATAATTTTGAAAATTATGTACACAATACTCAATCTGATGTTTTAAAACAAGAAAATACAACAACAGAGATTTACTACTTGACCTAAGAACCCAACTCATTTGACCTTTCATTCTGTTGTTCTGCACTAGGTCGCTTACCAATCCTGACCGACTTGATCCATGGGCTGCATCACAGGGGCAGACTTATAGTACCACATAATCCTACATTCCGAAAAATGCAAAAGAAAGAGCTTAAGGCCCTATATCCCTTCCTTTACTGTTGACCCTTTAAAGCGGACATTATTTCTGACCTATTCCTTGGTATCAACACTGGACCGGGTACGATCATGACTACCTTTTGAATGCTATCATGTTTCTAGTGACCAAAGGTTAAATATTGACCCATAGCAAGTTTGTGGTATCGACTTCATTTTTTTTCTCTTCAGACAAGAATGTGCTTTGAACAAAGGCATTTGGGTGTGTGGGTCTTGGCAACATGTAAATTACACAAACAAATGTAAAGACTTAAGAGTAGATCAGATCAGCTGAACATTTCCTCACCTAACATAATCAAATAATTTATTCCCAGACACTGCACTCACTTACAGGCCAATGCAACTGATGACACCAAAAGAGGTATGGAACACCCAGCCATAAGCAGTGGTGTTACATGAACCCAATGATAAACTCTGACCAGGAAGTGTTCATCAAAGTGCCCACTCCACACTTCTCGTGTAAACAGTGGCATTGCAAACAATCACTGAGTATTGGAAAAAGGCAGATGATTCTTCTGTTTAAACTATTTGCTTCAGCATTATGCACCAAATTTTTTTTTTATCCAGCCAGATTACAGCAAAACTGAACACTGTTCTCTTTTTCAAAACATTTAAGAAGAAAGCCACTATAAATATTTGCCTTTTTAGCTCACCTGAGTACAAAGTGCTCAAAGTGAGCTTTTGGGATTGTGCTGTGTCCATCGTCTGCGCGTCAACAAGGACCTTGTGTGCACTCTAGGGTCCACATTTTCAGTCGTATACTCTTGGAAATTGGTCAGATTATTTGTCTTGATGAAATCTAAGACAAGTTTGTAATTAGGTAATTTTGAGTCAGAAAGTAAGTCTCTGGGCCAAATCTTAGAAAAAATCCTTGTTTGCACCCTACAGGCCACATATGCAGCCCAATACTTATGGAAGTTGGTCACAATGTTTGTCTTGATAAAATCTTGGCCAAGTTCGAAACCGTGTCATGTTGGGTCAAAAAGTAGGTCAATGGGCCAAATCTTAGAAAAACCTTTTGTGCACTCTAGAGGCCACATTATCAGCCCAATACTCATGCAATTTGGTCAGAATGTTTGTTTTTATAAAATCTTGGACAAGTGTGAAATTTGGTCTTGTCGATTGAAAAAGTAGGTCACTGGGCCCAATCTTAGGAAAATCTTTTGTGCCCTCAGAGGGCACATTTTCAACCCAATACTCATTAGACTTTGTCAAAATGTTTGTCTTGATGATATCTCTGGCAAGTTCAAAAATAGGTCAAGTCGGTCAAAAAGTAAGTTACTTACACTCATGTGTTTTACATCACCACAACCATGATCTTTTCAGTTTTGTCAGTCCTAGATGACCTTCCTCATGTAAGCATTTTAGGGCCAGTAGCCCTCTTGTTTAACTAATAACTTCAAGCACATTCCTTCAGGCAAATGAATGGCAGACTAAATAAGAAATTCAAGGACAGCATGCCACCGCAATATAACAGGTATAATTTTGAAAATTATGTAAACAATACTCAATCTGATGTTTTAAAACAAGAAAATACAACAACAGAGATTTACTACTTGACCTAAGAACCCAACTCATTTGACCTTTCATTCTGTTGTTCTGCACAAGGTCGCTTACCAGTCCTGACCGACTTGATCCATGGGCTGCATCACAGGGGCAGACTTATAGTACCACATAATCCTACATTCCGAAAAATGCAAAAGAAAGAGCTTAAGGCCCTATATCCCTTCCTTTACTGTTGACCCTTTAAAGCGGACATTATTTCTGACCTATTCCTTGGTATCAACACTGGACCGGGTACGATCGTGACTACCTTTTGAATGCTATCATGTTTCTAGTGACCAAAGGTTAAACATTGACCCATAGCAAGTTTGTGGTATCGACTTCATTTTTTTCTCTTCAGACAAGAATGTGCTTTGAACAAAGGCATTTGGGTGTGTGGGTATTGACAAAATGTAAAAATGTAAAGACTTAAGGCCCTATATCCGTTCCTTTACTGGACATTATTTTGTATCCGTCCAGATTACAGCAAAACTGAACACTGTTCTCTTTTTCAAAACATTTAAGAAGAAAGCCACTGTAAATATTTGCCTTTTTAGCTCACCTGAGTACAAAGTGCTCAACGTGAGCTTTTGGGATTGTGCTGTGTCCATCGTCTGCTTGTCAACAATGACCTTGTGTGCACTCTAGGGGCCACATTTTCAGTCATATACTCTTGAAAATTGGTCAGATTGTTTGTCTTGATGAAATCTCAGACAAGTTTGAAATTAGGTAATTTTGAGTCAGAAAGTAGGTCTCTGGGCCAAATCTTAGAAAAAATCCTTGTTTGCACCCTACAGGCCACATATGCAGCCCAATACTTATGGAAGTTGGTCACAAGGTTTGTCTTGATAAAATCTTGGCCAAGTTTGAAACTGTGTCATGTTGGGTCAAAAAGTAGGTCAATGGGCCAAATCTTAGAAAAACCTTTTGTGCACTCTAGAGGCCAAATATCAGCCCAATACTCATGAAGTTTGGTCAGAATGTTTGTCTTTATAAAATTGTGGACAAGTGTGAAATTTGGTCATGTCGATTGAAAAAGGAGGTCACTGGGCCAAATGTTAGGAAAAACTTTTGTGCCCTCAGAGGCCACATTTTCAGCCCAATACTCATAAAACTTTGTCAAAATGTTTGTTTTGATGATATCTCTGGCAAGTTCAAAAATAGGTCAAGTCAGTCAAAAAGTAAGTTACTTACACTCATGTGTTTTACATCACCACAACCAGGATCTTTTCAGCTTTGTCAGTCCTAGATGACTTTACTCATGTGAGCATTTTAGGGTCAGTAGCCCTCTTGTTTAACTAATAACTTCAAGCACATTCCTTCAGGCAAATGAATGGTAGACTAAATATGAAAGAGATGAATAATGTATGAAAACCTTTCACCTTCCTTGGCAAATCTGAACTCTCTGGCTGCATCTATGGAAGTCTGTCCGCACCTTCTTCGTCAATAGGTCATCCGCTCTAAAAGAAAAACTTTTCAAAATTCAATGAAATTTCTCAGTTTGAGTAATTTTTTTTCTTTCGCTGACTGAAAATGCCCATGTGATTTATTAGGCACCCTAAGGGTAAATATTATAATAGATACCTTTGTTAATTTTACACTATACAGCCAAACATTCATGCATACCTTTGTTATTTACGAGTTGCACCATTGCATGGGCTCTTCGTGGTCATCTTGGCCTCCACTTCCTCACTGTTCTGTGTCGTCTTTTCAGCACCACACTTGGTTCCACAGGGTAGGTTGCCCAATCTAGTACTTGGTTAAGGATTTTTTTCCCAAACAGCTACTGATTATAGTTTCAACAATGGTTGTGTAGGAAAGCAGCCAGTGGCTTGAGAAGAGTTTTGTGCAAAGTCCTGGTGCATCAAATTCAAGGACAGCATGCCACCGCAATATGACAGGTATAATTTTGAAAATTATGTACACAATACTCAATCTGATGTTTTAAAACAAGAAAATACAACAACAGAGATTTACTACTTGACCTAAGAACCCAACTCATTTGACCTTTCATTCTGTTGTTCTGCACTAGGTCGCTTACCAATCCTGACCGACTTGATCCATGGGCTGCATCACAGGGGCAGACTTATAGTACCACATAATCCTACATTCCGAAAAATGCAAAAGAAAGAGCTTAAGGCCCTATATCCCTTCCTTTACTGTTGACCCTTTAAAGCGGACATTATTTCTGACCTATTCCTTGGTATCAACACTGGACCGGGTACGATCATGACTACCTTTTGAATGCTATCATGTTTCTAGTGACCAAAGGTTAAATATTGACCCATAGCAAGTTTGTGGTATCGACTTCATTTTTTTTCTCTTCAGACAAGAATGTGCTTTGAACAAAGGCATTTGGGTGTGTGGGTCTTGGCAACATGTAAATTACACAAACAAATGTAAAGACTTAAGAGTAGATCAGATCAGCTGAACATTTCCTCACCTAACATAATCAAATAATTTATTCCCAGACACTGCACTCACTTACAGGCCAATGCAACTGATGACACCAAAAGAGGTATGGAACACCCAGCCATAAGCAGTGGTGTTACATGAACCCAATGATAAACTCTGACCAGGAAGTGTTCATCAAAGTGCCCACTCCACACTTCTCGTGTAAACAGTGGCATTGCAAACAATCACTGAGTATTGGAAAAAGGCAGATGATTCTTCTGTTTAAACTATTTGCTTCAGCATTATGCACCAAATTTTTTTTTTATCCAGCCAGATTACAGCAAAACTGAACACTGTTCTCTTTTTCAAAACATTTAAGAAGAAAGCCACTGTAAATATTTGCCTTTTTAGCTCACCTGAGTACAAAGTGCTCAAAGTGAGCTTTTGGGATTGTGCTGTGTCCATCGTCTGCGCGTCAACAAGGACCTTGTGTGCACTCTAGGGTCCACATTTTCAGTCATATACTCTTGGAAATTGGTCAGATTATTTGTCTTGATGAAATCTAAGACAAGTTTGTAATTAGGTAATTTTGAGTCAGAAAGTAAGTCTCTGGGCCAAATCTTAGAAAAAATCCTTGTTTGCACCCTACAGGCCACATATGCAGCCCAATACTTATGGAAGTTGGTCACAATGTTTGTCTTGATAAAATCTTGGCCAAGTTCGAAACCGTGTCATGTTGGGTCAAAAAGTAGGTCAATGGGCCAAATCTTAGAAAAACCTTTTGTGCACTCTAGAGGCCACATTATCAGCCCAATACTCATGCAATTTGGTCAGAATGTTTGTTTTTATAAAATCTTGGACAAGTGTGAAATTTGGTCTTGTCGATTGAAAAAGTAGGTCACTGGGCCCAATCTTAGGAAAATCTTTTGTGCCCTCAGAGGGCACATTTTCAACCCAATACTCATTAGACTTTGTCAAAATGTTTGTCTTGATGATATCTCTGGCAAGTTCAAAAATAGGTCAAGTCGGTCAAAAAGTAAGTTACTTACACTCATGTGTTTTACATCACCACAACCATGATCTTTTCAGTTTTGTCAGTCCTAGATGACCTTCCTCATGTAAGCATTTTAGGGCCAGTAGCTAGTGGTGGGCCGATGATCGACTATAGTCGAAAGTCAGTTGGTTTTGGCTTCCGATTCCGATAATCGATTGAGAAATCCCGGAATCGATTGTAGTCGGTTGCTAAGCTGGCTTGGTGCCAAAACTTGATTTCCGGTTTTTAGCGCTTGGTTTTGAGACTATTATTAATCATAATCTTTAATTTTAAACATAGTGAATAATAAACACGAAAATCGGCTGAAAAATGAGAAACAAATCTTTGTCCGAATGTCTTAACAAAAGTTGACAACTCGGCAAGCCTCCCTGAGCCCGGGTTTTGATATTTGGAAATGTGAAATGACCCGTCTTTGGCATTGAAAGATTATCTGCCTAAATGTCAACCTGAGGCATGAAATTATCGTCTAGAACTTCAAATAACCTAGCTTGCGTGCATCCGGTAGAAATATGGGTTAAACAGGATCAGTATAAAATGCGAAGGACACCCGGATGATAATGAAGCTGGCGAGTCTATTTTGACAGAGAAACGAAGATGTTATTCCTCTTATCTAGTGTAAAGTGACAGCTTTTTAAGTTACTTGCTATTTAAACATAATAAATGATGTCAAATCATGTAGTAATACTTCTCCAGAAACTAAATGTCCTGAAAAAATAGATCGCCAAAAAAGCGCGAAAACCCATGACACTACAATGAGCAGCGTGGCATCGTCCGATCAGAGAGACTTCAAATCATCCTCTTATCTTTGATAAGGAATTTTAAAAGTGAATTTACACAAATTTCTGAATAAAGCAATAAGTGGAAGTTAAAATTCTGTTCATGAGTGGGGAAAAAATGTTGTTTTATGAAATGAAAATATATAGGGGGGGGGGGACGGAGGGGGGAAGAGAGAAAGAGGGTCGTCTGCAAATGTTTGAACTATTAGGGTATTATTAGGTATATGTCTGATTCTTTTTTGACTCGTTTGCAAATTATAAGGAACAAAATGAATGATATTAATTAAAGCAGAAAAATTAATTGTAATGTATTTAAACTGATTCAAGTGCAGAATACAACATATTCATAAATTTAATACATGAAGACTACCATGTTTACAATATTGTCAAAGTATTTTAAGCAAAATGACATTTTCCGTTAAATGGAGTCAAAACCGATTGTACTATCGATAGCTAGTTGGTTTGCTCTTCCGATTACAAAGCGATAATCGATTGGGATTTTAAACCGATTGCCCAACACTACCAGTAGCCCTCTTGTTTAACTAATAACTTCAAGCACATTCCTTCAGGCAAATGAATGGCAGACTAAATAAGAAATTCAAGGACAGCATGCCACCGCAATATAACAGGTATAATTTTGAAAATTATGTAAACAATACTCAATCTGATGTTTTAAAACAAGAAAATACAACAACAGAGATTTACTACTTGACCTAAGAACCCAACTCATTTGACCTTTCATTCTGTTGTTCTGCACAAGGTCGCTTACCAGTCCTGACCGACTTGATCCATGGGCTGCATCACAGGGGCAGACTTATAGTACCACATAATCCTACATTCCGAAAAATGCAAAAGAAAGAGCTTAAGGCCCTATATCCCTTCCTTTACTGTTGACCCTTTAAAGCGGACATTATTTCTGACCTATTCCTTGGTATCAACACTGGACCGGGTACGATCATGACTACCTTTTGAATGCTATCATGTTTCTAGTGACCAAAGGTTAAACATTGACCCATAGCAAGTTTGTGGTATCGACTTCATTTTTTTCTCTTCAGACAAGAATGTGCTTTGAACAAAGGCATTTGGGTGTGTGGGTCTTGACAAAATGTAAAAATGTAAAGACTTAAGGCCCTATATCCGTTCCTTTACTGGACATTATTTTGTATCCGTCCAGATTACAGCAAAACTGAACACTGTTCTCTTTTTCAAAACATTTAAGAAGAAAGCCACTGTAAATATTTGCCTTTTTAGCTCACCTGAGTACAAAGTGCTCAACGTGAGCTTTTGGGATTGTGCTGTGTCCATCGTCTGCGTGTCAACAATGACCTTGTGTGCACTCTAGGGGCCACATTTTCAGTCATATACTCTTGAAAATTGGTCAGATTGTTTGTCTTGATGAAATCTCAGACAAGTTTGAAATTAGGTAATTTTGAGTCAGAAAGTAGGTCTCTGGGCCAAATCTTAGAAAAAATCCTTGTTTGCACCCTACAGGCCACATATGCAGCCCAATACTTATGGAAGTTGGTCACAAGGTTTGTCTTGATAAAATCTTGGCCAAGTTTGAAACTGTGTCATGTTGGGTCAAAAAGTAGGTCAATGGGCCAAATCTTAGAAAAACCTTTTGTGCACTCTAGAGGCCAAATATCAGCCCAATACTCATGAAGTTTGGTCAGAATGTTTGTCTTTATAAAATTTTGGACAAGTGTGAAATTTGGTCATGTCGATTGAAAAAGGAGGTCACTGGGCCAAATGTTAGGAAAAACTTTTGTGCCCTCAGAGGCCACATTTTCAACCCAATACTCATAAAACTTTGTCAAAATGTTTGTTTTGATGATATCTCTGGCAAGTTCAAAAATAGGTCAAGTCAGTCAAAAAGTAAGTTACTTACACTCATGTGTTTTACATCACCACAACCAGGATCTTTTCAGCTTTGTCAGTCCTAGATGACTTTACTCATGTGAGCATTTTAGGGTCAGTAGCCCTCTTGTTTAACTAATAACTTCAAGCACATTCCTTCAGGCAAATGAATGGTAGACTAAATATGAAAGAGATGAATAATGTATGAAAACCTTTCACCTTCCTTGGCAAATCTGAACTCTCTGGCTGCATCTATGGAAGTCTGTCCGCACCTTCTTCGTCAATAGGTCATCCGCTCTAAAAGAAAAACTTTTCAAAATTCAATGAAATTTCTCAGTTTGAGTAATTTTTTTTCTTTCACTGACTGAAAATGCCCATGTGATTTATTAGGCACCCTAAGGGTAAATATTATAATAGATACCTTTGTTAATTTTACACTATATAGCCAAACATTCATGCATACCTTTGTTATTTACGAGTTGCACCATTGCATGGGCTCTTCGTGGTCATCTTGGCCTCCACTTCCTCACTGTTCTGTGTCGTCTTTTCAGCACCACACTTGGTTCCACAGGGTAGGTTGCCCAATCTAGTACTTGGTTAAGGATTTTTTTCCCAAACAGCTACTGATTATAGTTTCAACAATGGTTGTGTAGGAAAGCAGCCAGTGGCTTGAGAAGAGTTTTGTGCAAAGTCCTGGTGCATCAAATTCAAGGACAGCATGCCACCGCAATATGACAGGTATAATTTTGAAAATTATGTACACAATACTCAATCTGATGTTTTAAAACAAGAAAATACAACAACAGAGATTTACTACTTGACCTAAGAACCCAACTCATTTGACCTTTCATTCTGTTGTTCTGCACTAGGTCGCTTACCAATCCTGACCGACTTGATCCATGGGCTGCATCACAGGGGCAGACTTATAGTACCACATAATCCTACATTCCGAAAAATGCAAAAGAAAGAGCTTAAGGCCCTATATCCCTTCCTTTACTGTTGACCCTTTAAAGCGGACATTATTTCTGACCTATTCCTTGGTATCAACACTGGACCGGGTACGATCATGACTACCTTTTGAATGCTATCATGTTTCTAGTGACCAAAGGTTAAATATTGACCCATAGCAAGTTTGTGGTATCGACTTCATTTTTTTTCTCTTCAGACAAGAATGTGCTTTGAACAAAGGCATTTGGGTGTGTGGGTCTTGGCAACATGTAAATTACACAAACAAATGTAAAGACTTAAGAGTAGATCAGATCAGCTGAACATTTCCTCACCTAACATAATCAAATAATTTATTCCCAGACACTGCACTCACTTACAGGCCAATGCAACTGATGACACCAAAAGAGGTATGGAACACCCAGCCATAAGCAGTGGTGTTACATGAACCCAATGATAAACTCTGACCAGGAAGTGTTCATCAAAGTGCCCACTCCACACTTCTCGTGTAAACAGTGGCATTGCAAACAATCACTGAGTATTGGAAAAAGGCAGATGATTCTTCTGTTTAAACTATTTGCTTCAGCATTATGCACCAAATTTTTTTTTTATCCAGCCAGATTACAGCAAAACTGAACACTGTTCTCTTTTTCAAAACATTTAAGAAGAAAGCCACTGTAAATATTTGCCTTTTTAGCTCACCTGAGTACAAAGTGCTCAAAGTGAGCTTTTGGGATTGTGCTGTGTCCATCGTCTGCGCGTCAACAAGGACCTTGTGTGCACTCTAGGGTCCACATTTTCAGTCATATACTCTTGGAAATTGGTCAGATTATTTGTCTTGATGAAATCTAAGACAAGTTTGTAATTAGGTAATTTTGAGTCAGAAAGTAAGTCTCTGGGCCAAATCTTAGAAAAAATCCTTGTTTGCACCCTACAGGCCACATATGCAGCCCAATACTTATGGAAGTTGGTCACAATGTTTGTCTTGATAAAATCTTGGCCAAGTTCGAAACCGTGTCATGTTGGGTCAAAAAGTAGGTCAATGGGCCAAATCTTAGAAAAACCTTTTGTGCACTCTAGAGGCCACATTATCAGCCCAATACTCATGCAATTTGGTCAGAATGTTTGTTTTTATAAAATCTTGGACAAGTGTGAAATTTGGTCTTGTCGATTGAAAAAGTAGGTCACTGGGCCCAATCTTAGGAAAATCTTTTGTGCCCTCAGAGGGCACATTTTCAACCCAATACTCATTAGACTTTGTCAAAATGTTTGTCTTGATGATATCTCTGGCAAGTTCAAAAATAGGTCAAGTCGGTCAAAAAGTAAGTTACTTACACTCATGTGTTTTACATCACCACAACCATGATCTTTTCAGTTTTGTCAGTCCTAGATGACCTTCCTCATGTAAGCATTTTAGGGCCAGTAGCCCTCTTGTTTAACTAATAACTTCAAGCACATTCCTTCAGGCAAATGAATGGCAGACTAAATAAGAAATTCAAGGACAGCATGCCACCGCAATATAACAGGTATAATTTTGAAAATTATGTAAACAATACTCAATCTGATGTTTTAAAACAAGAAAATACAACAACAGAGATTTACTACTTGACCTAAGAACCCAACTCATTTGACCTTTCATTCTGTTCTGCACAAGGTCGCTTAGCAGTCCTGACCGACTTGATCCATGGGCTGCATCACAGGGGCAGACTTATAGTACCACATAATCCTACATTCCGAAAAATGCAAAAGAAAGAGCTTAAGGCCCTATATCCCTTCCTTTACTGTTGACCCTTTAAAGTGGACATTATTTCTGACCTATTCCTTGGTATCAACACTGGACCGGGTACGATCGTGACTACCTTTTGAATGCTATCATGTTTCTAGTGACCAAAGGTTAAACATTGACCCATAGCAAGTTTGTGGTATCGACTTCACTTTTTTCTCTTCAGACAAGAATGTGCTTTGAACAAAGGCATTTGGGTGTGTGGGTATTGACAAAATGTAAAAATGTAAAGACTTAAGGCCCTATATCCGTTCCTTTACTGGACATTATTTTGTATCCGTCCAGATTACAGCAAAACTGAACACTGTTCTCTTTTTCAAAACATTTAAGAAGAAAGCCACTGTAAATATTTGCCTTTTTAGCTCACCTGAGTACAAAGTGCTCAACGTGAGCTTTTGGGATTGTGCTGTGTCCATCGTCTGCTTGTCAACAATGACCTTGTGTGCACTCTAGGGGCCACATTTTCAGTCATATACTCTTGAAAATTGGTCAGATTGTTTGTCTTGATGAAATCTCAGACAAGTTTGAAATTAGGTAATTTTGAGTCAGAAAGTAGGTCTCTGGGCCAAATCTTAGAAAAAATCCTTGTTTGCACCCTACAGGCCACATATGCAGCCCAATACTTATGGAAGTTGGTCACAAGGTTTGTCTTGATAAAATCTTGGCCAAGTTTGAAACTGTGTCATGTTGGGTCAAAAAGTAGGTCAATGGGCCAAATCTTAGAAAAACCTTTTGTGCACTCTAGAGGCCAAATATCAGCCCAATACTCATGAAGTTTGGTCAGAATGTTTGTCTTTATAAAATTGTGGACAAGTGTGAAATTTGGTCATGTCGATTGAAAAAGGAGGTCACTGGGCCAAATGTTAGGAAAAACTTTTGTGCCCTCAGAGGCCACATTTTCAGCCCAATACTCATAAAACTTTGTCAAAATGTTTGTTTTGATGATATCTCTGGCAAGTTCAAAAATAGGTCAAGTCAGTCAAAAAGTAAGTTACTTACACTCATGTGTTTTACATCACCACAACCAGGATCTTTTCAGCTTTGTCAGTCCTAGATGACTTTACTCATGTGAGCATTTTAGGGTCAGTAGCCCTCTTGTTTAACTAATAACTTCAAGCACATTCCTTCAGGCAAATGAATGGTAGACTAAATATGAAAGAGATGAATAATGTATGAAAACCTTTCACCTTCCTTGGCAAATCTGAACTCTCTGGCTGCATCTATGGAAGTCTGTCCGCACCTTCTTCGTCAATAGGTCATCCGCTCTAAAAGAAAAACTTTTCAAAATTCAATGAAATTTCTCAGTTTGAGTAATTTTTTTTCTTTCGCTGACTGAAAATGCCCATGTGATTTATTAGGCACCCTAAGGGTAAATATTATAATAGATACCTTTGTTAATTTTACACTATACAGCCAAACATTCATGCATACCTTTGTTATTTACGAGTTGCACCATTGCATGGGCTCTTCGTGGTCATCTTGGCCTCCACTTCCTCACTGTTCTGTGTCGTCTTTTCAGCACCACACTTGGTTCCACAGGGTAGGTTGCCCAATCTAGTACTTGGTTAAGGATTTTTTTCCCAAACAGCTACTGATTATAGTTTCAACAATGGTTGTGTAGGAAAGCAGCCAGTGGCTTGAGAAGAGTTTTGTGCAAAGTCCTGGTGCATCAAATTCAAGGACAGCATGCCACCGCAATATGACAGGTATAATTTTGAAAATTATGTACACAATACTCAATCTGATGTTTTAAAACAAGAAAATACAACAACAGAGATTTACTACTTGACCTAAGAACCCAACTCATTTGACCTTTCATTCTGTTGTTCTGCACTAGGTCGCTTACCAATCCTGACCGACTTGATCCATGGGCTGCATCACAGGGGCAGACTTATAGTACCACATAATCCTACATTCCGAAAAATGCAAAAGAAAGAGCTTAAGGCCCTATATCCCTTCCTTTACTGTTGACCCTTTAAAGCGGACATTATTTCTGACCTATTCCTTGGTATCAACACTGGACCGGGTACGATCATGACTACCTTTTGAATGCTATCATGTTTCTAGTGACCAAAGGTTAAATATTGACCCATAGCAAGTTTGTGGTATCGACTTCATTTTTTTTCTCTTCAGACAAGAATGTGCTTTGAACAAAGGCATTTGGGTGTGTGGGTCTTGGCAACATGTAAATTACACAAACAAATGTAAAGACTTAAGAGTAGATCAGATCAGCTGAACATTTCCTCACCTAACATAATCAAATAATTTATTCCCAGACACTGCACTCACTTACAGGCCAATGCAACTGATGACACCAAAAGAGGTATGGAACACCCAGCCATAAGCAGTGGTGTTACATGAACCCAATGATAAACTCTGACCAGGAAGTGTTCATCAAAGTGCCCACTCCACACTTCTCGTGTAAACAGTGGCATTGCAAACAATCACTGAGTATTGGAAAAAGGCAGATGATTCTTCTGTTTAAACTATTTGCTTCAGCATTATGCACCAAATTTTTTTTTTATCCAGCCAGATTACAGCAAAACTGAACACTGTTCTCTTTTTCAAAACATTTAAGAAGAAAGCCACTGTAAATATTTGCCTTTTTAGCTCACCTGAGTACAAAGTGCTCAAAGTGAGCTTTTGGGATTGTGCTGTGTCCATCGTCTGCGCGTCAACAAGGACCTTGTGTGCACTCTAGGGTCCACATTTTCAGTCATATACTCTTGGAAATTGGTCAGATTATTTGTCTTGATGAAATCTAAGACAAGTTTGTAATTAGGTAATTTTGAGTCAGAAAGTAAGTCTCTGGGCCAAATCTTAGAAAAAATCCTTGTTTGCACCCTACAGGCCACATATGCAGCCCAATACTTATGGAAGTTGGTCACAATGTTTGTCTTGATAAAATCTTGGCCAAGTTCGAAACCGTGTCATGTTGGGTCAAAAAGTAGGTCAATGGGCCAAATCTTAGAAAAACCTTTTGTGCACTCTAGAGGCCACATTATCAGCCCAATACTCATGCAATTTGGTCAGAATGTTTGTTTTTATAAAATCTTGGACAAGTGTGAAATTTGGTCTTGTCGATTGAAAAAGTAGGTCACTGGGCCCAATCTTAGGAAAATCTTTTGTGCCCTCAGAGGGCACATTTTCAACCCAATACTCATTAGACTTTGTCAAAATGTTTGTCTTGATGATATCTCTGGCAAGTTCAAAAATAGGTCAAGTCGGTCAAAAAGTAAGTTACTTACACTCATGTGTTTTACATCACCACAACCATGATCTTTTCAGTTTTGTCAGTCCTAGATGACCTTCCTCATGTAAGCATTTTAGGGCCAGTAGCCCTCTTGTTTAACTAATAACTTCAAGCACATTCCTTCAGGCAAATGAATGGCAGACTAAATAAGAAATTCAAGGACAGCATGCCACCGCAATATAACAGGTATAATTTTGAAAATTATGTAAACAATACTCAATCTGATGTTTTAAAACAAGAAAATACAACAACAGAGATTTACTACTTGACCTAAGAACCCAACTCATTTGACCTTTCATTCTGTTGTTCTGCACAAGGTCGCTTACCAGTCCTGACCGACTTGATCCATGGGCTGCATCACAGGGGCAGACTTATAGTACCACATAATCCTACATTCCGAAAAATGCAAAAGAAAGAGCTTAAGGCCCTATATCCCTTCCTTTACTGTTGACCCTTTAAAGCGGACATTATTTCTGACCTATTCCTTGGTATCAACACTGGACCGGGTACGATCATGACTACCTTTTGAATGCTATCATGTTTCTAGTGACCAAAGGTTAAACATTGACCCATAGCAAGTTTGTGGTATCGACTTCATTTTTTTCTCTTCAGACAAGAATGTGCTTTGAACAAAGGCATTTGGGTGTGTGGGTCTTGACAAAATGTAAAAATGTAAAGACTTAAGGCCCTATATCCGTTCCTTTACTGGACATTATTTTGTATCCGTCCAGATTACAGCAAAACTGAACACTGTTCTCTTTTTCAAAACATTTAAGAAGAAAGCCACTGTAAATATTTGCCTTTTTAGCTCACCTGAGTACAAAGTGCTCAACGTGAGCTTTTGGGATTGTGCTGTGTCCATCGTCTGCGTGTCAACAATGACCTTGTGTGCACTCTAGGGGCCACATTTTCAGTCATATACTCTTGAAAATTGGTCAGATTGTTTGTCTTGATGAAATCTCAGACAAGTTTGAAATTAGGTAATTTTGAGTCAGAAAGTAGGTCTCTGGGCCAAATCTTAGAAAAAATCCTTGTTTGCACCCTACAGGCCACATATGCAGCCCAATACTTATGGAAGTTGGTCACAAGGTTTGTCTTGATAAAATCTTGGCCAAGTTTGAAACTGTGTCATGTTGGGTCAAAAAGTAGGTCAATGGGCCAAATCTTAGAAAAACCTTTTGTGCACTCTAGAGGCCAAATATCAGCCCAATACTCATGAAGTTTGGTCAGAATGTTTGTCTTTATAAAATTTTGGACAAGTGTGAAATTTGGTCATGTCGATTGAAAAAGGAGGTCACTGGGCCAAATGTTAGGAAAAGCTTTTGTGCCCTCAGAGGCCACATTTTCAACCCAATACTCATAAAACTTTGTCAAAATGTTTGTTTTGATGATATCTCTGGCAAGTTCAAAAATAGGTCAAGTCAGTCAAAAAGTAAGTTACTTACACTCATGTGTTTTACATCACCACAACCAGGATCTTTTCAGCTTTGTCAGTCCTAGATGACTTTACTCATGTGAGCATTTTAGTGTCAGTAGCCCTCTTGTTTAACTAATAACTTCAAGCACATTCCTTCAGGCAAATGAATGGTAGACTAAATATGAAAGAGATGAATAATGTATGAAAACCTTTCACCTTCCTTGGCAAATCTGAACTCTCTGGCTGCATCTATGGAAGTCTGTCCGCACCTTCTTCGTCAATAGGTCATCCGCTCTAAAAGAAAAACTTTTCAAAATTCAATGAAATTTCTCAGTTTGAGTAATTTTTTTTCTTTCGCTGACTGAAAATGCCCATGTGATTTATTAGGCACCCTAAGGGTAAATATTATAATAGATACCTTTGTTAATTTTACACTATATAGCCAAACATTCATGCATACCTTTGTTATTTACGAGTTGCACCATTGCATGGGCTCTTCGTGGTCATCTTGGCCTCCACTTCCTCACTGTTCTCTGTCGTCTTTTCAGCACCACACTTGGTTCCACAGGGTAGGTTGCCCAATCTAGTACTTGGTTAAGGATTTTTTTCCCAAACAGCTACTGATTATAGTTTCAACAATGGTTGTGTAGGAAAGCAGCCAGTGGCTTGAGAAGAGTTTTGTGCAAAGTCCTGGTGCATCAAATTCAAGGACAGTATGCCACCGCAATATGACAGGTATAATTTTGAAAATTATGTACACAATACTCAATCTGATGTTTTAAAACAAGAAAATACAACAACAGAGATTTACTACTTGACCTAAGAACCCAACTCATTTGACCTTTCATTCTGTTGTTCTGCACTAGGTCGCTTACCAATCCTGACCGACTTGATCCATGGGCTGCATCACAGGGGCAGACTTATAGTACCACATAATCCTACATTCCGAAAAATGCAAAAGAAAGAGCTTAAGGCCCTATATCCCTTCCTTTACTGTTGACCCTTTAAAGCGGACATTATTTCTGACCTATTCCTTGGTATCAACACTGGACCGGGTACGATCATGACTACCTTTTGAATGCTATCATGTTTCTAGTGACCAAAGGTTAAATATTGACCCATAGCAAGTTTGTGGTATCGACTTCATTTTTTTTCTCTTCAGACAAGAATGTGCTTTGAACAAAGGCATTTGGGTGTGTGGGTCTTGGCAACATGTAAATTACACAAACAAATGTAAAGACTTAAGAGTAGATCAGATCAGCTGAACATTTCCTCACCTAACATAATCAAATAATTTATTCCCAGACACTGCACTCACTTACAGGCCAATGCAACTGATGACACCAAAAGAGGTATGGAACACCCAGCCATAAGCAGTGGTGTTACATGAACCCAATGATAAACTCTGACCAGGAAGTGTTCATCAAAGTGCCCACTCCACACTTCTCGTGTAAACAGTGGCATTGCAAACAATCACTGAGTATTGGAAAAAGGCAGATGATTCTTCTGTTTAAACTATTTGCTTCAGCATTATGCACCAAATTTTTTTTTTATCCAGCCAGATTACAGCAAAACTGAACACTGTTCTCTTTTTCAAAACATTTAAGAAGAAAGCCACTGTAAATATTTGCCTTTTTAGCTCACCTGAGTACAAAGTGCTCAAAGTGAGCTTTTGGGAATGTGCTGTGTCCATCGTCTGCGCGTCAACAAGGACCTTGTGTGCACTCTAGGGTCCACATTTTCAGTCATATACTCTTGGAAATTGGTCAGATTATTTGTCTTGATGAAATCTAAGACAAGTTTGTAATTAGGTAATTTTGAGTCAGAAAGTAAGTCTCTGGGCCAAATCTTAGAAAAAATCCTTGTTTGCACCCTACAGGCCACATATGCAGCCCAATACTTATGGAAGTTGGTCACAATGTTTGTCTTGATAAAATCTTGGCCAAGTTCGAAACCGTGTCATGTTGGGTCAAAAAGTAGGTCAATGGGCCAAATCTTGGAAAAACCTTTTGTGCACTCTAGAGGCCACATTATCAGCCTAATACTCATGCAATTTGGTCAGAATGTTTGTTTTTATAAAATCTTGGACAAGTGTGAAATTTGGTCTTGTCGATTGAAAAAGTAGGTCACTGGGCCCAATCTTAGGAAAATCTTTTGTGCCCTCAGAGGGCACATTTTCAACCCAATACTCATTAGACTTTGTCAAAATGTTTGTCTTGATGATATCTCTGGCAAGTTCAAAAATAGGTCAAGTCGGTCAAAAAGTAAGTTACTTACACTCATGTGTTTTACATCACCACAACCATGATCTTTTCAGTTTTGTCAGTCCTAGATGACCTTCCTCATGTAAGCATTTTAGGGCCAGTAGCCCTCTTGTTTAACTAATAACTTCAAGCACATTCCTTCAGGCAAATGAATGGCAGACTAACTAAGAAATTCAAGGACAGCATGCCACCGCAATATAACAGGTATAATTTTGAAAATTATGTAAACAATACTCAATCTGATGTTTTAAAACAAGAAAATACAACAACAGAGATTTACTACTTGACCTAAGAACCCAACTCATTTGACCTTTCATTCTGTTGTTCTGCACAAGGTCGCTTACCAGTCCTGACCGACTTGATCCATGGGCTGCATCACAGGGGCAGACTTATAGTACCACATAATCCTACATTCCGAAAAATGCAAAAGAAAGAGCTTAAGGCCCTATATCCCTTCCTTTACTGTTGACCCTTTAAAGCGGACATTATTTCTGACCTATTCCTTGGTATCAACACTGGACCGGGTACGATCATGACTACCTTTTGAATGCTATCATGTTTCTAGTGACCAAAGGTTAAACATTGACCCATAGCAAGTTTGTGGTATCGACTTCATTTTTTTCTCTTCAGACAAGAATGTGCTTTGAACAAAGGCATTTGGGTGTGTGGGTCTTGACAAAATGTAAAAATGTAAAGACTTAAGGCCCTATATCCGTTCCTTTACTGGACATTATTTTGTATCCGTCCAGATTACAGCAAAACTGAACACTGTTCTCTTTTTCAAAACATTTAAGAAGAAAGCCACTGTAAATATTTGCCTTTTTAGCTCACCTGAGTACAAAGTGCTCAACGTGAGCTTTTGGGATTGTGCTGTGTCCATCGTCTGCGTGTCAACAATGACCTTGTGTGCACTCTAGGGGCCACATTTTCAGTCATATACTCTTGAAAATTGGTCAGATTGTTTGTCTTGATGAAATCTCAGACAAGTTTGAAATTAGGTAATTTTGAGTCAGAAAGTAGGTCTCTGGGCCAAATCTTAGAAAAAATCCTTGTTTGCACCCTACAGGCCACATATGCAGCCCAATACTTATGGAAGTTGGTCACAAGGTTTGTCTTGATAAAATCTTGGCCAAGTTTGAAACTGTGTCATGTTGGGTCAAAAAGTAGGTCAATGGGCCAAATCTTAGAAAAACCTTTTGTGCACTCTAGAGGCCAAATATCAGCCCAATACTCATGAAGTTTGGTCAGAATGTTTGTCTTTATAAAATTTTGGACAAGTGTGAAATTTGGTCATGTCGATTGAAAAAGGAGGTCACTGGGCCAAATGTTAGGAAAAACTTTTGTGCCCTCAGAGGCCACATTTTCAACCCAATACTCATAAAACTTTGTCAAAATGTTTGTTTTGATGATATCTCTGGCAAGTTCAAAAATAGGTCAAGTCAGTCAAAAAGTAAGTTACTTACACTCATGTGTTTTACATCACCACAACCAGGATCTTTTCAGCTTTGTCAGTCCTAGATGACTTTACTCATGTGAGCATTTTAGGGTCAGTAGCCCTCTTGTTTAACTAATAACTTCAAGCACATTCCTTCAGGCAAATGAATGGTAGACTAAATATGAAAGAGATGAATAATGTATGAAAACCTTTCACCTTCCTTGGCAAATCTGAACTCTCTGGCTGCATCTATGGAAGTCTGTCCGCACCTTCTTCGTCAATAGGTCATCCGCTCTAAAAGAAAAACTTTTCAAAATTCAATGAAATTTCTCAGTTTGAGTAATTTTTTTTCTTTCGCTGACTGAAAATGCCCATGTGATTTATTAGGCACCCTAAGGGTAAATATTATAATAGATACCTTTGTTAATTTTACACTATACAGCCAAACATTCATGCATACCTTTGTTATTTACGAGTTGCACCATTGCATGGGCTCTTCGTGGTCATCTTGGCCTCCACTCTCTCACTGTTCTCTGTCGTCTTTTCAGCACCACACTTGGTTCCACAGGGTAGGTTGCCCAATCTAGTACTTGGTTAAGGATTTTTTTCCCAAACAGCTACTGATTATAGTTTCAACAATGGTTGTGTAGGAAAGCAGCCAGTGGCTTGAGAAGAGTTTTGTGCAAAGTCCTGGTGCATCAAATTCAAGGACAGCATGCCACCGCAATATGACAGGTATAATTTTGAAAATTATGTAAACAATACTCAATCTGATGTTTTAAAACAAGAAAATACAACAACAGAGATTTACTACTTGACCTAAGAACCCAACTCATTTGACCTTTCATTCTGTTGTTCTGCACTAGGTCGCTTACCAATCCTGACCGACTTGATCCATGGGCTGCATCACAGGGGCAGACTTATAGTACCACATAATCCTACATTCCGAAAAATGCAAAAGAAAGAGCTTAAGGCCCTATATCCCTTCCTTTACTGTTGACCCTTTAAAGCGGACATTATTTCTGACCTATTCCTTGGTATCAACACTGGACCGGGTACGATCATGACTACCTTTTGAATGCTAACATGTTTCTAGTGACCAAAGGTTAAATATTGACCCATAGCAAGTTTGTGGTATCGACTTCATTTTTTTTCTCTTCAGACAAGAATGTGCTTTGAACAAAGGCATTTGGGTGTGTGGGTCTTGGCAACATGTAAATTACACAAACAAATGTAAAGACTTAAGAGTAGATCAGATCAGCTGAACATTTCCTCACCTAACATAATCAAATAATTTATTCCCAGACACTGCACTCACTTACAGGCCAATGCAACTGATGACACCAAAAGAGGTATGGAACACCCAGCCATAAGCAGTGGTGTTACATGAACCCAATGATAAACTCTGACCAGGAAGTGTTCATCAAAGTGCCCACTCCACACTTCTCGTGTAAACAGTGGCATTGCAAACAATCACTGAGTATTGGAAAAAGGCAGATGATTCTTCTGTTTAAACTATTTGCTTCAGCATTATGCACCAAATTTTTTTTTTATCCAGCCAGATTACAGCAAAACTGAACACTGTTCTCTTTTTCAAAACATTTAAGAAGAAAGCCACTGTAAATATTTGCCTTTTTAGCTCACCTGAGTACAAAGTGCTCAAAGTGAGCTTTTGGGAATGTGCTGTGTCCATCGTCTGCGCGTCAACAAGGACCTTGTGTGCACTCTAGGGTCCACATTTTCAGTCATATACTCTTGGAAATTGGTCAGATTATTTGTCTTGATGAAATCTAAGACAAGTTTGTAATTAGGTAATTTTGAGTCAGAAAGTAAGTCTCTGGGCCAAATCTTAGAAAAAATCCTTGTTTGCACCCTACAGGCCACATATGCAGCCCAATACTTATGGAAGTTGGTCACAATGTTTGTCTTGATAAAATCTTGGCCAAGTTCGAAACCGTGTCATGTTGGGTCAAAAAGTAGGTCAATGGGCCAAATCTTGGAAAAACCTTTTGTGCACTCTAGAGGCCACATTATCAGCCTAATACTCATGCAATTTGGTCAGAATGTTTGTTTTTATAAAATCTTGGACAAGTGTGAAATTTGGTCTTGTCGATTGAAAAAGTAGGTCACTGGGCCCAATCTTAGGAAAATCTTTTGTGCCCTCAGAGGGCACATTTTCAACCCAATACTCATTAGACTTTGTCAAAATGTTTGTCTTGATGATATCTCTGGCAAGTTCAAAAATAGGTCAAGTCGGTCAAAAAGTAAGTTACTTACACTCATGTGTTTTACATCACCACAACCATGATCTTTTCAGTTTTGTCAGTCCTAGATGACCTTCCTCATGTAAGCATTTTAGGGCCAGTAGCCCTCTTGTTTAACTAATAACTTCAAGCACATTCCTTCAGGCAAATGAATGGCAGACTAACTAAGAAATTCAAGGACAGCATGCCACCGCAATATAACAGGTATAATTTTGAAAATTATGTAAACAATACTCAATCTGATGTTTTAAAACAAGAAAATACAACAACAGAGATTTACTACTTGACCTAAGAACCCAACTCATTTGACCTTTCATTCTGTTGTTCTGCACAAGGTCGCTTACCAGTCCTGACCGACTTGATCCATGGGCTGCATCACAGGGGCAGACTTATAGTACCACATAATCCTACATTCCGAAAAATGCAAAAGAAAGAGCTTAAGGCCCTATATCCCTTCCTTTACTGTTGACCCTTTAAAGCGGACATTATTTCTGACCTATTCCTTGGTATCAACACTGGACCGGGTACGATCATGACTACCTTTTGAATGCTATCATGTTTCTAGTGACCAAAGGTTAAACATTGACCCATAGCAAGTTTGTGGTATCGACTTCATTTTTTTCTCTTCAGACAAGAATGTGCTTTGAACAAAGGCATTTGGGTGTGTGGGTCTTGACAAAATGTAAAAATGTAAAGACTTAAGGCCCTATATCCGTTCCTTTACTGGACATTATTTTGTATCCGTCCAGATTACAGCAAAACTGAACACTGTTCTCTTTTTCAAAACATTTAAGAAGAAAGCCACTGTAAATATTTGCCTTTTTAGCTCACCTGAGTACAAAGTGCTCAACGTGAGCTTTTGGGATTGTGCTGTGTCCATCGTCTGCGTGTCAACAATGACCTTGTGTGCACTCTAGGGGCCACATTTTCAGTCATATACTCTTGAAAATTGGTCAGATTGTTTGTCTTGATGAAATCTCAGACAAGTTTGAAATTAGGTAATTTTGAGTCAGAAAGTAGGTCTCTGGGCCAAATCTTAGAAAAAATCCTTGTTTGCACCCTACAGGCCACATATGCAGCCCAATACTTATGGAAGTTGGTCACAAGGTTTGTCTTGATAAAATCTTGGCCAAGTTTGAAACTGTGTCATGTTGGGTCAAAAAGTAGGTCAATGGGCCAAATCTTAGAAAAACCTTTTGTGCACTCTAGAGGCCAAATATCAGCCCAATACTCATGAAGTTTGGTCAGAATGTTTGTCTTTATAAAATTTTGGACAAGTGTGAAATTTGGTCATGTCGATTGAAAAAGGAGGTCACTGGGCCAAATGTTAGGAAAAACTTTTGTGCCCTCAGAGGCCACATTTTCAACCCAATACTCATAAAACTTTGTCAAAATGTTTGTTTTGATGATATCTCTGGCAAGTTCAAAAATAGGTCAAGTCAGTCAAAAAGTAAGTTACTTACACTCATGTGTTTTACATCACCACAACCAGGATCTTTTCAGCTTTGTCAGTCCTAGATGACTTTACTCATGTGAGCATTTTAGGGTCAGTAGCCCTCTTGTTTAACTAATAACTTCAAGCACATTCCTTCAGGCAAATGAATGGTAGACTAAATATGAAAGAGATGAATAATGTATGAAAACCTTTCACCTTCCTTGGCAAATCTGAACTCTCTGGCTGCATCTATGGAAGTCTGTCCGCACCTTCTTCGTCAATAGGTCATCCGCTCTAAAAGAAAAACTTTTCAAAATTCAATGAAATTTCTCAGTTTGAGTAATTTTTTTTCTTTCGCTGACTGAAAATGCCCATGTGATTTATTAGGCACCCTAAGGGTAAGTATTATAATAGATACCTTTGTTAATTTTACACTGTACAGCCAAACATTCATGCATACCTTTGTTATTTACGAGTTGCACCATTGCATGGGCTCTTCGTGGTCATCTTGGCCTCCACTCTCTCACTGTTCTCTGTCGTCTTTTCAGCACCACACTTGGTTCCACAGGGTAGGTTGCCCAATCTAGTACTTGGTTAAGGATTTTTTTCCCAAACAGCTACTGATTATAGTTTCAACAATGGTTGTGTAGGAAAGCAGCCAGTGGCTTGAGAAGAGTTTTGTGCAAAGTCCTGGTGCATCAAATTCAAGGACAGCATGCCACCGCAATATGACAGGTATAATTTTGAAAATTATGTAAACAATACTCAATCTGATGTTTTAAAACAAGAAAATACAACAACAGAGATTTACTACTTGACCTAAGAACCCAACTCATTTGACCTTTCATTCTGTTGTTCTGCACTAGGTCGCTTACCAATCCTGACCGACTTGATCCATGGGCTGCATCACAGGGGCAGACTTATAGTACCACATAATCCTACATTCCGAAAAATGCAAAAGAAAGAGCTTAAGGCCCTATATCCCTTCCTTTACTGTTGACCCTTTAAAGCGGACATTATTTCTGACCTATTCCTTGGTATCAACACTGGACCGGGTACGATCATGACTACCTTTTGAATGCTAACATGTTTCTAGTGACCAAAGGTTAAATATTGACCCATAGCAAGTTTGTGGTATCGACTTCATTTTTTTTCTCTTCAGACAAGAATGTGCTTTGAACAAAGGCATTTGGGTGTGTGGGTCTTGGCAACATGTAAATTACACAAACAAATGTAAAGACTTAAGAGTAGATCAGATCAGCTGAACATTTCCTCACCTAACATAATCAAATAATTTATTCCCAGACACTGCACTCACTTACAGGCCAATGCAACAGATGACACCAAAAGAGGTATGGAACACCCAGCCATAAGCAGTGGTGTTACATGAACCCAATGATAAACTCTGACCAGGAAGTGTTCATCAAAGTGCCCACTCCACACTTCTCGT
The DNA here is from genome assembly GCA_945859785.2 of Tridacna gigas. Taxonomy (NCBI): domain Eukaryota; kingdom Metazoa; phylum Mollusca; class Bivalvia; order Cardiida; family Cardiidae; genus Tridacna; species Tridacna gigas. The sequence goes on from OX244041.2 coordinate 28,807,052, forward strand.
GTAAACAGTGGCATTGCAAACAATCACTGAGTATTGGAAAAAGGCAGATGATTCTTCTGTTTAAACTATTTGCTTCAGCATTATGCACCAAATTTTTTTTTTATCCAGCCAGATTACAGCAAAACTGAACACTGTTCTCTTTTTCAAAACATTTAAGAAGAAAGCCACTGTAAATATTTGCCTTTTTAGCTCACCTGAGTACAAAGTGCTCAAAGTGAGCTTTTGGGAATGTGCTGTGTCCATCGTCTGCGCGTCAACAAGGACCTTGTGTGCACTCTAGGGTCCACATTTTCAGTCATATACTCTTGGAAATTGGTCAGATTATTTGTCTTGATGAAATCTAAGACAAGTTTGTAATTAGGTAATTTTGAGTCAGAAAGTAAGTCTCTGGGCCAAATCTTAGAAAAAATCCTTGTTTGCACCCTACAGGCCACATATGCAGCCCAATACTTATGGAAGTTGGTCACAATGTTTGTCTTGATAAAATCTTGGCCAAGTTCGAAACCGTGTCATGTTGGGTCAAAAAGTAGGTCAATGGGCCAAATCTTGGAAAAACCTTTTGTGCACTCTAGAGGCCACATTATCAGCCTAATACTCATGCAATTTGGTCAGAATGTTTGTTTTTATAAAATCTTGGACAAGTGTGAAATTTGGTCTTGTCGATTGAAAAAGTAGGTCACTGGGCCCAATCTTAGGAAAATCTTTTGTGCCCTCAGAGGGCACATTTTCAACCCAATACTCATTAGACTTTGTCAAAATGTTTGTCTTGATGATATCTCTGGCAAGTTCAAAAATAGGTCAAGTCGGTCAAAAAGTAAGTTACTTACACTCATGTGTTTTACATCACCACAACCATGATCTTTTCAGTTTTGTCAGTCCTAGATGACCTTCCTCATGTAAGCATTTTAGGGCCAGTAGCCCTCTTGTTTAACTAATAACTTCAAGCACATTCCTTCAGGCAAATGAATGGCAGACTAACTAAGAAATTCAAGGACAGCATGCCACCGCAATATAACAGGTATAATTTTGAAAATTATGTAAACAATACTCAATCTGATGTTTTAAAACAAGAAAATACAACAACAGAGATTTACTACTTGACCTAAGAACCCAACTCATTTGACCTTTCATTCTGTTGTTCTGCACAAGGTCGCTTACCAGTCCTGACCGACTTGATCCATGGGCTGCATCACAGGGGCAGACTTATAGTACCACATAATCCTACATTCCGAAAAATGCAAAAGAAAGAGCTTAAGGCCCTATATCCCTTCCTTTACTGTTGACCCTTTAAAGCGGACATTATTTCTGACCTATTCCTTGGTATCAACACTGGACCGGGTACGATCATGACTACCTTTTGAATGCTATCATGTTTCTAGTGACCAAAGGTTAAACATTGACCCATAGCAAGTTTGTGGTATCGACTTCATTTTTTTCTCTTCAGACAAGAATGTGCTTTGAACAAAGGCATTTGGGTGTGTGGGTCTTGACAAAATGTAAAAATGTAAAGACTTAAGGCCCTATATCCGTTCCTTTACTGGACATTATTTTGTATCCGTCCAGATTACAGCAAAACTGAACACTGTTCTCTTTTTCAAAACATTTAAGAAGAAAGCCACTGTAAATATTTGCCTTTTTAGCTCACCTGAGTACAAAGTGCTCAACGTGAGCTTTTGGGATTGTGCTGTGTCCATCGTCTGCGTGTCAACAATGACCTTGTGTGCACTCTAGGGGCCACATTTTCAGTCATATACTCTTGAAAATTGGTCAGATTGTTTGTCTTGATGAAATCTCAGACAAGTTTGAAATTAGGTAATTTTGAGTCAGAAAGTAGGTCTCTGGGCCAAATCTTAGAAAAAATCCTTGTTTGCACCCTACAGGCCACATATGCAGCCCAATACTTATGGAAGTTGGTCACAAGGTTTGTCTTGATAAAATCTTGGCCAAGTTTGAAACTGTGTCATGTTGGGTCAAAAAGTAGGTCAATGGGCCAAATCTTAGAAAAACCTTTTGTGCACTCTAGAGGCCAAATATCAGCCCAATACTCATGAAGTTTGGTCAGAATGTTTGTCTTTATGAAATTTTGGACAAGTGTGAAATTTGGTCATGTCGATTGAAAAAGGAGGTCACTGGGCCAAATGTTGGGAAAAACTTTTGTGCCCTCAGAGGCCACATTTTCAACCCAATACTCATAAAACTTTGTCAAAATGTTTGTTTGATGATATCTCTGGCAAGTTCAAAAATAGGTCAAGTCGGTCAAAAAGTAAGTTACTTACACTCATGTGTTTTACATCACCACAACCAGGATCTTTTCAGCTTTGTCAGTCCTAGATGACTTTACTCATGTGAGCATTTTAGTGTCAGTAGCCCTCTTGTTTAACTAATAACTTCAAGCACATTCCTTCAGGCAAATGAATGGTAGACTAAATATGAAAGAGATGAATAATGTATGAAAACCTTTCACCTTCCTTGGCAAATCGGAACTCTCTGGCTGCATCTATGGAAGTCTGTCCGCACCTTCTTCGTCAATAGGTCATCCGCTCTAAAAGAAAAACTTTTCAAAATTCAATGAAATTTCTCAGTTTGAGTAATTTTCTTTCTTTCGCTGACTGAAAATGCCCATGTGATTTATTAGGCACCCTAAGGGTAAATATTATAATAGATACCTTTGTTAATTTTACACTATACAGCCAAACATTCATGCATACCTTTGTTATTTACGAGTTGCACCATTGCATGGGCTCTTCGTGGTCATCTTGGCCTCCACTTCCTCACTGTTCTCTGTCGTCTTTTCAGCACCACACTTGGTTCCACAGGGTAGGTTGCCCAATCTAGTACTTGGTTAAGGATTTTTTTCCCAAACAGCTACTGATTATAGTTTCAACAATGGTTGTGTAGGAAAGCAGCCAGTGGCTTGAGAAGAGTTTTGTGCAAAGTCCTGGTGCATCAAATTCAAGGACAGCATGCCACCGCAATATGACAGGTATAATTTTGAAAATTATGTAAACAATACTCAATCTGATGTTTTAAAACAAGAAAATACAACAACAGAGATTTACTACTTGACCTAAGAACCCAACTCATTTGACCTTTCATTCTGTTGTTCTGTACTAGGTCGCTTACCAATCCTGACCGACTTGATCCATGGGCTGCATCACAGGGGCAGACTTATAGTACCACATAATCCTACATTCCGAAAAATGCAAAAGAAAGAGCTTAAGGCCCTATATCCCTTCCTTTACTGTTGACCCTTTAAAGCGGACATTATTTCTGACCTATTCCTTGGTATCAACACTGGACCGGGTACGATCATGACTACCTTTTGAATGCTATCATGTTTCTAGTGACCAAAGGTTAAATATTGACCCATAGCAAGTTTGTGGTATCGACTTCATTTTTTTCTCTTCAGACAAGAATGTGCTTTGAACAAAGGCATTTGGGTGTGTGGGTCTTGGCAACATGTAAATTACACAAACAAATGTAAAGACTTAAGAGTAGATCAGATCAGCTGAACATTTCCTCACCTAACATAATCAAATAATTTATTCCCAGACACTGCACTCACTTACAGGCCAATGCAACTGATGACACCAAAAGAGGTATGGAACACCCAGCCATAAGCAGTGGTGTTACATGAACCCAATGATAAACTCTGACCAGGAAGTGTTCATCAAAGTGCCCACTCCACACTTCTCGTGTAAACAGTGGCATTGCAAACAATCACTGAGTATTGGAAAAAGGCAGATGATTCTTCTGTTTAAAGTATTTGCTTCAGCATTATGCACCAAAAATTTTTTTTATCCAGCCAGATTACAGCAAAACTGAACACTGTTCTCTTTTTCAAAACATTTAAGAAGAAAGCCACTGTAAATATTTGCCTTTTTAGCTCACCTGAGTACAAAGTGCTCAAAGTGAGCTTTTGGGAATGTGCTGTGTCCATCGTCTGCGCGTCAACAAGGACCTTGTGTGCACTCTAGGGTCCACATTTTCAGTCATATACTCTTGGAAATTGGTCAGATTATTTGTCTTGATGAAATCTAAGACAAGTTTGTAATTGGGTAATTTTGAGTCAGAAAGTAAGTCTCTGGGCCAAATCTTAGAAAAAATCCTTGTTTGCACCCTACAGGCCACATATGCAGCCCAATACTTATGAAAGTTGGTCACAATGTTTGTCTTGATAAAATCTTGGCCAAGTTCGAAACCGTGTCATGTTGGGTCAAAAAGTAGGTCAATGGGCCAAATCTTGGAAAAACCTTTTGTGCACTCTAGAGGCCACATTATCAGCCCAATACTCATGCAATTTGGTCAGAATGTTTGTTTTTATAAAATCTTGGACAAGTGTGAAATTTGGTCTTGTCGATTGAAAAAGTAGGTCACTGGGCCCAATCTTAGGAAAATCTTTTGTGCCCTCAGAGGGCACATTTTCAACCCAATACTCATTAGACTTTGTCAAAATGTTTGTCTTGATGATATCTCTGGCAAGTTCAAAAATAGGTCAAGTCGGTCAAAAAGTAAGTTACTTACACTCATGTGTTTTACATCACCACAACCATGATCTTTTCAGTTTTGTCAGTCCTAGATGACCTTCCTCATGTAAGCATTTTAGGGTCAGTAGCCCTCTTGTTCAACTAATAACTTCAAGCACATTCCTTCAGGCAAATGAATGGCAGACTAAGTAAGAAATTCAAGGACAGCATGCCACCGCAATATAACAGGTATAATTTTGAAAATTATGCAAACAATACTCAATCTGATGTTTTAAAACAAGAAAATACAACAACAGAGATTTACTACTTGACCTAAGAACCCAACTCATTTGACCTTTCATTCTGTTGTTCTGCACTAGGTCGCTTACCAGTCCTGACCGACTTGATCCATGGGCTGCATCACAGGGGCAGACTTATAGTACCACATAATCCTACATTCCGAAAAATGCAAAAGAAAGAGCTTAAGGCCCTATATCCCTTCCTTTACTGTTGACCCTTTAAAGTGGACATTATTTCTGACCTATTCCTTGGTATCAACACTAGACCGGGTACAATCATGACTACCTTTTGAATGCTATCATGTTTCTAGTGACCAAAGGTTAAACATTGACCCATAGCAAGTTTGTGGTATCGACTTCATTTTTTTCTCTTCAGACAAGAATGTGCTTTGAACAAAGGCATTTGGGTGTGTGGGTCTTGACAAAACGTAAAAATGTAAAGACTTAAGGCCCTATATCCCTTCCTTTACTGGACAATATTTTGTATCCATCCAGATTACAGCAAAACTGAACCCTGTTCTCTTTTTGTCAAAACATTTAAGAAGAAAGCCACTGTAAATATTTGCCTTTTTAGCTCACCTGAGTACAAAGTGCTCAACGTGAGCTTTTGGGATTGTGCTGTGTCCATCGTCTGCGTGTCAACAATGACCTTGTGTGCACTCTAGGGGCCACATTTTCAGTCATATACTCTTGAAAATTGGTCAGATTGTTTGTCTTGATGAAATCTCAGACAAGTTTGAAATTAGGTAATTTTGAGTCAGAAAGTAGGTCTCTGGGCCAAATCTTAGAAAAAATCCTTGTTTGCACCCTACAGGCCACATATGCAGCCCAATACTTATGGAAGTTGGTCACAAGGTTTGTCTTGATAAAATCTTGGCCAAGTTTGAAACTGTGTCATGTTGGGTCAAAAAGTAGGTCAATGGGCCAAATCTTAGAAAAACCTTTTGTGCACTCTACAGGCCAAATATCAGCCCAATACTCATGAAGTTTGGTCAGAATGTTTGTCTTTATAAAATTTTGGACAAGTGTGAAATTTGGTCATGTCGATTGAAAAAGGAGGTCACTGGGCCAAATGTTAGGAAAAACTTTTGTGCCCTCAGAGGCCACATTTTCAACCCAATACTCATAAAACTTTGTCAAAATGTTTGTTTTGATGATATCTCTGGCAAGTTCAAAAATAGGTCAAGTCGGTCAAAAAGTAAGTTACTTACACTCATGTGTTTTACATCACCACAACCAGGATCTTTTCAGCTTTGTCAGTCCTAGATGACTTTACTCATGTGAGCATTTTAGGGTCAGTAGCCCTCTTGTTTAACTAATAACTTCAAGCACATTCCTTCAGGCAAATGAATGGTAGACTAAATATGAAAGAGATGAATAATGTATGAAAACCTTTCACCTTCCTTGGCAAATCGGAACTCTCTGGCTGCATCTATGGAAGTCTGTCCGCACCTTCTTCGTCAATAGGTCATCCGCTCTAAAAGAAAAACTTTTCAAAATTCAATGAAATTTCTCAGTTTGAGTAATTTTTTTTCTTTCGCTGACTGAAAATGCCCATGTGATTTATTAGGCACCCTAAGGGTAAATATTATAATAGATACCTTTGTTAATTTTACACTATACAGCCAAACATTCATGCATACCTTTGTTATTTACGAGTTGCACCATTGCATGGGCTCTTCGTGGTCATCTTGGCCTCCACTTCCTCACTGTTCTCTGTCGTCTTTTCAGCACCACACTTGGTTCCACAGGGTAGGTTGCCCAATCTAGTACTTGGTTAAGGATTTTTTTCCCAAACAGCTACTGATTATAGTTTCAACAATGGTTGTGTAGGAAAGCAGCCAGTGGCTTGAGAAGAGTTTTGTGCAAAGTCCTGGTGCATCAAATTCAAGGACAGCATGCCACCGCAATATGACAGGTATAATTTTGAAAATTATGTAAACAATACTCAATCTGATGTTTTAAAACAAGAAAATACAACAACAGAGATTTACTACTTGACCTAAGAACCCAACTCATTTGACCTTTCATTCTGTTGTTCTGCACTAGGTCGCTTACCAATCCTGACCGACTTGATCCATGGGCTGCATCACAGGGGCAGACTTATAGTACCACATAATCCTACATTCCGAAAAATGCAAAAGAAAGAGCTTAAGGCCCTATATCCCTTCCTTTACTGTTGACCCTTTAAAGCGGACATTATTTCTGACCTATTCCTTGGTATCAACACTGGACCGGGTACGATCATGACTACCTTTTGAATGCTATCATGTTTCTAGTGACCAAAGGTTAAATATTGACCCATAGCAAGTTTGTGGTATCGACTTCATTTTTTTCTCTTCAGACAAGAATGTGCTTTGAACAAAGGCATTTGGGTGTGTGGGTCTTGGCAACATGTAAATTACACAAACAAATGTAAAGACTTAAGAGTAGATCAGATCAGCTGAACATTTCCTCACCTAACATAATCAAATAATTTATTCCCAGACACTGCACTCACTTACAGGCCAATGCAACTGATGACACCAAAAGAGGTATGGAACACCCAGCCATAAGCAGTGGTGTTACATGAACCCAATGATAAACTCTGACCAGGAAGTGTTCATCAAAGTGCCCACTCCACACTTCTCGTGTAAACAGTGGCATTGCAAACAATCACTGAGTATTGGAAAAAGGCAGATGATTCTTCTGTTTAAACTATTTGCTTCAGCATTATGCACCAAAATCTTTTTTTATCCAGCCAGATTACAGCAAAACTGAACACTGTTCTCTTTTTCAAAACATTTAAGAAGAAAGCCACTGTAAATATTTGCCTTTTTAGCTCACCTGAGTACAAAGTGCTCAAAGTGAGCTTTTGGGATTGTGCTGTGTCCATCGTCTGCGCGTCAACAAGGACCTTGTGTGCACTCTAGGGTCCACATTTTCAGTCATATACTCTTGGAAATTGGTCAGATTATTTGTCTTGATGAAATCTAAGACAAGTTTGTAATTAGGTAATTTTGAGTCAGAAAGTAAGTCTCTGGGCCAAATCTTAGAAAAAATCCTTGTTTGCACCCTACAGGCCACATATGCAGCCCAATACTTATGGAAGATGGTCACAATGTTTGTCTTCATAAAATCTTGGCCAAGTTCGAAACCGTGTCATGTTGGGTCAAAAAGTAGGTCAATGGGCCAAATCTTGGAAAAACCTTTTGTGCACTCTAGAGGCCACATTATCAGCCCAATACTCATGCAATTTGGTCAGAATGTTTGTTTTTATAAAATCTTGGACAAGTGTGAAATTTGGTCTTGTCGATTGAAAAAGTAGGTCACTGGGCCCAATCTTAGGAAAATCTTTTGTGCCCTCAGAGGGCACATTTTCAACCCAATACTCATTAGACTTTGTCAAAATGTTTGTCTTGATGATATCTCTGGCAAGTTCAAAAATAGGTCAAGTCGGTCAAAAAGTAAGTTACTTACACTCATGTGTTTTACATCACCACAACCATGATCTTTTCAGTTTTGTCAGTCCTAGATGACCTTCCTCATGTAAGCATTTTAGGGCCAGTAGCCCTCTTGTTTAACTAATAACTTCAAGCACATTCCTTCAGGCAAATGAATGGCAGACTAAATAAGAAATTCAAGGACAGCATGCCACCGCAATATAACAGGTATAATTTTGAAAATTATGTAAACAATACTCAATCTGATGTTTTAAAACAAGAAAATACAACAACAGAGATTTACTACTTGACCTAAGAACCCAACTCATTTGACCTTTCATTCTGTTGTTCTGCACAAGGTCGCTTACCAGTCCTGACCGACTTGATCCATGGGCTGCATCACAGGGGCAGACTTATAGTACCACATAATCCTACATTCCGAAAAATGCAAAAGAAAGATCTTAAGGCCCTATATCCCTTCCTTTACTGTTGACCCTTTAAAGCGGACATTATTTCTGACCTATTCCTTGGTATCAACACTGGACCGGGTACGATCATGACTACCTTTTGAATGCTATCATGTTTCTAGTGACCAAAGGTTAAACATTGACCCATAGCAAGTTTGTGGTATCGACTTCATTTTTTTCTCTTCAGACAAGAATATGCTTTGAACAAAGGCATTTGGGTGTGTGGGTCTTGACAAAATGTAAAAATGTAAAGACTTAAGGCCCTATATCCGTTCCTTTACTGGACATTATTTTGTATCCGTCCAGATTACAGCAAAACTGAACACTGTTCTCTTTTTCAAAACATTTAAGAAGAAAGCCACTGTAAATATTTGCCTTTTTAGCTCACCTGAGTACAAAGTGCTCAACGTGAGCTTTTGGGATTGTGCTGTGTCCATCGTCTGCGTGTCAACAATGACCTTGTGTGCACTCTAGGGGCCACATTTTCAGTCATATACTCTTGAAAATTGGTCAGATTGTTTGTCTTGATGAAATTTCAGACAAGTTTGAAATTAGGTAATTTTGAGTCAGAAAGTAGGTCTCTGGGCCAAATCTTAGAAAAAATCCTTGTTTGCACCCTACAGGCCACATATGCAGCCCAATACTTATGGAAGTTGGTCACAAGGTTTGTCTTGATAAAATCTTGGCCAAGTTTGAAACTGTGTCATGTTGGGTCAAAAAGTAGGTCAATGGGCCAAATCTTAGAAAAACCTTTTGTGCACTCTACAGGCCAAATATCAGCCCAATACTCATGAAGTTTGGTCAGAATGTTTGTCTTTATAAAATTTTGGACAAGTGTGAAATTTGGTCATGTCGATTGAAAAAGGAGGTCACTGGGCCAAATCTTAGGAAAAACTTTTGTGCCCTCAGAGGCCACATTTTCAACCCAATACTCATAAAACTTTGTCAAAATGTTTGTTTTGATGATATCTCTGGCAAGTTCAAAAATAGGTCAAGTCGGTCAAAAAGTAAGTTACTTACACTCATGTGTTTTACATCACCACAACCAGGATCTTTTCAGCTTTGTCAGTCCTAGATGACTTTACTCATGTGAGCATTTCAGGGTCAGTAGCCCTCTTGTTTAACTAATAACTTCAAGCACATTCCTTCAGGCAAATGAATGGTAGACTAAATATGAAAGAGATGAATAATGTATGAAAACCTTTCACCTTCCTTGGCAAATCGGAATTCTCTGGCTGCATCTATGGAAGTCTGTCCGCACCTTCTTCGTCAATAGGTCATCCGCTCTAAAAGAAAAACTTTTCAAAATTCAATGAAATTTCTCAGTTTGAGTAATTTTTTTTCTTTCGCTGACTGAAAATGCCCATGCGATTTATTAGGCACCCTAAGGGTAAATATTATAATAGATACCTTTGTTAATTTTACACTATACAGCCAAACATTCATGCATACCTTTGTTATTTACGAGTTGCACCATTGCATGGGCTCTTCGTGGTCATCTTGGCCTCCACTTCCTCACTGTTCTCTGTCGTCTTTTCAGCACCACACTTGGTTCCACAGGGTAGGTTGCCCAATCTAGTACTTGGTTAAGGATTTTTTTCCCAAACAGCTACTGATTATAGTTTCAACAATGGTTGTGTAGGAAAGCAGCCAGTGGCTAGAGAAGAGTTTTGTGCACAGTCCTGGTGCATCAAATTCAAGGACAGCATGCCACCGCAATATGACAGGTATAATTTTGAAAATTATGTAAACAGTACTCAATCTGATGTTTTAAAACAAGAAAATACAACAACAGAGATTTACTACTTGACCTAAGAACCCAACTCATTTGACCTTTCATTCTGTTGTTCTGCACTAGGTCGCTTACCAATCCTGACCGACTTGATCCATGGGCTGCATCACAGGGGCAGACTTATAGTACCACATAATCCTACATTCCGAAAAATGCAAAAGAAAGAGCTTAAGGCCCTATATCCCTTCCTTTACTGTTGACCCTTTAAAGCGGACATTATTTCTGACCTATTCCTTGGTATCAACACTGGACCGGGTACGATCATGACTACCTTTTGAATGCTATCATGTTTCTAGTGACCAAAGGTTAAACATTGACCCATAGCAAGTTTGTGGTATCGACTTCATTTTTTTCTCTTCAGACAAGAATGTGCTTTGAACAAAGGCATTTGGGTGTGTGGGTCTTGGCAACATGTAAATTACACAAACAAATGTAAAGACTTAAGAGTAGATCAGTTCAGCTGAACATTTCCTCACCTAACATAATCAAATAATTTATTCCCAGACACTGCACTCACTTACAGGCCAATGCAACTGATGACACCAAAAGAGGTATGGAACACCCAGCCATAAGCAGTGGTGTTACATGAACCCAATGATAAGCTCTGACCAGGAAGTGTTCATCAAAGTGCCCACTCAACACTTCTCGTGTAAACAGTGCCATTGCAAACAATCACTGAGTATTAGAAAAAGGCAGATGATTCTTCTGTTTAAACTATTTGCTTCAGCATTATGCACCACAGAATTTTTTTATCCGGCTAGATTACAGCAAAACTGAACACTGTTCTCTTTTTCAAAACATTTAAGAAGAAAGCCACTGTAAATATTTGCCTTTTTAGCTCACCTGAGTACAAAGTGCTCAAAGTGAGCTTTTGGGATTGTGCTGTGTCCATCGTCTGCGCGTCAACAAGGACCTTGTGTGCACTCTAGGGTCCACATTTTCAGTCATATACTCTTGGAAATTGGTCAGATTATTTGTCTTGATGAAATCTAAGACAAGTTTGTAATTAGGTAATTTTGAGTCAGAAAGTAAGTCTCTGGGCCAAATCTTAGAAAAAATCCTTGTTTGCACCCTACAGGCCACATATGCAGCCCAATACTTATGGAAGTTGGTCACAATGTTTGTCTTGATAAAATCTTGGCCAAGTTCGAAACCGTGTCATGTTGGGTCAAAAAGAAGGTCAATGGGCCAAATCTTAGAAAAACCTTTTGTGCTCTCTAGAGGCCACATTATCAGCCCAATACTCATGCAATTTGGTCAGAATGTTTGTTTTTATAAAATCTTGGACAAGTGTGAAATTTGGTCTTGTCGATTGAAAAAGTAGGTCACTGGGCCCAATCTTAGGAAAATCTTTTGTGCCCTCAGAGGGCACATTTTCAACCCAATACTCATTAGACTTTGTCAAAATGTTTGTCTTGATGATATCTCTGGCAAGTTCAAAAATAGGTCAAGTCTGTCAAAAAGTAAGTTACTTACACTCATGTGTTTTACATCACCACAACCATGATCTTTTCAGTTTTGTCAGTCCTAGATGACCTTCCTCATGTAAGCATTTTAGGGTCAGTAGCCCTCTTGTTCAACTAATAACTTCAAGCACATTCCTTCAGGCAAATGAATGGCAGACTAAATAAGAAATTCAAGGACAGCATGCCACTGCAATATAACAGGTATAATTTTGAAAATTATGTAAACAATACTCAATCTGATGTTTTAAAACAAGAAAATACAACAACAGAGATTTACTACTTGACCTAAGAACCCAACTCATTTGACCTTTCATTCTGTTGTTCTGCACAAGGTGGCTTACCAATCCTGACCGACTTGATCCATGGGCTGCATCACAGGGGCAGACTTATAGTACCACATAATCCTACATTCCGAAAAATGCAAAAGAAAGAGCTTAAGGCCCTATATCCCTTCCTTTACTGTTGACCCTTTTAAGCGGACATTATTTCTGACCTATTCCTTGGTATCAACACTGGACCGGGTACGATCATGACTACCTTTTGAATGCTATCATGTTTCTAGTGACCAAAGGTTAAACATTGACCCATAGCAAGTTTGTGGTATTGACTTCATTTTTTTCTCTTCAGACAAGAATATGCTTTGAACAAAGGCATTTGGGTGTGTGGGTCTTGACAAAATGTAAAAATGTAAAGACTTAAGGCCCTATATCCCTTCCTTTACTGGATATTATTTTGTATCCATCTAGATTACAGCAAAATTGAACACTGTTCTCTTTTTCAAAACATTTAAGAAGAAAGCCACTGTAAATATTTGCCTTTTTAGCTCACCTGAGTACAAAGTGCTCAACGTGAGCTTTTGGGATTGTGCTGTGTCCATCGTCTGCATGTGAACAATGACCTTGTGTGCACTCTAGGGGCCACATTTTCAGTCATACGCTCTTGAAAATTGGTCAGATTGTTTGTCTTGATGAAATCTCAGACAAGTTTGAAATTAGGTTATCTTGTGTCAGAAAGTAGGTCTCTGGGCCAAATCTTAGAAAAAATCCTTGTTTGCACCCTACAGGCCGCATATGCAGCCCAATACTTGTGGAAGTTGGTCACAATGTTTGTCTTGATAAAATCTTGGCCAAGTTTGAAACTGTGTCATGTTGGGTCAAAAAGTAGGTCAATGGGCCAAATCTTAGAAAAACCTTTTGTGCACTCTAGAGGCCAAATATCAGCCCAATACTCATGAAGTTTGGTCAGAATGTTTGTCTTTATAAAATTTTGGACAAGTGTGAAATTTGGTCATGTCGATTGATAAAGTAGGTCACTGGGCCAAATGTTAGGAAAAACTTTTGTGCCCTCAGAGGCCACATTTTCAATCCAATAGTCATAAAACTTTGTCAAAATGTTTATCTTGATGATATCTCTGGCAAGTTCAAAAATAGGTCAAGTCGGTCAAAAAGTAAGTTACTTACACTCATGTGCTTTACATCACCACAACAAGGATCTTTTCAGCTTTGTCAGTCTTAGATGACTTTACTCATGTGAGCATTTTAGGGTCAGTAGCCCTCTTGTTTAACTAATAACTTCAAGCACATTCCTTCAGGCAAATGAATGGTAGACTAAATATGAAAGAGATGAATAATGTATGAAAACCTTTCACCTTCCTTGGCAAATCGGAACTCTCTGGCTGCATCTATGGAAGTCTGTCCGCACCTTCTTCGTCAATAGGTCATCCGCTCTAAAAGAAAAACTTTTCAAAATTCAATGAAATTTCTCAGTTTGAGTAATTTTTTTTCTTTCGCTGACTGAAAATGCCCATGTGATTTATTAGGCACCCTAAGGGTAAATATTATAATAGATACCTTTGTTAATTTTACACTATACAGCCAAACATTCATGCATACCTTTGTTATTTACGAGTTGCACCATTGCATGGGCTCTTCGTGGTCATCTTGGCCTCCACTTCCTCACTGTTCTCTGTCGTCTTTTCAGCACCACACTTGGTTCCACAGGGTAGGTTGCCCAATCTAGTACTTGGTTAAGGATTTTTTTCCCAAACAGCTACTGATTATAGTTTCAACAATGGTTGTGTAGGAAAGCAGCCAGTGGCTAGAGAAGAGTTTTGTGCACAGTCCTGGTGCATCAAACTCAAGGACAGCATGCCACCGCAATATGACAGGTATAATTTTGAAAATTATGTAAACAGTACTCAATCTGATGTTTTAAAACAAGAAAATACAACAACAGAGATTTACTACTTGACCTAAGAACCCAACTCATTTGACCTTTCATTCTGTTGTTCTGCACTAGGTCGCTTACCAATCCTGACCGACTTGATCCATGGGCTGCATCACAGGGGCAGACTTATAGTACCACATAATCCTACATTCCGAAAAATGCAAAAGAAAGAGCTTAAGGCCCTATATCCCTTCCTTTACTGTTGACCCTTTAAAGCGGACATTATTTCTGACCTATTCCTTGGTATCAACACTGGACCGGGTACGATCATGACTACCTTTTGAATGCTATCATGTTTCTAGTGACCAAAGGTTAAATATTGACCCATAGCAAGTTTGTGGTATCGACTTCATTTTTTTTCTCTTCAGACAAGAATGTGCTTTGAACAAAGGCATTTGGGTGTGTGGGTCTTGGCAACATGTAAATTACACAAACAAATGTAAAGACTTAAGAGTAGATCAGTTCAGCTGAACATTTCCTCACCTAACATAATCAAATAATTTATTCCCAGACACTGCACTCACTTACAGGCCAATGCAACTGATGACACCAAAAGAGGTATGGAACACCCAGCCATAAGCAGTGGTGTTACATGAACCCAATGATAAGCTCTGACCAGGAAGTGTTCATCAAAGTGCCCACTCAACTCTTCTCGTGTAAACAGTGCCATTGCAAACAATCACTGAGTATTGGAAAAAGGCAGATGATTCTTCTGTTTAAACTATTTGCTTCAGCATTATGCACCACAGATTTTTTTTATCCAGCCAGATTACAGCAAAACTGAACACTGTTCTCTTTTTCAAAACATTTAAGAAGAAAGCCACTGTAAATATTTGCCTTTTTAGCTCACCTGAGTACAAAGTGCTCAACGTGAGCTTTTGGGATTGTGCTGTGTCCATCGTCTGCATGTGAACAATGACCTTGTGTGCACTCTAGGGGCCACATTTTCAGTCATACGCTCTTGAAAATTGGTCAGATTGTTTGTCTTGATGAAATCTCAGACAAGTTTGAAATTAGGTTATCTTGTGTCAGAAAGTAGGTCTCTGGGCCAAATCTTAGAAAAAATCCTTGTTTGCACCCTACAGGCCGCATATGCAGCCCAATACTTGTGGAAGTTGGTCACAATGTTTGTCTTGATAAAATCTTGGCCAAGTTTGAAACTGTGTCATGTTGGGTCAAAAAGTAGGTCAATGGGCCAAATCTTAGAAAAACCTTTTGTGCACTCTAGAGGCCAAATATCAGCCCAATACTCATGAAGTTTGGTCAGAATGTTTGTCTTTATAAAATTTTGGACAAGTGTGAAATTTGGTCATGTCGATTGATAAAGTAGGTCACTGGGCTAAATCTTAGGAAAAACTTTTGTGCCCTCAGAGGCCACATTTTCAATCCAATAGTCATAAAACTTTGTCAAAATGTTTGTCTTGATGATATCTCTGGCAAGTTCAAAAATAGGTCAAGTCGGTCAAAAAGTAAGTTACTTACACTCATGTGCTTTACATCACCACAACAAGGATCTTTTCAGCTTTGTCAGTCTTAGATGACTTTACTCATGTGAGCATTTTAGGGTCAGTAGCCCTCTTGTTTAACTAATAACTTCAAGCACATTCCTTCAGGCAAATGAATGGTAGACTAAATATGAAAGAGATGAATAATGTATGAAAACCTTTCACCTTCCTTGGCAAATCGGAACTCTCTGGCTGCATCTATGGAAGTCTGTCCGCACCTTCTTCGTCAATCGGTCATCCGCTCTAGAAGAAAAACTTTTCAAAATTTAATGAAATTTCTCAGTTTGAGTAACATGGTGCGGGGTAAAAGAAGACTGAGACAGAGTAGCGTGAAAAGGACTAGTAAACATAACTTCAGTTATGCATAGACGGGCCATTTGGATATAAAAAAATTATTTGTAGCATTTCGCTGAATGCAAAACAAAAGACCAATTTTTTTTCTTTTGCTGACTGAAAATGCCCATGTGATTTATTAGGCACCCTAAGGCTAAATATTACAATAGATACCTTTGTTAATTTTACACTATACAGCTAAACATTCATGCATACCTTTGTTATTTAGGAGTTGCACCATTGCATGGGCTCTTCGTGGTCATCTTGGCCTCCACTTCCTCACTGTTCTCTGTCATCTTTTCAGCACCACACTTGGTTCCACAGGGTAGGTTGCCCAATCTAGTACTTGGTAAAGGAATTTTTTCCCAAACAGCTACTGATTATAGTTTCAACAATGGTTGTGTAGGAAAGCAGCCAGTGGCTTGAGAAGAATTTTGTGCAAAGTCCTGGTGCATCAAATTCAACGACAGCATGCCACCGCAATATGACAGGTATAATTTTGAAAATTATGTAAACAATACTCAATCTGATGTTTTAAAACAAGAAAATACAACAACAGAGATTTACTACTTGACCTAAGAAATCAACTCATTTGACCTTTCATTCTGTTGTTCTGCACTAGGTCGCTTACCAATCCTGACCGACTTGATCCATGGGCTGCATTACAAGGGCAGACTTATAGCACCACATAATCCTACATTCCGAAAAATGCAAAAGAAAGAGCTAAAGGCCCTATATCCCTTCCTTTACTGTTGACCCTGTAAAGCGGACATTATTTCTGAGCTATTCCTTGGTATCAACACTGGACTGGGTATGATCATGACTACCTTTTGAATGCTATCATGTTTCTAGTGACCAAAGGTTAAACATTGACCCATAGCAAGTTTGTGGTATCGACTTCATTTTTTTCTCTTCAGACAAGAATGTGCTTTAAACAAAGGCATTTGGGTTTGTGGGTCTTGGTAACATGTAAACATGTAAAGACTTAAGGCCCTATATCCATTCCTTTACTGTTGATCCCTTAGAGCGGACATTATTTTGTATCCAGTCAGATTACAAGAAATCTGAACGCTGTTCTCTTTTTCAAAACATTTAAGAAGAAAGCCACTGTAAATATTTGCCTTTTTAGCTCACCTGAGTAGAAAGTGCTCAAGGTGAGCTTTTGTGTTTGTGCTGTGTCTACCATGTGTGCACTCTTGAGGTCACATTTTCAGTCAGATACTTTTTAAAATTGGTCAGATCATTTGTCTTGATGTTTGGGTGCATCTATGCAAGTCTGTCCATACTTGCTTAGTCAGTAGGTCATCCACTGTAAAAGAAAAACAAATTAAAATTCAAGAAATTTCTCAATGTAGTGCATATTTTGAGTATGGGGGCGGAGGGGAGAAGACTGAGACAGAGTAGTGTGAAAAGGAATGGTAAACATAACTTCATTAGTGTATAGACGGGCCATTGGGATATAACAAAATTATGTTTAGGATTTTGCTGAACGCAAAATAAAAGACCAAATTTTTTTCCCTGCCTGAAAATGCCCATGTGTTTTATTCGGAACCTTAACAATAAATATTATAATAGATACCTTTGTTATGGAGAAACTGCACCATTGCCTGGGCTCATCTCTTTTTGGCATTCACTTCCTCACTGTTGTCCCTGTCCATCTTCTCTAGAAATTACAAGTCAAAATTTTAAAAACAAGAGGGCCATGATGGCCCTGGATCACTCACCTGAGTCAATACGCCAAATTTCACTCTAGATTCATAATGACCCAATTTAAAACTCATCTGAGATATTATTAAGAGAAACATTCTGACCAACTGTCAGGTGAATTGAGCTGAAAATGTGGCCTCCGGAGTGTCCAAAATGTCTTTCTTCAATTTGACCTAGTGACCTAGTTTATGACCCTATGTGACTATATTTCAAACACATCCGATACATCAAAAGAAACTTGTTGACCAAGGTTCAGGTGAATTGGGCAAGAAGTGCCGCCTCTAGTGTGCCCACATGGTATTTCTGTAATTTGACCTAGTGACCTAGATTATGACCCTATGTGACCCAATTTCAAATCCATTTAAGATATCATCAAGTCAAACATGCTGACAAATTTTCAGGTCAGTTGAGCAAAAACGGTGGCCTCTACAGTGCCCACAATACATTTCTTTTATTTGACCCAGTGACCTAGTTTATGACCCTATTAGACCCAATTTCTAATTGATCCAAGATATATCATCAAGTCAAATATGTAGACCAGGTTAATTTAGCTAGAATTGTGACCTCTTGAGTGCCCACAAGGTATTTCTTAAATGTGACCCAGTGACATTGTTTATGACTCTATGTGACCCAATTTTGAACTCCTCTGAGATACCATCAAGACAAAAAATGTGGCCTTTAGAGTGTCCACAAGGTGTTTCTTTAATTTGACCTAGTGACCTCCTTTATGACCCCAGATGACCCAATTTCAATCTCATCCAAGATTTAATTAAGGCAAACATTCTGATAAATTTTCAAGTCAATTGAGCAAAAAATGTGGCCTCTAGAGGGCCCAAAAGGTATTGCTTTAATTTGACCTTAGTGACCTAGTTTATGACCCTTGGTGACCCAAATTCGAACTCATCAAAGATTTCATCAAATTTCAGGTCAAAGGAGTTTGAAATGTGGCCTCTAGAGTGTCCACAGGGTATTTCTTTAATTTGACCTAGTGACCTAGTTTATGACCCCAGGTGACCAAATTTTAAAGTCATCCAAGATTTAATTAAGAGAAATGTTTTGAGCAATTTTCAAGTCAATTGAGTGAAAAATGTGGCCTCTAGAGTGTCCACAAGGTATTTCTTTAACTCTTTACCACACAATCCTGACTTTTAACGACCCTGTGAAAGAAGTCCTTTGAAAACCTTGTGGGAAAAGGAGAAAATGCTGGTAACCAGCATTTTCTCCTTTTCCCACAATGTTTTCTATCCTACCCAAAACAATTTTCAATTTTTCAATTACGTTTTCTATCCTACCCAAAACAATTTTCAATTTTTCAATTACATTTACTTTGTCGTCAGCAAATGCTTTCAATTTGGACGAGTGTAAATTTTTGTTGTTTGGTAAAGAGTTAATTTGACCTAGTAACCTACTTTATTACCCCCAGGTGACCCAATTTCAAAGTTATCTGAGATTTAATTAAGAAAAATATTCTGACCAATGTTCAAGTCAATTGAGCGAAAAATATGGCCTCTAAAGGGCCCACCAAGTATATCTTTAATTTGACCTAGTGACCTAGTTTTTGACCCCACATGACCCAATTTCAAACTCATCCGAGATTTTATCAAGACAAACATGCTGACCAAGTTTCACAAGTATCTGACTGAAAATGTGGCCTCTAGAGCGCACACAAAGTTTTTCTTAGATTTGACCTAGTGACCTAGTTTTTACCCCACATGACCCAATTTCAAACTCGTCTGAGATTTTATCAAGACAAACATTCTGACCAAATTTCACAATTATCTAACTGAAAATGTGGCCTCTAGAGCACACAAGGTTTTTGTAAGATTTGACCTAGTGACCTAGTTTTTGACCCCACATGACCCAATTTTGAACTTGTCCGAGATTTTATCAAGACAAACATGCTGACCAAGTTTCACAAGTACCTGACTGAAAATGTGTCCTCTAGAGTAGACACAATTTTTCTAAGATGTGACCTAGTGACATATTTTGACCCCACATAACCCATTTTCAAACTTGTCTGAGATTTTATCAAGACAAACATTCTGACCAAGGTTCACAAGTATCTGACTGAAAATGTGGCCTCTAGAGCGCACACAAGGTTTTTCTAATATTTGACCTAGTGACCAAGTTTTTTACCCCACATGACCCAATTTCAAACTCGTCCGAGATTTTATCAAGACAAACATTCTGACCAAGTTTCACAAGTATCTGACTGAAAATTTGGCCTCTAGAGTGCACACAAGGTTTTTCTAAGATTTGACCTAGTGACCTAGTTTTTGACCCCACATGACCCAATTTTAAACTCGTTTGAGATTTTATCAAGACAAACATTCTGACCAAGTTTCATGAGGATCGGACTGAAAATGTGGCCTCTAGAGTGTACACAATGTAAAAAGTTGATGACGGAAGACACGCTGGACGCCGGACACAGTACGATCACAATAGCTCACCATGAGCACTTTGTGCTCAGGTGAGCTAAAAAACTTAAGTTAAACAAGAGCACCACATGCAGGTGCCAACAATTGGCTGTTGTTTTTTGACGGATAAAAATTTCCCTAACAATTTTTGAAAAAGGTCATCCTAGGGACATTTCTGTGAAATTATTTCAAAATCTGACCAGCCATTCCAGAGAAGAAGAATTTAAGAAATTCCTCTTCATGTCTCTATAGTGCAAGTAGCCGCCCCCCCCCCCCCCCCCCCCCCCGATCAGAGCCATGTTTCTCAACAGATCACAATTTTGCCAACACTTTTTGAAAAGAGTCACCCAAGGAACATTTCTGTGAAATTATTTCAAAATCTGACCAGCAGTTTCAGAGAAGAAGAATTTTTAAGAATTTCTCCATGTTCTATAGTGCAAGTAGCCCACAGCCATCAGAGCCATGTTTCTTGACGAGTCAAAATTTCTGAACAATTTGCAAAAAGGGTCACCCAAGGAACATGTCTGTGAAATTATTTCAAAATCTGACCAGCCGTTTCAGACAAGAAGAATTTTTAAGTATTTCTTCATGTCCGTATAGTGCAAGTAGCCCCCCCCCCCCCATCAAAGCCATGTTTCTTGATGGATCAAAATTTTGCGAACAATTTTTGAAAAGGGTCACCAAAGGAACATTTCTGTGAAATTATTTCAAAATCTGATCAGCGGTTTCAGAGAAAAAGAACTTTTAAGAATTTCTTCATGGCCGTATAGTGCAAGTAGCCCCCAGTCACCAGAGCCATGTTTCTTGACAGATCATAATTTTGCCAACAATTTTTGAAAAGGGTCACCCAAGGAACATCTCTGTGATATTATTTCAGAATCTGACCAGCCGTTTCAGAGAAAAAGAATTTTTAAGAATTTCTTCATTTCCATATAGTGCAAGTAGCCCCCAGTCACCAGAGCCATGTTTTTCGACAAATCAAAATTTCGCGAGCACTTTTTGAAAAGGGTCACCCAAGGAACATTCCTGTAAAATTTTTTCAAAATCTGACCAGCAGTTCCAGAGAAGAAGAATTTTTAAGAATTTCTTCATGGCTGTATAGTGCAAGTAGCCCCCAGTCACCAGAGCCATGTTTCTTGACGGATCAAAATTTCGCGAACAGTTTTTGAAAAGGGTCACCCAAGGAACATCTCTGTGAAATTATTTCAAAATCTGATCTGCCGTTTCAATGAAAAAGAATTTTTAAGAATTTCTTCATGGCTGTATAGTTCAAGTAGCCCCCAACGAAATTCCATTTCATTGCCATGGCAACCAGAGTTTTAGATGGAATCAAATTTTGTGAACATTTTTTAAAGAGGACCTCCCAAGGAACATTCCTGCTAAGTTTGGTCCAAATTGGCCCAGTGGTTTAGGAGGAGATGATGTTTAAAGAATTGTTGACGACGAACAACGCATGCTCGACAAACGACAGACGACGGACACTGGGTGATCCTAAAAGCTCCCCTTGAGCACGTTGTGCTCAAGTGAGCTAATTAAAAGAAATGCTGGTGCCATGCATAAAATGCATCCACAGGTAGCACAAGCCTGACTTGCCAACCTTTGTGGCTAAATTACAGTATTTGCATATTAAGATCAGACTACATGGAAGGTGCTGTCTGATCTTGAATCCAGACTGTTATTGATGTGGAGATAATCTGGCAAACAAAAGCATGGAGATTAGAAAAAATAAGGGGACCAGCCTAGAAGCTCGGTAACAAACTGGATTGTAACAAGAGGGTTTAAAGATCCAGTCTCAGCTTGCATAATCTCGTCGTAAACTGCTTATAGTCATTTTGACAAGATTCATTCCTATCTCACTATTTAACATTATTTTTGATGGTGTTAAGTATAAAGAAGGCATTGGCTTGAAAATAGCAATGTGAAACAGTAAAAGAACCTTCAACATCACTTCTGATAGGTGCTCTTATCAGTGCAAATAAGACATAGATATCATGCATACCTCTGTATTTGAGAAAAGGCGCTATTGCTCGGTCTCTTTACGGTCGTCTTTGTGTCTACTTCCTTGCTGTTGTCCATGGTCATCCTCCCTAGAAACAGCAAGTCAGAAAGTTTGAATACAGTGGTGAATTGTATGCATTCAAAGGGAGCACAAGCCTGACTTGCCAACCTGTTGTTGCTCAATTACACCTAATGCAATAACAAGATCAGACTACATTGAAGTTGCTGTCTGATTTTGAATCGGAACAGATATTGATGTGAAGAGAATGTGGCAAAACAAAACAGAGAAGAAAATTAAGGCTGTGCTTCTGCTAGCTCATATATTTTGGGGGTCATCTGTGACTCACTGTTTGGAATTTTGGGGTCATTCAGAAATTTTACATGTTATGGTCTTTAACCTTTTTTTGGCAGCGGGTGAAACCTGCTGTCATAGTCCCCAGGTATGAGTTACTGATTTTCAACGCTTACGATATTTATCTAGGTCGAGAATTCTTGCATCCGGCAGCTTTTTCCTGGATACGCGAGGTAAACAAAACTTGATTCCTACACTTGACTAAATAGTTCCTCCATGAATACACAAACGATCATGTATAAATACGCGCTACTCGCGCAGACGACACCCTTTCAAAACTGCCTTACACCTTACGAGTTCATCCGTAATGTTACTGTATAATAGAAACGGAAAGAGGGCGTCGGTATCTACATAGACCGAAAAAGTGCAAAAGAAAATATTTTCAGAGCAAAAGTTTTTATTAGTCGCCGCGCAGAAGCGCGCGACTATATTTTTAATAGTTTTTCGAGTTAGGACATGGACAATAGGAATTTCTTTTTTATAGGGGTGTTAAGGTTAACAAGGAATCTTTCTACTTCGCCTTAAACTGGCTTTTTAATTCATTCTTAAACTACGAAGTATATACAATACGATACTATTTTTGCTCTGTTAATACTTACAACATCAAAAAATCCGCCCAAGTATTTCTTTTATTTTCGCTATTCGCGAGAAATGGACTCATCCAAATAAATGCCTTGTTTCCATTGGTCAAGGCTGTACAGGTTTCCAGTAATTTCGTACCTAGTTAATTTCGTACCTAGGTCATTTCGTAGATACGATTTTGGTCATTTCATACCTACCTATACTTTCTATTTTGGTCATTTCGTATCCAGTTGGTCATTTCGTATCCACTTTCGTCATTTCGTACACAGGTTTAATTATCATTTTGATTATTTAGTACCTAGTTTTTCCTACTATTTGTGTTTTTTGTTGAATGACCACCGCTAAAATTGTACATTGCTGAAATTGTGTTAAATTCCGCCGAAGAACGAGTATGATGGTTATGATTGTATCTAACCATTATTGGTTACTTCTTTCTAAGTTTAGTTTTTAAAACAAAGATTGTTTAGAACCCTTTTGTTTATTTCTCACCAAGTTCTAGATAAATTTACATGTACTTTGTTGGAAAAAATCTGGAGAGAGACCAGTTTTTCGCTGTGTTGTTCATAAATCGCAATGCAAAACCAATATTCTTTATTAACAGCGTTCACCAAACAGTATAGTTTTAGACTTGTTTAAATTGAAAGCATGCCTTGCAAACTTACGTTCTCTTGAATCATACTATCCTAGGACAGCAACATTTTAGTAACTTGGCCCTGTTTTCAACACTTTCCCAAACAAATGCGGGTTATCACGTGCGCTGTCAAATTCTTTTGGAAAAACATGTTGGATAAGGAGAAATTACTCGTTATAAGCAATTTCTCCTTTAACAAATACTTTTCCCCCCACTACTAGCGAATTTTCTACCATTTTTGCAGCTTTTTAAATTGTCGTCTGTCAACTCTTTGAATTTGGAAGAGTCTGATATTTTTCGTTTGGAAAAGAGTTCAGAGAGCGCTATGCGAGGGTATTAGATACTGTAACAGAAGACAACTTTTGATATAGATTCACAGTCACATCAATTTCATAATGTGTTAAAAAATCTGCTGATGAAAACTGACATTTACTTATTTGCCCTGGCTTTCTTGAAGCATTAAATAAAAAAATTTGCGGCGACTTTGATTCTTTGCATCGACTTTTTCTTGTCGGTGTTTGTTTGCATGATGAATTTTGAGCATAGGGCATCGTAATGGGATTCGTGTAACATCGCCTTTTATCACCAAAGTCGTACGGATTCGGCTATGACAGGCGATGTTACACTAAAAGTCACCCATTAAGCCTTTGGCAGACGGCAAAATTTCAGCTGTGTTCAAACTGAAAGCATTTGCAGACGACAATTTCATTGTGGCTCAAATGGTACAAGTTTTATTTTATAGGATAGAAAACATTGTGGATAATAGAGAAAATGCTGGTTCCCAGCATTTTCTCCTTTCCCAGACTGTTTTCACAAGGCTTTTTTCTCAAGGTTGTTAGAAATCGGCATTGAGTGGTAAAGAGTTAAAAGTAGTTATAACTGCAAATTATATTATGCATTTACTTGTACAACACAATCTCTAAGTTTTAATGACCCTTAGAACATAACTTTTTACAAACATTGTAGGAATGGGAGAAAATGCTGGTAAGCAGCATTTTCTCCTTTTCCAACAATGTTTTCTACCCTATCAAAGATGTACACTGTTTTTGAGCCATGTTTCAACTTTTGTCTGCAAATGGCTTCTTTCAGTATAATTTATTAGCAGTTAATGAAATTTAAACAGCTTGGGTCATAACAGCTGCCAGTGTACCTATGCATGCGTTTCTTGGCTATTTCCTTAAGGTCATGCACTGAATAACAACATGGCATAAATGATAAGTGGATCAGAAAGAAGACCATGCTGGAAATTTAAACCAGCGGTACCAACTTCAAGTCTTTGAGCTACAAACTCCTTAAAAGGGATCGGCAAAACTTTTATAAAGCACATTATTTGGCCTACAAGGATTTTGAGGTGTAAAACCTCAAAATTATACTAAGACTGGTTTTCAGTACTTTAAGATACCTTTCAAGAATTTCATAAATGTTACGGATTGATATAATAGAAAACATTGGTTAGAAGCACTTTCTCCATTTCCACAAATGTCTTTAAAGGCCTCTTCCACAGGGTCATAAAAACTTGGGATTGTTTTGGAAAGGATTAATATCATTTATTCAAGTCTTGTTTTCTGCCTGTGCTCATGTACTAGATTTTATCTTTATTTTAGCCACAAACAAATGAGCTGTGCTTTGGCAAAAGGGGGCTTCTTGCATCCTCGTGATGGATTATACCAAGCAAGACATAAATAATTAATGATCCATAGACTGACCCTTCGATGTAAAGAAAATGGACCAATGGCGAAAAGTTTCAGCCCAGGTCAGCCTGTGAAGACTGCACAGACTGACTGCCTGCACAGGCTGACCTAAGTCTATACTGTTCGCAGATCGATTAAGGCACCTTTATACTTCAAGTCAAGTATAAAGGAAACCTGTGCAAAGAAAGTAATAAGATCTGTAGCTGGCACAAACCTGCTGCCTTCAGTGCGTCAGCGCTTTGATTTTTAATGTGTTGTTTGCCTTTGCCATTTTGTAGATGTCGCATAATGCTAAAAGTTTTATATAACAGAGAGGTATCGGAGGTAAAAGCTGATTGATTGACTGATTGATTGTATGGTGTTTAATGCCATTTACAACATTAGTTGTATCACGGTAGCCAGTGCACCTATCCATGCTTTCCTGGAATTTCTTTTACCAGTACTCTGCACAATATTCTTTCCAAGCCGCTGGCTGCTTTCCCACATAGCCATTGTCGAAACAATGGTCAGCGGTGGGAGAGGAATGAATCCTGTTGCAATGACTATCATCAATCCTCGGAAAGAAAATGGCCGAGCCAGGGATCGAACCAGTGACCTCCTGTTCTGAAGTCCTGTTCGCTACCGACTGAGCTACGGGGCTCAGCGGTAAAAGTTGAAAACAATGACCTCATACAAACTGGTCTGTCAACCCGATTACACCTGCAAGTCAGTGACCAAGCAGGGTCTAAAACACAGCCAAAAAGTTTAAGTATGGATTCCATACAGTAATATAGGCGAGATGACAGAGATGTCACACAGAATAATGTTGTGTTTTAGACCAATTCAGTAGAAACCAGAAACAAAAAATTCAGTGTTAGAAAGCGGGTTCGTTATGATTCTGCAGTTAGAAACTTGAAGAATTTTGTAAGATATATTAATTGAATCAATCTTTTATGTTCTTTTTAGCTCTGATTTTTGTTGCGTCAAGGAAAACGCATTGTATTAATTTTGTTGCGTCAGGCTTTCATTTTGCGCGTCAAAAATGCAAAAACGCGGACTTTCTGAAATGCTAATTAAGGGGACTAGCCAGGTAGTTTTGTCAGTAACAAACTTGCTTGTAGTGAAGGGGTCTCAAAGTGAAATCCCAATCTCATCTCGAAAATTGACCATGATCATTGTGTCATGATTTATTCCCATCTCACTATTGAACATTGTTTTGATGATTTTTCTAGTAGGGGAAAAAGGCAGTGGCTTGAAAAAAAAGTGTTGAGGGAAATAGCAGTAAAAGAAACTTGGAAGTAGGATATGACCGAAATATGATAAGGGCAGCTTTAACCCTTTAACACATGACAAAATTTTAGAATTGCCTAAAGTGAAATGTTTTGCAGATGAAAAAATAATTGTGACTCAAAAATAAAAACTGGCTTTTGGAAGGGTAGAAAACATTCTGGCATACAGGAGAAAATGCTGGTTACCAGCATTTTCTCCTTTTTCCACAATGTTTTTAAAAGGCTTCTTCCTCAGGGGTTGTTAAAACTCAGGAATGTGTGGTAAAGGGTTTAACACCAAGAATAACAAGGCAAATCTACAGCATTTCAGAAGTCCACGATTCTGCATCTTTGACACACATCTTTAAGCACAGCCTTAATTTTCTTCTCTGTTTTGTTTTGCCACATTCTCTCACAGAAAATGAAAGGCTGACGCAACAAAATAAATATATCGCAGCTTCCTTCACGCAACATAAAACAGACTAAAGAGTAACGTTAAAGATTGGTTCAATTAATATATCTAACAAAAAATCTTCATGTTTATGATTGCAAAATCATATTCAGTCCACATTCTTGCACTGAACTCTTTCCAGATTACAATAAACTGCTGCTCAATAGATACAAAGATCGATAACAGGCTGCTGATTTAGGTAAATACTGTATTGGTCTAAAAAGCAACATTATTCCATGCGACACTGCTGTTGTTTTGCCTATATTACTGTATGGAATCCATCCTTCAACAGGGAAAAAGACTAAATGTTTTCCTTTTTGGGCCTATTGGGCCCCTTATTTAGAAAATCAAGGGGCCCAGCCTGAAATCTAGGGGCCCAGCTTACCAAAGCGAGAATGAAAAGTCTTGAAATTTTTACCGGCACACGCAGTAATCAAGAACCAGCCAAATGTGAGTAAACACCTGGTGAGATAAGAACAGTCGGAATGGTCAGAATACCGAAAAGGACACAATATGAGGCACAGATATATGCGAATCTGGTTGGATTTGAATAATACACTAGACAGAAACCTGACTTTGGTCACTATTCTGTCTGAAAATTTGATAAATATGAAAACTCGTTTTATTTTGTGGGATCGCCACCTGGGCTCCTGACAGGTATTTCTGGCTTGCCAATCTGAATTTCTAGGCACAATGGGCGAGTGGGCAAGCACTCATATTTTTCCCTGTTTGAACTTTTTGTCCGAGGTTAAGACTTGCTCATGGTCACCAGCTCCCACGAGTAATTGGGATGACGGACAACAATGTTTCTATGAGCATCGGACGCGATTGTTAGCTCCACTGCCCAAAGGCCAGCAAGCTTATGCCATGGTTCTGTGTCCATTGTGAGTGCGTCCATGCTTGCGTTAACTTTTATTTTAAACGTCATCTTCTCTGAAACTTACCATCGAATTTTGACCAAAATTAACAGAAATGATTTCTGCCATTGTCCTTTTCAGAATTTCTTGAAAGAATTTGATTCCTGTTAAAACCCTGGTTACCATGGCAAGAAAAATAGTGAAAAATATTGGAAATCTTTGAAAATTTTCTTGTCCGAAACCATAAGGCCTAGGGCTACCAAATTCGGCATGTAGTTTCATCTAATGGACTTCTGTTAAGTTTCTTCAAGTTATAGCCCTGGGTCCAAAATTGGCCCCATACGGGGGGTTTACAAATTTTACATGGGCTTATATAGGGAAAACTTTAAAAATCTTCTGCTTCTAAATCATATGACCCAGGGATGGCAAAGGTTGCATGTGGCTTCATCTGATAGACTTCTACCAAGATTCTGCAAATAATATCCCTGTGGCAAAAATTGGCCCCCATCCCAGGGGTCGCAAGTTTTACATGGGCATATATATAGAAAACTTTAAAAAATATTCTGATTCCAGGGGATTTTCTTCCTTTACTAAGGGGCCGAATTTCGGCCCCATTCTCAATCGCAAAAAGTGTATTTTTTTCCCAATTCCATAAAATAGAATTCCCAATTAGACGCTAGTAAAAGAAAACAAGTCTGATGTATCAGCCAGGGTTTTCCCTGACACACAAATTTGCAGGCATTGACCACAGTTCAAGTAGGAAATCGACAATCGTCGTATTGTAGGTACGAAACTATTCGGGGGCGAATGAACTATAGACTGCGTCCGTAGATTTTCAATCGATTCATGCATAGACTCAATTGTCTGGCTGTAAACCGTTATTGGTTTACACGTCGTAAAAATAGCATGTTAACTTCTTAGCAACCGCCTCGCGTATATGCAGCGAAGCGGAGTTTTGTAAAGCAAAAACAAAGAACCCAGCTCCTATAATAACAAGCTCCTATAATAATAGTCCTGAAACAGGAACATGTTATGAAAAATATCCAACCTAATCTAGACCACAAGTTTTTTCCTCTCAAATTTCGAGCGGTTGTGCTTCCTCTTTGTCTTAGCAAAGTGATCGTCTGATTAATTTGTGAGCAGAGCTTGTCATCGGCCGAAATAGATAATCAAATAAAAAACAAGCTAATTCATTTTGGGACTTTTAAAGTCATCAGTTATGGGTTATAAATTCAAGATGTTAATTAAAGAGCCGGTATCAGTATGGCTGTGGGACTATCGACACACCCGAAGTCATATAACGCAATAATCTAGTGTGAAGTATCCTTTTCACAATTAATTTTTAACAGTTTTTTTTTTCCAATACTGTACTAGATCTACCTCAGAAAAGGACGATTTATCAGTCTTTCTTTATATGTCAAAACACACAAAAAATCATTTTCAAAGATTAATCATCATGGAAAAAAACCACGAAAACACATGACAAAACATTGCCAAAAAGACCTCAACCAATCAGAGGCTCTTCAATCTGTCTTGTTTAGCCTTGATAATGACTTCTATTAGCTGACTTGCATTGAAAATAAAACATGAAATAATTCCTCTGTTCATTCACCAGAAAAACAGATATCTTAATAAGAGAATCAAAAAATCCTACTTAACGGGGGTTGGGGGTGTTGTCTTACAGCTTAGAGACTGGAACTAGTATGAAAGACTACAGAGAAACATCCAAAAAGAAAGAAGTTTGGAGGAAGAAAAAAAAAAAAAAAACAGTACTGATTTAGTAGTTTATTGTAAGGTTAAATATGTTTCAAACTTTTTATGTTTTGTCAATATTATTTTCCCAATTTTGACATTTTGTTGATGATTTTTTTCCCAATTTGGCCAGGGGCCTTTTCCCAAAACGCCTGGATAAAGCCCTGGATTCTAAACCATAATTATGGCCAAGGGCTACCAGAATTGGTATATATGGCTTCATCTGATGGACCTCTTCTAAGATTATTCAAATTATAGCCCTGTAGTCAAAACTGGCTCTGTCAGGGGTGGGGGGAGGGGAGGTGTCACAAGTTTTACAAGGACTTTATAGTGAAAAGATTAAAAAGCTTCTTGTTCCTAACTCTAAGGCACAAGGATACCAACTTTAGCATATTATAGCTTCATCTAGTGGATTTCTTCTGAACTTGTTCAAAAGTTAGCCATTGAATCGAAATGTATTATGAAGGAAACTTTGAAAGTCTTTTGGTATGTTGCTGTATCTTGTTGACCTCTTCCAGGATTCAAGTAATAGCTCATAATTTTATCTTGAAATTGTAAATTTATGTCAAAAATGGACTCACCCTGGGGTCACAATTTTCCCATGGGCTTTTATAGATAAAACTTCATCAGACTCCTTGTTTGAAATCTTTCTGCCCAGATATTGTAATGTTTGGTATGTATGGTTTGTACATATTAGCCAATGGAGCAAAACAGGATCATCTTCTTTTAACTTTTACCTTTAAAACCAAACAGACATAATAAAACTTTTTGTCATTATGCAATCCCTACAAAGGGGAACATGTGAAAAGAAATTGAAAGGTTATTTTAGACCATGACCTTTAAAATTTCTGAATCACCTCAAAAATACCTATTGAACACCACTCTCTTTCTCAAAACATTTATGAAGAAAGTCACTGTTAATATCTGCCTTACCTAACTAATAACTTTAACAATCCTGACTTACTTAATCCATGGGCTAAATATAAATGTGGCACACAACAACAACAAATGAATGAACCAGAAAATGAGCAAGAAAATTAATAACAACGAATTACAAGCCTACCATATCAGCCTAGAAGGCAACTTCTATTCATTCTGTTTTCTGCATATAAAAGTTGTTTAACAATCCTGACTTACTTAATCCATGGGCTGCATATCCACACAGCAGACTCGTATCGCAACGTAACTCTACATTTACTAGAATGCAAAGAAAGAGCCTAAGGCCCTCTATATCCCTCTCTTTACTGATGACCCTTTTATGTGAGCATTTTTACAGGCCTGGTTCATCCACCAGTGAATGAGCAAAGTACATACTTAATTACCTTGGGCATGCAATCATGTTAACTGTTATCATTTACCCATGCTAAGTTATTTGTATTGATTTCAAATTCCCAGTTCAGAAAAGAAGGTGCTTCAGAAGCTTTTGGATGTCTGGTTCTGGGCAGCATGAATTCACATACACACACTTTGCACTTAAAGCAGTTCTCATGTACGAACACTTCTTCATCTCTCAACACATGTTCACTTATCCTATGATTGTGCACTCATCATTTTCAGAACAAAGAAACTGAAGACAAATAAGATGGGTGGGTCTTTGCAACCTGGTTTTTACACACATTCATTATGCACTTAAAGCAGTTATTATCTATACACTTCTTCATCTCTTAACACCTGTCCACTTTTTCTAAGAATTCACACTCATCATTTTCAGAACAAAGAAACTGAAGACACTGAAAAGTATGGAACACCCAAAATAGATCCTTAGGATATTACATGAATCCAGTCATGACTAAATGACCAGAAAGTCTTCATCAAAGAGCTCACTCCACACTTCTCGTTTTTACAGTGCCATTTCAAACGATCAATGTAAGACATGACGGCTTGTCTGCAACTGTTTTCCAGGATTAATTCCTTGCTTAACCCTTTACCACACAATGGCGGGTTTTAATGACCCTGAGGAAGAAGCCTTTGGAAAATATTGTGGGAAAAGGAAAAAATGCTGGTTACCAGCATTTTCTCCTTTTCCAACAATGTTTTCTACCCTTTGAATGAAAATTTTGTTGTTTGGTAAAGGGTTAAAAGTATACAAATAAGCATCTTCCTACATCAGTGTTCTCACTCGCATCTTTCTTTGGGAGTGCATGCACTCCCTGGGGTACAAGTTTGTGAGTGCAACAGAAATTCTAGGATTGCACTTAATACTGACAACCAGTTTTGAAAGGTGCTTGAAGGGTTTAATATTTTTTGGCTTTTTGATGTTGTGCAAGCAGTTTCTCCATTTTTCGCAACATTCTCAAAAGGCACTTGCAGAAGCATAAAAAAAACATTCCCAGAACTTTGTTGTCCCTCTATAAACAATATTAATTAATTAAAGAATTTATAAATACTAAACCTCATTCTTTTCTTTATTTATCGGTAAACCAGATCTAATGCAGTAATTATCATATGCATTCCTTTTTATTTCGGCTGCAAGCAATCTTTTTTTAAAGAATAAAACAGGCGGTTTTTTTGCCGACGTGAAGTGGCTGCCCAGGTGTTCTAGAAACAACCATTACTAAATGCAAAAAGGCACTATCAGGTAGTGTAAAGTGGGCATGATTTAGGCTTATAGCATAGTCATTTTGTTTCGACTGGGGGTCAGCCTGTAACCAGGTAGATCTAATTAGCAGAGTGTACACAAAAAACAGGTGCATTACAACCCTCTCACTTGGGATGATTTGAATGTTATGTCATACCCCTAATCCAAATTTTACCGCAAATGGCTGTGTACCCGCGACAGGAATGAAATCTTGTTGACAGATGGTTTGTTACACATTTTTTGTCCATCTCATTTACTCTACTAATGTCAAGATGGCAGAGAATGTGCAGTCTGATCTTGGATCTATACCATCCACTATTGAACTATGAATTTAGAAAGCTACTGCTATTGGTATTTAAAAATTAAGAGAATATTTAAAACGCATGCTTTTACGACCGAAAACACGCTGGAACTTTAGATATACTGCAGTTTTGACCCTTCATTAGTGCTATAGATTTAAATTTGTCGGATTTTACACTTATTATTTCGGACACACATTTAGACAATAAGGTAATACCTAATTTTTTGGCCACCCCGCCTTTTTTTCAAAACCATAGTTTCCTAAACATACACCAAAACAATTATTATTTTTTTCTGTACATTGGCGAATTACGGTAGTATTTCCGCATGAGTTGACATAAGTTAGCCAATTAGGGTAGCATGTAACTTCAAAACCTGTAATTTTACGCTAGAAGAGCGGATTAAAATCATTAATAGTTTTAAATGACATAACAGCTTGATTAGCTATGATTAACAGTGACCAGTGCCACTTTCACACTTGATACTTATCGTATATGTCTGAGTTTAGATCTTTCAAATACCATGTAAAGACATTACTTGTTGCCAGTAGATTTGCCAGTGGTTCAGTTTTGGAGATGTTTTTCTCTAACTTGTCCAAATCAGCACCACTGGCGATTGAGAGTGGGAGCCCTGAAACCTGTGCTTGCATGCAAGTTTCACTTCATATTTTTGTGCATGATTATTCAATTAAGTGCCTGAATTACGCACATATGTACACAAATGGGAACCCTGCTAAAGGCAAATCAGTGATTACCAGCATTTTCTCCTTTTCCAACAATGTTTTCAAAAGGCTCTTTCCCAGTCATTAAAAGGCAGCATTGTGCATTAAAGGGTCAAGGAACTTTAACTTGCAAGAATAACTTAAAATTTTTTTTCTCCTTACTTAACCCTTTAAAACACAATCACGGCTTTTAACAACTTGAAAGAAGATGGCTTTTGAAAACATTGTGGGAAAAGAAGAAAATCCTGGTAACCAGCATTTCCTTCTTTTCTCACAATGTTTTCTACACTTTGAAAGACAAATTTCATGCTTTGAGCAACAATTAATTTGTTGTTTGTAAATGCTTTTAATTTGGACAGGGCTAAAATTTTGTCATGTGGTAAAGAGTTAAAGACAGCATCATGCTGATGTGGCACTTTTGGGTTTTTTTAGAGTCATGTGTATTTTTTATACGGCTACAGCAGACTTGTTAATATTAAAGATTTAACCCTTAATCTAATGAATTAACGATTTGGACCCTTTTAATTAGGAAAAACAGCCCAAAATATTGCTATTTCAACATTGTTGCCCTTAGAATATGTAACTTAGTGGCAGAAAAGTGTAGAATGTACAGTCTTATCTTGATCTACACTGTCTGACAAAACGGGTCATGTGTGGCTCAGTGGTAAAGTGTAGGACTTCTGACCTGAAGGCCCCTGGTTCAAGCCTCTCTGGATCCACTTGGTTTTACGTGGGAGTTTCTTTGTGCAAGACACTTCAGAGCCCTAGCCTAGCACCAGTGAAACCCAGAAAATACTTGAATATGTCAGCTGTTGCCATGATATGACTGAAATTGTCGAAAGCGGCATAAAACACCAGCAAATCAATCAATCAACAGGGTTCCCATTCACGCACATATGTGCATGATTCACGCACTGAATTGAATAATCACGCACAAAAATATGAAGTGAAATGTGCATGCACGCAGAGATTTCAGGGCTCCCGTTGTCTCGACCACCAGTGGCGCCAGTTGAGACAAGTTAACAAGTGTGAAAGTCACTTTTTATCACCGCTAATCAAACTTGGTATCAATCCGCTTTTCTAGAGTAAAATCAAAGGTTTTGAAGTTACATGCTATTCTTATTGACAAATCTATGTCAAATCATACGGAAATACTATTGCAAAACTTAACAGGCATGAAAAAAAGATCGCTGCAAGAAACGCGAAAACCCATGACACAACAAAAATCGGTTTGACATCGTCCGATCATAGGCATTTCAAACTGTCTATTCAGTTTTATCAATGACTTTGAACGGTAAATTTACATAAATACCTCTATAAAACAATAAGTGAAACCTAATTAGTGTCTGAAATTGACAGTGAAATGGAAAATTCTTCTGGCCGTCAGGCTGTAAGTTGTCCCTCTGAAACTGGTCCCGTGAGTAAGGAAATTATAACAAGCATCTTCCTTTTTTTTAATTACCCACATTGTTTTCAAGAGCAGCTGACTGCAGAGTAAGACTCATCAAAACAAATTTTGAATACAACAGACCCTTACTGTCTTTCATAGATGCTCTATAATTGTCAATATTAAGTGCACTCCTACAATTTCTCTTGCACTCCCGAATTTGTATTCCAGGGAGCGCATGCACTCCCAAAAAGAGATGTGAGTGGGAACACTGATCAATCAATCAGCTAAAACAACTTAAGTCAGTTCCAGGGTTTTAAGGGTTGAATTGATATCAAAAAAATTATGATGGACATGCTAAGATACATAAATACCCAACACGGAAACCCAATCAGTAGTGTTTAATAACCAAGGGGTTTATGAGTTAAATCAAAGCTCTGTAAAAAAGTCTATAGGGGAATTCAGGAAAGTCATCATCAAGAATCTTTTTTTTTTTTCATCAACATCGATTATTCAATGACCTTTCTGCCAATTTTGATTGACAGGTCATATCAGCTAATTAAAACACAGTATAGCATGTCATATAAACAAAAGAGTCAGACAGAGTTATCCCGTTTACTACTGACAGACAACTGTAATTTTTTTTCTTTATGTTTAAACCAAAGAAGATTGGATTATAGCTTAATTATTTCAAAATGGATTAAAGTTGCAAATAAGAATCGTGTGGTAAGGTAACTGTTACATAATATACCCTGAATGGAAAACTGAATTTATCCATTCGAAAAAGCTATATCCACGCAAATGTCGCTGTTAGATTTAACCAGGTTTTCAAAATACCAGCCTCTCTACCAAACAAGAGAAAAGAACGATTATGCCAAAGTTTATTGTCAATCTACCTATTGAAATCTAACTCAACGAACATCTTCCTAATTCCAGGCATTACTCGTAGACAGTTGTATTAACAAGCTACACGAAAAAGTATATTTTATTGACAGCCACACGGCATCCTGTTTCTTAAATAAGTTGACATTGCAACTATTAAAATACTTTAGGGAGCATTCATAGTTTATTTCTGTTTCATTAAGACCATTACATGTGACTGTTAATTACACCTTGGTCTAGTTCGACCGATTGTTTGTTTGCCCTACGATCGTATCATGATTGGTAAATGAACGTCCATTCAAAATCAGTATATTAATCCTTATAATCACATCAAGTGACAAAACATTCCTCTAATTTGAAAGTTTTTACAACATACATCTGTTACAATTTCAAAAAATGGACAAACCACTTTCTTAATTGATTACTTGCAATAAAACTTGTTGATTTCCACTCAAACAGGTATTACAGGTGTTAAGTAAATCTTTACCAGACAACAAAATATTTGTTTAGAACTATTTGCTGTCGACAAATTAAATGTTGCTCCAATGATAAGATTTGTCTTAAAAGGGTAGAAAACATATAGGGAATAAGTGAAAAGTTGTCAAAAGTCTCCTCCTTCAAGGTTGTTATTTAAAGCACCGGATTGTGTGGTAAAGGGTAAAATTGTAAGTCCTTTTCTTGTATTGTTTACTGTCAAACTGACATGTTACATACTCACAAAATGTCTGCCCCTTTCCCCTATTACTAATTATAGATATTGCTGAGAACAATTTACCGACATTTGTGAGATCAAACATGGAATTACGAACATATTTGTGCTATTTTTACTTCTCTGTTTCTTATAAACATGACATTCAAAGTATTTGTTCTTGTAACATTGCTGATTAAGTTCAAAATGATAAAAAAGTTTGGGAAAAAAACTTTGGGTGCTTCATTCTGAGTAAACCCATAAGCCAGAATAAAACCAGTGATTTCTCCAGAGGTTTTTTTTTGCGTCTTTGACACGTTTTTTACTCACTCATCCTGCGAAAATTTTATAGCCGCATCTTTCCTGACGCGCTTTAATCGAATCCATTTTCAGAGTATATAAATGAAAAATATAGGTGACAAATCTGAATGACAGATTTCTCTGGTTTCCGAATGCAATCTCCACTACGTTCCACTGTACAAGTGTGGGACCACTTGTATTAGTATCCAATTCAGAACACAAATGCTGTACCAGAGCCAATAAAATGGGAACCGATTGAGTTTCATTTCAAGCGTCGAATACACATCCATTCTTCCTTGGCTTAAAATGTCATCAGCACTCCCCCCAAAAAAAGCAACTTTTGACGGCATTATTTGCAACAAAAAGCAAACAAGCTGATCTCAGTAGTAAATCTAACAAAATCCTATCATGTCAAGAACCCCAAGTACTGATTCTTGACTTTTACATGCCTTAAAATGTTTTCCACATCAACAATTGCTGTTTTTTATAAAGTGTAAAGCCTGTCATTTTCCACAGTAAGTTACAAGGTTCACTGTATGACTGAACATATTGATATTTGGTGATGTCAACACAAACAAAAGAATGTCCAAAATTTGTTTATTGATAATTAATCTGAAAATGACACAAAACAATTTGACCCCAAGTTTTGACTTGTGACTCCGAAATTTCTAGATAGTGACCCACAAAATTTTACACATGGAGAAAACACTGTAAAAATGAAATAAATGCTCTTTCTCTATGTAATTGATACCATTTTCTGGTTTGTTTTGTCTGGCATAGCAACCAAAATACCATGTTACTAAGTGGGCATGCCAAACTCGCATTTGCAGAAAGGTCAATTGTTCTGTGGAAGAGCAGTCAGTGATAGATTTGTTCAAAGCTCTGATAAAAGATGTCAAAGAATGCATAGATGAATGCAGCTGCAGATATAGTACTTAAATATTGAAGACGGGGTGAAGCACCAATTAAAGCAAGAATACCTTTTCCATAATCCTGGCTGGGAAGCTCAGTGGTAAGCATATTGGACTTGTGACCTGGTTGTTGCAGGTTCAATACCCAGTTCAGGCAAACTTTCTTTCTAGGGAATTTCCACCTCTGACCTCTGATGCATGTCAGAAAAGCAGTCAATGGCTTGGAAAGAAAGTTGTGTCCGTACCAGTGTGAGAAAGCCATGCGTAGGTGCACTGACCGCCGTAATATGACCTAAGCTATTAAAACTGTGTTAAACTCCAATACAAACAAACAAACAAACAAACCATAAGGAAACTGCATTGTCTCTGGGCATCTTGGTCGTCTTCTCGATAGCCCAGTTCCTCACTTCTTTGAGCCATCTAATCTGAAAAAGAACAAACTAAATGTTCTCAAGGTCATTTAGAGTTGATATCGTTTGAAATTCTGCCTGTATTCTGATTGTTCAGATTTTTTTTTATATTGAACAAATTTTGTTGGTTATCTTTTTTTTTTTTATATTTTTGTTATACAGTTTTTTTTGTGCTTTTTTCTTTTGTGTAATTACAGCAAAATGGACAATGATCTCCGGTTAAATGTCGGAAAACATTACATTGCTGAAGAAATAATCAAGAGTTTCTTGATGGTCGTGTTGACCGCCCAGTCCCTCACCTCTGTCTGGGGGTCATTAAATTTTAATGAAACAAAATAACAAAGCAGGTGTTTTCAAGACATCTGAAACTTGACAATACCAGAAATTCAGCCTTTGCCTTAAAGGAGCTTTCCTTTTTTCAAGAGTATCTGTTGTGCTGCATGTAAACAAGTTTTCATTCTCTTCACTTGACCTTTTAAACATCTACCAGCCACTCAGTGGCTTTTGTGGCCAGCACTGATCAAGATCAGACTGCACTAAAACTGACCTGTTCAGTGCAATTACAACAAAATGGACTGTGCTGCCAAGAAAAAGTGGTCCAAATTTAAAACATTTGCAGAGGACAAATCAAAGGTGGCCCAAATGAGAAAATTTGTCCCTGGTAGAGAAGAAAACATTTTGAGAAAAGAAGAAAGTGTTGGAAAAGGAGAAAATTGCTGGTTACCACTTACCAGCATTTGCTCCTTTTCCCATAACATTTTCAAAAGGCTTCTTTCTCAGGGTTGTTAAAAGTTGGGATTGTGTGGTAAAGGGTTAATACCTTCTCCATAAGGAAACTAAATAGTTGGATTTCTTGATGGTCATGTTGACAGCCAGTCCCTCATTTCTGTCTGTGAGTCATCTAATGTAAAAAAATAACAAAGCTCATGTTTCAAGACCTTTAAAAATTGACTTAAATGTAGATATTAGAGGCTCAATAGTGGCCAAAAAATCAATGCATGTGTTAAAATGCTTTTAAATTTAAATCATGCCATTTAAAAGTATAGAAAATATTGTGAAGATGACAATCTGTTATTATGTGGTTATTGTGTGGTTGGTCCTATTGTTAGTCGCAGGCAGAAAAATGAATTTTAAATTCAGGCAGAAAGTAAACAAAAGATAGACTGACCTGGTAGGTTTTAACCTAGTTTTAAAATTATTTCTCAGCCAGCAACTAACACTGGGACTGACCATACTATCACAGACTGTCATCTCCATAATAATTTCCATACTTTTAAATGGTACGATTCAAATTTAAATGCATTTGAACACCTGCTTTGTTTACTTTTAGCAGCTATTGTTACTCTTAGCCTTTAACCTGTACCACACAACAAATTTTACACTTGTCCCAATTGAAAGCATTTGCAGACAACAAATAAGATATGGCTCATATATAGTGAGATTTGTCTATATGGGATCAGAAAACATTGTGGAAAAATGAGAAAATGCTAGTTGCAAGCATTTTCTCCTTTTCCCACAATGTTTTCAAAAGCTTTTTTCACCACAGCCATTAATATTCTAGGTCGTGTGGTAAAGGGTTAAAGGAAGTTTCCTCGTTAACTTGGTGCTGTCCTTTTTCACCATTTACCACACAATCCCAAGTATTAACGACCCTGAGGAAGAGGCCTTTAGAAAACACTGTGGGAAAAGAGAAAATGCTGGTAACCAGCATTTTCTCCTTTTCTCACAATGTTTTAAACTCTGTCAAAGACAGAAATCATCATTTGAACTATATTTATTTTGACATCTGCAGTTGCTTTCAATTTGGTCAAATTCAAAAATCTGTTGTTTCGTACAGAGTTAACCCTTTACCAAACAATGTCAACTTTTAACAACCCTAAGGAAGAAGCCTTTTCAAAGCATTTTGGAAAAAGGAGGAGAAAATGCTGGTTAACAGCAGTTTCTCCTTTTCGCACAATGTTTCTACCCTGTCAAAGAAAAA
Organism: Tridacna gigas; assembly: GCA_945859785.2. Taxonomy (NCBI): domain Eukaryota; kingdom Metazoa; phylum Mollusca; class Bivalvia; order Cardiida; family Cardiidae; genus Tridacna; species Tridacna gigas. Next base: position 28,846,871 of record OX244041.2, read on the forward strand.
TCACATTATTTGAGCCACATTGAAATTGTCGTCTGCTAATGCTTTCAATTTGCTAGGGTCTAAAATTATGTTGTGTGGTAAAGGGTTATGGAGTGTCTAATTGCAGATGGCAGAAAATTTATATTCTCTACAATTAACCTTTAAACCCTTTACCAAACACCAAAATTGTGGACTAGTCCAAATTAGAAGCTTATGCAGATGGTGTATTAAAAGTCACTCTTACGATGGAAATGTCAGTGAAAGGGTAGAAAACATTGTGGGAAAAGGAGAAAATGCTGTTTACCAGCATTTTCTCCATTTCCCACAATGTTTTCAAATTGCCTATTTCTCAAGGTCTCAGGATTGTGTTGGAAAGGGTGAAAGGTCATTTACCAAAAACTTCCTTAAAAATATGGGCTTTAAAAGGCTGGTAACTCGCATTTTTTCCCATTTTTTGCAATGGTTTCTACCTTTCTACCTTTGTGATTAAATGACTCAATTTATTTCCAAAAGATAAAAAACATTGTGGGGAAAAAGAACCAGCATTTTCTCCTTTTCCCACATTTTCAAAAGTCCAATTTTCCAGGGTTGTTAAAACTCAGGATTGTGTGGTAAAGTGTTAACCCTTTACCACACACTCTTGAGTGTTAAAGACTTTAAGGAAGAAAGCTTTTGAAAACATTTTGGGTACAGGAGAAAATGATGGTAATCACCATTTTCTCCATTTCCAACAATGTTCTCAAAAATTTAATGACTGATCTATGTTTAATTTGTTGTCTGCTCTGAATTTGGACACATCTAAAATCTAGTTGTTTGGTCAAGATTTGGCATCCATTGCAATAGGGTTTTTAAAAAAAAAAAAAAAAGGTGCAATTTTGTGGCTGTATTGGGCTGAGAATCTTGTAAAGTATCAATGTAATTGTATGGTGTTTAACAACCTTTTCAACATTCTTTAAGTTAGGAGTGCAGTGGCCAGTGCACCTATCCATGCTTTACAGAGTTTCTTTTACCAATACTGTGCACAATATTCTTTCCAAGCTATGCACTTCTTTCCCATATTGCCATTGTGGAAACAATGGTCAGCAATAAGAAAAGAATCAATCCTGTCTCACTGCTATCATCAATCCTCGGAAAGAAAATTGGCCATGCCTGGATCGAACCAGCGACCTCCTGTTCTCAAGTCCTGCATGCTACTTAATGATCCTTGGAAAGAATTACTGTGAAAACATGGTGGAAAAAGGAGAAAATATAACCAGCATTTTCTCATTTTCCAACTGTTATCTATCCTTCCAAAGGTGAATCACATCATTTGAATGAAATCAACTTTGTCATCTGCAAACACTTTCAGTTTGGACAAGTCTAAAATTTTATAGTTAAAGAGTTAATCTGTTAATTGAATGAATGTTTTTTTTTTTAAGTTTCAACATTATTTCAGTTATATCACTGCAACAGCACACTTAACTCTTGTTTGTAATGAGTTTCACCGGTATTAGCCTAGGGCCCTGATATGTCTTACCCAAGGACACTCCGAAGAAAAATGGAGTGCTTCAAGCAGTGCAGTACCCCACTTTATTAACTCTTTACCAGATGACAAAAATGTAGACTTGTCCAACCTGAAAGCCTTTGCAGATGACAATTAAAATGTGGCTGAAATGATGGAATTTGTCCTTTATAGTGTAGAAAACATTGTGGTAAAGGGAGAAAATGCTGGTTACCAGCACTTTCTCCTCAACTCTTTACCACACAATCCTGACTTTTAACCACCCTGAGAAAGAAGCCTTTTTAAAACATTGTGGGAAAAGGAGAAAATGCTGGTAACCAGCATTTTCTCCTTTTCCCACAATGTTTTCTACCTTTCCCAAAACAAATTTTAATTTTTAAGTCACATTTAATTTGTCGTCTGCAATTGCTTTCAGTTTTAACCAGTCTAAAATTTTGTCATTTGGTAAAGAGTTAAAAGGTGGGAATCATGTGTCAAAGACTCAATTAGCAATAAGGCTTCATCATTGAAGGATGAGAGGCTGAAAATATGACCATACAGCAGCATGTAAACCTTTTACCACACAATCCCAAGTTTTAATGACCCTGAGAAAGAAGCCTTTTGAAAACATTGCGGAAAAAGGAGAAAATGCTGGTAACCAGCATTTTCTCCTTTTCCCACAATGTTTTCTACCCTTCCAAAAGCATATCTCAATTCTTAAGTACCATTTATTTTTTCGTCTGCAAATGCGTTCAATTTGGACTAGTCTTAAATTTTGTCATTTGGTAAAGGGTTAATGATTTTATTCACAGAGGATAGACCTGTGTTTTATTTCCATATCATAGTGCAGTAAGAGAGAAAAAGTTTTGAAAAGATTCTTGTGAACTTACTTGATAAAAACCTGTCGGGGCTACCAGCTTGGCCTTAAATGTAAATAGATGTGTAACATAAAGTGGATATAAATCACAACACAGCTGATTTGAAGTGTGTGTGTTGCCATGGATTGTGGTCACAGTCAAATCATATTACATAACAAAAAGGTCTAATCCAGGCCCAAAAACCTAGAGAAATATTTCACACCCAATACTCACTTTGTAAACACTAACTCACTTCACCATTTTATCTGAATGAAATGTTTTGACTGTTTCCACTCTTTTAACCCTTTACCACACAATGCCGACTTTTAACAACCATGAGAAAGAAGCCTGTTGAAGACATTGTGGGAAAAGGAGAAAATGCCGATAACCAGCATTTTCTCTCTTTCCCAAAATGTTTTCTACCCAAACAAACAAAAATCACATCATTTGAGCCACATTGAAAATGTTGTCTGCAAGTAGTTTCAATTTGGACAGGTATAATTTTTTGTTGTTTGGTAAAGGGTTAGACATGACTGGCCTTCTTCAACACTGTTTAGGGTTCCTGCATGGCTCAGTGGTGAGGTGTAGGATTTGTGACCTCGAGGCCCAAGGTTTGATCCTCACTTGATCCACCTTGTATATCGTGGGAGTGTCCTTGAACACGATGCTTCAGAGCTCTAGCCTTGTAACAGTGAAACCCAGGAAATACATGAATATGTGACCTGTCCCTGTGATTTGACTGAAATAATGTTGAAAGTGGCAAAAAACACAATTCAATCGATCAATCTACGTTATTTCAGTTATATGACGGATACAGCTTGCTTATTCACATCTGGTGCACGACATTTCGTTGAAAGTGTGTATCGTTGAAATCCATGTATGTTTTAAAATACCGATTGCTAAACTCCGAGATTTATCTCATGAAAAGATTTCATGAAAAGCTCAGTCCGGGAGGAAAAGTTGAGCAACAATTTGTCTGGGTTGGGGTAAGGGTCAGGGCTAGGGATTGTTTTTCGAGGAACGTGGGTTTTTGACTAAATGTCGCACACCCTTCAAATAACCCTTTAATGGACTGAATTGTTTTTTACTGCTCCCAATTTTTTTTTAAACATGACTAGATTTAAATACAAAAAAGATTGAGCGATTGATTGAATGGTGTTTTACACTGATTTCAACCTTATTTCAGCCATATCACAGAATCTGATACAGTTTGCATTTTCTCCTTTTCCTACAATGTTTTCTACCCTGTCAATAATCCCCATCTGAGCTACATTTATTTTGTCTTCTGCACATGCTTTCAATTTGGTCAAGTCTAAAATTTTGTTGTTTGCTTAAAAGTTAACGAATGCCCTAGTTTTCATCAGTATTTGGATAGGGCTCTAAACTCTTTACCAAATGACAAAATTTTAGACGGGTTCAAATTCAAAGAAGTTGCAGATGACAAAGTAAGTATTCTACAAATGATGGAATTTTGATTTGCAAGGACAGAATACATTGTAGGAAAAGGAGTAAATACTAGTTACAAGCATTTTCTCTTTTACCTGCAATGTTTCCAACTGGCTTCTTCCTCGGAGTAATTAAAATTCATCATTTTGGTGTAAAATTTTGAACTGGACTAAATTGAAAGCATTTGCACATGACAAATCAAATTTTGCAAAAATAATGATTTCTCTCTTTGATAAGGTAGAAAACACTGTGGGAAAAAGAGAAAATGCTGGTTACCAGGATTTTTTTCTTTTTCCCACAATGTTTTCAAAAGTCTTAACTAACAGAGTCTTTAAAACTTGGCATTGAGAGGAAATTGGTGAAGCATCTCATGAAAAATAGAGCAGTTTCTGCGAAGACCTCAAAATTTTGTATTTTGCTGCTTTGCCACTGTGCCCTGCAGAGCCAGCAGAGTTTGAAATGTTACTGCATTGCCACATGGCAAATTGTAGACTTATCTAAATTGAAAGCAATAATATTGCAAACAACAAAACAAATGTGACTCAAACATTAAAATTTGTTTGTGGAACGATAGAAAACCTTGTGATAAATGGAAGAAATGCTGGTTACCTGCATTTTCTGCTTTCTTCATAATTTTTTTAAAAGCCTTTTCTCAGGGTTGTTAAACCGAGTGATTGTGTGGTAAAGGATTAATGTACAGTAGTAGGAGATTATTCTCACTTTTCAGTACTTGTCTCCCTTCAAAAGTCATGTGTTACGTCTATTAAAATCTCAGAGACAATGTGTATGTCCTTGGTAAAATGTTGATTGCTCAAAAATTTAATTGAGCCATGCTTTGTGAAAAGGAGGTTTAAAGTATCTGCGAAGAGTATCAACCCATGTCACTGGAATATGTCTGCACAGGCTGACCCGAGTTGAAACTTTATGCTACCAGTCAATCAATTCTCTCATCGCTGATTATTGTGTCGACATGCGTTAAGTGGGAAAGCAGCAGTGGCTTGAGAATAGATCTGGGTACTGCGGAAAATTAATTACTGTGGTATATAGGCCAGTCAACCTACCTGAAAACAGCATCAAACTTGGAACTAATTGCAAAAGAAATGATTTTGTAATTTTCATTTCGTGTGATACCTCAGTATTCACAAGAAAAAAGTTGCAGTCTGAATTATGTGGGGAAGTTGTCAAAAAATGCCCTCGAATAGGTCCACTATAATTTTTCCAACATCATCTACTTTTTCAACAAAGTGCATTTTTATACAAGATACTCAATGGAAAATGATGTTATTTCACCTTATTTGTGAAACTGATATTGCAGGAAAGATTATGCTCTAAAACGCTGTTGTTTTGTGATCAAAACAAGAAAAAAAAAAATTAACTGTTGCAATTCCATATTAATTTACCCCACCCACTTAGCTCAGAAATGAATTTTTTTTCTTTTTGTTAGTTAATGAAGAGAAATACATCAAATCCATTTGATACACGAATTTGTTTGAAGCAAAACAATGTTATGGCAAAACATCATCATGTGCATATGCAATGCATATTCAGAGTGGGGGGGGGGGGGGGGGGGGGGAGGACCCTATAGATGTGAATAGCGCATCTGAGGCTTTGTCAGAACCAAAATACATCTATGTTATATAAATGATTGCAAGAAAGCAAATAAAGTAGAATTTTTACAGTACTCAAACTGCTAATTCTCGCAAGATTTCCCTTTGTAATTTCACTTTTTAACCATTTATGATCGATCCCATGTTTTATGTCCATGACATTTAAATGCATTTTGAAAACATTTCAGAGAAGCAGAAAATTTTGCTCTTAACGACCAAGTTCTCTTACTTCCATAGTATATTCATAGATCAGATTGAAAAAAAAACATTTGTAACATGTTTACTCTGTCATGTGCAGATGCCTTTAACTCAGATTGATTGGTTGTATGGTGTTTTTCAACATTATTTCAGTTATATCGCCGCGGCCAGTGCACCGATCCAATTCAGAAACAAGAGGACCATGATGGTCCTATATCGCTCACCTGAGTACTAAGCAGTACTGGTTAACATGAAGATAAATACCAAATACTGAATTTCAAGGCCAAATGATTATGAAAGAGAGACAACTCACAACTTTAACAGAGGTCTAGGCCTTTGGTTACCCAGAAAATTTTCTTATAATTGCACGAAAGATACCTAAGTACAAACGTCTAAGCCCCGCGGCTGGACCTGTAATGATCCCAGGGGCATCTTGTGTGCAAAATTTCTTGAGGTCCACAAGGTGATGCTTCATGCAAAGTATCATAGCTCTAGGCATTTTGGGTTTAAACAAAGATTTTTCAGTTTGCATTATATATACATGTAGATGCTACAGACTAAACCAAGTCAAATACAGCAACTCTAATTGAAGGGCAAATAACTCATGGTGTTTGGGTCTAATAAGACCCATAATCAAAACCCATCCAAGATCTTATGGTCATATAAATTTTTACCAAGTTTGGTACTGATTGGTATATATTTGTAGATGCTAGAGTGTAAACAAAGTCAAATACGGAAATTTTGTCCAATTCAAGGGCAAATAACTCTGGATGTTCTGGTTCAATTTGACCCATAACTGAACTCTTCCGAGACCTTATGGGAATATATATTTTGACCAAGTTTGGTACTGATTGATCAATATTTGCAGATGCTAGAGTGTAAACAAAGTCAAATATGGCAAATTTTCTAATTCAAAGGCAGACAACTCTGACAGTTCTGGTCCGATTAGATCCATAATTGAACTAATTTGAGATCTTATGATCACACACATTTTGACAATGTTTGGTGCTGATTGAGTAATATTTGTAGATGCTAGAGTGTAAACAAAGTCAGATTCAGTAATTTTTGCAAATTCAAGGGCAAATAACTCCTGATGTTCGGATTGGATTTGATCCAAAATCAAACTCATCTGAGACCTTATGGGCATATACATTGTGGCCAAGTTTGGTACTGATTGGTCAATATTTGTAGATGCTAGAGTGTAAACAAGAAGATTTTTAAAGATTTCCCTCTTTATCTCTATGTGAAATCCAAGAACCCACAACATAGGGCCAATTTCAACAACAGCGCTATAATTTGAAGTATTTTGGTAGAGGGCTATTAGATGATGCTACATGCCAAATATGAAAGCTCTAGCCCGTACGGTTTGGGACAAGAAGATTTTTAAAGTTTTTTCTCTTGGTTGCCATGGCAACCAGAGTTCTTCATGGAATTCAAATCTTTGAAGTATTCTGAAAGTGCATCACCTAAGGATCATTTCTGTGAAGTTCCATTGAAATCTGTTGGGCGGTTTCAGAGGAGAAGATTTTTTAAGTAATTGTTCACGGACAGACGGACGGACGGATGGACACACGGACGGACGCCGGACAACGATTGATCACAATAGCTCACCCTGAGCACTATGTGCTCAGGTGAGCTAAAAAGCTAAACTAATGATATTGGCGCACTATCATAAGGAACACATGTATGAAGTTTCACAAATTTTTGTTCAGGATTTTGAGTTGAAGATACATGTATATTGATCCTTAACAGAAATATACATGAAGCCCCTTTTTCCTATGAGGCAGTATTTGGTATCAAAAAGGACAAAAAAAAAAAACCAATAAATATCAGCAGACATCATTAGGAACACCTGCATGAATTTCTATTAATTTTTGTCAAGGATTTTAGAAGATATCTGTCCTGGAAGATGGACAAACAGTTGGTCATTGGTCCATGACGAAATTAAACATTTAGCCCCCTTTTTTCATGACATGGCGTTTCATGAAATAACAAGAGGGCCATGATGGCCCCGTATCGCTCCACTGGCTTATAAATATAAACCATGAAGAGAAGTCTTCACTATATAAGCCCTTATAAAACTTTGACCCCAGGGCTACAGTCGAACTAAATGGGGAATATGTGTATTTGAAGAATAACATGCCAAATTTGGGAGTTCTTGGCCTTATGGCTAGTAACAAGACGGTTTCTGAACTTTTCACTCCATAAACCCATGTAAAACTTGTGACCCCTGGTGCAGAGCCAAACTTGATCCTAGGGCTGTAACTTGGGCCCTCTTTGTAGTTGTCCACTAGATAATGCTATAATTATGCAAAATTTGGTAGCCTAAGCCTTATGGCTATGTACACCAAGATTTAAAAGTTTTCCCTATGTAAGCCTATGTAAATCTTGTGAACCCCCCCCCCCCCCCCAGCATGAGGCCAAATTTACCCCAGGACTATAATTTGAGCACTTTTGGTAGACCCCAACTAGATCAAGCTAAATGCAAAATTTGGTAGCTCTAGGCCTTATAGCTAGGTACAAGAAGATTTTTATTAAAGCTTTCTCTATATAAGCCTATGTGAAACTTGTGACCCCTGGGGCAGAGCCAATTTTGACCCCAGGGCTATAATTTCAAGAAACATGATAGAGGTTTACTACATAAAGCTACATGCAAAATTTGGTAGTCCTATGCCTTATGGTTTCAGACAAGAAGATTTTTAAAGTTTTCTCTATATAAGCCTATGTAAAACTTGTGACCCCTGGGGCAGAGCCAATTTTGACCCCAGGGCTATAATTTCAAGAAACATGATAGAGGTCTACTACATAAAGCTACATGCCAAATTTGGTAGCCCTATGCCTCATGGTTTCAGACAAGAAGATTTTTAAAGATTTCCAATATTTTTCAGTTTTGTTGCTATGGCAACCAGAGTTTTTGAAGGAATCAAATTCTTTCAAGAAATTCTGAAGAGGACCATGGCAGGATCATTTCTGTGAAGTTTCATGAAAATTGGATGGGTAGTTTCAGAGAAGAAGATGTTTGAAATAAAAGTTAACGCACGGACGGATGGACGCACGCACACACGCACGCACGGACGGACGGACGGACGCACGACGGACACCGGGCCATGACATAAGCCTGCTGGCCTTCGGCCAGTGGAGCTAAAAACAAATAACTATTGTCTGTGGCTTGCAATAAACAATAAGAAGATGAAGTTTCATGACATTTTGTCCTGTAGTAAAAGAGATATTGGTCCACAATGAAAATATACGTCAAGCCCCCTTTTTCCATGACACAGCAATAACTGGTCCTATTAGACCTACAATCATACTCATTCGAGATCTTACGGTCATATATATATTTAGACCAAGTTTGGTGCTGATTGGTTATTATTTGTACATGCTAGAGTGTAAACAAAGTCAAACATAGCAATTTTTTTAATTCAAGGGCAAATAACTCCAGTCGTTCTAGTCCGATTACACCCATAATCGAACTCATCCCAGATCTTATGGTCATATACATTTTGACCAAGTTTGGTGCTGATTGGTTAATATTTGTAGATGCTAGAGTGTAAACAAAGTCAAACATAGCAATTTTTCTAATTCAAGGGCAAATAACTCCAGTCGCTCTGGTCCGATTACACCCATAATTGAACTCATCCCAGATCTTATGGTCATATACATTTTGACCAAGTTTGGTGCTGATTGGTTATTATTTGTAGATGCTAGAGTGTAAACAAAGTCAAACATAGCAATTTTTCTAATTCAAGGGCAAATAACTCCAGTCGTTCTGGTCCGATTACACTCATAATCAAACTCATCCCAGATCTTATGGTCATATACATTTTGACCAAGGTTGGTGCTGATTGGTTATTATTTGTAGATGCTAGAGTGTAAACAAAGTCGAATATAGCAATTTTTCTAATTCAAGGGCAAATAACTCCAGTCGTTCTGGTCCGATTACACCCATAATCGAACTCATCCGAGATCTTATGGTCATATACATTTTGACCGAGTTTGGTGCTGATTGGTTAATATTTGTAGATGCTAGAGCGTAAACAAAAAAATGTGGACGGGCGGACGACGGACGGACGGACGGACAGACGACAGACGCCGACAGACGGAGAGTGATCACAATAGCTCATCCTGAGCACTTTGTGCTCAGGTGAGCTAAAAAAAAAATCTATAATTTTGTGATTGGTTAATAGGTAAAGGGTTAACGTCTTTATCTGGAACACTGGAACAGCAAGTGTTGAAGCTTAACAAGAAAACGTTTTAGTTCCCTTTTACGTACGACGCTGTCAATAATCGAAACCAAGCACTAAAAACCCTGAGATACCAGTACTCAAATTCTTGTCCGAACAATTTCTTCGTCTCCAACAAGATGCTTATAGGCTTAATTTCTTAAATTTTCTGTGCTCCATGTGATATCGAATTAAGAGAGCAGTATATCCTGTTTGCCAATTTATTTTGCTTAAGAGGTTGCATGCTTGAGTTGTATCATTTCTGCATGATGCTTGCATATTCAACTTTCAGTATTGCCTTAAATAAATGGGCCAACACAAGTAAAACAAATTTAAACTTTGTCTGTCTCTTTAGGACAGACATAAGAGCACGAAATAAAAATTATGACACTTAACGCTTTACCACACAGTCCAAAGTTTTAACGACACCAGTTAAAGAAAAGGTTTCCAAAAACTGGTAACCAGCATTTTCTATTTTTCTGACAATGTTTTCTGACCTTTCTCTCACAAATTCTGTCAATTGAGCCACATTTAATTTGTGGTCTACAAGTGCTCAGAAATTGCACAAAGCCATATTTTCCTCGTCTGGTGAAGGCTTAAAGTATTACTCGTAAATATTTTATTTCTTTCTCTCCAACATAGGACTAAAGATGATCGACAATGGTAGATAGCACTTTGGAAAAGAGTGACATTGCCAGTAACAGGCAATTTCACTTTTCTCAACATTTTCTATTCATGTCATCCTTACAAAGTCTAAATTTTCATCTACAGATTCCTTCAAGTTTGGTCTAGTCTTAGATGTTACCAGGGAATTGTTTCACAAATAGAGAGAGAATATATATTAGTGCATTTATATGACAACAAGTCATTTTTGATCTACCAATCAGATATCTATCAGTAGAGACCATTCTTTCCTAATCAGTTTTACAAGTCTTAATTTATGCATCAATGATAACATGTCCAATAGCCAACTGTGCGAATTTCATTTGCGGAAAAACGAAAAATTAATTACATATTGATCATAAGCGGGAAAAATTACCCTTTCATTAGCGCACATACATTTAACAGTTCAGTATTTAAAAAGCGCAATATCGCAAATCAGTAAGAGTCACGTTAAAATCTCATCAAAGGAATAGTAGTATTTTCATGTAGCAAGAACCTGAAATGTTTTTGTTCTGCAACAGACCGTTTTATTGTTGGAGTATGTAAGTGCTGTCAAAAGTTCTTACAAAAGTTGTGCTGTATCCATGGTCTAAAGAATTGACATTACAAGCCGCTTCTGTTCACCTTACTCTGCGTCAAGACACAAACAACATACAAAAGCATGTGGAATACTATCATTTCCTTTTATGAGGACCACTATTTGAAGCTAGAACAAGCTACTGTACATGTTAACTTCATAAAGGTAATGCATAATGTCATAGGAAACCTTCACCATGATGCTCCTACAATGCTGTAGATTTTATCTTAGCCAAGCTTGGTGGCTAAAAAATTAAAGGTCTTGCACTATGTAGCCAGTACAAGTAAAGATCTAACAAGGTAATCTAGAATGGATGTTTCACACTGACTGGCTCCCGGAAGAGGTAATCATGTTTCTAAAATTTCCGCGAACAATATATAAATTATTTCCTGAAAGTAACAAATTCCGCAAATGATATGCCGTTTTGCGCAAATGAAAATCTCTGAGCAAACTAAACAATCTAAACCACGTTTTTCGCAATTTTACAGTTTGTTTTAAACGGACTATGTTCAATATATTCATAATCTGGGACAGGGGAAGGCGAATTTTTATTGGAAAGAATATTCAATCTCTTTGTTCCTAGACCCATTCTCCTGCAATGAAAGTTGTGTTGGCTATCTAGCATTGTATCTGAAAGTGCACATGAAGGGAACGAAATTCTGAACATTGCAGCTGAAGTAGATGATAATGACTGACTTTGTACAAACGTAAACCTTCTCATAACCTATTTCTAAAATCAGTAGATGTTGAGAGTGTCTGAAAATCACCACCAAAAAGGAATGTTAAAGGCTTTTAACTAATGTGATTGTGTCCTGCTCTCATTTATTGGCTATAGAACAGGGTAACCATCCATCGCCCATTTCAGATTCATTTTTACGTCTTTTCCACAGAACATATTTGTTTTTAAAATCAAATGAATGAAAAGATCTGGTTAGGTTGTGAGTGTCATTGTTGGTGCTGCTCTGATATCGTCAAATTATTTCATGCAAATAGCACAGTGTTGATCTCATAAAGAATGAGATAACATGAAATTGTTTTTAGCTCACCTGAGCACAAAGTGCTCATGGTGAGCTATTGTGATCGTGCTGTGTCCGTCGTTCATCGTGCGTCGTCCGTCGTCAACTTTTTAATATCTTGTGTACGCTCTAGAGGCCATATTTTCAGTCCGATCCTCATGAAACTTGGTCAGAATGTTTGTCTTGATAAAATTTGAAATTGGGTCATGTGGGGTCAAAAACTAGGTCACTAGGTCAAATCTTAGAAAAACCTTGTGTACGCTCTAGAGGCCACATTTTCAGTCCAATCCTCATGAAACTTAGTCAGAATGTTTGTCTTGATAAAATCTCGGATGAATTTGAAATTGGGTCATGTGGGGTCAAAAACTAGATCAAATCTTAGAAAAACCTTGTGTACGCTCTAAAGGCTGCATTTTTAGTCAGATACTTGTGAAATTTGGTCAGAAAGTTTGTCTTGATAAAATCTCGGACGAATTTGAAATTGGGTCATGTTGGATCAAAAACTAGGTCACTAGATCAAATCTTCGAAAAACCTTCTGTACGCTCTAGAGGCCACATTTTCAGTCCAATCCTCATGAAACTTGGTCAGAATGTTTGTCTTGATAAAATCTCGGACAAGTTTGAAATTGAGTTATGTGGGGTCAAAAACTAGGTCACTAGGTCAAATCTTCAAAAAACCTTTTGTACGCTCTAGAGGCCACATTTTCAGTCCGATCCACATGAAACTTGGTCAGAATGTTTGTCTTGATCAAATCTGGGACATGATTGAAATTGGGTCATATGGGGGTCAAAAACTAGGTCACTAGGTCAAATCTTCGAAAAACCTTGTGTATGCACTAGAGGCCACATTTTCAGTCCAATCCTCATAAAACTTGGTCAGAATGTTTGTCTTGATAAAATCTCGGACGAGTTTGAAATTGGGTCATGTGGGGTCAAAAACTAGGTCATTAGATCAAATCTTCGAAAAACCTTGTGTATGCTCTAGAGGCTACATTTTCAGTCAGATACTTGTCAAATTTGGTCAGAATGTTTGTCTTGATAAAATCTGGGACGAGTTCGAAATTGGGTCATGTGGGTCAATAACTAGGTCACTAGGTCAGATCTTCGAAAAACCTTGTGTATGCCATAGAGGCCACATTTTCAGTCAGATACTTGTGAAATTTGGTCAGAATGTTTGGCCTATTGACTCAGGTGAGCGATCCAGGGCCATCATGGCCCTCTTGTTTTTTTTTTAAACTTAGGTTGCAGTCTTATTTAGATTCCTTAACTACGTTCCCTTATGAATTACACAGTAGAGAAACAAACACATCTTCAGTTCATATCATTTTCAGAATTTTTCACGCAATACCAGTCAACAGATTAATTGCTGCATAAAATAATAGTAAGGCATTTGTCTTTTCAGTGGTAAATGCTTTTGGTAATATTTTATTGTTTAATTTTGACTAAACAAAAGTCGCCATTTGACTTATGATTTCCCCAGTCATAAGCTAAAAATCTCAGAATTTTCTATTCATTAGTTTTCCCAATGGTAATGGAATGGCCAGTAAAATTCTCCATTTGAATGTCATGTTCATGTTCCCAAAATAAAGGGAGAAAAACACCATATTTGTATGAACTAAACCTTTTGATTGTCATTAGTTATGTACATGTAGTGCTCATCTTATTTTGTGTTTCTTGTTTAAGCCTCGGTTACACCGGAACCGAATCAGCTGCGAATCCACCCGATTTTTTTAATTTGGGTGGATTCGGGAGCATTCTGCTCTCCCTACCCGAATGGGTGAAAATTCGGCAGGGATTCTGAAACATTCGTGGAGGGATTCGGCTTGTTTTGAAACGTTCAAAATCAGCCGAATACCCTAAAAAAAGGTCCCGAATGTGGCCCCGACAAATTTCATTCGGGCTATATTCGGGCCATATTCGGATGGAATTCGGCCGGATTCGGGGAGGCATTCGGGGCGTTCTAGGCAGATTCGGTGTTATTCGTATCGTATGGGGTGGAACAATCGAATCGTCTAGCCAAATCGATCCGACTAACAAGAATAGAGCCGAATCTGCCCGGAATGCCCCGAATAGCTCCCAGAATCCATCTGAAACGCCATCTGAATATAGAGCAGAATACAGGCGAATAAAGCCAAATAGGTCAGAATACAGCCGAATAGCAGACGAATAGCTCCGAATGAGGGGCCAGAATAACCCGAATAGCCCTGCGAATGTAGACAGATTGTGCAGGGATATCTCTGCCTCATTAATCCTGTAGCATACAAAGAGATAAGATCTTTGTTTTTTTGCCATGCCTAAAAGTAAATCTAAGAACACCCAGAGGAAGTCTTCCACTTCCCCTCATCCTCCTCTATCTAAAAATATGTCAGACTCAGAAGACGTAGAAATGGACATTCCCGGTGAAGACTATGAAGTATCCAAAGCAGAATCAGTCGGCCCTACAAAGAGGACCTATCAGAAGAAGTTCATAAAGACCACTACCAGCGAGGACGCCAAGAAGAAGGGGAAAACTCCTAAACGCTTGAAATTCAGCCAAGCCGAGCAGGAGGGTCTTCGAGATTGGTTGTTTGAGAACCCCATCATCTGGGACAAGAGTGATCCCGACTATAAAGACAACGACAAGCGGGACAAGGTCTATAGGTTGAAAGCGATTTCCTTGGGCATCGAACCGAAAAATCTAAGGACCTGGTATGAGGGGGTTCGCACGAGATTCGCTAAGGCCATATAGAAGAAGTCAGGAGACGGGACAAAGGTGCTGCCTTCTGCAGAGCAGTGGATTGCTGACAATTTTCAGTTCCTGCTTCCCCACGTCCACCGGATGCCAGGAAGGACCTTGGGATCACTAAAGTCAAAGGCAAAGGGTCCACGAGTGGCGCCGTCGACATCCAAATCAACTTCTCAACCGACGAGCGACGAGGAACGGGAAGAGGAGGAAGACGTTGCCGCCAATGATTCCAACGACACCAACATGGAGGTTGTGGCATCAACATCCAGTGCTCCTCCACCTACAAAGAGGGTGAAAGTAGAGGCCATCAGAAAAATCAGTGAGCGAGCACGGGCGTCTGCGAAGCTCCAGCAGTAGGTGCAGAAGCTGATAACAGCCCCGCCTCTTGATCAGAAGGCAGCGTATGGAAACTGGCTGGCTGCAGTTTCCAGAGAGATCCACCCTTCAATCTGGTACCATTTCCACCAGTGGTCGTCTGATGGATGTCGCTACTTCCTTCAAGAATCAGAGCGTCTCAACAAACAGTCGGTAGTGACATCAACGCCAGTCAAGCCTCCTGCTACTCCAGCTCTAGAGACACCAAGACAACTGCCACATCAGCAGCATTTCCAGCAGCCACCAACGCAACAGCAGCAGTTCCAGCAACCATCAAGGCCACAGCAGGCAGGGCAGCAATACCAGCTGCAGACACCACCAACTCAATCGAATGATCGCCAAAATTCAAACATGGGCAGCCAAGACCTCTCCTTCGGCTCGGTCATGAGAGAAGCCTTCAACTTCGACAACCAAGACTTCGCCCAGCTGCCCTGAACGCTCTTTGTTGTTCAAGTAATAGTTGATGACATTTGTTTCTTTGCTGTGTTTTTATGAAACTGAAAAAAACTATCATGACTCTTTGTTGTTTAATTAACCCATTACCACACAATCCCTACTTTTGACGCCCCTGAGAAAGAAGCCTTTAGAAAACATTGTGGGAAAAGGAGAAAATGCTGGTAACCAGCATTTTCTCCTTTTCCCACAATGTTTTCTACCCTTCACAAAACAAATTTCAAATTTTCAGTCACTTTTACTTTGTCGTCTGCAAATACTTTCGATTTGGACAAGTCTTAAATTTTGTCGTCTGGTAATGAGTTAATTAATAGTTGAGGATATTTGGGGGTTTTTTGTAAAGCTTATCTATGCTTCTACATGATGGACACTAGTTCCTTGCACTTTGAAATTCAGTTATAGTTGTAATAATACAGTTAGTATTTTGATTTTTCTGTGTTTTATAGTCCCCTAAAACAGGCCTGATTGTAGGAAAAGGTTGATTTAGTTTTTAGGTGATAAATTATCTGTGCATCTTAGACATAGGAGTATATCGCATAAAAATATTGAGGCCGAAAAAAAATCAACATTTTAAAGGGCATTTAAAATGGCAAATAACTGCTATATAGAAAATATAGAAAACATTCTGAGAAAGGAAAAATACTTTTCTCACAATGTTTTTCAGAGCTATTTATCGTTAGTGCGTCAAAATATGGCATTGTGTGGTAATGGGTTAAGTCGCATTGAATAAATTTGTCGTCTGCAATATCTTTCGATTTTGACCAGTCTAAAATTCTGTTTTTGTCATTGGATTAATATGGTATTCGTTACCATATTGAATTTTAATGAATGGTCATGATAATTATGGTTTCTAGACTTAAGGTGACACATGCAGTCGATTCCATCTCATCGCAACCCTGATAATATTCTTTTGTACACAAGATGTGTTTGTGAAACACTAATGCCCCCGAAACGGCAATTTTTAGCTCTACTGGCTGAAAGCCAGCAGAGCTTATGTCATATCGTGGTTTCCGTCATCCGTCCGTCCGTCTGTCTGTCCGTCCGTCCGTTAGTCTTTTTCTTGTTTACACGATAAAGTCTTCATTTTTGGTCTGATTTTCGTGAAACGTACACAGTTTGTTTATCTCATCAATAGCTTTGACCCTATTGATTTTGAAAAAAAAAAAAACAGTATGGGAAAAGAAGTCATTTTAAGTTAAAACAAATTCCATTTCTTGTTTACGCGATAAAGTCTGTATTTTTGGTCAGATTTCCATGAAACTTGCAGAGTTTGTTTATCTTATTAATAACTTCAACCCTATTGATTTTGAAAAAAAATCCAACAAACAGTATGGAAAAAGTAGACATTTCAAGTTAAAGACTTTCATTTCTTGTTTACGCAATAAAGTTTATATTTTTGGTCAGATTTCTGTGAAACTTACACAGTTTGTTTATCTTATCAATGGCTTTGAATCTATCGATTTTGAAAAAAAAATCAGAAAAGCAGTATCAGAAAAGTAGCTATTTCAGATTGAACAATTTCAATGCTTATTTACATGATAAAGTATTTATTTGTGATCAGATTTTTGTGAAATTTTCAGCTTGTTTATCCCATCAATAGCTTTTTAACCCTGTTGAGTTTGTAAAAAATTCAACAAACAGTAATGATAAAGTAGCCATTTTGAGTTGAAAATGTCAATTTTTTGTCTTTTAGCATAATGAATTCCTAATGAATGCTTTATTTCTTTATTTAAAAGCAAAATATCTGCCAGTAGAGCATATTCAGGGCCTTCTAGTTTGAGAAATGGAACCTTGACATTCGACTTTGACCTTTGCAGATGACCTCGACTTTGGTACCACCGGATGTGTATTGATGAGATGTGCCTTCATACCAAAATATGGCCCTTGTAACTAAATTACTTGAGGAGTAATGGGAAAATGTTAATTTTTCACGTTAAGTTTGTGCAGACAGACAGACGGACAGATGGACAGACGGACAGACGGACTTAAGACTAAAGACACATGAAAAGAAAAATACGAAATGAAAAGAATGTCATAATATATATAGTATTTTATTACAACGTATCTTCGGCATTGTTGTGTTTCACAAACCCTTGGGGTTAAAGCGAAAATTCCATAAGAAACCTCAGCACAATTGTCTCGGTTCCTGACTTTCATTCAGAGTCCTTTTCATTTTTTTTATCTTTTTTTTTTCTTTCAAATCATCTGCTGCTGCCACTCTACCGCTCCAGCTTCTGACATGAAGTAGTGCTTCAATGTCAAGTGCTGGCGTTTCGCCTCCTTTGTTGTTCTGTTCCCCGTCACAGCCTGGAGGTCTTCCATCTGTGCTTCTTCTCTCCACTGACCCGGGATGACGTTGTGCTGCTCGTCTTCCAAGTCGACGCCTGGTGGTGGTCCGTTCTGACCAGATCTCAGGAGGTTGTGAAGGCAGACACACGCGAGGACTATCTTGGTCACAGTCTCTGGAGACTGGCGCATGGTTGTTAGCAGAACTTGGAACCGGTTAGCCAGAATACCGAATGCGTTCTCGATGACTCGCCTTCCCCTTGAAAGGCGGTAGTTGAATATGCGGTCGTCGTTACCTAGCTGTCTTCTGGAGAAGGGTTTCATCAGCCAGGTATGCAGCGGGAAAGCGTCGTCACCGACCAGGAAGTAGGGCATGTCGACGTTGTCATTGGGAAGAGGGTCTGGATTTGGCAAGCCAATAGTATCATCTTCTATCGCCTCTTTCAGCTTGGAGCTGTTGAATACTTGGCAGTCAGACGCTGACCCGTTCGCCCCAACATCAACCCAGGTAAACCTGTAATCCGCATCAGCAATGGCGAAGAGGATAATGGAATGGTACCCCTTGTAGTTGTAGTACACCGAACCGCCACGCCTCGGACATTTTATGGCAACATGTTTCCCATCGATGGCACCGACGCAGTGTGGAAGGTTCCAACGCCGCAAAAACCCGTCTGCCAGGGCCTTCCATCCTTCTGGTGTGGTGGGAGCGTTGACCAACTCATCACCATATTCCTTGATGATCGCCTCGGCTACATCTGGCACCATGTTGACGATGGATGACTTGGAGACACGGAAGGCATACATCAAGCTCTTATAGTTGTCCCCTGATGCAAAGTGTCGCAGGACCAGCGCCAGCTTTAAACCAGGCTCTAATGGTTCTCGGTAGTTGGTTCTTCTCTTTGTGAGTGCTGGACCAACCCTGGCAAGGATCTGTTCGAACTGATCTGGATCAAACCGCAAGAAGTTCTGGAATGATTGGACGTCTTCAAGCTCGAGTTCCCGCATCAGTGCGTTATATTGGCCATACGCCACTCGTCTTTCGATCCAGGGGCGGACCCACCATCTTCGTCTGCGCCGACCTGCTGGTGCATTATCGTCATCGCCAGCATCACCGACTAAGCCATCGCTGATATCGCTGTCACTGTCTGTAGACATATCTATTGCAATTGCCTCGTTTTGCAAAATGTCATCCTCCAGCAGCAGTTGGGTAGCGATGAGAAGATTGTGATTTTCCATGGTGTATTCAGATCGAATGGCAAGGTGCATGTGAGATGCACACAGCTCCTGCACACCCATATATATACCTAGGAAAATCATGTTTTCTTTAATTCAGACATAATTCGGGTCCAAATTTAGCCAAAATCCAATGATTCTGTGGCGAATTCGGGTAATTCGGTGGCGTATTCTGTGCATTCGGCCATATTCGTCCCAATTCGGGTCAACATTCGGGTCATTATTCTGGTGTAATCGGGGAATTCGGGCCATATTGGGCTCAATTCTGGTCACATTTGGCTCGATTCTGGCCTCTATTTGGATTGCCATTCGACTTTATTCTGGATGCCCAAAATCGATTCGGGTCAATTCTTGGCGATTCTGCTTAATTCGGGACCTAATCGGGACCTATTCATCTCTGATTCAGGAAGCTCACCGAATCAGAAACGAATAAGTTCCGAATCAACCGAATCCATCCGATTCAGCCCATATTCGGGCAGAATCGGTCCGAATTTATTCGGCAGAATTCGGTTCTGGTGTAACCCTGGCTTTACTGGGAATGAAGGAAGAAAAAGATTATAATTAAAAAAAAAAAAAAAAAAAATCATGCTTTTGTTCTACATGTATAATTAGTCCAACTCTTAGCGCTAACATGAGACCATCTATGGTGCATTGGTTACGAGTTAGATTTATAATCCAGGGGACCTGGAATGGAATCCCACTGGCATCATTGGTCACAGAGGAGTGTCTTCTTGCAAGGCAGCTAGAAGTACTGGTGAAACCCATGAACTACATGAACAAGTGAAGTTCGCTGTGATGTGAGTGAAACATAGTGAACGCCAGTAAATCATTCAACTAACACTGAATATAAAAGTTTAAACATGCTTACACTTCTGTTGTAAAAATGATATGAATTAGTTTATCATTCAACTTGTTAAATGTGTACTTAACTACATGTACTTGAGTTTCAAATTAATTTAATCACTCAGTCTTTCTTAAGCGTCAATAATATTCAACCATCTGAAAGAGATGAATCAAGTACAAATAAACTGAAAAGTATGATGAAACATAATATTAAAGTAACAACGACAACAAAAGTTACAAAATGAAAGAAGTTATACCGTGTAATTACTACCGATACGGTGAAATTGAGGCGCTATGATGCTGCCGTACTTTTTTGCAACCATATCACTTTTCGTGACGTCATCAAACTTTATTGATCCTTAGATTTACTCACACTTAACATACACACAACAGTTCGCACGGTTTTTATTTCATTATCTAGTAAAAAGAAACTTTTCGTCGGTGTATAAAGCTGATATACAATCATTGAAACACAGAAATGGGCATTTTTATGATCTGATACTCGTCAGATGATATCGACCTCTGTGAAATGATGGACGAACAAACAGATCTAGAAGGCTATTTTCGAACTCAAACGATTATCTGAAATGAAAGATATCGGTAAGTGAAAGAAGAATACCTTTTAAGTTAACATCGAAGTTTCGTTGACACATCGGTAGTTTAAATTTCTTTCTCGAAGAACATTTTGCTGATCATCATCCTCTGTGTTTACATTTGACTCGTAGATTGGCGCGTGATAACTTTGACGTAGGTTGGAAAGAGTATTCAATACGGCGGTTAATCGGGCCATCATCGAGCTCACATTTTTTCCCGAAATTTGCAAATTTTAGTTACAAATATCTGTTTTCGGGCAATGAATTTTCGGTGCAACTTTTTTCTGTGAATTAATATGTTCATTTTCTGACATGGAATGCAAAAACAAAAACTTTTGCAATTAGTTCCAACCCATCTTATATGTTGACTGGACTAATACTGATGTTTTCATCACATACTTTGGTACATACCATGGTATACCATGACTGCCATTTTTCATTTGAAAATGTCATTAGAATCATTTTAACTCTCATAGAAACTTCACCTGCATGGAAATATTACCATAATTTGCCAAAATATTCATAATTCATTTTTTTTTTGTGTCCAAATCAGTAGATTATTATCATTTCGGAAAAAAAGGCGTGGCCTAGTTAAGTTTTACCTTGTCTGAATATGTGTTGGAAATAATGAGGGTAATTTATCCAACAAGTTTTATCTATTTACAGCACAGGTGATGTGGTCAAAACTGTAGTAGATCTATAAGTTTTGGCATATTTTCAATCGTGAAATAAGAAATCTACACGTGTTTTTAAAACTACTGGGCTAAATCTTAGAAAAACTTTATGTGCAATCTAGAGGTCATATTTTCAGCCTTACACTCATGAAATTTCGTTAGAAGGTTTGTCTTGATAATATATCGTACAAGTGCGAAGTTGGGTCAAAGAGTAGGTCACTGAGCCAAATTTTAGAAAAACCTTGTGATCACAGTAGAGGCAATATTTTCAGTCTGGTACTCTTGAAACTTGGTTAGAATGTTTGTCATGATGATATCTCAGAAAAATTTGAAAATGGGTTGTGTTAAGTCAAATCTTAGAAAAACCTTGTCAGCACTCTAGAGGCCATATTTTCAGCCAGATACTTATGAAATCAGATCAGAATGTTTGTCTTGATGATATCTTGAACAAGTCTGAAATTGGGTCATGTCGGGCGAAAAAGTAAGTCACTGAGTTAAATTTTTGAAAAACTTTCTGTGCTCTTTAGTGGCCACATTTTCAGCCTGATACTCATGAAACTTCGGGCTGCAATCTTTGATCTCTGAGAATGGATCATCGGCATTTAGAAATTTTACCAAGAAACAATTATTGGACCTTAGTAACGCATATGGCATACTACAAACTATCAAAACAGACAAACAGACTATCTCTGAAAATCTGCTGGCTGAGATTCCCAAGTTTCAATCTGTACCAAACATAGCAGCCCTTTCAGTTCAGGCAATTCCTCCTGGAAAATCAAGTTACCAGAGTGAAATGATAACCTTGGTCAGAGGCAATTCAGCCATGAACATAAAGTATACAACATAGATTCTATATCGAGGGCTCAATGCAAAACTATTTTAACTCAATTTTTGTCAATTTTTGTCAAAAATAGTTTTTTTCATTTATTGAAATAAAATGCCAAGATACAGGTTATGTTAAAATATTGCGGTTACACTCCAAATAGTTTTGGAGATATTGTAATTTTTAGAAGATATTCTATCTCCAAATGATGATGTTCTGAATTGCTTATCATGTGTACTAACATTATATTCAAAACAAACTTAACCATTTACCTCATGCAAAACTATTCTAACTCAAGATAGCATAGTTTTGCACTTAAATCCAGCTTGAAACGTTGGATTTCAAAGTGCAAGACTATTCCAACTTGATTTTGAAGCTATGAGTAGGTTTTGATAACATCATAAATCTTGCTTCTGATTTCATAATACTGTTTCTAAACAATTCAGCAATTGTATATGACCTTTGTTGATGCCTTTGGTAAGAAATATTTAACAATTTGGTGGGGAAATGTGTACATTTTGATACTGATGGCTTTGACTGTACTCAAACCACATGTAATAAAAGATAGATGCCATATTGCATTTCTATAAAATTAATGTTATGATCACGATTACATAAAGATCCTCAACCAAATCTGTTACACTTCTTTTTATTCACCCTGCTGTTCAACAATAGATTCTATGTCAAATTTTAGCAGCACATTCAAACATAAACTAAGGCATTCAACATTAAGACTAGCTACTGGGTTTTGCCATCCATAACCCTAATACCTCCTGTTCCAAAGACCGTTGTAGTCAGCTGTGCACTGCCTTTCCTCATCATGTTTGTTTGAACTCATACCTTTTTTATATGGCCCTTCAACATTACTTAAAAGGTGGGAAAACTACTAAATCTTAGGTTGTCAAATGTGGTCAAAGCAATGAAAAGACGAATATCACTGAGCCACACGATAAAACAAGTGTGACAAACACCTCTGACCTAGATCAACCAGCTAATCAATAGTCTGATCATCATCCTCCTGGAATCAACAATCTGATTGTACAGGAACCAGTTTGTGAGCACAGATATCTCTGATCAAGCATTTTGCATGTGCAGACTGGTCTTAGTCTTTGCCATCTCACACATGCTGGAACTTCATAATTAACTATGTGAGCCATCATTAATTTTGCAGAGAGTATTTTTAATGATGTATAATAGATACGGTCAATTGAATTCATTTAGTTATTTGATGGCCATTGGAATCCCAGTATAAGTGTACCCCCCCACCTCCCCTTTAAAGGCTTATTTAAAAACTTTGATGGTCACTGTAGTTTTACACTATTGACTCTAAGAGCTGCATGTATAATATATTAACACATCAAAATTCTTTCAAGAAAATCATGAAAGAAATCCTAATATTTACTTTCCAATATGTTTTACAAATACATTTATCAAATCTTAAAAACATGACAGTACCAAAATTAATTTCTATCTTTAACTTGTCAAATTTGATGCCACAATCACCAGCATTTTAAATACATGTAATTGACATTTGACATAAATTATGTGTTTCTGAATTTCACTCTGAAAATGCAAAACATTTCAAAAGGTCTATGAAGAACAAAACATAACTCTGTGTTGGCTTCCTCTATTCTTTTTGATTACAAAAGATTATTTAAAAAATGTTGATAATATGGATAATACTTCTCCGTCCTTTCCATTTGAGTATGTTTGGAAAAGCTGAGCACCAAAAATTACTACCTGTAGAAGATGTTTTTACCTAAAATGGTGTAAATCTGTATAAAGGAAAACTTGGCACTCTCACTTGCACAGTTTTAGGCTAAATCAGGGCTGGGTCTATTTCTTACAATTTTTATTAGCTCACCTGAGCACGAAGTGCTCATGGTGAGCTACTGTGATCGTGCTGTGTCCGTTGTGCGTCGTGCTTTGTCAACTTTTTACCTTTTGTACGCTCTAGAGGCCACATTTTCAGTCCGATCCTCATGAAACTTGGTCAGAATGTTTGTCTTGATAAAATCTCGGACGAGTTTGAAATTGGGTCATGTGGGGTCAAAAACTAGGTCACTAGATCAAATCTTCGAAAACCCTTGTGTACGCTCTAGAGGCCGCATTTTCAGTCCAATCCTCATGCAACTTGGTCAGAATGTTTGTCTTGATAAAATCTCGGACGAGTTTGAAATTGGGTCATGTGGGGTCAAAAACTAGGTCACTAGGTCAAATCTTCGAAAAACCTTGTGTACGCTCTAGAGGCCATCATGGCCCTCTTGTATTGACACACTCAGACAGCAAGACCTAACCTAGAAAGTGGGGGAGCTCATATTTGACCTTCTGGGACAATTTGAACAATTTTGTTCAAAGACCATTTGACAATGATTACAAATATTACAACTAAAACTATGGGCTTAATAATTCCACAAAAGAAATAAGTCTATGTAAAACAAAAGACCCTCATGCCAGGACTGTTTTTGACCAAAAGAAAATAATTAAGATACTGTTTATCTCTTGACTACACTACATAACTCTGACTGTCAGTTATTGCAGATGATAAATTATATGTAGTTTTAATGAAGGGAATGTCTTTGTAAGGTTAAAATATATTATGGGAAAAGATGATGATTATTTTCTAAAGCATACTGCATTAAGGGCATAAAATTGTGGAACTGTTTGGTAAAGGGCTACCAAAGACCACAAAATGAAGCTACATACATATACCTAAAGTTCTACCAATGCCAGTGCTCTAGGTCTGGTTGTGTTGGTCAAGATACCTAAGTTTTTAGCTCACTGTGAGCACAAAGTGCTCAAGGTGAGCCATTGTGATCGCCCTATGTCCGGGCGTCTGTCATCCATCGTCGGTCGTCCGTCAACAATTTCTTTAAACATCTTCTTCTCCTAAAACCACTGGGCCAATCTTGATGAAACTTGGCAGGGATGTTCCTTGGGTGAAGCTCGACCAAAGTTGTTCAAAAAATTGAATTCCACCCATAACTCTAGTTGCCATGGCAACAAAAAGGAAAAAAATGCAAAATCTTTGAAAATCTTCTTCTCTGAAACTAGAAGGTGTAGAGCTTTGATATTTGGCATGCAGCATCTCCTAGTGGGCCGCTACCAAGTTCGTTCATATGATGTCCCTGGGGTCAAAACTGGCCCCGCCCCGGGGGTCACAAGCTCGAGCATAGCAACAAAAATTTGGGTCACCTGGGGTCATAATCTAGGTCACTAGGTCAAATTAAAGAAATACTTTTAGGGCACTCTAGAGGCTACATTTTTTGCTCAATTGACTCGAAAATTGGTCAGAATGTTTGTCTTTGTGAAATACGAGTTTGAAATTGTGTCACCTGGGGTCATAAACTAGGTCACTTGGTCAAATTAAAGAAGTACCTTTAACCCTTTCCCAAACAAGCCCTGCTTTTCACATGTCTGCAGTACAAGTCTTTTGAAAACACTGTGGGAAAAGGAGAAATTGCTCATAACAAGCAATTTCTCCTTTTCCCACAGTGTTTTCTACCCTTTTTGAGACCTTTCTGCCATTTTCATAAAATTTAAAATTGTCGTCTGCAAACTCTTTCAATTTGGACCAGTCCAAAATTTGTCGTTTGGGAAAGGGTTAAGGCATTCTACTCAGGTGAGCGATCCAGGGCCATAATGGCCCTCTTGTTTAAATACTGGACTCTATTACAAACAACCAGATCTAGGGCAGGACCATTCTTTAACATAATTATAACAACATAAATGAAGGACTATTAGAATATATTAAAGAACTATCATTAACTCTCCAAGCCTATTGCTTTCAGATATGTGTTGGTGTAATTTTCCCCCAAAAGAACACTTATGTAAAATATGTGACTCTCCTCATGGACGTCCTTTGGACAACATTCAAGTAAGACCATCAGACAACACTACCAATACTAAATACCAACTCAAATATCAGCTAATAAATTTTCTATGGTTTTAAAAAAGGTGCTTTTTAAACTCTTTTTAAAACATATAATCATAGGGCAGGGCTATGTAAACCCCTAAAGACTCAATTTGAACAAGTTTTGTAGAGCATCACAAGCTTATTTTACATACAAAATATCAAAAGTCTAGGCTTTCTGAGTCAAGATAGAGGATCTTTAATGCACATCCATACATAGCACTAATTTACCCCCCCCCCCCACCAAAAAAAAAAAAAAGGGTCAATTTAATCTTGCTTATCATTTGAACAAGCATTATTGGAAGCCGGCTTCCAGAAGGAATGCTTTTTTTTTATGCACATGGGGAATTTTGGGATACATCATTGCACAACTTTTCTGACATATTCACTCAAATACTTTTAATAGTATGCTGCTATTAAGCTCAAAATTATGCATTTTTTTTGTATGTACTGTTGAGATGAATTTCGAGCATGAAAAGTAAAGATTTCGTATTTATAGATATTTATGTCATAACTGATTAATGATTGACCCCACAGGCACTGTAACTCTTCTTAAACTAGTATAGACTGGTTACCTCCCCTGATACTACTATACGTGTAAGTAGATTAGCGCAATATTACGCATTTCTTTTTCCTTGTGCTGTTCACGTAAATTGCGAGCATGAAAACTACAGATTTTGTATTTGAACTCTTATTTCTAAAAACGCTCAATAAGATTTTAATCGGGATATCTTGCGCAACACTGAAGAATTTCTTCTAAATTTCGTGAGATATCCCGATTAAAATCTTATTGAGCAGCCTAAAAATCTCGCTCTACAGAACGCACCTCAGTTTTTGTTTTCATCAGGTGACAATAACAAAACGGTACGCTTGCAATTAAAGCTGCTCTTCCACATATTTTGGTAAAAAAATCACAATTTTGAAAAACACATTTCTTACATACTTTTTTGTAAGAATGTACCTTTGTTGTGACAAGCC
This sequence comes from Tridacna gigas, assembly GCA_945859785.2. Classification (NCBI taxonomy): domain Eukaryota; kingdom Metazoa; phylum Mollusca; class Bivalvia; order Cardiida; family Cardiidae; genus Tridacna; species Tridacna gigas. Next base: position 28,873,813 of record OX244041.2, read on the forward strand.
TTTCATACTCAGAGCACAATTGTGACACACTAAATCCTTGGGCATTTATTTATGAGCCATGCTCTGTGAAAAGGGGGCTTGATGCATTTGCAGAAAGTATAGGTCCAGGTTACCCTGCGCAGTCCGCGCAGGCTAACTTGGACTGACACTTTTTGCTTTGGTAATTTTTCTGCATGTCAAACACCAGTGTACCTCACGTTTCAGTTGGTTTCTAGACAAAATGGATTTTATGGATCCATAAATATGTGATGACTTGCTTGAATTATGGATGACAGAGATACATTAAGTCCCCTTTTGCCAGAGTATGTCTTATATGTTTTAATAACCCAGAGGAAGAAGACTATTGAAACGTAGTTGCAGGAGGACAAAATGCTGGTTACCATCATTTTCTCCTTTTCATACAATATTTTCTACCCTTTCAAAGCTCTAAAGTAAGGCTGCAAAGGAAACGTAATGGAACTTTTGATGTAGCGTTTAAGGGTATTGCACTTATTTTTGTGGCTTTAGGGCTCCAGCCAAACTTGGGTTTTGCACCTAGTTATAAATGACCCTCGACAGCTTTTGACTGATGTTGTACATCATTGCACTTGATTCATGCTCTGTGAAAAAGGGTCTTAATGAATCTGGGAAAAGTATCAACCCAAGTCAGCCCGCTTGGACTGTGCAGGCTGACCTGGGCTGAAACTTTTTGCTATTGGTAAATTTTCTGTATATTTAAGGACCAGTCTACCTGATGATTAAGTTGATTGTATTAAAAAACAGGCTACATGTATTGTTGATCCTTAATTATGTGATGGCTTGCTTGGTATCATGGATCACGGAGATGCATTAAATGCCCTTTTGCCAGAGCATGGCTCATTTACATGTTCAACTATTACATTGTAAGGGGGCTATTCAGATTTTCATAGTCAAACTTGAAAATATTTTATTGCTCAATTTAGTAAGGCAATAGCTGACTAAGAATCAAGAAATAAAGCGAGAAGCAAAGGAAAAACAAATTGATGGTACTTCTTCAATGGACTAGTTAGCCTCTTAACTCTGTACCCTACAACAGAATTTAGAACTTGTCCAAATTCAAAGCAGTTGTAGACGACAAATCCAATTTGGTTATAATGATGAGATTTGTCTCTAAAATGGTAGAAAGCATTGTAGGAAAAGGAAGAAATGCTTGTGATAAGCATTTTATACTTTTATTGCAATGGTTGCAGAAGTTTTTTTCTTCAGGGTCACTAGAACATATAATTGTTTAGTGAAGGATTAAATCTTTACCACATAACCCCGACTTTTAACGACCCTGAGAAAGAAGCCTTTTGAAAACATTGTTGGAAAAGGAGAAAATGCTGGTAACCAGCATTTTCTCCTTTTCCCACAATGTTTTCTAACCTTTCAGAACAATTGCAATCATTTTAGCCACATTGAAATTGTCGTCTGCAAATGCTTTCAACTTGGACAGGGCTAAAATTTTGGACAGTATTGTCCAAATTCAAAGCAGTTGCAGACGACAAATTAGATTTGGTTATAATGATGAGATTTGGCTCTGAAATGATAGAAAGCATTGTGGAAAAGGAGAAAATGCTTGTGACAAGCATTTTATACTTTTCTCGCAATGGTTTCAGAAGCCTTTTTCTTCAGGGTCATTAATTATACCCCCGCAAACGAAGTTTGTGGGGGGTATACTGGAATCAGCCTGTTGGTCGGTCGGTCGGGTGGGCGCTCGGTCGGGCGGTCCGCAAAATCTTGTCCGGACAACTCCTCCTACAGTTTCAATCCAATTCCCTTGCTACTTGACAGAAGTGTTCATTAGGAGCTGTAGATGTGCAAGACACACATTTTGTAAAAATTCCAACAGTAATCATGTCCGAACAACTCCTCCAACAGTTTCTGTCTGATTCACTTTAAACTTGGCAGAAGTGTTCATTAGGAGTTGTAGATGTGCAAGACGCAAATTTTTTGAAACTTCTATCAAGAATTAATGAGTTATTGCCCCTGATTTGACTTAAAAATTAGTTAGCGTTGAGGATTACAGAATTTTTGCCACTGATTCAAAGACGCAAGTTTCGCAAGAGTTATTAGTTTTTTCACTGATTTCACTCAATCCTCTCAAAGCTAAGTTTTTTAGCTTTAACCTCCCTTTACATATAGATATTAGATACATGTATCAAGATTAAAATGGCACCTTCAAACCATTTCTAATCATTACAGAAAATCATTACATTGTGAATTCAAGTTCTCAAATATTAACAAAAAAACTTCATATTTTGATCATAACTGCACTATATTTGTCTTTGATCAGGTTTTTTTTTATGGACATTAGAACTGGTTTGAAAAAAGGCTTGGGTCCTCGTCCTGGTGCTGGACATTGTGCACTTAATTAACCCAACCCACACATCAAGCTTTTATGTAATCATCTGCATGCTTTTTTGTCGAGCCCGCTTGCGGTGAGCGAGACATAGTTGTCACTATGACAAGTCCGAGTATGAGCGTTAGTGCGTTAGTGTGTTAGTTCGTGCATCTGTCTGAATTTGTCCGGAGTATTACTCCTACATTTATGGATGGATTTCAAAATAACTTGGCGCAATTGTTCTCCATCATGAGTAGATGTGCCATTTGAAATAAATTTTCAAATAACTCCAAGGTCAAGGTCAAGGTCACAGTTCTAGGTCAAATGTTTAAACTGAGCTTGTCCGGAGCATAGCTCCTACATTTATGGATGGATTTCAAAATAATTTGGTACAATTGTTTTCTATCATGAGTACATGTGCCGTTTGAAATGAATTTTCAGGTAGCTCCAAGGCCAAGGTCACAGGTCAAGGTCAAATGTTAAAATTGAGCTTATCTGGAGCATAGCTGCTACATTGATGGATGGATTTCAAAATAATTTGGCTCACTTGTTCTCCATGATGAGTAGATGTTCCATTTTAAATAAATTTTCAGATTGCTACAAGGTGAAGGTCACAGGTCAAGGTCAAATGTTGAAATTTAGCTTATCTGAAGCATATCTCCCACATTTACAAATAGATTGCAAAATAATTTGGCACACTTATTCTCCATTATGTGTGCATGTATCATTTGAAATAAATTTTCAGATAGCTCCAATGTCAAGGTCACCAGTCAAGGTCAAATTTTAAAATTGAGCTTATACAGAGCCTAGATCTGACATTTATTGATGGATTTCAAAACAAATTGGCACAGTTGTTCTCCATTATAAGTAGATGTTTTATTTGAAACAAATTTTCGGATAGTTCAATATCAATGTCGAAGTTGATGGTCAAAATCTTGCGGGCTCGACACCAGTTGTCCTTGGACAACCATTCTAGGTTTCAAGTGTCAACTCCCCCTGGTTGAGGAATTATCTCCCCTTGAACTTGACACTTTTTTTCTGTCAAAGAGCTGGCGGGGGTATTAAGTCACATTCAGTGACAGCTCTAGTTAGAATATGTAATTGTTTGGTAAAGGTTTTTTAGCTTTTGGCTAAAATTTTGTGAAGGCTTGTTGGAATGTCAAGTGATCATGCAATATATGCATCAGCTATGGCAGAGCTCCAGATAGAGGGAGTGATTTTGATTTCAAAATTGAAAATATTAATCAATCTCCATTAAACCCCATGTTATGGGTACTCATTAGAATCATCTCGTTGAGACGATTCTAATGAGTACCCAGAACATAGGGTTTGGAAGGGAAATAATGGATTTAGAATACTATCACTCCCTCTTACCTGGAGGTCTGACTACGGTATGTAGGATCATATTCATGTAAGAATGATAACAGTATTTTGATCTTGTCAAAATAGAGAAAATACCTAATCCAAAATGACCATGCTTTTATCTAAAGAGCAAAATTGCACCATTCCTGTTTACTGAATGTAACTGTCCTCTTTCCGAATGCATGCAGGAAAAAAAGTGAAGTTTATATATATTAGTGTTTAACTCTTTACCACACAATCCCGTGTTTTAATGACCCTGAGAAAGAGGCATTATGAAAACATTCTAAATCAATTTTTGAGTCACATCTATTTTGTCGTCTGCAAATGCTTTTAATTTGGACTAGTCTAAAAGTTTGTCGTTTGGTGAAGAGTTAAACAAAAAATAGGATTCACAGCAAAAAAAAAATCTTAATTATCCCCCAAATTGTTGCAGTCGGTAAATTTTCTACTGGGTCTGTATTCACCAACCATTCTTAAGAACATTCTTAGTCTTATTCTCCAGAATTTTTAATTTAAAAGTAACACAACTTCTGATAAGCGAGTTATTCCTAAAGCACCTTCCTCATTGATGGTAACAAAAAAATTGCAGGCTTCTTTGATGCTATGCATCAAAAATTTGTCTTGTACTATCACTGGTACAGTTTATGCCTCTGCTTTTGTGTGATTTCTTGAGTTATATTTTAATATTTGGCAATGTTGACCACATTCAGGTGGCCTAGACTTTTTTAGTAATTTATTTCACCCAAGTATACGGGAGAATTATATAAAATTTAATGCCCGATCTTTGACAGACAACTAACTTTGGGTGATCACAATAGTTCAGTTTGAGCAGTTTTTGATTAGGTAAGCTAAAGACTGTAATTAAATTTTTATGATGGATGTTTCAGATTTATTTAGATCTTAAAAAAACGAAAAAAGCTTTTACATTGAAATGCTCTTAATGTGGATACAGAATGGCAAAAGGTATACTAGGAAGAGCTTAGAACACTCTGTATAAATCATAAATATTTAAATTACAGTATAACAATGACAGCCCCGTCTAAACAAACTCGGTGCAGTGTCTTGAAATGATCCCATTGTTTGTATATAAAAAAAGGAGTTTAAAACAGCTTTTTGATGATCAACCACCTTTCACTAGGGAGAAATATAACAATTAGATATCCATGTGCAAAAATGATCATCCCAAGAATCCACCAGATATTTCTTCCTCATCACAAAGACGACTATGGGACAGTTGGGCACTACAGGCTGATTAACTGTTACAACACTGCTTACATTTATGTGAATAAAATGTACCAAGAACAAGTTGTCTTCTTTAAAAAAGGAGGCAGGAGAGGTCGGCATCAATGTTTTCAAATAGTTTACTGGCTTTTGATTTCAATATATTTTGGTAGATGTAAACAAACAAGTTAGGAATTAAATGAATGAGAAAAAACATCTTATTTTTTTCAGATTTGCTGGTGTAAAGGCACAAAACAGTACATGTTCCACATTGTTATAATATTCTAGGCCATATCTAGGCCAATTGTAGGCCATATGCTATTAACATACTCAGAAATGCATTTTTTTTTCAAAATTCAAGGACACCAAACTGAAGATGATGACCCATTTGGCTCATTTTCAAAAGGAACAAACCTCTAATGAATGTTTGTCATGTGTGCTCAGATAAGCCAAAATATTTTTGGAAAGGAGAAATTGTTCAATTAAAATTTGATACGATATGCTAATTCCACTGAATATGCAAGAATCTTACCCGATGACAATAAATAAAGGTGGCCTATGCATAATAGTAGTACCAGACACGTTGGAAATAAATGTAACATTTTTTAATCCTTTAACAAACAGCAAGTTTTGGACTGTCCCAAACAGAAAAGGCATGCAGACGACGATTCAAACTTTGATAATTAATGTGGAAGATGGTGCTTTGATGCGATGGAAACCATTGTGACAAAGGAAGAAACTGCAGTGACTAGCAGCTTCTCCTCTTCCCACAATATTTTGAAAAGTTGTCTGCTGCAGACATGTAAAATGAAGGGGTTGTTTGTCTAAACGTTAAAAATTTTAAAAAAGTAGATAAATGAGCCATGCTCTGAGAAAAGGGCGCTTACATGCATCTGCAAAAAGTATCGACCCATGTCAGCCTGCGCAATCCGCCCAAAACTAAAGGACCACGGACTCTTTTGAGGTGTGCAGTACGTAGGGCAAAGAGGCAGGACTTTTTTTCCGCTCATAAGTTGATTTTCGCGAGATTCTCAAAATCCCGCATAATAGAGGCAACTCTTTGTGTTATTTCATCAAATTTATATCATTATAAATCCATAGAATTTTTGTATAAAACTGAGAAAAATGCAAGAATCTAGTCAGTTTTGAAAAACAGAACTTGAAAACATACTATCAAACCATTTATATCTATTTGTGGGGTAGGAGTTCTTTAATGAAAAATTGCATATATTGGAGAGATCATTTACAATCAATATAGTATAATAAATCTTTTTGGAAATCTGTCATATAAAAAAAAACATTTATTGCCTATTTCAGTTTTTTGATTTCGGTTTGTTTATAAAACCATGATGAAATAGACTGTGTATCAGAATAATTTCGCAAAAGCAAATGGATTTAGACAGTGATTTCTGTGGCAGTCTGCCTTTTACACTCACCACTGTTGGAGAGGTCTGATGACTATAAATCAGACAGAATTTCATCCTTGTGTCATCTGTTTATCATGTTTGGTAACAACCATTGGAACTGATCATGGTTCCAAATCTGACTGTCTGACTGGAAAATATCAACTATGTAATATTAAAGAAAACTGCTGTAACATAGTATTTGGCTCTTTACCGTGCCCTGTAGTTTTTCTGAAAGTGTTGTGATTAAATAAGAGTGCTTTGAAAATCTTTTTTTGCTAAGGTTTCAAACAATACATTTATCTGTTCCATTACTGAAAATAGCATAGTTTTATGATTTTATAGTAAAGACAATCTCAGCATGCATTCAGGATTGTCATATCACTTCAAACATCAAAGTATAAACCTATGAGTCATGTAACTATTGAAACTTCAACGTAGAATAGTTTTGCCTTCAAGTTTTTTGGTCTTTTGCTTGTTTTTGTATTGCAACACTATTCCAACTTGAGATAGAATAGTCTTGCTAAACAAATGCCATAACATTTTCGCGATTTCTTGCGCAAAACTATTCCAAGTTGAAAAATTTGTTATAAAACTAAAATTTTTTTTTTTAAACTTTCAAGTGTTTATTGTTTCCCGAGTGGTTTCAGATACATTGGTAAATAGAATGGTCCCAAACAGCCAATCAAGAAAAATGCATCAGTTTTTTACCTCTCCTGAAAAATTTGTCAAAACATAGTTAGAATAGTTTTGCTTTGAGCCCTCGATATGTTGTCTGCAAATGCTTTCGATTTGGACTTGTCTAAAATTTTGTTTTTTGGTAAACAGATGACTCTTACCAAATGTTACAATTTAGTCTTTTCCAGATTGCAAGCATTTGCAGACAACAATTTAAATGCAACTAAATGATAGATACTGTGTGAGCTATGTCACTTAAACGACAGATTTTGTCAGAGTTTGGGTAGAAAACTGTGTGGGAAAAGGAGAAAATGCCTGTTACCAGCTTTTTCTCCTTTTCCCACAATATTTTCAAACAATTCTTAGTTAACGTTTTTAAAAATCAGGAATGTGCGGTAAAGAGTTAAATCATAGAGTTTTATTCATTTCTTGAGGAATTCACAGACTCATAATGAAAGTCAGGTTGCAAACTTCATAAGCAATCCCCTGTTGTTCTTCCCTTGGAACACTGACGACTCCGAATAATTGTAAAAAGTAGCAATTTCTCATTGGGAAAAGATGCATTGCAATGTATGGATGGTACTTATGTACATATGGAACATTACAACAGTCTGCATTTCTGCATTTGCGGATCATGTCGAGTTACGTGTGTAAAGAGATGCATATCTGATCAGACCAAAGGTCAATCTGATGCACTCCTTCTTACGCATGCAATGAGACATGATCAGACCATGCAGAAATGCAGACTGTTGTAATAATCGGTTTATTATAAACCTCACCACTATAACTCTTAAGAAACATCACAATATCAATACAAATTATAAAAAAAATCTGAGAACGACATTTTATTGTAGGTAAGTCTGCATAAATCAGAAGTGCATTTAATTAAGATTGGCAGTTGCTGTTAGCGACGCTACAAGAAAATAAACAATAACTGTCATAAACACTATTTCTTTAAAACTGAAAAGGTATTCACTGTCATTGTCAAGAACAGTACATTTCTTTCTTCATTTCAACACAGGATGTGAGTCAAGCTTGTGATTATTAATTGCAATGCTGAAATCATGAGTGTACTGTATTAAAGTAGTCGCATTTTGAAATACCCTTTGGAAACAACACATGTTTATGTAATGGCCATTGATATCAGACAAAATCAAGTTCTGCATTAGAATGATTTTTGAAAAAAGGTAGATGACAAACAGTCAAAGTATATATAAATACACTGATAAATGGAGTTTCTGTGCTTTGTTATGCTAGCTTTATCATGCTAGCTGAATGTAAATGGTTGAAAGTCCCGAACTTTATTACATAGAAGTAGACTGTGTTCACAATTATGCTGTACACGTGGTACTAGGCTGATATGGAAAAATTTTCTGTCGAGTTGTATTGAGATAACGCCTGCATCTTACTCAGATCATTAATAGGTGTATAATAATTCTATGTATAGGCAAACCTTTTAAAATGTACTTAAAGGTAGCCATTAATAGTAACTGTGCCTTTTTCAAATTTAAGGTCTTTGTAAAAAAGAAAATGACACATACACAAATTTTTTTCATGAAGAAAAGGGTAAATGACCAGGAAAAGTTATTTTGCAACAATAACATCCATGAATGGCAGTAAAAATGAATCAAAAGATAGTAAATATCTGACTACCTTGTCTTTTTCAGAAGACCACTTTTGTAAACATTGTAAAAAAAGAAGATACTGCTTGTCCAGATCAATTACTCCTTGTGTAACAAATTTCATGACTTTTTATGGATTTAACGTTAAGGATAAACTGTACCAGAGGACATATTTTTCAATAATGAGCAGAAGCAGGTGACATAATGTTACTAGATTGACTGAAGTTCGTTTTGAAAGGGTAGAAAACATTATGTGAAAAGGTGGAAAAGCTTGGCACTAGCATTTTATATGTTACTACGATGATTAACTAAAGCTTTCTTCAGGGTTGGAAAAACACGATGGTTGATTCACACTGTCTCTCCATATTTTTGCAAAGATGTCAAAATTCTTTATTCAGCGCCCCAGATAAGCTGCGTATTTGCTTATTTTACGCTATTTGGAACAACAAATACGCAACAAAACTTAATTTAAAGCGTAACAAATACGCACATGTTTCTCAAGGTACGCAATTTGACTGATTTTCATTGCATATTTTGTTGACAACCGAGATCGTCATCTTGACTTGCTGTGTAGTCACTGAAACGCTCGCAAATCATTCTCTGAATGAAATGCAAGCTTCTTAGATCAGCTGATTATACCACTCATCACAACTCGGCCGATTCCATACCTACATCTATTTTGATCAATGGATCACCTGAGGTTTGCCGAATGCTGATTATATGTGCACTTGGTTTGGCATTCGGCAAACTTGGATAATCTTTTGACCAAATTTTCTCGGCTGTATCACGTAAATTGATATGCACCTACACAGTGCATTTCTTCTATAAAATACACCACTTTAACCGTTCTTAAATCGTAATACTCCACTTAGAAAAAGAAAACACTCGTCACAATTTTCTCTTGGAATCTTTCTTAAAACATTTCCGTTGAAAAACAGTTTGTACATTAATTTTCTATCTCGGCCTATCAGTTCTCATTGACGCCTGGAAATTTGAAATAACCCGAGTTTTTTATGCTCAAAAAGAATCTGCCTAAGGGTCAATCTGACACATGCGATCATCGGCTAAAGCTTCATGTAAATTAGCTTGCGGCCATGTACCCGGCAGATATATGGGCTTTGATAAGTTACAAAATCAGTGTCAAATGTGAAGTACGCACACGGCTTTGTTTATCACAGCTAATCAAACTGGCATTTAGTGAAAACGCGATAAAAGTGTTCATCCTTTTATCTAGTGTAAAATGACAGGTTTTAGTATTACTTACTACCCTAATTGAAAAATTCATATCAAACGATGCAGAAACACTTCTCAAAGAAATCAATTGACATGAAAAATCGGACGCTGAAAAAAAAACGCGAAAACCCCATGACACAACAAAGGTCAGTTTGATGTCGTCCGATCAGAGGCACTTTAATCTGTCTTATAGTCTTCAATAATGAATTTAAAGAGTGAATTTACACACATCTCTGTATAAATCAAGAAGTGGAAGCCAAAATACCAGTTTTGTAGTAAGTAAACACCATTGGTTGCATTATGAAATAAAACTACATGTATATGGCAACCTACAAATTAGACAGGGGAGGGTGGAAGTTAGGCGCTCTTGTTTTACAGTGTTAGCACTGGAACAAGTGTTAAAGAAGGTATTGGTCACTCATAGGTGACCTCTCTTTTCTCCCTTTTCCACTATGTTCTAGTATGCTATATGAAAGACAAATCCAGTCATTCAAGCTACATTTGATTTGTCGTCTGGTACTGCTCTAAATACGAAAGAATCTAAAATTATGTTGTTTGGAAAACTGTTAAAACCTTGTCTGCGTCCATTTATTCATAATGACGACTTGCATGCTTGGGCTGCAAGTTAAAATTCATCTCTCCATCTTTCTGATGATCAAGTGCTTGGAAATACTGAACAGTTGTAACCAAGGTATCCATATTTTAGCAACACATTTTCTTTTCATACCACACTCAGCATATAACAGATAAAAAGAATAAAATAAAATTGCTATATTTTTCAATCAATCTTACTAGCTGCACACTATATAAAATAAAAAAAAGTTAACTTTATGGGATTGAAATATACTATGTTCAATTATGAGGTAAAACTCGATTTTTATGCTACCATTAGAATTTTCTTGCTTAAAAATTTGCTGCTTAAGCAAAGTCATTTCATTTTACCCCTGCCATTAAAAAAATGATGCTTAAATACTCCTTTGCTAAAAGAATTATCTGGGGCTCTGTTTATTGCTAATTTCGGTCTAATTATGATTTACATTGTGTTTGCAAACTCAACTACAATTTATTTTTGCCAATATGAGTTACTCCACTGTGCTAACCCAAAACTGGACTAGAACTGTCACAAAGTGGACAAATACCCCAAACTAGCACCTTGTCACTGAATCAGCATAATCAGAGAATGGAAATGATTTTCAAAACAAAGTTCATCCATGACCTTGACCTTTGACCCATGTGAGCCAAAAACAACAGGGCACTTCCTTAGGTCATGAGCAACACTTGTATATAGTTCCAGGGTCCTAGGCTTTTGAGTAAGAGCACGAGACGAAAGGATGGATTGACGGACAGACATACCCACATTTGACCACTTGTTGGGTAAAAGTTTAAATCCATATTGGGTAAGTATTGTTGGGTTTTTTCATCAACTGTTGGGTATTTAAATGTGATCTTAAATACAGACCTTTATTGGGTCTGTTCATGGACAAATTAACTAGGTAGATTTTCATGAAAGAACACAATACACTTTTGGATTGGAAAACATCAGCATGCTTTTATGACATACATGCATGTTCACCTCTATCTACACTATATTAAATGTGTCATATTTTAGGAAAACAACTGTCAAGACATCAGTTCCTACAAACAAAATTTTCTATTTTTATCAAAACAACGCTATATATTGTATACTATACCAAACTTCCAACGCAACACTAAAGGACAGATAGCTCATGCCCATAATTGCGCGCTACCCGCAATTTTAAGATTTCGGAAAAAAATCATTGAACATTCGTTAGCTCTTTTAATGCATTACCAGACAGCAAAAAATAAGACAGGTCAAAACTGAAAGAAGTTGCAGATGACAAATTAAACATGGATTGAATAATGGATTTTTTACCAGCAATGAAACATTGTGTGAAAAGGAGAAATGCTCCGCGCAAGCATTTCTTTCTTAAACATGGACCAACTAATGGAATTTTTTATCAGAAAGCAAACATCGTCGGATATTAAACATGGATCAAATAATGGATTTTTACCAGCAATGAAACAGTGTGTGAAAAGGAGAAATTTAATGCTTGTCGCAACCCTTCTTTCTTTTACATGGACCAACTAATGGATTTTTTTATCAGAAAGCACACGTTGTGGAAAGAGGAGAAAATGCTGGTAACCAGCACTTTCTCCTTTTCCCACATTGTTTTTTTGAAGCTTTCTTTCTCAGTGCCTTGACTGTTTGGGGGAAAGGCTAAATAAAGAAAATTGAAACAAAACAATGCATTGGTTGAGTCTGCTTACTTCGAGAAATATATGTTAATTTGGGTGTTGTGTTGGAAGTATGGTATAGTATGTATAAAATAAGGGACTCAGCGAGTCTAGATTATACACTGCAGTCATTCACAAAATAGACATCAAACCATTGTTTTTATTGTGGTTTTTATCATGCAACCTAAGAGTACTAGAGAGCAGAACAATCACTTTTGTTCACTTATACTACCTTCTAATTATGACAACTAAAAGGAACACAGAAATGGAGCTTTTTTGTATTTATTTCTGAATGTCTTTTATGACATCTGTATTTACTGTGTCTTTTGAACAAAACATAAGCCATTGTTTACTAGAACTAAAGGTAACTGATACACCAGCAATGCACATTAAAGTTAAGGTGTTGCTACATTGGTCATTATGCCATAGGAAAGGTCTCTAAATGATAAAATTCCAAACACTTCCCTAATACACTGTGTACTTGTCCAATTTTAATTGGGTATTGTCCAGTTTTAACCGTTTACCAGATAAGCCCTGGTTTTTACGGCCCTGAGGTAAAAGACCTTTGAAAACATTATGGGAAAGGGAGAAAATGCTCACAATGTTTTCTATCCTATCAGTAAGCTTTCTTCCATATTTACAACATTTAAAATTGTTGTCTGCAAACTCTTTCAATTTGGGACAGTCCAAATTTTCTCATTTGGTAAAGAGTTAGTTGTCTCATACCCCAAAAGTTCAAATAAAGTAGTTTGTGTGGCTTACAGAATTTTTTAAGTGTTTTATGTAACAAAGGGACTTTACAGCCTTGGTGTTTGTTTGTTTGTATTTGAGTTTAACACTGTTTTTAACAGCTAAGGTTTAACAGCTAAGGTCATATCACGGCGGTCAGTGACGCACCCATGTGCTTCCTGGCTTTCTCACACCAGTACTGACACAACTTTCTTTCCAAAGCCACCGACTACTTTCGTCACATGTATAACACGGAGGTCAGACGCAAAAAATCGCCGGAGAGAAAGACTGCCACAACCTGGTATCAAACCCACGACCTCCAGGTCACAAGTCAGAAACGCTAACCACTGAGCTACCCGGCCGGGCCACAGCCTTGATGCACCGATCACACAGTCATTACAGGTTTCGCTAAGAGGCCTGAGCTGTCCTTAGCAACTTGAACCCAACACAAAGGTTAACCTGGGACCTGATTAAAACACTTCAAATAACATGAAACTGATTAAAACTAGCAAAAGTGAGGGAGCCAACCATTGGCTAACAATATCTAACAGCATTTGTCTTTTTCTTGTCCAAACATAATGTCAATTTATTTTTTTTTTTTAATTTCATTCCAAACTTTTTTCTTAATGCTTTCACACGATCTCCTACAAAGTTCACCATCATTCAATTTGCTTTGGTTGATAGCCTTTTCACACTCATGTCTCCCTGGAGTTGTGAGTGTTCTTAAGTTGTCCTTGAAATACAACAGTATTTCATCTTTTTGTTTCACACTCCATTTCACTCTTGTACTTGCACTGTTCTTCTTTTTGGATGTGTTAACATCTTCCTCATCTCGGAAATCGAATTCGTCATACAAAACTTCTGCAAAAACAAGTCCCAAGATTTCAATCAAGTTATCAATGCCTCCATGCAAGATACCATAGGGAACAAAATATATGTACCGTTTTCCTAACCAAACATTTGTCAAAAATTATCAAAAGAAATAATCAATTTTTAGTACCCAATGTAGTAAAGTTCAAAATAGTCAAATGTACCAAAATATACCTGTCAAAATTACATGTATAAGATTAATTCAGAGGTTATCTTATTTTGCATTTTATTCCTTTACACTTCATTTTAAAGTAATTTGATCAACTTGCGTTTTCTAATTTGGAAGGCTTTTAAAAAGTCTACAATGGGCTATTTTCCAAAGTAAAGTTAACTGTGGGAGCAGGACTCTGGAAGAATGCAAAATAAAATTACCAGCCAACAATGGTTTAAAGCAATTGGAGCTACTTTTGGCAAACTATTCCTTGATTGCTGATACGACCTTTGCCTACAGAAATTATAGTTCCATTTGCAATTCAAAATGGTCAAGACCAAAATCTAACACTGTCAACTTGCTATTCTGTAGGTCTGGCAGTAACTCTTCATCAATGCAACCATCAAGTGGGGCAGCTTCATCAGCTACAATAATAAAACAAAAGCATTCCATGAAAAACCTGTACTACCTTTTCTCATTGAAAATGCTAGAAAAAGAAATGTGTTATTTTTCTAAGCTCAACAATGTATGTGCATTAACAGAGGGGGTAATCACATGACATTTACTTGGCCAAAAAAAATCGCGGATGGTACCAAAACAACAGGTAAATCTTATATTTCCATCGTCTCAATGACTTCTCCAAATTGTAACCCTGACCATGTTCCTGCCAACATTTTTTGACTTCCAGTGATGTACTGCATTCTGTAGATTACTTGTCTAGATCATGCACCCTGCAGAGGAATTCGAAGCGGAGAGACTCAATGTTAGCTCCTCCGCTTTGAAATTCTCTGCAGGGTGTTTGCACGATGTAGACAAGCAATCTACAGATGTAATACATCATTGGAAGGGGAAAATTGTTGGCTGGAACATGGTCAGGGTTAAAATTAGGAGAACGCAATTGAGATGGTAAAAAAATAAGATTTACCTGATGTTTGGCAGCTTCCGCCATTTTTCTGGAGTCAATGCGACCAAATAGATGTCACATGATTACCCCCTCTGCTAAACATGAATAATGCCCTTGAACTTGAACCTACTGATCTAACTTTCACCTTTCACAGATGGGGAAGCTGGCTCATGTAATCTAAGCTCAAGTATACATATACAAGTTTTTTAGCATCAACAATGAATGTTATTTGGTATGCCCAAGAATTGAAGTATAAACTGTTCATTTATATATAATTGTAACATAACCCATGGCACTTTCTCCACGGACAAAGAAGGAAACACTACGGTGATTAAATGAACAATAAATCACTGCACAGAGGACACATGATTTTTGTGACAGTGTTACATTTAAGAGAAGCCACATTTTCTTTGCTTAAAGGACTAAAGAATCTGTAGATGTCATCACCCTAGATATAAATTTATTAATTCTTAAATACAAAAACCTTGGTAAGTTCTTGAAAAATTACTCTTACCTTTTTCATCACTATCATGTGAACCAACCGCAACAGTAGATTCTGGACCAATCACTAATTCAGGAAGTACATAAATAACAAAATGATGGTCCTTACTGCTCATCTAAGAAACATTTTCTGAGATATAGTAAATTTTAAGAGGCATGGCAGGGAGGAGTTAACCTTTAGCTATGAATATTTCTATTTTTAGCTATGACGGCCATATTTTTCTACATTTATAATGATTTTATGTATTTTTGGAAGGCAAGAGCCTTCATATGTAATCACTCAACTGTTTGCTGCAAATGCCTCTGAACGGTTTTATCCAAAACCTTTCAAATAGTTCGATACATCTCGAGTACAAAAGGACAAAAACAGTTCCAGATCATTGTAAATTGAATCAGAACAACAGGTAGAAACTTCAAATTTACAAAAGGAATGAAATCAAATTCTTGAAAAACATAGTTTCAGGTAAAAGCAAAATATTTTGGATCAGTTTATTGTTATGATCATGTTGCCGCAGCAACAAATAAATTGTAGTTGTAATAAGCCAATCGAAAGCAGTAAAATTGATGCCATTAGGACCTACTTTTCTCCACAATGCATAAATAATTAAACCAATTGGATAGCTTTTTGGAAGGTGACTGAAGACGATTCACTCCTCTATTTCAAGAAAAATAGGTCCTTGTAGATCAACAAACAGATGCGTCTGTTTCATTTGATGTGTGAAATTAACATGCGGGTAAAAAGTCTGTGTAAGCCAATTACACAATCAGTGAATTTCAGAGTTAAGTGTCATAGAATTCGCTCTAAATTTGAAATTAGTCTCCTTCTGCAGCTTTGACAATGGCCTAGTTTATCACAGGTGAATAAGTATGGAAACACCTAAAACCACTCGAAAATCACCCAAAACTACTGTCATTACACCCAAAAACACTTTCCTTACAACAATAACTGTATGCAAAATGCTTAGATCCACGATTTTGTTTTTCTTTGAATAAGTCATTAATTAACACTATCAATTGTAACTACATATTTTAGTACTTTGATCCGCGTTAGGTGGAAGTATTTAATGTACTTTGATTAATTGTAGTTTTCCGAGATTAAAGAATTTCCATAATCAAAAAGTTGAAAATCTACATTTATGCTGCTTATCGCTGTTGTCCGGACCTAAAAAACATTTCAGTGGCGACAAGAATGTTTCGCACTCTCCGTATGCAGTAAATATAACCTGAAATGTTTGGTAAGCAGTTTCACTTTCGACTTTACATCGTCAGCTGGTTGGAGAATGGGGAACAGCGATTTTTCATGCAAATAGCATCGTTGATAATGATCAGAAAAGAGCTAATTTTGTGTCTACGACTAACAGTCTGATCTAAGACTTACAGCCAGCTCCGTAATTTTGTTACACCTCAAAAACCTAGTGATAAGACTTTCGACAGAGTTGAAAACCTTTATTCAAAATTACGTGCAACTCAAAACGCTCACCATCGGAGAACGGTTTAAGTTTAATTGTAAGATGCAAAGTGAAAATGAAACTGCAACCACATATTTGACAGACTATAATTGATGTGGCTAAGTGAGTCTTGTGAGTTTGGGACATTTTTAGATGAGCCGGGAGATTGTTTTGTCTGTGCATTACAGAACACTTATTTCAGAGAAAGTTATTGTCAGAAGTAGAATTAACTGTGAAAAAGGCAGTTGATGTGTCCGTTAGTTTGGAACTGGTGGACAATGAGGCGTCAGAAACCAAGGGCCCATGATTACAAAAGTCTTTACACAGTGGTTTAGGTGTGGTAAAACTTATCATGACAGACATGTTTCTACAAAAATGCAAAGTGTGTTAGCTGTAAAGGTCAGGTCATATTAGCAAGATGTGTTCGAAAAAGACTATGAAAGACTGAAATACGTTCACAGCCTAAGGCCAAACGAGACAAGAAAAATAAGGAAAAGTCCAAAATTCATTTGCTGAATGAACATCAAATTTTCAGTCAGTCTGAAAAGGAAAATGAGGGAGAATAGCCACTTTTGAACCTAAGATCACCATCTAGCTCAGAAAGCAATGTTTCAGTGCAGATTGAGAGTACAGATTGTGATATGGGATTAGATGCAGGGGCCTCGATGACTATTGTTTTGGAAAAATTCCATGCTTCATTCTTCATTACCCGTCCAGTACCTGTTAAACTGTGGATGACGAGTAGCTCACTGACAGACACCCTAATTGCGTGCATGTTGTTTGACAATTGCAAATTATGCATCAATCAACGGATTACAGACTATTTTATAGAGATAATGTTGATCTATGTACTTGATTAAAGAAAGGCCATGAGCATCTCATGATGCAATCAACAGGAAGCAGTGGTAATAAATAATTGAGTATTGTCCATGACCTATCAACTTTCAGCTGAATTTTTTAATCGATCTTTCGAGTAATAACAGTTATTTAATTAAGAACAATGTTCAATGAAACTTTTCTCTTTTTACATGTGCTTGATATGATCGAAGAACAAATTTCAAAACGAAGAATTTCGTAGAAATTTCTGGGGATTAAAAGGAAAGCTCCAGATCAGCCTTGTGATCAGACAAGTGTGAAAGTTAAAAAAAAAACGAACATAAAGCTAATTAATCCTTTACCAAACAATCCATTGTCCAGAATTTAACAATCTTGAGAAAGAAAGCTTCAGACAACATTGTGAATAAAGAAGCGTTTTCTTCTTTTCTACAAAGTTTCCAACATTTTAAAGACCAAATAGATTGTTCAAACCATCTTTATCTTGTCATCTGCAAATGTATGCAAGCTTTAAATTTGGACAGGTCTAAGACACTGTCATTGAAAAGATTTAACTGACATCATGGTCCACATGGACAGATCATTCTAAATTCTAATTACAAATTAAAATGGTATTAGAATTGAATTTACAAATGTTTGTGAAGATGGTCAAGAATTGTTTCCATCATTATTATTGATTGATTGATAGTGACAGTGTGGTGTTTAACACCATTTTCAACATTATTTCAGTTATGTTGCGGCGGCCAATGAACCTGTTCATGCTTTCCTAGAGTTTCTTTCACCAGTACTACACAATATTCTTTTTAAGCCAGTGGCTGCTTTCCCACACAGCCACCATTGAAATGATGGGAGAGAGGAATGAATCCTTTTGCAATGACTATCATCATTCCTCGGAAAGAAATTGGCTGAGCCGGGGATCGAACCATTGACCCCCTGTTCTCAAGTCCTGTATGCTGCCCACTGAGCTTATGGGGCTGTTATCATGAATATTTAACATATGCATAATCATGTTGAATTATTTACATTCGTCTAAATAAAAGATAAAGTGAAAAGTTCTTTTATCCTTTGCACAAAAATTTTACATATAAAGTCTTGGCTAGTAATTTCTAATGTAAATGTAGACTTGTCCATTACAGACATTATGCCTCCATCATGCACAAATCTAAATTTACAGGTTTGAGATGTTTATTGTTTGTGTATGAAAATTCATCCTGACTCTAGGGGAATCCAACTTCTTCGATCAGGCTGGAATCCGATTTTTCAGCTTGGAATCCAACTTTTTCCTGCTTTGGATTCATGGAATCCAACTTGCAAAATCTTGGTGAGAACACTTAAGTACTTTGAGTCATGTGAAACTTGAGCAACTGTGTTGCTGAAAACTTACACAATATAGAGTTCTAGACAATGTAAAGTAACTCTCAAATATGGTCATCAAAAGAAAAGTCTACCATTGATTGTTTTGAGTGGAGATGACCAGTCCTTCTCTATTTGGAAGAAACTGGATAACTCTTTACTAGTCAACAAAATTTTAGCCTTCTCCAAATTGAAAGCATTTGCAGACGACAGTTTTAATGTGGCTCAAATGGTGCAAATAGTTTTTGATAGGGTAGAAAATATTGTGGTAAGAGGAGAAAAGGCTGGTTACCAGCATTTTCTCCTTTTCCCACAATGTTTTCAAAAGGCTTCTTTCCCAGGGTCATTCAAAGGGGGCATTGTGCGGTAAAGGGTTAATGGAACTCAAGCATGATTGGAAGAAAACTAATTGGACTTGCCAAGTTGGTTCTGTAGAGCAATTATTGTCAAAATACTCTTCATTGTTTGATACAAGTATTGGGGTAATGAAAGTTATTGCAGCGAAACTGACACTAAATGATCACTCGCGTCCAAAATTTTGCAAGTTGTCAAAGTTGATAGTGACAGTGATATTCAGTGTATCGGCCAGCCCTGCAGAAGGTTGCAAGTTCTCTAAAAAAAAAAAAGAAAAAGATGAACCAAATGATTTGACTTGAATAGTCCCATATACTAAGATCGATGGAAAGTATTGTTGTAAATTGTGTTGGGACAAGTCTTAAATTTCCTGAACCGAGGTTTACATACCATAAGAAATTTGAAAATATTGTGGCAAAAGGAGAAAATGGTGGTTATCAGCATTTCTCCTTTCTTGCAATATTTTCTAGCCCTTTGAAGACTATTACAATGAGTAAAGCAAAATTTCAATTTGGACAAGTCTTATTACATGTGTACTTAAATTTCCTTGAAACTTAGTTTTACTTACCATGAGAAAGTTTAAAACATTGTGGCAACAGGAGAAAATGCTGGTAGTAAGCTTTTCTCCTTTTGACAAAATATTTCATAACTCTTTAACATTATTTACAGCCTTTGAGCTATTATCTATTTGTTTGCTGCAAATGCTTTTAATTTGACAGTCAGAAATTTTCTTCCCTGGTAAAGAGAATGATTTTTAGCTAAAAATTCTGTCTAGGGTTTTGGAAATAATGGTGCTTGGAAGATTAAGAAAAAAATGTTTTAGGAGAAACCATTACTCAAACAAGTAATTCTTTCTCTCTCCATAATGTTTTTATCCAAAAAGTGTATGAATTGAGCATGGTAAAGATTTTTTAGTGTGTAAAGTCTCCATTTTAGCCTTATCCAAACATTCCTGTCTAATGATTGATTGATTGTATGGTATCTAACATCGTTTTCAACATTATTTCAGTTATATTGCAGTGGCCAGTGCACCTATCCATGCTTTCCTGAAGTTTCTTTTACCAGTACTCCGCACAATATTCTTTCCAAGCCACTGGCTGCTTTCCCATATAATCATCGTTGAAACAATGGTCAGCGGTGAGAGAGGAATGAATCCTGTTGCAATGACGATCATCAGTTCTCTGAAAGAAATTTGCCAAGCCAGGGATCGAACCAGTGACCTCCTGTTCTCAAGTCCTGTACGCAACTGACTGAGCTACGGGGCTTGGCACAATCCTGTCTAAATGACCAAGAGAAAGAAACATCTTCTTTACACCATAAGAAAAGGATAAAATGCGGGTAATTAGCATTTTAATCTACTGCAACAATGATTCACGAAAAAGTATGTTTTCCTGTTGAGAGCGAATAGGGAAAAAGCGCAATCACTTTTTATGAGCCACTGATGTGTTTTACAAAAAGGTTTTCAATCTCTGCTTGTAAGCTTGCCGTTGGAACATGTATTATGCTCTATAAATTGAATTTGCTTTTGAAAATATAGAAAACATTGTGGGATGTGGAGAAAGTGTAAGTATCCGGCAATATCTCCGGTGCCGTATGTTTTCAGATACTCATGAAAGTTTGTCAGAATGTTTCTCATGATGATATGTCCAACGAGTTTGAAAAAGGGTCACGTCGGGTCAAAAACTAGGTCACTAGGTCAAATCTTAGAAAAACCTTGTGGACATTCTAGATGCCACATTTTCCGTTGGATACCCATGAAACTTGATCAGAATATTTATCTTGATGCTATCTCGGGCGAGTACACAAATGGGGCATGTCAGGTCAAAAACTAGGTCACTAGGTCAAATCTAAGAAAAAACACTCTAGAGGCCACATTTCCGTCGGATACACACTAAAGTTGGTCAGAATGTTTGTCTTGATATCTCAGATAAGTTTGAAAGTAGGTCACATCAGATCAAAAACTAGGTCACTAGGTCAAATCTTAGAAAAACACTGTGTACGGTCTAGAGGCTACATTTTCTGTCTGATACTCATGAACCTTGGTCAGAATGTTTGTTTTGATGACATCTCAAATGAGTTTGTAAATGGGTCATGTCAGTCAAAAACTAGATCACCAGGTCAAATCTTAGAAAAACCTTGTTTTCGCTCTAGAGGCCCCATTTTCGGTCTGATACTCATGATTGTGGTCAGCATTGTATCCTGATGATAATCTTGGATAGGGAAAATGGTCAGAATTTTATCCTGATGATATCTTGGACAAGTTTGAAAATAGGTCATGTCGGGTCCAAAACAAGGTCACAACATCAAATCATAGGAAAACCTTGTGTATGCTCTAGAGGCCACATTTTCAGCCGAGTACTCATGAAACTTTGTCAGAATGTTTGTCTTGATGATATTTTGAACAAGTTTAAAAATGGTTCACACAGGTTCCTAGGTCAAATCTTTGACAAAGCTCGTGTGCGATCTAGAGGCCACATTTTGAGTCGGATACTCATGAAACTTGGTCAGAATGTTTGTCTTGATAATATTTCAGACAAATTTGAAAATGGGTCACATCGACTGAAAAACTTTTAAAATCTTATAAAAATATTGTTTACACTCTAGAGGCCACATTTTTAGTCCAATACTCTTGAAAGTAAGTTTGAATGTTTGTCTTGATAATATTTCGGACGAGTTTGAAAATGATTTATGTTGGGTCAAAAACTAGGTCACTAGATCAAACCTTAGAAAAACCCTGTGTACGCTCTAGATGGAGGCCACATTTTTAGTCTGATACTAATGAAACTTTGTCAGAATGTTTGTCTTTATGATATCTGAGTCCAGACTGAAAACTGGTCACGTTGGGTCAAAATCTGGGTCACTACGCCAAATCTTAGCAAAACCTTGTGTGCGCTCCAGAGGCCACATTTCCAGTCGATAGTCATGAAACTTCATCATAATTTATGGTTTGATAAAATTTCACATGAGTATGAAAATGGGTTATTTCGGGTCAAGAATGAGGTCACCAGGTCATATCTTTAAAAAACCTTGTGTATGATCTAGAGGCCACATTTTCAGTCCAATACTCTTGAAAGTTGGTCAGAATGTTTTTCTTGATATCTCAAATGAGTTTTAAAAATAGGTAATACTGGGTCAAAAACCAAGTCACCAGGTCAAATTTTTGGAAAACCTTATATTTCCTCTAGAGGCCAAATTTAATACTCATGAAAGGTGGTCAGAATGTTTGTCTTGATGATTTCTTTGATAATTTAGAACAAAAAATCCTGTCTGGCCAAAAACTAGAAAATCAGATAAAATCTTAAAAAAAAAACTCTTCTGTTCAACAGACCACATTTTTAGTCCAATACTCTTGAAAATTGGACAGAATGTTTGTCTTGATGATATCTTGGATGAGTTTGAAAATGGGTCATACAAGGTCAAAAGCTAGGTCACTAGGGCATATATTTGGAAAACCTCGTGTTCGCTCTAGAGGCCAAACTTTCACTCAAATACTCATGAAAAGTAGTCAGAATGTTTATCTTGATGATTTCTTTGATATGTTTGAAAATGGGTCACATTGGGTCAAAAACTAGGTCACTGGATCGAATTTTTGAAAAACCTTCCTTACGCTTATTTTTAGATGAGTGTGAAAATGGATCATTTCTGATCAAAAAAGTATGTCACCTGGTCTAATCATAGAAAAACCTTGTGTACACTGTGGAGGCCTCATTTTTAGTCCAATACTCATGAAAGTTGGCCGGATAAGTCTGATGATTTTCAGGACGAGTTCGAAAATGGGTCAAAAAGTAGGTCACTGGGTTTAATACGCTGTAGAGTCCGCATTTTCAGTCCAATACTCATGAACATTAGAATTTTTGTCTTGATGATTTCTTTGATGGGTTTGAAAATGGCTCACACTGAGTCAAAAACTAGGTCATGGAGACAAATCTTTGAAAAAACCTTGTGTGCCCTCTAGAGGCCACATTTTTCAGTCCAATTATACTCATTAATGTTTGTTAGAATGATTCTTATGTTATCTAGGAAACGATTGGAAGTAGGTCATGCTTGGTCAAAAAGCTCAGGTGAGCAACTTCAGGGCCATCATGGCCCTCTTGTTATAGGGATATTTACTACATTTGGAATACATTGTATATTAAGCCTATTCTAAACTCACCTTCCAACAGTACCTTCAGTACTTTGATTATTATATACAATCATTCCTGTTCAGCTTCATCAAAACCCTGCCAATGGTAATGGAGAAGTCGTTCAAAACTTTGTGCTTAGGTGAGCTAATAAAGAAAAATGCCTTGAATGCTTATCATTACCATATACTTACTGTTGAAACCTTTAATGACTAAAACTCTTAAGCAATCTGAACTAAAGTGAGCAGAAAACATGTTTCGTCATACCAGTCAGCTCAGTTTCATCCAATTTCTTTCCAGCATACCATCCTGCTATGTTGAATTCCTGCATGAGCATCAGTTTAGATATATTGATTCGCTCAATCACACCGGATGTCTGCCGATAATGTTCATTGTGAACATCGAATGAGTGGCCTATGTGGTTCACTAGCCACTGTTGTTGTACTGGGTTGAGGTCAAATATCTTCCACGAAAGTAACATTGCAGCAATGAATGAAAACACACATAAATCAAAGGTCAAATTATATGGAATTAAAAGCACATAACCTTTGCAAGTTTAGCCAGTAATTTTAAATACTTGTGAAATGCCATATTTTAATCAAAATGTAAAATATCAATTTAATACAAATCCTTTGTATATTTCTTTTTTAAACTGAATGTTCAAAAGCAGTTATCAATCAATTAAACTGGGAACATGTATTCAGGATTTAGATTAAGCATGTTCAAAGTCTGCAGACTCAGTTGTATAACCGAGTCATTGAGTGATTTTAACCCTATACCAGATAAGCCTTGGTTTTTACGGTCCTGAAGTAGATTTTTGAAAACATTCTGGGAAAAGGAGAAAATGCTCATAACAAGCATTTTCTCCTTTTCCCACAATATTTTCTACCCTTCCAGATACAAATTCCAACATTTGAGGCTGAGTTTATTTGTTGTCTGCAATCCTTTTCAATTTGGAAAATACCAAAATTTTGTCATCTGGTAAAGGGTTAAATGACTTAAAACATTTAAAGTTATATAAATTAGCTTAAATGATTTTAAAAGAAGCGGGATAAATCGCATGCATGGTTGGTGCGAAGATGTGGGAAGTTCGTCCGGTTTGGCAAGAAACCTGAAAGGATTGAGACTACTATCATGTTTTTTAGCCTCAATGGATAAACTTTAAATATCTCAGCACAAACCATGTATTCTTTCTATATATTTCAAGACAAAAGTTGACAGTAATTGTCACAAAACTAGGTTTTCATGGGTATATCATGCTCCCGCGCAGCACAGCACTGTGAATCGAGACTTTCCTCAGGAGGCGGAAAGAAACAAAGAAACTAGTAAGAACTACAACAAAGAGTTACTCAATAAGTGATTACCTGTGATATAGCAGCAGTGTATTTGCGTAAATTTACTATGTAATCTGCTCAGGCTGTTTCAGGTTCACTTCAGAACACATCTTTTTCAGACTATCATATGCTCGAATTGCCCCCATGCTGCAATGCATTAAGACTATGTCAGGCTTTTCAACTTTCACTAGTATTGAAACAATAACTGGAACATACCAAAGTTTTCTCCTTGTCACCAACTGTAAACTAGTAGTACGCAAACATCTGCTAAAATAATCTTACATGTCCTGCTTATATTTTTTGAGTAGTGGGGACAGAAAGAATTATTTGACCCATGCCATGCGATTTTGGGCCTTCGGACATTTGTGTAAAGTGTCGTCCCTGATCAGCCTGCACAGTCTGCGCAGGCTGATCTGGGAAGAAACTTTACATCTACTTAAGATTTTTTGCTTGAGTAGACTTAAGTGAAATGGAAAATTAAATAAAAACACAGTGTAGTCTCAGATTAGCCTGTGCAGTCCGCACAGGCTGATCCGGGAGGACGGTTTACGCAAATGTCCGAAGGCCCAAAGTCGCCTGGCACAAGTCATTTAAGTATGTGTACTTTTATTAAGATTAACTGTAGTATTATTTAGTTATAAAATGTAAAGCTGCAAAAGAGCAGGATATGGACAGCTGTTGAACAACAAAATATAACAATAATCATACCTCTATTTGGAAACAGGTATTTGTTAGTTGGATGGATCCCAGATTCATGCCGCACATGAGCATCCACTATATACTCCAAAACTGGCTGTATATCTCTTGGGATGATAACAGGCACACCCGTCCACCCTGCCAATAACAACTCATCATAATTAAATAATCCTTTCCTGCAGAACATATACAATGTACACTGAAAACAAAAGGTATACATTTTCATATATTTTCATAATATTAAATTTAAGTATATTTTTTTTATTTTCTTTTTCAAATTTGACCTGGTGACCTAGTTTTTACCCCACCAGACCCATATTCCAACTTGGCCTAGATATTGTCAAGACAAACATTTTGACCATGCTTCATCAAATTGGGTCACTAATGTGGCCACTAGTGTATACAAGGATTTTCTAAGGTTCATCCTGGTGACCTAGTTTTTACACCACCTGACCAATATTATAACTTGGCCTAGATATTGTCAAGACAAACATTCTGACAAAGTTTCATCAAAATCAGGTCACAAATGACCACTATAGAGTGTAAACAAGGATTTTCTAAGATTTGACCTGGTGACCTAGTTTTTACCAGACATGCATGCTGCAACCTTTAAAGCCCAAGATAATTACCTTCCCTCTTGTTTCTAAGAGCTCCTAGTTCTCTAGCAGGTATGTTTCCAATGGTGACAGGTCAGCCCTCATTGACTTTTCAATGTCTGTAACTTAAATATTTAACTGTCTGTCTTCTATGGTACTGCTTTACCCTGAAGTACAGTTCAATATTTCTCAAACTTCTACTGTCTGTAACACTGTATAGTGCATAATAATATTTATCTTCAACACAACATATGGAAACTTTCAAGTTTGTAATAACATTTTAATTCTAATAGTTACAGGGATGTGACTATCCAGACTCCAGAGGGGAGGAAAATCCCTGTATCCCCCTATCCCTTAACAAAGCTGTGAAACTATAAAATCTGAGCTTATCCTAGCAAATGAGAGCACTTTTGTTTTCATAATTTTCAATCAAAAGGGAGGAAATCCTTTGAAAGGAGGAAAAATCATATTCCTGTAGTTACCCAACTTGTATATTTATTACTGTTTGATGTCATAATTATGTGAAGTTTGAATCTTATAATACACTTAGTAGTTACCGGTATAAAAGCATGCAAAACTTAAACTGCAATTTTCTAAGTCATATAAGGGCCATAATTTGAACTTAAGTCAAGCAAGAGTTGTCTTCCAAGATTATATTCATAGGTTTGATATCTTGGAAGCCTTGTTCGAGACATAAATAGCCTGATAAAAGCTTACCATAGTGCCTCAAGTTCCCCACTTCTTCTTTTGTTGTAAATTAGAAGTTGTGTCTGACTAAGTTCAACAGCTCGGTGGAAGGTAGTAGGACTTGTCTGATCCAACTCCAACTTCTTTACATGTGCCTTTAGATGACTTTGCAGATTTACTAGATCCTCTGGCTTGGATAAAGCCCAGTCCTGATTAAACCGCCTGGTCTGCAATGTGACGTGAGCAATCTTGGCCACTCTTACAGACCATTCTAGCTGCATTAGTTTCAGGAAATTGTCACAGCTTGCCACTTCTTCTACCTTGTTACTGTTCAAGCACCTTGCCCACTTAGCTCCAACCATGCGTTTGATATCGTAACCTAACTTTATTGCTGTCGAGGGCGAAATGAGGTCCTCAAGATCATCAAAGTCTGCAGACACAGCTGTTAGAGCAGCTTTTACGACACTATCAAACAATTCAGGTAAACTTCAGAAAGTCAAACAGTGTTAAATCAATTTGTGTTTGTTGTGTCGTAAGTTGATAAGCATTCTTGCTGAATCTCTCATTCTTTGTGAAGCATAGTATTTTCCTTTTATCTGGTTTCCTATATTCTTTAGGAGCCAAAGGTTGCCAAGGGCAATGATCAGCACATCATTCTGCACAATTTTGGAAACATCATCACTTCTCATTATAGTAAATACTTCTTCCTTTAATTCTTCCTGGGGTATATAGGCTATGGACCCTCAGTTCTTTTCCATTTTTTTCTTTTAAATTTGAAATTCCCAAAATTGGAGGAAGAGAGTGTTCATTGGTGTAGGTGGAGATGATGGTCAGTTAAAGAGGCAGAGAAGAGGAGAATAGGGAGGAGAAGAATGAGGAGGAGGAGGAGAATGCTGAGGAGGAGTTCATGTAGATATACAGATATGTGTACTGGTTATGCACAGAAACATGTTAGGTTACTTATGAGAGAGAGTGGGAGTCATTGCTTTATGTTACTTAAATTAGGATAAGATGATATTTGGAGTTAGGGACATGACTCTCTTGTTTAAGGTTATTAGTAATTGTATGGATGGTCATAAGAACCTTACGAGTATGTAAGAATTAGATACATAATTAAATGAGATGGCATAGAGAGGTCTGGTCCTTACTGCACCACGAATGGGTGCATATTGTGTAAGTCCTGAAGTATATGTAATGGCTATGACACTTTTAGATGAGTGTCAATAACTGTGATCAGCATTTATATTTACGTTGGTGGGATTTTTCAATTACAGTTAGATGAATTTTGGATTGAAACATGTTTTTGGCCATGGATTGAAGAAATTTAGTCAGTTATCCCTAGAGTGGTTGTTTAAAAGTTTTGCAAGATGTGATGCTTTCTCTTTGCCAGTACTAAGGGGCCTACAGGTATATGTATTTACTTCGTCACATGATTTGTAACACACTTGAAGCTGTAATGTCGGAGTTTAAGCCATTTCCACAGTCTCCCAGGTGTTGGTATGACCAGGCCATGAATTGAATCCTTTAGTCAGGCCTTTTCCAAGTCTCCAATGTGTTGGTATGACCAAGCCATGGATTAAATCATTTAGGCAGGCCTTTTCCACAGTCTCCCAGTGTTCGTATGACCAGGCTATGGATTGAACCATTTAGTCAGTTATATCTAGAGCAGTTACACTTTGAGAACATGTCTATGAATTCACTGTCCAGGAATTTTTTGTTACACCCAACCTGCTTGGTGTCCAATTTTTCACAGTACAGGAAAAAAGGTTAGTCTTTGTTCAAATGATAAAGAGTACTGTTAATAATGTCTGTGTGAAAGGGGAAGATAATTGATGAATGTTAACCCCAGAAATTCAGGTCTTTGTTTTTTAGCTCCACTGGCCGAAGGCCAGCGAGCTATTGTCATGGCGTTGTGTCCGTCGTGCGTCCGTCCGTTCGTCCGTGCGTGCGTCCGTAAACTTTTTCTTTAAAAAACTTCTCCTCAGAAACTATTGACTGGATTTTTACCAAATTTCACAGGAATGTTCCTTTGGTGGTCCTCTTTCAAATTCCTTCAAATAATTGTGTTCCATGAAGAATTCTGGTTGCCATGGCAACCAAAGTAAAAAACCTTTAAAAATCTTCTCCTCCCAAACCGCTATTTGGATAGCATTATTATTTTGCAGGAATGTTCCTTAGATACAGGTTTACAGAATTCCTTTAAAAAAAAATGATCTGTCAAAAAACATGGCTTTTATGGGAGACTCATTTTCCTTTTATGGTATAAAGTAAAATCTTTGAAAAATTTCTTCTCTAAAACTATTCATTGGATTTCATTGTTGTTTTGCAGGTAAGTTCCTATGGTTGTCTGCCAAATTGTTTCTATGGTGGTTGTATACCAAATTCCTTTTAAAAAAATGATACACCTAAAAACACATTTTTTTATCTATAGACAAGGCTTATATTTCAAAAAAATGTTCTTCTCCAAAACTATTTATTGTGTTAGTTTTATCGACTAACAAAGAAAACGGAAGAAAATTGGATTGACTTGACCTAGTCAGGGCTGTCCTATTTAAGCCCACACATTTTCCTTGGTATTAAGATCACAATTTACTCCAATGATATGCTATTAGTTAGTACTAGTAATAAAATATCACTGGCCATAAATAAGATAAAAGCTTGAGCACCTTTCACAACTTGAGCTTTTCAATTTTGCCTTATTACTAAGCCTGAGTAACCATGCCAAGATAAAAAAGAAAAAGTATTTTAATAACAAAACCCCCATGTTGTAGGTACTTTATAGTCCTTTTGATATAGAACAAGAGAACCTCTGCACTTTTATTAGTTCTGGTAAAGGTTTGTTGACCTACTAATGAGTAAATGCAGAGTGGACAGAAGGGGTGTAAATCCTGGTGACCTGGTACAAAGTGGGACAGGGCTTTACATTTGTGATAAGGCATTAATGTTATCCAGTCAAACTGATCCCGCAACTTCAGTACACCAGAATTAATCTTTGCCCTGGAGCAGGATATTTGATTTATGTAAATGCATTTGTAGACCATTTTGTGTTGTTTGCCACAGAAGACATTCTAACTGTGACTGTGAAAAGTTGATTATTAGGGATTAAATGTTCATTGTATGCCAGCATATTTCATTCTATCTGGTGTATTGATGTAAGTTGATCTATATTGCTATAACATTCATTCATTTGCCCTCCTAGCTGTTCTTTTAGATTACCCCTTTACCACACAATCACAACTTTTAGCGACCCTGAGAAAGACATATTTTCTATATTTTGATGTTTCCCCACCCAAAATGGTTTGTGAAAGGACCTGTTGCAGACAACATATCTTCAAATTAGTAAGACATATATAAAAAAGGATAGAAATTATTGTGGGAAACTAAGAAAATGCTGGTTACCATTTTTTTCTTCTTTTCTCACAAGTTTTTTCCATACCTTTTTTCTTCAGTGAGCTAAAATGCAGGATTGAATGGTAATTGTTAAAAACTTCTTTTCGCCATTATAGAAATATCAGGCCTGTGGAGCGATACAGGCGCTCAAGTGCCTCTAGTATAAATTTGGGTGTAACAGTTGGACACAAACTTCAAACCAACATCCAAATATTTGATATTTTGTTTAACCAAACGAGTTCACTCCAGCTATAGTACAAAGCACTTATGTATTACTTTGTGCCAAAAGAAGAAAAATGCTGATGCAGACTGTATATTCAGAAATATGCAATTCACCGAAAAATGGGTGTAACAAGACACAGACATGGTTGCCAACATAGCTTCCTCTGCATGTAGTATGCTGCATCTTGTTAGCCTTAGTGCTTTGTCATCTGCATGAACACTGCCCATGTGGCTGTGGCTCAGTTGGTAGAGCATCAGACTCAGATTAATGGGTTACAGGTTCAATTTCCATTTTACAACCATATTGGCTTTCCAGTGTCTTGGTTACGCTCATTGAATTTTAATAAAAATGTGTGAAATCAATGCTTTTTCAGTACGTCCTATTTCTAATTATTATAACGTTGGAATTTCAAGTATTAGAAGACTTGATTGATAAAATAAAACGTCAAATCATCATTCTTTAACCATGGCATAACACTGACAACAAAGTGTGCTTGGGCAGTTTGAAATCTGCCATCAATTATTTCCAAAATGTATGTTGTATGGCTACAATAACACTGAAATTGCACATAAATATCTCGTAGCATCAAAAAATGAAATTCTGCTTGATATGAAATGTTAAATAAAGAATTATACTATATTTTTACGATCAAATTAGTTTGTTTCCTGGGTGTAACAAACAAAATTACTCACCTTTTCTCGGTACTGTTGTCATTTATCGACTCCATGCTTGTTACAATAGATGCTGTACCGTAAAGTGACTCTGAAGGAACTGACGTCATTGTCGCAAAATTCATTGTAGTAAATCACTTTAAACAATAGTTATGCGGGAGGTCGCATATCCCGGCATTTTAAAGAGGGGTCTGGGGCGTAACATTTTGACACCAAAAAATTGCACAAAAAATGCAAGCAGATTCTAAAGCCATGCCTTCCTGATAAATAAAATATACTGCCTTTCTGTCTTTCTGACAATTACACCATGTCAATGGAGCTATTTTTTTGTTTTTAGCTCCACTGGCCGAAGGCCAGCGGGCTTATGTCATGGCCCGGTGTCCGTCGTGCGTCCGTCCGTCCGTGCGTTAACTTTTATTTCAAACATCTTCTTCTCTGAAACTACCCATCCAATTTTCACGAAACTTCACAGAAATGATCCTGCCATGGTCCTCTTCAGAATTTCTTGAAAGAATTTGATTCCTTCAAAAACTCTGGTTGCCATGGCAACAAAACTGAAAAATATTGGAAATCTTCAAAAATCTTCTTGTCTGAAACCATAAGGCATAGGGCTATCAAATTTGGCATGTAGCTTTATGTAGTAGACCTCTATCAAGTTTCTTCAAATTATAGCCCTGGGGTCAAAATTGGTTCTGCCCCAGGGGTCAGAAGTTTTACATAGGCTTATATAGAGAAAACTTCACAAATCTTCCTGTACCTAGCCATAAGGCCTAGAGCTACCAAATTTTGCATGTAGCTTTATCTAGTGGGCCTCTACAAAGTGGGCCAAAATTTTAGCCCTGGGGTCAAAATTGGCCCCGCCGCAGGGGTCACAAGTTTTACATAGACTTATATAGAGAAAACTTTAAAAATCTTCCTGTACCTAGCCATAAGGCCTAGATCTACCATTTTTTTGCATGTAGCAATATCTAGTGGGCCTCTACCAAGCGGGCCAAAATTTTAGCCCTGGGGTCATAATTGGCCCCACTGCTGGGGTCACAAGTTTTACATGGGCTTACATAGTGACAACTTAAGAAATCTTCTTGTTTTGATTTTTTTTTTTGAAATTAGCCTTGCATCAGGGGTCTTATGTTTTACAGAGGCTTCATATGGACAAAACTTGAAAATCACCTTATTTATAACCATACAGCATAGATTTGTATTATTTTGGCATGTGGCTTTATCTTGTGGACCTCTAGCAGGGTTCAAGTAATTATAGCTCTGGGATTAAAAATGGCTTTGCCCAGCGGGTCTCAACATTCACATGGGCTTTTACAGAGAAAACTTTGTAAGTCTTCATTTTGAAACCATTTGGCTGAGAATTGAAATGTTTACTATTTATGGTTTATATTTATAAGCCAGTGGAGTGATACAGGGCCATCATGGCCCTCTTGTTCTCTAAATCCCGAATACCATAAAAACTGACGTTCATGGTTGTAACATACTTTGACACGAAATGTTACGCCATGGGAACAAACGTTTATATTGCATATTTTCATAATCTATTCATTGAATTTTTTAGTATTTTTGCGTTTATAGTAATAATTAATCATTTAGAATTCCTGAAAGTCCAGTATGGTTGTCATACTAACAATAATACCAAATCACTGAATACATGAAATTACCAATCCCTATTTTAGTGCTATCAATTTGTCCAATAATATTATATGAATATGATTAAAATTTTCACCTGACGATTTATGTATTCAGTCAACATGAGAAGTTATCTGGCAATATTAAGTTGTAAATAATTATTGACTTTAAATTCTTATAGTGCCATTCTTGATTAAAATAAATAAAAAAGTTGTGGGTGTAACAAAAATTCCTGGACAGTGAATTCATAGCCACATGTAGAAACACAGAAAACATAATTATGACAATTCATGAACATGAATGCATAATAAATCTGATCACTTGCTTGGTTGCCTAAGTTTGCGTTTCAGCATGATGAACTTGTTGAAATAGTGCAGCACTTGTTCAGTGGGAAGGAATCATTAAATACCTTGAAAAATCGCAGGTGAGGATATATTACCATATATGCTATTTTTTAGCTCACCTGAGCACACAGTGCTCAGGGTGAGCTATTGTGATCGATCGTTGTCCGGCGTCCGTCCGTCCGTCCGTGTGTCCGTCCGTCCGTGAACAATTACTTAAAAAATCTTCTCCTCTGAAACCGCCCAACAGATTTCAGTGAAACTTCACAGAAATGATCCTTAGGTGATGCACTTTCAAAATACTTCAAAGATTTGAATTCCATGAAGAACTCTGGTTGCCATGGCAACCAAGAGAAAAAACTTTAAAAATCTTCTTGTCCCAAACCGTAAGGGCTAGAGCTCTCATATTTGGCATGTAGCATCATCTAGTGGCCCTCTACCAAAATACTTCAACTTATTGCCCTAGTGTTGAAAATGGTCCTATGTTGTGGGTTCTCGGATTTCACATAGAGATAAAGAAGGAAATCTTTAAAAATCTTCTTGTCCCAAACCATAAGGGCTAGAGCTCTCATATATGGCATGTAGTATCATCTAGTGGCCCTCTACCAAAATACTTCAAATAATGGCCCTAGTGTGGAAATTGGCCCTACGTTGTGGGTTCTCGGATTTCACATAGAGATAAAGAAGGAAATCTGTAAAAATCTTCTTGTCCCAAACCGTAAGGGCCAGAGCTTTCATATTTGGCATGTAGCATCATCTAGTAGCCCTCTACCAAAATACTTCAAATTACGGCCCTAGTGTTGAAAATGGCCCTATGTTGTGGGTTCTCGGATTTCACATAGAGATAAAGAAGGAAATCTTTAAAAATCTTCTTGTCCCAAACCATAAGGGCTAGAGCTCTCATATATGGCATGTAGTATCATCTAGTGACCCTCTACCAAAATACTTAAAATTATGGCCGTAGTGTCGAAAATGGCCCTATGTTGTGGGTTCTCGGATTTCACATAGAGATAAAGAAGGAAATCTGTAAAAATCTTCTTGTCCCAAACCTTAAGGGCTAGAGCGTTCATATTTGGCATGTAGCATCATCTAGTGACCCTCTACCAAAATACTTCAAATTATGGCCCTAGTCTTGAAAATGGCCCTATGTTGTGGGTTCTCGGATTTCACATAGAGATAAAGAAGGAAATCTTTAAAAATCTTCTTCTCCCAAACCATAAGGGCTAGAGCTCTCGTATATGGCATGTAGTGTCATCTAGTGGCCCTCTACCAAAATACTTCAAATTATGGCCCTAGTGTGGAAATTGGCCCTATGTTGTGGGTTCTCGGATTTCACATAGAGATAAAGAAGGAAATCTGTAAAAATCTTCTTGTCCCAAACCGTAAGGGCTAGAGCTTTCATATTTGGCATGTAGCATCATCTAGTGGCCCTCTACCAAAATACTTCAAATTATGGCCCTAGTGTTGAAAATGGCCCTATGTTGTGGGTTCTCGGATTTCACATAGAGATAAAGAAGAAAATCTGTAAAAATCTTCTTGTCCCAAACCTTAAGGGCTAGAGCTTTCATATTTGGCATGTAGTATCATCTAGTGGCCCTCTACCAAATTACTTCAAATAATGGCCCTAGTGTTGAAAATGGCCCTATGTTGTGGGTTCTTGTATTTCACATGGAGATAAAGAAGGAAATCTTTAAAAATCTGCTTGTCCCAAACCATGAGGGCTAGAGCTCTCATATATGGCATGTAGTATCATCTAGTGGCCCTCTACCAAAATACTTCAAATAATGGCCCTAGTGATGAAATTGGCCCTATGTTGTGGGTTCTCGGATTTCACATTGAGATAAAGAAGGAAATCTGTAAAAATCTTCTTGTCCCAAATCATAAGGGCTAGAGCTCTCATATATGGCATGTAGTATCATCTAGTGGCCCTCTACCAAAATACTTCAAATAATGGCCCTAGTGATGAAAATGGCCCTATGTTGTGGGTTCTCAGATTTCACATAGAGATAAAGAAGGAAATCTTTAAAAATCTTCTTGTCCCAAACCATAAGGGCTAGAGCTCTCATATATGACATGTAGTATCATCTAGTGACCCTCTACCAAAATACTTCAAATTATGGCCCCAGTGTTGAAAATGGCCCTATGTTGTGGGTTCTCGGATTTCACATAGAGATAAAGAAGGAAATCTTTAAAAATCTTCTTGTCCCAAACCATAAGGGCTAGAGCTCTCATATATGGCATGTAGTATCATCTAGTGGCCCTCTACCAAAATACTTCAAATAATGGCCCTAGTGTGGAAATTGGCCCTACGTTGTGGGTTCTCGGATTTCACATAGAGATAAAGAAGGAAATCTGTAAAAATCTTCTTGTCCCAAACCGTAAGGACTAGAGCTTTCATATTTGGCATGTAGCATCATGTAGTGGCCCTCTACCAAAATACTTCAAATTATGGCCCTAGTTTGAAAATGGCCCTATGTTGTGGGTTCTCGGATTTCACATAGAGATAAAGAAGGAAATCTTTAAAAATCTTCTTTTCCCAAACCATAAGGGCTAGAGCTCTCATATATGGCGTGTAGTATCATCTAGTGACCCTCTACCAAAGTACTTCAAATAATGGCCCTAGTGTGGAAATTGGCCCTATGTTGTGGGTTCTCGGATTTCACATAGAGATAAAGAAGGAAATCTGTAAAAATCTTCTTGTCCCAAACCGTAAGGGCTAGAGCTTTCATATTTGGCATGTAGCATCATCTAGTGGCCCTCTACCAAAATACTTCAAATTATGGCCCTAGTATTGAAAATGGCCCTATGTTGTGGGTTCTCGGATTTCACATGGAGATAAAGAAGGAAACCTTTTAAAATCTTCTTGTCCCAAACCATAAGGGCTAGAGCTCTCATATATGGCATGTAGTATCATCTAGTGGCCCTCTACCAAAATACTTCAAATTATGGCCCCAGTGTTGAAATTGGCCCTATGTTGTGGGTTCTCGGATTTCACATAGAGATACAGAAGAAAATCTGTAAAAATCTTCTTGTCCCAAACCTTAAGGGCTAGAGCTTTCATATTTGGCATGTAGCATCATCTAGTGGCCCTCTACCAAAATACTTCAAATTATGGCCGTAGTGTGGAAAATGGCCCTATGTTGTGGGTTCTCGGATTTCACATAGAGATAAAGAAGGAAATCTCTAAAGATCTTCTTGTCCCAAACCTTAAGGGCTAGAGCGTTCATATTTGGCATGTAGCATCATCTAGTGGCCCTCTACCAAAACACTTCAAATTATGGCCCTAGTGTGGAAATTGGCCCTATGTTGTGGGTTCTCGGATTTCACATAGAGATAAAGAAGGAAATCTGTAAAAATCTTCTTGTCCCAAACCTTAAGGGCTAGAGCTTTCATATTTGGCATGTAGCATCATCTAGTGGCCCTCTACCAAAATACTTCAAATTATGGCCCTAGTTTGAAAATGGCCCTATGTTGTGGGTTCTCAGATTTCACATAGAGATAAAGAAGGAAATCTGTAAAAATCTTCTTTTCCCAAACCTTAAGGGCTAGAGCTTTCATATTTGGCATGTAGCATCATCTAGTGACCCTCTACCAAAATACTTCAAATTATGGCCGTAGTCTTGAAAATGGCCCTATGTTGTTGGTTCTCGGATTTCACATAGAGATAAAGAAGGAAATCTTTAAAAATCTTCTTGTCCCAAACCATAAGGGCTAGAGCTCTCATATATGGCATGTAGTATCATCTAGTGGCCCTCTACCAAAATACTTCAAATAATGGCCCTAGTGATGAAATTGGCCCTATGTTGTAGGTTCTCGGATTCACATAGAGATAAAGAAGGAAATCTGTAAAAATCTTCTTGTCCCAAACCGTAAGGGCCAGAGCTTTCATATTTGGCATGTAGCATCATCTAGTGGCCCTCTACCAAATTACTTCAAATTATGGCCCTAGTTTTGAAAATGGCCCTATGTTGTGGGTTCTCGGATTTCACATAGAGATAAAGAAGGAAATCTTTAAAAATCTTCTTGTCCCAAACCATAAGGGCTAGAGCTCTCGTATATGGCATGTAGTATCATCTAGTGGCCCTCTACGAAAATACTTCAAATAATGGCCCTAGTGTTGAAATTGGCCCTATGTTGTGGGTTCTCAGATTTCACATAGAGATAAAGAAGGAAATCTTCAAAAATCTTCTTGTCCCAAACTGTAAGGGCTAGAGCTTTCATATATGGCATGTAGCATCATGTAGTGACCCTCTACCAAAATACTTTAAATTATGGCCCTGGTGTTAAAACTTGACCCTATGTTGTGGGTTCTCGGATTTCACATAGAGATAAAGAAGGAAATCTTTAAAAATCTTCTTGTCCCAAACCATAAGGGCTAGAGCTTTCATATTTGGCATGTAGCATAATGGTGTTGAGCTGAGTTGCATTTCAGGTGAGCGATTTAGGACCATCATGGTCCTCTTGTTTAAGACGTTACCATCTACTTTATTAACATTGGAAAGAAAGGAAAGTCTTTTATTATAGGTAGAACAATGTGGTAGAAAGATTTTTTTTTTCCTTTTCCCACAATGTTTTCTGCTCTATAAAAGACTAATTTCATGTTTTGAGTTACATTAAGGTTGTCTTCTGCAAATACTTTCAAGTTGGACAAGTCTAAAAGTTTGTTGTTTGGTATAGGACTAAGACAGATTCATTCCTTTCTCAGTGCTGAACGTACATTTTTAACCCTTTACCAAACAACCCTGACTTTTAACAACTCTGAAGGAGGAGGACCTTGAAAAAATTGAGGGAAAAGGAGAAAATCCTGGTAACCAGCATTTTCTCCTTTTCCCACCATGTTTTCTACCCTTCTACCGAAAAGCCCCAATTTTCAAGCCACACTTAGAATGTCGTCTGCAGCTACTTTCAATTTGGACAAGTCTGAAATTGTTTCTTGTGGTAAAGGGTTAAGCCATATCCTGTGCTATGAGGGTCAACTTTTTACCAAATGACAAAATTTTACGCTGGACTATATCCAAAGCATTTGCAGACCACAAGTAAAATGTTACTAAAATAAAAGATTGTCTTTCAAAGGATATAAAACATGGTGTAAAAAGAAGGAAATGCTCTTCAGCCAGTGAAGAGATACAAGCCATTTTGGCCATCCCAATTGCGTTGCTCTTTACTGAACGAAAAAGTTTTTGACTGGGCCAAATTGAAAGCATTTCCAGATGACAAATGATGTTAAAATGATGATTTCTGTGTTTGATAGGGTAGAAAACATTGTGGCAAAAGAAGAAAGTGTAGGTATTTTCTCTTTTCCCACTATGTTTTCAAAAACCTCTTCTCTTTTGGGGTCATTAAAAGTCAGGATTTGTGTTGAAGGGATGGTTTGGACCATGTTCATTCTTTTAAATGGATCATGTGAGTCCTTTTAACTCTTTCACTACGAATGACGACTTGACTACCTTTTGCGGACAGCATAGATCAAGATCAGACTGCACAGAACGTGCAGTCTGATCTTGATCTACACCGTCCACTACTCACTCTGTTTTTAAACTATGACGAAAGTCATTTTCAATAGAAGTGGAAATCTATTTTTAGAGCTCGGAAAAAAAATGAATGTTCTGGAGTTAGTAATGAAAGAGTTAATAGCTTTTGCGGGAATAAGCTAGTCTTTGGCAGACAATTACACGTTTTAATGACCCTGAGGAAAAGTGCTTTGGAAAACATGGTGGGAAAAGGAGAAAATGCTAGTTTCCTTTTCCCACAATAATTCTACTCCTTTACAGCCATTACTCATAATTTCAGCCACACTTACATGTAACTCTTTACATGTAAATATTTAACTCTTTACCAAACAAAACAGGACCATATTTAGAGCATTTGCAGACTACAGATGTTGCTTAAATGCTGATTTCTGTCTTTGACTGGATACAAAACATTGTAGGAAAAGGAAAAAAAATGGTGGTTATAAACATTATCTTCCTTTTTCCACAATGTTTTAAAGTTTTCTCACTCATGGTCATAAGTTGGGATTGTGCGGTAAAGAATTAACTCCCTACTGGATAAAAAAATTTACCTGCTGATATTCAAAGCAATTGCAGTTGACAAATTCATTACGATTCAAATGTTGCAATTTATGCTTTGAAAAAGTAGAAAATATCGTGAGAAAAGGAGAAAATGCTGGTCACAAGCATTTTCTTCTTTTTCCACAGTTTTTTCAAAAGCCTTCCTTCCTAGGGTCATTGATTCAAGGGATTGCTTGGTATTTGTGTAAAAGACTTAACATTCACATTTCATTTTTCAGATGTCAGCATCTATCCCAACTCTTGAAGCTATGGGTAATTTTTCCTCTTACAAGGGAGATGGCTCAAGGTAAAGAATTTCAGCTGACATTTTTGTTCCTTGTGGTTTCCATCTGTTCATCTATTTGTGTTTTTCATCAGAGTCCCAGTGGTGTAATTAGTAGCATGCAGGACTTAAGAACAAGGTTGCTGGTTCAAATCCCAAGCTCGGCCAATTTCTATCTGAAAATTGATGATGTCATTGCAACAGGATTCATTTCTCTCTCACCACTGATTGTTGTTTTAATGATGGTCAGCTGCCAGTAGCTTTGGAAGAATATTGTGCCAATTACTGGTACCAGAAGCTCCAGGAAAGCATAGAGAAGTGCACTGATTACCATGATTAAACTGAAATAATGTTAAAAATGGTGTTAACCTTTTACCACACAATCCTTAGTTTTAATGACTTTGAGAAAGAAGACTTTTGAAAATATTGTTGGAAAAGTAGAAAATGTTGGTAACCAGCATTTCCTCCTTTTCCCACAATGTTTTCTACCCTTCCCATAGTAAATTTAATTTCTGAATCATGTTTTTTTTGTCGTCTGCAAATGCTTTCAATTTGGACTAGTCTAAAATTTTGTCGTTTGGCAGGGGTGTGGAAATACTATGCCCGACTCGCCTGACTCGGGAAAATTCGGCTCCGGACAAGTGACTTTTTTCAGTCTAGTTGTCCGCGGACAAGTAGAAAACATTAGGAAAATTTTGAAACAAAGATCTGTTGCATACTTATCTTGTGAAATACAAATGTTCTCACTTCGTACAAAAAAAATGACATTTCGAATGATAAACAGCAGCTTGAGACGATCCCTGATTTCTGGGAACCCAAAATACACATTTGGTGTACTTTCGCATTCACCGCATACAACAAGATCGGTATAATATACGGCTGTTTTTGCACGTCAATTTTGATCGCTTTGAAAAATTCTGAACAGCTTCAAGATCATCAGTATCATTTTAATACTGATTCAAAGATCTTTGACGACAATGTCACACACATGAAAATTTTTAATCTCATTTTAAACAGCTTCCGTGCTAAATGGGTCGTGATTTAGCCACTGCCGGAAACTGTCTGTAGTGAAACCAAAATATTTTTCGATTTAGCGATCAATTGATGCGTAAAATTGGAGAAAATGGCCAAGTTGCTTTTATTAGATCTTCGAAGCAGGCAGAAAGTGAGAAGTCTGAGACTCTGAGACCATTCAGTGGCTCCAAACGTAAATCTAAAACGGACCGTGGCAAGAAATGACAAAAAAAAAAAACATGTTTTTTAACAAGGCATAGTTGAAAGAATTCCCGTGGTTGAATGCGGAAGATTGTAACAATGTTTTTTTGTAAGGTTTGTGGAGAGTATCCCCATATTGCTGACATATCACTTAATGCATGCCATTTAGAATTGTTTTGTTTTGGACAAGTGAGCAATACTGGTGGACAAGTAGAGTTTTGTAATTTACTGTCTGTCTGTGGACAAGTAGAAATTTCTAAGATTTCCACATCTCTGAATTTGGTAAACAGTTAAACACAAGACAATTAATCATATTTGCCTTCTTCAGTCTATGTGATAAAGTTCACATTTGTGTTGGGATATACATGTATACAGAACATAAAAAAGTCTGTGGCATACAAAGCATTGGGTCTTAATTCTTTACCAAACAACAAAATTTTAGACTGTTTCAACAGATGAAAAGTTAATTGTGGCTCAATTGATGACATTTGTCCCTGAAAGCGTAGAAAACCTTGTTGTTACCAGCATTTTCTCCTTTCCCCAATGTTTTCAAAAGTGATCTTTCTTAGGGCCGTTTAAACACTGGCTTGTTTGGTAAAGGCATAATCAGCATTTTCTGCTTAACCCATGGTAATTTTGAAAGCTACAATCTGCCGGTTGTAAAACACAGGATTGTTTGGTAAAGGGTGTATTCCATAAAATCTCAAACCTTGTTACCTGTATATTTTTTGTTGTCTTCTTTCCCCACAGACCCCCCACATCCCTCCCATAGACGGCTTAGTGAAAGTTTAGAGTTTTACT
Source organism: Tridacna gigas (assembly GCA_945859785.2). Taxonomy (NCBI): domain Eukaryota; kingdom Metazoa; phylum Mollusca; class Bivalvia; order Cardiida; family Cardiidae; genus Tridacna; species Tridacna gigas. The sequence continues at coordinate 28,915,113 of OX244041.2, forward strand.
ATAACTTAGAAGATGCCCCAAAGTAAGCATTTTCAATTCCCACAACTGGCTATCTAAAATGAGTAAGCCTTTCATATGAGACCTCAAGCCGAAGTCCCATGTGATTGTGTTACACACCTAGCCAAATTTTGATAATTTGGTATAAGCCCTTTGTCACACAATCCAAATTTTAACAATCCTGATAAAGTATTTGAGAACATTGTGGGTAGAGAAGAAAATGTTGGTAACCAGCATTTTCTTCTTTTTCCCACAATGTTTTCTAACTTTTCAAAGACAGATTTAAGTTTTTTTAGAAATTTCTACTTGTCCACTGACAAGTAAATTACAAAAATCTACTTGTCCACCACGGTGGCTCACTTGTCCAAAACAAAATAATTGTAAATGGCATATATAAAGTGACATAAAGTGACATGGGGATACTCTCGACAAACCTTACAAAAAACATTGTATGATTGTCTGCATCCAACCACGGGAATCAGAACTGTCAACCATGTCTCCTTAAAAAACGTATTTGGTGAATGCGGAGGTACACCAAATGTGTATTTTGGGTTTCCAGAAATCAGGGATCATCTCAAACTGCTGTTTATTATTCAAAATATCATTTTCTGTGCAAAGTGAGAACATTTGTATTTCACTGGATAAGTATACAACCGATTTTTGTTTCAATATTTTCCTCACATTTTCTATTTTCCTCATATTTTCCCCATATTTTCTACTTGTCCTCAGACAACTGGACTGAAAAAAGTCACTGGTCCAGAGCTGAATTTTCCCGAGTCAGACAAGTGGGGCATAGTATTTCCACACCCCTGCATATGACATACACAGGCAGGATCTTTTTTTGAGGATGCAAGTAGTGTACATGTAGATCAAGATCAGTCAGTATAGGATAAATTGTTTAACCCTTTACTGCACAATGACGCCTTTTAACGCCCCTGCGAAAGAAGCCTTTTGAAAACAATGTGGGAAAAGGAGAAAATGCTGGTAACCAGCATTTTCTCCTTTTCCCACAATGTTTTCTATCCTATCAAAGAAAATTTGCACCATCTGAGCCACACTGAAATTGTCATCTGCAAAATTAATGCTTTCAATTTGGACAAGGCTAAAATTTTGTCATCTGGTAAAGGGTTAAAATCTTTTTTTCTTCTTTGTGAGAACATTAATATGTAATACTGACTATAACAGCCTTGAAATTGCAATAGTTCACCCTTTACCACACAATGCTGAGTTTTAAAAACCCCAAGGCTTTTGAACCATTGTGGGAAAAGGAGAAAATGCAATGTTTTCAACTTGGACCTGTCTAAAATTTTGTCATCTGGTAGAATGAATTCTTTATCAGATGACAGAATTGTTGGTTAATATATGTGAATTTTGTAGATGAGAAATTTCAATAAGGCTGAAAAGATGGGATTTTTCTTCAAAAGAGTAGAAATGCTTGTTGACATCTTTCCTAATATTCTCAAATGCATTGTGCTGTAAGGTGAGAAAAACTCAGGAATATTCCAGAGAGGGTTAAAGAAACTTACAGCAGACTACTTTTTAACTCTTTACCAAACAACAAAATTTTGGACTCAACCAAATTGAAAGCAGATGACAAGTTAAATTTAGCTCAAATGATGATTTCTGTCTTTGATAGGGTAGCAAATATTCTAAGTAAAGGAGAAAGTGCTGGATACCAGCATTTCCTTTTTTTCACAATGTTTTCAAAAACCTTCCTCTTCAGGATCATTAAAACTCGAGAATTTGTGGTAAAGGGTTAAACATGCTTCTAAAATATGCATAATGCACATTCTTGAGGTCTCATGCCATGAATAAATGCACATGTGTTAGCATTTAAATAGAAATCACGTGCTAGGAGAACATCTCATTTTTGCAGCAGAGTTTTCATACCAGAATGATGTAGGATGAAAACTAGTTTCTGAAACAATTGTCTTTTTTTTCTGTTATTGTATGGTCCATATATATTTCATGACTTTTTTCCTTTTTTTTTCCCCAGCATCAAAAAGAATGTGGACAAAAGGAGGAATCCTGTACATAATCATGTTGATAAAAAGGTGCAGATTGCCTGAGTTTCTTTTCTGTTTGCAGTCTTGTTGCGAGAATTTTTTCTGTAAGAAGTCTCATGACAGTTTTTTCTGTTTTTTATTTCCCTTGTTTATTGAGATATATGTATCCAAGATGAAGAACCCTGGCTGTTTGTTATTATTGTATATTTCTTTTAAGTGACTAGATATAGAAGATAAAATTAAGTAGAGGTACCTGGTGGTAGATGGTATAACACTGCAGCTCCTTACCACTGCTGCTAATTCCTAACAAGCATGCCTTTCAAAACAGGAACATGGTTTCAAAAAGCTATCCCCAGATTTCTAAGGGTGTTTTCATACTGTCATATGCCATTCCTTGATATTGGTTTTGGTAGCGTCAAATCCATTTAATTGAATGAGGCCCAACATTCCATGGCACTAGACATTGACAAATGGGCACAGGTTTCCAGAGGTTTTTCTACTTGTAGTTTTTATCTCTGGTTTTTCCTGGGTGAGTCGGCCATAGAATACATGTAATTAATAAACATAATGAATGTTTCTCATGTGGTTAAAAGTAATGTTGAAAGGTACAGGAATCTCCTCTTAGTCATTGATATTATGTGATATTACAAATAATGATGTATTGTACATACTGGACGGAGCTGTATATTGAACAGTCATTTGTTATGTATTCATGTAGCCCATGTAGTTGACAATATAGTGAAACCTCCTTAACATGTCACTTAATGAATATTCTGTCTTTTTACATGAACTATTTATTGATCTACAATAAATATATGATTTTACAGGATGTTGACTTTGGGATCATGTGTACACCATGGGCACAGCAATTAGAACAGTGCAAATATCAGAAAACCGTACTTGGTGGCTTGGTCACGGAAACAAAGTAGTGACAAGTTAAAGCAGTTTCGCTATACTAACATCTCTGTTTACAAAACAAAGGTTGTTGTTTTTGTTTTAGATGATATATGGGAAGAAAGATTTAGTTCTTTAACCGTTTACCGAACAAAATTTTAGACTGGTCCAAATTGAAAGCCTTTGGAGAAAACACATCAAATATGGTTCAAAAATTGAAATTTTTTGGGTGGAAGGGTAGAAAACATAGTTGGAAAAGGATAAATGTTGGTAACCTTCATTTCGTACTTTTTCAGAGTGTTTTCTTCACTTTCAAGGATAAACTTATCATTAGAGCTACATTTTAGGTGTCTGTATGGTGAAGTTTAAAATACACTAGTCATTTAACCCGTTACCACACAATTTGGAGTTTCAATGTCCCTGATGAAGAAGCTTAGAAAACATTTTGGGAAAAGGAAGAAAACGCTTGTGACCAGCATTTTCTCCTTTTTCCACAATGTTTTCTAATCTTCCAGAAACAGATTCTATCATTTAAGTGTTGTGTGGTAAAGAGTTAAATGATGTGTGCAAGATTGTATTTATAGGCCCTTCCAGATAACATTTTGTAAGCATTCAATATCGTTTTGTAAGCATTGTGGCAACATAGTAAGCCCCTTCCTGATAATATTTTGTCAGCGTTGTGTCCATATAATATATACTACTCAAAATTTGCTAGGGATCATCGTATGTAAAATTCAGGTAATATATGTATATATGGCATGTATTGGGTATGGTTTTTCATCACCTGTGGATATGGGGGGTTTAATGCCAACCTGTATTGTTGTAACATATACACATATTAAAATATTTAAACAATCCTTATCAAGGTTTGAGTAGTATAGTTGGGGCTTATTTCATTTTACTCTCGTTATTACCCTTGTTTTTCGCAGGCCTTAGAATCTCAGTCAGTTAATCTTTCTTCATCATGGTTGTTCCAAAGTTTCTGAAAAATATGATTGAAAAAATGTCTAATTATTGATTATAGTCAAGAAAAGTTAATTTTTTTACTGTTACGCCAATGGTCAAATTACTGTAAAGATACACTAGGGATGTAGCTTGCTGTCCAAAATAGATAATGGTTGAAAACCCAAATAATTGCTTGTCCTATACGCTACAGTGTATGATAATTGAAAATCAAGTATAGTTTCAAATCATACAGGTAAATATTTTCTAAAGTTTGAGATGTGCGACATGTGTAAGCAATCGAAGTTCTTTATTAGCTGAGAGGAAGAGAATGGTAAAAAATACCAATACTAGTCAGTTGAGTCTTTTAAAAGTGGCACCATATCTATGAAATTTATAGGTATGATACTTAGTGATGTATCTAAACATGAGAGTTTTATACACACTTGTGAGCTTTTACATGTTTGCGGACTTGTAAATCCAAGGGATTTGTAATTTTCAGATGACATGAAGGAGTTCGGCTTGTCTTTTACTCCATTAAACTTTTCATATTGGTCCATTAACTCTTTACCACACGACAAAATGTAGACATGTCCAAATTGAAAGCATTTGGAGATGACAATTTACATGTTGCTAAAGTGATGGAATTTGTCTCTGTTAGGGTAGAAAACATTGTGGTTAAAGGAGAAAATGCTGGTTACCAGCATTTTCTCCTTTTCCCACAATGTGTTCAAAAGGCTTCTTCCTTAGGGTCATTTAAACTCTGGATTGTGTGGTAAAGGGCTGACTGTTGCTTATCGCCAATAAGCTTCCTTGTCTCATATAACTCTTGGCATCCTTTTTGAAGTACTAGTGTTTACTAGGAAACAAATAGGTGCTAGGGAAAGGTAGAGATGGACACTGACAGCAGACAGACCAGAAGCTGCATGCAGGTCTTTGAAATGCCTTTGTAGTATGTAGTAGTGTAAGGTGTAAGTGTAAGTTCTGTAAGGCGTAAGGGACTGGTATGGATGGAATCTGTCTGCAGCTAGACCAGAAGCATCACACAGTTTTTGACTAGACAGACTGCTTTGTTCACAGTTTTTGATGAGACACTGCTTTGTTCAGTTTTTGACCAGAAAATCTGCTTTGTTCAGTTTTGATGCCACACTCTGCTTTGTTCACAAGTATTGACAAGACAGACTGCTTTGTTCAGTTTTTAGCTCTACTGGCTGAAAGCCAGCAGAGCTTATGTCATGGCGGGGTTTCCGTCGTCCGTCCGTCCGTCTGTCCACCTGTCCGTCCGTCCGTCTGTCCGTCCGTTAGTCTTTTTCTTGTTTACGCGATAAAGTCTGCATTTGTTGCCGGATTTTCATGAAACTTGCACAGTTTGTTTATCTCATCAATAGCTTCAACCCTATTGAATTTGAAAAAAATCCAACAAACAGTATGGGAAAAGTAGCCATTTCAAGTTGAAAATTTCCAGTTCTTGTTTACGCGATAAAGTCTGCAAGCCTCAAGCCCACTGTTATGTTGTGGCTCTCTGTGTCTGTAGTGTGTTGGTATGTCAGTTTACTTTTATATTTGAAAGAAACTCTGAAACTGCCGAACCAACTCTAACTAAATCCACAGAAAAGGTCTAACTATAGTACTTTTGGGAATTCTTTCCAAGATTTTAATTTCATTTAAAATGCTAGTTGCTGTAGTGTTTTTTTTTTTTATTTTCTGAAATCATGTGGCTGGCCCCTGCACTAACCATGCTTTCCTGGAGTTTCTTGTACCAGTACTCCTTACAATATTCTTTCCAAGCCACTGGCTGCTTTCCCACATAACCACCGTCACAACAATGGTCAGTGGTGAGAGAAGAATGAATCCTGTCACAATGAATATCATCAATCCTCTGAAAGAAATTAGCCAAGCCAGGGATCAAACCAGCAACCCCCGTTCTCAAGTCATGTATGCTACCGACTGAGCTACCATGGCTCAGTGCATGAGATTGGAAGAGTCTAAAATTTTGTAGTTTTGTTAAGAGTTTAACCCCATACCACACAATTCCAAGTTTTAAAGGCCCTACGGAAAAAGCTCTTTGAAAATGTGGGAAAAGGAGAAAATGCTGTTAACCAGAATTTTTCTCCTTTTCCCACAGTGTTTTCTAGCCACTCACTGGTAAATTTCAGCATTTATTGACATTTGTCACCAGTAAATGCTTTCATTTAAGACATGTATAAAACTCTGTCATTTCATGACTTGGCAAGGAGTCAACCCTTTACAAAAGGACAAAATTTTAGACTGGTCTAATTTCAAAGCATTCGCAGACAAGAAATGTGGCTCATGATGTGAGTTGTGAGTAAAAGGACACAAAACATTATGGAAAAAGGAGAAAATGCTGGTTACCAGTATTTCCTCCTGTTTCCACAATGATTTCCAAAGTCTACTTAGTTAAGGTCGTTAAAACTCAGGATTATGTGGTGCTGGGTTTATAAATAACGTAGTAATTTCTAGCCAGAACAGACCAAGATGTTGCGAGTTCTCAGTTCTTACACACACACACACACACACACACACACACACACAAATAATTTACTGTATTGGACAGTGTGTAGATCCATGATCGGACTGCATGTTTTGAGTAGTCATATCTTGATCTACATTCTTCACAAAAACTGCATAGAGTCACGCCTAACAGTCCAACGGTTTGTGGATCCATAAAATGCATTTTGTCTTACAACAGACTAAATGATGAGGCAGAATGGTCCTTGGACATACCAAAAAAATTAAATATTTCAGCGCAGGTCAGCCTGCGCAGATTGTCTGGATGATACTTTTTTTTAGCTCCATTGGCCGAAGGCCAGCGGGCTTATGTCATGGCCTGGTGTCCGTCATGCATGCGTCCGTCCGTCTGTGCGTTAACTTTTATTTCAAACATCTTCTTCTCTGAAACTACCCTTCCAATTTTCATAAAACTTCACAGAAATGATCTTGCCATGGTCCTCTTCAGAATTTCTTGAAAGAATTTGATTCTTTTAAAAATTCTGGTTGCCATGGCAACAAAACTGAAAAATATTGGAAATCTTTAAAAATCTTCTTGTCTGAAACCGTAAGGCATAGGGCTACCAAATTTGGCATGTAGCTTTATGTAGTAGACCTCTATCATGTTTCTTCAAATTATAGCCCTGGGGTCAAAATTGGCTCTGCCTCAGGAGTCACAAGTTTTACATGGGCTTACATAGAGAAAACTTTAAAAATCTTCCTGTACCTAGCCATAAGGCCTAGAGCTACCAAATTTTGCACATAGCTATATCTAGTGGGCCTCTACCAAGGGGGCCAAAATTTTAGCCCTGGGGTCAAAATTGGCCCCGCCACAGGGGTCACAAGTTTTACATGGGCTTACATAGTGACAACTTAAGAAATCTTCCTGTACCTAGCCATAAGGCCTAGAGCTACCAAATTTTGCATTTAGCTTGATCTAGTGGGGGTCTACCAAAGTGCCCAAATTACAGTCCTGGGGTCAACTTGGCCTCGGGGTGGGGGGAGGGGGAGTTCACAAGATCTACATGGGCTTATATAGGGAAAACTTTTAAATCTTGGTGTATATAGCCATAAGGCTTAGGGCTACCAAATTTTGCATAATTATAGCATTATCTAGTGGACAACTACAAAGAGGGCCCAAGTTACAGCCCTAGGATCAAGTTTGGCCCTGCACCAGGGGTCACAAGTTTTACATGGGTTTATGGTGTGAAAACTTCAGAAACCATCTTGTTACTAGCCATAAGGCCAAGAACTCCCAAATTTGGCATGTTATTCTTCTAATACACGTATTCCCCATGTAGTCTGACTGTAGCCCTGGGGTCAAAGTTTTATAAGGGCTTATACAGTGAAGACTTCTCGACAATCTTCTTGTTTCTAACCATAAAGCATAGGACTAACAAATTTGGCATATTTTGAGCCTTGGGATCAAAATTTGTCCCACTCCAGGGTTCACAAATTTTAGATAGATTTAAACTTAAGATATCATTTTTTATCCTTACTGTAAGGCCTAGGGCTATAAAAATTTGGCATGCCGATTCATATTGTAGACTTCTACCAAGATTGTTCCATCTTTTTCATTGAAACCACTCTTCCAATTTTGACCAAAGTTTACAGATATCATCTTGCCATGATGTTCTTCAGAATGTCTTCAAAGAATTAAGTTCTGTTAAAAGCTATGGTTGCTATGGCTACAAAACTGAAAAGTATTGAAAAACCTTTAAAAATCTTTTCCAAAAGCTTGTACATGTATTTACTAACATCATTGTAGCTCATGAAAAAGATACTACTTTTTAGCTCCACAGGCCTAAGGCCATCAAGCTTATCATCTCTGAAACTGTGCCACCCATTAAGTCACAAGCTTTACGTAAGTTAATATAGTGAGAACTTAAAAGGTCTTCTTGTTCCTTACCTTGAGTTACAGCTGTAATATTGTATGAGTGTAATCTAAATAACCTCTTCCAAAGTTATTCAAGTTATGTCAAAATTAGTCCTATCTCATGGGTCATAAACATGTGCTTATAGCGTGAAAATTCAAAAAATCTTTCTTCTCCTAACCGCAAACCCAAGGGCTACCAAATCTGGATCACTTTTGATTTTTTTTTTGAAATTAGCCTTGCATCAGGGGTCTTATGTTTTACAGAGGCTTCATATGGACGAAACTTGAAAATCACCTTATTTATAACCATACAGCATAGACTTGTATTATTTTGGCATGTGGCTTTATCTTGTGGACCTCTACCAGGGTTCAAGTAATTATAGCTCTGGGATCAAAAATGGCTTTGCCCTGCGGGTCTCAACTTTCACATAAGCTTTTACAGAGAAAACTTTGTAAGTCTTCATTTTGAAGCCATTTGGCTCAGAATTGAAATGTTTAGTATTTATGGTTTATATTTATGAGCCAGTGGAGCGATACAGGGCCATCATGGCCCTCTTGTTTTGCAGATAAATTAATCCCTCTTTTCACAAAGCATGGCTCATATCTAATAATTACCAGCATGTTACGGAATGTGGAAGCCACAACGACAAAATGTTACGAAATGTAGTTTAAAAGCCTAGATACCAGAATGTAGCTAAATGTAGACAACACACACACGCGCACGCACGCTTAAAGAAAAAAGTCCAGAAATGTAAATTTTCATCAATGGAACATTAAACAGCCAGAGAAAGAAAATGTTACGGAATGTAGATGCCTGATTACCCGAATGTTACAGAATGTGGAAACAAGAACGACAAAATGTAACAAAATGTAATTTTAAAGGCCTTAATACCGGAATGTAGCTAAAATTAAGTATACACACATGCACGCTTGCACGCTCACAAACGGACCCAAACTGTAAATTTAGATTTAGAAAATGTTACGGAATGTAGATGTGTAATTCAGGGAATGTTACGGAATGTGGAGGGTGCAACAACGAAATGTTACGAAATACTGAAAAAGCCTAAATACCAGAATGTAGCTTACTGAAGAATGAATATAGGTTATAGACACACAGACACAACCCAGTCCTGAAATTAAAATTTTGATCAACCTGATAGGCGAAAGTGTGGCTGTACCCAAATTTGAATTTTAAACACAAAACTATGTATCCAAATGTAGAATTATCATCATCGACATTTTTTTGTTTTTATGTGAAATGGATACTTAGATGTGAAGCTTCAACAACAATATGTTTCAATGTAATTTCAAAAGCTTATAAGCAGTGTCTGATCCAGGATTTGAAAAATGAGGGGGGAAATCCCACATTACTTTGAAAAAGATGGGGGATTTCTCAAAAGTATGGGGGATAGGAAAAAAGTAGATATGAAAACAACCCGACTTATAGAATTGGCTTTGGAAAAAAAATGACAAAAAAATTAATTTATTTTTTTCCTCCATCCTTTTGAATTATTGTCGATAAAATAAATTCATATTCAGAAAAAAAAAAAACCATTAAAAATACTAACATTTCTGTAAATACAACAACATTATTTTTTACCATGCTTACTTAGATAAAAATGTGGTTTAATTTTTCATTTAAAAAAAAAAACCTGTTAAGTTGAATTGGTAACTCTACCGTAAACAAAAAAGGAAGCTACTCTGTGCAACAGTTATGTGCTCGATCCATCTATTGTTCTTCATAAACACATAAATCGGTGAAAAATAGGTAGGAAATTTGACCGTTCTCTCCAAAATTTGAATGCGGGATTATCCTGCAGTTGGTTTGAAAATATGCATGATTCACAAAAAGTATCGGTGATTCCTGCACTTGCGCGCTTTTGATCAGACACTGTTAATATAAGTAATGGAATGTAGCAAATAAAGAATTAATATTAATAAAACAACACAAAAAATCAGGCTCAAAACAGTAGTTTTGATCAAAGGAAAATAAATAGAGTCAGAATGGTTTTCCATATATAGTGACTTTCGGTGTTTCTCTATTTTCCATCGATAAAAATTTACATTTTTGTACAACATTTTGCCCTTTATTTTCAGTCTCACTTAAATCCCGTGTTGAAGGACCTTCATTTCATGACATTACAGATACACCTTATACAGTTCCAGCTAATGTAGCGTGTAGGTCACAAATAAAACAGGCGTTTTTGCGGACGAAATTTGGAAATGAACAGGCGCAGCATGATTTTCATATTTTTTCCGCGCGGTGAATATGTGGATCAGAATTTCAGGACGGTTACTGCAGAGACCAACCTCTGACTTTCTCAGATCAGCAGTTTAGCATCCAGTGTTTTCAATAAAAATACCAGCAAAGACGGACAAAGAACAATCAAACAACAAGGCTTTGGTACTAGTTGCCAGTTGCCAAGAAGCGCAGGGAAACGGCAGGCTTTGAACCAGAGTCCATTGAAGGTTGCCATTACCCACTCCTGGTACTGCAAGGCGCCGACCTTGCGAACCTTTCTCTGAGACCATATTTTCACAACGCAGACAAAATTATAGACCATAGAAAATTTATTGCAAGAACTTGAGCTACATAGCAGTTCATAGTTAATGTACAATACTAAGAACAACAGGGCATACATGAAACAATGACATGATAAACTGGAGAAATTCTATCAAAGTTTAGATGTGATTCATTCTAGATTCTAGGATTTTATCAAATTTGATTTGATATGATTTGCGGAAGTAACTTAGGTGAATTACTTATCTAAAAATTAAATCGTTTTTTTTTCTTTTTTTTTTTTAATTGTAAGTACATGCACACATATAAATAAGAACTCGTAAAGTTACTTTGATTTGATGTGATATTTCATGAAACAAATATGCTGCGGACAGCTTAGAAACTATCAGTATGCATGTATAATAAAGTCAACATAAATTGGTGATTGATACATGGGTAATACATCCTGAAATCAATATGTAGCAGGCGGCTTTGAAACACTTTGTATTTTAAAATAAGTCTGTATTGGTGAAATGGAGAAGCTGTTCATGGCAAGCGATTTCTCCATTCTGCCACAGTCCTGTAAGGGGCAGTCTACCGGGCTACAGAAGAAGGTCGTCTGTATGGCATCTCACAGCGACAGTCGCACACCTCGAGCGACCTCTCCAACCGCCATGATGATTTTATATAGGTATACGCCCTCTCACACCAATGATGTAAAAAAGTAAGCCCAAATGCTCCTGCATTTTTAGACTTTTGGGAGCATTGTGATCGACCGATAGCATTTTACTGCACACCCAAAGCCTCCCATGAAAAGGAATACTAATAACATCATCTATTCTTCAACTTATTACTGACAAAATTCACACAGTCAAAATTATAACAAGACATAATGTTGATGACTGCAGTATTCATTGGTCATGCCAACATGAAAGCCAGGCAATGCCTGCCAGACAAAACAATCGCCGCCTGGTGCTTCAATACCCTGACGATAATTTATACAAGTGTGTATCGGGCGGTGCCTTTCCAAGCACTTCATGGGGCCTAAAAGGTACCGGCGTGGTGGCAATTAGGACAAGCCAATTTTTTGAAAATGAGATTCTCGTACGGCCACTATCCAATCGAAGCAAGTGTCTCGTAGGCACCGGGTCTGGCCGGGTAGCTCAGTGGAAACTAGCGTATCCTAAACCTTCGACGGGTGCTGTCCGACGACCAAATTTGCAGCTGCCAAAGCTCGATTTCAGAACATTTCGTTGTACGATTCTGGGGATTCGGCTTACATTTCAGTGCAAGCTTTATGATTGATTGATTGATTGATTGATTAATTTTGATGCAGCTTTCAACATCTCACGGCGACAGCTCCATTGTTTTTTTTTTTTTTCCTGGATTTCACGAGTTCTTGCAGCCAATTTTCTACTCAATGTACGAGAGCAATCAAAGAAGCTAAGGTAAACAATGGTTTCCCCTCCCCTCCCTGAATCTGGCTATCTTTATGTTTCATTAGTGAAAATTTACATTTCGGGCCTGTTTTGTGTGCGTGCGTGCGTTCGTGCATGTGTGTGTGCGTTATCTACATTATTTTCTTCATTGAGCTACATTTCGTGAATTAGGCACCTACATTCCGTTACATTCCGGTAATTAGTATACCAGTAATTCAAGGAATGAAACAAAATGTTACAAAATGTTATGGAATGTAGATGCCTAATTCACAGAATGTTACGGAATATGGAAGCAGCAACAACGAAATGTTATTTTAAAAGCCTAAATACAGGAATGTAGCTAAATATATGCTCTGAAAAGGGGGACTTAATGACGTTGAGATGACGTCGAGAAAATCACGTTCAAAGTGACGTCAAAATTTTTGTTATTTACATGTGGTTTTCATGAGAGCGCGTCATTTCCAAACTTGATTACTTGTTTTGACAAGACTCTAGAACTATTTTACAATACAACCAAGGGATTTAGATCATACTACGTGTGTTCTTTAATCCTCGATTTTCAATCGGGCATCGACAGTGAAATTGAGGTTCATAGATTTGTCGGTATATTCTCAATCTGTTCCATATCAGCCGTTTAGAAATATCGAAAGGCTTAGCGGAGTTAGCACCATGTTTTTAGCTCACCTGAGCACAACGTGCTCAAGGTGAGCTATTGTGATCGCCCTATGTCCGGCGTCTGTCGTCCGTCGTCCGTCAACAATTTCTTTAAACATCTTCTTCTCCTAAACCACTGGGCCAATCTTAATGAAACTTGGAAGGGATGTTCCTTGGGTAAAACTCTACCAAAGTTGTTCAAAGAATTTAATTCCACCCGTAACTCTGGTTGCCATGGCAGCAAAAAGGAAAAAAATGCAAAATCTTTGAAAATCTTCTTCTCTGAAACTAGAAGGTGCAGAGCTTTGATATTTGGTATGTAGCATCTCCTAGTAGACCTCTACCAAGTTTGTTCATATGATGCCCTGGGGTCAAAACTGGCCCCGCCTTTGGGATCACAAGCTCGAGCATAGTAACAAAGAAGGAAAATTTAAAAAATTTTCTTCTCTGAAACTTGAAGGCATAGAGCTTTGATATTTGGTATGTAGCATCTCCTAGGAGACCTCTACCAAGTTTGTTCATATGATGCCCCTGGGGTCAAAACTGGCCCCGCCCCAGGGGTCACAAATTCGAACTTAGGAACAAAGAAGGAAAACTTTAAAAACTTTCATCTTTGATACTGGAATGCATAGAGCTTTGATATTTGGCATGTAACATCTCCTAGTAGACCTCTACCAAGTTTGTTCATATGATGCCCTTGGGGTCAAAACTGGCCCTGCCCCGGGGGTCACAATTTCAAACATAGGAACAAAGAGGGAAAGCTTTAAAAATCATCTTCTCTGAAATTGGTAGGCATAGAGCTTTGATATTTGGTATGTAGTATCTCCTAACAGACCTCTACCATGTTTGTTCATATGATGTCCTTGGGGTCAAAACTGGCCCTGCCCTGGGGGTCACAATTTCGAACATAGGAACAAAGAAGGAAAACTTTAAAAATCTTCTTCTCTGAAACAGGAAGGCATGGAGCTTTGATATTTGGTATGTAGCATCTTCTAGTAGACCTCTACCAAGTTTGTCCATATGATGCCCTTGGGGTCAAAACTGGCCCTGCCCCGGGGGTCACAAGTTTGAACATAGGAAAACTTTAAAAATCTTCTCTGAAATTGAAAGGCGTAGAGCTTTGATATTTGTTATGTAGCATCTCCTAGTAGACCTCTATCAATTTTGTTCATATGATGCCTCTGGGGTCAAAACTGGCCCTGCCCCAGGGGTCACAAGTTTGAACATAGGAACAAAAAAAGGAAAACTTTAAAAACCTTCCTCTCTGAAACAGGAAGGCATGGAGCTTTGATATTTGGTATGTAGCATCTTCTAGTGGACCTCTACCAAGTTCATATGATGCCCTTGGGGTCAAAACAGGCCCTGCTTAGGGGGTCACAAGTTCGAACATAGGAACAAAGAAGGAAAACTTTAAAATTCTTCTTTTCTGAAACCGAAAGGCATGGAGCTTTGATATTTGGTATGTTGCATCTCAGAGTGGACCTATACCAAGTTTGTTCATATGATGCCCCTGGGGTCAAAACTAGCCCCGCCCCAGGGGTCACAAGTTCGAACATAGGAACAAAGAAGGAAAACTTTAAATTTTTTTTTCTCTTAAACGGGAAGGTGTAGACCTTCGATATTTGGTATGTAGCATCTCCTAGTGGACCTATACCAAGTTTGTTTCAAGGATGCTGCTTGGGTCAAAACTGGCCCAGCCCTGGGGGTCACAAGTTTGAACATAGGAACAAAGAAAGAAAACTTTAAAATTCTTCTTTGAAACTGGAAGGTGTAGAGCTTTGATATTTGGTATGTAGTGATTCTCTTCCAAGTTTGTTTGCCCATCTAAGCGCAACGAGTTCATAGAGTTCAAAATCGGGTCATCTTGGTCAGTAAGTTTGTCTTTATAAAATCTCACATAAGTCTGAATTTTGGTCAACTGGGGTCATAAACTAGGTCACTGGGTCAAATTAAAGAAATACCTTGTTTGCACTCTGGAGGCCACATTTATTGCGCAAATGACCTGAAATTTGGCCAGAATGTTTGTCTTGATGAAATATCAGATGAGTTTGGATTTGGGTCACCTGGAACCATAAACTAGGTCACTAGGTCAAATTAAAGAAATACCTTGTGGGCACTCTAGAGGCCACATTATTTGCTCAATTGCCTTGAAAATTGGTCAGATTGTTTGTCTTTGTAAAATCTCACATGAATCTGAATTTGGGTCAACTGGGGTCATAAACTAGATCACTTGGTCAAATTAAAGAAATACCTAGTGGGCACTCTAGAGGCCACATTTATTATTCAGTTGATTTGAAAATTGGTTAAAATGTTTCTTTTGATAAAGTCCAAGACCAGTTCAAATTTGGGTCACCTGGGGTCATAATCTAGGTTACTAGGTCAAATTAAAGAAATACCTTTAGGGCACTCTACTCAGGTGAGCGATCTAGGGCCATCATGGCCCTCTTGTTTAGTTACTGATCTCTGATTATTATACCCCCCAAAACTCTGTTTGGGGGGTATATAGGAGTCAGCTTGTCGGTCGGTCCGTCGGTCCGTCGGTCCGTCCGTCGGTCGGTCTGTAGCTTTTTGTCCGCTCTATTTCTCATAAACTACTGGACGAATTTTATTCAAACTTCACAGGTACACTCAGTATCAAGCAGAGATGTGCATATGAAATGTTGGTTATGGTTCATTGATTTTTCACTGAGTTACGGCCCTTTCATGAAATTTCTTGTCCGCTCTTTTTCTCATCAACTATTGGACAGATTTGGTTCAAACTACACAAGTAGACTCAGTATAAAGCAGAGATGTGCATATCCTATTTTGGTTATGGTTTATTTAGGTTTCATGGAGTTATGGCCCTTTGATGATTCTGGACACCGTTGGTCGGTCTGTAGCTTTTTGTCCGCTCTATTTCTCATAAACTACTGGACGAATTTTATTCAAACTTCACAGGTACACTCAGTATCAAGCAGAGATGTGCATATGAAATGTTGGTTATGGTTCATTGATTTTTCACTGAGTTATGGCCCTTTCATGAAATTTCTTGTCCGCTCTTTTCCTCATCAACTATTAGACAGATTTGGTTCAAACTACACAAATAGACTCAGTATCAAGCAGAGATGTGCATATCCTATTTTGGTTATGGTTTATTCAGGTTTCATGGAGTTATGGCCCTTTGATGATTCTGGACAAATTTCTTTCAAACTTCATGGATAGACTTTGCACTCAGCAAAGATGTGCATATCATAAATTGTTCTTAGTTAATTAAATAAAATTTCCAAGAGCTAAGCCCTTTTTTGTCGTTCTCTTATGATAGATTCCTACACCTGTAGATAGTTAACAGTAGACTTACCATCACTAACCATCACTAGTAAGTTTTCATGTCACTTCCCTTATGTCATGTCAATTTCATCTTTTCATCGGAAGTTTACTCAAATATAAGACAGATTAATCTTTCAGATATGTTTGGAAAAGGAGAAAATGCTGATTACCAGCACTTACTACTTTCTACACAAAATTGGAAAGATTAATCTTTGCAGTTACTTGGGAAAAAAATGAAATGATGATTACAAGCATTTACTACGTTCTCCACAACTATTCCAAGTCTTCAACTTGTGATGTGTTAAAATAGATACCAATACCGTACAGAAACTAACCAAAGCAACATTTTTTGCGGTTCCGCTTCGGCTTCGCTGCGGTTTCCGTATTATATGACTAAAAAGGAAAACATTGTAAACATCGTGAGCAATGGCTTCTGTATTTACAATGTTTTCTTAAGTTTATTACTTTCGGTTCAGTTCAGTTACTATTACGGTTCCGATTCGGTTCGGAGGTTGCTTTCGTTAGTTTCCGTACTGTATAAGTAAGATGTAGAGTCTGGTCAAAAACATTGCATGAAAAGACATTTGTTGTCTGCAAAACCTTTTCATTTAAACCAATCTCAATTTGTCCAGCTGGTAAAAAAAAATGTATCAAGTAAGTTTTATTCTCTCCAAGTCTTTAGTCTGTAACAAAGAGTAATTCTTTGGCAAGAAGCCATTGCAGGATATTCATCACCTTCAGTGATAGCTCTGGTATAATTGACTCTCCAGTCACTTATTTTGCATTCCTGTGACATTAATCTGTTTTGTGACAAGGAGCTGTTGGGGGGTATGATCACATTTAGTGATAGCTCTAGTTGATTTTGAAAAAACAACATCCGGTGTTTATTAACAACTATTAACAATTATACAAAAGTAAAACCATTATTATAAATTCCTCATCATCCATTGGGTGTCAAGTGGTATTGGTGAATGGTGCGGGCTACCGATCATTTCCCTCTACTTTGTCTGAGATAGAGTCCCTACAGTTTCTTTTAATTTTTTCCCCATCAGTCACGAAGATGGTCGATTATTCATCCTCTTATAAGTAGATATCTCTACAGATTTATCTGCATAGACTGAAGTCCATTTAAACAATTTTTTTAAGTTGATCGCAATACAGATTTAGCCGGCCTGCATGAACCAAAGTGAGTTTTAACAACTTATATAATTTTCCACGTTTGAGTATCGAATTAGTGGAAAATTATTTTCCCCTTTTGCGATGACGCTTCAATATAGGTATGGAAAGGTAGAAGCTCGTGATTTCTAGGGTTTTTGCTACGTGGACAAGCATTTCATTTCATTCAGCTTTGAGAGAGCAACACGAGCAGACGTTTTCTTTCATACTTCAATATTATGTCTACTGACGATTGTTCTGAGATTTCTATTCAGTCTCAGCTTAAGCTTCTTTTTGACGAGCTTAAAAGTCAGAGAGGCGAGTTATCATCTTTATGTGAGGACGTTCAGGGGAATGCGTTTAGCGTGTCTAGTGGGGTGAAGCGACTGAAGAAGGAGAAGGACATTAAGTGGGTTCACATAGGAAACAGAGTTCAGTTTGAATTCAACAGTGAAGTAGAGGAGCTTCTTTCCCAGATTGATTGGGCTCTACAGCATGGGAAATCAGATTATACAAGTGAGGTTTTGAAGGAGGCTCAGGAGAAAATCAGGAAGCGCAATAAACTCATATGTATAGCAGACTCCTCTGAAGGTGGTTGGGAAACTGTAAGGCAATATGAGTTCAATCCAGTGGCTATTAATTTGGCGGACGAGAGTAGAATCAACAAGGCAGAAAACAGGGCCGTTAAACGGAAGAAGAATAAACAAGGGAAACAGAGGGGCCAAAAGGTATCTTCCACGTTTGTTCCTTCGATGGGTCAGCAACATCTCGGTTCTAATTCATTTACTGTTGGTTGTGGTTCTATGGACAATTTGCAGAGATTGCCAGGTGCCAGCGGGTCGAGTAATTTTCGTGGCTTCCTGAACGCTATCGGTCAAAGGTTCAACACCAGATATTCAGGTCCTGGATCATGCTTTGCCTGTGGAGAGTTTACACACTTTCGGCGAGACTGTCCGTACATTACCTCAGCAAGATCAGCCAGCATGGTGCAGACCGACAAAAAGTAGTATTTCTGATGATTTCGACTTTAAAGATGAGTATAGTTTAATTCAAGATAGTTTTACTACAGATTATTATGAGTATGAACAAGGTAATAAAAGTATACTTGTTAAAGGTCGTCTGAAACAGAATGTAAAATTTTGGAAGGATATAGGCTCTTCCGATTTTGTCATAGATGTAATTGAAAATGGTTACAAAATCCCTTTTTTCTCCTTGCCACCGAGTAGTAAGTCTAAGAATAATAAATCTGCTATGAAGGAGAGTTCTTTTGTTTCAGAAGCTATTCAAGATTTATTGGATAAAGGTTTGATTGTTAAGTGTAAAGTTCGGCCATGTATTGTTAATCCTTTAACAGTGTCCGTTCAAAATTGTGGTAAAAAACGTTTGATTCTGGATTTGCATATTCCGAATAAACATATTTGGAAGCAGTCCGTTAAATATGATGATCTGCACATCGCTTTGTCGTATTTGCAGAAGGGTTTTTATATGATAAAATTTGACATAACGATTGCCTACCATTTCATTGAGATTTTTGAGCCACACACTGAGTTCTTAGGTTTTAGTTGGACTAACAGTTCAGGGGATACAACCTATTACAAATTTCTTGTTCTCCCTTTCAGTTTGTCATCTGCCCCTTATATTTGGGTTAAAGTGGCCAGACCGTTAATCAAGAAATGGTGAAGTGAAGGAAAGTTGGTCCTTATGTTTTTGGATGATGGTTTTGGGTGTGGGGGTGATTTTTTGAACACTAGCATTATGGCGAGAGAAATAAAAGAAGATTTACTGAAGTCTGGTTTATTGCCAAAGGCTGATAAGTCAGTTTGGATACCGGTTTAGTGTCTTTCCTATTTAGGTGCAGATTTGAATTCCGAAACTGGCTGCATTTCTATACCTGACACAAGAATTAATAGTGTAAGGAAAACTATTGCAGACATTTTGTCAATTATAAAGGTACACAGAAGGGTCACTGTCACACAGATTGCTTCCTTAGTAGGTCAGTTGATCTCTATGAGAATAGTCATTGGGGATATTGTTTTGATTATGACTAAGTCTTTGAGCGCGGATGTAGCAAGTGCCTTCTCCTGGGATCAATTTATTAAATTGTCTGAGGAGAGCTTAGAGCAAATTCATTTTTGGAGAGACAATTTATGTTCTCTTAATAGGAGAATTCTCTTTGAGACTGTACAATACTGCAGATTGGTGTACAGTGATGCTAGTTGTGAAGGGTATGCGGGGTATGAGGTTAGTACAGTTAATGGCGTATCTCATGGGACATGGTCTATAGAGGAAAGGGTAAGGTCTTCAGTATGGAGAGAACTTATGGCGGTTTACAGAGTACTTACTTCTTTGATACATATTCTATCTGGTCAGAATGTCAAATGGTTCACAGATAACCAGGCGGTTACCTCAATAGTGCACAAAGGTTCCATGAAATCAGACTTGCAGGTCATAGCTATGGATATATTCAAATTATGCTTGTCTCATTCCATACAGTGGCAGGTCAAGTGGGTACCGAGATCAGAAAATGATAGAGCAGACTATCTTTCTAAAGTGGTCGAAAAAGACGATTGGGGGCTATCTTTTGAACTTTTAGATTTGATTGTGCAAAAATGGGGAGAGCCACAAGTGGACTGGTTTGCATCAGATCACAATGCGAAAGTCCCGATTTTTTATTCCAAATTCTGGAATAAGAATTCGGCTGGAGTAGATTCTTTTACTTTTGAATGGTCTGATAGATTCGGTCTTTTTGTGCCCCCCATCTGTGTTCTACACAGAGTTGTACAGAAAATGCTCCGAGAGAAAGTAAAGGGAGTACTAGTTCTACCATTCTGGGAATCGTCCATGTTTTGGCCTATGATTTGCAGACGACAAGAGTTCCTTCCCTTTGTAAAAGATTGGATGGATTTACACATTTCAAAAGAATTTTACACCAGGTGTAAGAATGGTAGTGGATTGTTTGGAAATAAAGATTTAGATTTTAGAATGCTGGCTTTATATGTAGAATTTTGATTATTTTGTTTGTTTTAAGAACATATTTACATATTTTGCACACTGTTGTGCTTTTAATGTGCACTGTAGCACATTGTTTGTGGAGTACGAACGGTTTAAGGAGAAGTGAGAGCTTCTGAATGTAACTAATCAACGCAGAAAGCTTTGGTCTTTCTGGGATAATTTCGCTTATTTGAAGATTAAATGAAGTTTGTATCATACACACAGTAGTACTTCCTAGATGTGCACTGTAGCACATTGTTCGTGCCTTTCAAACAAATTGGGTAGAAGTGAGAGCTTCTGGATGTTTTGAATCAGCACAGAAGGCTTTAGTCTTTCTGCGATAAAAATGTAACATTTCAAGGGAGATAGCTGCATAAAACATTTGTGGTTTTCATGCAGTTGCTTCCCTAGGCAAAGCTATTGCTTTATGGCCAATTCTGTTATACGTTTATTTTTTCAGACTCTTATAAAAGAAATTGATGATTTGCCGGAAGTATTAGTCGAGAATGCAGCTCTGCTTCCTGATCTGTTGTGCGACTCAAGAGCACCAAGTACGTGTAGTAAATACAGAAATGGATTTCTTCGTTGGACTAAGTGGGCACAGTTCAACGGTTTGGGAAGTAGGGACGTACTCCCTGCCAAGCCTCTTCCATTTGCTTTATATTTGGCTTCTATAATTCAGACTGCTTCAAGCCCTTCCCCTGTTCTCACTGCTTACTATAGTGTCAAGTTCTACCATAACCTTTACGGCTGTTTATCTCCCACAGAGTCTTCTTTGGTTGTAAATGTTCTCGAGACAGCTAAGCAGAAGCTTGCCAAATCTATATCTAAAAAAGAGCCTGTTACCATTGATTTGCTCCAGTCCGTATATTCCCGCTTGTTTGTGGATAGAAATATTTACAATCAAAGAATACTATGTGCGATGTTGATTGCTTTTGCTGGGTTTTTTACGTAGTTCTGAATTATTACAAATCAGACTTTGTGATGTTAAGTTCGAATCCACCTATATAAAGATTTTCTTGGAGCATAGTAAGACAGATCAATACAGAGACGGTGCCTGGATTGTTATTTCTAGAAAAGTAACCAATTTATATCCAGTAAAGAATTTAGAATTATATGTTAAGTGGTGCAATTTTAAGGATACCGACTTTTTATTTTGTAATTTAAGTGCAACTTCATGTGGATATAAGCCAAGAAGAGCCAATAAAGCGTTATCATATTCATCTTTGAGAGACTTATTCGAAGCAGCGTTAAAACTGCACGTTGAAAACATTGATAATTATTGTTTACATTCCCTAAGAGCAGGTGGTTCATCCGCAGCAGCAAATAATGGTATTAAGGATAGATTATTCAAGCGGCATGGACGCTGGGTTAGTGATTCAGCCAAAGATGGTTATATTAAAGATGATTTAGTAGAAAGACTCGCTGTTTCTAAAAGTTTAGGGTTGTAAATATATAGATAATGCATTGTTCATATTGGAAGCATTCCTCAATAATCGATTTTTTTCCCCGTTCTTTCAGTCAGCGACAATGCAGGTTGCTCTTTCAAGTGCTACCAACATGTTAACAACAAAGCTATTGTTATATGGTTTGTTTGTTTGTATTTTGAGAGCGTCCAAGGGGATGGGGAAATATAATTTTCCACGTTTGAGTATCGAATTAGTGGAAAATTATTTTTCCCTTTTGAGATGACGCTTCAATATAGGTATGGAAAGGTAGAAGCTCGTGATTTCTAGGGTTTTTGCTATGTGGACAAGCATCTTTCAAGTGCTACCAACATGTTAACAATAAAGCTATTGTTATATGGTTTGTTTGTTTGTATTTTGAGTGCGTCTGAGGGGATGGGGAATTTTTTTTCCTTACAGTAGATGTAATCCACATGTTAATATCAAGTAGCTTTTGTTTGTGTAGTGTCTAATGCCATTTACAACATTATTGCAGTTATATCCCAGTGGGCAGAGCTCCTTTCCACGAGTCTTTTTTTTTTTTCTATTTTTAAGTAATACTTTGCAAAATATACTTAATTAAGTAGTTAAGTAGTTAAGTTTACACATATTTGATTCCGTATAAATTTGTTATATGAAGTACAACGAAGGATATTGTCACAAGTTGGATGTCAACTTTACATTATTAGTGCAAGAAACCGTAACTTTTAAAAAGGTCAAGTCAACAATACATTGACAAATTAAATGCATCTCAAGCAACAGAAATCACCAAAATGAAAAGGGTGTTGTCTCCATTTCATGTGGTGCCCGATTTGTTGTAGACAAAAATATTTTCTTTTCAAGTGTTTTTTGCTTATACAATGATAAAGCACTGTACAAGCGATATTTCATTCAAGTTTGTAAGATAAGATCTGTAATTTTTTAA
Organism: Tridacna gigas; assembly: GCA_945859785.2. Classification (NCBI taxonomy): domain Eukaryota; kingdom Metazoa; phylum Mollusca; class Bivalvia; order Cardiida; family Cardiidae; genus Tridacna; species Tridacna gigas. Next base: position 28,937,751 of record OX244041.2, read on the forward strand.
TGTAATTGATACACTTAAGTTTCTAGTTAAACATGTAGTTGTATTAAATGCAAACGTCCAAAAGTGGAAATGTAGGCTAACTTATCACTCTTTTTGCTTACATGTACCATGAAATATACAAAGTAAATGTAATCTCGAGGTATTGTAACACAAGCTTTGTTTTTACGAAAAATTATCAAAGAACTCCAAATCCGCGTTCTATATAATAAATAATAAGGGGGGGGGCGGGGGGCTAGAGTTCGTTCCGCCAATTTCATCATCTGTGGTCATTCCACAGTGATCATGGCACCTCTTCATGTTTTTTTGCTTACCCACACTAGAAATCGCACAACATTCTTTTCAACCATTTACTTCTTTACCACTTACATCAGTGTCCTATATGATGAGACTTTATCGCAAAAACAACTGTGAAATCACTATATTTGGGTGGTAACATTGGCAGGAAAATTACATTTATTATTCATTTAGTAGTTTAAGTGGTAAAATTATGGCAAATTAGGAGCATTTTCAATGCAACTTCTTTAACAATTTTACATGAAATCTTTTATCTGAAATTTATAAGCAAGTAATTTGGGTAAAAAGTAACCTGACTACGTGAAACAGAGTAAGAAAAACGACGTTATCAACGTCTGTTGAAAAATTGATGTTCTCCTTATTGGGTATGCGTACAATTTTGTCAATATCTCCACTTTTTGATAAGTTAGCGATATTTTGTTTTCAGATTCTGAGAGAAATATGAATGCACTTAAAGAAAATCTGAAAAGTAAAATTCGAATCTTTTGTCATTAAGCCCACTTTTCACGGCCCATATATAATACACAAGTACATGTACACGCATGCACGCACCCATGCTAAAAAACAGACCGAAATGAAAAATAAATGTAGATAACATACATGTATGCAAGCACACAGACACGCATGCTCCCAAAACAGATACAACATGTAAATTTTCACAAGTGGAACATAGAAATAGTCAGATTTGGAAAATATTACGGAATGTAGATGTAATTATGGAGTATATTGTCAGATGCCCTAACTGCACCCTTGTCCTAACTCCACTATCTTTCTTGTTTCCATGATTATCCCATGATGTTTCAGTGTGTGCGAGACTGACTGTGGGAAACTTTTTTACTACATCACAGTAAAAATGTTTCAGTGATTTTCAACCCAAAATAAGGTGTAAGCAGGCAGTTGTTTCAAAGTTTATGTCTACTTACTGTTTTTACGTGTATTTTTGTAATGCATAATTATTTTCTTAAAAACTACCTCTAAAATAATGAAACATGAAGGTAAACACACCAGAACGCCTCGTCTGTAAATATTTATATTTTATGAAAGAAAATCATATGACCAAAAAAATTTACTTTAAAGCCAAGCGTATCTTACAGATAGGTTTTGGTCCCATGGTTTTTAACTAATAGTTGTTTTCTCCATTTTAATTTTAGCCCAACTCATGAAAGATCAGATTGCATGTTCTGTGAAGTCTGATCTTGATCGACAATGTCCGCAAAAGGTTCCGGATTCGCGCTTGGAGCCTAAGGGTTAATACTTCTCTTCTGTTATTAATAGTACAACAAAAATGAGTAAACAAAACAAGGTATTGTCAGTGTATGAATTAAGCGTAAAATCGGGGTAAGAAAACTATTCAAGGTTTCAGATAGCGGACGTACCCATTTTATATTGATTGTCAGAAAACATAATTTTTTCTGTTATGAGCCTGCTCCTAATAGAAATCACAATTATAAAAATAGAAATCCATGAAACACAGCATATTGACATCAAGATCGTCATTCATGCTCCTTCACTCAGAGCCGAGTCCCGTAGCTCAGTCGGTAGCGTACAGGACCTGAGAACAAGAGGTCGCTGGTTCGATCCCCGGCTTGACCAATTTCTTTTCGAGGATTGATGATAGTCATTGTGGCAGGATTCATTCCTCTCTCACCGCTGACCATTGTTTCGACAATGGCTATGTGGGAAAGCAGCCAGTGGCTTGGAAAGAAAATTGTGCGGAGTACTGGTAAAAGAAACTCCAGGAAAGCATGGATAGGTGCACTGGCCGCTGCGATATAACTGAAATAATGTTGAAAATGGCGTTAAACACCATAATGTTTCTACCCAATCAAATCTGTATTCCATCATTTGAGCCATTTTTGAATTGTCATCTGCAATCCTTTCAATTGCGGTAGACCAGTCTTAAATTTTGTCCTTTGGTAAATGGCCGATTTATCTTTGATATTATGAAACAAAAAATAAACTTCATAACAATAATTCCAAATTTACAAGCGGGCTGATCTCTGCCCACATCTCGGCAAAAGTGAACAATTCATGATAAGTAACAGTACATGTACGTGACAACTTCCAAAGCAGACTGTTTAGGCAGAGTTCAGAACCCCATATGATTTTGTAGGCTGATCTCTGTGAGTACTCTCTAGCAAGGCGACCAGTTCACTGTTAATAGGAGTGGGCCCTGGAAGTGGGGAGTATGGACAGTGATCAGACCCCAGTATGTGTTGGCTGACCCTAAGAAAAAAAGGCTCTTCACCTTTCTAATAAAGGAGAAAATGCAGTTGACCAGTATTTTCTCCTTTCACCACAATGTTTCCTGCCGTATCACTAGCAATTTTTATAAGGAATTTTGCTGAATGCTTTGAACTTGTCAGTTCTAATGGTTTGTCGTTTGGTAAAGTGATACAAATCCTAAAACATAAAGAGCGCCGTGAGCCATTCTATTACCTCCTTTTAATATGTCTACAAAAAACTGATTTTCTGTTTCATGATTTTACTAAGTATAGGGTATTTAGTACGTTTGACAAATTCTATGCGTGTATTTAGGTTAATTTCTTGAAAAATGGGGGAAAAAAAGAAGTTATTTTTGTTATTTTCTTTTTGTAATCAAACTTGTCATCCGCATTAAAGAAAAAATTTAAAAAAAAAATTTGAATTTCCGAAGTGTATCAAACTGACCCGAAAAATAACTAGAAAGCACCCATTGTATTCACTAGACGGTGTGATGCAATTTGAAATCATTTAGGTTTATCTTCTTCATATATACCTGTAACATCAAGTCTTAAAACAATGATAATATTGAAAATCCTTACTTTGCAATTAGGACTTATGATAAAGAAGAATTAAAAAAACACACACACACACACACCAGATAAAATTTGAAAAAAAGATTAAAATTACAAGGCATATGCAAGGCACAAGTTTCTTTTAGGAATAACTAGAATAACTTCATAAGTATTGATTGCATAATCCAATAATAGATGGAATAGGACAGGATTTCTTCTTACTTATGGAAAACAAAGGAAAGGTGCAATCAGCTATTACAAGCAATATTTCAACTCTTCAACCCTTTATCACTTGACAAAAATTTATAATTCTCCAAATTGAAAGCATTTGCACAAAACGATTTAAGTGGGGCTCAAATGATGTGATTTCTGTTTGATAGGTTAGAAAACATTGTGGGAGGAGAAAATGCTGGTTACCAGCATTTTCTCCTTTCCCTACAATGGTTCTTCAGGGTTAATTAAACGTCGGGATTTTGTGGTAAAGGGTTCATATTCTGTCTGTGTAATAATTTAACAATTAACAACAGAATCCTAAGCTTTAATAACCCTGAGAAAGAAGTCTTCTGAAAACATTATTGAAAAAGGGAAAAATGCAGGTAACCAGCATTTTTTCTTTTACCACAATGTTTTTACTAAATACTGTACAAAAATAACTGTTTATGCCCATTTAGACAGCAACTTTGGACAGCATTCTTGAAGTAACGTGCAAGCAACTGAAATCTAACAGTAACAATACAGGTCTGCTGCTTCTTTTAGAGCTGCTTAACCCTTTACCACACAATCCCGAGTTTTCAGAACCTAAGACAGAAGCCTTTTGAAAACATTTTAGGAAAAGGAGAAAATGCTGGTAACTAGCATTTTCTGCTTTTCCCACGATGGTTTCTATCCTTCCCAAAACAAAATTCAATTTTTGAGTCACTTTCAGTTTGTCGTCTGACAATTCTTTCAATTTGGACTAGATTAACATTTTGCCGTGTGGGAAAGAGTTAATGTATCATAGGAAATACAACTTTTGGATAATCAAAGAAAGGAAAACCATTTTCTGCTTATGTTTGGAGGCAAAGTTTGATATTGTTTTTTAAATGAAACATTTTTTTTTTTCTAAGAGAAAAAAAAAATCCCCTAAGTTTGTTGGGTAAATTGGTAATCTCACTCTGACATAAAAGTTATCTCCATTAACATTCTTTTCTAGCCCTCTGCCTAACTGTTTACAAAATTGTTCATAAATATTTAGCCTGTTACTAGTCTTACTTTGGCTTAATCTTTTGCTATATATGTAGGGGATATACAAGCAGTAAAATAAAGAAATAAACTGTTTGGTTATTGAAGGCTTAACCACACAATCTTGAGTTTTAATGACCCTGAGAAAGAAGCCTTTTGAAAACAGTAGGGGAAATGGAGCCCCTGGTTTTCATCACTGGTTTTTAAGCGTGTAAAATAACCCCAGTCAATACTTCCAAAGTTGTCAATACTTGTCATTAGAGTTTAATTGAAAATTTTTGTGGCTGATTGGTCAGAAAGTTTGATAATCATGATGTGAAGTATTAAAGCAAACCTATCAATTCATATACATTGTATACAAAATGATACTGCTCATTTAGGGAATGTGCGGGGGTTGGGGGAGGGGGTGGCTCTAGAAACAAGAGCCATGTCTGGCCACTTATATTTCAATCAACCAATGAAAACCGATTAAAACCAGTATTGACCACTGGCCTGGTCAATACTCACATGGACCGGCTCTTTGCCAACCATGGTGTACATCGAGATTAGACTGCATAGAACTTGCAGATATTTTTCAGACAGAAAGAAATTTGAAATGACACAAATTTGTTTTGTTTTAGACCAGCAAAGATTTTTTTTATGGGATTAATTTAAAAAATTAACAATTTACCACACAATCCTGTGTTTTGACGACTCAGAGGAAAAGGGTGACCAGTAATTTTTCCTTTTCAGACAGTAATTTCTACCCTGTCACACACAGATTCCATGTTTGGAGCCAAATTTGATTTTTCATCCATAAATGCTTTCAAATTTGGCTATTCTAAATATTTGTTCTGTGTTTTGACTTAATCTACCATTGAAATCTAAATAATCACATGCTTATAATTAGGTTCACATGTTCTGTTTTAGATTTTTTTTTTAATTGTTGAATAGACTCCCTTTAAAAGGTCGCAACCTGTCAGAAAGTTGTATGAAAATTTATACTGCTATCTAATTATACATAGGTTCATTGTAACATTGTAACTGAGCATCTACCGATAATTCGATAAAGGACTTTGTACACGACGAGTCCAGTTCTAATGCTCTTTGATCCTAGTTCTGCTAGAAATATGAAATGAGACTTTCAAGCCGAGATTACAAACAAAGATTGTCTACTTCAGCGGCATTTTTCGAGGACAGTTAATGCCTTATCGAAAGGTGTAGATCCAAGATCAGACTGCACATTCTGTACAGTCTGATCTAGATCGTTGATTTCCGCAAAAGGTCCTTGAGTCGCACTTAGAGCCTAAGGGTTAATACTTCTCTCTCGTAACTAACAGTACAACAAAAATGAGTAAACACAACAAGGTATTGTCACTAGATGAATAAAGGGAAGTGTGAATTCAGGGTACAAAACTATTTAAGGGTTTTAGCTAGCAGACGTACCAAGTTTATATTGATTGTCAGAAACATAATTTTTTTTCCCGTTATGAGCCTGCTCCTTATAGATAACACAATTATAAAAACAGAAATCCATGAAACATAGCAACTGACATCAAGAGCGCCAGATTGTCATTCGTGCTCCCATTAGGGCGAGGGATCTACACGGTCCGCCATTACACGCTAATACATAACGTATATATATATATATATATATATAGGATGCAAGGTCACCTCAGGATTGCTTTTGAAATCATTGCGGGAACAGTAGATGGTACCCAGCGTTTCCTCCTTTTTCCTTCAATGCTTTCTACCCAATCAAATGCGTATTTCGTCATTTTAGCCAGTTCAAAATTGTCATCTGCAATCCTTTCAATCGCGGTAGACCACTCGTAAATTTTGTTGTTTGGTAAATGACCTATTTATCTTTGCTATTATGAAACAAAAATAAACTTCATAACAATAATTCCAAATTTATAAGCGGGCTGATCTCTGCCCACATCTCCGCAAAAGTGACCAATTCATAATAAGTAACAGTACATGTACGTGACAACTTTCGAAGCAGACTGTTTAGGCAGAGTTCAGATCCCCATATGATCTTGTAGGCTGATCTCTGTGTGTATCCTCTACCGAGGCGACCAGTTTACTATTAATAGGAGTGAGCCATGGAAGTCGGGGTGTATGGACAGTGATCGGACCCCAGTATGTGTTGGCTGACCCTAAGAGAAAAGCTTTGGGCTCTTCACATTTCTAGTAAGGAGAAAAAGGTGACCAGTATTTTCTCCTTTCACCACAATGTTTCCCGTCGTATCACTAGCAATTTTTTATTAGAAATTTTGCTGAATGCTTTGAACTTGCACAGTTCTAATGGTTTGTCATTTTGTAAAGTGATACAAACCCGAAAACATAAAGAGCGAAGTGAGCCAATCTATTACCTCCCGTTAAAATGTATACCTAAAACTGATGTTCTGTTTCGTGACTTTACTAAATATAGGGTATCCAGTACATTTGTTAAATTCTTTAAGTGTATTTAGGATAATATCTTGAAAATGGGGAAAAAAAGTAAGTTGTTTTTTTGTAATCAAACTTTATTCATGAGCATTTAAAAAAAAAATTATAAAGAGCAAATTTCAATTCAACACAATCGATACCAAGTATAACTATAATGTATCCGTTATAGTCACTAGATGGCATGATGCATTAAAATTTCAATAGTAATTGATCTTCAGTTGGTATACCGGGAACACCAAATCTTACAGTGATGATAATATCGCAAATATAGTTTTTGCAATTATGATTAAGAAGAATTAAAAGAAAACACCAGATAAAATTTGAAAAAAAGATTAAAATTACTAGTCATATGCAAGGCACAAGTTTCTTTTAGGAACAACTAGAATAACTTCGTAAGTTTTGATTGCATAATCCAATAAATTGTGCTCTTCTGCATATTTCATACCACTGTTAGTTCGTGTTGATGTTTATCTAGTCTATGTTTAAGATATAATGAAAAATACCTGCTTCTGACAATTTATAAAACTGTGGTCAACATTCATTCTTGGTATCCTATTTGGTTTCTCATACTTTAATAAGTTTCCAGGTCAGTTTATTGCCTGCGACACATTCAATATCAGTTAAAATTGAAATATTATCAATCATGTTTCTGTAATAATTTGCAGCATTTGCATAAAGCAAAATTCTAATTTGTTTTTTCCTTTGTAAAAAGAGTAGCTCATAGTTTCGACAATGGTTATGAGGATAAGCAGTCAGTGGCTTAGGAAGATTATAATGCAAAGTACTGGTAATAGAAACTTAAGTAAAGCATTGAGAGATGCACTGCCTGTTGCAATACAACTTAAATAATTTTGACAATGCCATTTAACACCATATAACCAGAAAAAGAATACCTTGTTCAAGTACCAATGTATCATCTTTGAACAATAACAATAAAAAGGTAAGGATGCAGCTCAAGACATGTAGATCTACATTTTTTTTTTGTTGAAGTAATATTTCTGTTACAATGCAACATTGCTTTTTGACACAGAGGTCAATTCCATATCAATAGGAAAAAAAATCAGAAGTGATAGACTTCCCAGGAATGACACAAGAAAGTGGACTGTTAGTGTCATATGACTGAAATATAATGCAGAAAACCACCTAAAACACAATTAAATTAGTAAAGAGTAACTTCTGTTTATGTATGTGCTGATTGTGTCAACAATAAATAAACTTCATCACAATGATTCCAAATTTACACGTGGGCTGATCTCTGCCCACATCTCCGCAATAGTGACAAATTCAAAACAAGTACATGTATGTGACAACTCCCGAAGCAGACTGTTTAGACAGAGTTCAGATCCTCACATGACTGTGTAGGCTGATCTGTGTGTATACCCCCTACCAATTAAGATGATCAGTTCACTATAAATATGTCTGAGTCCTGGAAGCAGGGTGTATGGATAGTGATTAGACCCATGTATACATGTATGTTTGCTGACCTTAAGAAAAAAAGGCTCTTCATTTTCGGACAACAAATCAAATGAATCTCCGCTCAAATTTTAAACTTTGTTGTCTAGATGGGAAAGGACGAGGATTTCTTCTTACTTCATGGAAAACAAAGGAAAGGTGCAATCAGTAGTTACAAGCAATATTTTAACTCTTCAACCCTTTACCACATGACAAAAATTTATAACCTTCCAAATTGAAAGCATCTGCAGATGACAATTTAAGTGGGAATCAAATGATGTGATTTCTGTTTGATAGGTTAGAAAACATTGTGCTTTTCCTACAGTGTTTCTTCAAGGTCATTAAAAGTCGGGATTGTGCGGTAAAGGGTTCATATTCTGTCTGTGTAATAACTTAACCTTTAGCAACACGAACCCAATTTTCTCCTTTCTCAAAACTCTTTTCGAAAGTTGTCTTCCTTTGGGCATCTGGGATATGAAATGTTCTGATGGATTATATCAAGACACTCTTTCTTGAATCAATTATTGCTTGAAACCAAATAATTAATCGCCAGCTCGCTGTTTTTCAGTACTTTCAGTACTTTGATTACCACAATGTTTTCAAAAGGCCTTTTCTTTGGGGGTCGTTAAAACCCGGGATTGTTTGGCAAAGGGATAATCAGCTGATCTTAGAAGCTTGCCATTTGTTCAGGAAATGATAAACGAGCATTTCAGTGACAACAAAGCCGATCAAGATGATGATTTCGGTTGTCAACAAAATGTGCAATGAAAATCAGTCAAATTGCATATCGTGAGAAACATGTGTATATTTGTTATGCTTTAAAATAATTTTTGTTGCGTATTTGCTGTTCCAAAAAGGGTAAAATAAACAAATGCGCAGCTTATCTGGAGCGCTGTCCCCGCGTTGAAGGATCTTCATCTTTATACATCCTATACAGTTCTAGTTAATATTGTGCAAAGGTCACAAATAAAATTACGTACAGTAGCCATTTTCGAATTTTAAAACCGAAAAGGCGCAGCATGATTTTCATAACTTTTTCCGCATGGTGAATATGTAGATCAGACTCTCTGGATGATTATGCAGAGACCAACCTCTGACTTTCTCGGGTCAGCAGTTTAACATCAAGTGTTTTCAATTAAAAAAAACAGCAAAGGTAATTAGTATACCCGAAGCCGGCATGCAATTGAGTTAGACTCGGCCCACCCCCAATTCGGTGGACTAGCTCCAATGTCATTATTGTATTGTGTCTCCGCCAGCCCCCCTCACAGCCATTCTAATGTCTATTCTGGATTGTAAAATGAAAATACCAACATCTTTTCAAATGGCTGTATATGTCAATCTTTTTCAGACTGAAGGTAGACTTGGCCAGGTCAGAGACTGCACATGATTTACGATCCCTGGCCAGGCTTAGAAACTTTTAAGATTAGCCATATTCGACTTGTAATTATGGTTTTTTCTGGTGCACTTTTTGTATTCGACTGGTAAATTTCATGGCTTTGTAAACTGTTGTGTTTTTAACTATTGTTGGTAATAAATAGAACTCCAAGATACGTCTAATACTAGTGACTTTATTTACATGAAGATCAGCATAATACTAGAACAAGAAGCAAGAGGGTAAACTGACCACACGTGCTTTATACTGTATCAGTGAGCTATCTGCAGAGAGGCAGGATTAGCAATACACAACAATTCTCCCCTTTTAAATTCATTGATTATACATGTAATATCAATGAACAACAATTCAAATGATCATTACTTGCATATATCTATGACATTGATATATGATCCTATTTGAAGTATTGTCTTCACAAATTCGCTTTCCAGAATAAAAAAAAACACGTGGTTATTTCTATCTTAATCACATATCTTAAAACAGTTAATCTTTTCATTAAACCTTGACATGTGAAATAAACAAAAGTTCAGACATTCATTAATCTTTCCTTCTCTCCCGGTCAGTTAAACTGTCAGTCATAACGACATGATACCAAATCAAAGAGCACATTATTTATACTCAAGACGCTCTGGTGGCTTTCTATTTCATAATGGATATCTCCTTTCTGCGGTCACGGGGGTTTTATTACCATTATCATGGCACTCAGTTATTTCCATCGGTCCTGGCAGGCTTTCGTTACATGTCTGACCATTCACGGCATCTCTAAATGGTAAAGGCAGTATGGGGGGTTGCACAAGAGACATATTATCAGTAGAATTTGTTTCAATTCCGGTCGTTCTTATTTGATCAACATGCCTTTTCCATATAAAACCGTTTCCAATGTCTATTTTGTAGTGGAGCGGTCCATTTCGCGATACTACAAATCCGCTGATCCATTTTTCTTTTGAAGTCAGTCTGAAGTCGCGCAATAAGACACGCTGGCCTAACTCGAATTCACGAAGTGTTTTATTTGAAGTCAATGCCAATTTCATTTGACTGTTTGTGACATAAGTCTGTATGTCAGGTTTAACCAAATCCAACTTGGACCTTAAGTTTCGTCCGAGAAATAATTTCGCGGGTGTTTCGCCCGTAGTGCTGTGTTGAGTTTTACGATATGTCAACAAAACTGAATTTATCTTTAAATTCATGTTATTCGTTTGGTGACTCATTGCTCGCATAGCGGACTTAAATGTTCCATTAAACCTTTCCACAAGACCATTTGTGGATGGTTTTGCTACTGCAGTTCGTATGTGACAGATACCATTTCTTTCCATGAACAAGGAAAATTCGTCAGCCGTGAATTGGCTTCCATTGTCTGTCACCAGTTGCTTTGGTAAACCATAAATATATTCCGCAATTCTTGAATTGTTTTGTCGGTCGTAATTGATTTCATTTCAATAACTTTGGGCCATTTCGAATGTGCATCGACCAAAACCAAGAACATTCGTCCTAAAAACGGTCCAACAAAATCTACATGTACGCGTTCCCAACTCGAAGTTGGCCATTCCCAAGGGTGTAATTGCGCTTTTGCTGGAGCGGACTGCTATATTTTTGCACGGAGAACAGCTTTTCACCATGCGTTCTAAATCTGTGTCAATGCCAGGCCACCAGACATAGCTACGTGCTAATGCTTTCATTTTCACGATACCTGGGTGGCTAATGTGTAATAAATCCAGTACACGTTTTGGCAATTTCATGGGAATTATTACTCGAATGCCCCACATTTGACATCCATGATTAATCGATATTTCGTTCCGATGCGTGAAATAACCTTTCAAGAGAGGGTCATCATTGTTTGTTTTCCAGCCCCTTTGTACATAATCTAAAACACGTGATAAGATACGTTCCCGCCTCATTTCACGGTTGATTTCCGCGCTTGTGATCGGAAGTTGTTCTAACTGTGAAGCAAAGAACACTTCTTTCTCCGAGATTTCTCCCCCAGTTTCTTTCACTGGTACAGGTAATCTCAATAATCCATCGACATTTGTATGCTTTTTCGTGCATTTGTACTTTATGTCGTAATCAAAACCAGAGAGATATAATGCATATCTCTGTACGCGTGCTGCAGTTGTGGTGGTGTGCATGTGTGGTCAGTTGTAGCAGGTATGCTTTTGCTTGTGCTGAAAATTGAAGTAAGGGGTTGGCAATCTATAACCAATGTGAATTTTCTACCGTACAGATATGGATAGAACTTTTTTACTGCCCAATAAATTCCTAGCGCTTCCCTATCAATTTGCGCGTATTTCATTTCTGTTTTTGTCAGAGACCTTGACGCATATGCAATCAGCCTTTCCATTCCATCTGGCATTACATGTGATAGTATACCAGAAATTCCGTGCAGTGAAGCATCTGACGCGAGTCGGAAAGGCAGTTTCAGATTGTAGTGTGTGAGTACGGGTTCCGAAGTGAGCAATGTTTTCGTCTTTTTGAATGCATTCTGACATTCCTTTGACCATACAAATTTCCTATTCTTTTCAAGTAAGATATTCATAGGTTTTGTAACGGTTGTGAGATCTGGCAAAAACCGATGGTAATGATTGAGTACCCCGAGATATGCCCTTAAAGACGTTACATCATGTGGAGCAGGTGTTTTTAACACCACTTCTACCTTATCTCTACTTTTCCATAACCCTTGCTCATCAATCTCTTGACCACAAAAAGTAATCTGAGGCACAAAAAATACACACTTTTCTTTATTCACTCTAATTCCATATTGCTCTAATCTAGCAAGCACACACTTAAGATTTTCCAGGTGAGCACTTTCACTTTCACCAGTTATCACCATATCATCCAAAATACACTGAACTCCATGTATCCGTTGTAGGATTTGATCTATGGTGCGCTGCCATATTGCAGGTGCTGACGAAATACCGAATAATAATCGGTTGTAACGGTACAATCCTCTATGGGTGTTGATCGTTAATAGTTCCTTTGAGCTGTCCTCGCATTCCAGTTGGAGATAAGCTTGTCGTAAATCCAACTTGCTGAACATTTTCCCGTTTGACAATTTTGCGAATATGTCCTCAATCTGTGGGAGTGGGTATTTGTCAACCTTGATGGCTTGGTTCAAGGTGACTTTGAAATTGCCACATATTCTTACGTCGCCATTTCCCTTCACGACAGGAACAATCGGTGTTGCCCATTCGCTGGAATCAACTTTCGTAATGATACCTTGGCTTTCCAAGTTATTCAGCTCCTTTTCTATTTTAGGCTGTAGGGAGTAAGGGACTGTCCTCGCCATAACAAACTTGGGCTGTGCATTTTCCTTTAAAGTTAGTTTTGCCTTTAGACCCTTGACTTTACCAATACCGTCACTGAACACAATTTTGTGCTGATCAAGGATAGAGTTTTAATGTACCTTTAGGTTTGCCTTTGTCACGGAATGTACAGGTAAAATCCTGTCCCAGTCCAATTTAATGTACTTCAGCCAGTCTCTCCCAAACAGTGCAGGTCCATCGCCCTTTACAACGCACAGTTTCTTAACTGCTGACTGTCCATTATAGCAGACATTCACCATAATTGTCCCTTCCTGGCCAATTACGTCACCTGAATACGTTTTTAGAACTGTATTGGGTCTGTCCAATTTCCTTTTTCCGAATCGTCTTTTGAATTCAGAAAATGACATGAGTGTGACTGATGCACCCGTGTCTAGTTCCATAGGCACTTCAACATTATTGATCCGTGGAGTAATTGTGATTTTCTCACTCTGACTTCTTACAGAATTAATCACTTGGACTTTTCCCAAACTGTTTTCCTCCTAAGTATGCACATTCTTGAATTTCAGACATATTTTCTTTATATGTCCCTTCTTGTTACAGAAGTTGCACACTGCATTTTTCAGTCTACATTTCGCCGATTCATGGTTTGTTTTTCCACAGTGTAAACATGGCTTTCCTGTACCTTCATTCTGCTGTTTCTGGGGTCGTTTTGGGTTTGTTGACTTTCGCACTTTATGAACTGTGGTGTTACTCGCCGACAATTGCAGTTCCGCGGCGTCTTTATGAGCTGTCTCCATTGCCAGTGCTATGTCAATGGCTCTTTGAAGGCTCAAATTCTCGGTTGACAACAGTTTTCGCTGTGTCGCTTCGTTCCGCAGTCCACATACAAATCTATCCCGCAGTGCGTCATTTAAGTAAGTTCCGAACTCACAAAATTCTGCCAGCTTGCGGAGTGCCGCAATAAATAAACTAACACTTTCTCCGACAGCTTGATTCCTTTTGTGAAATCGAAAACGTTCTGCTATCAGCAATGGTTTCGGACAAAGATGTGTCTTCAATAACTGGCAAAGTTCGTCATAACTTTTCTCCGACGGCTTCAGAGGCGCGGTTAGATTCCGTAACAAACAGTATGTCTTTTTGCCGATTAAAGTCAACAATGCAGCTACTTTCATTTCGTTTTCTAAACCGTTCACTAGGAAATACTGCTCAAGACGTTCTTCGTAAGTGTTCCACGTTTCAATGTTACCGTCAAAAGCACTTATATTACCAGTCAGTCCAGTTGCCATTGTGTAAATTATCCAGAATTTAATGCGTAATAACGGTAGTCCTAATTAGATTAAATTCCCGAAATAATTCAACCTGGTTTATCCTCGTCGCCAATTTGTTGTGTTTTTAACTATTGTTGGTAATAAATAGAACTCCAAGATACGTCTAATACTAGTGACTTTATTTACATGAAGATCAGCATAATACTAGAACAAGAAGCAAGAGAGTAAACTGACCACACATGCTTTATACTGTATGTGGGCAGGGCTTATCAGTGGGCTATCTGCAGAGAGGCAGGATTAGCAATACACAACATAAACTTTCGTGAAACACAAACCTTACACTTTCAAAACATAATGTTTGTGCAGCACGAAACGGGCACCTTACAGGTAGGCGGAGCTTAATATTCATTTTCATGCTTCAAGAAAGTTGACCAGTCAAATATGACTATTTTTCCACCTCCCTTGTTCTGTAACAAGTGCTAACGGAGGCTTACCAGTTTTTGTTTGTAAAAATGATGTTCTAAAAAGTAGAAGTATTGTCAAATGTTCCTTGGATTGTGCCTGTCCTTAAATCATGCCCTCAAGCATTTCAGTGATACCCATGAGTCGGGTTAGAAGATGACGTCATGTAGAACGTCATCAGTTTTCGACTTACTGTAAAAGGGGAGGTAACCATTCTAGTTTCATCGTAGTGACAGTTGGGTTTACTAAACCATGATATTTACAGGCCATATTTACGCACCAAATTTCACCTACAAACTTTTACATACTATAGCAAAACTGTATTTTGCATGATACTAAATGTATGACTTCGTTTCAATGAACGTTATATTGCAGTTACATAATATTTCTTTATTTGGAAATCTGCTTCTTGATTTTACTTTTGTATATTTCTGGTGTGACAATTTTAGGTTCGATATCGAGACTACTTGAAAGCATTTTTTACTTTACCCATAGAAAAGTACACAATCAGCGTGACACTCTAAAACAAGGTATGTAAAAGCATCGAAAACTTGTTGATAGTCCTAGATTATTTGTATGAATTAACAATTCCGTATCCCTTGAATATTTCCAGACATTTAGTTAATTTTGATCTGTAATTTCTATCGAGAAATCACCGTAGAAACAGGGTTCATGCAAGCGCTTGATTTCCTATTTGTAAGCGTTGTAAAGACAGGTAACTTTGCACTCGTTATAAACCGGGTACCATCGGTACAATCCGAAGGCCGGACCCCAGCCAAGTAGTATATAAGGCGAGAATTTTGGTGAAATCATTTAGTCTGTTTCTCGCTGCAAGAGAGACAGGTCGCTTAACAGTGAAAACATAGAATATTTAGAATTGCTGTGCAATTTGTCATCTTAGTAAGGTGACAGAGAGCAGAACAGTGGATACTGGTGTCCATCCTAGTAAGTTCTCTGGTTGCTCGAACCGCGACAATAGACCAGCATATTCTAATTACATAAGCTAGGCACTGTTGATAAGCTCTCACGGATAGTAGTATAGTACACTGGCTATCGTGGATAGGACCAACGAACGATAGCTGAGTAACGTAGGTTCAACTAGGCAGTTGGTAGGCATTTATTGCGAAGCCGAGTGGAATAAGGTTCAGCTTGGTTTAGGTTTACCAAAGATTGCCAAGAGATTGGCTTGGGCTCATAGGGTTTGGATGAGCGACTAGTCAAAGCTACATCACGGAGATTAGCTTGGCTGTGTACATAGATTGTTATAACCTTTTTGTCATTTAAATAGTTGTTTAACCTGGGCAAAGTAGCCCCTCCATGTTAAGATGTAAATATTTGTAGTTTTACTGTTGATTTGATTTCATTACGCTCTACCGAAAACACGTTACACTGGTATTAAAAATGAAATTTGTGACACTTTCTGCATGTAAGTGGAATGATTTTGAACGTGTTATTCTAGATAATGAAGATAAATTTGAATAACAAGCTCATGCAAATTAATGAAAATGGATCTTTTTATTATTTAATAACTCTTTACCAAATGGCAAAATTTTAGACTTGTCCAGATTCAAAGAATTTGCAGACGACAAAATAAATGCGACTCAAAAATTGAAATTTGTTTTGGGATTGTTAGAAAACATTGTGGGAAAAGGAGAAAATGCTGGTTACCAGCATTTTCTCCTTTTCCCACAATGTTTTCACAAGGCTTTTTCTTGAGGGTCTTTAAAACTCGTGATTGTGTGGTAAAGAGTGAACCCTTTCCCAAACGACAAATTTTGGACTGGTCCAAATTGAAAGAGTTTGCAGACGACAATTTTAAATTTGATGAAAATGGCAGGAAGTTCTCTAAAAGGGTAGAAAACACTGTGGGAAAAGGAGAAATTGCTCACTACTAGCAATTTCTCCTTTTCCCACAATGTTTTCAAAAGACTTGTACTGCAGACACGTGAAAACCAGGGTTTGTTTGGGAAAGGGTTAAACATCTTATTGAAATGTTTATTTAAGATCAGAAGAACAGTCTTTTACTCTACATGATTCACTAGGAGTTGTATAATACTACAATATGTGCATAATGAATTTCTCTTTGCGATGTTGGTAGATCTACAGTACATAGTTGTGAACAATAATTCACAGAAGAATTTAACATCAGTTCAACCAACTGCACTTCGGTGTGTAATATTCCAATAGAATGCTGTAGACTCTGCTTATTGATTTCAAATGTGAAATTCAGTGAAATTATAGTATACAGACTATACTTGTAAGTTAATATTCGGCTGTTCTTTAACTGAATGTACATGAAGGGAAAAACAGATCATAAAGAGAAACATTTAAAAAAAAAACAAGCTCATTAGTCATAAATGAAAGTACAGTATGACATAGGCTTGTTATTTAAGTGAAATAAGTTTTCAGATTCTGAACCAGTTGAAATCTGGTGGGTTACTATTAAAGTAAGTCTATTCCTGAAAGACCCAACTCTGTGAAATTTGGTCCTTGTACTTTTTACAAATTCACACGTTCTTCAATCGATATGTTATTCTTGTGCTATTTTTTAATGAATTGGAGCCACCGTTAATCTGTGGTATGCAAATGCCTTCAATTTGGACCAGTCTAAAATTTTGTTGTTTAGTAAAGAGTTCAGACATTTTTCCCTTCAATATTTGCATGAACTCATGTATTGTTTTAAAAATATGAAAGGACAGAATAATTAGCCTTTCAGAAAATAAATACAGTCCTAAGTGGTATGGAAAATGGAAAATAAAACAAGACGGTCTTTTATGTCTTATGTTTTTATAATGGCATTAGTCCTTAAAGGGGTAGAAAGCATTGTGGGAAAAGGAACAAATGCTGGTTACCAGCAGAGTCAGAGGGGTGGGGTAAAAGGAGATTATGCTGGTAACCAGCATTTTCTCCTTTTTCCACTTACCAAGAGCCTTCTTCTCGGAGCGGTGGGGGTCAAATCATGAGACTGTTTGGTAAAGGGTTAAGGGTCAAGTGCAGTTTTGATAATTATGCTTGCTATTTCAGGTGTCCATATTGATGACCAGGATGTCATGCTGCAGGATACTTGCCTTGGTGGAGATGCTGTACAAAATTTTTGCTTAACCCTTTACCAGACGACAAAATTTTAGCCTTGTCCAAATTGAAAGCATTTGCAGACGACAATTTCAGTGTGGCTCAAATGGTGCAATTTTTCTTTGATAGGGTAGAAAACATTGTGGGAAAAGGAGAAAATGCTGGTTACCAGCATTTTCTCCTTTTCCAACAATGTTTTCAAAAGGCTTCTTTCCCAGGGGCGTCAAAAGGCGGCATTATGCGGTAAAGGGTTAAGTAAAACACAAGTTACCGGTAAATGATTTTATCCAGTTAACAAGTAAGTGCATTATCTCACGAATGATACACAACAAAGTTTTTTTTTGGTAAAGTTCTGGTATTTTCTCCAAAAAGTGCTTAACCCTTTATCACAGAATCCTGAGTTTTATCAACCCTGAAAAAGAAGGCTTTTGAAAATGTCTGGGAAAAGGAGAAAATGCGGTAACAGCATTTTCATCTTTTACCATAATGTTTTTTACCCTATCAAAGACAACTTCTATATTTAAAGCAACATTTGTCGCCTACAGATGCTTTGGGTTTGGTTTAATCCAAAATTTTGTCATTGGTAAAGGGTTAAACCTCTCATATTTTGGGGGGGGAAAGAAGCCCATTTTTTATAAAATCTTGGTTGACAACAGTCTGATGCTTGCATCATTGCTGGGTCCGTATTCGCCAACTATTCTTAAGAACGTTCTTTGTCTTGTTCTCCAGAATTTTCTACATTTGAAAGTAACACAACCATTTGGTTTAGCCAATCAGGAGTTGTGTTACTTTCAAATGTAGAAAATCTTGGAGAATAAGACTAAGAATATTCTTAAGAATGGTTGGTGAATACGGACCCTGGTTTAGTAACTGGGAATGTTCCTTTTACTTAATCCTTTACCCCACAATCCCATGTTTTAATGACTTGGAGGAAGATTTTTGAGAGCACTTTAGGAAAAGGAAACAATGCTAGTATCCAGCATTTTCTCCTTTTCCCATAATGTTGTCTGCCCTTCAATAGACAATTTCCACCAATTAAGCTACAATGTTGTAATGTTTTTAAAAGCCTTCTCTCTCAGGATTTCCCAAATTTCCCAAGTAAAACATTTTATCTTTCAAATTAAAAAAAATCTGCAGATTACAAATTCAAAATTGACACAATTCAGCTTCAGGTCTCTAATATGGTTGAGAACATTGTGGGAAAAGGAAAAAATGCTGGTTACCACAATTTTCTCCTTTTCCCACAATGTTTTCAAATGCCTTCTTTCCCTGGGTCATGGAAACCTGTGATTATCAAAACCTTTTACTGGTCTATATTGTAAACATAGTAAATGTTGCCTAAATGATGGAATTTGTTTTAGAAAAGATAAAAAACAATGTTGGAAAAGGAGAAAATGCTGGTTACCATCAATTTTTTCTTTTTCCCACAATGGTTTCATAAGAAGCTTTCTAACAGATGTTGAAGCTCAGGATTGTGTGGTAAAGGTTTAATAGCTGATTAAAGTAATGGAGTCCCTGATTCACCCTGCATGCAGTCTGATCTTAGATCTACATTGTATGATGTAATGTCAGAAAATCTCACCCAGATGGCTTTGATTAACACTTTCCCACACCACAAAGTTTTAGACCCATCCAAATTGAAAGCATTTGCAGAAGACCATTTCACTGTGGCTCAAATGATGCTTTTTTTCTTCGGTAGGGTAAAAGACATTGTTGAAAAAAGAGAAAATGCTAGCTACCGGCATTTTCTCTTTTTCCCGTAACGTTTTCAAAAGGCTTCTTCCTCAGGGTTGGTAAAAGTCAGCATTGTGTAGTAGAGGGTTAATTTAGGTATTGTGGTCCATGCTGTATAAAATAACTCCTTTCCAAATGGCAGACTTTTAGACTCCACCAAATTGAGAGCATATGCAGACAGCAAATTAAAGGTTGCTCCAAAGATTACTTTAGACACAAGTATTTTCTATTTGCTGCATTGTTTTCATAGGCTCTTACTTTTGTGTTGTAACAACATCAGATTGTTTGTTGAATAGTTAACTTTTTTACCGTCGGCGAAACTGTATAGCAGTCAAAATTGAATTGATTTGCAGATGATAGAGTAAATGTAACTCAAATGATGGAATTTATTATAGAAAAGGTAGAAAATATTGTAGAAAAAGGAGACAATACTGGTTAACAATAACAGGCCTGTGTTTTTAAGACACTGAGAAAGATGGCTTCTGAAAACATTGTAGGCAAAGGAAAAAATGCTTGCAAAATGCGCATGGGATGACTATTTAACTCTTTACCACAGGACAAAATTTTAGACTGGCCCAAGTTGAAGGCATTTGCAGATTCATATAACATGTGGCTCAAAAATTGAAATTGGTCTTTTGAAGGGTAGAATAAATTGTGGGAAATGGAGGAATTGCTGGCTATCAGCATTTTCTTCTTTTCCCACAATTTTTTTAAAAATCCTCTTCATTAGGGCCGTGAAAACTCAGGATTGTGTGATAAAGAGTTAAAGAACAGAAAATAATGCTGGAAAAGGAGAAAATAATGACAACAAGCATTCTTTCCTTTTTCCATAATTTTCTCACAATATGCTCATATTTTACGGTCATAAAAACTTGGGAATGTTTTGCAAAACCTTTCTGAAACAAAAATTGCTAGACCCTTCAAAATTCAAAACACTTGCAGAAAACAAATTTGAAATTGGTGCAAACAAGCTTACGTCCAAAACATTGTGGGAAATGGAAAAAATGCTGGTTACCACAAAATTTTTAAAAGCCAGCCTCCTTATTGTTTTTAAACTCTGCATTGTTTGGTCAACCCTTTACCAAATGACAAAATTGTAGAGAAGACCAAATTGAAAGCATTTGCAGACGACAAATTCAACATTGCTTTAATTGTGATTTCTGCGTTTGATAGGGTAGCAAACATTGTTGGAAAAGGAGAATATGCCTGTTGCCAGCATTTTCACCTTTTCCCTCAATATTTCAAAGGCCTTTTGTTTCAGAGTTGTTAAAACTCGAGATTATCTGGTAAAGGGTTAAGAGAGAAGTGCGTCCATTTATCTTGCTGCAACCTTGCTGCAACCTTAATGCAAAATAGCTAACAAAGTCAAGTAATTAGCTTTTGCAATAAGCAAGTAGCATTTCCCGGCGATGTACCAAATACTTATGCAGATAAAAGCCAATGAAGTCGAGTAATTGGTAAAATCTGCACGATTTAGCGAGAAACATGTAAACCTGTTTTACTGCAGCCTTAGCGCAAAATAGTTAATGAAGTCAAGTAATTAGCTTTTGCAATAAGTAAGCAGCTTATTTCGGTTATGTGCCACACAATTATTGATGGAAGAAGAGTAATAAATTCAAGTAATTTACACGTAACAGTGGTTTTTAGCTCTACTGGCTGAAAGTTTGCAGAGCTTAATATGTCATGACATAGTTTCATTGTCCATCTGTTTGTCTGTCTGTCTGGTATTTTTCTGGTTTACGTGAAAAAGTCATAAAGTCTGCGTTTGTGGTCAGATTTTGTGAAACTTTGTTTATATCAACACCTTAGACCCTATTGATTTTGAAAAAAATCTTACTATCAGTAAGGGGAAAGTGGCCATTTAAAGTTAAACATTTACATTTCTTGTTTACACAATAAACTCTGCATTTGTGGTCAGATTTTGTGAAACTTTTGTATCAACACCTTAGACCCTATTGATTTTGAAAAAAATCTTACTATCAGTAAGGCGAAAGTGGCCATTTAAAGTTAAACATTTCTTGTTTACGCGATAAACTTTGCATTTGTGGTCAGATTTTCTTGAAACTTGCACATTTTGTTTCTATCAATAGCTTGAACCCGATTGATTTTGAAAAATATCTGACCATCAGTAAGGGAAAAGTAGCCATTTAAAGTTGAAAATTTACATTTCATGTTTATGCAGTTAAGTCTGCATTATTTTCCAATTCTTTTGAAACTAGCACAGATTATTTGTATTATCAAGAAATTGAACCCTTTTAAAAATGAAGAAAATCCAGCAATCACTTTATGAAAAGCAGCCATTTGATGACTAAGTCTTGTTTACTCAATACAGTCCACATTATTGGTCACATTTATTCGAAATTTGCAGAGATTATTTAACACAACAAAATTTGCTGAATTCCAAACAATTGGTTTTGCGAAAATGTACTTGAATTATTTCATGCCTACAGGTACTTATTATGCTAAGCTTGTTTAAGCCCAGTTGCAAAAACCCCCTCCCCATTTTTTTTGTGTGTTTTTCTTTTTCCTTTTTTTATCATGAATTAATGATGTATGATATAAAACAAGCAAAATCACTGCCAGTAGAGCGATTCAGGCACTCAGTAAATAAGCAGCTTAAATTGGTCATATGCCACACAATTATTAAAGCAAGAAAGACAACTAAGTCCCGTGTTGTGCAAAAACAGCTATACAGTAACTGTTGCTAACAGAATAGGAAATTGTACAGTAAAAATACACAACTCAATTCAATTCAATTCAATTTAATCATACATTATAGGCCTCTGGCCCATTATACACATACTACAAGATAACAAAATCATATCAAGGGGTGCCCTATACAATATCGTGGAAACAACCTTGATAGTGACACAAAACTCATATTTAGATGACTTAAAACTGGACATTGACCAAACTACAAAAGTTAGTATTTTAATCCGATCTAGAGTGCATGCTTTCATAGCTAAGTATTATAAAGCTTCATAGAGCTGTTGTGTCAGGTAAAACGCTGATGACTCATCTCTCTTAACCCATTACCACTCAATCATGGATTTTTACACCTCTGAGAGAGAAAACTTTTGAAAACAATGTGGGGAACGAGGAAAACGCTGGTAACTAGCATTTTCGCCTTTTCACACAATGCTTTCTACCCTTTCCTAAACAAATTCTATTGTTGATCTAAATCTAATTTGTTGTCTGCAACAGCTCTGAATTTCGACCAGTCTAAAATTTTGTCATCTGGTAATGGGTTAATAGTGATCCAAAACTCGTATGGAAATTACTTAAAATGTACAATACAGACAGTTACAACTGGTTTGGTTTCGTACTGAAGAAAACTTTGAAAACATAATTATGAAGCACTTACAATATAGATCTAGACTAACCTGCAGAAGACTGCAGCCCAATCTGATCTGGATTGCATGCTTACATGGTCAAGTACTATTTATAGTTTTTCGGTCTTCAAATGCCAAATAAAGAAATTTTGACAGCTTATGAATAACATATGTTTCCGTACTTGACATGACAGTTACGAATTCTTGCATGTTTCTATTCTTAAAATACAAATCTCCAAAAATATTTCTTCTTAGTTCGTCATATGCATCACATTCTACCAAAAAATGAAATTCAGTTTCGATAGTTCTAACATTTTTCGACAAACAAAATTTGCATAATCTTAATTGACGATCAATGCCCATATGGCGCCCTTTCTCGATCATAAGATCATGAGTTGAGGTTCTAAAGCGTACAAGTGCTTTCTTGAATCGATAAGGCAGCTCAATCAAGAGGTATTTTTCGGGGTTAATTAGAGATTTGTAGCATTTATATAACTCTGTTTTGCTATAACTAGCGAGATCTTCATTCCATTTTTGATTATAGATATTGATCAAACGGCGTTTAAATGATGAAATAAAATGACTGCTATCACCTACATCTTGGGCTATCCAGACATAGCCAAAGCCGAATGAGAATAATAAATATTTAACATTGCTTGCCCATGTTCTTCTTCCTGCTTCGTCTAGCGACTTTAACAATTTATAACACTGGAACGGATAATGATTAGAATCCATGTGTAGAAGTTTTATCCAGTATTTAACGCATTGAGTCATGTAAAATACACATAGAGGAAGACGACCACTTTCACCGTAAACAAAAACATTTGATGTTTGATGTGGGAGAGAACAATAACGTTTACAAAAATTCAAATGAACGGATTCTATCTTTTCATAGTACTGATAACCCCATATTTGACAGGAATAGCATAAGATTGGTCTAACGATACTATCAAATAATTTAAACATTTCGTTTGGTCTAAAATAACCGAAAGAAAATTGATATTTAAAGATACATGTTATGGCTTTGTTAGCTTGCTTAATTCAACATTCGTGCGTTTTAGTCCAAGAAAGTTTTGGGGTCATGTAGATGCCTAAATATTTGTAAAAGGATACGGTTTCTATTCGAATGTTTTTGTAATACCATTTCTCATAATTTCGGAGGGTTCCCCCATTTCGAAAAACTATGATTTTTGTTTTTTCGATATTGACTTGCATATTAACTTTAACACAAAATTCTGAAATACAGTTTATCTGTCTTTGTAGCTGTATACAACTGTCACTCATACTGGAAACGTCATCTGCATACATGAGTGCATAAAGGTCAGATATTTCTTCTGATATAAAAATTCCGTTAAAAACGAATTTCTTAAGTGTTCAACCAAGTCATTAATCATGATGCAGAAAAGTAGAGGACTGGACACGCAGCCTTGCCGGGTACCAACCGTACAACGGAAATAGTCAGATAAACCATTATTTAGTCGAACACATGACTTAAGCTTTGCATATAACGACTGAAAAATTGTTAGAAAACAACCATTAATGTTTTTGTTTTGTAAAGAATTCCATAATACTTGATGCTGGACTGAGTTGAAAGCCTTCGAAAAATCTATAAAAATGCAATAGAATCTACCGCCTGATTTCGATAAATATTTTTGAATGACTGACGACAAAATGAAAATGTTATCAACTGTTGAGTAATTGCACCTGAAACCTGCCTGCGATTCATCGATGACCTTATTTTCTTCACACCATTTGCAAAGTCGTTTGTTTAAAACACTCATAAATATCTTGGATATGGCATTGATCAGTGAAATGCCTCTGTAGTTGTTTGGGTCCAATCTTGATCCTTTTTTGTGAATAGGAACTATTATACTTTCTGCCCATGAGTCTGGAACTATGCCTTTAACGTAAATTTCATTGAACAATTGCAATAAGTAAGGTGTTATGGCAGCCGACATGTGTTTTAATAAATCGCAACTAATACCATCTGGACCGGGAGCTTTGTTATTACGTAATTTGGATATAGCTTGAGTTATCTCCCTTTCTGTAAAATCAGAATTTAAACTTTGGTTGGGAAAATCATAAATCGGCCCCATCCATTCCTCTCGGGGTTCACTATCACTTTGGTTCAATAGATTTTTAAAATAGGTAGACCATTGATCATTTGGTACATTTCCTAATTCGTTTGCATAAATCGTCTTATTAGAATTTTTAATCTGATCCCAAAATTTCTTTGGATTTTTGCTCGAATTAACAAGATTTTGCCGTTTCTCTCTCTGAAAAGATAGTTTTGAAACTTTACAGACACTTTTGAATTCATTTCAAGCTATATGGAAGAGTTTCAAGTCAGATTGGTCATTGCTTGTTCTAAAACATCTTGAACATTTATATTTGTTATATTTTGCTATTGAACAGTCTTCATTCCACCAAGGCGGTTGCAGAGAAAAACGCGATTTATTGCAACTGGGCTTCCTATTTTCTGTTCTGCATGCAGATTTGAAAATGTTTTGAAAATTTGGCAACACACAAAAAACCTTATTAATTGCTAGTGTTTTTTAAATTCAAATGTTTACCTAACAACAAAATTTTGGACTGAACCAAATTAAAAGCATTTGCAGAAGACAATTTAAATGTGGGTCAAATGATATTTACCAGCATTTTCTCATTTTCATACAATGTTAACAAAAAGCTTCTTTCTCAGGGTTGTTTAAACTCAGGATTGTGTGGTAAAGAGTTAAAGCCATGTTTCAAAGCAAATGGAAATTAAAAGTGTTTGTCAAAATTTTCGAAAAACCTTAGTCTTGTGAAACAACATCTGGTTTAACACTGTACAACATGACAAAAATGCGGACTTTTCCAAATTGAAAGCATTTGCAGACAACAATTTAAATGTTACTCAAATGATGGAGTTTGTCTTTGATACGGTAGAAAACATTGAAGGAAAAGGAGAAAATTCTGATTACCAGCATTTTCTCCTTTCCACACAATGTTTTCAAAAGACTTCTTTCTCAGGGTCGTTAAAAGGCCGCATTGTGTAGTAAAGAGTTAAAGCCATATTTCAAAGCAAACGGAAATTAGAAGTCTGTTAGAGCAGAAACATAGTGGGACAAGGACAAAAACGCTGTTTACCAGTATTTTCTCCTTTTCCCACATTGTTTTCAAAAGCCTTCTTTCCCAGGGTCGTGAAAACCCAGGATTGTGTGGTAAAGGGTGAAAGTCCCTGCACAATACAATAACACCTTAGTGCAATTTCAAGGGTGCTTATTTTCCATATTGTCTCAGAAATATAGATAGTGAAAATAAAAGATCAGACTCTACAAAATGTGCTGTCTGATCTTGATCTACACTGGCTGATAAGGCAGCTATGGTGGGGAAAGAGGCTTCAAAATGTAAATGCACTTGCAATTGACTAAGTAAATATTGAATGATTGGATTTGTCTTTGAAAGAGCAGAAATTTGCTGGAAGAGGAGAAAATGCACCTTCCCTGCATTTCTTCCCCCCCTCCACCCCTTTTTCAAACACTTTACAAAACAATGAAATTCATAACCTGCCCACACTGAAGACATTTACAGGTGGCAAAGTAAATGTGACTGAAAAATTGATATTTGATCTGTAAGGGTAAAAAACATTGTGCTAAAAGGAGAAAATTCATTCTCTCCCTTTTTCACAGTACATTCAAAAGCCTCAAGGTTGTTAAAATATGAGGTAGTTAGGTAAAGGGTTAAAGCAGTCTTCAACAGGGTAGTGAAATAGACTCATTTGGTAAAGAGTTTTACCGCTCAACAGACGAGAAATCGGATGTGGCCCAAATGGTGGAAAATGACTTTGAAAAGGAAGAAAACATTGTAGCAAAAGGACAAAATTTGGATTACCAGCATTTTAACCCTTCCCCAAACGACAAATTTTGGACTGGTCCAAATTGAAAGAGTTTGCAGACAACAATTTTAAATTTGATGAAAATGGCAGAAAGTTCTCAAATAGGGTAGAAAACACTGTGGGAAAAGGAGAAATTGCTCGTTACGAGCAATTTCTCCTTTTCCCACAGTGTTTTCAAAAGACTTGTCCTGCAGACACGTGAAAACCAGGGCTTGTTTTAGAAAGAGTTAAGCTTGGCTGCTTTTGTAGAAAATGAGTTTGTCATAGTGTCTGCATTGTCGTCGTGTAAATACTTAGACATTTTACGATGTCTCTATTATTACTGAAGATATTTACTTCAAACTTGGACAAGTTGTTAAACATCAAAAAGGGAACCCATACAACAAGGGCAGATAACCATCACAGTGTTTTTGACACAGTTATGCCCTTTTTTCAACTTCAACTTTTATCTGAAAATCAAGCAACTGCAGCCAAGCGTTGGCACCCGCATGTGGTGCTCTTGTTTTCTTTTCCAACAATGTTTTCAAAATCATTCCACCTAAGGTACTTTAACCCTCATTCCACTAAGCGTGACTCACTGATCTTTTGCGGACAGGGTAGAACATGCAGTCTGATCTTTGATCTATACTGTCCGATAAAGACATATCTTTCCTGCAAAGGTACCTTTGTAATAGGAAAATTTTAGCTAATACTGTTGGTATGAAAATTTTATTTCTTTTATTTAATAGGAAAAGGGTTAACACACAGGATATTGTGGAAAAGAGTAAAGTGTAAAAATGTTTGCCATACAGAAGTGGCATATTTAAGCAGTAACAGAAGTCATTGCTCAAACAAAAGACAAGTTTATAGATATTAAAGAATAAAGTCAATGCCTCTTAAAACACAATATAAGCCTCTTGTTCATCCTAACTGCATGAAATTTTGGAAAAAGACAGTTACTCTATAAGAACACGGAAAAATCACTCATTTTGTATGAGCCTGTATTTTGAAATCAGTGCAGAAGAAGGAAAAAGTACTGATAACCAGCATTTACTCCTTTTCCTATAATGTTTTCTACTCTTTTAAAGACAAGTTAGCATACCCTAGCATACCCTTTCAAAGTCAGTCTGGACAGTGTGGATCAAGATTAACCTGCAAAGAAACTGATTTTGGATCTATATTGTCTGATAACAAGATATTTTCTCCACAAAAAATAACTTGGAAATAGAAATACGGTACTTGGGCTTTACTGTCTGCTTAAAAGTTTTAAGTAAGTTACATAGCAGGGCTCATATGGATGTAGGATTTGTCATCTGGAAAAAATTTAACTCTTTACCACACAACCCTGAGTTTTAACAACATTGAGCGAAAAGTTTTTTGAAAGCACTGTGGGAAAAGGAGAAAATGCTGGTTACAAGTATTTTCTCCTTTTTCGGCCACAATGTTTTCTACTCGCCAAAGGTGAATTCTTATTTTTGAGTGACAATTATTTGGTTATCTGCAAAAGCTTCTAATTTTGGCAAGTCTAAAATTTTGTGGTTTGGTAAAGGGTTCCTTTCTTTGACAATAATTGAATTTGTAATTGGTATTTTGATAGTGCATTGTACTGTTGACGGAAAAAATTTTGGAATTGTTGTCTTTTTGTTCTGTAACATTTCACTACATGATTAGTGATGGACATCCATTCATTGACAAATTTGATTGCTATGGAAATACATTTTTAGCTTGGCTTTTTCCAAGAAAATGTTGTTATTGCTAAAGCCCTGTTGTTGCACACAATCTTTGACTTTTTACAATATCTCTGTTATTACAGAAGATATTTACGTCAGTCAGACTTGGACAAGTTGTTACCTATTAAAAGGGAAACCCATACAACAAAGGCAGGCAACAATCAAAGCATATTTAACATGGTTATACCCCTTTTTGAACTTAGAATTTTCAACAGAAATCGAGCATCTGCAGCAGAGCGTTGGCACCTGAATGTGGCACTCTTTTTATAAATACAAGGAAGAGCCACTTATAGTCTGATAACTTTACATACCATGGCTGTATTTGTAAGGAATTGGCTACTATAATGGAAAGTATGTTTGTAGTTTGTAAAATGCAAACAAATGAAGAAAGAAAAAAAGTTGTCATTTTAAGGGATTCAGTGTCTTTGACAGCTTTAGTTACCTTTTCTGATAGGGCAGAGGGGTCTTGTGTGGCTCAGTGGTAAAGTGTGGGACTAGTAATCTGGAGGTCCAGGGTTTGCGCCCCACCTGATCCGGAGTGTCCATGGGCAAGACACTTCAGAGCCCTAGCCTAGTACTGGTGGAACCCAGGAAAAACATGAATATGTGAGCTGTCACCGTGAGATGACTGAAATAATGTTGAAAGCAGCGTAAAACACCATTTGAACAGTCTATCAATCTGATAGGGCAGATCAAGATAGGACTGGTCAAAGTGTGCAATTGGATTTTGGATGTAATTCATGTCAGCCAGCATTATAGATGCATAATTATATCACCATTTGTTTTTGCAAGCTGTTTTTGTCAGAACATCTTACAAAAAAGCAGACAGTGTTGATTCAATATTAGACAGCACATTCTGTTCAGTCTGATCTTCATCTTTACCTTCAGCTCAAGCAAGTAAATCTGGGTTTAACACTATGGTTAATGAAAATTCTTATTTTTTTTTTTCTCTTTCCAGATACAGAGAGATTTGCATCTAAAGTTAAGTAATGGCGTTGTTGTTCTGGGCTCTCAGCTACTCGGCGGATCTCCTGTCATGGGCAAGGAAGACCCCAGATGTCTTTGCTCACCATGACAGAGATCGTCTGGAGATCTCCCTTGAAGCGGATGAAGGGACCTTGGTCGATGTCTTCAGTGAAGGTGTGTCAGTGGAGTCCATGAGTTGGGATGAGATGGACACTGTTGAGGGGTTGGAGGAAGAGTTTAGCTGTTTGGAGCTGAGCTGTTCCTCCGTCTTCTCAGCGGTTGAGGATGTGGAGATGGGGGATGAGAGCTGTATGGCTCTTAGCCCCATATCCATATCACTGGAGATGTGGAGCTTTCAGCGGGACTTTTACAGACTTGCATTCACTGAGGAGGAGTCCGAGGAAGAGGTAGGCTCTGTAGAGCTTGGTTCTTCCTCCTATTGGTCTGTGATTGATGATGTGGAGATGGAGGAGAACCGTATGTTCATTCCTTCATCTCTGCATCGTCTATGAGGTTGGATGATGTGGATACTGAGATCCTGGATGATGTGGAGAGGGAGATCTTTAGGCAGGTAGCTCTTAGCTTCCTTGAGCTAAGTAATACCTTTGTGTCACCTGTGTCATCCTTGCTATGGAGCAGTGTCATCCTTGCATGTATGTGGGCATCATGCAGACTAGTTAGCATTGTGTTTGGACAGTCCCAGACACCATTAACATTTTCCTTAGATTTGTATATAGAACCTTCTATTCAACCTGATGTGACCTAATTTCAAACATATCAGAATCATGAAGACAGACATTTCGACCAAAATCATGAGGTTAGGTGTCATTCAAAATAATGGATGGTTGAGAAGACAGGATAGTACATGCCTATATGTGCGGTGCAAGATACTGAGCATATGTTTGTCATTACTTTGGATTGATCCTTCCTTTGACACTCACCCCCGTCTCTATAAGGTTGTTACCCAGTGTGTCAGTGGTTCTTGAGCTTAAAGTGGCGACAGGAAGGTTATGAATGGGATCTTTCACTAGTAAGACCAGGGACTTGGTGACAGGTCTTTGAAGTGACTTTCCATTGCACAGCCACAAACAAGTATGTATTGGTAGAGGAATGACCATCCAACAGTTGCTGCTATCGTGATGACAAATGTTTCATTTCTGAAGTAAATGAGCTTGCATAATTTGGAGATCTGTAGCTTTGTCATGCTCAGGTCATGGCCGTTGCATGGATTGAACCAAGTTTGTTTTTTTTATTCAGAGATACTACACATCATATCTTCAAACCTTCATCAAAAATTTCTGTGTCTTTGTAACCCTGAAGAAAGGAGAAAATAAGTCACCTGCTCCTTTCCTGCCAATGTTTGAGCAAAGTTATGGTCTGCCAATGCTTCAATTATAAATGTGTTCAAAATTTTACCATTACTAAGTTACTTCCTAGGTTTTCTTTGCTTTTGCAGTCTGATGGTCCAGACATGCATGGTGTAGAGAAACCACCAAACCTGTTCCATACTGTATGTTTTAGATCTTCATTAACTATTACAGTAATATCGCCTTGAAAACCACAGCATGGATCGAACCAAGTAGTGTGAAAACCACAGCATGGATCAAACCAAGTAGTGTGAAAACCACAGCATGGATCGAACCAAGTAGTGTATTCAGTTATATCATGTGCCCACAGCATGGATTGAACCTAGTTTAGTATTTTACCTAAGTATGACCGTGGCATGGATTGAACCAAGTATTACATTTAACATCGGCATAACCTCAGCCTGGATTGAACCAAGTTATAATTCAGTTATATCATGTATCTTTGGCCCTTATTCTGTCCAATTTACACAGTGGCAATTACAACAGTTTGACCATTGCAGGGATTGAACCAATTTTTATGTTCAGTTATATCATAAATCCCACACAGTGGCAGGTACATCAGTACGACCGTGGCATGGATTGAACCAACTTTTATGTTCAGTTATATTATGAATCCCATACAGTGGCAGTTACAACAGTTTGACCATTGCAGGGATTAAACCAAGTTTTATGTTCTGGTATATCATAAATCCCATACAGTAGCAGGTACATCAGTACGACCAGGGCTTGGATTGAACCAACTTTTATGTTCAGTTATATCATGAATCCCATACAGTGGCAGTTACATCAGTACAACCAGGGCTTGGATTGAACCAAATTCTATGTTCAGTTATATCATGAATCCTATACAGTGGAAGTTACATCAGTAGGACCAGGGCTTGGATTGAACCAACTTTTATGTTCAGTTATATCATGAATCCCATCTTTGAGTCATCATCAACCAGTGCTGTTTACATACAGTTGCAAAGTCATTACAACACATGGATGACTGTGATGTGGATTTATATTCAGTTATATTACGCCATATTGAGGGAGAAATAGCTTCATTGAATAGTTTGTGGTTTTTATCATTATTTTGAGTCATATCAAAGTAAAAAGCTCACTTATTCATGTGTGTCCTGGGTTTCACCAGTACTAGGACTCTGAAGAGTCTTGCCCAAGGACTTTCCACAAATCCCTCAGCGCTTTGATCGAGAATCGAACCCTGGCCTCTGGACATACCCTGCACATTCACCACTGAGCCACACAGAGAACTGAGAAGAGCAGCCCCTACCAGAGAGATGAAGGACTGATGTTGAAGTGCCCAGAAGAAGCAAGAAGAGCACCCACTAACAGATGGATGGAAGACTCGGGTTGATGTACAGAGCCAAGGAGACGTTCAGGAAGAAGAAGAGCACCCACTAACAGATGGATGGAGAACCTATGGTGATGCCCGATGTGTAGCACAGTATCCAAAGGAGAGATAACAAGTAATTTTTTTATGAGTATCTCTAAATGATAAAGTTTTAGACATGTATAATTTAGAGGAAGTAGCAGATGACAGATCAAATATAGCCTAAATTATGGGATTTGTCTTCAACTCTTTACCACACAATTCAGAGTTTATAACAACACTGAGAAATAAAGCTTTTGAAAACACTCTAGGAAAATGAGAAAATGCTGGTAACCATTTCTCTCAAACAATGTTTTCTATCTGCTCAAGGACAAATAATATCATTTTAAAAATGTGTGAATTGTTGTCTAAAAATTCCTTTAATACCGGTGAGTCTAAACTCTTTCTATGTGGTAAAGGCTTAAACTCTACCACATAATCCAGAGTTTTAATAACCTTCAGGAAGAAGGCTATCGAAAACATTGTGTGAAAAAGAGACAGTGCTAGCAACATTGTTTTGATAATATTCTTGTGAGGAAGCAGCAAGTTGCTAGGAAAGCTCTGTGCAAAATATATGGACTGGCAAACTTAACCCTTTACCACATAATCTTGAGTTTTAACGACCCTGAGGGGAAAAGCTTTGAAAACATGGGAAAAGTAGAATACTGGTAACCAGTATTTTCTTCATTTCCCACAATTTTTTCTACCTTATCAGAGAAATGCAGCTCATTTGTACCAATTTTTAAATATCGTTGTCAGCGAATGCTTTTAATTTAGAGTTTCCTAATAATTGCTGTTGGGCTAACTAATAGAGGAACTCATGGAGAGGTGCACTGGCTGCTGTAATATGACAGAAAGCTACTTAAACACCCATTTCACCCTTTACCACACAATCCTATATTTCAACAAACTTAAGGATGATGGCTTTTGAGGTTGTGGTACAAGGAGAATATGCCGGTAACCAGTATTTTCTTCTTCTCTCACGATATTTTCTACAATCTCAACATTCGAGTTTTAACCCTTTAAGCACCAAATTAACCCAATGGACACTTTCATTCTATAATAAGACCAAGGTAATTGTATTTTTGTGGCTGCCTTTTGCTTGTACTGAATCAGCAAAGTGGACAGTGTAGATCAAAGATCAAACTGCATGTTTTATGAAGTCTGATCTTGATCTACACTGGTCACAAAGGCAACTATAGTAACGAAAGGTGATTTTAAGCGTTAACTTGTTGCCTGCAAATGGTTTTAGTGCAGAAGAGTTGAAAAATTGTCATCTGGTATAGAGTTAAATCTTTACCAAATGATAAAATTTTGGACTCAACGAAATTCAAAGCATTTGCAGATGACAAATGTTACATGAAACATGAAATTTGTCATTCAAAAGTAGAAAATATTGTGGGAAAAGGAGAGAATGCTGGTTACCAGCGGCATTTTCTCCATTTCCTACAATGTTTTCAAAAGGCTTTTCCCAAAGCATCCGTATTGTGTGGTAAAGTCGGGATTGTGCGGTAAAGAGTTATATAAGTTTGTCTTCATTTTTATTCGTTTTTCAGCAGACGACATGAAGATACATGATTCCGAGAGACGACATCCAGAAGAAGGCGGAACTTGTTCCATGATAGTGAGACAATGCCCAACAGTCTCTAGACGACCAGATAACTGCAATATTGAACAGCCAAGATGGTAAGTACTAGTGACTCTTTACCAGACGTCCTATTTGTAAGTTCTTGCTTATAAAGTCATTTTAACTTTCAAATTAGCATTTTGTTCTTTCATTTTGATACATTACCTTTCATACGTGCTAAATGACCAGAGCTGTTGATGAACCATAGTACACCATTTTAAAAAAAAAAAAATTATACATGTCCAAATTGAAAGCTTTTGCAGACGACAAATATGGCACAAGTAATGGGTTTTGTTAAATGGGTAGAAAGCAATGAGGAAAAATGAGATGCTACTTACTAGCATTTTCTCCTTTTCCCACAGTGTTTTCTATAGCTTTCTTCCTAAAGATTGTTAAAACATGGGATCATTTGGTAGTGCGTTAACCCTTGCCCACACAATTTAGTTTTAATGACCCTAAGGAAGTAGGCTTTTGAAAACATTGTGGTAAAATGAGAACATGCTGGTGACCAGTATTTTCTACTTTTCCCACAATGTTTTCTACAGTTCCATAGAGAATTTTCAGAATTTAAATCACATTTAATCTGTTTTCTGCCAGTGGTTTCAATTCGGATAGGTCTAAAATTGTTCTTTGGTAAAGGGTTAACTTACTACCTCCAGAAACAAATTTGCAGCAGATCAAGGATCATATATACACATAAACTTGGACAAATCCTCTCAAAATACATGTATTATTGTATAGAAAACTAGCTCAATTTTGATACCAAATGGTCAAGTCTTTTTATGAATCTAAAGAAGACTTGGAAACATCTTGAATATGAAGTTGTTTTTTTTTCCTTTCAGATGCGGCAAATCAGGACTACAAGCAGTGTGTGAGGTATCCAGCTGGATTACAAGCCATCTAGAAGGATGATTATGTGCAATACTATTCTAAGTGCCTATACAATGTACAGGCACCTAGAATAGTATTGCACTCACCTGTTGAAGTGTTTATGAGATAGGAATGGTTAAGTTTTTTTTCCTATGTATTCAATATACCCATATTTTTGCTTTGTTTTGTAAGTAATTAAGTACATGTACTTATAGGATAGTTATAGATATATTTTGATATTTTATTTTTGTGTAACTTTAAGTGTCTTTATTCTAGGCACCTAGATATAGCAATGTTGTTATGTTTGTTTTGCTTGTTGATAAGGTGATGGAATGCTATCTTGTTTACTTTCCCTACATTTGTCAAAAGGATATATTTTTTGATATCCATTATTATTATAAGTTATGGGTACCCATACTTTTCACAACTGATTGTTATTATTTAAATATTTTTTTATTTTGTTAAATATGGATACAATGTTTACGCAGAATTTTTATGATGTAAGTTTTTTTTTCCCATCACAAGATCATTGGTACCGATACGGTTAATAATAAGATACATTTTTTTTTTTTTAATTATGGAAGGTTTACCTTACGTAACTCACTTAAGTAAGGTGTTTATTAATGAAACAGTTTTGTTTTTGTTTTTTAATGTACTCTTTACTGTACTGTTGAAATTCATTTACAACTGAGTTTGTAAAGATTGTACATCATATACAGTTTTCAGTTCTTTTTTGTAGTTAGTTATGGACAGTTCTGTTCCTGTAGTGATTATCTACAAGATGTGTAATTGTTATAGCAATAAGTGATTACTGGTATTCACTAGATGTTTTACTACCAAATAATTTCTGTTCATGAGTTCCATTACAATTTATTTAGAAAACAATGTATATACTAATTATACATCTGTTTACAGGATAGTCTAACTGTACACTAAAATCAGGAGCTCAGATTTGAAGGTGGTGATGGTTGGCTGAAGGGGAGGAAGGAGGCCAATTTTTCTTAACACAGTTTATGTACATGTTTGTAGAAGTTAGGAAGTCTACAAAAATGTTTTGGTGAGAATTTTATTGTGGTCAGGAATGGGAATTGTACCCACTCGGCAAATTTTAGCAATAAGTTAAAATCTGTTTAATGATATTGTTTTAGATGACTGTTACTGCTTTTGTTAACATAGTTTTTATGACATATATCATTTTTTTTTTTTTTTTTTAATTACAAGATCATTGGTAACAACATTTTTTTTTTTTTTTTTTTAATATTTTTTTTAACATGGGTAATATACCTTACGTAATATTGGTTATTAAATAAACGGTTTTGTTTTTGTTTTGTAATATACTCCTTATTATTCTGCTGAAATTCATTTACAACTTAGTTTCTATAGATTGCAGATTACATGCAGTTTTCAGGTTTTTTATTTCATTTACATTGTATTTATGGACAGTTCTGTTCCTGTACTGATTATCAAACAGATACTTATTTGTCATAGCAATAAGTGATTATTCACTAGATGTATTCACTAACTAGCATATAATTTCTGTGTGTGTTCCATTACAATTTATTTAGAAACAATGTATATACTGATTATACATGTTTACAGGATGGTCTTAGTGTACACTAAAATCAGGAGCTCAGATCTAAAGGTGGTGATGGTTGGCTGAAGGGGAGGAAGGAGGCCAATTTTTTAAATACATTTTATGTACATGTTTGTAGAAGTTTGGAAATCTACAAAAATATCTTGGTGAGAATTGTATTGTGGTCAGGGATGGGAATTGTACCCACTCTGTCAATTTTAGCAGTAAACTGAATCTGGTTTATGTTATTGATTTACATGACTGTTGTTGTCTTTGTTTACATAGAATTTTCATGACATTATGTACCTTAATTTTTCCATCACAAGGTCATTGATACCAAAAATTAGTTGTAAACATATATCAGTTAAGTTAGTTTATATGCTGTTGCTGGTATTTCAATAAGTATCAGATATGTGATCATTTATTTGATATGGAATGTTTTAAGTTAAAAATTTGGGTTTTATGACAATTTGCACAAGGAAAATTTGTAATGGACATTTGAAAACCCAAAATTTGGCCCTTACAGAGGTGGCCTCCTCGTGGCAAGGGCTGGGCATTAATTATCTCTTTTGCAGGTAATGATGGCAAACAACCTCTTGTTATTGTATTTGCAATAAAATGTGAATAAATGTTGCTTGAATTTAGACTGTCTTATCACTATCGGGTATGTTGAAGAGTTACAGAGTGGACAAAATGCCTCCAAAATGTATTTCCCCATAACCAGCATTTCTTTTTTTACCATGAGCCATACTTTTTGTTTCCAAATGCTTTAAAGTTGGACTTAATGCTTATCATCACAGAAAACATAGTGGGCAAAAGAGTAAATGATGGTTACCAGCATTTTCTCCTTTTCCCACAATGTTTTCATAAGGCTTCTCTTTTGGGGGTCATTAAAAATCTGGAGTGATTGGTGGAAAAGACCTAAAGCACACAAAAATCCTTATTTTAATGACCCAGAGAAAGGATAAGTTTGAAAACATGGTGGGAAAAGGAGCAAAAAAAGAAAAGAATTTTTTTACCGCAGACACACACAAAACTTTCATCCCTTTTCCACAGGACAGATTTTAGACTCTCTCAAATTCAAAACATCCACAGATGACAAATTCAAGATCTCTGATAAGACAGAAAACATTGAGTGAAAAGGAAAAATGCTGGCTATGAGCTTTTTCCACTTTTTCCACAATGTTTTCAAAAGCTCCTAACTGAGGGTTGTTAAGCTTTTTACCACACAAAATTTCAGATAGGTACAAATTGAAAGCAATTATGGAAAAGATCAACACAGCTAAATTACAAAATTTGCCAATAAAAGTATGGAAAACATTGTGGGGAAAAAACCTAATTACCAGCATTTTCTCCTTTTCCCACAATGTTTTGAATTCCTCAGAGTGGTTAAAACAAAAGAGATCATCTGGTAAAGGGTTAAACTCCACATTGTTAAAGGGTTAATTGGACTGAGGAAGAAAGTTTTGAAAACATTGGAAAAGGAGAAATAAAATCCTACCAATCGGCATTATCTCCCTTGGCACATTGGTTTCCTATCCTTCCAATGACAAAAT
Source organism: Tridacna gigas (assembly GCA_945859785.2). NCBI lineage: Eukaryota > Metazoa > Mollusca > Bivalvia > Cardiida > Cardiidae > Tridacna > Tridacna gigas. Next base: position 28,975,360 of record OX244041.2, read on the forward strand.
CCCATCATTTCGGCCATATTTCATTTGTCATCTTCGAAAAGTCTGCGGCATGTTTGACGGAAATTGTAACAGAAAACAATGTAACACAGCTCAACAAAATGATGTGCCCGGCCGGCTAGCTAAGTGCTTAGCATATCCGACTCGACCTGATGGTTGCAACTTGGTTATCCTGATGAGGCAAACTTTTCTAGCAATTTTTTGCCTCTCCCCTTGTTGCATGTGAGAAAAGTATTACCTTGGAGAGAAAGTTGTCAACACTGGTATGAGAAAGCAAGAAACACATGAATAGGTGCAGTGGCTGTTGTGATATGACCTAAGCTGTTAAAACAGCATAAAACTCCAATACAAACAAAATGATTCGGAAGTGAACAAAGGGAGCATACTCGGCTAATTCTATTTTTTATGAACAGGGGAGATAATTTGTTTGGTGACAGGTTGAAACACTGCTTTCAACATTGTTTCAGTTGTATCATGGTGACAGCTTGCTTATTCATACATGTCCTAGGCTAATGCTCTGATGTGTTTTGCCAAAGGACACTCCCATAAAAACTCCTGTGAGTCCTGAACCCAGGGTCTCTAGGTTGTGAGGCTTGCACTGGGCCATGCAGGACCCCTAGAGGATAATTTTAGCTGTTCAATTCTTTACCACACAATCCCAGCTTTTCACATTCGTGCTTCACAAATATTCAGGATGTACTTTCCTCCCTCTCCATGAAAAAATCCCAGTTTAGCCACTTTTGCATTGTCATCTACCAAAACTTAGAAATTTAGCCAAGTCTAAAATTCTGGTTCAAGACTGATGCATATTATGGGAAAGTAATCGCCAAGGGACAGAAAGTTCTGCCAGTGCTGGTGTGAGAAAGCCAGAAAATACATGCATAGGTGCACTGGTCACCATGATATGACCTAAGCTGTTAAAGAGTTAACTCTTTCCCAAACGACAAAATATTTTACTTCTCCAATTTGAAAGCATTTTCAGACAACAAAATTTATGTGACTGAAAAATTGAAATTTGATGTGGGAAGGGTAGAAAACATTGTGGGAAATGGAGAAAATGCTGGTTACCAGCATTTTCTCCTTTTCCCACCATGTTTTCAAAAGGCTTCTTCCTAAGGGTCATTAAAACCTGGGATTGTGTGGTAAAGAGTTAAATTGGTCTAACCCTTTACCACACAGTTCTAACTTTTACAGTCTCTAAGGAAAAAGGCTTTTGAAAACGTGGGAAAAAGAGAGAATGCTGGTAACCACCATTTTCTCCTATTTCCACAATGTTTTCTATCCTTTTAAAAAAAAATCCAGTTTATTTTAACCAATTTCAAATTAACAGTTTACCGGACAATCCCATATTTGAAGACCCTTAGTAAAAAAAAAACTTTTGAAAACATTGTGGGAAAAGGAGAAAATGTTGGTTAACAGTATTTCTCCCCATTTTTTTCCATCATGTTTTCCATCCTCTAGGCGACCAATTCCATTATTTGAGCCACCTTTCATTTGTCGTCTGCGAACACTTTCAATTTAGACAAGTCTAAAATTCTTCAGTTTGGTCAAGAGTTCTTCATCTGCAGATGCTTTCAACTTTGAAGAGTCTAATAGTTGGTTAAGCCCAAGTTTTAAAACAGCCCTAAAGAAAAAGCCTTTTGAAAACAACGTTGGAAAAGAAGAAAATGCTGTTTATCAGCATTTTGTGCTTTTCCCACTGTGTTCTATCTTTCAAAAGGTGGATTTCCATTTTTCGGTCACCAATATTTTGTTGTCAGCAATAGCTTTCAATTTTGGCTTGTCCAATATTTTATTTTATGTATTTCCGTCATATTCGGACAGAGCTTTCTTATTCACGTCTTCAAGGCTTTTACCAGTGCAATGCTGGGTTCTGCGATACCTTGCCCATGGGCACTACAACATGACCACCAATGCTGCCAGTGGGATCAAACAAGGATTTCCTGATCATGAATTTGGACGCTTTTACTCTTTACATGACAAATTATGGACTTGTCCAAATTCAAAACATCTTCAGGCGATAATTTCAAAATTGATACAAACATACTTAAGAACTCTGATAGGACAGAGAACATTAAATCATTGAGCTGCATTTACTCTTTACCACACAATCCCGAGTTTAAACGACCCTGAGAAAGAAGCCTTTTGGAAACACTGTTGGAAAAGGAGAAAATTATTTGAGCCACATTTTGTCATCTGCAAATGCTTTCATTTTGGATGGAGTCCAAAATTTTGTCGTTTGGTAAAGGGTTAAACCCCCTCAACCAAGTTTCATGGGTTTCAGGCTGAACATAATTATTGCCTCCGAGATGCACACAGGGTTTTTCTAAGGTTTGGCCCAGTGACCTCCTTTTGACTCAATGTGACCCATTTCAAACTTGTCCAAGATATCATCAAGACAAACTTTCTAACCAAGTTTCATGAGTTTCAAGCTGAAAATGTGGCCTCTAGACTGTTAACAGGGTTTTTCTAAGATTTAGCCTGTTGACCTGTTTTTGACCCAATTTCAAACTTGACCAAGACATCAACAAGAAAGACATTCTTACCAATCTTCGTAAGTATGAGACTGAAAATGTGGCCTGTATGGTGCACATAAGGTTTTCCTCAGATTTAGCTCTGTGACCTACTTTTTGACCCGACATGACCCAACTGGACTTGTCTGAGATATCAAGACAAACAATCTGAGTTGGTTTCATGAGTATCAGGCTAAAAATGTGGCCTCCGGAGTGTACAAAAGATTTTTCTAAGATTTAGCCCGGTGACCTACCTTTTGACCCAACATTACCCAATTTCAAAGTTGTACGAGATATTATCAAAACAATTATTCTGACCAAGTTTCAAGAGTATCCGACTGAAAATCTGGCCTCAAGAGTGCACTCAAGATTTTTCTAAGATTTAGCCAAGTGACCTTTTTTTTTGACTCGATGTAACCCAATTTCAGAATTGACAGATTTCATCAAGACAAACATTCTGACCACGCTGCATGAGTATCTGACGGAAAGTGTGGCCTCTAGAGTGCACACAAGGTCTTGTTGACAACTGGATGATGGACACAGCATGGTCTCAAAAGTTCATATTGAGCACTCCTGAACTAAAAAGACATTACAACATTAAAGGTCATCTCCATCAAACACAATGATGAAATTTTATGGTAGAGTGAACAATTCCATTTTATTGTTACAATAAATTAGTCTTGTTAACATTTCTTGTGTGAACCAGTAGGCATAGACCTGCTTGGGGTTACCAAAACCAGTTTGTCCCATAAATAAAAACTTTATCTTGAGTCAATCATAAGGTAGATAACTTAACTTGTGATCATCTAGTTACATCATGACAGTTGATCGTTGTACCATCCAATTAAAGGAGTATGTGCATCCCTGTGAAATCCACATTACTGGTATTTAAAGGTACAGTAGCAGCCAAATGTAAACAATACTGGTGTTAATATGCATTTATATCATTCAACAGTATGGAAATTATCATGAAGATGACAATCTGTTGTTGTAGGGTCTGTTCAAGTGTTAGTTGCTGACAGAAAAATGAATTTTAAAACTATGTTAAAAGTAGGAAGTTCGTTCTATTTTCTGTTGTAAACTTTTTACCTTATCATAATTTTTTTTGCATGCTTGGACTAACTGCATAATAACAGAGTGTCATCTCCATAATTTTTTCCATACTTTTAAAAGGTATGATTAAAATCGAAATTTGTTTAAACAACCACATTGTTTACTTTTGGTCTCTATTGTGCCTTTAAACATGCAGAGATTTACTTTCACTCCAGAATACATTGTATCTGACAGAATTTCAGCTTAGATCTTAGTCCAGGTTTACTTTTTTAATACACAATCCTGAGTTTTAATAACGCTGAGGAACAACACTTTTAAAAGCTTACTAGGAAAAGGAGAAAATGCTGGTGTCCAGCATTATCTCCTTTCCTACTATGATTTCTATCATTCCATAGACATATACCAGATTTTGAGTCACAATTAATTCGCACTATGCTAATGCTTATAATTTGGACAAGTCTAAAATTTAACCACCTGGCAGAGTTAACACAGACATTAACTCTCTACAAAACGACCAAATTTTTAGACTGGTCCAATTTTAAAGCATTTGCAGATGACAGATTAATGTTGCACAGCTCAGGAATTTTGTCTGTGAAGGGTAGAAAACATTGTGGGAAAAGGAGAAATTGCTTGTTAACAGCAATTTCTCCTTTTCCCACAATGTTTTCAAATGTCATTTTCATTTGGCTCGTTAAAACTTGGGATTGTTGGAAAAGGGGTAATGCAGAAATAAAAATGCGATAAAAGGAAAAATTACTTATCACAGGCAATACATGAATATATTTTTGTCAAAATATTTTCAAAAGAGTTCTGCTGCAAGACGAACAAGGAATATCTTTAAAAATAAAATAGACAACCTAACTTTTGCAGCAAATAAGCAGGGGCCCTTAGAATAAACATATCGACATTTTTGATTACAGGGGGCCTTTAGAATAAACATGTCTACATTTTTACCGTTACGGGATTTTACCAGTCAATATTTCTATTTATTCATCTTTTATCAGTACCAAAAAGTAAGTCAAAAGACAACGCCGAAAACTTTTTGTCTGCATGAAGTAATCAGTTAATCAAAAGTGTACTTAGTCACCTTTAGCAGATATTTGCAATGTAATTTCCACAGATAAGACGAAAGTCGGATAAGTTTCCAACAACATAGCACAGGACTTAATCTAGCCAGGATGAGACTCTTCTTTCATAGAATTACAAGGAAAAAGTATATATCTGCTGAAAATGTGGAAAAAACACAGCTTGCCCGATGTTTGAACACGTTAGATCTTACAGCTCTTGGTAAGTGGTTTAACTCTTTACCAAACGACAAAATTTAGACTGGTCCAAATTAAAAGAGTTTGCAGACGACAATTTTAAATTTGATGAAAATGGCAGAAAGGTCTCAAAACGGGTAGAAAACACTGTGGGAAAAGGAGAAATTGCTCGTTACGAGCAATTTCACCTTTTCCCACAGTGTTTTCAAAAGACTTGTACTGCAGACACTTGAAAACCAGGGCTTGTTTGGGAAAGGGTAAAGTCATGTGTTGATAAACACTTTACCAGATGACAAAATTGAATCCAAATTGAAAATGATTGCACACGACAAATTACATGTAGCTCAAATAATGAGAGTTCTCTTTAAACAGGTAGAAAACAGTAGGGTTATGGGACAAGAAAAAAATGCTGGTTACCTGCATTGTCTCCTTTTCCCACAATGTTTTCTAAAGCCACCTGCGTCAGGGTCTTAAAAACATGGGACTGCTTGGTAAAGACTTAAACTTTAGGTGAAGGGCACGTAACAGTTTGAGCCCATATTTCAATTTTTTTAACCCCTAGGCTGCTAAGTGCAACTCGCTTGAGTGACTGACCTTTTGCGGACAGTGTAGATGAAGATCAATCTGAACAGAATGTGCAGTGTGATCTTTGATCTACACTGTCCGATAAGGAGATGTTTTTCTCGAAAAAACAAGTTCGAACTAGCATTTATCTTTTTTTTTCCACATTCAGATAGAGAATTTTGTTATTTATTTAGCATTTTAAGGGTTAACTCTTTACCAAACAACAAAATTTTAGACTGGCCCAAATTGAAAGCATTTGCAGATGACAAAATTTAATAAAAAGTGGCCCAAATGACAAAATTTGTCAATGATTGGGTAGAAAACATTGTGGGAAAAGGAGAAAATGCTGGTTACCAGCATTTTTTCCTTTTCCCACAATGTTTTCAAAAGGCATTTTGTTCAGGGTCATTAAAACCCATGATTGTGTGGTAAAGAGTTAAAGCTGCTGTTGTCTTCTAGTGTTTATCCAGAAGAATACAGTATGACTGAATACATTTTACCTGTTAGGCCTTTACCGAACAATCCTGAATTTAACTCTTTACCAAACGACAAAACTTTAGTCCAAATTGAAGGCATTTGCAGATGACAGAAAATGTTCAAATTACAAAATTTGTCCTTGATAGGATAGAAGACGTGGGAAAAGGAGGAAATGCTGATTACCATTACTTTCTTTTCCCACCATGTTTTCCAAAGCCTTCATCCTCAGGGTCATTAAAACTTGATATATAGTGTGGTAATGGGTTAAACACCCCTAGGGAGAAGTCATTTAAAAACATTGTGGGAACAGCAAAAAATGATGATAACCATCATTTTCTCTCAGTGTTTTCTAAAATAAACCAACTTCAAAATTCATTTGATTTGTTGTCTTCTAATACTCTAAGAACATGTTTAAAATTTTGTTGTTCAGCAAAGATCGAGTTAATTATTTTGTGTTCCTATATGCTTAGGGAGGTAGCTGTTTAAAAAAATTGTGGTAAGTTAACATTGTAGTAAAAGGAGAAATTTCCTGTGGACAAATTCTTTTCTTCTCTTCCCAGTGTTTTCTACCCTTTCAGAGCACTTCAGCTTATTTAGACTAATGTCAAATTGGTGGTCTGGAGTTGCTCTCAATTTAGAAGGGTGCATTTTCTCCTTTTCCAACAATATTTTCAAAAGCCTTCTTTCTCAGGGTCGTTAAAAGTAGGGATTTTGTGGTAAAGAGTTAAGTCAGAACCTGGGACCGTTAGTAGATTTGAGTAAAATAAGAGACTTAAGTTTTTTCGTGAAATTGGACCCTGGTGCTTGTATTTATACACAGGGAGAAACAAATGTAAGCAGCAGGAAAATTACTCCAACATATTATTCCTTTTATTTTTTTCATACAAATTTTTACATATTATGTCTTTTGAAAACTTAAGAAATTGAAGCAAATACTGATATAGTTGGTATTGCTCGAATAAACTGACATGATGAAATAATTGACCCCTATTACCAGAAATTACAGGCTTGAATTACTGTCCAAACTTACCTTCGGCTGTTGTCGTCTGAATGCGGATCTATGAACGATTTTTAACTCTTTATGCTGCCAGTAGATTTATTGTATCTTTAAAGAATACTTAAAATACCTTAATTAAACATGATTTTGATGCTTTAAACTGGTAAAAGATCTACATGGCAAATGACATTGATCTAAGATACACTTTCTGTGCGATAATAAAAATTCTCATTCTCTGATTATTCTTTGCATAAAGTTCAAATTCAGCTCAATTTGTTTGAGTAATATAACTTTATGAATAGCAAATGGTTGTTATTGTAACATTTTCACCAATCAAATAAGAAAGAAAGCTGAAAGTATTCTGTTCGTGGGTTACATCATCATACCATATTTGGGACCTTGTTTGACTGTGAGTTCATACAGATTTTTTTTCTTTCATGTCTGATTTAATTCAGGTGTGGTGTGTATGTAAGGCAGAGAATTTGTAGGTATATAATAAACAGTGAACGACTTCATTTATATTTTCACAGGGGTAGGAAGTACTCTCGGGGCTGGCATATATGTTGTAGCAGGACAGGTAGCCAAGCTGAACTCTGGACCATCAGTCTTTCTGTCATTTCTAGTCGCTGCTGTTGCTTCAATACTTGCAGGTAAACTCTTTAACACTTTATCACATGGCAAATAAGTAGACCTGTCCAAACTGACAGCATTTGCATACCACAAATTAAAATGTGGTTCAAGTGCCAAAATTTGTTTTTGATAAGGTAGAAAACATTGTGGGAAAAGGAGAAAATGCTGGTTACCAGCATTTTTTCCTTTTCCCACAATGTTTTCAAAAGGCTTCTTCCTCAGGGTCGTTAAACCTCAGGATTGTGTAGGAAAAGGAATCCTCTTTCACACATTACCATGTTTTCACAATGCTGATGAAGAATGCATTTCAAAACATTGTTGGAGAAGAAGAAAATGCTGGTAACCGTTTTTGTAATCTGTATTGAGGTGGAGAAATATAGATATTTGTAGTTTGGTAAAGACTTCATTCTATACAAAGTAACCCTGAGTTTTAAGGATCCTGAGAGAAAAAAAGGCTTTTGAAAGTGCCTTGGGCAAAGAAGGAAATGCTGGTAGCCAGCATTTTGTCCCTTTCCAGAACAGTTTCTACCCTTTCAAGACAAGTTTTATTGAATGTGTCACTTTAAATTTGCTGTCTGCAGATGCTTTCAATTTGGACAAGCTTAAATTTTAGCCTTCTGGTAAAGTGTTAAGTCTTCACCACACATTCCCAACTTTTAACAACTCCGAGACAAAGGCCTTTTGAAAAGATTGTGGGAAAAGGAATAAATGCCAGTAACCATCATTTTCTCTTTTTCCCACAATGTTTTGTACCCTTCCCAAAACAAATTTCAGTTTTTGAGTCACATTTATTTTGTCGTCTGGGAATGTTTTCAATTTGGACTTGTCTAAAATTTTGTCATCTGGTAAAGTGTTAACTGTTTTCTGTATTAACACAGGTTTATGCTATGCTGAGTTTGGTGCTAGGGTTCCAAAGACGGGATCAGCCTATGTATACAGTTATGTTACAGTCGGGGAATTGATGGCGTTTGTTATTGGCTGGAACCTTATTTTAGAATATGTAATAGGTGTGTAAACATAAAAACATTGCCAACCTTTGACCCTTTACCACACAATCCTGACATTCAACAGCCTTATGAAAGAGGTCTCTTGAAAACATTGTGGGAAAAGGAGAAAATGCTGGTAACCAGTGTTTTCTCCTTTCCCTCAATTTTTTCTACCCTATCATACACAGAAACAACATTTGAGCTACATTTAATTTGTTATCTACAGCTGCTTTCAATTTGGTCCAGTTGAGAATTTTAACATTTGGTAAGGACTTAGTGAAAAGAGAGTCTGCCTGCCTTTCATACAGGAAAACATTATGAACCTCAATACCTCTTGAAATAAATTTTGCAACAGAAAACTGAAAATGTCCTTATAAACAAGGGAAAATTAACGTAATGGAAGCTTAGATACATGAATAAATCCTATAACGGTATGACTAAAGGAGGAATTGCTCATTTCAAGTAATTTCTCCACCCAGCTTAAAGGTTTGTAATGTCTGCTGCATTATAAAAATTTCGTCTATAGGAGAAAATGAGTTACCTTTATCCAGGAAGTAACCATGTTTTTACAACCTGGAGGAAGAAGGTTTTGAAAAAATTGTAAGAAAAGGAGGACTTCTTGTTTCCTAAAGATGTTTCTACCCTTTTGGAAGACTTACCTAGTCATCTGAGTCACATTTAATTTTGTCTGCAGATGCTTTCAATATGAACAATTCTGAAATTTTGTGGTTCAGTTTGGAGTTAAAGATTATTTTGTGTTGTTTTGTCTCATACAGGAACTTCCAGTGTCGCTCGTGCCTGGAGTCTGTACTTTGATTCTCTCATAGACAACAGAATACAGCATGCGTTTCGAGATCACATGCCCATGAATATCTCTGGTCTTTCTCCGTATCCAGATTTCTTTTCTTTTGCTATTACGCTTTTGCTGACAGGTAGGTGGTTTCTTACTTTTAAATCTCTAGAGCATGCCCACTGGGTTTTCCATGTGGGGGGTACATGCTTCCTCCAGGTTTTAAATTGGGGTACACAGAAAAAATTGGGGGTACAGTTTAACTTTGGGCTGTTCCAGTTTTATTAATGAATTTTAACGCCCTAGCTCCTTTACCATGATGGATGGGCTCCTGATTAGATTTAATTATTAAATTATGCATTTGGTGATTATATGGATGCAACATATGTCTCCAGGGCATGCACATACTTAGATATAATCGCAAGGGCGGTCAGGTTTAAAAACCAAACACAGCCATGATGTTTGATAATCAACTGCCTTTACGAAATTATCTTCAGCTTTATTCCTTTCTCAAAGTTGCAAAGTACTTCAGGACTGCTTTAGAAATGAAGCGTAGACAGATTGATGCTCGTTGTCCATGGTGATGCTCGTAGATCAGGCTTTCTTAAAATCACAGAGGAGCAAGCCGATCAGCTCATTGTAAGCTCAAACTCTGTCAAATAAAGGCCATGCCGTGTTAGGGCAAAATAAAACAAAATGTGTAGTCCTTGTGTCAACGTACCTTTCTCTTGATGCTGTAAAATATTTTAACAGCTTATGTTATGATGACATTTTTTTCTGCAGCAGACGCCATGCATAAGAAAATTACATATTTAAATTGTGGCCCGATTTTTTAGCTTTCATATTATGTCACAAAAAGGTGTTTTTAACAATAACTGCGCATCATAATATCATTACTGATTTTAATTCTCAATGAAAATTAATTACCAGATTTCCTGTGCACATGGCAGATTTTGGCACCTTAAAAAATTGTTACGAAAATTATTCAGACAGACAAGAGAACCACAAAATATATATAGTGAAAATATTTGGTAACCTGCTCTATGTTGAGAACAAAGCGTAGTACCCACATAAAATGGAAACTAGCTTTGGGTTTTTTTTTGTTTGTTTGGCATGGAATACGAAATGGTATCTAATTTGTATGTGCAGTGGAAATTACTTTCCTTTTTGTACTTGCATGCTTTTGACAGTGCATGCATGCAGGTAAGTGCAAAAAAATTGTACGCGCGGAGTAGAATTTCTATGTGAATTACATACTGCAGTACATGATTGGGCCCATTGCTCTACAAAATGATCCTGTTTTATAGTCTTTAGAGAAAAGGCTCTTGAAAACGTCATGGGAAAAGGAGGAAATACTGTCAGCCAGCGTTCCGTAATTTTCTCTTTCCTTTTACAGACAAATTCAAGCATTCGAACAATGCCTATTTTGTTGTCTGTGAAGTACTTTAACTCTTCAAAAAACAACCAAATTTTAGACAGGTCAAAATTGAAAGCATTTGCTGATGAAAAAGTAAATGTTACATATAATAGGAAAGTCTTGAAAGTGTAGAAAACATTGTAGGAAAAGGAGAAAATGGTGGTTACCAGCATTTTCTCCTTTTCCAAAAATGTTTTCAAAAGTCCTTTTCCTTGGGGTTGTTAAAACTTGGGATTGTGTGGTAAAGAGTTACGCCTGCAAGTCTTCAGTCATCACATATAGAAGCAAATTATGTGACTGATGCCAAACGACTGGTCCAAACTGAAAGCATTTGCACACGACAAATTAGATTTGGCCAAATGAGGAAATTTCTCCCTGATAGAGTAGAAAATATTGTGGGAAAAGGAGAATATGCTGGTTTCCAGCATTTTCTCCTTTTCCCACTATGTTTTCAAAAGGCCTCTTCCTCAGGATCATTAAAAGTTAGGGTTTTGTGGTAAAGAGTTAAATGCCTATTTCAGTTATCCTTGCAGTTGGGGTGAAAGAATCATCCAGATTTAACAATCTGTTTACTGGAGTTAACTTGCTGGTTGTGACTTACATCATTGTTTGTGGCTCTTTCAAAGCAGACACTAAAAATTGGACCATAAAGCCAGATCAGGTATGTATACAGATCAAAGCTGAAATTTTAATCAGACAATCCCTGAGAAACAGGACTGTGGATGGCATTATGGGAAAAGGAGAAAATCGGGATCATAAGCATTTTCTTGTTATCACACAGTGTTGTCTGCTCTTTCAAACACAAATCCCATTGTTTGAGTCAACTTAATTTGTTGTCTACAAATGCTTTCAATCATGGACAAGTCTAAATTTTAGGGACTTTTAAAGAGGTAACCTATTACACATACTCTGCAGAGTTTTGATTAAGAAGAACATTGTTCGAAAAGGCAGCAGTGGTTAGTAAGAGTTTCTTTACCATCAATGTTTTTCAAGAGGTTTTTTGCACTGTCAGAGGGAGAGTAGTTTTCATTTTTTATGGTATTTTGTTAATGAAATGATTTAATGGAAATCATACTGATTTGTACAAAAAAACATTTTAACACTTTACCACACAATCCCAAGTTGAAAGAACCCGAAGAAAGAGGCCATTTGAAAACATTGTCGGAAAAGGAGAAACTGCAGGTAACCAGCATTTTCTCCTTTTCCCACAATGTTTTCAGTCCTATCATAGAGGCATTCCGTCATTTGAGCCACCGTTGTCTACTGCAAAATAATGCTTTCAATTGGGCAAGTCTAAAATTTTGTCGTTTGGTAAAGAGTTAAAGAGAAGAAAGAGGTGTTTTCTTTCACATTTATGACAAAAAGAAAAGTCAGTAGATGGGGGTATTGTTCTTGTCTATTTCTTCTTTAAACCCTTCCAACAACCAAAGTTCAAAGGCCCTGCAGAAGACGGCTTTTCAAAACCTTGTGGGGCAAAGAAGAAAATGCTTGCAACCAGCTGGTAACATTTAATTCTTTACCAGACATTAAAATTTTAGAATTGCCCAAATTCAAAGCATTTGCAGTTGCTCAAATAATTGGGGTTATTTCTGAATGGTTAGAAAACATTGTGGGAGAAAGAGAAAATGCTGGTTACTAGCATTTTCTCCTTTTCTCACTATGTTTTCAAAAAAGTCTAATTTCCCAGAAGCGTTAAAACTTGTTATTGTGTGGCAGAGTTAATATTTTGTCTACAAATGTTAACACCATGGACAGGACTAAAATTTTGTTTTTTGATAAAGGGTTAAAGATGTTCTGAGATTGTCTGTATATCACAGCATACAACCTTACCACACTATCATGTAGAAATGCTGGTTGGATAAGTTTAATCTGTCAGGTCGTTTCTTTGCTGTAAACAAAATTTTTATGTCTGTTATTCAAACTAACTTTGCTGTAGTTTTTCCTTGGACAAATGAAGTCTTAAAATTTCCTTGCATGGAGATTCAGGAGTCTGAAAAGTCAGGCAAAGGAATTTTGTCACATCTGAATTAAAATTAGTCCATCGAAAGTTGGAGGAATATTGTTTTGGCATTGTCCATTCAATCATTCTTTCTTTCCATCCATCTTTTTTTGTCCCTCCATCTTTTTTAGCTCACCTGAGCACAAAGTGCTAAGGTGACGTATTGTGATGGGTCGTTGTCCAGCGTCCATCTGTCTGTCTGTCCGTCTATCCACAATTCCTTTAAACATCTTCTCCTCCTAAACCGCTGGGCCAATCTTGATGAAACTTGGCAGGGATGTTCCTTGGGTGAAGCTCTACCAAAGTTGTTCAAAGGATTGAATTCCACCCAAAACTCTGGTTGCCATGGCAACAGAAAGGAAAAAGATAGGAAAATCTTTGAAAATCTTCTTCTCTGATTCTAGAAGGCGTAGAGCTTTGATATTTGGTATGTAGCATCTCCTAGTGGACCTCTACCAAGTTTGTTCATATGATGTCCCTGGGGTCAAAATTGGCCCGCCCCGGGGATCACAAGTTGGAACATAGGAACAAAGAAGGAAAACTTTAAAATTCTTCTTCTCTGAAACTGGAAGGCGTGGAGCTTTGATATTTGGCATCTAGCATCTCCGTGTGGACCTCTACCAAGTTTGTTCATACGATGCCCCTGGGGTCAAAACTGGCCCCGCCCCGGGGGTCACAAGTTTTGAACATAGGAACAAAGAAGGAAAACTTCAGAAATCTTCTTCTCTGATTCTAGAAGGCATAGAGCTTTGATATTTGGCTTGTAGCATCTCCTAGTGGACCTCTACCAAGTTTGTTCATACAATGCCCTTGGGGTCAAAACTGGCCCCGCCCCGGGGGTCACAAGTTCTAACATAGGAACAAAGAAGGAAAACTTTAAAATCCTTCTTCTCTGAAACTGGAAGGCGTGGAGCTTTGATATTTGGCATGTAGCATCTGCTAGTGGACCTCTACCAAGTTTGTTCATATGATGCCCCTGGGGTCAAAACTGGCCCCGCCCGGGGGTCACAAGTTCTAACATAGGAACAAAGAAGGAAAACTTTAAAATTCTTCTTCTCTGAAAGTGGAAGGCGTGGAGCTTTGATATTTGGCATCTAGCATCTCCTTGTGGACCTCTACCAAGTTTGTTCATACGATGCCCCTGGGGTCAAAACTGGCCCCGCCCCGGGGGTCACAAGTTTTGAACATAGGAACAAAGAAGGAAAACTTTAAAAATCTTCTTCTCTGATTCTAGAAGGCATAGAGCTTTGATATTTGGCTTGTAGCATCTCCTAGTGGACCTCTACCAAGTTTGTTCATACAATGGCCATGGGGTCAAAACTGGCCCCGCCCCGGGGGTCACAAGTTCTAACATAGGAACAAAGAAGGAAAACTTTAAAATCCTTCTTCTCTGAAACTGGAAGGCGTGGAGCTTTGATATTTGGCATGTAGCATCTGCTAGTGGACCTCTACCAAGTTTGTTCATATGATGCCCCTGGGGTCAAAACTGGCCCCGCCCCGGGGGTCACAAGTTTTGAACATAGGAACAAAGAAGGAAAACTTTAAAAATCTTCTTCTCTGATTCTAGAAGGCAAAGAGCTTTGATATTTGGTTTGTAGCATCTCCTAGTGGACCTCTACCAAGTTTGTTCATATGATGCCCCTGGGGTCAAAATTGGCCCCGCCCTGGGGGTTACAAGTTCTAACATAGGAACAAAGAAGGAAAGCATTAAAATTCTTCTTCTCTGAAAGTGGAAGGCGTAGAGCTTTGATATTTGGCATGTAGCATCTCTCAGTGGACCTCTACCAAGTATGTTCATATGATGCCCCTGGGGTCACAAGTTTCGAACATAGGAACAAAGAAGGAAAACTTTAAAATTCTTCTTCTCTGAAACTGGAAGGCGTAGAGCTTTGATATTTGGTATGTAGCATCTCCTTGTGGACCTCTACCAAGTTTGTTCATACGATGCCCCTGGGGTCAAAACTGGCCCCGCCCGGGGGGATCACAAGTTTCGAACATAGGAACAAAGAAGGAAAACTTCAAAAATCTTCTTCTCTGATTCTAGTAGGCGTAGAGCTTTGATATTTTGCATCTAGCATCTTCTAGTGGAATTCTACCAAGTTTGTTTACATGATGTCCCTGGGGTCAAAACTGGCCCCGCCCCGGGGGTCACAAGTTCTAACATAGGAACAAAGAAGGAAAACTGTAAAATTCTTCTTCTCTGATTCTAGAAGGCATAGAGCTTTGATATTTGGTTTGTAGCATCTCCTAGTGGACCTCTACCAAGTTTGTTCATACGATGCCCTTGGGGTAAAAACTGGCCCCGCCCCGGGTGTCACAAGTTCTAACATAGGAA
Source organism: Tridacna gigas (assembly GCA_945859785.2). NCBI lineage: Eukaryota > Metazoa > Mollusca > Bivalvia > Cardiida > Cardiidae > Tridacna > Tridacna gigas. The sequence continues at coordinate 28,990,380 of OX244041.2, forward strand.
CAAAGAAGGAAAACTTTAAAATCCTTCTTCTCTGAAACTGGAAGGCTTGGAGCTTTGATATTTGGCATGTAGCATCTGCTAGTGGACCTCTACCAAGTTTGTTCATATGATGCCCCTGGGGTCAAAACTGGCCCCGCCCTGGGGGTCAGAAGTTCAAACATAGGAACAAAGAAGGAAAACTTTAAAATTCTTCTTTTCTGAAAGTGGAAGGCGTGGAGCTTTGATATTTGGCATTTAGCATCTCCTTGCGGACCTCTACCAAGTTTGTTCATATGATGCCCCTGGGGTCAAAACTGGCCCCGCCCCGGGGGTCACAAGTTTTGAACATAGGAACAAAGAAGGAAAACTTTAAAAATCTTCTTCTCTGATTCTAGCGGTGTAGAGCTTTGATATTTGGCTTGTAGCATCTCCTAGTGGACCTCTACCAAGTTTGTTCATACAATGCCCTTGGGGTCAAAACTGGCCCCGCCCCGGGGGTCACAAGTTCTAACATAGGAACAAAGAAGGAAAACTTTAAAATCCTTCTTCTCTGAAACTGGAAGGCGTGGAGCTTTGATATTTGGCATGTAGCATCTGCTAGTGGACCTCTACCAAGTTTGTTCATATGATGCCCCTGGGGTCAAAACTGGCCCCGCCCGGGGGTCACAAGTTCTAACATAGGAACAAAGAAGGAAAACTTTAAAATTCTTCTTCTCTGAAAGTGGAAGGCGTGGAGCTTTGATATTTGGCATCTAGCATCTCCTTGTGGACCTCTACCAAGTTTGTTCATACGATGCCCCTGGGGTCAAAACTGGCCCCGCCCCGGGGGTCACAAGTTTTGAACATAGGAACAAAGAAGGAAAACTTTAAAAATCTTCTTCTCTGTTTCTAGAAGGCATAGAGCTTTGATATTTGGCTTGTAGCATCTCCTAGTGGACCTCTACCAAGTTTGTTCATACAATGGCCATGGGGTCAAAACTGGCCCCGCCCCGGGGGTCACAAGTTCTAACATAGGAACAAAGAAGGAAAACTTTAAAATCCTTCTTCTCTGAAACTGGAAGGCGTGGAGCTTTGATATTTGGCATGTAGCATCTGCTAGTGGACCTCTACCAAGTTTGTTCATATGATGTCCCTGGGGTCAAAACTGGCCCCGCCCCGGGGGTCACAAGTTTTGAACATAGGAACAAAGAAGGAAAACTTTAAAAATCTTCTTCTCTGATTCTAGAAGGCAAAGAGCTTTGATATTTGGTTTGTAGCATCTCCTAGTGGACCTCTACCAAGTTTGTTCATATGATGCCCCTGGGGTCAAAACTGGCCCCGCCCTGGGGGTTACAAGTTCTAACATAGGAACAAAGAAGGAAAGCATTAAAATTCTTCTTCTCTGAAAGTGGAAGGCGTAGAGCTTTGATATTTGGCATGTAGCATCTCTCAGTGGACCTCTACCAAGTATGTTCATATGATGCCCCTGGGGTCACAAGTTTCGAACATAGGAACAAAGAAGGAAAACTTTAAAATTCTTCTTCTCTGAAACTGGAAGGCGTAGAGCTTTGATATTTGGTATGTAGCATCTCCTTGTGGACCTCTACCAAGTTTGTTCATACGATGCCCCTGGGGTCAAAACTGGCCCCGCCCGGGGGGATCACAAGTTTCGAACATAGGAACAAAGAAGGAAAACTTCAAAAATCTTCTTCTCTGATTCTAGTAGGCGTAGAGCTTTGATATTTTGCATCTAGCATCTTCTAGTGGAATTCTACCAAGTTTGTTTACATGATGTCCCTGGGGTCAAAACTGGCCCCGCCCCGGGGGTCACAAGTTCTAACATAGGAACAAAGAAGGAAAACTGTAAAATTCTTCTTCTCTGATTCTAGAAGGCATAGAGCTTTGATATTTGGTTTGTAGCATCTCCTAGTGGACCTCTACCAAGTTTGTTCATACGATGCCCTTGGGGTAAAAACTGGCCCCGCCCCGGGTGTCACAAGTTCTAACATAGGAACAAAGAAGGAAAACTTTAAAATCCTTCTTCTCTGAAACTGGAAGGCTTGGAGCTTTGATATTTGGCATGTAGCATCTGCTAGTGGACCTCTACCAAGTTTGTTCATATGATGCCCCTGGGGTCAAAACTGGCCCCGCCCTGGGGGTCAGAAGTTCAAACATAGGAACAAAGAAGGAAAACTTTAAAATTCTTCTTTTCTGAAAGTGGAAGGCGTGGAGCTTTGATATTTGGCATTTAGCATCTCCTTGCGGACCTCTACCAAGTTTGTTCATATGATGCCCCTGGGGTCAAAACTGGCCCCGCCCCGGGGGTCACAAGTTTTGAACATAGGAACAAAGAAGGAAAACTTTAAAAATCTTCTTCTCTGATTCTAGCGGTGTGGAGCTTTGATATTTGGTTTGTAGCTTCTCCTAGTGGACCTCAACCAAGTGTGTTCATATGACGCCCCTGGGGTCAAAACTGGCCCCGCCCCGGGGGTAACAAATTTTGAACATAGGAACAAAGAAGGAAAACTTTAAAATTCTTCTTCTCTGAAACTGGAAGGCGTAGAGCTTTGATATTTGGTATGTAGCATCTCCTAGCGGACCTCTACCTAGTTTGTTCATATGATGCCCCTGGGGTCAAAACTGGCCCCGCCCCGAGGGATCACAAGTTTCGAACATAGGAACAAAGAAGGAAAACTTTAAAAATTTTCTTCTCTGATTCTAGTAGGCGTAAAGCTTTGATATTTGGCATCTAGCATCTCCTAGTGGAATTCTACCAAGTTTGTTCATATGATGCCCCTGGGGTCAAAACTGGCCCCGCCCCGGGGGTCACAAGTAAGAACATAGGAACAAAGAAGGAAAACTTTAAAAATCTTCTTCTCTGATTCTAGAAGGCGTAGAGCTTTGATATTTTGCATCTAGTATCTCCTAGTGGACCTCTACCAAGTTTGTTCATATGATCCCCCTCGGGTCAAAACTGACCCGCCCCGGGGGTCACAACTTTTGAACATAGGAACAAAGAAGGAAAACTTTAAAATTCTTCTTCTCTGAAACTGGAAGGCTTAGAGCTTTGATATTTGGTATGTAGCATCTCCTAGTGGACCTCTACCAAGTTTGTTCATACGATGCCCCTGGGGTAAAAACTGGCCCCGCCCCAGGGGTCACAAGTTCTAACATTGGAACAGAGAAGGAAAACTTTAAGATTCTTCTTTTCTAAACCTTGAAGGCATAGAGCTTTGTTATTTGGTATGTAGTGAACCTGTTCTAAGTTTGTTAGCCCACCTGAGCACAACATGTTCAGTAAGTTCGAAATTGGGTCACCTCGGGTCATAAACTAGGTCACTAGGTCAAATTAAAGAAATACCTTGTGGGCACTCTAGAGGCCACATTTATTGCTCAAATGACCTGCAATTTGGTCAAAATGTTTGTCTTGATAAAATCTCGGATGAGTTCGGATTTGGGTCACCTGGGATCATAAACTAGGTCAGTAGTTCAAATTAAAGTAATACCTTGTGGGCACTCTAGAGGCCACATTTTTGGCTCAATTGACTTGAAAAATGGTCAGAATGTTTGTCTTGATAAAATCTCACATAAGTCCGAATTTGGGTCATGTGGGGTCTTAAATTAGGTCACTAGGTCAAATTAAAGAAATACCTTGTGTGCACTCTAGAGGCCACATTTATTGTTCAATTGATTTGAAAATTGGTCAAAATGTGTGTCTTGATGAAATCTAGGACTTCAAAATTGGGTCACCTGGGCTCATAATCTAGGTCACTAGGTCTAATTAAAGAAATACCTTTAGGGCACTCTAGAGGTCACATTTCTTGCTCAGTTGACTTGAAAGTTGGTCAGAATGTTTGTCTTGATGAAATATTGGGTGAGTTTGAAATTGGGTCAGCTGGGGTAATAAACTAGGTTACTGGGTCAAATTTAAGAAACACTTCGTGGGCACTCTAGAGCCCACATTTATTGCTCAATTAATTTGAAAACTATTCAGAATGTTTGTCTTGATAAATTTTTTTATGAGTTCTAAATTGGGTCATGTGGGGTGATAAATTAGGTCACTAGGTCAACTTACGGAAATTCCTTGTGGAAGCTATAGAGGCCACATTTTAAGCTCAATTGACCTGACAGTTGGTCAGAAATTGAATTATGCACGTTGAGTGAATTTCGCCTATTGACTCGGGTGAGCGATCCAGGGCCACCATGGCCCTCTTGTTTTTCTATACGAAGGTTTTTTTCTTTGGTGAGGAAGATCACTTTAAAACTTTACAAGATGACAGAATTTTAGGCACAGCCATATTGAAAACATTTGCAGATGACTAATTAAACGAGGCTCAAAGGATGGGAGTTGTCATTGAAAAGGTAGAAAACCTTGTGGGAAAGGAGGAAATGCTGGTTACCAGCATTTTCTCCTTTCCTCACAATGTTTTCAAAAGCCATTTTCTGAAAGGTTCTTAAAAACATGGAACCTTTTGGAAACAATTTAATGTAATACAGTCGAGCCTCGTTTATCCAGCCACTTCTGTTTTCTATGAATGTTTCCGGATCAGCCGTATTTCCGGATCAACGAACTGGGATTGCTGGCATGGCATCCGAGTTAAGCTAGGTCAGTAACCTCCATGTTGATAAGGGACAACTTGTATCGTAAGAATTACAACAGCGTATGTTTTACACAAGCACTAGTGTACATGTCATTATTGTTCCTACGATTGTTCAGGTTTATAAAATAAAGGGTGTCATAAATTTGCATTTTGCCTTTTTGTTATTTGTCTGTTTTTGTACATGTCTTTTTACTTGTACCTAATTACATGCACATGCATACCTATTGTGCAAACAGGTGCGCTTGTAAAGCTCGGCACATTTATGACTTTTGAAAACACCATGAAAAGGGCAAAACAAAAAGAAAACACGATATGCACAGTATTTTAAATGTACATGACGTGTTGTCGAATTCCTGCGATAGTGTTTTTTTGGATGGTCTTCTTTGTACTGACAATTGTCTTTTTTCACGGAAGTCGAAACTTCAACTCGTCTTTTGCTGAGGGTGTAGACATTCTGTTGGCTTCTGATAGTCGTACTTTCAAAGTGGTAAAATGGCAAAGACTAATTGAGAATATTGATTGCCAACTGATTCGATATCGAAGACAGGCATATTTTCAATCATCTTTACAGTCTGTTAGGAGTAAAGTATTTTCAAAAAACCTAACGAAATTTATCGTGTTTGGCGGCCATTTTCTGTGTACTTTGGGGAATATAAACATCTCGAGTAACACATGAATCAAACTGTTTTTTTTTTCCTATGGTTTACCATTTAAATTGAAAATATTTGTTTTTGAAACGAAGGATTATTGAATATGCAAGCAGACGGTATGTTCATATTTTAGTTTTGCGTTTAATTTTGAAAGATAAGTTTAAACATGCCCACAAAATCTTTGCGAACATTTCAGTTATTTTTTTAGCGATCGTTACTGTAATCAAGTAGATCCAATAATAATTAAACAACAAAAGCGTGGAATTGTCACTTCAGTACTATGTGTATGGATAATCTGTTAAGTTGACAATTGTCGATGGCACGAGAACGTCATTTAACAGTTTTCGAAAACAGTACTAATTAACACGTGTATTTTCAAAACGTGTGAAAATCGTCTGCAACAATTGACACTATTTAGACTGATACCCGTGTTATTTACGACGCACCAGTCCGAAATCGCTCAAAGTAGACCGTATTTATGATATTTATGATAAGCAGTCTATGGTCCTGGGGAAAATAACAAGTGTAAATTGTGTGTAAACTGGTAGCCTGTTATCGATTTTTGTATTTATCAGACGGTTACGGGAGATACAACGGGTACCAGTTTAAATTGTGTGATACACAGTCAGGCCACGTCCGCTTTCTCGGATAAGGTTTGTACTAATTTTTAACCCTTCGTTCCCAATTTTTTCATTCCGGTTCCGGAACGCGGATTTCCGGAATAAAAAGTAAAATTTGTACAGAAAATATATGTTCCCTGATGTTTTTGTCCGGATCCTGAGATGTCCGGAATTATGGAGCCCGGATAAACGCGGTTCGACTGTAATTGCTTTTTGTTTGTCATATAGGTGACAGCTGCAAATGTTACGAAAGATGATATAGGTGAAGGAGGTTTTCTTCCATTCGGTTTCTCAGGCATGCTGTCAGGAGCTGCAACTTGCTTTTATGCATTTGTAGGATTTGATGCAATAGCAACAACAGGTAAATTTTATAGATTAGATTTATATCATTTAACTCTTTACCAAACGACAAAATTTTAGACTGGTCCAAATTCAAAACATTTACAGAGGATAAATAAAAAGTGGCCCAAATGACAAAATTTGTTAAAGATAGGGTAGAATACATTGTGGGAAAAGGAGAAAATGCTGGTAACCAGCATTTTCTCCTTTTCCCACAATGTTTTCAAAAGCCTTCTTTCCCAGGGTCGTGAAAACCCAGAATTATTTGGTAAAGGGTAAATGATCCTGAAGAAGAAGTCTTTTGTTAACATCGTGGGAAAAGAAGAAAATGCATTTTTCTCCCTTTCCCATAATGTTTTCTACCCTTTTAAAGAAAAAGGTCATCATTTTAGCCATGTTCAGTTCGTAGTCTGCAAATGCTTGTAGGTTATAAAAGTCTAAAATTGTGTGGTTTGGTAAAGGGGTAAACGAATTTGCCAATGACCTTTTTTGAAGGTAGATATAAATAAGATTGATTATGATCTACTACAAGAATACATGTAAAACTTCATGTATACAGTAAAACCTCTCCTCACGACCACCCCGGTAATACGAGCAACCCGCTATTACGAACGATTTTTGTCAGAACGGAATTTTTCCTTCTTCATAATCAATGACCACGACCCCGGAATTACGGGCACACCGCTATTCCGAAATTACGACCACCATTTTCAGTACCAATGAGTAATTACCAATAGATTTTAACCCCGTGAAACGACCACTAATTTTCACATTTTTTTTACAACCAGCTAATTTTCACGCGTCCATAATCGCGAACTGGAGGCGTGCTTCATGTACGAATATTCTTGGGTCCGATGGAGTAGACAATCTATTAGCGATCTTTTGTTTATCTGTTGACTACAGTAACACAATCGTGTTAAGTGATCAAGGTGTTACCTTACATAATCAAATGACCAATGAATTGGTGATGATTAATTCGGCTTTTATTCGGTAATCAGGCGTTTATCACACATTGCTGACACGGGTGAAAAACATGTCGACATCCGGGTTATTACGATTTGTTTTGTACATCTAGCTTTTGTAATTTGAGACGCTTGGGTTAATATCTAGCGATCGGGATGGGATAATTATTTGGTTTTTGTTACACATTAAAGCCATACTTATATTGTAGAGAATATGCGATTTTTGAACTGGTGAACACTTCAACTTTGCGATCGACGATTAGTAGGACTGTTCGAACATTCAACTCGAATCAAAATGGGGAAAAAAAAAAACGTCAGGCTCTTCAATAATATTCGAAATTCTCTGTTTAAAAATGAAAATGAGCGCGTGGAGTAGGAGTTGTTGAGACTATACAAGATAAAAAAAAAAAGCAGATTAAAACAGGGAATATGACAAGTTCTATCAGTAACATTTGATTATGTAGTCTTTTTGTTCAGATTCTTGATTAATGTACATATCTTGCTGTAAGAGTTTAAATAGGCAATTATGAATGGGCATTCACTGTCATGTGAATTTATTCATAAAAATTCAAGCACATATTAACTTTACAATGAACATGAAAATTTTCTTGTTGTCATTTAAATGTGTGGGCATAGGCTTCCCCGACTAAAATATGTATACATTACTTGGAACATAATTTAAATCCACATTAGTCTACACATAGTCTGGGTTTGATTCAAAATCTAGGTGGGTGAAACCCGGAAATCAGACCACCCCGCTAATAAGACCAATTTTCAAAAGTACCACGGGTGGTCTTAATAGAGGGGTTTTACTGTATTTTCACAGGGGTAGGAAGTACACTTGGGGCTGGCATATAATTATGTTGTAGCAGGACAGGTAGCCAAGCTTAACTCTGCGTAAAACTCCTTACCAAATGATAAAATTCTGGACTGGACCAAATAGGAAGCATTTGCAGACGACAAATTAAATGTAGCTCATATGGTAATTTCTGTCTATGATGGGGTAGAAACATAGTGGGAAAACGAGAAAAGGCTGGCTTCAAGCATTTTCTCCTTTTTAGCTCACCTTAGCACAACGTGCTAAAGGTGAGCTATTGTGATCGCCCTATGTCCGGCGTCCGTCGTCCGTCGTCTGTCGTCCGTCGTCCGTCAACAATTTCTTTAAACATCTTCTTCTCCTAAACCACTGGGCCAATCTTGATGAAACTTGGCAGGGATGTTCCTTGGGTGAAGCTCTACCAAAATTGTTCAAAGAATTGAATTCCACCCACAACTCTGGTTGCCATGGCAACAAAAAGGAAAAAAAAGCAAAATCTTTGAAAATCTTCTTCTCTGAAACTAGAAGGCGCAGAGCTTTGATATTTGGTATGTAACATCTCCTAGTGGACCTCTACCAAGTTTGTTCATTTGATGTCCCTGGGGTCAAAACTGGCCCAGCCCCGGGGGTCACAAGTTTGAGCATAGTAACAAAGAAGGAAAACTTTAAAAATCTTCTTCTCTGAAACTTGATGGTGTAGAGCTTTGATATTTGGCATGTAGCATCTCCTAGTGGACCTCTACCAAGTTTGTTCATATGATGCCCCTGGGGTCAAAACTGGCCCTGCCTCGGGGGTCACAAGTTTGAGCATAGTAACAAAGAAGGAAAACTTTAAAAATCTTCTTCTCTAAAACTAGAAGGCATAGAGCTTTGATATTTGGCATGAAGCATCTCCTAGTGGACCTCTACCAAGTTTGTTCATATGATGCCCTTGGGGTCAAAACTGGCCATGCCCCGGGGGTCACAAGTTCAAACATAGGAACAAAGAGGGGAAACTTTAAAAATCATCTTCCCTGAAACTGAAAGGCGTAGAGCTTTGATATTTGGTATGTAGCATTGCGTAGTGGACCTCTACCAAGTTTGTTCAAATGATGCCCCTGGGGTCAAAACTGGCCCCACCCTGGGGGTCACAAGTTTGTGCATAGTAACAAAGAAGGAAAACTTTAAAAATCTTCTTCTCTGAAACTTGAAGGCGTAGAGCTTTGATATTTGGCATGTAGCATCTCCTAGTGGACCTCTACCGAGTTTGTTCATATGATGCCCCTGGGGTCAAAACTGGCCCCGCCCCGGGGGTCACAATTTCCAATATAGGAACAAAGAAGGAAAACTTTAAAAATCTTCTTCTGTAAAACTAGAAGGCATAGAGCTTTGATATTTGGCATGAAGCATCTCCTAGTGGACCTCTACCAAGTTTGTTCATATGATGCCCTTGGGGTCAAAACTGGCCCAGCCCCTGGGGTCACAAGTTCGAACATAGGAACAAAGAGGGGAAACTTTAAAAATCATCTTCTCTGAAACTGGAAGGCGTAGAGCTTTGATATTTGGTATGTAGCATTGCGTAGTGGACCTCTACCAAGTTTGTTCAAATGATGCCCCTGGGGTCAAAACTGGCCCCACCCCGGGGGTACAAGTTTGAGCATAGTAACAAAGAAGGAAAACTTTAAAAATCTTCTTCTCGGAAACTTGAAGGCGTAGAGCTTTGATATTTGGCATGTAGCATCTCCTAGTGGACCTCTACCAAGTTTGTTCATATGATGCCCCTGGGGTCAAAACTGGCCCAGCCCAGGGGGTCACAATTTCCAATATAGGAACAAAGAAGGAAAACTTTAAAATTCTTCTTCTGTAAAACTAGAAGGCATAGAGCTTTGATATTTGGTATGTAGCATCGCTTAGTAGACCTCTACTAAGTTTGTTCATATGATGCCCTTGGGGTCAAAATTGGCCCTGCCCCGGGGGTCACAAGTTCAAACATGGGAACAAAGAAGGAAAACTTAAATTTTTTTTTCTCTTAAATGGGAAGGCATAGAGCTTTGATATTTGGTATGTAGCATCTCCTAGTGGACTTCTACCAAGTTTGTTCCAAGGATGCTGCTTGTGTCAAAACTGGCCCAGCCCCTGGGGTCACAAGTTCGAACATAGGAACAAAGAAGGAAAACTTTAAAATTCTTCTTTTCTGAAACCGAAAGGTGTGGAGCTTTGATATTTGGTATGTTGCATCTCAGAGTGGACCTCTACCAAGTTTGTTCATATGATGCCCCTGGGTCAAAACTGGCCCCGCCCCGGGGGTCACAAGTTCGAAGATAGGAACAAAGAAGGAAAACTTTAAATTTCTTTTTCTCTTAAACGGGAAGGTGTAGAGCTTTGATATTTGGTATGTAGCATTTCCTAGTGGACCTCTACCAAGTTTGTTCATATGATGCCCCTGGGTCAAAACTGGCCCAGCCCCGGGGGTCACAAGTTCGAACATAGGAACAAAGAAGGAAAACTTTAAAATTCTTCTTTAAAACTGGAAGGCATAGAGCTTTGATATTTGGCATGTAGTGATTCTCTTCTGAGTTTGTTTGCCCATCTAAGCGCAACAAGTTCATTGAGTTCAAAATTGGGTCATCTTGGGTCATAAACTAGGTCACTAGGTCAAATTAAAGAAATACCTTGTTGGCACTCTCGAGGCCACATTATTTGCTCAATTGCCTTGAAAATTAGTTAGAAAGTTTGTGTTTATAAAGTCTCACATAAGATTAATTTGGGTCAACTTGGGTCATAAACTAGTTCACTGGGTTAAATTAAAGAAATACCTTGTTTGCACTCTGGAGGCCACATTTATTGCTCAAATGACCTGAAATTTGGCCAGAATGTTTGTCTTGATGAAATACCAGATGAGTTTGGATTTGGGTCACCTGGAACCATAAACTAGGTCACTAGGTCAAAATAAAGAAATACCTTGTGGGCACTCTAGAGGCCACATTCTTTGCTTAATTGCCTTGAAAATTGGTCAGAATGTTTGTCTTTGTAAAATCTCACATGAGTCTGAATTTGGGTCAACTGCGGTCAAAAACTAGGTCACATGGTCAAATTAAAGAAAAACCTTAAAGGCACTCTACTAAGGTGAGCGACCCAGGGCCATCATGGCCCTCTTGTTTCCAAATGTTTTCAAAGGCTGCTTCCATAGAGTCATTAAATGTCGGGATTGTGAAGTTAAGGGTTAAAGACTGGCAAACCATGCTCTGGCAAAAGGGAGCTTAATGTATCTCCTTAATGCATGATACCAAGCAAGTCATCAAATAATTAAGGATCCACAAAATCCATTTTGTTTAAAAACTGACTGAATCATGAAGTAGACTGGTCCTTGGACATGCAGAAAATGGACCAACAGCAAAAAATTTCAGCCCATGTAATACATGTAAAAACAGTGCAATAAAAGGCGAAAAAAATCCATTAGAAATGCTCAAAGATGTGAAAGCAAACTCTGTGCTGTCTGACTTTGGTCTCGATCACCCTTAGAAGTTGATCATATTGTCCATGTGAGCAGGGTAAATTTCTCAGTACATTCGTATTGAAGGAATTAAAGTCTAGATCAAGTTTCTAATTGTCTATGAAATTTTGGTTTGCCCACATGGTAGTTTCATGTGCCTGCAGCTTTTCTCATTATAGTGACTGCATGCATATTTTAGGCTACTTCACAACATATCTTCAGGAAATGTCTGTAAATGACATAGTGTGAAATAATTTGTAGGTTGTTTTTGATGACTCTTGTCATAGTATGTAAAATCTTTATAGTCAGAGCATCCTTTAGGTAAAAGATTTGAAACTTCTTTAGAGGTCAAGAAATCGCCATACAGTTAACCCCTTACCACACATCCCTGTATTTTATGGACCTTGTGAAACAAGGCATTTGAAAACATTGTGGAAAAGGAGAAAATGCTTCTGTAAACAAATTTCAATGTTCGAGTCACATTTATTTTGTCATCTGCAAATGCTTTCAATTTGGACAAGTCTAAAATTTTGTCATTTGATATAGGGTTATATAAGATCAGCTTGTATGCATGTATACATGGTTGTTTCTTCAATGTTTTCAGGGGAAGAAGTAAAAAATCCTCAGAAAGCCATTCCAGTCAGTATTGTGGTGTCACTGTTAATTTGTTGTTTGGCATATTCTGGAATATCTGTAGTCATTACACTGATGTGTCCATATTTCCTGCTTGATCATGATGCACCTTTACCCGCTGTGTTTCACAGAGCAGGATGGGATATTGCTAAATATATCATAGCTGTGGGAGCAGTGTGTGGCTTATCAACAAGGTATGTATGCTCTCCAAAAATTTGGGGAGCACTAGGCCCAGGGCCTGTATTCAACAACCATCATGAAGAACGTTCTTTGTCTTGCTCTCCAGAATTTTCTAAATTTGAAAGCAACACAACTTCTGATTGGCTAAATCATTTGGCTTAGCCAGTCAGAAGTTGTGGTACTTTCCAATTTAGAGAATAAGACTAAGAATGTTCTTAAGAATGGTTGGTGTATATGGGCCCTGGTTGCACTGTCAGTAGTGTACAGGACTTAAGAACAGGGTGTTGCTGGTGCGAATCCCTAGCTCTGGGAATTTCTGTCAGAGGATTGATAATAGTCATTGCGACAAGATTCATTCTTCTCTCACCACTAACCATTGTTATGTGGAAAAGCAGCCTCTGGCTAGGGAAGAGTATTATGCAAAGTACTGGTTAAAGGTCCTTTAAAGCATAGATAGGTGTTTAAAATGGTGTTAAACATCACACAATCAATCAGTTTTGGGGAGCATAGTAGCTGTGTAGTCCATGTGTCCATCAATGCATGCGGCCATCTGTACAATCTCATTTCAGAGCTATTTCGCGAAAATCTTTAGAGGGAACACAATAAAACTTCATGGGAAGCTTCCCTTTACCTCTTTACCACACAATCCCAAGTTTTAATGACCCTAACAAAAAAGGCTTTTGAAAACAGTGGGAAAAGGAGAAAATGCTGGTAACTAGCATTTTGTCCTTTTCTCACTGTGTTTTCTACCCAGTCAAAAACAAATTCCATCATTTGAGCCAAATTTAAATTTTCATCTCCAAATGCTTTCAAATGGGACCAGGTTTAAATTTTGTTGTGTGGTAAAGGGTTTAGGGGGATTGCACATATTGTTGGCATGATATTGTTCAGTGATTTTTTTTATCATAGTTATAATATGGCACTTTGAATTTTCATTTTAAGTCTTTACTAGATGACAAAATTTTAGGCTTGTCCATTTTTATTAGTCTTTGCTGACAACAATTCAAATGTGTCTCAAATGATTGGATTTGTCTTTAATAGGTTAAAAACATTATGAGAAAAGTCAAATACTGGTTACCAGCATTTACTTCTTTTTCCACAATGTTTCAAAAGCCTTCTCCCTCAGGGTCTTTACAATTCGGGATTGTGTGGTAAAGACTCATTTTCTTCTGTAGACAACTTGCATCTTCGATTTTCCTGCCAAACCATTTTTTAAAAGATTATGATAAAAGGAGAAATCAATGGTTACAAGATCCTTTTAGCTCACACTGTTTTTAAAGTAAACAGTGGGGTATTGTCACAGTTGAATTGTCTTCATTGTGAAAAAACTTTGACATTGTAACTTGGGCAAGTTGTTAATTGTCACAAAGGGAATCTTATACCAGAAGGACAGGTAACTATTAAGACGTTTTTTCTCCATTATATCCCTTTTGGACTTTGAAAATTTCACTGAAAAAGCACCCAGAGCGAAACATTGGCACTTGCAGGTGCTGCTCTTGTTCCCTAACTCTTTACCAAACAACAAAAACTTGAGAAATCCAAATTGAAAGTATTTACAGGTGACAAATGTTGCTCAAATGATGATTTGTATCTTTGATAAAGTAGAAAATGTCGTGGGAGTAGGAGAAAAAATTGGTCACCAGCATTTTATGTTTTTCCACAATGTTTTCAAAAGCCTTCTCTTTACAGTCTTTAAAACTTGGGATTGTGTGGTACGGGCTTTGGGCACAGTATTTCAACTGGTATTTATGTAATTAGCATTAAATCTAGACCAAGTGACATAATTTTTTAATAATCCAAATTGAAAGAACTTGCAGACGACAATTTATGCGTTACTCAAATGATGTGATTTGTCTTCGAAGAGGAAGAAGACACTGTGGGAAAAGGAGAAAATGCCAGCATTTTCTTCTCCCACAATGTATTCTAAAGCTTTCTTACCAGAGGGTCGTCATAACACAGGATTGTGTTGTTAAGGGTTAACTCTCCTTCTTCATTGTTCACAGGGCTGTTATTAAAGTTATCTGCTGCAAGTTTATCCCTTTACCACACAATCAGGACTTATAACGACCCTGAGGAAGAAGCCATTTGAAAACATTGTGGAAATAGGAGAAAATGCTGGTAACTAGCATTTTCTCCTTTTCCCACAATGTTTTCTACTCTTCCAAAAACAAATTTCAGTTTTGGATTCACATTTATTTTGTCGTCTGCAATAGCTTTCAATTTGGATTGGTCTAAAATTTGTCGTGTGGTAAAGAGTTATGATAGGCGTGAAAAGAATGAAAGGAAATATTGTTTGACTTTCAGTTTACTTGGGGCAATGTTTCCATTACCAAGAGTTATTTATGCAATTGCAAGTGATGGACTAATATTTAGAGTTTTAGCCAGTGTCAGCGAACGCTTCAAAACACCTTTCCTTGCAACAGTACTCTCTGGAATATTTGCAGGCAAGTATAATTTGAGCCATGTGCTGGGAAAAGGTGGTTAAATAACCTTTATGATGTATTAAACCTAGCAACTCATCACATAATTTATGGATCCATAATAAGGTAGACTGGTCCTTTGACATTGAGAAAATTGACCAATAGCAAAAGGTTTTGACTGAGGTCAACCTATGCAGACTGACATGGGTTGATACTTTTTGCAGATACACTAAGCCCCCTTTTCACAAAGTATGGCTTATTAATAGTTGCAGTTATGCAATTTTTTGGGGGGTTACTATTGGTAAGTTAGTGCCATTAAGTAAGTAGTCACAGCATAAGAGCTTTATATTGAACTCTTTATGAGATGAAGAATTTTTTATTTGTGAAAATTGAAAGCACATGCAGGTGACCAATGTAGTGTTGCTGAAATGATTGGACTTGTCTTTGAATGGGTAGGAAACATCATGGGAGAAAGAGAAATCTCTGGTCACTGTTATTTTTTCTCTTTCTGAAGAAAAGTCTTCTTCCATAGGGTTGTTTAAACAGAGGATTATTTGGTAAAAGGTTAAATACAGATTTAAGAATGATAAATGCACATCATTGGGACCTCTTTTTCAATGTACACAGGTTTGATGGCAATGATGTTTGACCTGACAGAACTTGTAGAAATGATGTCCATAGGAACTCTACTTGCCTATACTCTGGTGGCTGTCTCTGTACTATTATTAAGGTTGTTATAATTTTGTTGCTTTTAATGAGCCATGCTTTGTGAAAGGGGGCTTAATGCATCTGCAAAAAATATTGACAAATTGCAAAAGGTTTTGACCCAGGTCAGCCTGTGCGGACTGCACAGGCTGACCTGGGTCAAAACCCTTTGCAATTTGTCAATTTTCTGCATGTCAAAGGATCGATGTGCCTCAGGATTCAGTCGTGTATAATACAAAATTGATTCAGTGGATCCATAATGATGTGATACTTGTTTTGTATCATGCATCACAGAGATTAATTGCATGATGCAAACCATTCAGACTCTATAGCTTTTAGTTTGTCTGGAACTCTTCATGTCAAGTGCAAATGGAGTTTGTTCAGGTTTTATTGGAATCAGTAGATCACTTTTTCCATTGGTTCACGCTTAACCCTTCACCAAATGACAAAATTTTAGACTAGTCCAAATTGGAAGCAGTTGCAGACAAAAGAATAAATGTGACTGAAAAATTGAAATTCATTTTGGGAAGTTAGAAAGCATTGTGGGAAAAGGAGAAAATGCTGGTTACCAGTGTTTCCTCCTTTTTCCACAATGTTTTCAATAGGCTTTTTCTCAGGGTCGTTAAAAGTCGGGATTGTGTGGTAAAGGGTTAATGGAACAAAACTTCTGGCATAAGTAGTTTAAATTGTTATTTTTTATCAGACACTAATTTGTAGCAGATAAAATTTAAAATGTTTGTATTGGAGTTTAACCCTTAAACAAACAACAAAATTTTAGACCCATCCAAATTAAAAGCATGTGCAGACGACAATTTCAGTGTGACTCAAATAATGTGATTTTCCTTTGATAGGGTAGAAAACGTTGTGGGAAAAGGAGAAAATGCTGGTAACCAGCATTTTCTCCTTTTCCCACAATGTTTTCAAAAGGCTTTTTCCTCAGGGTCGTTAAAAGTCAGGATTGTGTGGTAAACGGTTAATGCCATTTTAACAGCTCAGTTCATATCATGGCAATCAGTGACATACCCGTTTCCTGGCTTTCTCACTCCGGTACTGACACAACTTTCTTTCCAA
Organism: Tridacna gigas; assembly: GCA_945859785.2. Lineage (NCBI taxonomy): Eukaryota > Metazoa > Mollusca > Bivalvia > Cardiida > Cardiidae > Tridacna > Tridacna gigas. The sequence goes on from OX244041.2 coordinate 29,006,808, forward strand.
AGCCACTGACTACTTTTCTCACATGCTTCCGAGGTGAAAGGCGAAAAATGGCTGGAAAGACAGTTTGCCTCAACCGGGTACCGAACTCACAACCACCAGGTCACAAGTCAGATAAGCCAACCACTGAATGTACAAGATCATTTTGAACATAGGGAACTCAACATTAACTCTTTATCAGACTTGTGTAAATTGAAAGCATTTGCAAGCCACAATGTGTCTCAAATGTTAGATTTTGCCTTTGGATAGGTAGAAAACTTCATGGAAAAATGAAACAAATGCTGGTTACTTCAGAGTCATGAAAACAAAGGATTGTTTGTAAAGGGTTAATCCAGGTGAGAAACATGAATGAATGTGAAAACATCATGGCTAAAGGCAAAGTTGTTCATCATCAGCAACTTCTCATTTTGCTGTAATGTTTTCAAAAGTGGTCTACTTCAAGATGGAAAGAGTTGTCAGCAGTAGAAAAAAAAAATGATATAAGATATATGAGTAATGCTCTTTGAAAAGGGGGCTTAATGCATTTGCAAACAGTTTTGACCCAGTCCGCACAGGCTGACCTGGGCCTAGACTTTTTGCTTTAGGTCAATTTTCTGCAAGTCAAAGGACCAGTCTACCTCATGATTCAGTCGGTTGTTACACAGAATGGATTTTATGGATCCATAATTGTGTGATGACTTGCTTGGTATCATGGATCAGGGAGATGCATCAAGCCCCACATTGCCAGAGCATGGCTCATATTTATTTTTCACATCTGTTGTTCACCAAGTTCTATAGCTGAGAACAATATTACTCTCTATGATTGCTGCTTGGCAAGAACTAAGTTGTTCAGTTTTGTCACATGGTAAATAACATTGAGGGAAAATGAGAAATTGCTTGATGCAAGGAATTTGTTCGTTTGCCACAATGCTTTCAAAAGGTTCTCTCTGAAGACAAGATTAAATGTTGTGGATGTTGAAGGGCTAATAATGCCTCTTGTTTTTTTGGCAGATATAAAGTGAACTCGATTGGTGGGACAGAAAATGGGGACAAATCTATCATATCAGAGTAAGTGCAAGTATGCTTATTATAACTTTACCAGACAAAAAAATAAAAGACAGGCAAAATTTCACAACATGTGCAGATGACAAACTTTATGTTCAGATTATAAGATTTAGAATTTACAAGGTAAAAAATGTGGGAAAAGGGAAAAATGCTGGTTACCATCATTTTCTCCTTTTCCCACTATGTTTTCTACCCTTTCAGAGACAGAAAAGAGCTCTGTATTAAATTTGTTGTCTGCAAATGTTTTCAGTTTGGATGAGTTTAAAATTTTGTTGTGTGGCAAAGAGATAGAATTGAATAAAGATTTGGTGGTTAAGAGGGCCACCAGGTCCCTTTAAAGATGCCTGTACACTCGTTTTCAGGCCGTTTTTTCACCCATTTCATCTTTATTTATCAAACTATAATCATTCTTGTATCTTCATGCCAAATGTTGCCCCTGACGGTTGCACAGATTACAACCAATAGAAAATGCATTTAATTTTCTGGAGGCCATCAAAGAAATCACAGTTGTCCTTTCCTGTTTTAAACTAAAGACAAATCCCTAAAATTTCTGTATCCCTTAGACCGTATTTATTGGTACTTTATCTATGTTTACACAGCTTACTTAATTCTGAACCATTCTTTGCACTATCAAGTTTTAACAGCATTTTTTTTTCTCTCTGGCAGTAAAGATGTATCTTTAAGAACTCATGAACTCTTTACCAGACAACAAAAGAATAGATTTATCCAAATTAAAAGCCTTTGCTGAGGACATATTAAATGTGACTCAAATGATGGGGTTTTTCTTTGAAAGGAAAGAAAACAATGTGGGAAAAGGAGAAAATGCTGGTAACCAGCATTTTCTCCTATTCCCACAATGTTTTTAAAAGCCTTATTGCTAAGGGTCGTTAACACTTGGGATCGTCTGACAAAAGGTTGAGAATCAGTAGTTAATAGGGCCACCAGGGTGCGTACTTGCCAACCATTCTATAGGACATCTTTACACTTATTCTACAGAATTTTCTAGATTTGAAAGTAACACAACTCCTGATTGGCCAAACCACTAGATTTAGCCAGTCAGAAGTTGTGTTACTTGTAAATTTAGAAAATCTTGAACAATAAGATTAAGAATATTCTTGAGAATGGTTGGTGAATATGGACCCTGGTCCCTTAAAGTGCTCATGAAGTTTTTACCATACAACAAAGTTGTAGACTTTTCTAAATTGAAAGCCTTTGCAGAGACAAACTTCATTGTGGCTAAAATGATGGGATTTGTCTTTGAAAGGAAAGAAAACATTGTGGGAAAAGGAGAAGATTCTGGTTTACAGCATTTTCTCCCTTTCCTACAATGTTTTCTAAAGCCTTATTCTTCAGGGTTGCAAAAATAGGGGATTGTTTGGCAAGTGTTTGAAAAAGGCAATCTTCATTTATATACCTATATACTGTATCTGGAAAATGTTGCATATTCTAGTATTTCAGATTTTAAATTATAAAATGATCCATGCTGTGTGAAAAGGGGGCATAATGCTTCTACAAAAAGTATCAACCTATGTTAGCCTGTGCAGTCTGCACAGGCTTACCAGGGTCGAAATCTTTTTGCTTTTTGTAAATTTTCTGTATGGCAAAAGACCATTTTACCTCCAGATCCTGTCAATTGTTAGACAAAATGGATTTTATGGATCCATAATTATGTGATGACTTGTTGGGTATAATGCATCATGGAAATGCAGTTAATCCCCTTGTGCAAGAGCGTGACTCACTTTAACCCTTTACTGCACGATGCCGCCTTTTGACGCCCCTGGGAAAAAAAACTTTTGAAAACATTGTGGGAAAAGGAGAAAATGCTGGTAACCAGCATTTTCTCCTTTTTCCACAATGTTTTCTGCCCTATCAAAGAAAAGTTGCACCGTTTGAGCCACCTTGAAATTGTCGTCTGCAAATGCTTTCAATTTGGACAAGGCTGAAGTTTTGTCGTCTGGTAAAGGGTTAATGTTTATGTGGTTTACTTTTCACAAAATTTTAGGACTTGGGATGATGAAGAAGATCCTGTACAAAAGTCAGATTACAGAGAAATTACAGATAAAAGTGGATTGATAAAGGATTTATCTGATAGGGAGAACAGAATCCAGCTTTCATTGCTGTTCAACTTCAGAAATAAGTCTCCAAGTCAGGTGACAGAACGACTGGCAACTTACATAACTGTGATATTTTGTATGTACTATAGTTCTTTTCTATTTTGAAAATTCGATACTGTTTAATTCTTTACCAGAAAACAAAACAAAATATTAGACTTGTCCTTACTGAAAGCATTTGCAGATGACGAATGAAATTTAAGTCAAATGACAGGATTTGCATATGAAAGAGTAGAAAGCAAAGTTGGAAATGGAGAAAATGGTAACCAGAATTTTGTCCTTTTTCTACAATATCTTTCACCCTTTCAGATACAAAAGCTATCTTCTTGATATATGTTCAATGCTTTCAGTATGAACAACTCTAAAATTTTGTCATCTGGTAAAGAGCTAATACAATGAAAGTGAATAATATGGAACATGAAGAAAATGAAGGTTAGGTAATTTTTCGGAAATACTTTCTGCTTTATCATCTTGAAAAAAAATTGCTTTTTTCTCACATCTCTGTTGCTATTGAAGGTTTTTAAGTCAGTGCTAGCATTCGACAATTAACTCTGTACTATGCAATCCCGACATTTAACGGCCCCCTTAAGAGAGGGCTTTTGAAAACATTCTGGAAAAAGAAAAACTCCAAAAATTGTCATCTTAGCACCATTTAATTTGTCATCTGCAAATGCTTTCAATTTGGTCCAGTCCAAAATTTTGTCGTATGGTAAAGAGAACAGAGTTCTGTGATGCATTATACTAAGCCAGTCGTCACACTATTATGGATCCATGAAATCTATTTATTTAGCAACAGACTGAATAACAAGGTAAAATGGTCCTCAGACATGCAGAAAATCTACAAATAGCAAAAAAAAGTATCAGCCCAGGTCAGCCTGCATGAACTACACAGGCTGACATGCGGATCATTTGCGGATGCATTAAATCCCCTTTTCACAGAGCATGACTCAAATATTTTTTGGACAGATATGTCTCCTTTCCAACATAGAATTTCAACTGAAAATGTAAATACAGCCAAGCGTGGAACCAGCAAACATTCTGTCTCAGTCAATATGATGGGCAGTCTGTCATCTTAGGATTGAGCCATGCCCTGGCAAAAAGGGGCTTAATGCATCTCCACGATGCATTAAAGCAAGCAAGTCATGACATAATTATGGATCCAAAATATCCATTTTGTTTAACACCTGACCGAATAACAAGGTAAACTGGTCCTTTGACATGTAGGATATTGACTAGAAGCAAAAAGTTTCAACCCTTGTCAGCCTGCGCAGACCGTGCAGGCTGACAAGGGTTGAAACTGTTTGCAGATGCATTAAACATCCTTTTCTTGGATCATGGCTCATAGTCGTTGGTGTTAGAATAAGAACAGAATTTAGAATGGTTGTGAATATGGTTAAAAAAAAATTTCAATTAGATATGAATACATACTGTTATTATTATACCCCCGCAAACGAAGTTTGTGGGGGGTATACTGGAATCAGCCTGTCGGTCGGTCGATCTGTCTGCAAAATCTTGTCCGGACAACTCCTCCTACAGTTTCTGTCTGATTCACGTTAAACTTGGCAGAAGTGTTCATTAGGAGCTGTAGATGTGCAAGACACACATTTTGTAAAAATTCCATCAAGAATTACTGAGTTATTGCCCCTGATTTGACTTAAAAATGCTTGTCCGGACAACTGGTCCTACAGTTTCTGTCTGATTCACTTTAAACTTGGCAGAAGTGTTCATTAGGAGCTGTAGATGTGCAAGACACACATTTTGTAAAAATTCCATCAAGAATTACTGAGTTATTGCCCCTGATTTGACTTAAAAATGCTTGTCCGGACAACTCCTCCTACAGTTTCTGTCTGATTCACTTTAAACTTGGCATAAGTGTTCATTAGGAGCTGTAGATGTGCAAGACACACATTTTGTAAAAATTCCATCAAGAATTACTGAGTTATTGCCCCTGATTTGACTTAAAAATGCTTGTCCGGACAACTCGTCCTACAGTTTCTGTCTGATTCACTTTAAACTTGGCAGAAGTGTTCATTAGGAGCTGTAGATGTGCAAGACACACATTTTGTAAAAATTCCATCAAGAATTACTGAGTTATTGCCCCTGATTTGACTTAAAAATGCTTGTCCGGACAACTCCTCCTACAGTTTCTGTCTGATTCACTTTAAACTTGGCATAAGTGTTCATTAGGAGTTGTAGATGTGCAAGACACAACTTTCGTGAAAATTCTATGAAGAATTAATGAGTTATTGCCCCTGATTCACATTTAAAATGCTTGTCCGGACAACTCCTCCTACAATTTCAGTCCGATTCGCTTTATACTTGGCAGAAGTGTCCATTTGGAGTTGTAGATGTGCAAGACACACATTTTGTAAAAATTCCATCAAGAATTACTGAGTTATTGCCCCTGATTTGACTTAAAAATGCTTGTCCGGACAACTCCTCCTACAGTGTCTGTCTGATTCACTTTAAGGAGGTCTTTTCTGTCATATGTATAGTTGGCCAACATTATGCGAAAACGCACCTTTGGACATTTGCAACAAGTTTGGATCCAGACCAGCCGCTGTGTCTCAGACATATTATCAGATCATGGTCTGCACTTTTTTACACTCATTTACTTTTGTGTCCAATTAAATTGATACTTTGCATAAATATTCACCAGGAGCGGTAGAGGTTCAAGATGCATTTTTCTCAAATGTTTGCCAAATTAATTACCCCTGAATTTACTCAAAACTTCTTGTCCAGAGAACTATTCCTTCAGTTTAAGTCTTATTCACTTGATATTTGTCATGATATTCACCGGGAGCAGTAGATGTGCAAAGCACAAATTTCATGAGTGTTGGCCTAATGATTACGGAGTTATTGCCCCTAAATTGACATTGCAGAGTTATTGCCCCTGTGACATGAAATATAGGGGCGGGGGTATTTATCACCTTTAGTGATAGTTATTCTAGTTTTATTCCAGGTGTGGTTGGTGCAATATTTGGGTTATTTTTGAGACTGGCAGAGGATGATTTGGCCAAGGCCTGGGCAATTGTGATAGCTGTGCTTTTCTTCATTATCTTGTCAGGACTCATCATTTCTTTAGGATGTCAACCTCAGAATCAAGCAGCAATAACCTTCAAGGTCAGTTCAGAAATTTAACTCTCTTCGAGAGAAACAAATTCTAAGACTTACCCAGTAGTCATTGCAACAGGAATCATCCCCTTCTCACAGATGAGCAAAGTTCTAGTGGGAAAGCAGCACTGTGCAAGAAAAAAATGTTAGCAGAATTGGTCAACCCTTTACCACACAATCCCGACTTTTAATGACCTTGACAAAAAGAAGGCTTTTGAAAACATTGTGGGAAAAGGAGAAAATTCTGGTAACCAGCATTTTCTCCTTTTCCAACAATGTTTTCTGCCCTATCAAAGGTAAAAACCCTATCAAAGATCAAAATCATAACATTAGCAATATTCAATTTGTCGTCTGAAAATTCTTTCAATTTGGTGATGTCCAAAATTTTTTTGTCATTTGGTAAAGAGCTAAAGAAACTCCAGACAAGCATGGGTAGGTGCACTACCGGTATGACTGAAATGACACCAGACAAACAAACTATCCATCAATCATTGTGTCCCTTGTATGTGCTCTGCACATGGGTATGTTTGTGCCACAAACTGCTCTTTAACTCTTAACCAAATGACAAAATTTTAGACTAGTCCAAACTGACAGCACCTTTCAATGCTTTCCCGGAGTTTCTTTTTTACCAGTACTTTTTACAATGTTCTTCCAAAGCCACTGGTTGCTTTCCCACATAACTATGTTGAAATAATGATCAGTGATGAGATTGGAATGAATCCTGTGGCAATGGCTACTATCATTCATCAAAAAAAAAATTTCTGAGCTGGGAATTTGAAACTATGATTCCATGGTCACAAGTCCAAGTCTGCTGACAGCATTACAAGGGCTTGGTGGCTGCAAAGGGAACTTAGTTGTGAAAGGTGCTTTAATGCTTTACGACACAACAAAGTTTTACACTCATCCAAACTGAAAGCATTTGCAGACGACAGATTAGGTTCATATTGTGAGATATGTCTGTGAAAGGACAGAAAACATTGCGGTAAAAGGAGAAGATACTGGTTTCCATTATTTTCTCCTTTTCCCACAATGTTTTAAAAGGCCTCTCTCTCCGGGTTGTTAAAACTCGGGATTTTGTGGTAAAGGGTTAGGGGTTGATATCTGTCTGCTTAACAGAGATATCCACTAAAATGGGTGTGAATGTATTCTCTTTTCAGGTCCCATGGGTGCCTGTGTTGCCGTGTGTCAGTATTTTTGTGAACACATTCTTGATGATACGCCTACCCACTCCAACATGGTATAGATTTGCTGTCTGGATGGTCCTAGGTAAATCCCAGCACTCCATTTGTACCCTGAGACTTAGTTTACTGTGTATCATATCATGCTTCATTTGCTTTAACCCTTTTCATAACTGTCAGATGTTTTAACCCTTTACCACACAATCCCGACTTTTAACAACCCTGTGAAAGAAGCCTTTTGAAAACAAAGGAAAAGAAGAAAATGCTGGTAATCAGTATTTTCTTCTTTTCCTGCAATGTTTTCTACCCTTTCCAAACAAATTTCAATATTTCAGTCACATTTATTTTGTTGTCTGCAACTGGTTTCAATTTGGACCAGTCTAAAATTTTGCTGTTTGGTAAAGAGTTAATGGCTGTCAGAGATAAAGCATTTGAAAACATCATGGGAAAAAGAGAAAAATGCTGGTAACCAGTCTTTTTTACTTTTTCCACAATGTTTTTTATTATCTCAAAGACAGAAATTTTCTACTTTTTCCACAATGTTTTTGTTACCTCTAAGACAGAAATCATCTTTTGAGTTAAAGTACATTTGTTGTCTTCAAATGCTTTGAATTTGGATGAGAGTAAATTTTTGTGTTGATGCAAAGGGTTAAAACTTTAACAGATATTATGCACACTATTTTATAGGACTACCTATTCCTACTGTTTCCCCATATCACATTCTGCTTTCCATTCCAAATAAAGTAAAGCTTACCTGGCTACATGTAACCTCTGGAGGCCAAATCTTAGAAAAACTTTGTGTGCACCCTAGAGGCCACATTTTTAGCCTGATACTCATGGAACTTGGACAAAATGTTTGTCTTGATGATATCTTGGACCGAAAAAGTAGATAACTTTTTTAGCTCACCTTAGCACAACGTGCTAAAAGGTGAGCTATTGTGATCGCCCTATGTCCGGCGTCCGTCGTCCGTCAACAATTTCTTTAAACATCTTCTTCTCCTAAACCAATGGGCCAATCTTGATGAAACTTAGCAGGGATGTTCCTTGGGTGAAGCTCTACCAGAATTGTTCAAAGAATTGAATTCCACCCACAACTCTGGTTGCCATGGCAACAAAAAGGAAAAAAAGGCAAAATCTTTGAAAATCTTCTTCTCTGAAACTAGAAGGCGCAGAGCTTTGATATTTGGTATGTAGCATCTACTAGTGGACCTCTGCCAAGTTTGTTCATTTGATGCCCCTGGGGGTCAAAACTGGCCCCGCCCCAGGGGTCACAAATTTGAGCATAGTCACAAAGAAGGAAAACTTCAAAAATCTTCTTCTCTAAAACTTGAAGGCGTAGAGCTTTGATATTTAGCATGTAGCATCTCCTAGTGGACCTCTACCAAGTTTGTTCATATGATGCCCTTGGGGTCAAAACTGGCCCCGCCCCGGGGGTCACAATTTCCAACATAGTAACAAAGAAGGAAAACTTTAAAAATCTTATTCTCTGAAACTTGAAGGCGTAGAGCTTTGATATTTGGCATGAAGCATCTCCTAGTGGACCTCTACCAAGTTTGTTTATATGATGCTCTTGGGGTCAAAACTGGCCCTGCCCCGGGGGTCACAAGTTTGAACATAGGAACAAAGAGGGGAAACTTTAAAAATCATCTTCTCTGAAACTGGAAGGCTTAGAGCTTTGATATTTGGTATGTAGCATTGCCTAGTGGACATCCACCAAGTTTGTTCATATGATGCCCCTGGGGTCAAAACTGGCCCCGCCCCGGGGGTCACAAGTTCGAACATAGGAACAAAGAGGTAAAACTTTAAAAATCACCTTCTCTGAAACTGCAAGGCGTAGAGCTTTGATATTTGGTATGTAGCATCGCCTAGTGGACCTCTACCAAATTTGTTCATATGATGCCCCTGGGGTCAAAACTTGCCCCGCCCCGGGGGTCACAATTTCCAACATAGGAACAAAGAAGGAAAACTTTAAAAATCTTCTTCTCTAAAACTAGAAGGCATGGAGCTTTGATATTTGGTATGTAGCATCTTCTAGTGGACTTCTACCAAGTTTGTGCATATGATGCCCTTGGGGCAAAAGTTGGCCCTGCCCCGGGGGTCACAAGTTCGAACATAGGAACAGAGAAGGAAAACTTTAAGAATCATCTTCTCTGAAACTAGAAGGCGTAGAACTTTGATATTTGGTATGTAGCATCGCCTAGTAGACCTCTACTAAGTTTGTTCATATGATTCCCTTGGGGTCAAAATTGGCCCAGCCATGGGGGTCACAAGTTCAAACATAGGAACAAAGAAGGAAAACTTTAATTTTTTTTTTCTCTTAAATGGGAAGGCATAGAGCTTTGATATTTGGTATGTAGCATCTCCTAGTGGACTTCTACCAAGTTTGTTCCAAGGATGCTGCTTGGGTCAAAAATGGCTTAGCCCCTGGGGTCACAAGTTCGAACATAGGAACAAAGAAGGAAAACTTTAAAATTCTTCTTTTCTGAAACGGAAAGGTGTGGAGCTTTGATATTTGGTATGATGCATCTCAGAGTGGACCTCTACCAAGTTTGTTCATATAATGCCCCTGGGTCAAAACTGGCCCTGCCCCGGGGGTCACAAGTTCGAAGATAGGAACAAAGAAGGAAAACTTTAAATTTCTTTTTCTCTTAAACGGGAAGGTGTAGAGCTTTGATATTTGGTATGTAGCATTTCCTAGTGGACCTCTACCAAGTTTGTTCATATGATGCCCCTGGGTCAAAACTGGCCCAGCCCCAGGGGTCACAAGTTCGAACATAGGAACAAAGAAGGAAAACTTTAAAATTCTTCTTTAATACTGGAAGGCGTAGAGCTTTGATATTTGGTATGTAGTGATTCTCTTCTGAGTTTGTTTGCCCATCTAAGCGCAAAAAGTTCATTGTGTTCAAAATTGGGTCATCTTGGGTCATAAACTAGGTCACTAGGTCAAATTAAAGAAATACCTTGTTGGCACTCTCTTTATTTGCTCAGTTGCCTTGAAAATTAGTTAGAAAGTTTATCTTTATAAAGTCTCACATAAGATTAATTTGGGTCAACTTGGGTCATAAACTAGTTCACTGGGTCAAATTAAAGAAATACCTTGTTTGCACTCTGGAGGCCACATTTATTGCTCAAATGACCTGAAATTTGGCCAAAATGTTTGTCTTGATGAAATACCAGATGAGTTTGGATTTGGGTCACCTGGAACCATAAACTAGGTCACTAGAGGCCACATTATTTGCTTAATTGCCTTGAAAATTGGTCAGAATGTTTGTCTTTGTAAAATCTCACATGAGTCTGAATTTGGGTCAACTGGGGTCATAAACTAGGTCACTTGGTCAAATTAAAGAAATAGCTAGTGGGCACTCTAGAGGCCACATTTATTATTCATTTGATTTGAAAATTGGTTGAAATGTTTCTTTTGATATAGTCAAAGACCAGTTCAAATTTGGGTCACCTGGGTCATAATCTAGGTCACTAGGTCAAATTAAAGAAATATCTTTAGGGCACTCGAGGCCACATTTTTTGCTCAGTTGACTTGAAAATTGGTCAGAATGTTTGTCTTCATGAAATATGAGTTTGAAATTGGGTCACCTGTGATCAAAAACTAGGTCACATGGTCAAATTAAAGAAAAACCTTTAAGGCATTCTACTAAGGTGAGCGACCCAGGGCCATCATGGCCCTCTTGTTTCATTTGTTTTACATCATTTAAACCAGGATCTCTTCTGCTTTATCAACTGTAGATGACTTTAATCAGGTGAGCACTTTTCACAATGTTTTCGGAATTTGTCTACTGCAATTGAGAACACGTCATCAGGATGGGCCATTTAATATATATACAACCCTACTACTCCACTTTTCCTATGTTATTGCACTTTGCAGGTTTTCTCCTGTATTTTACCTACGGAATTGAGCACAGTTCCGAGAATTCATTCCATGACAAAGATTCCCTGCACACCTTTACACCCCTACCCACAGCAGATATCGATGATTGCTTCGACGATAGTGAGACTGAGATAACTCTGTTTATGGAAGAAATGAAAAAGTAATGAATGGTTGAGATGTGTTGTTTCAAAAACAGTAGACCTGTTGCTGAAGAGAGCTGCTGTTGGCACAGGTAAATATGGGCAGTGTGGTACCTTAGCAACTGCATGCATGCTACTGTAGACCTTGTAAAACATCTTTTGTCATGTGTTTTGTTTTAATATAGGAAAGGGTAGTGGAAGAGAGATTTAAATATTATCTTTAATGTTCACAGAATTATGTAATGCTATGATTTTTATCTCTATATTGAATAATCCTTTTTTACCTCCATTGGCCGATAGCTAGGAAGCTTAGATCATGGCCCTGTGCCCATCATATGTATGTACGTCTGTTAGTATATCTGTGCTCACATAGACCCTTTACCACACAATCCAGAGTTTTAATGACCCTGAGAAAGAGGCCTTTTGAAAACATTGTGGAAAAATGAGAAAATGCTGGAAACCAGTTTTTGAGTCACATTTATTTTGTTGTCTGCAAATGCTTTGAATTTGGACCAGTCTAAAATTTTGGCACTTGGTGAAGAGTTAATTTCTACCAAACATCTTCTCCAAAACAACAGCTTAACTCTTGACCAAACCTGGTAGAAATGATTTTGCCATGGTCCTCTTTAGAATTCCTTCAAAGAATTTAATTCTCTGGTTGCCATGGCAACAAAACAGAAAAATATCGGAAATCTTGAAATATCTTGTTTAGAATCGTAAGGCCTAGGGCTACCAAATTTTGCATGTAGTTTAATTTAATGAACTCCTACCCAGATTATTCAAATTGTAGTCCTTGGGTCAAAATTGACTAAGTCACAAGTACATTGTATATCATCAGCTTATACAGTGAAAACTTTAACCTTCTTGTTGCAAATTCTAAGGCATAGGCTACTAAACTTGGCATATTGCTTTATCTAGGACACCTTTACCAAGATTGCTCAACTTATTAGGCCCAGGGCCTACACCCGTGAGTCACTAGTTTTACATACAACAAAAACTAGCAGCCAGAAGTAAACAATTTTGGAAAGAGGTGAAAGGCAATTTAATTTGTACCTTTTGGTTTGGATATCATAAGTCTTACGATGTGTAACATTATGGTTTCTCAAAATTCTAGTTGCTGGCAGAAGAATGAACATGAGAACTAGACTAAAGTTGCCAATATACCAGTTTTAATATTCATTGTTCTGCCAGTGACTGGAACTTTGATCAACCATACTTTATTGGATCATCAAACTAAGCAATAAACGTCAAACTTTTGAACGGTATGAATGAAATTGGTCTGTTTTTTTTTACACACAGAATTGTTTACATTTAGCTGCTACTTGGTCTTAAAAATCTTCTTCCTTCTAATCATGAAATTCTAGGGCTACCAGATTTTTCATGTAGCTTCATCAAGTAGTCCTGTACAAAGATTATTCAAATCATAGCTCTGGGGCTAAAATTGGTGACACCCTGGGGATAATGATTTTTTCCACATTTTTTCAGTCATATCGTGGCAACCAGTGTACCTGTCCATGCTTTCCTGGAATTTCTTTTACCAGTACTCCGCACAGTATTCTTTCCAAGCCACTGGCTGCTTTCCCACTTAACCATCATCGAAAGAATGGTCAGTGGTGAGAGAGGAATTAATCCTGTCACAATGACTATCATCAATCCTCGGAAAGAAATTGACAGAGCTGGGGATCAAACTGTTCTCAAGTCTGTATGCTACCCACTGAACTACCAGAGTTCAGCCCCTGGGGGTAAAAAGTTTTACAATGGCTTATATAGTGAAAAGTTTAAAAACGTTCTTGTTCAAAACTGAAAGGCTTAGAGCTGTAATATTTAGTATGCGGCATCATCCAGCTACAGACTGGTTTGATAGCTTTTTTATAGACTCATTAAATGAAATTTTATCACAAATGCCAACATATGTCAGATCCTGTGTGTCTTGTAAAGAGTTAACATAATTTTTTCTAGGTTTTGCTGTGTACTTTGGTTATGGGATGACTCACAGTAATGAAGAAAAACGACCACTTATGGAGCAGAATGGGAATCCTCACTCTCTCAACAACTCTGAACATGCAGACTCTGACTCGGATATGACACAGCAAAGAGAGAATGAAATCTCCCCACTGATTAAACACTGAAATTACTGTGCAATAAACAAACAAATAGGTTAAAAGTTACTAGTCTTTATACATGTTAATAAAGAATTTTATTTTTACAGTGTATTATCAATCTGTGTTAATCCTTTACCACACAATCCCTGGTTTTAATGACCCTGAGAAAGAATGCTTTCCACATCAAATCTTAATTTTGCAACCACATTTATTTTGTCGTCTGCAAATGCTTTCAATTTGGACTAGACTAAAATTTTGTTGTTTGGTAAAGAGTTAAGTGTAAAAATTTAAAGGGGTGAATTGTTTTTTGATAGCAATACCTTTTGCAAAACTAGTCTCTTGCAATTCAGAGGGGCCCTTTTTATTTTTACTTTAGTTGCTGCAAGTTCTTATTTATTTTTAACACTGGAAAAAACTACAAAATTTACTTATGTCTGCAAACATTAAGAAACTAGATGGTTACATTCAGTAAAATGGTGCATAATTTTTGTTCAAAAAAAGGAATGGTCGTACTGGAATCCATAACTCTGTCTTTACACGAGACCAAATATGACCTCATCACAGTTATTTAAATACGATCCCACCTTACATACTCATGTTATTGATCAAGTAAAATTCACAAAAACCTCTGCAAAATTCTAGCAGGAAATCGAAAAATACCTGAAGAGGCTACAAAGCCAATTTAGGAAATACCACTAAAAAATACTTTTTTTCCTATATTTTTTTTTTTTTACTAGTGCTTTGCCAGCTATTGAAATACTTAATCAGTAATGAAGCAGGTTTAAGTTGGTTGAGATTATAAAATTTGGACAGTACACTTTAATCTTTTCACATACAATCCCACGTCCCATATAAATGGCTTTTGAGTCCCATATAAATGGCTTTTGAAAACATTTCGGGAAAAGGAGAAAATGCTGGTCACCAGCATTTTCTCTTTTTCCAACAATGTTTTTTACCTTATCAAAGACAGAAATCATCATAAGAGCTACATTTTATATGTCGTCTGCAAAGATTTTAATGTGGTCAGGGGCCAAAATTTTATCATTTGGTAAAGATTTAGGTTTGTCCTCTATATATGCTTTTGATTCGGACGAGTTTAAAATTTTGCAGCCTGATGGGGGTTAACCGCCTAGCTTGGTAAAGGAAATATTAGCTCTGTTTTATGGACAGTGTAGATCAAGAACGATGAAAGTTGGATCTGATATGGGATCTGCATCCCAAATCCCCTAGTGAGACAGTCTTGTCAAAACAGGTATGAGTGTAGGATATCTTACTATGCTTCATTTAGTACCTCCTGAAACAAAGTTGTTTTGTTTTGTTGAAGGTTTGTTTTATTCGTTTGTATGGTGTTTAACCCTTTTGCACACAATTCCAGATTTTAATGAATCGTAGACATAAAGATTCCGAAAACATTGTCGGAAATGGAGAAAGTGCTGGTAACCAGCATTTTCCCCTTTTCCCACAATGTTTTCTACCACTCGAAAGGCAGTTCACATCATTTGAATTAAATAAAATTTGTCACATGTAAATGCCTCCAGTTTGGACAAGTTTAAAATATTGATGTGTGGTAAAGGGTTAACATCGTTTTAAGGATTTTTTTAAACTGTGTTATTTCAGTTATATCGGGGAGGCAGGTGCACATACCTATGCTTTCCTAGCGTTCTTTTACCAGTACTTTACACAATATTCTTCCGAAGCCTCTGGCAGCTTTCCCACATGATCACTACCGAAACAATGATCATCGATGAGAGAATAAAGAATCCTGTCGCAATGACCATCGTCAATGACCATCATCAATCCTTGGAAAGAAATTCGCTGTGCTGGGGATTCAAACCAGTGGTTCCCAGATCTCAAGTCCTCTATGCTACTGACTGTGCCACCAGGCTCCGCCACGGTAATTTTACTTGGCTTTGGCAAGTGCTGGACAGGCGGACCTGTTCCTTTGCCAAATGCTCACTAATTGTTGTACTGAAAGGGCAATGAACACAACAATTTTATTGACCGGACCCAACACCTTATTTCTCCACCACTTCAAACTGATGTGATTACATTTCTCAGAATTATATCTTTACCATGTAATCTGTTATCCATGTAATCTGAGTTTAAACGCAAAACCATGAGAGAGACAGCTTTTGAAAACATTGTTGGAAAAGGAGAAAAAATTCTGGTAACCAGCTTTTTCTCCTTTTCCCACAATGTTTTTGGCTCCTTTAAAGGCAAGTTTTATCTTTTGACCTACCTTTGATTCATCTTCCGCAGATGCTTTGAATTTTGACAAGTCTTAACATTTTGTCGTTTAGTAAAAGCTTAAGGTTCCTGATGGTACAATGGATGGATATAAAGATAACCTCTCAGATGACGTGGCCCCTCTACAGATACAACTTGACATGCAAGCTGGGACTTGGAAATATGTAAAAAAAAAATTCAATGAAGAAGGGCCTGTTTTCATTATCACTTTCTAACAGGAACAACAGCAATGTTAATTCCTCATGATGGCATTTTCTCTACTTTTCTCGGAAAGTATTAGGTCAAGCTTGGTAATGAACCCGCAATCTCTTCATTACAGGCCCTGTACATTACTGAGCTACCGGTTTATTTGTTTTAGTGATGTTTAACACCGCTTTCAACATTATTCCAGTATTATCACGCTGGGCAGTGCACCTTTCTGTACTTTCCTGGAGTTTCTTTCAGCCGTACCTTGTACCATGTTCTTTCTAAGCCACTGGCTACTTCCCCACATTATCATCATTGAAACCCTGTACGTTACTGGGCTACCACACCCAACACTTTATCAGTACATGGATCACTTTCTGACTACTGCTCCTCTTTTCCTAACAAAGCCAATATTTGTTTATTTCCAAGAGATAAACACATACTATGAGCCATGCTCTGAGAAAAGGGGGGCTTAATGGATCTCCATGATGCATTTTTCCCAAGCAAGTCATCACAGAATTATGGATCCATAGAATCCATTTTGTATGAATGAGGTAAACTGGTCCTCGGACATGCTGAAAATTGACCAATACCAAAAAGTTTCGATCCAGGTCAGCCTGCACGGACTGTGCAGGCTGACCTGAGTCGATACTTTTTGCAGAAGCATTCAGCTCCCCTTTTCACAGAGCATGGCTCATGATTAAGTTGCCTATGTGGACCAAGAAGATCAAGATCTGACTTCCCAGAACGTGAAGTAGGATAGTTGATGGAAACTGTTCAGTTTTTTTGTGAAATATTCTGACAAAAATAGCCTTGAAGTTGCAAAAACGAATATTTTTTGTTATACAATTAACTCTCAGGGATTTTTGCACAAGTTTTGTCAATATACATGTATAAATTTATCAGTGTGACTCATGGGAAATCTTTTATTTCATTTCAAATGTTTCTCCTTTGTTTCATGTGCATTATTTTTTTTTTTTTGATTTGGCTAAACTTAGCCAATATTTTGTTAAAGGCCTTCATGAAAATGTAAACATGTACGGAGTGAATGAACCTTCCTGAACCAAAATGAACTTTTTACGATTCGCTGCACTTACTTGTTATTGACACCAGTTTGAATGTTTTTCAAGTTAACCCTTTATCCTTCACCAGAAAAAAACTGTTATATACGTCTATATTGAAAAGCATTTGCAGACAACAAATGTGGCTCAAAGGGTGGGATTTGTTTGTGACGGCTAGAAAACATTGTAGGACAAGGATGCTGATTATTAGGATTTTATGATCTCATTTTTTTTTTTTTTTTTTAAATCAAATTCTCACAGTCATACAGCTCGGTGTTTTGTGGTAAAGAGTTTTAAATTATCAGACCGAAACAAGTTTGCAGCAGACGACTTTGACAACGCATACTTGTTGATCTATAACTCTTTACCAAACGACATAATTTTAGACTGGTCCAGATTGAAAGCATTAGCAGACAACAATATAAACGTGGTTCAGATGGTGGATTTTGTGTTTGATGGGGTAGAAAACATTGTGGGAAAAGGATAAAATGCTGACAGCCAGCAATTTCTCCTTTTTTCCCACAATATTTTCAAAAAGCTTTTTTCTCAGGGTCGTTAAAAGTCGGGATTGCGTGGTAAAGAGTGTAATTAAAGATACATCTGTTCTCATTTTCAGCCAGTTTTTAACCCGTTTCATGTTTGTTTTATCAAACTTTAATTATTCTTGTATCTTCATCTTTATTTTATCAAACTATACTCATTCTTGTATCTTCACTACGATCAATTTCGCTTTTTCCCATAACGTTTTAAAGGTCTTTTGCAAATCGTCTGAATTCAGATCTGCAGGATGTGATGCATCAAAGCGGGCAATTCAGGTTTTCATAGTCATACTAAACACCAAAACTTTTTCATGGTTGAATTTAGTAAGCTTATTAAGCAAAACTAATTCTTTGCAAACTATCATCCGATAAGAAAGAGAAGTGAAAAAAAAAACTTTTTGTTCAAGGATATTTTCTTTAAGTGATACGTAGCCTCTTAGAGTATTTTTTAGAATACATACCAGACGTTCGCAATGTGGGCTTCTGGGAATGTCAGATGATCAATACTACACGTCGATTATGTGGGAATAGTTTTTTTTTTAAGGTTTTCTGCTGGGCGTAAAATGTTAAGAAGCCCAAAAGGCCAGTTCGTCATCTTTTGAAAAAAAAAAATGAAAGTAAAGAAATAATGTCTATTCCTCACGACAGAGTGGACTGGATCATGGCATATTGTGTTCATCGTTATCACCGTCGTTGGTTTATGAACGTGAACCTCGAATATAAACTTTAACACGGATAATAGTCATCATTTTCATGACCATCCTTATCTTTAAATATCAAAGCCAACAAAGTTGTCCTTACCATCATCATCATCGTCGTCAACGTGATCTGAGGAGCATTTACTTAACTCTTTTCTGAATCCGTGTTTAACTCTTTACCAAACAAAAAAAAAAAACGTAGACCTGTCCAAATTCAAAGCATTTGCAGGGGACAATTTAAATGTGACTCGAATGAGGAAACTTGACTTTGATGAGGTAGAAAACAATGTGGGAAAAGGAGAAAATGCTGGTAACGAGCATTTTCTCCTTTCCCCACAGTGTTTTCTAAAGGCTTATTTTTCTCAATGTCTTTAAAATCGGGATTGTGTGTTAAAGGGCTAAAACACAATCCGGTTTTTCAAAGACACCTGAAGAAGTAGGCTCTTGACAACGTAACATATTACAGTTTAACTCTTTACCAAACTACTAGATTTTGGACTGTTCTAAATTCAAAGCATTTGCAGACGACAAATTAGATGTAAATAACATGTGGTTATTTGTGTTGGAAATGGTAGAAAACATTGTGAGAGATGGAGAAAATGGCGGTTGTCAGCATATTCCCCTTTTTCTACAATGTTTTCCAAAGGTTTCTCTGTCAGGGTCGTGAAAATGACGTAGTGGTAGACGGCTTTTGAAAACATTTCGGCAAAGAAGGAAGTGCTGGTAACCAGCCTTTTCTGCTTTTTCCACATTGTTTTCTATAGGTTCAAAGAACAAATCTTGTCATCTGGAATAGTCACATTTATTTATTTATTTTTTTTTTTTTCACAACTTTTATTTCTATTTTCTAAATACTATAGAAACGTTATTTTCAATACCTATTACAATCTTTTACATTCAGAACAATATATAAGATACGAAGAATGCTAAATAAAGTTTCGATGAAAGAAAGTTAAGAGTAAAGAGATAGTAAAGAGATAGTCAGTGCACTCGTACTTTGGCTTTTTTTGTAATGAAGGTCTTTTTGTCGGTTTATGGACTTACGCACATCAAAATTTTCATCTGCGTATGCTTTCAGTATGGGCGAGTCAAAGGGTTTTCGTCTTGTAAAGAGCTTGTAACTCTTTACCAGACGACAAACTTGTAGACTTGTCCAGATTGAAAGCAATTTGCAGACGACAAATTTAACCCGACTAAAATGATGAGATTTGTCAAGGAGAGGGTAGAAAACATTGTGGGATTAGGAGAAAATGCTGGTTACCAGCATTTTCTCCTTTTCCAACAATGTTTTTAAAGACCTTCTTTTTCAGGGTCGTTCGTCCTCGGGATTGTTTGGTAAGAGATTAAATGTTATAAATCGTAAGTAACATATAATGCATTCAGGGTGTCCTAGATTGTAACTTATCTCTATACTCTTATCCTGCTAAATTAGTTTAATAAAACCTTAAAGCCAATAATTTAAAAACTCGAACAATGTTAATTTCAAACTTACTTTTCGGAAGAAAAATATCTCCTCATCGGACATTGTAGATCCAAGATCAGACTGCACGTTCTATGCAGTCTGATCTTGAGCTACACTGTCCGCAAAAGGTCGCGCTTAGCAGCTTAAGGGTTAAAAGCATTGAGTCTCGCCCAGGCAAAAAAAAGGGGGGGGGCGTTTAATGCATCTCCGTGAAGCATTACATCCAGCGAGAACAGAAAAACATATGAGCCATGCCCTGGCAAAAGGGGGATTAATGTATCTTCGTGATGCATGATACCAAGCAAGCTATCACATAATTATGGATCCATAATAGCCACTTTTTTCAACATATGACTATATCATGAGGTAGACTGGTCCTTTGGCATACAGAAAATCGACCAATAGCGAAAAGTTTCGGCCCAGGTCAGCCTGCGCGGACAGCGCAGGCTGACCTGGTCGATACTTTTCGCACATGCATTAAGCCCTCTTTTCACAGAGCATGGCCCATATACATGTGTTATTTATTTTGGATAAACGTTTCTCATCTACACATGATTAACTTAGCAAGTCATCATCTGGTGAAGGATGCATAAAAATCAGTTTGCCCAACAAACGACTGAATCACGAGGTGGAATGCAAAGGCTTTCGGTTTGTGACGAACTTCGCAGTCTGCATGTTTATAATGTTATATGTAAGTCTTACATGACATTATATAGACGGCGAAGTTCGCCACAAAACGAACGCCTGTGATAGAATGGTCCTTAGACACGCAGAAAACTGACCAAAAGCAAGAAGTTTCGCTTCAGGCCAGCCTGCGCGGTTTGCGCCGGCTGACCTAGGTCGATACTTTTTGCAGATGCGTTAAACCCCCTTTTCACAGAGCATGGCTCATTTGTATTTCGCCTTTAAACGCAAAGAAAACTTGAGTGTACATGATTTGCATAAGTTTGTATACATTTAAGGCAAAGCATAAATTACCGAGTCGTAAAGTGTCGTCGTACAAAAGATATACAGCGATTTACTTCTCTTAAGTCTACCTTAGATCGTAATGTTATTTTGGATAAGATAACCAAGTCTTGTATCTCAGTGAAGATTGTCATCTATTTAGATAACGCTGAAAATCTCTCTCTCTCCCACGTCTCTCTGTCTCTGACTCTCTCACTGTCGCTGTCTCTCAATGATGAGTATCTCCATATAATGTAAGCTTCGCCTGCTCTCCCTGTCTGTCTGTCTCATTCTCTCTCTCTCCGTTCGCGATAGCGCAGATATTCCGATGTTAAAATTTACTAAGTGATGCGTAAATGTTGACACAATTAGTATTTGAATAGGTGGTAACTGTATTTGTACTTAAAATTAATTTAAGCAGGGAAGACACACGAAGTGAAAATCTAGTGAAAGATGGACAAACGTATCGAGTGTCAAAAGGTCACAAACTGATTTCTGATTCAGACTGACAATGTGTATGTCTTATTTATATTTATAAAGTGACCCGTGACGTGGGAATTAAAAAAAAACAACAACGAATTCCTGAGGCAGGTGAGTGCATCTCTAAATATTTTTTACACGGACAGTGCGCACTATTACCGACATTACTCATATATATCGATTCAGAGCAAATATCTCCATAGGCGTAATCGCCAAACATTCAAAGCGGCATACTTAGTTAAATTCTAAGTTTAGAAAATGGCACACCTATTTCTGATTGGCTAATCATTTGTTTGGCCAAGAAGAAATTGGTTCCTTTAAAATTTAGAAAGTTCTTGAGAACTGGGATTAGAATGCATTTTTTAATAGTGATTAAGGCGCTTCGAACAGGTTCATCATGATCTGTACTTTGTAACCCTTAGGCTGCTAACTTGCGGCGCGACTCACTTACCTTTTGCGGACAGCGTGGATTAAGATCAGAATGCACAGAACGCGCAGTCTGATCTTGAATCTACACTGTCCGATAAAGAGATATCATTTCCCCAAAATATCCTTGAAATAGGAAAACTTGGGTTTATACGCTCTGTTTTAAAGTTTCAGTTCTTTTAATTAGCAGGATAGGGGTTAATGCAAGCTAGTGTAAAATAGCAAGTGCCAGGATCTTTCAATTGTAGACAACAGTGGCAAAGTTGGTGAGTAACTATTGCAGTAGCTCCAGAGACCTAGGCAAAGTAAAGTAGCAGCAGCGTTTGTGACTTGCAGTAGTTGTTATGAGCTGCAGTAGTTGTTATGAGCAACAGAATTTGTTACGAGCTGCAAAAGTTGTTATGAGCTGCAGTAGTTGTTATGAGCAGCAGTAGTTGTTATGAGCAGCAGTAGTTGTTATGAGCTGCAGTAGTTGTTATAAGCTGCAAAAGTTGTAATGAACAGCAGTTGTTGTGAGCTGATGCAGTTATGAGCTGATGCAGTTGCTATGAGCTGATGTAGTTTTTATGAGCTGCAGAAGCTGTTATGAGCTGCTTAGTTGTAATGAGCTGCAGTGGGTATACTGAGCTGCGGAAGTTGTTATGAGCTGTCGTAGATGTTGTGAACTCTTGTAATTGTTATGAGTTGCAGAACTTGTTATGAGCTGCAGTAGTTGTTATTTGCTGCGGTGCCTGTAATGATCAACTTAGTTTTGACTTTCTGTAGTTCTTATGAGCTTTTGTAGTTGTCATGAGCTGGGGTAGTTGTTATGGACTGGAGAAGTTGTAATGAGCTGAAGTAGTTGTTAGGACTTGTGGTACTTATTATGGAATGCAGTAAATGTTATGAGCTGCTCTAGTTGTTATGAGCTGCAGTAATGAGCTGCACTTATGAGCTGCATTAATTTAAATGAGCTATAGTAGTTGTAATTAGCTGCAGTAGTTCTTATAATCTTCAGTAATTTTAATGATCTACAGTTGTTATGAGCTGCAGTAATTGTAATGAACTGAAGTAGTTGTAATGAACTACAGACTTTGTAATGAGCTTCATGGTTGTTATGAGATGCAGTAGTTATTATAAGCTGTGGTACTTGATATGGGATGCAGTAGATGTTATGAGCTGCTGTAGTTGTTATGAGCCGCAGGAGTTATTATGATTACTGAAATTTTAATGAGCTGCAATAGTTGTCATGAACTGCAGTAGTTGTCATGAGCTGCAGTAGTTGTCATGAGCGGTAGTAGTTGTTCTGAACTTCAGTAGTTGTCGTGAGTGGCAGTAGTTGTTATAAGCTGCCGTTGTTATGAGGGGCAGTAGTTGTTTAGAGCGGTATTAGTTTTTATGAACTGCAGTAGTCGTCATGAGCGACAGTAGTTGTTATAAGCTGCAGTAGTTGTAATGGGCTGCAGTAATCGTCATGAGTTGTAGTAGTTGTTATGAGCTGCAGTAGTTGTTATGTGTCGCAGAAGTTAGGGAACGTAGCTCCCTTTGTTGGTGTAAATAGCTTCGAAGTAGATGTGAGCTATAGTAGTTTTTGTGACCTGCAGAAATCAGGGAAAATAACTGAACCTGTGAGCGTCAGTACGTGTAGTTTTCGACTATGTCTTTAATATTTACTGTGCGCTGCAAGAGTAGTTGTGAGATTCAAAAAATGTGACCTGCAGAAGTTGTCATGAATTGTAGCAATACTGTGAACTTCAGTAGTTAAGCACTGTGAGTTTGAACAGTATTTGTTTCCAGCTGCAGTAACTGTCAGTTGATGTAGTAGTTATTGTGAGCTGCAGTAGTTGTAGCAAAGTGCCTCAGAATCTGCTGAACAGCTCTACGGTTGTTGTCACCTGTTAGCCTTTCTTGGCGGCTACATATTATGTATCAGAAAAACTCAGACAGGGGAATATGTATCTAATCAATAAATAGAGATACAAATTACACATCGAGTCAAAGCAATTGTATTCTACATACAGGGGTGTAGCTGCGTGTACGCAAATACGCATTTGCGTGCACTTTGCAAAAAAGACAGCGTGTACGCAAATACGCAGTTGCGTGCACTTTGCAAAAAAGACAAATATGCCAAAAAACGTAACCTGAGGCTACCAAACAGCCTATACAATTAAAAATATTTCTTGGGGGGAGACCCCTAGATCCTCCTGTGAAATCCCCCTCCATTCCCTCAACACGTTGCGCCTTATGTAATACCTTTGGCATTACTTTTGCGTACACTTTATTTTCTGATATTTTTTATGAAATCACATAGGCTTTTCATTGATTTCAATAACTGTAACCAGGTAGAGATTGACAGTGACCTTTACTATTGCTTAACGCGCCATTTTTTCTACAATATTTTGAAAAAGAAAAATGTCGACTCTCGATGCTATTTGTACTTTCATTTTTAAAACAATGTGGTAAAGACTTGCGTAAGATTCACGCTGAATAAAGATATTGTAAAAAGTTTACAAAACGGACAAATCTTTTTCATATCTTGATAATATATGGCCTACTGCAGGTCGTGATAACTTATAAGGGAAATCAGTGTCAAGGTCACATTAGAATGTAGATCACTTAAACTATTAAACAAACGACAAAATTTAGACTTGGGTCAGTCCATTTTGAAAACACTAGCAGAAGACAACCTAAATGTGGCTAAAATGACGGTAGGCTATTGTCACAACGGTGGGAGGCTGGTTACCAGCATTTTCTTCGTTTCCCAGAATGTTTTCAAAGGCCTTCCTTGTAAAGGTCATAAAACATGAATATGTTTGGTAAAAGCCTGTACTGTATCATATTATGATGTTTATTCTGTAAAGTATTTTTTCACCCAATCTTTATAGAATTCGTTAGAATGTTTGTCTTGTTTCGAGACCACAACTGGCTGACGTCTCTTTGTAGGCGATCTACTAAAACATGAGTATTATAAGTTAAGTGCTGCAAACCAGTCGAATGTTCTGCACTTGTGAGTGGTTTAACTTGCTTTATACCAGTTCTTTCCCACGGATAGATTTTTTTTTTTTTTCATTTTCGCTCAGATGATAGTGTAATGTACGTGGAGTAAAAAAAAAAATGAAAAAAAAAGTTAAGGAGCAAAATACAAAGATGAATGTCGTTCTTCAAAGGAGATAACTCCAGTCAAAATTACGGAATACAAAGTAGATTTTCGTTACAAATTTTGGGGGTTTCCTTTCTGATTAAAAAACTTCGGGAAAAACCATTTTTATCGGCAGGTAAAAAAGAGCAATGTTCTGCTCTGTTATTCCTGTGAAAGAATTATAAAGAAGCGTTACTAAAGACTTATCCGGGACGGCAATTTACGCAAATGTCCGAAGGTCTTATTTGCATGTTGCGGGCCAATTATGATATCAATACATTGCACGACATGCCTAATTCATACGACATCCCTGCATTGTATGATAGGTCTATCACTGAATTTTGATATGTCTGTAGCTTTGAAATGTAATCGCTAGCTAAAACGATCTATGTAGGATTTTTTCTTCGTTTGTTTTATTCGATGATTTGTAATGTGTCTATTTGTTGGACGTCAGGATCGGAATATTAGCTTAATTGCGTTACCAATAAAATAGTCCATTTATTACTTGTGAGAGACTCTTTAAAATCCGTAACCGTTTTTTATTTAATTCTTACTCGACAGGTCAAATGAATAGTCTTAGAGAAAAGAAGCATTAGTAAATCTACAAATGAAATTGATGGTGAGCTTTTTGTCCATCGGTAAATACAACCTACATGAAGTGTAACGTTGGTAATGTAAATGCTGTAATATCTGAAAGTATGCCTACCTGAGCATTGCTGGGCAGTTGCATTTCGACGTATACCTATAATTAAGCATTTACAACCATTATTTTAGAGATACGCATAAGTTCAAATGTTTTTGGACTATTTGGATTATTGTTAGTACCAAGATGTACATGCACAACTTTCCCGTTTAACCTTCACTTTTTCCGCGTAGTTGAATGGGCTGGCTTCTGACCTACTCCTTGGTATAATGGAACCGAATGCATCGTTCGTGATATGTGATTGGTAGAAAATGTGCACATGTTTATTTGGCGGAACTGCGCGCAGTAAATGTTCATGAAGCTGTACATAAAAGCAGTACTGTATGAACGGCGATTCCTTGGTGGAGTTAAGACCATTCGTGCTTTGATGGGTGACCATATCTTGATACTGAAGTGTATCCTGACAGTTTTTTCCCTAACGATGTTTTGAACTAACATGTAATCTTGAAATACATCTTGATGGTTGGTTGGTTGTATTGGGGTTTAACGCCACTTTAACAGCTAAGGTCATATCATGGCGGTCGGTGAAGCACATGTATTTCCTGGCTTTCTCACACCAGTACTAACACAACTTTCTTTCCAAAGCCACCGACTACTTTTCTCACATGCTTCAGCAGAGGTGAGAGGCGAAAATACGCCGGAAAGAAAGTTCGCCTCAACCGGGTATCGAACTCACAACCACCAGGTCATGAGTCTGACACGCTCACCACTGAGCCACCCAGGCGGGCGAAATACATCTTGAAATATATATCTAGCTAAGGATTCTTCTTTACAACAAAATGAAAAACAACGAGGAAAAAGAGTCAATTGCTGTCAAGATTATTTTGTCACTTTCTTTTCTTCATTTTGAGCCATAATAATAAGAGTTCAAATATTGATTTTCCGGTTCCTCTTACGCTGTCTATTTTTTAAAGATATTTCTTGTTATTCATCTGCAACAGCAGACTTTTCTAAAGAAGAGGAGCAAAAAAAAAAACTATAAAACGATCAGTTTTCCATTTGCGACGGTGCTTTCATGTTTCAGCCAATGTTTCCGACGGATCTCCCCTACAGCTCGGTATTCAGGGGTGAAATTTGTAATCAGGAAATGCCGAGCTATATTCCCGCATGCGGTGCTAGCTAGTCACGTTGGATCTGCTATTTTCGGCGAGGCGCTGCAGAAAAGCAGCCGCCAAGTTTTTGTAAAATCGAGCCAAGACATAAATGAGTGATCAGTCACGGTGATATAACTAAAATACTGTTGAAATTGACATAAAATACAATCTAAATAGACAAAACTTATCGAGTTAAGGGTTACACACTGGTACTTGCTGATTTCTAATTTAGGACAAGTACATGCTGATTGCAAATTCAGGACAAGGGCTCTCCATTTTGCATAACCATTGAGAACGCACGTGGTATGTTATCTACGTCAACCGAACCCCTCAGCCGCTCTCGAGATCGAGGGCAGTGTAGAATCAGATCAGACCGAGCGTTCTTCAGAAACCTGACTTACATGTATGTACTAGTGTTCTTGGGCAAACAGCTGTGATCAGTATCGAAACTACTCGATGGTTATTCACTCCACTCAATTCAAATCTGCTTCAAATTTTAAAGACAGAACATTTGAAAAGTTAAACCTTTACCACATAATCCCGAGTTTTAATGACCCTGAAAGAGAAGGCTTTTGAAAACTTTGTGGGAAAGGGAGGATATGTTGGTAACAAGCATTTTCTCCTTTTCCCACAATGTTTTCTGTCTTATCAAAGACAGAAATCATCATTTGAGCTACATTATTTTGTGGTCTTCAAATGCTCTCAAGTTGGCAGAGTCTAAATTTTTGTCGTTTGGTAAAGTGTTAAGTAGATAAAAAAAATCACACACTATTTTTCTAGGTTCATGATTACTGAAACTATTAATTAAATGCCGTTCAAATGATGTGATTTGCCTTTAATCCTTTACCAGACGACAAAATTTAGCCTTGTACAAATTGAAAGCATTTGCAGACGACAATTTCAGTGTGGCTCAAATGGTGTAATTTTTCTTTGATAGGGTAGAAAACATTGAGGGAAAAGGAGAAAATGCTAGTATCCAGCATTTTCTCCCTTTCCCACAATGTTTTCTCAAGGCTTCTTTCCCGGGTTCGCTAAAAGGCGGCATTGTGCAGTAAAGGGTTAAAGGGTAGAAAACATTGTTGGAAAATGAGAAGATGCTTGGTTACCAGTATATTTTTCCATAATGTTTTCAAAAGCTTATTGCCATACGGACGTTAAAACCCGAGACTGTTTGGTGAGGGGTTAAATGACGTAAGATAGCATTTTCTGCTTTCTAATATCTGAAAATGTGTATTTCCCCGAAAGAGCTTTTTTTCCCTTATATTCTCTAAATGATAGGCATCTTATTTTTTTTCTTTCAAAAAGAGGGTGGGGTTATGTCGCCGATTTGTCTTTGCTCTCTATCAGATATCACGTTTGTAATTAACTTCCACCCATTACTTGTATTTGGTTTTGAATTTTTTTTTATCGGTCTAGAATTTGATAAAAGGCTCTCAACATATACCATGTGATACGTGGTTATGATTCAGCTAGTCTTGCTCTGTCATCAAACATTGATTGAGTTTCGTTTTGGACAGTGTTTCGTTTTTAATATCGACGTAACATTTTATAAAACGTCAATTTTTTTGACTGGGCCTAATTGAAAGTATTTACAGACGACAAAATGAATGTAGCTCAAATGATGACTTTCGTTTTACATACGGTAGAAAACGTTGTGGAGAAAGGAAAAATGCTGGTAACCAACATTTTTTCCTTTTCCCACAATATTTTCAAAAGCCATCTCTGTCAGGTCATTAAAACTCGGGATTGTGTGGTAAAGAGTAAAACATGACAGACATCAGTTTAGTATCAGAGCAAGGGATGAGAAAATCAGGTTTCTTTTTATTTGTACTGTTTTCATTAGTATTTTATCTATATCACGGCATTATCAGTGTTTTCTTTAAGTAGCACTGGCTGAACTTCCGCTAACACAGCCGAAAGTAGGGATTATGTTCAGCAATTCACAAGGAATGAATCTTGTCCCAACGACTGTTGTCAATAAAAGGTAAGATTTAGCAGAGCTGAGATTCGTACTCACACTTGCGATTGATTGGTAAAGGCTGAACAAGAAGATCAACAGCTTGCAATTTGTTACCTGTCTCTTTGGTATAGATCTTCTTGGCCAAGTGGGCGAGGTATCTAGAGCTGGAGGTCGAGGGTTCGAGTCCCGATGAAGAGAAGGTCGTTCTGATAAGACCGGTTGGTGAGCCACCAGCTACTTGGATAACTGTAACCGAATGCCTACTTGCCTGATATCTTGGAAAGTAAATGTGTAAAGCACATGGTGTCCCATATGCTCTCGCAAAAAGGCGGGGAAAGAGGGGTGGGTGCATCTCCATGATGCCAAGCAAATCATCATATAATTATGGATCCATAAAATCCATTTTGTTTGACAACCGGCTGAATAATGAGGTAGAATGGTTCTTGGACGTGCAGAAAGTTTACAAATGACAAAAATTTTCGATCTGCGCATACTGACCTTGGTCAATACTTTTTTTGCAGATGTGTCAAACCCCCTTTTCACAGAGCATGGCTCATTGAGAGCATAGGTTATTTACTGAACAACAGTGTGTTTTTTACTTTCAGACTACGGAACAATGGACACACCACCACGGCGAGGGGGGCTTAATTATGTCAACTTTGAGCAGGACGATCAAATGGTTTTGTAGTCGTTTATTATATCGTTCCAACGATTCTTGGCTTTCGATGCAGTGCAAGGCCATAGTGCATGCCTGTTTCCTAATTTGAGTTTCCATTCATTTTTTTTTAGCTCACCTGAGCAAGAAGTGCTCAAGATGAGCTATTGTGATCGTGCTGTGTCCGGCGTCCGTCGTACGTCGTGCGGTCGTCAACATTTACCCTGTGTGCACTCTAGAGGCCACACTTTCAGTCAGATACTCATGAAACTTGGTCAGAATGTTTGTCTTTATGATATCTCGGACAAGTTTGAAATTGGATCATGTCAAAAAGTAGGTCACTGGGCTAAGTATTTGAAAAACCTTGTGTGCATTCTAGAGGCTTTCAGTCTGATTTACTTGAAACGTAGTCAGAATGTTTGTCTTGATAATATCTTGGATATGTTCGAAATTGGGTCAAGTTGGGTCAAAAGGTAGGTCACGGGGCCAAATCTTAGATAAACGCTGTGTGCACTCTGGAGGCAACATTTTTAGTCTAATACTAATGAAACTAGGCCAGCTGACCTTTCTTGATGGTACATGTATCTCAGACAACTCCGAAATTAGGTCATGTCTAGTAAAAAACTAGGTCACCGGGCCAAATCTCTGGAAAACCTTGTGTGTACCATAGAGGCCACATTTCCAGCCTTATACTGATGAAGATTGGTCAGAATGTTTATCTTGTTGTTATCTCACACGAGTTTGAAATTGGGTACTGTCGAATCAAAAATTAGGTCACAGGGTCAAATCTTAGAAAAAACGTGTGCACTTCAGAGGCCACATTTTCAGCTTGATACTCTTGAAACTTAGTCAGAATGTTTGTCTCGATGATATCTTGGTAAGGATCCATATTGGTCATGTCGGGTTAAAAAGTAGGTCACTGGGCCAAATCTTAGAAAAACAGTGTGTACACATTATAGGCCACAATTTCAGTCTGAAAGGCGTGAAACTTGGTTAGACATTATGTCTTGATGATATCTTGGACAAGTTCGAAATTGGGTCATATTGGGTAAAAAAGTAGATCACGGGGGAAATCTTAAAAAAAAAAAAAAAAAAAAAAATCTTTTGTGCACTGTAGAAGCCACATTTTCAGCCTGATTCTCATGAAACTTGGTCAGAAAGTTTGTCTTGGTGATAGTTTGGATCAGTTCCAAAGTAGGTAACATCTGGTCACAAAGTAGGCCACTGGACCAAATCTTATAAAAACCTTGTGTGACCTTAGAGGCCACATTTTCACACAAAAACTCATGAAACTTGGTCAGAATGTTTGTCTTAATGATATCTTCGGCAAGTTTGAAATTGGGTCATATTGGTTCAAAAAGTAGGTCAATTAACACTCAAGTGTTCCACGTCATTAAAACCAAGATCTCTTCAGCTTTATCAACTGAAGATGACTTTACTCAGCTGAGCGCTGTAGGACCAATGGCCCTCTTGTTTTAACAAAAATCTCGGTCACAAGTTCCAACCGTCGATATTGTTTGTAGAGCGAGTGGACCAAGACCTGGGTCGGTATTTACCAACTTTTCTAAATTACATTCTTAATCTAATTCAAGATTTAGAAAGTAATCATCTGAGAATATATGATTGGCTAAATCATTAGGTTTAGCCAGTAAATCGTGGTCCTTGAAGTTTAGATAATTCTTAAGAATTAGCCGAAGAATGTTCTTTGGAATGGTTGATGAAAAGGCAGCGCGCACGTTTTTTTTTTTAACGCGTTTGTACCAATGCAACATTGAGGCAGCTTGGCCAGGCCGAGCGGAAATGTTTACGTGCAGTTTGTGCGTAAACAATGGTCGATGTTTTTTTTTTTTCATTGCAAAATTCCAAGGGCGAAATATATGATACTGTGGTAGTTTGGGGAAAAAGCTCAAATGAAGACATTCAATCTGTTTTTCACATCTTTAATTTCAGTCACGTGTCCTCCGTGTTTTTATCATCCCAAGAACAAGTACTAGTTCCCTCACCCGCTTGATCTGCATTATGCAAGAATAGTTCTGAATGTTCGACTAAACCTCATCGATCAAAACTGACCAAAATTCATTCTGCACAACCTACCAAGTACACAGCATCCCCGCCCCCCCCCCCCCCCCCCCGCAAAAAAAACAAAAAAACAAAAACATATTGACCTATCAATTTCAATGCAGCAGATAAATTTTGGACAGTCGACTATGTACAGACAATTAGATGTATAGATACCCGGATTCTCCACCATGTGGTAGTTTGGGGAAAAAGCTCAAAGGAAGACATTCAATCTGTTTTTCAAATCTTTAATTTCAGTCAGGTATCCTCTGTGTTTTTATCATCCCCCATCCGCTTGATCTGCATTATGCAGGAATAGTTCTGAATGTTCGACTGAACTTGAACATCGAGCAAAACTGACCAAAATTCAACCACTGCACAACCTACCAAGTACACAACAATACACAAACTTGTGCCTAATTTGAAAATATCTCATCAGGTCAAACTGTCTTTTTAGAGAGAGAGAGAGGAAAAAAGAAAGTGTTTTTCGTCCATGATTATCAGATACAAGGTCTCAAACCCTGGTCATCTTGAGTGAAAATCACTGTCCTTGATCAACTCTACATAATTTTCGTGGCAAACCAAGCGCTATCTAAATGTTGTTTGCTGTTTCTGTCAAATATATGTCTAGTGACCTACCCAAATAGCTAAAAAAAAAAAAAAAAAACGGCACCCAAACCCGTTGCGTTTTTCGCTCCTCCACCACAAACACAACTAGATCTACCGTTGAAGAAATAACAGAGAAAAAAGTTCCTCCCTAGTTGTAACCATGTTCTTTTATATGGTCACATACACAAAATAGTTCCCCAAGAAATTACAAGACTTGTGCTCAGTTTCCGCAAAAATGATCAAATCAACACCAGAACCATATGTAAAACTTAATTTTCCTTTTTCTCTTTAAAAAAAAAAAAAGGTAATGCGAAGTGCTTGGTGTCAAATCTTCAAATGGAACTACTTTGGTAGCAGTTTACAGTATCGGTCATTAGCAGTCTAGATTGACGCCGATATCTGTCATTGGGATTTTAAATGCAGAATGCCAGGACAACTGTTCAATTTTCGCTCGTACAAAAAGGTTGTTTTTTAACGTAATCCATACTTGAATTCTTATTGTAGATAACTCGTATTTGCTACATTTCAGGAAATCAAGGGATACAAACGAAGTATGCCCAAAACTGTTGTCACGTGGTTTTTCATCCTAGTTACGGCTGGTATCCTTCGGTTGGTATTTTACTGGTTACCGCATCTCATGACGAGAGCAACACATACGGAATGTCGTCTGCAAGAAGCCGAGGCTGCGATTCTCAAAGTGAGAATTCTTCTATTCTTCGTTATTGTAACAATAAATATCATAATCTTGCTTTTTTTTTTAAAGTAAGTATTGAAAGTGCCAAAGGAGTGAATAAGATTGGCGGCACGAAATACCCAAATCTACCCAAATCATACCAAATTTCTCCCAAATCTACTCAAATCTTTCCCTAATCTACCCAAATATACCCAAATATTACCCAAATCTCTTCCCAACCTACCCAAATCTTTCCTAAATCTGTCTCAAATCTTACCCGTCTATTTAAGAAATCTCCTAGATCTAGAAAGATTGACTGACTGATTGTATGGTGTTTTATACTGTTTTCAACATTATTTCAGTTATATCGCTGCGGCCAGTGCACTTATCCAGGATTTCCTGGAATTTCTTTCGCCAGTACTGCACACAATATTCTTTTCAAACCACTGGCTGCTTTCCCACATAAGCATCGTCGAATGGACAGTGGTGAGAAAGGAATGAATCCTGTTGCAATGACTATCATCAGTCTCTACATATGTGCACCAAAATGATGTTAAAACTCCAAGAACAAGTTTATTCGTTCATAAGATATCCCTCACCGAAAAAGACCATTTTTGATAGAAACATATAAGAGGTAGTTTATGTGTTTTGCATGTATACATGACCTTTTTGTTGTTGGTCCATAATGAAATTATACATTAGCCCCCTTTTTCTATGACATGGCATTTCATTAAATAAATCAAATAATGATTGTCTGTGGCTTATGATAAACAATACAAATACGAAGTTACATAAAATTGTGTCCAGTTTTTAAAGAGATATTGGTTCTTAAAGGAAATATATGTCAAGACCCCTTTTCCAATAACATGGCATTAGATAATGATAGAAAAAGTATATCGGCAGACTATCATGATTAACACATGTATGGAGTTTGATCAGTTTTCGTCAAGGATTGTAGAAGAAAACTGTTTGGACGGACTAACAAACAGACGGACGGACAAAGGGGTGGATGGACAAAGCAAAAACTATACCCTCTCCCCCAAATTTGGCGGGGGATAATAAGAAGACTCTAAGAAACAGGAAAATGAATCATTTTATATCTTTTCATCAGATAGTAGTTCAAAATTTATTTACTTTAGCCCGTTCTGTAATAGTATTGGTAATATAAGGGTAGATTTGGGTAGATTTGGGAAGATTGGGAGTTTAGTGCCGTGGGCAGCACAAAATACCCAAATATTCCCAAATCATTTTGGGTATATTTTGGAGAGATTTGGATAGATTTGGGTAGATTTTGGAAGACTTGGGTATTTCGTGATGCCTCATAAGATCTACTAGATTTAGATCTAGACCATCTAGATCTATTAATCCTTAGATCGCCAAATGAACCCAGCAACAGACCACAGGGTCATGGGTACTGAAGCACATTCTGCCCATAGATAATATAAACATGTTTCAGTGCTCCAGATAAGGTCCGTATTCACGTAATTTACGGATGACGATCTGATGTTACGCATCTTTTTTCACAAAATTCCGTACTCAATACGGAACGTTTTTCCAGGTACATAAAATATAGGGTACGAATCCGTACACAAAGAAAGGGGGCTTACTCTTTCTCAGACAAACATTCAGATGTCTTCGGGATTGCCGAGCAATTTTCCAAATTTTTCCCGTTAAATAAA
This sequence comes from Tridacna gigas, assembly GCA_945859785.2. Classification (NCBI taxonomy): domain Eukaryota; kingdom Metazoa; phylum Mollusca; class Bivalvia; order Cardiida; family Cardiidae; genus Tridacna; species Tridacna gigas. The sequence goes on from OX244041.2 coordinate 29,040,970, forward strand.
AAGGGAAAATCGGCTCGAACCGGAATTAGACCCTGCATCTCGGCTTTAGTCAAGTTTTTCTCGATTACGGCGTGGGACCAGCGGATAATCGTACAATGTACATGTATGTTCCGAATGAATAGTTCGCGCTTCGAAAATGTCGGGGAATACAAAGAAATGTCTGGCTAGGTTATTTCATCCATCTCCAGAACCAAATAATCCTAACAAAACTGAGAATCGTTGAAAGATAAAATCAGACTGGCCAAGACTTAAGCACTGTCCCCATTTATGTATAAATGTGCAATAATTCATGCTCTAAATTGAATAATCACGCACAAAAAATATGAAGCAAAAACCGCATGCACCCACCCTGTTGATCGCCAGTGGCGCCAATTTGGGCCAAGTTAGAAAAAATGTCTCCGAAACTGAAGCACCGGTGAATTCAAAAGTATTGATGATCTCTGCTTTTCTAGTGTAAAATTACAGGTTTTGAAGTTATTTGCGACCCTATTTGACAAATTTATGTCAAATCCTGCACAAATATTTTTCCAAAAAATTAAATAGCATGAAAAAAAGATCGCTTCAAAAAATGACTATGAGTTGCATATTTGTTTCAACAAACTTACTTCATACTTCTTTGTACAGTAAACATCATACTGTTACTATGTAAAATGTTATGTAGTTTTACAGTAATGCTTATATAAAAGCAAATGCAAGAAAACCAATTGTGACTTTAATCAGTCTCGTTAACCAAATGTTGGTACTGATCCCCATATGCTGGTACTGATTAATCTTGATTTTCATCAGTACTGTACTGATGTCATTGAAAATTATCTGGAGCACTGAATGTTTTATTGTGCATTATCTATATTATATATGGACAGACTTTGCTTCCGTATCTTGTGCAATGTTCAGGCTCATTCATTCTAGAAATAAGGTCCTTATAGGAGCTATTGTGAAGAATGTCTCAACAAAGCGGACAGTGTAGATCGTAGATCAGACTGCATGTTTTAAGCAATCTGATCTTGATCTGCATTGGCGGCAAAGGCAACTACAATGGTGAAAGTCACTTGGTGTTTATCAAATCTAAAATATTTATTAGATCTATTTTCATATCTACGGCACTGTTACAAATTTGTAGCAGATGACTAAGATCTCCATGTAAAATAGATCTAGAATACATGTAGATCTATATATCAACCATATACTATGTTTGAAGCAAAGGATGTTATATGCAGATGTATTAAACTTCGATGATGATTTTTTTCAAGTGGGATTGATCTATGGTAGATCTAAATCTTGCTGTTTGACAGGATCTAAACTCTATGGATCGAGAAAATTTGGTAAGAATTATCATCCAAATTTTAACAGTTACATAGATTTTGATCTAGTCAGATGATACAATTTAACATGAAAAGGGTAGTTATTTCAATCCAACATTCTGTTGCTGCAGGACAATGCCCCAGTCCACACAGCACTAGGGGCAGTGGTTGAAGCTGAAAGATGTGGCTTTGAACTTCTGCCCATGAAGCTTACTCACTGGATCTTGCACTGGAGCCTATAACTTCTACCTTATCCCTGAACTGAAATTCAATCTTCTTGGTCATCAGTTATCTCTTTATCACACAACAAAATTCTAGACTGGTCCAAATTAAAAGCATTGGCAGATGACAAAATAAATGTAACTAAAAAGTTGAAATTTGTGTTGGGAAAGGTAGAAAACATTGTGGGAAAAGGAGAAAATGCTGGTTACCAGCATTTTCTCCTTTTCCCACAATGTTTTCAAAAGGCTTCTTTTGCTTGGTCGTTAAAAGTTGGGATTGTGTGGTAAAGGGTTAAAAAGTTATTGTGGCGTTATTGATGCTGTTCTAAAGCAACATGAAGCAAAAGGTATAACCTTCTTCCAAGGATGGATTGCAAAGCTGAACTCTTTAGCACACAATACCGAGTTTAAATGAGGTAGAAATATTTTGGAAACATGGCAGAAAAGTAGAAAATGCTGGTAATCAGCATTCTTTAATTTTTCCACAATGTTTTCTACCCAGTCAAAGAATGTCAGTTCATTTGTACCATGTTCAAATTTGTTGTTTGCCGATGCTTTCAATTTGAAAGAATCTAAAATCTATTGTTTTGAAAAGGTATAAACATTTATTTGCTGAGTGCAGTGAATTTCATGGAAACTGTGATGAAAAATAATGCACTACTAATGAATGATCTCTCCTGGTTTGTTTGTATTGGAGTTTAATGCCGTTTCAACAGCTTAGGTCATATCATGGCAGTCAGTGCACCTATGCATGTGTTTCCTGGCTTTCTCAAACAGGTACACGACTTTCTTTCCAAGTCACTGTCTACTTTCTCACATGAATCAGAGGTGAGAGGCAAAAAATCGCCGGAAAGAAAGTTTGCCTCAACCGAGTATTGAACTCATGACCACCAGGTCACGAGTCAGATACACTTAACCACTGAGCTACCCCTGCGGGCATGATCTCTCCTGGATGTCTAGTCCGAGTGAGCTGGAGATGAAATGATTTTGATCATGACTAGATATAGAATGAACAAATACAATACTGACAACCCTCAGGTTTTCTAAAACAAGTTTTAATTTCTTACCAATTGACAAAGTTTTAGACTTGTCCAGAATGAAAGTATTTGCACACAACAAATTAAAGGTGACTCAAAATTTGAAATTTGTCTTTGGCAGGTTAGAAACCATTGTTGGAAAAGGAGAAAATATTGGTTACCAGAATTTTCTCCTTTCCCACAGTGTTTTCAAAGAGTCCTCTTTCTCAAGGCCCTGAAAACTTGGGATTGTTTGTAAAGAGATAAACTGAGGATGTCAGGCTGTGTAAGTCTTTGAAATGAAAGAACTACATCTAATATACTAATAAATTTCTTTTGTTTATCTTCCAGGATAGATATAACCAATATTTTGTGTCAGAGATTAAACATATCCACAAAACTGGTACCATGTAAGTACAAATAGGCCTGCTGTTTAACTCTTACCAAATGACAAAATTTTACACTGGTCCAACTTCAAAGCCCTAGCAGACTACAAATCAAATATGGCTGAATTGATAAACTCTGACTCTTAAAGGGTAGAAAACATTTTGGGAAAAGGTAAAAATGCTAGTCACTAGCATTTTTTGGTTTTTCCATAATCGTTTCAATAGGCTTCTTCCCCAGGGTTGTTAAAACCAGGGATAGTGTGGTAAAGGATAATTGAGAAACAAGCTGTTTTGCTGCCAGCTATATGGATTCCACTTTTCTGAAGGCCTATAATTGCATTTTCATTGTATTTGACACAAATTCTGCTCAGAGATTAGCATCAGGTGGCAGACATTGTAGATCCAAGTTCAGACTGCTATTAATATTTTTATGTATTGGATTACAGAAAAATTCTGGAAGTGTATAATAGGGTGTATTCACCCATCATTCTATTTGGCATTCTAAATCTGAATTTAAAAAGTAATACAATTTCTGTCCGGCTAAATATTTGGTTTAGTCAGTCAGAAATTGTGGATCTTTAAAATTCAAATAGTTCTTAAGAATTGGAAAAATTGTGAAGAGGACAGTCTTTTTTTGTAGGCTCTGTCTGAATGTAAGTTGCTTGCAAAAAAAGAATTTTAATACTAGGTAAAAAGTTGCCAAGAAGCTCTGTCTTTTATTTACTTTTTACCTAGTTTTGAAATTCACTTTTTCTACCAGCGACAAACACGTAGACCCGATGGCACAATAGCAGATTGTCATCTGCACAATAAATTCCATAGTCTTAAATGGTATGATTTAAATAAAAATGTATTTCAACATCTGCATTGTTTACTTTTAGCCGCTACCAGGCCTTTAAACAGTCACCTTATTGAAGGAATTATTACTTCAAGTTCTAAAAATAATCACTCTGTTTAATAGCCATTTGCCTTAACCCTTTAACATACAATCCCGAGTTTTAACGACCCTAAGACAGAAGCCTTTTGAAAACATAGTAGGAAAAGGAGAAAATGCTGGTAACCAGCATTTTCTCCTTTTCCCACAATGTTTTCTATCCTTCCCAAAACAAAATTCAATTTTTGAGTCACTTTTAGTTTGTCGTCTGCAAATTCTTTCAATTTGGATTGCCTAGTGTAACATTTTGCCGTGTGGTAAAGAGTTAAGAGGCCAATTTTGCATGATACCTTGGCTGCCTGCTAAGTACAGATGTGACTGTTTATGTTATTATTGTTATATTTTGTACATGGCTTTGTCAATTGTTCACTGGGGCTACATTTTTTATGGATAACTGTCAGTAATGATCTCTCTGACTTAGAAATCAATCTGACAATCCTGGATTCTAACTGTCCTTAAGGAAAAAGGCTTTTGACAACATTATTGGAGAAGGAGAAAATGCTGGTTACCAGTATTCTCTCCTTTTCTCACAATGTTTTCTTCCCTTTCAAAGACATTTTTTTTTATTTCAGCCACATGTAATTTGTTGTCTGCAAATGATTTGAATTTAGAGCAGTCTTCAATTTGTTTTCTCTTGAAGGCTTAAAATTCAATGAAACAATTCTGTTTTGCCTGTCAAGAAGTTGACATAAATTTGCCATTTCCTTATTATGTTTTACAGAAATAAAAATTGGCCAGATACCAGGGAGAAGAAAAAGTCTACCCTGTCAGATGCAATGGTATATAGTTTGTTGTTGTTACCTTCATTTATACAAGGCTGAATGCTGCAGTACATGTACCATGACAAGACCAAAAGGAATCTTGAGGCAGCATACAAATCCTTGTAGTCAAAACATTACCTTTTGCAGATGGCATAGATCAAGATCTGAATGCACAGAACATGATCTTAGATCTATACCATCAGCTTGTTTAGTCACGCCTTTAAGATAAAAATCTGTCTCATTATCAGTAAATTCTATTTTCAGCCATCGAAGAAGGTCAAGTTTATATACTTGGGGCTGAAAGAGTTAGCATGCTTGTACAGTGTTTTGCACCTTTTTCAACATTGTTTCAGTTACATCACGGCAGACCATGAACCCATACCTGCTTTCCTGGAGTTTCTTTTACCAATACCTTGCGCAATACCATTTTGAAGCCACTATCTGCTATCTCACATTATCATCATGGAAACAGTGATCACTGGGGAAAGAGAGGAATGAATTCAATGGCACTGACTATAATTAATCCTCCGAATGAAATTAACTGAGTTGGAATTCAATTTGAACAATTCTTAAAACTCCAGGTAAATTCTTGACTTTGTGAAAGAAGGATATAATAATGAAACAAGTAAGTGCTTATTTGTGAATAACTAAAATGCTCATTTTGTTTTTAAATTTTTCTGTTTTTAGAATGGTGGCACTTCATACAGTTTATATGTGAGTACTTTTCCTTGTATGATAGACAAAAAGTACATGCATGTAAATATTCGCGGAAATTGTACAGTTTATATGTGAGTACTTTTCCTTGTATGATAGACAAAAAGTACATGTATGTAAATATTCGCTGAAATTGTAGGCTAATATTAGACCTTACAAAACTTAATAACACAAGCATATTTAACCCTTTACCACACAATCCCGACCTTTAATGACCCTGTGAAAGAAGCTTTTTGAAAACCCTGTGGGAAAAGGAGAAAATATGCTGGTTACCAGCATTTTCTCCTTTTTCCACAATGTTTTCTACCCTTCCCAAACAAATTTCAATTTTTGATTTATATTTATTTTGTTGTCTGCAAATGCTTTCAGTTTGGACCAGTCTCAAATTTTGTGGTTTGTTAAAGAGTTAAGATAGTCAAACAGTTTATGGCTTTGCATGTATTTTATTACTAGAGCTTATTTGTGAATATTTGAGTTAAAATTGTTACAGTGACCTATAGATAGGCTTATGTTGAATATATTGATATGCATCTTATTATCAGTAGTCTTTACACATGTCACTGTAATAGAATTTATTGTTTACTCATGAATGAAAGTACCTTAAGCCTCTCCTAAAAGATCCTGTGCTTTAACTCTTAACCAAACAACAAGTTTTTAGACTAGTCCAAATTGAAAGCATTTGCAGACAACAAAATAAATGTAAATCAAAAATTGAAATTTGTTTTGGGAAGGCTGGAAAACATTGTGGGAAAAGGAGAAAATGCTGGTTACCAGCATTTTCTCCTTTTCCCACAATGTTTTCAATAGGCTTCTTTCTTAGGGTTGTTAAAAGTTGGGATTCTGTGGTAAAGAGTTAAGACTCTGTGGAAGAAGACATGATGGGGGAAAAAAGGAGAATGCTGGAACTAGCAAGCTTTCCTTTTCCCACAAGATTTCTATCCTTTGAAATTAATATTTGATAATTCTGTTGATGGTAAAGTGTAAACTTCGGAACCACCACCGGCCTTTGAAGATCCATTGGTCTACTAAGAAACACCAAAGTTTTCATTGCTCGACAACTGGACACTATTACTAAAAATAGCACTTGGGCATCACGTCTATATCATTAGCCTGGGTTACAGTCAGATAATTTTCTCCTCTTTTATATTTGGACTTTACTTTGTGAAAAATGGCAATTAATTTGACAAAGTAAAGTCCAAATAAAAAATGGAAAAATTGATGGGACTGGAACCCAGGCTACTGTATCATATACTGTAATGATATAGAGGCATTGCACCATGCTGTGTACTATTCACTGGCCTATGGAACTAACCACATCATGGCCCAAGCACTGACTAACCCTTTACCAAACATTTATGGATTTTAACAACCGTGAAGATTAACGCTTTTGAAAACAATGTGAGAAAAGGAAAATGCTGGTAAACTTTTCCAAGAATGTTTTCCACCCTTCTAAAAACAAGTTATAATTTTTGAGTCACATTTATGTTTTGTGTGCATATCCTTTTAATGGGAACCAACCTAAAATTTTGTTGTTTTGTAAAAAGTTAAGGTTTCCAGAAAGCAAATATCAATAGTGATTGATAAAAGTTGTAAGAAATTTTTGCAGATGCATTTAGCCCCCTTTTTTGTGTAAGATGATATTAGGTAACTTTTGTATTACTTGGTAATGGATTGAATCTCATCAATATTCAAACACGTCAAATAGGTCCACTAGCAGAGCTCTTTATTTCCTTTTGTTGTCTTGTTTTCTTAAAAGTAATGGTACTTCATTCTCTTTTTTTTTTTCAGAGAAACAGTAGCATTGTACGCTATTTTATCTCAAAGAAAGTGAAATACATATGGCATGAAGAGTATTCTGTGTTCCAAAAAGTCAGGTAGGCAAAACTTAATTTGTTTGATTCATTAGTAAGGAAGATGTATCTAAAGTTTATTTATATACATAGCCCCAAAAATAAGGAAACCCTGTTACTTGTTTCTTCTGACATGATATGACAGGGTGACTTAACCTCAAAATATACCAGCCGATTCCAAGAGCAAAAATACGCCGTTTCATCTCCAGTATGCTTGCCAGGTGTTGTGCAGATGTTGCTGCACATGAAGGTCACACACGATATTGACTTGGATTCCATTTCTGTTATAATATATCCAGTCAGTATCAGGTATGTTTGAGGTAAAATAAAGAATTACCTCAAGATGAAATACAATGGTTCCCTTATGTTTGATTCTACGTATATTTCATTATTTGCTGAAGCAAATTAGTAGATGATTTCTGATATTTCTATTTTTGGGGTATCTCGATCTGCCAAAAAATAACATAGCTGCTGCAGGCGTTCTTGGTTTAAAAATCTATCGTTCAAAAGCAGTTTGTCAAAATTTATTGATACTTTGCATACACAATATTTGCATAGACCTGATTCATATTCTTTGTTGTATTACTGCCAGCCCATAAAGTTAACCATGATGGAGAATGTACCATTTATTGTGTTCATAATGAAAACCCATGTGATGTTGAGGTTACCATAATATTATTTCTTCCATGAAATTTTTCTTGGATAGCAGACTTTGGGTGAATAAATGTTACTACACGCATATTTTATTAGCCACTTGAGCAATAAAAGGACATTTGCCTCTCCTGTACTAGATACCAGTTTCTGGAAACAAAGAAGAACACATTGATAGGACTATGGAAATTAAATGTGTGATTTACTTTGTCTGCAATCTTTCAAAATAAATTCTAGCTTTGCAGTATATTATTCAAGGTTCTCATAATCTTATTCTTGTCTTTTAACCACACTGATGGTCTAAGATACTATATTCATTGTTTTTTTATTTAACTTTTTAGCAGACAACAAAATTTCAGGCATGTCCAAACTGAGAGTATTTACAGAGGACACATTCAGTGTAGCTTAACTCGTTATCATACTACAAAATTTTAGACGGGTCCAAATTCAAAGTATTTGCAGACGACATATTAAATGTGGCTCAGATGATTGGATTTGTTGCTGAAAGGTAAGAAATCATTGTGGGAAAAGGAGAAAATGCTGGTTACCAGAATTTTCTCCTTTACCCACAATGTTTTCAAAGGTCTTAATTTCTCAGCAGCATTAAAATTGGTCATTGTGTGGTAGTGGATTAAATGATGAACTTTGTCTTTCAAAGGGTAGAAATCAATGTTGGAAAAGGAGAAAATGCTGGTTACTGGCATTCTCTCCTTTTCCCACAAGGTTTTCAAAAGTTTTCTTCTCTGAGGTCCTTAAAACTTAGGACGGTTTGACAAAGAGCTAATCTTGGGTTTTTCAGTGGAATAGAAGATAATGTCTCTTGCTCTTACTTCCATCAATGCAAAGGTTTGACCTACCAAGAGCAACAGGAGCGCAGAGTTTTGTATGGGGAAAATATTATAGCTGTACATGTGACTCCAATTATTAAAATTCTCTTTAAACAGGTGAGTACTCTCTTTTCTTTAATCTTTTACCTTACAGCAAAAATGAAGAATTTTCCAAATTGAAAGCATTTGCAGACAAAATCTAAATGTGGCTCAAATAATGGAATTTGTCTTTCATAGGATAGAAAACATTGTGGGAAAAGGAGAAAATGCTGGTACCAGCATTTTCTCCTTTTTCCACAATGTTATCAAAAGGCTTCTTTCTCGGGGTTGTTAAAACTCAGGACTGTGTGGTAAAGGGTCAATATAGTAAACTCACCTAAAAATTAATTTACTGGTAATTCTTTACCGCATGACAAAATTTTAGGCTTACCAAAAACAAAATCATGTACTTACGACAAATTCCTTGTGGCTGAAATGATTGGACTTGTTGTTATAATATTAGAAAACATAGTGGGAAAAGGAGAAAAATGCTGGTTACCAGCATTTCTTTTTTTCTACTAGGTTTGCGACAGTGTTCTATGTCAGGATAGTTCAAACTTGGGATTGTATGGTAAAGGGTTAAACTAACACGATTGGCATAGCTCAAAATAAAAACTTTGAATATTAAGTGAATGAAATATATCATGGACTTACATGAAGAGAAGTAGTTTTATTATTTCTGTATACACAAGAAAAAAAGAAAAATGAAGTTATTATCTCTGAGTTCACAGTATTCCTGTAATACAATGTCATGATGTCAATGTTGCTATTCCAGTATGTCAATGACATAGTCAAATTGTGGTTATGTTTTACTTAGAGATTTCTATAGTCTGTCAGATATAAACCAAAAGTGATAAATGTGCCATCCACCTGGTCAATCAGTTAAACTTGAATCGCTTCATTGACATTCCTTTAACCTGACCATTGTACTATGATAGCAGAGGCACTGCTGGCAGTATAATATAACAGCTTTAGTCACAATTTGTGGCCTGTGTTCTTATTTTCAGTGAGTCAGTATTGGTAAACAAACACCCCAAATATCGCCTTTGCATTATTGTGTGTTCGACATGGTAAATAACATTTATTTTCATTTCAGGCGTTGTCCCCATTTTACATATTCCAAGTCTGCAGCTGTATTCTATGGTTCTATGATGAATATCAATACTATGCAGGCTGTATCCTGTTTATATCTATTCTCTCTATCACTGCTGCCATCTACCAAACTAGAAAGGTGCAAGACTATACCATTAACTCTTTACCACATGACAAAATTTTGGACTAGACCCAATTGAAAGCACTTGCAGACGACAAATTAAATGTAATGCAAAATAGGAAATTGGTCTTTCATAGAGCAGAAAACATTGTGGGCAAAGGAGAAAATGCTGGTTAGCAGCATTTTCTCCTTTTCCCACGATGCTTTCAAAAGCCTTCTTCCTCGGGGTTGTTCAAACTCAGGATTGTGTGATAAAGGGTTAAACATTCCTGTCTTCTAAAGTAACTGTTTGAGTAAAATTCAAGGTCTCTGCCTTATGTTTTGTCATGCAGCTGACTACCTTTGAAAACATTGTGGCAAAAGTAGAAACTGATTGTAAACAAACAATTTTTTCTTAAGTTTGCATGTGCTCATATTTTGTAGTCAGGTTTTGATGTTTTATAAAGATGTTTCAACATAGTTGTGGGCAACTTTGATTCAGGAGGTGGTGAGTTACGCTGTGCTGAAGTCTAAGATGCAGAATATCTTTTTTTTTTTTTCAAGAATATGTTTTATTACATAAAGTTAACCCTGAAGCTGCTAAGCATGACTAGTGGAGCTTTTGCAGACATTGTAGGTCAAGATCAGACTGCACAAAACATTGAGTGTAATCTACACTCTCCGAAACAGTATTTTCTTTATGGTGAAATTAGCTTTGAAATCGCAATATTTGTTTTTTTTAATACTGAGTGGAAATTTTTGTTTCACTTGTTCAGTTGTTTTAGGGTTAATAGTTTGTGTAATATTACAATAAAATAATAAAATTTTGTTTAAAATAACTTACATACTTGGCATTTTTTTTCTAAATTAATATTTTTCATTAGCTCTTTGCTACACAAATCTAAGTATTAATGACTAAAGACTATGGCTTCTTAAAACATTGTGGGAAATGGAGAAATACTTGTAACCAGCATTTCCTCTTATTCCCACAATGTTTTTAGCCATTTCATAAAAAAAGAAAATCAATATTTTTCCACATTGAATTTGTTCTCGACAAATTCTGTAAAATTCAACAAGTAAAAATTTTGCTGTCTAGTAAAGAGGTAAAATAATTGCTACATAAAGGACATAATATTGTGAAATTTGGGTATAGCAACTATTTGTCATCTTTGTAAAAAAGTTGAAAACAAATTACTTTAAAAAATTTCAGATGCAACGAGCACTGCGTGAAACAATCTCATCTTCAACTATAGTGACTGTCTGTAGAGGACCAAATGGTGAGAAAACAAAACAGCATCATTTTTTATCCATTTGAATACCAGGAACAATTTTGAAAGCTTTTAATGGAAAGGATTGAGATTAGACTGAACAGTCTGCTCTCTGATCTGGGATCTTTGCTGTTTAATATGCTGTGAGATACTCTGGCAAAAAGCAAGCTTTGCCTCAGACTTGCAATATTTAGTTGAGGGCTGTCTGTGGCTTAGTAGTTAATTCTTTAAACAGACAAAAAACATTTGGACTTGTGGAAATTGCAAGCACTGCCAGACAAGAAATAAAGTACAGGAAAAATGGTTAGATTTATCAATAGAAATGTAGAAAACATTGTTGGAAGAAGAGAAAATGCTAATTCCCAGCATTTTCTCCTTTTCACACAGTGTTTTCAAGACTTTTCTCTTTCAGGGGATTTTGAGGTATGGAATTGTTTGCTGCAGGGTTAAAGTATTTGATTTGTTATCTGAAAATTTTAAGATTGATTCTCACTGGTGAGACTGGTCTCATAGGATTGTCCTTTGGCAAGGCAATACAAAGCCATAGCCTAGTGCAGACTCTTTACCCAAAACAAAATTTTGGACCAAACTGAAAGCATTTGCAGCCGATAAAATAAATGTAGCTCAAGTGATGATTTCTGTCTTTGATAGGGTAGAAAACATTGTGGGGAAAGGAGACCAGCAACTTCTCCTTTTCCAACAATGTTTTTAAAAGCCTTTATCTTTAGGGCTGTTAAAACTCAGGATTGTGTGGTGAAGGTTTAACCCTTTACCAGATGACAAAATTTTAGCCTTGTCCAAATTGAAAGCATTTGCAGACAAAAATTTCAGTGTGGCTCAAATGGTGCAATTTTTCTTTTATAAGGTAGGAGACATTGGGGGAAATGGAGAAAATGCTGGTTACCAGCATTTTCTCCTTTTCCCACAATGTTTTTAAAAGGCTTCTTTCCCAGGGGCCGTAAAAGGCGACATTGTGCAGTAAAGGGTTAAATGACTGAAAATGTCCGATCCATGTTTGTCAGAGTATCTAAGATAACTTTAATTTTCAGAGTATGTTCAGATACCATCAGAAGACCTGGTGCCCGGTGATGTCATTGAAATTCCACAAGGTGGCACCACAATGCAGTGTGATGCAATATTGTTGACAGGGAACTGTATCGTAAATGAAAGCATGCTTACAGGTATCCTAGTTTATGGCAATATGTTTACATAATCTTTTGACTTTGTTGTCCTTTTCATGGTAATGACAAGATGTAAGGATTCGTGAAAAAAAACAGCCAAAATAAAAAAAATCATCCAGCTAGAGAACTGCACCAGACTATGCCATCTGCCATGTAATCCTTTACGATATGACAAAATTCTAGACCCTTCCATACTTGCAGGCATTTGGAGATGACATGTCAATTGCAACTCAAAGCAAAGGATACATCTCTGATAGAGTTAGAAAATATTGTGAAAAATGGAGAAAATGCTGGTTACCAGCATATTCTGCTTTAGCCACTATGTTTTCAAAAGCCTTTTTCCTAAGAGTTTTTAAAGCAAGAGATTTGGTTTGGATGGGGGTTAAATAGGAATGCTATTCACATGTCCTATCTACAATGTCTTATTTTCCGTACCCGTTGAAAAGATTTGCATATCACAATTAGGCCATAAAAGGAGAGTTAACTGTGACAAACTGTTAGTCTTTGAAACAATGCATATGCAAATATTATGCTGAGAAAGAGCACTTCTGAAACACCACGGTAATGGGAGAAGATACTGGTACCCAGTTTTCCTCTTTTTGCCACAATGTTTTCATCATTTCATTTACAAATCCCATAATTTTGGCCTTTTTTTATCTATGGCAAAATGCTTTCAATATCAACCAAGTCTAGAATTGTACCCTTTTGTAAAAAGTGAATGAACACTATCTAATCAACAGGAGAGAGTGTACCAGTTACCAAGACCCCAATACCCAATCCCAAATTGACACAGGATGAGAGCATTATATATTTCAATAAAAAGGATCATGCCAGAAATGTGTTGTTTTGTGGAACAAACGTCATACAAACACGATACTGTGGTGGGCACAAAGTTCAGGCTGTTGTTTTTAGAACAGGTACATACAGTCTCATACTTACATGGCAATCTTATTTGTATTGAACAAAGGTCTGATATAAGAATGAAGAAAAGGTGTTATAGAACTTGAAATATTTGTAAGTGTTTTTTGTAATATAAGTGATCGTTTGTAAGATATATTTAACTGTTTACCATACAGCAAAATTTTAGACGTGCCCAAAATGAAAGCATCTAGATTATACAGGACAAATCAAATGTAGCTCAAAAAATGAGATTAGACTTTAAAGGGTAGAAACATTTTGGAGGAAGGGGAAAATGCTGGTAATATGCCTTTTCTTCCCTCCCAACAATGTTTTGGAAGACCATTTACCAGAGGGTTGAAAAAAATCAGGATTATTTGGTAAAGAATTCAGCGTCATTTCATAATGCTCTGTCTAAAGTTCAACTTTCAGCGACCAGCATTTCTTCCTCATCCCACAATGTTTTCTACTCTTTCAAAGAAAAATTCCATGACTGGAGCCATATTTAATTTCTAGTCTGCAAATGCTTTCAGCCTGGATAAGTCTAAGTTATTGTGCTTCAGTAAAGAGATAGTATAAGACCTGGTATATTTTGATAACATTAAATGAATATGAGTCATGATTTGTGAAAAGCGGGCTTAATGTATGTGCATTTCGTGCAGGCTGACATGGATCGAAACTTTTCGCTAGTGGTCAATTTTCTGCATGTCAAAGGACCAGTCTACCTCATAATTCAGTTGCTTGTTACACAAAATTGACTTTATGGATCCACAATTATATGATGACTAATTGGTATGATCATCACAGAGTTGGATTAAGCCCCCTTTTGCCAGAGCATAGCTCATATAAAAGGTAACATTTAGTCCATGTAGCATTTTCATGAAATATATGTAAATCTGTGTATTATATAATGTTGTAATGCAGTGTTAACTAAGATATTTGTACAATTATTGGCTTTCAGGTTTTTCAACAGCAAAAGGAGACTTGGTTCGGTCAATCATGTATCCTAAACCTGTGGACTTCAAGTTTAACCGTGACACATATAAATATATTGGGTTCTTGGCTCTCATTGCTCTGGCAGGCTTTATATTTACTGTCATACTTATGGTAAGGAAAGTCTGATAATTTGTTGTTTTTTCAGCATAGCTGAATATGTTGGCTTTAGACCTACTTTTTGGTTCTGATAACAAATGAATAAACAGAAATTTGTGACTGGTAAAATGTGTAGACATGTTTATGTTAAGGGCCCCTGCCTATTTGCAGGCAAATTCACGCTGTCTGCCTTTTTTAAAGATATTTCTAGTTTCCAGATGAAGGGTAAATGTAGAGTGTATCAAATTTGTTTCTATTATTTCCCCAATAAACATTTTGTTTTGGGTGTATATCAGTTTGTATGATGTCCTTGCAAAAAGGTCTGTCTCTAATGGGTTTCCCTAGCATTATCCCAGGTATTTTATAATCTCTTACTGCACTTGAAGGGCGTGTCAAATAGTTTATGATATCTGTCTATTTCATGCAAATTGGTTTTAAAATGTTCAAGTTATTCCAAATTGACATACATGCAGTCATATACACTGACCAAACTCCAAGCAAAGTATGATCAGGTGTCCATCTTATACACTGCAACACCTCCTCTTACAAGTTGACATTGGTAAGTTCCTGGAAAGAAATGTAAGTCCAGGAGTTTTGGTAGTGCCATCTTTGTATAACAAAAATTACTAGCATATATTATTATATCATGTGTTACAAGTAGTTATATCTATTTAACACCTGAAAAAAATGCATAAATTTGTAATCTCTTAGTCATTACCATAATTTGGTCACTCCTGTAAAATTGTATTTGTACAGTATATGTATAATGGGCCGGAGGCCTAACTTACCGAAATAAAATATGTTATGTTATGTTATTTATCAGTGTCTTTAAGAGCTACCAAAAGAAAACTGTTCATGTATTTTTTTGCTTTGTTTTGTTTTAGTTAACAACAAATACTCTGAAGATTTGTAAGAGAAATAATTTGATAAAACAAGATACTTAAAAAATCCAAGGCCAATGACAGAACTTTTTGAAGGCCCTTCTTGTGTGAGAAAGGGTTCGAAACACTAAAACCTCTTAATAAGACCACAAAATTTACTGTAGTAGTACCTGATTGAAAGTAAATGCAGATGGCAATTTAGTCATAGCTCAAATGATTGGATTCATCTTTGAAAGGTTTAGGAAACACAGTGGGAAAAGAACAAAAATGCAAGTTGCCAGCAATTTTTCTATTGCTTTTCCCAGTTTATTACATGGTAAATTTTTATTGAACTTTTTCACAAACAACAAAATGTTACTCAAATTTAAAAGCAGCATTTTTTTTTTCATTTCCCACAACGCTTTCTAACCTTTCAAGACTGTTCCTATCATTTGAGGGGTCCTGCGTGGCTCAGTGGTAAAGTGAGGACTTGTGACCTGGAGGTCCCGGGTTTGAGCCTCACTTGATCCACTGGGTTTTTCGTAGGAGTGTCCATGGGCAAGACATTTCAGAGCCCTTGCCTAGTACTGATGGAACACAGGAAATACATGAATATGTGAGCTGTTGACGTGATATGACTGAAATCATGTTGAAAGCGGTGTAAAACAGTCAGTCAATCAATCCCATCATTTGAGTCACATTCAATTTTCCATCAGCAAATTTTGTTGTCTGGTAAAAGAGTTAATTTGCAGGTTGACTAATACAGGTGACTGCTGAACAAAAGTTGTGGCTGTCACAGTTTTTACTGTACCATATTGCATTTGAGCCATGTACTGGTAAGAGGGGTCCATATGTATCACCATGATGTATTGTACCAGTCAAGCTATCTTGTAATTATCCGTCCATAATAGCCTCTTTTTTCAACATTCGACTGAATCATTAAGCAGACTGGTCCTCGGTCATACAGAAAATTGACCAATAGTGAAAAGTTTCAGCTCAGGTCAGCCTGCATGACTGCGCAGGTCGACCTGAGTCGGTACTTTTTGCAAATGCAAAAAGCCCCCTCTTCACAGAGCATCATTCACTGGTTTTTCCGAACAGGTGGCTGTTGGACACAAGTTGTGGCTGTTGCAGATTTTAATGAACAATGTTAAATGCATTTGTTTTTCAGAACAACAATGATGAGTATGTTGTGGACATCATAGTGCGCTCGTTAGATCTGATTACAATTGTTGTACCTCCAGCTCTACCCGCAGCTCTAACTGTAGGTATTGTGTTTGCTCAAAGCCGACTGAAGAAACAGAACATATTCTGCATCAGTCCTAGAAGTATCAACCTTTGTGGGGGAATCAATGTGGTCTGCTTTGACAAGGTTTGTTTGTTGGTTGGTTTGCCTATAACTCTTTACTGCATGACAAAAAATTAGACCTGTGGAAATTGTAGGCATTCCAAGAGAGCAAATGAAGTATAAAAGATATGCTAAAGGTAGCATAAGATGTTGTTTTTTTGTAGGAAAGAGTAGCAGAAGAAGAGACTGTATCTGTTGTGCTGTCTGATCTTCTGTCTGAACTATCCTTGAAATCTCTTGAAATATGTGCTGGTGCCAAAAAAAAAAAAAGGTGTAAAAAAGAAAACATTTTATCCCTTATCCTGCTAAATAACTGAAATGAGATTTTCAAACCAGTGGTAAAACCTCGAATAATGCTATTTCAAACTTATTTTATATTCCTTTTCATATGTTTCTGTCGATGATGGATTCTCGGGAAGAAATATATGGATACTTGAACTTATTTACACAAGGATACCTGTGCCAGCAAAGTTTTTTAATCCTACGAGAAAGAATGAAACACCTCGTGAACCTTTCTTTTGCTTAAAAATAATAGAATTAAAGATGACTAATATTTTTGTAAGGGTTGTTAGGTTGTCTCAACATTGTATTTGATAATAAATTACACAAAATTACAAGCACTTTGATATATTTATAGATTGTCTCACTCAACAGAGAGGTGGAAGTCTAAGAAATGTTTAAATTTCAAGTTAGGGGAAAATGGTTGCCTGATGATTTTAAAATGTGTAGGGTGTGCCGACAATTAACAAACTTGTTAATATCATATTGGTGGTAGTTTGTTTTACCTTGTGATAGGCCTATACTGAAGACAACGGGTGGTCGAGTGGATTACAGGGGCAATCAAACACACATCCTATAAGTTAACAGTTTAATTAAAGCTGATTTAATTAACATAAGTTGCCTTTTGAGCTGAACTCCCTAAACTGTACAAAACAGAGCTTAGTCTGTTTCATAAATGAAATCTACATGTACCTTCAGTAAAAGAATACACGTACATTTACTTAATTTAAGTAGCAGATGGTTTGGATCCAAGAATAAACTGCATTTTTTTGCACTCTGATCTATATCTACTTATTCAACATTCTTCACGCACCAAGGGTTAATGTTAACGTCAAGTTGAAACATTGATGACATGTGACCCTTTTTGGATGTGCAGAGGTTATTAAACAAGGTTTAGATATTTTAGTGAACATACTTTCTATTTATTAGTATTTCATATATTTTACCTTTGTTTTCCACTGTAAAACAGTTTGTTTTTTTCAGAGATTTTCAGAGAAAAAAGAACTAACATTAATTAATCCATTGCATAATATAGTGTTGATCGAAACTCTTTGCTCATGTCCCATTGTCAATCATAATCATAATGCAAACTTGTCATCTCTTCGTATATCTCACGTAAGCCGTACACAATCGCAAAGCAAAATCTTTTGAACTTTTTCCTAAAATTCAAGCGCTGTAAACACACATAATATTGCACTTCTCCAACATTAACAGTCGCTTGTTTGTGAGCTGAAATAGCAGCCAGCAAGACTGGACATCGGGCCAAATAAATGCGATGACCTGATTGGTCAAATATCGATTTCCACGGATCCATGTATAGAAAACACTTTGGAAAAGAAGAAAATGCTGGTTACCAGCATATTTCTCTGTTCTCAAAATATTTTCAAAAGCCTTCTTCCCAGGATTTCTAGAAATACCGAATCATTTTGTCAAGGGTTAAGCTAAAAAAGGTTTAGATTATCATTTTGCATTTTTTTGATAGACTGGCACTTTGACAGAGGAAGGTTTGGATATGCATGGAGTAGTCCCTTCAAGTCAGGGAAAGTAAGTGAGATGAACAGCTCTAAGAGTATGATGTGTTTGTTGTATTTTGATTTATAAAAATAATTCTCCTAACTCAGACTTATAAATTCCTGAAGAATGCCATTCCTAAGTAAACACACTTCAGTAATGTAGCTTTAGGGGTATTTGGACTATATTCAGGAGATGATTACAAGTAGTCCAGGTAGGGGATCAGGTCAGATCCTGGATTCATGTGCCCTGTCTAAAAGTTACAGGAAAAACAATTTGATTTGACGTTGCTCATAGAGATCCACCGATTAGCGACGGTATTAAAATGGCTTTTGTTTTTTCACATGAGCATCATATGGAAGTTCTTTCAAATTATTTTAGCCAAGCCCCCGTAGCTCAGTCAGTAGCGTACAGGACTTGAGAACAGGAGGTCGCCGGTTAGATCTCCGGCTTTGCCAATTTCTTTCCGAGGATTGATGATAGTCATTGCAACAGGATTCATTCCTGTCTCACCGCTGACCATTGTTTTGACAATGGCTATGTAGGAAAGCAGCCAGTGGCTTGGAAAGAACATTGTGCGGAGTATTGGTAAATGAAACTCCAGGAAAGCATGGATAGGTGCTCTGGCCGCCGTGATATAACTGAAATAATGTTGAAAACGGCGTTGAACACCATACAATCAATCAAATTATTTTAAGTATATTACCCCTATCAAAAATGGCCCTGTCGGGGATGTTCATGCGTGCAGGGTTTGAGTGTATGGAAAACTTTCAGGAACAGCTGTCTGCCTTTAGCATCATCAGCTAATTCTTTATCAAGATCATCCAATATATCACCACTTAACCTTTATATTATGATCCTCTGTGTTAATGACACAGAAGAAGAAGGTTATGAAAACAGTTAGTTACAGCTAGGGTTGTTTTTGCACAACCTTTTATCTTCTTCCAAAGATTAATCCCATCATTCAAGCCACACTCTTTTTGTGGCTGCAAATGCTTTCAATATAACCAAGTCTAATATTTTGTAGTCTGATTGGAAATTAATCAAACATATTACAGATCTTATTCTTCTGCAGGATACAAATTTGATAACAATATGAGATGAAAAGGACTAATTGTCAAATATGAGTTATTACTCCTTTTCCAGAAATACTTGTGATACTGCCCCATGATGTTGCTGTACTTTTCTGTCAGTTCACTCTAATCTGATATCTGGCTTCCTTTTCTGATTTGTTATAAAACAGTCTGTATGGTAACCAATTATTAATGAATTTTCAGCAGACAACTTTGAAAACTTGCTATGGATAGGGAAAATCTATATGATTTAAGGTTTAATACATAAATGAGCCATGCTCTGTGAAAAGGGGGCTCAATATATCTAGAGAAAGTATTGACCTGTGTCAAGCTTTTTGCTATTGGTAAATTTTCTGCATGTCCAAGGACCATTTTACCTCAGGATTTAGTTGTTTGTTAGGCAAAATGGATTTTATGGATCCATAATTATTTGATGACTTGCTTGGTATAATGCATCACAGAGATGCATTAAACCCCCTTATGCCAGAGCATGGCTCAAAAATCTTGTGGAAAGTAATAATGGCAAAAGGTGAAATTGCTCATGATGAGCAATGTCTCCTTTCTCCAGAATAGTTTCAAAAGTGGTCTGCTGTGATGAATGAAAGTTGAGATGCTGTTGTTAATTAAATAATTTACATTTACAGATTTGACAATGAGGTGAAGAATCTAAATCTACTGGCCAAAGGTCACTTTATGGATGGAATGGCCACATGTCATTCTCTGACCATCATAGACAGACATTTGAGTGGTGATCCTCTAGAACTCATCATGTTCCAGTCAATAAGCTGGGTGAGCAATCAAACATTTTGGCTCGGCTGTTTTCAAAGAAAATGTCAAGTTACTGTCGTAGCCCTTGCATTGTCTGCATTGTCGTGCAAAAACTTTGACTTTTGTAATATCTCTGGTCTTACTGAAGATATTTACTTCAAACTCAGACAAGTTGTTCACTATCAAAAGGGGAACCCATACAAGAGGGGCAGATTACTATCAAAGTATTTTTGACACAGTTATGCCCCTTTTTTGACTTGCAGTTTTCACTGAAAAAACAACTGCGCCCGAGTGTTGGTACCCGCATGCAGTGCTCTTGTTTAGCTCAACTGTTTTCAAAGAAATTCAAGGTATCCTCATAGCTTTGTCATTGCCTGTATCTATGTTGTCATCATTTTTGTCATCATCATGAGAAAATTTTTACACTTTCCCATATCTGTCTTATTACTGATCGAGATATTTACTTCAGTTTTTAGCTCACCTGAGCACATAGTGCTCAGGGTGAGCTATTGTGATCGATCGTTGTCCGGCGTCCGTCCGTGTGTCCGTCCGTCTGTGAACAATTACTTAAAAAAATCTTCTCCTCTGAAACCGCCCAACAGATTTCAGTGAAACTTCACAGAAATGATCCTTAGGTGATGCACTTTCAGAATACTTCAAAGATTTGAATTCCATGAAGAACTCTGGTTGCCATGGCAACCGAAAGAAAAAACTTTAAAAATCTTCTTGTCCCAAACTGTAAGGGCTAGAGCTTTCATATATGGCATGTAGCATCATCTAGTGGCCCTCTACCAAAATACTTCAAATTATGGCCCTAGTGTGGAAATTGGCCCTATGTTGTGGGTTCTCGGATTTCACATAGAGATAAAGAAGGAAATCTTTAAAAATCTTCTTGTCCCAAACCGTAAGGGCTAGAGCTTTCATATATGGCATGTAGCATCATCTAGTGACCCTCTACCAAAATACTTCAAATTATGGCCCTGGTGTTAAAAATTGGCCCTATGTTGTGGGTTCTCGGATTTCACATAGAGATAAAGAAGGAAATCTTTAAAAATCTTCTTGTCCCAAACTGTAAAGGCTAGAGCTTTCATATTTGGCATGTAGCATTATGGTGTTGAGCTCAGTTGCATAACAGGTGAGCGATTTAGGACCATCATGGTCCTCTTGTAGTGTAGTTGTTGACTGTCTAAAGGGGAACCCATACAAGAAGGGCAGGTAACTCTCAAAATATTTTGGATATGGTTATACCTTTTTTTTGCTGTAAAACTTTCATCGAAAAAAAAAGCAACTGCAGCCTAGGATTGGAACCTGCATGACATGCTCTTTTTTTTTTTTACTTTGCATGAACTTGAATGGATTAGATTTACAGTGTACAGTCTCGGTTCATACTTGATTCCACAAAATGGCGAACGTCATTGTTTAGGTTACATACTTGCTAATAAAAGCCATCAATACACATATGTAATCCCCATGTAATTTACCATCACAAAGGTTTTGAAAAGATACAGATCATCCAGTACCATTGAAAATAAACAGCCAAGTGGAAGGCCGAAGAAGACCGACAACTGAGCTGATCTGAGACTTTTGCGGGTTGTGAAAAGCCACAGCAGGAAAAATTTGAAAGACATCTCATCCATTTATAATGCCCATACACCAACGAAAATATCACAAATAGACAGTGAAAAGGTGTTTAAAGTTTCATGGGAATAAAAGGAGA
Source organism: Tridacna gigas (assembly GCA_945859785.2). Classification (NCBI taxonomy): domain Eukaryota; kingdom Metazoa; phylum Mollusca; class Bivalvia; order Cardiida; family Cardiidae; genus Tridacna; species Tridacna gigas. Next base: position 29,062,857 of record OX244041.2, read on the forward strand.
ACCGTTAAAAAAAAAAATGTGATCAGCCATCAGTACCGTGTAAGGAGGAGGGCCTGGTGTACAAGTAAATTAAATTTTACGGTGGAAAATTATTGGAGAAAGGTTATTTTTTCAGATGAAAATCAGGTTGTATTGAGGAAGGACAGGAAAGTTTATATTTGGCATTTTGATGATGAAAAATGGACCCCCAGGTGTTTAGGAATGCATGCTGATCCAAATCCAAATTTCAAAGCAAGTGTTATGCTTTGGGGTTGTATTAATTACAATGGTATTGGGACATTAGTGCCAGTTAATGGGAATATTAACTCAGAAAAGTATGCAGACATTTTAGAAACTTCTGGCCAGTTGTTACTAAAGTATTTCCCAACAGCCCTTAGTATTTCGAAGATGACAATGCACCCCCCACACATCTAGATACACTACACGGTGGAAACAGGATAACCGGATTCCAATAATTTCATGGCCTGCACAGAGCCGAGATATTAATATTATAGAAAGTATGGAGAACCCTTAAAGTCCAGCTTAACAGATGGGTACACTTGATTAATTCCAGACAGGATCTCATTGACAACATCCTTGATATATTGACATCCTTTACTCCAGCTTATATAGAAACATTATATCATTCCCTACCAAGAAGAATTTGACATGTTTTGCAACTAAATGGATGTATCACTAAATTTTGAAGGAAAGTGGATAAGTTGGAACAGTTGATGTTAATTTTTTACCCATTAGTTTGAACACAAAGTTTGTTAAACATTATGACGTTGCCATCCTTTTGTCGAATCTTTTATGACCTTAGGCTGTAGTTATGTAGTGATAGTCATGTCAGTGTTGGCATATTTGTGACTTTACAGGAGTTACATGAGCCAGGCCAAGAGGAGACAACCAACTTTGACATGATCTGTCCAATTATTGTCAAGCCAAAATCATCACCTACAAAATCAACTTATGATGCAAGTAAAGGATTTCAGGTAAGTTTGTAGTACATATATCAGATCACAGGATTTTAGACTTGTTCATATTAAAATCATTTGCAGGCAATGGGAAAGGTGCATACCAAAGGGGCTCAAATGAGTTCCAAAGTATGTATGCGTTGGGTACAAATTTAGTACTTGGGTACAGATTCATTACCCATTACCAGGTATTGAATTTTTAGTTGTCAGTGACTTATGTTAGAACTTGTTGGTTTTGCAGAGATCTTTGTAATTATGGCCCAGTTTTTTCAAATGGCTTATACAGGTACATGTATGAACATTCCTGTTGAAGAAAATACATTGCAAAGATAGCTCAAAATACAGCATACCATCGAGTGTTTGAAGCTTTAAAGTCTATGGACTTTTCTTGCCTTGTTTAGGGTTTAAGTTTTGTATGGAAGCCTGAACACATATTTCTTCACTGACAAAGTTTTGCCTCCAATAAACTCCGATATATCACACATGAGTTGTATTTTGTCTGTTATTTGTTTTGAAGTGGCCTGAAACACTTCCAGACATCACTAGAGGTTGTCAATGAAACATCTACCTCCAATTTTTCCAAGCAAATTCTCTCAGCTTATTGCTACCTGCAGACCCTTTTTATTTTAATTTTCAAAATCATTGTTGCAAGAGGAGAAATTGCTTGTAATGATCAATTTTCTTGTTTGTCACAATATTTTCGTGTATATTAATGTATTGAACTTTGATTGAAGTTGATCATTCATATTTTATAAATGTTTCATAATCATACAGGTTATATGTAGCACTTTCCCATAACTCTTTACCACACAGTTATGACTTTTAATGACCCTAAGAAAAAATGTTTCTGAGAATGTGGTGGAAATGGAGAAAATGCTGGTAACCAGCATTTTCTCCTCTTCCCACAATGTTTTCTACCCTCCTTAAAAAAGATTTGTTCAATTTTTGAGTTATATAATTGTTATATTTGTTCATTTGCCATATTTTGTCATTTGCCAATGCTTTCAATATAAACTAGTCTTAAAATTTTGGTGTTTGGTAAAGAGTTAAACATTGTCACATTACTAAACTGCTTTTAGTTTATGTTTTGTATGTCTATAACTGAGTGTATACTGTTACAGATCGGTTTAGATGAAATTGGAATCATTCGTCAGTTCACATTCTCCTCCAGCCTACAGCGAATGTCTGTCATTACACGTAAACTTGGTGAGGATCATTTCAATATTTATACAAAAGGAGCCCCAGAAATGATTGCATCATTGTGTGTTAAAGATACAAGTAAGTTCCGTCTTCCTCTGCTATGCAGACACTTCTAATGCTGTAATTGTGAAATCCAATTTCTACCAATTGGCTGAGACTGAATATTTAAACTAATTCATAGATGGTTGATTGGTTGAGTGAATTGTGTTTTATGCTGCTCTCAACATTATTTCTGTCACATTATTTATGTATGTCCTGGGCTTCACTAGATGGATAGATAAACAAATTAAACTTTTGTAGTTGTGCAACTCTTTGACACATGACAAAAATTTAGACATGATGTAATTGAAAATATTTGTAGACGGCAAATTTGATGTGGCTGAATCGATGGTAATTGTCTGTGGAAGTGTAAAAAATTCTGTGGGAAAAGTAAATACATGTAATGCTGGTTATCATGAAAATACTTGGGATTGTATGGTAAAGGGTTAAGGGACCAATCTTTTGCATTCACTGTACATGCCTTTGTTTGAATGAAATTGCAAAGTAATATGATGTAAATCTAAAATGAAACTACTCTTTCTGTGCAGTTTCGATCTTAAGTTTTTACTATGAATAACTGAGTGTCCTCTTCAGTATTTAGCATTCTATAATTTCAAGGTTCTTTTGAACCATAAAGTGCCATACTTGGCATTCCTGATCTGTTTGGAGATCTAATTCATGCATTCTCAATGCTGAGTCAGAATATCTGAAAAAACCCTGGTAGGGCAGATGGTGGCCTACAGGACTTGAGAAAAAGGGGTCGCTGGTTGAATCCCCAGCTTGGCCAAGTTCTTGTTGAGGATTGATGACAGTCATTTTGACAGGAGTTATTTCTCTCTCAAGGGTGATGATTGTCTCGAAAATAGTTATGTGGGAAAGCAGCCAGTGGCTCGGGAAGAATATTGTGTGAAGTAATGGTAACAGGAACTTCAGGAAAGCAGAATAGGTGCACTGGCCACCACAATATAACTAAACTTACATTGTATCATTTGATCAACATCTAATTTGCCGTCTGCTTATGCATTCAATATGGACAAAGTCTGGTAAACTGTTTATTACCTGGATTTTGTTTTTATAGATCTATAAACTGATGTTGTCACTTTTATTTGAGCCACGCTGTGGCAAAAAGGGGATTTAACTCTTTACCACACAATCCCTATTGTTAACGATCCTGAGAAAGAAAGCTTTTGAAAACATTGGGGGAAAAGGAGAAAATGCTGTAACCAGCATTTTCTCCTTTTCCCATAATGTTTTCTGCCCTTCCAAAAACAAATTTCAATTTTTGAGTTACATTTAATTTCTCGTCTGCAAATGCTTTCAATTTGGACTGGTCCAAAATTTTGTTGTTTGGTAAAGAGTTAACCCTTTACCATACAATGCCTCCTTTTGACACCCCAGAAGAAGAAGCCTTTTGAAAACATTGTGGTAACCAGCATTTTCTCCTTTTCCCACAATGTTTTCTGCCCTATCAAAGAAAAATTGCACCACTTGAGCCACACTGAAACTGTTGTCTGCAAATGCTTACAATTTGGACTGGTCCAAAATTTTGTTGTTTGGTAAAGAGTTAATATACCTCCATCATGCATGATACACAGCCAGTTATCACATTTCTGTGGGGCCATAATATCCATCTTGTCCAACAACCAACTGAATCATGAACCAGACTGGTCCTTCGATATGCAGAAAATTTATTAACCCTTTACTAGACAACTTTAGCCTTGTTCAAATTGAAAGCATTTGCACATGACAATTTCAGTGTGCCTCAAATGGTGCAATGTTTCTTTGACAGAGTAGAAAAAATTGTGGGAAAAGGAGAAAATGCTGGTTACCAGCATTTTCTCCTTTTCCCACAATGTTTTAAAAAGGCTTCTTTCCCAGGGGCTTTAAAAGGCGGCATTGTACGGCAAAGGGTTAAAGCAAAAAATTTCAATCAAGTGCAGACTGCACAGGCTGACCTAGGGCAATACTTTTTGCAGATGCATTAAACCCCCTTTTCACAGAGTATGGTTCATTTAATGCTTATTGTACTGGCTGTTTTAAACCTGTCAAAAGCTGTAGCAAATTACTGGAAGGACAGGAATTAAAGTTCAAAGAAAAGGAAAATATAGTACCATTGTTTCAACAGTATGGAAATCATTTTCAGCATTCGCCATAGCTTGTTTTTCCATGTTGATTTTGAAAGCCATAAACTACAGGGCTGTTAAAAGTCATAGTACTGATAGTTCTGATGAACCTTTTTTCAGTCCCTGATGATTTCCAATCCACTTTAATGGCCTATACAAGACATGGATATAGGGTTCTTGCTCTGGCTTACAAGCCTTTACCTGTCAAACTGAAATATACAAAGATACAGAGAGTACAAAGGTAATAAATTCTTGTTGGTTTGGTATGCTTGTTTGATTTCTGTTGTTGTATGTAACAGTGTTTAAATTTTCACAATTTTTATCCACTAGATTGAAAAATTGTAAAATATCCACCTGACATTGTACATATATTTTGCATTAATTTATTACTGTTATTAAATCATACAGATTTTTTCTATAAGTCTTTTCTCCCCTCATTTTGTTCATGTATGTATCTGTTTATCTATTCCATTTGACTGCCTTTTTTTTTTCATATATCTCATAGTTGATATACCATACAGCCTGGAAATAATTATAAGTACATGTTTTGGTCTTACCTCATATCACAAAATGTAAATCTGCGGAGAGAATTGATAAACTTTGTAAACTTGTATCATGATGGTCAGTGTATATTATCCTTGCATTCATAGAGTTTCATCCAGTTATGTACACAATACCTTTTTCCAAATGCTGGAAACTTTAGTACGTTTAACCCTTTATCAAACGTCAAAACTTTGGACTGGAGCAAATTGAAAGCATTTGCCGATGAAAAATTAATTGTAGCAAAAATTATAATTTCTGTCTGTGGTGGGTAGAAAACATTGTGGCAAAAGGAGAAAATGCTGGTTACCAGCATTTTTGTCCTTTTCCCACAATGTTTTCAAAAGCCTTCTCTTTTAGGGTCGTTTAAACTCAGGACTGTGTGGTAAAGGGTTAAGGTTTAGTGCAGACACACAAAGAACACAATGTGGTAAAAGGAAGCATGTATACTTATACATGTAATGATCAAATTTTCCTTATGCCACAGTATTTTCAAAACTAGTATGTTACAAAATGTAAAAAGTGATCTGCATAAATAGAATTATACAATGTACAACAATTGATGATTGATATGATTATTTCAGAGATCAAGTAGAGAGAGGCCTCACTTTTCTAGGTTTGATTGTTATGGAGAACAGACTGAAACCAGAGACCACTCCAGTTATACATCAGTTGTTAGAAGCAAACATCAGACCTATAATGGTGACAGGTATGCTGCATTATCCATTCGGCTGCTATGCGCTTCTCACTGACTTTTTGCAGACAGTGTAGATCAAGATCAGCCTGCACAGAATGTGCAGGCTGATCTTGGATCTACACTGTCTGATCAGGAGATATTTTTCTCCCCAAAAAAGTTTGAAGTTGCATTGTTCAAGTTTTGACAATCGGCCTAAAAGTTTAATGTAACTTAACACTTTACCACACAGTGCCGCCTTGTAACGACCCTCGGAAAGAAGCCTTTTGAAAACATTGTGAGAAAAGGAGAAAATGCTGGTAACCAGCATAATCTCCTTTTCCCACAATGTTTTCTACCATATCAAAGAAAAATTGCACCATTTGACCCACATTGAAATTGTTGTCTGCAAATGCTTTCAATTTGGATAAGGCTAAAATTTCATCGTCTGGTAAACGGTTAATAAGCAGGATAAGGGTTATAAAAACCAAAGAGCCTTGTCTTTACCCTTACGACCAGCCCCAATGATTCTGGTTGTAGAGCATGAGACCTGTGAACATCATATATGTAGTCACTTGAGGCTGTGGGTTTGATACCCATGGCTGGCCACCTAAAGTTAGTAAACAGTCTTTCAGATGAGATGTCAGACCAATGTCAAAGCTCACATAGCTTATGGCAAATACGAATGTAGGACGTTTTGGCCACGGACGTTTTTGCCAGGACGTTTTGGCCAGGACGTTTTGGCCACGGACGTTTTGGCCAGCCTTATTGAAAAAAAGGACGTTTTGGCCAGATTCAATTTATATGTACTTATTATAGATTATTAAGCTACATAAATATTATTTTTAACTGATTTAATTAATGGTTTAGAATGTTTATACAATGATGATTGTTACATTATGACTTAATGGATGATTTGAACATTTTTGAATGTTTGAATTCTGTCAATAAAATTGGAAATTTTAGCAGTTACTTCTATTCTCACAATGTTTACCAAGTAAAGAAAAAACTAAACAAATATATTTTCTTTTATTTATCATTTTGTTGATTGTTTGTTTCTTTATTCTTTCAATATAGAATTTTTTATGTAATTAATAAGTTCTTTCTTTATTTTTTTCTTTTAAGTAAGCACATAAATCAAACATTCAAATATGTTGAAATCATCTATTAAATCATAATCTAACAATCATCATTTATAAACCTACCAAATCATTAATTAAATCAGTTAAAAATACCATTTATGTAGCTTAATAATCTATAAAAAGTACATATAAATTGAATTTGGCCAAAACGTCCGTTTTTTCAATAAGGCTGGCCAAAACGTCCGTGGCCAAAACGTCCTGGCCAAAACGTCCTGGCCAAAACATCTGTGGCCAAAACGTCCGTCCTCCGGCAAATACAAGTACCAGGAAAGTCACTATCATAATACCCTGTATCTATCTGTCTTGTTTCAGGTGATAACATGCTAACGGCCATGAGTGTTGCTAGAGAATGTGAAATGGTGAAGCCAGGGGAGAGGCTTATTTTGGTCCAAGCTTTACCCCCAGGGTTAGACAATTATGGAAACCCAACATCAGCACCCGTTATAGAATTTGTGAACTCTGACCCACCTGAAAGCGAAACAAACGGACAAAGATCAATCACTCAATCTGATAAGGTATCTCTTTCATACGCAATGAAATTTTAGACTCACCCAAGTTCAAAGCATTGGCAGATTACCAAGATGGCTCAAATGACGTTCCATATAATGGTTCTTTTTTACGTGCTGCCAATTTTTACTAATTTTTACGACTAAAACAGATTCGTAAAAATTTGACTCATAAATAATTATGGCGTAAAACTTTGACCAATACAGAAATAAAGGGTTATTAGTATGGAAAGGCGTTTACATACACCTATAGATGCCACTATACACACGCTTCATGATCACTGTAAATCGCAAATATATTTGGAGAGAAAAGAATATATTTTTAGTTTCTGAATCTTTAGGAAATTGTCATTTAGGAAAAAAGGGCTGACCGATTTAAAATGTTTTACCATGATGACCGAACTTGTGTCCGAAATCCGACAAAGTTAGTTCCATTCATAGCCATCTACCTGTCGACAAGATTTCATGCCTGTTGTGGGTACACAATTGTTTGTAATAAAATTTGGATAAGGGGTATGATGTAATGTGCAAACATTCGAAGCAGTAGGGTTGTAATGCAAACGTTTGTTGTACATATTTACAACAATTGTCTGCTCCAAGAAATGTACATTTGGTTATATGCTGACTGCCAGTCAACACAAAATGACCACGCAATAAGCCAATATCATGCCTGCTTTACATTAGTTGATAGGGCCTTTTTGGGTTTAGTAATGGTTGTTTCTAGAACACCTGGGCAGTCAAATAAAAAAAATAATAATACATACGATAATTAATGCATTAGTTTATATCAGTGGATTAACTACATGAATAAAGAAAAGAAACAATAGTATTCATTAATTCTTTATATTATCTATTGTTTATAGAGGGACAACACAGTTATGTTTTAAACCATTTCCCTTGCAGTCACAGAAACAACTTTTCACGCTTCTTCAGAAGGTGACTTTTGACAGCGTTACCAAAAAAAGGAGAAACTGCTTGTATAACATAAAAAAGCCTTGAAAGATTAAATCCTTCAAGCACCGTTCAAAACTTCATTCGCGGCCTGAGTAGATCGAGATCAGACTAGGGAATGTTTGGTCTGATCTTTGGTCTAAATGTATGTTTTGACTACAATACATCTGGTAAAAAAAAAAATGGCAAACCTGTTAATTGATCACTTAAAATAACAGTAATTAAACTTTTTACTCAAACAGGTATCAGAGGTGCGAATATTAACTCTATACAAGGCTAAACTTTTTACTCAAACAGGTATCAGAGGTGCAAATATTAACTCTTTACAAGACGACAATACTTTACATTCATCCATTTTCTCAGCATTCAACTAATTAAATGTTGAGATTTCTCTTTGAATGAGTAAAATAATTATGTATTCATCTGCTGAAAATTTTAATGAGCTAATTTTTTACGCCTGTGTGTAATTAGTAAAAAATAAAATCGTAAAAATTTGAATCGCATGTTTTTTTCCCAAATCTGTAAAGTTTTTCAGCAGTAAAAATAACCTGTTATACGGTATTTGTCCTTGATATAGTACAAAACATTGTGGGAAAAGGAGAAAATACTGGTTACATGCATTTCCTCCTTTTTCCACAATGTTGTCAAACAGCTTTCATCTTCATGGTCCTTAAAACTCAGGATTGTATTGTAAAGGGGTAAAGCAGTTTAGTACATCCTAAATTTTTTTTGTCTTCAACTGTTTAGTCCATTGCAACATGAGAAGTGTTAACCCTGAATTTGATGTGTTTAACTCTTTACCAATCGACACAATTTTTGACTTCTTCAAAAACAAAGCTGTTGCAGAGGACATATAAAATACATCTCAAATGATGAGGTTTATGGCTGAAAATGTAGAATGCATTTTGAGAAAAGGAGAAAATGCTGATAACCTTTCTCTACAATTGTTTAAACATGAGATTGTTTGATAAAAGGTTTACTTGTAAGTGCTAGGGTCTGTTTTGCTGATTGAGAAAGCCTATTCGACTATTTTTAGCACTTGAAGATTAATGCTCACAACTTCGAACTGAAAGAATGCAAAAGCAATCGAGCCATGCTCTGGCAAAAGGGGGCTTAATGCATCTCCATTATCCATGATAAAAAGAAAGTCATCACAATATTTATGGATCAATAAAATCCATTTTGTATAACAACCTACTGATTTATGAGGTACTCTGGTCCTTTGCCATGCAGAAAATTGACCAATAGCGAAAAAGTTTCGGCCAGGTCAGCCTGCACGGACTGTGCCGGCTGACCTGGGTCGATAATTTTCGCAGATGCATTAAGCCCCTTTTCACAGAGCATGGCTCAATTGTTTCCGTACAATTCAAAACTGTATACTGCACAATTCTGACTTTTAACAACCCTGAGGATGAAAACTTTTGAAAACAACGTGGGAAAAGGAGAAAATGCTGGTAACCGGAATGATCTCCTTTTGCCACAATGTTTTTGAAAGATTTCTTCCTCTGGATCATTAAAACAAGGGATTGTGTGGTAAAGGGCTTAAGCCTTAATTGTTGGTCATGCTTGTATACGGTACCTAAGAGCTCATCCTCAGGGCAACTTTCACAATGTAACGTACTGTTAACCCTTAGATTGCTAAGCTCAACTGAAGGTCCTTTTGCAGACAGTGTAGATCAAAATCAGACTGCACAGAAGGTGCAGTCTGATCTTGGACCTACACTGTCCGATAAGGAGATATTCCCCCCTCCCCCCCCAAAAAAAAAAAAAAAAAAAATGACTTTGAAATAGCAACATTTGGATTGAAAAGTTTCTTTTTTAAAGTATTAGCAAGGTTAATAGGGTTAAAATTCTGTGTTTTTAATTCTTCTAGAAAAGTTTGATAATGGACCCAGAGGTCGGTACAAGGAAAGATAACTACCATTTTGCTGTTACTGGTAAATCATGGGCTGTATTGAGAGAATATTTTCCTTCACTCATACCAAAGGTAAGGTTATCTTGTGCACATGATAGACGTGTGTGGGAAATTTCGTGGAAAACCATGTTTGTCAAAAACAATCCCTAGCCCTGACCCTTACCCTAACCCAGACGAATTGTGGCTCAAATCTTCATTCCACACAGAGCTTTTTATGAAATAAATTTAGGAATTTGGCAATCAGTATTTTAAATCATACATAGATTTTGACAAAACCATTATCTTCCACTAGGTGGCATTTTCCAAAACGTATCCGATGGGCATTCTGGTTACAGAACCGGACTATTTTTCAAGGCTGGAATCAATGAAATGAATTTCAAAATAGAAGATATGTTTACCTTCTAAAACCTACGTTGTACGATTCATTAAAACCTACCTTGTACGATTCGTCCAGCCATAGTTAGCTAGCATATAACCTATGCACCAGGCATTTATAAAAATTAGCCCATTTAAGCTTGGGAAAAAGCCCCAGGATAAGCCCAGCAGGGCGGGGACATTATTTTTGTTGTCAGTCTGTTGCACAAATCCCAGTTTTCCCCATATCTATATTTAGAAACTGTATACATAGATTTGCAGTAGACAGTTGATATTCTAAAAAAAATATTTTCCCTGTTTAAAATCATTTTGTCTTTTAAGAAATTTGTAGCAAAAAAAATGGCTTGATTTTTCCATAGACATATTAATTATACCCTAGCAAAACGAATGTTTTCGGAGGTATACTGGAATCAGCCTGTCTGTCCGTCCGTCTGTGTGTCCGTTTGTCCGTCTGTGTACAAAATACTAGCAATTTTGTGTCGCAAACTCCTCCTAGAGTTTTCCTTCAATTGCATTGAAACTTTGCACATATATTGATCATATATTGAAGATTTGCAAGACATACTTTTCAAGTGTCAACTCCCCCTGGTTGAGGAATTATCTCCCCTTGAACTTGACACTTCTTTTCTGTCAAAGCGCTGGCAGGGGTATTAAGTCACATTCAGTGACAGCTCTAGTTATTGCCATTTTCGCCTGCACTATATAAGCGGCAATTTACGCACCACATATTAATATATGTCCATTTTTAGCTCACCAGAGCACAACATGCTCAAGGTGAGCTATTGTGATCACCCTATGTCAGGCGTCCGGCGTCTGTCGTCCGTCAACAATTTCTTTAAACATCTTCCATTCCTAAACCTCTGGGCCAATTTTGATGAAACTTGGCAGGGATGTTCCTTGGGTGAAGCTCTACCAAAGTTGTTCAAAGAATTGAACCCATAACTCTGGTTGCCATGGCAACAAAAAGGAAAAAAATGCAAAATCTTTGAAAATCTTCCTCTCTGAACCAAGATGGCGCAGAGCTTTGATATTTGGTATGTAGCATCTCCTAGTGGACCTTTACCAAGTTTGTTCATATGATGCCCCTGGGGTCAAAACTGGCCCCGCCTCGGGGGTCACAAGTTCAAACATAGGAACAAACAAGGAAAACTTTAAAAACCTTCTTCTCTGAAACAGGAAGGTGTGGAGCTTTGATATTTGGTATGTAGCATCTTCTAGTAGACATCTACCAAGTGTGTTCATATGATGCCCTTGGGGTAAAAACTGGCCCTGCCCCGGGGGTCACAATTTCGAACATAGGAACAAAGAAAGAAAACTTTAAAAATCTTCTTCTCTGAAACAGGGAGGCATGGAGCTTTGATATTTGGTATGTAGCATCTTCTAGTGGATCTCTACCAACTTTGTTCATATGATGCCCTTGGGGTAAAAACTGGCCCTGCCCGGGGAGTCACAAGTTCGAACAAAGGAACAGAGAAGGAAAACTTTAAAAATCTTCTTATCTGAAATCGAAAGGCGTAGAGCTTTGATATTTGGTATGTAGCATCTCCTAGTAGACCTCTACCAAGTGTGTTCATATGATGCCCCTGGGGTCAAAACTGGCCCTGCCCAGGGGGTCACAAGTTCGAACATAGGAACAAAGGAGGAAAACTTTAAAAATCTTCCTCTCTGAAACAGGAAGGCATGGAGCTTTGATATTTGATATGTTGCATCTCAGAGTGGACCTCTACCAAGTTTGTTCATATGATGCCCCTGGGGTCAAAACTGGCCCTGCCCCAGGGGTCACAAGTTCAAACATAGGAACAAAGAAGGAAAACTTTAAATTTCTTTTTCTCTTAAACGGGAAGGTGTAGAGCTTTGATATTTGGTATGTTGCATCTCCTAGTGGACCTCTACCAAGCTTGTTCTAAGGATGGTGCTTGGGTCAAAACTGGCCCAGCCCCGGGGGTCACAATTTCGAACATAGGAACAAAGACGGAAAACTTAAAAATTCTTCTTTGAAAGTGGAAGGCGTAGAGCTTTGATATTTGGTATGTAGTGATTCTCTTCTAAGTTTTTTGCCCATCTAAGCACAGCAAGTTCATTGAGTTCAAAATTGGGTCATCTTGGGTCATAAACTAGGTCACTAGGTCAAATTTAAGAAATACCTTGTTGGCACTCTGGAGGCCACATCATTTGCTCAATTGCCTTGAAAATTGGTCAGAAAGTTTGTCTTCATAAAATCTCACATAAGTCTGAATTTGGGTCAACTGGGATCATAAACTAGGTCACTGGCTCAAATTAAAGAAATACAGTCGAATGTCCATTGCTCGAACGTCTAATTCTCGAAGTTCTCTGTACGTCGAAGTAAATTTAAAGTCCGGATTGAATTGCTCTATTTTTCTTTATATAGTACTATCCGCACGTCGAAGTCCACATCTCGAAGTTTCTCCATACGTCGAACCTAATTTCAGGTCCGAACTTTAATGATCCAGTTAATTTACACATCTTTACTTCGAACACAGTACAAAATTTTCACACATTTTAATTGACTTCAATTATAGGTGTTTATACATAATTAATAGAAATGCCGGATACAGCGAAGGTATGTTTTTCGCACATTTCGATCACTGACTTTTGTCAGCTCGGGTGTTAACGTGCCAGTCATCTTGACTTGCAGATAATTATCGGTTAGAAATGTTTGGACTGAGATTTTCGTACCATACACTGTAATTCTGGCCGTGGCTATAGAAAGACTGGGCATTTCGTTGTCGGTCGAAAATACAAATATCCTCGAGATTACCTAAACTGGCAGCCTATTATCGATCTTCGTATCGGACGGTTACGGGAGATACAACAGGTACCAGTTTAGAGATTACCGCTACTAAGGACTTGTCTGGTGAAAGAAGCCTGGTACAGTCTGGAAGATAGCAAGCAACTTCGGCTGACGAAATGCTTTTTTAATTTCACAGTTTTCAGTATTGTTCTTATAAACAGAATTTAAAAAAAAAAAACATGCTAATAAAAGAAAACGAACAGTATGCATCCTTTACTCTTTAATTGTCAAAAAAAAAAAACAACAACATTGGTTAACTATAGAGGGAACAATGTAATTATGGCCTGTGAAGGAAGTATGCTCCGGTTACCTACTTCCGGTACCTGACACACTCATCTGAAGAATCTCTGCACGTTGTACTTTCTATACCTCAAACTTTTTTCGATAGTCCCCTGAACTTTGAGGTATGGATATTCAACTGTACCTTGTTTGCACTCTGGAGGCCACATTTATTGCTCAAATGACCTGAAATTTGGCCAGCATGTTTGTCTTGATGAAATATCTGATGAGTTTGGATTTGGGTCACCTGGAACCATAAACTAGGTCACTAGGTCAAATTAAAGAAATACCTTTAGGGCACTCTAGAGGCCACATTATTTGCTCAGTTGCCTTGAAAATTGGTCAGAATGTTTGTCTGTATAAAATCTCACATGAGTCTGAATTTGGGTCAACTGGGGTCATAAACTAGGTCACTTGGTCAAATTAAAGAAATACCGAGTGGGCACTCTAGAGGCCACATTTATTATTCAGTTGATTTGAAAATTGGTTAAAATGTTTCTTTTGATAAAGTCCAAGACCAGTTCAAATTTGGGTCACTTGGGGTCATAATCTAGGTCACTAGGTCAAATTAAAGAAATACCTGTAGGTGCACTCTAGAGACCACAGTTTTTGCTCAGTTGCCTTGAAAATTGGTCAGAATGTTTGTCTTTGTGAAATATGAGTTTGAAATTGGGTCGCCTGGGGTCATAAACTAGGTCACTTGGTCAAATTAAAGAAATACTTTTAAGGCACTCTACTCAGGTGAGCGATCCAGGGCCATCATGGCCCTCTTGTTTATCAAGTAATGTGTCATAGCAGACAGGTCACATCTTCGAAGAATATGACATGCCCAGACAATGCGATGAAACACACTTTGAATGAAATCTCATGCACCTTGATAGACATACTGTTTTTCTCCAACTTATTACATGTACATATGAAGCTTTTATGATACTGCAACCCATTTATCACATAACCTTCCTTGTTTTCAATTTAATATAGCTATTGCTAAATTTTAATGTCTTACATAATTATGTTCAAGAGAATGGCCAGATCTAAGTTGAGAGAACTTGTGATCAGACCCTTTTGCCTGACTTGTATTTCTTTTCTTGTAATGCACCTATATTGTATGATTTGTATATAAAGATGGCAATAAAATATGTTTAAGCTACACATATTTGAGAAAAGATTTTGTAATGTCACATGATAAATATGTGACTTCACTTATTAGCAAAATGTATACCTTCTTACTATTGCCTACAGTAGGTACACCACTAAAATCCCGGTCAATTCGAAGTGGTGTCAAAGCTAATATTTGTATTACTTTACGATTTAAAGTCAAGTAATCATAATTATGTCAGCTTCTTTGGGACTACCTTTATCCCAAACACACACTTCTCTAAAGGCATTGAACTAGTCTCATTCATGAATGGCATGTTTCACACATAGATTTTATGATTACACATGTAAATCTTGAGCCACTGGTAAGTAATAAACAGAATCTTATATCAGCCAGCTTTTGAAATAATAGTCAAGGAAAAATGATATTAATCTCACCGAAGGCAGGCTCAATAATATTTGTCTAAACTTGTTAAGTAAAATTTTACCTCAAATGCCAACTTATGTAGGATCCTGTAAAATTTGTCAGTTACTGTATGTCATGATCTGTTGTCATCTCTACCCTGTCATCATCATTTAACTCGTTGGAAATTGAAAGAAAACCCTATCTCTCAACCTGCAAGTAGCAAAATTTATTCTGAAAAGCATTGTTTACAAACATTTTGACGAAAGGATAAATTATATAGCATTTTCCTTCATCTCCATGCTACTTCCATATTGGTCCATTGATAAAACCTTAATTGATATTATCTTTAAAAGAATGATTGCTTAACTCTTTACCAAACAATCCCGACTTTTAACGACCCTGACAAAGAAGCCTTTTGAAAACATTGTGGGAAAAGAAGAAAATGCTGGTAACCAGCATTTTCTCCTTTTCCCACAATGTTTTCTACCCTTCCCAAAACATATTATAAATTTTCAGTCACATTTGTTTTGTTGTCTGCAAGTACTTTCAATTTGGACAAGTCTAAAATTTTGTCGTTTGGAAAGAGTTAATTGTCTGCTGTAAATCTTTTTCAGGAGATAGTATGTTAACTTTTTATAACCCAGCAAATTCTAGACTTGGCCAAATTGAAAGTATTTGTAGACAACACCTTAGATATTGCTGAAATGGTGGGATTCTTTTGTAACAGGGTAGAAAAGGAGAAAATGCTGATAACAAGCATTCCTCCCATCACAGCTGAACAGTAATTTGACATTGTTTTTGTGGATAAGCAGACAGAGGCTTGGGAAGAATGTTATGCACAGAATTGGTAAAAAAAAACTCCAGGAACGCATGGATAGGTGCACTTCACTCTGCGATATAACTGAAATAATGTTGAGAACAGCATAAAACACTAAACAAACAAACCAAACAAATTTATCAGTTTTGATTTGTCTGAATTTATAACTTACTGTTTTTAAAGGAACAGTTTCATTCTGTTTGATCGTATTTGTCTTCTTCTATTACAGATTGTTTTTAAAGGTACAGTGTTTGCGAGGATGTCCCCAGATCAGAAAGCTCAGCTGGTGGAAAGTCTACAAGAAGAGGGGTAAATTTGTTAGTCATTTGGACTGAAGTTGAGGTAGTAACTTACACAATTTGTGGGAAAATCAGGTTTATGTATAATTTATACAGTCGAGCCTCATTTATCCGGACACTTCTGTTTCCTCTGAATAAGAATTACAATGGCGTATGTTTTACACAAGCACTTTTATACATGTCATTATTGCTCCAATGATTGTTCAGATTTATAGAATAAAGGGTATCATAAATTTGCATTTTGCCTTTCTGTTATTTGTGTGTTTTTGTACATGACTTTCCCTTGTACATAATTACATGCACATGCATACCTATTGTGCAAACAGGTGCGCTTGTAAAGCTTGGCACATTTATGACTTTTGAAAACACCATGAAAAGGGCAAAACAAAAAGAAAACACGACATGCACAGTGTTTTTCGATGTGTTGTTGAATTCCCGCGATAGTGGTTTTTGGATGGTCTTCTTTGTACTGACAAATGTCTTTTTTCACGGAAGTCGAAACTTCAACTCGTTGTCTTTTGCTGGTGGTGTGGACATTCTATTGATTTCTGATAATTGTGCTTTCAAAGTGGTAAAATGGCAAAGAGTAAATGAGAATATTGATAGCAAATTGATGCGATATGAAAGACAGGCATATTTTCAATCATTTTTATAGTCTGTTAGGAGTAAAATATTTTCGAAAAACCTGACGAAATTTATCGTGTTTGGTGGCCATTTTGTGTGTACGTTGGGGAACATAAACATCTCAAGTAACGCGTGAATCAAACTTTTTTTTCTTATGGTTTACCATTTAAATTGAAAATATTTGTTTTTGAAACGAAGGGTTATTGAATATGCAAGCAGCCGGTATGTTCATATTTTAGTTTTGCCTTTAATTTTGAAAAATGAGTGTAAACATGCCCACAAAATCTTTGCGGACATTTCAGCTATTTTTTTAGCGATCATTACTGTAATCAAGTAGATCCAGTAATTATTAAACAACAAAAGTGTGGAACTGTCACTTCAGTACTATGTGTATGGATAATCTGTTAAATTGACAATTATCGTTGGCACGAGAACGTCATTTAACAGTTTTCGAAAACACTACTAATTAACAACACGTGAGTAGTGTATAATATGTACCTTGAGGAACATGGACCCGCGAGCCCCAGGTTCCCTTTTTAAAAAAATAATCCCAGTTTCCCTTTTTTAAGCTCAGACCCAATAATCCCAGTTTCCTCCTTTTTTTAAAAAAAATTTATAACTTTTTTACGAGTTATAAATTTTGAAAATTCCTAAAATTTTTATCGGTTAAAAGACGTGTAATAATGAATAAACATTTATCTAGATCGTCATTTGATTTTTTAAGAGTAGATTATAAATTGAACGGTTTTACCGTAAAAGAGATCGTGAGAATTATAAATGAGATTATAGAAAATATTTTAGTCGCGCTACCGAACTTAAGCATATCGAAAGGGATTTTTAGTAATTTTTTAAAGACTTTTAATTTAGAAAAAGATTTTTCTAGTTACGCTAAAGGGTGCAATGACGAAAAGGTATTATACGTTCCTTACGTGAAAATGTATTTAAACGGGTTAAGAGTAAATTTACGAAAAAATACGATAATTTTCGAAACTGAAGAGGAAGATAGAAAGAACAAGCGTCATCGTAAATGTATATTAAATATCGTACCTATTATAAGAGAATTCTGTAATTTTATTGCGTGCTTTTTTACTATATTAGTTGGCGGCATAGCAGATTACGATATAATTAAAAAAAAATTAAAAAGAGGGATACCCCCTATTTCTACCACGGGAAAAGGATGGAGAGAAAAACGAAGAACGTAAAATAGAAAAACTTATAACCTTTCAGAGGTTATAAGTTTATTTTTTTTTTAAAAATATCGACGAAAAAATTTTTGAAAATTTTCAAATTTTTATCGGTTAAAAGACGTGGAATAATGGATGAAAAAGTAATTAGCAAAAAAGGTCCGTTTAATTTTAGGGAAGTAAATTATACTTTGAACGGTTTTACCGTAAAAGAGATCGTAGAATATATAAATAAGACGATAGAACGTTTTTTAAACGCTTTACCGATATTAAGCATATCGAAAGGGACTTTTTGTAATTTTTTAAAGGCTCATAATTTAGAAAAAGATTTTTCTAGTTTCGCTAAAGGGTGTAACGACGAAAAGGAATTATACGTTCCTTACTTGAAAATGTATTTAAACGGGCTAAGAGAAAATTTACGAAAAAATACGAGAATTTTCGAAACTGAAGAGGAAGATAGAAAGAACAAGCGTCATCATAAATGTATATTAAATATCGTACCTATTATAAGAGAATTCGGTAATTTTTTTATGTACTTTTTTTTTAGAGTTGGATCCGACGTAGGTGCAGAGGTGATGGGATGGCAACTGACAGAGAATAAAGATTCGACGCCAGGAAAACTTATAAAAAAAAGGGCACCCCCCTTTTTCTATCGCGGGAAAAGGGTGGAGAAAACAAAGAATATAAAATACTAAAATTTATAACCCTTCCCGGGTTATAAATTTCTTATTTTTCGATCTTATAATGGCCTAAAGCCAACGTATTTATATTGTCTTTTAATATAACTCTTTTATCGTCATCGTGGCTTAACGATATTTTGTTTATCTTTTCCGTGTACATTTCGTGACTGTAACTTCTTAATACGCGCATTTGCCTATACTGAACTTTTTTATCGAATAAACAGTCTTTATAATTCTCGAGATGTAATTCGTTTTTAACGACCGACTTTTTAACGCCTTTACACTTTTTGCCTTCTTTATTATCGAGGGTTTTATAAGCGTACATTTTCGCTTTTAATCCTACGAATTCCGTTATAATTTTACCTCCAAATTCGTCTTTAAACTTTCCTATTACATTCTCGTTCTCGGCGTAATAACACGGATGATCGGACGGATAGTTACTCGTGTCAAACATTTTAGGTATATCCTGACGAATATCTTCGTAAAGGTCGTACGTTTCTATTTCGAGAATAAAACTATCAGTATCCGTATAACATAATTTAACTTTATCGTTATACTTTTTCTTAAAATAATTATAATAAGCGTTATACATTCGCGTTTTGCTGATATCTAAAATGCTCATACCCGAGTAAACTGGTTTATCATATTTTATTAAGGTTTTTTTCATATGTAAAGCTACTAAATTTTCGTCGAATATAGTAGTATGATCGTAATTCGGTTTAGCTACCTGCTTTTTATAAAAATAAGATTGATGGGCGGGAAGTAATTGTATATCTACTCTATTTCTTATATTTTCCATCGTTTTACCGAAAACGGAATTATTCATCAACTTAAAAAAATTTATTTCGAAGTTATTACATTTTTTTTTGGCCGCCGTTCTCAACTCGTTATTAAGATTGATGTAAGGTTTAAGCCATTTACTTTCTTTAAATTTAAATCCGCGGATAACGTTTTTTAATTTAAGACCCGAGTCAATATACGTTTTTAAAGCTCGATAATGTAAAACGTAATTTTCTTTATCGTATAAATTGGGAATTAATTTTTTTACCTTTTCTACTTTTAAATGTTCGGGCGCTAGGGGAAAGTCGTTATGAAGATCGTTTAACGTTTTAGGGTATTCTAATTCTACCATTAGGATACAACCTTCTCCCTCCTTAACGCAATATTTTTCCCATTTTTTTAATTCGTTTTCCGTCATTCATTTAAAATCGTGCGTAGGTAAAGGTTCGCTCATTGCTCCGGAGTAAAGAGAATTCGCGTCTACGTAAAATATATACTTCGAAGGTTCGCTCGTCACGTATTGATCCCCCATGTATTTATTATTCGCTTTCGAGTATCTCGTTGTACACACGCTAATTCCACCTCTTAGTCCATTTTCCGTCATTAAAAGCATGTCAGTTTCCGAAAAAAGTTCTAACTGTACGCCGGTTATTTTTAACGCGGCATCCCAAGCTAAACCGGGAGCGGTATAATACCAACTGGAGTCCAAGTCGTAGATTTCGCGACAAACTTTTCTAAAGTTTTCGAAAGCGTCAGCTAAGAGTAATACGTCCGTTTTATTGTATAATTTTAAGTAATCTTCCAGCGTACTCGCGTTAAAAGTTTTCCAAACATTTAACGCGTGATCGTAGTCCTCGTCGCTAATATGTTCCCCATTTAAAGCGGAGTAAAATGCTTCCTTAGGCGGTAACCACGTTTCTCTAAGTTTCTTAAAAGAGTCCAAGTATTCGTACGGAAAAATTCCTTTTTTTCTTACTAACGGTAAATCTTCTTCAGTAAAATATCGCGATAAAATTTTTACTTGGTCTTCTTTTAAATAGCTCGAAAGTTTATCTAAACCCGAAGCCATAAACTTAAAGGTATCGATAAATCTAAGTTTATGCCATATCGTTTTTTTCTTATCTTTTACCTCGCCAACCGCAATATCCTTAAAAAAGCTTATGTATTTTTCCTCGTTATTCGGGATGCAATTAATTCTTCCGTAATGTTTACCGAGATTTTTAATAAAAAGGTGAGCGTCATAACCGCTAAGATTATGGAAATATACCGGGATAAAGTCCGGTATTTTCGCGTTTAAGTTACACGAATTATGTGCGGCCCCCCTATATTTACCCGTAAAATGACAATGATCTCTTACTTTATCGTTATTAAATTCTTTACCGCAAAACCAACAATCCGTTTGATTTTCGTAATCCGTCTCTTCTTCGTTAGTCGCGATAATGGGCTTTTTATAGCGATAGTACTTTCGGTAAATTTCTTTTACGTCCGATATTAACCGTTCTATAAACTTTTCTCCCGCGTCTTCCCCGACGTAACTTCTCGTAATAGGCGGACAAACGTTATCGTCGAAACATTTCACGAGATAGTAAAAACTACAAGGAACGTGATGTTGTTGTTTTATAGTAAAACTATTTTCCGGGTTTAATTCGCAAGTATGTATAGGTTCCAAAATACTCTCGAAATCGGCGTACACGACAAAGGGAACCGGCAGCTTTCTACAATGATTTTTAAAACTTAAAAAGGTTCCCTTCTCCGGCATTTCTAATCTCGTAGTTACGTGTTCGTTACAAAATTTTCGATGTTTTTCTAAAAGATCGTCGTTTCCGAAATGGTTTAAACATCGTTTACAAAATTTAATATTTCCGTGATGTTTCGTTACCTGGCTTCTTAGTAACCGATTTAAGTTTTTCACGATAGCGTAGTGCGTTTTTTCGTCTTCTTTTATAAATAACAGGTCAACGTGTTTCTTTTTTTCTGAAGCCGCGTTCCTAATAGGATAAATTTTCTCGCCTTCGTAGCCGAAAACGTTTACGCTAATTTCCGGATTTTGTTTCTCGAACTTATTTATATCTTTTATCGAGACTGGATATTCGATCCCATCCATGTTTAAGCTGCTCTCTTTCGATCGTAAATTCCCATCGACTATTTCGGCGTGATTGTCTAGGATTTAACGCTCTCTAAAACGCACCATAAAAAACATTTATTATCCTTATTTTTCGGATTAATAACGGCCTTTTTATTTTTTATCCAATCCGGTAAATCTATCCATCCATCAGCTCCCAAAGGTTCGTAAACGACCATGTATATTTCTAACGACGTTATAGATACGAAAGCCCACCCGCTGCCTTCTCGTTCGAACTTATCCATTTTCGCGTTAATTTCGTCTAACGCGTCTCGTAATATGTCGTTTACGTCGGCCCTATTTAAGTTTAAATACTGACTCGAGTGAAAAGCGAATTCTCTTTCTTCCATGTTCTCGTCCGTTACGTAATAATATCTACTTTTAAGAACTATCTTTACCTTTTTTTGTAAATTACTTCTAAGAATGCCGCGAATAGGCTCTGTAGTTTCGTTAAAAAATTCTTCGGGTAAATATCCCCTTTTTCCGTCTATTTTATGTACTCTAGTATAACCCTGAAACGCCGATCTTTTTTGGCTAATATTAAACCGTTCTTTAACGGGAGGCGGTCTCGGCGCTAAAGGTACTCGAGCGGAAGGTCTAGCGCGTAACCTAATTCTAGACTGAGTCGGCGCTCTAACATCCGGCATGGAAGGTACTACGGATCTTCTTACGTGTAATCTAAAGTCGTCCAATACTTGAGGGATATCCGAAGGATTTACGGTATTAACTAACCAATTACCGAAATCAGTTATTCGTCTTCGTAAAGGCCTAGCGATCGAGGAAAATAAATTAGAAACGTAACTCGTCATTTTTTATATAACGCGAGATATATTTATTAAAAGTATTAATCATTTTTTTAATAAACTACGCTCATTTTATTTCCGTCGGACTGGAAGTTTATTACCCTATCGCTAAGTATAACGGCGTACACGTGCGTGTGATCGGCTACATTCGCGTCAAAAGTCGCTTTCACGTGAATATCGGTTACGGAATATTTTATCCTTTCGCTTTGTTTACTAACATCGATCAAAAATAGAGGATAAAGGTCTTTATACTCTAAAGGAGTAAAATTAGGATTCGAGGCTAAATCGTCCATAAGAAAAAACTTGGATCTAAATTCGCAAACATCCCCGTACGCTCTACTAAAATGTTGTTTGGCAAAAGAAAGTTTGTAGTCCGTTCTCGGATATTTAAAAGAATTTAACGTAACGTGAATTTCCCTAACTCCAACGTGATCAAATATGGCTGGATTTTGTATTTGCGCATTTTGTTTGTTAGTTTGAAAACCGATAATAAGGTAACGCGGAAATTCCGGCGACGTTTTAACGGCGAGTCTCCAAGTAAATGATAATGATTGAGGAACTTTCGCGGTATCGCATTGTATCATCCTATAATTAACCGGAAAGGTTTCTTTGTTCTGGATATATTTATAAAGTTCCATTTTATATTTATCCGTAGGTAATACGTGAGGCATATACCATGCTATTCTTTTCAGCATAACTTTACCCACTTCATGTAAAACGGGTGGTCCCGCTATACGAGCAGCTTTATAAATAGCGTCATTATCACCGGCTCTCGTCAAGTAAAGAGTTTGCTTCATTCCGTATAATACTTTGTCGTAATCTTCGCAAAAACCGAAAATATGTTTTAACGGGATTTTAAATTCGAATGCGCCATTTGGATTAGGTTTATTTATAATAAGGTCGCGTCTCGTTTTAAAACCTAAATTAAAATTTTCTTGATCCGGTCTTATTTCTGCCGCATTTGATGTATCCTTAAACCATAACTGATTTAGCCCCCGCGATTTAGAAAAATTATCGTCATATTTTAACAATCCGAGCATCGTGGTAGCCCATCCCGGATTATTTATTCTTTCGATCTCTTTACCCGAAAGGTCGTATCTAATATTACTAAAAAGATACATTATACCGTTGTTCGTTAAAGTAATAACGTCATTGTCCCCATATACGTTTTCATCCGTACCTTTTACTAATTGTCCTTCTATAAGTAAATAGCTTTCCCTAGGGTGCATAAAAATATCTTGAGTTTCGATGTTAATCGTGATATCACCGGTATTGTTAAGTTTATTAACGTCCCCTACGATCGGTAAATATTCGAAGTATTCGTACTCTTCGATACTATCGTCTTTAAAAGGCGTTTCGGTAATATCTAAAATGCTCATTTTTAGATTATAATAATTTTTTTTAAATTATTATAATTTTAAGTCGTTTTAATACCGGCGCCGCTATTTAATTTTTTAACTAATTCTCGTATCGCGATCGGATCGTTACCGCTTCCAGCTATTAAAGAGTTTATATTTTCGGAAGTTGCGGGCGCCGTTACCGCGGCTATCGAGTTGTACTTTTTCAAAATTTTTTTAGATTTCGGCGTTAATGCCTTTTCTATTAACTTTTTACCCGCGTCTACCGCGGCGCTTTTTCCGGCTTCTAAGGCTTTTTTAGCTCCTTCCTTAGTGACGCTCTTTCCTACGTCAACCGCGGAAGAAGCGATTTGTTTAGCCGCGCTACTACTCAAAAGTCTCGCGAAAAAGTTAGCTAAGCTGTCGAAGATTCCGGCCCCGCTGTATCTATTCCTTCTAGTAAATCCTTTTTTCTTATAAACGTACATTTTTATAATAAGGACATTATTCTTTTATAACTTTCATTATCGAAAATGCCTTGCCCTTTTAATTTGTCGCACACGCTTACTAACTCGTTTCTTAAATTCGTATGACCGGCGGCTTTACTAGCCATAAGTAAGTCGAGTCTTTCTAGTAGCGCATTAGGATCGCAAGGAATAACGACTTTTTTAAGACCTTTGCCAGTTTTTTTCCCTTTTACTTTACTTTTTCGTATTTCGTTCCAAGCGGGTTTAATAAGAATATCCCATTTACTCGTTTTTGTGACTTTTGGGTCATTCCCTGATTTTAATTTTTCTGTTTTCGGATCATTGTTTACGTACAAAGTATTGCTGTCTTTTAAGATTTTATTGTACATCGAAATATCATTAGAAGTAATTTTTACAGGCTCTTTTGATGTAAGAAGTTCCCATAACCCTTCTGTTAAAATATATTCTTTTTCGCCAATAAAATGTTTTTCACGGTCTTCGGTTAAGTATACTTCTTCATCGCCGATAAAAAATTCTCCTCCTTTTTCGTATACACCAAAATTGATATCACTGCCGGGAAAAATTTCGTATATTTTCTCTTTAGATGTTGATGGTTTCAGTGAGCTATAAGCGGGAGATTTAGTAGAAAAATATTTTTCTTCTATAAAAAAATGCAAAGGAGTTTTTTGTTTCGGTATCCTCTGAGGTAACTGTTCGATACCCTCTTTAATAGGTCTAAGACCTTCCGTAATCTCTCTCGCAGTAGTTTTTTGCGCTTCGGTAACGGGTTTAAATATCTCCGAAAGACCCTATCGAAATTCTATTTTACCCGTTTTTTCCGCTAATTCGTTAGCGCGAATATTTTTTTTTATCTCGAGAAATTCTTTTACGACTCGTTCCCTTTCCCCGGGATCTTTAATTTTTAAAAAAGACATTTTTTATTAGGATTTTTTTTTTATCCCGTTTCGTAACTAAAACTGCACGAAAACTTAATTTTAGGCTTTTTAATATTCCAACGGCGCACCGTTATGTTTTTCAACCAACTTCCGAAAGGACTCACGCTGTTCTCTTCTCCCTCTCTCTATTAACGTTGCTTCAGTTTCGCTCGTAATCTTTTTCTTAAATTTTGACCTAATTTCTTCCTTCATCTTCTTATATTTCTCCAATTCCTCGACGATTAGTTTAAACTCTTCGTCCGTGACTTTATCGTCCGATAAAGCTTTCGAGACGTGAGATGATATAGTATTTAACTTAGTATCCGCGATTGTTTTAATCTTTTCGTGTTTTTCCGCTTTCTTCGTCGAATTTTTGACGGCGTATTTTCCGATTAAACTTAAAAACCCGCAAATGCCGGCGAAACTTTCTATCGCTATAACCGCCGGTAACGCGACTATCGTAGTTAACAAACCTATACCGCCTATTCCTCCCGCTGTAGTCAACACTATTAAAACGGTATCTATATTATCTACTATTTTAGTGGATCTAAAATATTTCTTACTTAAAGCTTCCCTTTTAGTAACCTCGCCTTCTAAAAAAGTTTGTATATCGTTAATTTTTTGTAAACGATAACTATGCCCTTCATCGGCCGGTGGAGCCGTAGGTAATTCCGGATATCTATTAATATCTTTCATCTCCATTTTTTAATGGTCGATTTTTTTAAAAAAAACGTGAAAATTCGTTTCTTTCGAGTTTAGAATAACGCTAAATGAGAAAAGACGAAGAAGAATGGATTAAAATACAATTAAAAGATAATCCTAACAATAAAGAATTAGGATGGAATCATCCCGTATTTAAAGAACTTAAGAAAAAAAGAGGAAGAGTTCGATTTATATATTCGAACTCCTTTGGAAGTAGCCGAAGGGGTACTTAAATGCAAAAAATGTAATAGTAGTAAGGTATTATCCTTTCAAACGCAAACGAGGTCAGCTGACGAACCTATGACTACAGTCGCTAAATGTTCCCGCTGTAATACCGAATGGACGGAGAATAATTAACGTTTTTTAATACTGATAATAAACGAAACACAAAAGTTCGTTTTCTTTTATCGTTGCGTCTCCTTCCGAATTATTAGTAATCGCGACTAAAATATTCGCTACATCTCCGTAGCTAATCTCGTTTTGTAAACTACATTTTTTATATCTTAGATGGTAATCTAAAGAGGTTAGAATTACTCCTTTAGTCGACGTAAAGCCTAAACCTAATGCTACGTGAATTACTTTCTCGGGAGTTAACGTAATCTCTTTTGGGGAAAAGATTTCCCAAGTTATCGGGTTTATCTTTACCGGAGGATATTTTAAATTACTTAAGGGTCGCCATCGAATCGTTTTCGGGTTATAAATCTTCGATTTCGCGCCAAATTTTCGTACGTTCATCCTTTTTTATATTATAAGTTTAACGTTAATAAACTTATAATATAGCTCCTAAAATGGGAATACTCGCGAAAGGACTATTAGGTCCTAAAATAAGTCCTTTTCCGTCGTAAAATTTTCCTCCCTGTTTTAAATATAAACCGTCGCCGACGGATTTTAATCCTTTACCTTTATACGGACTTAAATAAAGCCCTTTTCCGTCGGTTTGAACCCTACAAATGCAACCTCCTTTTTTAAGATAAAGACCGGATCCCATCGCTTTTTGTACTCCGGATGACGCTAAACCGGAAAGAGCTCCGACTCCTAACGCGGGTAAAACGGTTTTAGCTATAGCGGGTAAAGCGCTAGCGGCTAAACCCTCTGACATTCCTAAAAAACCTCCTTCTATTTTAGCGTTATGTTTAAGCTGTTTAACGGACATTCTAATCGTTACTCCCCCCGTCTTTTTCGAAAGCTTTAGCTATTTTCTTCGCTTGAGACGGAGTAACCGCTAAAACGTCGTTACCGTTTAAATCTTTTTGCGTGAAACGAATACTAATTTGGCAACTTTTTTTAATAGCCGATTAAAGTTTTTGCTTTTGTCCTTCCGATATATTAACTTTAACGTTAGTGTAACTAGTCATGTTTTTTATACGTTTTTTTATTTTTAAACATTTTTTTTATTTTACGTTTCTCTAATATGAAATCTAATCGTTATATTTTCCCCCCTGAGATTTAATAAATTTCCGTTTTGATCTGTAATTTTTACTTCCATATTATGTATATCGCGGAGAGTTATCGGTAAATATACTAAATTAAACGGAGTCTCTATTATTTTGTAACCCGGCGCGACGTTCGGAAAAAAAGAGTAAATCGTATTTTGTATTAACCCGTTAACGTAGCTTCCCATTATGATATCAATGTTAACGAGCACGGAATTTATACTGAGAATATCTACTACGTTTTCGGATTCGTGAAAACCTTTCGCGTATTTCGCGTGAGTAAAACCTAATACTTTGGAAATTGAATTCGGATGATTAAAATCTACTTCGTAACCGTCTTCTAAGACGAGAATAGATTTTAGTGTATTCGTGTTGGCGGAAATATTAATAGGGTAAACGTCGTTAACTAAATCGCCGTGACCATTTTTTCTCATTTCCTGGTAGATGGTATCGTTAATGTCTATAAGGTCGTAACTTCCTACGGGTATTATTATTTTAAACCAAGAAGTGCCGTTGTCCGGAGAATAAATAAACGCGTTATTCGACTCGTCAGTGTTAGGAAAAGAGTAATACGTTTCGAGGTTTACTAAAGCTATTTCGTATTTTCTTTCGTAATCCAAACGAATCGGGGGATTAAAATTCGTCGTAAAAAGCGTTTTATTGTTGCTTACTATAATTTGTAAAGATTCTTTAGGTCGCGTGTTTTCGGCTATTTTTTTTAAAAGATCTTCCATTTATAAAATATATATTTTTCGTTTAAAAAAAATATATATTTTTAATATGCGTAAATCGTCTCGGTTGCTATTTTAAAAATTTTAAAATAAACAATCGCCATTTTTAAATTGAGTAAGCTTTCCTTGTCTAAATTTTCTAATCCGAATTTATTGACGTAATATTCTCTCGATTTCACAAAAATTCTTAGTTTGCAGTAATCTTTCAAATATTTACTCCATGTCGCCGTAACCGCGTGTTCGAGTTCTTGTAAAATACCGCAATCTAAGTCCCATAAATTATGATTTTCTATGATAGAGTAATAAAATTCCGCGCCTTTAAACATTTTCTTAAAATTATTTTTATCGCTTTCCTTCATTTTTCGCGATTATTATTTAATTTTTATTTTCTATTTTCACTTTTTATGTTTTGACATTTTTTCGAGCGCTTTCCGTAAATAAATTAACGCTTCGAGGGAATCGGGTTATTGACCCGGTTCGCACCCGCGTAAATATTTTATTAAACTATCGTGGCTTTTAAAGCTGCGCGGTAATTCTTTTATTTTAATACCGTAATAATATTCCCATTCTATACCGTTATTTTTAAAAAATTCTTTAAAATCTTCGAAATTTATTTCATCCATATTTTTTAAAAAAAGGAAATATATTTTTTTAAAAAAAAATATATTTTTTAATTAAATGTACGGCCAGCCCGCCTTTAATCTTTCTTTAAATTCTATTAAATTTTCGATCGCCTCCCATAATTTTAATAAGCTTTCTTCGGTAAAACTTTCTAACTCGTATTCATCGATATAATATTCTCTCGGACGCTGCCTAAAAAAAGAATCCTTAATAAATTTAGAATAATACTTTAACATCGTTTGAATCGCATACGTAAGTTCTTTTAAAAAGAAGTAATGTACATCCCATAAATCGTTATGTTCTATAGGCATATACGACTTTCTCCCGTAATACGTTTCGAAATGGTTTTTCTCGCTTTCTGTCATTCCGTTTTCACGTGCCTCTATCATCATTATAATACTATTCATTTTCCCGATTATTATTTTATTTTAAATAATCCATTTTCATTTTTTTATTTACTCGGAATATAAAAATTATCTAGCCCGTCTCTGTATCTTCCCTCGTCTTTTTTACTCATTAAATCGATAACGATAAAACCGTAAGGTTTTTCCCAGACTTTTTTACAAAAATCGATAAACTCTTCTTTAGTCATATCTCCGCTTACGTGATCGCTGTAAATATGATTAATATTTTTCTGGTCCTGCCTAAAAAGGCAAATAAAATTCGCGTTTTCTCTTATAGTTTGCCTAGGTAGCCTAAAATAGTTTTGGGAAAGATAAAAACAATCGACGTTACTATGTCTTCCTCGTACGTAGTAACACTCGCACTTATTTTGTTTTTCAAAAAGTAAGTCGTCGAATATCATTAAATTTTTATTTTCCGATTTTAAATCTTTAGGATTGGGTACGTCGTCGGTACGTTCGAAAAAACTACATCTTATATCGGTTTTATTGCTTAAGATTTTAGCCCATTCCTCGATCAAAGGTTCGTAAGAAACGTTCTTGCTCAAAACTAAATCTCGAGCGTTAAATAACTATAAAATTCTTTCTTTCGGTAATTTTTCTTCGAAGGATTTTTTAAGCAAACAGTATTCGGGCTGAAAAAGGCTTCTCCCGAAAACCATTAAATTATCGTAGTTGAGCCATCCCGGCCTTATTAAAAGGTTCATTAAAAGCGTAGTCTTACCGCACCCCGATTTACTGACGATTAATCCCCTTACGCTTTTAGGTAAAAGGGAATTATTACGTCTTTTCGCTAATATATCGTTCCACGATAAATCGACAATATCCATTTTTTTATTTAAATTATTTTTTTTATAAGTTATAAAAATTTTTGATTTTTATAACGCTCCCGCGATAAAAAAGCGCGGAATAAATATGATCGAGTTTAATGAAATAGATTTTGTAAAAGGTTTAAATGAAAGTATCGAAGAAACAGACTACTACGTACCTACTTTTTTAAAAAAAGTTTTAAATCATTACGATTTATGGCTGTTTTCCCGAGACACTTTAGAAACTTTAAAAGAATTATTTTTTGATTATAATTTTTATATCACGTTGGAAGAACAAAGTACCTCCCCATCATCTGACGAAGAAATAAGAAATAATATCGAAAAAATGTCTTCCGAGAAAATATTTTATTCGGAAGTATTCAGGTTAGCGGATTTTGATGAACATCAATCTTTTATATTAGGCTGGGCGATTAATTTTTTATTATATTTTAGAGACGATTATCTGTGTGGAATACGAAAAACGCGCGAATTCGATTTAGTTTCGAAAGATATTAAAGATTTAAAAGATAGTTTTTTCTTTTTTGAAAAAAAGTTCCTTCGCCCTTCGATGGTTTTAACTGACGAAGATTTAAACGAAGCAAACAACTTTTTTGATCATTATCCTGTTTGAATAATAGTAAAAAATCGTCGCGTTTAGATTTATAACTTAATATTAAGTTATAAATCGGCAATATCCATTTTTTTTACTTAAATTAAAAAAAACTAAACTTAAAAAAAATGTATTGCGTTAAATGTAAAAAGGTTACTAAAACCAGTAGCGTACAGCACGTCGTTACTAAAAATGGAAGAAATATGATGCACGGTATATGCGACGTATGCGGAAAAACGAAAACTAAATTCGTTAAAAAAAAGGCGGATCGTTATTAAATAAATTTATAAATAACTTACCCGTCGAAATGCACCTTCCCGGGCATAATTTTACCGGTCCCGGCACAAAATTAAATAAAAGGCTTAACGAGGATTTAACGCCGAAAGAATGGAGTAAACCTATAAACCGCATAGATAAAGCCGCGTATCATCACGACGTTTGTTACCTTAAATACGACGATACGGCTACAAGAAATTCTATTTGCGACGCTAATATGTTAAAGGAATTAAAAGGAATTTATAACCCGACGCTTAGGGAAAAAATAGAACGTTCGGTCGTAGGTAATCTAATCGGAGCGAAGAAAAGATTCGGAATGGGAGTTAATAAAAAAAAATTCGTAAATTTATCGGAAGAATTACATAAACCCGTAAAAAGAAAATTTAAAAAAAGGAGAGTCTTAGTAAACGGAATCGATAGGATATGGGCCGCGGATTTAGTAGACATGCAGGCATTTTCTAAATATAATCGAGGTATAAAATATCTTCTCGCCGTTATCGATATCTTTTCCAAGTACAGATGGTTAATACCGTTAAAAAATAAAACGGGAAAATCCGTCGCCGAAGCGCTAAAGGTTATTTTTAAAGAGAGAAAACCCAAAAAAATATGGGTAGATAAGGGTAAAGAGTTTTATAACGCGGACGTTAAAAACCTAATAGAATTGTATTCTACCGCAAACGAGGAAAAATCTAGCGTCGTCGAGAGATGGATTAGAACGATGAAAGAAAAAATGTGGAAATATTTTTCTGCTAATTCTACTAACGTTTACGTTAACGCGTTAACCGATTTCGTAAAGGAATATAATAATGCGAAACATTCTGCTATTAAGATGACGCCGGTAAACGCTAGTAAAAAGGTAAACGAAAAAATAGTCTGGAGAACCCTTTATCCGGAAGGACACGAAATAAGGAGGGATATAAATCCTAAGTTTTCCATCGGCGATAAAGTAAGAATAACTAAAAAGAAAAAGACCTTCGAAAAGGGTTATACTACTAGATGGACCGAAGAAGTTTTTACGATTTCCGAGATAAAAGGTACTTCTCCCGTAATGTATAAGATTAAGGATCTTAACGGAGAAGAAATTCGAGGTTCCTTTTACGAACCCGAACTACAAAAAACTAGTCAGGAGTTATTTAGAATAGAAAAGGTTATTAAAAAAGGGAAAAATAAATCTTTAGTAAAATGGAAAGGATATTCCGACGAATTTAATTCTTGGATCGATAACGAGAACATTAAAAATATTTAATTTTTTTTAAAAAATGCGGGATATAGCTATTAAAAACGTAATTTTACCTAATAAACCGTTAAGTAACTTCGACTTAGAAAGCGCGGTTAAAAGGCTAAGAATACCTTATTTTAGAGGAGTGTTCGTGAGAAACGACCCGCCTAAAAAGCCTAGAAAAAAAGAATGCGGTATATTAAATTTAGACGATTCGAGTGGACCCGGAACGCATTGGGTCGCTTGGTATAAAAACGACGAAATAAAAAATTATTTCGATAGTTACGGTTTGAGACCTCCTATCAAAATAGAAAAATACTTAGGTAATCCGATACTTTATAATACGGATAAATTACAGCGGGACGATCAAGTATTTTGCGGTCATTTATGTTTGTTCGTACTAAAAGAGCTAACTTCCGGTAACGAATTTCAGCACGTTTTAAATAAACTTTTTTAGTTTATTTAAAAAAGGATGCCTGTCGATAAATTCGGAAGAATGGACGAAGTTAAATCTAGCGAAGACGGTATTTCGATTTCTTACGTCAATAACAATTTTTTACGTAAAGACGGAACTACCGAAGTTACCGGTTCTATAAATATGAACGGTAATACGTTAACGAGGGTTAGTAACCCCTTAAATCCTCAAGACGTAGCGACTAAACATTACGTGGATTCCAGCGCGGGATTATTATCCGAAAATGGGGGTTATCATATTTAAGGGCATTTAAACATGGGATTTAATAAAATAAAAAACTTAGTCGATCCGTCGGAACCCAACGAAGCCGCTAATAAAAAATACGTAGATTCCTTTGCAGGAGCTTTCGTTTACGATGGAAGTGGCGGATGTACGGCTAAATCGGAAATTTCTATGGGAGGACGAAAAATTAATAATATCGGTACACCTTTAGAAGGGAACCAAGCCGCTAAAAAAAATTACGTAGACTCGACGGTTTTAGCGTCTATAGGAGGAGAAATTTTAAAGAGAAATCCCGACGGCACTTTTACCGCGAACGGAGAAATAAATATGAGCGGAAAAAGAATTACGAACTTGCCTGAGCCGTACGGAAATTACGATCCCGTAACGAAATTTTATTTAACTAAGCGTCTATTAGCTACATATGCGCATATAATAAATACGTACAGACAGGAAATACCTAAACCTATAATAAGTATCCACGCGGAAGAACAGGGCCGTTTAAAGAGCGGAGAATTCGAGTTTTCTTTCGGTAACGGTAGTAGCGGAAGATCGCACGGTTTAGGAGGTTATTGCATGTCCGCTCCCGGTAGGATTATAAGGGGTTCCATAACGGTTTTAAAAGGAACCAATTTTTTAGACGAAGAAGTTAAAATTAACTTAGTAATAAACGGTGTCGAAAAACTCGACTATTCCTTAATAAAAGAAAAAGAAAAAGTATGTAGTTGCATAGTTTTTCCTCAGCCTTTAGAATTAAATCAATGCGACGTTATAAACTTTTTAACGAAGACAGACCACGATAACGCGAAAAATTCTTATGTTACGTTACTCGTAGAACTCGATTTATAAAAATATATTAAATAAAAATATATCCCTATTAAAAATGGAAAAGAAAATAAAAGATATTATCGGAACCGATCCGAAGATTTATTTGACTCTATTACGTCGGACTTTACGGAAGTCGTTAAATACGCGGCTTTGTTAGACAAGGGAAATTATTTCCGCGAATCTTACTTAAAAGATATTAACGAGCTATACACGCGTTTAATAAGATATTGTAGATTTTTTTTACCGAATTTGTATAGAAAAGAGATCGAAAATATTTTTTCCGAAGAGGCCGAAACTTTACCGAAGATAAAAGAAGAAGTTGATAATACTATTAAAACTGTTGAGACCACCAGGACCTGGAGAGCTGATAATAACGAAAAAATGGAAAATTTATAACTTTTTTAAAAAGTTATAAATTATTTATTTAATCTTCGTCGTCGGCTTCTAATTGTACTCCCGTCGGTTTTTCGAAAGATAAAGAGGGTTTAACATCCTCTTTAGTAACGATAATGGCGGAAATAAACGTACGTATTTTAGGCACGCTATTTTTTTTAACGAAAATATCCTCTATATCTAAATAAGCGATTACTTCTAAATTTTTTCCCGAAAGCGAGAGAGGATTTGCCATTAGCTTTATTCCTCCGTTTTCCGCCGATTTTTGGTAAAAATCGGTCATTATTTCGTTTTTCTCATTTTGCCTTAATTTCGGGTAAAAAATTTTCTGATCTACGAGAATCTCCATATTTTCTAAATCGCATTCCTTTCGCATTTTGGAGTAATTTAGTTGTACCCGTAAAAGTTTCGAAATACTATTTAACGTTTCTTTAAACTTTATTTCTTTTTCTTTCGGATTTTTTTCGTCGTAAAATGATTTTAAACACATAAAGAAACCACTGCCATTATTTTTGTACTTACTAATTCCGTAAGAAAACAGAACTGGAGAACGTAATCGTAAAAGCCCACCTTCTCCGGCCGAATGCCCGTATTTGATATCGAACGTTCGAAAATCATTTTTTTTATTTTCTTTACCCTTTACGATATAAAGCTTTTCTTCATTAAAATCCGTATAATTTATAAAATTCTTTTTATCATTACCACTCGTCATTTTTGACAATTGCCTTAAAAAAATTTTTCTTAAAAATCAATTTTTTTAAAAAATGACGGAAATAAAAGTTTCTACTCAAACATTTTTAACGTACACAAACTCGAATGATCTCGACTTAAAAAAACTGTTCGACGAAATAACCCCGACGGCGGAACTAATATATTTAACTTACAAGGGAAAGTAAAAAAGGTAAAAGAGAAAAAAAAGCTAAAAAAATAAAGCGTTTTATAAATTGTATTACGTTTTATTTTTTTTTCGACGAAAAAAAAAATAATCTAAAACTTTTTAAAAACGGAGTAATACAGCATACGGGATGTAAAAGTTACGAGCATTACGAAAAAACTTTAGTTTTTTTATGGAGCGTACTTAAAAAAACTTCTTACCTAATAATCTAAAAGTTTACTCGCTATCATTAATGAAAAACGTTAACCTCGATATAGGTTTTCGAGTCAATAAAGAAAAATTACGAGAATACTTCGCGGTAAATAAAGAACACGGCTTTTTCTCTATGATAAACGATTTTTCGGGGGCGAAATTTATTAAACCCCTAGAATCTATAGCCGATATGCCCGTTTATAGGTTCGAAATAAGCGGAAAAGATAATACCGTAAGTTTAAAAGAAGAAATAACCTACGATCATTTTTGCGATTTAACTGGTCGCGATAAAACCGAAGAAATAAAAATCACCGCCACCGTATTTTTTTCGGGAAAAACTATATTTTCCGGAATACACGAATTATATATATATCCTGAGATAGAAAAGTTTTTAGATATAATTCGCGAAATAAAAGACGAGATCGCGGTAAAAGAATACCCCGTTTGCTCGCTCAAGGATTACTTACGAAGAAAATAAGTTACAAATTTTTTACGAATAAACTCGCTATTTTTTTCTCTCCTTTTCTTAGATCGGTAAGAAGCTCGATGAGGACGTGGACGACGTATTTAATATCCGCGCGAACTTTTTCTCGAATAGCTTCATTTTTAATATTTCTCCATTCCTCGCGTACTCTCGCGATAATCCCTCTGATTCGTCCTCCTACGACATTATGTAATTCTTCGATCGTATCTTCTATTATATTATTAGTAAACAGCATGCACGGAATTCCTGGGTAGTAACAAAGATAGTTATTAATAAACAAAATGATACCCGTGATTTCGTGGCGAGCATCTTCTAAAATCGAATCGGGAATATGAAACCAAAAAGGACCGACAACTTTAGAGATACGAAATAAAATTTCGCGGATAAATTTAAAACTATCGTTGGCATAACTCGTCAATTCGATAGTTAAACTCCTTATTTCGTGCCTGATGAATTCTATTTCGCCGCCACCTTTTTTATTAACTTTTCTAAATAATTCTACGGACATTAATTTTCGTAATTTTTTATAGAACGAGTATTTATCAAATTTATAACTTTTTCTTTAAAAAAAGTTATAAATTTTCGAACAAAGAAACTAATTTTTCCAATCTTTTTAAAAGCGCGGCTTTAACCTCGTTTAAGGCGAGAATTGCGTGATCAACTTCCGCGTAAAATTCTTCTTCGGGATCAACATCCCCGCCATACCTCTCGAAATTAAAATTTTTCGCAAAACCTAACGTGCCTTCG
This sequence comes from Tridacna gigas, assembly GCA_945859785.2. Classification (NCBI taxonomy): domain Eukaryota; kingdom Metazoa; phylum Mollusca; class Bivalvia; order Cardiida; family Cardiidae; genus Tridacna; species Tridacna gigas. The sequence continues at coordinate 29,098,955 of OX244041.2, forward strand.
ATAACGTTAAATCGCGATAATATAATTTCACGCAAATCCTCTAACTTATCTAACCAAGTGCAGGGAGCTGACCATATTACATCGCGGACATGTAAAATAAAAAAACTTTTATTATCCATTAATTTCTCGGAAATAACCCGACTATGAAATTCTATTTCCGAAGAATAAAGGATTTTGTATTTTTTCCCGATTAGAAAAATTCTTCTCTCGGCTAATTCTTCAAAATTACTAACGAGAAAATCTTTCATTTCATCGATTAAATTTATTATCTCCGCTTCATCCTTCTTAAATCCGTCGTCCATTTCAACCTCGTTTAAAATTTTCGATAAAATATTCGCCATTATTGGACGACTTATACAAAAATTATTTTTAAAAAAATCAAAAATTATAATTTTGTTTTTTTTAAAAAAAACGCGTTATAAAAATCATTTATGATGGAAGAAGTAGAAACGCGTTATTGCAAAAAAATCGAGGAAAATAAAGATACTATTAAAGCGTTATTAGCTAAAATAAATAAACTTAAAAAGGAAAACGAACGCTTAAGAAAGAGAAAAAAATTACTATTAACTCTTTATAAAAAAGATAATTTATAACTCGTTGGAGTTATAAATTTTTTTATCTAAAAAGTTTTAAAGTAAAAAAGCGCTAACGAAAAAAAAGTTATATTTATTAAGAAAACTAAAAAAAATCTAACCGGAAAATGATTACTTTTCTCAAATACTAATTTACGTTTCGTTTTCGATACCGTTCTACAAACAGGACATTTTTTTAGATTATGTTTATCATTACATTCCTCGCAAACGACTATATGTCAGCAGTTACAAAACATTATTTTCGGTTCCGAGTCTTTGCAAATAACGCATTCTTTTTCTCGAAACGAAGAAATATCATTTTTTATATCCTCATCTTCCGGATCTTCTTCATATTCCGGTTCTTCTATGGTAGGAGGAGGTGAAAAATTACGAAAATTAAAAGAAGGTACAGGAGATAAATCATCAGGAGGCAATATAAAGTTGTGGTATTTGATAATTAAACGAGGAATATCGTATCTACATTCCAAAAAACCTGATAACAATTTAAATACGGTACGATCATAACCTTCACGGGCAATTTCACTGACGTTAATAATTCGCTGAGCATTACGAACATTTACAATTAATTCTACATCATCTCCCCGTAAAGAAACACCCGCTTTACTAATTTTGTAAAAAACGGCGGGTTTTAAACGAATTAGGTAGAGTATGAGATTTCTTCTTATACCACCGGGTGAAATAAATTCTACCATATCCGATCCGCGAAATGGGTTAGCGAAAAATCTTTTACGTTCTGCCGTTTCTATTAAATGCTTGATAAAAGTAGTTTCTAAATTCTTTAATACGCTTATTTCAGACATACTACGATGAATTACACTCATTATTCCACACCTTTTTAGCCGATAAAATTTTGAAAATTTTCAAAAATTTTTTCGTCGATATTTTTTTTTTTAAAAAAATAAACTTATAACCTTTCCGAGGTTATAAATTTTTCTATTTTACGTTCTTCGTTTTTTTCTCCATCCTTTTCCCGCGGTAAAAAAAGGGTAATGCCCTTTTTTTATATATTTTTTATTTTCATTATTATTTCCGACATTTGTAAATTCCCATCCTAAAATGTTTTTAAAGTTGCCCTCAAATCTAGTAAAAAAGTACGCAGCAAAATTACCGAATTCTCTTATAATAGGTACGATATTTAATGTACATTTACGATGACGCTTGTTCTTTCTATCTTCCTCTTCAGTTTCGAAAATTCTCGTATTTTTTCGTAAATTTTCTCTTAAATCGCCTAAAAATATTTTTACGTAAGGAGCGTATAATCCCGCTTCGTCGTTACACCCTTTAGCGAAACTAGAAAAATCTTTTTCTAAATTAAAAGTCTTTAAAAAATTACGAAAAATCCCTTTCGATATGCTTAAGCTCGATAAAGAGTCTAAAAAATATTCTATAGTCTCATTTATAATTCCCATGATCTCTTTTACGGTAAAACCGTTCAAACTATAACCTATTTTCATAAAATCCATAGGTTCTTGTTTGCTATATCCTTTTCCACTCATTATTACACGTCTTTTAACCGATAAAAATTTTAGGAATTTTCAAAATTTATAACTCGTAAAAAAGTTATAAATTTTTTTTAAAAAAAGGAGGAAACTGGGATTATTGGGTCTGAGCTTAAAAAAGGGAAACTGGGATTATTTTTTTAAAAAGGGAACCTGGGGCTCGCGGGTCCGTGTTCCTCAAGGTACATATTATACACTACTCACGTGTGTTTTCAATACATGTGAAAATCGTCTGCAACAAATGACACTAGACTGATACCCGTGTTATTCACGATGCACCAGTCAGAAATCACTCGAAGTAGACTGTATTTATGATATTTATGATAACCAGCCTATGGTACCGGGGAAAATATCAAGTCTAAATTGTGTGTAAACTAGTAGCCTGTTATCAGTCTTTGTATCTATCGGACGGTTGCGGGAGATACAACGGGTACCAGTTTAAATTGTCTGATACACAGTCAGGCCACGTCTGGTTTATCAGACAAGGTTTGTACTAATTCTTAACCCTTCGTTCCCGATATTTTCTTTCCGGTTTCGGAACGCGGATTTCCGGAATAAAAAGTAAAAATTGTACAGAAAATATCCGTTCCCTGATGTTTTTGTCCGGATCCAGAGATTTCCGGAATTATGGAGCCCGGATAAACGCGGCTCGACTGTATATCTATAGTTTTGATCTTCTCTTTTAACCCTTATGCTACTAAGTGTGACTCACAGACCTTTTGCGGACAGTATAGATCAAGATCGGACTGCACAAAACGTGATCTTGTATCTACACTTTCCGATGAGGTGATATTTTTCAATGAAAAATTAAGTTTAAAATAGCACTATTCAGGTTTTTACTATTGGCTTGCAAGTTTCATTTAACTTATTAACCCTTTACCACACAATCACGAGTTTTAATGACTCTGAGCAAGAAACCTTTTGAAAACACTGGGTGAAAAGGAGAAAATGCTGCTAATCAGCATTTTCTCCTTTTCCCTCAATGTTTTCTAACCTTTTGCAGCCAAAACACATATTTCCAGCCTTATCTAAATTGTTGTCTGGAAAAACTTTCAAATTGAACTAGTCTAAAATTTTGTTGTTTGGAAAAGGGTTCAGCAGGATAAGGGTTAACCGTCTACCAAACAATCCCTCCATAACAATGGTGAAGGCTTTTTTAAACATTGTTGTAAAAGGAAGCCAGCATATTCTCCTTTTTGCACAATGTTCTTTACCCCCACAAAGTCAAATTCAATGAGTTGGGCCACATTTGTCATCTGCAGATGCTTTCAGTTTGCTCATGTGTTGGAATTTATGGTCTGGTAAAGAGCTTATTACAGATTCCTTTGCATGGCATATGAAACAATGCAAACCTTGTTTATGTGTTTTTTTCTCTTACACAGGTATTATGTGGGGATGTGTGGGGATGGGGCTAATGATTGTGGAGCCCTTAAAACAGCCCATGCTGGGATATCCCTGTCAGAGGCGGAGGCATCTGTGGCGTCTCCATTTACATCTAAAACAAACAATATATCATGTGTTCCAACTATGATAAGGTAACTTGAACTATTGCTGTACACTTTCTGTGTTGAAATGTATGTTTGTAAAAGGTATGGTCAAACCAAGGAAAAAATGTATTTTCAAATCAAGGATAAAGGAATTTACCCCGAATAGCAGCTAGACATGCCCTCTAGACAGTGCAACAGTTCATTTGGATGGAAAAATACCGATTACCACAAAGCAAAATGTAACGCAAACATACATTACATGACTGTATAATATTATGTAGGCCCAAAAAAGCTTTATTTCTATTTATGCTTCGATAATAAAACTAAGTATATATTGTATTAACCCTTAACCTACCTAATAAATGAAATGAAATTTTTTTAAAAAGTTCATTGTAAAAACCCAAATGTTGCTATTTCAGATTTATTTTTAGGGGAAAAATATTTCCTTATCAGACTGTTTAGATCCAAGATCAGACTGCATGTTCTGTGCAGTCTGATCTTGATCTAGACTGTCTGCTAAAGGTCATTGCATGGTGCTTAGCTGTCTAAGGGTTAAAAAATTTACCCAAACAAGAAAAACGAGACATTCTGGAAAAGAGCAGCTTTGAAGCTGCAGTAATTTGGGTCTTGTTTCTAGACTGAAAGTGTATGTTGGGTTAATTTGGTATTTGAAGAGTTCTCAATAGTGAACACAATTCCTTTGTATTACATGATATGAGTTGTGCTGTGGCAAAAGGGGGTTTAATGCATCTCCATGATGCATTGTACCAAGTTAGACATCACGTAACAATGGATCCATAAAATCCAGTTTGTCGGACAACCCACTGAGTCATGAGATAGAGTGGTCCTTTGACATGCAGCAAACTGACCAGTAGAAAAAAGTTTCAACTCATGTCAGCCTGCATGGACTGTGCAGGCTGACATGGGTTGCTACTTTTTGTTGATGTATTAAACCCCTTATGCACAGAGCATGACTCAAATATTTTCAACCAGGTAGAAACACGTTCTTAAGACATGTGAAACGCACCTGCAATTTTTGTACATTATATTCTACTACTCGTATATCCTTACCATACAGGCAATTTTCAGTCCCACAGAAAACTGTTACGAATTGCACAAAAAGCAATTTTTGAAAGATGGGAAAACATAATTTTTCTACAGTATGAAAAACATTGTGGAAAAGGCTGCAGTTGCTTGTTATCACAAGCAATTCTTCCTTTTCTCACAATGTTTTCTTAACCCTTTACCATACCATACCAATTTTTAACAACACTGAGGAAGATGCCTTGTGAAAACATTGTGGGAAAAGGAGAAAATGCTGGTAACCAGCATTTTCTCCTTTTCTCAAAATGTTTTCTACCCTTTCAAAAATTGAAATCATCATTTAATTTGTTGTCTGCAAATGTTTTTAACTTCAACAAGTCTAAAGTTTTGTCATCTGGTCAAGATTTAATTTCAACAATAGGAGTGTAAAAGGTCATAATTGCTCAGAAATGGGTCAGATTACTTGCTGACTCTGTGTGTATTTCAGGGAAGGTCGGGCTGCCTTAATGACCAACTTTGGGATTTTCAAGTATATGGCTTGTTACAGTTTAACACAGTTTGTATCGGTCATTATTCTCTATATTGTAAGTATTAAAAAAATTGTTATAGATGACCTTTGCTCCATAAAACACTACATTGAATTGTAATTAACCCTTTCCCAAACGATAAATTTTAGACTGGTCCAAATTGAAAGAGTTTGCAGACGACAATTTTAAATTTGATGAAAATGGCAGAAAGTTCTCAAAAAGGGTAGAAAACACTGTGGGAAAAGGAGAAATTGCTCGTTACGAGCAATTTCTCCTTTTCCCACAGTGTTTTCAAAAAACTTGTACTGCAGACATGTGAAAACCAGGGCTTGTTTGGGAAAGGGTTAAATTTGTTACCTCTTATATAAAATCCACTTCTACTGCCAATGATTTTCCCTTTAACCCTTTACCAAACAACAAAATTTAGGCCTTGTCCAAATTACAAGCATTTGCAGATGACAAAATGAATGTAGCTCACATGATGATTTCTGTCTTTGATAGGGTAGAAAACATTGTGGGAAAAGAAGAAAATGCTGGTTACAAGCATTTTCTACTTTTCCCACAATGTTTTCAAAAGGCTTCTACCTCCAGGTCGTTAAAAGTCAGGACTGTGTGGTAAAGGATTAACCCTTTACCACACAGCAAAATGCTAGACTCATCACTGAAAAAATTTACGGACGACAATTCAAATGACAGGACCTGTCCTTGCATAGGCTGAAAACAATGTTTTCCAAAGGCTTCTTCCTGAGGGTTGTTAAAAGTTGGGATTGTGTGGTAAAGGATTAAATAAGTACATTCTGTATGACATGTAGTGGTGTTTTGTGTCTGTTTGATAGATGTATCTATTGAACAAGCAATTGACTTTTTGCAAAACTCATTATTTTTCTATTGTAAAAAAGAAGACTGTGCAGGCTGACCTAGGTTGATACTTTTCTCAGATGCATTAAGCCCCCTTTTCACAGAGAATGGCTCATATGCATGTTGATCAGTTGTGCCAACAATGTATATTTCATTCATCTGGCACGCCAAACAATTCATTTTAGTATGGCACATTTCATTTAGGGTAGGCTTGGCCAGTTACTGAAACTATTTTGTTATGCATGTCGAAATTAAAAACTTTACCTTTTATCACAATGTGTTTATGTATCCCTTGTGAAAGCCTCCGCAATTGAAGATATTCAAATATTTTAGATCCAGGTATATTTCTGGTGGGTGAATGAATTTTTTTTTGGTGTAATAAGTGTTGATGAAACTCGAGGGCAACTGTATTGCATTATTAACTTCTTACCAAACAACAAAATTTTGCACTGGTCCAAATTGAAAGTTTTTTTCAAATGACAAATGTCACTGTAGTGATGGGATTTGTTTTTAACTCTTTACCACACAACAAAATTTTTTGACCTGTCCAAATCAAAAACATAAGCAGATGACAAATTAAGTGTTGCTGAAATGTTTTGATTTGTCCTAGAAAGCCTAGGAAACATTGTGCGTAAAGGAGAAAAATGCTGGTTACCAGCATTTTCTCCTTTTTCCACAGTGTTTTCAACAGGTTTCTTCCCCAGGGTCATTAGAACTCAGGATTGTGTGGTGAAGAGTTAAAAGGGTAAAAAAACATTGTAGGAAAAAGAGAAAATGGTGGTTACCATTATTTTCTCTTTTTCCACAATTTGTTGGCTGGATTTTTCCCCCAAGGTCATTGAAACAGGGGATTGTGTGTTAAAGGTTTAAGGCAACTTTGTGAGAAAAGGAGCAATTACTTTTAGTAGCATACAAAAACAAGCCATTGCTGATTTTTCCCACAATTTTTTTAAAAACTTTTTTCCTTAGTGCTGTTAGAACATGGAATTGTTTGGTAAAGAGATAACATGATGGATGTTTTACATGTTTTATTTTTTTAGGCAACCATAAATCTCTCGGACTTCCAGTTCCTGTTTATTGATTTGGTTCTGGTGACATCTCTCAGTATAACATGTAGGTATGATCAGAGAAATTGTAGAATGATGGTTTAACCCTTGACATGGCAAAATTTTAGTCTCATCCATATTGAAGGAATTTACAGATTCAAATGTTTTTCAGATGATTTTTCCTTGAATAGGTAGAAAACATGGTGGGAAAAGGAGAAAATGTTGATTACCAGCATTTTCTCCTTTTCTCACAATGTTTTCAAAAGCCTTCTTTCTGTGGGTTGTTAGAACTCAGGGTTGTGTGGTAAAGGGTTAAGAGTTTACCACATGATTGTTTTTTTTAACTTCTGCAAAATTAAAGCATTTGCAGATGACGAATTAGATGTGGCTCGAAATGAGATTTGTTTTCATATGGTAGAAAACATTGCGGGAAAAATATTGGTACCAATTACTGGTGAAGGAAACTCCAGGAAAGCATCAATAGGTGAACTTGCTGGGGGATATAAGCAAAACAACATTGAAAACATCATTAAAGACTACAAAAAACAAACCAGTGATCATCTTGGTGTTAAAACTTAATCATATATACAAATAAACAAACCATTGACCTTCAGACCTCACACCACGACATTGGTCATTATCATGCTTTCGCTACGATATTTTCCAAAGCTGTAATAGTCCTCAAATAGGAGGACTAAAATGGCTTTTTACATTTAACCCTGTACCACACAAAACCAAGTTTTACGACCCCGAGAAAGATGCCTTTTGAAAACATAAGGGGAAAAGGAGAAAATGCTGGTGACCAGCATTTTCTCACAATGTTTTCTACCATATCAAAGACAATTTTCATTATTTGGCCCAAATTTAAATTGTTGTCTAAAATGGCTTTCAATATGGATACATCTACATTTTTTGTGTGGTAAACAGCTAACTGTCAAGAGCTTTTGCACTTCAATTTCAATTGGCTATGCCAAGGCTACAGGAAAACCTGTCTGGTCTGAAGTACCAAGCCTTTTGTCGTTATTTTATTAGTTCATATTATTTTAGCTGCACAGGTGACCTGTTTCTTCATTACCTTTTTCCTGTTTATTACAGTTGGTTATGCCAAGGCTTACAGAAAACTGTCTAAAGTACCGCCTCCGGTCAGCTTACTAACTTTGCCTCCAATATTTGCTGTGATTGGACATATAGTTATTATTGTAGCTGCTCAGGCATTTGTTTATGTCTATATCCAGCAAGCACCATGGTGAGTTGTATGTGCAGACAAAATTCTTTAAAGGGGCATGAAACCAGATTTTGACCCCATTTTTTTGCGGGGTGGGGGGGGGGGGGGAGGGGGAGGAAAGATGATATTTTGTGAGGAAAAATCAGGACATGACTGTTTATCCTTATTTGAGGGAAAAAATGAATACTGGAAAAAAATTTGCCCCTGAACCCACGACCTTCAGACCGATAGTCAGTGACTCAACCAACTCAGCTATTTGGCTAACTGATATTTTTCTTGATCACATACCTATAAATGATCTGAGTAAAATATGGATGTTACCTAAATCACAGATACCACTGACCAGAAGCTTTTTCCATATCAGTCATGTACCCTGTGTAGAACACATAGTCATTTTCATGGACTACTTTGTGTATTAATGTTCCAAATGCTTCACTCGTGAACTGCAGCATCATGACTGATAATCACAGGCTTAACTCGCCTCCCACATTAAAATGAAAAAGAAATCACAGTATTCTTGACAGTGACAGTGAATAACAACCTCTGAGACCTTTTCAGCATTTCAGAAATAGTTTCTAAGCCACAGTTCTTGTTTTTTTGTAATGACTCGAGGACAAGCAATTGCCTTTTTTAAAAGCATAAACTGATCTATTTAGACTTACTGTTATTTACTTATTCATCTGCCATTCATAAATACTGTACATGTTATATACAATAAACTGTAGTTCACTGATTTTTTTCGTTATTTATAACTGACTTTGTGATGTTTCTTTACAGTTATTTGGAAGGAATATAATAAAAGGAACATTCCAACAGTCTGCATTTCTGCATGGTCAGATCATGTCTTACTGCTTATGTAAAGATGCATGTCAGATTTGACCTTCAGTCTCATCTGACACACACCTCTTTACACATGCAACTCAAAATGCAGACTGACGTAATTTTCCATACTTATTTCATGCTTATCAGTAGTTTATGGAGAAATAATGGAGGATTATGGTTTGATATTTCATGGTTATGACCAGTGAAAATACCGATTTTATGTTCTCTAATTCTTCAATTGAAGGCGGAAACAATAGTTCCTGGGCACTAGTTACCTAGGTAATCAGCGTGTGCCATTCAAATGGAGGGAAATATGACATAGTTTATGCTATATTTCTTGCGTTTTACATAATATTGTAATGCGTTGTTATGTGAGTAGGGTATGCCATGGGGAATTACCAAAAACGGCTGAACTGGATGTTGATGAAAGTCCCAACAAAATAGGGGTTAGAAGCATGAAATAATTAGAATATTTGGGTTTTTTTGGTGAAAGATCGAGCATTCACTTGTGAAAATATTACGGATGATGTTCACTCGATGAAATAAATTTCAATCTTTCACCGAAAAAAATGAATATCCTCTATGTATCGAATATATATTTATCCGTTGTTGCAATAATGGCTATAATGATGACAAATGGAGTAAAAAATTTTACTGTAAAAATGCAAAAAACTGAGCAAATCCATAAAGTGTAAAAATGTCAATGGCAGGAGACAACGATTCAAAGCTTTACAATTTCAATTACAGGTTTGTGCCATTTGAAGAGAATCCTGAAGATGAGTATGACTACGTTAGTTATGAGAATGTTGCAGTGTTTACTGTGTCAGCGTATCAGTATATCATACTGGCGGTTGTGTTTGCAAAGGGCCGGCCATATAGAAGGAACATGTTTACAAACTGTAAGTTGTATGTTATAAGAGACAAGTGGGTTTTATTTCAAATCAGTCTATGGACAACATACAAGATACCAATGGCAGACAAAAATTTGTGCATTGCAGCAGAGAAAGTTAATTCTTTAACCAAACAATAAAATTTAAGACTTATCAAATTGAAAGCATTTGCAGACGACAATCTGAAGGTGGCTCAAATGACGAAATTTGCCCTTGATGGATCCACCTTAACGTGCTTGGTGTAATGCATTACAAATAAGCTTTAACCTTTACCACGCAATCCTGAATATTATTGACCATGTAGAATAAGGCTCTTGAAGACATTGTGGGAAAACATTTTGTCTTCCCACAATGTTTTCTACCTTTTCTAAGACATTACCTTATTGAGTCACTTTCAAATTGTCATCTAGAAATGCTTTCAATTTTCAACAGGTCTACATTTTTCTCTTGTAGGAAAGAGTTAAACCCGCTTTTTCAAAAATGCTGCTCAAATATTGTTGAAGAAAGAGCATTATCTCGTCAGCCTTTATTGAAGTCAATAAAATTAACAGTATGTTTCTAGCCATGCATTATTGTTATCACATGTTGTACATATAGGATATTGACCGGGTACGAGGTCTTTCTGTATAAGAAAGACCTGGGCATGAGTTGCACATGACACCGAGAGCGTGAAGCGCTCAAGGTGTTTTGTGAAGCTTGTGCCAACCCCTTTCTTATACGGAAAGGCCGGTGTCAATATCTGACTTACACACCAGCCACCATCAGTATTGAGTAGATGACTAAACCATTATCTCGAAAAGTTTGGACCTGGTTGATGAAAAAAGAAGCATTTGACATGTTTTTATTGAAAACAGCTTTTTGGTATTTTTCATTCATTTATTTTTCTTACTTGAATATTAATGAATCGTGGCTAGAAATTGATACCTCATGAGCATCGACCTTTGGATTTCTTGTATTTGTGTGGGTTTGTTGATGCTGCACAAGTGAATTCATTGCCTGGTAAAAGTTCGAATTACATGATTAAAAACTTCTGCTATTTCACACAGATGAGAATACTAGAACAATATTAAAAATGAGCTGGTTTTAAATGTGAATGAATTACTGTAATGACTGGACTTAAAAGTGACATTATGTGAATAGAAACATATGAAAATGCATTTTTCGGACAATGTTTTAAATGTTTTAGGTAGGAAGAGATAGATTTTTTGAAGACATCTTTAAAAAAATGTATTTAAAAACTGTTGAGTTGGTCACCAATAAAAATCATGTTACAATCTATCTTTCCAAAAGAAACATATTTGCAAGATTCTTCCTATTTCTTAATGAATTCTTAAGCATAATCAAGGTCGTGAGAGTACTAATGTCCTTCATGACCCTGTCTGCACTAACTCGGGTCCGTCAATACATGTTGACGAGTCTTTCCTGCACAGGTCTTTCTCGCACGTGGGCAGGTTTTCTGTCTACAGAAAAACCTGTGCACATGCATAGACAGACCTGCCCTTGTGCATTCTATTGTTAGGACGGTTCGTTTTGAAAAATATAGACCTGGTCCAAACAAATGAGCCAGTGTGTAAAACAATGTATTTACCCATGATTGGTGACAAAGTTCACCTACAACTTTAAAATTTTGTTGCATTATTTTTGAATCTTGCATCTAGTTTCAAAGAAAAGGAGAAAGGCAGTATCCTCAGTTTTGTTTTTCATTAAGCAATATGAAGCAATCTCTTCTTTCTCGTTTTCTAATGAAGATATTTTTATATTCCAGTTCCATTCCTTGTAAATGTTCTCCTGTGTTTTGGTGTTGTGATTTGGTTCAATATTTACCCAACAGATGGGGTCGCAGAGTTTATGGCGGTGAGTTATATAGCAGAAAAAAAAAATTATACCTCTACAATGTATGCCACCATGTTGTCTTGCATAAATGTACCACATGGGGCTTTTGACAGTCTGGTGTTTACCCAAAGGCTGCTTAGTGCAACTCACTGATCATTTGTGGACAGTGTTGATCAAGATCAAACTGCACAGAATATGCAGTCTGATCTTGAATGTACACTCTCCAATAAGGAGATATTTTTCTTCAAAAAATAATTTTAAATAGCATTGTTTGGGGTTTTACTATCGTCTAGAAAGTTTCATTCCACTTATTAGCAAGTTAAGGGTTAAATACTAAAAATTGAAAACAAGTAAAACTTTTTACATCGTTGTGATGGGCAGATTAAAAAGTGAACATGTTTGGAAAAGCAGCCATCACTTATTGATTGCCATTCTAAATAAGTCTAAGTACAGTGGTATGGATTTAGGTAGTACATGTATTTTTGCAAAAAAAAAATCATTTTTTTATCCCCCCAAAAAATTGCTTAAAGTAAATAATGTTCTGGTAAAAAGGGGTTTAAGGCATCTCCATGATGCATTTTATCAGGCAAGTCATTATTTGATTTAACCCTTGACCACACAATGCCGAGTTTTAACTCTTTACCACACGACAAAAATGTAGACTTGTCAAAATTGGAAGCATTTGCAGACAACAATTTAAATGTGGCTCAAGTGATGGAATTTCTCTTTGATAGGGTAGAAAACATTGTGGGAAAAGGAGAAAATGCTGGTTACCAGCATTTTTAGCTCACCTGAGCACAAAGTGCTTAGGATGAGCTATTGTGATCACTCACCGTCCATCGGCGTCTGTCGTCCATCTGTCGTCAGTCCGTCCACATTTTTTTGTTTACACTCTAGCATCTACAAATATTAACCAATCAGCACCAAACTTGGTCAAAATGTATATGACCATAAGATCTCGGATGAGTTTGATTATGGGTCTAATCGGACCAGAACGACTGGAGTTATTTGCCCTTGAATTAGAAAAATTGCTACATTTGACTTTGTTTACACTCTAGCATCTACAAATAATAACCAATCAGCACCAAACTTGGTCAAAATGTATATGACCATAAGATCTCGGATGAGTTCGATTATAAGTGTAATCGGACCAGAACAACTGGAATTAGAAAAATTGCTGTATTTGACTTAGTTTACACTCTAGCATCTACAAATATTAACCAATCAGCACTAAACTTGGTCTAGATATATATGACCATAAGATCTCGAATGAGTTCGATTATGTGTCTAATCGGACCAGAACGACTGGAGGTATTTGCCCTTGAATTAAAAAAGTTGCTACATTTGACTTTGTTTACACTCTAGCATCTGCAAATTTAAACCAATCAGCACCAAACTTGGTCAAAATATATATGACCGTAAGATCTCGAATGAGTTTGATTGTAGGTCTAATAGGACCAGTTATTGCTGTGTCATGGAAAAAGGGGGCTTGACGTATATTTTCATTGTGGACCAATATCTCTTAAACTACAGGACAAAATGTCATGAAACTTCATCTTTTTATTGTTTATTGCAAGCAACAGACAATAGTTATTTGTTTTTATTTCATGAAACACCATGTCATGAAAAAAGGGGGCTAAATGTTTAATTTCGTCATAGACCAATGACCATCATTCTGTTTGTCCATCTTTCAGGACAGGTATCTTCTAAAATCCTTTACAAAAACTTAAAAATTCATACAGGTGTTCCTAATGATGTCCGCTGATATTTATTGTTTTTTTTTAGCTCCACTGGCCGAAGGCCAGCGGGCTTATGTCATGGCCCGGGTGTCCGTCGTGCGTCCGTGCGTCCGTCCGTGCGTTAACTTTTATTTCAAACATCTTCTTCTCTGAAACTACCCATCCAATTTTCATGAAACTTCACAGAAATGATCCTGCCATGGTCCTCTTCAGAATTTCTTGAAAGAATTTGATTCCTTCAAAAACTCTGGTTGCCATGGCAACAAAACTGAAAAATATTGGAAATCTTTAAAAATCTTCTTGTCTGAAACCATAAGGCAGAGGGCTACCAAATTTGGCATGTAGCTTTATGTAGTAGACCTCTATCAAGTTTCTTCAAATTATAGCCCTGGGGTCAAAATTGGCTCTGCCCCAGGGGTCACAAGTTTTACATAGGCTTATATAGAGAAAACTTTAAAAATCTTCCTCTACCTAGCCATAATGCCTAGAGCTACCAAATTTTGCATGTTGCTATATCTAGTGGGCCTCTACCAAGCAGGCCAAAATTTTAGCCCTGGGGTCAAAATTGGCTCTGCCCCAGGGGTCACAAGTTTTACATAGGCTTATATAGAGAAAACTTTAAAAATCTTCCTCTACCTAGCCATAAGGCCTAGAGCTACCAAATTTTGCATGTTGCTATATCTAGTGGGCCTCTACCAAGCGGGCCAAAATTTTAGCCCTGGGGTCAAAATTGGCCCCGCCGCTGGGGTCACAAGTTTTACATGGGCTTATATAGTGACAAGTTAAGAAATCTTCCTGTTTTGATTTTTTTTTTTTTTCTGAAATTAGCCTTGCATCAGGGGTCTTATGTTTTGCAGAGGCTTCATATGGACAAAACTTGAAAATCACCATATTTATAACCATACAGCATAGACTTGTATTATTTTGGCATGTGGCTTTATATTGTGGACCTCTACCAGGGTTCAAGTAATTATAGCTCTTGGATCAAAAATGGCTTTGCCTTGCGGGTCTCAACTTTCACATGGGCTTTTACAGAGAAAACTTTGTAAGTCTTCATTTTGAAACCATTTGGCTCAGAATTGAAATGTTTAGTATTTATGGTTTATATTTATAAGCCAGTGGAGCGATACAGGGCCATCATGGCCCTCTTGTTTCCTTTTTGATATCAAATACTGTCTCATAGGAAAAAGGGGCTTCATGTATATTTCTGTTAAGGATCAATATACATGTATCTTCAACTCAAAATCCTGGACAAAAATTTGTGAAACTTCATACATGTGTTCCTTATGATAGTCTGCCAATATCATTAGTTTAGCTTTTTCGATTAAATGTCATGCCATGGAAAAAGGGGGTGTCACATATATTTTCATTATGGATTATTATCTCATTAACTACAGGACAAAATGTTATGAAACTTCATCTTTATGTTGTTTACCACAAGCCACAGACAATGGTGAGGCCTATTTGTTAGCTCACCTGAGCACGAAGTGCTGGGTGAGGTATTGTGATTCGTCGTTGTCCAGCGTCCGTCTTTCCACAATTCCTTTAAACATCTTCTCCTCCTAAACCAACCATGTTGAAACTTGACAGGCATATGCCTTGGGTGAAGTTCTACCAAAGTTGTTAAAAGAATTGAATTAACCCTTCAACTCCAGGGGTCACAATTTTGGGCAAAATGGTATATAGAGCAAACTTTAAAAATGTTTTTGTCTGAAACTAGAAGGCCTAGAGCTTTGATATTTGGTATGTGGACTTCTACCAGTTTTGTTCAAATGATGCCCCTGGGTCAAAACAGGACATAAAGGTATACAGAATGAACTTTAAAAGTCTTCTTCTATTTAACCCTTTACCACACAATCCCAAGTTTTAACGCCTGTGAGAAGTAAGGCTCTTGAAAATATTGTGGGAAAAAAGAGGAAATACTTGTAACCAGCATGTTTTCCTTTTTCCACAATTTTTTCCACCCAACCAATATCAAATTTAAATTTTTGAGTCACATTTATTTTGTTGTCAGCAAATGGTTTGAATTTGGACAAGTCTTAACCCTTTAAGTACCTTTCACTACTGTAGTTGCCTTTGTGTCTAGTATAGATCAAGATCAGACTGCACGAAATGTGAAGTCCGATCATTGATCTATACTGTCTGCTTTGTTGAAACACTACAGACAAAAGGCACCCACGCAGTTGTTATCATCTTGGACTCATTCTGGAATGAAAATGGCCTTTGGGTTTAAGGATTAAATTTTGTTGTTTGTTAATGATTTGAGCCAAGCCTGTTAGCTCATTACCTACAGGGCTAGCTATGCAGGGATGTCAAGTTTAAATCTCAGTTGGGCCAAGCACTCAGGTAACCAGGATTTTTTTAACTTTTTCCACAATGTTCTCTACCCATCCCAAATCTAAGTTCATTTTTTGAGACAAATTTATTTTGTTGTCTGCAAATGCTTGGAATTATAGACCAGTCTAAAATTTTTGTTTGGTAAAGAGATAAAGATAGACCAAGTAATATGCATTTCAAGACTGTGTTGTAGGCAATACTATCTTGCAGAATATAAGGCATATATATCCAAGATCCAACTGCAGTCTGATCTTTATCTACACTGTCTGATAAAACATCCTGTCTTGCATACACCTAGCCTTGGTTCCCACCTGATCATTTTTTCCTTTTATCTATTCAGGACGGACGGATGCAGTTTAAATTTGACATGAAGCCCCCTTTTTCCATGATACAGCAATAAATTCCAAAACCCTGAGAATATGCGCTAGGTCACTTGATGTGTGAAAATTTCATCCAGATCTGTTGAGATATGTCCAGTAATTAAAGAGATATTGGTGAAAAATGAAATATAACATGAAGACCCCTTTATCCATGATGCAGCTATAAATTGCAAAACCTTGACAATATGCGCTAGGTCACATGATAAGAAACATTCTGTGAAAACTTTTGAAAACATTGTGGGAAAAGGAAAAAATGCTGGTAACCAGCATTTTCGCCTTTTTCCCGCAAAGTTTTCTACCCAATCAAAGAAATATTGTGTCACTTGAGCCAATATGAAAATGTTGTCTGCAAATGCTTTCAATTTGGACAGATCTAAAATTTTGCCATGTTGTAAAGGGTTAAAGGCTTTCACAGCATTTTTCTCTCTGGCTGTTAGAATGTATCTTTGAACATTGTGTTCATTGTATTTTGAGTTCATTTTTGTTCAGTCATTTAACTCTGTAGTACAGATTTTATCTTGTAAATCTTAGAAGTCATTATAATTTTTGTTCTTCAGTTTGTGGTGTTTGTCTTAATTTATAAATAAGTTTATGACCCCCCCCGATAGATTTTGGGCATATACTCCACTATGAATTGAAGTACCATTGTACCATTTGATCTGTTCAGGTAGGGCCAAGGTCAGTGTCACACTTGAAGGTCAAATTTTTGTAAGCTGGATGCATTGAAAGGTTGGTGCAAGACTATTGCAAGTGTAAATACATTGTTTATGTGTTTACAATAGTAATTACCCATGAGCATGTCCCTGGACAACCACTGTAGTTGTTGGTGTATTTAACAACATTATAATAATAACTTGTATAGAAAGTCTTGAATCGGCAAACATTCTCTACTAAGTTTGTTCAAATCAGGCAACTTTTTGCCACACACCAAAAGGCCTAGGGCTTTGTTATTATTCCTTCAAAACTCTGTTCTGGAGGTATATAGGAGTCAGCTTGTCTGTCCATCCATCCATCCATCCATCCATTCATCCATCCATCAGTCTTTCTGTAGCATTTTCTTGTCAGAGCTAGTTCTCAACAACTACAGGACAGATTTCATTCAAACTTTAGAGAGACTCGGTGCCAAGCAAGAATGTGCATATTATATTTTGGTGATGGTTCATTGAATTTTTACAAAGTTATTTTCCTTTGATGAAATTTCTTGTTCTCCCTATTTTTCAACAAGTCTTGGACAAATATCATTCAAACTTCTCTCAAATATTTATATAACCAGGCTTGCTTAAGAAGATTATCTTCTTGTCTAAACAAAGAAGACCTAGAGTTTTGGCCTTGCACTTCGATATTTGGTATTTATCTTCATTGTAGACCTTTACTGCTTGGTACTCAGGTGAGCGATATAGGACCATCATGGTCCTCTTGTTTCCTTTTCCCATAATGTTTTCAAAAGACTTCTTCCTCAGGGTCGTTAAAAGTCGGGATTGAGTGGTAAAGGGTTAATGATCCTGAGAAGGAAGCCTTTTGAAAACATTGCGGGAAAAGGAGAAAATGCTGGTAACCAGCATTTTCTCCTTTTTCCACAATGTTTTCTACCTTCCCAAAGCAAAATTCAATTTTTCAGTCGCATTTAATTTATTGTCTGCATTTTCTTCATTTCCCACAATGTTGTCTAACCTTTCAGAGACAAATCCAATCATTTGAGCCATGTTTCATTTTATCGTCTGCAAATGCTTTGAATTTGGACCAGTCTAAAATTTTGTTTTGTGGCAAAGAGTTAAGATCATACAATGCAATATGATCTTGATTTACACTGTCCACAAAAGTACCTAAATTTGACCAATGTCTGTTGAGCTGTTCACTTTTCTCCCATTGTTTTCATTTAGCTACAGCCTCCGCCTTCAGTACCCTACAGATTTATCTTCCTTGGTGTCGCTGCTGCCAATTTTCTCTTGGCCTTGATGTTTGAGGTAAAGTTAGATATAAGCCATGCTCTGGCAAAAGGGGGCTTATTGCATGATACCAAGCATGTCATCACATGATCATGGATCCATAAAGTATTTATTTTGTCTAACAACTGACTGAATTATTAAATAGAGTGGCCCTTTGACATACAGAAAATCGACCAATAGTGAAAAGTTTAGGCCTAGGTCAGCCTGCGCAGGCTGACCTGGGTCAATACTTTTTGCAGATGCATTTTCACAGAGCATGGCTCACATGTTTGAACTCTTTATACAGGAAAGCACCCAGTGTCTTTGAAAGATTGTTGAGCGTAGTATTAGCAAATACTTGCATTTATAGGTTACTGGTAACCATGATGTACAGTACTGCTCTTAAATATGATGTTAAGACACCAAGCTAACAGAAAATAAACCCAACAGGGAAAAAGCTATCCCCAGCTGAAGAAGATTCTTTTTTCTACAGGAAAAAGATTATACAATAGTTATCAGCTTGTCACAATGTTCTATTGACTGTTAATACATCCAGAAGTTTTAGCTCGGCTGTTTGAAAGAAAAAGTTGAGTTATTATCATAGCCTTGTTGTTGTCTGTATTGGCGTCATCATGCAAAAACTTTCATATTTTATAATATCTCTGTTATTGTGAAGATTTTATGTAAAACTTGGACAAGTTGTCAACCATCAAAATGGAAACCTATACAACAAGGTTAGGTAACCATCAAAGTATTTTTGACACATTTATACCCCTTTTTTGATTTTGAATTTTCACTGAAAATCAAGCAACTGCAGCTGATCATTGGCACCACATTCAGTGCTCTTGTTATGTAAAAGTTTGAATCTGTCTTTTTACAGGATCTGTTATATTTAATTTTTTTCTTTATAGAATACTTAAAAACCATTTATCAAGCTTGACATGGATATGTGCAATTTTAGATCTGTTACACATAACAAATTAAACATGGCTGAAATTATATGATTTGTCTTTGAGATGGTAAAAAACATGCTGGGAAAAGGAGAAAGTGATGGTTATGAGCATTTTCACTTTTTCCTCATGTTTTCAATGTTCTCTCTCTCCAGATCCTGATAACATGGATTTGTTTGTTAAAAATATTTCTGACTTGTTTAATAAAGTTCAAACTCAGAAGCCAACTTATGTCATATTTTGGATGTCTCAAATGCCAATTTAGGTCAGATTCTATAGGTCTGAAAAGTGAACTCATGTGTAAGGTTTTATAATCTGGATAACCAACTTATGTCAGATTCTATAGGTGTCATTTGTATTTGTTTCAGATATTTGTTCTAGACAGTTACTTTGTATCAGTTACACTGCAGGACAAGGTCAACCACTGTGTTCCTGGACAACTACCAAAGTAGGAACCTAATCTTTTTCTAGACCTATTATTTCCATTTTGTGTCTTCCATGCTCTTGCATCTCCTTCATTAACTCTTTACCAAACGACAACATTTTGGACGTATCCAAATTAAAAGCATTTGCCAACAACAAAATAAATGTGACTCAAAAGCTGAATTTTGTTTTGGGAAAAGAAAAAAACATTGTGGGAAAAGGAGAAAATGTTGGTTACCAACATTTTCTCCTTTTCCCACAATGTTTTCAAAAGGCTTCTTCTCAGGGTCATTAAAAGTCAGGATTATGTGGTAAAGGGTGAATGATGCCAAGCAAGTCATCACATAATTATGGATCCTTAAAATCCATTTTGTCTAACAACTGACTGAATCCTGAGGTAGAATCGGTCTTTGGCATGCAGAAAATTTAACAATAGCAAAAAGTTTTGACCAATCTCAGCCTGCTTGGACTGTACAGGCTGACTTGGGTCGATACTTTTCGCAGACGCATTGAACCCCCTTTTCACAGAGCATGACTCATGATATTTCAATCCCTCTTTTTTTTTCTATATTTTTCAAAATGAAAAAAAGTATAGTAACACCATAATAACAATGCATATTATCACATGTGAAAATAAATAACAATTCTGCAGATACTTGAACTGTGTTTTACCTTGTCTTAGGCTCTTTAAGTCTTTACCGAACGACAAAAATTAGCGATTGTCAAAGTTGAAGCATTTTCAGACGACAAGTTAAATGTGGCTGGCATTGCTTTTTGGCTGTGAAAGGAAAAGGATAGAAAACATTGTGGGAAAAGTAGAAAATGCTGGTTACCAGCATTTTCTCCTTTTCCCACAATGTTTTCAAAAGCCTTTTTCATCTGTGTTGTTAAAACCTTGGATAGAGTGATAAAAGGTTACACTCACTACCTTCGGGTAACAACATTTTTTGTCTTACGGGAGACCTAAAATGTTTTTAAAAGCCTTTTTCATCAGGGTTGTTAAAACCTTGGATAGAGTGATAAAGGGTTACACTCACTACCTTCAGGTAACAACATTTTTTGTCTTACGGGAGACCACCTTTGAAACATCGTTGTGAAAGGAAAAAAAAAAAAATTGTTCTATATAAGCAACTTCTCAGTTTGCCACTAATGTGTTTACATGTTTTCATGTATCAAATTTCAAACATTAACTGACTTTCCCTGTTAGAAAAGGACGTTTCCAAATCTGTTGAATGTTAAGTTTGTTCCCAGAGGAGAGTTAACCTCTTACCACACAAACATAGTGGGAAGAGGAGAACATGCTGGTAACCAGCATTTTCTCCTTTTCGCACATTTTTTTTACCCGGTCAAAGACAGAAATCATCATTTGAGCAACATTTACTTTGTCATCTACAAATGTTTTTAATTTGGTCGAGTCCAAAATTTTGTCGTTTGGCAAAGAATTAATTAATGAAAAGCATACCTTTGGCGCTTTGATTTCCATTTACAGATACTGTGCTACAGAGAAAAGCTTACTCTCTGATCCTGACTGGCCGAATGTTAAATCTGAGGATCTTGCAGAGACATTCCATCGACTAGATAGTGCTTACCAAAGTATGTCCCAGCTCAACTCAACAGCAGACCTTGACGATATTTCATTATCCTCAGGAAGTGAAGCAGGAAGTATGACTGGTAAGACATTTATGCTTTAACGAACAGTCCCATGTTTTAACCCTTTACCAGACGACAAAATTTTAGCCTTGTCCAAATTGAAGGCATTTGCAGATGACAATTTCAGTGTGGCTTGAATGGTGCAATTTTTCTTTGATAGTGCAGAAAACATTGTGGGAAAAGGAGAAAATGCTGGTTACGAGCATTTTCTCCTTTTCCAACAATGTTTTCACAAGGTTTCTTTCCCAAGGTCACTAAAAGGTGCCTTTGTGCAGTAAAGGGTTAAGGACCTTGAGGGAGAAGGCTTTTGAAAACAATGTGGGAAAAGGAGAAAATGCAGGTAACCTTCATCTTCTCTTTTTCCTACATTGTTTTCTGTCTTTTACAGGACAAATCCTGACATTGGAGCAATAATTTGACTTGTCAGTTGCAAATGCTTTCAATTTGTACAAGTCTAAAATGTTGTTGTCTGATATAAATTTAAGTCTTAAACAGAGCAGACAAAATTTTAGACTTATCCATAGTGAAAGCATAATGCAGATGACAACTTAAATAAGGTCCAAATGATGGAATTTGTTTTTGAAAAGGTAGAAAACATTGTGGGAAAAGAAGACAATGCAGATTAAAAGCCTTCTCTCTTTTCACAACATTTGAAGCCCTCCTACCGGTTGTGAGCTATGTGACCTCAACTTGGACAAATCTATAATTTTGTCATCTGGTTAAAGATAAGACATTTTTTGTGTGTTTCAGATTTCACAGCTGATAGTGCTAATCTGGTAACAAGTGGGAAGTGTGGACATGACAATTCAGCTTTTGAAATGGAGTTAGAAGGGACAAGACTGTGATCCTGACATATACTATGTGGCTGTACTTCAACAGTCGCATAGATCTGCATGTTACTAGATGAGAAATTTTTGACTTGCCCAATTTGAAAGCATTTGCAGATTTCAGAATCAAATAAATGCTGCTTATATGGTGGAATTTTGTCTTTGAAAGGGTAGAAACATTCTGGAAAAAGGAGAAAATATTGGTTACCAGCAATTTAGCTTTATCCTACATTGTTTTAAAAAGCCTTTTTTATTGGGGTTGTTAAATTACTGGATTGTTTAG
The DNA here is from genome assembly GCA_945859785.2 of Tridacna gigas. Taxonomy (NCBI): domain Eukaryota; kingdom Metazoa; phylum Mollusca; class Bivalvia; order Cardiida; family Cardiidae; genus Tridacna; species Tridacna gigas. The sequence continues at coordinate 29,121,293 of OX244041.2, forward strand.
TAAACGGAGAATCAGTTATCACACAGCTTGTTTTAAATGTACAAGTGTCACAAAATATTACAATTAATACAAAGATAGTACATGTTTGATCAAATGCAAAAGTATCTTTTCATAAATTTAGTCATTGTGACATCAGTCTTGAAAGCATAGTTTTGATTGGTCAGAACATGTCATGTGATAAGGTGTATGGTATGTGATATTTTTACAATCATTTTATTTGAACATAATTTTAGATAGAACTGTTTTTTTTCCCTGCAAAATACTTATAAAGTTTTAAAAGAAATTTATTGAAAATCATATCAGAACAAAATGAATACTGGCAATTATTAGAGTTTAATGGGTTTTTATATCCCCCACCTACGAACTAGAGGGAGGTATACCGGTTTCACCATGTCTGTCTGTCTGTCCGTCTGTCTGTCTGTCAATCTGTCTATCTTTTCGTTCCATGCTCTAACTCAAAAGCTGTTTGACCTAGGAACCTGAACTCTATACAAGTTTTCCGCATGACCCAAGGAGGTGCTGTATTGTTTTGGGGTCACATGGATCAAAGGTCAAGGTCACTGGTTAACTTTGTTTGAATATCATTTCTGTGCTCTAACTCAAAAGCCATTTGACCTAGGAACCTGAAACTTTATACAAGTTTTGCTCATGACCCAAGGAGATTCCTTATTGTTTTTGGGTAGCATGGGTCAAAGGTCAAGGTCACAGGCGAACTTCGTTTGAAAATTGTTTCCATGCTCTAACTCAAAAGCTGTTTGACCTCGGAACTGAAACTTTATACAAAAGTTGCTCATGACCGGACAAGATGACTTTCTTTTTGGGTCACATGGGTCAAAGGTCAAGGTCACAGGTGAACTTTGTTTTGAATATTCATTTCCATTTTCTGATTGTGCTGATTCAGTGACAAGGTGCTGGTGGGTGGGTGGGTGGGGGGGGTATTTGTCCTTTTTACATTGCTTTTACCAGCTATTGCTATTTTGTCCATATTTTTTTATTAAAATGATGTTGTCTGCCAATAGATGTTGTCGTAAGTTTATGGCAAAAAAATGTATCTTGACAATAGAGCTCCAGACAGAGGGAGTGATTTTGATTCAAAAGTTGAAAATAATATGTATTTTCCACTAAACCCTATGTTATGGGTACTCATTAGAATCGTCCCATCAAGACGATTCTGATGAGTACCCATATTAAAGGGTTTGGAAGAAAAATAATAGATTTAGAATACCATCACTCCCACTTGTCTGGCACTCTATTGATAAACAACATGTGGATTAAAAAATGTTGTTAGTTTATAGAAGGAGTAGAAAATGTTGCACCTAATAGAGAAGTTGCTCAGTATGTATATTGTGATTATATTTTTGATACAAAAAATGTTTTGTAACGGTTTTTAGCTCACCTGAGCAGGAAGTGCTCAAGGTGAGCTTTTGTGATCCGTCGTCTGTCGTCCGTCGTGCATTGTCCAGGCGTCAACAATTACTTTGTGTGCACTCTAGAGGCTACATTTTCTATCATATACTCATGAAACTTGGTCAGAATGTTTGTCTTGATAATATCTCAAACAACTTTGAAATTGGGTCATGTTGGATCATAAAGTAGGTCACTGGGCTAAATCGAAGAAAAACCTTGTGTGCACTCCAGAGGCCATATTTTCAGCCTGATACTCTTGAATCTTGGTCAGAATGTATGTCTTGATAATATCTTGGACAATTTAGAAATTGGGTCATGTCGGGTCAAAAAGTAGGTCACTTGGCCAAATCTCAGAAAAACCTTGTGTGCACTCTAGAGGCCACATTTTCAGCCTGAAACTTATGAAACTTGGTCTGAATGTTTGTCTTGATAATATCTTGGACAAGTTTGAAATTGGGTTATGTTGGGTTACAAAGTAGGTCACACTTGGCCATATCTTAGAAAAACCCTGTGTGCACTCTAGAGGCCACATTTTCAGCCTTATACTGATAAAGATTGATCAGAATGTTTATCTTGTTGACATCTTAGACAAGTTTGAAAGGGGGGTCATGTCGGTGCAAAAAGTAGGTCACATGGTCAAACTTAGATAAACCTTGTTTTAAACGTAGAGGCCACATTTTCAGTCCGATATTCATGAAACTTGATCAGAGTGTTTGTTTTGATGATATCTTGTACAAGTTTGGAATTTTGTCACATTGGTTCAAAAAGTAGGTCACTTACACTCATGTGTTTTACATCATTAAAACCAGGATCTCTTCAGCTTTATCAACTGTAGATGACTTTACTCAGGTGAGCGCTTTAGGGCTAATGGCCCTCTTGTTATGATAATGGACTGTGTTGTGTAGTCAGAAAACGTGAATATTAAACAGTGCTCCTTAGACTTTGATTGAAACTTTTTTTCTTTAATCTTTCTTACTTCATGTGGATGTGGATTGCAGTTAAAATTTTTACATGGCTTTTTGACTAGAACATGAGCCATGCTCTGTGAAAAGGGGGTTTCATGCATTTGCAAAAGGGATCAACCCAGATCAGCCTGCACAGGCTGACCCAGGTTGAAATTTCTTGCTATTTGTCAGTTTTCTGCATGTCAATGGACAGGTCTACCTCATGATTCTGTTGATTGTTTGACCAAATGGATTTTATGGATCCATAATTATAAAATGGCTTCCTTCATACGATGTATCACCCCCTCTTCCCAGAGCATCGCCCTATTACATATTATCTGTAATTTAGTGACAGTTTATTTTTTATGCAAATAACCTTACATTGTTTTAGAGACTCCATATAAAATTAAATTCTATATTCTTTATTTGATTTTTTTTCTGTTTCTTCATGGGCTAATGGTCAGAAGAGCTTATACCCTAGCCTTGTTTCTGTCAACCAGTTTTGTTAACCTTAATTCCATCATTTTGTGATCCTGTGGAAAAAGATTTTTTTTTATGGGAAAAGAAGGGTATTTTGGTAGATTTAACAAGAATTTTTCCTTTTCTCATATTGTTTCCTACTCTTTTAATGATAAATATCATCATTTAAACCATATTCTACATGCCAATACTTGAAATATCAATTAATAAAAAAGTTGCTGCTGTTTGGTTAAAACAAAAAAATGAAACTTTTCTACTGTTGCCATGAAGTCTACATAAGAGTTTGCATTGAAGTTATGTGTATCATTTTTATGCAGTTACATGTATTGTGAAGTATAGATTTACAGTATTTTAAAATGCAAGAATAACAGTTGAGCCATGCTCTGTGAAAAGGAGGCTTAATGCATCTGTGAAAAATATCATTCCAGGTCAGCCTGCGTGGACTGCGCAGGCTGAATTGGGTGGAAATTTTTTGCTATTGGTCTATTTTCTGTATGTCAAAAGGCCAGTTTAGCTTATGGTACAGTCGGTTGTTAGACATAATTGACTTTATGGATCCATAATTACATGATGACTTGCTTTGTATCATGCATAATGGAGATGTATTAAGCCCCCTTTTGCCAGAGCATGACTCATAGATATATATAATTTTTGGACTGATTCAAAATTAACCCACCAAAAACATATACATGTATACATACATGTGTATCCATCTCGTTTACGCAATGAAGTCCAGAAATTTTGTTGTATTTATCTCTTGTTGATTATTGTAAAATCTCAGAATACATGGGGTTTTTTTTAATTTACTTATGGCACACCCTCAATGGCCATTTGTTTATCTATTTTTGTAATGGTCACAAGGTTATTTTGACAAGCGTAAGATGTTTTGGAACCACAATTGAACCTATCTGCTGTGATTCATTTATCCAGAACTTGTGTTTCACTCAACAAATCATGACCCAAAATCAAGCAGATCTATATATGAGCCATGTTCTGGCAAATGATGGACTTAATGCATCTCCATGATGCATGACACCAAGCAAGTCATCACATAATTATGGATCCATAAAATCCATTTTGTATAACAACCCATTGAATCATGAGGTACACTGTCCTTTGAGCAGTAGAAAATAGACCAAGAGCAAAAAGTTTCAGCCCTGGTCAGACTGTGTGGAATGTACAGGTTGATCTGAGTTGATACTTTTTGCAGACGCATCTAGCTCCCTTTCCACAGAGCATCTTTCTTTTTTTCGTCCATAATCTCAGGCTGCCAGCTGATTCCTAAATTCCTATATTTTTTCAGACCTTTTCAATATTTTTCAAAGCATGCTATATCTCCTATAGTTTTCTATAATTCAGACATTTTTCCTAAACTTTTCTCATTAAATGCTGCTGTATTGATATGTAGAACATTTCTTTCCTGCTTCTAGATTTTTTTCATTTGCAGTTTACAGCTCTTGCATGTTACCTAAAGAATCCCCACCTTACAGATGTGCTGCTATACACTCTGGCTCATCCATGTGGACACTTTGATGATAAAATGGCAAACTTCAAGTCATAAAAGGTGAGAGCAGATTACGGTGGTCACTCTGATTGTTATCTTATGGGAAAAAAAAAACTTAGGGGAAATATTTCCATTTGTCAGTGGGAAAAAGAGTATACTACCTTGAGTCTGTATAGAAGAGCTTTAACCCTTAGAGCACTGAATAAACGAAACAAACACTTTCATTCCAAACCTAAGACCCACATAATTGCAATTTCATGGTTGCTTTTGTCTTAACCCTTTACCAGACGACAAAATTTTAGCTTTGTCCAAATTGAAAACATTTGCAGGGGACAATTTTAATGTTGCTCAAATGCTGCAACTTTTCTTTGATGGGGTAGAAAACATTGTGGGAAAAGGAGAAAATGCTGGTTACCAGCATTTTCTCCTTTTCCCACAATGTTTTCAAAAGGCTTCTTGCTCAGGGTCGTTAAAAGGCTGGATTGTGTGGTAAAGAGTTAAGGGATAAAATTGTATCTTAAGATAAATCTGTACCAAAAGTTTTGTTAGGTACTCAATGAGGCAGATCATTATTATATTTGCTGTTTGGGTGTCAATATTAATGACCAGACTGATAGTCTTTGCTGCAAGATACTTTTCTAGTCTCTTACAACTGTGATTAATTCAAGGTACTTTACGCTCTTTTAACATTGTTTCAGTTATATAACGGCTACAGCTAACTTATTCATGTGTTTCCTGGGTTTCACCAGTTCAAGGTTTGGGTATTAAATTGAAGTGCCTTTCCCTAGGCCATCACGAGGAGAGGGTTGAACCCAGGCCTCTGCATTACAAGTCCAGTGTCCAAAACATCGAGTCATGCATTAGGAGCGTAAAACCAGGAGTTCAGTGCCCATGCTTATAAAACTTAAGTCCATGCTCAATTGAGTTTGTGCTCAAACTTAAAGTCTAGTTTATGTTTAAAGATGGTATGAAAGTCTAAAATGAAGACTTTTGACTTTATAGACAGAGATAAAGAAAAGCTCTAAAGTTTATAAGTATTGACCCCGAATCATTACGCACTCGAGAGTGTTATTACATCTATAGGTTGCTAAAGCGTGACGCAGTGCGCTTCTGCGGACAGTGTAAATGAAGATCAGGCTGCACAGAACGTATAGTCTGATCTTGATCTACACTGTCCGATACATTGAGATTTTTCCCATCGAAAAGAAATAAGATGAAATGGCAATATATTTGGCTCTTTATTATCGGTTGGAAATTTTCAGCTTTAAACAATTTTGGACTAAATTATGAAGATGGAGTTGTCCTATAAAGTAGTAACATTACGCATATAAATTTGCGTAAATTGTGCGTTATGGACGCTACGCCCTTACGCCTGGCTCCCTTGAATCACGCCAGGCTCATTTCAAAAGCTTATCAAATATCTTTGAGACTTGGACCATGCGACAAAAACACCTTTTTTTACTTTCAGTGAATATTTTAGAATATAAACCTACTCTAACTCCCACCAGTCTGGGGCAAACAAGAGAACAAACATATAACACAATACGCGGGGATATAAAAGGTAAACATAATCATTTATTATCACCTAAGGTTGTCAAATCATAATAAAACTGTAAGGCATCTGTGTAACCAATATCTTTCAAATTTCCCGCGTTCGGGACTCTTCCGATCTCTTTAAACCCAAGCTTTCTCCAAAGATAAATAGACGCCTCATTCGAAACGAACACTAAATTAAAGAAACTAGCCTTGTAACCTAAGTCACGTGCCATATACAGATAGTTCTCCGCCATAAATTTGCCAAGTCCTTGGCCCCGTTTTGACTTTTTCACGATAAAACCAGCGTTACAGATATGAGAACATCTCCCTGGAAAGTTGGGTTTGATGTAAAAGGCACCTAAAATTTCATCTGTCTCGTGGTCCTTGCAGACGAAAACATCATGGCTTAGATAATACTTTCGGAAATCCTCTACACTGGTCATGTCATCCTGTGGGTAGCTGTTGCCTGGAAATGAAAATTCGTAATTGATAGATCTAATTCCACATATTCTCGGAAGTTGTAACGATCTGTGAATGTATTTGAGCGGATTAACTCTTTACCACACAATCCCGACTTTTAACGACCCTGAGGAAGAAGGCTTTTAAAAACTGGGGGAAAAGGAAAAAATGCTGGTTACCAGCATTTTCTCCTTTTCCCACAATGTTTTCTACCCTTCCTGAAACAAATTTAAATTTTTCAGACACATTTATTTTGTCGTCTGCAAATGCTTTCAATTTGGACCAGTCTAAAATTTTGTCGTTTGATAAAGAGTTAAGTGCATCTCCGTGATGTAGGCCTATTAGCCTATAAATCTACCAAGTAAGTCATCATACAGTTATGGATCCAACCGAAAGATTAAGAATCATGAGCTTCACTGGTCCTTTGACATGTAAAAAAATGACCTAGAACAAAGAGTCTCGACCCAGGTCGGACTGCGCGGAGTTACCCGAGTCGATACGTTTTGCAGATCCATTAAACCACCTTTTCATAGAGCATAGCTCATATATATATCTAGACAGAAAAAGCACCTGTAAATTATATAGGGGCCTGCTGGGGTATAATGATCTTATCTAGAGTTTTCTCTTTTTTCACCCACAATGTCTGAGACAAATCCAATCATGTTGAGTCACATTTTTTTTTCTTTTCCAGGTACTTTGATACTGGAGTCACAGATCTAAAGTTTCGTCGCCTGTTAAAGAGTGTAACCAGCATCTCCAGGTTTTTTCTCTACAGTTATGTATTCTGAGACACAGCGCATTTTCTTGAGCCACATTTTCCCTCTACAGATGCTTAGAAAATAGGACACATCTATAGATATTTCGTCTGGTTAACCCATAACCGGATAACTCCGAGTTTTAACGACCCAGGGAGATTAGACTTTTGAAAACATTGTGGAAAAGGAAATACAATCATTTGAGGCACATTTAAATTGTCGTCTGCAGTGCTTTCAATTTGGAAAAGTCTAAAATATTGTCGACTGATGGAGTTAAGAGCTATGTTACTACAGCTGTTGCTGCAAGATAACACAAATATTTACCTTCCTCATTAACGATGTACCGTAATATATCGTGCACTTCCGCCTCGTATTTCTCACTGTAATAATCCAACACTACAGATCTGCCCCCTTTAACTGTCCCTGTTTTTGGAAGGTAGGACAACTTGACATCTGAGGTCTTCGACTTGATAAAATACGCCATCTTTAAATAATTTATTGAACCAATTTACCACACAATTCTGAGTTTAAATGGCCTTAAGAAAGAGGCATTTTGAAAATATTGTGGGGAAAAGGAGAAAATACTATTAACCAGCATTTTCTCCTTTTCCCACAATATTTTCTACCCTGTCGGAGACAAGTTTCATTATTTGACCCACATTTGATATGTCTGTAAATGCTTTGAATTTGAACAAGTGTAAAAGTTTGTCGTTGCAGACGACAAAAATTTAAACTTTACCAAATTGGAAGCCTTACCATACGAAAAACTTGATGTGCCTCAAAGTGGGGGGGGGGGATTTATTTTTTTTGAAAGAATTGAGCATATTGTGGGAAAAGGGGAAAATGCTGGTTGCTAATGTTTTCTCCTTTACCCACTTACAGTCGCTCATTAGAGATTGGTTATATATTGCAGCAACAGTTCACCGATTCATAGTTTCCTTCATTTCACCGGTATACTAGCTTGGGGCTCTGAAGTGTCTGTGACAAGGGTAACGAAAAAGAGCCGTGTTTTGACAAACGGGGCTTTAATGCATCTCCGAGAATAATTATACCCAGCAAGTCATTAAATACTTATGGATACATAAAATCCATTTTGTCTAACAGTTAAATGAATCCTGAGGTAGAATGGTCCTTTTAGCTGCAGAAAGTTGACCAATAACAAAAACTTTCGGCACAACCCAGCCTGCGTGGATTACGTGGGCATCAAACCCCCTTTCCACAGAGCAGGGCTCTAGTGGAATTTTTAAACCCCTCGTGCTTTACGCAATATAATCTATAAATAAAATTTTGTTACTGGACTCATGGTGCACCTAACAAACCTCACATATTTATTTAGGGCACAATTAATTGATTTTTTAAGGTTTCACATGTGCAGAATGTTTCAGTAAAACTGACAGTATAGATAAAGGACCAGACTGAACGTTTTGTGCAGTCTGATCTTGATATTCATTGACCGCAAAGGCAACTACTGTTGTGCAAGGCAGTCTATTCTAAAGGTTACATCATTTTGTTGACCTACTAAAGTTTACTGATCTATTCTATTGTTAGGTTAGGTGCACGGCGGTCAGTGCACCTACGCATGCGTTTTCAGGCTTTCTCACTCTAGTACAGACACAACATTCTTTCCAGACCATTGACTACTTTTCTAGCGTGCATTTACGAATGATTTACTTCAATAGGTAGATCTACTGTAAGCTTTTCAAATGTCAGTGTTATCTTACCTAAAATGTGACCTATATGCCGTCTGACATTTATATTTGAGCCATGCTTTGGCAAAAGGGGGTTTAATGCGTCTCCGTGATGCATTGTACCAAACAAGTCATCGCATAATTATGGATCTATAAAATCCATTTTGTCTATCAACTGACTGCAGCATGAGTAGAATGGTCCTTGGACATGCAGAAAATGTACCAATGGCAAAAAAGTTTCGACCCAGGTCAGCCTGCGGAGTCCGCGCAGGCTGACCTGGGTCGATACTTTTTGCGGATGCATTAAGCCCCCATTTCACGGAGCATGTTTTGGTTTGTGTTGCTTGATTGTTTTTTTTTTATAGAATTTTATGTTGATGTTATATGAAAACTAACACTTTAAAAAACTTCATCGTTCAGCCACGCATATTTTAGTTTACGGGTAGATTCATTGAGTTTACACCGTTTTCAACATTATTTCAGTTGTGTCGCGAGTGCCAGTGCATATCGAGGCTTTCCTTGAATTTAGTAAATTATCAGTCCTTCGCACAAGATTCTTTCCAAGCGACTGGCTGCTTTCTCTCGGGGAAGGTTAGTTTGCTTTAAAGGATGTCTCTTGACAAAACTGTAGGTATATAGGCTATTCTTTTTTTTCCTACTGGCAGCAGCTGTATATTGCTCATGTATGGTCAGCGAAAGATCTGAATGCTGCTGAATGTTTCTAGATCTAGAACTTACATATTGTGAAAAGGGATTTCTGGGTTCACTTCCAGTATTAAAGAGCAGTTTTAAGAACCCTTCATCAGACCAGGGATCGTAAATTACATTACGGTCATATAGGATCCCTGACCAGACAATCCCATGTTTTAAATAACGAAGCTCAGGAAGGCTTATGCTGGTAACCAGTATTTTCTCTATTTTAAACTACAATGTTTTCTGCTTTTTCCAAGGACAAATCGTGCCTTTCGTGTGATATTTGCGAATTAGTTTGAAAATGCTTGCAAAAGTTACGTCAAGTCTAAGAGTTCGTCATTTTGTACAGAGGTATTCGTGTATAGAAGACTCAACAGTAACGTTAGTCTCTCTGTCGTACAAAAAATACAGTCAAAATTCGACACAAAAAAAACGTATTAACTAGGATTTATAGATCTACTTGCCTTTCTGGTACCAACAACTCTAGTAACTCTATGTACACTGTGTATCTGCACAGAGAGAATTTACTACACAGATCTGTGTTTACAATGGAAAAACTTTTTATCTTGCTTTCAGTGTTTAATACCCCACAGTAAAACGTGTTTTAGGCCTACCGCTTATAAATGTAGCACTTAAGAATGTTATACGTGGCCTGCACAGAATTGCTAGCAAGACAGTGCTTTCTGCAGACTTTTTTTTTCTAGTTTCGGATCCGATTCTCACCGTGAGCATTACATACATTTTGCCATTAAAGATAATGGTTACTCAAAACATTTACAAGTGAGGTATACTGCGATTAGTTTAAATCGAGAGAGATTAAGAGATTGTTTACTTTTAGAGAAGGGGGGGGGGGGGGTTGCAGGTAAGATTCTCTGACTTTAATAACCCGAATCGCGTCATGCGTACGAATTTATCTTTGGTTTGATAATAGATTGGTTATGGCCTGTCGTCATAAATTCATTGCGTCTATGTTTTATGTGTGTTCATGCGATGATATTCGTCCTTTAATTAGGCCTACTTTCTATGGAAGCCTGGGGGGGGGGGGGGTTTGATTGGCGACTTATGACATTTAAAAGACTTATACTTATGACTTATGAGAAACGATTGGCGTGCATTTCAGTTAGGGGGAAAAATGCAGGAAACCAGCATTTTCTCCTCTCTCTATGTTTTGTACCCTTTTAGAGACAAATACTATCGTTTAAGCCACATTAACTTTGTCGTCTGCAAATATTGTGTTTAAACGGGTCGTCTGATGAAGGGTTAACTGTGAACAAGTGGTGTGGCATCACTGCGAGAAGCTTCCGGGTCAAAATTGAATTTACAGACGACCATTTAAATGTAGATAAAGTGATGGCATTTGTCTTTGATAGTAAAAAACACTGTGGAAAAATGGAAAAATGCTGGCCTACCAGCATTAAATATCCATTTCCCACTATATTTACAATATATGCCTCTTCTTCAGGATCGTTAAAATTTATTAATAGAGATGAAATAATGTTAAAATGGCACGGTGAACAAATCAAACATAATTGTATGATATGAATCATTCTAACAAGCTAACACATTTACAGTATATTTTCATTAAGTCTTTATGAGATGAGAGACTCATCCACATTGAAAGCGTCATCATGTGGAAAATCAAATTCGGCTCAAATGATAGAATTTGTCTTCGAAAGGGTAGAAAACGTGGTGGTAATCAGCATTTTTCTCCATTTCCCTACTATGTCTTTTAGGTCCTGTTTGATTTGTTGTCTGCAGATGCTTTCAGCTTGCGTAAGTCCACGTTTTTATTGTTTGGTACAGAGTTAATATCCCAGTTGCCAATAGTCTTTGAAAACATTGTGGATCAAAGGAGCAGGTGCTGTCTCTAAGAAATCGCTTCTTTTTTTTTCATTGTTTTCCATAAAATTCCTTTTCCTCGAATGTTTTTCTCTTGCATCACTGTCACTTTTGATAGGTCTATTATTTAGCCTGTGTTGTAAAGACTTTTAAGTATCTGATGGAAGTCATAGTAACTGGAATTACTTACATTAGCACTGGATTTGAAATTTATCTGCTTTTTGTTGGAAAGTAGCCGATGGCTTTGAAAGATGTTGAAAAAAAAAAAAATCTTGAAAGTTCAGGAAATGGGTAAAGCCTGAAACTTTTTGCTATTGGCTAATATTTTTTGAGTCCAAGGACCAGTTTACCCCATGATTCAGTCAGTTGTTGGACAAAATGGACTTTATTTATCCATGATCATGTGATGGCTTGCTTTGCATTATGCATCACGGAGATGCGTTAAGCCACCTTTTGCTAGAGCATGGCTCATTAACATTTAGATATGAAAACAACCTTGAAATCTTGGCTAGAATTTATAAACTGAAAAAGTAACTGCTTTATTTTAATTGCTCAAAAGATTTGGTCAGCTGGATTCATGTGGCTACCAGGGCTGAACACGACAACAAAAACAAAACCTTTAAAGAACTTTTTTTTTTCTACACCAGAAAGAGGATTTTTACACAATTTGACAGGAATATTTCTTGTTTTACCTACCAAAATCGCTCATAGAGATTCTTCGTTCAACAGGATTGCTGCCAGAAATGTTCTGTGGGTTATCCTACACAATTTTTTCTCTGCAGAACAAAGATTGTGCCCAAAGTTGGATACTGATACACCCACAAACAGCTTTTCTACCGTAAGTTGTTCCCACAGCGGTACAGAACGGGGGAAGGCGCATTATTTTACATAGCATTTCGTACAACTGTGAAAAGTAGAGCGATACAGGGCCAAACTGGCCATCTGATTCATAGAATTAGAACGTATACGTTGACAGAGCATAAAACTTAAAAACAAAAATATATTTTTATCGCAAAATGCAGTTGAAAACAAGTTTTTATATCTATATTTTTGTATTTTGGGGGTTCCCTAGGGGGAAACCCTTACCCTTGAAATTTGCCTACCAGTCTCCGAGTGCGAAAACTCCTGAATAGGAATTCCATACGAACCCGATCTCTTAGTCCAAAGTTTAGCAAAGGATTCATTTGAAAATAGTGACACACAACCTTAAATTTGTCTGTATGAATGTTTAGGGAGAATCTTGGTTGTTTTCAAACTTGGTGCAAGCATTTTTCTCCAGGACTTCGGTCAGGCAAGATCACAATCGTAATAAACTGTTGGTTTTCGTGTTTGGTCGATTGAAGCCGCCATATCCGAAATATAGACTCAAAATGATCCGAATAATGCATGTACTAAAGGTATCATTGGTAGAACTGCATCAGCAAAATCGTTCTCGCTCCATGCTCTGGCAAAAGGGGGCCTAATGCATCTCCGTAATGCATGATACCCATCAAACCATCACATAATCATGGATCCATGATAGCCAGCTTTTAACAACTGACTGAATCATGAGGGAGTAGGACGTCGGTGTTTTAACGTTCAAACCGCTCGATTTAATTCCCCTTTCTGACCTATCACAGAACTTGCGAGATATTTACAGCATTTAGATGCAAATAACGCATGCAAGTGAAACTAACTCACACCAACAGACTTAAATCGGATAGGTCGAAGATCCACCACATCCCCCCATCCATCCACAGAATTAATTTCTGTTCCGACCTTTTTTGCTGAAACAGCCTTCAAATCAGGGACCGCATGCACGAACGAAATTGCACCCTTAACCGAATTCTAATCTTGGAAGGTAACACTTTCTGATTTGCTGAACCACATGGGGTATCCATATTGTACCATTTGATTCAGCCAATCATAAATTGCGTTACTTTGAACTTAAAAATTCTTAATTATATGAGTTACAGTTAATATGCAATTTAGAATGGTTTGCGAGTAATACGCCTGAGAGCAATCTAATGTAGATCACCGTGTGTCCCGCTGCAACATTGATTGGGAATCCAGCGTCAATGAAGACCTGTAGAATGTGTAATCTCGGTTTCGAAGAAAGAATTTCGGTATTTGACGGGGTTTTAACAGGATTTTAATCCTATGTAAACACTCGTGTTTTATGCTTCTTTGCAATAATGTTGATAAGCATTTCTGTGTTCCCACAATGATTTATATCCTCGTTTGAAGACGAATACTGGGTCAGTATGTTTGTCTTGGTGACATCATAAATTAGGTCATTCGTTCCTATCAGAGGAAAGCGTTGACTTTACTCTGTATAATGTTCTCAAAGGTACACAGATTTAGGTGACCGATGTAGGGCCATCATAAACCTTTAGAGGTCATTATGTGCACAGTGAAAAGGGGGCTAAATGCATCTGCGAAAAGTATCGACCTAGACCAGTCCGCGCAGGCTGACTTAGGCCGAAACTTTTCGCTATTTGTCATTCGTTCCTACCTGAGAAAACATTGACCATACTTCGTATAGCCTAATGTTCTCAAAGGTACACAGTCTCAGGTGAGCGATGCAGGGCCATCATAGCCCTCTTGCGTATAATCTTATGATATATTTTTACTTTCTTATTTGCTTGTTTTGTACTAAAAAAAGAAGGAATTTTAATGAAAATAAATTAACACAGGAGGGTTTTCCCCGATTAAAGTTTGTCATGCTTCACGCATTAAATTGCACGTGAATTTTTTGACTTGTGTGTTTAGTGATTAAGTTTCAATAACAATCGTACATACATAGTTAAGTCCAAAGATTGCATTTTCTAAACTTGACATGTTTTTTTTATTATTTTATGAAGGATTTATTTTAATTTGGAGTTACATTAAGAATTTTTTTCATAAACAGAGGTGGGTGAAATTTCTGTGATTTTCGTAATGTATACGCAGCTTGTTTTCACGTAATAACCAGCTACAGTTACATACATTGCCATCACAAGAACATGTAATGACCTGTCCTGCAGATGTTTCTTCATCATTTGATTGTTTTATTCGACTTTTTCAGTAAATCGTTATTTTTGGCGATGCATGATCTGATAGTCATATTAAAAGTTTAATCTTTACCAAACAAAAAATTTGTAGACGATTCCAAATTCAAAACTGTTGCAGAAGACAAATCAGTAGTAGCTCTGTAGATAAAATTTGTCCTTGAAAGTGTAGAAAACATTGAGGGAAAAGGAGAAAATGCTTGTTATCAGCACTTTCTCCTTTTCCCACAATGTTTCAGTAAGGCTTCTTTTTCAGGGTAGTTAAAATTGGTCAGGGTAAGTAAAACTCGTGATTGTGTAGCAAAGGGTTGAAAATTATCATTAAGGCCGTAGCGCCCATTACGTACAATACGCACATTACCAAGTTTGTAAATCACAATATCATATACATGTGTAGTTTTTTCTCTAGATCTGCGTGCCTTTTCAAACTGAACAGATGGGTTAAATTGATGCACTGACGACTAGGAAATTCCTCTGTGCTTAACACTAAATGCCACACCTGCTCCCTCCTCCATCGGCACTTCGTGCCTCACCGTGCGTGTAAATGTTTTAATCCTGGCTATGCCCATGTATCATCACCATCGCCACAATCCTTACTTTTTTTGCGTACAGAGACAAGAGTAAACACATACATGGAGAGATAAACTCCTTGTGGAAGAAAATCTTCCTTCAGAACTTGCGAACTAACAGACATTATAGCTTGCGGGTCAACGGGGCTTGTGACCCTTATAGATTGTGTTTGACTCCTTTTATCCTTGGGTTGCTATATCAAGCGAGTCCCAGTGCGTTTCTGCTGATAGTGTAGATTAAGATCAGGCTGCACACCTAGACATCCATTGTCAGATACAGTGATATTTTGTTTGGAATTGTCCCACATTTTTTACGTCGTTTAAGGGTTAACTCATATCTTGCCGTTCGCGATTATATAGAATTGGGCCATGCTCTGTGAAAAGGGGGCTTAATGCATCTGCGAAAAGTATCGACCTGGACCGCAACTCTTCGCAATTGGTCAAATTTCTGTATGTCAAAGGACCAGTCTACTTAATGATTCACTCAGATATTAAAAGCAATGGCTATCATGGATCCATAATTATGTGATGGTTTGATGGGTATCATGCATTACGGAGATGCATTAAGCCCCTTTTGCTAGAGCATGGCTCAGATGCACTGATCTTGCTCTACACTCTCCGCTGCTGTCTCAGTATTTTCAGCTACTTAACCTTATCCTGCTGTATAACTTAATTGAAAAGTCGATGGTAAAAACCAATCTGTTGGTATTTCAAAGTTATGGGGGTTGGCGAAATATCGGACAGAATAGTTCCAATATCAGACTGCACTGTCCGCAAAAGGTCAGTGGGTCGCGCTTAGCAGCCTAAGGGTTAAATCCCCTCAGGGCAAATATACGTGACGAAATCTATTTTTGTAATGAAGCACAATCAAGATATGGCTTAGCCCTTAGACTATTAAGCGCGACTAAGTGAACTTTTACGGACAGTGTAGATCAAGACCAGTCTGCACAGAACGTGCAGTCTGATTTTGGATTTACATTGTCCGATAAGGAGATTTTTTTTTTCCAAAAAATATTCTTGAAATAGATCTAGTTACATTCGGGTTTTTATTTTCGGCTTGAAACTTTCATTTATTTAGCAAGATAAAGGTAAATAGACTTCTAATATCACACGTTGTTGCTTTTTCGGTCTGTAGATTCAAAATCCGACTCCAAGTATTCCGAATTCCATAGGTATATTTCACTCGACTTTTCTAGTTCACTTTTTTCCGAGAAAGAAGGTAGTTCTTAACTTTAATTCATATTCTGCTAAATAAGTTAACCCTTTACCTAACAATCCCGAGTTTTGACTACCCTGAAGGAGAAGACTTTTGAAAACATTGTTGAAAATGGAGAAAATGCTGGTAACAGGATTGTCTTCTTTTCCCACAATGTTTTCTACCCAGTCAAAGAACTTCCATTTGTTTTTATCACTTTCGAACTTGTTGTCTGAAGAGGCTTTCAATATGGGAGCATCTAGAATTTGTTGTTTGACAAAGAGTTACATAGAACTTTTCAACGATAGTCAAAACCCGAATGTTATTTCAATCGTACTTTTTGGAGAACGATAATCTCGGGCAGTGATCACGTTCACGTTCTGTACAGTCTGATCTTGATCTACACTGGCCGCAAAAGGTAAGCGGGTCACGCCTAGCAGCTTAAGGATTAAAACTCGAGTTCACTATGATTATCATAAGTTTGAAATAAGTTATTGAAATAAGTTCGGAAATGTTACTTTTTTTTTTTCGTTTCTTATGACGTAGGTTGTCATTAAATAGTTACAGTTGACTCCTAGCTAATAAGTACTGGTGTGGCCGAATGGTTAAGTAGGTTGACTTCGGCCAGAGCGACCCAGGATCGAGTACCACCTTGGGAGGGTGGGAATATTACTTGTATGGTCTATTTGTTAAAAAATTGCTTGGACGGTTACCTGTAATTGGGCTTCATCTCTTAGAAATAGCAGGTGGGTAAGTTAGGAAAATGGAAGTGAAAAACAGAGGGGATTTTACTCTTTTTATTACCAAGATTTTCGAACTTACAAAAAAAATACTTTATAAAATGTAGAAGGAAGGAAAAGTGTCTGCAACCGCAAATACCAGTGCCAAGGGAGACAATCCTCAATCCAGAAAAGAATTTTCAGTAATTATTCCCCTTGAAATTGATGTTTTATTTTTTTTTTTCAGTCGAATTTAGAAAGACTGTTCAAAGAAGGGAATGCAATGATGTGTACTTGCACACAACAAATGTGTACTTCTAGTAAACCTTAGACAGAACGTATATTCTTTGGCTTGAAAATGTGATTACAACTCAAAAGGCCCCAGAGTATTAGTACAAACTGTGTTCCAAGATACGGAGTGGGGGAATGCTCCGGGTCAGCCCCAATAGCATCCTTACCTAGAAATTCCACACACAGTATTGGAATCAAGTTTCAACAATGGGTTAATAACACATAATTTGTGACAATTAGAAGCAACAAAGTGTTTACGCCGACTGTCCACCGTCTACTATCTAAGGAGCTTACAACACTGCTTATCACCAACCAATTTCATACTTCTTTTTTCTTTCAGTCTTGAAAATAACTGTTTCTGTTTCATTAAGAAGAATTTGAAAATAACTATGTTCTTTCCATTTCAGAACAGAATCTTTGTCTTAAAATTTTGATAAAATTTTACCTATAAAAGAATGAATAATTCAGAGATTATGAGACAAACTTTATTGGAAACTTTTCTAATTTTTCAACCTTAAGATTTGTTCATGGCTCTCAGAACTCTGTTACAAACTAAATACCTGATGTAGATGTATACATATACACTTTTACATGATTTTCTGTTTTCTTCTTGCCCCTATACCATTATTTCCCTAGCTGTGGTCTCTTACACCCCCCTGATTTTAATTTGCCTAACAATACTTTAAATTATTGTGGAAAATGGAGCTATTGCTTAGTTCCTCCTAGTATCACCCCCAGATTTTAATTTGTCTAACAATACTTTAAATTATTGTGGAAAATGGAGCTATTGCTTAGTTCCTCCTAGTATCACCCCCAGGTTTTAATTTGCCTAACAATACTTTAAATTATTGTGGAAAATGGAGCTATTGCTTAGTTCCTCCTAGTATCACAAACTATAATTTTGTTCCAACAGTAACAATGCATGGATTAACCCTTTACCACACAATTGCAATTTTAACGACCCAAGAAAGAACCCTCTTGAAAACATTTTGGGAAAAGGAGAAAATGCTGGTAACCAGCATTTTCTCCTTTTTTCACAATGTTTTCTACCCTATCAAAGACAAAATCCATCATTTGAGTCAAATTCAAATTGTCATCTGCAATTGCATTCAGTTTGGACAAGTCTGCATTTACCACACCAGCAAAATGTAGACTTGTTCAAATTCAGAGCATTGGCAGACAACAATTTAAATGTGACTCACATGATGGATTCGGTCTCTGATAAGGAAGAAGACATGGGCAAAAAAGAAAAAAATGCTGGTTGCCAGCATTTTCTCTTATTCCCACCATGTTTTCAAAAGGCTTCTTCCTTAACCCTTTACCAGACGACAAAATTTTAGCCTTGTCCAAATTGAAAGTATTTGCAGACGACAATTTCAATGTGGATCAAATGGTGCAATTTTTCTTTGATAGGGTAGAAAACATTGTGGGAAAAGGAGAAAATGCTGGTTACCAGCATTTTCCCCTTTTCCCACAATGTTTTCAAAAGGCTTCTTTCCCAGGGGCGTCAAAAAGGGGCATTGTGCGGTAAAGGGTTAAGGATGTTAAAAGTTGTGACTGTGTGGTAAAGGCTAAACAGTATTTGTAGTGAATGCAGGGCATTTGTTTGTTTGGAGTTGCTGGTCATTTTCTAGTCATCGCTGCAGTTAGTGTATCTACCATGCTTTCCTGGTGTTTCTATTAGCCATTACTTCTTACAACATGCTTTTCAAGTTTGGGGCTGCTTTCCAACATAAACATCCACACAAAACTGGGGTATAATATAGACTTGAATGTAATAATTTGGTCTTAATGTTTTTCTATTTATAATAATTATCATTTCAATTATTCTAAAATTTTAAAGGGGGGGGTGGCTTTACTGATTTTTTACTTGAATCAAATTTTAAACCTTTAGCACACCAAAGATTTTTCATCACATTGTAAGGTTTGCAGGCAACTGGAGTGATTGCTTAGCCATCAATAGGGTTGCAAATTAATAAGTTAAAAGCAATATATAATATGAGCCATGCTCTGGCACAAGGGGGCTAAATGCATCTTTGTGATGCATGATACCAACCAAGTCATCACATGATCAAGGATCCATAAAGTCCATCAACCGACTGAATCATGAGGTAGACCGGTCATTGGACATGCAGAGAATTGACCAATAGCAAAAAGTTTCGGCTTGGACTGCGTCGGCTGTCCTGGTTCAATACCTTTTGCAGATGCATTAAGCCCCCTTTTCAGAGCATGGCTCATTCAAAGCGTATTCAGTGATTGAGTAAAATAAACATCACTAAAACAACAACCACTGATATTTACCTAACACAGACTTAACCCTTCCTTATTTTAACCCTTTCATTGGATGACTAACCTATCTGGACTCTCTTTGAAAGCATTTTACAAACCCCAAAACAGATAAGTTCAAAATGATATTAGTCTTTGAAAAAGTAGACAACATTGTGGGAAAAGGCGAAAATGCTGATTACCAGCATGTATCAATACATTTATTTTGACCTGATGAAAAATTTCTACACATAACTATCATCTTTCTGCACAACAAAATTAAAAGTAGAATAAAAAAGGTTTTTTTTTTTAAGATAAAAATGTTCCTGTAAAAATCATATCAGAGTGATCATGTACCACCATTTTTTCTATTTAGATCTTACTTCATTATTGATGATGATTATGCTACAGATTTTTGAAGTTACATTATTAAATTAATTAACAATTCTTTAACTTGTTAAAGCATGGAGTTAGAGCATATCAATTATGAATATTACAACAATAAAACCCCTAGTCATTCCTCATATTTAACATTTTATTTCTTTTCTACCTTTTGCATTTCTTTCCATCAAATTCTTATGAAATATTTTATAATCTAATTTGAAATTCTTTAAAAAAAAAAAGTTGCTTGATTTCTTCCATTGAATAATCCATTTTAATATTAACTCTCTACAAATTGATTCCTTTTTCCGATGACTTTTTAAAACACAAATGGGAAAATGAGAGAATTCTGATAACCAGCATTTTCTCCTTTTCCCATTATGTTTTCTATCCCTTTCACAGAGAAATCTTATCATTTTAAGCACATTTGTCCTTTGCAAATGCTTCCAACAAAGACAAAATTAATCTAACATTCCATCTGGTAAAGAGTAAACATCTTATTTTGTTTTCAGTTTTATTTTTCATACATTCTGGTTATTTCATCTGATAGGCAATACATGTGCAGGTTTACACCAATGAGTTGATTCATTTTACTTCCGAGTCTAAACTTAACTCTTTACCACACAACAGAATTTTTTGACTTGTCCAAATTGAAAGCCCTTGCAGACGACAATTTCAGTGCTGCTCAAATGATGCAATTTTTCTTTGATAGGATAGAAAACACTTTGGGAAAAGGGCTTCTTCCTTAAGGTCTTTAAATTTTGGTATTGTACGGTAACTCTTTACCACACAATCCCGACTTTTAATGACTTTGTAAAAAAATGCTTTTGAAAATATTGTGTGAGGAAAGGAGTAAATGCTGGCATTTTCTCCTTTTCCCACAATATTTTCTATCCTTTCAGAGACAAATTTCATCATTTGAGCCACACTGGATCGGTGTCTGCAAATGCTTTCAATTTGGATATGTCCAAAATTTTATTGTTTGGTGTAAAGAGTTAAATGGTTTATCATGAGCAAAAGTTTTTATTGCTGTTTGGTAAAGACTTGAATGAATTGCATAATTCTGTTGTTATTAAGTTAGATTTTTATACTAGAGAATACCTACAGAAAATTAAAATTATTACCAAGCTCTTAATCTTAAAATTTCATTGGGTAGATTATCTTCAGTAGAAGGTATTTGCCAAAAATGACCACATTTCAACACAGATACTGTTGGAAAAAATGAAAACCCAGCCAAAAGACCCAACATAATGAATCAGTCTACATAAGGTATCGATTGATTTGTAATTTAGTTCAGACAGCCTAACAGAATCACTTATTTCTCAAGACAAAAAAAAAAGTACCAAAAAGGGGCAATAAGCACCATCTGCCATAGTGTAAACAGTGGAGGTCAGCACAAACAAAATGGCTTCATATCACAAATTGCAGCATCACAATCCAAAACTGAAAATACTGGATGTTTATCTCTAGGACGAACGGTATATGGGTACCCATGCAGCCCCCAATTGTGCCGGGCACACACCACAATCTGTATATAACCCAGGCTTTATTGTCGTAATCACCAAAGACTATACACCCTATCCTAGATCCACAAGATAGACACACTGTTTCATTTAAGAACACATCATTACATTCCCTTCTTGAACTAACTTTCCATCAGCAATTCAACTAAAAAGAAACCAACATCATTTCAAGGGGAATAAGTCACTGAAAACCCTGCCTGGACAGGTTGTCTCCCTTGACACTGGTATTTGTGTTGCAAGACACTTTTCCCTCCTTCTACAATTTATAATTACAAAGTGAATTGACCCGCATATAAAAATACAGCATTTACATATACATAAATTAGAGTTGGCTATACATAATTGAGCCATGCTCTAGCAAAAGGGGGCTTAATGCATCTCCGTGATGCATGTTAGCCAGCAAGTCATCACATGATCATGGATCCATAAAATCCATTTTGTCTAACAACCAACTGAATCATAAGGTAAGCTGATCCTTGGACATACAGGAAATTGATCACAGCGGAAAGTTTTGGCCCAAGTCAGCCTGCGTGGACAGTGCAGGCTGACCTGTGTTGATACTTTTCGCAGGTGCATTAAGCCCCATTTTCACAGAGCATGGCTTACATACAAGAGAAAGCAAAATGTAACTGTAAGAGTGAAAACTGATCAGATGTTCCAGTCGAAACTGAAAATTTGATATGAATTTTAGCCCCTTTATCATCTCATTTAGATCTTAAAGTCATATAAAGAAGGAAAACATTTTCTCCTTTTTCCACGATGCTTTCTACCCTTTTAAAGACAAATTTTATCATCAAATTTCAGCCACAACTGAATTTGTCATCTGCAAAAGCTTTTAATTTTGGGTCTTAAATTTTGTCATTTGGTTAAGAAGTAAAAAGTGTTACTTTTGCCATCCCTAGTATTACACAGATACATGCATAACTAATAAACATTCTAAATCAACAGAGCCATGCTCTGGCAAGGGGGGGGGGGGGCTTAACCCTTTACCGCACATCGTTTCACGTTTTAATGCCCCTGGGAAAGAAACCTTTTGAAAACATTGTGGGAACTGGAGAAAATGCTGGTAACCAGCATTTTCTCCTTTTCCCATAATGTTTTCTATCCTATCAAAGAAAAATTGCACCATTTGAGCCACACTGAAATCGTCATCTGCAAATGCTTTCAATTTGGACCAGGCTAAAATTTTGTTGTCTGGTAAAGGGTTAAGGCATCTCTGTCATACCAAGCAAGTCAGCAAATAACTATGGATCTATAACAGCCACTTTTTAAATAGTAGACTAAATCATGAGGTAAACAGGTCCTTGAACATACAAAATATTGAACAATAGCAAAAAGTTTCGGCCCAGGTCAGCCTGCGCCGACTGACCTAAGTTGATACTTTTTAACAGATGTATTAAGTCCCCTTTTCACAGAGCATGGCTCATTTATGTTCTGCTTTTCATTAATTCAAGAATCTTTTGAACTCTTTCACTGCCAATGTTGCCTACAAAAGCTTTTGCAGATGGTGTAGATCAAGATCAGACTGCACAAAATGTGCAGTCTGATCTTAGATCTACACTGACTGCTACCTGATGCTAAAAGTTGACTAATTGTCTTCAATTTCAATGAAAATATACTTTTAGACCTATGAGTTGATTTTATTCAGTTGGCAGCAAAAGAGCTAAAGGCAACTAAGAACTACTAAGGTTATCTCATTTTGACCTGAATAGTTTTCAGTTTTTTTTTTTTGTTGAAATTTAATGTTTAGAAAAGCATTTCAATGCCTGAGCCAAATGGTTGAACATTATTCAAAGTTTTTGTTTTTTCGCATATTCAGTCTAAATTACTCACTTACCTCTTTACCAATCGACAAAATTTTGCACTCCACCAAACTTAAAGCTTGTGCAGTGGACAAAATAAATGAAGCTCAAACATAGCTTTCTGTCTTTGATAGGTTAGAAAACATTGTGGGAAAAGGAGAAAATGCTTGTTACCAGCATTTTCTCCTTTCCCAAAAAAGTTTTCAAAAGGTTTTTTTCTAAGGGCTGTTAAAACCCAGGATTGTTTGGTAAAGGATAATTCTGAGACTAGGCTCTATAATTGGTACAAACAAAACATCTTAGCCATTCCTTTCCTTTGATTTTTCACAAAATATAAACAAACAGTTTAAAATATTATAAGAACACAGATAATTAAACCTTTAAAATCTACCTTTCCTGGTAATTTAGTACAAACAAGGCCTGTATTACACAAACATATTTATAACTTAGATTAAGCTCTATAATTGGTCTGAACAAAACATTTCAGCCAATCATTAGGACTAGCCTCACAATTAAGAATCAAATTCAATACAATGTTCACTTTAACCCTTAGGGCCCTGAATAAACATTATAGATAATTTTAGTCTAAAAATAAGACCCAATTAATTGCAATTTCGAAGGTGCATTTGTTTAACCCTTAGGCTGCTAAGCCTGACTCTGAGCACTTTGGCAGATGGTGTAGGTCAAGATCAGATTGAACAAAATGTAGTCTGATCTTGGATCTACACTGTCCGATACAGTTTATCTGCTATATGAAGAGAAATAAAGTAGTAGACAGTGCAGGTCAGAGATTAGACTGCATGTTCTGTGCAGTCTGATCTTGATCTATACAATCAACAAAAAGCTTTTTTTATGGTTAGGAAAGAGTTGAACATTAAACATAAAGTTGGGGCTTTTCACAGTTAACTCTATGCCAAATGACAAAATTTAAGACTTGTCTAAATTAAAAGCATTTGCAGACGACAATTTAACTGTGGCTAAAATGACGCTTTCTGTCTTTGATGGGGTAGAAAACATTGTGTGAAAAGGAGAAAATGCTGGTCACCAGCATTTTCTCCTTTTCCTGTATGTTTTCAGAAGCTCTTTCTCTCAGAGTCCTTAAAACTCTGGATTGTGTGGTAAAAGGTTAAACATTTTTCACAAACTTCAAGCAACAGATACTCCAAATACATGACAAAAGCAGAAAGACATTAATTAAGAATGGAGACGATACAAAAATATGTGTTCAAATATTCATCTGTATTATTTAAATATATTTCAATAATTGTTTTTAGAATTTTGTTTCAGGTTAATACTGTCCAAAATTTGAAAATCCAAATACTTGTACAATTTTAGGCAGAGATTTTTCAAATTGTATTAGATCAAATATGCCGAACAGCTTCACTCGCTACTTTTCTGACCTTCAGATAAGGAGATTTCTTCAGTGAATGCAAAATCTGCCAGGGTCCGTAAATGACAGACTGGCAAGCCATTGTCAGAAGAAAAGTGAATTATATAAGAGCATTCAACAGGGTCTGTTCTTATTCTCCAGAATTTTCTAAATTTGAAAGTAACACAATGTCTGGTTGGCTTAACCATTTGGTTTAGCCAGTCAGAAGTTATATTACTTTCACATTTAGGAAATCTTTGAGAATAACAACGCACCCTGTTAAATGCTCTTATATACATATAATTTACTTTTCTTCTGACAATGGCTTTTCAGTCTGCCATTTTGCCACAGGGAGGGATTTTAGCATTACATGAAAACTTATTTCTTTAGAAGACAAAACAATGAACACATAGATATCAAATAAAAAAGAATATTCAAAATTAAATTTTATATCAATAATTTATAAATATTCAATCCCATCCCTAATATGTACAACTAAATATGAGAGATAATCAAGAAAAATTGGGACAGATGATAGAACTGCCCAGAGAAAGCATTCATTCCACCTGTTAAACTATTTTAAAAAGTTGTTCAACCCATCACTAAACAACCCCCTAGTTCTCTGACCCTGAAGAGAAAGCCTTTTGAAAACATCATGAAAAATGAGAAAAAGCTAGTATCCAGCATTTTCTCCAAGAATTTCAAAGGCAGAAATCATTTTTTGAGCTTTGCCAAATTTGTTGTCTGCAAATGCTTTCAATTTGGTAAAGTCTAAAATTTTGTTGTTTGGAAAAAGGTTAAAATCCTATATATAACCTACTGCAAATGACAGAAAAAGGCAAACATTTAAAAGAAAATACATTTTTTTTTTTTGTAACAAATGGAAAATAATGTGAGACAAGAAGCATTTGCTCCCCGTTCTGACAATGTTTCCAAAG
This sequence comes from Tridacna gigas, assembly GCA_945859785.2. NCBI lineage: Eukaryota > Metazoa > Mollusca > Bivalvia > Cardiida > Cardiidae > Tridacna > Tridacna gigas. Next base: position 29,146,679 of record OX244041.2, read on the forward strand.
CTGTCATATTGGAAAAAAAAAGGGGGGGGGTCCACACTGATTTCTTTTGTAAATTAACCTTTTACCAATTAATTCTGTGCCTTTTAACCCTTTACCAGATGACAAAATTTTAGCCTTGTCCAAACTGAAAACATTTGCAGTTGACAATTTCAATGTGGCTCAAATGGTGCATTTTTTCTTTGATAGGGTGGAAAACATCGTGGGAAAAGGAGAAAATGCTGGTTACCAGCATTTTCTCCTTTTCCCACAATTTTTTCAAAAGGCTTCTTTCCCAGGGTTGTTAAAAGGCGTCATTGTGCTGTAAAGGGTTAAAGACTCTAGGGAAAGAGAATTGTGAAATCATTGCGTGAAAAGGAGAAAATGCTGGCTAACAGCATTTTCTCCTTTTAACATAGTTTTCTACCCTTTTAGTAACAATCTAATGGTTGGAGCCACTTTAAATTTTTACTGCAAAATGCAGACTGTGCAGGCTGATGTGGGTTGATACTTTCTGAAGATGCAATAACGCTTTACCATACAATCCCAACTTTTAATGACCTTGAAGAAGAAGCCTTTTGAAAACATTGTGGGAAAAGGAGAAAACGCTGATAACCAGCATTTTCTCACCATGTTTTCTACCATGTCAAAGGCAAAATTCCTCATTTGAGTCACATTTAAATTGTCGTCTGCACATGCTTTCAATTTGGTCAGGTCCACATTTTCCTTGTGTGGTAAAGAGTTAAGCCCCCTTTTCACATACAATGGCCCACAATGTTATCAAAAGCCTTCTTTCTCAGGTCATTAAAACTCTGTTTTATTAGGTTAACTCTTCACCAGATAAAAACTTGACCCATTAGCTGTTAAATAAATGAAACAAATATTTCCACTGTCAAAGAACCAGTTTAACTCGTGATTCAGTCAGTTGTTGGACAAAATGGACTTTATGGGTCCATAATTATGAGATGATTTGCTTGGTACAATGCATCACGGAGATACATTAAACCCCTTTTGCCAGAGCATGGCTCATATAATTTTGTCATCTGGTAATGAGTTTAGCTAATTCTGAAAGTAAGATGCTTCGAGGCAAAAGTAAAACAATTTTATCACATAAAACCTCCTCCAGCAGTGTATTAAACCCATAACTTATTTTCAGTAATACACTAGTGTATTATCGTTTTTTGGGTTCCGGTTCTGATCAGTTTTTAGTCATGAGCGCGTGAAGCCGGAGAAACCAGCTACAGCATGTGCCAGAATTTATACTACTAAGCCATTTTGCAGAAAAATGACGTCACTGTTGCTAAGGCGTATATACGTGGGAAGTTTTTTATTTTCATGTGTAATAAAAACCAAAAAATGCAGCTGAAGTTTTTTTAAATGAACAAAATTGCAGAATTAGGTGGAATTATACCCTGTAGAAACTGTTTCATTCTACTTTCGGGGTAAATGTCAAAGACCTATCTACTTGTGTATGTACACGCTTGAAACCGAACTACAACTGTAAACAAGGACCCGTGAATGGTATAAAGGCTGAAGGTGATGATGCAGGATACTCGTTTTATGTGATAAATAGAATCTCACATTTGTGTTTATGTATTATCATTTTTATCAAACTCAACTGAAATGTATATGATGCTCCCCAAGGCTCACGTCATATAATTTTAGTCAACTCGTTTGATAGAAATGATAATACATAAACACTCATGTAAGATACTCTATATAGGACATGTTTCAATGTCTTTTTTGTTAAAAAAAAACAACAAAAAAAACATTGTAGTGTTTTTTCATGTTAAGTGTTACATAATTTACACCCCCCTCCTTTAAACAAAGTAAAAAATGACCAACAATAGTTAAACCATTTAGCAAGTTTAACCTGTAGCCTGCTAAGTACCGTAAGTGAAATAGAACTTTCAAGTAGATAGTAAAAACCCAAATGTTGCTATTTACCTTATTTATCTCCTTAAGTTAAATATCTCCATATCGGACGTGCAGATCCAAGATCAGATTGTACATTCTGTTCAGTCTGATCTTGATCTACACTGTCTGCAGAAGGTCCTTGGGTGGCGCTTAGCAGCCTAAGGCTTAAAACTGTTTCATTTCTAGTATAACTCTCTCTCTTCCACCTATCTCTTACCAAAATTTTGTTTCATTCTTAAGATGTGAACAAAGCTTTTTTCATTTAAAAACAAAAAAATGAACTTGGATTTTCACTCCCTTTACAAATTTACAATTCTGACTAACCAAAGGTTAAACAAGTAAGGCTTTTTATACCTCCAACGATAAAATACTTCTCAAAAACATTGTGGAATAAGGCACAATTGCTTATCACTAGCCATTATTCCCTATCTCATAATGTTGAACCCTTAAGCAAAAAAATCTAATGTTTTACTGACCCTGCAAAAAACAGCTTTTAAAAACAATATGTGGAAAGAGGAAAATGCTGGTAACCTGCAAATTCTCCTTTACCACAATGTTTTGTACCCTATCAGACAATTTAATCTCATTTGTATCAAATTTTGAAATTGTCTTCTCCATGTTTCCAGTCTATAGGAGTCTAAAATTTGATATTTGGGAAAGGGTTCAGAGATAAAGAGATTGTATGGTGTTTAACACTATTTTTAACATTATTTCAGTTTTATTGTGACAGCCATTGCACCTACCCACGCTTTCATGGAGTTTCTTTAACAAGTACTCCGAACAATATTCTTTCCAAGCCACTGGCTGCTTTCCCACATAACCATTGTTATGACAATGGTCAGCACAGAGGTAAAGAGTTAACCCTTAACCTGCTAAATAAGTAAAATGGAACTTTCAAGCTGGTAGTAAAACCCCAAATATTGCTATTCCAAAGTTATTTTGGGGTGTGTGTGTGTGTGTGTGTGTGTGTGTGTGTGTGTGTGTAAAATATCTCTTTATCGGACAGTGTAGATCCAAGATCAGAATGCACATCTGTGTAGTCTGATCTTGATCTACACTTTCTCCAAAAAGTCCTTAAGTTGTCCTTAGCAGACCAAAAGTTAATCCCAGTTGACTCCAAATATTATGATTGTATGTGTATACTTTAGGCTGCAGCATCTTATCCAATTTAGTGTAAGATCAGACTGCATGTTACGTGCCATTTGATCCTGATCTACACTGTCTATAAAAGCATGCCCTGATTGATCCTTCTCTTGGACAAGCAAGTCTTTGTTGACACTTAACACTTTACCACACAATCCCGAGTTTTAACGACCCTGAAGAAAAGAAGGCATGGGAAAACACTGTGGAAAAAGGAGAAAATGCTGGTAACCAGCATTTTCTCCATTTCCCACAATGTTTTCTACAGATCAAAGACAGAGTTAATCATTTAAGCAACATTTATTTTGTCGTCTACACATGCTTTCGATTTGGTCTAGTCTCAAATTTTGTTGTGTGGCAAAGACTTATAGCTTCTTCCATGACTAAAGTTTTTGTTTTTTTTTTGTGGACAGATTAACTCATGCATACTATGCAGTCTGATCTTGCACTCACAATGTCTGCTATACAGATATTCACAGTGTACTGTTCCTCCCTGGCAGAGTTGATGTCAATGTTGGGTGAATACCCTTCATACTGTTTGTATATCTACAAGGTAAAGTATGTATTGGGAGATGAACTTGCAAACTCCAAACTGCTCTGGTTGTCCTTGGGTAAAGTTGCTGTCATCATCAAAGTTAAACTGTGTATTGCCTGGGGTAATAGACAAAGCTCAGTCCAAACTGATTACTGACCTAGCAACATTCACACTGTTCTGTTCTTCTCAAGCAAAGTTGAGGCTATGGTTGGGTAAATACTAGTATCCTGCGTAATGCTTGTATGTCTATAACACATGAGATCAGTCCTAACTAATAGTTGAACTCCCAAACTTCCTTGGAGCTATTAATTTCATGATCAAATAAACATCTAATGAAGTTTTAACATGGTCCCATGATGGTAGATCTGTCCAAATTGATAGTTCGACCAGCTAACTTCATGCTTGACTGTTTGTCCCTAGCAAGGTGGAGATCTATCCAGATTGATAGCTTGACCAGCTAACTTCACGCTTGACTGTTTGTCCTTGACAAGGTACAGATCTATCCAAATTGATAGTTTGACTAGCTAACTTCAACCTTGACTGTTCATCCTTGGCAAGGGTCAGATCTATCCAAATTGATAGCTTGACCAGCTAACTTCACCCTTGACTGTTCATCCTTGGCAAGTAGAGATCTGTCCAAATCAATAGCTCGACCAGCAAACTTCACACTTGACTGTTCGTCCTTGACAAGGCAGATATATGTTCAAATCGATATCTCGGCCAGCAAACTTCACACTTGACTGTTTGTCCATGGCAAGGTAGATGCAAAGCCTGGTAAACATCCGGTGTTACTCATGTTGTAAGCATCTTTCTGACTACAAACAGAAAATGTATCCATGTTTATTCTAGACTTCAAGATTATATTTTTCTAAGAGATGGTGAAGTCCAATAAATTTCATTCTGGTAATCATTGTAACTCTTTACCAAACAACAAAATTTTACACAAGTCCAAATCGGAAGCCTTTTGTAGACGACAAATTGAATGTAGCTCAAATGATGTTAATTTGTTTTTGAAAAGGTAGAAAACATTGTGGGGAAAAGGAGATAATGCTGGTTACCAGCATTTTCTCCTTTTCCCACAAAGTTTTCAAAAGCCTGTTTCCTTGGGGTCTTCAAAACTCTGGATTGTGTTTTAAACAGTTAACAAAAAACCAATTTTTGAGATTTGTTCAAATTGAAAGTAAATGCAGATGACAAATAAAACATGGCTACAAAAAAAAGGATTAGTCTTTGAAGGGTTAGAAAACAATGTGGAAAAAGGAGAAAAAGCTGGTTACCAGCATTTTCTCCCTCTCTCACAATTTTTCTACTGCTTCTTTTTTCAGGGTTGTTAAAACACAGGATTGTATGTTGAAGGATAAACAACATGGACTCAGGATATTTTCATTTGTATTGGTAAACAATATAGATCTAGATCAGACTTCTTTTAACCCTTTCCCAAACAAGCCTGGGTTTTCACGTGTCTGCAGTACAAGTCTTTTGAAAACACTGTGGGAAAAGGAGAAATTGCTCGTAATGAGCAATTTCTCCTTTTCCCACAGTGTTTTCTACCCTTCTTGATAACTTTCTGCCATTTTCATCAGATTTAAAATTGTTGTCTGCAAACTCTTTCAATTTGGACCAGTCCAAAATTTGCCGTTTGGGAAAGGGTTAACAGAGTAAGAGGCAGTCCGATCTTGGACCTACACTGTCCATCATTTTGTAAACAATAAAGATCTAGATCAGACTTCTTTTAACAGACAAGAGGCAGTCTGATCTTAGACCTACACTGTCCATTATTTTGTGAAAAGTTCTGATGAATCCAGTGTTAGAAATGCAATAAGCAGGTCCAGTATATACCGAGGTTGTGAGTTTGAACCTCTGTGTGGTCAAAAAGTATTTCTGGGGGATCGATGAAGTCAATGCAAAATACATGTAATGCAATCATCTCCCTAAAGCTACACGCTGTTTCTTCTTACATTGGGGCCATGCTCTGTGAAAAGGGGGGTTAATGCATCTGCAAAAAGTATCAACCATTGTCAGCCTGCGCAGTCCGCCCAGGCTGACATTGGTCGAAACTTTTTGCTATTTATTAATTTTCTGTATGTTCAAGGGCCAGTATACCTCATGATCTAGTCAGTTGTTAGGCAAAGTGTTCTTGATGGATTCAAAATTATGTAATGGATTGCTTGGAATCATGCATCAAGGAAATGCACTAAGCCCCCTTTTGCCAGAGCATGTGGGAAGGCAACAACAGTCTTGGAGATGTATCTTGTGGCCAAGTGAGAACAAGCAACTATCATCTAATCCTTTTCCCACAGTTTTTCCTTCCCTTTCAATGATTCAAAGTCAAATCCCATCATTTAAGCCACATTTGTCAAATGCACAAATGCTTTCAATTCTGACTGGTCTAAAACTTTGTCATCAAGTGAAGAGGTAACCCTTTACTACACAATCCCGAGTTTTAACGACCCTGAAGAAGAAAGCCTTTTGAAAACATTGTAGGACAAGGAGAAAATGCTGGTAACCAGCATTTTCTCTTTTTCCCAAAATGTTTTCTACAATATCAAAGACATATTCCATCATTTAGCAACATTTAAATTGTTAGCTGGAAATGCTTTCAATTTGGTCAAATCTACATTTTTGTCATGTGGTAAAGGGTTAACCCTTTAACCACACAATCCCAACTTTAAACAACCCTCAGGAAGAACACTTTTGTTACAGACTGATACGAAAAACACTTTTAAACTCTCTACTAGACAAGAAATTTACCAGTATTTTTTCCATTACCCACAATGTTCTCAAAGGCTTTCTTTCCAAGAGTCATTTATTAAAACAGGTTTGTTTGCTTAAATCTAGACAAAAACTGTACACTCACCAATATCAAAAACTTGGCAGAGGACAAATTAAACAAGGATGGCTCAAATGATGAAAGTTGTTTTAGGAAGGGTAGAAACATTGTGGAAAATGAAGAAAATGCTGGTTACCTTTTCTGTGATATTTTCAAAAGCATTTTTCAAGGGTGTTGTTAAAACTCGGGATTGTTGGATAAGGAGTGAAATTACCTTTGAGCTTTCCAGGATTATTTTATCTTTTTTGTGCCAGTTCACCAATAAAAGGGGTTAGGGTAGGTTCTTATCCATTATCTGCTGAAAAAAAAAAAATATAGAAATTATTTGGTCTGATCTTTGATCTATTCTGTCTGTTAACCCTTAGAGGGCTGAATAAACCTCATGGATATTATCAGTTAAAATACTACCTAAATAATTGTAATTTCAGGGTTGCTCTTGCCCAAAATGTCTTAGCAAAGAGATCAGACTGCACATTTTGTGCAGTCTGATCATGATCTACACTGGCCACAAAAACCAACTATAGTAGTGAAAGGCACTTTAAGGGTTGATCTGTGAAATATTCTGGCCCTAAAACTGAAACGCTCTGGCCTTTACTTCCTGATAAAGTTCATTTATTTCCCATTTTGATTTTGCACATTCTGTATTCAAAAATCCTACTGTGATTTTCCACATTCTGTATTCAAAAATCTTAATGTGATTTTGCATATTCTGTATTCAAAAATCTTATTGTGATTTTGCACATTTTGTATTCAAAAACCTTACTGTGATTTTGCACATTTTGTATTCAAAAACCTTACTTTGATTTCCAAACCTTGTCAAGATTCAGCATTTTCATCATTGGCAAAAGGTGATGTAGTACATAACTTTAAGAACAGAAATGTTAACTCTTTATCACTTTTTAACAAACTTGGGGAAGAAGAGGCTTTTGAAAACACTGGGATAGAAAAGGAGAAAATGCTGGAGACCAGTATTTTCTCCTTTCCCCAAAACAATGTTTTCCCACCGTTTCTAACAAGAATCAAATTACATGTATTTGAGCCACATTTATTATATGAAATCGCCTGGATATGAATGTGTCTAAAATTCTGTTGTCCAGTGAAGAGTTAATCATTCTTCACCCACTACTTTCCGTGTATCTATAATTTTGAAACAAAGACACGATGCACTGGAAGCTATCTGGCAATGTGCAGGTACAGAAATGTGCAGGGGTTGTGAGTGAACCTCTGCTGGGCCAAAAATTATTTCTGGGGATTGATAAAGGTCACTGCAAAAGAATGCTTTTGTATACAGCATTTCCATTTTGCCTAAGATTTTATTGAGTCCACGGGACTCCGTCTCTCTGAAAAAGTTGAGTCCCATTCAGTTTCTCCCGAGTCCCATTTTTGTCTGCACAAATCATCAATTAAAACCATGTGGAAAGAAGAAAAAAAACTTCCCTTTACAAGATTTTTTTTCTATTTCCACATATCTGTCTGTCAGATGATTGCAGTTATGAAGATCACAATTATGTATTAACCTGACCCATGATTAAATTCTAAATGGACTTACTGTTAAAACTTATAAATCACACAATAGTTCAGAAGGTAAGCTTGGTCATATTAATGAAACTTCATACAAAGCGAGGAATCTGTAAAATTAATTTCCATTAGCAACAAATCTTTAAAAGCTGGATCTTTCAACAATTGGTCTTGGAATAAATGTCTTGGAATAAATGTGAATAGGTTTCTTTTTTGCCAGGGAAGCCATCTTCAGCTGAAGCCATCATGCTTAATTTTGTAATTTTTGTCTGAGTCCCAGAGACGCAATGGGCTTTGGTATTTTTCGTCCCAACATATTTTCTTGCATACATAAATACTTTTACGTTGAAAAGTGAAACCCTGGACTATGGTTTGTATCACGTATGGTGTTTAATGCCATTTCAACACTATTTAAGATGTATTGCTGCAGCCAGTGCACCTATCTATGCTTTCCAGGAGTTTCTTTTACCACTAATTCACTCAGTATTCTTCCCAAGCCACTGGCTTCTTTCCCACATAGCCATCACAGAAACAATAATCAGTGGTCAAACAGGTTTGAATCCACTCAAGATGATTGTCATCAAACCTCAGAAAGAAATTTGCCAGTCTGTGAATTGCAAAAAAATGCAATTTATATCCATTCAACTAGATATATACTGAACAAGAGGGACATGATGGCCCTGTATCGCTCACCTGCCTTTTAAATAAGTGTATCATGGGTTAAATTGGCATCGACACAGACATAAAAAAAAAGGTCATACTTTTTTCCAAATGCACTGATGATGCCAATGAATAGCAGCAGGTCTAATCAAGTACTGTTCATGCTGAATATCAGAGTCCTCTTACAAAAAGTGCTTTAACAAGGAGATTTCCAAAACTTTAGTTGCAGAAAACGGAAGGAATGGGGAAGTTCTGAAACAAAAAACTGAATGATACAGACCTCACTTCATATTAAATATTCAACTCATTTGAACATAACAATTAACACAGTGTCTATTCTAGAAACTGACAATAAGGGGTGATTTCCCCCCTTCCCTCTAAAAAATATGCGGGATTTTCAAAAAAAAGGTGGGACAATTTCGAACAGATAGAAAACACACAGTATATAGCACATATAATTAGACATTATGATTCATTCCTGTTCAAGACTATACAGTAGACTTACTGACCTGTTTACGTATCAAAAGACAAATTCTTGAACATCCCTCTGTAGAAATTAAATTAACTTTTGAAAAAGAGATAAGACCAAGACAGATCTGAAATTCATTCTGATAAAATTCAATACAATAACAGTAGTCTAAGACTATGTAAAGGCAGCCATTTTGGCCAGGGTCGTTTTCAAAGTTTGGACCCAATTCCTGTCAAGGGAGATTACTCTGATGGACATAATATCTAGCAAAATGGCTTTGGCAATGATGCCGTTTTATTCAAAACAGTGGTACAGTATTTTCTGCGAGGCAAGAGTAAATTCTTTGTTTAGTTTTGGAACTTTTTCGTTGTTTACTTTTTGCGAGTGACTGTCACACACTGGGTCTGAATTTATACAGGATCTGAAAAAGATTAGCGTGAATCACGCAATCGCGCGTCCTAGAATAGACACTGTTAACATAGAGGTAAATCACTGTCACTGAAAACTGAGCATTTTCTATCCGTAAAACTTGAATACCCAACACCAATCATGTAATAATTTATTTGATTGTCAAGGGAGGTAAATGGTAACAAAGTAAGATATATCCATTTTAAGTAAACATGATTAATTTCCGTTGATCAGTATATCTAAAAGCGTAAGTCATACTTCCTTTGTGTACTACCATGTGAAAATTGTGACCTCTGCAGTGGGGCCCAATTTTGACCCAAGGGCTATAAATGGGACAATATTGGCAGAATTCTTCTACATGGGTCATTCATTTAATTGTCACTAATGGGCCTCCATACTGTATGACCATAACAAGGAAGCTGCTCTGAATACTGGCACAAAATGTCTAAATATTTCAGCTTCACAAATATTTTGTGAATTATGTCAGATACAATGTCATGAGGTTTCTGCAGAATTAAAACTGTCGGTTATCAGGTGGTATAAAAAATTTAAAGATGGTAGAACTTCCTTATAGGATGCCCCCGGCCTGGTTAACCCGAAACTACAGCTACCAAAGAAAATGTTGCTGCTGTGGCAGATTTAATTAACCAGGATGCCAGCCTTACAGTGAAAGAAAGAGCTAAGAAAGTTAGTATATCATCTGGGTCAGTTCATAAGATTTTGACAAAGAATTTAAAACTTTGTAAGATTTGTGCTCGATGGGTCCCCCATTTCTTGACAGATGAGCAGAAGGCTACTCATGTAAAAATGGCCAAAATTCTTCTTACAAAGTACAAAAATTGTGTCAAATGCAGAATATCAGAACTTCTCACTGGTGATGAAACCTGGATTTATTATTCTGAGCCCCACAGACGCATCAATAATATGCAGTGGCTGCAGTGCAAAGACCAAGCTAGGCCTATCATAGCAAAAATAACAAAAAGCGTGGGAAAAGTTTTATATGCCATATTTTTCAATTTCGATGGTCCAATTACTCAAATTCCTGCACCAAACGGCTGAACAGTTACAGGCAAGTTTTACAAGAACAATGTTCTCTCAAAAGTGAAGAAACATGATGAAAAATGGAGACCTGCAACCAGATCAAGAGGTCAGTGCCTTATTCATGACAATGCAGCTGCTCACAAGTCTGCAACTGTTCAGAATTTCCTGGAAACGGAAAAGGTGGTACAGGTTCCCCACCCACCCTATTCTCCCGACCTCAGTCCATGTGACTTTTCTCTCTTTCCTTTATTGAAGAAAACTCTCTCTGGGTGTCAATATGACTCTAGTGCCCTGGGAAGTGCCATTTTTCAGTGTCTGCAGGGTATTCCCAGAAAAAGCTATTTTGCAGCATTCACAGACTGGATTTCCAGACTTGAAAAATGTATTTCTGTCAATGGAGAATACATGTACTTTGAAAGGATGAAGTTTTCACTGTATAAGCCCACAGAAAACTTGTGACCCCTGAGGCTGGGCCAATTTTGACCCCAAGGCTATAATTTGAATTACATGTATCTCAGTAGGAGTCCACTAGGTAAGGCTACTTGCCAAATTTGGTGGCCCTATGCTTCACAGGAATCAAAATCTTAGAAGAAATTCTAAACAGGGCTATGGCAGGAACATTTCTGGGTAGTTTCAGCAAAGAAGATGTTTGAAACAAAAGTTAAAGTATACATGGATGCAGGGACACATGCCGTAAACATGGTCATCACATGAGCTCAATGGATTTTAGCCAGTGGAGGTAAAATCTGTTGAAAGTGGCGTAAAACAGCAAACAAACAATAAGAACAGGCACAAACTAACCCATATCAGCTTTAGACTTACCCTTTACCAATCAAGGAAAAAAGACTAGAAAACATTGAGGGAAAAGGAGAGTATGCTGATATTAATCAGCATTTTCTCCTTTCCTGCAATGTTTTCAAAAGCATTTTTCTAGAAGTTTGTTAAAACCCTTGGACTAATTGATAAAAAATAAATTTACCTTTCAAGGGTTCTTCTACCATATCTGTGCCTCCCCCGTTCCATTCATGGGGGTCTGGACTGGGGGTCTCGGTGTGGGTTCTTATCCATTGGCAACTGCTAGAGAAAATACATAATAACATTAACCCTTAGAGCACCAACAAACCCAAATGGACACTTTCAGTCCAGAAAGTAGACCCAAATGATTGCAATATGACTGCTCTTCTTATCCAGCATGGCTTAGCAAAGCGGACAGTGTAGATCAAAGATCAGACTGCATGTTTTGTGCAGTCTGATCTTGATCTGCATTGGCCACAAAGGTAATTATAGTTGTGAAGGTTGCTTTAAGGGTTAAAGTATAAAAATTCAGCACAGATAACACTATTTTTACTTCACTTCAACTTCAATGTGGTACTCCTCAACGCCTCGTTGGGTATCTACTGAAGAGGGCTATGAATGTGCGACGCGCATTTATGCACATTCTTTTAACCCTTTCCCAAACGACAAATTCTGGACTGGTCCAAATTGAAAAAGTTTGCAGATGACAATTTTAAATTTGATGAAAATAGCAGAAAGGTCTCAAAGAGGGTAGAAAACACTGTGGGAAAAGGAGAAATTGCTCATTACGAGCAATTTCTCCTTTTCCCACAGTGTTTTCAAAAGACTTGTACTGCAGACACGTGAAAACCAGGGCTTGTTTGGGAAAGGGTTAAAGAAGACCTATGGTACTTTGATTTAATTTGAACCGCTGACCCCCGGTAGCTCAGTTGGTAGCATACAGGACTTGAGAACTGCAGTGTTCCCACTCACATTTTTTGGGGGGAGTGCATGCGCTCTCTGGAGTACAAGTTTGGGAATGCAAGAGCAATTCTAGGAGTGCACTTAATAATGACAGTTTTAGAGCATCTATGGAGGAAAGTAAGGGTTTGTTGTATTGAAAATTTGTTTTGGCGAGTCTGAATCTGCAGTTATCTGCTCTTGAAAACAATATGTGTAATTTAGAAAAGAAGCTGCTTTTTAAGTTTCCTTACTTAAGGGACCAGGTTCAGAGGGACAACTAACAACCTGATCTGCCAGTAGAATTTTCCATTTCACTGTCAATTTCAGACACTAGGTCACTTTCACTTATTGTTTTATAGAGATATTTATGCAAATTTACTGTTTAAAGTCATGGATAAAGCTGAATAGACAGTTTGAAATGCCTATGATCGGATGGTGTCAAACCGATTTTTTATTGTGTCATGGATTTTCACCTTTTTCTGCAGTGATCTTGTTTTCAATGCCTGTTAAGTTTTGGAGTAGTATTTCTGCATGATTTGACATAGATTTGCCAATGAGGGTAGCATGTAACTTCAAAACCTGTAATTTTACACTAGAAGAGCGGATTGATACCATTAATACCACGCTTCTCAACTGTCCCGATTTCATCGGGAGTCTCCCAATTCAAGACAAATTACCCGATCACCCGACAGACAATTAAACAAACCCGATTCGGAAAAATTCCAACGTAAGGGTAAAAAGGGTGTGATAAATTTGTACCCAACATGGTACATGTATATTATCCAAAGTTTACAATGGTTGATACGTGTGTGTATTTTACGGTCAATCGGGTTCATTGTCTATAAATAGGAATAAGGATAGTGAGATATATCGATCGATGATCGTGAACCAATCAAATTGGAGAACGGGCCAAGGTACTTTTCAGAGCGGAAATGAAAAGGCCGTTCACCTGACGTTAAGAGGTAAATTACGTTGTAAGATTCTAGATCCATAAACACACAATACCATTGCTCATTGTGTGCTGGGGACGCAGACAAAAAAGAGTGAAAACATTTAGTTAAACAGTAACAAAAACAATGAAAAAATATGAAATTTTAAACTCTTACTGCACAAATTGACCACTGGAATTCAAATTTATCTAAGAATAGATCGACCCGCACGTAAAGTGTCACACCACTGGTGTTTTGCCATATTGAAAATAGAGTGAAATGTCGCATTTTAGACCGATTCAGTGTAAGTCTGAAACAAATAATTCAGTGTTGGAAAGCAAGTTTGATATGATTTTGCAGTTATTAACTTGCGATTTTGTAAGATTAGATCTATTCAATGAATTAATACTTTATGTTCCTTTTCATTCCGATTTATGTTGCGTCAAGGAAGATGCGATGCATTAATTTTGTTGCATCAGGCTTTCATTTTGCGTGTCAAAACTGCAAAAACACGGACTTTATGAATCACTGCTTAGTGTATCAGTTTATTGGCTACAATATCCATCTTTTGCAAAAAGCGTAGTAGGCATCGATGCTTGCTAATGTCAGAAATTAAAGCTGATGGAATAGTGTTCCTGTTGTAAAAATACCCCCTAAAAAACCTGCCTAAGCCAGGGTGTGGTTAGAACCTACAACCTCCTGGTCCATTAATAACCACCGACTCCACGACGTCATTTCAGATGCTAGCTCTAGGCAAGGTAGTAAAGTTTACCTTGTTTACCTTGTCTGTGAGATCTCTTTAGGCTTCTGCCTCTGATGATCCTTTCTGATTAATTTTGTCCATCTTGTCCGCTTCCGGTCCATAACAAGAAGGAGAAAATTTGACCGGGTGCAAAAAAAAAAAGGTACAAACTAATACAAACTCATCCAACACTTGGTTATTCTAGATGAATAATGAGCTTAGGGCGACTTGTCTTTAGGGCGAGTTGTCTATATGGGCGAGTTGTCTTAATGTGCGACCATAATTTCACTGAACTTACACCTAGCACAACTAATCATTGAAGAAAATGTAGCGCCGAGAGTGTATCACAAAGTACAATTATATTTGTAGAAGATTGTCAGCCACACATACCAGTTGACAACCTTTCGTGTTTCCCCGCCTTGCCGTTTTTGACAGCCTCGTTTCAATATTGCACAAGTCAAGGGAGATGATCCATGTCATCCAAAATACAAACCTACAATTTAGGTTGTTTCCCTTCGACCATTCGGAAGATTTTTTTTTTTTTCCAAATCGTGTTCCGCCGCTTTGCATTGCAGAAAATATCACGAAGTAAACAAAATGCACCCTGATCTTGAAGATTCAGTGTTATACAAACCTGCCACAGTTCGACGACAATATACATTACCGTTTTCATTTTCGGTCTTCACCCGTTTATGGCAGCCTCGTTTTCATTATTTTACATGTCAAGGGAGACAACCCATGTTCTTCATAATATGAACTAATAAAACGAGTTGTTTCCCTTTGACCACTCTGAATATCGTGTTTTCACATGACCATAAATTTATTTTGTTTTCCGTGTTAAATGTATTTATATTTTATCAGGATGGTTTCAAAGATGGGTTTATACAATTTTGGATTTTATTAGTAAAAGGCAAGGGCTCTGAAGAGTCCTGTCCGTCTGGTATGAAAGTACCCTTGGGCAAGACACTTCAGACCCCTTGCCTGGTAAAACCCAGAATTGTAGTGTATGGAGTAAACTATGTATATCATATTACCCATATATATAGCCATGTATCATGTGTGATTGTAGATTCTTAGTTAGAGAGTAAATGTAGTATCTAGAATACGTGTCTTTATTCATTATACGTCCCTTGGACATAACATATTTTGGCGACGAGGATAATTCTTTTCCTTAAAAGAAATAGAAGAGAGATTGGACAGTTTATACTGGACAATATGGATAATAGTCACTTTCAGTAAATTTGTGTATGCAAAATGGATTTAATTCTGTGAGAAGTTGACTATTAAATACCTCTAAAGCCGGGAATTATAAATTGTTCTGTGATTAAATTCAACAGCAATGGCTAAAGCTTTGCCAATAGCAAGTGTGGAACAATTTAGTTTGGGTGGAGATAGTACAAATTTATCCAGCAGATGGGACAGATGGTTAAAATCTTTTAATTACTATGTTGTGGGTTCCGGAATTACGGACAAAACACAGAAACGAGCTTTGTTGTTACATCTCGTTGGTCAGGAGGTTCAACAGATATTTGAGACCCTCGAGGACACAGGGGACAATGGAGATTTTGACCGTGCCGTGCAAAGATTGTCGGAATATTTCCAACCCAGGAAGAATGTTTCTTTTGAGAGACATAGATTTAATTCTGAGACACAAAAAACAAACGAAACCGTTCAAGAGTTTTGTACACGTTTACAACAGTTAGCAATGAACTGTGACTTCACTGACACAGAGGACAGAATAAGAGACCACATTGTTGAAAAATGCATTTCAACATCTTTGAGGAGGAGGTTTCTGAGGGAAACTGACTTAACGCTTACCAAAGTCATTGAAATCGCTTCTGCACATGAAAGAGCTGATGCATGTGCGTCAACAATTGAAAGGGTAAAGTCTGAAGAGACCTGCCAAATTAAAAGCCAAGATCTAAAACCACAGAAAAAACATAACAAAAAGAGAATTGAATGTTATCGATGTGGAAAATTTGGACATAAATTGAATGATCCAAAGTGCCCAGCTAAATCCGAAGAATGCAGAAAGTGTGGCAAAATTGGACATTTTGCGAAGAAGTGTCGATCGCAGTCAAAAGGAAAGAAGAAAAAGCATGTTCGATCCGTAGATGACAATTCAAACAGTGAAATCGAAGAAGTTACATTTTCTTTAACAGATAAACTTTCAAAAACATCCGTTAAGGTAGGGAACATTTCACTTACTATGATAATTGACTCAGGTGCTTCTTGCAATGTGATTGATCTAAAAACATGGAACTATCTCAATAAACAGAAACGTTTCAAATTCATTTCCAAAAATAAAACAGATAAGAAAATATTTCCTTATGGATCAAAGAAACCACTACCGTTAGCTGGAATGTTTGAAGCAAAAGTATCAAAGAATGACAAATGCTTCGATGCGGAATTTCTTGTGCTTGAAGGGACAGGTCAGTCTCTCTTGTTGTGTAAAACAGCTGTTGCTCTTGGGGTTTTGCAGCTGATAAATAATGTTGAAAAGGGAGAATTGCCAATTATGGATCAGTTTCCAGACCTGTTTGTAGATAAAATTGGGAAATTGAAATTATAAATTATAATGATAAAATTGGGAAATGTATTTATATTTTATCAGGATGGTTTCAAAGATTGGTTTATACAATTTTGGATTTTATTAGTAAAAGGCAAGGGCTCTGAAGAGTCCTGTCCGTCTGGTATGAAAGTGCCCTTGGGCAAGACACTTCAGACCCCTTGCCTGGTAAAACCCAGAATAATCACGGATATGCAAGCTGTTGCTGGCATATGACTGAAATAATATTGAAAGTAGTGTAAAACACCCTTCAATCACTTTATTCTATAAATGAGATTTTCTGCTACAGTATTTTAACCCCCTTACCATACAATTCAGACTTTGTCCAATTTTGTAGCCTTGTCCAATATGAAGGCATTTGTAAACATGAAAATAAAGACGGCTAAATTTCTGGTTTTTGTCTTTTAAAGGGAGAAAAACATCATTGGAAAAGGAAAAATTGCTCTCTTTCCCACTGTATTTTCAAGGGGCATTCTCCCCAGGGTAGTTAAAACACAGGATCAAGTCACAAAGAGTTACATTCTGTCTGTGGGGAGTTGTGTGTATAGTAATGATACAGAAGTGCATCTCTAGATAGGAAATAATTTATGAACCATGATTTTTTTTTTCTAAATTTTTCTGCAATATTAGAGAGAGAGAGAGAGCAAGAGAGGGAGAGAGAGAGGCGGGGAAGAGAGATTCATATAAATTGTTTTTGTTGTATTGTTCACATTCTATTGTGCATGGTTTTTTTTATGTTTTTGCCTAGAATGAAGGAAAAAGACTGAAGTTGTGCCGAATGTGTGGGCTGATGAACAGTCCTAAAGTTGACATCTGTTCCAGGGAATTGAATTCAGAGCCTTATGGTTACAAAGCTGATGCTCTGCCTCACAGCCACTACCTCTAAATAAAAGAAATGGGATTTTTCTATCAGGGGAGACAATCCTTGTACTTCAAACAACAAACCAATACATTGTGTTGTTTCCCTTTGACCACTCTGATCACAATGTTTTCCACAATTTATTTTTTTTTTTTATTCAAGTCAGCTAATCATTGCAGACAGTATTAAGAACTACTGTTATTGAATATTGTTAGCCATTCCTAACTACATTTAGGCTAAGATATTCTGGTTTTTTTAGTGTTTCACCACCATGCTGTTTTCGGCAGCCTCCTTTTCATCACAAAACAAGTCAAGGTAGACAATCCTTGTATATAACAATACAAGCCAATAAATTGAGTTGTTTCCCTTTACCCTTCCTTGAAGGCAGTGTTCTCACATTTTAATTGTATTCCTAATCATGTACAAAATTTATTCATGCTATTTATCCATAATTTACGACGATGATTTCAAAGTTGTGTATATTCACATGTCCCAGAAGTACAAGACTACAGCTCTGAGGAGTTTTGCCTGTGGGAGTGAGTGTCCTTGGACAAGACAATTCAGAGCCCCAGCTCAACACTGGTAAAATCAAGGATAATCCTGAATTTATGAGCTATCGTCATGATATGACTTAAATAATGTTTAAAGCAGCATAAAATATCCTCCTATCAATTAACTTTAAGGGGTTTGTCACTGCTTTAACCCTCTACCACACAATCCTGAGTTTTAACAGTGATGAGAAAAAGGCCATTTGAAAACCTTATGGGTTGGTAACCAGCATTTCTTCTTTTCCAATAATGTTTTCTATCCTAAGGAAACCTGAGAGAGGAGGCATTCAAAAACATTACCGCTGGTTACCAGCATTTTCTCCTTTTCCCACATGGTTTTCAACCCTTTCACAAATTCCATCATTTGACTCACATTTAATGTTGCTTGCAGATGCTTTCAATTTTGATTAGTCTAAAATTTTGTTGTTTGGTAAAGATTCAAACAGTATGCCCTAAGAACTATTGATGTTTTACCAGGTTTTAAACCAGTTCTTGATCTGCAATGCCTTGTTGAAGGACATGGCCACATGATCAGTACCATCAGCTACACCCACTTACCCTTTACCAGATGACAAACTTTTAGCTTTGTCAAATTTGAAACCTTTTGCAGACATCATAATAAATTTGGCTAAACTGATGGTTTTTGTCTTTAAATGGGTGCAAAACATTGTGGAAAAAGGAGAAAATGTTGATAGCCAGCCTTTCTCCTTCTCCCACTATGTTTTCAAAAGGAATTTTCCTCCAAAGTAACAACAGAGATACAAGAAAATGTCAAAAGTTTTGCACACCCAACACACAGATAACAATGGGGCTATGACAATACCTCAGTTTTTTTTTTTTTTCAAAAACTGCCGAGCTATAAAATTGGAACCATGGGAAAAGGAGATAATGATGGCTATCAATTGTTTTCTTCCCTCCCAAAAATGTTTCCAAAAATTCTTTATTGTCTCTGGAAAACAATATAACTCTTCACCAGTCAACACAATTTTTGACTAATTGAAATCACTGGTTTTGCAGATGACAAATACTGTAAACATGGCTTAAATGGTGGAAATGTCTTTGAAAGAATTGAAAACCTTGCAGGAAAAGAAGAAAATAATGGTTACCTGCATTTTATCTTTTTGCCACAATGTTTTCTAAAGCCTTTTACCTCAGAGAAATGGCTAAACATTTAAGCCACATCAAATTTCTCTTCCATAATATTCTATTTTTTGTTGTTTTAAATTTTCAAGAAATACAAGCAAAGTAATATTAATTAATAAACTTTAATCTCATTTTTTTTCCATTTAACATTTGAGATTCATTTTGCATGGAACATCATGTTTTCAATTCTTTTCATGTTTTGTAAAAATATTCCTTTTTTTGAAAATAGCACTATCCTGTTCTATACCAGCTATCAAGTATTTATCACAAGATATAATTACTCAGTTCTTGATATTCACAAAAAAACCCTTACTTATTCCTGTATCACACAATCCCACATTTTAATCATTACACTGCTGAATAAAAGAAACGAGAACTTCCACTCAATAATTAAAACCAAAATACTGTAATTTCGAAGTTGATTTCACTGGAAAGAAAATACCATACCAGGCAGTCCAGATCAAAGGTCAAACTGCAAGAACCATGCAGTCTGATCTTGATCTACATAGTCTGCAAAAGTGCCCCGAATTGCACTTAGCAGCCTTAAGGTTAATGACCCTTAGAAAGAAGGCTTTAGAAACAAGATGTGAAAAGAAGAAATGCTGTTGACCAACATTTTCTCCTTTTCACACTGTGTTTTCTACCCTTCTGAAAACAAATTACAATTTTTGAGTCATTTTTATTTTGTTGTCTACAGATGCTTTCAATTTGGACAAGTCTGAAATTTTGTTGTTTTCAAATGGCTTCCCTCTAAGGGTTGTTAAAACTCAGGATTGTGTGGTAAAGGGTGGACCTGAAGTTGATTGTTTGGTGTTCAACACTATTTTCAACACTATTTCAGTTATACTGCAACAGCCAGTGAACCTATCAAAACTTTCCTGGAGTTTTTGTTACCAGTAATTTGCTCAAGATTTTTCCCAGTACATAGCTCTTTTTCTGCACTGACGACGTCAACATTATTTTGTTTCCAGGGTTTAGAGATGAAGAATTCAGTTGCAATGACTATCATCAATCCTGGAAAGAATTTGGCTGTTCTGCAAATTGCATATTATGACTGAGATACCAGACTTGGCTTAGCTGGAAGAATATACTTTAACCCTTTACCAAACAAAAAAATTTTGGACTGGACCAAATTGAAAGCATATAATTAAATGTAGCTCAAATAATGATATTTGTCTACGATGCAGTAGGAAAAAATTGCAGGAAAAGAAGAAAATGCTGGTTACCACTTACCAGCATTTTTTTCCCCACAATATTTTCAAACCCTTCTTCCTCAAACTCATTAAAATTTAGTATTGTGTGGTAAAAGTCACATGCTTATGGCATAACAACACAAAAATTACAGCAACAGGAAATAACTTTTTTGGATTATATGGAAAAAATTCAAATTGTGTACAGAAACTGTCCCTGTTTGTGATCTTGTCTTTTGCAGTTAAAATGCATATTTTTGCCTTTCCAACAATGTTGTATATCCTTACAAATACTTATCCAACAAATAAAATACATTTAACCCTTTACCACACAATGCCCACTTTTAACAAAGCTGAGGAAGAAGTCTTTTGAAAACATCATGGAAAAAGGAGAAAAAGCATTTTCCCCATTTCCCACCATGTTTTCTACCCTATCAAAGAAAAATCGCATCATCTGAGCCACAATAAAATTGTCATCTGCAAATGCTTTGAATTTGGACGGGTCTAAAATTTTGTTGTGTGGGAAAGGGTTGTCTCCTGCAAGGTTGTTCAGCATTGCTTAAATTCTTGAAGTGCGACAACTGAGAGTATATCACAAAACCTCCTGTCCATCTTCACCTTTACACTATCCACCCGACCAGTTTTTTAGGTTCATTTAGAACATTTTTTAGAACAAAACAAAGAATGTTCTTAAGAATGAATATCAAGTGCAAATATCTAAGTGAAAAGGAAACATTTAACACTTCAACCCTTTGAGCACCAAATTAACACAACAGACTTTATGTCTACAAATGATGACTGCATGGTGTTTAATGCTGTTTTGAACATTCAGTTTTATCGTGGTAGCCAGGGCACCTATCCATGCTTTCCTGGAGTTTCTTTTCCAAGTACTAAGCACAATATTCTTCCCAAGCCTCTGGCTGTTTTCCCACATAACCACTGTTGACACAATGGCCAGCAGTGAGAGAGAAATGAATCTTGTCGCATTGACTATCATCAATCCTAGGAACAACTAGAGCTGTCACTGAATGTGACTTAATACCCCCACCAGCGCTTTGACAGAAAAAAAGTGTGAAGCTCAAGGGTAGGTAATTCCTAAACCAGGGGGAGTTGACACTTGAAAATTACATCATGCAAATCTTCAATATATGATCAATATATGTGCAAAGTTTCAATGCAATTGAAGGAAAACTGTAGAAGGAGTTCGCGACACAAAATTGCTAGTATTTTGTACACAGACAGACACAGGGACACACAGGCTGATTCCAGTATACCCCCGAAAACATTCGTTTTGCAGGGGTATAAAAATGGCAAAACTGGAGATCGAACCTGTGACCTCCTGTCCTCAAGTCCTGTACGCTACCGAATGAGCCACCAGGGCTTGGCAGTCTACAACTAAGTTGTGGCAGGCACTTAAAGGGTTTAGATAAGGTAGCTTTCTTGAATAGTATGTGAAACATCATGGGAAATGGCCCAATTTCTATTTAAAAGCAACTGATCCTCTTGCCTCACTGTTTCAAGACTATTTTGCAGGGATGTATAAGTCTGTTGCAATCAAAGAGCTGAAAAGGCAAATTATTGTGTACCAAAATATAAACAGAACACTTCTTTATCCACTAAATTAACCCCCAAAGTTTTAATTGAGCCAGCTAGTAATCTAAGAGTTAGTAGTTAAAATACCTGTTCATTAACTCTTCATCATTTGCAAACTAGTGTACCTCAAACACATTCATTTTATGGGCTTATATATGCCATGTTCTGTGAAAAGCAGCTTAATGCATCTGCAAAAAGTATCAACCCATGTCAGCCTGCGCAGACCAGGCCAAAAGTTTTTCCTATTGGTCAATTATCTGTATGTCTAAGGACCAGCTTGTCTCATAATTCAGTTGGTTGTTACACAAGGCAGGCAGGCAGGCCAGGCCAGGCCAGGCCAGGCCAGGTTAGGCAGGACAGGCTGGGCAGGCCAAGCAAGGCCAGGTAGGCAGCCAGGCCAGGCTATGCTGGGCATGCAGGCCAGGCCAGGCTGGCCAGGGCATGCTGGGCAGGCAGGCAAGGCCAGGCTAGGCCAGGTCTGGCAGTCCAGGCCGGCAAAGCAGGCTAGGCAGGTGTGGCCAGGCATGCAGGCAGGCAGGCCAGGCAGGCCAAACCAGGCCAGGCAGGCTGGCAGGTCAGGTCAGACCAGGCAAGGCAGGCAGGCAGGCCAGGCTAGACCAGGCAGGTCAAGGCATGCAAGGCAAGGCAAGGCTGGACAGGGCAGGTCAGACAGGCAGGCAGGTAGGCAAGACCAGGCCAGGCAGGCCAAGCCAGGACAGGCAGACCAGAGCATGCTGGGCAGCCCAGGTAAGAAAGAGCATGCTGGGCAGGCCAGGCTAGGCCAGGCAGGCAGGCAAGACCAGGCACACAAGCAAGATCAGGGCAGGCAGCCAGGCAAGGCAAGGCCAGGCTGGACAGGGCAGGCTGGGCAGGCAGGCAGGACCAGGCCTGGCAGGAAGACAGACAGCCAGGCCAGGGGATGCAGGCTGGGCCAAGCAGGCCAGGCTAGGCTGGGCAGGTAGGCTAGGCCAGGCCAGGCAGGCAGGCAGGGCAAGGCCAGGCAGGCAGGCCAGGCTGGGCTGGGCCGGGCAGGCAAAGCTGGACAGGCCAGGCTATGCTGGCTGAGCAGGATAAGCCGGCAGACAGGCAGGACAGGCAAGGCAGGCCAGGCTGGGCAGGCCAGGCCAGGCTAGTCAGGGCAGGCAAGGCAAGGCCAGACAGGGCAGGTTGAACAGGCAGTCTGGGCAGGCCAGAAAGGGCATGCCAGACAGGCTGGGCAAGCATGCAGGCCAGCAAGGCCAGGCCAGGCAGGTGGGGCCAGGCTGGCAGGCAAGGCCAGGCCGGGTTAGACAGGCAAGACCAGGCCAGACCAGGCAAGGCAGGCAGGCAGGCCAGGCAAGGCAGGCAGATCAAGTCAAGTCAGGCCAAGCTGGGCAGACAGGTAAGGGCAAGGAAAGGCAAGGCTGGACAGGGCAGGTCAGACAAGCAGGCAGGCAGGCAAGACCTGGTTAGGCAGGCCTAGGCAAGCCAAGCCAGGACAGGCAGGACAGGGCATGCTGGGCAGCCCAGGTAAGAAAGGGCATGCTGGAAAGGCCAGCCAGGCAGGCAAGACCAGGCAGGCAAGCAAGATCAGGGGAGGCAGGCAAGGCAAGGCCAGGCTGGACAGGCAGGCAGGACCAGGCCTGGCAGGCAGACAGACAGGCAAGCCAGGCCAGGCCAGAGAATGCAGGCTGGGCCAAGCAGGCCAGGCTAGGATGGGCAGGTAGGCCAGGCCAGGCAGGGCTAGCCAGGCAGGCAGGCAGAGCAAGGCCAGGCTGGACAGGGCAGGCAGGCAGGCCAGGCCAGGCTGGGCTGGGCCAGGCAGGCAGGCCAGGCAAAGCTGGACAGGCCAGGCTATGCAGGCTGAGCAGGATAAGCTGGCAGACAGGCAGGACAAGCAAGGCAGGCCAGGATGGGCAGGCCAGGCTAGTCAGGGCAGGCAAGGCAAGGCCAGACAGGGCAGGTTGAACAGGCAGGCAGACAAGACCAGGCCAGGCAGGCAGACAGGCAGGGCATGCTGGGCAGGCCAGAAAGGGCATGCCAGACAGGCTGGGCAAGCAGGCAGGCCAGCAAGGCAAGGCCAGGCAGGCAGGGCCAGGCTGGCAAGAAAGGCCAGGCCTGGCAGACCAGGGCAGGTCAGGCAGGCAAGACCAGACCAGACAGGCAGGCAGGCCAGGCAAGGCAGGCAGATCAAGTCAAGTCAGGCCAGGTAAGGGCAAGGCAAGGCTGGACAGGGCAGGTCAGACAGGCAGGCAGGCAAGGCCAGGTTAGGCAGGCCAAGCTAGGACAGGCAGGCCAGGGCATGCTGGGCAGCCCAGGTAAGAAAGGGCATGCTGGGAAGACCAGGCAGGCAGGCAAGACCAGGCAGGCAAGCCAGATCAGGGCAAGCAGGCAGGCAAGACAAGGCCTGGCTGGGCAGGCAGGCAGGACCAGGCCTGGCAGGCAGACAGACTGGCAAGCCAGGCCAGGCCAGGGGATGCAGGCTGGGCCAAGCAGGCAAGGCCAGGACAGGCAGGTAGGCCAGGCCAGGCAGGGCTGGCCAGGCAGGCAGGGCAAGGCCAGGCTGGACAGGGCAGGCACGCCAGACCAAGCTGGGCTGAGCCGAACAGGCAGGCCAGGTAAAGCTGGACAGGCCAGGCTACACAGGCTGAGCAGGATAAGCCAGAAGACAGGCAGGACAAGCAAGGCAGGCCAGGCTGGGCAAGACAGGCTGGGCAGGCAAGACCAGACAGGGCAGGTTGGACAGGCAGGCAGGCAAGACCAGGCCAGGTAGGCAGACAGGCAGGGCAGGGCATGCTGGGCAGGCCAAAAAGGACATGCCTGACAGGCTGGGCAAGCATGCAGGCCAGCAAGGCAAGACCAGGCAGGCTGGGCCAGGCTGGCCGGCAAGGCCAGGCCTGGCAGGCAAGGCTGGGTTAGGCAGGCAAGACCAGGCCAGACCAGGCAAGGCAGGCAGGCAGATCAAGTCAAGTCAGGCCAAGCTGGGTAGACAGGTAAGGGCAAGGCAAGGCAAGGCTGGACAGGGCAGGTCAGACAAGCAGGCAGGCAGGCAAGACCAGGTTAGGCAGGCCAAGCCAGGACAGGCAGGCCAGGGCATGCTGGGCAGCCTATGTAAGAAAGGGCATGCTGGGAAGGCCAGGCAGGCAGGCAAGACCAGGCACGCAAGCCAGATCAGGGCAGGCAGGCTGGCAAGGCAAGGCCAGGCTGGGCAATTTGGTAAAATCAAAATTTTATTGTCTGTTATAAAAGCTTACTTTTATTCTGGAATAAAATGATCAAATATCCGGATCAATGAAAAAAAAAAATGTCTTCGGCATGCAGGCGTATAGCTTTCCTTCCCTTCAATCCGTAGTTGATCGTTGTCGTGCATCATTTGCAAAATGCAACGCCAGTTTCGTCAGGCCTATTTAACCAGTCGTAGCAGCTTTCTCCGCATGAATCTCTTTCGTTTAGCCATTCCCATCGCCATTTATTTTTTACATCCTTTGCGATTTCTTTTGTGTTCCCTGGAGGTAAAAACTTCATTTATAAACAGTGGAAACCTACGTTTGCAAGGCAGCGGCCATGTCATGATGAAGGACGAACTTCTACCGTTAAATAAGTATCTATTGGCTGGCCAATATATTTTGGTCCAACCAAAAGACGTTTTACAAATAGGCGATCGGATATGCTTCCATAATTCCGAGTATATTCGGCAATTAAATTCAGCTGATTCCGTATCGGAATTTCTATTACGATCGATATGAGCCATAAATGACCGGGATTAGCCTCGAACAAATGAAAGTCGGAGAGGCAATAAACTATATTGATACGGCACCTGGAAATCTGTTGACTTGTAATATGCTGTAGATACAAGATTTTGGGGTAACACCCCCCCCCCCCTTAAATTTTCTCCTCGGATCTGGAAAAATGATCTAGTCCCCTGAAAATATGGAATTCCGTCACAATACGGAATACTTTTACCCCTGGCAGGCAGGTAAGGGCAGGCAAGGCAAGGCCAGACAGGGCAGGTCAGAAAGGCAGGCAGGCAAGACCAGGCCAGGCAGGCAGAAAGGCAGGCCAGGCCAGGCAGGCAGGCAGGCAGTCCAGGGCATGCTGTGCAGGCCAGGCATGCAGGCCGGGCCAGAAAGGGCATGTGCTGGGCAGGCAGCAGGCAGAACCAGGCCAGGCAGGCAGGCAAGCCAGTCTAGGACATGCCGGGCAGGCTGGACTGAGCAGGCCAGGCTAGGCTGGGCAGGCAGGCCAGGCCGGATGGGCAGGGAGACAGACAGGCAAGCCAGGCCAGGCCATGCTGGACAGGCCAGGCTGGGGAGGCAGGCTGGGCCGAGCAGGCCAGGCTAAGCTGGGTAGGCAAGCCAGGCTAGGCCAGCTGGTCAGGCAGGCAGGGCAAGGCCAGACAGACATACCAGACTCGGCTGGACCTGCTAGGCAGGCCAGGCAAAGCTGGACAGGCCAGGCTAGGCAGGATGAGCAGGCTGGGCAGGTGGCAGGCAGGAAAGGCAAGGCAGGCCAGGCCAGGCAGGCAGGTCAGGCTAGTCAGGGTAGGCAAGGCAAGGCAAAGCCGGACAGGGCGGGTTGGAAAGGCAGGCAGGCAAGACCAGGCCAGGCAGGCAGACAGGGCAGGGTATGCTGGCCTGACCTGGCCAGAAAGAGGCATGCTGGGCAGGCCAGGCTAGGCCAGGCAAGCACGCAAGACCAGGCATGCAGGGCAGGCAGGCAAGGCAAGGCCAGGCCAGAGAGGGCAGGCAGACAGGCCAGGTCAGGCCAGGGCATGTTGGGCAGGCAGGGCAAGCCGGGCAGGGCAGGTAGGCTGGGCCAGCCAGGCTAGGCTGGGCAGGACAGGGCAGGCAAGACCAGGCAAGCATGCAGGCCAGCTAGGCAAGGCCAGGCAGGGCCAGCAGGCAGGAAGGCAAGGCCAGGTTGGGCAGGCAGGCAAGACCAGGCCAGGTAGGCCAGACCAGGTAGGGCAGGCAGCCAGGCCAGGCAAGGCAGGCAGGTCTGGTCAAGCTGGGCTGGCAGGCCAGGCTGGTGGCAGGCAGGAAAGGCAAGACAGGCCAGGCTGGCAAAGCCAGGCTAGTCAGGGTAGGCAAGGCAAGGCAAAGCCGGACAGGGCGGGTTGGAATGGCAGACAGGCAAGACCATGCCAGGCAGGCAGACAGGGCAGGGCATGCTGGCCTGACCAGGCCAGAAAGAGGCATGCGGGGCAGGCCAGGCAAGCACGCAAGACCAGGCAGGCAGGGCAGGGCAGGCACGCAAGGCAAGGCCAAGCTAGACAGGGCAGGCAGACAGGCAAGCCAGGCCAGGCCAGGCCAGGGCATGCAGGGCAAGCCGGGCAGGGCAGGTAGGCTGGGCCAGCCAGGCTAGGCTGGGCAGGACAGGGCAGGCAAGACCTGGCTGGCCAGGCAAGCATGCAGGCCAGCTAGGCAAGGCCAGGCAGGGCCAGCAGGCAGGAAGGCAAGGCTGGGTTGGGCAGGCAGGCAAGACCAGACCAGGTAGGGCAGGCAGGCAGGCCAGACAAGGCAGGCAGGTCAGGTCAAGCTGGGCTGGCAGGCCAGGGTGGTGGCAGGCAGGAAAGGCAAGGCAGGCCAGGCTGGCCAGGCCAGGCAGGCAGGCCAGGCTAGTCAGGGTAGGTAAGGCAAGGCAAAGCCGGACAGGGCGGGTTGGAAAGGCAGGCAGGCAAGACAAGGCCAGGCAGCCAGACAGGGCAGGCCAGGCAAGCACGCAAGACCAGGCGGGCAGGGCAGGCAGGCAAGGCAAGGCCAGGCTAGACAGGGCAGGCAGACAAGCAAGCCAGGCCAGGGCATGCTGGGCAGGCAGGGCAAGCCGGGCAGGGCAGGTAGGCTGGGCCAGCCAGGCTAGGCTGGGCAGGACAGGCAAGACCAGGCTGGACAGGCAAGCATGCAGGCCAGCTAGGCAAGGCCAGCAGGCAGGAAGGCAAGGCCAGGCCTTGCAGGCCAGGCAGGGTTGGGCAGGCAGGAAAGACCAGGCCAGGTAGCCAGACCAGGTAGGGCAGGCAGGCAGGCCAGGCAAGGCAGGCAGGTCAGGTCAAGCTGCACTGGCAGGCCAGGCAGGTCAGGGCAGGCAAGGCAAGGCCAGACAGGGCAGGTCTGACAGGCAGGCAGGCAAGACCAGGCAGGCAGTCCATGGCATGCTGGGCAGGCCAGGAAGGCAGGCCAGAAAGGGCATCCTGGGCAGGCAGGCAGGACCAGGCCAGGCAGGCCAGGGCATGCTGGGCTCACCAGGGCAGGGCAAGCTTGGCAGGCAGGCCAGGCTAGGCTGGGGAGGCAGGCCAAGCTGGGCAGGCTGGCAGGCCTGGCAAGGCCAGGCTGGACAGGGCAGGCAGGCAGGCAGGCAAGGCAAGGCAAAGCTGGGATGGCAGGTTGGCCAGGCTAGGCAGGAAAGGTAAGACAGGCCAGACGAGGCCAGGCAGGTCTGGGCATGCAAGGCCAGACAGGGCAGGTCAGACAGGCAGGCAAGACTAGGCCAGGCAAGGCAGGCAGGCCAAGGCAAACCTGGCAGGGCAGGCAGGCCAGGGCATGCTAGGCAGGTAGGCCAGGCCAGAAAGGGCATGCCGGGCAAACCAGGCAGGCAGGCAAGACCAGGCAAGCAGGCCAGGCCAGGGCAGGTAGGCAGGTAAGGCAAGCCGGACAAGGGCATGCAGGGCAGGTCAGGCAGGCTGGGCCAGGCTAGGCTTGGCAGGAAGGCCAGGCCAGGTGGCCAGGCAGGCAAGACCAGGCTGGGCAGGCAGGCCAGGCCAAGCTGGGCAAGCAGGCAGGCTGAGCAGGTTGGGCCGGCCAGCAGGCAAGCAGGCAAGGCAAAGCAGGCCAGGCCGGGCAGGCGGGCCAGCAGGCAGGCCAGGCCAGACAGGCCAGGTTTGGCAAGGCCAGGCAGGCTGTTCTGGGACAGCAGGCAGGCAAGGCCAGGCCTGGCAGGCTAGGCTGGGTCAGGCAAGCAGACAAGACCAGGCCAGGCCAGGCCAGGCCAGGCAGGGAGGCAGGCCAGGTAAGGTCAGGTGAGGCTAGGCAAAGCCAGGCAGGCTAGGCTAGGCAAGCAGGCCAGGCAAAGCTGGGCAGGCAGGCCAGGCCAGGCAGGCTGAGCAGGCCAAGCCGGCAGGCAGGCAGGGTAAGGTCAGGCCAGGCTAGGCAATGCCAGGCAGGCAGGCAAGGCCAGGCTGGGTCCAGCAGGCAGACAAGACCAGGCAAGGCCAGGCCACCTGAGCAGGCCAGGCCGGTAGAGCACGGCAGGCCAGGCCAGACAGGGCAGGTCTGACAAGCAGGCAGGCAAGACCAGGGCAGGCAGGCAGAAAGGCAGGCCAGGCCAGGCTAGGCAGGCAGTCCATGGCATGCTGGGCAGGCCAGAAAGGCAGGCCAGAAAGGGCATGCTGGGCAGGCAGGCAGGCCAGGCCAGGGCACGTTTGGCTCACCAGGCTGGGCAGGGCAAGCTTGGCAGGCAGGCCGGGCTGAGCAGGCCAGGCTAGGCTGGACAGGCAGGCCAAGCTCGGCAGGCAGGCAGGCCTGGCAAGGCCAGGGCAGGCATGCCAGGCAAAGCTGGGCAGGCAGGCCAGGCAAGGCAAAGCTGGGCTGGCAGGTAGGCCAGGCTAGGCAGGAAGGGCAAAGCAGGCCAGGCGAGGCCAGGCAGGTCCTGGCAGGCAATACCAGACAGGGCAGGTCAGACAGGCAGGCAAGACCAGGCCAGGCCAGGCCAAGCCAAACCTGGCAGGGCAGGCAGGCCAGGCCAGAAAGGGCATGCTGGGCAAAGCAGGCAGGCAGGCAAGACCAGGCAAGCAGGCCAGGCCAGGGCATGCAGGCAGGTAAGGCAAGCCAGGCCAGGGCATATGGGGCAGGTCTGGCAGGCTGGGCCAGGCTAGGCTGGGCAGGAAGGCCAGGCCAGGTGGCAAGGCAGGCAAGACCAGGCAGGCCAGGCCAACCTGGGCAAGCAGGCAGGCTGAGCAGGCTGGGCTGGCCAGCAGGCAAGGCAAAGCAGGCCAGGCCGGGCAGGCTAGCCAGCAGGCAGGCCAGGCCAGACAGGCCAGGTTTGGCAAAGCCAGGCAGGCTGTTCTGGGACAGCAGCCAGGCAAGGCCAGGCCTGGCAGGCTAGGCTGGGTCAGGCAAGCAGACAAGACCAGGCCAGGCCAGGCAGGCAGGCAGGCCAGGTAAGGTCAGGCCAGGCTAGGTAAGGCCAGGCAGGCTAGACTGGGCAAGCAGGCCAGGCAAAGCTGGGCAGGCAGGCAGGCCAGGCCAGGCAGGCTGAGCAGGCCAAACTGGCAGGCAGGCAGGACACAGCAGGCCAGGCTGGGCAGGCCAGGCTAGGCAATGCCAGGCAGGCAGGCAAGGCCAGGCTGGGTCCAGCAGGCAAACAAGACCAAGCCAGGCCAGGCCAGGCAAGGCCAACTGAGCAGGCCAGGCCAGCAGGGCACGGCAGGCCAGGCCAGGCCGGGCCGGTAGGCAGGCGAGGCCAGGCTGGGTCCAGCAGGCAGACAAGACCAGGCCAGGCTGGCAGGGAAGGCCAGGCAAGGCAGGCAGCCAGGCCAGGCCTGAGAGGCAGGTAGGTCAGGTCAGGTCAGGCCAGGCCAAGCAGGGCAGGCAAGGCTGGACAGGACAGGTCAGACGGCTGGCAGGCAAGGCCAGGCCAGGCAGGCAGGCCAGAAAGGGCATGCCGGACAGGTCAAGCTACGCCAGGCAGGCAAGGCCAGGAAGGCAGGCCTGGTCAGGACAGGCAGGCAGGCAAGGCAAGACCAGGACAAACAGGGCAGGCCATCAAGGACCATGCCATGCCAGGGCTTGCTGGACAGGCCAGGCTGGCCACATGATCAGTACCATCAGCTACACCCACTTACCCTTTACCAGATGACAAACTTTTTGCTTTGTCAAATTTGAAACCTTTTCCAGGTATCATAATAAATTTGGCTAAATTGATAGTTTTTGTCTTTAAATGGGTGCAAAACATTGTGGAAAAAGGAGAAAATATTGATAGCCAGCCTTTCTCCTTCTCCCACTATGTTTTCAAAAGGAATTTTCCTCCAAAGTAACAACAGAGATACAAGAAAATGTCAAAAGTTTTGCACGCCCAACACACAGATAACAATGGGGCTATGACAATGCTTCAGAGTTTTTTTTTTTTCAAAAACTGCCGAGCTATAAAATTGGAACCATGGGAAAAGGAGATAATGATGGGTATCAATTTTTTTCTTCCCTCCCATAAATGTTTCCAAAAGTTCTTTATTGTCTCTGGAAAACAATATAACTCTTCACCAGTCAACACAATTTTTGACTAATTGAAATCATTGATTTTCCAGATGGCAAATGCTGTGAACATGGCTTAAATGGTGGAAATGTCTTTGAAAGGATTGAAAACCTTGTGGGAAAAGAAGAAAATAATGGTTACCGGCATTTTATCATTTTGCCACAATGTTTTCAAAAGCCTTTTACCTCTGAGAAATGGCTAAACATTTGAGCCACATCTAATTTCTCTTCCATAATATTCTATTTTTTGTTGTTTAATACTTTTAAGAAATACAAGCAAAGTGATATTAATTAATAAACTTTAATCTCATTTTTTCCCATTAAACATTTAAGATTCATTTTGCATGGAACATCATGTTTTCAATTCTTTTCATGTTTTGTAAAAATATTCCTTTTTTTGAAAATAGCACTATCCTGTTCTATACCAGCTATCAAGTATTCATCACAAGATATAATTACTCAGTTCTTGATATTCCAAAAAACCCTTACTTATTCCTTTACCACACAATCCCATATTTTGACCATTACACTCCTGAATAAAAGAAACAAAAACTTCCACTCAATAATTAAAACCAAAATACTGTAATTTCGAAGTTGATTTCACTGGAAAGAAAATACCATATCAGGCAGTCCAGATCGAAGATCAAACTGCAAGAAATATGCAGTCTGATCTTGATCTACATAGTCTGCAAAAGCACCCAGAATTGCACTTAGCAGCCTAAAGGTTAATGACCCTTAGAAAGAAGGCTTTAGAAACAAGATGGGAAAAGAAGAAATGCTGTTGACCAACATTTTCTCCTTTTCACACTGTGTTTTCTGCCCTTCTGAAAACAAATTACATTTTTTAGTCCTTTTTATTTTGTTGTCTACAGATGCTTTCAATTTGGACAAGTCTTAAATTTTGTCATTTTCAAATGGCTTCCCTCTAAGGGTTGTTAAAACTCAGGATTGTGTGGTAAAGGGTGGACCTCAAGTTGATTGTTTGATGCTTTTTTCAACACTATTTCAGTTATACTGCAACAGCCAGTGAACCTATCAAAACTTTCCTGGAGTTTTTGTTACCAGTAATTTGCTCAAGATTTTTCCCAGTACATAGCTCTTTTTCTGCACTGACAACGTCAACATTATTTTGTTTCTAGGGTTTAGAGATGAAGAATTCAGTTGCAATGACTATAATCAATCCTGGAAAGAATTTGGCTGTTCTGCAAATTGCATATTATGACTGAGATACCAGACCTGGCTTAGCTGGAAGAATATACTTTAACCCTTTACCAAACAAAAAAATTTTGGACTGGACCAAATTGAAAGCATATAATTAAATGTAGCTCAAACTAGAGCTATCACTAAACGTGATCATACCCCCCAACAGCTCCTTGTCACAAAACAGATTAATGTCACAGGAATGCAAAATAAGTGACTGGAGAGTCAATTATACCCGAGCTATCACTGAAGGTGATGAATATCCTGCAATGGCTTCTTGCCAAAGAATTACTCTTTGTTACAGACTGAAGACTTGGAGAGAATAAAACTTACTTGATACATTTTTTTTTTACCAGTTATGATATGCACATCTTTGCTGAGTGCAAAGTCTATCCATGAAGTTTGAAAGAAATTTGTCCAGAATCATCAAAGGGCCATAACTCCATGAAACCTAAATAAACCATAACCAAAATAGGATATGAACATCTCTGCTTGATACTGAGTCTATTTGTGTAGTTTGAAACAAATCTGTCCAATAGTTGATGAGAAAAAGAGCGGACAAGAAATTTCATGAAAGGGCCATAACTCAGTGAAAAATCAATGAACCATAACCAACATTTCATATGCACATCTCTGCTTGATACTGAGTTTACCTGTGAAGTTTGAATAAAATTGGTCCAGTAGTTTATGAGAAATAGAGCGGACAAAAAGCTACAGACCGACGGACGGACGGACAGACGGACGGACCGACCGACCGACAAGCTGACTCCTATATACCTCCAAAACAGAGTTTTGGGGGGTATAATAATGATATTTGTCTACGATGCAGTAGGAAAAAATTGCAGGAAAAGAAGAAAATGCTGGTTACCAGCATTTTTTCCCCACAATATTTTCAAAACCCTTCTTCCTCAAACTCATTAAAATTTAATATTGTGTGGTAAAAGTCACATGCTTATGGCATAACAACACAAAAATTACAGCAACAGGAAATAACTTTTTTGCATTATATGGAAAAAATTCAAATTGTGTAAAGAAACTGTCCCTGTTTGTGATCTTGTCTTTTGCAGTTAAAATGCATATTTTTGCCTTTCCAACAATGTTGTATATCCTTACAAATACTTATCCAACAAATAAAATACATTTAACCCTTTACCACACAATGCCCACTTTTAACAAAGCTGAGGAAGAAGTCTTTTGAAAACATCATGGAAAAAGGAGAAAAAGCATTTTCCCCATTTCCCACCATGTTTTCTACCCTATCAAAGGAAACTCGCATCATCTGAGCCACAATAAAATTGTCGTCTGCAAATACTTTGAATTTGGACAGGTCTAAAATCTTGTTGTGTGGGAAAGGGTTGTCTCCTGCAAGGTTGTTCAGC
Organism: Tridacna gigas; assembly: GCA_945859785.2. NCBI lineage: Eukaryota > Metazoa > Mollusca > Bivalvia > Cardiida > Cardiidae > Tridacna > Tridacna gigas. The sequence continues at coordinate 29,180,283 of OX244041.2, forward strand.
ATTGCTTAAATTCTTGAAGTGTGACAACTGAGAGTATATCACAAAACCTCCTGTCCATCTTCACCTTTACACTATCCACCTGACCAGTTTTTTAGGTTCAGTCATTAAGAACTGTCAAAATATTCACACCTGACATTCCTACTTAGATGTGTCTGTAAATATATAAAAAAAAAAAAAAAACAAATACATTTCAAGGCCTTACTCCAACAATAATTAGTGAACCAGGGTCCATACTCACCAAGCAATCTTAATTTCATGTATCTAGATTAAGAAAGTAACACAACTTCTGATTGGCTAAACCATTGGTTTTGCCAATCAGAAGTTGTTTTACTTTCAAATTTAGAACATTTTTTAGAACAAGACAAAGAATGTTCTTTAAGAACAAATATCGAGTGCAAATACAGTAAAACCTTGATATTTCCAGTCTCGAACATTCGAGAACCCTGCTTTTTTCGAGGTATTTCCATAGTCCCGGCAAAAACTCCACTATATTGCATTAAAAGCAGGTCGGTAATTTCGAGTCTCGATAATCTGAAAATTCGAATACGTGTGCTGGTCCCTGTCACCATTTTGCCTCTTTAAATTGATTGTTAATTCGAATACAATACCTTCTCACCTCTCTCAAGTAATTGTTTTCACACCTTTCCGAGCAAGGAATGGCGAGCCGGCCCGTTTACGGTGTGACGTAAGTTTTACAATCCATAACAATTACTAAAGGGGATTCACATTACCCTATAATTTTGAGACGGAATTTGACATTGATTTGACAGCGAGAGATTAATGATAAGAAGTTAGAGATGTTTGTTACGAACTCCCCCCTTTCAATTTTATCTTGTCTGGTATTTCAATTTGTAAAATTCACAAAAGTATTCTATATCTGATTAAACAAGTGATTTTTATCTCCTCGACTGCATTATTTTGCAGTATGTTCGTACATCAACTGTTCCACACCATCAGTTTGAAGCGTTTGTGATCGGACGATGTCAAATTTCTTATCGGTTTCCGTGTCTATTTATAGCATCATGTTTTTCCAAGTCACTTCGTCACAAAATAAAAAAAAGCTAGATCACAATTTTTTTTATCTTGTTGCGATAACATCTGTTTTGGGTTTGCGTGAATATCATTGGTTTGTTAACATGTCATAGACTTTGACAGTGACTTTGGCAATGACAGGTTAATGTCATTTTTCATGGGTATGTAGGTTTCATTGTGCGAGAAAAGCCCCGTTACACAGTACCGCTTGTGAATGTCTACATGTATCGATACCAAAATCTATAACTTCTCCGTACATTTATGAGCTTTATCGATAGTTAAACGCATGTTGTGTGTGTGTTTTTTTCTTTGTAACCTTTGTCATCTTTCCCTCTTGCGTTCCTCGATCGATTTTGAACACTTTTCTAGTTGCATGTCGCCATATTCAACGATATTTCAAGGAAACACCAGTGACCAAGGACCTTAAATCCATAGACCTACACGTGAAAATTTTCTACATTTTAATTTTTCTGGACCAGTGGAAGCACCATATTAATCTTACCTTCTGCTGTTTTCTCACGTAAACAAATTCAAGTTTGTATACTTTCCCTTGGGGCGACAGTTATAGGGGGCGATTACCAACGGGCAGATTTTTTTATTTTGTAAAAATTACAGTACCACGGTGACTTAGTGCGACTAAATTCCAAGAACTTGTGCAGATCTAATCAAAAACATGTGCATTTAAGGAAAATAGCCTGCTCGATGTGATATTCTTGGAATGTTATGAAAAAAAGGAACAAAAATTTGATCGTATTACTCGGGAAAGTAAACTTTGATTGCCGATCCTGATCGGAATGCAACTTTGTTTTCATTGACATTTTGGATAATTCGAGCACCGCGAAAATTCGAACATTTTGCTTGTCCCCTTGGGACTTCGAATTATCGAGGTTTTACTGTATCTAAGTGTAAAGGAAACACTTTAACACTTCAACCCTTTGAGCACCAAATTAACGCAACATACTTTAAGTCTACAAATGATGACTGCATGGTGTTTAATGCTGTTTTGAACAGTTTTATCGCAGCAGCCAGGGCACCTATCCATGCTTTCCTGGAGTTTCTTTTCCAAGTACTAAGCACAAAATTCTCTCCAAGCCTCTGGCTGTTTTCCCACATAACCATTGTTGAAACAATGGCCAGCAGTGAGAGAGAAATGAATCTTGTGGCATTGACTATCATCAATCCTCGGAACAAAAATGGCAAAACTGGAGATCGAACCTGTGACCTCCTGTCCTCAAGTCCTGGGTCCGTATTCACCAACCATTCTTAAGAACGTTCTTAGACTTATTCTTGAAATTTTCCAAGTTTGAAAGTAACACAACTTCTGATTGGCTAAACCAAATGGTTTAGCCAATCAGAAGATGTGTTACTTTCAAATTTGGAAAATTTTGGAGAACAAGACCAAGAATATTCTTAAGAATGGTTGGTGAATACGGACCCTGTACGCTACCGAATGAGCCACCAGGGCTTGGCAGTCTACAACTAAGTTGTGGCAGGCACTTAAAGGGTTTAGATAAGGTAGTTTTCTTGAATAGTATGTAAAACATCATGGGAAATGGCCGAATTTCTATTTACAAGCAAATGATCCTCTTGCCTCACTGTTTCAAGACTGTTTTGCAGGGATGTATAAGTCTGTTGCAATCAAAGAGCTGAAAAGGCAAATTCTTGTGTACCAAAATATAAACAGAACACTTCTTTATCCACTAAATTAACCCCCAAAGTTTTAATTGAGCCAGCTAGTAACCTAAGAGTTAGTAGTTAAAATACCTGTTCATTAACTCTTCATCATCTGCAAACTAGTGTACCTCAAACACATTCATTTTATGGGCTTATATTTACACCATGTTCTGTGAAAAGCAGCTTAATGCATTTGCAAAAAGTATCAACCCATGTCAGCCTGTGCAGGCCAGGCCAAAAGTTTTTCCTATTGGTCAATTACCTGTATGTCAAAGGATCAGCTTGTCTCATAATTCAGTTGGTTGTTACACAAGGCAGGCAGGCAGGCCAGGCCAGGCCAGTTTGGGCACGACAGGCCTGGAAGGCCAAGCAAGGTCGGGTAGGCAGCCAGGCCAGGCTGGGCAGGCAGGTCGGCCAGGCCTGGCATGGCAGGCCTGGCGAGAAAGCAGGCCAGGCCAGGCAGGCAGGCCAGGCTAGGCTGGGAAGACCAGGCAGGTCTGGCCAGGCAGGCAGGCAAGGCAAGGCAAGGTCTGACAGGGCAGGCCGGGTAGGCAAGACCAGGCCAGGCAGGCAGGCAGGTCAGGTCAGGTCAGGTCAGGCCAGGCAGGTCAGGGCAGGCAAGGCAAGGCAAGGCTGGACAGGGCAGGTTGGACAGGCTGGTAGGCAAGACCAGGCCTTGCAGACAGGCAGGCCAAGCCAGGACAGGCTGGCCAGGGCATGCTTTGTAGCCCAGGCAGGCAGGCCAGGCCAGAAAGGGCATGCCTGGCAGGCCATTCCAGGCCAGGCAGGCAGGCAAAACCAGGCAAGGCAAGGCCAGACAGGGCAGGTAGGCAGGACCAGGCCTGGCAGGCAGACAGGCCAGGCCAGGCCAGGCCTGGCAGGCTGGGTGGGTGGGCAGGCAGGTTGGCCAGGCCTGGGATGGCATGCCGGGCGAGAAAGCAGGCCAGGCTAGGCTGGGAAGACCAGGCAGGTCTGGCCAGGCAGGCAGACAGGCAAGGTCAGGCAGGCAGGCAAGGTCTGACAGGGCAGGCCGGGTAGGCAAGACCAGGCCAGGCAGGCAAGTAGGTCAGGTCAGGCCTGGCAGGTAAGGGCAGGCAAGGCAAGGCAAGGCAAGGCCGGACAGGGCAGGTTCGACAGGCTGGTAGGCAAGACCAGGCCTTGCAGACAGGCAGGCCAAGCCAGGATAGGCCAGCCAGGGCATGCTGTGTAGCCCAGGCAGGCAGGCCAGGCCAGAAAGGGCATGCCTGGCAGGCCATTCCAGGCCAGGCAGGCAGACAAAACCAGGCAGGCAAGCCAGGTCAGGGCAGGCAAGGCAAGGCCAGACAGGGCAGGTAGGCAGGACCAGGCCTGGCAGGCAGACAGACAGGGAAGGCAAGCCAGGGCATGCTGGGCAGGCCAGGCCAGGAATGAAGGCTGGGCTGAGCAGGCCAGGCTAGGCCACACAGGCAGGCTGGGTGGGCAGGCAGGCAGGGCAAGGCCAGGCTGGACAGGGCTGGCAGGCAGACAGGGAGGGCAGGCAGTCCAGGCAAAGCTGGGCAGGCAGAGCAGGCTGGGCCAGCAGGCAGGCAGGCAGGAAGGCAAGGCAGGCCAGGCCAGGCCAGGCCGGCAGGCCAGGCTAGGCTAGGCAGGTCAGGCAAGGCTAGGCAAGGCCGGACAGGGCAGGTCAGACAGGCAGGCAGGCAAGACCAGGCCATGCAGGCAGACAGGCAGGGCAAGCAGACCAGGGCATGCTGGGCAGGCCAGGCCAGGCCAGGCCAGGCCAGAAAGGGCATGGTGTGCAGGCAAGACAGGCAGGCAGGCAAGGCCGGACAGGGAAGGCTGGGCAGGCAGGTAGTACCAGGTCAGCCAGGCAGGCAGACAGGTAAGCCAGGCCAGGTCAGGGCATGCTGGGCAGGCCAGCCCAGGTAGGGCACACTGGGCAGGTAGGCTGGGCCAGCCAGGCTAGGCTGGGCAAGCAGGCCAGGCCAGGTTGGGCAGGCAGGCAGGCAAGACTAGGCCAGGTCAGGCCAGACAAGGCAACGCATGCAAGCAGGCAGTCAGGTCAGGTCAGGCCAGGCCAGGCAGGCAGGTCAGGGCAGGCAAGGCCAGACAGGGCAGGTCAGATAGACAAGACCAGGCCAGGCAGGCAGACAGGCAGGCCAGGCTAGAAAGGGCATGCTGGGCAGGCAAGGCTATCCCAGGCAGGCAAGACCAGGAAGGCAGGCCAGGTCAGGGCAGGCAAGGCCAGGCCAGACAGGGTAGGCTTGGCAGGCAGGACCAGGCCATGCTGGGCAGGGCAGGCCAGGTCAGACAGGGCAGGCCAGGCCGGACAGGGCAGGCCAGGCCAGGCAGGCAGGACCAGGCCAGGCAAGGGAAGGCAGGCAGACAAGGCTAGGCCGAGCCAGGCTGGCAGGCTTGGCCGAGCAGGCAGGCAGGTCATGTCAGGGCAGGCAAGGCTGGACAGGGCAAACCAGACAGGGCAGACAGGCAGGCTAGGGCAGGCAAGGCTGGACAGGGCAGGTCAGACAGGCAGGCAGGCAAGACCAGGCCAGGCAGGCAGACCAGGCCAGGCAAGGCATGCTGGGCAGGCCAGGCAGGGAAGACTAGGAAGGCAGGCCAGGCCAGGTCAGGTCAGGTCAGGCAGGCAGACAGGCAAGGCAAGGCCAGGCCAGACAAGGCAGGCCAGGCCGGGCAGCCAGGGAAAGGTCAGACAGGGCAGGGCAGGCTAGGCTGGGCAGGCAGTGCAAGGCCAGGCCAGACAGGGCTGCCATGCAGGCAAGTCGAGGCAGGCAGGCAGACAGGCCAGGCTGGGCAGACCAGGCCAGGCAGGCTGAGCAGGCCAGGCCAACAGGCAGGCAAGGCAAGGCAGGCCAGGCCAGCAGGCAGGCCAAGCAGGCTGGGCAGGCCAGGCCAACAGGCAGGCAAGGCAAGGCAAGGCAGGCCAGGCCAGCAGGCAGGCCAAGTAGGGCAGGCCAGGCAAGCAGGCAGGCCAGGCTAGGCTAGGCAAGGCCAGGCAGGTCAGGGCAAGGCCAAGCCAGACAGGGCAGGCCAGGCTGGCCGACAGGCAAGGCAAGGCAGGCCAGGCTAGGCTGGGTGGGCAGGCAGGCAGGGCAAGGCCAGGCTGGACAGGGCTGGCAGGCAGACAGGTCAGGGAAGGTAAGGCAAGGCAAGGCTGGACAGGGCAGAACAGACAGGCAGGCAAGACCAGGCCACACCAGGCAAGGCACGCAGGCAGGCCAGGCAAGGCAGGCATGCAGGTCAGGTCAGGCCAGGATGGGCAGGCAGGCCAGGGCAGCCAATGCCAGGCAGGGCAGGTCAGACAGGCAGGCAGGCAAGACCAGGCCAGGCAGGCAGGCCAAGCAGTCCAGGGCATGCTGGGCAGGCCAGGTTAGGCCAGGCAGGCAGGCAAGACCAGGCAGGCAGGCAAGGCAAAGCAAGGCCAGGCTGGACAGGGCAGGCCAGGCTAGGCTGGGCAGGCAGGCCAGGCCAGGGGGACAGGCACCCAGGGCAAGGCCAGGCCAGTTAAGCAGGCAGGCCAGGCTAGGCAAGGCAAGACAGGCTGGTCCGGGCTGGCAGGCAGGCAAGGCCAGGCAGGCAGACAAGAACAGGCCAGGCAGAGAGGCAGGCCAGGTAAGCAGCCAGGATAGGAGCTGGCCAGGCTGGGCAGGCAGGCAGGTCAGGTCAGGTCAGGCCAGGCAAGGCCAGGCAGTCTGGGCTGGGCAGGCAGGCAGGCAAGGCAAAGCAGGGCAGCAGGCAGTACAGGCCAGGCAGGCAGGCCAGGCCAGGCCAGATAAGCAGGCAGGCCAGGCCAGGCAGGGCCAGCAGGCAGGCAAGGCCAGGTCAGGTCGGGCAGGCAGACAAGACCAGGCCAGGCCAGGTCAGGTCAGGTCAGGTCAGGTCAGGTCAGGCAGGCAGGCAGGCAAGGCAAAGCAGGGCAGCAGGCAGTACAGGCTAGGCAGGCCAGGCTGGCAGGCAAGGCAAGGCAGGCCAGATAGGGCAGGCCAGGCCAGATAAGCAGGCAGGCCAGGCCAGGCAGGGCCAGCAAGCAGGCAAGGCCAGGCCAGGTCGGGCCGGCAGACAAGACCAGGCCAGGTCAGGCAGGCAGGCAGGCCAGACCAGGCAGGCAGGCAGGTCAGGTCAGGTCAGGTCAGGCCGGGCAGGCAGGTCAGGGCAGGCAAGGCAGGACAGGGCAGGTTGGACAGGCAGGCAGACAAGACCAGGCCAGGCAGGCAGGCCAGAAAGGGCATGCCGGGCAGGCCAGGCAGGCAAGACCAGGAAGGCCAGAAAGGGCATGCCGGGCAGGCCAGACCAGGAAGGCAGGCCAGGTCAGGGCAGGCAGGCAAGGCAAGGCCAGACAAAGCAGTCTGGGCAGGCAGGACCAGGACAGGCCAGGGCATGTTAGGCAGGCCAGGGCATGTTAGGCAGGCCAGGCTGGACAGGGCAGGCAGGCAAGACCAGGCAGGCCAGGCCAGGCCAGGCAGGGCAAGGCCAGGCTGGACAGGGCAGGCAGGCAGGCAAGACCAGGCAGGCAAGGCCAGGCCAGGCAGGCAAGGCAAGGCAGGCCAGGCCAGACAGGCCTGGCAAGCAGGCAGGCCAGGCTAGGCAGGCTGGGCTGGCAGGCAGGCAAGGCCAGGCCTGGCAGGCTAGGCTGGGTCGGGCAGGCAGACAAGACCAGGCCAGGCCAGGCAGGCCAGGCTGGGGGGGGGGTAGGCCAGGCCAGGCAAGGCAAGGCAGGCCAGGCCAGGCAGGCAAGGCAAGGCAGGCAAGGCCAGACAGGCCTGGCAAGCAGGCAGGCCAGGCTAGGCAGGCTGGGCTGGCAGGCAGGCAAGGCCAGGCCTGGCAGGCTAGGCTGGGTCGGGCAGGCAGACAAGACCAGGCCAGGCCAGGCCAGGCTGGGGGGGGGCAGGCCAGGCCATGCAGGCCAGGCTGGGCTGGCAGGCAGGCCGGGCAGGCCAGGCTGGGCAGGCAGGCCAGGCCAGGCCAGACAGGCAGGCCAGCAGGCAGGGCAGGCAAATGGCAGGCCAGGCAGGCAGGCACCTTCCTCTACTTCATGGGTGTATGGGTGTTGGTGGGGGTAAAACAAATATTGCCCTTTCTAAAGGGTAAAAATGACAGTCTGTTATACAGTGTATTTCATAAAAACGCTAAATGTGACTTACCCTTGCATACCCTTTTCTTTGGTTTTACCATGATACAAAAAGAACAGCATGGCCTGAAATATGTTATTCCTACCCTGTAAAAAAAAGGGGAAAAGCATTAGTATAACCCTTTGCCACACAATCTCATGCTTTAATGACCCTGAGAAAGAGATCTTTTGAAAACATTGTGAGAAAAGAAGAGAATGCTGGACCTAACTGAAAGCATTTGCAGACGACAAATTATATGTTTCTTAACTAGTGATTTCTGTATTTGATAGGGTAGAAAACATTGTGGGTACAGGAGAAAATGCTGATTACCAGCATTTTCTCCTTTTCCAACAATGTTTTCAAAAGCTTTCTTTCTAAGAGTCATTAAAAGTTGAGATTGTGTAGTAATGGGCTAAGGACAAATTTTGTGTTTTGAGTGACATTTAATATGTCATCTGCAAATGCTTCTAATTTGGACCAGTCTTAAATTTTGTTGTTTGGCAAAGAGATAATTGAGATAATCCAAGATCAATAGGGGTAAGCAAAATCCCAGTATAATGTTGCTGCTCAAACAAAATTTCAAACATGAAAACTTTTATGGTTTTACCAACTCCATATCAGGAAAACTAAAAATAAAACAGAGCTTGGGACAAATTATTTCTGCCCTGTTAAAGCAAGAAAGAAATATATTAAAACAGTAAAATTGAGAGCTTAATCCATAGAGGATAAGCAAAATCCATGTATATTCAAGTGCTAAAAAAAAAAACAAACAAATTCACACATGAAAACTCTTAACATTTTTAACACGTCCATTGAAAACATTAAATTTTTATAATAAGTTAAACTTCTCTGGAAATATGGGAAAAAAAGGGGGGGGTGGGGGAAGAAGAAAATAATATTTGAAGTGTCATAAATGGTCTGATTGTTCAACACATGTTTGACTTAGCGAAGTCGGTAACGTACAGGGCTTGAAACCCAGGGATCGATTTATTTAAAACTAATAACCCTTTATCATACACTCCCGAGTTTTAACAGCCCTGAAAAATAAAGCTTTTGAAACATTGTGGGAAATGGAGAAAATGCCGGTGCCTGCATTTTATCCTTTTCCCACAATGGTTTCTACTCAATATAGAATGCAAGTTTCATCAGTTGAGCCATATGGAAATTGTTGTCTGCAAATGCTTTCAATTTTGACAAGTCTATATTTTTGTTTGTGTGGTTAAGGATTAAAGCGATAAATTTTTGTAACAGGAAAAAAGTGTTTCATTGTGTGGAAAGAGCCAGAGACAGATCATTTATTGAAAGGTGGGACACCACTAAGTTTGAATTTCTTGAGAAAATCCCAATCCTAAAAAATATCAAATCTTCTCAGTTGCATTTTTAGACTAGCGAAGCTAGTCTATAGGCATCATGACTGACCTAGAGTCAAAGTAAACAAAAAACCCCCCAGTTGCCAAATACTGCCTCACAGAAAATATTTCTTTCTGTTAAAAATCTTAATTCTGTTACATATGGCAATTTTTACAAAAAAAAAAATAAATCTCTACCAATCCAATTTGAACATGTCATCTTACAAAGTAATAAACTGAACAAGATGCCATTTACAAGGTACAAGATCTTTGCTTATATGTAAATTAAGTGACCTATGGAAAGCAGAGAGAATCACTTATTCCTACACCACTGTAACATTATGAATGAATCTATTAATAGATATTACCGAGGTAACTTGTAGCAAATCCCAGCTGTATGAACCCTCAGTGGACAGGGAACCCTTGTCATTCCTTCAGTCATCTATTATTTAGATCATTGTGTACAGTTAAACTGTTATCTTAAACTGTTATTTTAGTCTTGAACATTAACTCTTTACCAAACAATCCCAAGTTTTATTGACACCAGGGAAGAATCCCTTTGAAAACATTGCGGGAAAAAAAAAACGTCCCACATGTTTTCTGCCCTTTTGGAATCAGGTTTTATCAGTTCAGCCACATTTAATTTATGGTCTTCAAAAGCTTTGAATTTGGACAAGTGTAATTTTTTTCATTTTGTAAAGAGAGTTAAATATTTAACTACATCTTGTGCTATTGGATATTTACTAATTGATTGTATGGTGTTTAACGCTGTTTTCAACATTATTTCAGTGATATTGCGGCGGCTAGAGCACCTATCCAGGCTTTCCTGGAGTTTCTATTACCAGCACTACCGCGACTGAATGACCATTTGAGGACAATGTGGATTAAGTTCAGACTGCACAGAGCATGCAGTCTGATCTTGGATCTACACTGTCCGATAAGAGGATATATCATTTCCTCCAAAATGTAACTTTGAAATAGCAATATTCAGGTGTTTACCAACGGCTTGAAAGTTTCATTTAACATTTTTAGCAGGTTAAGGGTTAAACTTAAACTGGATTATAGTTAACCAATAGCACGCATAGCCCCAGCAGCTCAGTCGGTAGTGTCCAGGACTTGGGAACAGGAAACCTCTTATGCATTACATGACAGACACGTGACCTTTTTCCCACGTTTTCAAGTCGCGTGATCTTTTCCTGCGGTGTTCTCTTTTTTAACGAAATTCTTTTTTTGTGTGTGTAGCTTTATTTGTTTAATGAAAAATTACAACCACTGGAAAGGTCATTTGCAATCAAATCAATATAACAAATCCTTTTTGAATTCCGTCATATAAAAACAAAACTTGTCTATTTCCTATTTCAGATTTTTTATTTTGATTTATTTATAAAACCATGACGAAACAGACTGTGCATCAACGATTTTGCAGAAAAGCATGGAGTTAGGCAGCAATTTCTGAGGCAGTCTGCCTTTTAAACTCACCACTGTTGGAGAGGTCTGATGACCTCTTCAGTGAATGAAACCATTAATAGATTCACTTAGGTAATTTGTAGCAAATCCAAGTTACATTAAACCTCACTGGACAGGGAACCCTTGTCATTCTTCAGTGATTCATTATTTAGATCATTGTGTACAGTTAAACTGTTATGTTAAAGTGTTATTCTAGTCTTGAATGTTAACCTTTTACCAAACAATCTCAAGATTTAACGATACTGGGGAAAAATCCCTTTGAAAACATTGCGGGAAAAGGAGAAAATGCTGGTAACCATCATTTTCTTCTTTTCCCACATTGTTTTCTGCCCTTTTGGAATCGGGCTTCATCAGTTCAACCACTTTTAGTTTAGGTTTGGATTTGGACTAGTGTAAAATTTTTCGTTTTGTAACGAGAGTTAAATAGTTAACTACATCTTGTGCTATTAGATATTGACTAATTGATTGCATGGTGTTTAACGCCGTTTTCAACATTATTTCTGTGATATTGCGGCGGCCAGAGCACCTATCCATGCTTTCCTGAAGTTTCTTTTACCAGCACTACCGCGACTCAATGACGTTTTGCAGACAGTGTAGATTAAGATCAGACTGAGCAGAGCATGCAATCTGATCTTGGATCTACACTGTCCGATAAGAGGATATATCATTTCCTCCAAAATGTAACTTTGAAATAGCAATATTCAGGTGTTTACCAATGGCTTGAAAGTTTCATTTAACATTTTTAGCAGGTTAAGGGTTAAACTTAAACTGGATTATAGTTAACCAATAGCACGCATAGCCCCAGCGGCTCAGTCGGTAGTGTCCAGGACTTGGGAACAGGAGGTCGCTGGTTCGATCCTCGACTCGGTAAATTTCTTTCCGAGGATTGATGATAGTCATTGCTACAGGATTCATTTCTCTCTCACGTTTCAACAATGGTTATAATATAAATGTGGGAAAGCAGCCAGTGGCTTGGAAAGAATATTGTGTGGAGTACTGGCAAAAGAAACTCCAGGAAAGCATGGATATGTGCACTATCCACGGCTACATAACTGAAATAATGTTGAAAACAGGGTTAAACCATACAAACAATAATCAATCAATCAAATTCGCTAGTCTGTCAGTACTTTCAGTACTTTGATTGTTATATTCCTATTCAAGAACTTCTTTAATCGATGACTATTGTAACGAAGAAGGTCTGCTTAAATTTTAAACCTTCCACACTCCTCATAAAAATGGTAGTTCAAGTTTCATTTTGAGGAGAGAAATATGTGCTATAACTGTTTTCAGTGAAAAGCTGGTAAACGGTTAGCTGGGTATTTCTTTGATCTCAGTATTTCACTGCAACAAATGCTTATAATTCTGTGTTCTGGTAAAGGATAACAAACATAAGACAAGTTCAGTGTATCAGTTCATTGGCTACAATAAACGTCTTTAGCAAAAAGTGTAGTAAGCATCTATGCTTGCTCATGTCGGAAATCAAAGCTGCTGGAATAGTTTTCCTATTGTAAAAGTTCCAAATAACAACATGTCAAGGGTGGGGTTAGAACCTCCTGGTCCATTTGTAAGTTTACACGCTGCGAAATCAGTTCAAATGCTAGCTCTAGGCAAGGTTGTAAAGGCACAAAGTAAAAAAAAAACACACAGACTGCACTTGGTTAATCAAGATGAGTAGTGAGTTTAGGGCGAGTTACCTTGGGCTTGGGGCAAGTTGTGTTGGGTCGAGTTGTCCTTGGGGCGAGTTGTCTTAATGTGCCGCCTTAATTTCACTGAATTTACGCCGAACACAACAAATCATTGGAGAAAATGGGGCCTCGAAAGTGTATCACAAAGTTCAATTATATTTGTAGAAGATTGTCGGCCAAACATACCGCAGTCGGTAAAATATTTCGTTTTTCCCCGCCATTGCCGTTTTTTGACAGCCTCGTTTTTGTTATGGCACAAGTCAAGGGAGACAATCCGTGTCATACAAAATACAAACTACTAAATTGAGTTGTTTCCCTTCGACCATTCGGAAGATTTTTGTTGTTGTTGTTCAAGACGCATTCAGCGGCTATCCATTGCAGAAAATATGAAGTAAACATAATGCACTCTGATCTTGAAGATTCAAGATTAGCCAAACCTGACACAGTTCGACGACAATATACCGTTCTCATTTTTGGCCTCCACCCGCCATTACGTTTATGGCAGCCTCATTTTCAGTATTTTTTTTTATTCAAGGGAGACAACCCATGTTCTCCATAATATGAATTTATAAAATGAGTTGTTTCCCTTTGATCAATCTGAAACCTATCTTCACATGGCCATAAATTTATTGCATTTCCTGTGTTAAATTTATTCATATTTTACAAGGACGATTTCAAAGTTTTTTTTTTTTTGTAATTTTTGGATTTCATCAGTAAAAGGTTTGGGCTCTTACGAGGACTGTCCTTCTGGTATGAAAGTGCCCTTGGGCAAGACACTTCAGACCCTTTGCCTGGTAAAACCCAGAATAATCATGAATGTGCGCTATTGCTGTAATATAACTGAAATGATAATGAAAGCAGTGTAAAACGCCCTTCAATCAATTTAGGTAACAAACATGATTTTCTGCTACAGTCTTTTAACCCTTTCCCAAACAAATCTGACTTTTAACGACCCTGGAAAAGATTTATGAAAACATTGTGGGAAAAGGAGAAAATGCTGATAGCCAGCATTTTCTCCTTTTCCCACAATGTGTTCTATCCTATCAAAGACAAATGTTACCATATGAGTAATATTCAAGTGTTGTCTGCATACAATGTAAATTTGGATGAGGCCGAAATTTTGTCGTTTGGTAGATTAAACAGTAATTCAGTCATATCACAACAACTTTGGAGCTCTACCAACTCTAAACCAGTACTTTATCTTCAGTTCCTTGCTAACAGACATGCCATGTGACCCGTACCATCAGCTACATCCACTAATCCTTTACTGGATGGCAAACTTTTAGGTTTGTCCAATTTGGTAAGCTTGTCAAATTTGAAGGCATTAATTTGCAGATGTCAAAATAAATACAGCTTAATAGCTGGTTTTGCCTTTAAAAAGGGAAGAAAACATCATTGGTAAAGGAGAAATTGCTCTTTTTCCCAGTGTTTTCAAGAGGCATTGTCTTCAGAGTAATTAAAACACAGGATCAAATCACACAAAACTACATTTTGCCTGCAGGGGTTTTGTGTACAATAACGATTCAGAAGTGCACCTCAAGATAGGTAATAATTTATGACCTTTTTCTAAATGAATGTTCCGCAATATTGGAGAGAGAGAGAGAGATTTGTATTTATAAATTGTTGTTGTTTTTGTATTCTTCATATGCTGTTGTACATTTTTTTTTATTGTTTTTGCCGCAAAAGAAGAAAAGACTGAAGTTGCCACTTTCCAGAAAAACATGACTTACCAAAAAAGAAGATATAAATTTTCAAATTCTTGATGCCATTAACCCTTTACCACACAATCATGAGTTTTAATGACCCTGAGGGAGAACCCTTTTGAAAACATTGTGAGAAAAGGAGAAAATGCTGGTAACCAGTGGATTCTCCCTTTCCCACACTTTCATCTCTTTAAAAAAAAAAAAATCTTGATTTTAGCCACTTGTGATTTGTCATGTGCAAAATGCTTCAAATCGGATGAGTCTAAAATTTCGTTGTTCGGTTAAGTAAGGCTAATATCAAAGATTTACCTGTCATGGTTGTGTAAATAAACCTGCAGACATCTAAATAAATTGATTGACTGATTGAAACTTATTAATTTTATATGGATTCAAGAACAAGTTCTTGCAACTTATACCAACCTCTCTTGATTCTACTTCCTTGAAACTACACCAGTACTTGCGCAAAATGTGTGGGCCAATGAACAGTCCAAAAGTTGACATCCGCTCCAGGGTATTGAACTCAAGACCTTATGGACACGAGGCTGATGCTCTACTTCACAGCCAGGGGCACCACCTCTAAATAAATGAAATGGGCTTTCTCAATCAGGGGAGACAATCCTTCTAGTTCAAACTACAAACCAATACATTGTGTTGTTTCCCTTCGACCACTCTGATGACAATGTTTTCTGCATTTATTTTTATAATTCAGCTGATCCTTGCAGACAACATTAGGAACTACCACTATTAAATATTGTGTAGCCAAACCTACCACATTTAAGCTTTAATATTCGGGTTGGCTTTTTTTTGTATTTCCCTGCCATGCCGTTTTCAGCAGCCTCCTTTTCATTACTGAACAAGTCAAGGGAGACAATCCTTGACATCTAAATACAAGCCAATAGATTGAGTGGTTTCCCTCTGACCATTCTGAAGACAATTTATCCATACTTAATGAGGATGATTTCAAAGTTGTGTATATTCATATGTCCAGGGTTTCAGAAGTTCAAGACTAGAGCTCTGAAGAGTTTTGCCTGTTGCAGTGTCCTTTGGCAAGACAATTCAGAGTCCTAGCTCAGCACTAGTAAAATCCAGAATAATCATGAATTTGTGGGCTATTTTCGTCATATGACAGAATAATGTTTAACCCTTTCCCAAACAAGCCCTGGTTTTCACGTGTCTGCAGTACAAGTCTTTTGAAAACACTATGGGAAAAGGAGAAATTGCTCGTAACGAGCAATTTCTCCTTTTCCCACAGTGTTTTCTACCCTTTTTGAGAACTTTCTGCCATTTTCATCAAATTTAAAATTGTCATCTGCAAACTCTTTCAATTTGGACCTGTCCAAAATTTGTCGTCTGGGAAAGGGTTAAAGCAGCATAAAACATCCTCCAATAAATGAAATTTAAGGGTTTTTTCACTGCTTTAACCACCTACCACACAGTCCTAAATTTTAACGATGCTGAGAAAAGGGCCATTTGAAAACCTTATGGGTTGGTTGCCAGCCATTTTTCCTTTTCCCATGTTTTCTATCCTAAGAGAACCTGAGAGAGGAGACATTTGAAAACATTGTGGGAAACGGAGAAATGCTGGTTACCAGCATTTTTTCCTTTTCCCACAAGGTTTTCTGCCCTTTCACAAATTCCATCATTTGACTCCAATTTAATGTCACTTGGAGATGCTTTCAATTTTGAGAAGTCTAAAATTTTGTTGTTCTGTAAAGATTAAAACAGTATAAAGACATACCACAACAACTTTTGGACTACTGATGTTTAAGCTGGTTTCAATCTAGTTCCTGATCTGCAATGCCTTGCTGAAGGACATGGCCACATGATCAGTACCATCAGCTACACCAACTTACCCTTTACCAGAGGACAAACTTTTAGCTTTGTCAAATTTGAAAACTTCTGCAGACATCATAATAAATTCGGCTAAACTGATGGTTTTTGTCTGTAAAAGGGTGCAGAACATTGTGGAAAAAATGTTGATAGGCAGCCTATTCTCCTTCTCCCACAATGTTTTCAAACAATTTTCTTCAGGGTCATTAAAACAAGGGATTGTGTGGTAAAGGGTTTAATGTTTTTGGAAAAATGTGTTCATATCTGAGGAAGTGTACATCTCTATGTGGTACTTTATGACCCAAGGTAGCAAGGTAGGTGGGTGTGTGATTAGGTAGGTAGACAGAGAAAGCCATAAATATGTCAAAATTGTGATGAGAGTTATCTGCCCTTCTGGAATGGTTTCCTCTTCAAATTGCAAACAACTAACCTAAGTTTGATGTAAGTATTCAAAGTAATAACAGAGATATGAGAAAATGTCAAAGTTTTTGCACGCCAAACACACAGATAACAAGGAGCTATGACAATACTTCAGGGTTCTTTTTTTCAAAGACTGCCGAGGTAAAAATGGCTTTGAAAACATTACAAAATTTTACACTCATTCATAATGAAGTAATTTGCAGATGATAAAATTCAAATTAACATGGCTTAACTCTTTACCACACAACAAAATTTTAGACTTGTCCAAACTGAAAGCATTTGCAGACGACAAATGTGATCAAAAGATTTAAATATGTTTTGGGAAGGGCAAAAAGCATTGTGGGAAAAGGAGAAAATGCTGGTTATCAGCATTTTCTCCTTTTCCCACAATGTTTTCAAAGCCTTCTTGCTCAGGGTCATTCAAGCTCAGGATTGTGTGGTACAGGGTTATATGGTGGAATATATCATCTGCAAACGATGAAAAACATCATGGGAGAAGGAGGTAATGATGGGTATCAATTTTTTTCTTCCCTCCCCAAAATGTTTTCAAAAATCCTTTATTATCTCAGGAAAACAGTGTAAGTCTTCACTAATCAACAAAATTTTAGACTAATTTATAATGAAATCATTAATTTTGAAGATGACAAATAAACATGGCTTAAATGGTGGAATTGTCTTTGAAAGAATAAAAACCTTGTGGGAAAAGGAGAAAATAATGGATACCAGCATTTTATCTTTTTGCCTAAATGTTTTCAAAAGCCTTTTACCTCAGAGAAATGGCTTAACATTTAAGCCACATCAAATTTCTCTCCCATAATATTCTATTTTTTTAAAAATTTTTTTTAGAAATACAAGCAAAGTGATATTAATTAAAAAACTTTAATCTCATTTTTTCCCATTTAAACATTTAAGATTCATTTTGCATGGAACATGTTTTCAATTCTTTTCATATTTTGTAAAATATTCCTTTTTTTGAAAATAGCACTATCCTGTTCTATACCAGCTATCAAGTATTTATCACAAGATATGTTACTCAGTTCTTGATATTAAAAAAAACCTCACTTATTCCTTTACTACACAATCCTGTGTTTTAACCATTACACTGCTAAATAAAAGAAACAAAAACTTCCACTCAATATTTAAATACTGCGATTTCAAAATCGCCCTGAGTTGACCCTTAGAAAAAAGGCTTTAGAAAACAAGGTGAGAAAAAAAGAAATTCTGTTAACCAGCATTTTCTCCTTTTCCCATAGTATTGTCTACCCTTCTGAAAACAAATTTCAATTTTTGAGTCATATTTATTTTGTTGTTTACAGATGCTTTCAATCTAAACCAGTCTGAAATTTTGTCTTTTTCAAGTGGCTTCCCTCTAGGGGCTGTTAAAACTCAAGATTGTGTGGTAAAGGGTTGACCTGAAGTTGTTTGTTTGGTGTTTAACACTATTTTCAACATTATTTCAGCTATACTGCAAAAGCCAGTGAACCTATAAAAACTTTCCTGGAGTTTTGTTACCAGTAATTTGCTCAAGATTTTTCCCATGACAAAGCTCTTTTTCTACACTGACATCGCCAAAATTATTTTATTTCCAGTGGTTAGAGATGAATCAATTCAGTTACAAAGACAATCATCAATCTTGGAAAGAATGTACTTAACACTTTACCAAACAGCAAAATTTTGGACTGGACCAAATTCAGAGCATATAATTAAATGTAGCTTAAATAATGATATTTGTTTTCGATGGTGTAGAAAACATTACTGGAAAAGAAGAAAATGCTGGTTATCAGCATTTTTTTCTTTTTCCCACAGTGTTTTCAAAACCCTTCTTCCTCAAACTCATTAAAATTTAGGATTGTGTGGTAAAAATCTAATTCATGTGGCATAAAACACAAAAATTACAGCAACAGGAAAAAACCTTTTTGAATTACATGTATATGGAAAAAATTGTGTAAAGCAACTGTCCCTGTTTGTAATCTTGTCTTTTGCAGGTAACAAGTATATTTTTGCCTTTCCAACAATGTTGTATACCCTTACAAACACTTGTCCTATCACATGAACTACATTTAACCCTTTACCACACAATGCCCACTTTTAAGGGCCCCGAGTCTTTTGAAAAAATTGTGGGAATGGGAGAAAAAGCATTTTCCCCCTTTTCCCACAATGCCTTCTACCCTATCAAAGAACTAGAGGCGCTTGAGCGCCTGTATCGCTCCACAGGCCTGATATTTCTATAATGGCGAAAAGAAGTTTTTAACAATTACCATTCAATCCTGCATTTTAGCTCACTGAAGAAAAAAGGTATGGAAAAAACTTGTGAGAAAAGAAGAAAAAAATGGTAACCAGCATTTTCTTAGTTTCCCACAATAATTTCTATCCTTTTTTATATATGTCTTACTAATTTGAAGATATGTTGTCTGCAACAGGTCCTTTCACAAACCATTTTGGGTGGGGAAACATCAAAATATAGAAAATATGTCTTTCTCAGGGTCGTTAAAAGTTGTGATTGTGTGGTAAAGGGGTAATCTAAAAGAACAGCTAGGAGGGCAAATTAATGAATGTTATAGCAATATAGATCAACTTACATCAATACACCAGATAGAATGAAATATGCTGGCATACAATGAACACCTAATCCCTAATAATCAACTTTTCACAGTCACAGTTAGAATGTCTTCTGTGGCAAACAACACAAAATGGTCTACAAATGCATTTACATAAATCAAATATCCTGCTCCAGGGCACAGATTAATTCTGGTGTACTGAAGTTGTGGGATCAGTTTGACTGGATAACATTAATGCCTTATCACAAATGTAAAGCCCTGTCCCACTATGTACCAGGTCACCAGGATTTACATCCCTTCTGTCCACTCTGCATTTACTCATTAGTAGGTCAACAAACCTTTACCAGAACTAATAAAAGTGCAGAGGTTCTCTTGTTCTATATCAAAAGGACTATGAAGTACCTACAACATGGGGGGTTTGTTATTAAAATACTTTTTCTTTTTTATCTTGGCATGGTTACTCAGGCTTAGTAATAAGGCAAAATTGAAAAGCTCAAGTTGTGAAAGGTGCTCAAGCTTTTATCTTATTTATGGCCAGTGATATTTTATTACCAGTACTAACTAATAGCATATCATTGGAGTAAATTGTGATCTTAATACCAAGGAAAATGTGTGGGCTTAAATAGGACAGCCCTGACTAGGTCAAGTCAATCCAATTTTATTCCTTTTTCTTTGTTAGTCGATAAAACTAACACAATAAATAGTTTTGGAGAAGAACATTTTTTTGAAATATAAGCCTTGTCTATAAAAAAAATGTGTTTTTAGGTGTATCATTTTTTTAAAAGGAATTTGGTATACAACCACCATAGAAACAATTTGGCAGACAACCACCATAGGAACTTACCTGCAAAACAACAATGAAATCCAATGAATAGTTTTAGAGAAGAAATTTTTCAAAGATTTTACTTTATACCATAAAAGGAAAATGAGTCTCCCATAAAAGCCATGTTTTTTGACAGATCATTTTTTTTTAAAGGAATTCTGTAAACCTGTATCTAAGGAACATTCCTGCAAAATAATAATGCTATCCAAATAGCGGTTTGGGAGGAGAAGATTTTTAAAGGTTTTTTACTTTGGTTGCCATGGCAACCAGAATTCTTCATGGAACACAATTATTTGAAGGAATTTGAAAGAGGACCACCAAAGGAACATTCCTGTGAAATTTGGTAAAAATCCAGTCAATAGTTTCTGAGGAGAAGTTTTTTAAAGAAAAAGTTTACGGACGCACGCACGGACGAACGGACGGACGCACGACGGACACAACGCCATGACAATAGCTCGCTGGCCTTCGGCCAGTGGAGCTAAAAATCACATCATTTGAGCAACAATAAAATTGTTGTCTGCAAATGCTTTCAATTTGGACAGGTCTAGAATTTTGTTGTGTGGTAAAGAGTTAATTTGTCTCCTGCAAGGTTGGTCAACATTGCTTAAATTCTAAAAAAGATTCTTCTTGTAAAGAGGTCAGCTTCTTTTCTCACACTGAAGTGTGACAACTGAGAGTATATCACAAAACCTCCTGCCCCTCTTCATCTTTACACTATCCACCAGACCAGGTTTTGAGGTTCAGTCATCAAGAACTGTCAAAATATTCACACCTGACATTCCTAGATTGACACGTCTATAAAAAAAAAAAAAAAAATCAAATACACTTTAAGGCCTTACTCAAATGACAATTATTGAACCAGGGTCCATACTCACCAACTGATCTTAATTTTGTGTATCTAGAATAAGAAAGTAACACAACTTCTGATAGGCTCAACCATTTGGTTTAGACAATTTAGCCAATCAGAAGTTGTTTTACTTTCAAATTTAGAAAATTCTTTGAGAGTAAGACAAAGAATGTTCCTAAGGATGGTTGATGAATACAAACACAGGTAAACTTTACTAATACCAAGAACAAACTATCTAAGTGGGAAGGAAACAGTTTAACCAGTAGAGCGCCAAACAAACCCAACAGACTTTTAACACTTAAGCTGCTGAATAAATGAAATGCAAATTTCTACTCAATACTAAAAGCCCAAACATTGCGGTTTCAAAGTTGATTTCACCAGAAAGAAAATACTATATCGGACAGTGTAGATCAAAGACCAGACTGCACGTTCTGTGCAGTCAGATCTTGATCTACACTGTCCGCAAAAGGTCAGTGGGTCACGGCCAGCAGCTTAAGGGTTACAGTCTACAAATAAGACCTGAAATAATTACAATATTATAATTCCTTTAGTCAGCAATGCTTCTGGAAAGTAGACAGTGTACATCAAAGATAAGACTGTACATTTTGTGCAGTCTGATCTTGATTAACACTGCCTGCAAACTAACTATAGTTGTGAAAGGCTCTTAAAGCGTTAAGATAACAAACATAGCTCTTTTAAATAGTATGTAAAACATCATTGGAAACGACCCAATTTCTATTTACAAGCAATAAATCCTTTTGACTAACTGTTTTCAAGACTATTTTGCAGGGATGTATAAGTCTGTTGCAATCAAAGAGCTGAAAAGGCAAATTCTTGTGTACCAAAATATAAACAGAACACTTCTTTATCCACTAAACCCCCAAAGTTCAATTGAGCCAGCTAGTAATCTAAGAGTTGGTAGTTAAAATACCTGTTCATTAATTCTTCATCATTTGCAAACCAGTGTACCTCAAACACATTCGTTTTATGGGTTTATATATGAGAGACATGCTCTGTGAAAAGGAGTTTAATGCATCAAAATGTCAGCCTGCGCAGCCTGCGTCAATTATCTGTATGTCAAAGGACCAGTGTGTCTCATGATTCAGTTGGTTGTTAGATTAAATGGATTTTATGCAGGGTACCCCGTCATGTACCGCAGTAATTCACATATAAATTCTACTCCGCGCGTACAAATTTTTTGTGCTTACGTGCATTCACGCACTGTCAAAAGTATGCACATACAAAAAGGAAAGTAATTATGTACACTGCAAGTACAAATTAGGTATCATTTCATATTGCATGCAAAACAGACAAAACAAAGGTAGTTTCCCTTGTAAGTGGGTACTATGCTTTGTCATCAACATTGAGCTGGTTATCAAATATTTTCACAGTATGTATTTTGCGGCTCCCTCGTCTGTCTGAATAATTTTCGCTACAATTTTTTTAAGGTGTCAAAAACTGCCATGTGTACTGGAAATCTGGTAATTAATTTTCCTTAGGAAATTAAAATCAGTAGTAATATCATGATGCGCGGTAATTGTTTAAGACTCCTTTTCTTGACATATGAAAGCTAAAAAATCGAGCTGCAAATTAAACGTGTTATTTTCGCATGTATGGCGACTGCTGCAGAAAGAATGTCATCACAACAAAGCTGTTAAAATATTTTACAGCGTCAAGATCTGAGAAAGGTAGGTTGACACAAGTGATTCTACCATTACACATTTTGTTTTGATTTGCCCTAACATGGCAGGGCCTTTATTTGACAGAGTTTGAGCTTACAATGAGCCAATCGGCCTGCTTCTCTGTGATCTTAAAATAGCCAGATCTACACGCATCATCTTGAACAACGAGTTTCAATCTGTCTATGCTTCCTTTTTTTTCTTCCACAAAGGCGGTCGATTATCAAAAATCATGGCTGTGTTCAGTTTTTTAAACTTTGACAGCTGTTGCGATTATATCTAAGTATGTGCATGCCCTGGAGACATATGATGCATCCATTTAATCACCAAATGCACAATTTAATAATTTAATTAAGATCCAATTCATTATGGTAAACGAGCTTGGGTGTCAATATTCATTAATAAAACTGAAACAGACCAAAGTTACACCGTACCCCCTAGTTTTTCTTTGTACCCCCAATTCAAAACCTAGGGGGTACAGAGTACCCCCAAATTTTTTCTTCGTACCCCAATTCAAAGTTAGAGGGTATGTGTATGTACCCCCAAATTGAAAACCTAGTGGGCATGCTGTTATAGATCCAAGATCATATTACGATCTGCTGGGTATAATGCATCACGGAGATGCATTTAGCTCCTTTTGTCAGAGCATGGATCACTTATATAACTGAAGACCCAAATCAAGCTATATGTTCTGGCTGCAAGGGCAACTATTACTGTCTCAAAGCTGACAAATACCTCCGACCAGCAACTTGTCACCGAAGCAGCACAATCAGAGAACGTAAATGATTTTCAAAACAAAGATCTACAATGACCTTAACTTTTGACCCATGTGACCCATAAACAATAGGGCACCTCCTTGGGTCATGATCAACACTTGAATAAGTTTCAGGATCCTTGGTCAAACAGCTATTGAGTTAGAGCACAGAAATAACTTTCAAACAAAGTTCACCTGTGACCTTGACTTTTGACCCAGACGACCCAAAAACTATAGGGCACCTCCATGGGTCATGGACAATGCTTGTATAAAGTTTCAGGGTCCAAGGTTAAATGGCTTTTGAGTAAGGGGACAGAAACGAAAACAAGAATGACGGATTGAGGGACAGATGGCTGGTTGACGCACGGACAGACATGGTGAAACCAGTATACTTCCCTCTACTCTGTGGCGGAGGGAAGGGGTGTTAAAATAAATATTGCCCTTTTTATCCATGGCAAGGGTAAAAATTAGTCTGTTATACAGTGTGTTTCATAAAAACACTAAATATGACTTACCCTAGCATACCCTTTTCTTTTGTTTTCACATGGTACAAAAAGAATAGTAGAGCCTGGAACATGTTATTCCTACCCTGTAAAAAAAAAGGGAAAACCATTAGTATAACCCTTTGCCACACAATCCCAGGTTTTAACAACTTTGAGAAAGAGACCTTTTGAAAACATTGTGAGAAAAGAAGAAAATGCTGGTAACCAGCATTTTCTTCTTTTCCAACAATGTTTTCTGTCTTTTAAAGACAAATTTTATGTTTTGAATGACATTTAATATGTCATCTGCAATACTTTCAACTTGGACCAGTCTTAAATTTTCTCATATTGTAAAGAGATAACTGAGATAATCCAAGACCAACAGGAGTAACCATAATCCCAGTACAACCTTGATGATCAAACACAATTTTAAACATGAAAACTTACTGTTTTAACTCCCTTCATTTAAGTAAAACAAAACAACAACAACAACAACAACAAAAACAAGAGGGCCATGATGGCCCTGGATCGCTCACCTGAGCCAATAGGCAAAATGACCCCAGGTGACCAAATTTCAAACTCATCTAAGATTTAATTAAGACAAATGTTTTGACCAATTTTCAAGTCAATTGAGCGAAAAATGTGGCCTCTAGAGTGTCCACAAGGTATTTCTTTAATTTGACCTAGTGACCTACTTTATGACTCCGGGTGACCCAATTTCAAGTTTTTCTGAGATTTATTTAAGAAAAACATCCTGACCAATTTTCAAGTCAATTGAGCGAAAAATGTGGCCTCTAGAGTACCCACAAGGCATTTCTTTAATTTGACTTAGTGACCTAGTTTTTGACCCCACATGATCCAATTTCAAACTTGTCCGAATTTTATCAAGACAAACATTCTGACCAAGTTTCACAAGTATCTGACTGAAAATGAGGCCTCTGGAGCCCACACAAGGTTTTTCTAAGATTTGACCTACTGACCTAGTTTTTGACCCCACATGACCAATTTTTTAACTTGTGCGAGATTTTAGGAAGACAAACATTCTGACCAAGTTTCACAAGTATCTGACTGAAAATGTGGCCTCTAGAGCACACAAAAGGTTTTTCTAAGATTTGACCTAGTTTTTGACCCAACATGACCCAATTTTAAACTAATCCTAGATTTTATTAAGACAAACATTCTGACCAACTTTCACAAGTATCTGACGGAAAATGTGGCATCTAGAGCACACACACGGTTTTTCTAAGATTTGACCTAGTGACCTAATTTTTGACCCCACATGACCCAATTTCGAACTCGTCTGAGATTTTATCAAGACAAACATTTTGACCAAATTTCACAAGTATCTGACTGAAAATGTGGCCTCTAGAGCGTACACAAGGTTTTTCTAAGATCTGACATAGTGACCTAGTTTTTGACCCCACATGACCCATTTTCAGACTTGTCCGAGATTTTATCAAGACAAACATTTTGAACAAGTTTCATGAGGATCGGACTGAAAATGTGGCCTCTACAGCGTACTAAAGGTTTTTCTAAGATTTGACCTAGTGACCTAGCTTTTGACCCCAAAGACCCAATTTTGTGCTTGTCCGAGATTTTATCAAGACAAACATTCTGACCAAGTTTCATGAGGATCGGACTAAAAATGTGGCATCTAGAGCGTACACAAGGTTTTTCTCAGATTTGACCTAGTGGCCTAGTTTTTAAACCCACATGACCCAATTTCGAACTCGTCCTGGATTTTATCAAGACAAACATTCTGACCAAATTTCACAAGTATCTGGCTGAAAATGTGGCCTCTAGAGCGTACACAAGGTTTTTCTAAGATTTGACCTAGTGACCTAGTTTTTGACCCCACATGACCCAATTTCGTGCTCGTCCGAGATTTCATCAAGACAAACATTCTGACCAAGTTTCATGAAGATCAGACTGAAAATGTGGCCTCTAGAGCGTACACAATGTTTTTCTCAGATTTGACCTAGTGACCTAGTTTTTGACCCCACATGACCCAATTTCGAACTCGTCCCAGATTTTATCAAGACAAACATTCTGACCCAATTTCAAACTCGTCCGGGATTTTATCAAGACAAACATTCTGACCAAATTTCACAAGTATCTGGCTGATACTTCGTGCTCAGGTGAGCTAAAAGAAAAAAAAAACAGAGCCTCTACACATCATTCGTATCCTGTTAAAATAGGAGGAAAAAAATAATAATCATAAAACAGTAAAATTGAGAATTTTTTTCTAAATTTTACTGGTTTTTTATTATTATTTCAAAATCCAAGATCTATAAGGGATATGCAAAATCCTCAGATAATCTTGGCACTCCAAAAAAAAAAAAGAAAATTTTACATTTTTACCAACTCCATTGAAAACAATTAACTTCTATGATTAGACGACTTCTTCTCTGCTTTTCTTCAACCAAAGTTTAAGGTTTGATTAAAATCTGGTCCTGGTGTCTTTGACTTGAGCAGCAGTAGCATGGGCTAGTTTTACTTATACCATTAAAAAAAAATACATCATTATTCAAGGCACACCAGCTGCCAAAAGGAAACAAATCAGGTAAAAATGCAGACAAGTCAAATTCATACCATTTAAAAGTATGGATATCAGTCTAACAATGTGTTACAGTGGAATACATGTATGTCAAAGTTGGCAACTTTTGTTCTAGTTAAACATTAAACTTTTCTGCCGGCAACAGGGACTTGACAGATTCTACAGTAAAACGTTGTCAGACTTACAATACTATCCATACTTTTCAAGGTTATGACTTTAATTCCTCTGTAATTTGACCTCCAAATTATTTACATTTGGCAGCTGACAGGCTTTTAACTTTCTGTTTTACAACAAAGCTACCATTGGTACCTTTCACAGTGTTGTTATTTTCAAAATTATCACAAGATCAGTTCTTACCATTTAACAATTTGCAACAATAAACATACAAGTCGAGCTCTGTGAAAAGGGGGTTTAATGTATTTGCAAAAAAATTGACTTAGGTCAGCCCGCACAGTCTGTCCAAGCTGACTTGGGTCAAAAGATTTTGCTATTGGTCAATTTTCTGTGTGTCAAAGCACCAGTCAACTTCGTGATTTATTCAGTTGTTAGACAAAATGGATCCACAATTATAATAACGATGACATGCTTGGTATAATGTACCATGGAGACACATTAACTCTTTACCAAACAACAAAATTTTAGACTGGTCCAAATTGAAAGCATTTGCAGACGACAATATAAATGTGAGTCAAAAATTGAAATTTCTTTTGGGAAGGGAAGAAAAGATTGTGGGAAAAGGAGAAAATGCTGGTTACCAGCATTTTCTCCTTTTCCCACAATGTTTTCAAAAGGCTTCTTCCTCAGAGTCTTTAAAACCCGTGCTTGTGAGGTAAAGGGTTAAATCCCTTTAGCCAGGGTGCTGCTCATATCAAGTTGAAATACCTTAAACATCCACACTAACCAAACCAACAAACATAGCACTCGCTGTCTGTTGTTTTGAGTGGGATTACTTAAAAGAAAAGACTACAAGTATAGGAAAAAGAAAACTTCTGAACTCAAAGCTCTCTCAAAGCTGGATCAAACTCTACCCTTTACCAAATAATCTTGAGTTTAACAGCCTGAAAGACAATGGCTTTCAGAAACGTTGTGGGAAAAGGAAAAAATGCTGGTTACCAGACCACAAACCTAGATAAAGAAAACTTCTAACAAGCACCTCTCTCATAGCTGGACAAACCTTAATCCTTTACCAAACAATCGATTTACAATGACAATGAAGAAGAAGGCTCTTGGAGAAGTCGTGGGAAAAGGAGCAAATGCTGACGACCAGAGTTTTCTCCTTTGCCCACAATGTTGTCTAACCTTCAAAAGACAAATATCATCAATCATGCCACATTTAATGTCATCTGCTAATGCTTACAAAGCCAAAAATGCCTAGAAATTTACTATAATCATGGTAAAGACTTCACCCTTTACCAAACAATCCAGAGTTTTAACGACCCCGATGAAAAAAGCCTCTTGAAAATATTGCGGAAAAAGGAGAAAATGCTAGTAACTAGCATTTACTCCTTTTCCCACAATGTTTTCCACCTTATCAAGGACAAATATCATCATTTCAACAAGAATTATTTTGTCGTCTGCAAATGGTTTCAATTTGGACCTGTGTAAAATTTTGTCATTTGGTAAAGGTTAAACCAACCTCTCAAATAATTCCATTGTTTTTACCTCATATATAAAAAAATTTCCTACTTTCTCAAAGTTAAAGAACTGACGTTCCATACTTACAGCTGGCAGATTAAATACAGTATTTTTAACGACAACTTGGTAATGAGGTGGGTTGATGGTCGACTGGTATATCAGTAAGTTATCTTCTTTCTCCAAATCTGCAAATAAATAGTGCAATTTTAACCCCTTAACCCTTTACTGCACAATACCACCTCTTAACGACCCCAGGAAAGAAGCCTTTTGAAAACATTGTGGGAAAAGGAGAAAATGCTGGTAACCATCATTTTCTCCTTTTCCCACAATGTTTTTTACCCTATCAAAGAAAAATTGCGCCATTTGAGCCACACTGAAATTGTCGTCTGCAAATACTTTCAATTTGGATAGGGCTAAGATTTTTCTGTGTGGTAAAGAGTTAACTCCATACCAGTAGACAAAATTTCAGACTGATCTGTATTGACAACATTTGCAGATGACATTATTTATTTTTAGAAAGGTAGAAAACAATGTGGGAAAAGGAGAAAATGCTGGTTACCAGCGTTTTTTCCTTTTTCCACAATATTTTCAAAAGTCCTTTTCTGGGTTTTTTTTTTTTTTTTTTTTAGTAAAAACTTGGGATTGTATGGTGAAATGTTAAATACAGCCTAACTTTGGTGTTCATTATTGTACAAATAAAACTTTTTATACCTCTGCAAGAGACACCTATGGAAACCAATGCGGGAAATGGAGTCATGGTTTGTCACAACCAATTACTCGTTTTCCCACAATGATTTTCATACTAAACTAACTAGAGAAAAATGTGTTTTAATCTAAGCAAAGCTTATGGGACTAGGAGATTATTAGAAATTTATATGAAATAATGAACAACTGACACCCAGAGTAGCATGGAATGTTGTGCAATAATAAAAAGTAGCTAGAGCTATTTTCTACATGAACATGGTTTATCTTGAGCCTTTAACTGTTTACCATACAACAAAAATGTAGACTTGTCCAAATTGACAGCTTTAGCAGACAACAATTAAATTGTGGTTCAAATGATGGAATTTTGTCTTTGATAGGGTAGAAAATATTGTGGGAAGAGGAGGAAATGCTGGTTACCAGCATTTTCTCCTTTTCCCACAATGTTTTCAAAAGGCTTCTTTCTCATGGGTCGTTAAAACTTGGGATTGTGTGGTAAAGGGTTAAAAAAGACTGACAGCTGACTTTTTTTTTTTTTTGTCAATATATTTAACTTTTTATCACAATTAAAACCTCTACAGCCACAACAGTTTCAATGATCCTGAACAAAAAGCCTTTTGAAAACATTGTGGGAAAAGGAGAAAATGTTGGTTACCAGCATTTCCTCCTTTTCAAACAATGTTTTCTTACCTTCCCAACATAAATTTCAATTTTTTAGTCACATTTATTTTGTCGTCTACAAATGCTTTCAATTTGGGCAAGTCTAAAATTTTGTTGTGTGGTATAGAGATAAGCTATTGACCCTTTTCCAACAACTTCTACTGTAACACTTAAAGTCAATGTAAGCCAATCCATCAAGTCTTTGAACTACACATGATTTCTACTGGTTTTAGTTGATCTACAGCATGGTAGCCATTAAAAAGTTGCCAGAGCAATATCTACACTTACTTGGTTTATCAGGATTCTTTATAAAATGTTGGCTGGTAAAAGTTTTTCCATCAATGTATTTAATGTCTGCAGGTAGTCTGGAATCCATGTAACAACAAAACAAGTGGGTCACTATCTGAAAGGTTACAAAATAATCTATCAAATTTCACTCATCTATCTTTAACTCTTTACCATACAATCCCAGTTTAAATGACCTTGAAAAAGGGAGTTTTTGAAAACACTGTCAGAACAGGAAAAAATACTGGTAACCAGCATTTCCTCCTTTTCCCACCATGTTTTCTACTCAATTAAAGGCAAGTTTCATCATTTGCTTTGTCTTCTGCAATTACTTTGAATGTGGACAAGTGTAGATTTTTGCCGTGTGGTAAATAGTTAAAACAAAAGTAGCAGATGACTTCTAAACAATCCTTGTAAAGAAAGGATAACTACCACAAAATAAAGTAATACATGTGAAAGAATTGTTGCAAAAGGAGGAAATGATTGTTACAAACAATTTTTTCTGAAGAGGGGGCTTAATGCATCTCAGTGAGTGATGCATGATGCCAAACAAGTCTGTCATCACATAATTATGGATCCACAAAATTCCTTTTGCATAACAACTGACTGAATCATGTGGTAGACTGGTCCTTGGACATGCAGAAAACTGACCAAAGGCAAGAAGTTTCGACCAAGGTTAACCTGCGCAGACTGACCTTTGGTCAACACTTTTGCAAATGATTAAGCCCCCTTTCCTCAGAGCAAAGGCTCATGTAGAGAGTGATCAGTTAATCTTCTGCAGAACATGACCAGTTTTCTGCAGCAGTTATTGAGTTAATCAACTAACAAACAATCTTGTGTTTTAACAACCCAGAGGCATAAGACTCTTGAGAACATTGTGGAGAAAGGCAAAAATGCTAGTAATCAGGATTTTCACCTTTCTCCACAATGTTTTCTAACCTTTGAAAGGCAAAGGCCATCATTCAACCCACATCTTGTTAAATTTGTGGTCTGCAATGTTTTCAATTCGGAGAGGTCGACAATAATCTTGTTTAGAAACAAGTAAACAGAGGTGGGACTGTAATCACTACAACTTTAGTTGTTTATGTAAAAAATATAGATCAAGATCAGACTATTAAATAGCATGTAGATCAAGATCAGACTGCACAGAAACCAAGCTACAAAGAAAAAGTGGTCTTATCTTGAACCTACATAACACTGTCCTTTACTTTCAACATATTCTGACAAAATACACCCTTGAAACTGTAATGTTGTTTTCTGTTTTCCTGATTGGAAAAAATCTACTTCATTTTCCTTGCATTTTAAGACTTAAGTTTCTTTTTTGGACAGTAAAGCTCAAATTAAACTAAAATTAAAGAATGTACTGTCTGATTTTGAAAACACAATGCAAGACATTTTTTATGTAGTTATTTTAATCAAGCAAAGTTGAATTTACATCATCTTGGTCTTGTTCAAGTGTTAAAGTATACATTAACCCTTAAGCTGCTAAGTGCGACTCAAAGACGTTTTTGCGAACAGTGTAGATTAAGATCAGACTGCGCAGTGCAGAATGTGCAGTCTGATGTTGGATTTACACTGTCCGATCAGGAGATATTTTCCCCTGCAAAATTTGAGTTTTAACTATCGACTTGAAAGTTTTATTTCGCTTATTTAGCAGGATAAGGGTTAAGAGTATGGTTTCACCTTCAAATTTTGAGTAACGGTTTTTTTTGTCATCTACATATGTTCTCAATTCAGGCAAGTCTGCAATTTTATTATACAGTACAGAAATAAGAATAGTGCTTCAACTAGAAAATAAGTGTATAGTATAGTGATGATGAATATTACCCCAGCGTCTGTTGGTAAATGTTCTCTCCAGGGTTTACCATATATCCCTCCACTGCCTCCCCTGTCCCAGGAAAACTCACTGATACATCCATCACTGCCTAATTCTGACAGAAGAAAACAACAAAACTTTGATAATTCTAGGACAATAGGGGCCAAAATAGGGACAATGATGGCCTTGTAATACTAACATGAGTTAATAAGTGGAACCATGCTCTGTGAAAATGGGATTTAATGCATCTGCAAAAATTATGGACCCAGATTGGTCTGTGTAGGTTGACCCGTGTCAAAACTTTTTGTTTTTGGTAAATCTTCAGCATATCTAAGGACCATTCTACCTAATGATCCATTCTTTTATTCAACAAACTGGATCTTATAGATCTATAATTACATGATGACTAGTTTGGAATTAAACCCCCTTTGCCACAGCATGACACAAGCTATATTGCTAACCTGAATTAATGAGAGCAAACTGTAGAATGCCAGAAGGCATTTCATACAAGTTGGCCAACCTTTAACTCCCACTGCTTTAAAACAAGAGCACCAAATGCGAGTGCCAACGCTTAGTTGCCGTTGCTTGATTTTCAGTGAAATTCTAAGTCAAAAAAGGAGTATAACTGTGTCAAAAATACTATGATAGTTGGCTCCTTTCCCACATTAACATTTCTGAAAGAATGTTCAGTGGTGAGGGAGGAATGAATCCTGCCACAATGACTGTCATCAATCCTAAATAACAATTTGGGCAAGCTAAGATTTGATGTCATGAGGCATTGATTACTAGCCCCCCTATGTTACAAAATGAGCTATCAGAATTGCAAACTTACTTCTATAACCCATTGTGTATGCACACTCAATTTGACTTGTACCACACTCTTGTAAATACAAAAACAAATAAACAAGACACTGCAGTTGCCTGAGGAGACCCATATAATAAATTTTGATTGTTTGATTGAATGAATGGTGGTTTATGCTGCTTTCAACATTATATCAGTCATATACAGCCAAATCTCACACATTCATGTATGTCCTGGGTTTTACCAGTACCAAGCTAGGGTTCTGAAGAACTCTTGCCCAAGGATATGCCCATGAAAAGTCCTGCTTCCATAGAGGCTCGAATCAGGGCTTCACGGTTATGTGTCCTACACTTTACCAGCAAGCCACAATGGACCCCATAAATTTTGAAGGTTTTCCGATGAGGAATATCTTTTTAGGCAATCATCAATGCACTTACAGATTGGACATCATAATAAGGCAGTCTTATCATAGTGTAAACTATCTGATGAAAAACACAAAATACTTCCTTTTACAGTAAAAGTGTAAAAGACAAGCAGTCAACAGCTTGAAAAGGGAACAAACCTACCTTTAATTCTTTTCACAAGATATTCCTGGTTAGAAGAGAAGTCTAGATATGGTACAAGCACATTTAGAGTTGGAACATACTGCCCTTTAGTCAGTGCCAGCTGTTTTAATTGAGATACTCCAACCTCTGTAAAAGATTTGATTAAATTTGAGTTGATTGTGTCTGAAACTGCTTTCTACAGCATTTCAATCAAATTGCTGCTGTAATACTCTTACCGTACCTTCTTGGTTGCCGAGTTTTAGGGGAAACTGCTTTGCTCAATTAAATTTCCATACAACTGGCACATGACCTGAGAAAATTTACATTGGATTTTAACCCTTTACCACACAATCCCGAGTTTTAATGATCCCGAGAAGAAGGCTTGGGAAAAGGAGAAACTGCTGGTAACCAATGTTTGCTACCCCTTGCCAAAATAAATTTCAATTCTTCAGTCACATTTATTTTGTCGTCTGTAAATGCTTTGAAACTGGACTGGTCCAAAACTCTGTCATTTGGTAAAGAGTTCACTGACAGTGTCTAACGTCATTTTCACAGTACAGTAAAACCTTGATATTTCCAGTCTTGAACATCCCAGCACCCTGCATTTTTCGAGGAATTTCCATAGTCCATTATACTGCACCAAAAGCAAATCGGTCATTTCGGGTCTCAATAATCTGATAATTCAAACGTGTGTTGGTCCCTGTCAACATTTTGCTTCTTTACATCGGTTGTTAATTTGTACACATTACTTTCTAACATCTAGAGTAATTGTTTTCACACCCTTCCGGGCAAAGGATTTGGTGAGTCTGCCTGTGTATGGCGAGGTGTAAGTTTTACAATCCATGACAATTACTACAGAGGATTCACAAAGGTTAAACTTTTACAACCCTGATAGAGAACACTTTTTGAAAACATTGTGGGAAAAGGAGAAAATGCTGCTGAGCATCATTTTCTCCTTTTCCCACAATATTTTCTACTCTTTTGCAGACAATATCATCATCTTAGTCACACTGAATTTGTCTCCTAAAAAATGCTTTCACTATAGACGAATCCAAATACCTGGTAGAGTTAAAGTATCAATTGAAACTTGTCTATACCTCCAATCTCAGCATCCTCACATCCAATTTTCCTGAGACCAGAGTTCACTGTGTCTATTTCCTTGGCTAGCTTCATTAGAACAGTGTTTCCTATCCACTGGAGAAAAATACAACAAGAGTTAATTCAATACCTTCATGTATATACATTTCATGCTGTGTGAAAAGGTGGTTTAACTCCACACAGCAAAATTTTAGAATGGTTCAAACTGAGAACAGAAGCAGGCAACAAATCAACTGTTAATTAAAAGTTTTTGTTTGTAAAAAAAGTAGAAAACATTATGGAAAAAGGAGAAAATGCTGGTTATCAGCATTTTCTCCTTTTCCCACAATGTTTTCAAAAGCCATTTCCATCAGAGTCATTAAAAATCAAGGTTACGTAGTAAAGAGTTGATGGATCTGCAGAAAGTATCAACCAGGCTGGGCCTGCGCTGTCTGCACAGGCCGACTATTGTCAAAACTTTTTGTTATTTGTAAAATTCCTTCTTGTCAAAGGACAAATCTATTTTAAGGATCAAGCTGGTTTTTAGACAAACTGGGTCCATGTTATGTGACAACTCATTTAGTATACAGCACTTCGAAAATGCATTCACTCTTCCCTTTCCTAGGGCAATGCTGATATTTTTAGCACAACATTTCATACAACATCCTTGGAAAAATTGATAATCAACAGGAGTAGACTTTTTAACACAAATGTACAAGTGACAAGATAAAAGAAAAACAATTTGTTACCAACATATTCTCCTTTTCCACAATATCTTCAAAGGTTATCTGCGACAAGACAGCTGTCTGCCATTGGTTGTGTTATAAAGACTACTAGCACTTGTTTAAATCAAAATATCAGTCAAACTACATATATTTGCAATTTCAACGTTATATACTCTTGGAGTTGGAAGCTTTAGAAAAGATCATAAGAACAGAGGCAATCACATGTAACAAGCATTTTCTTATCTCATGGTGCTGATTTTATCCCCCCCCCCTTTTTTTTTGTTTTCAAAATTTCCTACTTAATGCAGTTTTTGATAATTTAAGCAGGTATAAATATAGTCTATACAACAATGAATTAATTTTAAACTCTATGTATGCAATTTTTAGGCTACGGTAATTCAAATACCTTTAACGAAAAGAACACTAACTCTATATTTTGTGTAGAAGCAGTATATACAACATTGAGACATAGTGGAGAAATGGCTCATTCTGAGCAATTTCTCCTTTTGTCACAATGTCTCAGATGCATTTGCATTGGAGACCAGGTTACAAGATAGTTGATGATCAAATGAAATGAAACAAAAAGTTAACAATATCACATGTGCTTACTTTTCTCAGCCTTTCTATCCAAATATACAGCTGATCATCTGTAATTCCAAACTGTCTCCATACCTGGAAAATGGAATAAATTAAACACAGGGAAATAGTTCCTTTCTTCTCCCCTGTTTTTACCATTTAAGACACCTATTTATCTTTCAACTAACTGGATATCCACGCAATAACACCTATGCGATATTTTTTTCGATATACCATGGATATTTATAGATTTTTTACATACCACTGATATTTATAGATTTTTGATATACCATGGATATTTAAAGATTTTTGATATACCACGGATATTTAAAGAACAGTAATTTCCAGTGACTCCGCTTTCTATCACCATTTATGAATGAAATGCATTCCAAAAATAGTAATGATTACTACAAAAAGCCCGTGAAAAAAGAACGATGTCACAGCACATGCGCTACTTTCCGATGATCTGCCTACCTAATTCCTGCCCATGATGTCATTTGAATGCTTGTATACCGCGTCTTCTCAAATAGAATAATCCAAAGCGATCTCAATCACAATTTTCGGACACTTAATTACTACGATGAAGTACTATGTACGTGGGTAATGCAATTTTAAAATGGGAGTTCCGATATAAACTTTTAAAATGTATTTGTCAGCAACATTTTTCACATCTTTTTCACAATGAGTACAAATCAGAGGTTAAAAGATATACAGAATACGTACATAGTGTTGTCGTAGATCTAATATATCTAACTCGGTTGTGAGAATTGATAATTGCCTCGCCAAGGCTCGACAATTATCAATTCTCCCAACCTCATTAGATATTTTTGATCTATGACAAGTCTATGTACGTATTCTCTATTTACTAAACAAAGGTGGCTACTATGACATGGTTGACTTCACAGTAAACTTGGCTTATAGCAATTTTCAGACATCCTAAAAAATACACTGTAATATCAGAATATCGTTAAAGCCAATGATAGACACATACTCTTTTAAAAATTATAATATGAAAACATTTATTACATCAGCAGCACAATTTTGATTGGCTAACAGAAAGGTCAACAGGTGGTGACCGTCGACAAACTGTCCTCAGATGAAGCTGACTTTATTGGCAGAGAATAGTCTCATTAGCCCTTCACCACACAATTCTGAGTTTTAATGACCCTGAGGAGGAAGGCTTTTCAAAATATTGCGAGAAAAGGAGAAAATGATGGTAACCAGCATTTTCTCCTTCTCAAATTTTTTTTTTTTCTTTAGAAAAACAAAAAATTCCATTATATATCACATTTATTTTTGTTGTCTGCAAATGCCTTGGTTAAATCAGCCTCCCTCTATTTATGGATTGGAGGGCAGCCTAATGAAGGGTCATCCTGTATCGACCTTTCTGCAAACTCGAGTATGGTACGCCCACCTTAGTAACACAGTACTTTGGTCGCTCTGCCAGACAAAGAAACCAGAAAAAATGGTGCTGACTACATACAGAAAGAGCGTTTATTTCAATTTTATTCTAGCTTATGTTTGGCTCTAATTGAAGCATCCAAATTTTTTTCCCCAAATTTCTTATCAATTAAAACTAAAATAGCAACATAACAAGAAAAAATACTTTGAATAATGTCATATAAAAAAGAAATGGAGAGGTAAAAATACCACATATATGTTCATAATTCCGTGTTTGGTCTCACAAATGTGAGTAGATTGCGGTCAGCAATATCTATAATTAGTAATAGGGAAAAGGGGCACAAGTTTTTTACGATATTTTGTCAGCAGGGTTCGCGTTTACGCCGTATATATGTCTTTTTACGCAACAGAATTGATTTGGAATGGAACGAAAGTCGCCATTGAGTCCACAGGACGCAACGAAAAATTGGCACTGTTTAACCACCGTTTAAAATACATATACAGGTCGTTTTGACAAAAATTGTTTGTTTCCATGCTTGCAAAAGATAGCCACAAAACAAAATATTACTTTTTTTTTGGAAGTCCGGCTTCAAAAAATAGCTCCAGTTCTTTGCTAGCAACCTCTTATCCAAGTTATTATGATTTTATCGCATAGCAATCGCATCTGTTGCAGTCCAATATGGCTACTCTGGCAAAAAGGAAAAAAAGTATACTCGCTCTTTTCAAGAATCCTGGCTGAAAGAGCCCAAATTTAAGCCATCACTAATAAAAGAAACGAAATCGGAAAGCAACGTTGTTATGAAATGTTCGTTTTCCCTAGATATCAGAGCGAAAAATTTGTTTACTAATGAATGCACGGACTTTCAAAGATCGACGCCAACTCGGCATGCTTCTTCAGACGGACGTCACCATGCAGTTGAAATAAAAAAAAAAAATCCAAAGAATCGTCACTAAAATCCTTACAGCGGACAGAAGAATGGGACTCAAAGAGAGCTAGATGGGACTCAGTTTTCTGATAGGTACTGCGTCCATGGTACTCAGTGAAAAAAATAAAAAAAATGCCAACACTGGTCAGTATATAACAGGTCAGTTTGAAGTAAACAGTATAAGAAAAGGACTAACCAATTTAACCCTTTACCACACAATCCAGTGCTTTAACGACCTTGAAAACTTTTCTCTTTTTCCCTAGATGTTTTTCACCCTTTTAAGACAAATCTCATCATTGGAGCAACATTTAATTTATCGACAGCAATTTTTTTTTACAAGTTAGAAGAATCATATGTTATGTTGTGAGGTAAAGATTTACTTAACAACTCTTAACACCTGTTTGAGTGAAAATCAATAGGTTTTATTGTAAGTAATCAATTAAGAAGGTGGTTTGTCATAATTTTAACAGATGTATGTTGTAAAAACTTTTAAATTGGGGGTATTTTTGGTTACTTGAGGTGATATTAAAGATTATACTGATTTTGAATGGACGTGCATTTATCAATTATGCAACAATTGTGGGGAAAACAAACAATCCGTTGAACCAGGCCAAAGTGCAATTAACAGTTACATGTAATTGTCTTAATGAAACAGGAATAAAACATTAATGCTCCCTAAAGTATTACAACAAGAATCAAAGAACATCTGACGTTCGCAATGTCAACTTATTTATGAAACAGGATGATGTGTGGCTGTCAATAAAATATACTTCTTCCTGTTGCTCGTTTCGTACAGCGATCACGACCGTCTACGAGTAATGCTTGGAGTTTGAAAGATGTTCGTCAAGTTAGATTTCAATAGGTAGTTTAAAAATAAACTTTGTCATAATCGTTCTTTCTTTCCCAAAAGATTGAAAAAAACTGCTTTTCTGTTGTTTGGTAGAGAGGCTGGTTTTTCAGAATTCAGGTTAAATCTACCAGCAACATTTACGCTTAGGTTTTTGGAATGGATAAATTTAGTTTTCCGTTCACCATATATTATGTTACAATTATCTCATCACATGATTCTTATCTGCGACTTTAATCTATTTTGAAATAATTATTCTGTAATCAATCGTTTAAACCAAAAGAAAAAATTACATTGTCTGGCAATAGTAAAGGCTGTAACTTTGTCTAACCCTTTTGTTTATATGATGCGCTATACTGCATTTTGATTGGCTGATATGACCTGTCTATCAAAATCGGCAGAAAGGTCAATTGACCTTTCAGTCAGCCAATTAAAATCCTGCTTTCAAAGAATTACCTCTCCCCCAATGTTATCGCTGTCTTCAGATCTTGACTTGTGGGACTGTGGTGATCTGCTAGCTAATTGGTATTGGTTCTTTCTCAAAGAATGGTTGAATGGGTCGACAGCTGGTCTACCGTAGTTCCAAAATGATTGGTTTCCAAATGTAATATCTGGGGAACCTAATGGAAAATAATTTGAAACTGGGCTGTTTGTTGCATTTTAGCTTAGTGATCACTAATGTATTTAACCCTTTAACCCAACTTTTAATGACCCTCAGAGAAAGCCTTTTGAAATCATTGTGGGAAAAGGAGAGAATACTGGCAACCTGCATTTTCTCCTCTTTCCCACAATATTTTCTATCCTTCAAATGACATATGTATGGGTCCACAGGCTAATATTTAACTCTTCACCAAACAACAAAATTTTAGACTAGTCCAAATGGAAAGCATTTGCAGATGACAAATTGACTTAACAAGAGGGCCATGACGGCCCTGTATCGCTACAATGGCTTATAAATATAACCCATAAATAGTAAACATTTCAATTCTGAGCCAAATGGTTTCAAAATGAAGATTTACAGTTTTCTCTGTAAAAGCCCATGTGAAAGTTAAGACCCGCAGGGCAAAGCCATTTTTGATCCCAAAGCTGTAATTACTTGAACCCTGGCAGAGGTCCACAAGATAAAGCCACATGTCAAAATAATACAAGTCTACGCTGTATGGTTATAAATAAGGTGATTTTCAAGTTTTGTCCATATGAAGCCTCTGTAAAACATAAGACCCCTGATGCAAGGCTAATTTCAAAAAAAAAATCAAAACAGGAAGATTTCTTAAGTTGTCACTATGTAAGCCCATGTAAAACTTGTGACCCCTGTGGCGGGGCCAATTTTGACCCCAGGGCTAAAATTTTGGCCTGCTTGGTAGAGGCCCACTAGATATAGCTACATGCAAAATTTGGTAGCTCTAAGCCTTATGGCTAGGTACAGGAAGATTTTTAAAGTTTTCTCTATATAAGCCTATGTAAAACTTGTGACCCCTGGGGCAGAGCCAATTTTGACCCCAGGGCTATAATTTGAAGAAACTTGATAGAGGTCTACTAAATAAAGCTACATGCCAAATTTGGTAGCCCTATGCCTTACGGTTTCAGACAAGAAGATTTTTAAAGATTTCCAATATTTTTCAGTTTTGTTGCCATGGCAACCAGAGTTTTTGAAGGAATCAAATTCTTTCAAGAAATTCTGAAGAGGACCATGGCAGGATCATTTCTGTGAAGTTTCATGAAAATTGGATGGATAGTTTCAGAGAAGAAGATGTTTGAAATAAAAGTTAACGCACGGACGGACGGACGCACGCACGGACGCATGACGGACACCGGGCCATGACATAAGCCCGCTGGCCTTCGGCCAGTGGAGCTAAAAATTGAAATTCATCATGAGGCGGATACAAAACACTGTAGGAAAAGGAGAAAATGCTGTTACCAGCATTTTCTCCTTTTCCCAAAATGTTTTCAAAAGGCTTCCTTTTTAGGGTCGTTAAAAGTTGGGATCGTGTGGTAAAGAGTTGAAGTAACATTTAATTTTTCCTCATCAAGTGCTTCAAATTTGGACAAGGCTGAAATTTTGTTGTCTGACAGTTTGTCTGTGGCTTCTAAAATATGGCAGACAAACACTGGTCCTAATTTTAAAACTTTCATTACATTCACTTGTTATCCCCCGAAATAGATATGCAGCTAAGAAGACTTATAAAACATTGTTGCAAAAGATAGCCATTTGCCATGAAAATGTACAGAGAAAAAGCTGTTCATTCTCAAATGCCACAGGTAAACACTGGTGCTAATTTATTTTCATTTATTATCCCCTGAAACAAATATGCGGCTAAGATGACTTAG
The DNA here is from genome assembly GCA_945859785.2 of Tridacna gigas. NCBI lineage: Eukaryota > Metazoa > Mollusca > Bivalvia > Cardiida > Cardiidae > Tridacna > Tridacna gigas. Next base: position 29,220,573 of record OX244041.2, read on the forward strand.
AAAACAGTCTTGCAAAAGAACTTTCAACATGAAAACATTCTATGAAAATGAGAAATCAACTGATGATGTTAACAATGGTTACTGATGTAGAATAATATAAAAAACAGGATTAATGTTTTACCACACAATTCCTGGTTTAATGGCCCTGAAAACAAAGCCTTTTGAAATATTGTGAGAAAAGGATAAATGCTGTTTACCATTATTTTCTCCTTTCCCCATCTTTTTTCCTATCCTTCTAAAATCAGATTTCAACTTTTGAGGCATATTCATGTCTGCAAATGATTCCAATATGGACAAGTCTAATTTGTTTGTAATTGAGTTTAACGCCATTCTTAACAGCTTAGGTCATACAACGGCATCAGAGCACCTATGCATGTGTTTCCTGGCTTTCTCATACTAGTACTGACACAAATTTCTTTCCAAGTCACTGACTACTTTTCTCACATAAATCAGAGGTGTGAGACGAAAAATCGCTGGAGAGAAAGATTGCCTTAACCAGTTATCAAACTTACAACCACCAGGTGATGACTCAGATACCCTTCCGCTGAGTTATCTGGGCCGGCGGACAAGTCTAAAATTTTCTCATTTGGTAGAGAGCTAACCATGATTACAATAGCATTATTCACAGAAAAAAAAAACATAATATGTATTTACACAAACTGAATTAGGCACAAACCTAAAGCTGCTCTGTATTCCTTTTCCTCTTGGTCCCTGATATACTGGGACAAGGATTGAAGGTCTGTTATCTTGTCTGATGGAGCTGTGGGACACAGAGAAATACAATCTTCCATTATGCTCATTAACCCTTTTCCCTCATGACAAATTTTAGACTCTCCCACATTCAAAAGATCAACAGACAACAACTTCAATATTAATACAAATAAGCTTCTCTCATATCATAGAAAACATTGTGGGAATAGAAGAAAATGCTGATTACCAGCATTTTCTCCTTTTCCCACAGTGTTTTCGAAAGCCGTCGTCTTCAGTGCCTTTAATTCTCAGGATTACATGGTAAAGGATTAAACAGCTATCAACAGTTGAGCATAACTGGGCATCTATGGTCTTACAGTTCAATATGAATTTCCTTCACAAGCCAGTAGCCTCTTTTCCACAAAACCAATGTTGAAATAAATTTAATTGGTGGGAGAGGAATGAATCCTGTCCCAATGCCTATCACCAGTCCTTGAAAAAAAAAGGAAGAGTTTGGGAATGGAACTGCCAGCCTCCTGGCACTAAACTTTACCAACTGGGCAACCAGGCTCAGCCAAAAAACCACTGATGACTGCTGACAATAATAAATGAGACATACTCTGTGAAAAGGGGGCTTAATGCATCTGCAAAAAGTATCGACTCAGGTCAGCCTGCTTAGTCCACACAGGTTGACCTGGGTCGAATCGTTTTCCTATTCTAAAAGTTTCTGCGTGTCAAAGGACCAGTCTACCTCTTGATTCAGTCACCTGTTTGACAAAACATATTTTATGGACCCATAATCACATGATGGCTTGCTTGGCATAATGCATTAGAGATGCATGATGCATTAAACCCCCTTTTGCCAAAGCATTGCTCAAACATGTAGTTTATAGGATCCATTTACAGACAGCATACTCACATGGCGACCTGAATGACGTAGACAGGGACAACCTTGACACTATACCAGTGCTATCCAAACTTGCCATAGACTGATCTGGCGAGTAAGCAATACTAGGTGAAAAGGACATATTGCCTGATAGATTTCCCTGGTTAAAACTGGCATTCTGAAAAAATAAAAAACTCAGTAATTTTCACTTCTGTACAAAGTGTGGCAAATGGCTGGATCCACATACCAAAGTCATTATCCCTTCATCAAGCAAGAATCAGGCTTTTGAAAACATTGTGGGAAAAGAAGAAAATGCTGGCAACTAGCATTTTCTCCTTTACCCACAATGTTTTCTTCCTTTTAAAGACAAAACCCATCTTTTGACCTAAATCTATTTTTGTCATCTGCAGTTGCTTTCAATTTAGGCAAGTCTAAATTTTGTCATTTGGTCATCTGGTAAAGCATTAATCCAGTGAAAAATATTTTTTTCTTAAATTCTCCATGTAGGAATGTCATTAATGCCAGCAAAAAGAAGACAAATATGCCTCCTGGTTGTATTTGGTACCTGACTGGACCCTGTTCATTGCAGAATCTTTTGGTTTTTTGGTTTGTATTGGAGTTTAATGCCATTTTAACAGCTGAGGTCATATCATGGTGGTCAGTGACACACCCATGTGTTTCCAGACTTTTTCACACCATTACTGACACAACTTTCTTTCCAAAGTCACTGACTACTTTTCTCACATGCATCAGGGTGAGAGGTGAAAAATCGCCGGAAAGTTTGTTTCAACCTGGTATCGAACTCACAACCACCAGGTCACAAGTCAGATACACTAACCACTGAGCTACCTGGACAGGCTGCAGAATCTGAACCCAGAATCTCTACAGGTCAGACTGGCACTCTATCCCTATCAAATACGTTCAACCATTCATATCAATAATCAATATCATGACTTACCAGAGTTACAGAAAACATATTTACATTAATGTTGAGAGAATACTATCACCTTAGTTCTCAAATAAAACCTATACTGTGGTAACTCATTAAAATTGTCTCTAAGAGACAACTCTAATTAGCACCTACAACATGGGTTTTCATGAAAAAATAATGTTTTTTGGATTCCACAACCACTTAAAAACTCGGACTGCAAGACTTACTCTGTCAAAAGACACATTGCCAAGAGGTGATGCAGACATATACGAGTTTGCTGGGCTGGCATAGTTAAATGACCCTGACAATGACCCCATATTGGTGGGCGTAGTGTGTCCAAAACTGCTGTACGGGCTCGAGGAAGGAGAATATACTGCTGAAGTTCCCAGAGAACTTCTGTTGAACAGCATTTTTGAACCATCTGGTGATAAACGGGGTTTCTTTGGTGACAGAATAAAACCTGAATCTGGAAAATCACAGATATGAGAAAAGACATCTTTTACTACATTTATAAGATGGTGCTTCACACACTTTCAACAGAATTTCAGTATTATATGAATAACTTTTTACCACACAATAAAACTTCAGACTCATCCAAATTGAAACATTTGTTGATGACAAATCAAGTGTGGCTCAATTTATGGACTCTGTCTGTGAATGGGTAGAAAACATTGTCGGGAAAAGGGGAAAATGCTGGTTATGAGCATTTTCTCCTTTTCCCAGTGTTTTCAAAAGCTTTCTTTCTGAGGGTCGTTAAAAATCAGGATTCATTGTGCGGTTAAGGATTAACCTAATTTTGTGAATGGTATCATGTGTTGCTTTCGACATCACTTCAAACAAATAAATTTACAAAAGGGTCACACAGGACTTCTGATATTTCAGACAAGACTTAACAAGAGCGCCACATTGCATACCCAGAAAGGAAGCTATACAGAGCATGTGACCTTTGACCTCCCATTGTGACCCTAAGCTTAGAGCCTGTTGTCAGAAACCTCCCATCTGCAGGTCATTGCACCAAGGTGCATACAAGTGAATATCACATTCAAAATCAGACGATGTGTTCAAGAAAAGGGACACAAAAGTGTTAACTCTTTACCTATCACAAAATCTTAAAACTCGTACAAATTTAATGCATTTGCAGACAACAAATTAAATGTGTCTCCTATGATGAGCCTTGTCCTTAAAAGGTAGAAAACATTGTGGAAAAAGGAGAAAATACTGGTGACCAGCATTTTCTCCTTTTCTAAAAATGTTTTCAAAAGTCTTCTTCATCAGGGTTGTTAAAACTCAGGACTGCGAAGCAAAGGGTTAAGATCAGATGAATCTTACTCTTTCTATCACATTTATGCCACATTTCTACTACAGAATTTTCGCCTTTTCCTACAATGCATAAAAATAGAAAGCTGTATGTAATGATGAAAGATGGAAATTTTCATGGCCTTTTTACATCAAACAAACAAGCTACTGTGTCAAACTGATATGACCCACCATAGGGCATATGTAAGTAAAACAAAACAAGAGGGCCATGATGGCCCTGGATCACTCACCTGAGTAGAGTGCCTTAAAGGTATTTCTTTAATTTGACCAAGTGACCTAGTTTATGACCCCAGGTGACCCATTTTCAAAATCATATTTCACAAAGACAAACATTCTGACCAATTTTCAAGTCAACTGAGCAAAAAATGTAGCCTCTAGAGTGCCCTAAAAGTATTTCTTTAATTTGACCTAATGACCTAGATTATGACCCCAGGTGACCCAAATTTGACCTGGCCTTGGACTTTATCAAAAGAAACATTTTAACCAATTTTCAAATCAGCTGAATAATAAATGTGGCCTCTAGAGTGCCCACTAGGTATTTCTTTAATTTGACCAAGTGACCTAGTTTATGACCCCAGTTGACCCAAATTTAGACTCAGATTTTATACAGACAAACATTCTGAACAGTTTTCAAGGTAATTGAGCAAATAATGTGGCCTCTAGAGTGCCCACAAGGTATTTCTTTAATTTGACCTAGTGACCTAGTTTATGACCCAAGATGACCCAATTTTGAACTCAATGAACTCATTGTGCTTAGATGGGCAAACAAACTTAGAAGAGAATCACTACATACCAAATATCAAAGCTCTACTCCTTCCAGTTTCAAAGAAGAATTTTAAAGTTTTCCTTCTTTGTTCCTGTGTTTGAACTTGTGACCCCCCCGGGCTCGGCCAGTTTTGACCCAAGCAGCATCTTTGGAACAAACTTGGTAGAGGTCCGCTAGGAGATGCTACATACCAAATATCAAAGCTCTACACCTTCCCATTTAAGAGAAAAAGAAATTTAAAGTTTTCCTTCATTGTTCCTATGTTCGAACTTGTGACCCCTAGGGTGGGGCCAGTTTTGACCCCAGAGGCATCATATGAACAAACTTGGTAGATGTCCACTCTGAGATGCAACATACCAAATATCAAAGCTCCACGCCTTTCGGTTTCAGAAAAGAAGAATTTTAAAGTTTTCCTTCTTTGTTCCTATGTTCGAATGCTACAAACCAAATATCAAAGCTCTACGCCTTCTAGTTTCAGAGAAGAAGATTTTCAAAGATTTTGCTATTTTTTTTCCTTTTGGTTGCCATGGCAACCAGAGTTATGGGTGGAATTCAATCTCTTGAACAACTTTGGTAGAGCTTCACCCGAGAAACATCCCTGTCAAGTTTCATCAAGATTGGCCCAGTGGTTTAGGAGAAGATGTTTAAAGAAATTGTGGACGACGGACATTGGGCGATCACAAAAGCTCACCTTGAGCACTTCGTGCTCAGGTGAGCTAAAAATGTGACTGAGGGAAGGGAAGGACAGACAATTCCAAATAAATATCCTTCTGCTTTTGACCTGGCATGACAATCTCTCTTTACCAGATGGCACAATTATAGACTCATCCACACTGGAAGAGTTTTAGATAACAAATAAAATGCAGTTAAAACAATTAGATTTGTTTCTAAAAAAGCAGAAAACATTGTGGCAAAAAGGGGAAAATGTTGGTAACCAGCATTTTCTCCTATTCTCCACAATGTTTTCAAAAGCTTTCTTCCAACAGGTTGGTAAAACATAGGATTGTTTAGGAAAGGCTTAAACATTTTTATTTCCCTCTTTGAGAATACTATGCCGGTTACCAGCATTTTGGCTTTTTCCCACAATGTTTTCAAAAGCTTTCTTCCTTTAAAGTACTGGAATGCCCACTAAAGGGTTAAGACAGACTGACCTTGATCTGTGACGCCCAGTAACTTTTTCTGTTCCAAAGTAACCTCCACCTGACCGCTCAACAAGTATTTCACATAGTTCATACACTCATAGACGATATTACAGACAAATATCCCACAAAGCGTTATCTCTGAAATCAAAATATGACAATCCATATTGTATTTCTCCATTTGTATGGTGTCTATCAGCATTTTCAACATTATTTCAGTTATGTGTCAGCAAGTAGTGCACCTATCCAATATTTCCTGGAGCTTTTCCCAACAGTACTTTGTACTTGGTTGCCAGCATTTCTCCTTTTCTAACAATGTTTTCAAAAGCCTCCCTTTTCAAGGTTGTAAAAATACATGAGTGTTTGGTAATGGGTTTAAAAAGTTATATGGTATATTGAGTATAAGGTTAAATATCAATAAATGAGCTATACTCTGTGAAAAGGGTATTTAATGCATCCGCAAAAAGTATCTCATTAATGAGATGCATTAATTCTTTACCACACAATTTCGACTTTTCACTATCCTGTGAAACAAGCCTTTTGAAAACATTGGGGGAAAAGGAGAAAATGCTGGTGACCAGCATTTTCTCGTTTTCCCACATTGTTTTCTACTCTTTCTAAAACAAATTTCAATTTTTCAGTTACAATCATTTTGTTGTCTGCCAATGATTTGAATTCGGACCAGTCTAAAATTTTGTTGCTTGGTAATGAGTTAAAGCCCCGTTTGCCAGAACATGGCTCAAATACAGAAGGTTCGTAAGTACAGCAGAAATTCATAGTACTGACTTACCTATGATCCTTATCAGAGGTTGATTTATGTTGACAGGCTTTCCAAATATACTATAGGATCTATACAAAACAAAATAATACAAAAATGATATATACAGTAGTCAGGTGGAGTACAGAACAATTGATACCTTATTAGCTTTTTACCAGATGTTTAATTTTAGACTCTCTGAAATTGAGCGCATCTGCAGGTGACATCTCAAAGTGGTACAAATGAACTGAAGTTGTTTGACAGGGTAGAAAACATTGTGGGAAAAGGAGAAAATGCTGGTTACCAGCATTTTCTTCATTTCCCACAAGGTTTTCAAAAGGCCTCTTCCCCAGGGTTGGGAAAACATGGGATTGTTTGGTAAACTGTTAACTTTTCACCATACAACAAAACTTTGGACTCCACCAAATTGGAAGTATTTGAATACACACAACAAATGTGGCCAAGGAGAAGATTTGAGCCATCAGCATTTTCTCCTTTGCCCACACTGTATTCAGGTTACTCCTTCTTCAGGGCCGTTCAAACAGATGATTGTCTGGTAATGGGTAAACTCTTTGCAAAATAATCTTGAGTTGTAACAACCCTGAGAAACAAGGCTTTTACAAAGATAATAGGAAAAGGAGAAAATGTTGATGTCCAGTGGTTTATCCTTTCCCCTCAATGTTTTCTACCTTAAAGGATAAATCAGATCATCTAAGCATCATGTGAAGGTTAACTCTTTACTAGACAACAGAAATTTGGACTCAACCAAAGTAAAAGCACTTGCAGATCCCATATCAAATGTAGCTCAAAAGATAATTTGTGTTTTAGGAAAGAAAACATAAATGGAAAAGGAAAAAAATGTTGGTTACCAACAGTTTTCTCCTTTTCCCACAATGTTTTCGACAGCTTTCTTCTTCAGAGTCATTAAAAGCTGGGATTATATGTTATATGTTAACTCTTTACCAAACGATAAAATTTTAAACTAGTCCAAATCCAAAGCATTTGCAGACAACAAATTCAATGTAGCTAAAATGATGATTTTTGTCTTTAATATGGTAAAAAGCATTGTGGGAAAAGGAGAAAATGCTGGTTACCTTCTTTTACCACAACGTTTTCAAAAGCCTTTTATTTTTGGGGGGAGGGGGAGGGGAGTGTTGTTAAAACTCGCGTCTGTATGGTGAAGAGTTAAACAACTTACAGATCTATGTAAAGAATAAAAATCAGCGCTAGTTGTACAGCAACCCAAATCACAGATCGTCTAGCTGCCATACTGGATGCCCTTTTCTTCCATGCCTTTTCGACAACAGACTGAGAACTGTCACATGTTTCTGTGGTGGTAAATGATGGGCTTTCGGGCTGACCCATAATTCTTACACTCAAATCTGTAAGTAAACCAGAAAAGATTTGAAAGCAAAAAAACACACAAACGAAATAAGGTATGAAAATCGAGGCTACAGATAGGCTTAGTATTTTATGAAGTACATGACATCATATCTTAACCTTTAACTCCTTACCAAACAACAAAATTTCAGACATCAAAATTGAAAGCCTTTGCAGATGACAAGGTGAGTGTGACTCAAAAACTGAAATTTGTTTTTGGTAGGGTAGAAAATGTGGGAAAAGGATGAAATGCTGGTAACCAGCATATTATCCTTTTCCCAGTGTTTTCAAGGGGATTCTTCCTTGGGGTCATTAAAAAACTAGGCATTGTGTGGTAGCGGGTTAAATAGCCAGTTAAACCTAACACCCATTCTCAGTTCTCATTTCATCATTTCTTTAGTTAACATTGCTTCAGCCAAGTGGATAGTGTAGATCAAGAATCAGGTTGCATGTTTCATGCAGTCTGATCTTGATCTACACTGGCCAAAAAAGCAACTACAGTTGTGAAACAAGCTTAAACTTTTTACTACCCAATCACTGGTTTTAATGACCCCAAAAGAAAAAGCCTTTCAAAAACATTGTGGAAAAAGGAGAAAATGCTGCTAATCAGCATTTTCTCCTTTTTCCACGATGTTTATACTCTATCAAAGACAAATTTCATAATTTGTGCAGCATTCAATCTATTGTTTGCAAATGGTTTTAATATGGACCAGTCAACAATTTTGTCTGTTGGTAAAGATTTATGGGTTAAGTTTGTTTTAATCTGAAACTGTGCTCACTACTGTCACCTCGTCTCAATAATGAGATGTTTGCAGTGCTTCTTTTCTAATTTGGACATTTCCTGTGCACTGCACCATCTCAAGTCCATCATGAATTTTTTGGTAGCAAAGCTACAGCACTGTACTGACTTTCTGTTTCGTTGGTTTAATCTGTATTGCAGCAAAATACAATTAATCTTTAGTGATACACAAGACAGTGGACAAATTAATAAATATTTCATTACCTAAAGTGCTTGTAGATGTCTTTTATAACATGTAAATCTCAAAAAAAAAACCCCAAAATTTAACGTGTTTGGCGGCCATATTATGTGCATTTTGGGGAGCATAAACACCTCAAGTAATAGACAATATAAACTTTTTAATCATATGTTTAGCATTTAAATTGAAAATATTTGTACTTGAAACGAAGGATTAATGAATACTTAAGCAACAGCCAATTTCAAATTCTAGTTTCGTCCCCTTTTTGTGAAAATAAGAGATGTTTCAGAGTGCACACAAAATTTGTGCACAGATTTCAACTTTTTTTTTTTTTTCACGATCGTCTCTGTACCTTGTACCCGAGAGGCGACCAATCAAAACTAAAATTGCCTTCGGGGACAGTTAATAACCGAGTTATCTGTACTATATGCTGTGACCATTCCAGCAGGTGCGTTACTGTTAGTTCCCAGACGACCAAATGTTTGACCTGACAATATTGAAAATACTGCTTTCAGACTATATATACTACATCTATTAAATGTGATACAATTGATGGGATCTGTTTTTAGAACAGTAGACCACATGCCTGAAAATGGAGAATGTGCTGATTACAAATTTTGAGACCGGTGGCTTCCAAGTCAAAAGCATTTTCGCCACGAGTTTTGGAGGGGTGCTATATCTAAACCATTAAAGGGAAAAACATCTGATATTTATCTACTTTTCTGTTTGTCTACGTGCCTGGTTCCTGGTAAATTTATTTTCTCTGTGTAAGATAACGCGCCATGTAAAGTTGAATTTGCAGAAAAACTGACTCGTTCGTACACGAGCTTGTTCGTCCTATACAGTATCGTTTCTCCAGATTTATTTGTTCATATGTGTTTTTCCATACAAATAAAAGATAATAAAATAAAAACAAAATCGGCTGAAGGTACTTTTGGCGGACTTATTTTCATTTTGAATGCGTTACCTAGACTTAATTGGTTAGAAAACGCACTTTCCATTGACCTCGAAAACGAAAGTTGCGAACATGGAATAAAAGCGGAGTACCAATTTGCTGCCAATATAAGCCGGTAGCGACCGGAATATACATATCGGTATATATCGGTATGTCTGACAAAGACAAACGATCTTGCATATTGATTGAGCTCTCTGTTGGTTGTACGCATGCTACAGGAATGACGCTAACTTATCGAATAGACTGTATATACTACATATGAGCCAAGCTTCGGCAAAAGCGGGTTTAACGTATATCCGTGGTGCATTATACCAAGCAAGTCATCACATAATTATGGATAGATCCATTTTGTCTAAAAACCAACTGAATCTGGAGGTAGAATTATCCTTGTACATGCAGCAAATTTACAACTGGCAAAAATTTTCGACCCTCGCGAACTGCGCAGGCTGACATGGTTCATACTTATTGCAGCTGCATTAAACTCCCTTTTCACAGAGCATGCTCACATATATCATATCTGAGAGCATATTAAAACTTGGTCATCTCCTGTGTTTCTTGTATAAGACCAGAAAAACATAAAACCGCTTAAACATATTTATGTCCGTCAAATGACATGGAAAGAAAGGGATTAGACCACAAGTTATTACGAAAATATTACTCAAGTATCTTTATAACCACATTTGGTTTTGATGGGAAGAGGGGTCGTAACAGACATAAGATTTTACAGGCATCTCAAAACTTAGTTAAAATCTAGGCTTCAAATCCTGCTGTGCTTCAATATGGCAAGCGCTTGCGAGCAATCTCTATCGAATGCCTTGCTCGCCGCAAGGCTCGCCTAGCAGGCGAGTGGGTTTTGAGCACTCTCTCGCACTACGGATCATTGCCATTCATCTCTGCAGTTGGCTCAGAAAGTAGTCCGTCATCACGTGACATTTTCGTCACATGACCATAACTCAAAATGGCGACTCAAGCGCCGGTGAAAGAAAGACCAATCGGTTGTTTTGTGTGCTGTTCAAACAGCATACGGCCAATCAGACTTAGTGGTAGGAAATGTGAAAAAGAGGGATTTTCTGAAAAGCTTAAATGTCTTTTAAAGGACGATAACTTGTTTTTTTAATCTTACAAACTTAGATCCATCGGTGTGTTAAATTGTCATCATTCATGGGCGCAGCCATTTTTTTTACAATTGGCGTAAGATTCTGATCAGTAAAGAAGAAAAAATAGTTCCATTGTATACAGGTAAATTCATCAGTTTGAATGCACCTATAATGTATCCGGAATCATATTTCCTTTGTCTACTTTATTATGTTACACACGAAACAGTTAAACAGTAACAAAACATGTTTTCTTCGGTTTGACAAGGTTCTTGTCATTTAGCCCGTTGCAGAGATGTATGGTGAGAGTAACGAACGACAACTCTGCTCGGAGATTGGGTTTTGAGGTGTATCGCCACGAATTTCAATATGGCGGACAGATCACAGAAAATATTTTACCGCGTTGCTTTTATTGAATTTTTGTGTTCCGCTGAGCTATCTCATGCTTTTTAATAAGTAGGTTTTGTCTGCAATGGTGGAATAATCGATCTTTTATTGAAAGTTTGCAACAATACCAAGATTTCTTTTCTAAATTAAAGTTTATTGTACTTTTTCGGAACAGAAGACACGATAGCGTCCCCTTGCAACATCGTACCCAAGTAAGTTTGGGTAGAAACCTAACAGAAAATCGATTGAACATCGTTATTTCGTATGATCAACAGTTCTTCATAATAAGACATTATCAATACGCTTTTTCTTAGGTGTGTTCACATTTTTTTAATACTGAAGAGTCAAAAATAAAACAAGTGGAAAAATGGCGGATAATATACGACACCTGCCTTTACAGATACATCATACTAGTTTTTTTTTTTCACTGAAACATTCATCATTACATGTATATTGATATTCTATTCGACTTTCCCAGTAATCTTTTGCCCCCATTACCCTATTATCAATTTTGACTATTCCATTTTTTCCCCGCCACGTAAATAGATCTAAAACAGTTCTTTGCTTTGATTAAAAGGCACCGTTACTATTTTTTTCTACTGCCTAAAATTATTTCGTTCTTTTCAGAAGATGAAATGCTATGCTTGCTGGCTACAGTTGTAAGCATAGCATTTGCCCGCTGTTTTATAGCATTCGAGCGCCAAAGCGGACGTAGATTATACGTTAATTTATGCAATGAAAATGTAATGTGACAATATAAAGTGGACCCAGATGCTATCGCGGAAATCAATATTTTTTTTTACTCTAACTCGTAAGCAGAGAAAATTGAAAGAACACGGACTGCACTCTGAGATTAAGTGCTGAAGGCCTAAATTTTCTTTCAGACGAAAGAGATTTGAGTTAGAAAATTTGGCTCTTAGCACGTGCATGCCGGTATTTTCAGCACTATATATCTTGCCCTTCAGGATCTGCAAAGGAAGAAGGCTTTACTAATTCATTTTATCCCTTAACAAACGAAATATACTGTTTCAAACTGAAAGCATTTGCAGACGACATTAAATGTAGCTCAAATGACGCAATATGTCATTTAAAGGATGGAAAACAATGTGGTATAGGGAAACAAGAAATACCTTTAACAAAGATAGACGGCGTAAGAGATACTGGAAAATGAATATTTAAACTCTTTTGTGGCTCATTATGAAGTAAAGTAATGAAAAGTTACTTGGTAACGCTTATGAAAATATTAAATCAGTGGATCTACACTGTCCGATTAGGAGACCCCCCCCCCCCCCCAAAAAAAAAAAAAAAAAACCTGTGAAAGAGCAAAAATATGGGTTTTACTATCGGATTTCATTTGCCTTAAAGTTTAGCACAATTTCTAAAATACAAGTCATTCAGTAAACCTAGAATAGATGTACTAAGAAGACCAACATCCCTTTTCCCAGGCTGGTTAAAACAGGTAATCGTTTGGTAAAGGTTTAACTCTTTACCACATGACAAAAATATTGACTTATCCACATTGAAAGCATTTGCAGACGCCAATTTAACCCTTAAAGCTAATAAGTTTTAACGATTCTAAGAAGGAAGTCTCCTGAAAAAAATTGTTAGAAATGAAGAAAATGTTGTTTCTCCCTTTCCCACAATCACGGTTTTCTACTCTTTCAGACACAAATTTCACGTTCAACTTGCAGGTGCAAATGTTTTCAATTTGGACCAGTCTAAGATTTTACTGTTTGGTAAAGGGTTAAATGTGGCTCAAATGATGAAATTTGTCTTTGCGAGGGTAAAAACATTGTGGGGAAAAGGAAAACATACTGGTTACCAGCATTTTCTGCTTTTCCCAAAATGTTTTCCTAAGGCTTCTTCCTAAGGGTCGTTTAAAAACGGAATCGTTTGGTAAAGTTTTGAAGTGGAATTTTCCTGTTCTTTAATTATTTTCCCTTTGCGGTTCATTGCATGACTTTGTGGTAATTCCCAATGTAGCTCTTAACTTTTTACCAAACGGCCCGTGTTCTTTCGACCCTCTTAAAGAGAGGCATTGAAAATATTTTGGGGAAAGGAACACACAATCTGTTTTTTTTTTCGACAATGTTTTCTGGTTCTTTGAAGACAACTGTCATCATTTAGAATATCTGATTTGTCGTCTGCATGTGCTTTCAATTTAGACTAGTCTAAAAATTTGTCGTCTGGTGAAGAATTTTAACCCTTAAGATGCTAGGCGCGACTTATTTACCTTTTGTGGACAGTGTAGATCAAGATCAGACTGCACACAACGTGCAGTCCGATCTTGGATCTACACTGTCCGAGAAGGAAATATTTTTTCTCCCAAAGATAAGCTGGAAATAAAATTATTCGGGTTTTTACTATCTGTTTGAAAATTTCATGTCACTTATGTAGCAGGATAAGGGTTAAAGTAACTCGGTAACGACAAGGACACTAGGTACCTCGTCTGACAATAACATACAAGATCGTCTGCGAGAAGAAATCACGACAAAAAAAAAAGCCATTCAATATTTCCGGTCAACATCGTCGCATGAATAATGGATGGAAGTGGAATTAAAGAGGCATTATGGGATAGAGAAAGAAATTAGTCCATTTGCTTGCTGACGTCATACTTCCGGATATGTAATCCCAAATTCTAATTACGGAAGCTCGACGAAATACTCCACGCTCTCGTGTCTTTATTGTCTTGTTTAGTCTAGTACAATTCAATACAAACAGGGGAAGATTTATTATTCCACTGCTATTGAAATATTTTCAAACAACGGGAAAGGTAGAAATAACATGTTGCAAAACATAGGCACAGGAACATGTGGAAAACAGAAAGAAATCTTGATTTGTTTCTTTGGTGTTTGAAAAAGTCAAACATGTAGACTAGTCCAATTCGAAAGCATTTGCAGATGACAATATAATTGTGACTAAAAAACTTGAATTTTATTTTTGAAAGGTTAGGAAAACATTGTTAGAAGGGAGAAAATGCTGGTTACCAGCATTTTCTCTTTTTGCAACAAGATTTCCAAAAGCCTTCTTCCCAAGAGTCGTTGAAAAGTCGGGATTATTTAGTAAAGGATTTATTAACGCTGTTTTCGATTTTTTCTTTCGTATCACGGCGGCAAAAGCGCACATGTAGATCTATGCAATCCCGCTTTTATATTGCATTTCATTCTTTTTTCCTCAGCAATTGGCCTGTTTTCCACTTTTTGACCTCACAGACACATTATTATATGATGAGAGAGGAATTAACCTTTCGTCCCAACCTCGAGTGATCCGTTGATCAAGTGCCTCGGCTGTATCACGTAGCTTGTTATGCACCTACACGGTACATTTCTTCGCCGGAAATACACCATTTTATTGTTCTTAAAATCGTAACACTCCGCTTAGAAAAAAAGAAAACACTAGTCACAATTTTCTATCAGAATTTTTCTGAACACATTTCAGTTGAAGTTGACTTGTACACAGTTTGTACATTTATTTTCCAAATTGGTCTGCAGGCTTTTTTTCAGCGACAGGTTGCTTATCAACGTGGCTGTTGTCTCCGTTGCTAATCAATTTGCATGGGCGCCGCCATTTTCTAGATCATATGACTGGCAGTATTTCAAAATGGAACCCCCCCCCCCCCGTGATACTGACGAAGTAAGATGTAGATACGGAATCAGCCGAGTTGTGACGAATGTTTGTCTTGCAGTATTTCAAAATGGACCCCCCCCTCCGTGATACTGACGAAGCAAGATGTAGGTACGGAATCAGCCGAGTTGTGACGAATGTTTGTCCGGATGACAATCACCAAGTCTCGGACAGAGTTTGACCTCGCTCGGGATAACAACATATGTACCCTGGATTTTTAGACTAGCGAAGCTAGTCTATAGGCATCATGATTGACCTAGAGTCAAAGTAAACAAAAAACCCCACAGTTGCCAAATACTGCCTCACAGTAAAATACTTCTTTCCGTTAGAAATCCTAATTCTGTTATATATGAAAATTTTGACCAAAACCACTACATTTCTACCACTCCAATTTGAACATATCTTCTTACAAAGTAATAGACTGAACAAGATGTCATTTATAAGGTACCACATCTCTGCTTATATGTATATTAAGTGACCTATGCAAAGTAGGCTATTATCAGTTATTCCTACACCACTGTAACATTATGAATGAATCTAAAAATAAATACACCTAGGTAACTTGTAGCAAATCCCAGCTGCATTAACTCTCTCTGGCAGGGAACCCTTATCATTCCTTCAGTCATTCATTATTTAGATCACTGTGTACAGTTAAACTGTCATGTTAAACTGTTATTTTACGTCTTGAATATTAACCCTTTACCACACAATCCGGAGTTTTAGTGATACTGGGGAAGAATCCATGGTAACCAGCATTTTCTCATTTTCCCACATTGTTTTCTGCCCTTTTGGAATCAGGTTTCATCAATTCAGCCACATTTAATTTGTGGACTGTAACAGCTTTGAATTTCGTTTCATAAAGAGTTAAATAGTTCGCTACATCTTGCGCTATTGGATATTGACTTATTGATTGTATGGTGTTTGACGCCGTTTTCAACATTATTTTGGTGATATCATGAAGGCCAGTGCACCTATCCACGCTTTCCTGGAGTTTCTTTTACCAGCACCACCGCGTCTCAGTGATCTTTTGTGGACAGTGTGGATTTAGATCAGACTGCACAGAACGTGCAGTCTTTTCTTGGATCAACACTGTCCGAAAAGAGGATATATTTTCTCCA
This sequence comes from Tridacna gigas, assembly GCA_945859785.2. Classification (NCBI taxonomy): domain Eukaryota; kingdom Metazoa; phylum Mollusca; class Bivalvia; order Cardiida; family Cardiidae; genus Tridacna; species Tridacna gigas. The sequence goes on from OX244041.2 coordinate 29,236,594, forward strand.
AAATGTAACTTCGAAATAGCAATATTCAGGTGTTTACCATTGGCTTGAAAGTTTCATTTAATTTTTCTAGCAGGTTAAGGGTTAAACTTAAACTGGACTATAGTCAACCAATAGCATGCATAGCCCCGGTAGCTCAGTCTGTCGCATACAGGACATGAGAACAGGAGGTCACTGGTTCGATCCCCGGCTCAGCCAATTTCTTTCCGAGGATTGATGATAGTCATTGCGACAGGATTCATTCCTCTCTCAAGTTTCGACGGTGGTTATGTGGGAAAGCTGCCGTTGACTTGGAAAGAATATTGTACGGAGTACTGGTAAAAGATACTCCAGGAAAGCATGGATATGTGTACTGGCTGCTGCTATATAACTAAAATAATGTTGAAAATAGGGTTAAACACCATACAATCAGTCAATCAATCAAATTCGCTAGTCTGTCAGTACTTTCAGTACTTTGTTTTTCTTTCCCTGCATTTCTAAAATATGTTGCACTATGTAGCATCTTGTTCAATGAAATCTCTTGAAAGACGAACGGAAAGTAACCCTTTTCTCATGCAATCGCGATTTTAACGACCTCGACAAAAAAGGCTTTCGAAAACGTTGTGGAAAAAAGAGAAAATGCTGGTAACCAGCATTTTCTCTTTTTACCACATATTTTCTTCTCTTTAAAAAACAGATCACATTATTTTGGCTTTGTTAGGTTTTTCGTCAATTTGGACATGTTTTGAGCCCGGTCGAGCAAGCCCCGGGACGAAAAAGCCCGTTCCCCTAGACAGAGCCTGAATCTACACTGTCCGTTAAATTATGTACTACTCGTATACCCTGCTGAATAACAACAAAAACAACGACAAGAACAATAATAATAATAATTATAATAATGATTCATTCATTTATTCACTTTAATTCACTTTAAATTACAACACACAAAATGGCAACATGTTACAAATAATTCAAAATGAAATTAAGTAATAGATTCCTCCTTGTATGAACGGAAATACTGTACATCATCTCTATTTCTGAAGTAAGTCATACTGAAAAAAGACAGTTACTGTATATATGGACCGTGGAAGCATTGATATACGTAATGCACTACTTTTACATTGAAATAGGATGCTTCCTCATTGGACATAGCTGAGCTGCTGTTGGCACCAAAAATCATGATAAGAAATTTATCGTTTGGAGCCAGCACCAGTACAGAAAAGCTATCATAGTTTAACTTACTAGAAAGACAACTGAATAAGCGACTTTTTATGCCACCGATAACGGGACATTCTACCAACTTATGTTTTATATCGTCCAGCACTATACGGCTACAGAGATTACATACAACTGGCGTATAGGAGGGAACTGTCACCCATAATTTAGCCAAAAATGCTAATTTATGTGGGGCTATCCCTTTACCGTACTGAGATTACAATAAACAAGGACTGATCGACTTGTGCAATTGACTAAAACGAGAAAAATCCACAGCTTTCATTCGGTTGAAGAATTCGTTAGTTTCCACATGGTTGATAGAGCTATACACAAATTGCCGCCAAACACGCTTTTGTGGCAAAAACCCTTTATCGTTCACACACATATTTAAGAGAAAGTTCAAATTATATTTGACCAGGAGGCTACAAATATCGGGTATAAATCCACGTTTAGATTTGAGTGACTGTACATAAAGTGAAACAATTTTCTCAGAAATATTTGCTTACAAATTGAGTTGTTGTCAAGACTCAAAATCTTAAACAAAAACACGAGCTTCTTTTTATCTATTAAGGCTGTGATACTGTTAAGGCCTAGCATAGATTCGACCATATCTGATCGTGCTCTTTTGTGAAATCCTTGAATTTTCTTTATGATAAAATGCTGTAACTGGCTAAGCTTAATAGAGTCAGGCTTAGATATATTATTCCAAAACTCACATCCATATAGTATAACCGGAATAATGACTGTTATTTATAGTCTAACAGATGCTAAACGATTCAAAACGTCGGGCCTAAGACCTAGATCAGCCATGGCGTAGAAAGCATTCTCTGCCTTTTGACAGCGCTCCGATATGCGATTCGAGAGGGTAAAGTTCGAGTCTTGACGAATATCAGGTGGACGGCCGTATTGCTTGATGATGATGATCTAAAACGACCGTGAAAAATAAAATAACATCAAAAACAATTATTTAACAGAGTGAATACCTAATTAACCCTTTCCCAAACAAGCCCTGGTTTTTACGGGTCTGCAGTACAAAGCTTTTGAAACACTATGGGAAAAGGAGAAATTGCTCGTAACGAGCAATTTCTCCTTTTTCCATAGTGTTTTCTACCCTTTTGGAGAACTTTCCGCCATTTTCATCAAATTTAAAAATTGTCGTCTGCAAACTCTTTCGGTTTGGAAGGGTCTAAAATTTGTCGTTTGGGAAAGGGTTCATTCATTGTAACGGACAGTTAACCCTAAGAGCGCCGAATAAACCCAACACTCATTTTCAGTCTAGGAATAAAACCAAAACAATCGCAATTTAGGACTACTGTTGCCAAGAATGTCTCAGCAAAGCGGGCAGTGCGGATCAAAGGTCAGATTGCACGTTTTGTGCAAACTGATCTTTGATCTACACTGGCCGCAAAGGCAACAACTCCTAATAAGGGTTAAGATGTTCGATCTGTGGGGGATTTTTTGTGCCTCACAGGTGCCACATTTGATAACACTGTGGGAAAAGAAGGAGAAATTGTTCGTCACGTACAGTCACTTATTTTACCTCATTTTTCCCACACAAATTTACTTGCGCGTTACCTCTGAATTATTGCTAATCATTCACACTGCTTTAAAATAGGTTTACCTTTTAGCCTTTATAAACACTTTACCAAACAATCCCATGTTTTTAACGACCCTGTGGGGAAAAAAAAAGTATTTTGAAAACATTTCGGGAAAAGAAGAAAATGCTGGTAACCAGCATTTTCTCCTTTTCCCACAATGTTTTCTAGCTTTTAAAAGACAAGTCTCATCATTTGCGCCACATTTTATTGTCGTCTGCAAATTACTTCAATTCGGACAAATCTAACATTTTTTTGTTTGGCATAGACTTATGCCGACATCACAGGGACGCCCAAAATGTCCTTATTCAAAGGCCCAGTGGTGGCCAAAAATCAACAATGCGGGTTTTAAAATGCATTCAAATTTGAATAATACCGTTAAAAAATACTGACATTATTGTGAATATCCCATTCTATTATTGTGCCGTCGGTCCAAGTGTTAGAAGCTGAAAGAAAAATGAATTTCAAAACTAGGTAAAAAGTGAATAAAAGATAGAGCCACCTGGCAACTTTTTACCCAGTTTTCCAACTCATTTTTCTAACAGCAACTTAATGTTGGACCGACAATACAATAAGAGACTGTCATCTCGACAATTATTTCCATACTTATAAATGGTATAATTTAAATCTAAATCCATTATAACACCCGCATATTTTGCATTTGGCCGCTATTTGGCCTTTAAGACAGGTGTTTGCTTAATACAGGTTAATTTCAACACATTTGCTTTCTATGTAGATCTACTCAATATAGAGGTGGCCACTGTTTTCATTATCTATCGGCCTATTTTCATAATGTTTTCAGTCGGTGTGCTGCAAATCTATTTTAGGAGTTTACATCTTAACCTTATGGCTGCTAGGCGTGACTCACTGACCTTTTGCTGACAGTGTACATCAAGATCAGACTGCACAGAACGTACAGCCTTATCTTGGATCTGCGCTGTCCGATAGTAACATATAATTCCTCAAAGATTACATTTGAAATAGCAAAATTTGTTTTTTTTTACCGTCGACTTGAAAGTGTCATTTCCACTTATTTAACGGGATAAGGGTTAATGAAAATTGATGTGTTCGCCGCCCAAACACGACGGCTGAATGCTTTGCCAATATTAGAACGTTACAAACAACGTGTTTTTTTTTTACAGAAATTAGGTATTATAATAAGTTTTTAGCATATATACAAAACAACCATGAGGTTTTACCACCCTGAGAAATACAGCTTATTGAAAAAATTATTGGAAAAAGAGAAAATGCTGGAAACTAATAATTTCTCCTTTGCCCAAAACGTTTTCTACCCTATCAGAGAATTTTAGCTCATTTGTACCAGTTTCGATTTTGTCATCCGCAGATGCCTTCAGTCCTTAAGCTGCTAAGTGCAACTCACTGACCTTTTGCGGACAGTGTAGATCAAGATCAGACTGCACAGAACGTGCAGTGTGATCTTTGATCTACACTGTCCGATAAATAGATATCATTTCCCAAAAAATACCTGGAATAGCAAAATTTTGGTTTTTACTATCAGTTTGAAAGTTTCATTTTCCTTGTTTAACAGGATAAGGGCTAAATTTTGAAAAGTCTAGTTTGTCGTTTGTCAGAGGGTTGAATAGGCATAGACATGATTAAAATAAACAGTGAAGACGACCTTCAAACATTCCGGCTGATCTACGTCTGCACTCTTCTAAAATTGGCTGTATCTATTGTCATACACGCAGAATATAGTGTAACTGATTGACATCGCTTTTTGTGTATCTTGCTTTGTTGCATGCACATACAGCCCATGAAAACATTAAAGCAAAAGGAGAAATTGCTCGATACGAGCAATTTCTTCTTTTTGCCATAATGATTTCAAATGAACATGGTAACCAGCATTTTCTCCCGTACACGCAATGTTTTTAAGCCTTAAGCCATTCAACTGCTATATAAATTAAACGAAAATTTCCACTTAATAGTAAAAAAAGAACAAATATTGCGATTCCAAAGTTGATTTCACCGAAGAGAAAATACCGTATCGGACAGTGTAGATCAAAGATCAGACTGCACGTTCTGTGCAGTCTGATCTTGATCTACACTGTCCGCAAAAGGTGTTTGAGTCGCGCTTAGCAGCCTACAGCTTAAAAGCTAAATTCTATATTTTGACTCAAATTCAATTTCTCATCTGGAAATGCTTTCAGTTTGGACATGTCTAAAATTTTATCGTCTAGTAAAGATTTACGTCTAAACCTTTCAACACCGAAGGCAAAATCAGTTAATTCTGCTGACGGCAGAGGTCAAGATCAGATTGCACAGAACGTGCAGTCTGATCTTGAATCTATACTGTACCACGAGGGATTCCCCTCCAGAACGTGCAGTCTGATCTTGGATCTACACTGCACCACAAAGAGATACTCCGCGCTCCCCCCTCCCCCCCACAGAAGGTGCAGTCTGATTTTGGATCTACACTGCATCACAAGGGGATACCCCCCCTGCACAAAACGTGCAGTCTGATCTTTGATCTACACTGTACCACAAGGGGATATTCCCCCCCGCACAGCACGTGCAGTCTGACCTTGGATCTACACTGCAACATAAGGGGATACTCTGCCCCCCCCCCCCGAATCTGCAGTCAAATGTTGGATCTACACTCTACACTACACAAGGGGATACTCCCCCCTTGCACAGAATGTGCAGTCTGATCTTGAATCTACACTGCAACACAAGAGCATATATCCCCCCCCTACTGTTACGTGAAACGGCCAGGTCACCCATCCAGGCACTAACCACAACGTGCGTCACTTAACTATCACGGAGAGAAATACAACAAACCACATCGCTGTAAAGGCTAGCTAATCAGCGAGGCAGGTTTAAAGTGCTTATATATCCAACCTCACTCCGTAACAATGGCTTTAGAATAGCAAAATTTGGGTTTTTGCAATCGGCTTGAAAGTTTCATTTCACTTATTTAGCAGGTTAAAGAAGTTAAAATCTCGAATTTGTAAGAGTCGTATTTATTGAGCTGGCACCGAAAGAGTTTCACGTTCGCTTCGTGAAAAACCAATATGTTTACAGCATAGCTTTAATCCGGGTTCAAGAGAGAGAGATGGTGACTTCAGCACTCTCACAAATTGTATTCCCGTGTTGTCTTCCCAGTACATAGCGCCATTTATTGGAATTTCCGAGCACGAAGTGATCACAGTAAACATTTCACAACATATATAATGCCAGTTTTAAACAACACATATTGCTAGTTTTATAAGACGTATATTGCTGGTGCTAGTGACGAATATTGATAGTTTTTTAAAGACGCATATTGCTTGTTTAAGGGAGGAATATTGATTGTTTTAAAGGGCATGTATTGCTTGCTTTAAAGGGCGTACATTGCTTGCTGTAGACAACGTATACTGCTTGTGTTAAAAGACGTCTATTACTTGCTTTAAAGGAAGTACATTTCTTGCTTTTAAAGGACATACTGCTTGTTAGAAGGGGCGTATATTGCACGTTTTAAAGGACTTATATTTTTTCACGAACATATATTGCATCTTTCGTAAGACATATTTCTTTCCAAGAGGAAGTGTATTGTCTTTTCAAACAACGTTTATTGCTTGCTATAAGGACTTATATTACTACTTCTCCAAGTACGTATAGATCTTTTGCTACGTTTAGAGAACATGAATTTCTTCTTTTAAAAGAATGTAGTTTGCTTGTTTTAAAGATACATCCTCACAGAACAGAGAGGAGAAAAAACCATGTTAACACTTGGCAGTCTTTATAATGGCTCAGAATTTAGTCAACTGTGTAAACAGATAAATCACCAACATATATGGTGTAAGGGATAGAGAAACTCGAGGGATTTGCCCTCATTTAAACCGGAAACGACAACAGTGATTTCTTTGAAGGCCTCCAGAAAATGAAAGAAAATGAAATGCGTTTTCTATCCGGTGTAATCTGTGAAGCCTTGCAACCGTCAGGGGCAACATTTGGCATGAAGGTACAAGAATGATTATAGTTTCATAAAATAAAGATAAAATGGGTTAATGACTGGCTGAAAACGAGCACAGATGTATCTTTAAAGGAAGTAAATTACTTTTTTAACTCTTTACCACATGACAAAAATGTAGACTTGTCCAAATTCAAAGCATTTGCAGACCACAATTCAAATGTGGCTCAAATAATGAAATTTGTCTTTGATAGGTTAGAAAACATTGTGGGAAAAGGAGAAAATGCTGGTTACCAGCATTTTCTCCTTTTCCCACAATGTTTTCAAAAGGCTTCTTCCCCAGGGTCGTTGAAACGTTGAAACTCGGATTGTGTGGTAAAGGGTTAAAGGAACGTACATTATGTATATATTTTTTTAAAAGCACGCACAGTGCTTGCTTTAACCCTTCGGCTGCTAAGAGCGACTCAGGGTGCTTTTGCAGACAGTGTAGATGAAGATCAGACTGCACAGAACGTGCAGTCTTATCTTTGATCTACACTGTCTGACTAGATATTTTCTTTCCGGTAAAATCAACTTTGAAACCGCAATATTCAGGTTTTTGCTAATGTGTGGAAATTTTCGTCTCATTTAAAGGTTAAAGACTTTAATTGTTGGTATGAAGAACGCAAGTATTACATAATATTTATGCTGCTTCGTCTGAGAGACGCAATTCCAATCTTTGATGAAGCGTATTGCTTTTTTTAAAAGGACGTACATGTATAATAATTGCGTTGCAAGAATTGTATTGCTAGTTATTTAAAGTTGATCTATTTTGTTCGTTCGCATTGGAGTTTAACCCTTAAGCTGCTAATCGCGACCCACTGACCTTTTGCGGACAATGTAGATCAAGATCAGACTGCACAGAACGTGCAGTCTGATCTTTTATCTACACTGTCCGATACGGTATTTTCTTTCCGATTTCGAAATTAACTTTGAAACCACAATGTTTGGGCTTTTAGTAACGAGTAGAAATTTACGTTCAATTTATTCAGTAGTTTAAGCTTTAACAGCTAAGGTCATATCACGGCGGTCAGTGCACTCAAGCATGTGTTTCCTGGCTTTCTCACACCTACAATAACACAGCCGTCTTTCCAAGTCACTAACTACTTTTCTCACATGCATCAGAGGTGAGAGGCGAAAATTCGCCGGAAAGCGGGTTGGGCTCAACCAGGTATCGAACTTGCAACCACCAGGTCACTAGTCAGATACGCTAACCACTGAGCTACCCGGCCCAGCTAGAGTAGATCTGCGTAAATTGTTTTGAACAGTGGGCGGAACATTGCTTGTAAAAGACTGTATTCTGCTCATTTTAAAGATCATGTGCACGCTTAAACTTCTTATTTTAAAGGAACAAAAAGAGAGATTGTCTGCCATATACCCCTAAGCATTTGAACAGCGTGACTATAAAATGAACGACTACTGAAGACGGGGCTGCGATTTAAACCTTTACCTCATAATCCAGAATTTAACGACCCCGAGGAGGAGAACTTTTGAAAATATTGTGAAAAAAGGAGAAAATGACAGCATTTTCTCCTCTTCCGACATTTTCTAACCATTTCAAGAAAGGAATCATCTTGTGGGCTACGTTTAATTTGTCGTCTGCGATTTCTTTCACTTTGAACAAGTCTAAAATTTTGTCGTCTGGAAAAGAGTTAACCATACGGGGTCTGACTGAACAAAATAGTAGACCTCTATACAGTCAGTTGCCAAATTATAGGAGACTATAGGAAATACAACCCTCTTTTTTCCAAGAAAAAAGAAAACTTATGAAAAAAAAAAAATCAACAAGGACGAAACTAAGCCTTTACAGACTGTAGTCATGAACATTCTCCATTTATCACGCATATCAACATATCAATATCTCGGTCGTAAATAATTCTCTGTCTGTTTCATTTATTGTATGATCACTAGATATAGGAAAAACTGTACATTTAGATTAATCATTTAGGTTGCTAAGCGCGACTCTGAGCGCTTTTGCGGACAGTGTAGATCAAGATCAGACTGCACAAAACGTGCAGTCTGATCTTTGATCTACACTGTCCGATGCGGTATACTATTTTCTTTCCGGTGAATACAACTTTGAAACCGCAATATTTGGGGTTTTACTATTGAGGGGAAATTTTCGTTTCATTTATGGAGCAGCTTAAGGATTGATGAGTTCAGTGCCCTTTGACATTCAACACTTACAACAGAAATCACAAGTTCAGTAACTTAACGTTTATCCAGCTAAATAAGTTAAATAAAACCTTCAAGCCGATAGTAAAACCACGGATAATGTTTTAGCGATCTTATTTTATGGAGAAAAATATCTCCTGATCGGACAGTGTAGATTCCAGATCAGACTGCACGTTCTGTGCAGTCTAATCTTGATCTACACTGTCCACGAAAAAGTGAGTGAGTTGCGCTTAGCAGCTTAAGGATTAATAAAAAAGAAACTACCATAAAAGTTCAGTTACGTAACCCTTATCCTGCTGGATAAATTAAATGAAACTTTCAAGCCGATAGTATAAACCCAGATGTTGCTATTTCATTTTTGGGGGGAGAGAGAGAAGGAAAAATATCTCCTTATCGGGCAGTGTAGATCCAAGATCAGACTGCACCTTCTGTGCAGCCTGATCTTGATCTACACTGTCCGCAAAAGGTCAGTGAGTAGAGCTTAGCATCACAAGGATTTAAACGCTTTACCAAATGATCCCGACCTAAAATGACCCGGAGAAAGGAGGCATTTGAAAACAGTGTAGGAAAAGGAGAAAATGCTGGTAACCAGCATTTTCTCCTTTTCCCACAATGTTTTCTACCCTTCCCAAAACAAATTTCAGTTTATGAGTCACATTTATTTTGTCGTCTGCAAATGCTTTGAATTCGGACTGGTCTAAACGTTTGTCGTTTGGTCAAGAATTAACAGCAGTCCTCAACAGCGAAAGTGTCTTGTTCGCTTAGTAATTCTTCTAGCACCAAGTACGAATAAAACTTGATATCCTTCGACGGCTGTGAAAGATACATACAATCCATTGAAAATCAAAAACTTTTTTTTTTATCTCACAGGCTTGACTATGGAAGCGGGCTATATGGATCCAAGATCTGACTGCACGTTCTGTTCAGTCTGATCTTTATCGATGCCGTCCGCAAAAGCCTTTTTTTTTCCACTGAAAGGGTTACAGTCTTTAGTATGTATCCACCCTTAGATTATCTGAAAAATTGCCGGACTTACCTAGTTATTTGTTTACTTTGGAACTCGCCTATGTCTAACGAGCATTTAACCCTTTACCATAAAATCCCGACTTTTAACGACCCTGAGGAAGAAGCCTTTAGAAAACATTGTAGGAAAAGGAGAAAATGCTGGTAACCAGCATTTTCTCCTTTTCCCACAATGTTTTCTACTCTATCAAGGACAAATTTTGTCATTTGAGCCACATTTAATTTGTCGTCTGCAACTGCTTTCAATTTGGACCAGTCTAAATTATTGTCGTTTGGTAAAGGGTTAAATAGTTAGGTGAATACCAAACCGACAGATGCTAGACGCTTCCGAAACGATAGCATCTGCAGACAAGAACACCGAAATTAATACGAATGGGCAAGACTCATAAAAACATGAGCCATGCTCTGGGAAAGGGAGGGTTTAGAGTATCTCCGTGGTGCGTTATACCAAGCAAGTTATGGCATAATTATGGATCCAGGCATAATTATGGATCCATTAAGTCCACTTTTGTCTATTTAAAAAACGATTAAGTTATGGGGTAGATAAGTAGAATTTTCACAAATAGCAAAAGGTTTCGGCCAAGGCCTGCGTAAGCTGACTTGCGTCGATGCTTTTTTTTTTTTTAAATACATTAAATCCCCTTTTCACAGAGCATGTCTCATATGAGTAAGTAAAGAAACTGCTTCTGGTAGACAATTCCTCGTGGTCAAACACCTTTTAAAAAAAATGGCTTCTAAAAATCTTTATAAGCGATAAAACTCGGGACTGTTCAAGGGAGTATACAGAGAATTCCATAACGTCTGCTTCAAGTCCTAATAGCAAGAAAGGGAAGGTAAATTCACAGGTTCGAATTAATAACCGGATCGGATTCGGACAAGCCATTTTATGTAGTGAGAAATGGACTTCACATTTGTGCCATGCTCTGGCAAAAGGCGGCTTAATGCATCTCCGAGATGCTTGAAAAAGACTATGAAAATGCTTAAAAAAGACTATGAACATGCCTAAAAAAGACTATGAAAATGCCCTCAAAGATTGAATCCGCCGACTGTAACTGTATGTCTGTTGGAGGTGAGGGAACAAAATAAAAAATTCAGACAAACCTATGCAGAATCAAATTTTAGGTGCATAGATGCAATCATATTTGAACACTCCTCGTATTTCAAAGCTTTTTTTTCGAGGGAGGAGGGACAGTGTACATCAAAGATCAGACTGCACGTTCTGTGCAGTCTGATCTTGATCGACACTGTCCGCAAAAGGTCCTTGAGTCGCTCTTAGCAGCTTAAGTGTTAACAGGGCCTAGATTCGAGTTTACACATCGTTGATTCCTGGCCCTTTACGTTACTGACGAGGAGTAGGGGCCTGGCCGTTGTGAAGGTTTGTTTGTTTGTTTGGTGTATAATGCCGTTTTCAACATTTTTCCGATGATTTTTCATCGGGCAAGGCACTTCAAAGGCTTAGCCTAGAACTGGTGAAACCCAGGATAAACCAGAAATGATGTTGAAATCGGCGTAAACATGATCAATCAATCAATCAGTCAATCGATCGATCGGTCGGTCGGTCGGTCAGCCAGAGCTAGTCAAAATCAATTAAATCAATCAATTAATGAAATACGGTTAAAAGCTGTAAACAGCATCATCAATCCAACCCACAATTTGTTTTGCAGGTAAACTGTTATTCTTCTGTCTACCACCTAGATGGCCATTGAGTATTCTATCCGAGATCATACAGAGCTGTGGATAGATGGATAAAACTGCGACTCAGGGTAAGTGCTCTCCATACACCTTTTATCTAGTTAGGTTAACTCTTATTCTGCTAAATAAGTTAAATAAAACTTTCAAGCTGATAGTGAAAACCTACATAATGTTACTTCAAACTGATTTTTTGGGGAGAAAAATATCTCCTTGTCGGACAGCATAGATCCAAGATCAGACTGAACGTTCTGTAACGTCTGATCTTGATCTACACTGTCCGCAAATGATCAGTGAGTCGCGCTTAGCAGGTTAAGAGTTACAAACTCCAGAAATTCCACTTTTTTCCGAGCTCTAAAAATAAATTTCCCCTGCTATTGAAAACGACTTTCATCATAGTTAAAAAAAAAAAAACCGGATAGCGGACGGTGTAGATTAAGATCAGACTACACGTCCTGTGCAGTCTGATCTTGTTCTACGCCGTCCGCAAAAGCTAGTTAAGTCACAATTAGTAGCGAAAGAGTTAAAGCTCCACTAACGGCCAAAATTAAACAGTGTTGCGGTTTAAATTTTAAGTGATACCGTATAAAACTACGGAAAATAATGAGAAGATGACAATCTGTTATTGAATATGGTCGGTCCAAGTGTTAGTCGCTGGCAAAAAAAATGAATTTTAAAACTAGTCAAAAGTTGCCAGGTCGCTATATGTTCTGTTTACTTTTTACCTGGTTTTACACTCATTTTTCTGCCAGTGAAAAACATTGTGACCGACATACATAGTATGGTTGATTGTATGGTGTTTAACGCCGTTTTCAACATTATTTCAGTTATATCGCGGCGGCCAGTGCACCTATCCATGCTTTCCTGGAGTTTCCTATACCAGTACTACGCACAATATTCTTTCCAAGCCACTGGCGGCTTTCCCACATGGCCATCGTCGAAACAATGGTCAGCGGTGAGAGAGGGATGAATCCTGTCGCAATGACTATCATCAGTCCTCGGAAAGAAATTGGCCGAGCCGGGGATCGAACCAGCGACCCGACCGTAAAATAACAGATTTTTATCTTCGCAATAATTTCCACGCTTTAAAAGGTATAATTTAAATTCAAATGCATTTTAACACCCGCTTTTGGCCGCTATTGGGGCTTTAAGTATGGCTTATGGGGAATAGCTACGTCTGATCACAGGCCTTTGAAGCTCCATTAGTTTATCACAGAACACTGAAATTTTCATAGGTCGATCATCAAACACCGTTACTAAAAATAGCACATTGGCGTATCTCCTCGACATCCTATACAATAATTATATATTACATGCCCCATACCCTTGCAAAATGGGTTAATGCATCTCCGTGATCTACTATAACAACCAGGTTATCACATAATTTTGGATCCATATACAGTCCATTTTGTATAACAAATGGCTCAAGAGGAAGAAGACTTGTCCTTGCATCTGCAGTACAAATAGCAAAAAGTTTAGACTCATGTCAGCCTGCACAGATTGCGCAGGCTGACATGGGTCAATACTTTATTGCAGTTGCATTGAACCCCTTTTCATAGAGCATGACGCATTTGTGTTCATGAGTTATTTCATATAATATGGAGGCGATCCGCCAATCTGCTATTTTTAGTAACGATGTTAAACGATCGAGCAATAAAAAGTTCGATATGCTGCGATAGACCAATGGAGTTTCAGTGGCCTATGGTCTGATATACTGACATCCTCAAGAAAATTTGATGTTATTAAAATTTGAAGCAACTGCATAAAGTTACCCGAGCCACATTCTGTGTTTAGATTTTCATGGAGACTACAACCAGAATATTTTATAAAACTGTGGGCACTGTAGATCCAAGATGGACTGTGCGTTCTGCACAGAATGTGCAGTTTGGTCTTATTCTATTATGTTGGCTAAAGGCAGTCTGATCTTGATTATGCATTCTCTACGAAAGGAACTTGAGTTATAAATGCTAAGCGTTGTAGATAATAGTTGAAATGCGAAGCACAACTTTCGTCTTTTCGAACTGTGTTGAAAAAGATCAGATTGCACAAAATGTGAAGACTAATCTCAATATCCGCAATTCTAATGATAAATTATGATTCATGCAAAATGTAGTTGTACCCGTTTAAAGCCCATTTTAAGACAAAACTGTGTTACAGAATACGGAAAGAACCATAAAATTATACAGGCTAATACCACAATATACATTGTGGCGTGGTCTGAATATAACGCAAATGGGCTTCAACTCAATGCTTCCAGTTCCCGAGACATGCGCATTAGCCTGATGGAACTTATCGATTCGAGGTGGCTTATTTTTGTTCGCTTGCCAATTAAAAACTTACAAACTACAACACAGTCAGATGGTAAATTATAGACTTTGTTTTAGATGGTTCCATGAACGCTGAAGTAATTAATCCTTAACCAAACAGCTCCGGGTTTTCACGACCCTGATATAGATGGCTTATAAAAATATTGTTGGAAAAGGAGCAAATGCTTGTAACCATCATTCGCTCCTTTCCTCACAATGTTTTCTACCCTTTTACAGAAAATTTCACTTAATTTGAGTCAGATTAAATATGTCGTCTGCAACATCTTTCAATCTGGACCAGTCTAAAATTTTGTCACTTGGTAAAGAATGAACGTGGTGCTATAAGACAATTTCTGGGCAAGTAGAGGATATCGTTAACCTATTTAACAGACCCAGAACTAATTAACGCGCCTAACCTTCTACCAAACGAGACAATTTTGGACTCGGTCAAAATGAAAGCATTTGCAGACGACAAATTAAATGTAGCCCAAAAGATAACTTGTCTTTGATAGGGTAGAAAACATCGTGAGAAAAGGAGAAAAAGATGGTTACCAGCATTTTCTCCATTTCCCACAATGTTTTCAGAAGCCTTCTTCGTCAGGATCGTTAAAACTAGGGATTGTGTGGTGAAAGGTAAACTCTTAGCCAAACAACATAATTTAAGACTCGTCCGTTGTGAAATCATTTGCAGACGAAAATTTAATTATTGCTCAGAAGATTGTAGTTTTTGATAGGGTGGAAAACATTGTGGCAATAGGAGAAAATGCTGGTAACCAGCATTTTCTTCCTCTCCCACGATGTTTTTAGAAGCCTTGCTTTCTCAGGGTCGTAAAGCAAGGAATCTTTTGATGAATGATCAACTGTTTGCCAGACATTATAACTTTAGATTCGTCCTTACTGAATCCCGATTTGCAGACAACAAAATAGTTGTGGCTACAATGATGTTTTTTTTTAAGGACAGAAATTATTGTAAGGAAAGAAGAACATTTTCTCGTTGACAGTGTTTTCTCCTTCTCCCACGATGTTTTCGAAAGCCCTCTTCTTCAGGGACGTAAAATAAAGAATAGTTTGATACAGAGTCACACTTCTCCCTAAAATCAGTCCAAATTGCAAGCTTTCGCAGACGAAAAAATAAATGTTACTCAAAAATTGAAATTTGTTTTGGGAAGTGTAGTAAAAATTGTTGGAAAATGAGAAAATGCTGGTAACCAGCATTTTCTCCTTTTTCACAATGTTTTCTACCCTATCAAAGACAGAAATCATCATCTGACCTAGATTCAATTTGTCGTCTGTAAATGCTTTCAATTTGGTCGAGTCCAAAATTTTGTCGTTTGGTGAAGAATCGACACTTTTCCAAACAACAAAATTTAAGACTTGTTCAAATTGAAAGCATTTGCAGATGACAAAATAAAGGCGATTTCAATAGCGAAATTTGACCTTGTTAGAGTAGAAAACATTGTGGGAAAAGGAGAAAATGCTGGTTATCAGCATTTTCTCCTTTTCCCACAATGTTTTCAAAAGGCTTCTTTCTCAGGGTCGTTAAAAGTCGGGATCGTGTGATAACGGGATTATTTTACGGCTTACTTTAATTATTTTGTCCACTTTTTTTAAAATCCAAGACGGCATGTGGCTTTAGAGGACTTTATCCGCAACCTCAGAATTTTGCCCGGCTTTGATTCAAATTCAGTATTCGTATTTAAATACCAAATTGTTATAAGCAAAAAAAGAACCTGTATTGCATAAGATGAAAATAAGGACACTTGCGGATTTTAAATGTAAAGTCCAAATTATTATTTATTTGCCGTTGAAAGAGCAGATGTGGAAAACATTGAGAAAAAAAGAGAAAAATGAGAAAATGCTGGTTATCATCATTTTATCCTTTGACAACAATGTTTTTCAAAAGTCTTTTTCTTTTTCTGAAGGGTCATTAACCCTTAGCCTGCTAAGCGCAACTCAATGACCTTTTGCGGACAGTGTAGATCAAGATCAGACAGCACAGAACGTGCAGTCTGATCTTGGATCTACACTGTCTGATACGGAGATACTTCTCCCAAAAATATACCTTTGAAATAACAACATTTGAGCTTTTACTATCGGCTTGAAAGCTGCATTTCACTTATTTAGCAATATTAAACTCGTTTCTTTTGTAAAGGAATAGGCCTATCAGATGACAAGGCTTTTAACTTTAAGCTCATTTAGAAAGGTTGGTCAGCAGGATTTCCTACTCAGTAAGCTTTACTGCAAAATTGATGTCTTTCACGAACTAGCATACAGAATGAAAAAAGAAAAGAGAGATAAAAAAATACTAGGATTTGTTTATGTTGAAACATAAGGATTTCCAAGTTAGCAAACAACTTTATCTGTTAAAAACATATGTTCAAAGCAATACCGGTGTTTTAAACTTCTCTGACGATAACGTAAACAGTCAAAAAAGCTGAACCACGGAGGGCTGGGGGCGTTGTGCGCAGATATACTCGTACAGAAAATATTCCGTTCTTAATTAGGCTCGAAAGTACAGAATTAAGTACATGACATGTACATGTCGAACGTGGGTATGTTAGTGACGTTTGATCTTTAGCCTGCAAAATGAGTGAAATGCTCGTAGAAAACGACCATCGCTGTCCGCTTCGTATCAGTTACTGAAATAGCTTACCGTTTTACAACAAATGCTTAATTTGAAATGAGCCATGCTCTGGCAATAGAGGGTTTAATGCATCTCTGTAATGCATTGTACCAGACACGAAATCATATTACATGTATTATGCCTACGGATTCATGAAATCAATTTAGTCTGGCAACCAACTAAATCACGAGGTAGACTGGTTCTTTGACATACAGAAAATTGACCCATAGCAAAAATTTTGACTCAGGTCAGCCTGCGCGGACTGCGCAGGCAGATCTGAATCTATACTTGTAGAAGCGCTATTAAACCCCCTTTTCACAGAGCATGACTCAAATACATGTGATCGGATCTCTTTCACTCACTGAATATCCTTGTGCAGTCCTGTCTTTTGACGGTCATAAGTCTAAAATGCACAAATTTATAAGCTCTTCGCCAAACATCTATGTTGTAAGTCAATATCAGTATATATTCATCAATATCACAGAATGGCAATAACTACCCTATATCTAAATCTCTTACGACAGATGAAATGGAATTGTGTTTTATACGATTATCCATTGACAAATTATTTCCGGTAGACGACGTTTCGCGTTTTGCAGTGCTCAGGTCGCTAACTTAAACATTGTTGAAGATTTTTATTCATATCCGACTTTTTTTTTTAACTAAGTCTACAGATTTTTTTTTCAGTCACATGTGTTAAAAGATCGAAATGAGATTGCTATAGACTATATGCCACTACAAAATTGTATAAGCTTTGGAATTGTGGGTAAACGGCTTGGAATTATGGGTAAAATGAATTGGAATTATGGGTAAACTTTGTAACCTCGTCACGACGGGAGGAAATAAGTTATATTAGCCCTGTCAAATACACCCTGCGAAATAAATTGGAGGATAAACCCTCCTTTCCCGAGCACCTCGGATTTGAGTTTGATTTCTATGGAGCGCTGCTGTTATGGAACATTTCCGGTGGAATACGGACAGGGAAATCGGAATTTGGTGCAGCCAGGAATTAACAAAGATGGGCAGTGCTCTAGCAAAAGAAGGTTTAAAGCATCTCCGTGATGTCTCGCACCAAGCAATTCATCACGATAATTATGGATCCATAAACTACATCTTGTCTAACAAACCGACTGAATCACAATGTAGACTGGTCCTTTGATATGCAGAAAATTTACCAATAGCAAAAAGTATCCACTCAGATTAGCCTGCGCGAACTGCACAGGCTCACCTGGATCGATACTTTCTTTGCAGATGCACTAAACCCTTTTTTCACAGAGCATGGCTCAGATGAAGTCTATGTCGAAATACTAGTATGTCAGCCGTGCTCTGTGTAAAGGGGGCTTAATGCATCTGCAAAAAATATCGACCCAGGTCAGCCTGCGCAGTCCGCGCAGGCTGACCAGAGCCGAAACGTTTTGCTTTTGTTCAATTTTCTGCATGTCCAAGACCATTCTAACCGAGGATTCAGACATTTGTAAGAGAAAATGGATACAACAGATCCAAAATTATGTGATGATTTACATGGTAAAATGTACCACGGAGATGCATTAAGCCCCCTTTTTGCCAGAGCACGGCTCATATATTTTATTTTTCAATCTTTCTGTCAACTTGTTTTACTGTCAAACATGCATATTTGAAAATTAACGAATTTACGAACGGGCTTCCAGGCTTCCGCGTGGCTACAGGCCTGATAGGGGAATTAGGGAAAACAATAAAGGCCAGACCATTGGCTATACTCTGGCTGCTGTTCGATGCATAGGCGGTTAAAGCAAAGCTCAGAGATTAGAGAGTATTGATTAAGTGACTACAATGTCAAACCTAGTAGAGAGAGTTTACCCCGCCGAGCTTCTGAATTATGCCGTATGTGTGCTACCAACCAAGCCACTGGCGGCATATGAGAATCAATAAATTGAAGTAAGAAATAGTTTGAGATCTACGGCGTAAGAGGTACTTGAATGTGAATATTGAAACTCTACTGTTCTAATGAACATAAATAATGAAAAGTAACTTAGCTTGCAAATGCCTATGTTTCCTCATTGTTTTTCATTTAGTCTAACAGTGAAACTTTCAATTAGATATATATTTAAAGTTTACAATTAATCCAAAGCATCGTTTTAAAACGGAAAAAAGTTACTAAAAATATATTTTGTCTCCGCCTGCATCATTAAATGGACACTCATCCCAGCACTAACCTTAAAGATACATCCTAGCAGCCTGGGAACCAAGCAGCCAGAGAGAAAAAACGCTGTCATAACTTGAATGTTTGTAAAATGGCTCAGAATTTGGTCAGCTGTGTTAACATAGATGAATTACCAATATACATGTACATGTATATGTTGTAAGGGATAGAGAAAATCAAGGGATTTGTCCTCGTTTTAAACTGGAAACGACAAAAGTGATTTCTTTAAAGGCTGCAAGAAAAATTGGGATAGAGAAAATCAAGGGATCTGTTCTCATTTTTTAAACAGGAAACGACAACAGAGACCAAAAAATGAAATGCATTTCCTATCGATAATCCGTCGTAATCTGTGGAACCTTGCAGCCATCAGGAGCAAAATTTAAAAAATGGTTTCTACCATTTTAATGACAGAAACAATATTTTGAACTACATCTAATTTGTCCTGTCCAGAAGCTTTCAGTCTGGGTGAGTTTTAAAGTGTTTTTGTTGGTAAAGAGTTATTTATCGGACATAGTCATGCAGATCAGCGATAATTTACAAGAATGTTTTAAAATTTGTCTGCTGCAAGTTCATGTCAAGATGTAACGAGCTATTGTTTTTAACAAATAGGCTGCATAAACGCCCGACATTAAATAATTACGGCTTCATTTTGTAGGTAGTGAGCCAACGAGATGAGTTATTTACGTTCTAATGGTTCATTCGCATATTCTGAAAGGGAACAGCTACCGAAATGAATCGGTGCATTATATTTGGATTCCCGTGAGATTCACTTTTATGGGACCTTAGAGAAGAATAAGGCATTTAGATTATGGATAGTCAAGACTTTTTACCGTGGTTAATCAATACAGGCCAGACATGTTTTTATCGAAGACTTTTTTCTTACACTTTTTTCTCCTAATGCATGTGGACCCGTCACCACCCATACCTCGGTACCGATACATGCGTGCCATTGTCTGGTAGAGTAATAAGAACTCGCACCGTACATCCAACATCACTTCCGGTATTTACGAGGACTGATTGATTAAGTTGTAAGCCACATATATACAAGAGTTTGACTTTTGGCGATCCATATGTTGCATACATACTCTATACTCTTTGCCAGAGATGTTTAAGGACCCCAATGCCACTTTTAAACAAGTCATTTTATAGACCGTTCAGAGAGTCCCCAACTGCATGTATTACGACACCATTTGACCAAAAGTGGGTACTGTAAATGGCCTTTTTCAATTCTTGAAATACTCGAACATGAAAGTCTTATGGAGCGAGATAGGGCGAATGCGCAATCAATTTAATGCCTCAATCGTTAATGGAAGCCATGGCAATGATAGACTTGTGAATAGGGGTATTGTCCTGGTGGAGCAACACACCTTTCCTGAGCTTCCCGCAGCGCTTGAGTTTACTATATCCTCTTAGATGCCTAAGAAGTGAGGCATAATCTGTGCCACTGACTGTCTCTCTTTTGCAGATAATCTACTATCAGAATACCATCAGCACCCTAGAAAATCGAGGCCATAACCAACTAATGGCACAGTCTTTGCCTTTTATGGCGGGATTGAGCCAGGGTGCTTCCATTGTCTAGGCTGTTGTTTGGCCTCTTGGGTGAGATGATGGACCCACATTTTGTTCCTACTCACAAACCTCCGCAGATTGTTAGCAAGATCTGCCTCTAGGGGTTTCAGATAAGAATGCAACAAAGTCTACCTGGTGTGCCTCTGATCAACTGTCAGTAGTCTTGGTATCCAGCAGGCTGAGAGCTTTCTCGTTACAAGATCTTACGTAAGAATAGAATGCACGATTTCCTGTGAAATCCCAGCTGCACTGACTATATATCTCTCTGTAACGCGCCTGTCAGCCATAACAAAATCATGGACTTTATTGATCACTTCTGGGGGGGTGCAACAGTGGCAGGCCTTCCAAGAAGGGTATCATCCTCAGGGCTCTGTCTGCCATGCGTTAAATCCGCCACTAACCTTTTCACTGTACTATATGAAGGGGCATCATTCCCGAGTATTGCTAACATATCATAGGGATATCTTTGGGAGCTAGACTTCATAATAATTATATAAATTTATACTGAATCACTCCTCTTTTAGCGAGTTTGACCATTTCACAAAAGTCACTTGCCTCGTTTACTTTAGAGTGCTGTGCTACCTCTTCGACATAAACTGACCAAATGACAACAGTCTTCGGGTATACAGCGTTAAATAGTCATGAAATGATAGGGCTAAAAGGACATCCCTGCTTAAGTCTTACAACACAAGGTTCACAACTTATCAATCAGCCTCGTACATCGACCGTGAAACAAGTCTTCGACTAAAAGTGATAATTGTTGACGATACCTCCCTGGATGTATAACAAGAACTGCACAATGACGTAGATAGTTCACGGAAGGTTGAACAATCTCATCATTGGATTCGAACCTGCAACCTCGGATGTGAAAGGCTTACGTTCCATCCCTACGCTACTGTCTCAATACTTCCAGATTGCTGTCGAAACTTCAGATCTATAACCCATTCAGATCTTTAACATATGATGGCGGAATGCTAGCATTAGCATTTTGATGAGTTTCTAATACAGTTGTGACCGAAATTAAGACGGTGTATTTGTGTTTTCACATAAGAATACCCCGAGATGTTTTCTAAACAGTCGAATTTTGAACAAAGTATTTTACTAGTTTATTTATTTATTTATTTTTTTTTATTTCAAGATGCTTTTGACAGAGCTCGTTCTTGAGGATTAATCCAAAAAGAAAAGCACAAAATATAATCTTGTTCCACGGATATCTTACAGAGCTTCATATAACGAGCTAAGCTTATTTTGTTGTCGACCCTTTCTAGATTTTCAAAATTTCGTTTACGACTTCGTTCCTAGTTTTAGTCTTGAAATGGGCAGCGATAGCTGGAAAATATGAAACCTGTTTGCGTTTATATTCTATTCAAACAGCCTCGAGGACAAAACGTTTCTTACATTGTCTTGATTGGACAAAAATCGCATAAAACGTAGTCTGATTTTTACCAAACAAATACCCTTCGTTAAATGACTACATCATAAGTCCTAGCTTGACAAGAATTATTGGGTATTACTTTTCTGATACCGCTCACGTTCGCATGAAATACCTAGCAAAGGGGTAGCAGCAACGTGTTCGTCACAAAACCAGCTTGCTACCCAGTAACTATGTCGACAAAATTAAATAATCCATGCTCTGGCAAAAGGGGCCTTAATGCATCTCCGTGATACATAATACCAATCAAGCTATCACATAATCATGGATCCAATACAGCCACTTTTTTTTTAAACAACAGACTTAATCTTGAGGTAGACTTGTCCTAGGACATACAGAAAATTGAACTATGGCGAAAAGTTTCGGCCCAGGTCAGCCTGCGCGGACTGCACAGGCTGACGTGGGTCGATACTTTTCGCAGATGCATTAAGCCCCCTTTTCACAGAGCATGGCTCATTTAATAATCTCTTTTAAAATTTCTGCACGGATTAAATCGGCTTGTTTAGTCTAATTGTATCGATACAATATACGTATTTAAATTTCTTGTAATCAAACGCGAAACTAGATCCATGAATGTTTAGCGAAATTTGGACCGTTTGTCCTTTATTTCCTTTTGCCTTATTTCCGGTTCGCCTTTGGTGCATTCGTGCTTACTTAATTCCAACGGAGAGAGAAGAACAAATCCTATTGCAATGACTTGATAAACCTCTAAAAGAGTTTTGGAAAAACACGGATTCAAACTACCAACAGATCACTAGCCTGTCGTTTGAATTGGTAGATCTACATTTATTCCACAACTTGTCGCTCGTATGGAAGCTAAATGCATTATTTACTTTAGAGTGCAGTGCTGTTTTTCGGCATCGCCAACATGATACATTATGAGGTGCTTAAAATATGCTGATGTTTTAGAGTAATTTAGTGCCTGTTCTTTTCATTATTATTGCATAAAACGTACGTTTCTGGGCCGTTATAAGCATATATTAACGGAGAAAAATCGGGCGTTAACGGAAGTAAAAGTGTATTAATCAGTGAATTCAGGCGCCGTTAACGCCCGGCTTTGTACTTTCAATATCCTCGATCTGGGCCCATCTTGTAAATAATGTACGCTGAACGTTTGTTCTTGTCATACATCCCCAGACTCCGATGTACAAAGCTGTAGGAACTTGTACCATATTAGATCTTTTCTATGGCTTGTCTTTAATGATTTTAGCACACCACAAACGAAATCTTACGCAGAATCTCAGTCTTATCGAGATCTGAGCAAAAAATCAATAGTGATGCACTCTACATCCCACCCACTTTCTTAATGTGGTCGGCAAATCCTTCGCTTGATATATCTCTTGAACGTCTTTCAGCTACAGAAATTTCATATCTACTCGTATATCCTAGTTGTAATGGATCCAGACCTGTGCAACTTAATCCAACAATGTATTAAATATCAATAGAAGTTAATTACAGCGAGAGATCGAAACAGTGACATAGGACTATGACCTTTCACTACGCGTAACAAAAATTTCATTGCCGAAATCCGGTTTTGACCGGTATAAGTCCAGTGCAGTTCAAGTCCGCTTCTTTCAGTTTCTATGGAAATATTTTTTTACTTTAGTCGCAAATTATTACAAAAATGCATTTACTTATTCTTTACGAATAATCAGACTAGTAAAGAACCGTACACGCACATTTATACATGGATCATTAAGCATCACAAATATTATAGAGACTACATCATGTGGTACTAAAACAATTGATGATTCTTCAGGATTCATTTAGGCAAAATGTCACATAACTCAACACCATCGTCAAGTAAAAGGACAAATGCTAATAGTCCAACGTATTTTGGTGCAAATCTTTCTTTCATGCAAACCCTAACAAAGATGAACCGCATTACACACAATACGGTATGTTATTAATCCGCATCACGACTGTTACCCATAATATTTAAGTCATGGTTACATCTGATAACATGTTGGTCTCGATAACCAATCCGTTGAAAAATAAGACCGAGGCATCAAGTGATCACATCAGACTAATCGATCGTTTCAAAAGGACATTTTCTCGCAATATCATGCAAGGGGGGGGGGGGAAACAAAAACAACAACAAAAATATACCAGAACTATTTTGGACAAGAATTTCTCATTATGTTGGATGCAGTAGGTCCACAAAATTTGACCTCACAGATCTTGGACAGACACTTACCGCGAAGTCTTAACTCTTTTCAGGAAGACAAATTTCAGATTAGTCAAAGTTGAAAGCATTTGTAGACTACAAATTAACTATTGCTGAAATTATAGAAATTGTCCTTGAGGGGGTAGAAAACGTCGTTGGAAAAAGAGAAAATGCTGGTAACCATCATTTTCTCCTATGCCCACATCGTTTTTAAAAGCCTCTACCCACCGGGTCGATAAAACATGGGATTGTGTGGTAAAGGGGTAAACAAACAAGAGATTGAAACTGAAAGTATAGTTACATTCAGAATAATCTATTTTGGAATATACGAGGGTTGTCCCAGAACTCCGTGACAAATCCTATAAACGGACCACTTTAGCGTAAGAACATTCCCTTTCACATACATTATCTATGAAGATGTTATTTTACTTTGTATTATGTCTTTAGTAAAATATTAGCTTTATTTTTACTTCAAATCTACATAAGTGATGAGGAGGTGTCATTTACCGGCGCACGTCAATTAATCCCTATATGTTTTCGTATGAACGCAAGTCATGCACAAATATTTTCAATATTTGATGTTATTTCTGCTAAATATCACACGGACTTATTTTTCTGATACTTTGGCGTCATCACAGAAAATTTGAATGTGATCACGTAAACAACGGACAGTATACATACAAACGAAAACGATAGGTAGAAAATAGGAAATTTGAAATGACGACGTCGGAAGATCGCGCGGCGCAGCAGACAGTTATAAAATTTTGTGCCGATCTCGGAATGACACCCTTTCAGACTATAAAACAAATATGTCATACTGTAAACGTTTCTCGGACACTGGTCTACAATGGTCTGACAGGAAAAGACGCCAGGAAAAGGGGAAAACACATGAATGGCTGATTTCTATAAATGAAGAATCGTGTGATTTGGTAAAGAGATGCATTTTCGCAGATCGGAGACTAACAGTCAAGAGGTATATCATCGTCCACCGCCATTTCAAGGTATTGTTACCACATATATATAATTCTGTGGTTATATGGTATTATTCGTATTGACGCCTGACGTACGGCGCAGTGTGTGTGGTTGTTGTGGTATTTATGCTACAGTCTTCTTATTTTTAAAGATTTTTGTGTGATTTTTTTTTATCTATATGTTTGGATTACATGAATTAAAAACATATCTGAAACTTGCAGTTGTAGCGTTTCATGTTCTTTTGAAAATGAAATTTTCACGGAGTTTTGGGACAACCCTCGTAAAGGGTCATTTTCGGGCTGCATGTAGTCACCAAGTCTAACAAAATCAAAGGACAGTGTGGGTCAAATATTAGTCTGCATAAACTGTTCAGCATAATTTCTGATCTACACTGTACGTAACATAAAACACCTTTATATATGTACAGATTCTCGTATTATTCAACGGACATAGTCCTTTGACATGTTGTAAAGACAAGAGGTAGACGCCATTAGCTCTTAGACTATCAACTCCAGAAATTCTTCTTTTTTCGAGATCTAAAAATAGATTTCCACTGCTACTGAAGATGACTTTGAACACAGTTAAGTATCAGGTAGCGGACGGCGTAGATCCAAGATCAGACTGCACGTTCTGTGGAGCCTGATCTTGATCTACGCCGTCCGCAAAAGCTACTTACGCCATCCTTGACAGTGAAAAGAGTTAATTGACAGATCTAGGCAAGCTGTGTAATGTTCCGTTATATACTTGCAGTGACAGGACAGGCTGTTCTCTATAAATATTTTAGTAGGCAGACCGTTCAGCGTGACAGTCAATTAGCGTTTCTCGTTGCTTCTGCCGGTTCTTCTCTGATTTAGACAGCGCCACTCTTATTTACTGATTTGACCCTTAACTGAACGACCCGGAATAAGTCTCTCATATAAATAGAGTGCAGATTGAAAGTCGACGCAGCAAGTTAACAATTATAGGCACACTTTGTTTAGTCCTTTTATGCCTGTAGTGACAAAAACAGAGTGATTTTCCGTTCATTTATCGTCGCCAACGGTTGTCCCATATGGGCCACGCCCCTTGGAAGGCTACTATTTATACTACGACGTATAGCGCAATTTACTAGACAAAATACAAATTATACATCCTAAGTTACGCCTGGATCTTGAACGTTCTCGGTGTATATTACCGTCATACAGAACAAGGTTTAACGTCTCACCCGAAAGACTATTAGCAGTTCGTCTGAAAAGATCGGAGATATTATTTATTATACTATATAAATCAGAGAAGACTCACAGTTTGTAGATTTTTACAAAGGGAAAGGCCGAATCTAAGTTGTGAGAACTTGTTGCCAGACCCTTTTGCCTGACTTGCATTTATTTTCATGTAATGTATGCACATTGACTGACAATGTATAAGGATGGTAATAAACTAAAAGAGCCATGCTCTGTAAAACGGGGGCTTAATGCATTTGCGAAAAGTATCGACCCATGGCAGCCTGCGCAGTCCGCGCAGGCTGACATGGGCCGAAACTTTTCCTATCTTTAAATTTTCAAGGGATAATTCTACCTCATAATTCAGTAGGTTGTTTGACAAAATGGAGTTTATGGATCTATAATTAGGTCGTATCTTGCTTGGTATAATGCATTACGGAGATGCATTAAGCCCGCTTTTGCCAGAGCAAGGCTCATATGTATCTTTAAAACTAGTAATTTTTAGTTGACCAGTTGTGGGGATTGAACCTACACCCTCAAGCTTTCCGAGATATGTCACGTACAGGCCTCATGCCTAGGCACTCAAGTTACTCCGGCTGACCAGTGACAAGAGAGTCTGTTCTCTATAAATACTTAAAAAGGTAGACAGACCAGTGTGACAATCAGCCTTCATGTTTCCATGTTCCCCTATAATTCCGACATCGCTACTTATATGTTAGTGATTCTCTGGCAAAAGGGGGTTTAATGCATCTTTGTGATACACAATAGCAAGCAAGTCATCACAGGATAATAGATTCATATAATCCATTTTGTCTAACAACCGACTGAATCATGAGGTACACTATCCTTTGACACACAGAAAATTGACTAATACCGAAAAAGTTCCGACTCTTGTCAGCCTGCACGGACTGCACAGGTTCACGTAGCTAAATACTTTTTGCAGGTGCATTAAACCCCCTTTTCACGGAGCATGGCTCATATAGACTTAATTCTTTACCAAACGGTACCGTGTTTGTGGCCGAGGATGAAGACTTTTGTTAACGTCGTTGGGAAAATGCTGGAAACCATTACGTTGTCCTTTTTCAACATTGTTAACTACCCACTCAGAGACAGATCTCGTCATTTGAGCCAGGTTTTATTTTTCGTCTGATAATTTTGTCAACATGGACGAGATTACAGTTTTTTCACCTAGTGGAGTCATAATTTCGTTTCGGAAAGGTTTTGTATCCACGAACAATGGTAAATAGCTATGTAAAAATTGCAAGCTATTTCAACAGAAATCAATACCTTATAAAACACAAGAAATAGCTACAAGTTCCTCTGAAAGTAGCACCATAAAGTCATGACTAAAACAGAATAACTTCAGAAAAGTAGGACGGTGAAATTCCTTAGAAGAATGATACAAGAAACCACGGGAAGCGTTTCCGCAACCTTTCCGAATCTGGTAATCCAACACTGTATCACACGGTCCCATATCTTGCGACGTTTAGGAAGAAGATTTTGACAACATTATTGAATAAGGGAAAACTGTTGGTTACCAGTATTTGCCCCTTTAGTGGAACAAATACTGTCATATAAGCATGCACTCTTCGCATTGCAGGTATACTTTAAGTTTTAGCTACACTCCAACCTCGCTCAAACCACTACGTCAGTGAAAAAAAGCCCCATGTAAACTTCAAAATAATTGCTGATAAATTTACACCAGAACCCCAAAAGACATCCAACCTTTAAAAATCATAAGATAGTTTTTTTTTTTTAAATTTATAATGAATTAACAATAACACGCAAGGTTGGCATACTGGGCGGACCAATATTAACAATACTTTGTTTATTGCCCTTGTGCTTGTCTATCCTCCACTAAGCCATTTTTTTTTTAATCTACAGAGTTGTAGTTACAAAATATAAAGTTACAAAATGTAGCACTATGTAGAAGTACCTGATTATAATTATTGAAGAAGGAACATGAAAGGTAATGTTAAGTAACAATTTTTGTAAAGGTAGGTCTACTCCTGGTACTGCAAAACTGATAGGATCAATTCACACACTATGAAAACCTAGACAGGATGAAGCAGTCATACGATAATTACAAGGCGTATATAACAGTAGGATTGAACGTAAAACCCTTCTTTTAACCTTAACCCTGCAAAAACCTCTGAGCCGTTATTTACTATTTGACTGCTTGCTGCATTTGCATACAATGGTATACATTTTGCGTTTTGACTGGTTGTCTTTGCACATTTGTTGTACCTGTCGGTCAGAATGTTTATCAAAAAAAAAACCTGAGTATTCATTATTTGGATCTGTTTTGTCATTGCTTTTTCCATCTACTTACTATTACACCAGATTTCATGTACAAGTATAACAAATGAAAAGAAAAAACAATCGGTCCTCTAGAGATAATTGCTAATTAGACACAAAAATACTTTTCAGGACTTTCAGCCCTTTGATTCAAGCTTCCTTTTTTTTTTTTGTCTACCTTTTCAAGACAAATCCCATCATTTGCACCAATTTTAGTACATATCGTCTGCAAAAGCTTCTAATAGCTGCATATCTAATGGCTATAGTAAAAACCTGAATGTTACTATTTCATACTTATTTTGTGGAGAAAAAAATATCCCTATAGGATAGTGTAAATCCAAGATCAGACTGCACGTTCTTTGCAGTGTGATCTTGATCTATGCCATCTGCAAAAGTC
Organism: Tridacna gigas; assembly: GCA_945859785.2. Classification (NCBI taxonomy): domain Eukaryota; kingdom Metazoa; phylum Mollusca; class Bivalvia; order Cardiida; family Cardiidae; genus Tridacna; species Tridacna gigas. Next base: position 29,265,358 of record OX244041.2, read on the forward strand.
CTCAGTTATTTTCGCATATTGCGCTGAAAGGATTAAAAGTCGTCTGCAGGAACTTATCCATTTAAAATCTCCAATACTTCATATATACATGTACATTCGTGAAACTCCTCAAGTTAACCTTTAGGCTGCCAAGCGCGACTCACTGACCTTTTGCGGACAACGTAGATCAAGATCAGACTGCACAGGACGTGCAGTCTGATCTTGAATCTACACTGTCCAATAAGGAGGTACTGCTCCTCTAAAAATATCTTTGAAATAGGGAAATTTTTGTTTTTACTATCGGCTTGAAAGTTTCATTTCTTTTAATCAGCAGGATAAGGATGCGATACACAAATGAATCATGCTCTGTGAAAAGAGGACTTAATGAATCTGCGCAGGCCGACATAGGCCGAAACTTTTCGCTATTGGTTAATTATCTGTACGTACAAGGACCAGTCTACCTCATGATCCAGTCGTTGTTTAAAAAAGTGGTTATTATGGAGCCATAATTATGTGATGGTTTGATGGGTATAATGCATCACTGAGATGCATTTAGCCCCCTTTTGCCAGACCACGGCTCATATACATTCGTGAAACTCTTCAAGTTAAAGGCACGTTTAGACCTACTACCGGAACCACGCGTAAACAAAAATCAATGACGTCATATATGAAATACAATCAAACGCAGCCACCCGCACTAACGGATGTACATTTCATTGCGATAAGTACAGCGCTTAACCCTTATCCTGCTATAATATGTAAATAGGCAAAGCCTAAAAACGGGCGAAAGACGTACGTTGTTTCAGGAAAATTAGATATTAAAACACAAATTTATGCAATAAAATCTCTGTTGGGAAATAATTAAGGCCTCGAAAAACATTTACTTAGCCCTACCTTAACGGCAACTTTAGGGAGTCCGATTTTTTTCTCGAGACTATTTTCTTAAATTAGTATTAGGGTTCCACGGTTATGGGAAATCCCGGTCATTACGTCAGAGCATTTTGAGTAAAATCCTTTCTCTCCGTTGTGATACTTATCGTGTTCATGCGGCTCCATTTCTAAATAACTGATGGTCCGTTTATTTATTGCACTCTCTTTATTTTAAAAAGTAGCCCAGGCCACGAATAACATAAATAGATCAAGCTAGTGAAGTTCGACTATCAAACGGCAGAAACAGGTCCTCGCAGACAACCAAGGTCGAATTACAAAATACGTGTACGCAAGTCTGACGTAGTACACAATGTCATACGTCATTGACTTTGTTGAACTCTCTTTTTTTTTTTCCCCCAAGAAGGAATAAAAGATCATTGAGCTAAGCAAAAGATGTATCGTGTTATGAAACTTTCAAAACTATTATAATATTATTTACATGCTTTTAGGTGATTTTTTGTAAAATTAGTCGGAATGGGCGAATTTTTGGTTGTGAGAACCACGAAATGTAGCGTCCCGGAAGTTCAGATTGGGATACAGTCCAACTTTTTTTACATAGGAGAAAATTCAAAATGGCGGAAAAAAAGTCCTTCAGGGTTGAGAATGACGTCGTACGTGTAACCTATAGGCGGTCTTTCGCCCGTATAAAAAAAAAAAAAAATGAAACTTTCAGGCCGATAGTAAACACCCAAAGTTTCCTATTTCTAAGATATTTATGAAGGAAAGACATCTCCTTATCGGACAGTGTAGATCCAAGATCAGACTCCACGTTCTGTGCAGTCTGAGCTTGATCAACGCTGTCTGCAAAGGCTCAGTGAGTCGCGCTTAGCAGCATAGGGGTTAAGTATATCTAAGATTTCATTTCGCATTTCCTTTTCCTGTTACGGGTAAGTTAACGATTTGGCTACGGTACGGGAGTCGTGTACGTTCCGATAATATCGCGATGTCTCGCGAAACTTGTTATTTTCTTACCATATACGCACAAGACTGCTCAAAGAGAGATAACTATATCGGACTTTTGAAAGTAACTATTCTTCATGACAAATTTGTTATCATTGCAGAGTTCATCCTTTTGACAGAGGACACGGAATACAGCCCTGGACAACAAATCATGAACGGGAAATCCAAACATTACTCTACAGGTACCAAAGACACCGTCGTCACATTTAGAGGGTAAGTTTGTCTTGGAAAATTATTGCCTCAACCACTGCCACACAATCCCGAGCTTTAACGACCCTGAGGTAAAAAAGGTTTTTAAAAACATCGTGGGAAAAGGAGAAAATGCTAGTAACCAGCATTTCATCGTTTTCCCACAAAGTTTTCTACCCTTTCCAAGACAATTTCCAATTTTTGAGTCATAAATGTAATTGGTCATCTGCATGTACTTTCAATTTGGAAATCTTGTCGCTTGGAGTTAAAGAGTTAAAGTTCAACCCAGTCTCTCAATCAAAGATGAACAAGAGCTCCGTATACAGGTGTCTAGGTTCGGCTGTACTTGCTTTTGGTCAGTGCAAATTTTGTCAGACGAAAAAGGGACTGAACTCGATCAAGAATAATTCAGTGTTACCTACCCTTATTGTATTGGTTCCCGTTTTGATAGTTAACAACTAGCCCAAGTTTGAAGTAAATATCTTCAGTAATGACAGAGATATGAGAAAGTGTCAAGGTTTTCGATCAGGACGACGACAAACATGACGACAGGTCTATGAAAATACCTCACCAGATTTGAGCTACATGTAGTTAAAAATACAATACCAACGCAAAAAAAAAGAGATAGAATTACGGGCATTCAACATTTTGCAATTTAATCTTTTCAGTGCCATGGGCGAAAACAGGGGCTTTTGCGGACGGCATAGATAAAGATCAGACTGTGAAGAACGTGCAGTCTGATCTTGGATCTATACCGTCCACTGGTTTAGTCAAGTCTGTAAAATAAAAAAAAAAAATCCAAGTTACAGTGGATTGTAATTTCAGCTGTCCGAGGAAGAGATCGAGTTTATGTACCTGGCGCTGAAATAGTCCTCTTGTTAACCCTTATACTGCTAAATAAGTTAAATGAAACTTTCAAGCCGATAGTGAAAACATAAATGTTGCTATTTCAAACTTTTTTTTTTTGGGGGGGGGGGGGTTCTTAAAAAAAAAATCCTTAACCCTCTACCAAACGACAAAAATTTCAGACTTGTCCAAATTGAAAGCATATGCAGACGAAATATAAAATGTAGCTCAACTGACGAAGATTGTCTCTGAAAAGTTAGAAAACATTGTGGGAAAAGGAGAAAATGCTGGTAACCAGCATTTTCTCCTTTTCCCACAATGTTCACAAAAGGCTTAATCCTCAGGGTTGTTAAAACCTGGGTTTGTGTGGCAAAGGGTTAACGGATAGTGTAAATTCAAGATCAGACTGCACGTCCTATGCAGTCTGATCTTGATCCACAGTGTCTGCAAAAGGTCTTTGAGTTGCGCTGAGCAGTTTAGGGGTTAACTTATATTGTTATACACGTGAAATGTATTAGGAGGACAGTATAGACCAAGATAATACTGCACAATCGAGCAGGCCCATATTGATACAGGCGAAACTTCTGACCACCTTCCTGGTGCTCGTAAGAAAACGTGATGTTCTGGTCAACGATAAACGGGTTTGAGGTTCAAGTTTTAAATAACGACCTGGGGGAAGCCTCTTGAAAACAACTGGTAACCAGCACTTTCCCCTTTTCCCACAATATTTTCTACCGCATCAAAGACTAATTCTACCATTTGAGCCACATTTGAATTCTCGTCTGCAAATTATTCCAATTTGGACAAGTCTAAAAATTTGCCAACAGCTGGTACCCAGCATTTTCTCCTTTTCCCACAATGTTTTCTACCCAGTCAAAGACGAATTCCATCATTGAGCCACATTTGAATTGTTGTCTGCAAGTTCTATCAATTGCACAAGCCTAAAATTTTGTCCTCTGGTAAAGAGTTAACTCTTTAATACCAGACATCCAGATTGTAGACTGCTCCATTTTTGATATCATTTTCAGACAATAAATACATGTTGCTTAAATGTTGAGACTCCTCTGTTAAAGGACAGAAAACATCGAGGAAAAAGGATAAAATGCTGGCAACCAGCAGTTTGTCCTTTTCCAAAAATGTTTTCAAAAGTGTTTAACTTCTGGGTCGGTAATTCAGTGTGGCTCAAACACTGAAACTCATCTGTTACAGGGTGGAAGACATTGTGGGAAAAGGAGAAAATGCTGGCTACCAGCATTTTCTCCTTTTCTCACGTTTTCGTTAAAAACTCGGGATTGTGTGGAAAACGGTTGAGTTAAAAGGAAAGGACATGGCGACTGCAGAATTGCGGTTGATTTTCTATCTCTTCCCGAATTTCTTTAGCTGCGATTCCGGGGGGAATTATATTTATATTTTGTGGTGACATATTAAATTATCCGATTCCCCGCCAAACGTCCCCCACGAGACGTTCCGTCCATTCCCGATCTTTTATTCCCGGTTTTTTTTTTTCTGGATCAGAGCGACTGCGATTGAATTACATAGATTTCTATCGGGTTCAATTTCTTCTAGAAATTTCGTAATACGTATTTTGTAGGGTTTCTATTTTTCGCAGATCCGCCGATAACGAATTGAATTCAAAATATCAGGAAAACGGTCGAAAATGAATGGTATATGTAGGGAGAATTAGCAATGGGGTTAAAAAAGACAGGGAGCGAGAGGGCACGTGAGGTAGAAGGGAGAGAGACAGATTGACTAGAGTGATCGGGACGTCGGAAGCAGACGGACACGAGAGAGAGAGAGAGAGAGAGAGAGAGGTACTTGTTAACCCTTGACTCAACGACAAAATTTTAGACTTTTCCACATTTAAAGCATTTGCATACGACAAAATCAATGTGACTGAAACATTAAACTTTGTTTTGGGAAGGGTAGAAAACACGGTGGGAAAAAATGCTGGTAACCTACATTTTCTCCTTTTCCCACAATGTTTTCAAAATGCTTCTTTCTCAGGGTCGTTAAAAGTCGGGAGTGTGTGGTAAAATGTTAAATTCCCCGCTTTTGGTGCAGGTCACGTGGTAGTGTCCTCGGGCAAGTCACTGCAGAGCTCTAGGCTACCTTGTCCTGTTAAACACCCAGGACCTCAATCAGTAAGCAGTGGTCGCCCTATGGCTAAAAGGTCTGTCCTTTAAACTGCTGAATGGTCAGAAGAAAAAATTCGGCTAATAGTAAAAACCTAGATGTTGCAATTTCGAAGTGTTTTTTTTTTTTCCGCAAGAAAATATCATACGGTATCTAACAGTATAAGTCCAAGATCAGACTAAACTTTCCGTGCACTGTCACAGAGTTGCTCTTTAACCCTTTACCGCACAATAACGCCCTTTGACGCCCGTGGGAAAGAAGCCTTTTGAAAACAATGTGGGAAAAGGAGAAAATGCTGGTAACCAGCATTTTCTCCTTTTCCCACAGTGTTTTCTACCCTATCAAAGAAAAATTGCACCATTTTAGCCAAATTGAAATTGTCGTCTGCAAATGCTTTCAATTTGGAGAAGGCTAAAATTTTGTCGTCTGGTAAAGGGTTAAACGTCACACAAATCAATCGACTTGCTTCTCCTTTTCAGTGGAGACGAATCCAGGTCGACGATATGTTTTGGGAGAACGCAGTTAGAAGTCGTGTTAACTTGTATGTTTATTATATCTACCGCTATTGCCACGACACTGTTGGTGATTCTGGTCACAAGAACTAACAAAGATACATGTAAGTACAGTGCCAAGTTAGTTGATTGATTAAACAAAGCTTACAACAGTAAATTGGTCATATGATTCCACCCTTAAAACTGCTAAATAAATGAAACGAAAAATTCCACTCAGTAGTAAAACCCCAAATATTGCGATGTCAAAGTTGATACAACAAAGAATGTGCAGTCTGATCTTGATCTACATTGTCCGCAAAAACACCTTGAGTCGTGCTTAGCCTAAGAGATAAAGCTATTATACATGGATTGGGGAATGATTCTGCAACTTATATCACTCACGACGATTGCTCTCTGAAAATATTTCATGTAAACATGTACTCGCGCTTTGATGTGGGAAGCTTCAATGGGCTTGCCGAGTTCATAATGGGATTCGAACCAAAGAATTCAGAAGCGGGAGGCCGAAACCTTATTCAACTCAAAGTCCTTCTATTATATGACCTGTCAGTGAAACTTTGTGATAACTTGAACAAATAACTTCATTCAATGTAACGGCTGGAACAGACAGTTCCTTCCAAACAAAGGTAGCACGGGAGCAACCAGAACTGCTGCTACTCTTTTTTCAAGAAGAAGAAGAAGAAGAAGAAGACCAAACATGCACGCAGACTACATTACACTATAAAAAAATATGTGAGCATGTCTTTTAGAAACACTTCACATTTCAGGTTGAGTTTTTCGATCATCCATATCAAACCGATAATACGAACTTTTTCAAAGTAACACATTTTCTGATTGGCTAAATCAAGTGTTTTAGCCAATTAAAAAGTGCGTTACTTTCTAAATAAGACTATATATGCAATTTAGAATCGTTGGTGTTGGTAAATATGGGCCCCTGAAGCATTCGACTTTTTGAAGTTTTGAAGTTTAACTTAATTGTTTTTAGTAACCCAGGTCATGGTTACAGACTCAGTGTTTGGGTCCCAACAACATACAGATCCTGGGAGTGTCGGGCCTGATAACTCAACCCCATTGTGCCTTACTGAAGAATGTGTGAAAGCAGGTAAAGTGTGTTGTCTATTAGTACGGGAATCTATTTTAACAACTTAACGGATTAAAAAAAAAAAATTTTAGGCCTGTTCTTTTCCTCCACAATATTTTTAAAAGCCATTTTTCTTAGGGTCTTCAAACACTACATTAGAGACTCCTTATCAACGGGGCATTTTTACGTGAGAAAGAAAATGAAAAGCCGAAGCAGCCTTTGCCCTTCGGAGAAGCATGGGAGGGGGCGTGCTAGCCCCTTGGCTCTCTCTCTCCCCACGCCGATAGATCTTCTTTCAACAACTGATTGACCTTTACTAATTACAGCCGCCCGATTGATAGAATCGATGGATAAGACGGTAGATCCGTGCGAGGACTTCTTCGAGTTTGCGTGCGGGTCCTGGAACAAACTTAATGATATACCAGACGATAGGTCGAGTTACAACACGTTCGCTAAATTAAGGGACATCATTCACGTACAGTTAAAAGGTGAGTACTTGCCGTCGTTCACTTGATTAGTGCTTTATGTTTCTTTCAACAGTATTTCAGTTATATCACGATCACAGTTCAGTTTCTGGGTTTTACAATCTCTAGGCCTGAGCTTCGCAGTGCCCTGCTCGTGGACACTCCCACGACAACCAGACGGCCGTTGGTAATCGAACCCAGTGGATTCTAAGTTCAACGCCTTATCCATTGAGCTCTGCAGGACAACGAAACAAATGAGCCATGCTCTAACAACAGGGGGCTTAATGTATCTCCGTGATGCATGATACTAAGAAAGTCGTCACACAATTATGGATCCATAAAGACCACAATCGACTAGATCATGAGGTAGACTGGTCCTTTGACATGCAGAAAACTGACCAATAGCGAAAAGTTTCGGCCTAGGACTGCGTAGGTTGACCTGAGTAGATACTTTTTTGTAGATGCATTAAGCCCCCTTTTCAGGGAGCATAGCCCAAATACACTTAACAGGACTGGCTGGAAAGTAAAATTTGCATATCAGCTTTGACATAACGTCTTCATGCTAAAAATAATTTGACCAATCCGGTATGGCATATATGACGAATATGATTCGTCAAAACTATTTTCAGCATCACTCCCTTATTCAATACTGATATTCAAATTTCACTGAACAGATTCGTTCATTATATTCACTGCAGTATTAAAATTTCCATCTTACGGTTGAAAGAGAAAAACCTGCAAGCTTCCAAAGTTCCGACCTTCTCCCTTAACCCCTAAGCTGCTAAGTGCGACTCACTGACCCTGTGCGGACAGTGTAGATCAAGATCAAACTGCACAAAACGTGCAGTCTGATCTTTGATCTACACTGTGCGATACGGTATTTTCTCTCTGGTGAAATCAAATTTGAAAAATGCAATATTTGGGCATTCACAATTGAGTAGAAATTTTCGTTTCATTTATTCAGTAGCTTAAGGGTTAATTTTAATCCATTTGATCCGTTCTTTGTAACATATTGAAGATAAATTATCGCAGAACAACGTATTAAATACTGTGTCACATAAAGAACCGTCGAAAAAAACGAGTACAACCATAGATTGCTAGAACAGAGAGTCTGTTAACCTTTAAGCTGCTAAGGGCAACTCACTGACCTTTTGTGGACATTGTGCAGTCTGATCTTGGATCTACACTGTCCGATAAGGAGATGTTTTTTAACTAAAATAAGTTTGAAAATGCATTATTCGGGTTTTATACTACCGGTTTGAAAATTTCATTTCACACTTGTTTAGCAGGATAAGTGTTAACTCTTTACCAAACGACAAAATTTTAGACCGGTCCAAACTGAAAGCATTTGCAGACGACACAGTAAATGTAACCCAAAAATTGTAATTTATTCTGGGAAGGCTAGAAAACATGGTGGGAAAAGGAGAAAATGCTGGTTACCAGCATTTTCTCCTTTTCCCACAATGTTTTCAAAAGGTGTCTTTTTCAGGGTCGTTAAAAGTCGGGATCGTGTGGTAATGGGTTAATACAAGTACTACAGAACAATAATTATCCTCTTTGCTTTTTTATCAATAGATTTATTACAACATCCACGACTAGATACAGACAGTGAAGGCACTATGAAAGCCAAGAAGTTATATTTATCCTGTGTCAATGAAAGTAAGTAGCCTACTCTAAAGCGTGTAGCCTTCCTCCCCCCACCCCCCTCCTTATTCTGTCCGTTGATACTTTATTCTTTGCTGCGGGAAATTTGATTGCCGAATCCTCGTTTTCATAAACTTGCGTCAACTAAAAGACCAACTATTAAAAAAAAAAAAAAATCTGTTACAAGTGAAAAACTTTTCGATCCGGCGTCTAAGACGTACAGTTTGGGATTTTGTTACTACTACTAAAATTGCAGACACGTCGTACAACAGCAAATTGCTTAAGAACGAGTAATATGTACGGCGTAAATTCGAATTTCGAAAGTTCTGGCAAAGTGTCATCCACAGATATATCTCATTGATTATTCGTGAGAACATGGTTTTGTAAGCCCAATGTCGAACGGTATATTGCAGAAGTGTCAGCGCTTTGATTTTTTTCCAAAAAGCGGTAAGATATCCGTTTCGTTGAGTTGACGTCGTTTCGCGTGATTTAAATTTCGGCGAATAAATACGAATTCTCTCTTTTTTTTTAAACCCTTGTCTAGTAACTCAACCTGTGTAAGCTCTTGATAAATGACGTTTAACAACAATCCGTTTACGATGACAAAATCGTTCTTGTCTTAATATTTTGAAAGATGGCACGTTCTAAAATAGTTCCGTCTGTAGCGGCGCGTGCGATAAGAGCTGAGTGCAATACAACAAAGTGTAGTACGAATATATAGATTATGGTTTCAGAATATTCCAGAGAAGCGTTACTTGAATTATGAGATTTATCTTTGATGTGGTAGAAAACATTGTGGGAAAAGGAGTTGAGCTGATTAACAGCATTTTCTTTTTCCTATACATGTTTTCCAATCTCAACAGCCTCCTTTCTCGATAAAACACCGTGTGGTAAAGAGTTAACATCAGGTCTGTGTTAATCTCCATTTTCTATCTTTTATTCAAGCCTTAATAGAAGAACGAGGTTTAGACCCAGTGTATGCACTACTAGACGACCTGGGCGGCTGGCCTGTCGCCGGAAATGACGTGTGGGACGAAGATAAGTTTGATTTGATAGAACTTTTAGCCAAACTGCGTCTCTATAACAATAAAATACTGATTGATATGTGGGTCGGGCCAGACGACAAAAATTCGGATGTAAACATAATACAGGTACTATTATTATTATAATAATTATTATTTTCATTATTGATCATTGTAATTAATCATTATTGCCAGATATTCTCCTTTTCGCACAATAGTTTCAAAAGCCATACTCCTGAGTCTCATTTAAACACGGAATTGCATGGTAAAGAATACGAATCATGTTACCAAGAATTCTTTCATGATAACTGGTACGAGCTCGTGACTATAAGAGCATCTGTTCTTTGAGTAAATTTGACAGCCAAAAATAATACACGAAACCTTTCGATAATATACGTATTTATTTAGACAGCATGCATGGGTATTTTATTGCAAAACATGTCTGCTCTATCGTTTATTTATTTTAACTCTTATCCTGCTAAATAAGTTAAATTAAACATTCAACCCGGATAATGTTTTTTCAACCTCAGTATTTGGAGAAAAAATATCTCCTTATCGGACAGTGTATATCCAAGATCAGGCTGCACGTTCTGTGCAGTCTGGTCTTGATCTACATTGAACGCAAAAGGTCAGTGGGTCGCGCTTAGCAGCTTCAGGTTTAATCAATTTGGCTTATGCGCCTCTGGAATGGGAATCATTTAACATTATGTCAACAGTAAGCATGAATGATATATAGCGATCTCTGCCGTTAATCAAGATTAGCAATTTTAGGGCTGCGTTGGTTAGATTAAATTCCTAAATTTTGATCAGATATAAACTTGGAATACTTCGCTTTGTGTACCGGAAGTTCAAATTTGCTACTACAGGTTGACCAAGCAGAGCTCGGCATGCCGTCACGTGATTACTTTTTGAAGGGTATAGAGGACCCGGATGTTCAAGTCTACGAGAAGTTTGCCATTAATACAGCCATTTTGATTGGTGCAAACAGGACACAGGCAGCTAAAGAAATACGCGATATGGTCAAATTTGAAATCCGTCTTGCCAATGTAAGTCGAATATCTTTATCGGAATATCCTGTCCTAGGTCAGATTTGAAATACATGTACCTCAATGTTTACTTATGAGAAAGTTTGAAGATTTCTCGTTGTACTTTTTTGAGAGGTTGAAAACTTGATTCAAACAATAAAAAAAAAAAATCAACTAATTATTGTAACTATTGCTTCTCTTCGAAATGAAAATTATTGAACACACCTGTGAAACTTCAAGAAACCTCAGAAGAATCGTGGGTTTTTCAACTGTACTTCAGTCACATGTATCCTTTTCCAAGGGCTTGTGAAAAATGTCTTACATATCATTTTTAGAGCCACAAGCGAAAGCAGGGGCTTTTGCGGACGGTATAAATCAAGATCAGACTTCACAGACCGTGCAGTCTGATCTTGGATCTATAGCGTCCGCCTCTTAAGTCTAGCCTTTAAGTTGGCAAGTCTTTCTGGGTTTCTTTAGATTGTATTTACAGTTCTCGAAAGAGGTCAAGTTTTTTCTTAGCCATGCTCTGGCAAGAGGGGGTTTGATGAATTTCCGTGATACGTGATACCAATCAAGCTATCGCATAATTATGGATGCATAATAGACACCTTTTTTTTAAAAACCAACTTAATCATGAAGTAGGCTGGTCCTTGGACAACTGACTAATAGCGAAAAGTTTCGGCCCAGGTCAGCCTGCGCGGACTGCGCAGGCTGACCTGAGTCGATACTTTTCGCAGATGCATTAACTCCCTTTTTCCCAGTGCATGTCTCATCCATTTGGTACTGAAAGATTTAAACCATGCCCAGCACAAGCAGGTGTTAAAAATACCAACTTTTTAACTCTGTACCAATCGAGAAAAGTTTAGACTTGTCCAAAATGAAAGCAATTGCAGACGACAAATTAAAGGTGAGTCAAATCATTTACAATGTATGTGATAGGGTAGAAAACATTGTGGGAAAAGGATAAAATGCTGGTTACCAACATTTTCTCCTTTTCTGACAATGCTTTCAAATGGCTTCTTTTCGGGGGTTCATTAAAACTCGGAATTGTGTGGTAAAGGGTTAAAATGCACATGAGAATGTCGGAAATCTACATAAAATTATGTAAAACAAATAAAGATATCGTAACTTTCAGCTCACCACACCAATGGAAGATCGACGCGATTCGGAACTGCTGTATAACAAAATGACCCTGCGTACACTGACACAAAGTATTCCTAAGGTAAATAGGTTTATTTACTATATCAACAACGACAAGTTTTGTTGTGATGCCACCAACATCGATAAAATTTATAACATACAACTCTAACGGGATAGACCTTTCATTAACAGTTTATTAGTGTTTGTTTTTGGGAATACTAGTTTAAAACCACATGGCGTGACGAGATAATATAAACGTTATCGAGTTGGGTTTATAAACTAGCTCGTCAAGGTATAGCTCTTACTCGATAAAAGTTTCATTATCAGCTTATATTTTTGTTTATGTATGGGATAACAGGTTTAAAATCACCTACCGTGACGAGATAATTTATAAACCCAGCTCAATAATGTTTATATCATCTCATCATGGTTCGTTGTTTTTAAACATGTATTGCCAAAAAACAAAAAAATGATATTAACTGTCAATGAAAGGTTTATCGAGTTGGAGTTATACTTGATTTTAAAACCTGTTATCCTAAACATAAACAATAATATAAACTGATAATGAGAGGTTGATTGGGTGATTGTATGGTGTTTAACGCCGTTTTCAACATTATTTCAGTTATATCACGGCGGCTAGTGCACCTATCCATGCTTTCCTACAGTTTCCTTTACAAGTACTCTGCATAATATTCTTTCAAGCCACTGGCTGCTTTCCCACATAACCATCGTCGAAACAATGGTCAGCGGTGAGAGAGGAATGAATCCTGTCGCGATGACTATCATCAATCCTCAGAAAGAGATTGGCCAAGCCGGGGATCGAACCAGCGACCTCCTGTTCTCAAGTCCTGTACGCTACCGACTGAGCTACGGGGGCTTGGCTGATAATGAAAGGTTTATAGAGTTAGGGCTATACTTAGATTTTTTGTGTCTGGAATGTTTTCTTGTGTCTAGTATGTTTTACGCTGTTTTCAAAATCATTTCTGCCCCACTGACTGCATCCTTTATCAACTTATTGCCCCACTGACTGCATCCTTTATCAACTTATTGCCCCACTGACTGCCTCCTATATCAACTTATTGTTAAGATGTTAAGACAAAACCTATCACTGATGATCTCAAAAAGAACACAGTTCATTAGGTTGGATCTGTCTACCAAGTGTCGCAACTGATGTGTCTGACAACACTGTTCAGCTGAACGTAGAAAACAAATGGACCATACTCTGTGAAACGGGGCTTAATGCATTTGCGAAAAGTATCGACCCAGGTTAGTCTGCGGAGTCCGCGCAGGCTGACCTGGACCGAAACTTTTCGCTTTTGGTCAATTTTCTGTATGTCAAAGGACCAGTTTATCCTATGATACAGAAGGTTGCTAGACAAAACGGTTTCTACAGATAACTTGCTTGGTATAATGCATAACGGAGATGCATTAAGCCCCATTTACGTTTCGGCAGAAATGACCAAATTCAAGTTCTAATCTACATCAAAACATCTAACAATCTGAACCTACTGAACTTATTTGCATGATAAGCATTATGCATAAAGGGAGGTAATAGCATGGACCGTAAATTCTCGGCTATTTGTCTCTTTCTAGTTTGACTGGTTGCGGTACATGAGGGAGATATTTGTACGAGTAAACGCCACAGTCGACGAGGATGAAGACATCGTTGTGTGCGCTCCTGATTATCTGAGAAACATGATAGATCTGGTGCATGAAACCAGTAGTAGGTGAGAAAAGATTATTAACCCTTAGGCTGCTAAGCGCGACTCAAAGACCTTTTGCGGACAGCGTAGATCAAGATCAGACTACACAGAATGTGCAGTCTGATCTTAGACCCACATTGTCCGATAGGAAGGTATATTTCCCCAAACAGTAACTTTGAAATCGCAATATTTGAGTTTTTACCGATGAGGGGAAATTTTCGTTTCATTTATTTAGCAGTTTAAGTGTTAATATAAAATCACATCGGAGTACTCCTTACAATTATCATAGTTTATATTACGTGATCGCCAAAAGTTTTTCATAATGACGTAATGAATTGGGAAAACATATATGTAATTACTCTTTGAATCAACAAGATCTGGCATTATCTCTATGACATTGGCTAATATCAAGAATTGGCTGTCTTGGGCACGACATGACAGTCAAGTTAGAAAAGAAAGAGGAAAAAAGAGGATAAATATTGTTAGATAGAAGCACGATAAAGAATCTCTTGTATTTCTCCCCAGCTCTCTGTGTTTTCCCCACTATAGCCTACCTTGGGTGTAGCCTATTCTCCCTAAGCTACCCCGTCTAAAATTTCCGAACAACATCTCTCTAGTGTTCTCTCTACAATATCCCTGTTCTGTTTTCCTAACAATACCTTTTTTGTTTTTACCTACAATAGCTTATTTTTTTTTTTATATAATAGCTCTGATACACCTTTCCCTACGGAATACCGTTAGGGCCATCGCCTTTGAATGTGTGAATTTGAAACACGATACTCGATAGTGCGATGACGATAATACGAAACAACGAAACTACGATGGTGAAAGCGCGATAGTACGATGACGATAACACGATACTACGATGGTGAAACCACGACAATACGATAGTACGATGACGATAGTGCGATGTAGTATCGTGTTTTCACCATCGTACTGTCGCGATTTCACCATCGTAGTATCGTATTTTCGTGATTTCACCATCGTGCTATCGTATTATCACCATCGTACTATCGTATTATCGTCATCGTATTATCGCGTTTTCACCATCGCACTATCGTGTTATCGTCATCGTACTATCGTGGTTTCATCATCGCACTATCGTGTTTTCACCATCGCACTATCGTGGTTTCACCATCGCACTATCGTGTTATCGTCATCGTACTATCGTGGTTTCATCATCGTACTATCGTATTTTCACCATCGTGCTATCATCATCGTACTATCGTGTTATCGTCATCGTACTTTCGTGTTTTCACCATCGCACTATCGTATTATCATCATCGTACTATCGTGTTTTCACCATCGTACTATCGCCTTCCGGTGCGCATGCGCATCCTCAAATATTCAAGACCTACAGGACAACAGTATACAGGGACGAATTTATTCAGAGTCATTTTGAGAGAGGCTATGCCTACAAGGAAATACTTGTTTTACTGAAGTCGGATATGGGGATAGATATAAGGTGAGATGACGATAATACGATAGCACGATGACGATAATACGATAGTACGATGGTGATAACGCGATGGTACGATGACGATAGTACGATGATGAAACCACGATAGTACGATGGTGATACCACGATAGTGCGATGATGAAAACACGATAGTGCGATGATGAAACCACGATAGTACGATGATGAAACATCGATAGTACGATAGTGAAAAGACGATAGTGCGATGATGATAATACGATAGTACGATGGTGAAAACGCGATAGTACGATGATGATAATGCGACAGTGCGATGATGAAACTACGATAGCACGATGGTGAACCCATTTAGTGTGATGATTAATAGGTGATTGTGCGATTATTGAACCACGATAGTACGATGGTGAAAACACGATAGTACAATGGTGAAACCGCGATATTACGATGACGATATCACGATAGTACGATGATGAAACCACGATGGTGCAATGGTGAAACTACGATAGTACGATGGTGAAAACGCGATAGTACGATGATGAAACCACGATAGTACGATGATGATAACACGATAGTGCGATGGTGAAAACACGATAGTGCGATGGTGAAACCACGATAGTGCGATGGTGAAACCACGACAGTACGATGACGATAATACGATAGTACGATGGTGATAATGCGATATTACGATAGTACGATGGTGAAAACGCGAAAATACGATAGTACGATGGTGAAATTGCGACAGTACGATGGTGAAAACACGATACTATATCGTACTATCGTCATCGTACTATCGTATTGTCGTGTTTTCACCATCGTACTATCGCATTATCGTCATCGTACTATCGCGTTTTCACCATCGTAGTTTCGTTGTTTCGCGTTATCGTCATCGTACTATCGAGTATCGCGTTTCAAATTCACCCATTCAAAGGCGATGGCCCTAACGGTATTCCGTATTTCCCGGTAATATCTCCTTTGCATTTTCTCAACAGTCGTTGTATTTTTCATACGGCTCTCTTGAATTTCCCCCATGATATGGACAATTTCGTGTATATTCCGTTTGGGGTCTCAATGTTTTCCTACAATATCTCTCTTACATTTTCTTTAAAATATATCTTTTGTGTCTTCCCAGTGATTCATCTGTTGAGTTCTCGATGTATTATTTCTCCTAGATTTGTCTCAAAATACCTCTCATGCGTTTTCTCTACAAATTCTTTTATGTTTTCTCTAAAATATATGTCATTGTTTCCTTGTTCCAAACAAGAGCACGGTTTGTATTTTCTCTGCGACATGGCTTTTTTCCCTTACAATATCTACTTGTGTGTTTTTTCTGCAATATCTATTATTTTTTCTCTACAATATCTGTCCTGTATTTTACCTACAACATCTTTATGTTTCACAAAACAATATCTACTGTCAGTTTCTACAATATCTCACTGGTATTTCATCACAGTACCGATCTTGTACGAGGGCGTTCATTAAATAATGAAAACAGCTGCATATCTCGGGTGTCCGTCATTCGATTTCATTTATTTTTCTACAGTCCCTCAAAGTACTCTCCTTCTCTCTCTATGCACAGTTGCAGCCTCCTGCGCCATCTATCAAATGCTGCTCGGTACTCTTCTTTAGGTATACCCCGTAACTCTGCATTTACGGCTTTAGAGAGGTCTTGGACACGTGTATACTTGTTTCCTGCCAAGATCTCCTTCAGTTTAGGAAACAACCAAAAGTCACATGGGGCCAAGTCAGGACTGTAGGCAGGATGGGGGAGTGTAGAAATTTTGTTCTCTAACAGATACTGGTTTACAGCTGCTGTTTTATGGGCACTCGCATTGTCATGCAAAATCATGATTCTCGATGTTCCTGTGATGGGACGACGGTCATTCAACTCAGAAACCACCTGAGGAAGTACAGTGTCTCTGTAGTATCGCCCAGTCATGGTTGCTTTTTCTGGTAGAACATCTACAGCTACAGGTCCTTCATGGTTGAAAAAAATTGTGAAAAGCCTCTTCCGACTCTGAAAACCTGGTTTACAGACCACAGGTCTGGGTTCATCTTTTGTCAGCCACATCATGTTAGAACGTTTGTTTGGGATCCCATAGAAGTATATCCAAGTTTCATCTCCCGTGACTATGTCAGATATCCTTTTTGGGCCGTTGGGTTCGAACATGTCTAAAAGTTGCCTTGCACAAGAAACCCTATTCTTCTTCTGTTCGGGAGTCAGCACATGAGGTACCCATCGCGCGGAAATCTTTCGCAGCCCTAGTTCTTCATGCAGCACTTTATGGATGGTACCTATGGACACATCTAAGTCTGAACTAATCTCCCGCACCGAAACATTGGGGTCATTGTCTACTTGATTTTTAACATTTATGATCAAAGTTTCGTTCACCTTGAATTTAGGTGCTCCTGACCTTGGTTTGTCTGCAATAAGCTTTCTTCCATCTTTAAATTCTCTCACCCACCTGGAACAGGTGTTATAAGGTACAGCTAACTCCTTATATACCGTATGCAAATCTTCATGAATTTGCTTTAACTCATCTCCAAGTTGCAGCCTTGTGAAGATGTAAAACCTTTGGTGTTCTCTGCTGACGTCCATTTTGAGCTAAACAGGAAGTGACATCATGTTTTGATGACGTCATCATTGCACGACGTCAGAACGTCATGATAACGTTTGGTGCCAAAAATAAAGCAGAGATCTTCATTTTTGTCTTGCTAAAATTTCGTTCAAATATCTGTAAGGGTTAATGATATATAGGTGTGTTTTCATTAATTACTGAACACCCCTCGTATCATTCCTATAACCAATCTCTATTGTGTCTTAGTTTACTAACATAACTTTATGTGCTTTGTCTACAATATCTCACTTGCATTTATATGATCAGTGGACCAGTGGTTTTTTTTTTTTTTGCAATACAGAACCCTGGCTAACTATCTTGTGTGGAGAATAATGATGAACCGGGTCACAAACCTACCCGACAAATACAGGGTACTTAGAAAGGAGTACCATAAGGTTAGTAAATACAATTAAATGTCAGTCAGTGGAAACGAATAGGACCAAGTGTATAGGTCCATTTATCTGCATAAAATCCATCGAAACTACAATATTAATAACCAGGATAAACGCACTAATTTTTGGACATATTTCCGCATAGAACGATTTCTTTTTCTGCAAGAAAAACTGTCTCCACTTAAAGGCATAATGGCGGCAATTACATGTGAGCCATGCTCTGGTAAAAGGGGGTTAAATGCATCTCCTGGATGCATGATACCAGGCAAGTCATCACATGATCATCCGACTGAATTGTGAGGTGGTCCTTGGACATGCAGAAAACTGACCTTTAGCAAAAAGGTTTTGGCCCAGGTCAGCCTGCGCAATTTTCGAAGGCTAACCTGGGTCGATACTTGTTTGCAAATGCATTAAGCCCCCGTTTCACACAGCACGGCTCATATATTTTGTACGAGAAACAAGAAAGGAGATTACCGACTCGCGATTGACCTAATATTGAAATGAAGTTGGCTAAACCAAGCTACTTAAAACCAATTGTCAACATTTAAAGCGGAAAATGCTTTTTATATAGAACAATGACACTGCAGTAAGTAGCTAAATTGGTCCAAGTATGAAGGTCATCGCATTTTCATGGACAAAATGTCCCTCTGCATATTAAACCCTTTACAACACAATCCCGACTTTTTAATGACCCTGAGAAAGAGAGCTTTAGAAAACATTGTGGGAAAAAGGAGAAAATGCTGGTAACCAGCATTTTCTCCTTTTCACACAATGTTTTCAACTCTTCCCAAAAAAACTTCAATTATTGAGTCACATTTATTTTGTCGTCTGCAAATACTTTCAATTTGGACAATCCCCCCATTTCTTTTTTTTTTTTTGGTTTGGTACAGAGTTAAATGGGTCGTCGTAGTCCTTCTTTCTCTAATAATGCTCCTTACTGATTGCTTGTAGACAATTTACGGGTCGGAGACCGAGCGTTCAAGATGGCGGGATTGTGTCACCTACGTCAACGATAACATGGGTAACGCTGTTGGACGGTTGTTTATCAGTAAACATTTCGACGAGGATGCAAAACGAAGTGTATGTATTGCCTATCTTTCATTTTCCCCTTGCACAGCCTATCAATCATTCTACCAACTAAGACTGTTTGTCAATTTTTTCTGTTCCAAGTTATCATTAAAAAACCCTGCTCTGCCAAAAGGGGGCTTAATACATCTCCGTAATGCATTAAACCAACCATGTCATTATATAATTATGTATCCATAAATTCTATCCGACTAAATCATGAGGTGCACTGGTCCTTTGACATGCAGATGCAGAAAATTGACCAATAACAAAATGTTTCGACTCGGGTCAACCCGTGCCGACTGCGCAGGCTCACGTGGTCGATACATTTGCAGATGTTTTAAGCCCCCTCTATGTATAAGTGTTCATAATCATTTCACATTTGGGTGTTAACATGACTTGGGTCGGCAATATCCGCATAGTTCGACAGTTATTCCGTTACTGGCGATCATGTGCGGAGAATGCCGAGAGTAAGTGACGACAAGTGTCAGACTTAGAACTCGTTTAATCCCGTAACATACTTCTCCAAATGATCTGAAAACACATCCCTGTTAAGCCTTTACAACACAATCCCGACGTTTAACGACCCCGAGGAATAAGGCTTTTGAAAACGTTGTGGAAAAATGAGAAAGTGTTGCATTTTCTCATTTTCCCGCTGTGTTTTCTACCATATTACAGACAACTCCCATCTTCTGAAAGATATTTAATGTGTCGTCTGTAAATGCTTTCAATTTGGAGCAGTCTAAATTTTCGTCGTCTGGTAAAGAATTAATTATGAAAACCAAAACAAAATTAAACCATACTCTGTGAAAAGGGGGCTTAAAGTATCAGCAAAAAGTGTCAGCCCGTGTTAGCCTGCGCAGTCCTTTTGTAGAATGGTTCCTGGACATGCAGAAAACTGATAAATAGCAAAAGGTTTCGACCCAGGTCAGCCTGTGCGGATTGCGAGGCTTGACCTGGAACGATACATGAAACCCCCTTTTCACAGACCATGGATTATATATATATATATATATATATATATCCACTTTCCGTTTTGACATGTAATTATAAACGTTCTATTCAGGCACTAGAGATGATCAAAGATATTCGGGTAGCTGTCAATGAAATACTGGAAGAAGTGGATTGGATGGACAACGGTACCAAAATTGTAGCCAAAGAAAAGGTAACCACGTATAAAAACAAGAGCTGTAATTAGACAGCACAGTTCGCCTAGAAAAATTAATTGTTGGGGATGGCAATCATTCAGTCTTGACAATAGGCGCCTTTGAAAAGCTTTATCATGAAACTTCGAAATCTGTGACCTTTGCCTTAAGATCATCGGCATGATTAGGGTATTGCTCAATTGAACTTTGGACCTGTATCTGTTTTCAAGCAAAAAATTAACCTAATCCGTCATTTTGCTTGGAAAATATATGGTCTTGAGAAAAATTGAAAGTATAAACTTTGATGTAAAGTATCTACGGCCATGTACTTTTAAAAGATCATGGGCGAAGCGGGGGGGGGGGGGGTATCGCTGAGAGAAACTTTGGACCTAAATCTATCATCATCCCAACTATGAATCAAAAATATCATATACTGTTCGGACAATGTGAGTGCTTATAAAACAATTAAAGTAACTGTGATTGCCATCTTCAACAGCAAAGCCGACACAAACGCTAACGCCGACAGTAACGCTAACGCCGACACTGACGCTAACGTCGACATTGCCAGCTAACGCCGATATTAACGCTAACGTCGACATTAACGCTAACGTCAACATTGACGCTAAACGTCAACATTGAAGCTAACGCCGACATTGACGCTAACAATGACATTGACGCTAACGTCAACATTGACGGTAACGTCGATATTGACGCTAAAGCCGACACAACCGTTAACGTCGACATTAACGCTAACGCCGACATTTATGCTAACGCGAACATTAACGCCAACCCCGACACAACTGCTAACGTCGATATTAACGCTCACACCGACATTACCGCTAACGCCGACATTGACGCTAACGCCGATATTAACGCTAACGTCAACATAAACGCTAACGCCGACATTGACGCTAACGCCGACATAAATGCAAACGCCGACACAACCGCTAACGCTGACATAAACGCTAACGCCGACATTGACGCTAACGCCGATATTAACGCTAACGTCAACATTAACGCTAACGCCGATATTGACGCTAAGGCCGACATAAATGCCAACGCCGACACAACCGCTGACATCGACATAAACGCTAACGCCAACATTAACGCTAACGCCGACATTAATGCTAACGTCGACATTGACGCTAACGTCGACATTGACACTTATGTCGACATTTAAGCTAACGCCGGCATTAACGGTAACGCCGACATTGACGCTAAACCTGACATTAATGTTAAATATGACACAACGGCTAACATCAACATAAACGCTAACGCAGACAGTGAAGCTAACACCGACTCCGACGCCAACGTCGACATTTATGCTAATTTCAATGCCAACTCCAATGCCAACGTTGACATTAACGCTGATGCCGACACAACAGCTAACGCCGACATTAACGCTTACGCCAACATTAAAAGCTAACGTCAACATTAATGCTACCGTCGACATTAACGCTAATGCCGACTCAACCGCTTACGCCGACTCAAATGCCAACGTCAACTTTAACATTAACGCTAACGCTGACTCCAATGCTAACAAAAGTTGAATATTGTATTTTACACAATATTTTACCTCTATTTTACGGATTTGCAAGGGGGGATCCATAAAGTCCATTTTGTATTACTGAATTATGCGGTGGACTGGTCTTTGACATACAGAAAACTAACCCATAGCAAAACGTTTCGGTCCAGGTCAGCCTGCGCGGACTGCGCAGGCTGACGTAAGTCGATACTTTTTGCAGATGCATTAAGCCCCGTTTTCACAGAGCATGGTTCATTAATATTCTAACATTCAGGAATATCAACCCATAATGTTTCTCTATCGGACAGGCAGACGCCATGGCAGTGAAGATAGGGTATCCTTCATACATTCTGAACGACACTGCTCTCGACGCGGACTACAGAAATGTAAGTCTTTTGTTTAAAGTCAGTTCAGTTTCTAAAGCCTATGATATTTTTTGTTGAGAGAGTAAACAAAGTTAACCCTTAGCATGCTAAGCGCGACTCAGTGCTCTTTTGCGGACTGTGAAGATCAAGATCAGACTGCACAGAACGTGCAGCCTGATCTTTGATCTAATCTATCCTGTCCGATAAGGAGATTTCTTTTCCCCTAGATTACCTTTGAAATAGCAAAATTTTGGTCTTTAATACTATCGTTTTGAATGTTTCGTTTCACTAACTTAGCAGGATAAGGATTAAGTCGCTAGTTCCCCACAGTTATAGACAAAGAGTATATGTACACATATTTTTCTGCTTAGAAAACTAAAATCTGTATCACCTGTGGAAGTTTTTTTAAGCATGAAAATAGCCTTTGTAGGACCTGGTTTCAAAACCCTCTAACACCCAACCCTGAGTTTTAATAACCCTGAGTAGAAAGGCCTTTCGAAAACATTGTGGGAAAAGGAGAAAATGTTGGTAACCAGCATTTTCTCCTTTTCCCACAATGTCTTCTACCCTTTCAAAGACAATCCCAATCTTTTCAGCCACACTATAATTTTATATTGCAAGTGCTTTCAATTTGGAAAAGTCTAAAATTTTGTTGTTTGGTAAAGAGTGAAGATAATCATTTCTATATTTCACCAAACTTTCAGGTACATTTCCACCCGGACACTTATTTTGAGAATGTTTTAGAAAATATACGAGGGATAGCGATCAGTAATCTAGAAATGATACACAAACCAGTGGATAAAACCTTGTAAGTACATAGCCCAATCTCTAACATAAGGCGTATTACAAATACGAGTAGTTATACAGACGCGCCCTTCTGGCCAAATGATGAACTTGAATTTAGTGGCCATAAATATTTCATCAAATTCAAAATTCCCACTGACTTACATGTATTTTCAGTGTAAGAAAATTCATTACGCTGCCTCTGATCATTCGTTCATGAAAAAAAAAAAAAAACTATACTGATAGAAAGCGAGGTTACTGTAGCTGTTTATACTAATGTGCTATTAGTGTTTGTCGTCTAATATCAAAGTTGTAACTCTCTAAAACATAGTGCTGTTAATTTATCGCCACATTTTGGCGACGTCGCCATTGACGTCAATGTAAAAAGCATTTTTGGAAGATACTGCTCACTTTTAAAAGAGCTGTATTTATATAAAATTACATCGTATCGAGTTTGAAATATATATTTCACTGTAAAATTCATGTCGTTTTATTCTCATGTATATTAAGTTTCATAATGGTAGCTCCAGTTTTTAACCCACAATGAATTAAGAAGTAAAGTTGGAAGTACATGTAAGTCAATGGAGATTCGAACTTTGATGAAATATGTATGGCCACTCACTGTAAGATCTCAAGCACGGGTTCCCCTGGGTTTGAGATCTGCAAGAGGCTGTAGTATGTGAAGTGCCCTTCGGCAAGACGCATTTTCTTACCGCATGGTTCCGGTTGAGAAAGCATGGATAACTGAAATTTCGCCCTATTATATCCGAAATAACTATCAGTGTTTCTCGATTTGAGAAGCTGGTTCCATTCCTATGTCAAAGAATTATGCAGTTAAGGTTTCTGTTGTTGCTACATGTAGTTTTTTAAAAACCTTTTTGTGCCACAGGCGACGGACTCACGGTACATTATTTTTGAGAATGTGCTAAATCCTTGTCAGTAACACAACACCACCTGCAGATGATCTTTTTTTCGTTCTGCAGAACGCTATTTATGAAAATAATTTAGCCAAGACAGAAACTGCCTCTAACAAAGCAATATCTCCTGTCATAATGTTTTCATGTGAATAAAGTCTTATTTCATGAAAATATGGGTTATTCTCTGTGAGAAGGGGGGTTTAATGCATCTGCGAAAAGTATCGACCCAGGTCAGCCTGCGAATTCCGTGAAGGCTGACCTGGATCGAAACTTTTTGCCTTTGGTCAATTTTCTGCATGTCAGAAGACCAGTCTACATCATGATTCAGTCGGTTGTTAAACAAAATAAATTTTATTGATGCAAAATCATGTGATGACTTGCTTGGTATAATGGATCACGGAGATGCATTAAACCCTCTTTTGTAAAGAGCGTGAATCATATGAGACATGCTTTGTGAAAAGGGGGCTTAATGCATCTGCAAAAAGCATCGACCCAGGTCAGCCTGCGCAGTCATCCCAGGCTGACCTGGGCCGAAACTTTTCGCTATTGCTCTTTTTTTTGTATGTCAAAAGACCACTCTATCTCATGATTCAGACCAGTTGTTAAATAAAATTGAGTTTATGGATCTATAATTATGTGATGTCTTGCTTGGTAACATGGATCACGGAGATGCATTAAACCCCCATTTTGCCAGAGCACGACTCATATATTTTAGAAGCCATTTGCTGGAAATTTGTGTCAGGAAATAAAATGCTGAAAACGTCCTACCTTTGTTTTTTCAGATGGTCAACTACACCCGCCATTGTGAACGCTTTTTACAGTTCTACAAGAAATCAAATTAGTAAGTTAGCACATCCTTAAAGATACATTCTTACAACCAGAGAGAAAACTGGTAGAATTTGATACACTGTAAAATGGTTCAGAATTTAGTCAGCTTTGTAAACATAGATAAATTACCGATAAATGGTGTAAAGGACATATACATATGAGCCATGCTCTTGCAAAAGTGGGCTAAATGCATCTCTGTGATCCATTATACCAAACAAGCCATTACATAATTATGGATCGATAAAAACCAATCGACTCATATATAAGAAATTTTCGGAAACATCACAGTAGTGATATCTTTTGATGGCTTCCGGAAATTGAAATGCATTTTCTATCGGTCGTAATCTATGCAACCTTGCAACCTTCAGGTGCAACATTTGGCATGAAGATACCAGAATGACTATAGCTTGATAAAATAAAGATGAAATGGATTAAAAACCAGCTGAAAACGAGTATAGATGTATCGTGAACAACAATTTACCTTTTTTTTTTTTTCTATTTTTGTGGCATTTGTCGAAGACAATACCACTATGAGTTCAATACGGCATTTTGAAAATCATGTATCGTATTTTGTGCAAAACCGAAGGTAGTAAACCCAATTAAACTCATTTTTTCTGTGCATGACAAGTAAGTATTTCGATTGCACTCAGATATGAAAATGAAAATAGCGTATTAAAATAAATTGGATTAGGCCATCGATCATGGAAATACTTCTTTTTTTGAATCGAAAATAGCTTGATCCGTCATGGTTTTCTATTGGCGTAATGATACACACAATCTTTGTTTCCTGACCGCCCGTGTTTGATCGTCCCAAACCGTTCCTGGGTTTATTCGTCCCTGGGCTTGTTCGCCAGGACTTGTTCGTCCCACAAGATTGCTCGCTACTCTATTGGATTGTGCGTGACTATATATCTGGTTGACTTTCAAACGAATATTTTGAAACTATTTCTATGGTTTATTCTTTAACTTAATAATTCCACACAATGGCTCCCTTGGCAAATGCCACACCAGTGCTTTCAACACTTTGATTCTAGCTAGTCTAGGAATACAGAATACGAAACGCTTTCATATCTAACTCGCTGAACAGAAAGTGTAAATCCAAGATCAGAGCTGCACTGCCTGTTCAATCTGATACTGGATATACAAATGTACCGTTGTGCTCTGATACTGTCCTGCTTGAGCGGTCTGCATTTGTTCCAACACGGATTACTTAACCCTTCGGCTGCTAAATAAATGAAACGGTAATTTCCATTCAAAAGTAAAAATCCAAATATTGCGATTTAAAGTTGATTTCAACATGGGAAAAAATACCCGTAGCGGACAGCGTAGATTCAAGATGAGCAGTCTAATCTTGATCTATACTGTCCGCAAAAGCGGCCCAAGTCGCGCTTGGAGGCGTAAGAGTTAAAACTGCAGCTGGGATTGTAACTTACAAAGGTTAACCCTTACACTGCTGAATAAATTAAATAAAACTTCCAGGTTGATAGTAAAAACCCAAATATTGCTATATCAAAGGTTTTTTTGGTGAAAACGTATCTCCATATCGGACGGTGTAGATCCAAGATCAGACTGCACGTTCTGTGCAGTCTGATCTTGATCTACACCGTCCGCAAAAAGTCAGTGAGTCGCGCATAGCAAACTAACGGTTAAGATTTGTAATAGACTATAATTTCATCACTAGATATTAGACCATAAGAGCAAAAAGCGGTATCATTTAAATGGAGAGTGATAAAGATCTTTTATGTATTTCTTACGTCAATCTATTGTAATCTTAGATTCTACTATTTACGATGTGAGTATTCCTAGTTCTAACAATTAATTCAGACCTCCTCTTCGTCTCAAGTTACACGAAGGAAATTATCATGTTTTTTCTTCCAATTTGTATATAACGGAAATTATAAAACCTTACTACATTCCTTTTAAAAACCGGAAATTGCCTACCTTACACTCCAGTTACAAGAGGAAAAACTGACCAATCATTGCTGTCAATTAAACAAAACGATTAACCTATCAGAAACCTTCTGGGGTAAAGATTCGCCATTTCCTCCAAGCTTTTCAAACATTGAAATGGTACCAACAGCCTGATCTGATTTCAGCTGGCGTGGTTTTCTTATTCTATCCATTTTGTCTTTCAGCATTGTCATGCGACACTAATTGATAAGTCCTTTGAACCTATCAGGCTATCCCAAAAGCAACGTCCAACTAATTTCCCCTGACTCCACTGAGCAGAACTGCTCCTTTGGGTTGTTTCTACTTTTATCTCCCACATTTTGCCTGTCGATAGTGTTAAAGGTACCATCAGTAAACACTCAAATTAATCTTGGACAGTATTTTCCTGAAGTGTTCAACAACTTATGAAGAGTAAAGTGCACTTGAACGTTTCCTTTGCTTGTTTTTATGCAACAGCGACCAGTTGCTTCTAAAAATAGTCTCTCTGCCTTATTACAGTAGGCCATGATTTTTCATGACTTTTAGATAGTCTACTGATGGTCTCTACTTATCCAAAGTTTAAATGCAAAGCATGAAAGTATGGACAAATTCTTTAGCATAAAACATTTGAAAATAAAAGCAATCATACCAACATTTGTTCCTTTAAGACATATTGATAATATTCTGTAATACAAATCATTGTGGAAAATGGAGAAGGAGCCTATCATGAGTTTGTTCACATTTTTTTTTTCTCATTTTCTTTTCCTTGATTCTATTTCAAGTGAAAGCAGTTGTATGAATATTATTCTCGTTTGACATTTTGAAAACTTCAAGTAGCAGAAACGATTGTGAAAAATGGACAAAAACTTTTCATAAGAAATTTCATTGTTTTTCAGGTAGCATGATCAACATAATCTCGCAGTGTCGTAACTTGAAATATAAGGTCATTTATCTTTCAACTAACCGGATATCCATGCAATAACACCCATGCGATATATATATATATTTTTTTTTGATATACCACGGATATTTATAGATTTTTGATATACCACGGATATTTATAGAACAGTAAGTTCCACTGACTCCGCGCCCTATCACCATTTATGAATGAAATGCATTCCAAAAATAGTAACTACTACTACAGAAGGCCCGCGAAAAAAGAACGATGTCATAGCACGCGCGCTACTTTCCGATGATCTGCCTACGTAATTCCTGCCCGTGACGTCATTTGAATGCTCGTTTACTGCGTCTTCTCAAATAGAATAATCCCAAGCGATCTCAATCGCAATTTTCGGACGTTTAATTACTACGATAAAGTACTATGTGTGTGGGTAATGCAATTTTAAAATGGGAGTTCCGACATAAGTAAACCTTTAAAACTTTAAAAATGTATTTGTCAGCAACATTTTTCACATCTTTTCACAATGAGTACAAATCATAGGTTAAAAGATAAATAGAATACGTACATAGTGTTGTCGTAGATCAAAAATATCTGACTCGGTTGTGAGAATTGATAATTGTCTCGCCAAGGCTCGACAATTATCAGCTCTCCCAACCTCGTTAGATATTTTTGATCTACGACAACACTATGTACGTATTGTAAGGGATAGAAAACGAGTGTCGTGGTATATGGGAAATATACACGAGCGTTAGCGAGTGTATATTTCCCATATATCACGGCACGAGATTTTCTATCTCACTTAGACCACGTGACTATTCGTGCTTTTTATGTCATAATCCAGGAACATGTGCTTATGAGACAAAAGTTTATATTTTTTGTACCCCCTGAGGGGAATTTAATCAGTATTTGTCAAAATAAAAGGAAAAATTGAGAACTTTAAAATGTTTTGTAATTGTCAAATGAAGTACTGTACCTAATTTCAAAATTGTTTAATTCTTTACCAAACCGTTGTCTGCGCATGTCATACTCTTCGAAGATTCGACCTGTCTTATATGACGCATCACTAGCCCCGAAAGCGCGCAGACTGTTTTAGCAAACGACAAAATAAATGTGACTGAAAAATCCAAATTTCATTTGGGAAGGGTAGAAAACATTGTAGGAAAAGGAGAAAATGCTGGCTAACAGCATTTTCTCCTTTTCCTACAACGTTTTCAAAAGGCTTGTAACTAAGGGTCGTCAAAAGTCGTCATTTTCTGATAAAGGGTTTACCGTGAAGGCTACATTTTGTCTCGACTCGATATTGCAAACAGAAGTCTGAATTCACGTGCAGGATATACTAGCATAGTATATCCAGATATACAACTGCGGGAGTTGTATCTTCGATATATACTATGACAATACTGAACGCTGATTGGTCAGCTCGCTACATACGTGGTCTAACTCTATATATAAATGTGACCACGTTGCCATATCCACGCAGCTTTAAATCAACAAATTTAACATCATTTTAATTCAGGGAAAAAGGTAACCTCAAAATAACCCATCATTAAATCTCAATTGGCTTAATTTCTTCTTACAAACACCTTTTATCAATTAATTATCAGATTAAAAAGTACAGAGTGAAAAATACGATAAACAATTTACACCCAACAGCTATGAAATCAATGTCTCTACCACATATGGATTGTCCAGTTTACTGCACACAGCTGTGTAAAATACGCCTCGGGTTATTATTTACACAGAGCCTTACTCTAACACTTAGGTGATTTATGGGATGTGTTGGGAAAATTAAAAGTGCCTTATTATACAGGTTTATGGTCCCACTTAATAAATATTATTCTCCTTTGACATTTTGAAAACTTCAAGTAGCAGAAACCATTGTGAAAAAATGGACAAAAACGCTTCATAAACAATTTCATTGTTTTTCAGATAGGATGATCAACATAATCTCGCAGTGTTATAACTTGAAATATTAGGTCGTATATAAATGTGACCACCTCGCCATATCCACGCAGCTTTAACTCAACTAATACTGCTTGCTCATTTAAACAATAGTAAGTTCAGCATTCCTTGACGGTCTACATTATAGGGCACATCAATCAAGACAAATTAATGTTTGCAGTATCTTTGAAATAAAACAATTAAAACACCATCATTTTAATTCAGGAAATAAAGGTAACCTCAGAATAACCTATCATTAAATCCCAATTGGCTTAATTTCTTTTAGCAAACACCTTTTATCAATTAATTATGAGTTTAAAAAAGTGCAGAGTGAAAAATACGATAAACAATTTCCACCTAACGGCTATGAAATCAATGTCTCTGGAATATATTGATTTTCCAGTTTACTGCATACAGCTGTGTAAAATAGACCTTAGGTTATTATTAGCACAGAACTTTTACTCTTGGGTCATTTATGGAATGTGCTGTGAAAAGTAAAAGTAAAAGGTTTATTATACAGGTTTATGGTCCCAAGAAAATCAAGGTTTTGGCATTCACCGATTAAACAGACCAGAGGTTGCTCATTGCAAATTCATTTTCACAGGAAATTTAGTTGGTTGTCCTTTGGTCGTAAATTACAGCTGCTCATTTGGTCGTATTAAGCAGGTGGTCGTTACTCCTTTGGTCGTAACTAGGAGGTGGCCGTAATTCATTTGTTCGTATTTAGGAGGTTGTCGTTAATCATTTGGTCGTATTGAGGAGGTGGTCGTTATTCGTTTGGTCGCATTAAGAAGGTGGTCGTTTTTCATTTGGTCTTATTAAACTGGAGGTCTTTACTAATTTGATCGTATTAAGCAGTTGGTCGTTTACAGTTGGTGGTCGATTTATGCAGATGGTTGTCCTAACAGATTTTTGTGCTTGCGGGTCTCATAAATGATGAGAGACCTCTCTTTGGATGTTCATAAAGTGACAAATTTAGTCTGGGGATTGATCTGGAATTGACAAAAAGTTATTTGTGCCCGTGATGACATATTCCAACATCTTAGACAAGAAATCAATAATGAGGCGACCATCCTCCGAAATCAATTCTTGTGAGGACCCAATGATATATCACATTTAAGCACATGTGAAAATCATAAATCTGTGTATGCTTTCAGTTTTTCCCATCGGTTCGTTTGTGAACACTCGAATAGTGACACCAATTTTGTCATTGGGATTTGAAGGGAATTTAATTAGGAGAGAATGTGTTTTAGTGTTGCTCTCTTCCAACAAAAAATGTGTTAAAAAAGAACAACAACAACAACAACAAAAACAACAACAAAAAAAAAAAAAAAAAAAAAAGAAAAAAAAAAAAACGCACATACAATTATAAGTGCCTTTTTCAATTTTATGTTTATAGTCCACCTAGGTGCCATGAATATACAAACGGGTCAAGATCAAAACCGACTTCAGATTCTTCTCTCCATAATGTTGTTGCATTCATTCTAGGGTTCAACCATGTGCGCGATAGACATATGTAACTTTAAGACATTTTGAGGGCTCAAGCCTGATAGTCCTATTCCTTTAAAAAAGGGCTGTGTGATAGATCTTTTTTGTCTTTCAGAGTTGACCTTTCTGCTGATTTTGATTAACAGGTCCTATCAGCCAATAAAAACGCAGCATAGCGCGCCATGTAAACACAAGGGTCAGACACAATGATAGACTTTACTATTGACGATGTAATAGTTTTCTTTTTGTTTAAACCAAATTTGGCAAGGTAATTGTTAAATTATATACCTTGAAAGAAAAAACTAAATTTACCCATTCCAAAAACCTAGATCTATGTAAAATGTCGCCGGTAGATTTAACCAGGATTCCGAAAAGCAGCCACTCTACCAAACGACAGAAAAGCAGTGTTGTTTTTTTTTCTTCCAGTCTTTCGGGAAAGAAAGAACGGTTATGCCAAACTGTTCTGTAAAACTACTTGTATTGAAATCTAACTGCATGTACATCTTTCAAATTCCAAACCATTACTTGTAGTCAGTCGTAACAGTTACATGTAAATGAAACAAGCGACAGGAAGAAGGATAGTTTATTGACATCCACTCTTGACCCGGTTTCAAAAATAAGTTGACATTGCGAACGTCATCATATAATTCTTGTTCTAATACTTTAGAGAGCATTCATATTTAATTCTTGTTTCAAAAAGACGATTGCATGTGAGTATTAATGTCACCTTTGCCTGGTTGGAAAGATTTGTTTTCCCAACGCTTGTCGCACGACTGATGAATGCACGTCCATTCCAAATTAGTATAATCCTTACAATCACCCAAGTGACCAAATATTCCCCAATTTAAAAGTTTTTTACAACATACATCTGTTAAAAAAAATACGCCAAACCACCTAATTGATTACTTACAATAAACTTCTTGATTTTCACTCAAACAGGTGTTAGAGGTGTTAATTAAATCTTTACCAGACAACAAAAGATTAGATTCGTCTGTTTTGAAAACATTTGCTGGCGACAAGTTAAACGTTGCTCCTATGATGAGATTTGTCTTTGAAAGGTAGAAAAAATCTCAGGAAAAAGAAAAAGTTTTCAAAAGTTTCCTCCTTCAAGCACGGTTTTGTGTGGTAAATAGTTAAATTGTAAATCCTTTTTTCATATTGCTTACTGTCAAACTGACCTGTTATGCACTGACGAAATGTCTTAAAAACTTATGCCCCTTTTATAAATTATGGATGCCGACAGCAATCTACTCACAATGTATTTTTAGCTTAAATGCTGTGACCAACATGGAATTACTAACATATATGCGCTATTTTCATCTTTCGATTTCATAAATATGACATTATTCAAAGTGTTGTTTCTTGTTACTTTGCCGATTTTGTCCGAAATGAAAAGGACGTTGGGAAAAAAGCTTTGGGTACTTTAATTATAGCCAAACATAAGCTAGAATAAAACTGAAATAATCTCTTTCTCTATGTATTCGATCCCATTTTCTGGTTTGTTTGTCGGGCGTAACGACCAAAATACCATGTTACTAAGGTGGGCATGCCAAACTCGCGTTTGCAGAAAGGTCAATCGTCATGCGACACTAATTGATAAGTCCTTTGCACCTATCAGGCTATCCCAAAAGCAACGTCCAACTATATTCCCCTGACTCCAATGAGCAGAATTGCTCCTTGTGGTTGTTTCTACTTTTATCTCCCACATTTTGCCTGTCCATAGTGTTAACGGTACCATAAGTAAACACTCAAATAAATCTTGGACGTTATTTTCCTGATGTGTTCAACAACTTATGAAGAGCAAAATGCGCTTGAAAGTTTGCTTTGCTTGTTTTATGCAACAGCTACCAGTTGCTTCTAGAAAAATAGTCTCTCTGCCTTATTACAGTAGGCCATGATTTTTCATGACTTTTAGATAGTCTACTGATGGTCTCAACTTATCCAAAGTTTGAATGCGAAACATGAAAGTATGGACAAATCCTTTAGCATAAAACATTGTGAAATTAAAGCAGTGATACCAACATTTATTCCTTTAAGACATATTGATAATATTCTGTAATACAAATCATAGTGGAAAATGGAGAAGGAGCCTATCGTAAATTTGTACACCTTTTTTCCTCATTTTCTTTTCCTTGATTTCTATTTCAAGTGAAAGCAGTTGTATGAATATTATTCTCGTTTGACATTTTGAAAACTTCAAGTAGCAGCACCATTGTGAAAAATGGACAAAAACTCTTCATAATCAATTTCATTTTTTTTTCAGGTAGCATGATCAACATAATCTCGCAGTGTAATAACTTGAAACATTAGTCGCATATAAACGTGACCACGCTGCCATATCCACGCAGCTTTAACTCAACAAATACTGTAATAAACAGCTTGCTCATTTAAACAATAGTAAATTAAGCATTCCTTGACGGTCTACACTATTGAGAACATCAATCAAGACAAATTAACGTTCGCAAAACCTTTGAAATAAAACAAAACACCATCATTTTAATTCAGGGAAAAAGGTAACCCCAAAATAACCCATCATTAAATCCCACTTGGCTTAATTTCTTCTTACAAACACCTTTGATCAATTAATTATCAGATTAAAAAGTACAGAGTGAAAAGTACGATAAACAATTTACACCCAACAGCTATGAAATCAATGTCTCTACCACATATGGATTGTCCAGTTTACTGCACACAGCTGTGTAAAATACGCCTCGGGTTATTATTCGCACAGAGCCTTACTCTAACACTTAGGTGATTTATGGGATGTGTTGGGAAAATTAAAAGTGCCTTATCATACAGTTTTATGGTCCCACTTAATAAATATTATTCTCCTTTGACATTTTGAAAACTTCAAGTAGCAGACACCATTGTGAAAAAAATGGATAAAAACGCTTCATAAACAATTTCATTGTTTTTCAGGTAGTATGATCAATATAATCTCGCAGTGTTATAACTTGAAATATTAGGTCGTATATAAATGTGACCACCTCGCCATATCCACGCAGCTTTAACTCAACAAATACTGCTTGCTCATTTAAACAATAGTAAATTCAGCATTCCTTGACGGTCTACATTATTGGGCACATCAATCAAGACAAATTAATGTTCGCAGTATCTTTGAAATAAAACAATTAAAACACCATCATTTTAATTCAGGAAATACAGGTAACCTCAGAATAACCTATCATTAAATCCCAATTGGCTTGATTTCTTTTAGCAAACACCTTTTATCAATTAATTATGAGTTTAAAAAAGTGCAGAGTGAAAAGTACGATAAACAATTTTCACCTAACGCCTACGAAATCAATGTCTCTGGAACATATTGATTTTCCAGTTTACTGCATACGGCTGTGTTTCTTATTAGCACAGAACTTTAACTCTTGGCTCATTTATGGGATGTGCTGGGAAAAGTAAAAGTAAAAGGCTTATTATACAGGTTTATGGTCCAACAAGAAAATCATGGTTTTGGCATTCACTGATTAAACAGACCAGAGATTGCTCATTGCAAATTCATTTTAGACGAAATTTAGCTGGTTGTCTTTTGGTCGTAAATTACAGCTGTTCATTTGCTCGTATTAAGCAGGTGGTCGTTACTGCTTTGGTCGTAACTAGGAGGTGGTCGTTATTTATTTGGTCGTATTTAGGAGGTGGTCGTTAATCATTTGGTCCTATTAAGGAGGCGGTCGTTATTCTTTTGGTCGCATTAAGAAGGTGGTCGTTTTTCATTTGGTCTTATTAAACTGGAGGTCTTTATTAATTTGATCGTATTAAGCAGTTGGTCGTTTATACAAACAGCTTTTATCAATTAATTATGAGATTAAAAAGTACAGAGTGAAAAGTACAATAAACAATTTACACCCAACAGCTATGAAATCAATGTTCGCAGTATCTTTGAAATAAAACAATTAAAACACCATCATTTTAATTCAGGAAATACAGGTAATCTCAGAATAACCTATCATTAAATCCCAATTGGCTTAATTTCTTTTGGCAAACACCTTTTATCAATTAATTATGAGTTTAAAAAAGTGCAGAGTGAAAAATACGATAAACAATTTCCACCTAACGGCTATGAAATCAATGTCTCTGGAACATATTGATTTTCCAGTTTACTGTATACAGCTGTGTAAAATAGACCTCGGGTTATTATTAGCACAGACCTTTAACTCTTGGCTCATTTATGGGATGTGCTGGGAAAAGTAAAAGTAAAAGCCTTATTATACAGGTTTATGGTCCCAAGAAAATCAAGGTTTTGGCATTCACTGATTGAACAGACCAGAGGGTGCTCATTGCAAATTCATTTTAGAGGAAATTAAATTGGTTGTCCTTTGGTCGTAAATTACAGCTGCTCATTTGGTCGTATTAAGCAGGTGGTCGTTACTCCTTTGGTCGTATTGAGGAGGTGGTCGTAATTCATCTGGTCGTGTTGAGGAGGTGGTCGTTATTCGTTTGGTCGCATTAAGAAGGTGGTCGTTTTTCATTTGGTCTTATTAAACTGGAGGTCATTATTAATTTGATCGTATTAAGCAGTTGGTCGTTTACAGTTGGCGCTCGATTTATGCAAATGGTGGTCCTAACAGATTTTTGTGCTTGCGGGTCTCATACATGATGAGAGACATCTCTTTGGAGGTTCATAAAGTGGCAAATTTAGTCTGGAGATTGATCTGCAATTGACAAAATGTTATTTGGGCCCGTGATGACATATTCCAACATCTTAAACAAGAAATCAATAATGAGGCAACCATCCTCCGAAATCAATTCTCGTGAAGACCCAAAGATATATTACATTTAAGCACATGTGAAAATCATAAATCTGGATATGCTTTCAGTTTTTCCCATCGGTTCGTTTGTACACACTCGAATAGTGACACCAATTTTGTCATTGGGACTTGAAGGGAATTTAATTAGGAGAGAATGTGTTTTAGTGTTGCTCTCTTCCAACAAAAAATGTGTTTAAAAAAGAACAAAAAAAACGCACATACAATTATAAGTGCCTTTTTCAATTTTATGTTTATAGTCCACCTAGGTGCCATGAACATACAGACGGGTCAAGATCAAAACCGACTTCAGATTCTTCTCTCCATAATGTTGTTGCATTCATTCTAGGGTTCAACCATGTGCGCAATAGACATACGTAATTTTAAGACATTTTGAGGGCTCCAGCCTGATAGTCCTATTCCTTCAAAAAAGGGCTGTGTGATAGATCCTTTTTGTCTTTCAGACTTGACCTTTCTGCGGATTTTGATTGACAGGTCCTATCAGCCAATAAAAACGCAGCATAGCACGCCATGTAAACACAAGGGTCAGACACAATGATAGACTTTACTACTGACAATGTAATAGTTTTCTTTTTGTTTAAACCAAATTTGTAAGACTGAATTACACAAAAATTATTTCAAAATGGATTAAAGTTACACGTAAGAATCAAGTGGCAAGGTAATTGTTAAATTATATACCTTGAAAGAAAAAACTAAATTTACCCATTCCAAAAACCTAGATCTATGTAAAATGTCACCGGTAGATTTAACCAGGATTCCGAAAAGCAGCCACTCTACCAAACGACAGAAAAGCAGTGTTGTTTTTTTTTTTCCAGTCTTTCGGGAAAGAAAGAACGGCTATGCCAAACTGTTTTGTAAAACTACCTGTATTGAAATCTAACTTTATGTACATCTTTCAAATTCCAAACCATTACTCGTAGTCAGTCGTAACCGTTACATGTAAATGAAACCACCGACAGGAAGAAGGATATTATTGACAACCACTCTTCACCCTGTTTAAAATATAAGTTGACATTGCGAACGTCATCATATAATTCTTGTTGTAATACTTGAGAGAGCATTCATATTTAATTCTTGTTTCATAAAGACGATTGCATGTGAGTGTTAATGTCACCTTTGCCTGGTTCAAAAGATTTGTTTTCCCAACGCTTGTCGCACGACTGATAAATGCACGTCCATTCCAAATTAGTATAATCCTTACAATCACCCAAGTGACCAAATATACCCCCCAATTTAAAAGTTTTTTACAACAAACATTTCTTTAAAAAAATACGCCAAACCACCTAATTGATTACTTACAATAAACTTCTTGATTTTCACTCAAACAGGTGTTAGAGGTGTTAATTAAATCTTTGCCAGACAACAAAAGATTAGATTCGTCTGTTTTGAAAAAATGTGCTGGCGACAAATTAAACGTTGCTCCTATGATGAGATTTGTCTTTGAAAGGGTAGAAAACATCTCAGGAAAAAGAGAAAGTTTTCAAAAGTTTCCTCCTTCAAGCACGGTTTTGTGTGGTAAAGGGTTAAATTGTAAATCCTTTTTTCATATTGTTTACTGTCAAACTGACATGTTATGTACTGACGAAATGTCTTAAAAACTTATGCCCCTATTATAAGTTATGGATGCCGACAGTAATCTACACACAGTGTATTTTTAGCTTACATGCTGTGACCAACATGGAATTACTAACATATTTGCGCTATTTTCATCTTTCTATGTCATAGATATGACATTATTCAAAGTGTTTTTTCTTGTTACTTTGCCGATTTTGTCCGAAATGAAAAGGACGTTGGGAAAAAAGCTTTGGGTACTTTAATTATAGCGAAACATAAGCTAGAATAAAACTGAAATAATCTCTTTCTCTATGTATTCGATCCCATTTTCTGGTTTGTTTGTCGGGCGTAACGACCAAAATACCACGTTACTAAGGTGGGCATGCCAAACTCGCGTTTGCAGAAAGGTCAATCGTCATGCGACACTAATTGATAAGTCCTTTGCACCTATCAGGCTATCCCAAAAGCAACGTCCAACTAATTTCCCCTGATTCCACTGAGCAGAATTGCTCCTTGCGGTTGTTTCTACTGTTATCTCCCACATTTTGCCTGTCCATAGTGTTAAAGGTACCATAAGTAAACACTCAAATAAATCTTGGATGGTATTTTCCTGATGTGTTCAACAACTTATGAAGAGCAAAATGCGCTTGAAAGTTTGCTTTGCTTGTTTTATGCAACAGCTACCAGTTGCTTCTAGAAAAATAGTCTCTCTGCCTTATTACAGTAGGCCATGATTTTTCATGACTTTTAGATAGTCTACTGATGGTCTCAACTTATCCAAAGTTTGAATGCGAAGCATGAAAGTATGGACAAATCCTTTAGCATAAAACATTGTGAAATTAAAGCAGTGATACCAACATTTATTCCTTTAAGACATATTGATAATATTCTGTAATACAAATCATAGTGGAAAATGGAGAAGGAGCCTATCGTGAATTTGTTCACCTTTTTTTCTCATTTTCTTTTCCTTGATTTCTATTTCAAGTGAAAGCAGTTGTATGAATATTATTCTCGTTTGACATTTTGAAAATTTCAAGTAGCAGCACCATTGTGAAAAATGGACAAAAACTCTTCATAATCAATTTCATTGTTTTTCAGGTAGCATGATCAACATAATCTCGCGATGTAATAACTTGAAATATTAGTCGCATATAAATGTGACCACGCTGCCATA
This sequence comes from Tridacna gigas, assembly GCA_945859785.2. Lineage (NCBI taxonomy): Eukaryota > Metazoa > Mollusca > Bivalvia > Cardiida > Cardiidae > Tridacna > Tridacna gigas. The sequence goes on from OX244041.2 coordinate 29,303,818, forward strand.
TCCACGCAGCTTTAACTCAACAAATACTGTAATAAACTGCTTGCTCATTTAAACAATAGTAAATTCAGCATTCCTTGACGGTCTACACTATTGAGAACATCAATCAAGACAAATTAACGTTCGCAAAACCTTTGAAATAAAACAAAACACCATCATTTTAATTCAGGGAAAAAGGTAACCTCAAATAACCCATCATTAAATCCCAGTTGGCTTAATGTCTTCTTACAAACACCTTTGATCAATTAATGATCAGATTAAAAAGTACAGGGTGAAAAATACGATAAACAATTTACACCCAACAGCTATGAAATCAATGTCTCTACCACATATGGATTGTCCAGTTAACTGCATACAGCTCTATAAAATACGCCTCGGGTTATTATTCGCACAGAGCCTTACTCTAACACTTAGGTGATTTATTGGATGTGTTGGGAAAATTAAAAGTGCCTTATTATACAGGTTTATGGTCCCACTTAATAAATATTATTCTCCTTTGACATTTTGAAAACTTCAAGTAGCAGAAACCATTGTGAAAAAATGGACAAAAACGCTTCATAAACAATTTCATTGTTTTTCAGGTAGTATGATCAACATAATCTCGCAGTGTTATAACTTGAAATATTAGGTCGTATATAAATGTGACCACCTCGCCATATCCACGCAGCTTTAACTCAACAAATACTGCTTGCTCATTTAAACAATACTAAATTCAGCATTTCTTGAAAGTCTTCATTATTGGGCACATCAATCAAGACAAATTAATGTTCGCAGTATCTTTGAAATAAAACAATTAAAACATCATCTTTTTAATTCAGGAAATAAAGGTAATCTCAGAATAACCTATCATTAAATCCCAATTGGCTTAATTTCTTTTAGCAAACACCTTTTATCAATTAATTATGAGTTTAAAAAAGTGCAGAGTGAAAAGTACGATAAACAATTTTCACCTAACGGCTATGAAATCAATGTGTCTGGAACATATTGATTTTTCAGTTTACTGCATACGGCTGTGTAAAATAGACCTTGGGTTATTATTAGCACAGAACTTTAACTCTTGGCTCATTTATGGGATGTGCTGGGAGAAGTAAAAATGAAAAAGGCTTATTATACAGGTTTATGGTCCAACAAGAAAATCATGTTCTTGGCATTCACTGACTAAACATACCAGAGATTGCTCATTGCAAATTAATTTGAGAGGAAATTTAGTTGGTTGTCCTTTGGTCGTAAATTACAGCTGCTCATTTGGTCGTATTAAGCAGGTGGTCGTTACTCCTCTGGTCGTAACTAGAAAGTGGTCGTAATTTATTTGGTCGTATTGAGGAGGTGGTCGTTAATCATTTGGTCGTGTTGAGGAGGTGGTCGTTATTCGTTTGGTCGCATTAAGAAGGTGGTCGTTTTTCATTTGGTCTTATTAAACTGGAGGTCATTATTAATTTGATCGTATTAAGCAGTTGGTCGGTTACAGTTGGCGCTCGATTTATGAAGATGGTGGTCTTAACAGATTTTTGTGCTTGCGGGTCTCATACATGATGAGAGACCTGTCTTTGGAGGTTCATAAAGTGACAAATTTAGTCTGGGGATTGATCTTGAACTGAAAAAATGTTATTTGTGCACGTGATGACATATTCCAACATATTAATCAAGAAATCAATAATGAGGCGACCATCCTCCGAAATCAATTCTCGTGAGGACCCAATGATATATCACATTTAAGCACATGTGAAAATCATAAATCTGGATATGCTTTCAGTTTTTCCCATCGGTTCGTTTGTGCACACTCGAATAGTGACACCAATTTTGTCATTGGGACTTGAAGGAAATTTAATTAGGAGAGAATGTGTTTTAGTGTTGCTCTCTTCCAACAAAAAATGTGTTAAAAAAAAAACAAAAAAAAACGCACATACAATTATAAGTGCCTTTTTCAATTTTATGTTTATAGTCCACCTAGGTGCCATGAACATACAGACGGGTCAAGATCAAAACCGACTTCAGATTCTTCTCTCCATAATGTTGTTCCATTCATTCCAGGGTTCAACCATGTTGTGCGCAATGGACATACCTAACTTTAAGACATTTTGAGGGCTCCAGCCTGATAGTCCTATTCCTTTAAAAAAGGGCTGTGTGATAGATCCTTTTTGTCTTTCAGATTTGACCTTTCTGCGGATTTTGATTGACAGGTCCTATCAGCCAATAAAAACGCAGCATAGCGCGCCATGTAAACACAAGGGTCAGACACAATGATAGACCTTACTATTGACAATGTAATAGTTTTCTTTTTGTTTAAACCAAATTTGTACGACGGAATAATACAAAAATTATTTCAAAATGGATTAAAGTTACACGTAAGAATCAAGTGGCAAGGTAATTGTTAAATTATATACCTTGAAAGAAAAAACTAAATTTACCCATTCCAAAAACCTAGATCTATGTAAAATGTCACCGGTAGATTTAACCAGGATTCCGAAAAGCAGCCACTCTACCAAACGCCAGAAAAGCAGTGTTTTTTTTTTTTTTCTTCCAGTCTTTCGGGAAAGAAAGAACGGTTATGCCAAACTGTTCTGTAAAACTACCTGTATTGAAATCTAACTGTATGTACATCTTTCAAATTCCAAACCATTACTTGTAGTCAGTCGTAACAGTTACATGTAAATAAAACGAGCGATAGGAAGAAGGATATTTTATTGACAATCACTCTTCACCCTGTTTCAAAGATAAGTTGACATTGCGAACGTCATCATATAATTCTTGTTGTAATACTTTAGAGAGCATTCATATTTAATTCTTGTTTCAAAAAGACGATTGCATGTGAGTGTTAATGTCACCTTTGCCTGGTTGGAAAGATTTGTTTTCCCAACGCTTGTCGCACGACTGATGAATGCACGTCCATTCCAAATTAGTATAATCCTTACAATCACCCAAGTGACCAAATATACCCCCCAATTTAAAAGTTTTTTACAACATACATCTGTTAAAAAAATACGCCAAACCACCTAATTGATTACTTACAATAAACTTCTTGATTTTCACTGAAACAGGTGTTAGAGGTGTAAATTAAATCTTTACCAGACAACAAAAGATTAGATTGGTCTGTTTTGAAAACATTTGCTGGCGACAAATTAAACATTGCTCCTATGATGAGATTTGTCTTTGAAAGGGTAGAAAACATCTCAGGAAAAAGAGAAAGTTTTCAAAAGTTTCCTCCTTCAAGCACGGTTTTGTGTGGTAAAGGTTATATTGTAAATCCTTTTTTCATATTGTTTATTGTCAAACTGACATGTTATGTACTGACGAAATGTCTTAAAAACTTATGCCCCTATTATAAGTTATGGATGCCGACAGCAATCTACTCACATTGTATTTTTAGCTTAAATGCAGTGACCAACATGGAATTACTAACATATTTGCGCTATTTTCATCTTTCGATTTCATAAAGATGACATTATTCAAAGTATTTTTTCTTTTTACTTTGCCGATTTTGTCCGAAATGAAAAGGACGTTGGGAAAAAAGCTTTGGGTACTTTAATTATAGCGAAACATAAGCTAGAATAAAACTGAAATAATCTCTTTCTCTATGTAATCGATGCCATTTTCTGGTTTGTTTGTCGGGCGTAACGACCAAAATACCATGTTACTAAGGTGGGCATGCCAAACTCGCGTTTGCAGAAAGGTCAATCGTCATGCGACACTAATTGGTAAGTCCTTTGCACCTATCAGGCTATCCCAAAAGCAACGTCCAACTAATTTCCCCTGACTCCACTGAGCAGAACTGCTCCTTGTGGTTGTTTCTACTTTTATCTCCCACATTTTGCCTGTCCATAGTGTTAAAGGTACCATAAGTAAACACTCAAATAAATATTGGACGTTATTTTCCTGGTGTGTTCAACAACTTATGAAGAGCAAAATGCGCTTGAAAGTTTGCTTTGCTTGTTTTATGCAACAGCTACCAGTTGCTTCTAGAAAAATAATCTCTCTGCCTTATTACAGTAGGCCATAATTTTTCATGACTTTTAGATAGTCTACTAATGATCTCAACTTATCCAAAGTTTGAATGCGAAGCATGAAAGTATGGACAAATCCTTTAGCATAAAACATTGTGAAATTAAAGCAGTCATACCAACATTTATTCCTTTAAGACATATTGATAATATTCTGTAATACAAATCATAGTGGAAAATAGAGAAGGAGCCTATCGGGAATTTGTTCACCTTTTTTTTCTCATTTTCTTTTCCTTGATTTCTATTTCAAGTGAAAACAGTTGTATGAATATTATTCTCGTTTGACATTTTGAAAACTTCAAGTAGCAGCACCATTGTGAAAAATGGACAAAAACTCTTCATAATCAATTTCATTGTTTTTCAGGTAGCATGATCAACATAATCTCGCAGTGTTATAACTTGAAATATTAGTCGCATATAAATGTGACCACGCTGCCATATCCACACAGCTTTAACTCAACAAATACTGTAATAAACTGCTTGCTCATTTAAACAATAGTAAATTCAGCATTCCTTGACGGTCTACAATATTGAGAACATCAATCAAGACAAATTAACGTTCGCAAAACCTTTGAAATAAAACAAAACACCATCATTTTAATTCAGGGAAAAAGGTAACCTCAAAATAACCCATCATTAAATCCCAGTTGGCTTAATGTCTTCTTACAAACACCTTTGATCAATTAATTATCAGATTAAAAAGTACAGAGTGAAAAGTACGATAAACAATTTACACCCAACAGCTATGAAATCAATGTCTCTACCACATATGGATTGTCCAGTTTCCTGCACACAGCTGTATAAAATACGCCTCGGGTTATTATTCGCACAGAGCCTTACTCTAACACTTAGGTGATTTATGGGATGTGTTGGGAAAATTAAAAGTGCCTTATTATACAGGTTTATGGTCCCACTTAATAAATATTATTCTCCTTTGACATTTTGAAAACTTCAAGTAGCAGAAACCACTGTGAAAAAATGGACAAAAACGCTTCATAAACAATTTCATTGTCTTTCAGGTAGTATGATCAACATAATCTCGCAGTGTTATAACTTGAAATATTAGGTCGTATATAAATGTGACCACCTCGCCATATCCACGCAGCTTTAACTCAACAAGTACTGCTTGCTCATTTAAACAATAGTAAATTCAGCATTCCTTGACGGTCTACATTATTGGGAACATCAGTCAAGACCAATTAATGTTCGGAACATCTTTGAAATAAAACACCATCATTTTAATTCAGGAAATAAAGGTAACCTCAGAATAACCTGTCATTAAATCCCAATTGGCTTAATTTCTTTTAGCAAACACCTTTTATCAATTAATTACGAGTTTAAAAAAGTGCAGAGTGAAAAGTACGATAAACAATTTTCACCTAACGGCTATGAAATCAGTGTCTCTGGAACATATTGATTTTCCAGTTTACTGCATACGGCTGTGTAAAATAGACCTCGGGTTATTATTAGCACAGAACTTTAACTCTTGGGTCATTTATGGAATGTGCAGGGAGAAATAAAAGACTTATTATACAGGTTTATGGTCCCAAGAAAATCATAGTTTTGGCATTCACTGATTGAACAGACCAGAGGTTGCTCATTGCAAATTTATTTTAGAGGAAATTTAGTTGGTTGTCCTTTGGTCGTAAATTACAGCTGCTCATTTGGTCGTATTAAGCAGGTGGTCGTTACTCCTTTGGTCGTAACTAGGAGGTGGTCGTAATTTATTTGGTCGTATTTAGGAGGTAGTCCTTAATGATTTGGTCGTATTGAGGAGGCGGTCGTTATTCGTTTGGTCGCATTAAGAAGGTGGTCTTTTTTCATTTGGTCTTATTAAACTGGAGGTCATTATTAATTTGATCGTATTAAGCAGTTGGTCGTTTACAGCTGGCGGTCGATTTATGCAGATGGTTGTCCTAACAGATTTTTGTGCTTGCGGGTCTCATACATGATGAGAGACCTCTCTTTGGATGGTTCATAAAGTGACAAATTTAGTCTGGGAATTGATCTGGAATTGACAAAATGTTATTTATGCTCGTGATGACATATTACAACATCTTAAACAAGAAATCAATAACGAGGCGACCATCCTCCGAAATCAATTCTCATGAGGACCCAATGATATATCACATTTAAGCACATGTGAAAATCATAAATCTGGGTATGCTTTCAGTTTTTCCCATCGGTTCGTTTGTGCACACTCGAATAGTGACACCAATTATGTCATTGGGATTTGAAGGGAATTTAATTAGGAGAGAATGTGTTTTAGTGTTGCTCTCTTCCAATAAATAACGTGTTAAAAAAAACACACACAAAAAAAAAAAAACGCAGATACAATTATAAGTGCCTTTTTCAATTTTATGTTTATAGTCCACCTAGGTGCCATGAACATACAGACGGGTCAAGATCAAAACTGACTTCAGATTCTTCTCTCCATAATGTTGTTCCATTCATTCTAGGGTTCAACCATGTTGTGCGCAAGAGACATACGTAACTATAAGACATTTTGGGGGCTCCAGCCTGATAGTCCTATTCCTTTTAAAAAAGGGGTGTGTGATAGATCCTTTTTGTCTTTCAAAATTGACCTTTCTGCGGATTTTGCTTGACAGGTCCTATCAGCCAATAAAAACGCAGCATAGCACGCCATGTGAAAACAAGGGTCAGACACAATGATAGACTTTACTATTGATAATGTAATAGTTTTCTTTTTGTTTAAACCAAATTTGTAAGACTGAATTACACAAAAATTATTTCAAAATGGATTAAAGTTACACGTAAGAATCAAGTGGCAAGGTAATTGTTAAATTATATACCTTGAAAGAAAAACCTAAATTTACCCATTCCAAAAACCTAGATCTATGTAAAATGTCGCCGGTAGATTTAACCAGGATTCCGAAAAGCAGCCACTCTACCAAACGACAGAAAAGCAGTGTTGTTTTTTTTTTCCAGTCTTTCGGGAAAGAAAGAACGGTTATGCCAAACTGTTTTGTAAAACTACCTGTAATGAAATCTAACTGTATGTACATCTTTCAAATTCCAAACCATTACTCGTAGTCAGTCGTAACCTTTACATGTAAATGAAACCAGCGACAGGAAGAAGGATATTTTATTGACAACCACTCTTCACCCTGTTTCAAAAATAAGTTGACATTGCGAACGTCATCATATAATTCTTGTTGTAATACTTGAGAAAGCATTCATATTTAATTCTTGTTTCAAAAAGACGATTGCATGTGAGTGTTAATGTCACCTTTGCTTGGTTGGAAAGATTTGTTTTCCCAACGCTTGTCGCACGACTGATGAATGCACGTCCATTCCAAATTAGTATAATCCTTACAATCACCCAAGTGACCAAATATACCCCCCAATTTAAAAGTTTTTTACAACATAAATTTGTTAGAAAAAAATACGCCAAACCACCTAATTGATTACTTACAATAAACTTCTTGATTTTCACTCAAACAGGTGTTAGAGGTGTAAATTAAATCTTTACCAGACAACAAAAAATTAGATTCGTCTGTTTTGAAAACATTTGCTGGCGACAAATTAAACATTGCTCCTATGATGAGATTTGTCTTTGAAAGGGTAGAAAACATCTCAGGAAAAAGAGAAAGTTTTCAAAAGTTTCCTCCTTCAAGCACGGTTTTTTGTGGTAAAGGGTTAAATTGTAAATCCTTTTTTCATACTGTTTACTGTCAAACTGACATGTTATGTACTGATGAAATGTCTTAAAAACTTATGCCCCTATTATAAGTTATGGATGCCGACAGCAATCTACTCACAATGTATTTTTAGCTTACATGCTGTGACCAACACGGAATTACTAACATATTTGCGCTGTTTTCATCTTTCGATTTCATAAAGATGACATTATTGAAAATGTTTTTTCTTGTTACTTTGCCGATTTTGTCCGAAATGAAAAGGACGTTGGGAAAAAAGCTTTGGGTACTTTAATTATAGCGAAACATAAGCTAGAATTAAACTGAAACAATCTCTTTTTCTATGTATTCGATGCCATTTTCTGGTTTGTTTGTCGGGCGTAACGACCAAAATACCATGTTACTAAGGTGGGCATGCCAAACTCGCGTTTGCAGAAAGGTCAATCGTCATGCGACACTAATTGATAAGTCCTTTGCACCTATCAGGCTATCCCAAAAGCAACGTCCAACTAATTTCCCCTGACTCCACTGAGCAGAATTGCTCCTTGTGGTTGTTTCTACTTTTATCTCCCACATTTTGCATGTCAGTAGTGTTAAAGGTACCATAAGTAAACACTCAAACACTCAAATAAATCTTGAACGGTATTTTCCTGATGTGTTCAACAACTTATGAAGAGCAAAATGCGCTTGAAAGTTTGCTTTGCTTGTTTTATGCAACAGCTACCAGATGCTTCTAGAAAAATAATCTCTCTGCCTTATTACAGTAGGCCATGATTTTTCATGACTTTTAGATAGTTTATTAATGGTCTTAACTTATCTAAAGTTTGAATGCGAAGCATGAAATTATGGACAAATCCTTTAGCATAAAACATTGTGAAATTAAAGCAGTCATACCAACATTTATTCCTTTAAGACATATTGATAATATTCTGTAATACAAATCATAGTGGAAAATGGAGAAGGAGCCTATCGTGAATTTGTTCACCTTTTTTTCTCATTTTCTTTTCCTTGATTTCTATTTCAAGTGAAAGCAGTTGTATGAATATTATTCTCGTTTGATATTTTGAAAACTTCAAGTAGCAGCAACATTGTGAAAAATGGACAAAAACTCTTCATAATTAATTTCATTGTTTTTCAGGTAGCATGATCAACATAATCTCGCAGTGTAATAACTTGAAATATTAGTCGCATATAAATGTGACCACGCTGCCATATCCACACAGCTTTAACTCAACAAATACTGTAATAAACTGCTTGTTCATTTAAACAATAGTAAATTCAGCATTCCTTGACGGTCTACAATATTGAGAACATCAATCAAGACAAATTAACGTTCGCAAAACCTTTGAAATAAAACAAAACACCATCATTTTAATTCAGGGAAAAAGGTAACCTCAAAATAACCCATCATTAAATCCCAGTTGGCTTAATTTCTTCTTACAAACACCTTTTATCAATTAATTATCAGATTAAAAAGTACAGAGTGAAAAGTACGATAAACAATTTACACCCAACAGCTACGAAATCAATGTCTCTACCACATATGGATTGTCCAGTTTCCTGCACACAGCTGTATAAAATACGCCTCGGGTTATTACTCGCACAGAGCCTTACTCTAACACTTAGGTGATTTATGGGATGTGTTGGGAAAATTAAAAGTGCCTTATTACACAGGTTTATGGTCCCACTTAATAAATATTATTCTCCTTTGACATTTTGAAAACTTCAAGTAGCAGAAACCACTGTGAAAAAATGGACAAAAACGCTTCATAAACAATTTCATTGTCTTTCAGGTAGTATGATCAACATAATCTCGCAGTGTTATAACTTGAAATATTAGGTCGTATATAAATGTGACCACCTCGCCATATCCACGCAGCTTTAACTCAACAAGTACTGCTTGCTCATTTAAACAATAGTAAATTCAGCATTCCTTGACGGTCTACATTATTGGGAACATCAGTCAAGACCAATTAATGTTCGGAACATCTTTGAAATAAAACAATTAAAACACCATCATTTTAATTCAGGAAATAAAGGTAACCTCAGAATAACCTATCATTAAATCCCAATTGGCTTAATTTCTTTTATCAAACACCTTTTATCAATTAATTATGAGTTTAAAAAAGTGCAGAGTGAAAAGTACGATAAACAATTTTCACCTAACGGCTATGAAATCAGTGTCTCTGGAACATATTGATTTTCCAGTTTACTGCATACGGCTGTGTAAAATAGACCTTGGGTTATTATTAGCACAGAACTTTAACTCTTGGCTCATTTATGGGATGTGCTGGGAGAAGTAAAAGTAAAAGGCTTATTATACAGGTTTATGGTCCAACAAGAAAATCATGGTTTTGGCATTCACTGATTAAACAGACCAGAGATTGCTCATTGCAAATTCATTTTAGAGGAAATTTAGTTGATTGTCCTTTGGTCGTAAATTACAGCTGCTCATTTGGTCGTATTAAGCAGGTGGTCGGTACTCCTTTGGTCGTAACTAGGAGGTGGTCGTAATTTATTTGGTCGTATTGAGGAGGTGGTCGTTAATCATTTGGTCGCATTGAGGAGGTGGTCGTTATTCGTTTGGTCGCATTAAGAAGGTGGTCGTTTTTCATTTGGTCTTATTAAACTGGAGGTCATTATTAATTTGATCGTATTAAGCAGTTGGTCGTTTACAGTTGGTGGTCGATTTATGCAGATGGTTGTCCTAACAGATTTTTGTGCTTGCGGGTCTCATACATGATGAGAGACCTCTCTTTGGATGGTTCATAAAGTGACAAATTTAGTCTGGGGATTGATCTGGAATTGACAAAATGTTATTTGTGCCCGTCATGACATATTCCAAAATCTTAAACAAGAAAGCAATAACGAGGCGACCATCCTCCGAAATCAATTCTCATGAGGACCCAATGATATATCACATTTAAGCACATGTGAAAATCATAAATCTGGGTATGCTTTCAGTTTTTCCCAATGGTTTATTTGTGCACACTCGGATAGTGACACCAATTTTGTCATTGGAATTTGAAGGGAATTTAATTAGGAGAGAATGTGTTTTAGTGTTGCTCTCTTCCAATAATAAATAATGCGTTAAAAAAAAAAAAAAAAAAAAAACGCGCATACAATTATAAGTGCCTTTTTCAATTTTATGTTTATAGTACACCTAGGTGCCATGAACATACAGACGGGTCAAGATCAAAACCGACTTCAGATTCTTCTCTCCATAATGTTGTTCCATTCATTCTAGGGTTCAACCATGTTGTGCGCAAGAGACATACGTAACTATAAGACATTTTGAGGGCTCCAGCCCGATAGTCCTATTCCTTTAAAAAAGGCTGTGTGGTAGATTCTTTTTGTCTTTCAGAATTGACCTTTCTGCGGATTTTGATTGACAGGTCCTATCAGCCAATAAAAACGCAGCATAGCACGCCATGTAAACACAAGGGTCAGACACAATGATAGACTTTACTATTGACAATGTAATAGTTTTCTTTTTGTTTAAACCAAATTTGTAAGACTTACACAAAAATTATTTCAAAATGGATTAAAGTTACACGTAAGAATCAAGTGGCAAGGTAATTGTTAAATTATATACCTTAAAAGTAAAAACTAAATTTACCCATTCCAAAAACCTAGATCTATGTAAAAATGTCGCCGGTAGATTTAACCAGGATTCCGAAAAGCAGCCACTCTACCAAATGACAGAAAAGCAGTGTTTTTTTTTTTTCCAGTCTTTCGGGAAAGAAAGAACGGTTATGCCAAACTGTTTTGTAAAACTACCTGTATTGAAATCTAACTGTATGTACATCTTTCAAATTCCAAACCATTACACGTAGTCAGTCGTAACCGTTACATGTAAATGAAACCAGCAACAGGAAGAAGGATATTTTATTGACAACCACTCTTCACCCTGTTTCAAAAATAAGTTGACATTGCAAACGTTATAATATAATTCTTGTTGTAATACTTTAGAGAGCATTCATATTTAATTCTTGTGTCATAAAGACGATTGCATGTGAGTGTTAATGTCACCTTTGCCTGGTTGGAAAGATTTGTTTTCCCAACGCTTGTCGCACGACTGATAAATGCACATCCATTCCAAATTAGTATAATCCTTACAGTCACCCAAGTGACCAAATATACCCCCCAATTTAAAAGTTTTTTACAACATACATTTGTTAAAAAAAATACGCCAAACCACTTAATTGATTACTTACAATAAACTTCTTGATTTTCACTCAAACAGGTGTTAGAGGTGTTAATTAAATCTTTACCAGACAACAAAAAATTAGATTCGTCTGTTTTGAAAATATGTGCTGGCGACAAATCAAACGTTGCTCCTATGATGAGATTTGTCTTTGAAAGGGTAGAAAACATCTCAGGAAAAAGAGAAAGTTTTCAAAAGTTTCCTCCTTCAAGCACGGTTTTGTGTAGTAAAGAGTTAAATTGTAAATCCTTTTTTCATATTGTTTACTGTCAAACTGACATGTTATGTACTGACGAAATGTCTTAAAAGCTTATGCCCCTATTATAAGTTATGGATGCCGACAGCAATCTACTCACAATGTATTTTTAGCTTAAATGCTGTGACCAAAATGGAATTACTAACATATTTGCGCTATTTTCATCTTTCGATTTCATAAATATGACATTATTAAAAGTGTTTTTTCTTGTTACTTTGCCGATTTTGTCCGAAATGAAAAGCACGTCGGGAAAAAAGCTTTGGGTACTTTAATTATAGCGAAACATAAGCTAGAATGAAACTGAAATAATTTCTTTCTCTACGTACTCGATGCCATTTTCTGGTTTGTTTGTCGGGCGTAACGACCAAAATACCATGTTACTAAGGTGGGCATGCCAAACTCGCGTTTGCAGAAAGGTCAATCGTCATGCGACACTAATTGATAAGTCCTTTGCACCTATCGGGCTATCCCAAAAGCAACATCCAACTAATTTCCCCTGACTCCACTGAGCAGAATTGCTCCTTGTGGTTGTTTCTACTTTTATCTCCCACATTTTGCCTGTCCATAGTGTTAAAGGTACCATAAGTAAACACTCAAATAAATCTTGGACGGTATTTTCCTGATGTGTTCAACAACTTATGAAGAGCAAAATGCGCTTGAAAGTTTGCTTTGCTTGTTTTATGCAACAGCTACCAGTTGCTTCTAGAAAAATAGTCTCTCTGCCTTATTACAGTAGGCCATGATTTTTCATGACTTTTAGATAGTCTACTAATGGTCTCAACTTATCCAAAGTTTGAATGCGAAGCATGAAAGTATGGACAAATCCTTTAGCATAAAACATTGTGAAATTAAAGCAGTGATACCAACATTTATTCCTTTAAGACATATTGATAATATTCTGTAAAACAAATCATAGTGGAAAATGGAGAAGGAGCCTATCGTGAATTTGTTCACCTTTTTTTCTCATTTTCTTTTCCTTGATTTCTATTTCAAGTGAAAGCAGTTGTATGAATATTATTCTCGTTTGACATTTTGAAAACTTCACGTAGCAGCACCATTGTGAAAAATGGACAAAAACTCTTCATAATCAATTTCATTGTTTTTCAGGTAGCATGATCAACATAATCTCGCAGTGTAATAACTTGAAACATTAGTCGCATATAAATGTGACCACGCTGCCATATCCACGCAGCTTTAACTCAACAAATACTGTAATAAACTGCTTGCTCATTTAAACAATAGTAAATTCAGCATTCCTTGACGGTCTACAATATTGAGAACATCAATCAAGACAAATTAACGTTCGCAAAACCTTTGAAATAAAACAAAACACCATCATTTTAATTCAGGGGAAAAGGTAACCTCAAAATAACCCATCATTAAATCCCAGTTGGCTTAATTTCTTCTTACAAACACCTTTTATCAATTAATTATCAGATTAAAAAGTACAGAGTGAAAAGTACGATAAACAGTTTACACCCAACAGCTATGAAATCAATATCTCTACCACATATGGATTGTCAAGTTTACTGCACACAGCTGTATAAAATACGCCTCGGGTTATTATTCGCACAGAGCCTTACTCTAACACTTAGGTGATTTATGGGATGTGTTGGGAAAATTAAAAGTGCCTTAATATACAGGTTTATGGTCCCACTTAATAAATATTATTCTCCTTTGAAATTCTGAAAACTTCAAGTAGCAGAAACCATTGTGAAAAAATGGACAAAAACGCTTCATAAACAATTTCATTGTTTTTCAGGTAGTATGATCAACATAATCTCGCAGTGTTATAACTTGAAATATTAGGTCGTATACAAATGTGACCACCTCGCCATATCCACGCAGCTTTAACTCAACAAATACTGTAATAAACTGCTTGCTCATTTAAACAATAGTAAATTCAGCATTCCTTGACGGTCTACAATATTGAGAACATCAATCAAGACAAATTAACGTTCGCAAAACCTTTGAAATAAAACAAAACACCATCATTTTAATTCAGGGAAAAAGGTAACCTCAAAATAACCCATCATTAAATCCCAGTTGGCTTAATTTCTTCTTACAAACACCTTTTATCAATTAATTATCAGATTAAAAAGTACAGAGTGAAAAGTACGATAAACAATTTACACCCAACAGCTACGAAATCAATGTCTCTACCACATATGGATTGTCCAGTTTCCTGCACACAGCTGTATAAAATACGCCTCGGGTTATTATTCGCACAGAGCCTTACTCTAACACTTAGGTGATTTATGGGATGTGTTGGGAAAATTAAAAGTGCCTTATTATACAGGTTTATGGTCCCACTTAATAAATATTATTCTCCTTTGACATTTTGAAAACGTCAAGTAGCAGAAACCACTGTGAAAAAATGGACAAAAACGCTTCATAAACAATTTCATTGTCTTTCAGGTAGTATGATCAACATAATCTCGCAGTGTTATAACTTGAAATATTAGGTCGTATATAAATGTGACCACCTCGCCATATCCACGCAGCTTTAACTCAACAAGTACTGCTTGCTCATTTAAACAATAGTAAATTCAGCATTCCTTGACGGTCTACATTATTGGGAACATCAGTCAAGACCAATTAATGTTCGGAACATCTTTGAAATAAAACAATTAAAACACCATCATTTTAATTCAGGAAATAAAGGTAACCTCAGAATAACCTATCATTAAATCCCAATTGGCTTAATTTCTTTTATCAAACACCTTTTATCAATTAATTATGAGTTTAAAAAAGTGCAGAGTGAAAAGTACGATAAACAATTTTCACCTAACGGCTATGAAATCAGTGTCTCTGGAACATATTGATTTTCCAGTTTACTGCATACGGCTGTGTAAAATAGACCTTGGGTTATTATTAGCACAGAACTTTAACTCTTGGCTCATTTATGGGATGTGCTGGGAGAAGTAAAAGTAAAAGGCTTATTATACAGGTTTATGGTCCAACAAGAAAATCATGGTTTTGGCATTCACTGATTAAACAGACCAGAGATTGCTCATTGCAAATTCATTTTAGAGGAAATTTAGTTGGTTGTCCTTTGGTCGTAAATTACAGCTGCTCATTTGGTCGTATTAAGCAGGTGGTCGGTACTCCTTTGGTCGTAACTAGGAGGTGGTCGTAATGAGGAGGTGGTCGTTAATCATTTGGTCGCATTGAGGAGGTGGTCGTTATTCGTTTGGTCGCATTAAGAAGGTGGTCGTTTTTCATTTGGTCTTATTAAACTGGAGGTCATTATTAATTTGATCGTATTAAGCAGTTGGTCGTTTACAGTTGGTGGTCGATTTATGCAGATGGTTGTCCTAACAGATTTTTGTGCTTGCGGGTCTCATACATGATGAGAGACCTCTCTTTGGATGGTTCATAAAGTGACAAATTTAGTCTGGGGATTGATCTGGAATTGACAAAATGTTATTTGTGCCCGTCATGACATATTCCAAAATCTTAAACAAGAAAGCAATAACGAGGCGACCATCCTCCGAAATCAATTCTCATGAGGACCCAATGATATATCACATTTAAGCACATGTGAAAATCATAAATCTGGGTATGCTTTCAGTTTTTCCCATTGGTTTGTTTGTGCACACTCGGATAGTGACACCAATTTTGTCATTGGAATTTGAAGGGAATTTAATTAGGAGAGAATGTGTTTTAGTGTTGCTCTCTTCCAATAATAAATAATGCGTTAAAAAAAAAAAAAAAAAAAAAAAACGCGCATACAATTATAAGTGCCTTTTTCAATTTTATGTTTATAGTACACCTAGGTGCCATGAACATACAGACGGGTCAAGATCAAAACCGACTTCAGATTCTTCTCTCCATAATGTTGTTCCATTCATTCTAGGGTTCAACCATGTTGTGCGCAAGAGACATACGTAACTATAAGACATTTTGAGGGCTCCAGCCCGATAGTCCTATTCCTTTAAAAAAGGCTGTGTGGTAGATTCTTTTTGTCTTTCAGAATTGACCTTTCTGCGGATTTTGATTGACAGGTCCTATCAGCCAATAAAAACGCAGCATAGCGCGCCATGTAAACACAAGGGTCAGACACAATGATAGACTTTACTATTGACAATGTAATAGTTTTCTTTTTGTTTAAACCAAATTTGTAAGACTTACACAAAAATTATTTCAAAATGGATTAAAGTTACACGTAAGAATCAAGTGGCAAGGTAATTGTTAAATTATATACCTTAAAAGTAAAAACTAAATTTACCCATTCCAAAAACCTAGATCTATGTAAAAATGTCGCCGGTAGATTTAACCAGGATTCCGAAAAGCAGCCACTCTACCAAACGACAGAAAAGCAGTGTTTTTTTTTTCCAGTCTTTCGGGAAAGAAAGAACGGTTATGCCAAACTGTTTTGTAAAACTACCTGTATTGAAATCTAACTGTATGTACATCTTTCAAATTCCAAACCATTACACGTAGTCAGTCGTAACCGTTACATGTAAATGAAACCAGCAACAGGAAGAAGGATATTTTATTGACAACCACTCTTCACCCTGTTTCAAAAATAAGTTGACATTGCAAACGTTATAATATAATTCTTGTTGTAATACTTTAGAGAGCATTCATATTTAATTCTTGTGTCATAAAGACGATTGCATGTGAGTGTTAATGTCACCTTTGCCTGGTTGGAAAGATTTGTTTTCCCAACGCTTGTCGCACGACTGATAAATGCACATCCATTCCAAATTAGTATAATCCTTACAGTCACCCAAGTGACCAAATATACCCCCCAATTTAAAAGTTTTTTACAACATACATTTGTTAAAAAAAATACGCCAAACCACTTAATTGATTACTTACAATAAACTTCTTGATTTTCACTCAAACAGGTGTTAGAGGTGTTAATTAAATCTTTACCAGACAACAAAAAATTAGATTCGTCTGTTTTGAAAATATGTGCTGGCGACAAATCAAACGTTGCTCCTATGATGAGATTTGTCTTTGAAAGGGTAGAAAACATCTCAGGAAAAAGAGAAAGTTTTCAAAAGTTTCCTCCTTCAAGCACGGTTTTGTGTGGTAAAGAGTTAAATTGTAAATCCTTTTTTCATATTGTTTACTGTCAAACTGACATGTTATGTACTGACGAAATGTCTTAAAAGCTTATGCCCCTATTATAAGTTATGGATGCCGACAGCAATCTACTCACAATGTATTTTTAGCTTAAATGCTGTGACCAAAATGGAATTACTAACATATTTGCGCTATTTTCATCTTTCGATTTCATAAATATGACATTATTAAAAGTGTTTTTTCTTGTTACTTTGCCGATTTTGTCCGAAATGAAAAGCACGTCGGGAAAAAAGCTTTGGGTACTTTAATTATAGCGAAACATAAGCTAGAATGAAACTGAAATAATTTCTTTCTCTACGTACTCGATGCCATTTTCTGGTTTGTTTGTCGGGCGTAACGACCAAAATACCATGTTACTAAGGTGGGCATGCCAAACTCGCGTTTGCAGAAAGGTCAATCGTCATGCGACACTAATTGATAAGTCCTTTGCACCTATCGGGCTATCCCAAAAGCAACATCCAACTAATTTCCCCTGACTCCACTGAGCAGAATTGCTCCTTGTGGTTGTTTCTACTTTTATCTCCCACATTTTGCCTGTCCATAGTGTTAAAGGTACCATAAGTAAACACTCAAATAAATCTTGGACGGTATTTTCCTGATGTGTTCAACAACTTATGAAGAGCAAAATGCGCTTGAAAGTTTGCTTTGCTTGTTTTATGCAACAGCTACCAGTTGCTTCTAGAAAAATAGTCTCTCTGCCTTATTACAGTAGGCCATGATTTTTCATGACTTTTAGATAGTCTACTAATGGTCTCAACTTATCCAAAGTTTGAATGCGAAGCATGAAAGTATGGACAAATCCTTTAGCATAAAACATTGTGAAATTAAAGCAGTGATACCAACATTTATTCCTTTAAGACATATTGATAATATTCTGTAAAACAAATCATAGTGGAAAATGGAGAAGGAGCCTATCGTGAATTTGTTCACCTTTTTTTCTCATTTTCTTTTCCTTGATTTCTATTTCAAGTGAAAGCAGTTGTATGAATATTATTCTCGTTTGACATTTTGAAAACTTCACGTAGCAGCACCATTGTGAAAAATGGACAAAAACTCTTCATAATCAATTTCATTGTTTTTCAGGTAGCATGATCAACATAATCTCGCAGTGTAATAACTTGAAACATTAGTCGCATATAAATGTGACCACGCTGCCATATCCACGCAGCTTTAACTCAACAAATACTGTAATAAACTGCTTGCTCATTTAAACAATAGTAAATTCAGCATTCCTTGACGGTCTACAATATTGAGAACATCAATCAAGACAAATTAACGTTCGCAAAACCTTTGAAATAAAACAAAACACCATCATTTTAATTCAGGGGAAAAGGTAACCTCAAAATAACCCATCATTAAATCCCAGTTGGCTTAATTTCTTCTTACAAACACCTTTTATCAATTAATTATCAGATTAAAAAGTACAGAGTGAAAAGTACGATAAACAGTTTACACCCAACAGCTATGAAATCAATATCTCTACCACATATGGATTGTCAAGTTTACTGCACACAGCTGTATAAAATACGCCTCGGGTTATTATTCGCACAGAGCCTTACTCTAACACTTAGGTGATTTATGGGATGTGTTGGGAAAATTAAAAGTGCCTTAATATACAGGTTTATGGTCCCACTTAATAAATATTATTCTCCTTTGAAATTCTGAAAACTTCAAGTAGCAGAAACCATTGTGAAAAAATGGACAAAAACGCTTCATAAACAATTTCATTGTTTTTCAGGTAGTATGATCAACATAATCTCGCAGTGTTATAACTTGAAATATTAGGTCGTATACAAATGTGACCACCTCGCCATATCCACGCAGCTTTAACTCAACAAATACTGTAATAAACTGCTTGCTCATTTAAACAATAGTAAATTCAGCATTCCTTGACGGTCTACAATATTGAGAACATCAATCAAGACAAATTAACGTTCGCAAAACCTTTGAAATAAAACAAAACACCATCATTTTAATTCAGGGAAAAAGGTAACCTCAAAATAACCCATCATTAAATCCCAGTTGGCTTAATTTCTTCTTACAAACACCTTTTATCAATTAATTATCAGATTAAAAAGTACAGAGTGAAAAGTACGATAAACAATTTACACCCAACAGCTACGAAATCAATGTCTCTACCACATATGGATTGTCCAGTTTCCTGCACACAGCTGTATAAAATACGCCTCGGGTTATTACTCGCACAGAGCCTTACTCTAACACTTAGGTGATTTATGGGATGTGTTGGGAAAATTAAAAGTGCCTTATTATACAGGTTTATGGTCCCACTTAATAAATATTATTCTCCTTTGACATTTTGAAAACGTCAAGTAGCAGAAACCACTGTGAAAAAATGGACAAAAACGCTTCATAAACAATTTCATTGTCTTTCAGGTAGTATGATCAACATAATCTCGCAGTGTTATAACTTGAAATATTAGGTCGTATATAAATGTGACCACCTCGCCATATCCACGCAGCTTTAACTCAACAAGTACTGCTTGCTCATTTAAACAATAGTAAATTCAGCATTCCTTGACGGTCTACATTATTGGGAACATCAGTCAAGACCAATTAATGTTCGGAACATCTTTGAAATAAAACAATTAAAACACCATCATTTTAATTCAGGAAATAAAGGTAACCTCAGAATAACCTATCATTAAATCCCAATTGGCTTAATTTCTTTTATCAAACACCTTTTATCAATTAATTATGAGTTTAAAAAAGTGCAGAGTGAAAAGTACGATAAACAATTTTCACCTAACGGCTATGAAATCAGTGTCTCTGGAACATATTGATTTTCCAGTTTACTGCATACGGCTGTGTAAAATAGACCTTGGGTTATTATTAGCACAGAACTTTAACTCTTGGCTCATTTATGGGATGTGCTGGGAGAAGTAAAAGTAAAAGGCTTATTATACAGGTTTATGGTCCAACAAGAAAATCATGGTTTTGGCATTCACTGATTAAACAGACCAGAGATTGCTCATTGCAAATTCATTTTAGAGGAAATTTAGTTGGTTGTCCTTTGGTCGTAAATTACAGCTGCTCATTTGGTCGTATTAAGCAGGTGGTCGGTACTCCTTTGGTCGTAACTAGGAGGTGGTCGTAATTTATTTGGTCGTATTGAGGAGGTGGTCGTTAATCATTTGGTCGCATTGAGGAGGTGGTCGTTATTCGTTTGGTCGCATTAAGAAGGTGGTCGTTTTTCATTTGGTCTTATTAAACTGGAGGTCATTATTAATTTGATCGTATTAAGCAGTTGGTCGTTTACAGTTGGTGGTCGATTTATGCAGATGGTTGTCCTAACAGATTTTTGTGCTTGCGGGTCTCATACATGATGAGAGACCTCTCTTTGGATGGTTCATAAAGTGACAAATTTAGTCTGGGGATTGATCTGGAATTGACAAAATGTTATTTGTGCCCGTCATGACATATTCCAAAATCTTAAACAAGAAAGCAATAACGAGGCGACCATCCTCCGAAATCAATTCTCATGAGGACCCAATGATATATCACATTTAAGCACATGTGAAAATCATAAATCTGGGTATGCTTTCAGTTTTTCCCATTGGTTTGTTTGTGCACACTCGGATAGTGACACCAATTTTGTCATTGGAATTTGAAGGGAATTTAATTAGGAGAGAATGTGTTTTAGTGTTGCTCTCTTCCAATAATAAATAATGCGTTAAAAAAAAAAAAAAAAAAAAAACAAACGCGCATACAATTATAAGTGCCTTTTTCAATTTTATGTTTATAGTACACCTAGGTGCCATGAACATACAGACGGGTCAAGATCAAAACCGACTTCAGATTCTTCTCTCCATAATGTTGTTCCATTCATTCTAGGGTTCAACCATGTTGTGCGCAAGAGACATACGTAACTATAAGACATTTTGAGGGCTCCAGCCCGATAGTCCTATTCCTTTAAAAAAGGCTGTGTGGTAGATTCTTTTTGTCTTTCAGAATTGACCTTTCTGCGGATTTTGATTGACAGGTCCTATCAGCCAATAAAAACGCAGCATAGCGCGCCATGTAAACACAAGGGTCAGACACAATGATAGACTTTACTATTGACAATGTAATAGTTTTCTTTTTGTTTAAACCAAATTTGTAAGACTTACACAAAAATTATTTCAAAATGGATTAAAGTTACACGTAAGAATCAAGTGGCAAGGTAATTGTTAAATTATATACCTTAAAAGTAAAAACTAAATTTACCCATTCCAAAAACCTAGATCTATGTAAAAATGTCGCCGGTAGATTTAACCAGGATTCCGAAAAGCAGCCACTCTACCAAATGACAGAAAAGCAGTGTTTTTTTTTTTTTTCCAGTCTTTCGGGAAAGAAAGAACGGTTATGCCAAACTGTTTTGTAAAACTACCTGTATTGAAATCTAACTGTATGTACATCTTTCAAATTCCAAACCATTACACGTAGTCAGTCGTAACCGTTACATGTAAATGAAACCAGCAACAGGAAGAAGGATATTTTATTGACAACCACTCTTCACCCTGTTTCAAAAATAAGTTGACATTGCAAACGTTATAATATAATTCTTGTTGTAATACTTTAGAGAGCATTCATATTTAATTCTTGTGTCATAAAGACGATTGCATGTGAGTGTTAATGTCACCTTTGCCTGGTTGGAAAGATTTGTTTTCCCAACGCTTGTCGCACGACTGATAAATGCACATCCATTCCAAATTAGTATAATCCTTACAGTCACCCAAGTGACCAAATATACCCCCCAATTTAAAAGTTTTTTACAACATACATTTGTTAAAAAAAATACGCCAAACCACTTAATTGATTACTTACAATAAACTTCTTGATTTTCACTCAAACAGGTGTTAGAGGTGTTAATTAAATCTTTACCAGACAACAAAAAATTAGATTCGTCTGTTTTGAAAATATGTGCTGGCGACAAATCAAACGTTGCTCCTATGATGAGATTTGTCTTTGAAAGGGTAGAAAACATCTCAGGAAAAAGAGAAAGTTTTCAAAAGTTTCCTCCTTCAAGCACGGTTTTGTGTGGTAAAGAGTTAAATTGTAAATCCTTTTTTCATATTGTTTACTGTCAAACTGACATGTTATGTACTGACGAAATGTCTTAAAAGCTTATGCCCCTATTATAAGTTATGGATGCCGACAGCAATCTACTCACAATGTATTTTTAGCTTAAATGCTGTGACCAAAATGGAATTACTAACATATTTGCGCTATTTTCATCTTTCGATTTCATAAATATGACATTATTAAAAGTGTTTTTTCTTGTTACTTTGCCGATTTTGTCCGAAATGAAAAGCACGTCGGGAAAAAAGCTTTGGGTACTTTAATTATAGCGAAACATAAGCTAGAATGAAACTGAAATAATTTCTTTCTCTACGTACTCGATGCCATTTTCTGGTTTGTTTGTCGGGCGTAACGACCAAAATACCATGTTACTAAGGTGGGCATGCCAAACTCGCGTTTGCAGAAAGGTCAATCGTCATGCGACACTAATTGATAAGTCCTTTGCACCTATCGGGCTATCCCAAAAGCAACATCCAACTAATTTCCCCTGACTCCACTGAGCAGAATTGCTCCTTGTGGTTGTTTCTACTTTTATCTCCCACATTTTGCCTGTCCATAGTGTTAAAGGTACCATAAGTAAACACTCAAATAAATCTTGGACGGTATTTTCCTGATGTGTTCAACAACTTATGAAGAGCAAAATGCGCTTGAAAGTTTGCTTTGCTTGTTTTATGCAACAGCTACCAGTTGCTTCTAGAAAAATAGTCTCTCTGCCTTATTACAGTAGGCCATGATTTTTCATGACTTTTAGATAGTCTACTAATGGTCTCAACTTATCCAAAGTTTGAATGCGAAGCATGAAAGTATGGACAAATCCTTTAGCATAAAACATTGTGAAATTAAAGCAGTGATACCAACATTTATTCCTTTAAGACATATTGATAATATTCTGTAAAACAAATCATAGTGGAAAATGGAGAAGGAGCCTATCGTGAATTTGTTCACCTTTTTTTCTCATTTTCTTTTCCTTGATTTCTATTTCAAGTGAAAGCAGTTGTATGAATATTATTCTCGTTTGACATTTTGAAAACTTCACGTAGCAGCACCATTGTGAAAAATGGACAAAAACTCTTCATAATCAATTTCATTGTTTTTCAGGTAGCATGATCAACATAATCTCGCAGTGTAATAACTTGAAACATTAGTCGCATATAAATGTGACCACGCTGCCATATCCACGCAGCTTTAACTCAACAAATACTGTAATAAACTGCTTGCTCATTTAAACAATAGTAAATTCAGCATTCCTTGACGGTCTACAATATTGAGAACATCAATCAAGACAAATTAACGTTCGCAAAACCTTTGAAATAAAACAAAACACCATCATTTTAATTCAGGGGAAAAGGTAACCTCAAAATAACCCATCATTAAATCCCAGTTGGCTTAATTTCTTCTTACAAACACCTTTTATCAATTAATTATCAGATTAAAAAGTACAGAGTGAAAAGTACGATAAACAGTTTACACCCAACAGCTATGAAATCAATATCTCTACCACATATGGATTGTCAAGTTTACTGCACACAGCTGTATAAAATACGCCTCGGGTTATTATTCGCACAGAGCCTTACTCTAACACTTAGGTGATTTATGGGATGTGTTGGGAAAATTAAAAGTGCCTTAATATACAGGTTTATGGTCCCACTTAATAAATATCATTCTCCTTTGAAATTCTGAAAACTTCAAGTAGCAGAAACCATTGTGAAAAAATGGACAAAAACGCTTCATAAACAATTTCATTGTTTTTCAGGTAGTATGATCAACATAATCTCGCAGTGTTATAACTTGAAATATTAGGTCGTATACAAATGTGACCACCTCGCCATATCCACGCAGCTTTAACTCAACAAATACTGTAATAAACTGCTTGCTCATTTAAACAATAGTAAATTCAGCATTCCTTGACGGTCTACAATATTGAGAACATCAATCAAGACAAATTAACGTTCGCAAAACCTTTGAAATAAAACAAAACACCATCATTTTAATTCAGGGAAAAAGGTAACCTCAAAATAACCCATCATTAAATCCCAGTTGGCTTAATTTCTTCTTACAAACACCTTTTATCAATTAATTATCAGATTAAAAAGTACAGAGTGAAAAGTACGATAAACAATTTACACCCAACAGCTACGAAATCAATGTCTCTACCACATATGGATTGTCCAGTTTCCTGCACACAGCTGTATAAAATACGCCTCGGGTTATTACTCGCACAGAGCCTTACTCTAACACTTAGGTGATTTATGGGATGTGTTGGGAAAATTAAAAGTGCCTTATTATACAGGTTTATGGTCCCACTTAATAAATATTATTCTCCTTTGACATTTTGAAAACGTCAAGTAGCAGAAACCACTGTGAAAAAATGGACAAAAACGCTTCATAAACAATTTCATTGTCTTTCAGGTAGTATGATCAACATAATCTCGCAGTGTTATAACTTGAAATATTAGGTCGTATATAAATGTGACCACCTCGCCATATCCACGCAGCTTTAACTCAACAAGTACTGCTTGCTCATTTAAACAATAGTAAATTCAGCATTCCTTGACGGTCTACATTATTGGGAACATCAGTCAAGACCAATTAATGTTCGGAACATCTTTGAAATAAAACAATTAAAACACCATCATTTTAATTCAGGAAATAAAGGTAACCTCAGAATAACCTATCATTAAATCCCAATTGGCTTAATTTCTTTTATCAAACACCTTTTATCAATTAATTATGAGTTTAAAAAAGTGCAGAGTGAAAAGTACGATAAACAATTTTCACCTAACGGCTATGAAATCAGTGTCTCTGGAACATATTGATTTTCCAGTTTACTGCATACGGCTGTGTAAAATAGACCTTGGGTTATTATTAGCACAGAACTTTAACTCTTGGCTCATTTATGGGATGTGCTGGGAGAAGTAAAAGTAAAAGGCTTATTATACAGGTTTATGGTCCAACAAGAAAATCATGGTTTTGGCATTCACTGATTAAACAGACCAGAGATTGCTCATTGCAAATTCATTTTAGAGGAAATTTAGTTGGTTGTCCTTTGGTCGTAAATTACAGCTGCTCATTTGGTCGTATTAAGCAGGTGGTCGGTACTCCTTTGGTCGTAACTAGGAGGTGGTCGTAATTTATTTGGTCGTATTGAGGAGGTGGTCGTTAATCATTTGGTCGCATTGAGGAGGTGGTCGTTATTCGTTTGGTCGCATTAAGAAGGTGGTCGTTTTTCATTTGGTCTTATTAAACTGGAGGTCATTATTAATTTGATCGTATTAAGCAGTTGGTCGTTTACAGTTGGTGGTCGATTTATGCAGATGGTTGTCCTAACAGATTTTTGTGCTTGCGGGTCTCATACATGATGAGAGACCTCTCTTTGGATGGTTCATAAAGTGACAAATTTAGTCTGGGGATTGATCTGGAATTGACAAAATGTTATTTGTGCCCGTCATGACATATTCCAAAATCTTAAACAAGAAAGCAATAACGAGGCGACCATCCTCCGAAATCAATTCTCATGAGGACCCAATGATATATCACATTTAAGCACATGTGAAAATCATAAATCTGGGTATGCTTTCAGTTTTTCCCATTGGTTTGTTTGTGCACACTCGGATAGTGACACCAATTTTGTCATTGGAATTTGAAGGGAATTTAATTAGGAGAGAATGTGTTTTAGTGTTGCTCTCTTCCAATAATAAATAATGCGTTAAAAAAAAAAAAAAAAAAAAAAAACGCGCATACAATTATAAGTGCCTTTTTCAATTTTATGTTTATAGTACACCTAGGTGCCATGAACATACAGACGGGTCAAGATCAAAACCGACTTCAGATTCTTCTCTCCATAATGTTGTTCCATTCATTCTAGGGTTCAACCATGTTGTGCGCAAGAGACATACGTAACTATAAGACATTTTGAGGGCTCCAGCCCGATAGTCCTATTCCTTTAAAAAAGGCTGTGTGGTAGATTCTTTTTGTCTTTCAGAATTGACCTTTCTGCGGATTTTGATTGACAGGTCCTATCAGCCAATAAAAACGCAGCATAGCGCGCCATGTAAACACAAGGGTCAGACACAATGATAGACTTTACTATTGACAATGTAATAGTTTTCTTTTTGTTTAAACCAAATTTGTAAGACTTACACAAAAATTATTTCAAAATGGATTAAAGTTACACGTAAGAATCAAGTGGCAAGGTAATTGTTAAATTATATACCTTAAAAGTAAAAACTAAATTTACCCATTCCAAAAACCTAGATCTATGTAAAAATGTCGCCGGTAGATTTAACCAGGATTCCGAAAAGCAGCCACTCTACCAAATGACAGAAAAGCAGTGTTTTTTTTTTTTTTCCAGTCTTTCGGGAAAGAAAGAACGGTTATGCCAAACTGTTTTGTAAAACTACCTGTATTGAAATCTAACTGTATGTACATCTTTCAAATTCCAAACCATTACACGTAGTCAGTCGTAACCGTTACATGTAAATGAAACCAGCAACAGGAAGAAGGATATTTTATTGACAACCACTCTTCACCCTGTTTCAAAAATAAGTTGACATTGCAAACGTTATAATATAATTCTTGTTGTAATACTTTAGAGAGCATTCATATTTAATTCTTGTGTCATAAAGACGATTGCATGTGAGTGTTAATGTCACCTTTGCCTGGTTGGAAAGATTTGTTTTCCCAACGCTTGTCGCACGACTGATAAATGCACATCCATTCCAAATTAGTATAATCCTTACAGTCACCCAAGTGACCAAATATACCCCCCAATTTAAAAGTTTTTTACAACATACATTTGTTAAAAAAAATACGCCAAACCACTTAATTGATTACTTACAATAAACTTCTTGATTTTCACTCAAACAGGTGTTAGAGGTGTTAATTAAATCTTTACCAGACAACAAAAAATTAGATTCGTCTGTTTTGAAAATATGTGCTGGCGACAAATCAAACGTTGCTCCTATGATGAGATTTGTCTTTGAAAGGGTAGAAAACATCTCAGGAAAAAGAGAAAGTTTTCAAAAGTTTCCTCCTTCAAGCACGGTTTTGTGTGGTAAAGAGTTAAATTGTAAATCCTTTTTTCATATTGTTTACTGTCAAACTGACATGTTATGTACTGACGAAATGTCTTAAAAGCTTATGCCCCTATTATAAGTTATGGATGCCGACAGCAATCTACTCACAATGTATTTTTAGCTTAAATGCTGTGACCAAAATGGAATTACTAACATATTTGCGCTATTTTCATCTTTCGATTTCATAAATATGACATTATTAAAAGTGTTTTTTCTTGTTACTTTGCCGATTTTGTCCGAAGCTTTGGGTACTTTAATTATAGCGAAACATAAGCTAGAATGAAACTGAAATAATTTCTTTCTCTACGTACTCGATGCCATTTTCTGGTTTGTTTGTCGGGCGTAACGACCAAAATACCATGTTACTAAGGTGGGCATGCCAAACTCGCGTTTGCAGAAAGGTCAATCGTCATGCGACACTAATTGATAAGTCCTTTGCACCTATCGGGCTATCCCAAAAGCAACATCCAACTAATTTCCCCTGACTCCACTGAGCAGAATTGCTCCTTGTGGTTGTTTCTACTTTTATCTCCCACATTTTGCCTGTCCATAGTGTTAAAGGTACCATAAGTAAACACTCAAATAAATCTTGGACGGTATTTTCCTGATGTGTTCAACAACTTATGAAGAGCAAAATGCGCTTGAAAGTTTGCTTTGCTTGTTTTATGCAACAGCTACCAGTTGCTTCTAGAAAAATAGTCTCTCTGCCTTATTACAGTAGGCCATGATTTTTCATGACTTTTAGATAGTCTACTAATGGTCTCAACTTATCCAAAGTTTGAATGCGAAGCATGAAAGTATGGACAAATCCTTTAGCATAAAACATTGTGAAATTAAAGCAGTGATACCAACATTTATTCCTTTAAGACATATTGATAATATTCTGTAAAACAAATCATAGTGGAAAATGGAGAAGGAGCCTATCGTGAATTTGTTCACCTTTTTTTCTCATTTTCTTTTCCTTGATTTCTATTTCAAGTGAAAGCAGTTGTATGAATATTATTCTCGTTTGACATTTTGAAAACTTCACGTAGCAGCACCATTGTGAAAAATGGACAAAAACTCTTCATAATCAATTTCATTGTTTTTCAGGTAGCATGATCAACATAATCTCGCAGTGTAATAACTTGAAACATTAGTCGCATATAAATGTGACCACGCTGCCATATCCACGCAGCTTTAACTCAACAAATACTGTAATAAACTGCTTGCTCATTTAAACAATAGTAAATTCAGCATTCCTTGACGGTCTACAATATTGAGAACATCAATCAAGACAAATTAACGTTCGCAAAACCTTTGAAATAAAACAAAACACCATCATTTTAATTCAGGGGAAAAGGTAACCTCAAAATAACCCATCATTAAATCCCAGTTGGCTTAATTTCTTCTTACAAACACCTTTTATCAATTAATTATCAGATTAAAAAGTACAGAGTGAAAAGTACGATAAACAGTTTACACCCAACAGCTATGAAATCAATATCTCTACCACATATGGATTGTCAAGTTTACTGCACACAGCTGTATAAAATACGCCTCGGGTTATTATTCGCACAGAGCCTTACTCTAACACTTAGGTGATTTATGGGATGTGTTGGGAAAATTAAAAGTGCCTTAATATACAGGTTTATGGTCCCACTTAATAAATATTATTCTCCTTTGAAATTCTGAAAACTTCAAGTAGCAGAAACCATTGTGAAAAAATGGACAAAAACGCTTCATAAACAATTTCATTGTTTTTCAGGTAGTATGATCAACATAATCTCGCAGTGTTATAACTTGAAATATTAGGTCGTATACAAATGTGACCACCTCGCCATATCCACGCAGCTTTAACTCAACAAATACTGTAATAAACTGCTTGCTCATTTAAACAATAGTAAATTCAGCATTCCTTGACGGTCTACAATATTGAGAACATCAATCAAGACAAATTAACGTTCGCAAAACCTTTGAAATAAAACAAAACACCATCATTTTAATTCAGGGAAAAAGGTAACCTCAAAATAACCCATCATTAAATCCCAGTTGGCTTAATTTCTTCTTACAAACACCTTTTATCAATTAATTATCAGATTAAAAAGTACAGAGTGAAAAGTACGATAAACAATTTACACCCAACAGCTACGAAATCAATGTCTCTACCACATATGGATTGTCCAGTTTCCTGCACACAGCTGTATAAAATACGCCTCGGGTTATTACTCGCACAGAGCCTTACTCTAACACTTAGGTGATTTATGGGATGTGTTGGGAAAATTAAAAGTGCCTTATTATACAGGTTTATGGTCCCACTTAATAAATATTATTCTCCTTTGACATTTTGAAAACGTCAAGTAGCAGAAACCACTGTGAAAAAATGGACAAAAACGCTTCATAAACAATTTCATTGTCTTTCAGGTAGTATGATCAACATAATCTCGCAGTGTTATAACTTGAAATATTAGGTCGTATATAAATGTGACCACCTCGCCATATCCACGCAGCTTTAACTCAACAAGTACTGCTTGCTCATTTAAACAATAGTAAATTCAGCATTCCTTGACGGTCTACATTATTGGGAACATCAGTCAAGACCAATTAATGTTCGGAACATCTTTGAAATAAAACAATTAAAACACCATCATTTTAATTCAGGAAATAAAGGTAACCTCAGAATAACCTATCATTAAATCCCAATTGGCTTAATTTCTTTTATCAAACACCTTTTATCAATTAATTATGAGTTTAAAAAAGTGCAGAGTGAAAAGTACGATAAACAATTTTCACCTAACGGCTATGAAATCAGTGTCTCTGGAACATATTGATTTTCCAGTTTACTGCATACGGCTGTGTAAAATAGACCTTGGGTTATTATTAGCACAGAACTTTAACTCTTGGCTCATTTATGGGATGTGCTGGGAGAAGTAAAAGTAAAAGGCTTATTATACAGGTTTATGGTCCAACAAGAAAATCATGGTTTTGGCATTCACTGATTAAACAGACCAGAGATTGCTCATTGCAAATTCATTTTAGAGGAAATTTAGTTGGTTGTCCTTTGGTCGTAAATTACAGCTGCTCATTTGGTCGTATTAAGCAGGTGGTCGGTACTCCTTTGGTCGTAACTAGGAGGTGGTCGTAATTTATTTGGTCGTATTGAGGAGGTGGTCGTTAATCATTTGGTCGCATTGAGGAGGTGGTCGTTATTCGTTTGGTCGCATTAAGAAGGTGGTCGTTTTTCATTTGGTCTTATTAAACTGGAGGTCATTATTAATTTGATCGTATTAAGCAGTTGGTCGTTTACAGTTGGTGGTCGATTTATGCAGATGGTTGTCCTAACAGATTTTTGTGCTTGCGGGTCTCATACATGATGAGAGACCTCTCTTTGGATGGTTCATAAAGTGACAAATTTAGTCTGGGGATTGATCTGGAATTGACAAAATGTTATTTGTGCCCGTCATGACATATTCCAAAATCTTAAACAAGAAAGCAATAACGAGGCGACCATCCTCCGAAATCAATTCTCATGAGGACCCAATGATATATCACATTTAAGCACATGTGAAAATCATAAATCTGGGTATGCTTTCAGTTTTTCCCATTGGTTTGTTTGTGCACACTCGGATAGTGACACCAATTTTGTCATTGGAATTTGAAGGGAATTTAATTAGGAGAGAATGTGTTTTAGTGTTGCTCTCTTCCAATAATAAATAATGCGTTAAAAAAAAAAAAAAAAAAAAAAAAAACGCGCATACAATTATAAGTGCCTTTTTCAATTTTATGTTTATAGTACACCTAGGTGCCATGAACATACAGACGGGTCAAGATCAAAACCGACTTCAGATTCTTCTCTCCATAATGTTGTTCCATTCATTCTAGGGTTCAACCATGTTGTGCGCAAGAGACATACGTAACTATAAGACATTTTGAGGGCTCCAGCCCGATAGTCCTATTCCTTTAAAAAAGGCTGTGTGGTAGATTCTTTTTGTCTTTCAGAATTGACCTTTCTGCGGATTTTGATTGACAGGTCCTGTCAGCCAATAAAAACGCAGCATAGCGCGCCATGTAAACACAAGGGTCAGACACAATGATAGACTTTACTATTGACAATGTAATAGTTTTCTTTTTGTTTAAACCAAATTTGTAAGACTTACACAAAAATTATTTCAAAATGGATTAAAGTTACACGTAAGAATCAAGTGGCAAGGTAATTGTTAAATTATATACCTTAAAAGTAAAAACTAAATTTACCCATTCCAAAAACCTAGATCTATGTAAAAATGTCGCCGGTAGATTTAACCAGGATTCCGAAAAGCAGCCACTCTACCAAACGACAGAAAAGCAGTGTTTTTTTTTTTTTCCAGTCTTTCGGGAAAGAAAGAACGGTTATGCCAAACTGTTTTGTAAAACTACCTGTATTGAAATCTAACTGTATGTACATCTTTCAAATTCCAAACCATTACACGTAGTCAGTCGTAACCGTTACATGTAAATGAAACCAGCAACAGGAAGAAGGATATTTTATTGACAACCACTCTTCACCCTGTTTCAAAAATAAGTTGACATTGCAAACGTTATAATATAATTCTTGTTGTAATACTTTAGAGAGCATTCATATTTAATTCTTGTGTCATAAAGACGATTGCATGTGAGTGTTAATGTCACCTTTGCCTGGTTGGAAAGATTTGTTTTCCCAACGCTTGTCGCACGACTGATAAATGCACATCCATTCCAAATTAGTATAATCCTTACAGTCACCCAAGTGACCAAATATACCCCCCAATTTAAAAGTTTTTTACAACATACATTTGTTAAAAAAAATACGCCAAACCACTTAATTGATTACTTACAATAAACTTCTTGATTTTCACTCAAACAGGTGTTAGAGGTGTTAATTAAATCTTTACCAGACAACAAAAAATTAGATTCGTCTGTTTTGAAAATATGTGCTGGCGACAAATCAAACGTTGCTCCTATGATGAGATTTGTCTTTGAAAGGGTAGAAAACATCTCAGGAAAAAGAGAAAGTTTTCAAAAGTTTCCTCCTTCAAGCACGGTTTTGTGTGGTAAAGAGTTAAATTGTAAATCCTTTTTTCATATTGTTTACTGTCAAACTGACATGTTATGTACTGACGAAATGTCTTAAAAGCTTATGCCCCTATTATAAGTTATGGATGCCGACAGCAATCTACTCACAATGTATTTTTAGCTTAAATGCTGTGACCAAAATGGAATTACTAACATATTTGCGCTATTTTCATCTTTCGATTTCATAAATATGACATTATTAAAAGTGTTTTTTCTTGTTACTTTGCCGATTTTGTCCGAAATGAAAAGCACGTCGGGAAAAAAGCTTTGGGTACTTTAATTATAGCGAAACATAAGCTAGAATGAAACTGAAATAATTTCTTTCTCTACGTACTCGATGCCATTTTCTGGTTTGTTTGTCGGGCGTAACGACCAAAATACCATGTTACTAAGGTGGGCATGCCAAACTCGCGTTTGCAGAAAGGTCAATCGTCATGCGACACTAATTGATAAGTCCTTTGCACCTATCGGGCTATCCCAAAAGCAACATCCAACTAATTTCCCCTGACTCCACTGAGCAGAATTGCTCCTTGTGGTTGTTTCTACTTTTATCTCCCACATTTTGCCTGTCCATAGTGTTAAAGGTACCATAAGTAAACACTCAAATAAATCTTGGACGGTATTTTCCTGATGTGTTCAACAACTTATGAAGAGCAAAATGCGCTTGAAAGTTTGCTTTGCTTGTTTTATGCAACAGCTACCAGTTGCTTCTAGAAAAATAGTCTCTCTGCCTTATTACAGTAGGCCATGATTTTTCATGACTTTTAGATAGTCTACTAATGGTCTCAACTTATCCAAAGTTTGAATGCGAAGCATGAAAGTATGGACAAATCCTTTAGCATAAAACATTGTGAAATTAAAGCAGTGATACCAACATTTATTCCTTTAAGACATATTGATAATATTCTGTAAAACAAATCATAGTGGAAAATGGAGAAGGAGCCTATCGTGAATTTGTTCACCTTTTTTTCTCATTTTCTTTTCCTTGATTTCTATTTCAAGTGAAAGCAGTTGTATGAATATTATTCTCGTTTGACATTTTGAAAACTTCACGTAGCAGCACCATTGTGAAAAATGGACAAAAACTCTTCATAATCAATTTCATTGTTTTTCAGGTAGCATGATCAACATAATCTCGCAGTGTAATAACTTGAAACATTAGTCGCATATAAATGTGACCACGCTGCCATATCCACGCAGCTTTAACTCAACAAATACTGTAATAAACTGCTTGCTCATTTAAACAATAGTAAATTCAGCATTCCTTGACGGTCTACAATATTGAGAACATCAATCAAGACAAATTAACGTTCGCAAAACCTTTGAAATAAAACAAAACACCATCATTTTAATTCAGGGGAAAAGGTAACCTCAAAATAACCCATCATTAAATCCCAGTTGGCTTAATTTCTTCTTACAAACACCTTTTATCAATTAATTATCAGATTAAAAAGTACAGAGTGAAAAGTACGATAAACAGTTTACACCCAACAGCTATGAAATCAATATCTCTACCACATATGGATTGTCAAGTTTACTGCACACAGCTGTATAAAATACGCCTCGGGTTATTATTCGCACAGAGCCTTACTCTAACACTTAGGTGATTTATGGGATGTGTTGGGAAAATTAAAAGTGCCTTAATATACAGGTTTATGGTCCCACTTAATAAATATTATTCTCCTTTGAAATTCTGAAAACTTCAAGTAGCAGAAACCATTGTGAAAAAATGGACAAAAACGCTTCATAAACAATTTCATTGTTTTTCAGGTAGTATGATCAACATAATCTCGCAGTGTTATAACTTGAAATATTAGGTCGTATATAAATGTGACCACCTCGCCATATCCACGCAGCTTTAACTCAACAAGTACTGCTTGCTCATTTAAACAATAGTAAATTCAGCATTCCTTGACGGTCTACATTATTGGGAACATCAGTCAAGACCAATTAATGTTCGGAACATCTTTGAAATAAAACAATTAAAACACCATCATTTTAATTCAGGAAATAAAGGTAACCTCAGAATAACCTATCATTAAATCCCAATTGGCTTAATTTCTTTTATCAAACACCTTTTATCAATTAATTATGAGTTTAAAAAAGTGCAGAGTGAAAAGTACGATAAACAATTTTCACCTAACGGCTATGAAATCAGTGTCTCTGGAACATATTGATTTTCCAGTTTACTGCATACGGCTGTGTAAAATAGACCTTGGGTTATTATTAGCACAGAACTTTAACTCTTGGCTCATTTATGGGATGTGCTGGGAGAAGTAAAAGTAAAAGGCTTATTATACAGGTTTATGGTCCAACAAGAAAATCATGGTTTTGGCATTCACTGATTAAACAGACCAGAGATTGCTCATTGCAAATTCATTTTAGAGGAAATTTAGTTGGTTGTCCTTTGGTCGTAAATTACAGCTGCTCATTTGGTCGTATTAAGCAGGTGGTCGGTACTCCTTTGGTCGTAACTAGGAGGTGGTCGTAATTTATTTGGTCGTATTGAGGAGGTGGTCGTTAATCATTTGGTCGCATTGAGGAGGTGGTCGTTATTCGTTTGGTCGCATTAAGAAGGTGGTTCGTTTTTCATTTGGTCTTATTAAACTGGAGGTCATTATTAATTTGATCGTATTAAGCAGTTGGTCGTTTACAGTTGGTGGTCGATTTATGCAGATGGTTGTCCTAACAGATTTTTGTGCTTGCGGGTCTCATACATGATGAGAGACCTCTCTTTGGATGGTTCATAAAGTGACAAATTTAGTCTGGGGATTGATCTGGAATTGACAAAATGTTATTTGTGCCCGTCATGACATATTCCAAAATCTTAAACAAGAAAGCAATAACGAGGCGACCATCCTCCGAAATCAATTCTCATGAGGACCCAATGATATATCACATTTAAGCACATGTGAAAATCATAAATCTGGGTATGCTTTCAGTTTTTCCCATTGGTTTGTTTGTGCACACTCGGATAGTGACACCAATTTTGTCATTGGAATTTGAAGGGAATTTAATTAGGAGAGAATGTGTTTTAGTGTTGCTCTCTTCCAATAATAAATAATGCGTTAAAAAAAAAAAAAAAAAAAAAAAAAACGCGCATACAATTATAAGTGCCTTTT
Source organism: Tridacna gigas (assembly GCA_945859785.2). Classification (NCBI taxonomy): domain Eukaryota; kingdom Metazoa; phylum Mollusca; class Bivalvia; order Cardiida; family Cardiidae; genus Tridacna; species Tridacna gigas. The sequence goes on from OX244041.2 coordinate 29,339,378, forward strand.
TCAATTTTATGTTTATAGTACACCTAGGTGCCATGAACATACAGACGGGTCAAGATCAAAACCGACTTCAGATTCTTCTCTCCATAATGTTGTTCCATTCATTCTAGGGTTCAACCATGTTGTGCGCAAGAGACATACGTAACTATAAGACATTTTGAGGGCTCCAGCCCGATAGTCCTATTCCTTTAAAAAAGGCTGTGTGGTAGATTCTTTTTGTCTTTCAGAATTGACCTTTCTGCGGATTTTGATTGACAGGTCCTGTCAGCCAATAAAAACGCAGCATAGCGCGCCATGTAAACACAAGGGTCAGACACAATGATAGACTTTACTATTGACAATGTAATAGTTTTCTTTTTGTTTAAACCAAATTTGTAAGACTTACACAAAAATTATTTCAAAATGGATTAAAGTTACACGTAAGAATCAAGTGGCAAGGTAATTGTTAAATTATATACCTTAAAAGTAAAAACTAAATTTACCCATTCCAAAAACCTAGATCTATGTAAAAATGTCGCCGGTAGATTTAACCAGGATTCCGAAAAGCAGCCACTCTACCAAACGACAGAAAAGCAGTGTTTTTTTTTTTTTCCAGTCTTTCGGGAAAGAAAGAACGGTTATGCCAAACTGTTTTGTAAAACTACCTGTATTGAAATCTAACTGTATGTACATCTTTCAAATTCCAAACCATTACACGTAGTCAGTCGTAACCGTTACATGTAAATGAAACCAGCAACAGGAAGAAGGATATTTTATTGACAACCACTCTTCACCCTGTTTCAAAAATAAGTTGACATTGCAAACGTTATAATATAATTCTTGTTGTAATACTTTAGAGAGCATTCATATTTAATTCTTGTGTCATAAAGACGATTGCATGTGAGTGTTAATGTCACCTTTGCCTGGTTGGAAAGATTTGTTTTCCCAACGCTTGTCGCACGACTGATAAATGCACATCCATTCCAAATTAGTATAATCCTTACAGTCACCCAAGTGACCAAATATACCCCCCAATTTAAAAGTTTTTTACAACATACATTTGTTAAAAAAAATACGCCAAACCACTTAATTGATTACTTACAATAAACTTCTTGATTTTCACTCAAACAGGTGTTAGAGGTGTTAATTAAATCTTTACCAGACAACAAAAAATTAGATTCGTCTGTTTTGAAAATATGTGCTGGCGACAAATCAAACGTTGCTCCTATGATGAGATTTGTCTTTGAAAGGGTAGAAAACATCTCAGGAAAAAGAGAAAGTTTTCAAAAGTTTCCTCCTTCAAGCACGGTTTTGTGTGGTAAAGAGTTAAATTGTAAATCCTTTTTTCATATTGTTTACTGTCAAACTGACATGTTATGTACTGACGAAATGTCTTAAAAGCTTATGCCCCTATTATAAGTTATGGATGCCGACAGCAATCTACTCACAATGTATTTTTAGCTTAAATGCTGTGACCAAAATGGAATTACTAACATATTTGCGCTATTTTCATCTTTCGATTTCATAAATATGACATTATTAAAAGTGTTTTTTCTTGTTACTTTGCCGATTTTGTCCGAAATGAAAAGCACGTCGGGAAAAAAGCTTTGGGTACTTTAATTATAGCGAAACATAAGCTAGAATGAAACTGAAATAATTTCTTTCTCTACGTACTCGATGCCATTTTCTGGTTTGTTTGTCGGGCGTAACGACCAAAATACCATGTTACTAAGGTGGGCATGCCAAACTCGCGTTTGCAGAAAGGTCAATCGTCATGCGACACTAATTGATAAGTCCTTTGCACCTATCGGGCTATCCCAAAAGCAACATCCAACTAATTTCCCCTGACTCCACTGAGCAGAATTGCTCCTTGTGGTTGTTTCTACTTTTATCTCCCACATTTTGCCTGTCCATAGTGTTAAAGGTACCATAAGTAAACACTCAAATAAATCTTGGACGGTATTTTCCTGATGTGTTCAACAACTTATGAAGAGCAAAATGCGCTTGAAAGTTTGCTTTGCTTGTTTTATGCAACAGCTACCAGTTGCTTCTAGAAAAATAGTCTCTCTGCCTTATTACAGTAGGCCATGATTTTTCATGACTTTTAGATAGTCTACTAATGGTCTCAACTTATCCAAAGTTTGAATGCGAAGCATGAAAGTATGGACAAATCCTTTAGCATAAAACATTGTGAAATTAAAGCAGTGATACCAACATTTATTCCTTTAAGACATATTGATAATATTCTGTAAAACAAATCATAGTGGAAAATGGAGAAGGAGCCTATCGTGAATTTGTTCACCTTTTTTTCTCATTTTCTTTTCCTTGATTTCTATTTCAAGTGAAAGCAGTTGTATGAATATTATTCTCGTTTGACATTTTGAAAACTTCACGTAGCAGCACCATTGTGAAAAATGGACAAAAACTCTTCATAATCAATTTCATTGTTTTTCAGGTAGCATGATCAACATAATCTCGCAGTGTAATAACTTGAAACATTAGTCGCATATAAATGTGACCACGCTGCCATATCCACGCAGCTTTAACTCAACAAATACTGTAATAAACTGCTTGCTCATTTAAACAATAGTAAATTCAGCATTCCTTGACGGTCTACAATATTGAGAACATCAATCAAGACAAATTAACGTTCGCAAAACCTTTGAAATAAAACAAAACACCATCATTTTAATTCAGGGGAAAAGGTAACCTCAAAATAACCCATCATTAAATCCCAGTTGGCTTAATTTCTTCTTACAAACACCTTTTATCAATTAATTATCAGATTAAAAAGTACAGAGTGAAAAGTACGATAAACAGTTTACACCCAACAGCTATGAAATCAATATCTCTACCACATATGGATTGTCAAGTTTACTGCACACAGCTGTATAAAATACGCCTCGGGTTATTATTCGCACAGAGCCTTACTCTAACACTTAGGTGATTTATGGGATGTGTTGGGAAAATTAAAAGTGCCTTAATATACAGGTTTATGGTCCCACTTAATAAATATTATTCTCCTTTGAAATTCTGAAAACTTCAAGTAGCAGAAACCATTGTGAAAAAATGGACAAAAACGCTTCATAAACAATTTCATTGTTTTTCAGGTAGTATGATCAACATAATCTCGCAGTGTTATAACTTGAAATATTAGGTCGTATACAAATGTGACCACCTCGCCATATCCACGCAGCTTTAACTCAACAAATACTGTAATAAACTGCTTGCTCATTTAAACAATAGTAAATTCAGCATTCCTTGACGGTCTACAATATTGAGAACATCAATCAAGACAAATTAACGTTCGCAAAACCTTTGAAATAAAACAAAACACCATCATTTTAATTCAGGGAAAAAGGTAACCTCAAAATAACCCATCATTAAATCCCAGTTGGCTTAATTTCTTCTTACAAACACCTTTTATCAATTAATTATCAGATTAAAAAGTACAGAGTGAAAAGTACGATAAACAATTTACACCCAACAGCTACGAAATCAATGTCTCTACCACATATGGATTGTCAAGTTTCCTGCACACAGCTGTATAAAATACGCCTCGGGTTATTACTCGCACAGAGCCTTACTCTAACACTTAGGTGATTTATGGGATGTGTTGGGAAAATTAAAAGTGCCTTATTATACAGGTTTATGGTCCCACTTAATAAATATTATTCTCCTTTGACATTTTGAAAACGTCAAGTAGCAGAAACCACTGTGAAAAAATGGACAAAAACGCTTCATAAACAATTTCATTGTCTTTCAGGTAGTATGATCAACATAATCTCGCAGTGTTATAACTTGAAATATTAGGTCGTATATAAATGTGACCACCTCGCCATATCCACGCAGCTTTAACTCAACAAGTACTGCTTGCTCATTTAAACAATAGTAAATTCAGCATTCCTTGACGGTCTACATTATTGGGAACATCAGTCAAGACCAATTAATGTTCGGAACATCTTTGAAATAAAACAATTAAAACACCATCATTTTAATTCAGGAAATAAAGGTAACCTCAGAATAACCTATCATTAAATCCCAATTGGCTTAATTTCTTTTATCAAACACCTTTTATCAATTAATTATGAGTTTAAAAAAGTGCAGAGTGAAAAGTACGATAAACAATTTTCACCTAACGGCTATGAAATCAGTGTCTCTGGAACATATTGATTTTCCAGTTTACTGCATACGGCTGTGTAAAATAGACCTTGGGTTATTATTAGCACAGAACTTTAACTCTTGGCTCATTTATGGGATGTGCTGGGAGAAGTAAAAGTAAAAGGCTTATTATACAGGTTTATGGTCCAACAAGAAAATCATGGTTTTGGCATTCACTGATTAAACAGACCAGAGATTGCTCATTGCAAATTCATTTTAGAGGAAATTTAGTTGGTTGTCCTTTGGTCGTAAATTACAGCTGCTCATTTGGTCGTATTAAGCAGGTGGTCGGTACTCCTTTGGTCGTAACTAGGAGGTGGTCGCAATTTATTTGGTCGTATTGAGGAGGTGGTCGTTAATCATTTGGTCGCATTGAGGAGGTGGTCGTTATTCGTTTGGTCGCCTTAAGAAGGTGGTCGTTTTTCATTTGGTCTTATTAAACTGGAGGTCATTATTAATTTGATCGTATTAAGCAGTTGGTCGTTTACAGTTGGTGGTCGATTTATGCAGATGGTTGTCCTAACAGATTTTTGTGCTTGCGGGTCTCATACATGATGAGAGACCTCTCTTTGGATGGTTCATAAAGTGACAAATTTAGTCTGGGGATTGATCTGGAATTGACAAAATGTTATTTGTGCCCGTCATGACATATTCCAAAATCTTAAACAAGAAAGCAATAACGAGGCGACCATCCTCCGAAATCAATTCTCATGAGGACCCAATGATATATCACATTTAAGCACATGTGAAAATCATAAATCTGGGTATGCTTTCAGTTTTTCCCATTGGTTTGTTTGTGCACACTCGGATAGTGACACCAATTTTGTCATTGGAATTTGAAGGGAATTTAATTAGGAGAGAATGTGTTTTAGTGTTGCTCTCTTCCAATAATAAATAATGCGTTAAAAAAAAAAAAAAAAAAAAAAAAAAACGCGCATACAATTATAAGTGCCTTTTTCAATTTTATGTTTATAGTACACCTAGGTGCCATGAACATACAGACGGGTCAAGATCAAAACCGACTTCAGATTCTTCTCTCCATAATGTTGTTCCATTCATTCTAGGGTTCAACCATGTTGTGCGCAAGAGACATACGTAACTATAAGACATTTTGAGGGCTCCAGCCCGATAGTCCTATTCCTTTAAAAAAGGCTGTGTGGTAGATTCTTTTTGTCTTTCAGAATTGACCTTTCTGCGGATTTTGATTGACAGGTCCTATCAGCCAATAAAAACGCAGCATAGCGCGCCATGTAAACACAAGGGTCAGACACAATGATAGACTTTACTATTGACAATGTAATAGTTTTCTTTTTGTTTAAACCAAATTTGTAAGACTTACACAAAAATTATTTCAAAATGGATTAAAGTTACACGTAAGAATCAAGTGGCAAGGTAATTGTTAAATTATATACCTTAAAAGTAAAAACTAAATTTACCCATTCCAAAAACCTAGATCTATGTAAAAATGTCGCCGGTAGATTTAACCAGGATTCCGAAAAGCAGTCACTCTACCAAACGACAGAAAAGCAGTGTTTTTTTTTTTTCCAGTCTTTCGGGAAAGAAAGAACGGTTATGCCAAACTGTTTTGTAAAACTACCTGTATTGAAATCTAACTGTATGTACATCTTTCAAATTCCAAACCATTACACGTAGTCAGTCGTAACCGTTACATGTAAATGAAACCAGCAACAGGAAGAAGGATATTTTATTGACAACCACTCTTCACCCTGTTTCAAAAATAAGTTGACATTGCAAACGTTATAATATAATTCTTGTTGTAATACTTTAGAGAGCATTCATATTTAATTCTTGTGTCATAAAGACGATTGCATGTGAGTGTTAATGTCACCTTTGCCTGGTTGGAAAGATTTGTTTTCCCAACGCTTGTCGCACGACTGATAAATGCACATCCATTCCAAATTAGTATAATCCTTACAGTCACCCAAGTGACCAAATATACCCCCCAATTTAAAAGTTTTTTACAACATACATTTGTTAAAAAAAATACGCCAAACCACTTAATTGATTACTTACAATAAACTTCTTGATTTTCACTCAAACAGGTGTTAGAGGTGTTAATTAAATCTTTACCAGACAACAAAAAATTAGATTCGTCTGTTTTGAAAATATGTGCTGGCGACAAATCAAACGTTGCTCCTATGATGAGATTTGTCTTTGAAAGGGTAGAAAACATCTCAGGAAAAAGAGAAAGTTTTCAAAAGTTTCCTCCTTCAAGCACGGTTTTGTGTGGTAAAGAGTTAAATTGTAAATCCTTTTTTCATATTGTTTACTGTCAAACTGACATGTTATGTACTGACGAAATGTCTTAAAAGCTTATGCCCCTATTATAAGTTATGGATGCCGACAGCAATCTACTCACAATGTATTTTTAGCTTAAATGCTGTGACCAAAATGGAATTACTAACATATTTGCGCTATTTTCATCTTTCGATTTCATAAATATGACATTATTAAAAGTGTTTTTTCTTGTTACTTTGCCGATTTTGTCCGAAATGAAAAGCACGTCGGGAAAAAAGCTTTGGGTACTTTAATTATAGCGAAACATAAGCTAGAATGAAACTGAAATAATTTCTTTCTCTACGTACTCGATGCCATTTTCTGGTTTGTTTGTCGGGCGTAACGACCAAAATACCATGTTACTAAGGTGGGCATGCCAAACTCGCGTTTGCAGAAAGGTCAATCGTCATGCGACACTAATTGATAAGTCCTTTGCACCTATCGGGCTATCCCAAAAGCAACATCCAACTAATTTCCCCTGACTCCACTGAGCAGAATTGCTCCTTGTGGTTGTTTCTACTTTTATCTCCCACATTTTGCCTGTCCATAGTGTTAAAGGTACCATAAGTAAACACTCAAATAAATCTTGGACGGTATTTTCCTGATGTGTTCAACAACTTATGAAGAGCAAAATGCGCTTGAAAGTTTGCTTTGCTTGTTTTATGCAACAGCTACCAGTTGCTTCTAGAAAAATAGTCTCTCTGCCTTATTACAGTAGGCCATGATTTTTCATGACTTTTAGATAGTCTACTAATGGTCTCAACTTATCCAAAGTTTGAATGCGAAGCATGAAAGTATGGACAAATCCTTTAGCATAAAACATTGTGAAATTAAAGCAGTGATACCAACATTTATTCCTTTAAGACATATTGATAATATTCTGTAAAACAAATCATAGTGGAAAATGGAGAAGGAGCCTATCGTGAATTTGTTCACCTTTTTTTCTCATTTTCTTTTCCTTGATTTCTATTTCAAGTGAAAGCAGTTGTATGAATATTATTCTCGTTTGACATTTTGAAAACTTCACGTAGCAGCACCATTGTGAAAAATGGACAAAAACTCTTCATAATCAATTTCATTGTTTTTCAGGTAGCATGATCAACATAATCTCGCAGTGTAATAACTTGAAACATTAGTCGCATATAAATGTGACCACGCTGCCATATCCACGCAGCTTTAACTCAACAAATACTGTAATAAACTGCTTGCTCATTTAAACAATAGTAAATTCAGCATTCCTTGACGGTCTACAATATTGAGAACATCAATCAAGACAAATTAACGTTCGCAAAACCTTTGAAATAAAACAAAACACCATCATTTTAATTCAGGGGAAAAGGTAACCTCAAAATAACCCATCATTAAATCCCAGTTGGCTTAATTTCTTCTTACAAACACCTTTTATCAATTAATTATCAGATTAAAAAGTACAGAGTGAAAAGTACGATAAACAGTTTACACCCAACAGCTATGAAATCAATATCTCTACCACATATGGATTGTCAAGTTTACTGCACACAGCTGTATAAAATACGCCTCGGGTTATTATTCGCACAGAGCCTTACTCTAACACTTAGGTGATTTATGGGATGTGTTGGGAAAATTAAAAGTGCCTTAATATACAGGTTTATGGTCCCACTTAATAAATATTATTCTCCTTTGAAATTCTGAAAACTTCAAGTAGCAGAAACCATTGTGAAAAAATGGACAAAAACGCTTCATAAACAATTTCATTGTTTTTCAGGTAGTATGATCAACATAATCTCGCAGTGTTATAACTTGAAATATTAGGTCGTATACAAATGTGACCACCTCGCCATATCCACGCAGCTTTAACTCAACAAATACTGTAATAAACTGCTTGCTCATTTAAACAATAGTAAATTCAGCATTCCTTGACGGTCTACAATATTGAGAACATCAATCAAGACAAATTAACGTTCGCAAAACCTTTGAAATAAAACAAAACACCATCATTTTAATTCAGGGAAAAAGGTAACCTCAAAATAACCCATCATTAAATCCCAGTTGGCTTAATTTCTTCTTACAAACACCTTTTATCAATTAATTATCAGATTAAAAAGTACAGAGTGAAAAGTACGATAAACAATTTACACCCAACAGCTACGAAATCAATGTCTCTACCACATATGGATTGTCCAGTTTCCTGCACACAGCTGTATAAAATACGCCTCGGGTTATTACTCGCACAGAGCCTTACTCTAACACTTAGGTGATTTATGGGATGTGTTGGGAAAATTAAAAGTGCCTTATTATACAGGTTTATGGTCCCACTTAATAAATATTATTCTCCTTTGACATTTTGAAAACGTCAAGTAGCAGAAACCACTGTGAAAAAATGGACAAAAACGCTTCATAAACAATTTCATTGTCTTTCAGGTAGTATGATCAACATAATCTCGCAGTGTTATAACTTGAAATATTAGGTCGTATATAAATGTGACCACCTCGCCATATCCACGCAGCTTTAACTCAACAAGTACTGCTTGCTCATTTAAACAATAGTAAATTCAGCATTCCTTGACGGTCTACATTATTGGGAACATCAGTCAAGACCAATTAATGTTCGGAACATCTTTGAAATAAAACAATTAAAACACCATCATTTTAATTCAGGAAATAAAGGTAACCTCAGAATAACCTATCATTAAATCCCAATTGGCTTAATTTCTTTTATCAAACACCTTTTATCAATTAATTATGAGTTTAAAAAAGTGCAGAGTGAAAAGTACGATAAACAATTTTCACCTAACGGCTATGAAATCAGTGTCTCTGGAACATATTGATTTTCCAGTTTACTGCATACGGCTGTGTAAAATAGACCTTGGGTTATTATTAGCACAGAACTTTAACTCTTGGCTCATTTATGGGATGTGCTGGGAGAAGTAAAAGTAAAAGGCTTATTATACAGGTTTATGGTCCAACAAGAAAATCATGGTTTTGGCATTCACTGATTAAACAGACCAGAGATTGCTCATTGCAAATTCATTTTAGAGGAAATTTAGTTGGTTGTCCTTTGGTCGTAAATTACAGCTGCTCATTTGGTCGTATTAAGCAGGTGGTCGGTACTCCTTTGGTCGTAACTAGGAGGTGGTCGTAATTTATTTGGTCGTATTGAGGAGGTGGTCGTTAATCATTTGGTCGCATTGAGGAGGTGGTCGTTATTCGTTTGGTCGCATTAAGAAGGTGGTCGTTTTTCATTTGGTCTTATTAAACTGGAGGTCATTATTAATTTGATCGTATTAAGCAGTTGGTCGTTTACAGTTGGTGGTCGATTTATGCAGATGGTTGTCCTAACAGATTTTTGTGCTTGCGGGTCTCATACATGATGAGAGACCTCTCTTTGGATGGTTCATAAAGTGACAAATTTAGTCTGGGGATTGATCTGGAATTGACAAAATGTTATTTGTGCCCGTCATGACATATTCCAAAATCTTAAACAAGAAAGCAATAACGAGGCGACCATCCTCCGAAATCAATTCTCATGAGGACCCAATGATATATCACATTTAAGCACATGTGAAAATCATAAATCTGGGTATGCTTTCAGTTTTTCCCATTGGTTTGTTTGTGCACACTCGGATAGTGACACCAATTTTGTCATTGGAATTTGAAGGGAATTTAATTAGGAGAGAATGTGTTTTAGTGTTGCTCTCTTCCAATAATAAATAATGCGTTAAAAAAAAAAAAAAAAAAAAAAAACGCGCATACAATTATAAGTGCCTTTTTCAATTTTATGTTTATAGTACACCTAGGTGCCATGAACATACAGACGGGTCAAGATCAAAACCGACTTCAGATTCTTCTCTCCATAATGTTGTTCCATTCATTCTAGGGTTCAACCATGTTGTGCGCAAGAGACATACGTAACTATAAGACATTTTGAGGGCTCCAGCCCGATAGTCCTATTCCTTTAAAAAAGGCTGTGTGGTAGATTCTTTTTGTCTTTCAGAATTGACCTTTCTGCGGATTTTGATTGACAGGTCCTGTCAGCCAATAAAAACGCAGCATAGCGCGCCATGTAAACACAAGGGTCAGACACAATGATAGACTTTACTATTGACAATGTAATAGTTTTCTTTTTGTTTAAACCAAATTTGTAAGACTTACACAAAAATTATTTCAAAATGGATTAAAGTTACACGTAAGAATCAAGTGGCAAGGTAATTGTTAAATTATATACCTTAAAAGTAAAAACTAAATTTACCCATTCCAAAAACCTAGATCTATGTAAAAATGTCGCCGGTAGATTTAACCAGGATTCCGAAAAGCAGCCACTCTACCAAACGACAGAAAAGCAGTGTTTTTTTTTTTTTCCAGTCTTTCGGGAAAGAAAGAACGGTTATGCCAAACTGTTTTGTAAAACTACCTGTATTGAAATCTAACTGTATGTACATCTTTCAAATTCCAAACCATTACACGTAGTCAGTCGTAACCGTTACATGTAAATGAAACCAGCAACAGGAAGAAGGATATTTTATTGACAACCACTCTTCACCCTGTTTCAAAAATAAGTTGACATTGCAAACGTTATAATATAATTCTTGTTGTAATACTTTAGAGAGCATTCATATTTAATTCTTGTGTCATAAAGACGATTGCATGTGAGTGTTAATGTCACCTTTGCCTGGTTGGAAAGATTTGTTTTCCCAACGCTTGTCGCACGACTGATAAATGCACATCCATTCCAAATTAGTATAATCCTTACAGTCACCCAAGTGACCAAATATACCCCCCAATTTAAAAGTTTTTTACAACATACATTTGTTAAAAAAAATACGCCAAACCACTTAATTGATTACTTACAATAAACTTCTTGATTTTCACTCAAACAGGTGTTAGAGGTGTTAATTAAATCTTTACCAGACAACAAAAAATTAGATTCGTCTGTTTTGAAAATATGTGCTGGCGACAAATCAAACGTTGCTCCTATGATGAGATTTGTCTTTGAAAGGGTAGAAAACATCTCAGGAAAAAGAGAAAGTTTTCAAAAGTTTCCTCCTTCAAGCACGGTTTTGTGTGGTAAAGAGTTAAATTGTAAATCCTTTTTTCATATTGTTTACTGTCAAACTGACATGTTATGTACTGACGAAATGTCTTAAAAGCTTATGCCCCTATTATAAGTTATGGATGCCGACAGCAATCTACTCACAATGTATTTTTAGCTTAAATGCTGTGACCAAAATGGAATTACTAACATATTTGCGCTATTTTCATCTTTCGATTTCATAAATATGACATTATTAAAAGTGTTTTTTCTTGTTACTTTGCCGATTTTGTCCGAAATGAAAAGCACGTCGGGAAAAAAGCTTTGGGTACTTTAATTATAGCGAAACATAAGCTAGAATGAAACTGAAATAATTTCTTTCTCTACGTACTCGATGCCATTTTCTGGTTTGTTTGTCGGGCGTAACGACCAAAATACCATGTTACTAAGGTGGGCATGCCAAACTCGCGTTTGCAGAAAGGTCAATCGTCATGCGACACTAATTGATAAGTCCTTTGCACCTATCGGGCTATCCCAAAAGCAACATCCAACTAATTTCCCCTGACTCCACTGAGCAGAATTGCTCCTTGTGGTTGTTTCTACTTTTATCTCCCACATTTTGCCTGTCCATAGTGTTAAAGGTACCATAAGTAAACACTCAAATAAATCTTGGACGGTATTTTCCTGATGTGTTCAACAACTTATGAAGAGCAAAATGCGCTTGAAAGTTTGCTTTGCTTGTTTTATGCAACAGCTACCAGTTGCTTCTAGAAAAATAGTCTCTCTGCCTTATTACAGTAGGCCATGATTTTTCATGACTTTTAGATAGTCTACTAATGGTCTCAACTTATCCAAAGTTTGAATGCGAAGCATGAAAGTATGGACAAATCCTTTAGCATAAAACATTGTGAAATTAAAGCAGTGATACCAACATTTATTCCTTTAAGACATATTGATAATATTCTGTAAAACAAATCATAGTGGAAAATGGAGAAGGAGCCTATCGTGAATTTGTTCACCTTTTTTTCTCATTTTCTTTTCCTTGATTTCTATTTCAAGTGAAAGCAGTTGTATGAATATTATTCTCGTTTGACATTTTGAAAACTTCACGTAGCAGCACCATTGTGAAAAATGGACAAAAACTCTTCATAATCAATTTCATTGTTTTTCAGGTAGCATGATCAACATAATCTCGCAGTGTAATAACTTGAAACATTAGTCGCATATAAATGTGACCACGCTGCCATATCCACGCAGCTTTAACTCAACAAATACTGTAATAAACTGCTTGCTCATTTAAACAATAGTAAATTCAGCATTCCTTGACGGTCTACAATATTGAGAACATCAATCAAGACAAATTAACGTTCGCAAAACCTTTGAAATAAAACAAAACACCATCATTTTAATTCAGGGGAAAAGGTAACCTCAAAATAACCCATCATTAAATCCCAGTTGGCTTAATTTCTTCTTACAAACACCTTTTATCAATTAATTATCAGATTAAAAAGTACAGAGTGAAAAGTACGATAAACAGTTTACACCCAACAGCTATGAAATCAATATCTCTACCACATATGGATTGTCAAGTTTACTGCACACAGCTGTATAAAATACGCCTCGGGTTATTATTCGCACAGAGCCTTACTCTAACACTTAGGTGATTTATGGGATGTGTTGGGAAAATTAAAAGTGCCTTAATATACAGGTTTATGGTCCCACTTAATAAATATTATTCTCCTTTGAAATTCTGAAAACTTCAAGTAGCAGAAACCATTGTGAAAAAATGGACAAAAACGCTTCATAAACAATTTCATTGTTTTTCAGGTAGTATGATCAACATAATCTCGCAGTGTTATAACTTGAAATATTAGGTCGTATACAAATGTGACCACCTCGCCATATCCACGCAGCTTTAACTCAACAAATACTGTAATAAACTGCTTGCTCATTTAAACAATAGTAAATTCAGCATTCCTTGACGGTCTACAATATTGAGAACATCAATCAAGACAAATTAACGTTCGCAAAACCTTTGAAATAAAACAAAACACCATCATTTTAATTCAGGGAAAAAGGTAACCTCAAAATAACCCATCATTAAATCCCAGTTGGCTTAATTTCTTCTTACAAACACCTTTTATCAATTAATTATCAGATTAAAAAGTACAGAGTGAAAAGTACGATAAACAATTTACACCCAACAGCTACGAAATCAATGTCTCTACCACATATGGATTGTCCAGTTTCCTGCACACAGCTGTATAAAATACGCCTCGGGTTATTACTCGCACAGAGCCTTACTCTAACACTTAGGTGATTTATGGGATGTGTTGGGAAAATTAAAAGTGCCTTATTATACAGGTTTATGGTCCCACTTAATAAATATTATTCTCCTTTGACATTTTGAAAACGTCAAGTAGCAGAAACCACTGTGAAAAAATGGACAAAAACGCTTCATAAACAATTTCATTGTCTTTCAGGTAGTATGATCAACATAATCTCGCAGTGTTATAACTTGAAATATTAGGTCGTATATAAATGTGACCACCTCGCCATATCCACGCAGCTTTAACTCAACAAGTACTGCTTGCTCATTTAAACAATAGTAAATTCAGCATTCCTTGACGGTCTACATTATTGGGAACATCAGTGAAGACCAATTAATGTTCGGAACATCTTTGAAATAAAACAATTAAAACACCATCATTTTAATTCAGGAAATAAAGGTAACCTCAGAATAACCTATCATTAAATCCCAATTGGCTTAATTTCTTTTATCAAACACCTTTTATCAATTAATTATGAGTTTAAAAAAGTGCAGAGTGAAAAGTACGATAAACAATTTTCACCTAACGGCTATGAAATCAGTGTCTCTGGAACATATTGATTTTCCAGTTTACTGCATACGGCTGTGTAAAATAGACCTTGGGTTATTATTAGCACAGAACTTTAACTCTTGGCTCATTTATGGGATGTGCTGGGAGAAGTAAAAGTAAAAGGCTTATTATACAGGTTTATGGTCCAACAAGAAAATCATGGTTTTGGCATTCACTGATTAAACAGACCAGAGATTGCTCATTGCAAATTCATTTTAGAGGAAATTTAGTTGGTTGTCCTTTGGTCGTAAATTACAGCTGCTCATTTGGTCGTATTAAGCAGGTGGTCGGTACTCCTTTGGTCGTAACTAGGAGGTGGTCGTAATTTATTTGGTCGTATTGAGGAGGTGGTCGTTAATCATTTGGTCGCATTGAGGAGGTGGTCGTTATTCGTTTGGTCGCATTAAGAAGGTGGTCGTTTTTCATTTGGTCTTATTAAACTGGAGGTCATTATTAATTTGATCGTATTAAGCAGTTGGTCGTTTACAGTTGGTGGTCGATTTATGCAGATGGTTGTCCTAACAGATTTTTGTGCTTGCGGGTCTCATACATGATGAGAGACCTCTCTTTGGATGGTTCATAAAGTGACAAATTTAGTCTGGGGATTGATCTGGAATTGACAAAATGTTATTTGTGCCCGTCATGACATATTCCAAAATCTTAAACAAGAAAGCAATAACGAGGCGACCATCCTCCGAAATCAATTCTCATGAGGACCCAATGATATATCACATTTAAGCACATGTGAAAATCATAAATCTGGGTATGCTTTCAGTTTTTCCCATTGGTCTGTTTGTGCACACTCGGATAGTGACACCAATTTTGTCATTGGAATTTGAAGGGAATTTAATTAGGAGAGAATGTGTTTTAGTGTTGCTCTCTTCCAATAATAAATAATGCGTTAAAAAAAAAAAAAAAAAAAAAAAAACGCGCATACAATTATAAGTGCCTTTTTCAATTTTATGTTTATAGTACACCTAGGTGCCATGAACATACAGACGGGTCAAGATCAAAACCGACTTCAGATTCTTCTCTCCATAATGTTGTTCCATTCATTCTAGGGTTCAACCATGTTGTGCGCAAGAGACATACGTAACTATAAGACATTTTGAGGGCTCCAGCCCGATAGTCCTATTCCTTTAAAAAAGGCTGTGTGGTAGATTCTTTTTGTCTTTCAGAATTGACCTTTCTGCGGATTTTGATTGACAGGTCCTATCAGCCAATAAAAACGCAGCATAGCGCGCCATGTAAACACAAGGGTCAGACACAATGATAGACTTTACTATTGACAATGTAATAGTTTTCTTTTTGTTTAAACCAAATTTGTAAGACTTACACAAAAATTATTTCAAAATGGATTAAAGTTACACGTAAGAATCAAGTGGCAAGGTAATTGTTAAATTATATACCTTAAAAGTAAAAACTAAATTTACCCATTCCAAAAACCTAGATCTATGTAAAAATGTCGCCGGTAGATTTAACCAGGATTCCGAAAAGCAGCCACTCTACCAAACGACAGAAAAGCAGTGTTTTTTTTTTTTCCAGTCTTTCGGGAAAGAAAGAACGGTTATGCCAAACTGTTTTGTAAAACTACCTGTATTGAAATCTAACTGTATGTACATCTTTCAAATTCCAAACCATTACACGTAGTCAGTCGTAACCGTTACATGTAAATGAAACCAGCAACAGGAAGAAGGATATTTTATTGACAACCACTCTTCACCCTGTTTCAAAAATAAGTTGACATTGCAAACGTTATAATATAATTCTTGTTGTAATACTTTAGAGAGCATTCATATTTAATTCTTGTGTCATAAAGACGATTGCATGTGAGTGTTAATGTCACCTTTGCCTGGTTGGAAAGATTTGTTTTCCCAACGCTTGTCGCACGACTGATAAATGCACATCCATTCCAAATTAGTATAATCCTTACAGTCACCCAAGTGACCAAATATACCCCCCAATTTAAAAGTTTTTTACAACATACATTTGTTAAAAAAAATACGCCAAACCACTTAATTGATTACTTACAATAAACTTCTTGATTTTCACTCAAACAGGTGTTAGAGGTGTTAATTAAATCTTTACCAGACAACAAAAAATTAGATTCGTCTGTTTTGAAAATATGTGCTGGCGACAAATCAAACGTTGCTCCTATGATGAGATTTGTCTTTGAAAGGGTAGAAAACATCTCAGGAAAAAGAGAAAGTTTTCAAAAGTTTCCTCCTTCAAGCACGGTTTTGTGTGGTAAAGAGTTAAATTGTAAATCCTTTTTTCATATTGTTTACTGTCAAACTGACATGTTATGTACTGACGAAATGTCTTAAAAGCTTATGCCCCTATTATAAGTTATGGATGCCGACAGCAATCTACTCACAATGTATTTTTAGCTTAAATGCTGTGACCAAAATGGAATTACTAACATATTTGCGCTATTTTCATCTTTCGATTTCATAAATATGACATTATTAAAAGTGTTTTTTCTTGTTACTTTGCCGATTTTGTCCGAAATGAAAAGCACGTCGGGAAAAAAGCTTTGGGTACTTTAATTATAGCGAAACATAAGCTAGAATGAAACTGAAATAATTTCTTTCTCTACGTACTCGATGCCATTTTCTGGTTTGTTTGTCGGGCGTAACGACCAAAATACCATGTTACTAAGGTGGGCATGCCAAACTCGCGTTTGCAGAAAGGTCAATCGTCATGCGACACTAATTGATAAGTCCTTTGCACCTATCGGGCTATCCCAAAAGCAACATCCAACTAATTTCCCCTGACTCCACTGAGCAGAATTGCTCCTTGTGGTTGTTTCTACTTTTATCTCCCACATTTTGCCTGTCCATAGTGTTAAAGGTACCATAAGTAAACACTCAAATAAATCTTGGACGGTATTTTCCTGATGTGTTCAACAACTTATGAAGAGCAAAATGCGCTTGAAAGTTTGCTTTGCTTGTTTTATGCAACAGCTACCAGTTGCTTCTAGAAAAATAGTCTCTCTGCCTTATTACAGTAGGCCATGATTTTTCATGACTTTTAGATAGTCTACTAATGGTCTCAACTTATCCAAAGTTTGAATGCGAAGCATGAAAGTATGGACAAATCCTTTAGCATAAAACATTGTGAAATTAAAGCAGTGATACCAACATTTATTCCTTTAAGACATATTGATAATATTCTGTAAAACAAATCATAGTGGAAAATGGAGAAGGAGCCTATCGTGAATTTGTTCACCTTTTTTTCTCATTTTCTTTTCCTTGATTTCTATTTCAAGTGAAAGCAGTTGTATGAATATTATTCTCGTTTGACATTTTGAAAACTTCACGTAGCAGCACCATTGTGAAAAATGGACAAAAACTCTTCATAATCAATTTCATTGTTTTTCAGGTAGCATGATCAACATAATCTCGCAGTGTAATAACTTGAAACATTAGTCGCATATAAATGTGACCACGCTGCCATATCCACGCAGCTTTAACTCAACAAATACTGTAATAAACTGCTTGCTCATTTAAACAATAGTAAATTCAGCATTCCTTGACGGTCTACAATATTGAGAACATCAATCAAGACAAATTAACGTTCGCAAAACCTTTGAAATAAAACAAAACACCATCATTTTAATTCAGGGGAAAAGGTAACCTCAAAATAACCCATCATTAAATCCCAGTTGGCTTAATTTCTTCTTACAAACACCTTTTATCAATTAATTATCAGATTAAAAAGTACAGAGTGAAAAGTACGATAAACAGTTTACACCCAACAGCTATGAAATCAATATCTCTACCACATATGGATTGTCAAGTTTACTGCACACAGCTGTATAAAATACGCCTCGGGTTATTATTCGCACAGAGCCTTACTCTAACACTTAGGTGATTTATGGGATGTGTTGGGAAAATTAAAAGTGCCTTAATATACAGGTTTATGGTCCCACTTAATAAATATTATTCTCCTTTGAAATTCTGAAAACTTCAAGTAGCAGAAACCATTGTGAAAAAATGGACAAAAACGCTTCATAAACAATTTCATTGTTTTTCAGGTAGTATGATCAACATAATCTCGCAGTGTTATAACTTGAAATATTAGGTCGTATACAAATGTGACCACCTCGCCATATCCACGCAGCTTTAACTCAACAAATACTGTAATAAACTGCTTGCTCATTTAAACAATAGTAAATTCAGCATTCCTTGACGGTCTACAATATTGAGAACATCAATCAAGACAAATTAACGTTCGCAAAACCTTTGAAATAAAACAAAACACCATCATTTTAATTCAGGGAAAAAGGTAACCTCAAAATAACCCATCATTAAATCCCAGTTGGCTTAATTTCTTCTTACAAACACCTTTTATCAATTAATTATCAGATTAAAAAGTACAGAGTGAAAAGTACGATAAACAATTTACACCCAACAGCTACGAAATCAATGTCTCTACCACATATGGATTGTCCAGTTTCCTGCACACAGCTGTATAAAATACGCCTCGGGTTATTACTCGCACAGAGCCTTACTCTAACACTTAGGTGATTTATGGGATGTGTTGGGAAAATTAAAAGTGCCTTATTATACAGGTTTATGGTCCCACTTAATAAATATTATTCTCCTTTGACATTTTGAAAACGTCAAGTAGCAGAAACCACTGTGAAAAAATGGACAAAAACGCTTCATAAACAATTTCATTGTCTTTCAGGTAGTATGATCAACATAATCTCGCAGTGTTATAACTTGAAATATTAGGTCGTATATAAATGTGACCACCTCGCCATATCCACGCAGCTTTAACTCAACAAGTACTGCTTGCTCATTTAAACAATAGTAAATTCAGCATTCCTTGACGGTCTACATTATTGGGAACATCAGTCAAGACCAATTAATGTTCGGAACATCTTTGAAATAAAACAATTAAAACACCATCATTTTAATTCAGGAAATAAAGGTAACCTCAGAATAACCTATCATTAAATCCCAATTGGCTTAATTTCTTTTATCAAACACCTTTTATCAATTAATTATGAGTTTAAAAAAGTGCAGAGTGAAAAGTACGATAAACAATTTTCACCTAACGGCTATGAAATCAGTGTCTCTGGAACATATTGATTTTCCAGTTTACTGCATACGGCTGTGTAAAATAGACCTTGGGTTATTATTAGCACAGAACTTTAACTCTTGGCTCATTTATGGGATGTGCTGGGAGAAGTAAAAGTAAAAGGCTTATTATACAGGTTTATGGTCCAACAAGAAAATCATGGTTTTGGCATTCACTGATTAAACAGACCAGAGATTGCTCATTGCAAATTCATTTTAGAGGAAATTTAGTTGGTTGTCCTTTGGTCGTAAATTACAGCTGCTCATTTGGTCGTATTAAGCAGGTGGTCGGTACTCCTTTGGTCGTAACTAGGAGGTGGTCGTAATTTATTTGGTCGTATTGAGGAGGTGGTCGTTAATCATTTGGTCGCATTGAGGAGGTGGTCGTTATTCGTTTGGTCGCATTAAGAAGGTGGTCGTTTTTCATTTGGTCTTATTAAACTGGAGGTCATTATTAATTTGATCGTATTAAGCAGTTGGTCGTTTACAGTTGGTGGTCGATTTATGCAGATGGTTGTCCTAACAGATTTTTGTGCTTGCGGGTCTCATACATGATGAGAGACCTCTCTTTGGATGGTTCATAAAGTGACAAATTTAGTCTGGGGATTGATCTGGAATTGACAAAATGTTATTTGTGCCCGTCATGACATATTCCAAAATCTTAAACAAGAAAGCAATAACGAGGCGACCATCCTCCGAAATCAATTCTCATGAGGACCCAATGATATATCACATTTAAGCACATGTGAAAATCATAAATCTGGGTATGCTTTCAGTTTTTCCCATTGGTCTGTTTGTGCACACTCGGATAGTGACACCAATTTTGTCATTGGAATTTGAAGGGAATTTAATTAGGAGAGAATGTGTTTTAGTGTTGCTCTCTTCCAATAATAAATAATGCGTTAAAAAAAAAAAAAAAAAAAAAAAAAACGCGCATACAATTATAAGTGCCTTTTTCAATTTTATGTTTATAGTACACCTAGGTGCCATGAACATACAGACGGGTCAAGATCAAAACCGACTTCAGATTCTTCTCTCCATAATGTTGTTCCATTCATTCTAGGGTTCAACCATGTTGTGCGCAAGAGACATACGTAACTATAAGACATTTTGAGGGCTCCAGCCCGATAGTCCTATTCCTTTAAAAAAGGCTGTGTGGTAGATTCTTTTTGTCTTTCAGAATTGACCTTTCTGCGGATTTTGATTGACAGGTCCTATCAGCCAATAAAAACGCAGCATAGCGCGCCATGTAAACACAAGGGTCAGACACAATGATAGACTTTACTATTGACAATGTAATAGTTTTCTTTTTGTTTAAACCAAATTTGTAAGACTTACACAAAAATTATTTCAAAATGGATTAAAGTTACACGTAAGAATCAAGTGGCAAGGTAATTGTTAAATTATATACCTTAAAAGTAAAAACTAAATTTACCCATTCCAAAAACCTAGATCTATGTAAAAATGTCGCCGGTAGATTTAACCAGGATTCCGAAAAGCAGCCACTCTACCAAACGACAGAAAAGCAGTGTTTTTTTTTTTTCCAGTCTTTCGGGAAAGAAAGAACGGTTATGCCAAACTGTTTTGTAAAACTACCTGTATTGAAATCTAACTGTATGTACATCTTTCAAATTCCAAACCATTACACGTAGTCAGTCGTAACCGTTACATGTAAATGAAACCAGCAACAGGAAGAAGGATATTTTATTGACAACCACTCTTCACCCTGTTTCAAAAATAAGTTGACATTGCAAACGTTATAATATAATTCTTGTTGTAATACTTTAGAGAGCATTCATATTTAATTCTTGTGTCATAAAGACGATTGCATGTGAGTGTTAATGTCACCTTTGCCTGGTTGGAAAGATTTGTTTTCCCAACGCTTGTCGCACGACTGATAAATGCACATCCATTCCAAATTAGTATAATCCTTACAGTCACCCAAGTGACCAAATATACCCCCCAATTTAAAAGTTTTTTACAACATACATTTGTTAAAAAAAATACGCCAAACCACTTAATTGATTACTTACAATAAACTTCTTGATTTTCACTCAAACAGGTGTTAGAGGTGTTAATTAAATCTTTACCAGACAACAAAAAATTAGATTCGTCTGTTTTGAAAATATGTGCTGGCGACAAATCAAACGTTGCTCCTATGATGAGATTTGTCTTTGAAAGGGTAGAAAACATCTCAGGAAAAAGAGAAAGTTTTCAAAAGTTTCCTCCTTCAAGCACGGTTTTGTGTGGTAAAGAGTTAAATTGTAAATCCTTTTTTCATATTGTTTACTGTCAAACTGACATGTTATGTACTGACGAAATGTCTTAAAAGCTTATGCCCCTATTATAAGTTATGGATGCCGACAGCAATCTACTCACAATGTATTTTTAGCTTAAATGCTGTGACCAAAATGGAATTACTAACATATTTGCGCTATTTTCATCTTTCGATTTCATAAATATGACATTATTAAAAGTGTTTTTTCTTGTTACTTTGCCGATTTTGTCCGAAATGAAAAGCACGTCGGGAAAAAAGCTTTGGGTACTTTAATTATAGCGAAACATAAGCTAGAATGAAACTGAAATAATTTCTTTCTCTACGTACTCGATGCCATTTTCTGGTTTGTTTGTCGGGCGTAACGACCAAAATACCATGTTACTAAGGTGGGCATGCCAAACTCGCGTTTGCAGAAAGGTCAATCGTCATGCGACACTAATTGATAAGTCCTTTGCACCTATCGGGCTATCCCAAAAGCAACATCCAACTAATTTCCCCTGACTCCACTGAGCAGAATTGCTCCTTGTGGTTGTTTCTACTTTTATCTCCCACATTTTGCCTGTCCATAGTGTTAAAGGTACCATAAGTAAACACTCAAATAAATCTTGGACGGTATTTTCCTGATGTGTTCAACAACTTATGAAGAGCAAAATGCGCTTGAAAGTTTGCTTTGCTTGTTTTATGCAACAGCTACCAGTTGCTTCTAGAAAAATAGTCTCTCTGCCTTATTACAGTAGGCCATGATTTTTCATGACTTTTAGATAGTCTACTAATGGTCTCAACTTATCCAAAGTTTGAATGCGAAGCATGAAAGTATGGACAAATCCTTTAGCATAAAACATTGTGAAATTAAAGCAGTGATACCAACATTTATTCCTTTAAGACATATTGATAATATTCTGTAAAACAAATCATAGTGGAAAATGGAGAAGGAGCCTATCGTGAATTTGTTCACCTTTTTTTCTCATTTTCTTTTCCTTGATTTCTATTTCAAGTGAAAGCAGTTGTATGAATATTATTCTCGTTTGACATTTTGAAAACTTCACGTAGCAGCACCATTGTGAAAAATGGACAAAAACTCTTCATAATCAATTTCATTGTTTTTCAGGTAGCATGATCAACATAATCTCGCAGTGTAATAACTTGAAACATTAGTCGCATATAAATGTGACCACGCTGCCATATCCACGCAGCTTTAACTCAACAAATACTGTAATAAACTGCTTGCTCATTTAAACAATAGTAAATTCAGCATTCCTTGACGGTCTACAATATTGAGAACATCAATCAAGACAAATTAACGTTCGCAAAACCTTTGAAATAAAACAAAACACCATCATTTTAATTCAGGGGAAAAGGTAACCTCAAAATAACCCATCATTAAATCCCAGTTGGCTTAATTTCTTCTTACAAACACCTTTTATCAATTAATTATCAGATTAAAAAGTACAGAGTGAAAAGTACGATAAACAGTTTACACCCAACAGCTATGAAATCAATATCTCTACCACATATGGATTGTCAAGTTTACTGCACACAGCTGTATAAAATACGCCTCGGGTTATTATTCGCACAGAGCCTTACTCTAACACTTAGGTGATTTATGGGATGTGTTGGGAAAATTAAAAGTGCCTTAATATACAGGTTTATGGTCCCACTTAATAAATATTATTCTCCTTTGAAATTCTGAAAACTTCAAGTAGCAGAAACCATTGTGAAAAAATGGACAAAAACGCTTCATAAACAATTTCATTGTTTTTCAGGTAGTATGATCAACATAATCTCGCAGTGTTATAACTTGAAATATTAGGTCGTATACAAATGTGACCACCTCGCCATATCCACGCAGCTTTAACTCAACAAATACTGTAATAAACTGCTTGCTCATTTAAACAATAGTAAATTCAGCATTCCTTGACGGTCTACAATATTGAGAACATCAATCAAGACAAATTAACGTTCGCAAAACCTTTGAAATAAAACAAAACACCATCATTTTAATTCAGGGAAAAAGGTAACCTCAAAATAACCCATCATTAAATCCCAGTTGGCTTAATTTCTTCTTACAAACACCTTTTATCAATTAATTATCAGATTAAAAAGTACAGAGTGAAAAGTACGATAAACAATTTACACCCAACAGCTACGAAATCAATGTCTCTACCACATATGGATTGTCCAGTTTCCTGCACACAGCTGTATAAAATACGCCTCGGGTTATTACTCGCACAGAGCCTTACTCTAACACTTAGGTGATTTATGGGATGTGTTGGGAAAATTAAAAGTGCCTTATTATACAGGTTTATGGTCCCACTTAATAAATATTATTCTCCTTTGACATTTTGAAAACGTCAAGTAGCAGAAACCACTGTGAAAAAATGGACAAAAACGCTTCATAAACAATTTCATTGTCTTTCAGGTAGTATGATCAACATAATCTCGCAGTGTTATAACTTGAAATATTAGGTCGTATATAAATGTGACCACCTCGCCATATCCACGCAGCTTTAACTCAACAAGTACTGCTTGCTCATTTAAACAATAGTAAATTCAGCATTCCTTGACGGTCTACATTATTGGGAACATCAGTCAAGACCAATTAATGTTCGGAACATCTTTGAAATAAAACAATTAAAACACCATCATTTTAATTCAGGAAATAAAGGTAACCTCAGAATAACCTATCATTAAATCCCAATTGGCTTAATTTCTTTTATCAAACACCTTTTATCAATTAATTATGAGTTTAAAAAAGTGCAGAGTGAAAAGTACGATAAACAATTTTCACCTAACGGCTATGAAATCAGTGTCTCTGGAACATATTGATTTTCCAGTTTACTGCATACGGCTGTGTAAAATAGACCTTGGGTTATTATTAGCACAGAACTTTAACTCTTGGCTCATTTATGGGATGTGCTGGGAGAAGTAAAAGTAAAAGGCTTATTATACAGGTTTATGGTCCAACAAGAAAATCATGGTTTTGGCATTCACTGATTAAACAGACCAGAGATTGCTCATTGCAAATTCATTTTAGAGGAAATTTAGTTGGTTGTCCTTTGGTCGTAAATTACAGCTGCTCATTTGGTCGTATTAAGCAGGTGGTCGGTACTCCTTTGGTCGTAACTAGGAGGTGGTCGTAATTTATTTGGTCGTATTGAGGAGGTGGTCGTTAATCATTTGGTCGCATTGAGGAGGTGGTCGTTATTCGTTTGGTCGCATTAAGAAGGTGGTCGTTTTTCATTTGGTCTTATTAAACTGGAGGTCATTATTAATTTGATCGTATTAAGCAGTTGGTCGTTTACAGTTGGTGGTCGATTTATGCAGATGGTTGTCCTAACAGATTTTTGTGCTTGCGGGTCTCATACATGATGAGAGACCTCTCTTTGGATGGTTCATAAAGTGACAAATTTAGTCTGGGGATTGATCTGGAATTGACAAAATGTTATTTGTGCCCGTCATGACATATTCCAAAATCTTAAACAAGAAAGCAATAACGAGGCGACCATCCTCCGAAATCAATTCTCATGAGGACCCAATGATATATCACATTTAAGCACATGTGAAAATCATAAATCTGGGTATGCTTTCAGTTTTTCCCATTGGTCTGTTTGTGCACACTCGGATAGTGACACCAATTTTGTCATTGGAATTTGAAGGGAATTTAATTAGGAGAGAATGTGTTTTAGTGTTGCTCTCTTCCAATAATAAATAATGCGTTAAAAAAAAAAAAAAAAAAAAAAAAACGCGCATACAATTATAAGTGCCTTTTTCAATTTTATGTTTATAGTACACCTAGGTGCCATGAACATACAGACGGGTCAAGATCAAAACCGACTTCAGATTCTTCTCTCCATAATGTTGTTCCATTCATTCTAGGGTTCAACCATGTTGTGCGCAAGAGACATACGTAACTATAAGACATTTTGAGGGCTCCAGCCCGATAGTCCTATTCCTTTAAAAAAGGCTGTGTGGTAGATTCTTTTTGTCTTTCAGAATTGACCTTTCTGCGGATTTTGATTGACAGGTCCTATCAGCCAATAAAAACGCAGCATAGCGCGCCATGTAAACACAAGGGTCAGACACAATGATAGACTTTACTATTGACAATGTAATAGTTTTCTTTTTGTTTAAACCAAATTTGTAAGACTTACACAAAAATTATTTCAAAATGGATTAAAGTTACACGTAAGAATCAAGTGGCAAGGTAATTGTTAAATTATATACCTTAAAAGTAAAAACTAAATTTACCCATTCCAAAAACCTAGATCTATGTAAAAATGTCGCCGGTAGATTTAACCAGGATTCCGAAAAGCAGCCACTCTACCAAACGACAGAAAAGCAGTGTTTTTTTTTTTCCAGTCTTTCGGGAAAGAAAGAACGGTTATGCCAAACTGTTTTGTAAAACTACCTGTATTGAAATCTAACTGTATGTACATCTTTCAAATTCCAAACCATTACACGTAGTCAGTCGTAACCGTTACATGTAAATGAAACCAGCAACAGGAAGAAGGATATTTTATTGACAACCACTCTTCACCCTGTTTCAAAAATAAGTTGACATTGCAAACGTTATAATATAATTCTTGTTGTAATACTTTAGAGAGCATTCATATTTAATTCTTGTGTCATAAAGACGATTGCATGTGAGTGTTAATGTCACCTTTGCCTGGTTGGAAAGATTTGTTTTCCCAACGCTTGTCGCACGACTGATAAATGCACATCCATTCCAAATTAGTATAATCCTTACAGTCACCCAAGTGACCAAATATACCCCCCAATTTAAAAGTTTTTTACAACATACATTTGTTAAAAAAAATACGCCAAACCACTTAATTGATTACTTACAATAAACTTCTTGATTTTCACTCAAACAGGTGTTAGAGGTGTTAATTAAATCTTTACCAGACAACAAAAAATTAGATTCGTCTGTTTTGAAAATATGTGCTGGCGACAAATCAAACGTTGCTCCTATGATGAGATTTGTCTTTGAAAGGGTAGAAAACATCTCAGGAAAAAGAGAAAGTTTTCAAAAGTTTCCTCCTTCAAGCACGGTTTTGTGTGGTAAAGAGTTAAATTGTAAATCCTTTTTTCATATTGTTTACTGTCAAACTGACATGTTATGTACTGACGAAATGTCTTAAAAGCTTATGCCCCTATTATAAGTTATGGATGCCGACAGCAATCTACTCACAATGTATTTTTAGCTTAAATGCTGTGACCAAAATGGAATTACTAACATATTTGCGCTATTTTCATCTTTCGATTTCATAAATATGACATTATTAAAAGTGTTTTTTCTTGTTACTTTGCCGATTTTGTCCGAAATGAAAAGCACGTCGGGAAAAAAGCTTTGGGTACTTTAATTATAGCGAAACATAAGCTAGAATGAAACTGAAATAATTTCTTTCTCTACGTACTCGATGCCATTTTCTGGTTTGTTTGTCGGGCGTAACGACCAAAATACCATGTTACTAAGGTGGGCATGCCAAACTCGCGTTTGCAGAAAGGTCAATCGTCATGCGACACTAATTGATAAGTCCTTTGCACCTATCGGGCTATCCCAAAAGCAACATCCAACTAATTTCCCCTGACTCCACTGAGCAGAATTGCTCCTTGTGGTTGTTTCTACTTTTATCTCCCACATTTTGCCTGTCCATAGTGTTAAAGGTACCATAAGTAAACACTCAAATAAATCTTGGATGGTATTTTCCTGATGTGTTCAACAACTTATGAAGAGCAAAATGCGCTTGAAAGTTTGCTTTGCTTGTTTTATGCAACAGCTACCAGTTGCTTCTAGAAAAATAGTCTCTCTGCCTTATTACAGTAGGCCATGATTTTTCATGACTTTTAGATAGTCTACTAATGGTCTCAACTTATCCAAAGTTTGAATGCGAAGCATGAAAGTATGGACAAATCCTTTAGCATAAAACATTGTGAAATTAAAGCAGTGATACCAACATTTATTCCTTTAAGACATATTGATAATATTCTGTAAAACAAATCATAGTGGAAAATGGAGAAGGAGCCTATCGTGAATTTGTTCACCTTTTTTTCTCATTTTCTTTTCCTTGATTTCTATTTCAAGTGAAAGCAGTTGTATGAATATTATTCTCGTTTGACATTTTGAAAACTTCACGTAGCAGCACCATTGTGAAAAATGGACAAAAACTCTTCATAATCAATTTCATTGTTTTTCAGGTAGCATGATCAACATAATCTCGCAGTGTAATAACTTGAAACATTAGTCGCATATAAATGTGACCACGCTGCCATATCCACGCAGCTTTAACTCAACAAATACTGTAATAAACTGCTTGCTCATTTAAACAATAGTAAATTCAGCATTCCTTGACGGTCTACAATATTGAGAACATCAATCAAGACAAATTAACGTTCGCAAAACCTTTGAAATAAAACAAAACACCATCATTTTAATTCAGGGGAAAAGGTAACCTCAAAATAACCCATCATTAAATCCCAGTTGGCTTAATGTCTTCTTACAAACACCTTTTATCAATTAATTATCAGATTAAAAAGTACAGAGTGAAAAGTACGATAAACAGTTTACACCCAACAGCTATGAAATCAATATCTCTACCACATATGGATTGTCAAGTTTACTGCACACAGCTGTATAAAATACGCCTCGGGTTATTATTCGCACAGAGCCTTACTCTAACACTTAGGTGATTTATGGGATGTGTTGGGAAAATTAAAAGTGCCTTAATATACAGGTTTATGGTCCCACTTAATAAATATTATTCTCCTTTGAAATTCTGAAAACTTCAAGTAGCAGAAACCATTGTGAAAAAATGGACAAAAACGCTTCATAAACAATTTCATTGTTTTTCAGGTAGTATGATCAACATAATCTCGCAGTGTTATAACTTGAAATATTAGGTCGTATACAAATGTGACCACCTCGCCATATCCACGCAGCTTTAACTCAACAAATACTGTAATAAACTGCTTGCTCATTTAAACAATAGTAAATTCAGCATTCCTTGACGGTCTACAATATTGAGAACATCAATCAAGACAAATTAACGTTCGCAAAACCTTTGAAATAAAACAAAACACCATCATTTTAATTCAGGGAAAAAGGTAACCTCAAAATAACCCATCATTAAATCCCAGTTGGCTTAATTTCTTCTTACAAACACCTTTTATCAATTAATTATCAGATTAAAAAGTACAGAGTGAAAAGTACGATAAACAATTTACACCCAACAGCTACGAAATCAATGTCTCTACCACATATGGATTGTCCAGTTTCCTGCACACAGCTGTATAAAATACGCCTCGGGTTATTACTCGCACAGAGCCTTACTCTAACACTTAGGTGATTTATGGGATGTGTTGGGAAAATTAAAAGTGCCTTATTATACAGGTTTATGGTCCCACTTAATAAATATTATTCTCCTTTGACATTTTGAAAACGTCAAGTAGCAGAAACCACTGTGAAAAAATGGACAAAAACGCTTCATAAACAATTTCATTGTCTTTCAGGTAGTATGATCAACATAATCTCGCAGTGTTATAACTTGAAATATTAGGTCGTATATAAATGTGACCACCTCGCCATATCCACGCAGCTTTAACTCAACAAGTACTGCTTGCTCATTTAAACAATAGTAAATTCAGCATTCCTTGACGGTCTACATTATTGGGAACATCAGTCAAGACCAATTAATGTTCGGAACATCTTTGAAATAAAACAATTAAAACACCATCATTTTAATTCAGGAAATAAAGGTAACCTCAGAATAACCTATCATTAAATCCCAATTGGCTTAATTTCTTTTATCAAACACCTTTTATCAATTAATTATGAGTTTAAAAAAGTGCAGAGTGAAAAGTACGATAAACAATTTTCACCTAACGGCTATGAAATCAGTGTCTCTGGAACATATTGATTTTCCAGTTTACTGCATACGGCTGTGTAAAATAGACCTTGGGTTATTATTAGCACAGAACTTTAACTCTTGGCTCATTTATGGGATGTGCTGGGAGAAGTAAAAGTAAAAGGCTTATTATACAGGTTTATGGTCCAACAAGAAAATCATGGTTTTGGCATTCACTGATTAAACAGACCAGAGATTGCTCATTGCAAATTCATTTTAGAGGAAATTTAGTTGGTTGTCCTTTGGTCGTAAATTACAGCTGCTCATTTGGTCGTATTAAGCAGGTGGTCGGTACTCCTTTGGTCGTAACTAGGAGGTGGTCGTAATTTATTTGGTCGTATTGAGGAGGTGGTCGTTAATCATTTGGTCGCATTGAGGAGGTGGTCGTTATTCGTTTGGTCGCATTAAGAAGGTGGTCGTTTTTCATTTGGTCTTATTAAACTGGAGGTCATTATTAATTTGATCGTATTAAGCAGTTGGTCGTTTACAGTTGGTGGTCGATTTATGCAGATGGTTGTCCTAACAGATTTTTGTGCTTGCGGGTCTCATACATGATGAGAGACCTCTCTTTGGATGGTTCATAAAGTGACAAATTTAGTCTGGGGATTGATCTGGAATTGACAAAATGTTATTTGTGCCCGTCATGACATATTCCAAAATCTTAAACAAGAAAGCAATAACGAGGCGACCATCCTCCGAAATCAATTCTCATGAGGACCCAATGATATATCACATTTAAGCACATGTGAAAATCATAAATCTGGGTATGCTTTCAGTTTTTCCCATTGGTTTGTTTGTGCACACTCGGATAGTGACACCAATTTTGTCATTGGAATTTGAAGGGAATTTAATTAGGAGAGAATGTGTTTTAGTGTTGCTCTCTTCCAATAATAAATAATGCGTTAAAAAAAAAAAAAAAAAAAAAAAAACGCGCATACAATTATAAGTGCCTTTTTCAATTTTATGTTTATAGTACACCTAGGTGCCATGAACATACAGACGGGTCAAGATCAAAACCGACTTCAGATTCTTCTCTCCATAATGTTGTTCCATTCATTCTAGGGTTCAACCATGTTGTGCGCAAGAGACATACGTAACTATAAGACATTTTGAGGGCTCCAGCCCGATAGTCCTATTCCTTTAAAAAAGGCTGTGTGGTAGATTCTTTTTGTCTTTCAGAATTGACCTTTCTGCGGATTTTGATTGACAGGTCCTGTCAGCCAATAAAAACGCAGCATAGCGCGCCATGTAAACACAAGGGTCAGACACAATGATAGACTTTACTATTGACAATGTAATAGTTTTCTTTTTGTTTAAACCAAATTTGTAAGACTTACACAAAAATTATTTCAAAATGGATTAAAGTTACACGTAAGAATCAAGTGGCAAGGTAATTGTTAAATTATATACCTTAAAAGTAAAAACTAAATTTACCCATTCCAAAAACCTAGATCTATGTAAAAATGTCGCCGGTAGATTTAACCAGGATTCCGAAAAGCAGCCACTCTACCAAACGACAGAAAAGCAGTGTTTTTTTTTTTTTCCAGTCTTTCGGGAAAGAAAGAACGGTTATGCCAAACTGTTTTGTAAAACTACCTGTATTGAAATCTAACTGTATGTACATCTTTCAAATTCCAAACCATTACACGTAGTCAGTCGTAACCGTTACATGTAAATGAAACCAGCAACAGGAAGAAGGATATTTTATTGACAACCACTCTTCACCCTGTTTCAAAAATAAGTTGACATTGCAAACGTTATAATATAATTCTTGTTGTAATACTTTAGAGAGCATTCATATTTAATTCTTGTGTCATAAAGACGATTGCATGTGAGTGTTAATGTCACCTTTGCCTGGTTCGAAAGATTTGTTTTCCCAACGCTTGTCGCACGACTGATAAATGCACATCCATTCCAAATTAGTATAATCCTTACAGTCACCCAAGTGACCAAATATACCCCCCAATTTAAAAGTTTTTTACAACATACATTTGTTAAAAAAAATACGCCAAACCACTTAATTGATTACTTACAATAAACTTCTTGATTTTCACTCAAACAGGTGTTAGAGGTGTTAATTAAATCTTTACCAGACAACAAAAAATTAGATTCGTCTGTTTTGAAAATATGTGCTGGCGACAAATCAAACGTTGCTCCTATGATGAGATTTGTCTTTGAAAGGGTAGAAAACATCTCAGGAAAAAGAGAAAGTTTTCAAAAGTTTCCTCCTTCAAGCACGGTTTTGTGTGGTAAAGAGTTAAATTGTAAATCCTTTTTTCATATTGTTTACTGTCAAACTGACATGTTATGTACTGACGAAATGTCTTAAAAGCTTATGCCCCTATTATAAGTTATGGATGCCGACAGCAATCTACTCACAATGTATTTTTAGCTTAAATGCTGTGACCAAAATGGAATTACTAACATATTTGCGCTATTTTCATCTTTCGATTTCATAAATATGACATTATTAAAAGTGTTTTTTCTTGTTACTTTGCCGATTTTGTCCGAAATGAAAAGCACGTCGGGAAAAAAGCTTTGGGTACTTTAATTATAGCGAAACATAAGCTAGAATGAAACTGAAATAATTTCTTTCTCTACGTACTCGATGCCATTTTCTGGTTTGTTTGTCGGGCGTAACGACCAAAATACCATGTTACTAAGGTGGGCATGCCAAACTCGCGTTTGCAGAAAGGTCAATCGTCATGCGACACTAATTGATAAGTCCTTTGCACCTATCGGGCTATCCCAAAAGCAACATCCAACTAATTTCCCCTGACTCCACTGAGCAGAATTGCTCCTTGTGGTTGTTTCTACTTTTATCTCCCACATTTTGCCTGTCCATAGTGTTAAAGGTACCATAAGTAAACACTCAAATAAATCTTGGACGGTATTTTCCTGATGTGTTCAACAACTTATGAAGAGCAAAATGCGCTTGAAAGTTTGCTTTGCTTGTTTTATGCAACAGCTACCAGTTGCTTCTAGAAAAATAGTCTCTCTGCCTTATTACAGTAGGCCATGATTTTTCATGACTTTTAGATAGTCTACTAATGGTCTCAACTTATCCAAAGTTTGAATGCGAAGCATGAAAGTATGGACAAATCCTTTAGCATAAAACATTGTGAAATTAAAGCAGTGATACCAACATTTATTCCTTTAAGACATATTGATAATATTCTGTAAAACAAATCATAGTGGAAAATGGAGAAGGAGCCTATCGTGAATTTGTTCACCTTTTTTTCTCATTTTCTTTTCCTTGATTTCTATTTCAAGTGAAAGCAGTTGTATGAATATTATTCTCGTTTGACATTTTGAAAACTTCACGTAGCAGCACCATTGTGAAAAATGGACAAAAACTCTTCATAATCAATTTCATTGTTTTTCAGGTAGCATGATCAACATAATCTCGCAGTGTAATAACTTGAAACATTAGTCGCATATAAATGTGACCACGCTGCCATATCCACGCAGCTTTAACTCAACAAATACTGTAATAAACTGCTTGCTCATTTAAACAATAGTAAATTCAGCATTCCTTGACGGTCTACAATATTGAGAACATCAATCAAGACAAATTAACGTTCGCAAAACCTTTGAAATAAAACAAAACACCATCATTTTAATTCAGGGGAAAAGGTAACCTCAAAATAACCCATCATTAAATCCCAGTTGGCTTAATTTCTTCTTACAAACACCTTTTATCAATTAATTATCAGATTAAAAAGTACAGAGTGAAAAGTACGATAAACAGTTTACACCCAACAGCTATGAAATCAATATCTCTACCACATATGGATTGTCAAGTTTACTGCACACAGCTGTATAAAATACGCCTCGGGTTATTATTCGCACAGAGCCTTACTCTAACACTTAGGTGATTTATGGGATGTGTTGGGAAAATTAAAAGTGCCTTAATATACAGGTTTATGGTCCCACTTAATAAATATTATTCTCCTTTGAAATTCTGAAAACTTCAAGTAGCAGAAACCATTGTGAAAAAATGGACAAAAACGCTTCATAAACAATTTCATTGTTTTTCAGGTAGTATGATCAACATAATCTCGCAGTGTTATAACTTGAAATATTAGGTCGTATACAAATGTGACCACCTCGCCATATCCACGCAGCTTTAACTCAACAAATACTGTAATAAACTGCTTGCTCATTTAAACAATAGTAAATTCAGCATTCCTTGACGGTCTACAATATTGAGAACATCAATCAAGACAAATTAACGTTCGCAAAACCTTTGAAATAAAACAAAACACCATCATTTTAATTCAGGGAAAAAGGTAACCTCAAAATAACCCATCATTAAATCCCAGTTGGCTTAATTTCTTCTTACAAACACCTTTTATCAATTAATTATCAGATTAAAAAGTACAGAGTGAAAAGTACGATAAACAATTTACACCCAACAGCTACGAAATCAATGTCTCTACCACATATGGATTGTCCAGTTTCCTGCACACAGCTGTATAAAATACGCCTCGGGTTATTACTCGCACAGAGCCTTACTCTAACACTTAGGTGATTTATGGGATGTGTTGGGAAAATTAAAAGTGCCTTATTATACAGGTTTATGGTCCCACTTAATAAATATTATTCTCCTTTGACATTTTGAAAACGTCAAGTAGCAGAAACCACTGTGAAAAAATGGACAAAAACGCTTCATAAACAATTTCATTGTCTTTCAGGTAGTATGATCAACATAATCTCGCAGTGTTATAACTTGAAATATTAGGTCGTATATAAATGTGACCACCTCGCCATATCCACGCAGCTTTAACTCAACAAGTACTGCTTGCTCATTTAAACAATAGTAAATTCAGCATTCCTTGACGGTCTACATTATTGGGAACATCAGTCAAGACCAATTAATGTTCGGAACATCTTTGAAATAAAACAATTAAAACACCATCATTTTAATTCAGGAAATAAAGGTAACCTCAGAATAACCTATCATTAAATCCCAATTGGCTTAATTTCTTTTATCAAACACCTTTTATCAATTAATTATGAGTTTAAAAAAGTGCAGAGTGAAAAGTACGATAAACAATTTTCACCTAACGGCTATGAAATCAGTGTCTCTGGAACATATTGATTTTCCAGTTTACTGCATATGGCTGTGTAAAATAGACCTTGGGTTATTATTAGCACAGAACTTTAACTCTTGGCTCATTTATGGGATGTGCTGGGAGAAGTAAAAGTAAAAGGCTTATTATACAGGTTTATGGTCCAACAAGAAAATCATGGTTTTGGCATTCACTGATTAAACAGACCAGAGATTGCTCATTGCAAATTCATTTTAGAGGAAATTTAGTTGGTTGTCCTTTGGTCGTAAATTACAGCTGCTCATTTGGTCGTATTAAGCAGGTGGTCGGTACTCCTTTGGTCGTAACTAGGAGGTGGTCGTAATTTATTTGGTCGTATTGAGGAGGTGGTCGTTAATCATTTGGTCGCATTGAGGAGGTGGTCGTTATTCGTTTGGTCGCATTAAGAAGGTGGTCGTTTTTCATTTGGTCTTATTAAACTGGAGGTCATTATTAATTTGATCGTATTAAGCAGTTGGTCGTTTACAGTTGGTGGTCGATTTATGCAGATGGTTGTCCTAACAGATTTTTGTGCTTGCGGGTCTCATACATGATGAGAGACCTCTCTTTGGATGGTTCATAAAGTGACAAATTTAGTCTGGGGATTGATCTGGAATTGACAAAATGTTATTTGTGCCCGTCATGACATATTCCAAAATCTTAAACAAGAAAGCAATAACGAGGCGACCATCCTCCGAAATCAATTCTCATGAGGACCCAATGATATATCACATTTAAGCACATGTGAAAATCATAAATCTGGGTATGCTTTCAGTTTTTCCCATTGGTTTGTTTGTGCACACTCGGATAGTGACACCAATTTTGTCATTGGAATTTGAAGGGAATTTAATTAGGAGAGAATGTGTTTTAGTGTTGCTCTCTTCCAATAATAAATAATGCGTTAAAAAAAAAAAAAAAAAAAAAAAAAAAACGCGCATACAATTATAAGTGCCTTTTTCAATTTTATGTTTATAGTACACCTAGGTGCCATGAACATACAGACGGGTCAAGATCAAAACCGACTTCAGATTCTTCTCTCCATAATGTTGTTCCATTCATTCTAGGGTTCAACCATGTTGTGCGCAAGAGACATACGTAACTATAAGACATTTTGAGGGCTCCAGCCCGATAGTCCTATTCCTTTAAAAAAGGCTGTGTGGTAGATTCTTTTTGTCTTTCAGAATTGACCTTTCTGCGGATTTTGATTGACAGGTCCTGTCAGCCAATAAAAACGCAGCATAGCGCGCCATGTAAACACAAGGGTCAGACACAATGATAGACTTTACTATTGACAATGTAATAGTTTTCTTTTTGTTTAAACCAAATTTGTAAGACTTACACAAAAAAAAATTTCAAAATGGATTAAAGTTACACGTAAGAATCAAGTGGCAAGGTAATTGTTAAATTATATACCTTAAAAGTAAAAACTAAATTTACCCATTCCAAAAACCTAGATCTATGTAAAAATGTCGCCGGTAGATTTAACCAGGATTCCGAAAAGCAGCCACTCTACCAAACGACAGAAAAGCAGTGTTTTTTTTTTTTTCCAGTCTTTCGGGAAAGAAAGAACGGTTATGCCAAACTGTTTTGTAAAACTACCTGTATTGAAATCTAACTGTATGTACATCTTTCAAATTCCAAACCATTACACGTAGTCAGTCGTAACCGTTACATGTAAATGAAACCAGCAACAGGAAGAAGGATATTTTATTGACAACCACTCTTCACCCTGTTTCAAAAATAAGTTGACATTGCAAACGTTATAATATAATTCTTGTTGTAATACTTTAGAGAGCATTCATATTTAATTCTTGTGTCATAAAGACGATTGCATGTGAGTGTTAATGTCACCTTTGCCTGGTTCGAAAGATTTGTTTTCCCAACGCTTGTCGCACGACTGATAAATGCACATCCATTCCAAATTAGTATAATCCTTACAGTCACCCAAGTGACCAAATATACCCCCCAATTTAAAAGTTTTTTACAACATACATTTGTTAAAAAAAATACGCCAAACCACTTAATTGATTACTTACAATAAACTTCTTGATTTTCACTCAAACAGGTGTTAGAGGTGTTAATTAAATCTTTACCAGACAACAAAAAATTAGATTCGTCTGTTTTGAAAATATGTGCTGGCGACAAATCAAACGTTGCTCCTATGATGAGATTTGTCTTTGAAAGGGTAGAAAACATCTCAGGAAAAAGAGAAAGTTTTCAAAAGTTTCCTCCTTCAAGCACGGTTTTGTGTGGTAAAGAGTTAAATTGTAAATCCTTTTTTCATATTGTTTACTGTCAAACTGACATGTTATGTACTGACGAAATGTCTTAAAAGCTTATGCCCCTATTATAAGTTATGGATGCCGACAGCAATCTACTCACAATGTATTTTTAGCTTAAATGCTGTGACCAAAATGGAATTACTAACATATTTGCGCTATTTTCATCTTTCGATTTCATAAATATGACATTATTAAAAGTGTTTTTTCTTGTTACTTTGCCGATTTTGTCCGAAATGAAAAGCACGTCGGGAAAAAAGCTTTGGGTACTTTAATTATAGCGAAACATAAGCTAGAATGAAACTGAAATAATTTCTTTCTCTACGTACTCGATGCCATTTTCTGGTTTGTTTGTCGGGCGTAACGACCAAAATACCATGTTACTAAGGTGGGCATGCCAAACTCGCGTTTGCAGAAAGGTCAATCGTCATGCGACACTAATTGATAAGTCCTTTGCACCTATCGGGCTATCCCAAAAGCAACATCCAACTAATTTCCCCTGACTCCACTGAGCAGAATTGCTCCTTGTGGTTGTTTCTACTTTTATCTCCCACATTTTGCCTGTCCATAGTGTTAAAGGTACCATAAGTAAACACTCAAATAAATCTTGGACGGTATTTTCCTGATGTGTTCAACAACTTATGAAGAGCAAAATGCGCTTGAAAGTTTGCTTTGCTTGTTTTATGCA
This sequence comes from Tridacna gigas, assembly GCA_945859785.2. Lineage (NCBI taxonomy): Eukaryota > Metazoa > Mollusca > Bivalvia > Cardiida > Cardiidae > Tridacna > Tridacna gigas. The sequence goes on from OX244041.2 coordinate 29,377,032, forward strand.
ACAGCTACCAGTTGCTTCTAGAAAAATAGTCTCTCTGCCTTATTACAGTAGGCCATGATTTTTCATGACTTTTAGATAGTCTACTAATGGTCTCAACTTATCCAAAGTTTGAATGCGAAGCATGAAAGTATGGACAAATCCTTTAGCATAAAACATTGTGAAATTAAAGCAGTGATACCAACATTTATTCCTTTAAGACATATTGATAATATTCTGTAAAACAAATCATAGTGGAAAATGGAGAAGGAGCCTATCGTGAATTTGTTCACCTTTTTTTCTCATTTTCTTTTCCTTGATTTCTATTTCAAGTGAAAGCAGTTGTATGAATATTATTCTCGTTTGACATTTTGAAAACTTCACGTAGCAGCACCATTGTGAAAAATGGACAAAAACTCTTCATAATCAATTTCATTGTTTTTCAGGTAGCATGATCAACATAATCTCGCAGTGTAATAACTTGAAACATTAGTCGCATATAAATGTGACCACGCTGCCATATCCACGCAGCTTTAACTCAACAAATACTGTAATAAACTGCTTGCTCATTTAAACAATAGTAAATTCAGCATTCCTTGACGGTCTACAATATTGAGAACATCAATCAAGACAAATTAACGTTCGCAAAACCTTTGAAATAAAACAAAACACCATCATTTTAATTCAGGGGAAAAGGTAACCTCAAAATAACCCATCATTAAATCCCAGTTGGCTTAATTTCTTCTTACAAACACCTTTTATCAATTAATTATCAGATTAAAAAGTACAGAGTGAAAAGTACGATAAACAGTTTACACCCAACAGCTATGAAATCAATATCTCTACCACATATGGATTGTCAAGTTTACTGCACACAGCTGTATAAAATACGCCTCGGGTTATTATTCGCACAGAGCCTTACTCTAACACTTAGGTGATTTATGGGATGTGTTGGGAAAATTAAAAGTGCCTTAATATACAGGTTTATGGTCCCACTTAATAAATATTATTCTCCTTTGAAATTCTGAAAACTTCAAGTAGCAGAAACCATTGTGAAAAAATGGACAAAAACGCTTCATAAACAATTTCATTGTTTTTCAGGTAGTATGATCAACATAATCTCGCAGTGTTATAACTTGAAATATTAGGTCGTATACAAATGTGACCACCTCGCCATATCCACGCAGCTTTAACTCAACAAATACTGTAATAAACTGCTTGCTCATTTAAACAATAGTAAATTCAGCATTCCTTGACGGTCTACAATATTGAGAACATCAATCAAGACAAATTAACGTTCGCAAAACCTTTGAAATAAAACAAAACACCATCATTTTAATTCAGGGAAAAAGGTAACCTCAAAATAACCCATCATTAAATCCCAGTTGGCTTAATTTCTTCTTACAAACACCTTTTATCAATTAATTATCAGATTAAAAAGTACAGAGTGAAAAGTACGATAAACAATTTACACCCAACAGCTACGAAATCAATGTCTCTACCACATATGGATTGTCCAGTTTCCTGCACACAGCTGTATAAAATACGCCTCGGGTTATTACTCGCACAGAGCCTTACTCTAACACTTAGGTGATTTATGGGATGTGTTGGGAAAATTAAAAGTGCCTTATTATACAGGTTTATGGTCCCACTTAATAAATATTATTCTCCTTTGACATTTTGAAAACGTCAAGTAGCAGAAACCACTGTGAAAAAATGGACAAAAACGCTTCATAAACAATTTCATTGTCTTTCAGGTAGTATGATCAACATAATCTCGCAGTGTTATAACTTGAAATATTAGGTCGTATATAAATGTGACCACCTCGCCATATCCACGCAGCTTTAACTCAACAAGTACTGCTTGCTCATTTAAACAATAGTAAATTCAGCATTCCTTGACGGTCTACATTATTGGGAACATCAGTCAAGACCAATTAATGTTCGGAACATCTTTGAAATAAAACAATTAAAACACCATCATTTTAATTCAGGAAATAAAGGTAACCTCAGAATAACCTATCATTAAATCCCAATTGGCTTAATTTCTTTTATCAAACACCTTTTATCAATTAATTATGAGTTTAAAAAAGTGCAGAGTGAAAAGTACGATAAACAATTTTCACCTAACGGCTATGAAATCAGTGTCTCTGGAACATATTGATTTTCCAGTTTACTGCATACGGCTGTGTAAAATAGACCTTGGGTTATTATTAGCACAGAACTTTAACTCTTGGCTCATTTATGGGATGTGCTGGGAGAAGTAAAAGTAAAAGGCTTATTATACAGGTTTATGGTCCAACAAGAAAATCATGGTTTTGGCATTCACTGATTAAACAGACCAGAGATTGCTCATTGCAAATTCATTTTAGAGGAAATTTAGTTGGTTGTCCTTTGGTCGTAAATTACAGCTGCTCATTTGGTCGTATTAAGCAGGTGGTCGGTACTCCTTTGGTCGTAACTAGGAGGTGGTCGTAATTTATTTGGTCGTATTGAGGAGGTGGTCGTTAATCATTTGGTCGCATTGAGGAGGTGGTCGTTATTCGTTTGGTCGCATTAAGAAGGTGGTCGTTTTTCATTTGGTCTTATTAAACTGGAGGTCATTATTAATTTGATCGTATTAAGCAGTTGGTCGTTTACAGTTGGTGGTCGATTTATGCAGATGGTTGTCCTAACAGATTTTTGTGCTTGCGGGTCTCATACATGATGAGAGACCTCTCTTTGGATGGTTCATAAAGTGACAAATTTAGTCTGGGGATTGATCTGGAATTGACAAAATGTTATTTGTGCCCGTCATGACATATTCCAAAATCTTAAACAAGAAAGCAATAACGAGGCGACCATCCTCCGAAATCAATTCTCATGAGGACCCAATGATATATCACATTTAAGCACATGTGAAAATCATAAATCTGGGTATGCTTTCAGTTTTTCCCATTGGTTTGTTTGTGCACACTCGGATAGTGACACCAATTTTGTCATTGGAATTTGAAGGGAATTTAATTAGGAGAGAATGTGTTTTAGTGTTGCTCTCTTCCAATAATAAATAATGCGTTAAAAAAAAAAAAAAAAAAAAAAAAAACGCGCATACAATTATAAGTGCCTTTTTCAATTTTATGTTTATAGTACACCTAGGTGCCATGAACATACAGACGGGTCAAGATCAAAACCGACTTCAGATTCTTCTCTCCATAATGTTGTTCCATTCATTCTAGGGTTCAACCATGTTGTGCGCAAGAGACATACGTAACTATAAGACATTTTGAGGGCTCCAGCCCGATAGTCCTATTCCTTTAAAAAAGGCTGTGTGGTAGATTCTTTTTGTCTTTCAGAATTGACCTTTCTGCGGATTTTGATTGACAGGTCCTGTCAGCCAATAAAAACGCAGCATAGCGCGCCATGTAAACACAAGGGTCAGACACAATGATAGACTTTACTATTGACAATGTAATAGTTTTCTTTTTGTTTAAACCAAATTTGTAAGACTTACACAAAAATTATTTCAAAATGGATTAAAGTTACACGTAAGAATCAAGTGGCAAGGTAATTGTTAAATTATATACCTTAAAAGTAAAAACTAAATTTACCCATTCCAAAAACCTAGATCTATGTAAAAATGTCGCCGGTAGATTTAACCAGGATTCCGAAAAGCAGCCACTCTACCAAACGACAGAAAAGCAGTGTTTTTTTTTTTTTCCAGTCTTTCGGGAAAGAAAGAACGGTTATGCCAAACTGTTTTGTAAAACTACCTGTATTGAAATCTAACTGTATGTACATCTTTCAAATTCCAAACCATTACACGTAGTCAGTCGTAACCGTTACATGTAAATGAAACCAGCAACAGGAAGAAGGATATTTTATTGACAACCACTCTTCACCCTGTTTCAAAAATAAGTTGACATTGCAAACGTTATAATATAATTCTTGTTGTAATACTTTAGAGAGCATTCATATTTAATTCTTGTGTCATAAAGACGATTGCATGTGAGTGTTAATGTCACCTTTGCCTGGTTGGAAAGATTTGTTTTCCCAACGCTTGTCGCACGACTGATAAATGCACATCCATTCCAAATTAGTATAATCCTTACAGTCACCCAAGTGACCAAATATACCCCCCAATTTAAAAGTTTTTTACAACATACATTTGTTAAAAAAAATACGCCAAACCACTTAATTGATTACTTACAATAAACTTCTTGATTTTCACTCAAACAGGTGTTAGAGGTGTTAATTAAATCTTTACCAGACAACAAAAAATTAGATTCGTCTGTTTTGAAAATATGTGCTGGCGACAAATCAAACGTTGCTCCTATGATGAGATTTGTCTTTGAAAGGGTAGAAAACATCTCAGGAAAAAGAGAAAGTTTTCAAAAGTTTCCTCCTTCAAGCACGGTTTTGTGTGGTAAAGAGTTAAATTGTAAATCCTTTTTTCATATTGTTTACTGTCAAACTGACATGTTATGTACTGACGAAATGTCTTAAAAGCTTATGCCCCTATTATAAGTTATGGATGCCGACAGCAATCTACTCACAATGTATTTTTAGCTTAAATGCTGTGACCAAAATGGAATTACTAACATATTTGCGCTATTTTCATCTTTCGATTTCATAAATATGACATTATTAAAAGTGTTTTTTCTTGTTACTTTGCCGATTTTGTCCGAAATGAAAAGCACGTCGGGAAAAAAGCTTTGGGTACTTTAATTATAGCGAAACATAAGCTAGAATGAAACTGAAATAATTTCTTTCTCTACGTACTCGATGCCATTTTCTGGTTTGTTTGTCGGGCGTAACGACCAAAATACCATGTTACTAAGGTGGGCATGCCAAACTCGCGTTTGCAGAAAGGTCAATCGTCATGCGACACTAATTGATAAGTCCTTTGCACCTATCGGGCTATCCCAAAAGCAACATCCAACTAATTTCCCCTGACTCCACTGAGCAGAATTGCTCCTTGTGGTTGTTTCTACTTTTATCTCCCACATTTTGCCTGTCCATAGTGTTAAAGGTACCATAAGTAAACACTCAAATAAATCTTGGACGGTATTTTCCTGATGTGTTCAACAACTTATGAAGAGCAAAATGCGCTTGAAAGTTTGCTTTGCTTGTTTTATGCAACAGCTACCAGTTGCTTCTAGAAAAATAGTCTCTCTGCCTTATTACAGTAGGCCATGATTTTTCATGACTTTTAGATAGTCTACTAATGGTCTCAACTTATCCAAAGTTTGAATGCGAAGCATGAAAGTATGGACAAATCCTTTAGCATAAAACATTGTGAAATTAAAGCAGTGATACCAACATTTATTCCTTTAAGACATATTGATAATATTCTGTAAAACAAATCATAGTGGAAAATGGAGAAGGAGCCTATCGTGAATTTGTTCACCTTTTTTTCTCATTTTCTTTTCCTTGATTTCTATTTCAAGTGAAAGCAGTTGTATGAATATTATTCTCGTTTGACATTTTGAAAACTTCACGTAGCAGCACCATTGTGAAAAATGGACAAAAACTCTTCATAATCAATTTCATTGTTTTTCAGGTAGCATGATCAACATAATCTCGCAGTGTAATAACTTGAAACATTAGTCGCATATAAATGTGACCACGCTGCCATATCCACGCAGCTTTAACTCAACAAATACTGTAATAAACTGCTTGCTCATTTAAACAATAGTAAATTCAGCATTCCTTGACGGTCTACAATATTGAGAACATCAATCAAGACAAATTAACGTTCGCAAAACCTTTGAAATAAAACAAAACACCATCATTTTAATTCAGGGGAAAAGGTAACCTCAAAATAACCCATCATTAAATCCCAGTTGGCTTAATTTCTTCTTACAAACACCTTTTATCAATTAATTATCAGATTAAAAAGTACAGAGTGAAAAGTACGATAAACAGTTTACACCCAACAGCTATGAAATCAATATCTCTACCACATATGGATTGTCAAGTTTACTGCACACAGCTGTATAAAATACGCCTCGGGTTATTATTCGCACAGAGCCTTACTCTAACACTTAGGTGATTTATGGGATGTGTTGGGAAAATTAAAAGTGCCTTAATATACAGGTTTATGGTCCCACTTAATAAATATTATTCTCCTTTGAAATTCTGAAAACTTCAAGTAGCAGAAACCATTGTGAAAAAATGGACAAAAACGCTTCATAAACAATTTCATTGTTTTTCAGGTAGTATGATCAACATAATCTCGCAGTGTTATAACTTGAAATATTAGGTCGTATATAAATGTGACCACCTCGCCATATCCACGCAGCTTTAACTCAACAAGTACTGCTTGCTCATTTAAACAATAGTAAATTCAGCATTCCTTGACGGTCTACATTATTGGGAACATCAGTCAAGACCAATTAATGTTCGGAACATCTTTGAAATAAAACAATTAAAACACCATCATTTTAATTCAGGAAATAAAGGTAACCTCAGAATAACCTATCATTAAATCCCAATTGGCTTAATTTCTTTTATCAAACACCTTTTATCAATTAATTATGAGTTTAAAAAAGTGCAGAGTGAAAAGTACGATAAACAATTTTCACCTAACGGCTATGAAATCAGTGTCTCTGGAACATATTGATTTTCCAGTTTACTGCATACGGCTGTGTAAAATAGACCTTGGGTTATTATTAGCACAGAACTTTAACTCTTGGCTCATTTATGGGATGTGCTGGGAGAAGTAAAAGTAAAAGGCTTATTATACAGGTTTATGGTCCAACAAGAAAATCATGGTTTTGGCATTCACTGATTAAACAGACCAGAGATTGCTCATTGCAAATTCATTTTAGAGGAAATTTAGTTGGTTGTCCTTTGGTCGTAAATTACAGCTGCTCATTTGGTCGTATTAAGCAGGTGGTCGGTACTCCTTTGGTCGTAACTAGGAGGTGGTCGTAATTTATTTGGTCGTATTGAGGAGGTGGTCGTTAATCATTTGGTCGCATTGAGGAGGTGGTCGTTATTCGTTTGGTCGCATTAAGAAGGTGGTCGTTTTTCATTTGGTCTTATTAAACTGGAGGTCATTATTAATTTGATCGTATTAAGCAGTTGGTCGTTTACAGTTGGTGGTCGATTTATGCAGATGGTTGTCCTAACAGATTTTTGTGCTTGCGGGTCTCATACATGATGAGAGACCTCTCTTTGGATGGTTCATAAAGTGACAAATTTAGTCTGGGGATTGATCTGGAATTGACAAAATGTTATTTGTGCCCGTCATGACATATTCCAAAATCTTAAACAAGAAAGCAATAACGAGGCGACCATCCTCCGAAATCAATTCTCATGAGGACCCAATGATATATCACATTTAAGCACATGTGAAAATCATAAATCTGGGTATGCTTTCAGTTTTTCCCATTGGTTTGTTTGTGCACACTCGGATAGTGACACCAATTTTGTCATTGGAATTTGAAGGGAATTTAATTAGGAGAGAATGTGTTTTAGTGTTGCTCTCTTCCAATAATAAATAATGCGTTAAAAAAAAAAAAAAAAAAAAAAAAAAACGCGCATACAATTATAAGTGCCTTTTTCAATTTTATGTTTATAGTACACCTAGGTGCCATGAACATACAGACGGGTCAAGATCAAAACCGACTTCAGATTCTTCTCTCCATAATGTTGTTCCATTCATTCTAGGGTTCAACCATGTTGTGCGCAAGAGACATACGTAACTATAAGACATTTTGAGGGCTCCAGCCCGATAGTCCTATTCCTTTAAAAAAGGCTGTGTGGTAGATTCTTTTTGTCTTTCAGAATTGACCTTTCTGCGGATTTTGATTGACAGGTCCTGTCAGCCAATAAAAACGCAGCATAGCGCGCCATGTAAACACAAGGGTCAGACACAATGATAGACTTTACTATTGACAATGTAATAGTTTTCTTTTTGTTTAAACCAAATTTGTAAGACTTACACAAAAATTATTTCAAAATGGATTAAAGTTACACGTAAGAATCAAGTGGCAAGGTAATTGTTAAATTATATACCTTAAAAGTAAAAACTAAATTTACCCATTCCAAAAACCTAGATCTATGTAAAAATGTCGCCGGTAGATTTAACCAGGATTCCGAAAAGCAGCCACTCTACCAAACGACAGAAAAGCAGTGTTTTTTTTTTTTTCCAGTCTTTCGGGAAAGAAAGAACGGTTATGCCAAACTGTTTTGTAAAACTACCTGTATTGAAATCTAACTGTATGTACATCTTTCAAATTCCAAACCATTACACGTAGTCAGTCGTAACCGTTACATGTAAATGAAACCAGCAACAGGAAGAAGGATATTTTATTGACAACCACTCTTCACCCTGTTTCAAAAATAAGTTGACATTGCAAACGTTATAATATAATTCTTGTTGTAATACTTTAGAGAGCATTCATATTTAATTCTTGTGTCATAAAGACGATTGCATGTGAGTGTTAATGTCACCTTTGCCTGGTTGGAAAGATTTGTTTTCCCAACGCTTGTCGCACGACTGATAAATGCACATCCATTCCAAATTAGTATAATCCTTACAGTCACCCAAGTGACCAAATATACCCCCCAATTTAAAAGTTTTTTACAACATACATTTGTTAAAAAAAATACGCCAAACCACTTAATTGATTACTTACAATAAACTTCTTGATTTTCACTCAAACAGGTGTTAGAGGTGTTAATTAAATCTTTACCAGACAACAAAAAATTAGATTCGTCTGTTTTGAAAATATGTGCTGGCGACAAATCAAACGTTGCTCCTATGATGAGATTTGTCTTTGAAAGGGTAGAAAACATCTCAGGAAAAAGAGAAAGTTTTCAAAAGTTTCCTCCTTCAAGCACGGTTTTGTGTGGTAAAGAGTTAAATTGTAAATCCTTTTTTCATATTGTTTACTGTCAAACTGACATGTTATGTACTGACGAAATGTCTTAAAAGCTTATGCCCCTATTATAAGTTATGGATGCCGACAGCAATCTACTCACAATGTATTTTTAGCTTAAATGCTGTGACCAAAATGGAATTACTAACATATTTGCGCTATTTTCATCTTTCGATTTCATAAATATGACATTATTAAAAGTGTTTTTTCTTGTTACTTTGCCGATTTTGTCCGAAATGAAAAGCACGTCGGGAAAAAAGCTTTGGGTACTTTAATTATAGCGAAACATAAGCTAGAATGAAACTGAAATAATTTCTTTCTCTACGTACTCGATGCCATTTTCTGGTTTGTTTGTCGGGCGTAACGACCAAAATACCATGTTACTAAGGTGGGCATGCCAAACTCGCGTTTGCAGAAAGGTCAATCGTCATGCGACACTAATTGATAAGTCCTTTGCACCTATCGGGCTATCCCAAAAGCAACATCCAACTAATTTCCCCTGACTCCACTGAGCAGAATTGCTCCTTGTGGTTGTTTCTACTTTTATCTCCCACATTTTGCCTGTCCATAGTGTTAAAGGTACCATAAGTAAACACTCAAATAAATCTTGGACGGTATTTTCCTGATGTGTTCAACAACTTATGAAGAGCAAAATGCGCTTGAAAGTTTGCTTTGCTTGTTTTATGCAACAGCTACCAGTTGCTTCTAGAAAAATAGTCTCTCTGCCTTATTACAGTAGGCCATGATTTTTCATGACTTTTAGATAGTCTACTAATGGTCTCAACTTATCCAAAGTTTGAATGCGAAGCATGAAAGTATGGACAAATCCTTTAGCATAAAACATTGTGAAATTAAAGCAGTGATACCAACATTTATTCCTTTAAGACATATTGATAATATTCTGTAAAACAAATCATAGTGGAAAATGGAGAAGGAGCCTATCGTGAATTTGTTCACCTTTTTTTCTCATTTTCTTTTCCTTGATTTCTATTTCAAGTGAAAGCAGTTGTATGAATATTATTCTCGTTTGACATTTTGAAAACTTCACGTAGCAGCACCATTGTGAAAAATGGACAAAAACTCTTCATAATCAATTTCATTGTTTTTCAGGTAGCATGATCAACATAATCTCGCAGTGTAATAACTTGAAACATTAGTCGCATATAAATGTGACCACGCTGCCATATCCACGCAGCTTTAACTCAACAAATACTGTAATAAACTGCTTGCTCATTTAAACAATAGTAAATTCAGCATTCCTTGACGGTCTACAATATTGAGAACATCAATCAAGACAAATTAACGTTCGCAAAACCTTTGAAATAAAACAAAACACCATCATTTTAATTCAGGGGAAAAGGTAACCTCAAAATAACCCATCATTAAATCCCAGTTGGCTTAATTTCTTCTTACAAACACCTTTTATCAATTAATTATCAGATTAAAAAGTACAGAGTGAAAAGTACGATAAACAGTTTACACCCAACAGCTATGAAATCAATATCTCTACCACATATGGATTGTCAAGTTTACTGCACACAGCTGTATAAAATACGCCTCGGGTTATTATTCGCACAGAGCCTTACTCTAACACTTAGGTGATTTATGGGATGTGTTGGGAAAATTAAAAGTGCCTTAATATACAGGTTTATGGTCCCACTTAATAAATATTATTCTCCTTTGAAATTCTGAAAACTTCAAGTAGCAGAAACCATTGTGAAAAAATGGACAAAAACGCTTCATAAACAATTTCATTGTTTTTCAGGTAGTATGATCAACATAATCTCGCAGTGTTATAACTTGAAATATTAGGTCGTATACAAATGTGACCACCTCGCCATATCCACGCAGCTTTAACTCAACAAATACTGTAATAAACTGCTTGCTCATTTAAACAATAGTAAATTCAGCATTCCTTGACGGTCTACAATATTGAGAACATCAATCAAGACAAATTAACGTTCGCAAAACCTTTGAAATAAAACAAAACACCATCATTTTAATTCAGGGAAAAAGGTAACCTCAAAATAACCCATCATTAAATCCCAGTTGGCTTAATTTCTTCTTACAAACACCTTTTATCAATTAATTATCAGATTAAAAAGTACAGAGTGAAAAGTACGATAAACAATTTACACCCAACAGCTACGAAATCAATGTCTCTACTACATATGGATTGTCCAGTTTCCTGCACACAGCTGTATAAAATACGCCTCGGGTTATTACTCGCACAGAGCCTTACTCTAACACTTAGGTGATTTATGGGATGTGTTGGGAAAATTAAAAGTGCCTTATTATACAGGTTTATGGTCCCACTTAATAAATATTATTCTCCTTTGACATTTTGAAAACGTCAAGTAGCAGAAACCACTGTGAAAAAATGGACAAAAACGCTTCATAAACAATTTCATTGTCTTTCAGGTAGTATGATCAACATAATCTCGCAGTGTTATAACTTGAAATATTAGGTCGTATATAAATGTGACCACCTCGCCATATCCACGCAGCTTTAACTCAACAAGTACTGCTTGCTCATTTAAACAATAGTAAATTCAGCATTCCTTGACGGTCTACATTATTGGGAACATCAGTCAAGACCAATTAATGTTCGGAACATCTTTGAAATAAAACAATTAAAACACCATCATTTTAATTCAGGAAATAAAGGTAACCTCAGAATAACCTATCATTAAATCCCAATTGGCTTAATTTCTTTTATCAAACACCTTTTATCAATTAATTATGAGTTTAAAAAAGTGCAGAGTGAAAAGTACGATAAACAATTTTCACCTAACGGCTATGAAATCAGTGTCTCTGGAACATATTGATTTTCCAGTTTACTGCATACGGCTGTGTAAAATAGACCTTGGGTTATTATTAGCACAGAACTTTAACTCTTGGCTCATTTATGGGATGTGCTGGGAGAAGTAAAAGTAAAAGGCTTATTATACAGGTTTATGGTCCAACAAGAAAATCATGGTTTTGGCATTCACTGATTAAACAGACCAGAGATTGCTCATTGCAAATTCATTTTAGAGGAAATTTAGTTGGTTGTCCTTTGGTCGTAAATTACAGCTGCTCATTTGGTCGTATTAAGCAGGTGGTCGGTACTCCTTTGGTCGTAACTAGGAGGTGGTCGTAATTTATTTGGTCGTATTGAGGAGGTGGTCGTTAATCATTTGGTCGCATTGAGGAGGTGGTCGTTATTCGTTTGGTCGCATTAAGAAGGTGGTCGTTTTTCATTTGGTCTTATTAAACTGGAGGTCATTATTAATTTGATCGTATTAAGCAGTTGGTCGTTTACAGTTGGTGGTCGATTTATGCAGATGGTTGTCCTAACAGATTTTTGTGCTTGCGGGTCTCATACATGATGAGAGACCTCTCTTTGGATGGTTCATAAAGTGACAAATTTAGTCTGGGGATTGATCTGGAATTGACAAAATGTTATTTGTGCCCGTCATGACATATTCCAAAATCTTAAACAAGAAAGCAATAACGAGGCGACCATCCTCCGAAATCAATTCTCATGAGGACCCAATGATATATCACATTTAAGCACATGTGAAAATCATAAATCTGGGTATGCTTTCAGTTTTTCCCATTGGTTTGTTTGTGCACACTCGGATAGTGACACCAATTTTGTCATTGGAATTTGAAGGGAATTTAATTAGGAGAGAATGTGTTTTAGTGTTGCTCTCTTCCAATAATAAATAATGCGTTAAAAAAAAAAAAAAAAAAAAACGCGCATACAATTATAAGTGCCTTTTTCAATTTTATGTTTATAGTACACCTAGGTGCCATGAACATACAGACGGGTCAAGATCAAAACCGACTTCAGATTCTTCTCTCCATAATGTTGTTCCATTCATTCTAGGGTTCAACCATGTTGTGCGCAAGAGACATACGTAACTATAAGACATTTTGAGGGCTCCAGCCCGATAGTCCTATTCCTTTAAAAAAGGCTGTGTGGTAGATTCTTTTTGTCTTTCAGAATTGACCTTTCTGCGGATTTTGATTGACAGGTCCTATCAGCCAATAAAAACGCAGCATAGCGCGCCATGTAAACACAAGGGTCAGACACAATGATAGACTTTACTATTGACAATGTAATAGTTTTCTTTTTGTTTAAACCAAATTTGTAAGACTTACACAAAAATTATTTCAAAATGGATTAAAGTTACACGTAAGAATCAAGTGGCAAGGTAATTGTTAAATTATATACCTTAAAAGTAAAAACTAAATTTACCCATTCCAAAAACCTAGATCTATGTAAAAATGTCGCCGGTAGATTTAACCAGGATTCCGAAAAGCAGCCACTCTACCAAACGACAGAAAAGCAGTGTTTTTTTTTTTTTCCAGTCTTTCGGGAAAGAAAGAACGGTTATGCCAAACTGTTTTGTAAAACTACCTGTATTGAAATCTAACTGTATGTACATCTTTCAAATTCCAAACCATTACACGTAGTCAGTCGTAACCGTTACATGTAAATGAAACCAGCAACAGGAAGAAGGATATTTTATTGACAACCACTCTTCACCCTGTTTCAAAAATAAGTTGACATTGCAAACGTTATAATATAATTCTTGTTGTAATACTTTAGAGAGCATTCATATTTAATTCTTGTGTCATAAAGACGATTGCATGTGAGTGTTAATGTCACCTTTGCCTGGTTGGAAAGATTTGTTTTCCCAACGCTTGTCGCACGACTGATAAATGCACATCCATTCCAAATTAGTATAATCCTTACAGTCACCCAAGTGACCAAATATACCCCCCAATTTAAAAGTTTTTTACAACATACATTTGTTAAAAAAAATACGCCAAACCACTTAATTGATTACTTACAATAAACTTCTTGATTTTCACTCAAACAGGTGTTAGAGGTGTTAATTAAATCTTTACCAGACAACAAAAAATTAGATTCGTCTGTTTTGAAAATATGTGCTGGCGACAAATCAAACGTTGCTCCTATGATGAGATTTGTCTTTGAAAGGGTAGAAAACATCTCAGGAAAAAGAGAAAGTTTTCAAAAGTTTCCTCCTTCAAGCACGGTTTTGTGTGGTAAAGAGTTAAATTGTAAATCCTTTTTTCATATTGTTTACTGTCAAACTGACATGTTATGTACTGACGAAATGTCTTAAAAGCTTATGCCCCTATTATAAGTTATGGATGCCGACAGCAATCTACTCACAATGTATTTTTAGCTTAAATGCTGTGACCAAAATGGAATTACTAACATATTTGCACTATTTTCATCTTTCGATTTCATAAATATGACATTATTAAAAGTGTTTTTTCTTGTTACTTTGCCGATTTTGTCCGAAATGAAAAGCACGTCGGGAAAAAAGCTTTGGGTACTTTAATTATAGCGAAACATAAGCTAGAATGAAACTGAAATAATTTCTTTCTCTACGTACTCGATGCCATTTTCTGGTTTGTTTGTCGGGCGTAACGACCAAAATACCATGTTACTAAGGTGGGCATGCCAAACTCGCGTTTGCAGAAAGGTCAATCGTCATGCGACACTAATTGATAAGTCCTTTGCACCTATCGGGCTATCCCAAAAGCAACATCCAACTAATTTCCCCTGACTCCACTGAGCAGAATTGCTCCTTGTGGTTGTTTCTACTTTTATCTCCCACATTTTGCCTGTCCATAGTGTTAAAGGTACCATAAGTAAACACTCAAATAAATCTTGGACGGTATTTTCCTGATGTGTTCAACAACTTATGAAGAGCAAAATGCGCTTGAAAGTTTGCTTTGCTTGTTTTATGCAACAGCTACCAGTTGCTTCTAGAAAAATAGTCTCTCTGCCTTATTACAGTAGGCCATGATTTTTCATGACTTTTAGATAGTCTACTAATGGTCTCAACTTATCCAAAGTTTGAATGCGAAGCATGAAAGTATGGACAAATCCTTTAGCATAAAACATTGTGAAATTAAAGCAGTGATACCAACATTTATTCCTTTAAGACATATTGATAATATTCTGTAAAACAAATCATAGTGGAAAATGGAGAAGGAGCCTATCGTGAATTTGTTCACCTTTTTTTCTCATTTTCTTTTCCTTGATTTCTATTTCAAGTGAAAGCAGTTGTATGAATATTATTCTCGTTTGACATTTTGAAAACTTCACGTAGCAGCACCATTGTGAAAAATGGACAAAAACTCTTCATAATCAATTTCATTGTTTTTCAGGTAGCATGATCAACATAATCTCGCAGTGTAATAACTTGAAACATTAGTCGCATATAAATGTGACCACGCTGCCATATCCACGCAGCTTTAACTCAACAAATACTGTAATAAACTGCTTGCTCATTTAAACAATAGTAAATTCAGCATTCCTTGACGGTCTACAATATTGAGAACATCAATCAAGACAAATTAACGTTCGCAAAACCTTTGAAATAAAACAAAACACCATCATTTTAATTCAGGGGAAAAGGTAACCTCAAAATAACCCATCATTAAATCCCAGTTGGCTTAATTTCTTCTTACAAACACCTTTTATCAATTAATTATCAGATTAAAAAGTACAGAGTGAAAAGTACGATAAACAGTTTACACCCAACAGCTATGAAATCAATATCTCTACCACATATGGATTGTCAAGTTTACTGCACACAGCTGTATAAAATACGCCTCGGGTTATTATTCGCACAGAGCCTTACTCTAACACTTAGGTGATTTATGGGATGTGTTGGGAAAATTAAAAGTGCCTTAATATACAGGTTTATGGTCCCACTTAATAAATATTATTCTCCTTTGAAATTCTGAAAACTTCAAGTAGCAGAAACCATTGTGAAAAAATGGACAAAAACGCTTCATAAACAATTTCATTGTTTTTCAGGTAGTATGATCAACATAATCTCGCAGTGTTATAACTTGAAATATTAGGTCGTATACAAATGTGACCACCTCGCCATATCCACGCAGCTTTAACTCAACAAATACTGTAATAAACTGCTTGCTCATTTAAACAATAGTAAATTCAGCATTCCTTGACGGTCTACAATATTGAGAACATCAATCAAGACAAATTAACGTTCGCAAAACCTTTGAAATAAAACAAAACACCATCATTTTAATTCAGGGAAAAAGGTAACCTCAAAATAACCCATCATTAAATCCCAGTTGGCTTAATTTCTTCTTACAAACACCTTTTATCAATTAATTATCAGATTAAAAAGTACAGAGTGAAAAGTACGATAAACAATTTACACCCAACAGCTACGAAATCAATGTCTCTACCACATATGGATTGTCCAGTTTCCTGCACACAGCTGTATAAAATACGCCTCGGGTTATTACTCGCACAGAGCCTTACTCTAACACTTAGGTGATTTATGGGATGTGTTGGGAAAATTAAAAGTGCCTTATTATACAGGTTTATGGTCCCACTTAATAAATATTATTCTCCTTTGACATTTTGAAAACGTCAAGTAGCAGAAACCACTGTGAAAAAATGGACAAAAACGCTTCATAAACAATTTCATTGTCTTTCAGGTAGTATGATCAACATAATCTCGCAGTGTTATAACTTGAAATATTAGGTCGTATATAAATGTGACCACCTCGCCATATCCACGCAGCTTTAACTCAACAAGTACTGCTTGCTCATTTAAACAATAGTAAATTCAGCATTCCTTGACGGTCTACATTATTGGGAACATCAGTCAAGACCAATTAATGTTCGGAACATCTTTGAAATAAAACAATTAAAACACCATCATTTTAATTCAGGAAATAAAGGTAACCTCAGAATAACCTATCATTAAATCCCAATTGGCTTAATTTCTTTTATCAAACACCTTTTATCAATTAATTATGAGTTTAAAAAAGTGCAGAGTGAAAAGTACGATAAACAATTTTCACCTAACGGCTATGAAATCAGTGTCTCTGGAACATATTGATTTTCCAGTTTACTGCATACGGCTGTGTAAAATAGACCTTGGGTTATTATTAGCACAGAACTTTAACTCTTGGCTCATTTATGGGATGTGCTGGGAGAAGTAAAAGTAAAAGGCTTATTATACAGGTTTATGGTCCAACAAGAAAATCATGGTTTTGGCATTCACTGATTAAACAGACCAGAGATTGCTCATTGCAAATTCATTTTAGAGGAAATTTAGTTGGTTGTCCTTTGGTCGTAAATTACAGCTGCTCATTTGGTCGTATTAAGCAGGTGGTCGGTACTCCTTTGGTCGTAACTAGGAGGTGGTCGTAATTTATTTGGTCGTATTGAGGAGGTGGTCGTTAATCATTTGGTCGCATTGAGGAGGTGGTCGTTATTCGTTTGGTCGCATTAAGAAGGTGGTCGTTTTTCATTTGGTCTTATTAAACTGGAGGTCATTATTAATTTGATCGTATTAAGCAGTTGGTCGTTTACAGTTGGTGGTCGATTTATGCAGATGGTTGTCCTAACAGATTTTTGTGCTTGCGGGTCTCATACATGATGAGAGACCTCTCTTTGGATGGTTCATAAAGTGACAAATTTAGTCTGGGGATTGATCTGGAATTGACAAAATGTTATTTGTGCCCGTCATGACATATTCCAAAATCTTAAACAAGAAAGCAATAACGAGGCGACCATCCTCCGAAATCAATTCTCATGAGGACCCAATGATATATCACATTTAAGCACATGTGAAAATCATAAATCTGGGTATGCTTTCAGTTTTTCCCATTGGTCTGTTTGTGCACACTCGGATAGTGACACCAATTTTGTCATTGGAATTTGAAGGGAATTTAATTAGGAGAGAATGTGTTTTAGTGTTGCTCTCTTCCAAT
Source organism: Tridacna gigas (assembly GCA_945859785.2). Lineage (NCBI taxonomy): Eukaryota > Metazoa > Mollusca > Bivalvia > Cardiida > Cardiidae > Tridacna > Tridacna gigas. Next base: position 29,394,668 of record OX244041.2, read on the forward strand.
AATAAATAATGCGTTAAAAAAAAAAAAAAAAAAAAAAAAACGCGCATACAATTATAAGTGCCTTTTTCAATTTTATGTTTATAGTACACCTAGGTGCCATGAACATACAGACGGGTCAAGATCAAAACCGACTTCAGATTCTTCTCTCCATAATGTTGTTCCATTCATTCTAGGGTTCAACCATGTTGTGCGCAAGAGACATACGTAACTATAAGACATTTTGAGGGCTCCAGCCCGATAGTCCTATTCCTTTAAAAAAGGCTGTGTGGTAGATTCTTTTTGTCTTTCAGAATTGACCTTTCTGCGGATTTTGATTGACAGGTCCTATCAGCCAATAAAAACGCAGCATAGCGCGCCATGTAAACACAAGGGTCAGACACAATGATAGACTTTACTATTGACAATGTAATAGTTTTCTTTTTGTTTAAACCAAATTTGTAAGACTTACACAAAAATTATTTCAAAATGGATTAAAGTTACACGTAAGAATCAAGTGGCAAGGTAATTGTTAAATTATATACCTTAAAAGTAAAAACTAAATTTACCCATTCCAAAAACCTAGATCTATGTAAAAATGTCGCCGGTAGATTTAACCAGGATTCCGAAAAGCAGCCACTCTACCAAACGACAGAAAAGCAGTGTTTTTTTTTTTTTCCAGTCTTTCGGGAAAGAAAGAACGGTTATGCCAAACTGTTTTGTAAAACTACCTGTATTGAAATCTAACTGTATGTACATCTTTCAAATTCCAAACCATTACACGTAGTCAGTCGTAACCGTTACATGTAAATGAAACCAGCAACAGGAAGAAGGATATTTTATTGACAACCACTCTTCACCCTGTTTCAAAAATAAGTTGACATTGCAAACGTTATAATATAATTCTTGTTGTAATACTTTAGAGAGCATTCATATTTAATTCTTGTGTCATAAAGACGATTGCATGTGAGTGTTAATGTCACCTTTGCCTGGTTGGAAAGATTTGTTTTCCCAACGCTTGTCGCACGACTGATAAATGCACATCCATTCCAAATTAGTATAATCCTTACAGTCACCCAAGTGACCAAATATACCCCCCAATTTAAAAGTTTTTTACAACATACATTTGTTAAAAAAAATACGCCAAACCACTTAATTGATTACTTACAATAAACTTCTTGATTTTCACTCAAACAGGTGTTAGAGGTGTTAATTAAATCTTTACCAGACAACAAAAAATTAGATTCGTCTGTTTTGAAAATATGTGCTGGCGACAAATCAAACGTTGCTCCTATGATGAGATTTGTCTTTGAAAGGGTAGAAAACATCTCAGGAAAAAGAGAAAGTTTTCAAAAGTTTCCTCCTTCAAGCACGGTTTTGTGTGGTAAAGAGTTAAATTGTAAATCCTTTTTTCATATTGTTTACTGTCAAACTGACATGTTATGTACTGACGAAATGTCTTAAAAGCTTATGCCCCTATTATAAGTTATGGATGCCGACAGCAATCTACTCACAATGTATTTTTAGCTTAAATGCTGTGACCAAAATGGAATTACTAACATATTTGCACTATTTTCATCTTTCGATTTCATAAATATGACATTATTAAAAGTGTTTTTTCTTGTTACTTTGCCGATTTTGTCCGAAATGAAAAGCACGTCGGGAAAAAAGCTTTGGGTACTTTAATTATAGCGAAACATAAGCTAGAATGAAACTGAAATAATTTCTTTCTCTACGTACTCGATGCCATTTTCTGGTTTGTTTGTCGGGCGTAACGACCAAAATACCATGTTACTAAGGTGGGCATGCCAAACTCGCGTTTGCAGAAAGGTCAATCGTCATGCGACACTAATTGATAAGTCCTTTGCACCTATCGGGCTATCCCAAAAGCAACATCCAACTAATTTCCCCTGACTCCACTGAGCAGAATTGCTCCTTGTGGTTGTTTCTACTTTTATCTCCCACATTTTGCCTGTCCATAGTGTTAAAGGTACCATAAGTAAACACTCAAATAAATCTTGGACGGTATTTTCCTGATGTGTTCAACAACTTATGAAGAGCAAAATGCGCTTGAAAGTTTGCTTTGCTTGTTTTATGCAACAGCTACCAGTTGCTTCTAGAAAAATAGTCTCTCTGCCTTATTACAGTAGGCCATGATTTTTCATGACTTTTAGATAGTCTACTAATGGTCTCAACTTATCCAAAGTTTGAATGCGAAGCATGAAAGTATGGACAAATCCTTTAGCATAAAACATTGTGAAATTAAAGCAGTGATACCAACATTTATTCCTTTAAGACATATTGATAATATTCTGTAAAACAAATCATAGTGGAAAATGGAGAAGGAGCCTATCGTGAATTTGTTCACCTTTTTTTCTCATTTTCTTTTCCTTGATTTCTATTTCAAGTGAAAGCAGTTGTATGAATATTATTCTCGTTTGACATTTTGAAAACTTCACGTAGCAGCACCATTGTGAAAAATGGACAAAAACTCTTCATAATCAATTTCATTGTTTTTCAGGTAGCATGATCAACATAATCTCGCAGTGTAATAACTTGAAACATTAGTCGCATATAAATGTGACCACGCTGCCATATCCACGCAGCTTTAACTCAACAAATACTGTAATAAACTGCTTGCTCATTTAAACAATAGTAAATTCAGCATTCCTTGACGGTCTACAATATTGAGAACATCAATCAAGACAAATTAACGTTCGCAAAACCTTTGAAATAAAACAAAACACCATCATTTTAATTCAGGGGAAAAGGTAACCTCAAAATAACCCATCATTAAATCCCAGTTGGCTTAATTTCTTCTTACAAACACCTTTTATCAATTAATTATCAGATTAAAAAGTACAGAGTGAAAAGTACGATAAACAGTTTACACCCAACAGCTATGAAATCAATATCTCTACCACATATGGATTGTCAAGTTTACTGCACACAGCTGTATAAAATACGCCTCGGGTTATTATTCGCACAGAGCCTTACTCTAACACTTAGGTGATTTATGGGATGTGTTGGGAAAATTAAAAGTGCCTTAATATACAGGTTTATGGTCCCACTTAATAAATATTATTCTCCTTTGACATTTTGAAAACTTCAAGTAGCAGAAACCATTGTGAAAAAATGGACAAAAACGCTTCATAAACAATTTCATTGTTTTTCAGGTAGTATGATCAACATAATCTCGCAGTATTATAACTTGAAATATTAGGTCGTATACAAATGTGACCACCTCGCCATATCCACGCAGCTTTAACTCAACAAATACTGCTTGCTCATTTAAACAATAGTAAATTCAGCATTCCTTGACGGTCTACATTATTGGGCACATCAATCATGACCAAACTGATGTTCGCAGTATCTTTGAAATAAAACAATTAAAACACCATCATTTTAATTCAGGAAATAAAGGTAACCTCAGAATAACCTATCATTAAATCCCAATTGGCTTAATTTCTTTTAGCAAACACCTTTTATCAATTAATTATGAGTTTAAAAAAGTGCAGAGTGAAAAGTACGATAAACAATTTTCACCTAACGGCTATGAAATCAATGTCTCTGGAACATATTGATTTTCCAGTTTACTGCATACGGCTGTGTTAAATAGACCTCGGGTTATTATTAGCACTGAACTTTAACTCTTGGCTCATTTATGGAATGTGCTGGGAGAAGTAAAAGTAAAAGGCTTATTATACAGGTTTATGGTCCAACAAGAAAATCATGGTTTTGGCATTCACTGATTAAACAGACCAGAGATTGCTCATTGCAAATTCATTTTAGAGGAAATTTAGTTGGTTGTCCTTTGGTCGTAAATTACAGCTGCTCATTTGGTCGTATTAAGCAGGTGGTCGGTACTCCTTTGGTCGTAACTAGGAGGTGGTCGTAATTTATTTGGTCGTATTGAGGAGGTGGTCGTTAATCATTTGGTCGCATTGAGGAGGTGGTCGTTATTCGTTTGGTCGCATTAAGAAGGTGGTCGTTTTTCATTTGGTCTTATTAAACTGGAGGTCATTATTAATTTGATCGTATTAAGCAGTTGGTCGTTTACAGTTGGTGGTCGATTTATGCAGATGGTTGTCCTAACAGATTTTTGTGCTTGCGGGTCTCATACATGATGAGAGACCTCTCTTTGGATGGTTCATAAAGTGACAAATTTAGTCTGGGGATTGATCTGGAATTGACAAAATGTTATTTGTGCCCGTCATGACATATTCCAAAATCTTAAACAAGAAAGCAATAACGAGGCGACCATCCTCCGAAATCAATTCTCATGAGGACCCAATGATATATCACATTTAAGCACATGTGAAAATCATAAATCTGGGTATGCTTTCAGTTTTTCCCATTGGTCTGTTTGTGCACACTCGGATAGTGACACCAATTTTGTCATTGGAATTTGAAGGGAATTTAATTAGGAGAGAATGTGTTTTAGTGTTGCTCTCTTCCAATAATAAATAATGCGTTAAAAAAAAAAAAAAAAAAAAAAAAACGCGCATACAATTATAAGTGCCTTTTTCAATTTTATGTTTATAGTACACCTAGGTGCCATGAACATACAGACGGGTCAAGATCAAAACCGACTTCAGATTCTTCTCTCCATAATGTTGTTCCATTCATTCTAGGGTTCAACCATGTTGTGCGCAAGAGACATACGTAACTATAAGACATTTTGAGGGCTCCAGCCCGATAGTCCTATTCCTTTAAAAAAGGCTGTGTGGTAGATTCTTTTTGTCTTTCAGAATTGACCTTTCTGCGGATTTTGATTGACAGGTCCTATCAGCCAATAAAAACGCAGCATAGCGCGCCATGTAAACACAAGGGTCAGACACAATGATAGACTTTACTATTGACAATGTAATAGTTTTCTTTTTGTTTAAACCAAATTTGTAAGACTTACACAAAAATTATTTCAAAATGGATTAAAGTTACACGTAAGAATCAAGTGGCAAGGTAATTGTTAAATTATATACCTTAAAAGTAAAAACTAAATTTACCCATTCCAAAAACCTAGATCTATGTAAAAATGTCGCCGGTAGATTTAACCAGGATTCCGAAAAGCAGCCACTCTACCAAACGACAGAAAAGCAGTGTTTTTTTTTTTTTCCAGTCTTTCGGGAAAGAAAGAACGGTTATGCCAAACTGTTTTGTAAAACTACCTGTATTGAAATCTAACTGTATGTACATCTTTCAAATTCCAAACCATTACACGTAGTCAGTCGTAACCGTTACATGTAAATGAAACCAGCAACAGGAAGAAGGATATTTTATTGACAACCACTCTTCACCCTGTTTCAAAAATAAGTTGACATTGCAAACGTTATAATATAATTCTTGTTGTAATACTTTAGAGAGCATTCATATTTAATTCTTGTGTCATAAAGACGATTGCATGTGAGTGTTAATGTCACCTTTGCCTGGTTGGAAAGATTTGTTTTCCCAACGCTTGTCGCACGACTGATAAATGCACATCCATTCCAAATTAGTATAATCCTTACAGTCACCCAAGTGTCCAAATATACCCCCCAATTTAAAAGTTTTTTACAACATACATTTGTTAAAAAAAATACGCCAAACCACTTAATTGATTACTTACAATAAACTTCTTGATTTTCACTCAAACAGGTGTTAGAGGTGTTAATTAAATCTTTACCAGACAACAAAAAATTAGATTCGTCTGTTTTGAAAATATGTGCTGGCGACAAATCAAACGTTGCTCCTATGATGAGATTTGTCTTTGAAAGGGTAGAAAACATCTCAGGAAAAAGAGAAAGTTTTCAAAAGTTTCCTCCTTCAAGCACGGTTTTGTGTGGTAAAGAGTTAAATTGTAAATCCTTTTTTCATATTGTTTACTGTCAAACTGACATGTTATGTACTGACGAAATGTCTTAAAAGCTTATGCCCCTATTATAAGTTATGGATGCCGACAGCAATCTACTCACAATGTATTTTTAGCTTAAATGCTGTGACCAAAATGGAATTACTAACATATTTGCGCTATTTTCATCTTTCGATTTCATAAATATGACATTATTAAAAGTGTTTTTTCTTGTTACTTTGCCGATTTTGTCCGAAATGAAAAGCACGTCGGGAAAAAAGCTTTGGGTACTTTAATTATAGCGAAACATAAGCTAGAATGAAACTGAAATAATTTCTTTCTCTACGTACTCGATGCCATTTTCTGGTTTGTTTGTCGGGCGTAACGACCAAAATACCATGTTACTAAGGTGGGCATGCCAAACTCGCGTTTGCAGAAAGGTCAATCGTCATGCGACACTAATTGATAAGTCCTTTGCACCTATCGGGCTATCCCAAAAGCAACATCCAACTAATTTCCCCTGACTCCACTGAGCAGAATTGCTCCTTGTGGTTGTTTCTACTTTTATCTCCCACATTTTGCCTGTCCATAGTGTTAAAGGTACCATAAGTAAACACTCAAATAAATCTTGGACGGTATTTTCCTGATGTGTTCAACAACTTATGAAGAGCAAAATGCGCTTGAAAGTTTGCTTTGCTTGTTTTATGCAACAGCTACCAGTTGCTTCTAGAAAAATAGTCTCTCTGCCTTATTACAGTAGGCCATGATTTTTCATGACTTTTAGATAGTCTACTAATGGTCTCAACTTATCCAAAGTTTGAATGCGAAGCATGAAAGTATGGACAAATCCTTTAGCATAAAACATTGTGAAATTAAAGCAGTGATACCAACATTTATTCCTTTAAGACATATTGATAATATTCTGTAAAACAAATCATAGTGGAAAATGGAGAAGGAGCCTATCGTGAATTTGTTCACCTTTTTTTCTCATTTTCTTTTCCTTGATTTCTATTTCAAGTGAAAGCAGTTGTATGAATATTATTCTCGTTTGACATTTTGAAAACTTCACGTAGCAGCACCATTGTGAAAAATGGACAAAAACTCTTCATAATCAATTTCATTGTTTTTCAGGTAGCATGATCAACATAATCTCGCAGTGTAATAACTTGAAACATTAGTCGCATATAATTGTGACCACGCTGCCATATCCACGCAGCTTTAACTCAACAAATACTGTAATAAACTGCTTGCTCATTTAAACAATAGTAAATTCAGCATTCCTTGACGGTCTACAATATTGAGAACATCAATCAAGACAAATTAACGTTCGCAAAACCTTTGAAATAAAACAAAACACCATCATTTTAATTCAGGGGAAAAGGTAACCTCAAAATAACCCATCATTAAATCCCAGTTGGCTTAATTTCTTCTTACAAACACCTTTTATCAATTAATTATCAGATTAAAAAGTACAGAGTGAAAAGTACGATAAACAGTTTACACCCAACAGCTATGAAATCAATATCTCTACCACATATGGATTGTCAAGTTTACTGCACACAGCTGTATAAAATACGCCTCGGGTTATTATTCGCACAGAGCCTTACTCTAACACTTAGGTGATTTATGGGATGTGTTGGGAAAATTAAAAGTGCCTTAATATACAGGTTTATGGTCCCACTTAATAAATATTATTCTCCTTTGAAATTCTGAAAACTTCAAGTAGCAGAAACCATTGTGAAAAAATGGACAAAAACGCTTCATAAACAATTTCATTGTTTTTCAGGTAGTATGATCAACATAATCTCGCAGTGTTATAACTTGAAATATTAGGTCGTATACAAATGTGACCACCTCGCCATATCCACGCAGCTTTAACTCAACAAATACTGTAATAAACTGCTTGCTCATTTAAACAATAGTAAATTCAGCATTCCTTGACGGTCTACAATATTGAGAACATCAATCAAGACAAATTAACGTTCGCAAAACCTTTGAAATAAAACAAAACACCATCATTTTAATTCAGGGAAAAAGGTAACCTCAAAATAACCCATCATTAAATCCCAGTTGGCTTAATTTCTTCTTACAAACACCTTTTATCAATTAATTATCAGATTAAAAAGTACAGAGTGAAAAGTACGATAAACAATTTACACCCAACAGCTACGAAATCAATGTCTCTACCACATATGGATTGTCCAGTTTCCTGCACACAGCTGTATAAAATACGCCTCGGGTTATTACTCGCACAGAGCCTTACTCTAACACTTAGGTGATTTATGGGATGTGTTGGGAAAATTAAAAGTGCCTTATTATACAGGTTTATGGTCCCACTTAATAAATATTATTCTCCTTTGACATTTTGAAAACGTCAAGTAGCAGAAACCACTGTGAAAAAATGGACAAAAACGCTTCATAAACAATTTCATTGTCTTTCAGGTAGTATGATCAACATAATCTCGCAGTGTTATAACTTGAAATATTAGGTCGTATATAAATGTGACCACCTCGCCATATCCACGCAGCTTTAACTCAACAAGTACTGCTTGCTCATTTAAACAATAGTAAATTCAGCATTCCTTGACGGTCTACATTATTGGGAACATCAGTCAAGACCAATTAATGTTCGGAACATCTTTGAAATAAAACAATTAAAACACCATCATTTTAATTCAGGAAATAAAGGTAACCTCAGAATAACCTATCATTAAATCCCAATTGGCTTAATTTCTTTTATCAAACACCTTTTATCAATTAATTATGAGTTTAAAAAAGTGCAGAGTGAAAAGTACGATAAACAATTTTCACCTAACGGCTATGAAATCAGTGTCTCTGGAACATATTGATTTTCCAGTTTACTGCATACGGCTGTGTAAAATAGACCTTGGGTTATTATTAGCACAGAACTTTAACTCTTGGCTCATTTATGGGATGTGCTGGGAGAAGTAAAAGTAAAAGGCTTATTATACAGGTTTATGGTCCAACAAGAAAATCATGGTTTTGGCATTCACTGATTAAACAGACCAGAGATTGCTCATTGCAAATTCATTTTAGAGGAAATTTAGTTGGTTGTCCTTTGGTCGTAAATTACAGCTGCTCATTTGGTCGTATTAAGCAGGTGGTCGGTACTCCTTTGGTCGTAACTAGGAGGTGGTCGTAATTTATTTGGTCGTATTGAGGAGGTGGTCGTTAATCATTTGGTCGCATTGAGGAGGTGGTCGTTATTCGTTTGGTCGCATTAAGAAGGTGGTCGTTTTTCATTTGGTCTTATTAAACTGGAGGTCATTATTAATTTGATCGTATTAAGCAGTTGGTCGTTTACAGTTGGTGGTCGATTTATGCAGATGGTTGTCCTAACAGATTTTTGTGCTTGCGGGTCTCATACATGATGAGAGACCTCTCTTTGGATGGTTCATAAAGTGACAAATTTAGTCTGGGGATTGATCTGGAATTGACAAAATGTTATTTGTGCCCGTCATGACATATTCCAAAATCTTAAACAAGAAAGCAATAACGAGGCGACCATCCTCCGAAATCAATTCTCATGAGGACCCAATGATATATCACATTTAAGCACATGTGAAAATCATAAATCTGGGTATGCTTTCAGTTTTTCCCATTGGTCTGTTTGTGCACACTCGGATAGTGACACCAATTTTGTCATTGGAATTTGAAGGGAATTTAATTAGGAGAGAATGTGTTTTAGTGTTGCTCTCTTCCAATAATAAATAATGCGTTAAAAAAAAAAAAAAAAAAAAAAAAAACGCGCATACAATTATAAGTGCCTTTTTCAATTTTATGTTTATAGTACACCTAGGTGCCATGAACATACAGACGGGTCAAGATCAAAACCGACTTCAGATTCTTCTCTCCATAATGTTGTTCCATTCATTCTAGGGTTCAACCATGTTGTGCGCAAGAGACATACGTAACTATAAGACATTTTGAGGGCTCCAGCCCGATAGTCCTATTCCTTTAAAAAAGGCTGTGTGGTAGATTCTTTTTGTCTTTCAGAATTGACCTTTCTGCGGATTTTGATTGACAGGTCCTATCAGCCAATAAAAACGCAGCATAGCGCGCCATGTAAACACAAGGGTCAGACACAATGATAGACTTTACTATTGACAATGTAATAGTTTTCTTTTTGTTTAAACCAAATTTGTAAGACTTACACAAAAATTATTTCAAAATGGATTAAAGTTACACGTAAGAATCAAGTGGCAAGGTAATTGTTAAATTATATACCTTAAAAGTAAAAACTAAATTTACCCATTCCAAAAACCTAGATCTATGTAAAAATGTCGCCGGTAGATTTAACCAGGATTCCGAAAAGCAGCCACTCTACCAAACGACAGAAAAGCAGTGTTTTTTTTTTTTTCCAGTCTTTCGGGAAAGAAAGAACGGTTATGCCAAACTGTTTTGTAAAACTACCTGTATTGAAATCTAACTGTATGTACATCTTTCAAATTCCAAACCATTACACGTAGTCAGTCGTAACCGTTACATGTAAATGAAACCAGCAACAGGAAGAAGGATATTTTATTGACAACCACTCTTCACCCTGTTTCAAAAATAAGTTGACATTGCAAACGTTATAATATAATTCTTGTTGTAATACTTTAGAGAGCATTCATATTTAATTCTTGTGTCATAAAGACGATTGCATGTGAGTGTTAATGTCACCTTTGCCTGGTTGGAAAGATTTGTTTTCCCAACGCTTGTCGCACGACTGATAAATGCACATCCATTCCAAATTAGTATAATCCTTACAGTCACCCAAGTGACCAAATATACCCCCCAATTTAAAAGTTTTTTACAACATACATTTGTTAAAAAAAATACGCCAAACCACTTAATTGATTACTTACAATAAACTTCTTGATTTTCACTCAAACAGGTGTTAGAGGTGTTAATTAAATCTTTACCAGACAACAAAAAATTAGATTCGTCTGTTTTGAAAATATGTGCTGGCGACAAATCAAACGTTGCTCCTATGATGAGATTTGTCTTTGAAAGGGTAGAAAACATCTCAGGAAAAAGAGAAAGTTTTCAAAAGTTTCCTCCTTCAAGCACGGTTTTGTGTGGTAAAGAGTTAAATTGTAAATCCTTTTTTCATATTGTTTACTGTCAAACTGACATGTTATGTACTGACGAAATGTCTTAAAAGCTTATGCCCCTATTATAAGTTATGGATGCCGACAGCAATCTACTCACAATGTATTTTTAGCTTAAATGCTGTGACCAAAATGGAATTACTAACATATTTGCACTATTTTCATCTTTCGATTTCATAAATATGACATTATTAAAAGTGTTTTTTCTTGTTACTTTGCCGATTTTGTCCGAAATGAAAAGCACGTCGGGAAAAAAGCTTTGGGTACTTTAATTATAGCGAAACATAAGCTAGAATGAAACTGAAATAATTTCTTTCTCTACGTACTCGATGCCATTTTCTGGTTTGTTTGTCGGGCGTAACGACCAAAATACCATGTTACTAAGGTGGGCATGCCAAACTCGCGTTTGCAGAAAGGTCAATCGTCATGCGACACTAATTGATAAGTCCTTTGCACCTATCGGGCTATCCCAAAAGCAACATCCAACTAATTTCCCCTGACTCCACTGAGCAGAATTGCTCCTTGTGGTTGTTTCTACTTTTATCTCCCACATTTTGCCTGTCCATAGTGTTAAAGGTACCATAAGTAAACACTCAAATAAATCTTGGACGGTATTTTCCTGATGTGTTCAACAACTTATGAAGAGCAAAATGCGCTTGAAAGTTTGCTTTGCTTGTTTTATGCAACAGCTACCAGTTGCTTCTAGAAAAATAGTCTCTCTGCCTTATTACAGTAGGCCATGATTTTTCATGACTTTTAGATAGTCTACTAATGGTCTCAACTTATCCAAAGTTTGAATGCGAAGCATGAAAGTATGGACAAATCCTTTAGCATAAAACATTGTGAAATTAAAGCAGTGATACCAACATTTATTCCTTTAAGACATATTGATAATATTCTGTAAAACAAATCATAGTGGAAAATGGAGAAGGAGCCTATCGTGAATTTGTTCACCTTTTTTTCTCATTTTCTTTTCCTTGATTTCTATTTCAAGTGAAAGCAGTTGTATGAATATTATTCTCGTTTGACATTTTGAAAACTTCACGTAGCAGCACCATTGTGAAAAATGGACAAAAACTCTTCATAATCAATTTCATTGTTTTTCAGGTAGCATGATCAACATAATCTCGCAGTGTAATAACTTGAAACATTAGTCGCATATAAATGTGACCACGCTGCCATATCCACGCAGCTTTAACTCAACAAATACTGTAATAAACTGCTTGCTCATTTAAACAATAGTAAATTCAGCATTCCTTGACGGTCGACAATATTGAGAACATCAATCAAGACAAATTAACGTTCGCAAAACCTTTGAAATAAAACAAAACACCATCATTTTAATTCAGGGGAAAAGGTAACCTCAAAATAACCCATCATTAAATCCCAGTTGGCTTAATTTCTTCTTACAAACACCTTTTATCAATTAATTATCAGATTAAAAAGTACAGAGTGAAAAGTACGATAAACAGTTTACACCCAACAGCTATGAAATCAATATCTCTACCACATATGGATTGTCAAGTTTACTGCACACAGCTGTATAAAATACGCCTCGGGTTATTATTCGCACAGAGCCTTACTCTAACACTTAGGTGATTTATGGGATGTGTTGGGAAAATTAAAAGTGCCTTAATATACAGGTTTATGGTCCCACTTAATAAATATTATTCTCCTTTGAAATTCTGAAAACTTCAAGTAGCAGAAACCATTGTGAAAAAATGGACAAAAACGCTTCATAAACAATTTCATTGTTTTTCAGGTAGTATGATCAACATAATCTCGCAGTGTTATAACTTGAAATATTAGGTCGTATACAAATGTGACCACCTCGCCATATCCACGCAGCTTTAACTCAACAAATACTGTAATAAACTGCTTGCTCATTTAAACAATAGTAAATTCAGCATTCCTTGACGGTCTACAATATTGAGAACATCAATCAAGACAAATTAACGTTCGCAAAACCTTTGAAATAAAACAAAACACCATCATTTTAATTCAGGGAAAAAGGTAACCTCAAAATAACCCATCATTAAATCCCAGTTGGCTTAATTTCTTCTTACAAACACCTTTTATCAATTAATTATCAGATTAAAAAGTACAGAGTGAAAAGTACGATAAACAATTTACACCCAACAGCTACGAAATCAATGTCTCTACCACATATGGATTGTCCAGTTTCCTGCACACAGCTGTATAAAATACGCCTCGGGTTATTACTCGCACAGAGCCTTACTCTAACACTTAGGTGATTTATGGGATGTGTTGGGAAAATTAAAAGTGCCTTATTATACAGGTTTATGGTCCCACTTAATAAATATTATTCTCCTTTGACATTTTGAAAACGTCAAGTAGCAGAAACCACTGTGAAAAAATGGACAAAAACGCTTCATAAACAATTTCATTGTCTTTCAGGTAGTATGATCAACATAATCTCGCAGTGTTATAACTTGAAATATTAGGTCGTATATAAATGTGACCACCTCGCCATATCCACGCAGCTTTAACTCAACAAGTACTGCTTGCTCATTTAAACAATAGTAAATTCAGCATTCCTTGACGGTCTACATTATTGGGAACATCAGTCAAGACCAATTAATGTTCGGAACATCTTTGAAATAAAACAATTAAAACACCATCATTTTAATTCAGGAAATAAAGGTAACCTCAGAATAACCTATCATTAAATCCCAATTGGCTTAATTTCTTTTATCAAACACCTTTTATCAATTAATTATGAGTTTAAAAAAGTGCAGAGTGAAAAGTACGATAAACAATTTTCACCTAACGGCTATGAAATCAGTGTCTCTGGAACATATTGATTTTCCAGTTTACTGCATACGGCTGTGTAAAATAGACCTTGGGTTATTATTAGCACAGAACTTTAACTCTTGGCTCATTTATGGGATGTGCTGGGAGAAGTAAAAGTAAAAGGCTTATTATACAGGTTTATGGTCCAACAAGAAAATCATGGTTTTGGCATTCACTGATTAAACAGACCAGAGATTGCTCATTGCAAATTCATTTTAGAGGAAATTTAGTTGGTTGTCCTTTGGTCGTAAATTACAGCTGCTCATTTGGTCGTATTAAGCAGGTGGTCGGTACTCCTTTGGTCGTAACTAGGAGGTGGTCGTAATTTATTTGGTCGTATTGAGGAGGTGGTCGTTAATCATTTGGTCGCATTGAGGAGGTGGTCGTTATTCGTTTGGTCGCATTAAGAAGGTGGTCGTTTTTCATTTGGTCTTATTAAACTGGAGGTCATTATTAATTTGATCGTATTAAGCAGTTGGTCGTTTACAGTTGGTGGTCGATTTATGCAGATGGTTGTCCTAACAGATTTTTGTGCTTGCGGGTCTCATACATGATGAGAGACCTCTCTTTGGATGGTTCATAAAGTGACAAATTTAGTCTGGGGATTGATCTGGAATTGACAAAATGTTATTTGTGCCCGTCATGACATATTCCAAAATCTTAAACAAGAAAGCAATAACGAGGCGACCATCCTCCGAAATCAATTCTCATGAGGACCCAATGATATATCACATTTAAGCACATGTGAAAATCATAAATCTGGGTATGCTTTCAGTTTTTCCCATTGGTCTGTTTGTGCACACTCGGATAGTGACACCAATTTTGTCATTGGAATTTGAAGGGAATTTAATTAGGAGAGAATGTGTTTTAGTGTTGCTCTCTTCCAATAATAAATAATGCGTTAAAAAAAAAAAAAAAAAAAAAAAAACGCGCATACAATTATAAGTGCCTTTTTCAATTTTATGTTTATAGTACACCTAGGTGCCATGAACATACAGACGGGTCAAGATCAAAACCGACTTCAGATTCTTCTCTCCATAATGTTGTTCCATTCATTCTAGGGTTCAACCATGTTGTGCGCAAGAGACATACGTAACTATAAGACATTTTGAGGGCTCCAGCCCGATAGTCCTATTCCTTTAAAAAAGGCTGTGTGGTAGATTCTTTTTGTCTTTCAGAATTGACCTTTCTGCGGATTTTGATTGACAGGTCCTATCAGCCAATAAAAACGCAGCATAGCGCGCCATGTAAACACAAGGGTCAGACACAATGATAGACTTTACTATTGACAATGTAATAGTTTTCTTTTTGTTTAAACCAAATTTGTAAGACTTACACAAAAATTATTTCAAAATGGATTAAAGTTACACGTAAGAATCAAGTGGCAAGGTAATTGTTAAATTATATACCTTAAAAGTAAAAACTAAATTTACCCATTCCAAAAACCTAGATCTATGTAAAAATGTCGCCGGTAGATTTAACCAGGATTCCGAAAAGCAGCCACTCTACCAAACGACAGAAAAGCAGTGTTTTTTTTTTTTTCCAGTCTTTCGGGAAAGAAAGAACGGTTATGCCAAACTGTTTTGTAAAACTACCTGTATTGAAATCTAACTGTATGTACATCTTTCAAATTCCAAACCATTACACGTAGTCAGTCGTAACCGTTACATGTAAATGAAACCAGCAACAGGAAGAAGGATATTTTATTGACAACCACTCTTCACCCTGTTTCAAAAATAAGTTGACATTGCAAACGTTATAATATAATTCTTGTTGTAATACTTTAGAGAGCATTCATATTTAATTCTTGTGTCATAAAGACGATTGCATGTGAGTGTTAATGTCACCTTTGCCTGGTTGGAAAGATTTGTTTTCCCAACGCTTGTCGCACGACTGATAAATGCACATCCATTCCAAATTAGTATAATCCTTACAGTCACCCAAGTGACCAAATATACCCCCCAATTTAAAAGTTTTTTACAACATACATTTGTTAAAAAAAATACGCCAAACCACTTAATTGATTACTTACAATAAACTTCTTGATTTTCACTCAAACAGGTGTTAGAGGTGTTAATTAAATCTTTACCAGACAACAAAAAATTAGATTCGTCTGTTTTGAAAATATGTGCTGGCGACAAATCAAACGTTGCTCCTATGATGAGATTTGTCTTTGAAAGGGTAGAAAACATCTCAGGAAAAAGAGAAAGTTTTCAAAAGTTTCCTCCTTCAAGCACGGTTTTGTGTGGTAAAGAGTTAAATTGTAAATCCTTTTTTCATATTGTTTACTGTCAAACTGACATGTTATGTACTGACGAAATGTCTTAAAAGCTTATGCCCCTATTATAAGTTATGGATGCCGACAGCAATCTACTCACAATGTATTTTTAGCTTAAATGCTGTGACCAAAATGGAATTACTAACATATTTGCGCTATTTTCATCTTTCGATTTCATAAATATGACATTATTAAAAGTGTTTTTTCTTGTTACTTTGCCGATTTTGTCCGAAATGAAAAGCACGTCGGGAAAAAAGCTTTGGGTACTTTAATTATAGCGAAACATAAGCTAGAATGAAACTGAAATAATTTCTTTCTCTACGTACTCGATGCCATTTTCTGGTTTGTTTGTCGGGCGTAACGACCAAAATACCATGTTACTAAGGTGGGCATGCCAAACTCGCGTTTGCAGAAAGGTCAATCGTCATGCGACACTAATTGATAAGTCCTTTGCACCTATCGGGCTATCCCAAAAGCAACATCCAACTAATTTCCCCTGACTCCACTGAGCAGAATTGCTCCTTGTGGTTGTTTCTACTTTTATCTCCCACATTTTGTCTGTCCATAGTGTTAAAGGTACCATAAGTAAACACTCAAATAAATCTTGGATGGTATTTTCCTGATGTGTTCAACAACTTATGAAGAGCAAAATGCGCTTGAAAGTTTGCTTTGCTTGTTTTATGCAACAGCTACCAGTTGCTTCTAGAAAAATAGTCTCTCTGCCTTATTACAGTAGGCCATGATTTTTCATGACTTTTAGATAGTCTACTAATGGTCTCAACTTATCCAAAGTTTGAATGCGAAGCATGAAAGTATGGACAAATCCTTTAGCATAAAACATTGTGAAATTAAAGCAGTGATACCAACATTTATTCCTTTAAGACATATTGATAATATTCTGTAAAACAAATCATAGTGGAAAATGGAGAAGGAGCCTATCGTGAATTTGTTCACCTTTTTTTCTCATTTTCTTTTCCTTGATTTCTATTTCAAGTGAAAGCAGTTGTATGAATATTATTCTCGTTTGACATTTTGAAAACTTCACGTAGCAGCACCATTGTGAAAAATGGACAAAAACTCTTCATAATCAATTTCATTGTTTTTCAGGTAGCATGATCAACATAATCTCGCAGTGTAATAACTTGAAACATTAGTCGCATATAAATGTGACCACGCTGCCATATCCACGCAGCTTTAACTCAACAAATACTGTAATAAACTGCTTGCTCATTTAAACAATAGTAAATTCAGCATTCCTTGACGGTCGACAATATTGAGAACATCAATCAAGACAAATTAACGTTCGCAAAACCTTTGAAATAAAACAAAACACCATCATTTTAATTCAGGGGAAAAGGTAACCTCAAAATAACCCATCATTAAATCCCAGTTGGCTTAATTTCTTCTTACAAACACCTTTTATCAATTAATTATCAGATTAAAAAGTACAGAGTGAAAAGTACGATAAACAGTTTACACCCAACAGCTATGAAATCAATATCTCTACCACATATGGATTGTCAAGTTTACTGCACACAGCTGTATAAAATACGCCTCGGGTTATTATTCGCACAGAGCCTTACTCTAACACTTAGGTGATTTATGGGATGTGTTGGGAAAATTAAAAGTGCCTTAATATACAGGTTTATGGTCCCACTTAATAAATATTATTCTCCTTTGAAATTCTGAAAACTTCAAGTAGCAGAAACCATTGTGAAAAAATGGACAAAAACGCTTCATAAACAATTTCATTGTTTTTCAG
This sequence comes from Tridacna gigas, assembly GCA_945859785.2. Taxonomy (NCBI): domain Eukaryota; kingdom Metazoa; phylum Mollusca; class Bivalvia; order Cardiida; family Cardiidae; genus Tridacna; species Tridacna gigas. The sequence continues at coordinate 29,412,442 of OX244041.2, forward strand.
GTAGTATGATCAACATAATCTCGCAGTGTTATAACTTGAAATATTAGGTCGTATACAAATGTGACCACCTCGCCATATCCACGCAGCTTTAACTCAACAAATACTGTAATAAACTGCTTGCTCATTTAAACAATAGTAAATTCAGCATTCCTTGACGGTCTACAATATTGAGAACATCAATCAAGACAAATTAACGTTCGCAAAACCTTTGAAATAAAACAAAACACCATCATTTTAATTCAGGGAAAAAGGTAACCTCAAAATAACCCATCATTAAATCCCAGTTGGCTTAATTTCTTCTTACAAACACCTTTTATCAATTAATTATCAGATTAAAAAGTACAGAGTGAAAAGTACGATAAACAATTTACACCCAACAGCTACGAAATCAATGTCTCTACCACATATGGATTGTCCAGTTTCCTGCACACAGCTGTATAAAATACGCCTCGGGTTATTACTCGCACAGAGCCTTACTCTAACACTTAGGTGATTTATGGGATGTGTTGGGAAAATTAAAAGTGCCTTATTATACAGGTTTATGGTCCCACTTAATAAATATTATTCTCCTTTGACATTTTGAAAACGTCAAGTAGCAGAAACCACTGTGAAAAAATGGACAAAAACGCTTCATAAACAATTTCATTGTCTTTCAGGTAGTATGATCAACATAATCTCGCAGTGTTATAACTTGAAATATTAGGTCGTATATAAATGTGACCACCTCGCCATATCCACGCAGCTTTAACTCAACAAGTACTGCTTGCTCATTTAAACAATAGTAAATTCAGCATTCCTTGAAAGTCTACATTATTGGGCACATCAATCAAGACCAAATAATGTTCGCAGTATTTTTGAAATAAAACAATTAAAACACCATCATTTTAATTCAGGAAATAAAGGTAACCTCAGAATAACCTATCATTAAATCCCAATTGGCTTAATTTCTTTTAGCAAACACCTTTTATCAATTAATTATGAGTTTAAAAAAGTGCAGAGTGAAAAGTACGATAAACAATTTTCACCTAACGGCTATGAAATCAATGTCTCTGGAACATATTGATTTTCCAGTTTACTGCATACGGCTGTGTAAAATAGACCTTGGGTTATTATTAGCACAGAACTTTAACTCTTGGCTCATTTATGGGATGTGCTGGGAGAAGTAAAAGTAAAAGGCTTATTATACAGGTTTATGGTCCAACAAGAAAATCATGGTTTTGGCATTCACTGATTAAACAGACCAGAGATTGCTCATTGCAAATTCATTTTAGAGGAAATTTAGTTGGTTGTCCTTTGGTCGTAAATTACAGCTGGTCATTTGGTCGTATTAAGCAGGTGGTCGTTACTCCTTTGGTCGTAATTAGAAGGTGGTCGTAATTTATTTGGTCGTATTGAGGAGGTGGTCGTTAATCATTTGGTCGTATTGAGGAGGTGGTCGTTATTCGTTTGGTCGCATTAAGAAGGTGGTCGTTTTTCATTTGGTCTTATTAAACTGGAGGTCATTATTAATTTGATCGTATTAAGCAGTTGGTCGTTTACAGTTGGCGGTCGATTTATGCAGATGGTTGTCCTAACAGATTTTTGTGCTTGCGGGTCTCATAGATGTTGAGAGACCTCTCTTTGGAGGTTCATAAAGTGACAAATTTAGTCTGGGGATTGATCTGGAATTGACAAAATGTTATTTGTGCCCGTCATGACATATTCCAAAATCTTAAACAAGAAAGCAATAACGAGGCGACCATCCTCCGAAATCAATTCTCATGAGGACCCAATAATATATCACATTTAAGCACATGTGAAAATCATAAATCTGGGTATGCTTTCAGTTTTTCCCATTGGTTTGTTTGTGCACACTCGGATAGTGACACCAATTTTGTCATTGGAATTTGAAGGGAATTTAATTAGGAGAGAATGTGTTTTAGTGTTGCTCTCTTCCAATAATAAATAATGCGTTTAAAAAAAAAAAAAAAAAAAACGCACATACAATTATAAGTGCCTTTTTCAATTTTATGTTTATAGTCCACCTAGGTGCCATGAACATACAGACGGGTCAAGATCAAAACCGACTTTAGATTCTTCTCTCCATAATGTTGTTCCATTCATTCTAGGGTTCAACCATGTTGTGCGCAAGAGACATACGTAACTATAAGACATTTTGAGGGCTCCAGCCTGATAGTCCTATTCCTTTAAAAAAGGGCTGTGTGATAGATCCTTTTTGTCTTTCAGAATTGACCTTTCTGCGGATTTTGATAGACAGGTCCTATCAGCCAATAAAAACGCAGCATAGCGCGCCATGTAAACACAAGGGTCAGACACAATGATAGACTTTACTATTGACAATTAATAGTTTTCTTTTTGTTTAAACCAAATTTGTAACTTACAATAAACTTCTTCATTTTCACTCAAACAGGTGTTAGAGGTGTTAATTAAATCTTTACCAGAAAACAAAAGATTAGATTCGTCTGTTTTGGAAACATGTGCTAGTGACAAATTAAACGTTGCTCCTATGATGAGATTTGTCTTTGAAAGGGTAGAAAACATCTCAGGAAAAAGAGAAAGTTTTCAAAAGTCTCCTCCTTCAAGCACGGTTTTGTGTGGTAAAGGGTTAAATTGTAAATCCTTTTTTCATACTGTTTACTGTCAAACTGACATGTTATGTACTGACGAAATGTCTTAAAAGCTTATGCCCCTATTATAAGTTATGGATGCCGACAGCAATCTACTCACAATGTATTTCTAGCTTAAATGCTGTGACCAACACGGAATTACTAACATATTTGCGCTGTTTTCATCTTCCGATTTCATAAATATGACATTATTGAAAATGTTTTTTCTTGTTACTTTGCCGATTTTGTCCGAAATGAAAAGTACATTGGGAAAAAAGCTTTGGGTACTTTAATTATAGCGAAACATAAGCTAGAATAAAACTGAAACAATCTCTTTCTCTATGTGTTCGATGCCATTTTCTGGTTTGTTTGTCGGGCGTAACGACCAAAATACCATGTTACTAAGGTGGGCATGCCAAACTCGCGTTTGCAGAAAGGTCAATCGTCATGCGACACTAATTGATAAGTCCTTTGCACCTATCAGGCTATCCCAAAAGCAACGTCCAACTAATTTCCCCTGACTCCACTGAGCAGAATTGCTCCTTGTGGTTGTTTCTACTTTTATCTCCCACATTTTGCCTGTCCATAGTGTTAAAGGTACCATAAGTAAACACTCAAATAAATCTTGGATGGTATTTTCCTGATGTGTTCAACAACTTATGAAGAGCAAAATGCGCTTGAAAGTTTGCTTTGCTTGTTTTATGCAACAGCTACCAGTTGCTTCTAGAAAAATAGTCTCTCTGCCTTATTACAGTAGGCCATGATTTTTCATGACTTTTAGATAGTCTACTAATGGTCTCAACTTATCCAAAGTTTGAATGCGAAGCATGAAAGTATGGACAAATCCTTTAGCATAAAACATTGTGAAATTAAAGCAGTGATACCAACATTTATTCCTTTAAGACATATTGATAATATTCTGTAATACAAATCATAGTGGAAAATGGAGAAGGAGCCTATCGTGAATTTGTTCACCTTTTTTTCTCATTTTCTTTTCCTTGATTTCTATTTCAAGTGAAAGCAGTTGTATGAATATTATTCTCGTTTGACATTTTGAAAACTTCACGTAGCAGCACCATTGTGAAAAATGGACAAAAACTCTTCATAATCAATTTCATTGTTTTTCAGGTAGCATGATCAACATAATCTCGCAGTGTAATAACTTGAAATATTAGTCGCATATAAATGTGACCACGCTGCCATATCCACGCAGCTTTAACTCAACAAATACTATAATAAACTGCTTGTTCATTTAAACAATAGTAAATTCAGCATTCCTTGACGGTCTACAATATTGAGAACATCAATCAAGACAAATTAACGTTCGCAAAACCTTTGAAATAAAACAAAACACCATCATTTTAATTCAGGGAAAAAGGTAACCTGAAAATAACCCATCATTAAATCCCAGTTGGCTTAATTTCTTCTTACAAACACCTTTTATCAATTAATTATCAGATTAAAAAGTACAGAGTGAAAAGTACGATAAACAATTTACACCCAACAGCTACGAAATCAATGTCTCTACCACATATGGATTGTCCAGTTTCCTGCACACAGCTGTATAAAATACGCCTCGGGTTATTACTCGCACAGAGCCTTACTCTAACACTTAGGTGATTTATGGGATGTGTTGGGAAAATTAAAAGTGCCTTATTACACAGGTTTATGGTCCCACTTAATAAATATTATTCTCCTTTGACATTTTGAAAACTTCACGTAGCAGAAACCATTGTGAAAAAATGGACAAAAACGCTTCATAAACAATTTCATTGTCTTTCAGGTAGTATGATCAACATAATCTCGCAGTGTTATAACTTGAAATATTAGGTCGTATATAAATGTGACCACCTCGCCATATCCACGCAGCTTTAACTCAACAAGTACTGCTTGCTCATTTAAACAATAGTAAATTCAGCATTCCTTGAAAGTCTACATTATTGGGCACATCAATCAAGACCAATTAATGTTTGCAGTATTTTTGAAATAAAACAATTAAAACACCATCATTTTAATTCAGGAAATAAAGGTAACCTCAGAATAACCTATCATTAAATCCCAATTGGCTTAATTTCTTTTATCAAACACCTTTTATCAATTAATTATGAGTTTAAAAAAGTGCAGAGTGAAAAGTACGATAAACAATTTTCACCTAACGGCTATGAAATCAGTGTCTCTGGAACATATTGATTTTCCAGTTTACTGCATACGGCTGTGTAAAATAGACCTTGGGTTATTATTAGCACAGAACTTTAACTCTTGGCTCATTTATGGGATGTGCTGGGAGAAGTAAAAGTAAAAGGCTTATTATACAGGTTTATGGTCCAACAAGAAAATCATGGTTTTGGCATTCACTGATTAAACAGACCAGAGATTGCTCATTGCAAATTCATTTTAGAGGAAATTTAGTTGGTTGTCCTTTGGTCGTAAATTACAGCTGCTCATTTGGTCGTATTAAGCAGGTGGTCGGTACTCCTTTGGTCGTAACTAGGAGGTGGTCGTAATTTATTTGGTCGTATTGAGGAGGTGGTCGTTAATCATTTGGTCGCATTGAGGAGGTGGTCGTTATTCGTTTGGTCGCATTAAGAAGGTGGTCGTTTTTCATTTGGTCTTATTAAACTGGAGGTCATTATTAATTTGATCGTATTAAGCAGTTGGTCGTTTACAGTTGGTGGTCGATTTATGCAGATGGTTGTCCTAACAGATTTTTGTGCTTGCGGGTCTCATACATGATGAGAGACCTCTCTTTGGATGGTTCATAAAGTGACAAATTTAGTCTGGGGATTGATCTGGAATTGACAAAATGTTATTTGTGCCCGTCATGACATATTCCAAAATCTTAAACAAGAAAGCAATAACGAGGCGACCATCCTCCGAAATCAATTCTCATGAGGACCCAATGATATATCACATTTAAGCACATGTGAAAATCATAAATCTGGGTATGCTTTCAGTTTTTCCCATTGGTTTGTTTGTGCACACTCGGATAGTGACACCAATTTTGTCATTGGAATTTGAAGGGAATTTAATTAGGAGAGAATGTGTTTTAGTGTTGCTCTCTTCCAATAATAAATAATGCGTTAAAAAAAAAAAAAAAAAAAAAAAAAAACGCGCATACAATTATAAGTGCCTTTTTCAATTTTATGTTTATAGTACACCTAGGTGCCATGAACATACAGACGGGTCAAGATCAAAACCGACTTCAGATTCTTCTCTCCATAATGTTGTTCCATTCATTCTAGGGTTCAACCATGTTGTGCGCAAGAGACATACGTAACTATAAGACATTTTGAGGGCTCCAGCCCGATAGTCCTATTCCTTTAAAAAAGGCTGTGTGGTAGATTCTTTTTGTCTTTCAGAATTGACCTTTCTGCGGATTTTGATTGACAGGTCCTATCAGCCAATAAAAACGCAGCATAGCACGCCATGTAAACACAAGGGTCAGACACAATGATAGACTTTACTATTGACAATGTAATAGTTTTCTTTTGGTTTAAACCAAATTTGTAAGACTGAATTACACAAAAATTATTTCAAAATGGATTAAAGTTACACGTAAGAATCAAGTGGCAAGGTAATTGTTAAATTATATACCTTAAAAGTAAAAACTAAATTTACCCATTCCAAAAACCTAGATCTATGTAAAAATGTCGCCGGTAGATTTAACCAGGATTCCGAAAAGCAGCCACTCTACCAAACGACAGAAAAGCAGTGTTTTTTTTTTTTTTTCCAATCTTTCGGGAAAGAAAGAACGGTTATGCCAAACTGTTTTGTAAAACTACCTGTATTGAAATCTAACTGTATGTACATCTTTCAAATTCCAAACCATTACACGTAGTCAGTCGTAACCGTTACATGTAAATGAAACCAGCAACAGGAAGAAGGATATTTTATTGACAACCACTCTTCACCCTGTTTCAAAAATAAGTTGACATTGCAAACGTTATAATATAATTCTTGTTGTAATACTTTAGAGAGCATTCATATTTAATTCTTGTGTCATAAAGACGATTGCATGTGAGTGTTAATGTCACCTTTGCCTGTTCGAAAGATTTGTTTTCCCAACGCTTGTCGCACGACTGATAAATGCACATCCATTCCAAATTAGTATAATCCTTACAGTCACCCAAGTGACCAAATATACCCCCCAATTTAAAAGTTTTTTACAACATACATTTGTTAAAAAAAATACGCCAAACCACTTAATTGATTACTTACAATAAACTTCTTGATTTTCACTCAAACAGGTGTTAGAGGTGTTAATTAAATCTTTACCAGACAACAAAAAATTAGATTCGTCTGTTTTGAAAATATGTGCTGGCGACAAATCAAACGTTGCTCCTATGATGAGATTTGTCTTTGAAAGGGTAGAAAACATCTCAGGAAAAAGAGAAAGTTTTCAAAAGTTTCCTCCTTCAAGCACGGTTTTGTGTGGTAAAGAGTTAAATTGTAAATCCTTTTTTCATATTGTTTACTGTCAAACTGACATGTTATGTACTGACGAAATGTCTTAAAAACTTATGCCCCTATTATAAGTTATGGATGCCGACAGCAATCTACTCACAGTGTATTTTTAGCTTAAATGCTGTGACCAAAATGGAATTACTAACATATTTGCGCTATTTTCATCTTTCGATTTCATAAATATGACATTATTAAAAGTGTTTTTTCTTGTTACTTTGCCGATTTTGTCCGAAATGAAAAGCACGTCGGGAAAAAAGCTTTGGGTACTTTAATTATAGCGAAACATAAGCTAGAATGAAACTGAAATAATTTCTTTCTCTACGTACTCGATGCCATTTTCTGGTTTGTTTGTCGGGCGTAACGACCAAAATACCATGTTACTAAGGTGGGCATGCCAAACTTGCGTTTGCAGAAAGGTCAATCGTCATGCGACACTAATTGATAAGTCCTTTGCACCTATCATCCAACTAATTTCCCCTGACTCCACTGAGCAGAATTGCTCCTTGTGGTTGTTTCTACTTTTATCTCCCACATTTTGCCTGTCCATAGTGTTAAAGGTACCATAAGTAAACACTCAAATAAATCTTGGAGGGTATTTTCCTGATGTGTTCAACAACTTATGAAGAGCAAAATGCGCTTGAAAGTTTGCTTTGCTTGTTTTATGCAACAGCTATCAGTTGCTTCTAGAAAAATAGTCTCTCTGCCTTATTACAGTAGGCCATGATTTTTCATGACTTTTAGATAGTCTACTAATGGTCTCAACTTATCCAAAGTTTGAATGCGAAGCATGAAAGTATGGACAAATCCTTCAGCATAAAACATTGTGAAATTAAAGTAGTGATACCAACATTTATTCCTTTAAGACATATTGATAATATTCTGTAATACAAATCATAGTGGAAAATGGAGAAGGAGCCTATCGTGAATTTGTTCACCTTTTTTTCTCATTTTCTTTTCCTTGATTTCTATTCAAGTGAAAGCAGTTGTATGAATATTATTCTCGTTTGACATTTTGAAAACTTCACGTAGCAGCACCATTGTGAAAAATGGACAAAAACTCTTCATAATCAATTTCATTGTTTTTCAGGTAGCATGATCAACATAATCTCGCAGTGTAATAACTTGAAACATTAGTCGCATATAAATGTGACCACGCTGCCATATCCACGCAGCTTTAACTCAACAAATACTGTAATAAACTGCTTGCTCATTTAAACAATAGTAAATTCAGCATTCCTTGACGGTCTACAATATTGAGAACATCAATCAAGACAAATTAACGTTCGCAAAACCTTTGAAATAAAACAAAACACCATCATTTTAATTCAGGGGAAAAGGTAACCTCAAAATAACCCATCATTAAATCCCAGTTGGCTTAATTTCTTCTTACAAACACCTTTTATCAATTAATTATCAGATTAAAAAGTACAGAGTGAAAAGTACGATAAACAATTTACACCCAACAGCTATGAAATCAATGTCTCTACCACATATGGATTGTCCAGTTTACTGCACACAGCTGTATAAAATACGCCTCGGGTTATTATTCGCACAGAGCCTTACTCTAACACTTAGGTGATTTATGGGATGTGTTGGGAAAATTAAAAGTGCCTTATTATACAGATTTATGGTCCCACTTAATAAATATTATTCTCCTTTGACATTTTGAAAACTTCAAGTAGCAGAAACCATTGTGAAAAAATGGACAAAAACGCTTCATAAACAATTTCATTGTTTTTCAGGTAGTATGATCAACATAATCTCGCAGTATTATAACTTGAAATATTAGGTCGTATACAAATGTGACCACCTCGCCATATCCACGCAGCTTTAACTCAACAAATACTGCTTGCTCATTTAAACAATAGTAAATTCAGCATTCCTTGACGGTCTACATTATTGGGCACATCAATCATGACCAAACTGATGTTCGCAGTATCTTTGAAATAAAACAATTAAAACACCATCATTTTAATTCAGGAAATAAAGGTAACCTCAGAATAACCTATCATTAAATCCCAATTGGCTTAATTTCTTTTAGCAAACACCTTTTATCAATTAATTATGAGTTTAAAAAAGTGCAGAGTGAAAAGTACGATAAACAATTTTCACCTAACGGCTATGAAATCAATGTCTCTGGAACATATTGATTTTCCAGTTTACTGCATACGGCTGTGTTAAATAGACCTCGGGTTATTATTAGCACTGAACTTTAACTCTTGGCTCATTTATGGAATGTGCTGGGAGAAGTAAAAGTAAAAGGCTTATTATACAGGTTTATGGTCCAACAAGAAAATCATGGTTTTGGCATTCACTGATTAAACTGACCAGAGATTGCTCATTGCAAATTCATTTTAGAGGAAATTTAGTTGGTTGTCCTTTGGTCGTAAATTACAGCTGGTCATTTGGCCGTATTAAGCAGGTGGTCGTTACTCTTTTGGTCGTAACTAGGAGGTGGTCGTAATTTATTTGGTCGTATTGAGGAGGTGGTCGTTAATCATTTGGTAGCATTGAGGAGGTGGTCGTTATTCGTTTGGTCGCATTAAGAAGGTGGTCGTTTTTCATTTGGTCTTATTAAACAGTTGGTCGTTTACAGTTGGCGGTCGATTTATGCAGATGGTTGTCCTAACAGATTTTTGTGCTTGCGGGTCTCATACATGATGAGAGACCTCTCTTTGGAGGTTCATAAAGTGACAAATTTAGTCTGAGGATTTATCTGGAATTGACAAAATGTTATTTGTGCCCGTCATGACATATTCCAAAATCTTAAACAAGAAAGCAATAACGAGGCGACCATCCTGCGAAATCAATTCTCATGAGGACCCAATAATATATCACATTTAAGCACATGTGAAAATCATAAATCTGGGTATGCTTTCAGTTTTTCCCATTGGTTTGTTTGTGCACACTCGGATAGTGACACCAATTTTGTCATTGGAATTTGAAGGGAATTTAATTAGGAGAGAATGTGTTTTAGTGTTGCTCTCTTCCAATAATAAATAATGCGTTTTAAAAAAAAAAAAAAAAAACGCACATACAATTATAAGTGCCTTTTTCAATTTTATGTTTATAGTCCACCTAGGTGCCATGAACATACAGACGGGTCAAGATCAAAACCGACTTCAGATTCTTCTCTCCATAATGTTGTTCCATTCATTCTAGGGTTCAACCATGTTGTGCGCAAGAGACATACGTAACTATAAGACATTTTGAGGGCTCAAGCCCGATAGTCCTATTCCTTTAAAAAAGGGCTGTGTGATAGATCCTTTTTGTCTTTCAGAATTGACCTTTCTGCGGATTTTGATTGACAGGTCCTATCAGCCAATAAAAACGCAGCATAGCACGCCATGTAAACACAACGGTCAGACACAATGATAGACTTTACTATTGACAATGTAATAGTTTTCTTTTGGTTTAAACCAAATTTGTAAGACTGAATTACACAAAAATTATTTCAAAATGGATTAAAGTTACACGTAAGAATCAAGTGGCAAGGTAATTGTTAAATTATACACCTTGAAAGTAGAAACTAAATTTACCCATTCCAAAAACCTAGATCTATGTAAAATGTCGCCGGTAGATTTAACCAGGATTCCGAAAAGCAGCTACTCTACCAAACGACAGAAAAGCAGTGTTTTTTTTTTTTTTCCATTCTTTCGGGAAAGAAAGAACGGTTATGCCAAACTGTTTTGTAAAACTACCTGTATTGAAATCTAACTGTATGTACATCTTTCAAATTCCAAACCATTACACGTAGTCAGTCGTAACCGTTACATGTAAATGAAACCAGCAACAGGAAGAAGGATATTTTATTGACAACCACTCTTCACCCTGTTTCAAAAATAAGTTGACATTGCGAACGTTATCATATAATTCTTGTTGTAATACTTGAGAGAGCATTCATATTTAATTCTTGTTTGATAAAGACGATTACATGTGAGTGTTAATGTCACCTTTGCCTGGTTCGAAAGTTTTGTTTTCCCAACGCTTGTCGCACGACTGATAAATGCACGTCCATTCCAAATTAGTATAATCCTTACAGTCACCCAAGTGACCAAATATATCCCCTAATTTAAAAGTTTTTTACAACAAACATTTGTTAAAAACAATACGCCAAACCACTTAATTGATAACTTACAATAAACTTCTTCATTTTCACTCAAACAGGTGTTAGAGGTGTTAATTAAATCTTTACCAGACAACAAAAGATTAGATTCGTCTGTTTTGAAAACATGTGCTGGCGAAAAAAATTAAACGTTGCTCCTATGATGAGATTTGTCTTTGAAAGGGTAGAAAACATCTAGGGAAAAAGAGAAAGTTTTCAAAAGTTTCCTCCTTCAAGCACGGTTTTGTGTGGTAAAGGGTTAAATTGTAAATCCTTTTTTCATATTGTTTACTGTCAAACTGACATGTTATGTACTGACGAAATGTCTTAAAAACTTATGCCCCTATTATAAGTTATGGATGCCGACAGCAATCTACTCACAGTGTATTTTTAGCTTAAATGCTGTGACCAACATGGAATTACTAACATATTTGCGCTATTTTCATCTTTCGATTTCATAAATATGACATCATTAAAAGTGTTTTTTCTTGTTACTTTGCCGATTTTGTCCGAAATGAAAAGGACGTTGGGAAAAAAGCTTTGGGTACTTTAATTATAGCGAAACATAAGCTAGAATAAAACTGAAATAATTTCTTTCTCTATGTATTCGATGCCATTTTCTGGTTTGTAGTCAGTAGTGTTTGTAGTATTTATTGGATCTTATTTCTTGAATTTAAATGTCTGAAGGTATATTTGGTACTCTTCGGTTTAAAACATTTTCTTAACCTTTTACTACACAATCCAATGTTTTGACGATCCTAAAGGAACGGCCTTTGAAAACATTGTGGGAAAAGGAGATAATGCTGGCAACCAGCATTTGCTCCTTTTCCCCAAATGTTTTCTACCTTTTCAAGGACAAATCCTATCAATCCAGTTGCATTTAATTTGTCGTCTGCTAGTGCTTCCCATTTGGACAAGTCTGAAATTTTGTCTTTTGATAAAGAATTAATATATCACAAAGAGAGAGATATAATGCATCCAGAAACAATATCTCTTATGACAAGAATATCTTTGATGACAATCAGTTTTTAACTCTTTACCAAACAACAAAATTTGAGTCTGGTCCAAATTGAAAGCTTTTGCAGACGACAAATCAAATGTGGTTCAAATGATTGGACTTGTTTCTTTAAGGGTTAGAAAACGTGGGAAAAGGAGAAAATGCTGGTTACCAGCATTTTCTACTTTTCCCACAAAGTTTTCAAAAGGCTTTTTCTTCAGGGTCGTTAAAACTCAGGATTGTGTGGTAATAGGTTAAGCCTAGCTGTATCTTCATCAGTAAAACCTCTAACAAGAGATGGAATGATTACCTGATGCTTGTCTATAATAGCTTGCGTTTGTTCCATCTGATCAAATCTTCATACTGCTCCCTCAGTCTTGTCAGTTCCGTCACCAACAGCTGTCTGTCACTTTTCGCAGTGTTGTATTTCATTTCTAGACCATCTGTAATATACAGACAAATTAGAGAACACAATCAGAGAACTGTCTTGAGCAAACTACTGCTTCATAGGACTACTCTTTTGGTATTACATTATTGTGTGAAGTTCTGGTTTAAGAAACTCAAGGAAAGCATCGATAGGTGCACTGGTCACTACAATATAGCTGAAATGATGTTGAAAATGGTATCAAACCACATACAAACTAATCAGGAGATAGTCGAATTACAGTTCTTTGAATTTTCTTCAATTTTGTTAATATTCTATTCTGATAAAACTATCATACAATCTCAGCAAAAAAAACCTGCAACCTAGGGTTTGAAAAATTGAGACGTGGAGTTTAAACTTATTACCAGAGAATCACCAGTTTTAACTCTTTACCAAATGACAAAATTCTACAATGGTCAAAATTAAAAGCTTTTCCAGATGACAAAATAAATGTAACTAAAAAATTGAAATTTGTTTTGGGACGGGTAGAAAACATTGTGGGGAAAGGAGAAAATGCTGATTACCAGCATTTTCTCCTTTTCCTACAATGTTTTCAGTAGGTTTCTTTCGTAGGGTCGTTAAAAGTCGGGATTGTGTGGTAAACAGTTAACAACCGTGGGGATGAAGGCTCTTGAAAACAAAGTAAGACAAGAAGAATTATTTGAAAGAAATATTCAACCGTTTGAGTCACATTCAACATGTCGTCTTCAAACGCTTTCAATTTGGTGTAGTCTAAAACTTTGTTTGGTAAAGAGTGAACTCTTTACCAAATAATCCAAACTTTGTTTTGAAAAGATTGTAGGAAAAGGAGAAAATGCTGGTAATCAGCATTTTCTCCTTTTCCAACAATGTTTTCTACCCTTCCAAAACCAATTTTCTAATTTTGAGCCACATTTATATGAGCCATGCTCTGTGAAAAGCAGGTTTAATGTAATGCATCATGCATTATACCATACCTATCAAGCCATCACATAATTATGGATCCATAATAGACACTTTTTTTAACAACTGACTTAACTGGTACATTAGTCCTTTGACTTACAGAAAATTTACCAATAGCGAAAGGTTTCAGCTCAGGTCAGCCTGCGCAGGCTGACCTGTGTCGATACTTTTCGCAGATGCACTAAGTCCTCCTTTTCACAGAGCATGGCTCATATATTTTGTCATCTGCAAATACTTTCAATTTAGACATGTCTAAAATTCTTTCAAGTGGTAAAGAGTTAATACAAATTCTGATCAAGGTTTCGTGAAAACATTCATACAACTTTATCTAAACCCATTTTTCTACCATCTGAGATAGCTTGGTTTGGTCATGCCTTCTTTTTAAGGGTTGTTAAAACAAGGAATTTTTTGTGTGGTAAAGGGTGAATTGCATGGGGCTGTTGCGATTGGCCTACATTTCTGTAGATAGAGACTGTTTTCTTTTCCGCTCAGTGATTCATGCTGGTTTTAATTAACCCTTTAATACACAATCCCGACTTTTAATTACCCTAAGGAAGAAGGTTTTGGAAAGCATTGTGGGAAAAGGAGAAAATGTTGGTAACAGCATTTTCTCCTTTTCCCACAATTTTTTCTACTCTTTCAGAAATAAATTTCAGTTTTTGATTCACATTTATTTTGTCGTACGCAAAAGCTTTCAATTTGGACTGGTCTAAAATTCGGTCGTCTGGTAAAAAGTTAAACTCTGATACAATAAAATCTCAGTTATGAAGATAAAAAGTAGCCTGCTGTCTGATGCCTGAGATAAAACTTTCTGCAGTTCCTGTATCTCAAATCTCGCCAGCTTTACTCTCTGTCTCCACTTCTTCCCAAAGATATTCTATCTGTCTTGTAAGTTTTCCTTAAATCAAACAAGAAATGTGAAAGACTGACTTCTTGTTAACATATGAAATGAAAAAAATATTTTTGAAATATGAGTAATCATCATGGAATAATGTTTGATTTGGACAGGGCAAAGATCAGACCGCATGTTCTCTCAGTGCTAATCTTGATCTAAACTTTACGCAAGAGAATACTAATTATTTACCAAACGACAAATATTTAGACTTGTCCAAACTGAAAGAATTTGCAGACAACAAATTGATAGTGGCCAAAATGTTGGAATTTGTCTTTTAATAGAAAAGGTAGAAGAAAAAATTGTTGAAAAAAGAGAAAATGCTGGTTACCAGCATTTTCTACTTTTCCCACAGTACTTTCAAAAGCATTCTTTCTAGGGGTCATTAAAACTCGGGTTTTTTTGGCAATGAGTTGATTCACACTTTTCTGCCTAACAGTTTACTCTTTCCCACACAATCACAAAGTTTTGATGACCCTGAACAAACAGCCTTTTGAAAACATTCAGGGTAACCAGCATTTTCTCCTTTTTCAACAATGTTGTCCTCCCTTCCCAAGACAAATTTCAGTTTTCGAGTCACACTTATTTTGTCGTCTGCATATGCTTTGAATTTGAACTGGTCTAAATTTTTCTTGTTTGGTAAAGAAATAAAACAAAAATGCAAGTAATACATTTTGGCAACAGGAGGTACAGCTCCCTTCCATCAATTTCTTATATTGCCCAAAAAATTTCAAAACTAGTTTGCTGCAAGTTTAAGGGACAAAAAACTCTTCTGTAAACCTTACCTATTTCTTGTTCATAAGCCTCTCTAGCAAACTGGAATTTTTCTTTATATTCAGCTTCTTGTTTTTTTACTAAGGTGGTTCCTCCTTGCAGATTCACCAAGTTCAATTTCAAACTTTGTAGAACACTTTCCATTTTGCATACGCGGGAAACCAATGTCTCATAATTATTCTTAAACTTTTCAAAATTGAAGTGATTCACTTGGCCCCTAAATGGGGTCACAGGTGAATAGGGCTTTTCTGACCACTCTATCGGAGCACCTGCCACATTTGTGCCAAATTCCATGCCCTTTAAATGATCCAGGAGCTGACGAGTGTCTTCTTCAGCTGATTGTAACCGCAACTGTAATACATCGTAAGTTTGTTTCTCTGGCAAGGGATCTACAGTTAGAGGTGGAATTATAGCACTAGCTGTCATCTTTACTTCTGTTACTCACCCAGTTAATGTTCTGTGCTGTTTTCACACCAATCTTTTTCATTTTTCTATAAACTTTTGTGCGCACTAGTCTAAGGGATATATATTTTCCATTGTGTCTCCACAGGTTATCATATAAACAATACTATATTTATCCTTCAATGATTTGTTCCTCCTCTAAGTACCAGAGATACTGTGACCTGATTTTAGTCTGTAACAATCTGAAAACGAAATAAAAACTTTTAACTCTTTTTCATGTGACAAAATTCTAGGCTAGTTGAAATCTAGTGCATTTGCAAGGTTTTTCAAAAAACCCTTTTTCCTAAAGTTGTTAAAACACGGAAATTGTTCGGTTCAGGGTTAAGGGAAAAGGAAATAGTTATCTGATTATTGTGGGGAAAGAAGAAAATACTTGTAATAAACAAGTGGACCACTTTCATCGGTGCATTACGAAACTGTCAACTACTTGTACTTTTTTGCAGTAATGGAATAAGAACAGAATTTTACCCCCATGAAAAAAGACGAAATGCTAATTCAGCTCAACTGACTCGTTGATTTCCGATAAATTCAGACTTGTTCACAATGAGTTAAATGCATCACCATTCTGCTCTTATCACTCAAAATTGATCTGCTGTGAATATTCTAAAATCCTTTATTACGAATGAAATTAACTTACAGTTTCTTCTTTTTAACAGAATCATGACAACATGTTACTGGTACAAAAAAATGACAATTTATGATTACAGAATCAAATTGATTTCTCCAATATTTTCTTCCATTGTGGATTACAAATGTCCAGCGAAGGTTGATTTATGGGGAGAGGGGTTTTTTGCTTTCTTTTATAACTTCTTTGAAGCAGATTCTTCTGCCTTTTTAACTCGTCATCTACGTACAATTTTACAGATAAAGCTATAAATAATGCCCCAATTTCATGCAAAAATTTGTGCAAAAGAACCCCATCAAAACATGCTCCCTGCTTGCTATACAGAGAGGAAAAAAAATGACTAGTTGACATTTTTATATAATTCTACATGCCAATAGCAACATATAAGGATTCTGAAACTTGTAGATCAAGACCAGACCACAGTTCAGTAAAAGCTGTCATATTGTGATATACTTTGGAATACATGGACATGTACATGTATGTAGTTCTTTCACATAACTTGCCTTTCTCCCTATAAATTAAAATGTCACTTTGGAGGGTACCTGTAGATGAAGGTCAGGCTATAAAACATGCAATACACTGTTGATCCACATTCTCAATATTTTTTAAGACATTCTGACAAAAAAAAAAAAAAAAAAGATAATTGCAACACTTGGGCTTTCAATATTCATTTAATTACTTACATATAAGCCATGCTCTGTGAAAAGGGAGCTTAATGCATCTGCCAAAAGTATTCTACCTCATGATATAGTCTATTGTTAGACAAAATGGTTCTTATGGATCCATTATTATGTAATGACTTGCATGGTATTATGCATCGGGGTGATACATTTAGCCACCTTCTGCCAGAGCATGGCTCACATTTAATAGTCATTCAGTATTACATTAAATATTTTAACACCTTACCAAACAATCCCATGTTTTCACAACCCTGAGGAAGAATGCTTTTGAAAGCAAAGTGGGAAAAACACAAAAATGCTGGTAATCAGAATTTTCTCCTTTTCTAATCAGTTGAGTCACATTTATTTTGTTGTTTGCCAATGCCTTTTATTTGTACCATTCCAAAATCCTGTTGTCTGGTAAACAGTTGAATTAGGTCTGATAGAGAGCGAAACAATTATCGAGAGATAATGTCAGTGTGGGATTTTCAGTCCTTTTAGGGTTGATAATTTACAACTTCGTGAAGAAAGTAATAAAAGTCAGCTATTTACGTCACAAAGATAACACTTGAAATGTTAAGAAATCTGACATGAGAGTTCAAGATTTCTGTCATCAACTTCACAGATCTTGAACATGTTTCTACCAGTATCTCTTTACCAATTCAACAGGTAGTCCAAGCTGATATATAAACTTTTGGTATAGCTGAAAAGATAGTAAAAAGAAGATACTGTTACAGAAGAAAATTAAAGAAGCAGCGAATAAATGAGCCATGCTCAGTGAAAAGGTAGCTTAATACATCCGCAAAAAGTATTGACCTACGTCAGCCTGCGCAGTCCGCGCAGGTTAACCTGTGTTGAAACGTTTTGCTTTTGTTAAATTTCCTGCATGTACAAAGACCATTCTACCTCATGATTTAGTCGATTTTAGACAAGATAGATTTTATGAATCCATCATTAGACGATGATTTGCTTGGTATAGTGCATCCAGGAGATGCATTTAACACTTTACCACGCAATCCCGACTTTCAACGAGCCTGAGAAAGAAGCCTTTTGAAAACATTGTGGGAAAAGCAGAAAATGCTGGTAACCAGCATTTTCTCCTTTTCCCACAATGTTTTCCATCCTTCCCGAGAAAAATTTCAACTTTTGAGTCACATTTATTTTGTCGACTGCAAATGCTTTCAACTTGGACTGGTCTGAAATTTTGTCGTGTGGTAAAACGTTAAACCCCGTTTTGCCAGAGTATGGCTCAAATGCTTTTTGAATACTCTCTTTTTATGCTAAGTAAAGGGCAAAGTTAGTTTGTTTGCAGATAACACACACAAAAATCAGACAACACAGAACCTGTATTCTGATTTTAACCCTTTACCACACAATGATGACTTTTAACGACCTTGAAGAAAAAGCCTTCGAAAATATGGTGGAAAATGGAGAAAATACTAGTTACCACCATTTTCTCCTTTTCCCACAAGGTTTTCTACCCTTCCAAAAACAAATTTTTGATTAACATTTATTCTGGAGGATTCAAATCAGCAGCCCATGATTTTTTCAAATTCCCTCTCCTGTAGGCTTGTAAAAAGGTCATAGCCATCTTAATGAAGGTTAATTCTTTACCATATGACAAAATTTTAGACTTGCCCAAATTAAAAGAATTTGCATACAACAAATTTAGTGCGGCTTAAATGATGGGATTTGACTTTGATAGGCTAAAAAACGTTTTGGATAAAGGAAAAAATTCTGGTTATCAGCATTTTCTCTTTTTGTCAAAATTTTTTCGAAAGCTTTCTCCTTCAGGGTGGGTAAAACTCAGGCTTTTGTGATAAAGGGCCAATCAGATGTGTATTTCAATAAATTTTCAAATTTCTCTAATCAAGTACTGGGTTACTCTATCAGACTATCATTGTCAGTTGTGTTCCACAGGTTATCATATGAACAATACTACTTTGATCCTAAACAACCCCAGTACAGACAATTATCTGTTATAGTTTAACCCTTAGAGTGCTGAATAAATCCAACAGACATTTTCAGTCTAGAATTAAAACCCAAATAATTACACTTTCAATGTTCCTTTTGTCTACAATGTTTCAGCAAAGCAGACAGTATAGATCTAAGATCAGAATACACACATTGTGCCATCTTATCTTGATCTACACTGATCATAAAGGCGACTATAGCTGTGAAAGGCGACATAAGGTTTAAATCATGTCAAATACCAATAACCTAGTACTATGTATTGATTATTCTGTAGGCCCTTTTTCCAAACAGGTCTTCATTTTGCAATCTATCAGTTAAAGTCTTTGCATGACAATCTAATGTTAAAAAACAACAACAACAAACAATGAAAAGAAGGTTTCGAAAACAATGTGAAAAAGGAGAAAATAGTTATAACCATCTTTTTTTGTGTGTGTCTATCCTATCAAAATTGTGATTATTTTGTTTCAGTATCATTGCTCATACAGGTAACCAGACTGAAAAATGAAAATAAATAATACTCTAAGACGGTTTTTATTCTAATAAAAATTAAAATCCCTTGACTTTTAAACACATAAGTTTTGCTGCAGTTTTAACTACCGCTTTCTTCAAGAATCGCATATATAATTAAAATGGACAGTGTGAACCAAGAGAAGGATAAACAGCACAAATCCTGCATTCCTGATCTCGAATTTACACTGTCCAACTAAATTTCAAATTATTCATACACCCTCTCCCAAAAATCGTGAAATTGCTTAAAAAACAGAAGCTTTCATGACCTCTTACATACTTTTTTTTTTTAATTTCCACCATCGACGAAATTCTCTTTAGTCATCTGGGTCTATATTCACCTACCATACTTAACAACATTCTTAGTTTATGCTCAGGAATTTTCTGAATTGATAGTAACACAAGTTCTGATAGGCTAAACCAAAATTAATGGTTTAGCCAATCAGAAGTTGTGTGACTTTCTGAATCTAAAATAAGACAAAGAATATTCTTAAGAATGGCTGGTTAATAAGGGCCCAGGCTATATATTTCATTACTTTCTTTTCAGTGTTTCCGGCTGGTATTCTACAGCCTCCCTTCTACAGCAAAGGATATCCAAAGTAAGGATTTATTCTATCTTGAAACCTTACCAAATATTAAACTTGTCCATTTTCAAAACATTTGCAGACAACCAAATCAAAAAAGTCACCTACATTGAGACTGTCTTTGAAAGGATGGAAAATTGTCGGATATGAGGAAATGCTAGTTATCCTGCATTTTTTTTTCCCAAAAGCGTTCATCTTCATAATCGTAAAATCATGGGATTGTCTGATAGAGGTTAATTCGTAACGGTTGCCTCCCGCAATATAGTTGAAATAGACGACTTTAAGAAAAGGGGACTCAATGCATCTGCAAAAAGGTTTCAATCCAAGTCAGCCTGCGCACTCCGCGCAGGCTGACCTGGGCCGAAACTTTTTTTGCTATTAGTCATTTCTACATGTCCAAAGACCATTCTACCCCATGAATCAGTCGGTTGTTTGACAAAGTGAATTTTGTGGATCCCTAATTATTTTACTGTTACAATGCTTGTTTCAGTGAATTAGGAATATGCATTAAACGCACTTTTACCAAAGCATTGCAACATAGTGGCAACCGGAAAAAAACTTTATTCTATCTTAACGTCCAAATACCTGCAAGTGTAGGTTTGTGGTTTGTTTTTGGTTTTACTCCGCTTAGTTTCAACAATTTCTACAAACATTCCCCGAGGTTAAGGTTTGTGTTTACTGCAGCCATCAGGAGGATCGCGAATTATGTTAGCGCAATGAAAATGGCATGTTTGCCAAACAAAAATGGTTCGAATTATTGACCTCTCAAGTCCAAGAGCCAAAAAAGGCCTAACAAAGCTAGACAACCATGGCTGTAAATGGACTTTCCCGTTTCAGATCGCTGAACTATGGTGGCATAGGGATGGTCATTGGACACGAGATAACGCACGGTTTTGACGACAAAGGTAATATGTTCTTATTTACCAGATAGCTGACGTGTCTCGTTCTCGACTTGATCTCAGACAATTAAGTCTGGTACGCTGTTGTTATATACTTACCACCATTTTCAACAGTATTTCAGTTATAGCACGACGGCCAGTGTACCTATACATGCGTCCTTGCACTATGCACAACACTAGCTGCATAACCACGAAAACAGGGAAAACAATGTCTTACGGAGAGAGAAAAACAGATCCTGTCGCAAAGACTTGCATCAACCTCCGGAAGGAGTTTTGTCAGTTGTATTAATCAAGCAATTTCGCCTTTTGTCATGTTTTTCCCGATGTTTCAGGTTTCAGCATTTCACTTCAAATACATGTTCTTTGCGCTAAGCACGGATACTATGGCTAGTATAAAATAATTCTGTACAGTCATGTGTTAAGGCTACCTAGAGGTTCACTTTCTCCACAGGACGTCAATACGACAAAGACGGCAATCTAAAACAGTGGTGGGACGATCACGTGATAGAGAAATTCAAAGAGCGAGCTCAGTGTATGATAGATCAGTATGGCAACTACACGATAGAACCCTCGGGTATAAATGTACGTATATGGTCTCTCTTATACTCAACTAAGCAACGATATTTTACACTTTACACGGCGATGAGAATTAATTAGCTTACAATGTAGTCGCAATGACTGGAAAAGTATCGGAAAGAATTCAAATAAAACCGGGATTCAAACTCTCAACCATTCTTTTACAACTACTGTGCCATACTTTATCAAAAATGGTCTGCTGCCAGATGAAAACAATAGCACAACATGTGGGTGCCAACGTTCGGATACGGTTGCTTGCTTTTCAGTGAAAATTATAGGTGGAAGAAAGGAGCATAACTGTGTCAAAATACTTTGATGGTTACCCGCCCTTGGTGTATGGGTTCCCCTTTTGATAGTTAACAGCTTGCCCGAGCTTAAAGTGGCTTAATATCTTCAGTAGTAACAGAGATGTTATAAAATGTCAAAGGCACGACGACGACGCAGACAACGATGACGCAGAAAACGACGACGCAGACGACAACACAAACATCGATGACGCAGACGACAACGCAAACATCGATGACGCAGACAGCGATAACGCAAACAAAGATGCAGACGACGACAGGACTACGACAATACCTCCACGTTTTCTTCGAAAACAGCAGAGCTAACAAGACGTCTGTCGGATTTCATCGACTACTTTCTTGTATCGTTCACTAAAATATAAGGACAAAATTGATCGTTTTCTGTGAAATTAGATCTGGTATTAGGGAAACCTTACATAACAAACACATACAAAAAACTTCAGTTTCGATATAACACAATATACTCCGGTGTAATTCGATACCTCTTGAAACATATCTGCACCAGACAACTTTTGACCCTTTACCATACGATTCCGTGTTTTCACGACATTGGGGAAGAAGTGTTTTGGTCAGAATATCCAACGAACATTTCAGTGCAGATCAATCTTTAGACTGCTCATTCGGTCTCTTTGTGACCTACACTCTCGATAAAAGCATCTACAACTTTCCTATGGTGGTTTAACCCTTTACCATACAATCTCCAGTTCAAACGACCCTGAAGAAAACGACCTTTGAAAACATTGTGGGGAAAGGTGAAAACGCTGGCAGCCAGCGCTTTCTCCTTTTTCCACAATGTTTTCTACAGTTCGAAAAATGGAATTTCAATATTTTAGTCACATTTATTTTGTCGTCTGCAAATATTTTCAAATTTGGACAAGTCTAAACTTTTGTTGCCTGGTAAAAGGTGAACTCTTCCAAATTCAAAGCACGTGCAGATAACAGGTTAGATCTGCCTCGCATAATGAGAGTTGTAATTGAATGTATACAAAACGTTGTGGGAAAATGTAAAAAAAACTTGTAACAAGCACTTTCTCCTTTCCCCACAATATTAAAAAAAAGTATTCTTTCCCAAAAGGTTCTTAAAACATGATACTGTTTTCGGAAAGGGTTCAGACTTGATGGAATTCTTTTACTGAGACATTACACAGGCTTCCACGTAAATCATCTTTTTTTCCCATTCACATGCTCCTTGAACTGGATAGACCTTTTTCTCAATTTTCATCCACAGTATATATTCAGAAACTTTCCTCTTCACTTCTCTAATGTCTATACAACAACACACAATGTAAAACACAAACTGAGGCTGCAAAAATTGGAGACTGATCTGGGTCAACAGCTTTTGCTCAATATGTAGAAAACGTTGCCTGCAGCTTTTGATAGATGAACTGTCAGTAAGGAAGAGCCCGTGATCCCAAAATGGCACATAGATTCCTCAGATCTACCTTATCAGGAATTTGTTTTTATCAATCACGCTGTCATGGTTTAACCTTTATCCTGCTAAATACCTTTAACCTGCAAGTTAACTTTTATAAAACTTTCAAGGCGATCGTAAAAATCCGAATAATGCTACTTCAGACTTACTTTTTTGAGAAAAATATCTCCTTATCGGACAGTGTATATCCAAGATCAGACTGCACGTTCTGTGCTGTCTGATCTTGATCTACACTTTTCGCAAAAGGTCCGCAAGTCGTGCTTAGCAGCCTTAAGCCCCATTCTCACTGTCCCGGTTTGGCGACCCCAGTGAGCCCCGGTTTGAGAACCGTGAAGAACCGGGAGAAAACCCTGGCGGTACCGTGAACATTCGGGATGGTCCGGGATGAACCGTGAGGAATCGGCTAAAAGCCTCGGTTGTTTTAAAATGTTTAATACAACCGGGGTTCACCGGGAAGGATGCCGACGACCGCCTTAATCCAGGGTTTTTGGGCCGATGCCGGGACATTCCGGTGCACATGCGGGACTGTACTCTCCCTCCACCGTGATAAACCTTAGCATCCCGAGGGTGATGTGGGCCGCGGCACAGCCCCGGTAAAGCCCCGTTTCATCCCGGAGGAACCAGGAAATGGGATGGTATTAGCCGGTTTATCGGCCGACAGTCAGGGCCGGCAGAGCATCGTTTTATTAGGGACTGGCCCGGCGCAACAGGGTTAATTCCGGACGTAGAGAAAATCATTAGACTTGAGCCAGTCTGCGAGTCCTTCTTCCTACTCCTCAGTCAAGAGGAATGGAGGCATTCTTGGACGCTTTTTGGGCTGATTTTGCGTCGGTGATTGTAACAGTTCCCTTTTAAGATGAGGTGGTGGCCCACTAGTCTGGTACCCCGCCGTGTTACAAGAGTACGTCAGGCAAAGCGCAATAATGGCGGCCCCCGTTGGTAATATGCAGAGGAGACGGGATATTGTTATGTCACATGATCAAATCGGATCATAGGCTGAATTCAAAACAGATCACTTGCAATAAAGTCATGGCAGTGACTTTTTCTACATGTGGTTCTTATTTAGCGAGAAAAACTACATATCAGAAATGCTTTAAGAATCCGAAATGTCAATGGACCTTTAAAACGTCCGAAAACAGGGGTACTTTTAAAATGATCCATAGTCGATTTTTTTTTTCTCAAACCATACCCCAACAGCACGTTTTAGATTCGGTAATGTATTTTTTTGTACAAAATTGATCTCATTTTATTAACTAATCAAACTGGATCACATGAAATTTGGGAAAACGGGGAAGCATGTAGGGTTACGCTTCAGGACATCTAGGAGGTCGCCATTATTGCGCTTTGCCTGACCCGATAACGTAGTGGTAGGGGCAGGTAATCCAGACTAGTGGCCCACCAGCAGCATCCTCATCCGATACTGGCTAATCTATCGGTACACACTTTTTTGCTTGTTTCTTTCTCGACATGACTAGAGAACTGATTTTGTTTGACGTTTTGCCTCGAATAATATCACATCCGGGTAACATCTGGTAAGACCGGCGCGTCACTGGGGTGCACCCGTGGCATGCCGGGACGACGCCGGCGGTAATCGGGACACCATCGGCAACAACTAGGGTCACACCGAGCCGGGATGAACCGGGAAACACACCGGCCTGCACCGTAACTACACAGTGGGAAACCGGAAACAAACGTAGCTATCCTGGGGGTCCAATTGAAAGAAGCAACGAGGTAACACCGGTAATATGAGAATGCAATTTATTTTTCATATAAACAGTCCCGGATCATCACGGTGTACCGGCATCTGGCCACCAGGGTGTACCGGGACCAGCACCGTGACAGTGGGAATGGGGCCGAAGGGTTAAATAAAACCTTCAAGCCGATAGTAAAAACCCGAATAATGTTATTTCAAGCTTAAGTTTTTTTTTTTTTTTTTTTGGGGGGGGGGGGGGATATCTCCTTATCGGACAGTGTAGATCCAGATTGCACGTTCTGTGCCGTCTGATCTTGATCTACACCGTCCGCAAAAAGTCCTTGAGTCGACCTTAGCAGCCTAGCCTATGGGTTAATTAAAGTAAAATAATAAAAAATAAAATGACTTGTAAACTTGTTACAAAACAAAATGATTGTAGGTCATTTATAGCTTAACTATAGGTTTTTTCAATGAAGTTACATTTGAATGTACGGTGAATAAAAAGTTACAATATTTATATGTATACCTACCATGCTCTGGCGCAAGGGGGATTCATACATTTGCGAAAACTATCGCCCCAGATCAGCTGTGCGGACTGCGCATGCTAACCTGGCTCGAAACATTTTGCTATTGGTCAGTTTCCTGGATGTCAAAGGAACCGTCTACCCGAGGATTCTGCCGGTTGTCATAACATAATTACTCGTATATGATGACTTGCTTGGTATAATACATCACAGAGATGCATTAAACGCCCTTTTGTCAGAGCACATCTCATTTATTCTTTACAATTCTCCTTTTAGTTAAATGGTATTACGACACAAGGGGAGAACATAGCTGATAATGGTGGACTAAAGGAAGCCTATAGGGTAACCATCTTCGTTATTAAACATAATCCTAGAATACTGAGGTCAATGCACCTACGCATGACTGTGTTTTCTGGTTTTTTCACACCAGGACTGCTACAACTTTCTGTCCAAGTTACTGATTACTTTTCTCACATGCATCAGAGCTAATAGGCGAAAAAAAAAAAAAAAAAAGCCACACAGAAGGTTTGCCTCAACCGGGTATCGAACCAGCAATCACCAGGGTCCGTGTTCATCAACCATTCTTTAGAATATTCTTAGCTTAGTCTTCAAGATTTTCTAAATTTGAAAGTGATACAACTTTTGATTGGCTAAACCAGATTGCTTAGCCAGTCACCAGTTGTGTTACTTTCAGATTTAGAAAATTCTGCAGAGTAAGACTAAGAACGTTCTTAAGAATGGTTGGTGGAACATGGACCCAGGTCACGAATCAGATACGCTAACAACTGAGCTACTCGGCCGGGCCAGTCATATTGTAGCCTGGGTTCCAGTCAGATCACTTTTTCCTTTTTCAGCCTGGGCTTGGCTTGTCAAGCCCAAAGTCATAGGAATCGTATACCAAAATTTCAACCCCATCCAAGCATTTAAGGAAAAACCCGAGTAAAAGTGAAAAGTACCGCCTGCAATCCATCTCACTACGGTGAAGGAAACGACCCCTTTATATAATAAAATATTTCGATTTGAACATCACGGTAGGCTTTACTTTCACAAAAAACTTTGATAGATGTGCGATTTTAATCGTGCTAAAGTGTTGTCTGAGTATTTGGGGCCCTCGTGAGGTTATTCATAACTGCAAATTCGTGCGCTTAACAGTGAAAGAAACAATTTGGCAAAACTTGGGTGATCGTTGATCAAATATTTTGATGTAGGTACGCAATCGACGAGTGCTGTTGCCGAGCACTAATCGGGATCGTTCGTTTATCCTTTTTCTACACACCATGTGAATGACAAATAATGATAGCGTATTTTACGCAGACGATGTACTCTTTCTCTGAAAAAGTGTCTCAAAACCTCGGCAAGATGTTAATTTTCGTAAAATTTCGTGTCTGAAGTTATGAGTATGTATTTGATTGGTATATATGCCTTATTTCTTCCTGTTGAAATTGTCGAGATACGACATCTCGGTCCATAACCATTTCGACCCAAAGCAAACTCGGAACATACAATACCAAACATGTATTAAAGTTTGTAAGATGAGCCACTGATAACCAGTAATCTTTAAAAATCGATGAAATTTTAGACTTGTCTAAATTGAAAACATTTGCGAACGGCAAGTCAGATTTAACGGAAATGTTGGTTATTGGCTATGAAAGTGCAGAAAACCTTGTAGGAAAAAAGACAGCGTTTTCTTTTTTTTTTTTCCAAAAGTTTTTCATAAGGCTATATCCTTGGAGTCCTTAAAACTCGAGAATTTGAGGTCAAGAGTTGAGTAACTGGTGGGCGTTTTATATCAAAGATCAGACTTGACATTCAGCACAATCTGATCTTGATCTCCATAGGTATTTAGACTGATCTGGGTCGAAACTTTTGGCAAATTTGCTGCATGTCAAAGGACTAGTGTACCTCATGATTCAGTCGGTTGCTCCACAAAATGGATTTTATGGATCCATTAATGTATGATGGCTCGTTTCGATTGATGGATCACAGAGATGCATTAAACCCCCTTTTCCAGAGCATGGCTCAATCGTGTTTTCCATAATCACGACCAGGAGCTATTCAAATTTATCAATCCTAGATGGCTTTACTCAGATGAGGGCTTTAGGTCCAACGGCCCTCTTGTTAATGAAAATCGGCTTTCCAACTTGGTTGATCATGGCAACCTAGAGATTCCATAGACTTTCAATGCGAAAGTTGAAAAGTGGCATTTACAGCAGATATTTCGACAAAACTTTTATAGAAATGTACCTTGAGCAGTCTTATATCATCCATATAATTTTATTCAACTGGTAGTCTTTAGCTCATCTGTTTGCGAAGAAAGCGTCATGCTATTGTCAAAGCCTATTCGTCATTGTCGTCGTGCAAAAACCTCGACATTTTTAATATCTGTTATTCCTGAAGATATTTACTTCGAACTTGTACAAGTTATTTACTGTCAAAAAGGGTACCCATATAATAGGGCAGGTAACCATCAAAATATTTTTGACACAGTTACGCCCTTTTTTTATTGCTTTAAATTTTCAGAACCTTTGACATTTTATCCTGTCTGTCATTAATGAAGATACTTACTTCAAACTTGAACTTTTCTATAACTATTAAAAGGAGATTTTATTCAGTACAACAGAGGTAGAGTAACCATCAAAATATTTTTGGCAAAGTAATTAATTATGCCCCTTTCTCGACCGAGAACTTTTAGCTCAGCTGTATTTAGAGATAAGGTATTTTCATAGCCCTAGTGTCATCATCTTCGTCGTTTGTGTCGTCGTCATGCAGAATATTTGACATTTTACAATATCTTTGTTATTACTGAAAATGTTTACCTAAAACTTGGAAAAGTTGCTAACTATCAAAAGGGAAACATAAACAATAAGGGTAAATAACTATAAAGTTATGCCCTTTTTTCAACTTTGTTTTCACTGAAAATCAACCGAGCATTGGCGCCCGAATGCGGACGTCTTTTTATTTGTTGCCATAGAAACCAAAACTTAAAAATAAAAAGAAATACGCAATAGATTGTCTTCTCAGACACCAAATCGTGCTCCGTGATATTAGCCTTTAAAGACTTCGTGTTTTTCCTTGTCATTGCTCAAAGGACATAGTTACTATTTCAACCTATAGACTAAGTGTGGTAAAATGAAAGAAAAATATCATTCATTGCTTGGCCATTGTGGATTTTTGCACTTTCCAGAAATATTCCCTGCTGATGCACGCTGCTCATTTTAATTTGTAACCATGATCTGATGCAAAAGCAACGTAAAGGAAGAAAATAAGAAGCAGAAAATCCTTTGAAAACTATTTCCTTTCAATCCATAAAGACCATGAGACCAAAAAGTACTCATTATATTGGCCTTTACAAATTTATGTTTTTCCATTCTGTTGTCAACTCCACAGACTGTCAGTGTGAGACATGTAGATATTTTTTTTATGTGATAGCAGTTTTTAAGCCTGTACAAATGTGATAGCAACTTTGAGCTTCTGGGCCTCATTTTCCTACCTCTTCACCCGTTCTGATGCCAAGGCCTTCAGCGTTTTGATTATATTTGGACTTTACTTTGTCAAATAAAGTAAAGTCCGAGTATGAAAAAGGAAAAAACGATCAAACTGGAACCTAGGCTAGTCATATCGCTGCGATAGTACAATCATCAACGCTTTCTTGGTCACCTGTCAGTATCGGGAAAAATTCCATGCCGATGGCTGGCTTCATGTGGAATCGAATTTCTAATCCGGTTACAAAATCCAATGTCTTTATTCAAACAACCTTTTAGACACTACTGAATTTAAACTATAGAGGGTCATGTGTTTAGTTCCGATATAATTCCACGTTATGATAACCCACCCTGTTTTAGCTGTATTTCTGTTTAGGCCTACCAAAAATGGAAGAAGGAGCACGGAGGATCAGAGCCACGTTTGCCAGGTCTTGCCGATCTCAATCACGACCAGTTATTTTACCTCAACTTTGCTCAGGTAAGACACGCATCTGGTGCCTCACAGAAAAACACTTACAGTTATTAGCTCTGTACCAAACGACAAAATTTTAGACTTGTCCAAATTGAAAGCATTTGCAGACGACAAAATAAATGCGACTCAAAAATTAAAACTTCTTTTGAGAAGGGTAGAAAAAATTGTGGGAAAAGGGGAAAATGCTGGTTACCAGCATTTTCTCCTTTTCCCACAATGTTTTCAAAAGCTTTCTTTCTCAGGGTCGTTAAAAGTCGGGATTTTAACCCTTTACCACACAATCCAAAGTTTTAAAGAACTTGGGAAAGCAGGCTTCTGAAAACATTGTGGGAAAAGGAGCAAATGCTGGTAATCAGCATTTCCTCTTCTCCCACAATGTTTTATACTCTTTGAAAGACAATTGACCAATTTCCGCCTTTTAAAACCACATTTATCTTCTGAAAATGCTGTGGATTTGGACGAGTCCAAAATTTTGTCGTATAGTAAAGGGTTAAATACCTGAAAAGCAGAAAATGCTGCTTAACAGCATTTTTCTTTTTTCCGCAATATCTTCTATCCTATTAGAGACAAATACATTGATTTGAGCCGCAGACAAAAATTTTTTTTTTCTTCATAGTAACAAAGCTTTTCTATCATTTTGATAATTATATATAATTATTTATATGAGCTATGCTCTGGCAAAAAGGGGTTTAATGCATCTCCGTAATGCATGATACCAAGCAAATCTTTCTATGATCATGAATCCATAAAGTCAATGTTGTCTAAAAACCGATTGAATCATGGGGTGGAATGGTCGTTGGACTTGCAGAAAACTGACCAATAGCAAAAAGTTTCGCCCAGGTCAGCATGCCCTAACTGCGCAGGCTAACCTGGGCCGATACTTTTTACAGATGCAATAAGTTCGCTTTTACCAGAGCATGGCCCAAATATCATTATAAGTCTGCTACATTTCTAATAGGTATGGTGCGGTACGATGAGACCCCAGGCCATTTTAAACCGTGTTCGAACCGGGGTGCACAGTCCGGGACGGTTTAGGTAAGTGATATCTCTACGCAGGTACTTACAAGTAGCTCTCTACTAGAACAAAATTTATATGTTTTCTGAGGGTGTGTGAAGTTGGCAGTAAGTTCGAAAATCGGAGTTCGATATTCAATGTAGAAATGAATATGCTGTTAAGTTGAATTCATGCCGCAGTAGATTCGTTTTGTCAAAACTCAAAGGACAATTACGTATAACAATGAATAAAGATTTGAATATGGAAATGAATTTCATGCGAGCAGTAAATTCGCGTGGTTTCTTTTGTATGGGCATGCAGATGATGTATGATCTCGAATATAGATTTGAATATCGAAATGAATTTCAAGCTAGCAGCAGATTCGCCAAGATTTCCATATGTGCATGTAGATATGTATGAAATCTAATGTCGATTTGAATGTCGAACTTAATTTCATGCTAGCAGCAGATTCACAAAGATTTCTATATATGCATGTAGATGTTGTATGAAGTCCAATTTAGATTTGAATATCGAACTGAATTTCCTGCTAGCAGCAGGTTCACTGGAATTTCTATATGGGCATGTAGATGGTGTATGATATCGAATGTAGGTTTGAATATCGAACTGAATTTCATGCTAACAGCAGATTCGCTGAGATTTCTGTATGGGCATGTAGATGATATATAAAATCCAAAGAAGCTTTGAATATTGATCTGAATTTCATGCTCGCAGCAGATTCGCCAAGCGTTCTATATTGACATGTCGATATTGTATGAAATCCAATGTAGATTTTAATATCGAACTGAATATCATGCTAGCAGTAGTTTCGTTAGATTTTTTTTTATGGGCTTGTAGGTAGTGTATAATATCGAATGTAGATTTGAATATCATTTCATGCTAGCAGCAGATTCGGAAAAAGTTGCTGTATGGGCATGTCGATGATGTATGATATCGAATATAGATTTGAATATCGAACTGAATTTCATGCTAGCAGCAGATTCGCTAGAATTTCTTTATGTGTTTGTAGATGGTTTGTGAGATCGAATAAGGATTTGAATATCGAACTGAGTTTAATGCTAGCAGCAGATTCACCACAATTGCAGTATAGATGTAGATGGTGTATGATATCGAATATATTTTTGAATATTCAAATCTATATTCGATATCATACACCATCTATATGACCATACAGCAATTTTGGCGAATCAGCTGGTAGCATGAAATTCAGTTCGATATTCAGATCTATATTCGATATTATACACTATCTACAAGCCTATAAAGAAATTCTAGCGAATCTTCTGCGAGCATGGAATTCAGTTCGATATTCAAATCTATAGTCGTTATCATAGATCATCTACATGCCCATTTAGCAATTCTGTCGAATCTGCTGCTTCCATGAAATTCAGATCGATATTCAGATCTACTTCGATATTACACACCATCTAAAAGCCCATATAGAAATTCTAGCGAATCTGCTGCTAGCATGAAATTCAGTTCGATATTCAAATCTATATTTGATATCATACACCATCCACATGCTCAAGTAGAAACTCTAGCAAATCTGCTGTTAGCATGAAATTCATTTCGATATTAAAATCTACATTGGATTTCATACAATATCAACATTCCCATACAGAAATTTTATCGAATCTGCTGCAAATTCAGTTAGATATTCAGATGTACGTTCCATATATTACACAATCTACAAGCCCATAAGGAAATTATAACAAATCTGCTGCTAGCATGAAATTCAGTTCAATACTCAAATCTATATTCGATATCATACACCATCTACATGCTCAAGTAGAAATTCTAGCAAATCTGCTGTTAGCATGAAATTCATTTCGATATTAAAATCTACATTGGATTTCATACAATATCTACATTCCCATACAGAAATTCCATCGAATCTGCTGCTAGCATGAAATTCAGTTCGATATTCTGATGTACGTTCCATATATTACACAATCTACAAACCCATAAGGAAATGATAACAAATCTGCTTCTAGCATGAAATTCAGTTCAATATTCAAATCTATATTCCATATCATACACCATCTCCATGCCCATACAGCAATTTTGTTGAATCTGCTGCTAGCATGAAATTCAGTTCAACACTGAGATCTACATTCGATATTATACACCATCTACAAGCCCATAAAGGAAATTCTAGCGAATGTGCTGCTAGCATGAAATTCAGTTTGATATTCAAATCTACATTCGATATCATACACCATCTTCATGCCCATACAGGAATTCTTTTTTAATCTGCTGCTAGCATGAAATTTAGTTCAATATACAGATCTACATTCGATATTATACACCATCTAAAAGCCCATAAAGAAATTCTAGCGAATCTGCTGCTAGCATGAAATTCAGTTCTATATTCATTTCTATATTCGATTTCATACACTATCTACATGACCATATAGAAATTTCTGCGAATCTGCTGCTAGCATGAATTTTAATTCGATATTCAGATCTACATTCGATATTATACACCGTCTTCAAGCCCATATAGAAATTCTAACGAATCTGCTGCTAGCATGAAATTCAGTTCGATATTCAAATCCACATCAGATATCATACACCATCTACATGCCCATGTAGAAATTATGGTGAATCTGCTGCTAGCATGAAATTCAGATCGATATTCATTTCTACATTCGATATTATACACTATCTACATGCCCATACAGCAATTTTATTGACTCTTCTGCTAGCATGAAATTCAGTTCGATATTTAGATCTACATTCGATATTATACACCATCTACAAGCCCATAATGGAAATTCTAGCGAATGTCCTGCTGGCATGAAATTCAGTTCGATATTCAAATTTACATTCGGTATCATTCACCATCTTTATGCCCATACAGGAATTTTTTTGAATCTGCTGCTAGCATGAAATTTAGTTCAATATTCAGATCTACATTCGATATTATACACCATCTAAAAGCCCATAAAGAAATTCTAGCAAATCTACTGCTAGCACGAAATTCAGTTCGATATTCATTTCTATATTCGATATCATACACTATCTACATGACCATACAGATATTTTTGCGAATCTGCTGCTAGCATGAATTTTAATTCGATATTCAGATCTACATTTGATATTATACAACAACTTCAAGCCCATATAGAAATTCTAAAAAATCTGCTACTAGCATGAAATTCAGTTCGATATTCAAATCTACATTAGATATCATACACCATCTACATGTCCACGTAGAAATTATGGTGAATCTGCTGCTAGCATGAAATTCAGATCGATATTCAATTCTACATTCGATATTATACACCATCTACATGCCCATACAGCAATTTTGTCGAATCTGCCACTAGCATGAGATTCAGTTAGATACTGATATCTACATTCTATATTTTACACCATCTACACGCCAATAGAGAAATTCTAGCAAATCTGCTGCTGGCTGAAATTCAGTTCGATATTCAGATCTACATTGGATTTCATATAATATCAACATGTCAATATAGAACGCTTGGCGAATCAGCTACTAGCATGAAATTCAGATCGATATTAAAATCTTCATTGGAATTTATATATCATCTACATGCCCATACAGAAATCTCAGCGAATCTGCTGCTAGCATGAAATTCAGTTCGATATTTAAATCTATATTCGATATCATACACCATCTACATGCCCATATAGAAATTCTAGCGAATCTGCTGCTAGCAGGAAATTCAGTTCGATATTCAAATCTAAATTGGATTTCATACACCATCTACATGCCTATATAGAAATCTTTGTGAATCTGCTGCTAGCATGAAATTAAGTATGACAATCAAATCGACATTCGATTTCATAAATATCTACATGCCCATATGAAAATCTTGCCGAATCTGCTGCTTGCCTGAAATTCATTTCGATATTCAAATCTATATTCGAGATCAAACATCATCTGCATGCACATACATAGTTCGTAACTATCCCTTGAGTTTGAAAAAAATACCAAATCTACTGCTGCATGAAATTCATCTTAACAGCATATTCATTTCTACATTGAATATCGAACTCCGATTGTCGAACTTACTGCCAACTTCATATTCCTGTTTTCTGAATCTGTTTACCCCGGGGTTGTTGAGTCATGGCGTCATGCGGTAAATGGTTCAAACACTTCTGAGCATAACACAAATGAGCAAAATAAGACGAGTTACCGAACGTATCACGACCATCCCATCATTTAACAGCCAAAATTGCACCTTTGTCCGACTATAACGGTCCAGTATCTTAACACTTGCAGAGAAATGCAATACAAAAAGATTGCTTTACAGCAAAGAAATCTACATAGACCCCTTCAACCAAGGAAGACGGTTCTTGAAAACATTTTGCAAAGTGCTTTCGAAACATTGAAAAGGGAGAAACATGCTTTTGTTTGGTCGTATTGAAGAATATCAAACACTTTGAACCGTGCTCTGTGAAAAGGGGGCTTTTGCGAAAAGTTTCGGTCTAGGTCAGCCTGCGCAGTCCGTGCAGGCTGACCGGGGCCAAAAACTTTTCGCTATTGGTCAGTTTTCTGTATGTCCAATGACCAGTCTACCTTACGATTCAGTTGTTTAAAAGAATGGCTATTATGGATCCATAATTATGTGATGGCTTCATTGGCATCATGGACATGCATTAAGCCCCCTTTTGCCAGAGCATAGGCTCATTTATTTATTCATTTATTTATTTTTCAGAGTAATCGGTACGCTGCAGAATATGAACGATTTCAGCAAAGTGTTCAGTTGTAAAAAAGGGTCCTACATGAATCCAGATAAAAAATGTAGCGTTTGGTAAAAAGAGTAGGATTGAAGAAAGGATGGGAACGTGATGAAACAATGGTTTATGGAGAAGATCTACAATCAAAACTAGATTATTTAGAGACGCGATAGTTCGAATATATTGACTATTTTGGAATATTGGTTGGAGTCAACAGATCTTGAAAAAACAGTGGAGCACTGCATCTGATTGCTCATGCCAGTAATCAGAAGAACTGCAGCACTTTTTTGTAGGACAGAAATTAAGTACTTTTGTATGAAGACTAGTGACCGTTTACAGGCACTTGCATTTATCTTTTCAAAGGATATTTCAGTTTTGGTGATCTCTCGGAAAATAATGCGATACTATCTTTACTTGTTAAATGTTTACCCCATGTCAAAGTTGAACCCTTGGGATTCAAGAATAAATCTCTCGTCAATGTAATTTAAGCTTGTTGGTTATATTGTGACAGTTCAAAGGAGAAATGTCCCATATGGTATTTAAACAAACCTTTGTCTTAAACGGTAAGTACTGCCAATAGACAAATGCAATTCAGCACGTTGGAGTGATTTTACATAAACAATTATCTCGTATGTGAGTTTCTTGTAGTGAATATCTGACAGTTGAAAAATAAACTTTCGCAGAGAACAGTGTATAAGTAATTACATGGTGATACTTTAACTGAAAAAAGGAAGCCAAAACATAGCTGAACTGTTGAATCATCACAGTGTCAAAATTCATGTGCGAAGTAATTGTAAAATATTAGGTATAGTGTTTTATATTTTGAACTTTACTATAGTCATTTCTTGATGAAAGACATGTTTTTCAGCGATATTAAAACTATTTATTCTGTTGACTGGGTAACTGTAAATAAATCATTTAACTCTTTACCAAACGACAAAATTCTAGAATAGTCCAAGTTGAAAGCATTTGCAGATGACAAATTAAACGTGACTTAAAAATTGAAATTTGTTATGGGACGGGAAGAAAACATTGTGGAAAAGAAGAAAATGATGGTTACCAGCATTTTCTCCTTTTCCCAAAATGTTTTCTAAGGGTTTCCTTTTTTGGGTCGTCAAACGTCCGGATTGTGTGATAAAGAGTTAAAATAGTTCCTGTTGTCTCCTATGTCCATTACCTTAAAGGTGATTTTTAGATTTACCAAATACCATAACAATTAACATAAAGGATCAAGAAATCAAGGAATGGAAAGTAGTTTTTTTAATAGTAAATAAAACGTTATGTGAAAAGGAGCAATTGTGTCTTAAAAACAATTGCTTCTATTCCCACAACGTTTTACAAAGCCGTCAAAATCAGGGAAATAAAAAGTCTTACTTCTATAGTAGCCAGCGAGTTAATTTAGTTCAATGCATGTAACAGTTCAAACTATTTCTGGTTCCAAAATTAACAACATTTTATAACCAAATTTAACGTCTTATTATATATGCCTTTTAAATTCTTTGTTTTAGCTACACTGCATAAAAAAAAGCAATGCTTATTTCTGATCATTTCTAAATAAATGAACAGCATACCTGTTTCATGTATCTATCTGTAAAAAATATTATTTACACATTTGTACTATTTTTCATTCTTTTTTAAAACAAATGATCATTTGTTATACATACTTTTCCATACATAGCTGTGTGAAGTTCCTGTTCTTTCAACTCTTTGCCAAATGACAATATTTTAGACTTGTCCAGTTTGAAAGTATCTTGCTAAATAAGTTAAATGAAACTTTGAAGCCGATAGTAAAAACCCAAATAATGATATTCCAAACTTATTTTTTGTAGGAAAAATGGCTCCTTTTCAGACAGCATAGATCCAAGATCAGACTGCATGTTTTGTGCAGTCTGATCTTTATCTGTGTTGTCCGCAAAAGGTCACAGAGTCATGCTTAGCAGCTTATGGACATTAAATTGTTCTGTATACTTGTGATTAACTTCCTGAAATAAACTTGCTACAGATGACTTTATAACCATCCTGTTAGAGTGGAATAATCCCCACAAATATGTGTTAAACGCTTTATCATCCAACAAAATATTAAACTTGTCGAATTGAAAGCATTTACAGAGGCCAAATTTAACACAGCTTCAAAGAAAACAACTTAACACCCAACAAAATATTAGACTTGTCGAATTGAAAGCATATGCAGAGGCCAAATTTAATACAGCTTAAAAGATGGAATTTTTCTTTGAAGAGTGGAAAACATTGTCAAAAAAGGGGAAAACCTGGTTACCACCATTTTTCCCTTTTCCCACAATTATTTCCAAAAAACATTGCATAAAGATAAACTCTTTCCCACACAATCCTGAGTTTCAATGACCCGGATGAAGAAGCCTTTTGAAAACATTGTGGGAAAAGGAGAAAATGCTGGTGACCAGCATTTTCTCCTTTTCCCACAATGTTTTCTACTCTATTAAAGACAAGTTCAGTCGTTTGAGTCACAACTAAATTGTCGTCTGCAACTGCTGTCAGTTGGGACAAGTCTGCATTTTTGTCGTTTAGTAAAGAGTTAAGCATTAGAAGAAACATAAGTAAAAGGTTCATCCACAAGAGTTAATGAGTTATGTTTTCTTACAAACAGAATTAGAAATGCTAACAAATGAAAACATAAGAAGAACTTGAGGAAATAACCAAAAACAACTAAGCCAAGGCGGGGCTCAATGCATCTCCGTGATGCATTACATCAATCAAGCCATCACATAATTATGGATCCATTAAAGCCACTTTTTTTAATAATTGACTTAATCATGAGTTAAAGTGGTCCTTGGAGTACAAAAAATTCACCAAATAGCGAAAAGTTTCGGCCCAGGTCAGCCTGCCCGTACTGCGCAGGCTGACCTGGGTTAATACTTTTCGCAGATGCATTAAGCCCCCTTTTCACACAGCATGGCTCTACTTGAAAAAAAAAAAAAAAAAAAAAAAAAAAAAAAAAAAAAATTCTCAGCCAAAAAAAAAAATCTTAATGGAACAGCTGTAAGTTCATTAGATGCAATTTCACTACTTACCTTGGTTTGAGTTTACTTCTTCACAAAATCTAGGATATGCCTTCATCTGGACAGCGACCATTTTCTATATGTGCATCACATATATTGACCCTTTACCACACAATGCCACCTTTTAACGACCCTGGGAAGGAAGCCTTTTGAAAACATTGTGGGAAAAGGAGAAAATTCTGATAAACAGCATTTTCTCCTTTTCTCACAATGTTTTCTACCCTTTCAAAGAAAAAACTGCATCATTTGAGCCTCATCGAAGTTATCGTCTGCAGTTGCTTTCGTTTTCGAAAAGGCTGAAATTCTGTCGTTTGGTAAGGAGTTAACCCTTTAGCACACAACAAAAATACAGACTTGTCAAAATTTGAAGCATTTGTAGACAACAATTTAAACATGGCACTAATGATTGAATTGTCTTTGATACAGTAGAAAACATTGTGGGAAAAATAGAAAATGCTGTTTACCAGTATTTTCTCCTTTTCCCACAATGCTTTCGAAAGGCTTCTTCCTCAGGGTCGTTAAAACTTGGGATTGTGTGGTAAAGGGTTAAGCCATGCTATGGTAAAGGGCAGTGAATGCATCTGCATGATGCATTATACCAAGCATTTTGTCTCGTAATTATGGATACAGGAAATCCATTTTGTCAAACAGGCTGAATCCAGAGGTAGAATGGTCCTTGGACATCCAGAAAATTTACCAAAATCAAAAAGTTTTGACACAGGTCAGAATGTGCAGACTGCACAAGCTGACCTGGGTCAATACTTTTTGAAGATACATTAAAGCCCCTTTTCACAGAGCAAGACTCATTTATTTATACAGTTAAGTCTTTATCATTCAAACATATAATAACTTGAATGTTCTCAGGAAGAAAGTGCAGCAGGAGTCCTGACAACTTGTGCTAGCAATCAGAACTACAGCTGATCTAGTTTTGATGGGGGATATACGAGTCAACTTTGAAGACTATGACTAACTCTCTACCAAACAACGTGACTTTAAACTGGTCCAAATCCAAAGATTTCGCATACAACATATTAAATGTGGTTCAAATGTGAGAATTTATCTATGAAAGGGTTGAAAACATTGCTGGAAAGTGAGATAATGCCCGTGTGAAGCCTGTGTGCCCTTCTGGTATGAAGTCTCAATTTGATTTTTAACAATTAGCCCAAGTTTGAAGTAAATATCTTTATGAAGTCAGCTACGTCAAAAATTGTAAAGTTTCAGTATGACGATGATAGGGCCATAACAATACCTCAATGTTTTCTTCATAATCAGTAATGCTGAATATATTTGAGCCGTTCTCTGTGAAAAGGGGGCTGAATGCATCTGCGAAAAGCAGTCCGCGCAAGCTGACCTGGGCCGAAACTTTTCGCTATTGGTAAATTTTCTGTGTGTCCAAGGACCAGTCTACCGTATCATTGAGTCGGTTATTAAAAAAAGTGGCTTTAATGGATCCATAATTATCATCTTGATTGGGATCATGCATCAAGCATCACGGAGATGCATTAAGCCCCTTTTGCCGGAGCATGGCTCATTTTCAACTTTCTTCTGATTACAAATAGAAGTTTGAAAAAGATTTTGAATTCATGGATCTATTCAAAGATCATTTTTTCCAATTAATATATGCTTACCATCACCTGCAGACAATCTTTTCCTTTATTTTTTGCAACAGACTGCCTGTGGAAATATTATGACAAATTGATAAATTCCTCCCTTTGCCACAGTATTTTCATATGTATACATGCATTAAACCTTAACTCACTACAATTTTCCCTACTTGATAAGGACCAACTGTCTGCTGCAAATTTGCATCAGGATTTAGTAAGTTCACCAAGTTTGAATTACAGTCACGTCACTGTATATGTGTAGTTTGACTTCAGCATGTTCTACTTTTTCTACTAGTTGGTAAGACAAAAATATTCATGTTGTATTTTATACCACCTTTTTATGGAAATGTTGTCTCAGTATTAAAATGTGGAGTGTTTATTAGAGTTCTTTCTTCTGTCTTACGTAACTTTCTTTTTTCCAGAGCCAATTACAAGAATATTAACTTGACCTCTTTAGATCATGGAGCCCAGTAGCTCAGTGGTTAGCGTATATGATTCGTGACCTGGTGGTTGTGAGTTCGATACCCGGTTGGGGAAAACTTCCTTTCCGGCAATTTTTCGCCTCTCACCTCTGATGCATGTGAGAAAAGTAGTCTGTGGCTTTGGAAAGAAAGTCGTGTCACTACTGGTGTGAGAAAGCCAGGAAACACATGATCACTGATTGCCATGACATAACCTGAGCTGTTAAAATGGCGTTAAACTCCAAAACAAATACAAAATTCTTTAGCCAATGAAATGTACAACCCACCGAATCTCAGGTAGATTTATCTTAAAGGACTGATTGAACAAGTAGAGCATACAGATCCAAATCAACACTAATAGATAATTCTCTCATAGTACCACCCACAAGAACGTTTTTTGTGAAGAGCTGCTGATTCCACAAATGGTATACCCACTAATCTTTTCCATTAAATGATTTTGAACTCTGACCAGTCGGTATTTATGTTCAAGTTTTATTTATAAAAAATAAATAGTCACAAAATGTTGGCTATCATTAATTCTACTGACACTTCATTTTTACTTTACAAATACACTGATGTCACAAAACGTAAGATGTCCTTAACTTCCACCATTCAAAAGTACAATCACAAATTATGTGGGTCTTTAGCCCCATGCTTTACATGTTATTTTCAGATTTACTCAACTCTTTACCCACAATAAAATTTTAGACTGGTCAAAATTTAAATCATTTGCAGATGATATATCAAATGTAGATAAAAAATCCGAAAACAATGTGAGAAAAGGAGAAAACTGGTTTCAATGTTTTCAGAAACCACTTTTCTCAGGTCATTAAAAGAGTAAAGGGATAGAGACAGTAAATATGACGAAAAAACGGAAACACATGTAGGAGAGGAAAAATGTTTTTGAAATTAGCCTGTAGGGAAAACTGACATACATGAAGCAACTGCCTTTAAAATCATTCTATATTTTTTTTTCTTTAGAAAGATGTCTATTAGTACAAATACAACTTTGTAAGTCTAGTTGTACATATACAACTTTTTAAGTCTAAATGCCTAGAGTGTCACCACAAGTTTGTGGATCTTTTAAACTGCGTAAAGTTTGTGAATCAGTCACACTGGGTCTCAAGTTTAGGGAACATTTACACTAAGTCTCAAGTTTGTGGGTCCATTGCAATAGGTCACAAGTTTGTGGGACATTTACACTAGGTCGAAAGTTTGTGGGACATTTACACTATGTGCCAGGTTTGTGGGAAATTTACAATAAATCTCAGTTTGTGGGTCCACTATACTAGGTCTCAAATTTGTGGGACATTTACACTAGGTCTCAAGTTTGTGGGACACTTACTCTAGGTCTCAAGTTTGCGGATCAGTAACACTATGTCTCAAGTTTGTGGGACATTTACACTAGGTCGCAAGTTGTGGGATATTTCCACTAGGGCTCACATTTGTTGTACGTTTACACTGGGTCTTGAGATTGTAGAGCATTTACACTAAGGCTCAAGCTTGCGGGATATTTACAACACTGCTAAATTTGTAGTACAGTACCACTGTCTTTTGGGACATTTTCACTGAGTCTCAAGTTTGTGGGAACTTTACACTCTCAAATTTGTAGCACTGTTAAAGAACATGTATATCAACAGACCACTTGTATCTTTTCACCATAAATCTATGGTTGGTATTTTTACCTTGATCAAGGCTCTACAATAAAGTCCTGTGTAGGCTGTAACAGTTTATCTTTAATACACTTCCATAACCAGGTCACTTTAACACATACACCCTTACACTGTATAGGTCCTCCCTGCAAGTAAAACGGATAAAAGTATATCATTAAAATCCAATAGGTAACGCTTTGCTTTGCAAATATAAATGGGCCATGCTCTATTAAAAAGGGGTTTAATGCATCTCTGTGATACCAAGCAAGTCATCACAAGATCCATAAAATCTGCTTTGTATAACAACCAATTGAATTATGACGTACACTGGTCCTTGGAATGCATTAAAACCTCCTTTTCACACAGCATGGCTCAAATATTTAGCCTTTGCAAATGACAGTTTTAGAAAACATAGTAGGAAAAGGACAATTACTTGTAACAAGCAACCGATCCTTTTTCCACAATGTTTTCCATAATGATGTAAGAGAATGTCTTCTTTTCTTTCACATAGTTGACCCTTGTAAAAGTTTTAATAGGTTTCAGTAAATCTAAAAAATCTGGTAATTGTGGAACATTATGGAGAAAGGAGCGATTCCTTGTCATGCGAGTGAGAAATGATCCTGTCACAAGGACTGCCATCAATTGTTGAAAAAGAATTTGTACAAGCAATCAAACTTATGACTCCTGATGTTGTTCCTTGAATCACCTGACAAGATAGGAGCCACGCTCCAGGAAAACGGAGTTAAATACATCTCTATGATACCAAATAAGTCTTACAATTATGGACCAATAAAATCCATTTTGTCTAACAACCAACTTAATCAGGGGTAGAATGGTTCTTGGACTAACTGAAAACAGTTTCCACCCAGGCCAGCCTGCATGGACTGCATATGCTGACCTGTGTCAATACCTTTTGTAGATGCATTAAACCCCCTTTTCACAGAACATGGCTCATATATGTAGCAGTGAAATAAGGTAAACTATAAATGCTTCTATTGTAAAGAAAAAACAGCTGATTATCTTACTGAGTAGTCACTGGTTACAATGGAATGAGTGGCTGTAGATTTGTTGAACTCTTTTACAATTTCTCCGTCATAACTGTACATGTGTTAAGGTCAATAACAACAACAACAGTAGCATCAATGACAAAAAAATCCCTTGTTTCACTTCTGTTTCTATTACTCTGGCTACCAAACAACAAAATTTTGCTCTTCTCAATATGGGAAATATCTGCAGGTGACAAAGTTTAGGGAAACATTGTGGAAAATAAAAACATTCCTCAGTTTGTGCAATACATGTATTATTATTCCCCAAAATGCTTTCAAAAGTTATCTGGGGTTCATGTCCACAACAAGGAATTCAGTCTTTACTAAAAGACAAAATCATGACCTTGTCAAAGTCCTTGCATTTGCAGAAGACATATCAAATATTACTCAAATGGTGTTTTTTTTTTTATCTTTGATGGTAGAAAACATTGTGGGAAAAGGAGAAAATGCTGGTTACGGGCATTTTCTCCTTTTCCCACAATGTTTTCAAAAGCTGAAAGTTGTTAAAAGTCATGATTGTGCAGTAATAACCTGAAGGATACGCTATTATATATCTCTTTAGTGTCTTGAAGTCTGCAATATCCTCTGGCAGATATATCCTGGCCCCAGAAAAAACATTGGGTAACAACTGAAAAAGGAGTAAAAATACATGTATCACATCTTACTCTTTGTATGTTGATATAGGAAGATACTTTACCAAATGATAAAGTTTCAGATTTGTCTTCATGAAAAGTATTGCAGACAGCAAAGTAAATCTGGCTCAAATGAAGCAGGTCCTCACTGAAAAAGTACATGATGTAGGAAAAGGGGATCAGCACTTTTTTTTTTTCAACAATGATTTCAAAGGCCTTTTATCCCATGTATAAAACCCTGACATTGTCTGGTATAGAGGATAACTGTCTGTTTTTGGTATATGATCGAAATTTCTTTCATCGAGTGAAAAGCTAAGGCTATATTTTCACGAGTGGTGAAGCCATGAGTGAAAATATGGCCTTTGCTTTTCACACTAAAAAAAACAATTATCCTATTTCTTTTATGCTCCTCACTTTAACCTTTCTTTTTACATCTAAAGTTTGCTCATCATGTAAAATATGTGTATTTTTCAAGCGATATAGTCAATATAATCGGATATGCACTAGCTGTAACAATGATGTCACGAGTGATGCTTACTACGCCATAAAATGTGACATTCACCTGCTCAAAATTGATTCATGTTCTATAAATAACAGAGGTATGTCAAAAATAAAAGTTCACCTGTGAGTTATAACATTCACCAGTGAATTATAAGGATATAATTCACTGTTAGATTTCTAGGAACTACTGAAAAGCATAAAAGGAAAGTGGTTCTGTCTTGAAAGTACATGTATACTTGAATGAGTTTTGAGCTAATCTCCTTTGCCCAGTGATACAAGAAATCATCATTCACCTCTGCATATCTAAAACAAATCAGTATTGGAGTACTGTTTTAAAACTTCTAATACAATAGAATACAGTTATGACTTTTAACATGGTGTATGTGAGATTTCAAAACACTGTCAGAGAAGGAGCAATTGCATGTAACAATTTCCTTTAACTGAAAAAAAAAAAAAAAA
Organism: Tridacna gigas; assembly: GCA_945859785.2. Classification (NCBI taxonomy): domain Eukaryota; kingdom Metazoa; phylum Mollusca; class Bivalvia; order Cardiida; family Cardiidae; genus Tridacna; species Tridacna gigas. The sequence continues at coordinate 29,456,952 of OX244041.2, forward strand.
TAAGTATTTCCTATTCCATCAAATATTTTTTATGTCCTTCACACACACTACTTAACTTTCTACCAAACAATCCTATGTTATAATAACTTCTGAGAAAAAACTGTCATTGAAAACTCTATGGGAAAAGGAGAAAATGATGGAAACCAGCATTTTCTCCTTTTCCCACTATGTTTTCTTCCCTGTCAGACACTATCATCCATGGAATTGTTTCGAAAGTGTTGTCCACCAATGTTTTCAAGTTTGAAGAGTTTAAATTCCTGGTTTGAGAAAGGGTTAACTCAGTAACAAAATACATGTACACACTTATAGACTTGTCCATATTGAAAACATTTGCCGACAACAAAATAAATGTGACTCAAACATTACAATTTGTTTTTGAAAGTGTAGAAAACATTGTGAAAAAGGAGAAACTACTGTATTTTCTTCTTTTTCTAAAATGATTCCAAAAGTTTCCTTTTTTTTTAAGACACAATTTTTCAAAAGTCAGGACTGTGTGGTACAGGGTGTGGACCAGTATCACAAACTTTTGAAAAACAATATCTAGTCCAGGTGTACTCACCCCATTACTGGACTGTTGTGGGGTTCTGGGAGGATGATGAAACTTCTCTGAATGTTCAGCATTTTTCTGATAGCAGTCTGTCCCATATTTACATTCTGGTTTAGACTGCGGAAAAAGGGCCAAAATGACAAGGTAAAACTTACATAATTGTAATACAAGAGGGAAACAACAATCTGAGAAATAAACATTCAGTATTCTTGAATGCTTTTTCTTGGTGATAGTGGTTAGTTAACTTAGTTTCTATTTTGTTCTCCTTCAACCCTTTACCAAACAATCCCCACCTTTAACCATCCTGAGAAAGACGGCTTTTGAAAACATTGTGGGAAAAGGAGAAAATGCTGCTGACCAGCATTTTCTCCTTTTCCCACAGTTTTCTACCTTTTCTGATGCAAATATAATCATACTTTCCAAATTTAATTTGTCGTCTGCAAATGCTTTCAACTGACCAGTCAAAAATTTTGTTGTTTGGTAATGAGTCAAACATTTTTTCCACGGTACCACATTTGTATCACAATAAATGCACCTTTCCATGCTTTCCTGGTGTTTCTCTAGCAAATTAATCGTTACACCGCTGGCTGCTTTTCCACATAAACAGGGCAAACACCATGCTCAGGATTGAGAGAAGGATGAATCTTCACCAGACTTCAGACAGAATGTTGGCCAAGCTAACATTTTGGTAATTAAGCTTAGATCATTTGAATTTTCAACCCCTGCTTTTCAACACAAGATAGCAAATGAGAAGTATCACTCAGCTGGGTCTGTATTGGTCAACCGCTGTAAATTGTCCTCTCAGTCTAACTCTAGTTGGTAAGAGATACAATTTCTGATTGGCTATACCATTTTGTTAAGCCAGTCAAAGTTTGTGTTACTTTGACGTTATGAAAAATGTTGAGAACTAGTATAAGAATCTAATTTAGAATGGCTGGAAAATATAGGCCATGATATTGCTAAACAGGTTAGTAGTGAAATACAGGAAAACATTAATCTTTTACATAAACAGAAATATAAAAACCTTTTTACTTGGTGTAGAGACATCGCCATTCTCACTTGCACGTTTTGTAGTTTTTTCTGAAGCTTGCTCTTCCTTTTCCTTCTTTGGTGAGAAATATTTGAGAATACTTGTGTGATTGGAGGAGGTAGATGATGAGTCTTTGGATGGTGTTGACTTTACAGAGGAGGTTTTTGATGGCGTGGACTTAACAGAGGACACTTTGGATGGAGTTCCATTAACATCTCCTACATAATGGAGTAAAAAGTAATAAAAATTGTAAGACAATCCCGAGTTTTAACAACCACAAGGATAAGGACATCTCAAAACATTGTGGGAAAAGGAGAAAATGCTGGTAACCAGCATTTTCTCCTTTTCCCACAATGTTTTCTACCCTTTCAAAGACAGAGTTCATGATTTGTACAACATTTAATTTGTCATCTGCAAATGCTTTGAACTTGGGCCAGAACAAAATTTAGTCATTTGGCAAAGAGTTAAACAGAAAACATTTCCTGAATTACCACACAATTACTATATTCCAAACAAAGAACATGAAAACATTACATAACATAACCCCCCTTTTGTTCAGAGTGATATGACCACCCATTACAATGTTTTCCATATTGAACATGTCTAAAATAAGCACTGCATAATGTAATTTAAATTTATATTCCTTCTCTTTTTTTCAAAAAACATGGCTAACCTAGCTTTCTCAGTCTATTTTACACAAGAAATATTGGACAATTTCTATCAAAGAACAGACTATACAGGTTCTGTGCACTCTCAGGCCATATTCACCAACCATTCTAAACAGCATTCTAAGTCTAAACAGCATTCTAAGTTTAATTCTAGATTTGGAAAGTAACGCAATTTCAGACTGGCTAAATCATTTGGTTTAGAACTTGCGTTACTTTCAAATGTACAAAATCAGTGACCTTGACCTTGACCTTTAACCAATGTGACCCATAAACAATAAGGTACCTTCTTGGGTCATGAACAACACTTGTATACAGTTTCAGGGTCCTAGGTCAAAAGGCTGTTCAGTTAGAGCACGGAAACAGAAATATGGACAGATTAAAGTATGGACAGATGGATGGACATGGATGGTGAAACCAGTATACTCCCCCCATACTTCGAAAGTGTGAACACAGGATCCTGATCTTGATCTACATTGTTCACAAAATCTTCTAATGTTCCCCACAAGCCTTTACATGACAACAAAATTTTAGCCTTGCCCAAACTGAAAGCATTTGCAGACGACGATTTCAATGTCTCTCAATGGTGCTATTTGTCTTTGATAGGGTAAAAAACATTGTGGGAAAAGGAGAAAATGCTGGTTACCAGCATTTTCTCCTTTTCTCAAAATGTTTTCAAGACATCTTTCCCAGGGTCATTAAAAGGCAGCATTGTGCCTTAAAGGGTAACATGCCTTAAAGGGTAACATGCTTATGGCAAATACATTACCGTTATCTGAATCATTGCCATCAGAGGATTTCTTTCTCTTCATAGGATTTTTCTTTTTCCCTTGAGTTCCTGGTATAACAAGGTCAGCTGTATCTTTAGATTTCTTGAACAGCTGAACAAAATGATCAATTTGGATCCAGTTTTAAGCTGCTTTCTACTGTATTTCAGTTATACAATAGAAACAGCTTGTTTATGGATTCCCATGTATTTCACTAGTAAGTGTACTAGTCTCTGACTCCATTGTGCCTTGCCCAAGGACAATCCAACGTAAACAGTGCCTGAAATAATCATCAAACCAGGAATTGGCTGATAAAAAATCAAACAGCTTTAACATCTGAACTAGTAATGACCCCAGATAATGATTAAAATACCATTAAAAAAAAATGACTACCAAATGACCTTCAGACTGCTAAATAGATAAGAGTCATGTTCTGTGAAAAGGAGGCTTATGCATCTGCGAAAAGTATCCACCCAGGTCAGCTTGCACAGTCCATGCAGGTTGACCTGAACCAAAACTTTTCACTATTTGTCAATTTTCTGGACCAAAGTACCTCATGAGTTACACAATTGTTCCACAGAATGGATTTTATGGATCCCTAATAAAATGATGACTTGCTTGGTATCATCCATCATGGAGATGCATTAACCGTTTACCACAAAATGCCAACTTTTAACGACCCTGAGAAAAAAGCCCTTTGAAAACATTGTGCGAAAAGGAGAAAATGCTGGAAACCAGATTTTCTCTTTTTCCCACAATGCTTTCTACCCTATCGAAGACAGACTCCATCATTGAGAAGCATTTAAATTGTTGTCTGCAAATGTTTTCAATTTGGACAAGTCTACACAACTTGTGCGGTAAAGAGTTAAGTCCCCTTTTGCCAGAGTATGGCTCATAACATTTTTTCCTAAGAGTAAAAAGTATCATGTTTTTTTCATGACTTTTTCTAATAATTCTATAAAGTTTATGCAGATATATCTGAAAATTGATTCTTATACATCTATGGTTCCTGGCTCATAGCATACAGATTTTCAAATATGCACCATCAACTGATTTGAGTGACAATTTGTGGTTTGGCAAAGCTTCAGTATGGATAAATCTAAACTATCATGAACTAATAAAATAATTAATAACTACTGTAAGCAAAGCAAACACAGGGCAATTTTAACCTGGGTAGGTCTGTGGCCTCTTTCCAAGACTTATCATCTCTGACTTTCATGACACGTGGAAATCTGATAGAAATACCATCTGCTGTGTGAACCTGAAAGATGTCTTGAAGGCAATAATTTGAACTTTGTTTTATACTTCATTCAACACTTTTTTCAGTCGTATCACAATGACAGCTCAGTTACTAGTATTTGTACATTTCCTGAAATCCAACAAATCTAGATTGAGACTAAGCAATGCCAGTATCACAGGACACTTCCTTGCTGTGCAGAACCACAAGAAGGAATCAAACCTAGAATCCAGGGATTACATATTCATCACATGAAACACTGATTTAAAGTGCACCTCTTCAGGTGATATTAAAAATTCTTTGCTTATTGGGAAATACCAACTGAATCTTTCCTTATTAGGTTAGAATTCATTTGCATTTTCAGATGATCAACTCTTTATCAAACAACAAAGTCTTAGGACTTCTCTTAATTGAAAGCAATTTTAGAGGACAAATTGAATATCAGTCAACGTTTAGTAATGGGTCAAGATCAGACTTCACAGAACATGCAATTTGATCTTGTTTTTACACTCCGGTACTTCAGGAGATATTCATGTCAAAATGGCCTACAAATTCATAATTTCCTGACTTCCCCTAGAACGGAAAATACATATTTCATTCAGTATGTGTTCTTAGACTAATATTAAAATGTCGAAGAGGACCTCGTATTCAAAGGACCAAAGGACTTGATATGTGAATGGCATAATGCAACAGATAACAAAAATAAATCCATCATAAATATCTACGAATCCACAATTACCTCTGCCTTGCTCAACTCTGCACCAGCCACTTCCCAGACAGGCGATTGTTTAGGATCAGACACAATAAAATCTGGCACAACAGTTTTCTTGATATGTAACCAATCTGGTACTTTGTTGATGTTTTTACTGATTTTCACCATGTCCATCTCTGTTTGTAATTTCTCCAGCGTGGCATCATCAAAGCCTCCCACCTTTGTGACGGTACACCAGAGTTTAGAGTCAGGGTCATAGACACCCGTCAGGAACACAGACATAAAACCACTTGCAGTATATAGGTTTACAATTAGGTAATCTGTACAAAAATGTTACCAACTGTAGTAAATACCGTATTGCTTCGGCCATAAGTCCACAAAAAAACATCGCAAAAAAATCAGCAAAAAAAACCTACCTCAACTTATGAGAGAGCCCAGGGAAAAATCATGTACACAATCTATCACAAACCGGCACTCTCTTTAGATCTACAGCCACAACTTAATTTTTCAGAAAATAGCTAAAGTTATTTTATTACAAAACACGTGACACAACTGCCCAGGTGTTCTTGAAATAATCAAAAAGTGTATGAAAAAAGGCAATATCACCTGATATTACATAGGCCTGATATATTGGCTTACTACATGACCATGAATTTGTTGATTGGAAGTCAGTGTGTAACTGGGTATAGATTTCTTTGTGCAGAACAGTTGTAACTGTCCACAGTAAATGTTGGCATTACAGCTCTGTTGCTACAAGACATTGGCCTTCATCATTCCCAAACAGATGTTTTCATTCTGGTAAGTTTAGTAGACCTGTTGTTGACCAATAGATTGTGAGAGAAGAGTTTGCAGGGGGCGGAGTCTACTGGTCATAAAAATAATTGACAAAAGAAACTGTTTGTGATTGCTGCAATTTGTTCTTTTGACCCGTATAAAGGTAGCCGATGTCCCCAGTTACATGTGAGATCTCTGATCTGGATTGTTTAACCCCTTACCACTCAATCCCGAGTTATAACGAACCTCATGGCGAAGGCTTTTGAAAACGTTGTGAGAGGAGTAGAAAATACCGTTACACAGCATTTTCTCCATTTCCCATGATGTGTTCTACCGTTCGAAACACAAATGTCAATTTTTGAGCTACATATTGTCGTCTGCAAATGCTTTGACTTTGGAAAAGACAAAATTTAGTTGTTTGATAGAGTTTAACTTTATAACTTCAGTAAGCATTCAGGTGTCGTTTGAGTACTATTAAAAGAAGGTACGAAAAAGTTGGTTACAAAAATGCATGCGACGAAATAAACATTTTCAGTGCGGCACTATGCACATTAACATTATAATCAATGATTTGTTTGATTTAGGATTGTGATTTTAATAAACTGAACATCATTCTTTTATTGTATGATGATAAACTCATTAAATTGAACCTATTTAGGCCATATCCGACTTGTCAGAAAATCTACCAGTAATTATCGGTACGAAAAAATAAAAAAACTTCGACCGCCGGCACATCTAATAGTTTTATATTTTCGTTAAATTCTTTTTCATGGCCAGGCAGGACTTGGGTCAATGCTTAAAGTACAGGTCGACTTATGAATGAGCCCAAGCAAAATCCTTCCAAAATTCCTCCAAAACACCATCTCGACTTATGACTGAGGTCGACTTATGACCGAAGCAATACAGTATATATATCGGCCATGCTCTGGCAAAGGTGGTTTATTGCATCTCTGTGATACATTATACCAAGCAAGTCATCACATAAATATGGATCCATAAAATCCATTTTGATTAAAAACTGACTGAATCATGAGGTAGAATGGTCCTTTGACATGATAAAAATAGACCCGTAGCAAAAACGTTCGGCCCATGTTAGCATGAGCGGACTGCGCAGGCTGGCATGTGTCGATACTTTATGCAGATGCATTAAGCCTTCTTTTTACATGACTCATATATAAATAGGTAATCTATAGGAATGTTTTGTGGAAGGATAAAAATTATACATCTGTCAGGAACACTGACACAATACCACCTGAGGAAATAAACTGAGTAGTGGCAGATAAAATAATGTCGTTTTAAGCTCTATGCATTATGGAATGGACTTAGAGATTTTTAAGATTTTCATATATGAGCCACACTCTGTGAAAAGGGGACTTAATGCATCTGCGAAAAGTATCGACCAGGTCAGGCTGCGCAGTCCGTGCAGGTTGACCTGAGTCAAAACTTTTCAATATTGGTCAATTTTCAGCATGACAAAGGACAAGCGTTCTTCATGAATCAGTCGGTTGTTATACAAAATGGATTTTATTGATCCATAAATATGTGATTATTTGCATGGTATCATGGATCAGGGAGATGCATTAAGCCCCTTTTCCCAGAGCATGGTTCATATAAAACTATATGTCAAACAATCAGCCCTGCTAGAAGCCCATCTTTGATCCCTTGGAGATTGTTTGAATAATTTGGCAGTGGTTAACTTGATAATACTGCTATCCAAAAATCAAGTCTGAAAAAAGCCTTCTGGCATTGATTTTTACCAATTATAACTCTATAGCAGAACCAAACCACTGATCAATAGCTGCAGACTGACACATATTTTAAATACAAATCTAAAAAAGGCTGTAACACCCATTTTAATGCAACAACCAAAATAAAAATACACATACATCAGTAAATTAGATCTGATTCTAGTGTTATTGAGAAATAGCTTCACACACCAAAAATCAGACAAAATGGATAGGATACACAGCTTAGGTAGATTCTCTCAGTGTTGAAGTCTTCAATTTTCTAACCAAGCAAAGACTTGATTAAAGTGTGATAAATAAACCTAGAACCCATTACCTTTATTGCCAGTTCCATAATAGCCTCCTAGTACAACAAGATCTGCAGAGTCAGCCATTTGACCTTCATTTAAATAATCTTTCTTCACCTTTAACCAATGTCTTTTACCTGCCTCATACACACTCTGTAATAACATTCCAATGAAACTAGAACTAAAAAATTGTATTTGATCACTGAGTATTTACCAGATTATCTAATATTCCACTAAACTCCATTGTCTTCAAAAGCATATCAGTAAACATAGATTCAGTCATCAGGTATTGAAACAACCTATATTGTAAATGACCTTTTTCCTTGCAAACTGATGCAGTAGTGATAATTAAGACCAATAATACCTCCTGCCTCTCTGTTCTTCCCAACATATGTCCATATAATTCTATTCAAGGCATAATGAAAAAATTCACTTTGAATGCACTGTTATGTTATATACATTTACCAGTAAACAGAATTTACCAATTTATAATTGTTTCATGTCTCTTCCAAAAAGGTTATCATTGAATGAACTTTCAGTGAAACAAATGGGGATTTAAGTAATGAGCTTGCTCTGGGATATTTGACAGTAAAAATCATATACTTTTAGATATAAGAAAGTATACATAATTCTTTCACATCTCTTCCAAAAACGTTCTAATCATTCAATGAACTTTCATTGCAAAAAATAGAGATTTAAGTACTGCACTTGTCCTAGGATATCTGACAATATCAATGCAGCTGCAAAAAGTATTGACCCATGTCAGCCTGCACAGTTCGCTCAGTCTGACAGGGGCCAGTACTTTTTGCTTCTTGTCAATTTTCCTGTATGTCAAAGGACCATTCTGCCTCAAGATTTAGTTGGGTTTTTTTGACAAAATGGATCCACAATGATGTGATGACTTGCTTTGTATAATGAATTTTGGAGATGCATTAACCCTTAGACTGCTAAGCGTGACTCAAAGACCTTTTGTGGACAGTGTAGATAAAGATCAGACTGCACAGAATGTGCAGTCTGATCTTGGATCTACACTCTCCAATAAGGAGTTAGCTTTCCCCAGAAATAAATTTGAAATGGCAAAATTAAGGTTTTTACTATTGGCTTGAAAATTTCACTTATTTAGCAGGATAAGGGTTAAACCCCCTTTTCCCAGAGTACTGCTCATATACTTTGAAATACACAAGGTTATATTTCTGTCTGTCTCAGCCAAACAGCTTCTCACCATTCAATGAACTTCCATTGCAATAAAAGAAGATATCAGTAATGCATTTGCCCTTGGATATTTGACAGTAAAAATCATATACTTTGAGATATGAAATAAAGAACAAAGGATCTTACATTGATATCTTTGAGAACTAAACCTTCAAGTCCATCTTAGAACACTTTAGTCATCATATCAGTCAGGTCATCAGGATCCTAGTAGAATATAAAGTATAAATGTGAGCCACGCTCTGTGGAAAGGGGGTTTAATACATGTTCAGAACGTATTGACCCCAGTCAGACTGTCCACACAGGCTGACGTGGGTCAAAAAGTTTTGCTGTTGGTTGATTTTCTGCATGTCAAAGGAAAGTCTTTCTCACAATAAATTGCCAGAGCGCCAGTCATACATAAGTAAGCGTAATTCCTGATTTTCTCAAATACTGAAATAAATTTTTCCTAACATCCAGAGAATTGTATGGACAATGTAAATATGGATCAGACTTCATATGGAAACAAGTCCCTATGGCAAAGTATGGTTACTAGGCTTAGGCTCTGCATTGCCATGCTAGAGGGCAATCCCAAACCAGTAGCCCCATCAGCTGGCATCAAACCAAGATTTTCAGGTTCAAAATCACAGAGTCATGCAGGACCCATACACCCTTTTCTACCCATTGACTTATAACTTACTTTGATATACTTCATTTCTGAAAATTTCACTCTATTTTCCACCTCTGTCATATTCCTCTCCAGAATCTTTCTTCTCTTTTATTGGTCTGTAATCAGAGAACTTTATACATAAGATGAAAAAATGGCATAGTTTTTTCGATATTTCAATATAGAGGATCTTACGTGAGCATTTACATATTTTCATTTTATCAAACGAGTTGACTAAAACGTATGATGCAAGCCTTGGCAAGAGTCAAATACATTTTAGTCAACAAGTTTGATAAAAATAATGATATATAAACACAAATGTGAGATTCTATTTATCACATTAAACAAATGATAGGCAGAAAAATATCCTGCATCATCTCCTTAAGCCTATAGACCTTTCACTGGTCCATGTTTACAGTTGTAGTTTCGTTTCAAATTTGTACATACACACGTAGATAGCTCTTTGATATCTACTACCAAAGCAGAAATGAAACAGTTTCAAGAGGGAGTTCCATCTATTTCCGCAATTTTGTTGACTTTAAAAAATTTTGCTGCATTTCTTGGTTTTTTATTAAATATGAAAATAAAAAACTTTCCATGCGTATATGTCTTAACGATGCCATTTTTCCGCCAAACGGTATAGTAGTTCAAATTCTGGCACATGCTGCGACTGGTTTCTCCTGCTCCACCTGCTCATGACTAAAACCTGATCAGAACCAGGACCCCAAAAACAATAATAAACTAGCGTATTATCAAATATAAGTCCTGGTTTTAATATACTGCCAGAGGATGTTTAATGTGGTAAATAACAGTTATCAACATTATGTTACCATAAAGACAAGATCTTGAGAGCACTTTTTTATATTTTTACAGGACAACAGACATTGAAAGCATTTTCAGTACACGAATTAAAAGTGGCTCAAATTATGTTTTATGTCTTTCAATGATTAAAACATTAGAAAATAGAAAAAATGCTTATTTTCCACATTTTATCCTTTTTCCACAAGGTTTTTTAACCCTTTCCAAACGACAAATTTTGGACTGGTCCAAATTGAAAGAGTTTGCAGACGACAATTTTAAATTGGATGAAAATGGCAGAAAGTTCTCAAAAAGGTTAGAAAACACTGTAGGAAAAGGAGAAATTGCTCGTTACGAGCAATTTCTCCTTTTCCCACAGTGTTTTCAAAAGACTTATACTGCAGACACGTGAAAACCAGGGCTTGTTTGGGAAAGGGTTAAATGACTTCTTAAAACAGATCGTAACAACACAGAGTCATGAGGTTAACACTTTACCACATGACAAAATCTTGGACTCAATCCAAATTCAAAACACTTGCAGACAACAATTTAAATGTGGCTCAAATAATGGAGTTCGTCATTGAATGGGTAGAAAACACTGTGGGAAAGGGTTGCTGGTTCCCTCTCCACTAGTTAACTCTTTACCAAACGACAAAAATTTAGACTTGTCTAAAAAGCATTTGCAGACGACAAATTAAAGGTGGTCTGAATGACAAAATTTATCCTTGATAGAGTAGGAAACATTGTGGGAAAAGGAGAAAATGGTGGTAACCACCTTCTTCCTCAGGGTCATAAAAAGTCAGAATTGTGTGGTAAAGGGTTAACTCATAATTTGACAGACATTACAGTTCAACCTCCAAAGTACATGTCCTAGTATGCAAACCTTCAAATATGGTTACTGAGGTTGACTATTCAAGAGGGTTGTAGTATTTGGATTTTTAGAACAGTTGGGGTTTAGGGAATTCTAATACCCAGAGTTTAATGTCTGCATTTAAAACTCATGCTATACGACGTCATCCAATTTGGCAGGCTGGTTTCTTAAGCTGTGAATTTGTTCATTCCACTGACCAAGTTATACCATAAAATTCTTTCAAAATAGTTATAATAAAGATATGTAAAATCATACCATAGAAAAACTTACTTGTCCATAATGTTCTCTCCATTTAAATGTAGACAATCAAATACAAACAAGCACACCTTTACATCTTTGAACTGCTCTTTCTATAAATATATAATATGAACTGTCTATAAATATTTGACAACTGACAGGAATTTCATACCTTAGCATACAAATGTCCATTTCTAATCACTTCAATCTAGATCTTTTGAAACACATGAGAAAAAAAGCTATTTCTCAACAAGCCAAATATATATGAGCCATGCTCTGTGAAAATGGGGCTTCATGCATCTGCGAAAAGTATCGACCCAGGTCAGCCTGCACAGTCTGCACAGGCTGACCTGGGCCGAAACTTTTTGCTATTGGTCAATTTTCTCTATGTCAAAGGACCAGTCTAACTCATGATTCAGTCGATTGTTAGACAGAATGGGCTATATGGATGAATGATGAAGGGATTTCTTCCTTGGCATCATGCATCACGGAGATGCATTAAGCCCCCTTTTTGCCAGAGCATGGCTCATATTGCTTGTTATCCATGATCCATATTGTAACACTCAAAAATTATTATCTAACCGGCCTTCAAATGTTTTCCTGCTGAATGAGATTTGTGCTTGATTGTGGCAGGTCCAAAGAGTCCATCTGAATGTTTTCTGGATGAAGGGGTTATTTCTTTTACTTCAGTAAGCCTATAGTAGTATCATACTTATCGGTTCAGTTTTCAACATTGTAGCTTATTAAATGAACTTTTGCCATTTTCTTGAATTATATATTTTTGAAGCAAGCCTGTTTGAAAAAACCTTCACTGTTATAATGCTGCATCTTTAGTGCAATTTGATCTGTCCCATGAACAACTATTTTTGCCTTTAGCATGGTTTTCAACCCTTTACCAGACAATCACAAGGTTTAAAGACACTGAGAAAGAACATGTTTGAAAACATTGTAGGAAAAAGAGAAAATACTGATAACCAACATTTTTTCCTTTCCCCACAAAATTTTCTACTCAATGAAAGGTTAAGTTTCATCATTTGACTCACATATGATTTGTCCTCTGCCAATGCTTTGAATTTGGATGTCTAAATTTTGTTGTGTGATAAATAGTTAAGCACTGAGCACAACTTCGGCGCTTTTGTAGACAATGCAGAATAAAACAAGAGATTGCATGCTGGGGCCAATGCTTGGCTGCAGATGCTTGATTTTCAGTGAAAATTCTAAGTCAAAAAAAGGGTTATTACTCTGCCAAAAATACTTTGATGGCTACCTGCCCATGTTGTATAGGTTTCTCTTTGATACTTTATAACTTGTCTAAGTGTGAAGCAAATATTTTCTGTAATAATAGTGATATTATAAAATGTCAGAGTTTTCGCACGACGACAATGAGGCCCACGCCAGGATTACCGCAATACCTCAATGTTTTCTTTGAAAACAGCTCAGCTACTAAAACTGCAGATATACACTGTCCGCTTTATCGTATCATTCTGCCCCAAACAGTTTTAAGGTTGTAATCTCGAGGGTCTTTCTAGAAAAATCAATTGTCGTGAGGACCCAATGATATATCACATTTAAGCACATGTGAAAATCATAAATCTGGATATGCTTTCAGTTTTTCCCATCAGTTCGTTTGTGCACACTCGAATAGTGACACTAATTTTGTCATTGGGATTTGAAGGGAATTTAATTAGGAGTGAATGTGGTTTAGTGTTCTTCTCTTCCAACAAATAATGTGTTAAAAAAAATAAAAACATGCACAAACAATTATAACTGCCTTTTTCAATTTTATGCTTATAGTCCACCTAGGTACCATGAACATACAGAGGGGTCAAGATCAAAACCGACTTGATTATTCTCTCCATAATATTGTTGCATTCATTCTAGGGTCGACATGTCCTATCAGCCAATAAAAACGCAGTATAGCGCGCCATGTAAGCACAAGGGTCAGATACATTGATCGACTTTACTATTGACAATGTAATACTTTTCTTTTTGTTTAAACCATATTTGTAAGACTGAATTGTATTTCAAAATGTATTAAAGTTACACGTAAGAATCAAGTGGCAAGAGAATTGTTAAATTATATACCTTGAAAGGAAAACTAAATTTACCCACTCCAAAAACCTAGATCTATGTAAAATGTCACCGGTAGATTTAACCAGGATTCCGAAAAGCAGCCACTCTACCAAACGACAGAAAAGGAGTGTTTTCTTTTTCCAGTCTTTCGGGAAAGAAAGAACGTTTATGCCAAACTGTTTTGTTAAACTACCTGTATTGAAATCTAACTGCATGTACATCTTTCAAATTCCAAACCATTACTCGTAGTCAGTTGTAACCGTTACATGTATATGAAACGAGCGACAGGAAGAAAGATATTTTATTGAGAAACCACTCTTCATCCTGTTTCAAAAATAAGTTCACATTGCGAACGTCATCATATAATTCTTGTTGTAATACTTTACAGGGCATTCATATTTAATTCTTGTTTCATAAAGACGATTGCATGTGAGTGTTAATGTCACCTTTGCCTGGTTCGAAAGATTGTTTGTTTTCCCAACGCTTGTAGCACGACTGATAAATGCATGTCCATTCCATATTAGTATAATCCTAACAATCACCCAAGTGACCAAATATACCCCCCCCCCACATTTAAAAGTTTTTACAACATATATCTGTTAAAAAAATAGGCGAAACAACCTAATTGATTACTTACAATAAACTTCTTGATTTTCACTCAAACAGGTGTTAGAGGTGTTAATTAAATCTGTACCAGACAACAAAAGGTTAGATTCGTCTGTTTTCAAAACATTTGCTGTCGACAAATTAAACGTTACTCCTATGATGAGATTTGTCTTTGAAAGGGTAGAAAACGTCTCAAGAAAAAGAGCAAGTTTTCAAAAGTTTCCTCCTTCAAGCACGGTTTTGTGTGGTAAAGAGTTAAATTGTAAATCCTTTTTTCATATTGTTTACTGTCAAACTGACATGTTATGTACTGACGAAATGTCTTAAAAACTTATGCCCCTATTATAAGTTATGGATAATGCCGACAGCAATCAACTCACAATGTATTTTTAGCTTAAATGCTGTGACCAACACGGAATTACTAACATATTTGCGCTATCTTCATCTTTCGGTTTCATAAGTATGACATTATTGAAAGTGGTTTTTCTTGTTACTTTGAGGATTTAGTCCGAACTGAAAAGAACGTTCGGAAAAAACTTTGGGTACTTTAATTATAGCGAAACATAAGCTAGAATAAAACTGAAATAATCTCTTTCTCTATGTATTCGATGCCATTTTCTGGTTTGTTTGTCGGGCCTAACGACCAAAATACCACGTTACTAAGGTGGGCATGCCAAACTCGCGTTTGCAGAAAGGTCAATCGTCATGCGACACTAATTGATAAGTCCTTTGCACCTATCAGGCTATCCCAAAAGCAACGTCCAACTAATTTCCCTTGACTCCACTGAGCAGAATTGCTCCTTGTGGTTGTTTCTACTTTTATCTCCCACATTTTGCCTGTCCATCGTGTTAAAGGTACCATAAGTAAACACTCAAATAAATCTTGGACGGTATTTTCCTGATGTGTTCAACAACTTATGAAGAGCAAAATGCGCTTGAAAGTTTGCTTTGCTTGTTTTATGCAACAGCTACCAGTTGCTTCCAGAAAAATAGTCTCTCTGCCTTATTCAAGTAGGCCATGATTCTTCATGACTTTTAGATAGTCTACTGATGGTCTCAACTTATCCAAAGTTTGAATACGAAGCATGGAAGTATGGACAAATTCTTTAGCATAAAACGTTGTGAAATTAAAGTAGTCATACCAACATTTGTTCCTTTCAGACATATTGATAATATTCTGTAATACAAATCATTAAGGAAAATGGAGAAGGAGCCTATCATGTGTTTGTTCACCCTTTTTTTTTTTTTTTTTTTTCCTCTAATTTTCTTTTCCTTGATTTCTATTTCAAATGAAAGCAGTTGTATGAATATTATTCTCGTTTGACATTTTCAAAACTTCAAGTAGCACAAACCATTGTGAAAAATGCTCAAAAACTCTTCATAAACAATTTCATTGTTTCTCAGGTAGCATGATCAACATAATCTCGCAGTGTAATAACTTGAAATATTAGGTCGCATATAAATATGACCACGCTGCCATATCCATTTAAACAATAGTATATTCAGCATTCCTTGACGATCTACAATATTGGGACATCAATCAAGACAAATTAACGTTCTCAAAACTTTTAAAATAAAACAATTAAAACACCATCATTTTAATTCAGGGAATAAAGGTAACCTCAAAATAACCCATCATTAAATCCCATTTGGCTTAATTTCTTCTTACAAACACCTTTTATCAATTAATTATCAGATTAAAAAGTACAGAGTGAAAAGTACGATAAACAATTTACACCTAACAGCTATGAAATCAATGTCTCTACCACATATGGATTGTCCAGTTTACTGCACACAGCTGTGTAGAATACGCCTCGGGTTATTATTCGCACAGAGCCTTACTCTAACACTTAGGTGATTTATAGGATGTGTTGGGGAAATTAAAAGTGGCTTATTATACAGGTTTATGGTCCCACTTTATAAATTTTATTCTCCTTTGACATTTTGAAAACTTCAAGTACTAGAAACCATTGTGAAAAAGGGACAGAAACGCTTCATAAACAATTTCATTGTTTTTCAGGTAGCATGATTAACATAATCTCGCAGTGTAATAACTTGAAATATTAGGTCGCATATAAACGTGACCACCTCGCCAAATCCACGCAGATTTTACTCAACAAATACTGCTTGCTCATTTAAACAATAGTAAATTCAGCATTCCTTGACGGTCTACATTATTGGGCCCATTAATCAAGACAATGTTCGCAGTATCTTTGAAATAAAACAATTAAAACACCATCATTTTAATTCAGGGAATAAAGGTTACCTCAGAATAACCTACGATTAAATCCCAATTGGTTTAATTTCTTTTAGCAAACACCTTTTACCAATTAATTATGAGTTTAAGAAAGTGCAGAGTGAAAAATAATTTACACCTAATGGCTATGAAATCAATGTCTCTGGAACATATTGATTTTCCAGTTTACTGCAGACAGCTGTGTAAAATAGACCTCGGGTTATTATTAGCACAGAACTTTACTCTAACTCTTGGGTCATTTATGGGATGGGCTTGGAAAAGTATGGGCTGGGAAAAGTAAAAGTAAAAGGCTTATTTTGCAGGATTTTGGTCCCAAGAAAATCAAGGTTTTAACATTCACTGATTGAACAGACCAGAGGCTGCTCATTGCAAATTCGTTTTAGAGGAAATTTAGTTGGTTGTGCTTTGGTCGTATTAAGCATGTGGTCGTTACTCCTTTGGTCGTAATTAGGAGGTGGTCCTAATTCATCTGGTCGTATTGAGGAAGTGGTCGTTAATCAATTGGTCGTATTGAGGAGGTGGTCGTAATTCGTTTGGTCGCATTGAGAAGGTGGTAGTTTTCATTTGGTCTTATTAAACTGGAGGTCATTATTAATTTGATCGTATTAAGCAGTTGGTTGTTTACAGTTGGCGGCTGATTTATGCAGATGGTTGTCCTAACAGATTTTTGTGCTTGTGGGTCTCATACATGATGAAAGACATCTCTTTGGAGGTTCATAAAGTGGCAAATTTAGTCTGGAGATTGGTCTTGAATTGATTAAATGTTATTTGTGCCCATAATGACATATTCCAACATTTTAAACAAGAAATCAATAATGAGGCGACCATCCTACAAAATCAATTGTCGTGAGGGCCCAATGATATATCACATTTAAGCACATGTGAAAATCATTAATCTGGATACGCTTTCAGTTTATCCCATCGGTTCGTTTGTGCACACTCGAATAGTGAAACTAGTTTTGTCATTGGGATTTGAAGGGAATTTAATTAGGAGAGAATGTGTATTAGTGTTGCACTCTTCCAATAAATAATGTGTTTAAAAAAATCCACGCACACACAATTCTAACTGCCTTTTTCAATTTTATGTTTATAGTCCACCTAGGTGCCATGAACATACAGACGGGTCAAGATCAAAACCGACTTCAGATTCTTCTCTCCATAATGTTGTTCCATTCAATTTAGGGTTCAACTATGTTGTGCGCAAAAGACATACGTAAATTTAAGACATTTTGACGTCTACAGCCTGATAGCCCTATTCCTTTAAAAAAGGGCCGTGTGATAGACCCATTTTGTCTTACAGAATTGACATTTCTGCGGATCTTGATTGACAGGTCCTATCAGCCAATAAAAACGCAGTATAGCACGCCATGTAAAAACAAGGGTCGGACTCATGATAGACTTTACTATTGACAATTTAATAGTTTTCTTTTTGTTTAAACCATATTTGTAAGACTGAATTATATTTCAAAATGGATTAAAGTTAGACGTAAGAATCAAGTGGCAAGGTAATTGTTAAATTATATACCTTGAAAGGAAAACTAAATTTACCCACTCCAAAAACCTAGATCTATGTAAAATGTCGCCGGTAGATTTACCAGGATTCCAAAAAGCAGCCACTCTACCAAACGACAGAAAAGCAGTGTTTTCTTTTTCAAGTCTTTCGGAAAAGAAAGAACGGTTATGCCAAACTGTTTTGTTAAACTACCTGTTTTGAAATCTAACTGCATGTACATCTTTCAAATTCCAAACCATTACTCGTAGTCAGTCGTAACCGTTACATGTATATGAAACGAGCGACAGGAAAAAAGATATTTTATTGAGAAACCACTCTTCATCCTGTTTCAAAAGTAAGTCGACATTGCGAATGTCATTATATAATTCTTGTTGTAATACTTTAGAGAGCATTCATATTGAATTCTTGTTTTATAAAGACGATTGCATGTGAGTGTTAACGTCACCTTTGCCTGGTTCGAAAGATTGTTTGTTTGCCCAACGCTTGTAGCAAGACTGATAAATGCACGTCCATTCCAAATTAGTATAATCCTTACAATCACCCAAGTGACCAAATATACCCCCCCATTTAGAAGTTTTTACAACATATATCTGTTAAAAAAATACGCGAAACAACCTAATTGATTACTTACAATAAACTTCTTGATTCTCACTCAAACAGGTGTTAGAGGTGTTAATTAAATCTTTACCAGACAACAAAAGGTTAGAGTCGTATGTTTTCAAAAGATTTGCTGTCGACAAATTAAACGTTACTCCTATGATGAGATTTGTCTTTGAAAGGGTAGAAAACGTCTCAGGAAAAAGAGAAAGTTTTCAAAAGTTTTCTCCTTCAAGCACGGTTTTGTGTGGTAAAGGTTAAATTGTAAATCCTTTTTTCAGATTGTTTACTGTCAAACTGACAATTATGTACTGACGAAATGTCTTAAAAACTTATGCCCCTATTATAAGTTATGGATAATGCCGACAGCAATCAACTCACAATGTATTTTTAGCTTAAACGCTCTGACCAACATGGAATTACTAACATATTTGCGCTATTTTCATCTTTCGATTTCATAAGTATGACATTACTGAAAGTGTTTTTTCTTGTTAGTTTGCCGATTTAGTCAAAACTGAAAAGAACATTGGGAAAAAAGCTTTGGGTACTTTAGTTATAGCGAAACATAAGCTAGAATAAAACTGAAAAAATCTCTTTCTCTATGTATTCGATGGCATTTTCTGGTTTGTTTCTCGGGCCATTCATTCTAGGGTTCAACCATGTGGTGCACAAAAGACATACGTGAATTTAAGGCATTTTGAGGGCTACAGCCTGATAGTCCTATTCCTGTAAAAATGGGCTGTGTGATAGACCCTTTTTGTCTTTCAGAATTGACCTTCCTTGGATTTTGATTGACAGGTCCTATCAGCCGATAAACACGCAGTATAGCGCGCCATGTAAAAACAAGGGTCAGACACAGTGATAGACTTTACTATTGACAATTTAATAGTTTTCTTTTTGTTTAAACCATATTTGTAAGACTGGATTATACAAAACTTATTTCAAAATGGATTAAAGTTACACGTAAGAATCAAGTGGCAAGGTAAATTGTTAAATTATATACCTTGAAAGGAAAACTAAATTTACCCACTCCAAAAACATAGATCTATGTAAAATGTCGCCGGTAGATTTAACCAGGATTCCGAAAAGCAGTTACTCTACCAAACAAAAGAAATGCAGTGTTTTTTTTTCCAGTCTTTCGGGAAAGAAAGAACGGTTATGTCACACTGCTTTGTTAAACTACCTGTATTAAAATCTAACTGCATGTACATCTTTCAAATTCCAAACCATTACTCGTAGTCAGACGTAACCGTTATATGTATATGAAACGAGCGACAAGAAGTAGGATAGTTTATTGACAACCACTCTTCACCCTGTTTCACAAATAAGTTGACATTGCGAACGTCATCATATAATTCTTGTTGTAAAACTTTAGAGGGCATTCATATTTAATTCTTGTTTCATAAAGACGATTGCATGTGAGTGTTAATGTCACCTTTGCCTGATTCGAAAGATTGTTTGTTTTCCCAACGCTTGTCACACGACTGATAAATGCACGTCCATTCCAAATTAGTATAATCCTTACAATCACCCAAGTGACCAAATATACCCCCTAATTTAAAAGTTTTTAACAACATGCATCTGTAAATAAAATACGCCAAACCACCTAATTAATTCCTTACAAGAAACTTCTTGATTTTCACTCAAACAGGTGTTAGAGGTGTTAATTAAATCTTTACCAAACAACAAAAGATTAGATTCGTCTGTTTTGAAAGCATTTGCTGTCGACAAATTAAACGTTACTCCTATGATGGGATTTGTCTTTGAAAGGGTAGAAAACGTCTCAGGAAAAAGAGAAAGTTTTCAAAAGTTTCCTCATTCAAGCACGGTTTTGTTTGGTATAGGGTTAAATTGTAAATCCTTTTTTCATATTGTTTACTGTCATACTGACAATTATGTACTGACAAAATGTCTTAAAAACGTATGCCCCTATTATAAGTTACGGATAATGCCGACAGCAATCTACTCACAATGTATTTTTAGCTTAAATGCTGTGACCAACATGGAAATACAAACATATTTGCGCTATCTTCATCTTTCGATTTCATAAATATGACATTATTCAAAGTGTCTTTCCTTTTTACTTTGCCGATTTAGACCGAACTGAAAAGAACTTTGGGAAAATAGCTTTGGGTACTTTAATAATAGGAAAATAAAAGCTGGAATAAAACAGAAATAATCTCTTTCTCTATGTATTCGATGCCATTTTCTGGTTTGTTTCTCGGGCCTAACGACGAAAATACCACGTTACTAAGGTGGGCATGCCAAACTCGTGTTTGCAGAAAGGTCAACCGTCAGGCGACACTAATTGATAAGTCCTTTGCACCTATCAGGCTATCCCAAAAGCAACGTCCAACTAATTTCCCCTGACTTCACTGAGCAGAATTGCTCCTTGTGGTTGTTTCTACTTTTATCTCCCACATTTTGCTTGTCAATAGTGTTAAAGGTACCATAAGTAAACGCTCAAATAAATCTTGGACGGTATTTTCTAGATGTTTTCAACAACTTATGAAGAACAAAATGCGCTTGAAAGTTTGATTTGCTTGTTTTATGCAACAGCTACCAGTTGCTTCTAGAAAAATAGTCTCCCTGCCTTATTCAAGTAGGCCATGATTCTTCATGACTTTTAGATAGTCTACTGATGGTCTCAACTTATCCAAAGTTTGAATGCGAAGCATGGAAGTATGGACAAATTCTTTAGCATAAAACATTGTGATTTTAAAGTAGTCATACCAACATTTGTTCCTTTCACAGAAATATATTGATAATATTCTGTAATACAAATCATTAAGGAAAATGGAGAAGGAGCCTATCATGAGTTTGTTCACCTTTTTTTTTTTCTCATTTTCTTTTCCTTGATTTCTATTTCATGTGAAATCAGCTGTATTAATATCATTCTCGTTTGACATTTTGAAAACTTCAAGTAGCAGCACCATTGTGAAAAATGGACAAAAACTCTTCGTAAACAATTTCATTGTTTCTCAAGTACCATGATCAACATAATCTCGCAGTGTAATAATTTGAAATATTAGGTCGCATATAAATATGACCACGCTGCCATATCCACGCAGCTTTAGCTCAACAATTACTTTAAATAACTGCTTGCTCATTTAAACAATAGTAAATTCAGCATTCCTTGATGGTCTACAATATTGAGAACATCAATCAAGACAAATAACGTTCACAAATCCTTTAAAATGAAACAATTAAAACACCATCATTTTAATTCAGGGAATAAAGGTAACCTCAAAATAACCTATCATTAAATCCCAGTTGGCTTAATTTCTTCTAACAAACACCTTTTATAAATTAATTATCAGATTAAAAAGTACAGAGTGAAAAGTACGATAAACAATTTACACCTAACAGCTATGAAATCAATGTCTCTACCACATATGGATTGTCCAGTTTACTGCACACAGCTGTGTAAAATACGCCTCGGGTTATTATTCGCACAGAGCTTTATTCTAACACTTAGGTGATTTATGGGATGTGTTGGGGAAATTAAAAGTGGCTTATTATACAGGTTTGTGGTCCCACTTTATAAATATTATTCTCCTTTGACATTTTGAAAACTTAAGGTAGCAGAAAGCATTGTGAAAAATGGACAAAAACGCTTCACAAACAATTTCATTGTTTTTTTAGGAAATATGATCAACATAATCTTGCAGTGTAATAATTTAAAAATTGAAATATTAGGTCGCATATACGCGTGACCACCTCGCCATATCCACGCAGCTTTAACTCAACAAATACTGCTTGCTCATTTAAACAAAAGTAAATTCAGCATTCCTTGACAATCTACATTATTGGGCACATCAATCAAGACAATGTTCGCAGTATCTTTGAAATAAAACAATTAAAACACCATCATTTTAATTCAGGGAATAAAGGTAACCTCAGAATAACCTATCATTAAATACCAATTGGCTTAATTTCTTTTAGCAAACACCTTTTATCAATTAATTAAGAGTTTAAAAAAGTGCAGAGTGAAAAATACGATAAACAATTTACACCTAACGACTATGAAATCAATGTCTCTGGAACATATTGATTTACCAGTTTACTGCAGACAGCTGTGTAAAATAGACCTCGAGTTATTATTAGCAAATAACTTTTCTCTAACTCTTGGGTCATTTATTGGATGTGCTGGAAAAAGTAAAAATAAAGGCTTATTTTGCAGGTTTTTGGTCCCAAAAAAATCAAGGTTTTGGCATTCACTGATTGAACAGAGCAGAGGTTGCTCGTTGGAAGTTCATTTTAAAGGAAATTAATTCTTGTCCTTTCGTCGTAAATTACATCCGGTCATTTGGTCGTATTAAGCAGGTGGTCGTAACCGAATTGGTCGTAATAAAGAGGTGGTCGTTAATCATTTGGTCGTATTGAGGAGGTGGTCGTTATTCGTTTGGTCGCATTAAGAAGGTGGTCGTTTTTTATTTGCTCTTATTAAACTGGAGGTCATTATTAATTTCATCGTATTAAGCAGTTGGTTGTTTACAGTTGGCGGTCGATTCAAGCAGGTGGTTGTCCTAACAGATTTTTGTGCATGTGGGTCTCATACATGATGAGAGACCTCTCTTTGGAGGTTCATAAAGTGATAAATTTAGTCCAGGGATTGATCTGGAATTGACAAATTGTTATTTGTGCCCATAATGACATATTCCAACATCTTAAACAAGAAATAATTAATGAGGCGACCATCCTCGGAAATCAATTGTCGTGAGGACCAAATGATATATCACATGTAAGCACATGAGAAAATCAATCATAAATCTGGATATGCTTTCAGTTTTTCCCATTGGTTTGTTTGTGCACACTCGAATAGTGAAACTAATTTTGTCATTGGGATTTGAAGGGAATTTAATTAGGAGAGAATGTGTTTTAGTGTTCTTCTCTTCCAACAAATAATGTGTTTAAAAAATCCACGCACACACAATTATAACTGCCTTTTTCAATATTATGTTTATAGTCCACCTAGGTGCCATGAAGATACAGACAGGTCAAGATTATAACCGACTTCAGATTCTTCTCTCCATAATGTTGTTCCATTCATTCTACGATTCAACCATGTTGTGCGCAAAAGACATACGTAAATTCAAGACATTTTGAGGGCTACAGCCTGATAGTCCTATTCCTTAAAAATGGGCTGTGTGATAGACCCTTTTTGTCTTTCAGAATTGACCTTTCTGCGGATTTTGATTGACAGGTCCTATCAGCCAATAAAAACGCAGTATAGCGCGCCATGTAAACACAAGGGTCAGACACAGTGATAGACTTTACTGTTGACAATTTAATAGTTCTCTTTTTGTTTAAACCATATTTGTAAGACTGGATTATACAAAACTTATTTCAAAATGGATTAAAGTTACACGTAAGATTCAAGTGGCAAGGTAAATTGTTAAATTATATCCTTGAAAGGAAAACTAAATTTACCCACTCCAAAAACATAGATCTATGTAAAATGTCGCCGGTAGATTTAACCAGGATTCCGAAAAGCAGCTACTCTACCAGACAAATGAAATGCAGTGTTTTTTTCCAGTCTTTCGGGAAAGAAAGAACGGTTATGTCACACTGTTTTGTTAAACTACCTGTATTGAAATCTAACTGCATGTACATCTTTCGAATTCCAAACCATTACGCGCAGTCAGACGTAACCGTTATATGTATATGAAATGAGCGACAAGAAGAAGAATGGTTTATTGACAACCACTCTTCACCCTGTTTCACAAATAAGTTGACATTGCGAACGTCATCATATAATTCTTGTTGTAATACTTTAGAGCGCATTCATATTTAATTCTTGTTTCATAAAGACGATTGCATGTGAGTGTTAATGTCATCTTTGCATGATTCGAAAGATTGTTTGTTTTCCCAACGCTTGTCACACGACCGATACCTGCACGTCCATTCCAAATTAGTATAATCCTTACAATCACCCAAGAGACCAAATATACCCCCCTAATTTAAAGGTTTTTAACAACATACATCTGTAAATAAAATACGCCAAACCACCTAATTGATTACTTACAATAAACTTCTTGATTTTTCACTCAAACAGGTGTTAGAGGTGTTAATTAAATCTTTACCAAACAACAAAAGATTAGATTCGTCTGTTTTGAAAGCATTTGCTGTCGACAAATTAAACGTTACTCCTATGATGAGATTTGTGTTTGAAAGTGTAGAAAACGTCTCATGAAAAAGAGAAAGTTTTCAAAAGTTTCCTCATTCAAGCACGGTTTTGTTTGGTATAGGGTTAAATTGTAAATCCTTTTTTCATATTGTTTACTGTCAAACTGACAATTATGTACTGACGAAATGTCTTAAAAACGTATGCCCCTATTATAAGTTACGGATAATGCCGACAGCAATCTACTCACAATGTATTTTTAGCTTAAATGCTGTGACCAACATGGACTTACAAACATATTTGCGCTATTTTCATCTTTCGATTTCATAAATATGACATTATTCAAAGTGTCTTTTCTTTTTACTTTGCCGATTTAGACCGAACTGAAAAGAACTTTGGGAAAAACGCTTTGGGTACTTTAATAATAGGAAAATAAAAGCTAGAATAAAACAGAAATAATCTCTTTCTCTATGTATTCGATGGCATTTTCTGGTTTGTTTCTCGGGCCTAACGACCAAAATACCACGTTACTAAGGTGGGCATGCCAAACTCGTGTTTGCAAAAAAGTCAACTGTCATGCGACACTAATTGATAAGTCCTTTGCACCTATCAGGCTATCCCAAAAGCAACGTCCAACTAATTTCCCCTGACTTCACTGAGCAGAATTGCTCCTTGTGGTTGTTTCTACTTTTATCTCCCACATTTTGCCTGTCCATAGTGTTAAAGGTACCATAAGTAAACGCTCAAATAAATCTTTGACGATATTTCCCTGATGTTTTCAACAACTTATGAAGAACAAAATGCGCTTGAAAGTTTGATTTGCTTGTTTTATGCAACAGCTACCAGTTGCTTCTAGAAAAATAGTCTCCCTGCCTTATTCAAGTAGGCCATGATTCTTCATGACTTTTAGATAGTCTACTGATGGTCTCAACTTATCCAAAGTTTGAATGCGAAGCATGGAAGTATGGACAAATTCTTTAGCATAAAACACTGTAATTTTAAAGTAGTCATACCAACATTTGTTCCTTTCACAGAAATATATTGATAATATTCTGTAATACAAATCATTAAGGAAAATGGAGAAGGAGCCTATCATGAGTTTGTTCACCTTTTTTTTCTCATTTTCTTTTCCTTGATTTCTATTTCATGTGAAATCAGCTGTATTAATATCATTCTCGTTTGACATTTTGAAAACTTCAAGTAGCAGCACCATTGTGAAAAATGGACAAAAACTCTTCGTAAACAATTTCATTGTTTCTCAAGTACCATGATCAACATAATCTCGCAGTGTAATAACTTAAAATATTAGGTCGCATATAAATATGACCACGCTGCCATATCCACGCAGCTTTAGCTCAACAAATACTGTAATAAACTGCTTGCTCATTTAAACAATAGTAAATTCAGCATTCCTTGACGGTCTACAATATTGAGAACATCAATCAAGACAAATAACGTTCACAAATCCTTTGAAATGAAACAATTAAAACACCATCATTTTAATTCAGTGAATAAAGGTAACCTCAAAATAACCCATCATTAAATCCCATTTGGCTTAATTTCTTCTTACAAACACCTTTTAGCAAATAATTATCAGATTAAAAAGTACAGAGTGAAAAGTACGATAAACAATTTACACCTAACAGCTATGAAATCAATGTCTCTACCACATATGGATTGTCCAGTTTACTGCACACAGCTGTGTAAAATACGCCTCGGGTTATTATTCGCACAGAGCATTTCCCTAACACTTAGGTGATTTATGGGATGTGTTGGGGAAATTAAAGGTGGCTTATTGTACAGGTTGGTGGTTCCACTTTATAAATATTATTCTCATTTGAGATTTTAAAAACTTAAGGTAGCAAAGAGTATTGTGAAAAATGGACAAAAACGCTTCACAAACAATTTCATTATTTTTTTAAGTAGTATGATCAACATAATCTTGCAGTGTAATAACTTGAAATATTAGGTCGCATATACACGTGACCACCTCGCCATATCCACGCAGCTATAACTCAACAAATACTGCTTGCTCATTTAAACAATAGTAAATTCAGCATTCCTTGACGGTCTACATTATTGGGCCCATCAATCAAGACAATGTTCGCAGTATCTTTGAAATAAAACAATTAAAACACCATCATTTTAATTCAGGGAATAAAGGTAACCTCAGAATAACGTATCATTAAATACCAATTGGCTTAATTTCTTTTAGCAAACACCTTTTATCAATTAATTATGAGTTTAAAAAAGTGCAGAGTGAAAAATACGATAAACAATTTCCACCTAATGGCTATGAAATCAATGTCTCTGGAACATATTGATTTACCAGTTTACTGCAGACAGCTGTGCAAAATAGACGTCGAGTTATTATTGGCACATAACTTTTCTCTAACTCTTGGGTCATTTATTGGATGTGCTGGAAAAAGTAACAAGAGGGCCATGATGGCCCTGTATCGCTCCACTGGCTTATAAATATAAACCACGAAGAAAAGTCTTCACTATATAAGCCCTTATAAAACTTTGACCTCATGGCTACAGTCTGACTAAATGGGGAATATTGTATTAGAAGAATAACATGCCAAATGTGGGAGTTCTTGGCCTTATGGCTGGTAACAAGATGGTTTCTGAACTTTTCACTCCATAAACCCATGTAAAACTTGTGATCCCTGGTGCAGGGCCAAACTTGATCCTAGAGCTGTAACTTGGGCCCTCTTTGTAACTGTCCACTAAATAACGCTATAATTATATGCAAAATTTGGTAGCCTAAGCCTTATGGCTATGTACACCAAGATTTAAAAGTTTTCCCTATGTAAGCCGATGTAAATCTTGTGAACCCCCCCTTCCAAGTATGAGGCCAAATTGACCCCAGGACTATACTTTGGGCACTTTTGGTAGACTCCAACTAGATCAAGCTAAATGCCAAATTTGGTAGCTCTAGGCCTTATGGTTTCAGACAAGAAGATATTTAAAGTTTTCTCTATATAAGCCTATGTATAAAACTTGTGACCCCTGGGGAAGAGCCAATTTTGACCCCAGGGCTATAATTTCAAGAAACATGATAGAGGTCTACTACATAAAGCTACATGCCAAATTTGGTAGCCCTATGCCTTATGGTTTCAGACAAGAAGATTTTTAAAGTTTTCTCTATATAAGCCTATGTAAAACTTGTGACCCCTGGGGAAGAGCCAATTTTGACCCCAGGGCTATAATTTCAAGAAACATGATAGAGGTCTACTACATAAAGCTACATGCCAAATTTGGTAGCCCTATGCCTTATGGTTTCAGACAAGAAGATTTTTAAAGTTTTCTCTATATAAGCCTATGTAAAACTTGTGACCCCTGGGGCAGAGCCAATTTTGACCCCAGGGCTATAATTTGAAGAAACTTGATAGAGGTCTACTACATAAAGCTACATGCCAAATTTGGTAGCCCTATGCCTTATGGTTTCAGACAAGAAGATTTTTAAAGATTTCCAATATTTTTCAGTTTTGTTGCCATGGCAACCAGAGTTTTTGAAGGAATCAAATTCTTTCAAGAAATTCTGAAGAGGACCATGTCAGGATGATTTCTGTGAAGTTTCGTGAAAATTGGATGGGTAGTTTCAGAGAAGAAGATGTTTGAAATAAAAGTTAACGCACGGACGGACGGACGGACGGACGACTGGACGGACGGACGCACGACGGACACCGGGCCATGACATAAGCCCGCTGGCCTTCGGCCGGTGGAGCTAAAAATAAAGGCTTAATTTGCAGGTTTTTGGTCCCAAGAAAATCAAGGTTTTGGCATTCACTGATAGAACAGAGTAGAGGTTGCTCATTGCAAATTCATTTTAGAGGAAATTTAGTTCCTTGTCCTTTGGTCGTAAATTACATCTGGTCATTTGGTCGTATTAAGCAGGAGGTCGTTACCCCTTTGGTCGTAATTCTGAGGAGGTCGTTAATCTTTGGTGGTATTAAGCTGGTGGTCGTGACTTCCATTGGTCGTAATTAGGAGGTGGTCGTTAATCATTTGGTCGTATTGAGGAGGTGGTCGTTAATCATTTGGTCGTATTGAGGAGGTGGTCGTTATTTGTTTGGTCGCATTAAGAAGGTGGTCGTTTTTTATTTGCTCTTATTAAACTGGAGGTCATTATTAATTTGATCGTATTAAGCAGTTGGTTGTTTACAGTTGGCGGTCGATTCAAGCAGGTGGTTGTCCTAACAGATTTTTGTGCATGTGGGTCTCATACATGATGAGAGACCTCTCTTTGGAGGTTCATAAAGTGATAAATTTAGTCCAGGGATTGATCTGGAATTGACAAAATGTTATTTGTGCCCATAATGACATATTCCAACATCTTAAGAAATAATTAATGAGGCGACCATCCTCCGAAATCAATCGTCGTGAGGACCCAATGATATATCACATTTAAGCACATGAGAAAATCAATCATAAATCTGGATATGTTTTCAGTTTTTCCAATCAGTTCGTTTGTGCACACTCGAATAGTGACACTAATTTTGTCATTGGGATTTGAAGGGAATTCAATTAGGAGAGAATGTGTTTTAGTGTTCTTCTCTTCCAACAAATAATTTGTTTAAAAAAAAAAAAAAAAAAACGCACACACAATTCTAAGTGCCTTTTTAAATTTTATGTTTATAGTTCACCTAGGTGCCATGAACATACAGACGGGTCAAGATCAAAACCGACTTCAGATTCTTCTCTCCATAATGTTGTTCCATTCATTTTAGGGTTCAACCATGTTGTGCGCAAAAGACATACGTAAATTTAAGACATTTTGACGTCTACAGCCTGATAGCCCTATTCCTTTAAAAAGGGGCCGTGTGATAGACCCTTTTTGTCTTTCAGAATTGACCTTTCTGCGGATTTTGATTGACAGGTCCTATCAGCCAATTAAAACGCAGTATAGCACGCCATGTAAACACAAGGGTCAGACTCATGACAGACTTTACTATTGACAATTTAATACTTTTCTTTTTGTTTAAACCATATTTGTAAGACTGAATTATATTTCAAAATGGATTAAAGTTACACGTAAGAATCAAGTGGCAAGGTAATTGTTAAATTATATACCTTGAAAGGAAAACTAAATTTACCCACTCCAAAAACCTAGATCTATGTAAAATGTCGCCGGTAGATTTACCAGGATTCTAAAAAGCAGCCACTCTACCAAACGACAGAAAAGCAGTGTTTTCTTTTTCCAGTCTTTCGGAAAAGAAAGAACGGTTATGCCAAACTGTTTTGTTAAACTACCTGTATTGAAATCTAACTGTATGTACATCTTTCAAATTCCAAACCATTACTCGTAGTCAGTCGTAACCGTTACATGTATATGAAACGAGCGACAGGAAAAAAGATATTTTATTGAGAAACCACTCTTCATCCTGTTTCAAGAATAAGTCGACATTGCGAACGTCATTATATAATTCTTGTTGTAATACTTTAGAGAGCATTCATATTGAATTCTTGTTTTATAAAGACGATTTCATGTGAGTGTTAACGTCACCTTTGCCTGGTTCGAAAGATTGTTTGTTTTCCCAACGCCTGTAGCAAGACTGATAAATGCACGTCCATTCCAAATTAGTATAATCCTAACAATCACCCAAGTAACCAAATATACCCCCCCATTTAAAAGTTTTTACAACATATATCTGTTAAAAAAATACGCGAAACAACATAATTGATTACTTACAATAAACTTCTTGATTTTCACTCAAACAGGTGTTAGAGGTGTTAATTAAATCCTTACCAGACAACAACAGGTTAGATTCGTCTGTTTTCAAAACATTTGCTGTCGACAAATTAAACGTTACTCCTATGATGAGATTTGTCTTCGAAAGGGTAGAAAACGTCTCAGGAAAAAGAGAAAGTTTTAAAAAGTTTTCTCCTTCAAGCATGGTTTTGTGTGGTAAAGGGTTAAATTGTAAATCCTTTTTTCATATTGTTTACTGTCAAACTGACATGTTATGTACTGACGAAAGGTCTTAACAACTTATGCCCCTATTAAAAGTTATGGATAATGCCAACAGCAATCAACTCACAATGTATTTTTAGCTTAAATGCTGTGACCAACATGGAATTACTAACATATTTGCGCTATTTTCATCTTTCGATTTCATAAGTATGACATTACTGAAAGTGTTTTTTCTTGTTACTTTTCCGATTTAGTCCAAACTGAAAAGAACGATGGGAAAAAAGCTTTGGGTACTTTAATTATAGCGAAACATAAGCTAGAATAAAACTGAAATAATCTCTTTCTCTATGTATTCGATGGCATTTTTCTGGTTTGTTTCTCGGGCGTAACAACCAAAATACCACATTACTAAGGTGTGCATGCCAAACTCGCGTTTGCAGAAAGGTCAATCGTCATGCGACACTAATTGACAAGTCCTTTTCACCTATCAGGCTATCCCAAAAGCAACGTCCAACTAATTTCCCCTGACTCCACTGAGCAGGATTGCTCCTTGTGGTTGTTTCTACCTTTATCTCCCACATTTTGCCTGTCCATAGTGTTAAAGGTACCATAAGTAAACACTCAAATAAATCTTGGACGGTATTTTCCTGATGTGTTCAACAACTTATGAAGAGCAAAATGCGCTTGAAAGTTTGCTTTGCTTGTTTTATGCAACAGCTACCAGTTGCTTCTAGAAAGATAGTCTCTCTGCCTTATTCAAGTAGGTCATGATTCTTCATGACTTTTAGATAGTCTACTGATGGTCTCAACTTATCCAAAGTTTGATTGCGAAGCATGAAAGTATTGACAAATTCTTTAGCATAAAACATTGTGAAATTAAAGTAGTCATACCAGTATTTGTTCCTTTCAGACATATTGATAATATTCTGTAATACAAATCATTAAGGAAAATGGAGAAGGAGCCTATCATGAGTTTGTTCACTTTTTTTATTTTTTTTCTAATTTTCTTTTCCTTGATTTCTATTTCAAATGAAAGCAGATGTATGAATATTATTCTCGTTTGACATTTTGAAAACTTCAAGTAGCAGAAACCGTTGTGAAAAATGGACAAAAACGCTTCATAAACAATTTCATTGTTTTTCAGATATTATGATCAACATAATCTCGCAAGGTAATAACTTGAAATATTAGGTCGCATATAAACGTGACCACCTCGCCACATCCACGCAGCTTTAACTCAACAAATACTGCTTACTCATTTAAACAATAGTAAATTCAGCATTCCTTGACGGTCTACAATTTTGGGCCCACTAATCAAGACAATGTTCGCAGTATCTTTGAAATAAAACAATTAAAACACCATCATTTTAATTCAGGGAATAAAGGTAACCTCAGAATAACCTATCATTAAATACCAATTGGCTTAATTTCTTTTAGCAAACACCTTTTACCAATTAATCATGAGTTTAAGAAAGTGCAGAGTGAAAAATACGACAAACAATTTTCACCTAACGGCTATGAAATCAATGTCTCTGGAACATATTGATTTTCCAGTTTACTGCAGACAGCTGTGTAAAATAGACCTCGGGTTATTATTAGCACAGAACTTTACTCTAATTCTTGGGTCATTTATGGGATGGGCTGGGAAAAGTAAAAATAAAGGCTTATTTTGCAGGTTTTTGGTCCCAAGAAAATCAAGGTTTTGGCATTCACTGATTGAACAGACCAGAGGTTGCTCATTGCAAATTAATTTTAGAGGAAATTTAGTTCGTTGTCCTTTGGTCGTAAATTACATCTGGTCATTTGGTCGTATTAAGCAGGTGGTCGTTACCCCTTTGGGCGTAATTAGGAGGTGGTCGTTAATCATTTGGTCGTATTGAGGAGGTGGTCGTTAATCATTTGCTCGTATTGAGGAGGTGGTCGTTATTCGTTTGGTCGCATTAAGAAGGCGGTCGTTTTTTATTTGCTCTTATTAAACTGGAAGTCATTATTAATTTGATCGTATTAAGCAGTTGGTTGTTTACAGTTGGCGGTCGATTCAAGCAGGTGGTTGTCCTAACGGATTTTTGTGCTTATGGGTCTCATCCATGATGAGAGACCTCTCTTTGGAGGTTCATAAAGTGATAAATTTAGTCCGGGGATTGATCTGGAATTGACAAAATGTTATTTGTGCCCATAATGACATATTCCAACATCTTAAACAAGAAATAATTAATGAGGCGACCATCCTCCGAAATCAATTGTCGTGAGGACCCAATGATATATCATATTTAAGCACATGAGAAAATCAATCATAATTCTGGATATGCTTTCAGTTTTTCCATTCAGTTCGTTTGTTCACACTCGAATAGTGACACTAATTTTGTCATTGGGATTTGAAGGGAATTCAATTAGAAGAGAATGTGTTGTAGTGTTCTTCTCTTCCAACAAATAATGTGTTTAAAAAAAAAATACGCACACACAATTCTAAGTGCCTTTTTAAATTTTATGTTTATAGTCCACCTAGGTGCCATGAACATACAGACGGGTCAAGATCAAAACCGACTTCAGATTCTTCTCTCCATAATGTTGTTCCATTCATTTTAGGGTTCAACCATGTTGTGCGCAAAAGACATACGTAAATTTAAGACATTTTGACGTCTATAGCCTGATAGTCCTATTCCTTTAAAAAAGGGCCGTGTGATAGACCCTTTTTGTCTTTCAGAATTGACCTTTCTGCGGATTTTGATTGACAGGTCCTATCAGCCAATAAAAACGCAGTATAGCACGCCATGTAAATACAAGGGTCAGACTCATGATAGACTTTACTATTGACAATTTAATACTTTTCTTTTTGTTTAAACTATATTTGTAAGACTGAATTATATTTCAAAATGGATTAAAGTTACATGTAAGAATCAAGTGGCAAGGTAATTGTTAAGTTATATACCTTGAAAGGAAAACTAAATTTACCCACTCCAAAAACCTAGATCTATGTAAAATGTCGCCGGTAGATTTACCAGGATTTCTGAAAAGCAGCCACTCTACCAAACGACGGAAAAGCAGTGTTTTCTTTTCCCTGTCGTTCCGGAAAGAAAGGTCGGTTATGCCAAACTGTTTTGTTAAACTACCTGTATTGAAATCTAACTGCATGTACATCTTTCAAATTCCAAACCATTACTCGCAGTCAGTCGTAAACGTTACATGTATATGAAACGAGCGACTGGAAGAAAGATATTTTATTGAGAAACCACTCTTCACCCTGTTTCAAAAATAAGGTGACATTGCGAACGTCATCATATAATTCTTGTTGTAATACTTTAGAGAGCATTCATATTTAATTCTTGTCTCATAAAGACGACTGCATGTGAGTGTTAACGTCACCTTTGCATGGTTCGAAAGATTGTTTGTTTTCCCAACGCTTGTCGAACAACTGATAAATGCACGTGCATTCCAAATTAGTATAATCCTAACAATCACCGAACTGGACAAATATACCCCCCCCCATTTAAAAGTTTTTACAACATATATCTGTTAAAAAATACGCAAAACCACCTAATTGATTACTTACAAGAAACTTCTTGATTTTCACTCAAACAGGTATTAGAGGCGTTAATTAAATCTTTACCAGACAACAAAAGGTTAGATTCGTCTGTTTTCTAAACATTTGCTGTCGACAAATTAAACGTTACTCCTATGATGAGATTTGTCTTTGAAAGGGTTGAAAACATCTCAGGAAAAAGAGAAAGTTTTCAAAAGTTTCCTCCTGCAAGCACGGTTTTGTGTGGTAAAGGGTTAAATTGTAAATCCTTTTTTCATATTGTTTACTGTCAAACTGACATGTTATGTACTGACGAAATGTCTTAAAAACTTATGCCCCTATTAAAAGTTATGGATAATGCCAACAGCAATCAACTCACAATGTATTTTTAGCTTAAATGCTGTGACCAACATGGAATTACTAACATATTTGCGCTATTTTCATCTTTCGATTTCATAAGCATGACATTATTGAAAGTGTTTTTTCTTGTTACTTTTCCGATTTAGTCCAAACTGAAAAGAACGATGGGAAAAAAGCTTTGGGTACTTTAATTATAGCGAAACATAAGCTAGAATAAAACTGAAATAATCTCTTTCTCTATGTATTCGATGGCATTTTTCTGGTTTGTTTCTCGGGCGTAACAACCAAAATACCACATTACTAAGGTGGGCATGCCAAACTCGCGTTTGCAGAAAGGTCAATCGTCATGCGACACTAATTGACAAGTCCTTTTCACCTATCAGGCTATCCCAAAAGCAACGTCCAACTAATTTCCCCTGACTCCACTGAGCAGGATTGCTCCTTGTGGTTGTTTCTACCTTTATCTCCCACATTTTGCCTGTCCATAGTGTTAAAGGTACCATAAGTAAACACTCAAATAAATCTTGGACGGTATTTTCCTGATGTGTTCAACAACTTATGAAGAGCAAAATGCGCTTGAAAGTTTGCTTTGCTTGTTTTATGCAACAGCTACCAGTTGCTTCTAGAAAAATAGTCTCTCTGCCTTATTCAAGTAGGTCATGATTCTTCATGACTTTTAGATAGTCTACTGATAGTCTCAACTTATCCAAAGTTTGATTACAAAGCATGAAAGTATTGACAAATTCTTTAGCATAAAACATTGTGAAATTAAAGTAGTCATACTAGTATTTGTTCCTTTCAGACATATTGATAATATTCTGTAATACAAATCATTAAGGAAAATGGAGAAGGAGCCTATCATGAGTTTGTTCACTTTTTTTTTTCCACTCTAATTTTCTTTTCCTTGATTTCTATTTCAAATGAAGGCAGTTGTACGAATATTATTCTCGTTTGACATTTTGACGAAAAATGGACAAAAACGCTTCATAAACAATTTCATTGTTTTTCAGATATTATGATCAACATAATCTCGCAGTGTAATAACTTGAAATATTAGGTCGCATATACACGTGACCACCTCGCCACATCCACGCAGCTTTAACTCAACAAATACTGCTTACTCATTTAAACAATAGTAAATTCAGCATTCCTTGACGGTCTACATTATTGGGTACATTAATCAAGACAATGTACGCAGTATCTTTGAAATAAAACAATTAAAACACCATCATTTTAATTCAGGGAATAAAGGTAACCTCAGAATAACCTATCATTAAATCCCAATTGGCTTAATTTCTTTTAGCAAACACCTTTTACCAATTAATTATGAGTTTAATGAAGTGCAGGGTGAAAAATACGACAAACAATTCACACCTAACGGCTATGAAATCAATGTCTCTGGAACATATTGATTTTCCAGTTTACTGCAACAGCTGTGTAAAATAGACCTCGGGTTATTATTAGCACAGAACTTTACTCTAACTCTTGGGTCATTTATGGGATGGGCTGGGAAAAGTAAAAGTCAAAGGCTTATTTTGCAGGTTTTTGGTCGCAAGAAAATCAAGGTTTTAACATTCACTGATTGAACAGACCAGAGGCTGCTCATTGCAAATTCATTTTAGAGGAAATTTAGTTGGTTGTCCTTTGGTCGTAAATTACAGCTGATCATTTGGTCGTATTAAGCAGGTGGTCGTTACTCCTTTGGTCGTAATTAGGAGGTGGTCCTAATTCATCTGGTCGTATTGAGGAGATGGTCGTTAATCATTTGGTCGTATTGATAAGGTAGTCTTTATTCGTTTGGTCGCATTAAGAAGGTGGTCGTTTTTTATTTGGTATTATTAAACAGGAGGTCATAATTAATTTGATCGTATTAAGCAGTTGGTTGTTTACAGTTGGCGGCAGATTTATGCAGATGGTTATCCTAACAGATTTTTGTGCTTGCGGGTCTCATACATGATGAGAGACCTCTCTTTGGAGGTTCATAAAGTGGCAAATTTAGTCTGGAGATTGATCTGGAATTGACTAAATGTTATTTGTGCCCTTGATGATATATTCCAACATATTCCAACATCTTAAACAAGAAATCAATAATGAGGCGACCACCCTCCGAAATCAATTGTTGTGAGGACCCAGTGATATATCACATTTAAGCACATGTGAAGTTCATTAATCTGGATATGCTTTCAGTTTCTCCCATCGGTTCACTTGTGCACACTCGAATAGTGACACTAATTTTGTCATTGGAATTTTAAGTTAATTTAATTATGAGAGAATGTGTTTTAGTTTTCTTCTCTTCAAACAAATAATGTGTTTAAAAAAAAAAAAAACACGCACACACAATTCCATTTTCAATTTTATGTTTACAGTCCACCTAGGTGCCATGAACATACAGACGGGTCAAGATCAAAACCGACTTCAGATTCTTCTCTCCATAATGTTGTTGCATTCATTCTAGGGTTCAACCATGTTGTGCGCAAGAGAAATACGTAAATTTAAGACATTTTGAGGGCTCCAGCCTGATAGTTCTACTTCCGTAAAAAAGGGCTGTGTGATAGACCCATTTTGTCTTTCAGAATTGACCTTTCTGCGGATTTTGATTGACAGGTCCTACCAGCAAATAAAAACGCAGTATAGCGAGCCATGTAAACACAAGGGTCAGACACAGTGATAGACTTTACTATTGACAATTTAATAGTTCTCTTTTTGTTTAAACCATATTTGTAAGACTGGATTACACAAAACTTATTTCAAAATGGATTAAAGTTACACGTAAGAATCAAGTGGCAAGGTAATTGTTAAATTATATACCTTGAAAGGAAAACCAAATTTGCCCACTCCAAAAACCTAGATCTATGTAAAATGTCGCCGGTAGATTTAACCAGGATTCCGAAAAGCAGCCACTCTACCAAACAAAAGAAATGCAGTGTTTTTTTCCGGTCTTTCGGGAAAGAAAGAACGGTTATGTCACACTGTTTTGTTAAACTACCTGTATTGAAATCTAACTGTATGTACATCTTTCAAATTCCAAACCATAACTCGTAGTCAGACGTTACCGTTACATGTATATGAAACGAGCGACAGGAAGAAGGATAGTTTATTGACAACCACTCTTCACCCTGTTTCACAAGTAAGTTGACATTGCGAACGTCATCATATAGTTCTTGTTGTAATACTTTAGAGAGCATTCATATTTAATTCTTGTTTCATAACGACGACTGCATGTGAGTGTTAATGTCACCTTTGCCCGATTCGAAAGATTGCTTGTTTTCCCAACGTTTGTCACACGACTGATAAATGCACGTCCATTCCAAATTAGTATAATCCTTACAATCACACAAGTGACCAAATATACCACCTAATTTAAAAGTTTTTTACAACATACATCTGTAAATAAAAAAACGGCAAACCACCTAATTGATTACTTACAATAAACTTCTTGATTTTCACTCAAACAGGTGTTAGAGGTGTTAATTAAATCCTTACTAGACAACAAAAGATTAGATTCGTCTGTTTTGAAAACATTTGCTGTCGACAAATTAAACGTTGCTCCTATGATGAGATTTGTCTTTGAAAGGGCAGAAAACGTCTCAGGAAAAAGAGAAAGTTTTCAAAAGTTTCCTCATTCAGGCACGGTTTTGTGTGGTAAAGGGTTAAATTGTAAATCCTTTTTTCATATTGTTTACTGTCAAACTGACATGTTATGTACTGACGAAATGTCTTAAAAACTCATGCCCCTACTAGACATTG
The DNA here is from genome assembly GCA_945859785.2 of Tridacna gigas. Lineage (NCBI taxonomy): Eukaryota > Metazoa > Mollusca > Bivalvia > Cardiida > Cardiidae > Tridacna > Tridacna gigas. Next base: position 29,495,194 of record OX244041.2, read on the forward strand.
TCGGATTAAGTGAACTAGGACTGCGGACGTCGGATGACGGACAAGGCCGGTTGTTTTACAGGGGAGATCTCAAACTGTTCTATATGTGCCAATTTCATATGAGCGCCACAGCGATGGCAGTTTAGCAGGGCGTTGATAGTTAAGCAAGGGTGCTTAAAATGAAAAAAGGTAGCCCAGGCACAAAGCCAGGAGGACGCCCGAAAGCCTGTGCTTCAGCAATAACCATCAACACATCAAATAAAGGAAATGCGCTTTCTCAATCAGGAAAAGGTCTGAATCGTCTCAAGTCACAATTACTTTTGCCAGAAAATAAAATGAGATAGCGGACAATGTAGATCAAAGATCATACTGCGCGTTCTGTGCCGTCTGGTATTGACCAGCATTGTCCGCAAAATGTCTGATCTTGATTTACATTGACAAAGTCGTGTTTGGCTTTTTAATGTGCTAACATTTATTTTACTAGATGAAAACGACAAAAGAAAGAGGAAAGGTTCGAACGAATTGCACTAGTAGCTTTGTAGGTTTTCAGGTCTGCTATGGCGTGCTGGGCTACAATGCGGCACTTGTTTAAGTACTTATTAAATTCAACACATCTTCTCCTGTTCTGCGCTCTACGCCTGGCTATTTGGGCTGTCGTATATGGGTAACTACTGGGTACCGGTTGGGATAAATCTTATCACCCAGCAAACGACATTCAGGGGGAAACACAAGATCTGTACCCATCTGCTGCATCATAGCGAATTGTTGTGCGTCGTTGAGGTGCCCTGGGAAACCACTCTCTATATATCTAATAATTCCATTGCAAATCCACTACAATTTGTGTATGTATAGCATGGTATTGTCTGTGACCAGAGTAGAAGTGTTCTTGTGGCTCGATACATGGTCGATATACTTGATGGGAGATACCGTCGATAGCTCCAACAGCGTGTTGCAGTTTAGGCCAACTGCCTAACATGTCTCTACATTCCTGTTCAGAAGGCCAATGTATTGACCCCTTCAACTGTCTGTGAACTAACGGATCATTGTACATTTCCTCTCGTACAGTCGTTGTGCATATACAAAATATGGTTGAGATCATATGATGTGTTGGATAACAACGAAGCCAAAATATGAACAACAAGAGTCTGTTCTTTGGCGATAGAATATGCTCTCGACTTGTGTTAAACTCAATCTGGCAGCATAATTGAATGAAAGTCTCTGGTGTTTCACCGGTCACCTCAAAGAAGTGGTAACGATTTGTTGCAAAAAGTTGAAAAACATCACGGCCTCCATAATGATTGGCATCGTTTGCAAATAGTCGAAATCTAATGTCCAGGAGGGGATCAGGTGGCAGACGCGTCATTATAAAAAGTACATTTATCACCTGGTGCAAGTAATCACTCAGATCTGTAGGGTTGCGTTAATGCAGGCAGTAGCGCTTGAATAAATCTGCCTGTAGCAGCATCCATTCTACCTTTAAAAATATCGTATACAATAAAATCTGTGTGAAGGACCAAGTGTAAACAAAAAAACAACTATTGCAAAAACATGTTGTTCAGACCGCGTGTCTGCTCCTATGAGTGGTCTTTACAGACAAGATTGACTGTACCATCTACATCATAGATCTTTAACCCTTTACCACAATCCCGAGTTTTAACGACCATGACAATAAAATATTCGAAAGAATTGTGGGAAAAGGATAAACTGCTAGTAACCAACATTTTATCATTTTCTCATGATGTTTTCTACCCTTTCAGATCCAAATCTCACAATTTCAACCACATATTAATTGTCGCTTGCAAATGCTTTCAATTTAGACGAATCCAATTTTTTGCACTTTTTTACAGGATTAACTCACAAAAATATTGAATTTTCTACGAATATAACTGTCAGTTATTGCTGGGTTAAAATACACATATTCATCTTCGTTCACAAAGGGCTTGGATTTGTTTCTATATACTTCCATCTATAATATTCAGCACCCCTGTTCCGCCTATCTGATCGTTATCATTCTCGGTAAAGTGCATCCGGCCACTTTTGTATAACACGGGCTTTGCGTGCCTATGTTGTACAAACCTGTAGTTTTCCAAAATGGAAGGGGATAAAACTACAAGTAAGTGACACTTTATTCAATTACTAAAAAGGATAATTTGAAAATTTGAAAAATTATTTACACATTATAAATATATTTCTGAAATACTTACCATTCAATGTAACTTCATGGGCTTGTTGATCACAAGTTTTCCTCAAAAAGTGGACACGCGCTTACAATGTGCGCCGGTTATGTTTCCCTATAAGGCTGAGAGAATGGAAATATTTGTTTTTAATCACCGACGTGTTTCCTGTTGAGGTTAAACACTTCTGTTTCCTCGTGTATATGTGTTATGCGTGCTACTGTAGATAGGCGTGTATGCACCTTCTGGTGTGTGGGTGTGTGTGCGCGAGTGCGTGTATGCGGGCATACTTTTGTTTGTCTGTATTGTTATGTTTTTGTTTTTAATTCGGGCACGATTCTAAAAAGAAAAAAGGAAACTGTTAAGATCAATAAGGAAGAAATAGTGTTGATGTTACGTTGCTACCAGTCTCATACCACTAACCGGGGCCACATCATCGATGAGATGAAGGAAAACCTGGGCCATCTTCCGCGGCCAGTGAAGGAACTGTACACTGCATCAACGATTAAGCAAATCCGGGATAGATTGTCCAACAAGTTTGGAAAACTTATGCGGGAAAAAGACATAGACGATGATGACATTGGGTGGGTTTAACTGTATTTTAACTCTTTATCAGCGACAAAATGATGGTCTTTACCAAAGTGAAAGCATTTGCAGACGACAAATTAGATTTGTGTCAAACGGTGACATTTTTATCTAATAGGGAAGAAAAGATTGTACGAAAAGAAGACAATGCTCGTGACGAGCATTTTCTCCTCTTCCACAAAGTTTTCCAAAGCCTAATATGCCGGGGTCGTAAAAAACAAGGGTTTGTCTGGTTAAGAGTTATAGCAAAGATGGAACAAGTTTCTAGTCGAAAACGTGGAAGACCCAGCTCAGCTTAACCTGTGTGATATCTATGTAGGATGTGTTGCTATTCACTTTGGTAACCACTAAATCGAGCAACTTAGATTCTTGTTGAGACTCCTGAAATATGAAGCATCACTCTGTACCTTTAATGTATATAGTAAATTATATATGAGCCATGCCCTGTGAAAAGGGGGCTTAATGCATTTGAGAAAAGTATCGACCCATGTCAGCATGCGCAGTCCGCAGAGGCTAACTTAAGCCGAAACTTTTCACTGTCTTTAAATTTTCTGTTTTTCAAAGGATAATTCTACCATATAATTCAGTCGGTTGTTTGCCAAAATGGATTTTATGGAAACAAAATTATGTGACGTCTTGCTTGGTATAATGCATTAAGCAGATGCATTAAGCCCCCTTTGCCAGAGCATATCTCTTATATATAAATATGTGTCCGCTTAGACCATGCTGAAAGTAATGAGAAAAATTCTTATATATGAACCATGCTCTAGCAAAAGTGGGCTTAATGCATCTCCGTGATCCATGATACCAAGCAAGATATCATATAATGAGAGATCCTTAAAATCCATATCTAACAACCGACTGTATCATAAGGTAGACTGGTCCTTCGACACACAGAAAATTGACTGATGGCGAAAAGTTTCGGCCCAGGTCAGCCTGCGCAGTCTGCGCAGGCTGACCTGGGCCGAAACTTTTCGCAGATGCAGTAAGCCCCCTTTTCACAGAGCATGGCTCATATATTTTCTGCATTACTTACAGCCTGTACCAGTACCTTAACAACACATTTTGTTATTGGAGAGATTTTACTGTAGTTTGCAATATCATATATTAACTATTTGAGCATGTTTTATCATGCATGTATTTGATAAAGCATCAAAACTGTTCCACGCTTATCACCAATAACAGTCTGTGAGTAAATATATGTATGATTGTATCTATTTTCTTTTTACAGGAGGAAGGTGGAGGCCATCAGTCAGTTAGAGAGGCGACTAGTGCAGACCACTACATCGAAGATCCCCGCCTTATCTGCTAGTGGGTCTGACATCCGGGAAAGTGCGCTAGAAGCGTTCTCTGACTGTGATGAGGGGTCCATGTCTGCAGGTAGTAGACAGACCGAGACGCCGCGGAAATCTACAGTGCCGTCCGTTCCATCCACTTCTGCTGGTCACGGACTAGAACTTGACAATGACAATGTTCCAGCCACTAATCCCTTGCGTAAAGTGTCCAGGAAGAGGCCCCTCATGGATCTAGTTCGTGAAAACCAGCTTCAATATAATCGGTTTATCACAAAAAAGGTACCCAAGCAAGCTTCTTAGGCAGCTTGGTGTCAGCTCGGACGAATCTGATTAAATTGTTTTGTTTTTTTTTCAAAAGAGAATAAAGTTGATGAAATCAAAGATTTTCTGTTTTCTTGAAACACTTGAAAATTTTTCATTGGCCTTATATTAGCTTGCAAAGAATGTCAAAACAAGTTTGAGATTACCCCCGTCTGCAATCCGTTGTTCACTGTCCACTGTCCGAACTCATGGAAGACTACAATGTCTACTATAAGTTACGGATAACGCCGACAGCAATCTAATCACAATGTATTTTTAGCTTAAATGCTGTGACCAACATGGAATTACCAATATATTTGCGCTATTTTCATCTTTCGATTTCATAAATATGACATTATTGAAAGTGTTTTTTCTTGTTACTTTGACGATTTAGTCCAAACTGAAAACAGCGTTGGGAAAAAAGCTTCGGGTACTTTAATAATAGGAAAATATAAGCTAGAATAAAACTGAAATAATCTCTTTCTCTATGTATTCGATGCCATTTTCTGGTTTGTTTGCCGGGCGTAACGACCAAAATACCACGTTGCTAAGGTGGGCATGCCAAACTCGTGTTTGCAGAAAGGTCAATCGTCATGCGACACTAATTCAGGGAATAAAGGTCACCTCAAAATAACCCATCATTAAAGCCCAATTGGCTTAATTTCTTCTTACAAACACCTTTTATCAATTAATTATCAGATTAAAAGTTACAGAGTGAAAAGTACGATAAACAATTTACACCTAACAGCTATGAAATCAATGTCTCTACCGCATATGGATTGTCCAGTTTACTGCACAAAGCTGTGTAAAATACGCCTCGGGTTATTATTATTTGAACAGAGCCTTATTCTAACACTTAGGTGATTTATGGGATGTGTTGGGGAAATTAAAAGTGGCTTATTATACAGGTTTATGGTCCCACTTTATAAATATTATTCTCCTTTGACATTTTGAAAACTTCAAGTGGCAGAAACCATTGTGAAAAATGGACAAAAACGCTTCATAAACAATTGCATTTTTTTCCCAGGTAGTATGATCAACATAATCTCGCAGTGTAATAACTTGAAATATTAGGTCGCATATAAACGTGACCACCTCGCCACATCCACGCAGCTTTAACTCAACAAATACTGCTTGCGCAATTAAAGAATAGTAAATTCGGCATTCCTTGATGGTCTTCATTATTCGGCACATTAATCAAGACAATGTTCGTAGTATCTTTGAAATAAAACAATTAAAACACCATCATTTTAATTCAGGGAATAAAGGTAACCTCAAAATAACCTATCATTAAATCCAAATTGACTTAATTTCTTTTAGCAAACACCTTTTACCAATTAATTATGAGTTTAAAAAAGTGCAGAGGGAAAAATATGATAAACAATTTACACCTAACGGCTATGAAATCAATGTCTCTGGAACATATTGATTTTCCAGTTTACTGCAGACAACTGTGTAAAATAAACCTCGGGTTATCATTAGCACAGAACTTTACTCTAACTCTTGGGTCATTCATGGGATGGGCAGGCAAAAGTAAAAGGCTTATTTTGCAGGTCTTTCATTCCAAGAAAATCAAGGTTTTAACATTCACTGATTGAACAGACCAGAGGTTGCTCATTGCAAATTCGTTTCAGAAGAAATTTAGTTGGTTGTCCTTTGGTCGTAAATTACACCTGGTCATTTGGTCGTATTAAGCAGGTGGTCGTTACTCCTTTCGTCGTAATGAGAAAGTGGTCGTAATTCATCTGGTCGTATTGAGGAGGTGGTCGTTAATCACTTGGTCGTATTGAGGGGTGGTCGTTATTCGTTTGGTCGCATTTAGAAGGTGGTCGTTTTTTGATTTGGTCTTATTAAACTGGAGGTCATTATTAATTTGATCGTATTAAGCAGTTGGTTGTTTACAGTTGGCGGCTGATTTATGCAGATGGTTGTCCTAACAGATTTTTGTGCTTGCGGGTCTCATACATGATGAGAGACATCTCTTTGGAGGTTCATAAAGTGGCAAATTTAGTCTGGAGATTGATCTGGAATTGACAAAATGTTATTTGGGCCCGTGATGACATATTCCAACATCTTAAACAAGAAATCAATAATGAGGCAACCATCCTCCGAAATCAATTGTCGTGAGGACCCAATGATATATCACATTTAAGCACATGTGGAAATCATAAATCTGGATATGCTTTCAGTTGTTCCCATCGGTTCGTTTGTGCACTCTCGAATTGTGACACTAATTTTGTCATTGGGATTTGAAGGGAATTTAATTAGGAGAATGTGTTTTAGTGTTCTTCTCTTCAAACAAATAATGTGTTAAAAAAGAAACACACACACACACAATTATAACTACCTTTTTCAATTTTATGTTTATAGTCCACCTAAGTGCCATGAACATACAGACGGGTCAAGATCAAAACCGACTTCAGATTCTTCTCTCCATAATGTTGTTGCATTCATTCTAGGGTTCAACAATGTTATGCGCAAGAGACATACGTAAATTTAAGACATTTTGAGGGCTCCAGCCTGATACTCCTATTGCTGTAAAAAAGAGCCGTGTGATAGACCCTCTTCGTCTTTCAGAATTGACCTTTCTGCGGATTTTGATCAACAGGTCCTATCAACCAATAAAAACGCAGTATAGCGCGCCATGTAAACACAAGGGTCAGACACAGTGATAGATTTTACTATTGACAATGTAATAGTTTTCTTTTTGTTTAAACCATATTTGTAAGACTGAAGTATATTTCAAAATTGATTAAAGTTACACGCAAGAATCAAGTGGCAAGGTAATTGTTATATTATATAACTTGAAAGGAAAACTAAATTTACCCACTCCAAAAACCTAGATCTATGTAAAATGTCGCCGGTAGATTTAACCAGGTTTCTGAAAAGCAGCCACTCTACCAAACGACAGGAAAGCAGTGTTTTCTTTTTCCAGTCGTTCGGGAAAGAAAGCTCGGTTATGCCAAACTGTTTTGTAAAACTACCTGTATTGAAATCTAACTGCATGTACATCTTTCAAATTCCAAACCATTACTCGCAGTCTGTTGTAACTGTTACATGTATATGAAACAAGCGACAGGAAGGAAGATATTTTATTGAGAAACCACTCTTCACCCTGTTTCAAAAATAAGTTGACATTGCGAACGTCATTATATAATTCTTGTTGTAATACTTTAGAGAGCATTCATATTTCATTCTTGTTTCATAAAGACGATTGCATGTGAGTGTTAATGTCACCTTTGCCTGGTTCGAAAGATTGTTTGTTTACCCAACGCTTGTCACACGACTGATAAATGCACGTCCATTCCAAATTAGTATAATCTTTACAATCACCCAAGTGACCAAATATACCCCCCAATTGAAAAGCTTTTTACAACATACATCTGTTTAAAAATACTCGTAACCACCTAATTGATTACTTACAATAAACTTCTTGATTTTCACTCAAACAGGTGTTAGAGGTGTTAGTTAAATCTTTACCAGACAACAAAAGATTGGATTCGTCTGTTTTGAAAACATTTGCAGTCGACAAATTAAATGTTGCTCCTATGACGAGATCTGTCTTTGAAAGGGTAGAAAACATCTCAGGAAAAAGAGAAAATTTTCAAAAGTTTCCTCCTTCAAGCACGGTTTTGTGTGGTAAAGGGTTAAATTGTAAATCCTTTTTTCATATTGTTTACTGTCAAACTGACATGTTATGTACTGACGAAATGTCTTAAAAACTTATGCCCCTATTATAAGTTATGGGTAATGCCGACAGCAATGTACTCACAATGTATTCTTAGCTTAAATGCTGTGACCAACGTGGAATTACTAACATATCTGCACTATTTTCATCTTTCGATTTCATAAATATGACATTATTCAAAGTGTTTTTTCTTGTTACTTTTCCGATTTAGTCCGAACTGAAAAGAACGTTGGGAATAAAGCTTTGGGTGCTTTAATTATAGCGAAACATAAGCTAGAATAAAACTGAAATAATCTCTTTCTCTACGTATTCGATGCCATTTTCTGGTTTGTTTGTCGGGCCTAACGACCAAATACCACATTACTAAGGTGGGCATGCCAAACTCGCGTTTGCAGAAAGGTCAATCGTCATGCGACACTAATTGATAAGTCCTTTGCACCTATCAGGCTATCCCAAAAGCAACGTCCAACAACGTTCCCCTGACTCCACTGAGCAGAATTGCTATTTGTGGTTGTTTCTACTTTTATCTCCCACATTTTGCCTGTCCATAGTGTTAAAGGTACCATAAGTAAACACTCAAATAAATCTTGGACGGTATTTTCCTGATGTGTTCAACAACTTATGAAGAGCAAAATGCGCTTGAAAGTTTGCTTTGCTTGTTTTATGCAACAGCTACCAGTTGCTTCTAGAAAAATAGTCTCTCTGCCTTATTCAAGTAGGCCATGATTCTTCATGACTTTTAGATAGTCTACTGATGGTCTCAACTTATCCAAAATTTGAATGCGAAGCATGGAAGTATGGACAAATTCTTTAGCATAAAACATTGTGAAATTAAAGTAGTTATACCAACATTTGTTCCTTTCAGACATATTGATAATATTCTGTAATACAAATCATTGTGGAAAATGGAGAAGGATCCTATCTTCAGTTTGTTCACCTTTTTTTTTCTCATTTTCTTTTTCTTGATTTATATTTCAAGTGAAAGCAGCTGTATGAATATCATTCTCATTTGACATTTTGAAAACTTCAAGTAGCAGTAACCATTGTGAAAAATGGACAAAAACTCTTCAAAAACAATTTCATTGTTTCTCAGGTAGCATGATCAACATAATCTCGCAGTGTAATAACTTGAAATATTAGGTCGCATATAAATGTGACCACGCTGCCATATCCACTTTAACGCAACAAATACAGTACTAAACAGCTTGATCATTTAAACAATAGTAAATTCAGCATTCCTTGACGGTCTACAATATTGAGAACATCAATGAAGACAAATTAACGTTTGCAAAACCTTTAAAATAAAACAATTAAAACACCGTCATTTTAATTCAGGGAATAAAGGTAACCTCAAAATAACCCATCATTCAATCCCATTTGGCTTAATTTCTCCTTACAAACACCTTTTAGCAATTCATTATCAGTCCAAAAAAAGTGCAGAGTGAAATTAAGATAAACAATTTACCCCTGACGGCCATGAAATCAGCGTCTCTACCACTTATCGATTTTACAGTTTACTGCACACAGCTTTGTAAAACACACCTCGGGTTATTATTAGCACAGAGCCTTACTCTTACTCTTAGGTGATGTATGGGACGTGATAGGAAAAGTAAAACTATAAGGCTTATTTTGCAGGTTTTTGGTCCCAAGAAAATCATGGTTTTGGCATTCTCAGATCGAATTTGCTCATTGAAAATTCATATAAGAGGAAACTGAGTTGGTTGTTCTTTGGTCGTAAATTGCAGCTGGTCATTTGGTCGTACTGAGCAGGTGGTCGTTACTCCTTTGGTCGTACCGAGGAGGTGGTCGTTAATCATTTTGTCGTGTTGAAAAGATGGTCGTTATTCGTATGGTCGCAATAAGAAGGTGGTCGTTATTGATTTTGTCTTGGTTAACTGTATGTCCAAGGACCAGTCTACCTTACGATTCAGTTGTTTTAAAAAAATGGCTATTATGGACCCATAATTATGTGATGGGTTCATTGGCATCATGGACATGCATTAAGCCCCCTTTTGCCAGAGCATGGGCTCATTTATTTATTTATTTATTTATTTTTCAGAGTAATCGGTACGCTGCAGAATATGAACGATTTCAGCAAAGTGTTCAGTTGTAAAAAAGGGTCCTACATGAATCCAGATTAAAAATGTAGCGTTTGGTAAAAAGAGTAGGATTGAAGAAACGATGGGAACGTGATGAAACAATGGTTTGTGGAGAAGATCTACAATCAAAACTAGATTATTTAGAGACGCGACAGTTCGTATATATTGACTATTTAGGAATATTGGTTGGAGTCGACAGATCTTGAAAAAACAGTGGAGCACTGCATCTGATTGCTCATGCCAGTAATCAGAAGAACTGCAGCACTTTTTTGTTGGACAGAAATTAAGTACTTTTGTATGAAGACTAGTGACCGTTTACAGGCACTTGCATTTATCTTTTCAAAGGATAATTCAGTTTTGGTGATCTCTCGGAAAATAATGCGATACTATCTTTACTTGTTAAATGTTTACCCCATGTCAAAGTTGAGCCCTTGGGATTCAAGAATAAATCTCTCGTCAATGTAATTTAAGCTTGTTGGTTATATTGTGACAGTTCAAATGAGAAATGTCCCATATGTTATTTAAACAAACCTTTGTCTTAAACGGTAAGTACTGTCAATAGACAAATACAATTCAGCACGTTGGAGTGATTTTACATAAACAATTATTATGTGAGTTTCTTGTAGTGAATATCTGACAGCTGACAAATAAACTTTCGCAGAGAACAGTGTATAAGTAATTACATGGTGATACTTTAACTGAAACAAGTGGGCCATGATGGCCCTGTATCGCTCCACTGGCTTATAAATATAAACCACGAAGAAAAGTCTTCACTATATAAGCCCTTATAAAACTTTGACCTCATGGCTACAGTCTGACTAAATGGGGAATATTGTATTAGAAGAATAACATGCCAAATGTGGGAGTTCTTGGCCTTATGGCTGGTAACAAGATGGTTTCTGAACTTTTCACTCCATAAACCCATGTAAAACTTGTGATCCCTGGTGCAGGGCCAAACTTGATCCTAGAGCTGTAACTTGGGCCCTCTTTGTAACTGTCCACTAAATAATGCTATAATTATATGCAAAATTTGGTAGCCTAAGCCTTATGGCTATGTACACTAAGATTTAAAAGTTTTCCCTATGTAAGCCTATGTAAATCTTGTGAACCCCCCCTTCCAAGTATGAGGCCAAATTGACCCCAGGACTATACTTTGGGCACTTTTGGTAGACTCCAACTAGATCAAGCTAAATGCCAAATTTGGTAGCTCTAGGCCTTATGGTTTCAGAGAAGAAGATATTTAAAGTTTTCTCTATATAAGCCTATGTATAAAACTTGTGACCCCTGGGGAAGAGCCAATTTTGACCCCAGGGCTATAATTTCAAGAAACATGATAGAGGTCTACTACATAAAGCTACATGCCAAATTTGGTAGCCCTATGCCTTATGGTTTCAGACAAGAAGATTTTTAAAGTTTTCTCTATATAAGCCTATGTAAACCTTGTGACCCCTGGGGAAGAGCCACTTTGACCCCAGGGCTATAATTTCAAGAAACATGATAGAGGTCTACTACATAAAGCTACATGCCAAATTTGGTAGCCCTATGCCTTATGGTTTCAGACAAGAAGATTTTTAAAGTTTTCTCTATATAAGCCTATGTAAAACTTGTGACCCCTGGGGCAGAGCCAATTTTGACCCCAGGGCTATAATTTGAAGAAACTTGATAGAGGTCTACTACATAAAGCTACATGCCAAATTTGGTAGCCCTATGCCTTATGGTTTCAGACAAGAAGATTTTTAAAGATTTCCAATATTTTTCAGTTTTGTTGCCATGGCAACCAGAGTTTTTGAAGGAATCAAATTCTTTCAAGAAATTCTGAAGAGGACCATGTCAGGATCATTTCTGTGAAGTTTCGTGAAAATCGGATGGGTAGTTTCAGAGAAGATGTTTGAAATAAAAGTTAACGCACGGACGGACGGACGGACGACCGGACGGACGGACGGACGGACGCACGACGGACACCGGGCCATGACATAAGCCCGCTGGCCTTCGGCCAGTGGAGCTAAAAAGGAAGCCAAAACATCGCTGAACTGTTGAATCATCACAGTGTCAAAATTCATGTGCAAAGTAGTTGTAAAATATTAGGTATAGTGTTTTATATTTTGAACTTTACTATAGTCATTTCTTGATGAAAGACATGTTTTTCAGCGATATTAAAACTGTTTATTCTGTTGACTGGGTAACTGTAAATAAATCATTTAACTCTTTACCAAACAACAAAATTCTAGACTAGTCCAAGTTGAAAGCATTTGCAGATGACAAATTAAACGTTACTTAAAAACTGAAATTTGTTATGGGACGGGAAGAAAACATTGTGGGAAAAGAAGAAAATGCTGGTTACCAGCATTTTCTCCTTTTCCCAAAATGTTTTCTAAGGGTTTCCTTTTTTGGGTCGTCAAACGTCGGGATTGTGTGATAAAGAGTTAAGATAGTTCCTGTTGTCTCCTATGTCCATTACCTTAAAGGTGATTTTTAGATTTACCAGATACCATAACAATTAACATAAAGGATCAAGAATTCAAGGAATGGAAAGTAGTTTTTTTTTAATAGTAAATAAAACATTATGTGAAAAGGAGCAATTGTGTCTTAAAAACAATTGCTTCTATTACCACAATGTTTTACAAAGCGGTCAAAATCAGGGAAATAAAAAGTCTTACTTCTACAGTAGCCAGCGAGTTAATTTAGTTCAATGCATGTAACAGTTCAAACTATTTCTCATTCCAAAAGTAACAAAATTTTTTAACCAACGTCTTATTATATATGCCTTTTAAATTCTTTGTTTTAGCTACAATGCATAAAAAAAAGCAATGCTTATTTCTGATCATTTCTAATTAAATGAACAGCATACCTGTTTCATGTATCTATCTGTAAAAAATACTATTTACACATTTGTACTATTTTTCATTCTTTTTTAAACAAATGATCATTTGTTATACATACTTTTCCATACATAGCTGTGTGAAGTTCTTTCAACTCTTTGCCAAATGACAATATTTTAGACTTGTCCAGTTTGAAAGTATCTTGCTAAATAAGTTAAATGAAACTTTGAAGCCGATAGTAAAAACCCGAATAATGCTATTCCAAACTTATTTTTTGTAGGAAAAATGGCTCCTTTTCAGACAGCGTAGATCCAAGATCAGACTGCATGTTTTGTGCAGTCTGATCTTGATCTATGTTGTCCGCAAAAGGTCAGAGAGTCATGCTTAGCAGCTTATGGACATTAAATTGTTCGGCATACTTGTGATTAACATCCTGAAATAAACTTGCTACAGATGACTTTATAATCATTCTGTTAGAGTGGAATAATCCCCACAAATATGTGTTAAACTCTTTACCATCCAACAAAATATTAAACTTGTCGAATTGACAGCATTTGCAGAGGCCAAATTTAACACAGCTTAAAAGAAAACAATTTAACACCCAACAAAATATTAGACTTGTCGAAGTGAGAGCATATGCAGAGGCCAAATTTAACACAGCTTAAAAGATGGAATTTTTCTTTGAAGAGTGGAAAACATTGTCAAAACAGGGGAAAACCTGGTTACCACCATTTTCCCTCAATTATTTCCAAAAAAACATTGCATAAAGATAAACTCTTTCCCACACAATCCTGAGTTTCAATGACCCGGATGAAGAAGCCTTTTGAAAACATTGTGGGAAAAGGAGAAAATGCTGGTGACCAGCATTTTCTCCTTTTCCCACAATGTTTTCTACCCTATTAAAGACAAGTTCAATCGTTTGAGTCACATCTAAATTGTCGTCTGCAACTGCTGTCAGTTTGGACAAGTCTACATTTTTGTCGTTTAGTAAAGACTTAAGTTATGTAACAAGAAACATAAGTAAAAGGTTCATCCACAAGAGTTAATGAGTTATGTTTTCTTACAAACAGAATTAGAAATGCTAACAAATGAAAAAATTAGAAGAACTTGAGGAAATAACCAAAAACAACTGAGCCGGGGGGGGAGCTCAATGCATCTCCGTGATGCATTATATCAATCAAGCCATCACATAATTATGGATCCATTAAAGCCACTTTTTTTAATAATTGACTTAATCATGAGTTAAAGTGCTCCTTGGACTACAAAAAATTTACCAAATAGCAAACAGTTTCAGCCCAGGTCAGCCTGCCTGGAATGCGCAGGCTGACCTGGGTCAATACTTTTCGCAGATGCATTAAGCCCCCTTTTCACACAGCATGGCTCTACTTGAAAAAAAAGTTTGAAAAACAAAAAAAAAAAAAAAAACTTTTCAGCCAAACAAAAAAATCTAAATGGAACAGCTATAAGTTCATTAGATGCAATTTCACTACCTACCTTGGTTTGAGTTTACTTCTTCACAAAATCTAGGATATGGCTTCATCTGGAAAGCGACCATTTTCTATATGTGCATCACATATATTAACCCTTTACCACACAATGCCACCTTTTAACGACCCTGGGAAGGAAGCCTTTTGAAAACATTGTGGGAAAAGGAGAAAATTCTGATAAACAGCATTTTCTCCTTTTCTCACAATGTTTTCTACCCTTTCAACGAAAAAACTGCATCATTTGAGCCTCATTGAAATTATCGTCTGCAGTTGCTTTCGTTTTCGAAAAGGCTAAAATTCTGTCGTTTGGTAAAGAGTTAACCCTTTACCACACAACAAAAATACAGACTTGTCAAAATTTGAAGTATTTGCAGACAACAATTTAAACATGGCTCTAAAGATGGAATTGTCTTTGATAGAGCAGAAAACATTGTGGGAAAAATAGAAAATGCTGTTTACCAGTATTTTCTCTTTTTCCCACAATGTTTTCAAAAGGCTTCTTCCTCAGGGTCGTTAAAACTTAGGATTGTGTGGTAAAGGGTTAAGCCATGCTATGGTAAAGGGCAGTGAATGCATCTGCATGATGCATTATACCAAGCATTTTGTCTCGTAATTATGGATACAGGAAATCCATTTTGTCAAACCGGCTGAATCCAGAGGTAGAATGGTCCTTGGACATCCAGAAAATTTACCAAAATCAAAAAGTTTTGATACAGAATGTGCAGACTGCGCAGACTGACCTGGGTCAATACTTTTTGTAGATACATTAAAGCCCCTTTTCACAGAGCAAGACTCATTTATTTTATACAGTTAAGTCGTTATCACTCAAACATATAATAACTTAAATGTTCTCAGGAAGAAAGTGCAGCAGGAGTCCTGACAACTTGTGCTAGCAATCAGAACTACAGCTGATCTAGTTTTGATGGGGGATATACGAGTCAAATTTGAAGACTATGACTAACTCTCTACCAAACGACCAAAGATTTTGCAGACAACATATTAAATGTGGTTCAAATGTGAGAATTTATCTATGAAAGGGTAAAAAACATCGCTGGAAAAGGAGATAATGCCCGTGTGAAGGCTGTGTGCCCTTCTGGTATGAAGTCTCAATTTGATTTTTTACAACTAGCCCAAGTTTGAAGTAAATATCTCTATGAAGTCAGCTACGTCAAAAATTGTAAAGTTTTAGTATGACGATGATAGGGCCATAACAATACCTCAATGTTTTCTTCATAATCAGTAATGCTAAATATATTTGAGCCATTCTCTGTGAAAAGGGGGCTTAATGCATCTGCGAAAAGCAGTCCGCACAGGCTGACCCGGGCCAAAACTTTTCGCTATTGGTCAATTTTCTGTGTGTCCAAGGACCAGTCTACCGTATCATTGAGTCGGTTATTAAAAAAAGTGGCCATAATGGATCCATAATTATCATCTTGATTGGGATCATGCATCAAGCATCACGGAGATGCATTAAGCCCCTTTTGCCAGAGCATGGCTCATTTTCAACTTTCTTCTGATCACAAATAGAAGTTTGAAAAAGATTTTGAATTCATGGATCTATTTAAAGATCATTTTTTCCGATTAATATATGTTTACCATCACTTGCTGATAATTTTTTCTTTTATTTTTTGCAACAGACTGCCTGTGGAAATATTATGACAAATTGATAAATTTCTCCCTTTGCCACAATATTTTCATATGTATACATGTATTAAACCTTAACTCACTACAATTTTCCCTACTTAAGAAGGACCAACTGTCTGCTGCAAATTTGCATCAGGATTTAGTAAGTTCACCAAGTTTGAATTACAGTCACGTCACTGTATATGTGTAGTTTGACTTCAGCATGTTCTACTTTTTCTACTGTTATAGTTGGTAAGACAAAAATATTCATGTTGTATTTTATACCACCTTTTTATGGAAATGTTGTCTCAGTATTAAAATGTGGAGTGTTTATTAGAGTTCTTTCTTCTGTCTTACGTAACTTTCTTGTTTCCAGAGCCAATTACAAGAATATTAACTTGACCTCTTTAGATCACGGAGCCAAGTAGCTCAGTGGTTAGCGTATATGATTCGTGACCTGGTGGTTGCGATTTCGATACCCGGTTGAGGAAAACTTCCTTTCCGGCAATTTTTCGCCTCTCACCTCTGATGCATGTGAGAAAAGTAGTCAGTGGCTTTGGAAAGAAAGTCGTGTCACTACTGGTGTGAGAAAGCCAGGAAACACATGATCACTGATTTCAATGACATGACCTGAGCTGTTAAAATGGCGTCAAACTCCAAAACAAATACAAAATTCTTTAGCCAATGAAATATACAACCCACCGAATCTCAGGTAGATTTATCTTAAAGGCTTGATTGAACAAGTAGACCACAAAGATCCAAATCAACACTAATCGATAATTCTCTCGTAGTACCACCCACAAGAACGTTTTTTGTGAAGAGCTGCTGATTCCACAAATGGTATACCCACTAATCTTGTCCATTAAATGATTTTGAACTCTGACCAGTCGGTATTTATGTTCAAGTTTTATTTATAAAAAATAAATAGTCACAAAATGTTGGGTATCATTAATTCTACTGACACTTCATTTTTACTTTACAAATACGCTGATGTCACAAAACGTAAGATGTCCTTAACTTCCACCATTCAAAAGTACAATCACAAATTATGTGGGTCTTTAGCCCCATACTTTACATGCTATTTTCAAATTTACTCAACTCATTACCCACAATAAATTTTCGACTGGTCATTTGCAGATGATATATCAAATGTAGATAAAAAATCCGAAAACAATGTGAGAAAAGGAGAAAACTGGTTTCAATGTTTTCAGAAACCACTTTTCTCAGGTCATTAAAAGAGACAGTAAATATGACGAAAAAACGGAAACACATGTAAGAGAGGAAAAATGTTTTTGAAATTAGCCTGTAGGGAAAACTGACATACACGAAGCAACTGCCTTTAAAATCATTCTATCAATTTTTCTTTCTTTAGAAAGATTTCTATTAGTACAAATACAACTTTGTAAGTCTAGTTGTACATATCCAACTTTTTAAGTCTAAATGCCTAGAGTGTCACCACAAGTTTGTGGATCTTTTAAACTGTGTAAAGTTTGTGAATCAGTCACACTGGGTCTCAAGTTTAGGGGACATTTACACTAAGTCTCAAGTTTGTGGGTCCATCGCAATAGGTCACAAGTTTGTGGGACATTTACACTAGGTCGAAAGTTTGTGGGACATTTACACTGTGTGCCAGGTTTGTGGGAAATTTACAATAAATCTCAGTTTGTGGGTTGCACTATACTAGGTCTCAAATTTGTGGGACATTTACACTAGGTCTCAAGTTTGTGGGACACTTACTCTAGGTCTCAAGTTTGCGGATCAGTAACACTAAGTCTCAAGTTTGTGGGACATTTACACTAGGTCGCAAGTTGTGGGATATTTCCACTAGGGCTCACATTTGTTGTACGTTTACACTGGGTCTTGAGATTGTAGAGCATTTACACTAAGGCTCAAGCTTGCGGGATATTTACAACACTGCTAAATTTGTAGTACAGTACCACTGTCTTAAATTTGTGCGACATTTTCATTGAGTCTGAAGTTTGTGGGAGCTTTACACTCTCAAATTTGTAGCACTGTTAAAGAACATGTATATCAACAGACCACTTGTATCTTTTCACCATAAATCTATGGTTGGTATTTTTACCTTGATCAAGGCTCTACAATAAAGTCCTGTGTAGGCTGTAACAGTTTATCTTTAATACACTTCCATAACCAGGTCACTTTAACACATACACCCTTACACTGTATAGGTCCTCCCTGCAAGTAAAACGGATAAAAGTATATCATTAAAATCCAATAGGTAGCGCTTTGCTTTGCAAATATAAATGGGCCATGCTCTATTAAAAGGGGTTTAATGCATCTGTGATACCAAGCAAGTCATCACAAGATCCATAAAATCTGTTTTGTATAACAACCAATTGAATCATGAGGTACACTGGTCCTTGTAATGCATTAAAACCTCCTTTTCACACAGCATGGCTCAAATATTTAGCCTTTGCAAATGACAGTTTTAGAAAACATAGTAGGAAAAGGACAATTACTTGTAACAAGCAACCGATCCTTTTCCCACAATGTTTTCCACAATGATGTAAGAGAATGTCTTCTTTTCTTTCACATAGTTGACCCTTGTAAATGTTTTAATAGGTTTCAGTAAATCTAAAAAATCTGGACGAGCAATCAGTAACTGTGGAACATTATGGAGAAAGGAGCGATTCCTTGTCATGTGAGTGAGAAATGATCCTGTCACAAGGACTGCCATCAATTGTTGAAAAACAATTTGTACAAGCAGGAAATCAAACTTATGACTCCTGATGTTGTTCCTTGAATCACCTGACAAGATAGGAGCCACGCTCCAGGAAAACGGGGTTAAATACATCTCTATGATACCAAATAAGTCTTACAATTATGGACCAATAAAATCCATTTTTGTCTAACAACCAACTTAATCAGGGGTAGAATGGTTCTTGGACTAACAGAAAACAGTTTCCACCAGGCCAGCCTGCATGGACTGCATATGCTGACCTGTGTCAATACCTTTTGTAGATGCATTAAGCCCCCTTTTCACAGAACATGGCTCATATATGTAGCAGTGAAATAAGGTAAACTATAAATGTTTCTATTGTAAAGAAATAACAGCTGATTATCTTACTGAGTAGTCACTGGTTACAATGGAATGAGTGGCTGTAGATTTGTTGAACTCTTTTACAATTTCTCCGTCATAACTGTACATGTGTTAAGGTCAATAACAACAAAAACAGTAGCATCAATGACAAAAAAATCCCTTGTTTCACTTCTGTTTCTATTATTCTGGCTACCAAACAACAAAATTATGCTCTCCTCAATATGGGAAACATCTGCAGGTGACCAAGTTTAGGCAAACATTGTGGAAAATAAAAACATTGCTCAGTTTGTGCAATACATGTATTATTATTCCCCAAAATGCTTTTAAAAAGGTATCTGTGGTTCATGTCCACAACAAGAAAGAAATTTAGTCTGTACTAAAAGACAAAATCATGACCCTGTCAAAGTCCATGGCATTTGCAGAAGACATATCAAATATTACTCAAATGGTGTTTTTTTTTATCTTTGATGGTAGAAAACATTGTGGGAAAAGGAGAAAATGCTGGTTACCAGCATTTTCTCCTTTTCCCACAATGTTTTCAAAAGCTGAAAGTCGTTAAAAGTCATGATTGTGCAGTAATAACCTGAAGGATACGCTATTATATATCTCTTTAGTGTCTTGAAGTCTGCAATATCCTCTGGCAGATATATCCTGGCCCCAGAAAAAACATTGGGTAACAACTGAAAAAGGAGTAAAAATACATGTATCACATCTTACTCTTTGTATGTTGATATAGGAAGATACTTTACCAAATGATAAAGTTTCAGATTTGTCTTCATGAAAAGTATTGCAGACAGCAAAGTAAATCTGGCTCAAATGAAGCAGGTCCTCACTGAAAAAGTACATGATGTAGGAAAAGGGGATCAGCACTTTTTTTTTCAACAATGATTTCAAAGGCCTTCTATCCCATGTATAAAACCCTGAGATTGTCTGATATAGAGGATAACTGTCTGTTTTTGGTATATGATCGAAATTTCTTTCATCGAGTGAAAAGCTAAGGCTATATTTTCACCAGTGGTGAAGCCATGAGTGAAAATATGGCCTTTGCTTTTCACACTAAAACAAACAATTATCCTATTTCTTTTATGCTCCTCACTTTAACCTTTCTTTTTACATCTAAAGTTTGTTCATCATGTAAAATATGTGTATTTTTCAAGCGATATAGTCAATATAATCGGATATGCACTAGCTGTAACAATGATGTCACGAGTGATGCTTACTACGCCATAAAATGTGACATTCACCTGCTCAAAATTGATTCATGTTCTATAAATAACAGAGGTATGTCAAAAATAAAAGTTCACCTGTGAGTTATAACATTCACCAGTGAATTATAAGGATATAATTCACTGTTAGATTTCTAGGAACTACTGAAAAGCATAAAAGGAAAGTGGTTCTGTCTTGAAAGTACATGTATACTTGAATGAGTTTTGAGCTAATCTCCTTTGCCCAGTGATACAAGAAACATCGTTTACCTCTGCATATCTAAAACAAATCAGTATTGGAGTACTGTTTTAAAACTTCTAATACAATAGAATACAGTTGTGACTTTTAACATGGTGTATGTGAGATTTCAAAACACTGTCAGAGAAGGAGCAATTCAATTGCATGTAACAATTTCCTTTAACTGAAAAAAAAAAAAAAAAAAAGTATTTCCTATTCCATCAAATATTTTTATGTTCTTCACACACACTACTTAACTTTCTACCAAACAATCCTATGTTATAATAACTTCTGAGAAAAAACTGTCATTGAAAACTCTATGGGAAAAGGAGAAAATGATGGTAACCAGCATTTTCTCCTTTTCCCACAGTGTTTTCTACCCTGTCAGACACTATCATCCATGGAATTGTTTCCAAAGTGTCGTCCACCAATGTTTTCAAGTTTGAAGAGTTTAAATTCCTGGTTTGAGAAAGGGTTAACTCAGTAACAAAATACACACTTATAGACTTGTCCATATTGAAAACAAAATTGCCGACAACAAAATAAATGTGACTCAAACATTACAATTTGTTTTTGAAAGTGTAGAAAACATTGTGAAAAAGGAGAAACTACTGGTAACCTGTATTTTCTTCTTTTCCCAAAATGATTCCAAAAGTTTCCTTTTTTTCTAAGACAATTTTTCAAAAGTCAGGACTGTGTGGTGAAGGGTGTGGACCAGTATCAGAAACTTCTGAAAAACAATATCTAGTCCAGGTGTACTCACCCCATTACTGGACTGTTGTGGGGTTCTGGGAGGATGATGAAACTTCTCTGAATGTTCAGCATTTTTCTGATAGCAGTCTGTCCCATATTTACATTCTGGTTTAGACTGCGGAAAAAGGGCCAAAATGACAAGGTAAAACTTACATAATTGTAATACAAGAGGGAAACAACAATCTGAGAAATAAACAGAGAGGCAACCACCTTCTTGCTTAGTATTCTTGAATGCTTTTTCTTGGTGATAGTGGTTAGTTAACTTAGTTTCTATTTTGTTCTCCTTCAACCCTTTACCAAAACAATCCCCACCTTTAACCATCCTGAGAAAGACGGCTTTTGAAAACATTGTGGGAAAAAGAGAAAATGCTGGTGACCAGCATTTTCTCCTTTTCCCACAAAGTTTTCAACCCTTTCTGATGCAAATATAATCATACTTTCCAAATTTAATTTGTCGTCTGCAAATGCTTTCAACTGACCAGTCAAAAATTTTGTTGTTTGGTAATGAGTCAAACATTTTTTCCACGGTACCACATTTGTATCACAATAAATGCACCTTTCCATGCTTTCCTGGTGTTTCTTTTGCAAATTAATTGTTACACCACTGGCTGCTTTTCCACATAAACAGGGCAAACACCATGCTCAGGATTGAGAGAAGGATGAATCTTCACCAGACTTCAGACAGAATGTTGGCCAAGCTAACATTTTGGTAATTAAGCTTAGATCATTTGAATTTTCAACCCCTGCTTTTCAACACAAGATACCAAATGAGAAGTATCAGTCAGCTGGGTCTGTATTGGTCAACCGCTGTAAATTGTCCTCTCAGTCTAACTCTAGTTGGTAAGAGATACAATTTCTGATTGGCTATACCATTTTGTTAAGCCAGTCAAAGTTTGTGTTACTTTGACATTATGAAAAATGTTGAGAACTAGTATAAGAATCTAATTTAGAATGGCTGGAAAATATAGGCCATGATATTGCTAAACAGGTTAGTAGTGAAATACAGGAAAACATTAATCTTTTACATAAACAAAAGTATAAAAACCTTTTTACTTGGTGTAGAAACATCGCCATTCTCACTTGCACTTTTTGTAGTTTTTTCTGAAGCTTGCTCTTCCTTTTCCTTCTTTAGTGAGAAATATTTAGGAGGTAGATGATGAGTCTTTGGATGGTGTTGACTTTACAGAGGAGGTTTTTGATGGCGTGGACTTAACAGAGGACACTTTGGATGGAGTTCCATTAACATCTCCTACATAATGGAGTAAAAAGTAATAAAAATTGTTACAAGACAATCCCGAGTTTTAACAACCACAAGGATAAGGACATTTGAAAACATTGTGGGAAAAGGAGAAAATGCTGGTAACCAGTATTTTCTCCTTTTCCCACAATGTTTTCTACCCTTTGAAAGACAGAGTTCATGATTTGTACAACATTTAATTTGTCATCTGCAAATGCTTTGAACTTGGGCCAGAGCAAAATTTAGTCATTTTGCAAAGAGTTAAACAGAAAACATTTCCTGAATTACCACACAATTACTATATTCCAAACAAAGAACATAAAAACATTACATAACATAACCCCCCTTTTGTTCAGAGTGATATGACCATCCATTACAATGTTTTCCATATTCAACATGTCTAAAATAAGCACTGCATAATGTAATTTAAATTTATATTCCTTCTCTTTTTTTCAAAAAACATGGCTAACCTAGCTTTCCCAGTCTATTTTACACAAGAAATATTGGACAATTTCTATCAAAGAACAGACTATACAGGTTCTGTGCACTCTCAGGCCATATTCACCAACCATTCTAAACAGCATTCTAAGTCTAAACAGCATTCTAAGTTTAATTCTAGATTTGGAAAGTAACGCAATTTCTGACTGGCTAAATCATTTGGTTTAGAACTTGCGTTACTTTCAAATGTACAAAATCAGTGACCTTGACCTTGACCTTTAACCAATGTGACCCATAAACAATAGGGTACCTTCTTGGGTCATGAGCAACACTTGTATACAGTTTCAGGGTCCTAGGTCAAAAGGCTGTTCAGTTAGAGCACGGAAACAGAAATATGGACAGATTAAAGTATGGACAGATGGATGGACATGGATGGTGAAACCAGTATACCCCCCCCCATACTTCGAAAGTGTGAACACAGGATCCTGATCTTGATCTACATTGTTCACAAAATCTTCTAATGTTCCCCACAAGCCTTTACATGACAACAAAATTTTAGCCTTGTCCAAACTGAAAGCATTTGCAGACGACAATTTCAATGTCTCTCAATGGTGCTATTTTTCTTTGATAGGGTAAAAAACATTGTGGGAAAAGGAGAAAATGCTGGTTACCAGCATTTTCTCCTTTTCTCAAAATGTTTTCAGAAGACATCTTTCCCAGGGTCATTAAAAGGCAGCATTGTGCCTTAAAGGGTAACATGCTTATAGCAAATACATTACCGTTATCCGAATCATTGCCATCAGAGGATTTCTTTCTCTTCATAGGATTTTTCTTTTTCCCTTGAGTTCCTGGTATAACAAGGTCAGCTGTATCTTTAGATTTCTTGAACAGCTCCTGAACAAAATGATCAATTTGGATCCAGTTTTAAGCTGCTTTCTACTGTATTTCAGTTATACAATAGAAACAGCTTGTTTATGGATTCCCATGTATTTCACTAGTAAGTGTACTAGTCTTTGACTCCATTGTGCCTTGCCCAAGGACAATCCAACGTAAACAGTGCCTGAAATAATCATCAAACCAGGAATTGGCTGATAAAAAATCAAACAGCTTTAACATCTGAACTAGTAATGACCCCAGATAATGATTAAAATACCATTAAAAAAAATGACTACCAAATGACCTTCACACTGCTAAATAAATAAGAGTCATGTTCTGTGAAAAGGAGGCTTATGCATCTGCGAAAGGTATAGACCCAGGTAAGCCTACACAGGCCATGCAGGTTGACCTGAACCAAAACTTTTCACTATTTGTCAATTTTCTGGACCAATGTACCTCATGAGTTACACAATTGTTCCACAGAATGGATTTTATGGATCCCTAATAAAATGATGACTTGCTTGGTATCATCCATCATTTAGATGCATTAACCCTTTACCACACAATGCCAACTTTTAACGACCCTGAGAAAAAAGCCTTTTGAAAACATTGTGGGAAAAGGAGAAAATGCTGGAAACCAGCATTTTCTCTTTTTCCCACAATGTTTTCTACCCTATCGAAGACAGACTCCATCATTGAGAAGCATTTAAATTGTTGTCTGCAAATGTTTTCAATTTGGACAAGTCTACACAACTTGTGCGGTAAAGAGTTAAGTCCCCTTTTGCCAGAGCATGGCTCATAACATTTTTCCCTAAGAGTAAAAATTATCATGTTTTTTTATGACTTTTTCTAATAATTCTATAAAGTTTAAGCAGATATATCTGAAAATTGATTCTTACACATCTATGGTTCCTGGCTCATAGCATACAGATTTTCAAATATGCACCGCCAACTGATTTGAGTGACAATTAATTTGTGGTTTGGCAAAGCTTCAGTATGGATAAATCTAAACTATCATGAACTAATAAAATAATTAATAACTACTGTAAGCAAAGCAAACACAGGGCAATTTTAACCTGGGTAGGTCTGTGGCCTCTTTCCAAGACTTATCATCTCTGACTTTCATGACACGTGGAAATCTGATAGAAATACCATCTGCTGTGTGAACCTGAAAGATGTCTTGTAGGCAATAATTTGAACTTTGTTTTATACTTCATTCAACACTTTTTTCAGTCGTATCACAATGACAGCTCAGTTACTAGTATTTGTACATTTCCTGAAATCCAACAAATCTAGATTGAGACTAAGCAATGCCAGTATCACAGGACACTCCCTTGCTGTGCAGAACCACAAGAAGGAATCAAACCTAGAATCCAGGGATTACATATTCATCACATGAAACACTGATTTAAAGTGCACCTCTTCAGTTGATATTAAAAATTCTTTGCTTATTCGGAAAGACCAACTGAATCTTTCCTTATTAGGTTAGAATTCATTTGCATTTTCAGATGATCAACTCTTTATCAAACAACAAAGTCTTAGGACTTCTCTTAATTGAAAGCAATTTAAGAGGACAAATTGAATATCAGTCAACGTTTAGTAATGGGTCAAGATCAGACTTCACAGAACATGCAATTTGATCTTGTTTTTACACTCCGGTACTTCAGGAGATATTCATGTCAAAATGGCCTACAAAATTCATAATTTCCTGACTTCCCCTAGAACGGAAAATACATATTTCATTCAGTATGTGTTCTTAGACTAATATTAAAATGTTGAAGAGGACCTCGTATTCAAAGGACCAAAGGACTTGATATGTGAATGGCATAATGCAACAGATAACAAAAATAAATCCATCATAAATATCTACGAATCCACAATTACCTCTGCCTTGCTCAACTCTGCACCAGCCACTTCCCAGACAGGCGATTGTTTAGGATCAGACACAATAAAATCTGGCACAACAGTTTTCTTGATATGTAACCAATCTGGTACTTTGTTGATGTTTTTACTGATTTTCACCATGTCCATCTCTGTTTGTAATTTCTCCAGCGTGGCATCATCAAAGCCTCCCACCTTTGTGACGGTACACCAGAGTTTAGAGTCAGGGTCATAGACACCCGTCAGGAACACAGACATAATACCACCTGCAGTATATAGGTTTACAATTAGGTAATCTGTACAAAAATGTTACCAACTGTAGTAAATACCGTATTGCTTCGGCCATAAGTCCACAAAAAAACATCGCAAACAATCAGCAAAAAAACCTACCTCAACTTATGAGAGAGCCCAGGGAAAAATCATGCAGACAATCTATCACAAACCGGCACTCTCTTTAGATCTACAGCCACAACTTAATTTTTCAGAAAATAGCTAAAGTTATTTTATTACAAAACACGTGACACAACTGCCCAGGTGTTCTTGAAATAATCAAAAAGTGTATGAAAAAAGGCAATATCACCTGATATTACATAGGCCTGATATATTGGCTTACTACATGACCATGAATTTGTTGATTGGAAGTCAGTGTGTAACTGGGTATAGATTTCTTTGTGCAGAACAGTTGTAACTGTCCACAGTAAATGTTGGCATTACAGCTCTGTTGCTACAAGACATTGGCCTGTTACATCATTCCCAAACAGATGTTTTCATTCTGGTAAGTTTAGTAGACCTGTTGCTGACCAATAGATTGTGAGAGAAGAGTTTGCAGGGGGCGGAGTCTACTGGTCATAAAAATAATTGACAAAAGAAACTGTTTGTGATTGCTTTATAAAGGTAGCCGATGCCCCCAGTTACTTGTGAGATCTCTGATCTGGATTGTTTAACCCTTTACCACTCAATCCCGAGTTCTAACGAACCTCATGGCGAAGGCTTTTGAAAACGTTGTGAGAGAAGTACAAAATACCGTTACACAGCATTTTCTCCATTCCCCATGATGTGTTCTACCGTTCGAAACACAAATGTCAATTTTTGAGCTACATATTGTCGTCTGCAAATGCTTTGACTTTGGAAAAGACAAAATTTAGTTGTTTGATAGAGTTTAACTTTATAACTTCAGTAAGCATTCAGGTGTCGTTTGAGTGCTATTAAAAGAAGGTATGAAAAAGTTGGTTACAAAAATGCATGCGACGAAATAAACATTTTCAGTGCGGCACTATGCACATTAACATTATATTCAATGATTTGTTTGATTTAGGATTGTGATTTTAATAAACTGAACATCATTCTTTTATTGTATGATGATAAACTCATTAAATTGAACCTATTTAGGCCATATCCGACTTGTCAGAAAATCTACCAGTAATTATCGGTACGAAAAAATAAAAACTTCGACCGCCGGCACATCTAATAGTTTTATATTTTCGTTAAATTCTTTTTCATGGCCAGGCAGGACTTGGGTCAATGCTTAAAGTACAGGTCGACTTATGAGTGAGCCCAAGCAAAATCCTTCCAAAATTCCCCCAAAACACCATCTCGACTTATGACTGAGGTCGACTTATGACCGAAGCAATACAGTATATATATGGGCCATGCTCTGGCAAAGGTGGTTTATTGCATCTCTGTGATACATTATACCAAGCAAGTCATCACATAAATATGGATCCATAAAATCCATTTTGATTAAAAACTGACTGAATCATGAGGTAGAATGGTCCTTTGACATGATAAAAATAGACCCGTAGCAAAAACGTTCGGCCCATGTTAGCATGAGCGGACTGCGCAGGCTGGCATGTGTCGATACTTTATGCAGATGCATTAAGCCTCCTTTTTACATGACTCATATATAAATAGGTAATCTATAGGAACGCTTTGTGGAAGGATCAAAATTATACATCTGTCAGGAACACTGACACAA
This sequence comes from Tridacna gigas, assembly GCA_945859785.2. Classification (NCBI taxonomy): domain Eukaryota; kingdom Metazoa; phylum Mollusca; class Bivalvia; order Cardiida; family Cardiidae; genus Tridacna; species Tridacna gigas. The sequence goes on from OX244041.2 coordinate 29,522,907, forward strand.
TACCACCTGAGGAAATAAACTGAGTAGTGGTAGATAAAATAATGTCGTTTTAAGCTCTATGCATTATGGAATGGACTAAGAGATTTTTAAGATTTTCATATATGAGCCACACTCTGTGAAAAGGGGGCTTAATGCATCTGCGAAAAGTATCGACCAGGTCAGGCTGCGCAGTCCGTGCAGGTTGACCCGAGTCAAAACTTTTCAATATTGGTCAATTTTCAGCATGACAAAGGACCAGCGTTCTTCATGAATCAGTCGGTTGTTATACAAAATGGATTTTATTGATCCATAAATATGTGATTATTTGCATGGTATCATGGATCAGGGAGATGCATTAAGCCCCCTTTTCCCAGAGCATGGTTAATATAAACCTATATGTCAAACAATCAGCCCTGCTAGAGGCCCATCTTTGATCCCTTGGAGATTGTTTGAATAATTTGGCAGTGGTTAACTTGATGATACTGCTATCCAAAAATCAAGTCTGAAAAAAGCCTTCCGGCATTGACTTTTACCAATTATAACTCTATAGCAGAACCAAACCACTGATCAATAGCTGCAGACTGACACATATTTTAAATACAAATCTAAAAAAGGCTGTAACACCCATTTTAATGCAACAACCAAAATAAAAATAGACATACATCAGTAAATTAGATCTGATTCTAGTGTTATTGAGAAATAGCTTCACACACCAAAAATCAGACAAAATGGATAGGATACACAGCTTAGGTAGATTCTCTCGGTGTTGAAGTCTTCAATTTTCTAACCAAGCAAAGACTTGATTAAAGTGTGATAAATAAACCTAGAACCCATTACCTTTATTGCCAGTTCCATAATAGCCTCCTAGTACAACAAGATCTGCAGAGTCAGCCATTTGACCTTCATTTAAATAATCTTTCTTCACCTTTAACCAATGTCTTTTACCTGCCTCATACACACTCTGTAATAACATTCCAATGAAACTAGAACTAAAAAATTATATTTGATCACTGAGTATTTACCAGATTATCTAATATTCCACTAAACTCCATTGTCTTCAAAAGCATATCAGTAAACATAGATTCAGTCATCAGGTATTGAAACAACCTATATTGTAAATGACCTTTTTCCTTGCAAACTGATGCAGTAGTGATAATTAAGACCAATAATACCTCCTGCCTCTCTGTTCTTCCCAACATATGTCCATATAATTCTATTCAAGGCATAATGAAAAAATTCACTTGAATGCACTGTTATGTTATATACATTTACCAGTAAACAGAATTTACCAATTTATAATTGTTTCATGTCTCTTCCAAAAAGGTTATCATTGAATGAACTTTCAGTGAAACAAATGGGGATTTAAGTAATGAGCTTGCTCTGGGATATTTGACAGTAAAAATCATATACTTTTAGATATAAGAAAGTATATATAATTCTTTCACATCTCTTCCAAAAACGTTCTAATCATTCAATGAACTTTCATTGGAAAAAATAGAGATTTAAGTACTGCACTTGTCCTAGGATATTTGACAATATCAATGCAGCTGCAAAAAAGTATTGACCCATGTCAGCCTGCACAGTTCGCTCAGTCTGACAGGGGCCAGTGCTTTTTGCTTCTTGTCAATTTTTCTGTATGTCAAAGGACCATTCTGCCTCAAGATTTAGTTGGGTTTTTTTGACAAAATGGATCCACAATGATGTGATGACTTGCTTTGTATAATGAATTATGGAGATGCATTAACCCTTAGACTGCAAAGCGTGACTCAAAGACCTTTTGTGGACAGTGTAGATAAAGATCAGACTGCACACAATGTGCAGTCTGATCTTGGATCTACACTCTCCAATAAGGAGTTATCTTTCCCCCAGAAATAAATTTGAAATGGCAAAATTAAGGTTTTTACTATTGGCTTGACAATTTCATTTCACCTTTTTAGCAGGATAAGGGTTAAACCCCCTTTTCCCAGAGTACTGCTCATATACTTTGAAATACACAAGGTTATACTTCTGTCTGTCTCAGTCAAACAGCTTCTCACAATTCAATGAACTTCCATTGCAATAAAAGAAGATATCAGTAATGCATTTGCCCTGGGATATTTGACAGTAAAAATCATATACTTTGAGATATAAAATAAAGAACAAAGGATCTTACATTGGTATCTTTGAGAACTAAACCTTCAAGTCCATCTTGGAACACTTTAGTCATCATATCAGTCAGGTCATCAGGATCCTAGTAGAATATAAAGTATAAATGTGAGCCATGCTCTGTGGAAAGGGGGTTTAATGCATCTTCAGAACGTATTGACCCCAGTCAGACTGTCCACACAGGCTGACGTGGGTCAAAAAGTTTTGCTGTTGGTTGATTTTCTGCATGTCAAAGGAAAGTCTTTCTCACAATATTTTGCCAGAGCGCCAGTCATACATAAGTAAGCGTAATTCCTGATTTTCTCAAATACTGAAATAAATTTTTCCTAACATCCAGAGAATTGTATGGACAATGTAAATATGGATCATAAACTTGTCCATAATGTTCTCTCCATTTAAATGTAGACAATCAAATACAAACAAGCACACCTTTACATCTTTGAACTGCTCTTTCTATAAATATATAATATGAACTGTCTATAAATATTTGACAACTGACAGGAATTTCATACCTTAGCATATAAATGTCCATTTCTAATCACTTCAATCTAGATCTTTTGAAACACATGAGAAAACAAGCTATTTCTCAACAAGCCAAATATATATATGAGCCATGCTCTGTGAAAATGGGGCTTCATGCATCTGCGAAAAGTATCGACCCAGGTCAGCCTGCACAGTCTGCACAGGCTGACCTGGGCCGAAACTTTTTGCTATTGGTCAATTTTCTCTATGTCAAAGGACCAGTCTAACTCATGATTCAGTCGATTGTTAGACAAAATGGGCTATATGGATAAATGATGAAGGGATTTCTTCCTTGGCATCATGCATCACGGAGATGCATTAAGCCCCCTTTTGCCAGAGCATGGCTCATATTGCTTGTTATCCATGATCCATATTGTAACACTCAAAAATTATTATCTAATCGGCCTTCAAATGTTTTCCTGCTGAATGAGATTTGTGCTTGATTGTGGCAGGTCCAAAGAGTCCATCTGAATGTTTTCTGGATGAAGGGGTTATTTCTTTTACTTCAGTAAGCCTATAGTAGTATCATACTTATCGGTTCAGTTTTCAATATTGTAGCTAATTAAATGAACTTTTGCCATTTTCTTGAATTATATATTTTTGAAGCAAGCCTGTTTGAAAAAACCTTCACTGTTATAATGCTGCATCTTTAGTGCAATTTGATCTGTCCCATGAACAGCTATTTTTGCCTTTAGCATGGTTTTCAACCCTTTAACCCTTTACCAGACAATCACAAGGTTTAAAGACACTGAGAAAGAACATGTTTGAAAACATTGTAGGAAAAGGAGAAAATACTGATAATCAACATTTTTTCCTTTCCCCACAAAATTTTCTACTCAATGAAAGGTAAGTTTCATCATTTGACTCACATATGATTTGTCCTCTGCCAATGCTTTGAATTTGGATGTCTAAATTTTGTTGTGTGATAAATAGTTAAGCACTGAGCACAACTTCAGCGCTTTTGTAGACAATGCAGAATAAAACAAGAGATTGCATGCTGGGGCCAATGCTTGGCTGCAGATGCTTGATTTTCAGTGAAAATTCTAAGTCAAAAAAAGGGTTTATTACTCTGCCAAAAATACTTTGATGGCTACCTGCCCATGTTGTATAGGTTTCTCTTTGATACTTTATAACTTGTCTAAGTGTGAAGCAAATATTTTCTGTAATAATAGTGATATTATAAAATGTCAGAGTTTTCGCACGACGACAATGAGGCCCACGCCAGGATTACCGCAATACCTCAATGTTTTCTTTGAAAACAGCTCAGCTAATAAAACTGCAGATATACACTGTCCGCTTTATCGTATCATTCTGCCCCAAACAGTTTTAAGGTTGTAATCTCGAGGGTCTTTCTAGAAAATTCAATTGTCGTGAGGACCCAATGATATATCACATTTAAGCACATGTGAAAATCATAAATCTGGATATGCTTTCAGTTTTTCCCATCAGTTCGTTTCTGCGCACTCGAATAGTGACACTAATTTTGTCATTGGGATTCGAAGGGAATTTAATTCGGAGAGAATGTGGTTTAGTGTTCTTCTCTTCCAACAAATAATGTGTTAAAAAAAATAATAAATAAATAAAAACACGCACAAACAATTATAACTGCCTTTTTCAATTTTATGCTTATAGTCCACCTAGGTGCCATGAACATATGGACGGATCAAGATCAAAACCGACTTGATTATTCTCTCCATAATGTTGTTGCATTCATTCTAGGGTCGACATGTCCTATCAGCCAATAAAAACGCAGTATAGCGCGCCATGTAAACACAAGGGTCAGATACATTGATCGACTTTACTATTGACAGTGTAATACTTTTCTTTTTGTTTAAACCGTATTTGTAACACTGAATTGTATTTCAAAATGTATTAAAGTTACACGTAAGAATCAAGTGGCAAGAGAATTGTTAAATTATATACCTTGAAAGGAAAACTAAATTTACCCACTCCAAAAACCTAGATCTATGTAAAATGTCGCCGGTAGATTTAACCAGGATTCCGAAAAGCAGCCACTCTACCAAACGACAGAAAAGGAGTGTTTTCTTTTTCCAGTCTTTCGGGAAAGAAAGAACGTTTATGCCAAACTGTTTTGTTAAACTACCTGTATTGAAATCTAACTGCATGTACATCTTTCGAATTCCAAACCATTACTCGTAGTCAGTTGTAACCGTTACATGTATATGAAACGAGTGACAAGAAGAAAGATATTTTATTGAGAAACCACTCTTCACCCTGTTTGAAAAATAAGTTGACAATGCGAACGTCATCATATAATTCTTCTTGTAATACTTTAGAGGGCATTCATATTTAATTCTTGTTTCATAAAGACGATTGCATGTGAGTGTTAATGTCACCTTTGCCTGGTTCGAAAGATTGTTTGTTTTCTCAACGCTTGTTGCACGACTGATAAATGCACGTCCATTCCAACTTAGTATAATCCTAACAATCACCCAAGTGACCAAATATACCCCCCCAATTTAAAAGTTTTTACAACATATATCTGTTAAAAAAAATACGCGAAACAACCTAATTGATTACTTACAATAAACTTCTTGATTTTCACTCAAACAGGTGTTAGAGGTGTTAATTAAATCTTTACCAGAAAACAAAAGGTTAGATTCGTCTGTTTTCAAAACATTTGCTGTCGACAAATTAAACGTTGCTCCTATGATGAGATTTGTCTTTGAAAGGGTAGAAAACGTCTCAGGAAAAAGAGAAAGTTTTCAAAAGTTTCCTCCTTCAAGCACAGTTTTGTGTGGTAAAGAGTTAAATTGTAAATCCTTTTTTCATATTGTTTACTGTCAAACTGACATGTTATGTACTGACGAAATGTCTTAAAAACTTATGTCCCTATTATAAGTTATGGATAATGCCGACAGCAATCAATTCACAATGTATTTTTAGCTTAAATGCTGTGATCAACATGGAATTACTAACATATTTGCGCTATTTTCATCTTTCGATTTCATAAGTATGACATTACTGAAAGTGTTTTTTCTTGTTACTTTGCCGATTTAGTCCAAACTGAAAAGAACGTTGGGAAAAAAGCTTTGGGTACTTTAATTACAGCGAAACATAAGCTAGAATAAAACTGAAATAATCTCTTTCTCTATGTATTCGATGCCATTTTCTGGTTTGTTTGTCGGGCCTAACGACCAAAATACTACGTTACTAAGGTGGGCATGCCAAACTCGCGTTTGCAGAAAGGTCAATCGTCATGCGACACTAATTGATAAAGTCCTTTTCACCTATCAGGCTATCCTAAAAGCAACGTCCGACTAATTTCCCGACTCCACTGAGCAGAATTGCTCCTTGTGGTTGTTTCTACTTTTATCTCCCACATTTTGCCTGTCCATAGTGTTAAAGGTACCGTAAGTAAACATTCAAATAAATCTTAGACGGTATTTTCCTGATGTGTTCAACAACTTATGAAGAGCAAAATGCGCTTGAAAGTTTGCTTTGCTTGTTTTATGCAACAGCTACCAGTTGCTTCTAGAAAAATAGTCTCTCTGCCTTTTTCAAGTAGGCCATGATTCTTCATGACTTTTAGATAGTCTACTGATGGTCTCAACTTATCCAAAGTTTGAATGCGAAGCGTGGAAGTATGGACAAATTCTTTAGCATAAAACGTTGTGAAATTAAAGTAGTCATACCAACATTTGTTCCTTTCACAGAAATATATTGATAATATTCTGTAATACAAATCATTAAGGAAAATGGAGAAGGAGCCTATCATGAGTTTGTTCAACTTTTTTTCTCTAATTTTCTTTTCCTTGATTTCTATTTCAAGTGAAAGCAGTTCTATGAATATTATTCTCGTTTGACATTTTGAAAACTTCACGTAGCAGAAACCATTGTGAAAAATGGACAAAAACTCTTTATAAACCATTTTAATTGTTTCTCAGGTAGCATGATCAACATAATCTCGCAGTGTAATAACTTGAAATATTAGGTCGCATATAAATGTGACCACGCTGCCATATCCACGCAGCTTTAACTCAACAAATACTGTAATAAACTGCTTGCTCATTTAAACAATAGTAAATTCAGCATTCCTTGACGGTCTACAATATTGAGAACATCAATCAAGACAAATAACGTTCACAAATCCTTTGAAATGAAACAAAACACCATCATTTTAATTCAGGGAATAAAGGTAACCTCAAAATAACCCATCATTAAATCCCAATTGGCTTAATTTCTTCTTACAAACACCTTTTATCAGTTAATTATCAGATTAAAACGTACAGAGTGAAAAGTACGATAGACAATTTACACCTAACAGCTATGAAATCAAGCAGGTGGTCGTTACTCCTTTGGTCGTAATTAGGAGGTAGTCGTAATTCATCTGGTCGTATTAAGGAGGTGGTCGTTAATCATTTGGTCGTATTGAGGAGGTGGTCGTTATTCGTTTGGTCGCATTGAGAATGTGGTATTTTTTATTTGGTCTCATTAAACTGGAGGTCATTATTAATTTGATTGTAAGAAGTAGTTGGTTGTTTACAGTTGGCGGCTGATTTATGCAGATGGTTGTCCTAACAGATTTTTGTGCGTGCGGGTCTCATACATGATGAGAGAAATCTTTTTGAAGGTTCATAAAGTGGCAAATTTAATCTGGAGATTGGTCTGAATTGACTAATTGTTATTTGTGCCCTTGATGTCATATTCCAACATCTTAAACAAGAAATCAATAATGAGGCGACCATCCTCCGAAATCAATTGTCGTGAGGACCCAATGATATATCACATTTAAGCACATATGAAAATCGTTAATCTGGATATGCTTTCAGTTTTTCCCATCGGTTCGTTTGTGCACACTCGAATTGTGAAACTAATTTTGTCATTGGGATTTGAAGGGAATTTAATTAGGAGAGAATGTGTTTTAGTGTTCTTCTCTTCCAACAAATAATGTGTTTAAAAAAATCCACGCACACACAATTATAACTGCCTTTTTCAATTTTACGTTTATAGTCCACCTAGGTGCCATGAACATACAGACGGGTCAAGATCAAAACCGACTTCAGATTCTTCTCTCCATAATGTTATTGCATTCATTCGAGGGTTCAACCATGTTGTGCGCAAGACACATACGTAAATTTAAGACATTTTGAGGGCTACAGCCTGATAGTCCTATTCCTGTAAAAATGGGCTGTGTGATAGACCCTTTTTGTCTTTCAGAATTGACCTTTCTGCGGATTTTGATTGACAGGTCCTATCAGCCAATAAAAACGCAAAAAAGCGCCCCATGTAAACACAAGGGTCAGACACAGTGATAGACTTTACTATTGACAATTTAATTGTTCTCTTTTTGTTTAAACCATATTTGTAAGACTGGATTATACAAAACTTATTTCAAAATGGATTAAAGTTACACGTAAGAATCAAGTTGCAAGGTAAATTGTTAAATTATATACCTTGAAAGAAAAACTAAATTTACCCACTACAAAAACCTAGATCTAGGTAAAATGTCGCCGGTAGATTTAACCAGGATTCCGAAAAGCAGCCACTCTACCAAACAAAAGAAATGCAGTGTTTTTTTTTTTTTTCCCAGTCTTTCGGGAAAGAAAGAACGGTTATGTCACACTGTTTTGTTAAACTACCTGTATTGAAATCTAACTGCATGTACATCTTTCAAATTCCAAACCATTACTCGTAGTCAGACGGAACCGTTATATGTATATGAAACGAGCGACAAGAAGAAGGATAGTTTATTGACAACCACTCTTCACCCTGTTTCACAAATAAGTTGACATTGCGAACGTCATCATATAATTCTTGTTGTAATACTTTAGAGAGCATTCATATTTAATTCTTGTTTCATAAAGACTATTGCATGTGAGTGTTAATGTCACCTTTGCCTGATTCGAAAGATTGTTTGTTTTCCCAACGCTTGTCACACGACTGATAAATGCACGTCCATTCCAAATTAGTATAATCCTTACAATCACCCAAGTGACCAAATATACCCCCTAATTTAAAAGTTTTTAACAACATACATTTGTAAATAAAATACGCCAAACCACCCAATTGATTACTTACAATAAACTTCTTGATTTTCTCTCAAACAGGTGTTAGAGGTGTTAATTAAATCTTTACCAAACAACAAAAGATTAGATTCGTCTGTTTTGAAAGCATTTGTTGTCGACAAATTAAACGTTGCTCCTAAGATGAGATTTGTCTTTGAAAGGGTAGAAAACGTCTCAGGAAAAAGAGAAAGTTTTCAAAAGATTCCTCATTCAAGCACAGTTTTGTTTGGTACAGGGTTAAATTGTAAATCCTTTTTTCATATTGTTTACTGTCAAACTGACAATTATGTACTGACGAAATGTCTTAAAAACTTATGCCCCTATTATAAGTTACGGATAATGCCGACAACAATCTACTCACAAATGCTGTGACCAACATGGAATTACAAACATATTTGCGCTATTTTCATCTTTCGATTTCATAAATATGACATTATTCAAAGTGTCTTTTCTTTTTACTTTGCTGATTTAGTCCGAACTGAAAAGAACTTTGGGAAAAAAGCTTTGGGTACTTTAATAATAGGAAAATAAAAGCTAGAATAAAACAGAAATAATCTCTTTTTCTATGTATTCGATGCCATTTTCTGGTTTGTTTGTCGGGCCTAACGACCAAAGTACCACGTTACTAAGGTGGGCATGCCAAACTCGTGTTTGCAGAAAGGTCAACCGTCATGCGACACTAATTGATAAGTCCTTTGCACCTATCAGGCTATCCCAAAAGCAAGTCCAACTAATTTCCCCTGACTCCACTGAGCAGAATTGCTCCTTGTGGTTGTTTCTACTTTTATCTCCCACATTTTGCCTGTCGATGGTGTTAAAGGTACCATAAGTAAACGCTCCAATAAATCTTGGACGGTATTTTCCTGATGTTTTCAACAACTTATGAAGAACAAAATGCGCTTGAAAGTTTGATTTGCTTGTTTTATGCAACAGCTACCAATTGCTTCTAGAAAAATAGTCTCCCTGCCTTATTCAAGTAGGCCATGATTCTTCATGACTTTTAGATAGTCTACTGATGGTCTCAACTTATCCAAAGTTTGAATGCGAAGCATGGAAGTATGGACAAATTCTTTAGCATAAAACATTGTGAAATTAAAGTAGTCATACCAACATTTGTTCCTTTCGCAGAAATATATTGATAATATTCTGTAATACAAATCATTAAGGAAAATGGAGAAGGAGCCTATCATGAGTTTGTTCAACTTTTTTTTTTCTCATTTTGTCTTCCTTTATTTCTATTTCAAGTGAAATCAGCTGTATTAATATCAATCTCGTTTGACATTTTGAAAACTTCAAGTAGCAGCACCATTGTGAAAAATTGACAAAAACTCTTCGTAAACAATTTCATTGTTTCTCAAGTACCATGATTAACATAATCTCGCAGTGTAATAACTTGAAATATTAGGTCGCATATAAATATGACCACGCTGCCATATCCACCCAGCTTTAACTCAACAAATACTGTAATAAACTGCTTGCTCATTTAAACAATAGTAAATTCAGCATTTCTTGACGGTCTACAATATTGAGAACATCAATCAAGACTAATAACGTTCACAAATCCTTTAAAATGAAACAATTAAAACACCATCATTTTAATTCAGGGAATAAAGGTAACCTCAAAATAACCCATCATTAAATCCCAATTGGCTTAATTTCTTCTAACAAACACCTTTTAGCAATTAATTATCAGATTAAAAAGTACAGAGTGAAAAGTACGATAAACAATTTACACCTAACAACTATGAAATCAATGTCTCTACCACATATGGATTGTCCAGTTTACTGCACACAGCTGTGTAAAATACGCCTCGGGTTATTATTCGAACAGAGCCTTATTCTAACACTTAGGTGATTTATGGGATGTTTTGGGGAAATTAAAAGTGGCTTATTATACAGGTTTGTGGTCCCACTTTATAAATATTATTCTCCTTTGACATTTTGAAAACTTCAGGTAGCAGAAACCCGAGTGAAAAATGGACAAAAACGCTTCACAAACAATTTCATTGTTTTTTTTAGGTACTATGATCAACATAATCTTGCAGTGTAATAACTTGAAATATTAGGTCGCATATAAACGTGACCACCTCGCCATATCCACGCAGATTTAACTCAACAAATACTGCTTGCTCATTTAAACAATAGTAAATTCAGCATTCCTTGACGGTCTACATTATTGGGCCCATCAATCAAGACAATGTTCGCAGTATCTTTGAAATAAAACAATTAAAACACCATCATTTTAATTCAGGGAATAAAGGTAACCTCAGAATAACCTATCATTAAATACCAATTGGCTTAATTTCTTTTAGCAAACACCTTTTATCAATTAATTATGAGTTTAAAAAAGTGCTCAGTGAAAAATATACAATTTACACCTAACGGCTATGAAATCAATGTCTCTGGAACATATTGATTTACCAGTTTACTGCAGACAACTGTGTAAACTAGACCTCGAGTTATTATTAGCACAGAACTTTTCTCTAACTCTTGGGTCATTTATTGGATGTGGTCTAAAAAGTAAAAATAAAGGCTTATTTTGCAGGTTTTTGGTCCCAAGAAAATCAAGGTTTTGGCATTCACTGATTGAACAGACCAGAGGCTTGCTCATTGCAAATTCATTTTAGAGGAAATTTAGTTGGTTGTCCTTTGGTCGTAAAATACAGCTGGTCATTTGGTCGTATTAAGCAGGTAGTCGTTACACTTTGGTCGTAATTAGGAGGTGGTCGTTAATCATTTGGTCGTATTGAGGAGGTGGTTTATCATTTGGTCATATTGAGGAGGTAGTCGTTATTCGTTTGGTCGCATTAAGAAGGTGGTCGTTTTTATTTGCTCTTATTAAACTGGAGGTCATTATTAATTTGATCGTATTAAGCAGTTGGTTGTTTACAGTTGGTGGTTGATACAAGCAGATGGTTGTCCTAACAGATTTTTGTGCTTGCGGGTCTCATACATGATGCGAGACCTCTCTTTGGAGGTTCATAAAGTGATAAATTTAGTCCGGGGATTCATCTGGAATTGACAAAATGTTATTTGTGCCCATAATGACATATTCCAACATCTTAAACAAGAAATAATTAATGAGCCGACCATCCTCCGAAATCAATTGTCGTGAGGTCCCAATGATATATCACATTTAAGTACATGAGAAAATCAATAATAAATCTGGATATGCTTTCAGTTTTTCCCATCGGTTCGTTTGTGCACACTCGAACAGTGACACTAATTTTGTCATTGGGATTTGAAGGGAATTTAATTAGGAGAGAATGTGTTTTAGTGTTTTTCTCTTCCAACAAATAATGTGTGTAAAAAAAAAAAAAAAAAAAAAAATACGCACACAACATTATAACTGCCTTTTTCAATTTTATGTTTATAGTCAATCTAGGTACCATGAACATACAGAGGGGTAAAGATCAAAACCGACTTCAGATTCTTCGCTCCATAATGTTGTTGCATTCATTTTAGGGTTCAACCATGTTGTGCGCAAAAGACATACGTAAATTTAAGACATTTTGACGTCTACAGCCTAATCTCTTTCTCTATGTATTCGATGGCATTTTCAGGTTTGTTTCTCGGGCCTAACGACCAAAATACCACGTTACTAAGGTGGGCATGCCAAACTCGCGTTTGCAGAAAGGTCAATCGTTATGCGACACTTATTGATAAAGTCCTTTTCACCTATCAGGCTATCCTAAAAGCAACGTCCAACTAATTTCCCCTGACTCCACTGAGCAGAATTGCTACTTGTGGTTGTTTCTACTTTTATCTCCCACATTTTGCCTGTCCATAGTGTTAAAGGTACCATAAGTAAACACTCAAATAAATCTTAGACGGTATTTTCCTGATGTATTCAACAACTTATGAAGAGCAAAATGCGCTTGAAAGTTTGCTTTGCTTGTTTTATGCAACAGCTACCAGTTGCTTCTAGAAAAATAGTCTCTCTGCCTTATTCAAGTAGGCCATGATTCTTCATGACTTTTAGATAGTCTACTGATGGTCTCAACTTATCCAAAGTTTGAATGCGAAGCATGGAAGTATGGACAAATTCTTTAGCATAAACGTTGTGAAATTAAATTAGTCATACTAACATTTGTTCCTTTCACAGAAATATATTGATAATATTCTGTAATACAAATCATTAAGGAAAATGGAGAAGGAGCCTATCATGAGTTTGTTCACCTTTTTTTCTCTAATTTTCTTTTCCTTGATTTCTATTTCAAGTGAAAGCAGCTGTATGAATATTATTCTCGTTTGACATTTTGAAAACTTCACGTAGCAGAAACCATTGTGAAAAATGGACAAAAACTCTTCATAAACAATTTCATTGTTTCTCAGGTAGCATGATCAACATAATCTCGCAGTGTAATAACTTGAAATATTAGGTCGCATATAAATGTGACCACGCTGCCATATCCACGCAGCTTTAACTCAACAAATACTGTAATAAACTGCTTGCTCATTTAAACGATAGTAAATTCAGCATTCCTTGACGGTCTACAATATTCAGAACATCAATGAAGACAAATTAACGTTCGCAAAACCTTTGAAATAAAACAATTAAAACACCATCATTTTAATTCAGGGAATAAAGGTAACCTCAAATTAACCCATCATTAAATCCCAATTGGCTTAATTTCTTCTTACAAACACCTTTTATCAGTTAATTATCAGATTAAAAAGTACAGAGTGAAAAGTACGATAAACAATGTACACCTAACAGCTTTGAAATCAATGTCTCTACCACATATGGATTGTCCAGTTTACTGCACACAGCTGTGTAAAATACGCCTCGGGTTATTATTCGAACAGAGCCTTATTCTAACACTTAGTTGATTTATGGGATGTGTTGGGGAAATTAAAAGTGGCTTATTATACAGGTTTATGGTCCCACTTTATAAATATTATTCTCCTTTGACATTTTGAAAACTTCAAGTAGCACAAACCATTGTGAAAAATGGACAAAAACGCTTCATAAACAATTTCATGGTTTTTCAGGTAGTATGATCAACATAATCTCGCAGTGTAATAACTTGAAATATTAGGTCGCATATAAACGTGACCACCTCGCCATATCCACCAGCTTTAACTCAACAAATACTGCTTGCTCATTTAAACAATAGGAAATTCAGCATTCCTTGACGGTCTACAATTTTGGGCACATTAAATCAAGACAATGTTCGCAGTATCTTTGAAATAAAACAATTAAAACACCATCATTTTAATTCAGGGAATAAAGGTAAACTCAGAACAACCTATCATTAAATCCCAATTGGCATAATTTCTTTTAGCAAACACCTTTAACCAATTAATTATGAGTTTAAAAAAGTGCAGAGTAAAAAATACGATAAACAATTTACACTTAACGGCTATGAAATCAATGTCTCTGTAACATATTGATTTTCCAGCTAACTGCAGACAGCTGTGTAAAATAGACCTCGGGTTATTATTAGCACAGAACTTTACTCTAACTCTTGGGTCATTTATGGGATGGCCTGGGAAAAGTAAAAGTAAAAGGCTTATTTTGCACGGCTTTGGTCCCAAGAAAATCAAGATTTTAACATTCACTGATTGAACAGACCAGAGGTAGATTATTGCAAATTCGTTTTAGAGGAAATTTAGTTAGTTGTGCTTTGGTCGTAAATTACAGCTTGTCATTTGGTCGTATTAAGCAGATGGTCGTTATCCCTGTCGTGGTAATTAGGAGGTGGTCGTAATTCATCTGGCCGTGTTGAGGATGTGGTCGTTATTCATGTGGTCGCATTAAGAAGGTGGTCGTTTTTTTTATTTGGTCTTATTAAACTACAGGTCATTATTAATTTGATCGTATTAAGCAGTTGGTTGTTTACAGTTGGCGGCAGATTTATGCAGATGGTTGTCCTAACAGATTTTTGTGCTTGCGGGTCTCATACATGATGAGAGACATCTCTTTAGAGGTTCATAAAGTGATAAATTTAGTCCGGGGATTGATCTGGAATTGACAAAATGTTATTTGTGCCCATAATGACATATTCCAACATCTTAAACAAGAAATAATTAATGAGCCGACCATCCTCCGAAATCAATTGTCGTGAGAACCCAATGATATATCTCATTTAAGCACATGAGAAAATCATAAATCTGGATATGCTTTCAGTTTTTCCCCTCGGTTTGTTTGTGCACACTCGAATAGTGACACTAATTTTATCATTGGGATTTCAAGGGAATTTAATTAGGAGAGAATGTGTTTTAGTGTTCTTCTCTTCCAACAAATAATGTGTTTAAAAAAAAAATACGCACACACAATTATAACTGCCTTTTTCAATTTTATGTTTATAGTCCATCTAGGTGCCATGAACATACAGACGGGTCAAGATCAAAACCGACTTCAGATTCTTTTCTCCATAATGTTGTTCCATTCATTCTAAGGTTCAACCATGTTCTGCGCAAGAGACATACGTAAAATTAAGACATTTTGAGGGCTCCAGCCTGATAGTCCCATTCCTTTAAAAAAGGGCCCTGTGATCGACCCTTTTTGTCTTTCAGAATTGACCTTGCTGCGGATTTTGATTGACAGGTCCTATCAGCCAATAAAAACGCAGTATAGCACGCCATGTAAAAACAAGGGTCAGACACAGTGATAGCCTTTACTATTGACAATGTAATAGTTTTCTTTTTGTTTAAACCATATTTGTAAGACTTAATTATCTTTCAAAATGGATTAAAGTTACATGTAAGAATCAAGTGGCAAGGTAATTGTTAAATTATATACCTTGAAAGGAAAACTAAATTTACCCGCTCCAAACACCTAGATCTATGTAAAATGTCGCCGGTAGATTTAACCAGGATTTCTGAAAAGCAGCCACTCTACAAAACGACAGAAAAGCAGTGTTTTCTTTTCCCAGTCGTTCGGGAAAGAAAGGTCGGTTATGCCAAACTGTTTTGTTAAACTACCTGTATTGAAATCTAACTGCATGTACATCTTTCAAATTCCAAACCATTACTCGTAGTCAGTCGTAAACGTTACATGTATATGAAACGAGCGACTGGAAGAAAGATATTTTATTGAGAAACCACTCTTCTCCCTGTTTCAAAAATAAGTTGACATTGCGAACGTCATCATATAATTCTTGTTGTAATACTTTAGAGAGCATTCATATTTAATTCTTGTCTCATAAAGACGACTGCATGTGAGTGTTTATGTCACCTTTGCATGGTTCGAAAGATTGTTTGTTTTCCCAACGCTTGTAGCACAACTGATAAATGCACGTCCATTCCAAATTAGTATAATCCTAACAATCACCCAAGTGACCAAATATACCCCCCAATTTAAAAGTTTTTACAACATATATCTGTTAAAAAAAAAAAAAAAAAAAAAAAAAAAAAAAATACGCGAAACAACCTAATTGATTACTTACAATAAACTTCTTGATTTCCACTCAAACAGGTGTTAGAGGTGTTAATTAAATCTTTACCAGACAACAAAAGGTTAGATTCGTCTGTTTTCAAAACATTTGCTGTCGACAAATTAAACGTTACTCCTATGATGAGATTTGTCTTTGAAAGGGTAGAAAACGTCTCAGGAAAAAGAGAAAGTTTTCAAAAGTTTCCTCCTTCAAGCACGGTTTTGTGTGGTAAAGGGTTAAATTGTAAATCCTTTTTTCATATTGTTTACTGTCAAACTGACATGTTATGTACTGACGAAATGTCTTAAAAACTTATGCCCCTATTATAAGTTATGGATAATGTCGACAGCAATCAACTCACAATGTATTTTTAGCTTAAATGCTGTGACCAACATGGAATTACTAACATATTTGCGCTATTTTCATCTTTCGATTTCATAAGTATTACATTATTGAAAGTGTTTTTTCTTGTTACTTTGAGGATTTAGTCCGAACTGAAAAGAACGTTCGGAAAAAAGCTTTGGGTACTTTAATTATAGCGAAACATAAGCTAGAATAAAACTGAAATAATCTCTTTCTCTATGTATTCGATGCCATTTTCTGGTTTGTTTGTCGGGCGTAACGACCAAAATACCACGTTATCAAGCTATCCCAAAAGCAACGTCCAACTAATTTCCCCTGATTCAACTGAGCAGAATTGCTCCTTGTGGTTGTTTCTACTTTTATCTCCCACATTTATGCCTGCCGATAGTGTTAAAGGTACCATAAGTAAACACTCAAATAAATCTTGGACGGTATTTTCCTGATGTGTTCAAGTTTCCTTATTCAAGCACGGTTTTGTTTGGTACAGGGTTAAATTGTAAATCCTTTTTTCATATTGTTTACTGTCAAACTGACATGTTATGTACTGACGAAATGTCTTAAAAACTTATGCCCCTATTATAAGTTATGGATAATGCCGACAGCAATCTACTCACAATGTATTTTTAGCTTAAATGCTGTGACCAACATTGAATTACTAACATATTTGCGCTATTTTCATCTTTCGATTTCATAAATATGACATTATTCAAAGTGTTTTTTCTTGTTACTTTGAGGATTTAGTTCGAACTGAAAAGAACTTTGGGAAGAAAGCTTTAGGTACCTTAATTTTAGCGAAACATAAGCTAGAATAAAACTGAAATAATCTCTTTCTCTATGTATTCGATGCCATTTTCTGGTTTGTTTGTCGGGCCTAACGACCAAAATACCGCGTTACTAAGGTGGGCATGCCAAACTCGCGTTTCCAGAAAGGCAATTAGTCATGCGACACTAATTGATAAGTCGTTTGCACCTATCAGGTTATCCCAAAAGCAACGTCCAACTAATTTCCCCTGACTCCACTGAGCAGAATTGCTCCTTGTGGTTGTTTCTACTTTTATCTCCCACATTTTGTCAATAGTGTTAAAGGTACCATAAGTAAACACTCAAATAAATCTTAGACGGTATTTTCCTGATGTGTTCAACAACTTATGAAGAGCAAAATGCGCTTGAAAGTTTTCTTTGCTTGTTTTATGCAACAGCTACCAGTTGCTTCTAGAAAAATAGTCTCTCTTCTTTATTCAAGTAGGCCATGATTCTTCATGACTTTTAGATAGTCTACTGATGGTCTCAACTTATCCAAAGTTTGAATGCGAAGCACGGAAGCATGGACAAATTCTTTAGCATAAAACATTGTGAAATTAAAGTAGTCATACCAACATTTGTTCCTTTCAGACATATTGATAATATTCTGTAATACAAATCATTAAGGAAAATGGAGAAGGAGCCTATCATGAGTTTGTTCACCCTTTTTTTTTTTTTTTTTTTCCTCTAATTTTCTTTTCCTTGATTTCTGTTTCAAATGAAAGCAGTTGTATGAATATTATTCTCGTTTGACATTTTTAAAACTTCAAGCAGCACAAACCATTGTGAAAAATGGACAAAAACTCTTCGTAAACAATTTCATTGTTTTTCTGGTAGCATGATCAACATAATCTCGCAGTGTAATAACTTGAAATATTAGGTCGCATATAAATGTGACCACGCTGCCATATCCTTTTAAACAATAGTATATACAGCATTCCTTGACGATCTACAATATTGAGAACATCAATCAAGACAAATTAAGCAAGTTCATGGAAATGTGTTTAAATGCACGAAAGACACTTATACACAGTGGTTTCAAACAAGAATAATACATAGAATAATTCCAACAAATTCTCTGCTTTTTAAAATGAAATTGATAGATACTAACTCATGTACATTTTGTAAACAATATGAAGAAACTATTCTACATTTATTTCACGACTGTGAACACACCAAATCATTAATTAATAATATAGCAGCAATTTTAAATACTTTTGACCATACACTGTAAATTGATAGTCGAACTTTACTTTTAGGCACACGTACATCAAACGTACCATTAGACAGGCTACTTTTAGAACTTAAGAAATATATTTATCACTGTAGGAATAAACAAAAAATACCCTCAATGATCGGCTTTAAAAATACTTTAAACTTGACCTTGAATATTCATAAATGCACAAACACACATGAAATTGACAAATGTCACATGACAATTGTGGAACATGTTTATCAAAGTCTCCTATTGCCAGTATAGTGCACAGGTAGTAAATATTAACGAATTTCTATAAAATTTTTGGAAGATTCCAGTTTCTTTACTCCATATGCACATATCCACTCACCCACACACACACACACATACTTATATCTATTTCATGTTTTTTTTACCCTGATTTCTGATTCTCTCTCTCTCTCTCTCCCTCTCTTAATAAGGCCACATTCAAGTGATGGAACAACTCTACAAAATATACAATTTTTGTTAGGTATATGAAACATCTTTTGTTTAAGAGTACTAACAAATTATTTAGAAACCTACTAACATTGAATTGTAAGGTATGGTGGGAGATGGCCACGACTCCCATCATACCAGTTGACGTGGCTTATAAAAATCTAAAAAAAAAAAAAAAAAAAAGACAAATTAACGTTCGCAAAACTTTTGAAACAAAACAATTAAAACAGCATCATTTTAATTCAGGGAATAAAGGTAACCTCAATATAATCTCTTTCTCTATGTATTCGATGCCATTTTCTGGTTTGTTTGTCGGGCCTAACGACCAAAATACCACGTTACTAAGGTGGGCATGCCAAACTCTTGTTTGCAGAAAGGTCAACCGTCATGCGACACTAACTGATAAGTCCTTTGCACCTATCAGGCTATCCCAAAAGTAACGTCCAACTAATTTCCCCTGACTCCACTGAGCAGAATTGCTCCTTGTGGTTGTTTCTACTTTTATCTCCCACATTTTGCCTGTCGATAGTGTTAAAGGTACCGTAAGTAAACGCTCCAATAAATCTTGGACGGTATTTTCCTGATGTTTTCAACAACTTATGAAGAACAAAATGCGCTTGAAAGTTTTCTTTGCTTGTTTTATGCAACAGCTACCAGTTGCTTCTAGAAAAATAGTCTCCCTGCCTTATTCAAGTAGGCCATGATTCTTCATGACTTTTAGATAGTCTACTGATGGTCTCAACTTATCCAAAGTTTGAATGCGAAGCATGGAAATATGGACAAATTCTTTAGCATAAAACATTGTAATTTTGAAGTAGTCATACCAACATTTGTTCCTTTCACAGAAATATATTGATAATGTTCTGTAATACAAATCATTAAGGAAAATGGAGAAGGAGCCTATCATGAGTTTGTTCACCTTTTTTTTTTTTTTTTTTTTCTCATTTTCTTTTCCTTGATTTCTATGTCAAGTGAAATCAGCTGTATTAATATCATTCTCGTTTGACATTTTCAAATCTTCAAGTAGCAGCACCATTGTGAAAAATGGACAAAAACCCTTCGTAAACAATTTCATTGTTTCTCAAGTACCATGATCAACATAATCTCGCAGTGTAATAACTTGAAATATTAGGTCACATATAAATGTGACCACGCTGCCATATCCACGCAGCTTTAACTCAACAAATACTGTAATAAACTGCTTGCTCATTTAAATAATAGTAAATTCAGCATTCCTTGACGGTCTACAAAATTGAGAACATCAATCAAGACAAATAACGTTCACAAATCCTTTGAAATGAAAAAATTAAAACACCATCATTTTAATTCAGGGAATAAAGGTAACCTCAAAATAACCCATCATTAAATCCCATTTGGCTTAATTTCTTCTAACAAACACCTTTTAGCAATTAATTATGAGTTTAAAAAAGTCCAGAGTGAAAAGTACGATAAACAATTTACACCTAACAGCTATGAAATCAATGTCTCTGGAACATATTGATTTTCCAGTTTACAGCAGACAGCTGTGTAAAATAGACCTCGAGTTATTATTAGCACATAACTTTTCTCTAACTCTGGGGTCATTTATTGGATGTGCTGGAAAGAGTAAAAATAAAGGCTTATTTTGCAGGTTTTTGGTCCCAAGAAAATCAAGGTTTTGGCATTCACTGATTGAACAGACCAGAGGTTGCTCATTGCAAATTCATTTTAGAGGAGATTTAGTTCGTTGTCCTTTGGTCGTAAATTACATCTGGTCATTTGGTCGTATTAAGCAGGTGGTCGTTACCCCTTTGGTCGTAATTAGGAGGTGGTCGTTAATCATTTGGTCGTATTGAGGAGGTGGTCGTTAATCATTTGGTCGTATTGAGGAGGTGGTCGTTATTCATTTGGTCGCATTAAGAAGGTGGTCGTTTTTTATTTGCTCTTATTAAACTGGAAGTCATTATTAATTTGATCGTATTAAGCAGTTGGTTGTTTACAGTTGGCGGTCGATTCAAGCAGGTGGTTGTCCTAACAGATTTTTGTGCTTATGGGTCTCATACATGATGAGAGACCTCTCTTTGGAGGTTCATAAAGTGATAAATTTAGTCCTGGGATTGATCTGAAATTGACAAAATGTTATTTGTGCCCATAATGACATATTCCAACATCTTAAACAAGAAATAATTAATGAGGCGACCATCCTCCGAAATCAATTGTCGTGAGGACCCAATGATATGTCACATTTAAGCACATGAGAAAATCAATCATAAATCTGGATATGCTTTCAGTTTTTCCAATAAGTTCGTTTTTGCACACTCGAATAGTGACACTAATTTTGTCATTGGGATTTGAAGGGAATTCAATTAGGAGAGAATGTGTTTTAGTGTTTTTCTCTTCCAACAAATAATGTGTTTAAAAAAAAATACGCACACACAATTCTAACAGCCTTTTTAAATTTTATGTTTATAGTCCACCTAGGTGCCATGAACATACAGACGGGTCAAGATCAAAACCGAATTCAGATTCATCTCTCCATAATGTTGTTCCATTCATTCTACGATTCAACCATGTTGTGCGCAAGAGACATACGTAAATTTATTACATTTTGAGGGCTACAGCCTGATAGTCCTATTCCTGTAAAAATGGGCTGTGTGATAGACCCTTTTTGTCTTTCAGAATTGACCTTTCTGCGGATTTTGATTGACAGGTCCTATCAGCCAATAAAAACGCAGTATAGCGCGCCATGTAAACACAAGGGTCAGACAGTGATAGACTTTACTATTGACAATTTAATAGTTCTCTTTTTGTTTAAACCATATTTATAAGACTGGATTATACAAAACTTATTTCAAAATGGATTAAAGTTACACGTAAGAATCAAGTGGCAAGGTAAATTGTTAAATTATATCCTTGAAAGGAAAACAAAATTTAACCACTCCAAAAACCTAGATCTATGTAAAATGTCGCCGGTAGATTTAACCAGGATTCCGAAAAGCAGCCACTCTACCAAACAAAAGAAATGCAGTGTTTTTTTTTTTTTTTTTTTTTTTTTTTTCCAGTCTTTCGGGAAAGAAAGAACGGTTATGTCACACTGTTTTGTTAGACTACCTGTACTGAAATCTAACTGCATGTACATCTTTCAAATTCCAAACCATTACTCGTAGTCAGACGTAACCGTTACATGTACATGAAACGAGCGACAAGAAGAAGGATAGTTTATTGACAACCACTCTTCACCCTGTTTCACAAATAAGTTGACATTGCGAACGTCATCATATAATTCTTGTTGTAATACTTTAGAGCGCATTCATATTTAATTCTTGTTTCATAACGACGATTGCATGTGAGTGTTAATGTCACCTTTGCCTGATTCGAAAGATTGTTTGTTTTCCCAACGCTTGTACAAGACTGATAAATGCACGTCCATTCCAAATTAGTATAATCCTTACAATCACCCAAGTGACCAAATATACCCCCTAATTTAAAAGTTTTTAACAACATACATCTGTAAATAAAAATACGCCAAACCACCTAATTGATTACTTACAATAAACTTCTTGATTTTCACTCAAACAGGTGTTACAGGTGTTAATTAAATCTTTACCAAACAACAAAAGATTACGAGGGTCCTCCAATAATGAGTGAGACTGTTGTCATATCTCAAATAGTGTCTGACAGATTTTAATGAAACTTTGCACATATATTGCCTAACATATTAGCAACACAAAAATTACGCCAAATGACGTTACGTTATGACGTCACAATTATGACGTCACTTCCTGTGACACAAACAACTGCAACATGGCCGGCTTCACAGCAGAAGAACAACGTGCATATATAAAAATTGAGTATTATAAGGGTAGCACTGGAACAGAGATTTTTCAAACCTTACAAAAAGTTTGTGGGGACCAAGCTATTTCTCGTGCAGCAGTGTTCCGGTGGATTGCACAGTTTAAGGAAGGAAGGACTAGTGTGCAGAAGCAACCCAGCCCAGGTCGGCCAACAGAAGCAACAAGCGAAGAAAATATCCAAAAGGTGAAGGCTGTAATGGAGACTGATCGAAGATACACATGCGAAGAAGTACCCAATGAAATTGGGATAAGTCATGGGTCAGTATATACAATTTTGACAGATAAGTTAAACATGCGACGTGTTGCTGCAAGGTGGGTACCCCATGCACTGAGCTCGGAGCAGAAACAGGTAAGAGTGGATCTTGCCAGTCTATTACAGGAAAGATACAAAAATGAGGGTGATATGTTTCTTAACAGGATAGTGGCAATAGATGAGACTTGGATACGAAGTTATGAACCAGAACTAAAAAGACAATCTTCAGAATGGCACACGCCGGGGTCCCCACGACCCATTAAATTCAGGCGAAAACAAGGAAATTTGAAGATGATGATGATTTTTGCCTATGATAATCACGGCATATTAGCTGCAAATAGGGTCCCGATCGGGAAAACAGTCAATCAAGAGTATTATCGTACATTTCTGATGTCTGTCTTGAGACCTGCCATTTGCAAGAAGCGACCGGAGCTGCTTGAACTTACACCATTAATTCTGCATGACAACGCCGCCTGTCACAAGGCAGGTAGGGTGACGTCACTTTTGACGCTCTATAACTGGGACATTTTACCGCACCCTCCATATTCTCCAGACATGAGTCCTCCAGACTTTGATCTTTTTCCTAAGTTGAAAGAACCATTGCGAGGTGTGCGTTTTGAGGATTTAGACGCCCTGGAAGTAGAGGTGACCGGTCAAATTCGACGCATTAACTCTGGTTGCCTAGCAACGGGAATTAGAAGACTTCCTCACCGATGGAATTCTGTCATTGAAAAGGGAGGAGCCTATATTGAAGGAATGTAGGAACATTGGATGAGTATTAGTTCAGGTATTTCTTCAATAACTACAGTCTCGCTAATTATTGGATGACCCTCGTAGATTCGTCTGTTTTGAAAGCATTTGCTGTCGACAAATTAAACGTTGCTCCTAAGATGAGATTTGTCTTTGAAAGGGTAGAAAACGTCTCATGAAAAAGTTTCCTCATTCAAGCACGGTTTTGTTTGGTACAGGGTTAAATTGTAAATCCTTTTTTCATATTGTTTACTGTCAAACTGACAATTATGTACTGACGAAATGTCTTAAAAACTTATGCCCCTATTATAAGTTACGGATAATGCCGACAGCAATCTACTCACAATGTATTTTTAGCTTAAATGCTGTGACCAACATGGAATTACAAACATATTTGAGCTATTTTCGTCTTTCGATTTCATAAATATGACATTATTCAAAGTGTCTTTTCTTTTTACTTTGCCGATTTAGACCGAACTGAAAAGAACTTTGGGAAAAAAGCTTTGGGTACTTTAATAATAGGAAAATAAAAGCTAGAATGAAACAGAAATAATCTCTTTCTTTATGTATTCGATGGCATTTTCTGGTTTGTTTGTCGGGTCTAACGACCAAAATACCACGTTACTAAGGTGGGCATGCCAAACTCTTGTTTGCAGAAAGGTCAACCGTCATGCGACACTAACTGATAAGTCCTTTGTACCTATCAGGCTATCCCAAAAGCAACGTCCAACTAATTTCCCCTGACTCCACTGAGCAAAATTGCTCCTTGTGGTTGTTTCTACTTTTATCTCCCACATTTTGCCTGTCCATAGTGTTAAAGGTACCATAAATAAACGCTCCAATAAATCTTAGATGGTATTTTCCTGATGTTTTCAACAACTTATGAAGAACAAAATGCGCTTGAAAGTTTGATTTGCTTGTTTTATGCAACAGCTACCAGTTGCTTCTAGAAAAATAGTCTCCCTTCCTTATTCAAGTAGGCCATGATTCTTCATGACTTTTAGATAGTCTACTGATGGTCTCAACTTATCCAAAGTTTGAGTGCGAAGCATGGAAGTATGGACAAATTCTTCAGCATAAAACATTGTAATTTTAAAGTAGTCATACCAACATTTGTTCCTTTCACAGAAATATATTGATAATATTCTGTAATACAAATCATTAAGGAAAATGGAGAAGGAGCCTATCATGAGTTTGTTCACCTTTTTTTTTCTCATTTTCTTTTCCTTGATTTCTATTTCAAGTGAAATCAGCTGTATTAATATCATTCTCGTTTGACATTTTGAAAACTTCAAGTAGCAGCACCATTGTGAAAAATGGACAAAAACTCTTCGTAAACAATTTCATTGTTTCTCAAGTACCATGATCAACATAATCTCGCAGTGTAATAACTTGAAATATTAGGTCGCATATAAATATGACCACGCTGCCATATCCACGCAGCTTTAACTCAACAAATACTGTAATAAACTGCTTGCTCATTTAAACAATAGTAAATTCAGCATTCCTTGACGGTCTACAATATTGAGAACATCAATCAAGACAAATAACGTTCACAAATCCTTTAAAATGAAACAATTAAAACACCATCATTTTAATTCAGGGAATAAAGGTAACCTCAAAATAACCCATCATTAAATCCCATTTGGCTTAATTTCTTCTAACAAACACCTTTTAGCAATTAATTATCAGATTAAAAAGTACAGAGTGAAAAGTACGATAAACAATTTACACCTAACATCTATGAAATCAATGTCTCTGGAACATATTGATTTTCCAGTTTACTGCAGACAGCTGTGTAAAATAGACCTCGAGTTATTATTAGCACATAACTTTTCTCTAACTCTTGGGTCATTTATTGGATGTGCTGGAAAAAGTAAAAATAAAGGCTTATTTTGCAGGTTTTTGGTCCCAAGAAAATCAAGGTTTTGGCATTCCCTGATTGAACAGACCAGAGGTTGCTCATTGCAAATTCATTTTAGAGGAGATTTAGTTCGTTGTCCTTTGGTCGTAAATTACATCTGGTCATTTGGTCGTATTAAGCAGGTGGTCGTTACCCCTTTGGTCGTAATTAGGAGGTGGTCGTTAATCATTTGGTCGTATTGAGGAGGTGGTCGTTATTCGTTTGGTCGCATTAAGAAGGTGGTCGTTTTTTATTTGCTCTTATTAAACTGGAAGTCATTACTAATTTGATCGTATTAAGCAGTTGGTTGTTTACAGTTGGCGATTCAAGTAGGTGGTTGTCCTAACAGATTTTTGTTCTTGCGGGTCTCATACATGATGAGAGACATCTCTTTGGAGGTTCATAAAGTGGCAAATTTAGTCTGGAGATTGGTCTGAATTGACTAATTGTTATTTGTGCCCTTGATGTCATATTCCAACATCTTAAACAAGAAATCAATAATGAGGCGACCATCCTCCGAAATCAATTGTCGTGAGAACCCAATGATATATCACATTTAAGCACATATGAAAATCGTTAATCTGGATATGCTTTCAGTTTTTCCCATCGGTTCGTTTGTGCACACTCGAATAGTGAAACTAATTTTGTCATTGGGATTTGAAGGGAATTTAATTAGGAGAGAATGTGTTTTAGTGTTCTTCTCTTCCAACAAATAATGTGTTTAAAAAAAATCCACGCACACACAATTATAACTGCCTTTTTCAATTTTATGTTTATAGTCCACCTAGGTGCCATGAACATACAGACGGGTCAAGATCAAAACCGACTTCAGATTCTTCTCTCCATAATGTTGTTCCATTCATTCTACGGTTCAACCATGTTGTGCGCAAAAGACATACGTAAATTTAAGACATTTTGAGGGCTACAGCCTGATAGTCCTATTCCTGTAAAAATGGGCTGTGTGATAGACCCTTTTTGTCTTTCAGAATTGACCTTT
Source organism: Tridacna gigas (assembly GCA_945859785.2). NCBI lineage: Eukaryota > Metazoa > Mollusca > Bivalvia > Cardiida > Cardiidae > Tridacna > Tridacna gigas. Next base: position 29,549,536 of record OX244041.2, read on the forward strand.
CTGCGGATTTTGATTGACAGGTCCTACCAGCCAATAAAAACGCAGTATAGCACGCCATGTAAACACAAGGGTCAGACTCATGATAGACTTTACTATTGACAATTTAATAGTTTTCTTTTTGTTTAAACCATATTTGTAAGACTGAATTATATTTCAAAATGGATTAAACTTACACGTAAGAATCAAGTGGCAAGGTAATTGTTAAATTATATACCTTGAAAGGAAAACTAAATTTACCCACTCCAAAAACCTAGATCTATGTAAAATGTCGCCGGTAGATTTACCAGGATTCCAAAAAGCAGCCACTCTACCAAACGACAGAAAAGCAGTGTTTTCTTTTTCCAGTCCTTTGGAAAAGAAAGAACGGTTATGCCAAACTGTTTTGTTAAACTACCTGTATTGAAATCTAACTGCATGTACATCTTTCAAATTCCAAACCATTACTCGTAGTCAGTCGTAACCGTTACATGTATATGAAACGAGCGACAGGAAAAAAGATATTTTATTGAGAAACCACTCTTCATCCTGTTTCAAAAATAAGTCTACATTGCGAACGTCATTATATAATTCTTGTTGTAATACTTTAGAGAGCACTCATATTGAATTCTTGTTTTATAAAGACGACTGCATGTGAGTGTTAACGTCACCTTTGCCTGGTTCGAAAGATTGTTTGTTTTCCCAACGCTTGTAGCAAGACTGATAAATGCACGTCCATTCCAAATTAGTATAATCCTAACAATCACCCAAGTGACCAAATATACCCCCCCCCCATTTAAAAGTTTTTACAACATATATCTGTTAAAAAAATACGCGAAACAACCTAATGATTACTTACAATAAACTTCTTCATTTTCACTCAAACAGGTGTTAGAGGTGTTAATTAAATCTTTACCAGACAACAAAAGGTTAGATTCGTCTGTTTTCAAAACATTTGCTGTCGACAAATTAAACGTTACTCCTATGATGAGATTTGTCTTCGAAAGGGTAGGAAACGTCTCAGGAAAAAGAGAAAGTTATGGATAATGCCGACAGCAATCAACTCACAATGTATTTTTAGCTTAAATGCTGTGACCAACATGGAATTACTAACATATTTGCGCTATTTTCATCAATCGATTTCATAAGTATGACATTACTGAAAGTGTTTTTTCTTGTTACTTTGCCGATTTAGTCCAAACTGAAAAGAACTTTGGGAAAAAAGCTTTGGGTACTTTAAATATAGCGAAACATAAGCTAGAATAAAACAGAAATAATCTCTTTCTCTATGTATTCGATGGCATTTTCTGGTTTGTTTGTCGGGCCTAACGACCAAAATACCACGTTACTAAGGTGGGCATGCCAAACTCTTGTTTGCAGAAAGGTCAACCGTCATGCGACACTAACTGATAAGTCCTTTGCACCTATCAGGCTATCCCAAAAGCAACGTCCAACTAATTTCCCCTGACTCCACTGAGCAGAATTGCTCCTTGTGGTTGTTTCTACTTTTATCTCCCACATTTTGCCTGTCCATAGTGTTAAAGGTACCATAAGTAAACGCTCCAATAAATCTTGGACGGTCTTTTCCTGATGTTTTCAACAACTTATGAAGAACAAAATGCGCTTGAAAGTTTGATTTGCTTGTTTTATGCAACAGCTACCAAAGTAGGCCATGATTCTTCATGACTTTTAGATAGTATACTGATGGTCTCAAATTATCCAAAGTTTGAGTGCGAAGCATGGAAGTATGGACAAATTCTTTAGCATAAAACATTGTAATTTTAAAGTAGTCATACCAACATTTGTTCCTTTCACAGAAATATATTGATAATATTCTGTAATACAAATCATTAAGGAAAATGGAGATGGAGCCTATCATGAGTTTGTTCACCTTTTTTTTCTCATTTTCTTTTCCTTGATTTCTATATCAGGTGAAATCAGCTGTATTAATATCATTCTCGTTTGACATTTTGAAAACTTCAAGTAGCAGCACCATTGTGAAAAATGGACAAAAACTCTTCGTAAACAATTTCATTGTTTCTCAAGTACCATGATCAACATAATCTCGCAGTGTAATAACTTGAAATATTAGGTCGCATATAAATATGACCACGCTGCCATATCCACGCAGCTTTAACTCAACAAATACTGTAATAAACTGCTTGCTCATTTAAACAATAGTAAATTCAGCATTCCTTGACGGTCTACAATATTGAGAACATCAATCAAGACAAATAACGTTCACAAATCCTTTAAAATGAAACAATTAAAAAACCATCATTTTAATTCAGGGAATAAAGGTAACCTCAAAATAACCCATCATTAAATCCCATTTGGCTTAATTTCTTCTAACAAACACCTTTTAACAATTAATTATCAGATTAAAAAGTACAGAGTGAAAGGTACGATAAACAATTTACACCTAACAGCTATGAAATCAATGTCTCTGGAACATATTGATTTTCCAGTTTACAGCAGACAGCTGTGTAAAATAGACCTCGAGTTATTATTAGCACATAACTTTTCTCTAACTCTTGGGTCATTTATTGGATGTGCTGGAAAGAGTAAAAATAAAGGCTTATTTTGCAGGTTTTTGGTCCCAAGAAAATCAAGGTTTTGGCATTCACTGATTGAACAGACCAGAGGTTGCTCATTGCAAATTCATTTTAGAGGAGATTTAGTTCGTTGTCCTTTGGTCGTAAATTACATCTGGTCATTTGGTCGTATTAAGCAGTTGGTTGTTTACAGTTGGCGGTCGATTCAAGCAGGTGGTTGTCCTAACAGATTTTTGTGCTTATGGGTCTCATACATGATGAGAGACATCTCTTTGGAGGTTCATAAAGTGATAAATTTAGTCCGGGGATTGATCTGGAATTGACAAAATGTTACTTGTGCCCATAATGACATATTCCAACATCTTAAACAAGAAATAATTAATGAGGCGACCATCCTCCGAAATCAATTGTCGTGAGAACCCAATGATATATCACATTTAAGCACATGAGAAAATCAATCATAAATCTGGATATGCTTTCAGTTTTTCCAATCAGTTCGTTTGTGCACACTCGAATAGTGACACTAATTTTGTCATTGGGATTTGAAGGGAATTCAATTAGGAGAGAATGTGTTTTAGTGTTCTTCTCTTCCAACAAATAATGTGTTTAAAAAAAAATACGCACACACAATTCTAACTGCCTTTTTAAATTTTATGTTTATAGTCCACCTAGGTGCCATGAACATACAGACGGGTCAAGATCAAAACCGACTTCAGATTCTTCTTTCCATAATGTTGTTCCATTCATTCTACGGTTCAACCATGTTGTGCGCAAAAGACATACGTAAATTTAAGACATTTTGACGTCTACAGCCTGATAGTCCTATTCCTTTAAAAAAAGGGCCGTGTGATAGACCCTTTTTGTCTTTCAGAATTGACCTTTCTGCGGATTTTGATTGACAGGTCCTATCAGCCAGTAAAAAAGCAGTATAGCACGCCATGCAAACACAAGGGTCAGACTCATGATAGACTTTACTATTGACAATTTAATAGTTTTCTTTTTGTTTAAACCATATTTGTAAGACTGAATTATATTTCAAAATGGATTAAACTTACACGTAAGAATCAAGTGGCAAGGTAATTGTTAAATTATATACCTTGAAAGGAAAACTAAATTTACCCACTCCAAAAACCTAGATCTATGTAAAATGTCGCCGGTAGATTTACCAGGATTCCAAAAAGCAGCCACTCTACCAAACGACAGAAAAGCAGTGTTTTCTTTTTCCAGTCCTTCGGAAAAGAAAGAACGGTTATGCCAAACTGTTTTGTTAAACTACCTGTATTGAAATCTAACTGCATGTACATCTTTCAAATTCCAAACCATTACTCGTAGTCAGTCGTAACCGTTACATGTATATGAAACGAGCGACAGGAAAAAAGATATTTTATTAAGAAACCACTCTTCATCCTGTTTCAAAAATAAGTCTACATTGCGAACGTCATTATATAATTCTTGTTGTAATACTTTAGAGAGCATTCATATTGAATTCTTGTTTTATAAAGACGACTGCATGTGAGTGTTAACGTCACCTTTGCCTGGTTCGAAAGATTGTTTGTTTTCCCAACGCTTGTAGCAAGACTGATAAATGCACGTCCATTCCAAATTAGTATAATCCTAACAATCACCCAAGTGACCAAATATACCCCCCCCCCATTTAAAAGTTTTTACAACATATATCTGTTAAAAAAATACGCGAAACAACCTAATGATTACTTACAATAAACTTCTTCATTTTCACTCAAACAGGTGTTAGAGGTGTTAATTAAATCTTTACCAGACAACAAAAGGTTAGATTCGTCTGTTTTCAAAACATTTGCTGTCGACAAATTAAACGTTACTCCTATGATGAGATTTGTCTTCGAAAGGGTAGGAAACGTCTCAGGAAAAAGAGAAAGTTATGGATAATGCCGACAGCAATCAACTCACAATGTATTTTTAGCTTAAATGCTGTGACCAACATGGAATTACTAACATATTTGCGCTATTTTCATCAATCGATTTCATAAGTATGACATTACTGAAAGTGTTTTTTCTTGTTACTTTGCCGATTTAGTCCAAACTGAAAAGAACTTTGGGAAAAAAGCTTTGGGTACTTTAAATATAGCGAAACATAAGCTAGAATAAAACAGAAATAATCTCTTTCTCTATGTATTCGATGGCATTTTCTGGTTTGTTTGTCGGGCCTAACGACCAAAATACCACGTTACTAAGGTGGGCATGCCAAACTCTTGTTTGCAGAAAGGTCAACCGTCATGCGACACTAACTGATAAGTCCTTTGCACCTATCAGGCTATCCCAAAAGCAACGTCCAACTAATTTCCCCTGACTCCACTGAGCAGAATTGCTCCTTGTGGTTGTTTCTACTTTTATCTCCCACATTTTGCCTGTCCATAGTGTTAAAGGTACCATAAGTAAACGCTCCAATAAATCTTGGACGGTCTTTTCCTGATGTTTTCAACAACTTATGAAGAACAAAATGCGCTTGAAAGTTTGATTTGCTTGTTTTATGCAACAGCTACCAAAGTAGGCCATGATTCTTCATGACTTTTAGATAGTATACTGATGGTCTCAAATTATCCAAAGTTTGAGTGCGAAGCATGGAAGTATGGACAAATTCTTTAGCATAAAACATTGTAATTTTAAAGTAGTCATACCAACATTTGTTCCTTTCACAGAAATATATTGATAATATTCTGTAATACAAATCATTAAGGAAAATGGAGATGGAGCCTATCATGAGTTTGTTCACCTTTTTTTTCTCATTTTCTTTTCCTTGATTTCTATATCAGGTGAAATCAGCTGTATTAATATCATTCTCGTTTGACATTTTGAAAACTTCAAGTAGCAGCACCATTGTGAAAAATGGACAAAAACTCTTCGTAAACAATTTCATTGTTTCTCAAGTACCATGATCAACATAATCTCGCAGTGTAATAACTTGAAATATTAGGTCGCATATAAATATGACCACGCTGCCATATCCACGCAGCTTTAACTCAACAAATACTGTAATAAACTGCTTGCTCATTTAAACAATAGTAAATTCAGCATTCCTTGACGGTCTACAATATTGAGAACATCAATCAAGACAAATAACGTTCACAAATCCTTTAAAATGAAACAATTAAAAAACCATCATTTTAATTCAGGGAATAAAGGTAACCTCAAAATAACCCATCATTAAATCCCATTTGGCTTAATTTCTTCTAACAAACACCTTTTAACAATTAATTATCAGATTAAAAAGTACAGAGTGAAAGGTACGATAAACAATTTACACCTAACAGCTATGAAATCAATGTCTCTGGAACATATTGATTTTCCAGTTTACAGCAGACAGCTGTGTAAAATAGACCTCGAGTTATTATTAGCACATAACTTTTCTCTAACTCTTGGGTCATTTATTGGATGTGCTGGAAAGAGTAAAAATAAAGGCTTATTTTGCAGGTTTTTGGTCCCAAGAAAATCAAGGTTTTGGCATTCACTGATTGAACAGACCAGAGGTTGCTCATTGCAAATTCATTTTAGAGGAGATTTAGTTCGTTGTCCTTTGGTCGTAAATTACATCTGGTCATTTGGTCGTATTAAGCAGTTGGTTGTTTACAGTTGGCGGTCGATTCAAGCAGGTGGTTGTCCTAACAGATTTTTGTGCTTATGGGTCTCATACATGATGAGAGACATCTCTTTGGAGGTTCATAAAGTGATAAATTTAGTCCGGGGATTGATCTGGAATTGACAAAATGTTACTTGTGCCCATAATGACATATTCCAACATCTTAAACAAGAAATAATTAATGAGGCGACCATCCTCCGAAATCAATTGTCGTGAGAACCCAATGATATATCACATTTAAGCACATGAGAAAATCAATCATAAATCTGGATATGCTTTCAGTTTTTCCAATCAGTTCGTTTGTGCACACTCGAATAGTGACACTAATTTTGTCATTGGGATTTGAAGGGAATTCAATTAGGAGAGAATGTGTTTTACTGTTCTTCTCTTCCAACAAATAATGTGTTTAAAAAAAAAATACGCACACACAATTCTAACTGCCTTTTTAAATTTTATATTTATAGTCCACCTAGGTGCCATGAACATACAGACGGGTCAAGATCAAAACCGACTTCAGATTCTTCTTTCCATAATGTTGTTCCATTCATTCTACGGTTCAACCATGTTGTGCGCAAAAGACATACGTAAATTTAAGACATTTTGACGTCTACAGCCTGATAGTCCTATTCCTTTAAAAAAAGGGCCGTGTGATAGACCCTTTTTGTCTTTCAGAATTGACCTTTCTGCGGATTTTGATTGACAGGTCCTATCAGCCAGTAAAAAAGCAGTATAGCACGCCATGCAAACACAAGGGTCAGACTCATGATAGACTTTACTATTGACAATTTAATAGTTTTCTTTTTGTTTAAACCATATTTGTAAGACTGAATTATATTTCAAAATGGATTAAACTTACACGTAAGAATCAAGTGGCAAGGTAATTGTTAAATTATATACCTTGAAAGGAAAACTAAATTTACCCACTCCAAAAACCTAGATCTATGTAAAATGTCGCCGGTAGATTTACCAGGATTCCAAAAAGCAGCCACTCTACCAAACGACAGAAAAGCAGTGTTTTCTTTTTCCAGTCCTTCGGAAAAGAAAGAACGGTTATGCCAAACTGTTTTGTTAAACTACCTGTATTGAAATCTAACTGCATGTACATCTTTCAAATTCCAAACCATTACTCGTAGTCAGTCGTAACCGTTACATGTATATGAAACGAGCGACAGGAAAAAAGATATTTTATTAAGAAACCACTCTTCATCCTGTTTCAAAAATAAGTCTACATTGCGAACGTCATTATATAATTCTTGTTGTAATACTTTAGAGAGCATTCATATTTAATTCTTGTTTTATAAAGACGACTGCATGTGAGTGTTAACGTCACCTTTGCCTGGTTCGAAAGATTGTTTGTTTTCCCAACGCTTGTAGCAAGACTGATAAATGCACGTCCATTCCAAATTAGTATAATCCTAACAATCACCCAAGTGACCATATATACCCCCCCCCCCCCAATTTAAAAGTTTTTACAACATATATCTGTTAAAAAAATACGCGAAACAACCTAATTGATTACTTACAATAAACTTCTTCATTTTCACTCAAACAGGTGTTAGAGGTGTTAATTAAATCTTTACCAGACAACAAAAGGTTAGATTCGTCTGTTTTCAAAACATTTGCTGTCGACAAATTAAACGTTGCTCCTATGATGAGATTTGTCTTTGAAAGGGTAGAAAACGTCTCAGGAAAAAGAGAAAGTTTTCAAAAGTTTCCTCCTTCAAGCACGGTTTTGTGTGGTAAAGGGTTAAATTGTAAATCCTTTTTTCATATTATTTACTGTCAAACTGACATGTTATGTACTGACGAAATGTCTTAAAAACTTATGCCCCTATTATAAGTTATGGATAATGCCGACAGCAATCAACTCACAATGTATTTTTAGCTTAAATGCTGTGACCAACATGGAATTACTAACATATTTGCCCTATTTTCATCTTTCATCTTTCGATTTCATAAGTATGACATTATTGAAAGTGTTTTTTCTTGTTACTTTGCCGATTTAGTTCAAACTGAAAAGAACGTTGGGAAAAAAGCTTTGGGTGCTTTAATTATAGCGAAACATAAGCTAGAATAAAACTGAAATAATCTCTATGTATTCGATGGCATTTTCTGATTTGTTTGTCGGGCCTAACGACAAAAATACCATGTTACTAAGGTGGACAAACTCTTGTTTGCAGAAAGGTCAACCGTCATGCGACACTAATTGATAAGTCCTTTGCACCTATCAGGCTATCCCAAAAGCAACGTCCAACTAATTTCTCCTGACTCCACTGAGCAGGATTGCTCCTTGTGTTTGTTTCTACTTTTATCTCCCACATTTTGCCTGTCGATAGTGTTAAAGGTACCATAAGTAAACACTCAAATAAATCTTAGACGGTATTTTCCTGATGTGTTCAACAACTTATGAAGAGCAAAATGCGCTTGAAAGTTTGCTTTGCTTGTTTTATGCAACAGCTACCAGTTGCTTCTAGAAAAATAGTCTCTCTGCCTTTTTCAAGTAGGCCATGATTCTTCATGACTTTTAGATAGTCTACTGATGGTCTCAACTTATCCAAAGTTTGAATGCGAAGCATGGAAGTATGGACAAATTCTTTAGCATAAAACGTTGTGAAATTAAAGTAGTCATACCAACATAAAATTTTGTTCCTTTCACAGAAATATATTGATAATATTCTGTAATACAAATCTAGGAAAATGGAGAAGGAGCCTATCATGAGTTTGTTCACCTTTTTTTCTCTAATTTTCTTTTCCTTGATTTCTATTTCAAGTGAAAGCAGTTGTATGAATATTATTCTCGTTTGACATTTTGAAAACTTCACGTAGCAGAAACCATTGTGAAAAATGGACAAAAACTCTTCATAAACAATTTCATCGTTTCTCAGGTAGCATGATCAACATAATCTCGCAGTGTAATAACTTGAAATATTAAGTCGCATATAAATGTGACCACGCTGCCATATCCACGCAGCTTTAACTCAACAAATACTGTAATAAACTGCTTGCTCATTTAAACAATAGTAAATTCAGCATTCCTTGACGGTCTACAATATTGAGAACATCAATCAAGACAAATAACGTTCAGAAATCCTTTGAAATGAAACAATTAAAACACCATCAGTTTAATTCAGGGAATAAAGGTAACCTCAAAATAACCCATCATTAAATCCCAATTGGCTTAATTTCTTCTTACAAACACCTTTTATCAGTTAATTATCAGATTAAAAAGTACAGAGTGAAAAGTACGATAGACAATTTACACCTAACAGCTATGAAATCAATGTCTCTACCACATATGGATTGTCCAGTTTACTGCACACAGCTGTGTAAAATACGCCTCGGGTTATTATTCGAACAGAGCCTTATTCTAACACTTAGGTGATTTATGAGATGTGTTGGGGAAATTAAAAGTGGCTTATTATACAGGTTTATGGTCCCACTTTATAAATATTATTCTCCTTTGACATTTTGAAAACTTCAAGTAGCAGAAACCATTGTGAAAAATGGACAAAAACACTTCATAAACAATTTCATAGTTTTTCAGGTAGTATGTTCAACATAATCTCGCAGTGTAATAACTTGAAATATTAGGTCGCATATACACGTGACCACCTCGCCATATCCACCAGCTTTAACTCAACAAATACTGCTTGCTCATTTAAACAATAGTAAATTCAGCATTCCTTGACGGTTTACAATTTTGGGCACATTAATCAAGACAATGTTCGCAGTATCTTTGAAATAAAACAATTAAAACACCATCATTTTAATTCGGGGAATAAAGGTAACCTCAGAATAACCTATCATTAAATCCCAATTGGCTTAATTTCTTTTAGCAAACACCTTTTACCAATTAATTATGAATTTAAGAAAGTGCAGAGTGAAAAATATGACAAACAATTTACACCTAACGGCTATAAAATCAATGTCTCTGGAACATATTGATAAATTGGTAAATTACAGCTGATCATTTGGTCGCATTAACCAGGTGGTCGTTACTCCCTCGGTCGTAATTAGGAGGTGGTCGCAAAATCCATCTGGTCGTATTAAGGAGGTGGTCGTAAATCATTTTGTCGTATTGAGGAGGCGGTCGTTATTAGTTTGGTCACATTGAGAAGGTGGTATTTTTTTATTTGGTCTTATTAAACTGGAGGCGACCATCCTCAAAAATCAATTGTCGTGAGGACCCAATGATATATCACATTTAAGCACATATGAAAATCGTTAATCTGGATATGCTTTCAGTTTTTCCCATCGGTTCGTTTGTGCACACTCGAATAGTGAAACTAATTTTGTCATTGGGATTTGAAGGGAATTTAATTAGGACAGAATGTGTTTTAGTGTTCTTCTCTTCCAACAAATAATGTGTTTAAAAGAAAAAAAAAAAAAAAAATACGCACACAACATTATAACTGCCTTCTTCAATTTTATGTTTATAGTCCATCTAGGTACCATGAACATACAGACGGGTCAAGATCAAAACCGACTTCAGATTCTTCTCTCCATAATGTTGTTCCATTCATTTTAGGGTTTAGCTTTGGGTACTTTAAATATAGCGAAACATAAGCTAGAATAAAACTGAAATAATCTCTATGTATTCGATGCCATTTTCTGGTTTGTTTGTCGGGCCTAACGACCAAAATACCACATTACTAAGGTGGGCATGCCAAACTCGCGTTTGCAGAAAGGTCAATCGTCATGCGACACCAATTGACAAGTCCTTTTCACCTATCAGGCTATCCCAAAAGTAACGTCCAACTAATTTCTCCTGACTCCATTGAGCAGAATTGCTCCTTGTGGTTGTTTCTACTTTTATCTCCCACATTTTGCCTGTCCATAGTGTTAAAGGTACCATAAGTAAACACTCAAATAAATCTTGGACGGTATATTCCTGATGTGTTCAACAACTTATGAAGAGCAAAATGCGCTTGAAAGTTTGCTTTGCTTGTTTTATGCAACAGCTACCAATTGCTTCTAGAAAAATAGTCTCTCTGCTTTATTCAAGTAGGCCATGATTCTTCATGACTTCTAGATAGTCTACTGATGGTCTCAACTTATCCAAAGTTTGATTGCGAAGCATGGAAGTATGGACAAATTCTTTAGCATAAAACATTGTGAAATTAAAGTAGTCATACCAGTATTTGTTCCTTTCAGACATATTGATAATATTCTGTAATACAAATCATTAAGGAAAATGGAGAAGGAGCCTATCATGAGTTTGTTCACTTTTTTTTTTCTCTCTAATTTTCTTTTCCTTGATTTCTATTTCAAATGAAAGCAGTTCTATGAATATTATTCTCGTTTGACATTTTGAAAACTTCAAGTAGCACAAACCATTGTGAAAAATGGACAAAAACGCTTCATAAACAATTTCATTGTTTTTCAGGTATTATGATCAACATACTCTCGCAAGGTAATAACTTGAAATATTAGGTCGCATATAAACGTGACCACCTCGCCACATCCACGCAGCTTTAACTCAACAAATACTGCTTACTCATTTAAACAATAGTAAATTCAGCATTCCTTGACGGTCTACAATTTTGGGCACATTAATCAAGATAATGTTCGCAGTATCTTTGAAATAAAACAATTAAAACACCATCATTTTAATTCAGGAAATAAAGGTAACCTCAGAATAACCTATCATTAAATCCCAATTGGCTTAATTTCTTTTAGCAAACACCTTTTACCAATTAATTATGAGTTTAAAAAAGTGCAGAGTGAAAAATACGACAAACAATTTACACCTAACGGCTATGAGATCAATGTCTCTGGAACATATTGATTTTCCAGTTTACTGCAGACAGGTGTGTAAAATAGACCTCGGGTTATTATAAGCACAGAACTTTACTCTAATTCTTGGGTCATTTATGAGATGGGCTGGGAAAAGTAAAAGTAAAAGGCTTATTTTGCAGGTTTTTGGTCCCAAGAAAATCAAGGTTTTAACATTCACTGATTGAACAGACCAGATGCTGCTCATTGCAAATTCGTTTCAGAGGAAATTTAGTTGGTTGTGCTTTGGTCGTAAATTACAGCTGATCATTTGGTCGTATTAAGCAGGTGGTCGTTACTCCCTTGGTCGTAATTAGGAGGTGGTCGTAATTCATCTCGTCGTATTGAAGAGGTGGTCGTTAATCATTTGGTCGTATTGATAAGGTAGTCTTTATTCGTTTGGTCGCATTAAGAAGGTGGTCGTTTTTTATTTGGTCTTATTAAACTAAAGGTCATTATTAATTTGATCGTATTTAGCAGTTGGTTGTTTACAGTTGGCGGCAGATTTATGCAGATGGTTGTCCTAACAGATTTTTGTGCTTGCGGGTCTCATACATGATGAGAGACCTCTCTTTGGAGGTTCATAAAGTGGCAAATTTAGTCTGGAGATTGATCTGGAATTGACTAAATGTTATTTGTGCCCTTGATGACATATTCCAACATATTCCAACATCCTAAACAAGAAATCAATAATGAGGCGACCACCCTCCGAAATCAATTGTTGTAAGGACCCAATGATGTATCACATTTAAGCACATGTGAAAATCATTAATCTGGATATGCTTTCAGTTTCTCCCATTGGTTCATTTGTGCACGCTCGAATAGTGACACTAATTTTGTCATTGGGATTTTAAGTTAATTTAATTAGGAGAGAATGTGTTTTAGTTTTCTTCTCTTCCAACAAATAAGGTGTTTAAAAAAACCACGCACACACAATTCCTTTTTCAATTTTATGTTTACAGTCCACCTAGGTGCCATGGACATACAGACGGGTCAAGATCAAAACCGACTTCAGATTCTTCTCTCCATAATGTTGTTCCATTCATTCTAGGGTTCAACCATGTTGTGCGCAAGACACATACGTAAATTTAAAACATTTTGAGGGCTACAGCCTGATAGTTCTACTCCCGTAAAAAAGGGCCGTCTTTCAGAATTGACCTTTCTGCGGATTTTGATTGACAGGTACTATCAGTCAATAAAAACGCAGTATAGCACGCCATGTAAAAACAAGGGTCAGACACAATTATAGACTTTACTATTGACAATTTAATAGTTTTCTTTTTGTTTAAACCATATTTGTAAGACTGGATTACACAAAACTTATTTCAAAATGGATTAAAGTTACACGTAAGAATCAAGTGGCAAGATAATTGTTAAATTATATACCTTGAAAGGAAAACCAAATTTGCCAACTCCAAAAACCTAGATCTATGTAAAATGTCGCCGGTAGATTTAACCAGGATTCCGAAAAGCAGCCACTCTACCAAACAAAAGAAATGCAGTGTTTTTTTCCGGTCTTTCGGGAAAGAAAGAACGGTTATGTCACACTGTTTTGTTAAACTACCTGTATTGAAATCTAACTGCATGTACATCTTTAAAATTCCAAACTATTACTCGTAGTCAGACGTAACCGTTACATGTATATGAAACGAGCGACAAGAAGAAGGATAGTTTATTGACAACCACTCTTCACCATGTTTCAAAAATAAGTTGACATTGCGAACGTCATCATATAGTTCTTATTGTAATACTTTAGAGCGCATTCATATTTAATTCTTGTTTCATAACGGCGATTGCATGGGAGTGTTAATGTCACCTTTGCCCGATTCGAAAGATTGCTTGTTTTCCCAACGTTTGTCACACGACTGATAAATGCACGTCCATTCCAAATCAGTATAATCCTTACAATCACCCAAGTGACCAAATATACCCCCTAATTTAAAAGTTTTTTACAACATACATCTGTAAATAAAAAACGCCAAACCACCTAATTGATTACTTACAATAAAACTTCTTGATTTTCACTCAAACAGGTGTTAGAGGTGTTAATTAAATCTTTACCAGACAACAAAAGATTAGATTCGTCTGTTTTGAAAACATTTGCTGTCGACAAATTAAACGTTGCTCCTATGATGAGATTTGTCTTTGAAAGGGCAGAAAACGTCTCAGGAAAAAGAGAAAGTTTTCAAAAGTTTCCTCATTCATGCACGGTTTTGTGTGGTAAAGGGTTAAATTGTAAATCCTTTTTTCATATTGTTTACTGTCAAACTGACATGTTATGTACTGACGAAATGTCTTAAAAACTTATGCCCCTACTAAGTGAACTAGGACTGCGGACGTCGGATGACGGACAAGACCGGTTGTTTTACAGGGGAGATCTCAAACTGTTCTATATGTGCCAATTTCATATGAGCGCCACAGCGATGGCAGTTTAGCAGGGCGTTGATAGTTAAGCAAGGGTGCTTAAAATAAAAAAAATGTAGCCCAGGCACAAAGCCGGGAGGACGCCCGAAAGCCTGTGCTTCAGCAATAACCATCAACACACATCAAATAAAGGAAATGCGCTTTCTCAATCAGGAAAAGGTCTGAATCGTCTCAAGTCACAATTACTTTTGCCAGAAAATAAAATGAGATAGCGGACAATGTAGATCAAAGATCATACGGCGCGTTCTGTGCCGTCTGGTATTGATCAGCATTGTCCGCAAAATGTCTGATCTTGATTTACATTGACAAAGTCGTGTTTGGCTTTTTAATGTGCTAACATTTATTTTACTAGATGAAAACGACAAAAGAAAGAGGAAAGGTTCGAATGAATTGGGTTTCATCTTTACTACATTCCTGGTGTAGCTTATTATCAAAATACCTTTATCCCAACCGAGTTCAATGTTCAACAATGCTGCCCTCTTGTTACAATATCAGGTTTAACTCTTTTCTGCGGCAAACTAGTTCTGCACAGATAACAACAACCAATGGCAATAAATGTCGTTGGTGGCGCCAGATTGCACTAGTAGCTTTGTAGGTTTTCAGGTCTGCTATGGACTACAATGCGGCACTTGTTTAAGTGCTTATTAAATTTAACACATCTCCTGTTCTGCGCTCTACGCCTGGAAGACCCAGCTCAGCTTAACCTGTGTGATATCTATGCAGGATGTGTTGCTATTCACTTTGGTAACCACTAAATCGAGCAACTTAGATTCTTGTTGAGACTCCTGAAATATGAAACATCACTCTGTACTTTTAATGTATATAGTAAATTATATATGAGACATGCCCTGTGAAAAGGGGGCTTAATGCATTTGAGAAAAGTATCGACCCATGTCAGCATGTGCAGTCCGCAGAGGCTGACTTAAGCTGAAACTTCACTGTCTTTAAATTTTCTGTTTTTCAAAGGATAATTCTACCATATAATTCAGTCGGTTGTTTGCCAAAATGGATTTTATGGAAACAAAATTATGTGACGTCTTGCTTGGTATAATGCATTACGCAGATGCATTAAGCCCCTTTGCCAGAGCATAGCTCATATATATAAATATGTGTCAGTTTAGACCATGCTGAAAGTAATGAGAAAAATTCTTATATATGAACCATGCTCTGGCAAAAGTGGGCTTAATGCATCTCCGTGATCCATGATACCAAGCAAGATATCATATAATGAGAGATCCTTAAAATCCATATCTAATAACCGACTGTATCATAAGGTAGACTGGTCCTTTGACACACAGAAAATTGACTGATGGCGAAAAGTTTCGGCCCAGGTCAGCCTGCGCAGGCTGACCTGGCTCGATACTTTTCGCAGATGCAGTAAGCCCCCTTTTCACAGAGCATGGCTCATATATTTTCTGCATTACTTACAGCCTGTACCAGTACCTTAACAACACATTTTGTTATTGGAGAGATTTTACTGTAGTTTGCAATATCATATATTAACTATTTGAGCATGTTTTATCATGCATGTATTTGATAAAGCATCAAAACTGTTCCACGCTTATCACCAATAACAGTCTGTGAGTAAATATATGTATGATTGTATCTATTTTCTTTTTACAGGAGGAAGGTGGAGGCCATCAGTCAGTTAGAGAGGCGACTAGTGCAGACCACTACATCGAAGATCCCCGCCTCATCTGCTAGTGGGTCTGACATCCGGGAAAGTGCCCGAGAAGCGTTCTCTGACTCTGATGAGGGGTCCATGTCTGCAGGTAGTAGACAGACCGAGACGCCGCGGAAATCTACAGTGCTGTCCGTTCCATCCACTTCTGCTGGTCACGGACTAGAACTTGACAATGACAATGTTCCAGCCACTAATCCCTTGCGTAAAGTGTCCAGGAAGAGGCCCCTCATGGATCTAGTTCGTGAAAACCAGCTTCAATATAATCGGTTTATCACAAAAAAGGTACCCAAGCTTCTTGGGCAGCTTGGTGTCAGCTCAGACGAATCTGATTAAATTGTTTTGTTTTTTTTCTAAAGAGAATAAAGTTGATGAAATCAAAGATTTTCTGTTTTCTTGAAACACTTGAAAATTTTTCATTGGCCTTATATTAGCTTGCAAAGAATGTCAAAACAAGTTTGAGATTACCCCCGTCTGCAATCCGTTGTTCACTGTCCACTGTCCGAACTCATCGAAGACTACAATGTCTACTATAAGTTACGGAATGCGCTATTTTCATCTTTCGATTTCATAAATATAACATTACTGAAAGTGTTTTTTCTTGTTACTTTGCCGATTTAGTCCAAACTGAAAACAACGTTGGGAAAAAAGCTTCGGGTACTTTAATAATAGGAAAATATCAGCTAGAATAAAACTGAAATAATCTCTTTCTCTATGTATTCGATGCCATTTTCTGGGTTGTTTGCCGGTCGTAACGACCAAAGTACCACGTTGCTAAGGTGGGCATGCTAAACTCGTGTCTGCAGAAAGGTCAATCGTCATGCGACACTAATTCAGGGAATAAAGGTCACCTCAAAATAACCCATCATTAAATCCCAATTGGCTTAATTTCTTCTTACAAACACCTTTTATCAATTAATTATCAGATTAAAAGTTACAGAGTGAAAAGTACGATAAACAATTTACACCTAACAGCTATGAAATAAATGTCTCTACCGCATATGGATTGTCCAGTTTACTGCACACAGCTGTGTAAAATACGCCTCGGGTTATTATTCGAACAGAGCCTTATTCTAACACTTAGGTGATTTATGGGATGTGTTGGGGAAATTAAAAGTGGCTTATTATACAGGTTTATGGTCCCACTTTATAAATATTATTCTCCTTTGACATTTTGAAAACTTCAAGTAGCACAAACCATTGTGAAAAATGGACAAAAACGCTTCATAAACAATTGCATTGTTTTTCAGGTAGTATGATCAACATAATCTCGCAGTGTAATAACTTGAAATATTAGGTCGCATATAAACGTGACCACCTCGCCACATCCACGCAGCTTTAACTCAACAAATACTGCTTGCTCAATTAAACAATAGTAAATTCGGCATTCCTTGACGGTCTTCATTATTGGGCACATTAATCAAGACAATGTTCGTAGTATCTTTGAAATAAAACAATTAAAACACCATCATTTTAATTCAGGGAATAAAGGTAACCTCAAAATAACCTATCATTAAATCCCAATTGGCTTAATTTCTTTTAGCAAACACCTTTTACCAATTGATTATGAGTTTAAAAAAGTGCAGAGTGAAAAATATGATAAACAATTTACACCTAACGGCTATGAAATCAATGTCTCTGGAACATATTGATTTTCCAGTTTACTGCAGACAGCTGTGTAAAATAAACCTCGGGTTATTATTAGCACAGAACTTTACTCTAACTCTTGGGTCATTCATGGGATGGGCAGGCAAAAGTAAAAGGCTTATTTTGCAGGTCTTTCATCCCAAGAAAATCAAGGTTTTAACATTCACTGATTGAACAGACCAGAGGTTGCTCATTGCAAATTCGTTTCAGAAGAAATTTAGTTGGTTGTCCTTTGGTCGTAAATTACACCTGGTCATTTGGTCGTATTAAGCAGGTGGTCGTTACTCCTTTCGTCGTAATAAGAAAGTGGTCGTAATTCATCTGGTCGTATTGAGGAGGTGGTCGTTAATCATTTGGTCGTATTGAGGGGCGGTCGTTATTCGTTTGGTCGCATTAAGAAGGTGGTCGTTTTTCATTTGGTCTTATTAAACTGGAGGTTATTATTAATTTGATCGTATTAAGCAGTTGGTTGTTTACAGTTGGCGGCTGATTTATGCAGATGGTTGTCCTAACAGATTTTTGTGCTTGCGGGTCTCATACATGATGAGAGACATCTCTTTGGAGGTTCATAAAGTGGCAAATTTAGTCTGGAGATTGATCTGCAATTGACAAAATGTTATTTGGGCCCGTGATGACATATTCCAACATCTTAAACAAGAAATAATTAATGAGGCAACCATCCTCCGAAATCAATTGTCGTGAGGACCCAATGATATATCACATTTAAGCACATGTGGAAATCATAAATCTGGATATGCTTTCAGTTGTTCCCATCGGTTCGTTTGTGCACTCTCGAATTGTGACACTAATTTTGTCATTGGGATTTCAAGGGAATTTAATTAGGAGAATGTGTTTTAGTGTTCTTCTCTTCAAACAAATAATGTGTTAAAAAAGAAACACACACACATACCATTATAACTACCTTTTTCAATTTTATGTTTATAGTCCACCTAGGTGCCATGAACATACAGACGCGTCAAGATCAAAACCGACTTCAGATTCTTCTCTCCATAATGTTGTTGCATTCATTCTAGGGTTTAACAATGTTATGCGCAAGAGACATACGTAAATTTAAGACATTTTGAGGGCTCCAGCCTGATACTCCTATTCCTGTAAAAAAGAGCCGTGTGATAGACCCTCTTCGTCTTTCAGAATTGACCTTTCTGCGGATTTTGATCAACAGGTCCTATCAGCCAATAAAAACGCAGTATAGCGCGCCATGTAAACACAAGGGTCAGACACAGTGATAGACTTTACTATTGACAATGTAATAGTTTTCTTTTTGTTTAAAACATATTTGTAAGACTGAAGTATATTTCAAAATGGATTAAAGTTACACGCAAGAATCAAGTGGCAAGGTAATTGTTATACTATATACCTTGAAAGGAAAACTAAATTTACCCACTCCAAAAACCTATATATATGTAAAATATCGCCGGTAGATTTAACCAGGTTTCTGAAAAGCAGCCACTCTACCAAACGACAGGAAAGCAGTGTTTTCTTTTTCCAGTCGTTCGGGAAAGAAAGCTCGGTTCTGCCAAACTGTTTTGTTAAACTACCTGTATTGAAATCTAACTGCATGTACATCTTTCAAATTCCAAACCATTACTCGCAGTCTGTTGTAACTGTTACATGTATATGAAACAAGCGACAGGAAGAAAGATATTTTATTGAGAAACCACTCTTTACCCTGTTTCAAAAATAAGTTGACATTGCGAACGTCATTATATAATTCTTGTTGTAATACTTTAAGAGAGCATTCATATTTAATTCTTGTTTCATAAAGACGATTGCATGTGAGTGTTAATGTCACCTTTGCCTGGTTCGAATGATTGTTTGTTTACTCAACGCTTGTCACACGACTGATAAATGCACGTCCATTCCAAATTAGTATAATCTTTACAATCACCTAAGTAACCAAATATACCCCCCCAATTTAAAAGTTTTTTACAAAATACATCTGTTTAAAAATACTCGAAACCACCTAATTGATTACTTACAATAAACTTCTTGATTTTCACTCAAACAGGTGTTAGAGGTGTTAATTAAATCTTTACCAGACAACAAAAGATTAGATTCGTCTGTTTTGAAAACATTTGCTGTCGACAAATTAAATGTTGCTCCTATGACGAGATTTGTCTTTGAAAGGGTAGAAAACATCTCAGGAAAAAGAGAAAATTTTCAAAAGTTTCCTCCTTCAAGCACGGTTTTGTGTGGTAAAGGGTTAAATTGTAAATCCTTTTTTCATATTGTTTACTGTCAAACTGACATGTTATGTACTGACGAAATGTCTTAAAAACTTATGCCCCTATTATAAGTTATGAGTAATGCCGACAGCAATGTACTCACAATGTATTTTTAGCTTAAATGCTGTGACCAACATGGAATTACTAACATATTTGCGCTATTTTCATCTTTCGATTTCATAAATATGACATTATTCAAAGTGTTTTTTCTTGTTACTTTGCCGATTTAGTCCGAACTGAAAAGAACGTTGGGAAAAAAGCTTTGGGTGCTTTAATTATAGCGAAACATAAGCTAGAATAAAACTGAAATAACCTCTTTCTCTACGTATTCGATGCCATTTTCTGGTTTCTTTGTCGGGCCTAACAACCAAATACCACATTACTAAGGTGGGCATGCCAAACTCGCGTTTGCAGAAAGGTCAATCGTCATGCGACACTTATTGATAAGTCCTTTGCACCTATCAGGCTATCCCAAAAGCAACGTCCAACTAATTTCCCCTGACTCCACTGAGCAGAATTGCTCCTTGTGGTTGTTTCTACTTTTATCTCCCACATTTTGTCTGTCCATAGTGTTAAAGGTACCATAAGTAAACACTCAAATAAATCTTGGACGGTATTTTCCTGGTGTGTTCAACAACTTATGAAGAGCAAAATGCGCTTGAAAGTTTGCTTTGCTTGTTTTATGCAACAGCTACCAGTTGCTTCTAGAAAAATAGTCTCTCTGCCTTATTCAAGTAGGCCATGATTCTTCATGACTTTTAGATAGTCTACTGATGGTCTCAACTTATCCAAAGTTTGAATGCGAAGCATGGAAGTAGGACAAATTCTTTAGCATAAAACATTGTGAAATTAAAGTAGTCATGCCAACATTTGTTCCTTTCAGACATATTGATAATATTCTGTAATAAAAATCATTAAGGAAAATGGAGAAGGAGCCTATCTTGAGTTTGTTCACCTTTTTTTTCTCATTTTCTTTTTCTTGATTTCTATTTCAAGTGAAAGCAGCTGTATGAATATCATTCTCATTTGACATTTTGAAAACTTCAAGTAGCAGAAACCATTCTGAAAAATGGACAAAAACTCTTCATAAACAATTTCATTGTTTCTCAGGTAGCATGATCAACATAATCTCTCAGTGTAATAACTTGAAATATTAGGTCGCATATGAATGTGACCACGCTGCCATATCCACGCAGCTTTAACTCAACAAATACAGTAATAAACAGCTTGATCATTTAAACAATAGTAAATTCAGTATTCCTTGACGGTCTACAATATTGAGAACATCAATCAAGACAAATTAACGTTTGCAAAACCTTTGAAATAAAACAATTAAAACACCGTCATTTTAATTCAGGGAATAAAGCTAACCTCAAAATAACCCATCATTCAATCCCAATTGGCTTAATTTCTCCTTACAAACGCCTTTTAGCAATTAATTATCAGTTCAAAAAAAGTGCAGAGTGAAATTAAGATAAACAATTTACACCTGACGGCCATGAAATCAATGTCTCTACCACTTATCGATTTTACAGTTTACTGCACACAGCTTTGTAAAGCACACCTCGGGTTATTATTAGCACAGAGCCTTACTCTTACTCTTAGGTGATGTATGGGACGTAATAGGAAAAATAAAACTATAAGGCTTATTTTGCAGGTTTTTGGTCCCAAGAAAATCATGGTTTTGGCATTCTCAGATCGAATTTGCTCACTGAAAATTCATATAAGAGGTAACTGAGTTGGTTGTTCTTTGGTCGTAAATTGCAGCTGGTCATTTGGTCGTATTGAGCAGGTGGTCGTTACTCCTTTGGTCGTACCGAGGAGGTGGTCGTTAATCATTTTGTCGTATTGAAGAGGTGGTCGTTATTCGTATGGTCGCAATAAGAAGGTGGTCGTTATTGATTTTGTCTTGGTTGACTGTATGTCCAAGGACCAGTCTACCTTATGATTCAGTTGTTTAAAAAAAATGGCTATTATGGACCCATAATTATGTGATGGGTTCATTGGCATCATGGACATGCATTAAGCCCCCTTTTGCCAGAGCATGGGCTCATTTATTTATTTATTTATTTATTTATCTGAGTAATCGGTACGCTGCAGAATATGAACGATTTCAGCAAAGTGTTCAGTTGTAAAAAAGGGTCCTACATGAATCCAGATAAAAAATGTAGCGTTTGGTAAAAAGAGTAGGATTGAAGAAACGATGGGAACGTGATGAAACAATGGTTTGTGGAGAAGATCTACAATCAAAACTAGATTATTTAGAGACGCGATAGTTCGTATATATTGACTATTTAGGAATATTGGTTGGAGTCGACAGATCTTGAAAAAACAGTGGAGCACTGCATCTGATTGCTCATGCCAGTAATCAGAAGAACTGCAGCACTTTTTTGTTGGACAGAAATTAAGTACTTTTGTATGAAGACTAGTGACCGTTTACAGGCACTTGCATTTATCTTTTCAAAGGATAATTCAGTTTTGGTGATCTCTCGGAAAATAATGCGATACTATCTTTACTTGTTAAATGTTTACCCCCATGTCAAAGTTGAGCCCTTGGGATTCAAGAATAAATATCTCGTCAATGTAATTTAAGCTTGTTGGTTATATTGTGACAGTTCAAATGAGAAATGTCCCATATGTTATTTAAACAAACCTTTGTCTTAAACGGTAAGTACTGTCAATAGACAAATACAATTCAGCACGTTGGAGTGATTTTACATAAACAATTATTATGTGAGTTTCTTCTAGTGAATATTTGACAGCTGAAAAATAAACTTTCGCAGAGAACAGTGTATAAGTAATTACATGGTGATACTTTAACTGAAAAAAGGAAGCCAAAACATAGCTGAACTGTTGAATCATCACAGTGTCAAAATTCATGTGCGAAGTAGTTGTAAAATATTAGGTACAGTGTTTTATATTTTGAACTTTACTACAGTCATTTCTTGATGAAAGACATGTTTTTCAGCGATATTAAAACTATTTATTCTGTTGACTGGGTAACTGTAAATAAATCATTTAACTCTTTACCAAACAACAAAATTCTAGACTAGTCCAAGTTGAAAGCATTTGCAGATGACAAATTAAACGTTACTTAAAAACTGAAATTTGTTATGGGACGGAAAGAAAACATTGTGGGAAAAGAAGAAAATGCTGGTTACCAGCATTTCCCAAAATGTTTTCTAAGGGTTTCCTTTTTTGGGTCGTCAAACGTCGGGATTGTGTGATAAAGAGTTAAGATAGTTCCTGTTGTCTCCTATGTCCATTACCTTAAAGGTGATTTTTAGATTTACCAAATACCATAACAATTAACATAAAGGATCAAGAATTCAAGGAATGGAAAGTAGTTTTTTTTAAATAGTAAATAAAACATTATGTGAAAAGGAGCAATTGTGTCTTAAAAACAATTGCTTCTATTACCACAATGTTTTACAAAGCGGTCAAAATCAGGGAAATAAAAAGTCTTACTTCTACAGTAGCCAGCGAGTTAATTTAGTTCAATGCATGTAACAGTTCAAACTATTTCTCATTCCAAAAGTAACAAAATTTTTTAACCAACGTCTTATTATATATGCCTTTTAAATTCTTTGTTTTAGCTACACTGCATAAAAAAAAGCAATGCTTATTTCTGATCATTTCTAATTAAATGAACAGCATACCTGTTTTATGTATCTATCTGTAAAAAATACTATTTACACATTTGTACTATTTTTCATTCTTTTTTAAACAAATGATCATTTGTTATACATACTTTTCCATACATAGCTGTGTGAAGTTCTTTCAACTCTTTGCCAAATGACAATATTTTAGACTTGTCCAGTTTGAAAGTATCTTGCTAAATAAGTTAAATGAAACTTTGAAGCCGATAGTAAAAACCGGAATAATGCTATTCCAAACTTATTTTTTGTAGGAAAAATGGCTCCTTTTCAGACAGCGTAGATCCAAGATCAGACTGCATGTTTTGTGCAGTCTGATCTTGATCTATATTGTCCGCAAAAGGTCAGAGAGTCATGCTTAGCAGCTTATGGACATTAAATTGTTCGGCATACTTGTGATTAACATCCTGAAATAAACTTGCTACAGATGACTTTATAATCATCCTGTTAGAGTAGAATAATCCCCACAAATATGTGTTAAACTCTTTACCATCCAACAAAATATTAAACTTGTCGAATTGACAGCATTTGCAGAGGCCAAATTTAACACAGCTTAAAAGAAAACAACTTAACACCCAACGAAATATTAGACTTGTCGAAGTGAGAGCATATGCAGAGGCCAAATTTAACACAGCTTAAAAGATGGAATTTTTCTTTGAAGAGTGGAAAACATTGTCAAAACAGGGGAAAACCTGGTTACCACCATTTTCCCCTTTTCCCTCAATTATTTCCAAAAAACATTGCATAAAGATAAACTCTTTCCCACACAATCCTGAGTTTCAATGACCCGGATGAAGAAGCCTTTTGAAAACATTGTGGGAAAAGGAGAAAATGCTGGTGACCAGCATTTTCTCCTTTTCCCACAATGTTTTCTACCCTATTAAAGACAAGTTCAATCGTTTGAGTCACATCTAAATTGTCGTCTGCAACTGCTGTCAGTTTGGACAAGTCTACATTTTTGTCGTTTAGTAAAGACTTAAGTTATGTAACAAGAAACATAAGTAAAAGGTTCATCCACAAGAGTTAATGAGTTATGTTTTCTTACAAACAGAATTAGAAATGCTAACAAATGAAAAAATAAGAAGAACTTGAGGAAATAACCAAAAACAACTGAGCCGGGGGGGGGAGCTCAATGCATCTCCGTGATGCATTATATCAATCAAGCCATCACATAATTATGGATCCATTAAAGCCACTTTTTTTAATAATTGACTTAATCATGAGTTAAAGTGCTCCTTGGACTACAAAAAATTTACCAAATAGCAAACAGTTTCAGCCCAGGTCAGCCTACCTGGACTGCGTAGGCTGACCTGGGTCAATACTTTTCGCAGATGCATTAAGCCCCCTTTTCACACAGCATGGCTCTACTTGAAAAAAAAGTTTGAAAAAAAAAAAAAAAAAAAAAAAAACTTTTCAGCCAAACAAAAAAATCTTAATGGAACAGCTATAAGTTCATTAGATGCAATTTCACTACCTACCTTGGTTTGAGTTTACTTCTTCACAAAATCTAGGATATGCCTTCATCTGGACAGCGACCATTTTCTATATGTGCATCACATATATTAACCCTTTACCGCACAATGCCACCTTTTAACGACCCTGGGAAGGAAGCCTTTTGAAAACATTGTGGGAAAAGGAGAAAATTCTGATAAACAGCATTTTCTCCTTTTCTCACAATGTTTTTTTACCCTTTCAACGAAAAAACTGCATCATTTGAGCCTCATTGAAATTATCGTCTGCAGTTGCTTTCGTTTTCGAAAAGGCTAAAATTCTGTCGTTTGGTAAAGAGTTAACCCTTTACCACACAACAAAAATACAGACTTGTCCAAATTTGAAGCATTTGCAGACAACAATTTAAACATGGCTCTAATGATGGAATTGTCTTTGATAGAGCAGAAAACATTGTGGGAAAAATAGAAAATGCTGTTTACCAGTATTTTCTCTTTTTCCCACAATGTTTTCAAAAGGCTTCTTCCTCAGGGTCGTTAAAACTTAGGATTGTGTGGTAAAGGGTTAAGCCATGCTATGGTAAAGGGCAGTGAATGCATCTGCATGATGCATTATACCAAGCATTTTGTCTCGTAATTATGGATACAGGAAATCCATTTTGTCAAACCGGCTGAATCCAGAGGTAGAATGGTCCTTGGACATCCAGAAAATTTACCAAAATCAAAAAGTTTTGATACAGAATGTGCAGACTGCGCAGACTGACCTGGTCAATACTTTTTGTAGATACATTAAAGCCCCTTTTCACAGAGCAAGACTCATTTATTTTATACAGTTAAGTCGTTATCACTCAAACATATAATAACTTAAATGTTCTCAGGAAGAAAGTGCAGCAGGAGTCCTGACAACTTGTGCTAGCAATCAGAACTACAGCTGATCTAGTTTTGATGGGGGATATACGAGTCAAATTTGAAGACTATGACTAACTCTCTACCAAACGACCAAAGATTTCGCAGACAACATATTAAATGTGGTTCAAATGTGAGAATTTATCTATGAAAGGGTAGAAAACATTGCTGGAAAAGGAGATAATGCCCGTGTGAAGGCTGTGTGCCCTTCTGGTATGAAGTCTTAATTTGATTTTTAACAACTAGCCCAAGTTTGAAGTAAATATCTCTATGAAGTCAGCTACGTCAAAAATTGTAAAGTTTTAGTATGACGATGATAGGGCCATAACAATACCTCAATGTTTTCTTCATAATCAGTAATGCTAAATATATTTGAGCCATTCTCTGTGAAAAGGGGGCTTAATGCATCTGCGAAAAGCAGTCCGCACAGGCTGACCCGGGCCAAAACTTTTCGCTATTGGTCAATTTTCTGTGTGTCCAAGGACCAGTCTACCGTATCATTGAGTCGGTTATTAAAAAAAGTGGCCATAATGGATCCATAATTATCATCTTGATTGGGATCATGCATCAAGCATCACGGAGATGCATTAAGCCCCTTTTGCCAGAGCATGGCTCATTTTCAACTTTCTTCTGATTACAAATAGAAGTTTGAAAAAGATTTTGAATTCATGGATCTATTTAAAGATCATTTTTTCCGATTAACATATGTTTACCATCACTTGCTAGTAATTTTTTCTTTTATATTTTGCAACAGACTGCCTGTGGAAATATTATGACAAATTGATAAATTTCTCCCTTTGCCACAATATTTTCATATGTATACATGTATTAAACCTTAACTCACTACAATTTTCCCTACTTAACAAGGACCAACTGTCTGCTGCAAATTTGCATCAGGATTTAGTAAGTTCACCAAGTTTGAATTACAGTCACGTCACTGTATATGTGTAGTTTGACTTCAGCATGTTCTACTTTTTCTACTGTTATAGTTGGTAAGACAAAAATATTCATGTTGTATTTTATACCACCTTTTTATGGAAATGTTGTCTCAGTATTAAAATGTGGAGTGTTTATTAGAGTTCTTTCTTCTGTCTTACGTAACTTTCTTGTTTCCACAGCCAATTACAAGAATATTAACTTGACCTCTTTAGATCATGGAGCCAAGTAGCTCAGTGGTTAGCGTATATGATTCGTGACCTGGTGGTTGCGATTTCGATACCCGGTTGAGGAAAACTTCCTTTCCGGCAATTTTTCGCCACTCACCTCTGATGCATGTGAGAAAAGTAGTCAGTGGCTTTGGAAAGAAAGTCGTGTCACTACTGGTGTGAGAAAGCCAGGAAACACATGATCACTGATTTCAATGACATGACCTGTGCTGTTAAAATGGCGTTAAACTCCAAAACAAATACAAAATTCTTTAGCCAATGAAATATACAACCCACCGAATCTCAGTTAGATTTATCTTAAAGGCTTGATTGAACAAGTAGACCATACAGATCCAAATCAACACTAATAGATAATTCTCTCATAGTACCACCCACAAGAACGTTTTTTATGAAGAGCTGCTGATTCCACAAATGGTATACCCACTAATCTTGTCCATTAAATGATTTTGAACTCTGACCAGTCGGTATTTATGTTCAAGTTTTATTTATAAAAAATAAATAGTCACAAAATGTTGGGTATCATTAATTCTACTGACACTTCATTTTTACTTTACAAATACACTGATGTCACAAAACGTAAGATGTCCTTAACTTCCACCATTCAAAAGTACAATCACAAATTATGTGGGTCTTTAGCCCCATACTTTACATGCTATTTTCAAATTTACTCAACTCTTTACCCACAATAAAATTTTAGACTGGTCATTTGCAGATGATATATCAAATGTAGATAAAAAATCAGAAAACAATGTGAGAAAAGGAGAAAACTGGTTTCAATATTTTCAGAAACCACTTTTCTCAGGTCATTAAAAGAGTAAAGGGATAGAGACAGTAAATATGATGAAAAAACGGAAACACATGTAAGAGAGGAAAAATGTTTTGAAATTAGCCTGTAGGGAAAACTGACATACACGAAGCAACTGCCTTTAAAATCATTCTATCATTTTTTCTTTCTTTAGAAAGATGTCTATTAGTACAAATACAACTTTGTAAGTCTAGTTGTACATATACAACTTTTTAAGTCTAAATGCCTAGAGTGTCACCACAAGTTTGTGGATCTTTTAAACTGTGTAAAGTTTGTGAATCAGTCACACTGGGTCTCAAATTTAGGGGACATTTACAGTAAGTCTCAAGTTTGTGGGTCCATTGCAATAGGTCACAAGTTTGTGGGACATTTACACTAGGTCGAAAGTTTGTGGGACATTTACACTATGTGCCAGGTTTGAGGGAAATTTACAATAAATCTCAGTTTGTGGGTTGCACTATACTAGGTCTCAAATTTGTGGGACATTTACACTAGGTCTCAAGTTTGTGGGACACTTACTCTAGGTCTCAAGTTTGCGAATCAGTAACAGTAAATCTCAAGTTTGTGGGACATTTACACTAGGTCGCAAGTTGTGGGATATTTCCACTAGGGCTCACATTTGTTGTACGTTTACACTGGGTCTTGAGATTGTAGAGCATTTACACTAAGGCTCAAGCTTGCGGGATATTTACAACACTGCTGAATTTGTAGTACAGTACCACTGTCTTAAATTTGTGCGACATTTTCATTGAGTCTGAAGTTTGTGGGAGCTTTACACTCTCAAATTTGTAGCACTGTTAAAGAACATGTATATCAACAGACCACTTGTATCTTTTCACCATAAATCTATGGTTGGTATTTTTACCTTGATCAAGGCTCTACAATAAAGTCCTGTGTAGGCTGTAACAGTTTATCTTTAATACACTTCCATAACCAGGTCACTTTAACACATACACCCTTACACTGTATAGGTCCTCCCTGCAAGTAAAACGGATAAAAGTATATCATTAAAATCCAATAGGTAACGCTTTGCTTTGCAAATATAAATGGGCCATGCTCTATTAAAAAGGGGTTTAATGCATCTCTGTGATACCAAGCAAGTCATCACAAGATCCATAAAATCTGTTTTGTATAACAACCAATTGAATCATGAGGTACACTGGTCCTTGTAATGCATTAAAACCTCCTTTTCACACAGCATGGCTCAAATATTTAGCCTTTGTAAATGACAGTTTTAGAAAACATAGTAGGAAAAGGACAATTACTTGTAACAAGCAACCGATCCTTTTCCCACAATGATGTAAGATAATGTCTTCTTTTCTTTCACATAGTTGACCCTTGTAAAAGTTTTAATAGGTTTCAGTAAATCTAAAAAATCTGGACGAACAATCAGTAACTGTGGAACATTATGGAGAAAGGAGCGATTCCTTGTCATGTGAGTGAGAAATGATCCTGTCACAAGGACTGCCATCAATTGTTGAAAAACAATTTGTACAAGCAGGAAATCAAACTTATGACTCCTGATGTTGTTCCTTGAATCACCTGACAAGATAGGAGCCACGCTCCAGGAAAACGGGGTTAAATACATCTCTATGATACCAAATAAGTCTTACAATTATGGACCAATAAAATCCATTTTGTCGAACAACCAACTTAATCAGGGGTAGAATGGCTCTTGGACTAACAGAAAACAGTTTCCACCCAGGCCAGCCTGCATGGACTGCATATGCTGACCTGTGTCAGTACCTTTTGTAGATGCATTAAGCCCCCTTTTCACAGAACATGGCTCATATATGTAGCAGTGAAATAAGGTAAACTATAAATGTTTCTATTGTAGAGAAAAAACAGCTGATTATCTTACTGAGTAGTCACTGGTTACAATGGAATGAGTGGCTGTAGATTTGTTGAACTCTTTTACAATTTCTCCGTCATAACTGTACATATGTTAAGGTCAATAACAACAACAACAGTAGCATCAATGACAAAAAAATCCCTTGTTTCACTTCCGTTTCTATTATTCTGGCTACCAAACAACAAAATTTTGCTCTCCTCAATATGGGAAATATCTGCAGGTGACCAAGTTTAGGCAAACATTGTGGAAAATAAAAACATTCCTCAGTTTGTGCAATACATGTATTATTATTCCCCAAAATGCTTTCAAAAGTTATCTGGGTTTCATGTCCACAACAAGAAAGAAATTCAGTCTGTACTAAAAGACAAAATCATGACCCTGTCAAAGTCCATGGCATTTGCAGAAGACATATCAAATATTACTCAAATGGTGTTTTTTTTAATCTTTGATGGTAGAAAACATTGTGGGAAAAGGAGAAAATGCTGGTTACCAGCATTTTCTCCTTTTCCGCACAATGTTTTCAAAAGCTGAAAGTCGTTAAAAGTCATGATTGTGCAGTAATAACCTGAAGGATACGCTATTATATATCTCTTTAGTGTCTTGAAGTCTGCAATATCCTCTGGCAGATATATCCTGGCCCCAGAAAAAACATTGGGTAACAACTGAAAAAGGAGTAAAAATACATGTATCACATCTTACTCTTTGTATGTTGATATAGCAAGATACTTTACCAAATGATAAAGTTTCAGATTTGTCTTCATGAAAAGCATTTGCAGACAGCAAAGTAAATCTGGCTCAAATGAAGCATGTCCTCACTGAAAAAGTACATGATGTAGGAAAAGGGGATCAGCACTTTTTTTTTTCAACAATAATTTCAAAGGCCTTCTGTCCCATGTATAAAACCCTGAGATTGTCTGATATAGAGGATAACTGTCTGTTTTTGGTATATGATCGAAATTTCTTTCATCGAGTGAAAAGCTAAGGCTATATTTTCACGAGTGGTGAAGCCATGAGTGAAAATATGGCCTTTGCTTTTCACGAGATGAAAGAAATTTTGATCATACACTAAACCAAACAATTATCCTATTTCTTTTATGCTCTTCACTTTAACCTTTCTTTTTACATCTAAAGTTTGCTCATCGTGTAAAATATGTGTGTTTTTCAAGCGATATAGTCAATATAATCGGATATGCACTAGCTTTAACAATGATGTCTCGAGCGATGCTTACTACGCCATAAAATGTGACATTCACCTGCTCAAAATTGATTCATGTTCTATAAATAACAGAGGTATGTCAAAAATAAAAGTTCACCTGTGAGTTATAACATTCACCAGTGAATTATAAGGATATAATTCACTGTTAGATTTCTAGGAACTACTGAAAAGCATAAAAGGAAAGTGGTTCTGTCTTGAAAGTACATGTATACTTGAATGAGTTTTGAGCTAATCTCCTTTGCCCAGTGATACAAGAAACATCGTTTACCTCTGCATATCTAAAACAAATCAGTATTGGAGTACTGTTTTAAAACTTCTAATACAATAGAATACAGTTGTGACTTTTAACATGGTGTATGTGAGATTTCAAAACACTGTCAGAGAAGGAGCAATTGCATGTAACAATTTCCTTTAACTGAAAAAAAAAAAAAGTATTTCCTATTCCATCAAATATTTTCATGTTCTTCACACACACTACTTAACTTTCTACCAAACAATCCTATGTCATAATAACTTCTGAGAAAAAACTGTCATTGAAAACTATGGGAAAAGGAGAAAATGATGGTAACCAGCATTTTCTCCTTTTCCCACAGTGTTTTCTACCCTGTCAGACACTATCATCCATGGAATTGTTTCCAAAGTGTCGTCCACCAATGTTTTGAAGTTTGAAGAGTTTAAATTCCTGGTTTGAGAAAGGGTTAACTCAGTAACAAAATACACACTTATAGACTTGTCCATATTGAAAACATTTGCCGACAACAAAATAAATGTGACTCAAACATTACAATTTGTTTTTGAAAGTGTAGAAAACATTGTGAAAAAGGAGAAACTACTGGTAACCTGTATTTTCTTCTTTTCCCAAAATGATTCCAAAAGTTTCCTTTTTTTTTAAAACACAATTTTTCAAAAGTCAGGACTGTGTGGTAAAGGGTGTGGACCGGTATCAGAAACTTTTGAAAAACAATATCTAGTCCAGGTGTACTCACCCCATTACTGGACTGTTGTGGGGTTCTGGGAGGATGATGAAACTTCTCTGAATGTTCAGCATTTTTCTGATAGCAGTCTGTCCCATATTTACATTCCGGTTTAGACTGCGGAAAAAGGGCCAAAATGACAAGGTAAAACTTACATAATTGTAATACAAGAGGGAAACAACAATCTGAGAAATAAACAGAGAGGCAACCACCTTCTTGCTTAGTATTCTTGAATGCTTTTTCTTGGTGATAGTGGTTAGATAACTAAGTTTCTGTTTTGTTCTCCTCCAACCCTTTACCAAAACAATCCCCACCTTTAACCATCCTGAGAAAGACGGCTTTTGAAAACATTGTGGGAAAAAGAGAAATGCTGGTGACCAGCATTTTCTCCTTTTCCCACAAAGTTTTCAACCCTTTCTGATGCAAATATAATCATACTTTCCAAATTTAATTTGTCGTCTGCAAATGCTTTCAACTGACCAGTCAAAAATTTTGTTGTTTGGTAATGAGTCAAACATTTTTTCCACGGTACCACATTTGTATCACAATAAATGCACCTTTCCATGCTTTCCTGGTGTTTCTCTAGCAAATTAATTGTTACACCACTGGCTGCTTTTCCACATAAACAGGGCAAACACCAAGCTCAGGATTGAGAGAAGGATGAATCTTCACCAGACTTCAGACAGAATGTTGGCCAAGCTAACATTTTGGTAATTAAGCTTAGATCATTTGAATTTTCAACCCCTGCTTTTCAACACAAGATACCCAATGAGAAGTATCAATCAGCTGGGTCTGTATTGGTCAACCGCTGTAAATTGTCCTCTCAGTCTAACTCTAGTTGGTAAGAGATACAATTTCTGATTGGCTATACCATTTTGTTAAGCCAGTCAAAGTTTGTGTTACTTTGACATTACGAAAAATGTTGAGAACTAGTATAAGAATCTAATTTAGAATGGCTGGAAAATATAGGCCATGATATTGCTAAACAGGTTAGTAGTGAAATGCAGGAAAACATTAATCTTTTACATAAACAGAAGTATAAAAGCCTTTTTACTTGGTGTAGAGACATCGCCATTCTCACTTGCACGTTTTGTAGTTTTTTCTGAAGCTTGCTCTTCCTTTTCCTTCTTTGGTGAGAAATATTTGAGAATACTTGTGTGATTGGAGGAGGTAGATGATGAGTCTTTGGATGATGTTGACTTTACAGAGGAGGTTTTTGATGGTGTGGACTTAACAGAGGACACTTTGGATGGAGTTCCATTAACATCTCCTACATAACGGAGTAAAAAGTAATAAAAATTGTTACAAGACAATCCCGAGTTTTAACAACCACAAGGATAAGGACATTTGAAAACATTGTGGGAAAAGGAGAAAATGCTGGTAACCAGCATTTTCTCCTTTTCCCACAATGTTTTCTACCCTTTCAAAGATAGAGTTCATGATTTGTACAACATTTAATTTGTCATCTGCAAATGCTTTGAACTTGGGCCAGAACAAAATTTAGTCATTTGGCAAAGAGTTTAACAGAAAACATTTCCTAAATTACCACACAATTACTATATTCCAAACAAAGAACATAAAAACATTACATAACATAACCCCCCTTTTGTTCAGAGTGATATGACCACCCATTACAATGTTTTCCATATTCAACATGTCTAAAATAAGCACTGCATAATGTAATTTAAATTTATATTCCTTCTCTTTTTTTAAAAAAACATGGCTAACCTAGCTTTCCCAGTCTATTTTACACAAGAAATATTGGACAATTTCTATCAAAGAACAGACTATACAGGTTCTGTGCACTCTCAGGCCATATTCACCAACCATTCTAAACAGCATTCTAAGTCTAAACAGCATTCTAAGTTTAATTCTAGATTTGGAAAGTAACGCAATTTCTGACTGGCTAAATCATTTGGTTTAGAACTTGCGTTACTTTCAAATGTACAAAATCAGTGACCTTGACCTTTAACCAATGTGACCCATAAACAATAGGGTACCTTCTTGGGTCATGAGCAACACTTGTATACAGTTTCAGGGTCCTAGGTCAAAAGGCTGTTCAGTTAGAGCACGGAAACAGAAATATGGACAGATTAAAGTATGGACAGATGGATGGACATGGATGGTGAAACCAGTATACCCCCCTATACTTCGAAAGTGTGAACACAGGATCCTGATCTCGATCTACATTGTTCACAAAATCTTCTAATGTTCCCCACAAGCCTTTACATGACAACAAAATTTTAGCCTTGTCCAAACTGAAAGCATTTGCAGACGACAATTTCAATGTCTCTCAATGGTGCTATTTTTCTTTGATAGGGTAAAAAACATTGTGGGAAAAGGAGAAAATGCTGGTTACCAGCATTTTCTCCTTTTCTCAAAATGTTTTCAAAAGACATCTTTCCCAGGGTCATTAAAAGGCAGCATTGTGCCTTAAAGGGTAACATGCTTATAGCAAATACATTACCGTTATCTGAATCATTGCCATCAGAGGATTTCTTTCTCTTCATAGGAGTTTTCTTTTTCCCTTGAGTTCCTGGTATAACAAGGTCAGCTGTATCTTTAGATTTCTTGAACAGCTCCTGAACAAAATGATCAATTTGGATCCAGTTTTAAGCTGCTTTCTACTGTATTTCAGTTATACAATAGAAACAGCTTGTTTATGGATTCCCATGTATTTCACTAGTAAGTGTACTAGTCTCTGACTCCATTGTGCCTTGCCCAAGGACAATCCAACGTAAACAGTGCCTGAAATAATCATCAAACCAGGAATTGGCTGATAAAAAATCAAACACCTTTAACATCTGAACTAGTAATGACCCCAGATAATGAATAAAATACCATTAAAAAAAATGACTACCAAATGACCTTCAGATTGCTAAATAAATAAGAGTCATGTTCTGTGAAAAGGAGGCTTATGCATCTGCGAAAAGTATCGACCCAGGTCAGCCTGCACAGTCCATGCAGGTTGACCTGAACCAAAACTTTTCACTATTTGTCAATTTTCTGGACCAATGTACCTCATGAGTTACACAATTGTTCCACAGAATGGATTTTATGGATCCCTAATAAAATGATAACTTGCTTGGTATTATCCATCATTGAGATGCATTAACCCTTTACCACACAATGCCAACTTTTAACGACCCTGAGAAAAAAGCCTTTTGAAAACATTGTGGGAAAAGGAGAAAATGCTGGAAACCAGCATTTTCTCTTTTTCCCACAATGTTTTCTACCCTATCGAAGACAGACTCCATCGTTGAGAAGCATTTAAATTGTTGTCTGCAAATGTTTTCAATTTGGACAAGTCTACACAACTTGTGCGGTAAAGAGTTAAGTCCCCTTTTGCCAGAGCATGGCTCATAACATTTTTCCCTAAGAGTAAAAATTATCATGTTTTTTTATGACTTTTTCTAATAATTCTATAAAGTTTAAGCAGATATATCTGAAAATTGATTCTTACACATCTATGGTTCCTGGCTCATAGCATACAGATTTTCAAATATGCACCACCAACTGATTTGAGTGACAATTAATTTGTGGTTTGGCAAAGCTTCAGTATGGATAAATCTAAACTATCATGAACTAATAAAATAATTAATAACTACTGTAAGCAAAGCAAACACAGGGCAATTTTAACCTGGGTAGGTCTGTGGCCTCTTTCCAACACTTATCATCTCTGACTTTCATGACACGTGGAAATCTGATAGAAATACCATCTGCTGTGTGAACCTGAAAGATGTCTTGTAGGCAATAATTTGAACTTTGTTTTATACTTCATTCAACACTTTTTTCAGTCGTATCACAATGACAGCTCAGTTACTAGTATTTGTACATTTCCTGAAATCCAACAAATCTAGATTGAGACTAAGCAATGCCAGTATCACAGGACACTCCCTTGCTGTGCAGAACCACAAGAAGGCATCAAACCTAGAATCCAGGGATTACATATTCATCACATGAAACACTGATTTAAAGTGCACCTCTCCAGGTGATATTAAAAATTCTTTGCTTATTGGGAAAGACCAACTGAATCTTTCCTTATTAGGTTAGAATTCATTTGCATTTTCAGATGATCAACTCTTTATCAAACAACAAAGTCTTAGGATTTCTCTTAACTGAAAGCAATTTTAGAGGACAAATTGAATATCAGTCAACGTTTAGTAATGGGTCAAGATCAGACTTCACAGAACATGCAATTTGATCTTGTTTCTACACTCCGGTACTTCAGGAGATATTCATGTCAAAATGGCCTACAAAATTCATAATTTCCTGACTTCCCCTAGAACGGAAAATATATATTTCATTCAGTATGTGTCCTTAGACTAATATTAAAATGTTGAAGAGGACCTCGTATTCAAAGGACCAAAGGACTTGATATGTGAATGGCATAATGCAACAGATAACAAAAATAAATCCATCATAAATATCTACGAATCCACAATTACCTCTGCCTTGCTGAACTCTGCACCAGCCACTTCCCAGACAGCCATTTGACCTTCATTTAAATAATCTTTCTTCACCTTTAACCAATGTCTTTTACCTGCCTCATACACACTCTGTAATAACATTCCAATGAAACTAGAACTAAAAAATTGTATTTGATCACTGAGTATTTACCAGATTATCTAATATTCCACTAAACTCCATTGTCTTCAAAGGCATATCAGTAAACATAGATTAAGTCATCAGGTATTGAAACAACGCATATTATAAATGACTTTTTACTTGCAAACTGATGCAGTAGTGATAATTAAGACCAATAATACCTCCTGCCTCTCTGATCTTCCCAACATATGTCCATATAATTCTATTCAAGGCATAATGAAAACATTCACTTTGAATGCACTGTTATGTTATATACATTTACCAGTAAACAGAATTTACCAATTTATAATTGTTTCATGTCTCTTCCAGAAAGGTTATCATTGAATGAACTTTCAGTGAAACAAATGGGGATTTAAGTAATGAGCTTGCTCTGGGATATTTAACAGTAAAAATCATATACTTTTAGATATAAGAAAGTATACATAATTCTTTCACATCTCTTCAAAAAAGGTTCTAATCATTCAATGAACTTTCATTGGAAAAAATAGAGATTTAAGTACTGCACTTGTCCTAGGATATTTGACAATATATATGCAGCTGCAAAAAGTATTGACCCATGTCAGCCTGCACAGTTCACTCAGTCTGACAGGGGCCAGTACTTTTTGCTTCTTGTCAATTTTCCTGTATATCAAAGGACCATTCTGCCTCAAGATTTAGTTGGGTTTTTTTGACAAAATGGATCTACAATGATGTGATGACTTACTTTGTATAATGAATTATGGAGATGCATTAACCCTTAGACTGCTAAGCGTGACTCTAAGACCTTTTGTGGACAGTGTAGATAAAGATCAGACTGCAGAGAATGTGCAGTCTGATCTTGGATCTACACTCTCCAATAAGGAGTTATCTTTCCCCCAGAAACAAATTTGAAATGGCAAAATTTAGGTTTTTACTATTGGCTTGAAAATTTCATTTCACTTATTTAGCAGGATAAGGGTTAAACTCCTTTTTCCCAGAGTACTGCTCATATACTTTGAAATACACAAGGTTATATTTCTGTCTGTCTCAGCCAAACAGCTTCTCACCATTCAATGAACCTCCATTGCAATAAAAGAAGATATCAGTAATGCATTTGCCCTGCGATATTTGACAGTAAAAATCATATACTTTGAGATATAAAATAAAGAACAAAGGATCTTACAATGATATCTTTGAGAACTAAACCTTCAAGTCCATCTTGGAACACTTTAGTCATCATATCAGTCAGGTCTTCAGGATCCTAGTAGAAAATAAAGTATAAATGTGAGCCATGCTCTGTGGAAAGGGGGTTTAATGCATCTTCAGAACGTATTGACCCCAGTCAGACTGTCCACACAGGCTGACGTGGGTCAAAAAGTTTTGCTGTTGGTTGATTTTCTGCATGTCAAAGGAAAGTCTTTCTCACAATATTTCGCCAGTCATACATAAGCAAGCGTAATTCCTGATTTTCTCAAATACTGAAATAAATTTTTCACCCATAGAATTGTATGGACAATGTAAATATGGATCAGACTTCATATTTATGGAAACAAGTCCCTATGGCAAAGTATGGTTACTAGGCTTAGGCTCTGCATTGCCATGCTTGAGGGCAATCCCAAACCAGTAGCCCCATCAGCTGGCATCAAACCAAGATTTTCAGGTTCAAAATCACAGAGTCATGCAGGACCCATACACCCTTTTCTACCCATTGACTTATAACTTACTTTGATATATTTCATTTCTGAAAATTTCATTCTATTTTCCACCTCTGTCATATTCCTCTCCAGAATCTTTCTTCTCTTTTATTGGTCTGTAATCAGAGAATTTTATACATAAGATGAAAAAATGGCATAGTTTTTTTCGATATTTCAATATAGAGGATCTTACGTGAACATTTACATATTTTCATTTTATCATACTAAAACGTATGATGCAAGCCTTGGCAAGAGTCAAATACATTTTAGTCAACAAGTTTGATTAAAATGATGATATATAAACACAAATGTGAGATTCTATTTATCACATTTAACAAATGATAGGCAGAAAAATATCCTGCATCATCTCCATGTTTACAGTTGTAGTTTCGTTTCAAATTTGTACATACACACGTAGATAGCTCTTTGATATCTACTACCAAAGCAGAAATGAAACAGTTTCAAGAGGGAGTTCCATCTATTTCCGCAATTTTGTTGACTTTAAAAAATTTTGCTGCATTTCTTGGTTTTTTATTAAATATGAAAATAAAAAACTTTCCATGCGTATATGTCTTAACGATGCCATTTTTCCGCCAAACGGTATAGTAGTTCAAATTCTGGCACATGCTGCGACTGGTTTCTCCTGCTCCACCTGCTCATGACTAAAACCTGATCAGAACCAGGACCCCAAAAACAATAATACACTAGCGTATTATCAAATATAAGTCCTGGTTTTAATATACTGCCAGAGGAAGTTTAATGTGGTAAATAACAGTTATCAACATTATGTTACCATAAAGACAAGATCTTGAGAGCACTTTTTTTTATTTTTACAGGACAACAGACATTGAAAGCATTTCCAGTACACAAATCAAAAGTGGCTCCAATTATGCTCAAATTATGTTTTATGTCTTTCAATGATTAAAACATTGGCAAATAGAAAAAATGCTGATTTTCCACATTTTATCCTTTTTCCACAAGGTTTTTTTTAACCCTTTCCCAAACGACAAATTTTGGACTGGTCCAAATTGAAAGAGTTTGCAGATGACAATTTTAAATTGGATGAAAATGGCAGAAAGTTCTCAAAAAGGTTAGAAAACACTGTGGGAAAAGGAGAAGTTGCTCGTTACGAGCAAGTTCTCCTTTTCCCACAGTGTTTTCAAAAGAGTTATACTGCAGACACGTGAAAACCAGGGCTTGTTTGAGAAAGGGTTAAATGACTTCTTAAAACAGATCGTAACAACACAGAGTCATGAGGTTAACACTTTACCACATGACAAAATCTTGGACTCAATCCAAATTCAAAACACTTGCAGACAACAATTTAAATGTGGCTCAAATAATGGAGTTCGTCATTGAATAGGTAGAAAACACTGTGGGAAAGTGTTGCTGGTGCCCTCTCCACTAGTTAACTCTTTACCAAACGACAAAAATTTAGACTTGTCTAAAAAGCATTTGCAGACGACAAATTAAAGGTAGTTTGAATGACAAAATTTATCCTTGATAGAGTAGGAAACATTGTGGGAAAAGGAGAAAATGGTGGTAACCACCTTCTTCCTCAGGGTCATAAAAAGTCAGAATTTTGTGGTAAAGGGTTAACTCATAATTTGACAAACATTACAGTTCAACCTCCAAAGTACATGTCCTAGTATGCAAACCTTCAAATATGGTTACTGAGGTTAACTATTCAAGAGGGTTGTAGTATTTGAATTTTTAGAACAGCTGGGGTTCAGGGAATTCTAATACCCAGAGTTTAATGTCTGCATTTAAAACTCATGCTATACGACGTCATCCAATTTGGCAGGCTGGTTTCTTAAGCTGTGAATTTGTTCATTCCACTGACCAAGTTATACCATAAAATTCTTTCAAAATAGTTATAATAAAGATATGTAAAATCATACCATAGAAAAACTTACTTGTCCATAATGTTCTCTCCATTTAAATGTAGACAATCAAATACAAACAAGCACACCTTGGCATCTTTGAACTGCTCTTTCTATAAATATATAATATGAACTGTCTATAAATATTTGACAACTGAGAGGAATTTCATACCTTAGCATATAAATGTCCATTTCTAATCACTTCAATCTAGATCTTTTGAAACACATGAGAAAACAAGCTATTTCTCAACAAGCCAAATATATATGAGCCATGCTCTGTGAAAATGGGGCTTCATGCATCTCCGAAAAGTATCGATCCAAGTCAGCCTGCACAGTCTGCACAGGCTGACCTGGGCCGAAACTTTTTGCTATTTGTCAATTTTCTCTATGTCAAAGGACCAGTCTAACTCATGATTCAGTCGGTTGTTAGACAAAATGGGCTATATGGATAAATGATGAAGAGATTTCTTCCTTGGTATCATGCATCACGGAGATGCATTAAGCCCCCTTTTGCTAGAGCATGGCTCATATTGCTTGTTATCCATGATCCATATTGTAACACTCAAAAATTATTATCTAATCGGCCTTCAAATGTTTTCCCGCTGAATGACATTTGTGCTTGATTGTGGCAGGTCCAAAGAGCCCATCTGAATGTTTTCTGGATGAAGGGGTTATTTCTTTTACTTCAGTAAGCCTATAGTAGTATCATACTTATCGGTTCAGTTTTCAATATTGTAGCTAATTAAATGAACTTTTGCCATTTTCTTGAATTATATATTTTTGAAGCAAGCCTGTTTGAAAAAACCTTCACTGTTATAATGCTGCATCTTTAGTGCAATTTGATCTGTCCCATGAACAACTATTTTTGCCTTTAGCATGGTTTTCAACCCTTTAACCCTTTACCAGACAATCACAAGGTTTAAAGACCCTGAGAAAGAAAATGTTTGAAAACATTGTAGGAAAAAGAGAAAATACTGATAACCAACATTTTCTCATTTCCCCAAAAAATTTTCTACTCAATGAAAGGTAAGTTTCATCATTTGACTCGCATATGATTTGTCCTCTGCCAATGCTTTGAATTTGGATAAGTCTAAATTTTGTTGTGTGATAAATAGTTAAGCACTGAGCACAACTTCAGCGCTTTTGTAGACAATGCAGAGTAAAACAAGAGATTGCATGCTGGGGCCAATGCTTAGCTGCAGATGCTTGATTTTCACTGAAAATTCTAAGTCAAAAAAGGGTTATTACTCTGCCAAAAATACTTTGATGGCTATCTGCCCATGTTGTATAGGTTTCTCTTTGATACTTTATAACTTGTCTAAGTCTGAAGTAAATA
This sequence comes from Tridacna gigas, assembly GCA_945859785.2. Classification (NCBI taxonomy): domain Eukaryota; kingdom Metazoa; phylum Mollusca; class Bivalvia; order Cardiida; family Cardiidae; genus Tridacna; species Tridacna gigas. The sequence continues at coordinate 29,590,955 of OX244041.2, forward strand.
TTTTCTGTAATAATAGTGATATTATAAAATGTCAGAGTTTTCGCACGACGACAATAAGGCCCACGCCAGGATTACCGCAATACCTCAATGTTTTCTTTGAAAACAGCTCAGCTAATAAAACTGCAGATATACACTATCCGATTTTTCGTATTATTCTGCCCCAAACAGTTTTAAGGTTGTAATCTCGAGGGTCTTTCTAGAAAAATCAATTGTCGTGAGGACCCAATGATATATCACATTTAAGCACAAGTGAAAATCATAAATCTGGATATGCTTTCAGTTTTTCCCATCGGTTCGTTTGTGCACACTCGAATAGTGACACTAATTTTGTCATTGGGATTTGGAGGGAATTTAATTAGGAGAGAATGCGGTTTAGTGTTCTTCTCTTCCAACAAATAATGTGTTAAAAAAAAAAAAAACACGCACAAACAATTATGACTGCCTTTTTCAATTTTATGCTTATAGTCCACCTAGGTGCCATGAACATATGGACGGGTCAAGATCAAAACCGACTTGATTCTTCTCTCCATAATGTTGTTGCATTCATTCTAGGGTCGACATGTCCTATCAGCCAATAAAAACGCAGTATAGCGCGCCATGTAAACACAAGGGTCAGACACATTGATAGACTTTACTATTGACAATGTAATACTTTTCTTTTTGTTTAAACCATATTTGTAAGACTGAATTGTATTTCAAAATGTATTAAAGTTACACGTAAGAATCAAGTGGCAAGAGAATTGTTAAATTATATACCTTGAAAGGAAAACTAAATTTACCCACTCCAAAAACCTAGATCTATGTAAAATGTCACCGGTAGATTTAACCAGGATTCCGAAAAGCAGCCACTCTACCAAACGATAGAAAAGCAGTGTTTTCTTTTTCCAGTCTTTCGGGAAGGAAAGAACGGTTATGCCACACTGTTTTGTTAAACTACCTGTATTGAAATCTAAGTGCATGTACATCTTTCAAATTCCAAACCATTACTCGTAGTCAGTTGTAACCGTTACATGTATATGAAACGAGCGACAGGAAGAAAGATATTTTATTGAGAACCACTCTTCATCCTGTTTCAAAAATAAGTTGACATTGCGAACGTCATCATATAATTCTTGTTGTAATACTTTAGAGGGCATTCATATTTAATTCTTGTTTCATAAAGACGATTGCATGTGAGTGTTAATGTCACCTTTGCCTGGTTCGAAAGATTGTTTGTTTTCCCAACGCTTGTAGCACAACTGATAAATGCACGTCCATTCCAAATTAGTATAATCCTAACAATCACCCAAGTGACCAAATATACCCCCCAATTTAAAAGTTTTTACAACATATATCTGTTAAAAAAAAAAAAAAAAAAAAAAAAAAAAAATACGCGAAACAACCTAATTGATTACTTACAATAAACTTCTTGATTTTCACTCAAACAGGTGTTAGAGGTGTTAATTAAATCTTTACCAGACAACAAAAGGTTAGATTCGTCTGTTTTCAAAACATTTGCTGTCGACAAATTAAACGTTGCTCCTATGATGAGATTTGTCTTTGAAAGGGTAGAAAACGTCTCAGGAAAAAGAGAAAGTTTTCAAAAGTTTCCTCCTTCAAGCACGGTTTTGTGTGGTAAAGGGTTAAATTGTAAATCCTTTTTTCATATTGTTTACTGTCAAACTGACATGTTATGTACTGACGAAATGTCTTAAAAACTTATGCCCCTATTATAAGTTATGGATAATGTCGACAGCAATCAACTCACAATGTATTTTTAGCTTAAATGCTGTGACCAACATGGAATTACTAACATATTTGCGCTATTTTCATCTTTCGATTTCATAAGTATTACATTATTGAAAGTGTTTTTTCTTGTTACTTTGAGGATTTAGTCCGAACTGAAAAGAACGTTCGGAAAAAAGCTTTGGGTACTTTAATTATAGCGAAACATAAGCTAGAATAAAACTGAAATAATCTCTTTCTCTATGTATTCGATGCCATTTTCTGGTTTGTTTGTCGGGCCTAACGACCAAAATACCACGTTATCAAGCTATCCCAAAAGCAACGTCCAACTAATTTCCCCTGACTCAACTGAGCAGAATTGCTCCTTGTGGTTGTTTCTACTTTTATCTCCCACATTTATGCCTGCCGATAGTGTTAAAGGTACCATAAGTAAACACTCAAATAAATCTTGGACGGTATTTTCCTGATGTGTTCAAGTTTCCTTATTCAAGCACGGTTTTGTTTGGTACAGGGTTAAATTGTAAATCCTTTTTTCATATTGTTTACTGTCAAACTGACATGTTATGTACTGACGAAATGTCTTAAAAACTTATGCCCCTATTATAAGTTATGGATAATGCCGACAGCAATCTACTCACAATGTATTTTTAGCTTAAATGCTGTGACCAACATTGAATTACTAACATATTTGCGCTATTTTCATCTTTCGATTTCATAAATATGACATTATTCAAAGTGTTTTTTCTTGTTACTTTGAGGATTTAGTTCGAACTGAAAAGAACTTTGGGAAGAAAGCTTTAGGTACCTTAATTTTAGCGAAACATAAGCTAGAATAAAACTGAAATAATCTCTTTCTCTATGTATTCGATGCCATTTTCTGGTTTGTTTGTCGGGCCTAACGACCAAAATACCACGTTACTAAGGTGGGCATGCCAAACTCGCGTTTCCAGAAAGGCAATTAGTCATGCGACACTAATTGATAAGTCGTTTGCACCTATCAGGTTATCCCAAAAGCAACGTCCAACTAATTTCCCCTGACTCCACTGAGCAGAATTGCTCCTTGTGGTTGTTTCTACTTTTATCTCCCACATTTTGTCGATAGTGTTAAAGGTACCATAAGTAAACACTCAAATAAATCTTAGACGGTATTTTCCTGATGTGTTCAACAACTTATGAAGAGCAAAATGCGCTTGAAAGTTTTCTTTGCTTGTTTTATGCAACAGCTACCAGTTGCTTCTAGAAAAATAGTCTCTCTTCTTTATTCAAGTAGGCCATGATTCTTCATGACTTTTAGATAGTCTACTGATGGTCTCAACTTATCCAAAGTTTGAATGCGAAGCACGGAAGCATGGACAAATTCTTTAGCATAAAACGTTGTGAAATTAAAGTAGTCATACTAACATTTGTTCCTTTCAGACATATTGATAATATTCTGTAATACAAATCATTAAGGAAAATGGAGAAGGAGCCTATCATGAGTTTGTTCACCCTTTTTTTTTTTTTTTTTTTTCCCTCTAATTTTCTTTTCCTTGATTTCTGTTTCAAATGAAAGCAGTTGTATGAATATTATTCTCGTTTGACATTTTTAAAACTTCAAGTAGCACAAACCATTGTGAAAAATGGACAAAAACTCTTCGTAAACAATTTCATTGTTTTTCTGGTAGCATGATCAACATAATCTCGCAGTGTAATAACTTGAAATATTAGGTCGCATATAAATGTGACCACGCTGCCATATCCTTTTAAACAATAGTATATACAGCATTCCTTGACGATCTACAATATTGAGAACATCAATCAAGACAAATTAAGCAAGTTCATGGAAATGTGTTTAAATGCACGAAAGACACTTATACACAGTGGTTTCAAACAAGAATAATACATAGAATAATTCCAACAAATTCTCTGCTTTTTAAAATGAAATTGATAGATACTAACTCATGTACATTTTGTAAACAATATGAAGAAACTATTCTACATTTATTTCACGACTGTGAACACACCAAATCATTAATTAATAATATAGCAGCAATTTTAAGTACTTTTGACCATACACTGCAAATTGATAGTCGAACTTTACTTTAAGGCACACGTACATCAAACGTACCATTAGACAGGCTACTTTTAGAACTTAAGAAATATATTTATCACTGTAGGAATAAACAAAAAATACCCTCAATGATCGGCTTTAAAAATACTTTAAACTTGACCTTGAATATTCATAAATGCACAAACACACATGAAATTGACAAATGTCACATGACAATTGTGGAACATGTTTATCAAAGTCTCCTATTGCCAGTATAGTGCACAGGTAGTAAATATTAACGAATTTCTATAAAATTTTTGAAAGATTCCAGTTTCTTTACTCCATATGCACATATCCACTCACCCACACACACACACACATACTTATATCTATTTCATGTTTTTTTTACCCTGATTTCTGATTCTCTCTCTCTCTCTCTCCCTCTCTTAATAAGGCCACATTCAAGTGATGGAACAACTCTACAAAATATACAATTTTTGTTAGGTATATGAAACATCTTTTGTTTAAGAGTACTAACAAATTATTTAGAAACCTACTAACATTGAATTGTAAGGTATGGTGGGAGATGGCCACGACTCCCATCATACCAGTTGACGTGGCTAATAAAAATCTAAAAAAAAAAAAAAAAAAAAGACAAATTAACGTTCGCAAAACTTTTGAAACAAAACAATTAAAACAGCATCATTTTAATTCAGGGAATAAAGGTAACCTCAATATAATCTCTTTCTCTATGTATTCGATGCCATTTTCTGGTTTGTTTGTCGGGCCTAACGACCAAAATACCACGTTACTAAGGTGGGCATGCCAAACTCTTGTTTCCAGAAAGGTCAACCGTCATGCGACACTAACTGATAAGTCCTTTGCACCTATCAGGCTATCCCAAAAGTAACGTCCAACTAATTTCCCCTGACTCCACTGAGCAGAATTGCTCCTTGTGGTTGTTTCTACTTTTATCTCCCACATTTTGCCTGTCGATAGTGTTAAAGGTACCGTAAGTAAACGCTCCAATAAATCTTGGACGGTATTTTCCTGATGTTTTCAACATCTTATGAAGAACAAAATGCGCTTGAAAGTTTGATTTGCTTGTTTTATGCAACAGCTACCAGTTGCTTCTAGAAAAATAGTCTCCCTGCCTTATTCAAGTAGGCCATGATTCTTCATGACTTTTAGATAGTCTACTGATGGTCTCAACTTATCCAAAGTTTGAATGCGAAGCATGGAAGTATGGACAAATTCTTTAGCATAAAACATTGTAATTTTGAAGTAGTCATACCAACATTTGTTCCTTTCACAGAAATATATTGATAATGTTCTGTAATACAAATCATTAAGGAAAATGGAGAAGGAGCCTATCATGAGTTTGTTCACCTTTTTTTTTTTTTTTTTTTCTCATTTTCTTTTCCTTGATTTCTATGTCAAGTGAAATCAGCTGTATTAATATCATTCTCGTTTGACATTTTCAAATCTTCAAGTAGCAGCACCATTGTGAAAAATGGACAAAAACCCTTCGTAAACAATTTCATTGTTTCTCAAGTACCATGATCAACATAATCTCGCAGTGTAATAACTTGAAATATTAGGTCACATATAAATGTGACCACGCTGCCATATCCACGCAGCTTTAACTCAACAAATACTGTAATAAACTGCTTGCTCATTTAAATAATAGTAAATTCAGCATTCCTTGACGGTCTACAATATTGAGAACATCAATCAAGACAAATAACGTTCACAAATCCTTTGAAATGAAACAATTAAAACACCATCATTTTAATTCAGGGAATAAAGGTAACCTCAAAATAACCCATCATTAAATCCCATTTGGCTTAATTTCTTCTAACAAACACCTTTTAGCAATTAATTATGAGTTTAAAAAAGTCCAGAGTGAAAAGTACGATAAACAATTTACACCTAACAGCTATGAAATCAATGTCTCTGGAACATATTGATTTTCCAGTTTACAGCAGACAGCTGTGTAAAATAGACCTCGAGTTATTATTAGCACATAACTTTTCTCTAACTCTTGGGTCATTTATTGGATGTGCTGGAAAAAGTAAAAATAAAGGCTTATTTTGCAGGTTTTTGGTCCCAAGAAAATCAAGGTTTTGGCATTCACTGATTGAACAGACCAGAGGTTGCTCACTGCAAATTCATTTTAGAGGAGATTTAGTTCGTTGTCCTTTGGTCGTAAATTACATCTGGTCATTTGGTCGTATTAAGCAGGTGGTCGTTACCCCTTTGGTCGTAATTAGGAGGTGGTCGTTAATCATTTGGTCGTATTGAGGAGGTGGTCGTTTATCATTTGGTCGTATTGAGGAGGTGGACGTTATTCATTTGGTCGCATTAAGAAGGTGGTCGTTTTTTATTTGCTCTTATTAAACTGGAAGTCATTATTAATTTGATCGTATTAAGCAGTTGGTTGTTTACAGTTGGCGGTCGATTCAAGCAGGTGGTTGTCCTAACAGATTTTTGTGCTTATGGGTCTCATACATGATGAGAGACCTCTCTTTGGAGGTTCATAAAGTGATAAATTTAGTCCGGGGATTGATCTGAAATTGACAAAATGTTATTTGTGCCCATAATGACATATTCCAACATCTTAAACAAGAAATAATTAATGAGGCGACCATCCTCCGAAATCAATTGTCGTGAGGACCCAATAATATGTCACATTTAAGCACATGAGAAAATCAATCATAAATCTGGATATGCTTTCAGTTTTTCCAATAAGTTCGTTTTTGCACACTCGAATAGTGACACTAATTTTGTCATTGGGATTTGAAGGGAATTCAATTAGGAGAGAATGTGTTTAAGTGTTCTTCTCTTCCAACAAATAATGTGTTTAAAAAAAAAAAATACGCACACACAATTCTAACAGCCTTTTTAAATTTTATGTTTATAGTCCACCTAGGTGCCATGAACATACAGACGGGTCAAGATCAAAACCGACTTCAGATTCTTCTCTCCATAATGTTGTTCCATTCATTCTACGATTCAACCATGTTGTGCGCAAGAGACATACGTAAATTTATCATATTTTGAGGGCTACAGCCTGATAGTCCTATTCCTGTAAAAATGGGCTGTGTGATAGACCCTTTTTGTCTTTCAGAATTGACCTTTCTGCGGATTTTGATTGACAGGTCCTATCAGCCAATAAAAACGCAGTATAGCGCGCCATGTAAACACAAGGGTCAGACAGTGATAGACTTTACTATTGACAATTTAATAGTTCTCTTTTTGTTTAAACCATATTTATAAGACTGGATTATACAAAACTTATTTCAAAATGGATTAAAGTTACACGTAAGAATCAAGTGGCAAGGTAAATTGTTAAATTATATCCTTGAAAGGAAAACAAAATTTAACCACTCCAAAAACCTAGATCTATGTAAAATGTCGCCGGTAGATTTAACCAGGATTCCGAAAAGCAGCCACTCTACCAAACAAAAGAAATGCAGTGTTTTTTTTTTTTTTTTTTTTTTTCTCCAGTCTTTCGGGAAAGAAAGAACGGTTATGTCACACTGTTTTGTTAAACTACCTGTACTGAAATCTAACTGCATGTACATCTTTCAAATTCCAAACCATTACTCGTAGTCAGACGTAACCGTTACATGTACATGAAACGAGCGACAAGAAGAAGGATAGTTTATTGACAACCACTCTTCACCCTGTTTCACAAATAAGTTGACATTGCGAACGTCATCATATAATTCTTGTTGTAATACTTTAGAGCGCATTCATATTTAATTCTTGTTTCATAACGACGATTGCATGCGAGTGTTAATGTCACCTTTGCCTGATTCGAAAGATTGTTTGTTTTCCCAACGCTTGTACAAGACTGATAAATGCACGTCCATTCCAAATTAGTATAATCCTTACAATCACCCAAGTGACCAAATATACCCCCTAATTTAAAAGTTTTTAACAACATACATCTGTAAATAAAAATACGCCAAACCACCTAATTGATTACTTACAATAAACTTCTTGATTTTCACTCAAACAGGTGTTACAGGTGTTAATTAAATCTTTACCAAACAACAAAAGATTACGAGGGTCCTCCAATAATGAGTGAGACTGTTGTCATATCTCAAATAGTGTCTGACAGATTTTAATGAAACTTTGCACATATATTGCCTAACATATTAGCAACACAAAAATTACGCCAAATGACGTTACGTTATGACGTCACAATTATGACGTCACTTCCTGTGACACAAACAACTGCAACATGGCCGGCTTCACAGCAGAAGAACAACGTGCATATATAAAAATTGAGTATTATAAGGGTAGCACTGGAACAGAGATTTTTCAAACCTTACAAAAAGTTTGTGGGGACCAAGCTATTTCTCGTGCAGCAGTGTTCCGGTGGATTGCACAGTTTAAGGAAGGAAGGACTAGTGTGCAGAAGCAACCCAGCCCAGGTCGGCCAACAGAAGCAACAAGCGAAGAAAATATCCAAAAGGTGAAGGCTGTAATGGAGACTGATCGAAGATACACATGCGAAGAAGTACCCAATGAAATTGGGATAAGTCATGGGTCAGTATATACAATTTTGACAGATAAGTTAAACATGCGACGTGTTGCTGCAAGGTGGGTACCCCATGCACTGAGCTCGGAGCAGAAACAGGTAAGAGTGGATCTTGCCAGTCTATTACAGGAAAGATACAAAAATGAGGGTGATATGTTTCTTAACAGGATAGTGGCAATAGATGAGACTTGGATACGAAGTTATGAACCAGAACTAAAAAGACAATCTTCAGAATGGCACACGCCGGGGTCCCCACGACCCATTAAATTCAGGCGAAAACAAGGAAATTTGAAGATGATGATGATTTTTGCCTATGATAATCACGGCATATTAGCTGCAAATAGGGTCCCGATCGGGAAAACAGTCAATCAAGAGTATTATCGTACATTTCTGATGTCTGTCTTGAGACCTGCCATTCGCAAGAAGCGACCGGAGCTGCTTGAACTTACACCATTAATTCTGCATGACAACGCCGCCTGTCACAAGGCAGGTAGGGTGACGTCACTTTTGACGCTCTATAACTGGGACATTTTACCGCACCCTCCATATTCTCCAGACATGAGTCCTCCAGACTTTGATCTTTTTCCTAAGTTGAAAGAACCATTGCGAGGTGTGCGTTTTGAGGATTTAGACGCCCTGGAAGTAGAGGTGACCGGTCAAATTCGACGCATTAACTCTGGTTGCCTAGCAACGGGAATTAGAAGACTTCCTCACTGATGGAATTCTGTCATTGAAAAGGGAGGAGCCTATATTGAAGGAATGTAGGAACATTGGATGAGTATTAGTTCAGGTATTTCTTCAATAACTACAGTCTCGCTAATTATTGGATGACCCTCGTAGATTCGTCTGTTTTGAAAGCATTTGCTGTCGACAAATTAAACGTTGCTCCTAAGATGAGATTTGTCTTTGAAAGGGTAGAAAACGTCTCATGAAAAATTTTCCTCATTCAAGCACGTTTTGTTTGGTACAGGGTTAAATTGTAAATCCTTTTTTCATATTGTTTACTGTCAAACTGACAATTATGTACTGACGAAATGTCTTAAAAACTTATGCCCGTATTATAAGTTACGGATAATGCCGACAGCAATCTACTCACAATGTATTTTTAGCTTAAATGCTGTGACCAACATGGAATTACAAACATATTTGCGCTATTTTCGTCTTTCGATTTCATAAATATGACATTATTCAAAGTGTCTTTTCTTTTTACTTTGCCGATTTAGACCGAACTGAAAAGAACTTTGGGAAAAAAGCTTTGGGTACTTTAATAATAGGAAAATAAAAGCTAAAATGAAACAGAAATAATCTCTTTCTTTATGTATTCGATGGCATTTTCTGGTTTGTTTGTCGGGTCTAACGACCAAAATACCACGTTACTAAGGTGGGCATGCCAAACTCTTGTTTGCAGAAAGGTCAACCGTCATGCGACACTAACTGATAAGTCCTTTGCACCTATCAGGCTATCCCAAAAGCAACGTCCAACTAATTTCCCCTGACTCCACTGAGCAGAATTGCTCCTTGTGGTTGTTTCTACTTTTATCTCCTACATTTTGCCTGTCCATAGTGTTAAAGGTACCATAAATAAACGCTCCAATAAATCTTAGATGGTATTTTCCTGATGTTTTCAACAACTTATGAAGAACAAAATGCGCTTGAAAGTTTGATTTGCTTGTTTTATGCAACAGCTACCAGTTGCTTCTAGAAAATTAGTCTCCCTTCCTTATTCAAGTAGGCCATGATTCTTCATGACTTTTAGATAGTCTACTGATGGTCTCAACTTATCCAAAGTTTGAGTGCGAAGCATGGAAGTATGGACAAATTCTTTAGCATAAAACATTGTAATTTTAAAGTAGTCATACCAACATTTGTTCCTTTCACAGAAATATATTGATAATATTCTGTAATACAAATCATTAAGGAAAATGGAGAAGGAGCCTATCATGAGTTTGTTCACCTTTTTTTTTCTCATTTTTTTTTCCTTGATTTCTATTTCAAGTGAAATCAGCTGTATTAATATCATTCTCGTTTGACATTTTGAAAACTTCAAGTAGCAGCACCATTGTGAAAAATGGACAAAAACTCTTCGTAAACAATTTCATTGTTTCTCAAGTACCATGATCAACATAATCTCGCAGTGTAATAACTTGAAATATTAGGTCGCATATAAATATGACCACGCTGCCATATCCACGCAGCTTTAACTCAACAAATACTGTAATAAACTGCTTGCTCATTTAAACAATAGTAAATTCAGCATTCCTTGACGGTCTACAATATTGAGAACATCAATCAAGACAAATAACGTTCACAAATCCTTTAAAATGAAACAATTAAAACACCATCATTTTAATTCAGGGAATAAAGGTAACCTCAAAATAACCCATCATTAAATCCCATTTGGCTTAATTTCTTCTAACAAACACCTTTTAGCAATTAATTATCAGATTAAAAAGTACAGAGTGAAAAGTACGATAAACAATTTACACCTAACAGCTATGAAATCAATGTCTCTGGAACATATTGATTTTCCAGTTTACTGCAGACAGCTGTGTAAAATAGACCTCGAGTTATTATTAGCACATAACTTTTCTCTAACTCTTGGGTCATTTATTGGATGTGCTGGAAAAAGTAAAAATAAAGGCTTATTTTGCAGGTTTTTGGTCCCAAGAAAATCAAGGTTTTGGCATTCACTGATTGAACAGACCAGAGGTTGCTCATTGCAAATTCATTTTAGAGGAGATTTAGTTCGTTGTCCTTTGGTCGTAAATTACATCTGGTCATTTGGTCGTATTAAGCAGGTGGTCGTTACCCCTTTGGTCGTAATTAGGCGGTGGTCGTTAATCATTTGGTCGTATTGAGGAGGTGGTCGTTATTCGTTTGGTCGCATTAAGAAGGTGGTCGTTTTTTATTTGCTCTTATTAAACTGGAAGTCATTACTAATTTGATCGTATTAAGCAGTTGGTTGTTTACAGTTGGCGATTCAAGCAGGTGGTTGTCCTAACAGATTTTTGTTCTTGCGGGTCTCATACATGATGAGAGACATCTCTTTGGAGGTTCATAAAGTGGCAAATTTAGTCTGGAGATTGGTCTGAATTGACTAATTGTTATTTGTGCCCTTTATGTCATATTCCAACATCTTAAACAAGAAATAATTAATGAGGCGACCATCCTCCGAAATCAATTGTCGTGAGGACCCAATGATATATCACATTTAAGCACATATGAAAATCGTTAATCTGGATATGCTTTCAGTTTTTCCCATCGGTTCGTTTGTGCACACTCGAATAGTGAAACTAATTTTGTCATTGGGATTTGAAGGGAATTTAATTAGGAGAGAATGTGTTTTAGTGTTCTTCTCTTCCAACAAATAATGTGTTTAAAAAAAATCCACGCACACACAATTATAACTGCCTTTTTCAATTTTATGTTTATAGTCCACCTAGGTGCCATGAACATACAGACGGGTCAAGATCAAAACCGACTTCAGATTCTTCTCTCCATAATGTTGTTCCATTCATTCTACGGTTCAACCATGTTGTGCGCAAGAGACATACGTAAATTTAAGACATTTTGAGGGCTACAGCCTGATAGTCCTATTCCTGTAAAAATGGGCTGTGTGATAGACCCTTTTTGTCTTTCAGAATTGACCTTTCTGCGGATTTTGATTGACAGGTCCTACCAGCCAATAAAAACGCAGTATAGCACGCCATGTAAACACAAGGGTCAGACTCATGATAGACTTTACTATTGACAATTTAATAGTTTTCTTTTTGTTTAAACCATATTTGTAAGACTGAATTATATTTCAAAATGGATTAAACTTACACGTAAGAATCAAGTGGCAAGGTAATTGTTAAATTATATACCTTGAAAGGAAAACTAAATTTAACCACTCCAAAAACCTAGATCTATGTAAAATGTCGCCGGTAGATTTACCAGGATTCCAAAAAGCAGCCACTCTACCAAACGACAGAAAAGCAGTGTTTTCTTTTTCCAGTCCTTTGGAAAAGAAAGAACGGTTATGCCAAACTGTTTTGTTAAACTACCTGTATTGAAATCTAACTGCATGTACATCTTTCAAATTCCAAACCATTACTCGTAGTCAGTCGTAACCGTTACATGTATATGAAACGAGCGACAGGAAAAAAGATATTTTATTGAGAAACCACTCTTCATCCTGTTTCAAAAATAAGTCTACATTGCGAACGTCATTATATAATTCTTGTTGTAATACTTTAGAGAGCACTCATATTGAATTCTTGTTTTATAAAGACGACTGCATGTGAGTGTTAACGTCACCTTTGCCTGGTTCGAAAGATTGTTTGTTTTCCCAACGCTTGTAGCAAGACTGATAAATGCACGTCCATTCCAAATTAGTATAATCCTAACAATCACCCAAGTGACCAAATATACCCCCCCCCCCCCAATTTAAAAGTTTTTACAACATATATCTGTTAAAAAAATACGCGAAACAACCTAATGATTACTTACAATAAACTTCTTCATTTTCACTCAAACAGGTGTTAGAGGTGTTAATTAAATCTTTACCAGACAACAAAAGGTTAGATTCGTCTGTTTTCAAAACATTTGCTGTCGACAAATTAAACGTTACTCCTATGATGAGATTTGTCTTTGAAAGGGTAGGAAACGTCTCAGGAAAAAGAGAAAGTTATGGATAATGCCGACAGCAATCAACTCACAATGTATTTTTAGCTTAAATGCTGTGACCAACATGGAATTACTAACATATTTGCGCTATTTTCATCAATCGATTTCATAAGTATGACATTACTGAAAGTGTTTTTTCTTGTTACTTTGCCGATTTAGTCCAAACTGAAAAGAACTTTGGGAAAAAAGCTTTGGGTACTTTAAATATAGCGAAACATAAGCTAGAATAAAACAGAAATAATCTCTTTCTCTATGTATTCGATGGCATTTTCTGGTTTGTTTGTCGGGCCTAACGACCAAAATACCACGTTACTAAGGTGGGCATGCCAAACTCTTGTTTGCAGAAAGGTCAACCGTCATGCGACACTAACTGATAAGTCCTTTGCACCTATCAGGCTATCCCAAAAGCAACGTCCAACTTTCCCCTGACTCCATTGAGCAGAATTGCTCCTTGTGGTTGTTTCTACTTTTATCTCCCACATTTTGCCTGTCCATAGTGTTAAAGGTACCATAAGTAAACGCTCCAATAAATCTTGGACGGTCTTTTCCTGATGTTTTCAACAACTTATGAAGAACAAAATGCGCTTGAAAGTTTGATTTGCTTGTTTTATGCAACAGCTACCAAAGTAGGCCATGATTCTTCATGACTTTTAGATAGTATACTGATGGTCTCAAATTATCCAAAGTTTGAGTGCGAAGCATGGAAGTATGGACAAATTCTTTAGCATAAAACATTGTAATTTTAAAGTAGTCATACCAACATTTCTTCCTTTCACAGAAATATATTGATAACGTTCTGTAATACAAATCATTAAGGAAAATGGAGATGGAGCCTATCATGAGTTTGTTCACCTTTTTTTTCTCATTTTCTTTTCCTTGATTTCTATATCAGGTGAAATCAGCTGTATTAATATCATTCTCGTTTGACATTTTGAAAACTTCAAGTAGCAGCACCATTGTGAAAAATGGACAAAAACTCTTCGTAAACAATTTCATTGTTTCTCAAGTACCATGATCAACATAATCTCGCAGTGTAATAACTTGAAATATTAGGTCGCATATAAATATGACCACGCTGCCATATCCACGCAGCTTTAACTCAACAAATACTGTAATAAACTGCTTGCTCATTTAAACAATAGTAAATTCAGCATTCCTTGACGGTCTACAATATTGAGAACATCAATCAAGACAAATAACGTTCACAAATCCTTTAAAATGAAACAATTAAAAAACCATCATTTTAATTCAGGGAATAAAGGTAACCTCAAAATAACCCATCATTAAATCCCATTTGGCTTAATTTCTTCTTACAAACACCTTTTAGCAATTAATTATCAGATTAAAAAGTACAGAGTGAAAGGTACGATAAACAATTTACACCTAACAGCTATGAAATCAATGTCTCTGGAACATATTGATTTTCCAGTTTACAGCAGACAGCTGTGTAAAATAGACCTCGAGTTATTATTAGCACATAACTTTTCTCTAACTCTTGGGTCATTTATTGGATGTGCTGGAAAGAGTAAAAATAAAGGCTTATTTTGCAGGTTTTTGGTCCCAAGAAAATCAAGGTTTTGGCATTCACTGATTGAACAGACCAGAGGTTGCTCATTGCAAATTCATTTTAGAGGAGATTTAGTTCGTTGTCCTTTGGTCGTAAATTACATCTGGTCATTTGGTCGTATTAAGCAGGTGGTCGTTACCCTTTTGGTCGTAATTAGGAGGTGGTCGTTAATCATTTGGTCGTATTGAGGAGGTGGTCGTTAATCATTTGGTCGTATTGAGGAGGTGGTCGTTATTCGTTTGGTCGCATTAAGAAGGTGGTCGTTTTTTATTTGCTCTTATTAAACTGGAAGTCATTATTAATTTGATCGTATTAAGCAGTTGGTTGTTTACAGTTGGCGGTCGATTCAAGCAGGTGGTTGTCCTAACAGATTTTTGTGCTTATGGGTCTCATACATGATGAGAGACATCTCTTTGGAGGTTCATAAAGTGATAAATTTAGTCCGGGGATTGATCTGGAATTGACAAAATGTTACTTGTGCCCATAATGACATATTCCAACATCTTAAACAAGAAATAATTAATGAGGCGACCATCCTCCGAAATCAATTGTCGTGAGAACCCAATGATATATCACATTTAAGCACATGAGAAAATCAATCATAAATCTGGATATGCTTTCAGTTTTTCCAATCAGTTCGTTTGTGCACACTCGAATAGTGACACTAATTTTGTCATTGGGATTTGAAGGGAATTCAATTAGGAGAGAATGTGTTTTAGTGTTCTTCTCTTCCAACAAATAATGTGTTTAAAAAAAAATACGCACACACAATTCTAACTGCCTTTTTAAATTTTATATTTATAGTCCACCTAGGTGCCATGAACATACAGACGGGTCAAGATCAAAACCGACTTCAGATTCTTCTCTCCATAATGTTGTTCCATTCATTTTAGGGTTCAACCATGTTGTGCGCAAAAGACATACGTAAATTTAAGACATTTTGACGTCTACAGCCTGATAGTCCTATTCCTTTAAAAAAAGGGCCGTGTGATAGACCCTTTTTGTCTTTCAGAATTGACCTTTCTGCGGATTTTGATTGACAGGTCCTATCAGCCAGTAAAAAAGCAGTATAGCACGCCATGCAAACACAAGGGTCAGACTCATGATAGACTTTACTATTGACAATTTAATAGTTTTCTTTTTGTTTAAACCATATTTGTAAGACTGAATTATATTTCAAAATGGATTAAACTTACACGTAAGAATCAAGTGGCAAGGTAATTGTTAAATTATATACCTTGAAAGGAAAACTAAATTTAACCACTCCAAAAACCTAGATCTATGTAAAATGTCGCCGGTAGATTTACCAGGATTCCAAAAAGCAGCCACTCTACCAAACGACAGAAAAGCAGTGTTTTCTTTTTCCAGTCCTTCGGAAAAGAAAGAACGGTTATGCCAAACTGTTTTGTTAAACTACCTGTATTGAAATCTAACTGCATGTACATCTTTCAAATTCCAAACCATTACTCGTAGTCAGTCGTAACCGTTACATGTATATGAAACGAGCGACAGGAAAAAAGATATTTTATTGAGAAACCACTCTTCATCCTGTTTCAAAAATAAGTCTACATTGCGAACGTCATTATATAATTCTTGTTGTAATACTTTAGAGAGCATTCATATTGAATTCTTGTTTTATAAAGACGACTGCATGTGAGTGTTAACGTCACCTTTGCCTGGTTCGAAAGATTGTTTGTTTTCCCAACGCTTGTAGCAAGACTGATAAATGCACGTCCATTCCAAATTAGTATAATCCTAACAATCACCCAAGTGACCAAATATACCCCCCCCCCCGCAATTTAAAAGTTTTTACAACATATATCTGTTAAAAAAATACGCGAAACAACCTAATTGATTACTTACAATAAACTTCTTCATTTTCACTCAAACAGGTGTTAGAGGTGTTAATTAAATCTTTACCAGACAACAAAAGGTTAGATTCGTCTGTTTTCAAAACATTTGCTGTCGACAAATTAAACGTTGCTCCTATGATGAGATTTGTCTTTGAAAGGGTAGAAAACGTCTCAGGAAAAAGAGAAAGTTTTCAAAAGTTTCCTCCTTCAAGCACGGTTTTGTGTGGTAAAGGGTTAAATTGTAAATCCTTTTTACATATTATTTACTGTCAAACTGACATGTTATGTACTGACGAAATGTCTTAAAAACTTATGCCCCTATTATAAGTTATGGATAATGCCGACAGCAATCAACTCACAATGTATTTTTAGCTTAAATGCTGTGACCAACATGGAATTACTAACATATCTGCCCTATTTTCATCTTTCATCTTTCGATTTCATAAGTATGACATTATTGAAAGTGTTTTTTCTAGTTACTTTGCCGATTTAGTTCAAACTGAAAAGAACGTTGGGAAAAAAGCTTTGGGTGCTTTAATTATAGCGAAACATAAGCTAGAATAAAACTGAAATAATCTCTATGTATTCGATGGCATTTTCTGGTTTGTTTGTCGGGCCTAACGACAAAAATACCATGTTACTAAGGTGGACAAACTCTTGTTTGCAGAAAGGTCAACCGTCATGCGACACTAATTGATAAGTCCTTTGCACCTATCAGGCTATCCCAAAAGCAACGTCCAACTAATTTCTCCTGACTCCACTGAGCAGGATTGCTCCTTGTGTTTGTTTCTACTTTTATCTCCCACATTTTGCCTGTCGATAGTGTTAAAGGTACCATAAGTAAACACTCAAATAAATCTTAGACGGTATTTTCCTGATGTGTTCAACAACTTATGAAGAGCAAAATGCGCTTGAAAGTTTGCTTTGCTTGTTTTATGCAACAGCTACCAGTTGCTTCTAGAAAAATAGTCTCTCTGCCTTTTTCAAGTAGGCCATGATTCTTCATGACTTTTAGATAGTCTACTGATGGTCTCAACTTATCCAAAGTTTGAATGCGAAGCATGGAAGTATGGACAAATTCTTTAGCATAAAACGTTGTGAAATTAAAGTAGTCATACCAACATAAAATTTTGTTCCTTTCACAGAAATATATTGATAATATTCTGTAATACAAATCTAGGAAAATGGAGAAGGAGCCTATCATGAGTTTGTTCACCTTTTTTTCTCTAATTTTCTTTTCCTTGATTTCTATTTCAAGTGAAAGCAGTTGTATGAATATTATTCTCGTTTGACATTTTGAAAACTTCACGTAGCAGAAACCATTGTGAAAAATGGACAAAAACTCTTCATAAACAATTTCATCGTTTCTCAGGTTGCATGATCAACATAATCTCGCAGTGTAATAACTTGAAATATTAAGTCGCATATAAATGTGACCACGCTGCCATATCCACGCAGCTTTAACTCAACAAATACTGTAATAAACTGCTTGCTCATTTAAACAATAGTAAATTCAGCATTCCTTGACGGTCTACAATATTGAGAACATCAATCAAGACAAATAACGTTCAGAAATCCTTTGAAATGAAACAATTAAAACACCATCAGTTTAATTCAGGGAATAAAGGTAACCTCAAAATAACCCATCATTAAATCCCAATTGGCTTAATTTCTTCTTACAAACACCTTTTATCAGTTAATTATCAGATTAAAAAGTACAGAGTGAAAAGTACGATAGACAATTTACACCTAACAGCTATGAAATCAATGTCTCTACCACATATGGATTGTCCAGTTTACTGCACACAGCTGTGTAAAATACGCCTCGGGTTATTATTCGAACAGAGCCTTATTCTAACACTTAGGTGATTTATGAGATGTGTTGGGGAAATTAAAAGTGGCTTATTATACAGGTTTATGGTCCCACTTTATAAATATTATTCTCCTTTGACATTTTGAAAACTTCAAGTAGCAGAAACCATTGTGAAAAATGGACAAAAACACTTCATAAACAATTTCATAGTTTTTCAGGTAGTATGTTCAACATAATCTCGCAGTGTAATAACTTGAAATATTAGGTCGCATATACACGTGACCACCTCGCCATATCCACCAGCTTTAACTCAACAAATACTGCTTGCTCATTTAAACAATAGTAAATTCAGCATTCCTTGACGGTTTACAATTTTGGGCACATTAATCAAGACAATGTTCGTAGTATCTTTGAAATAAAACAATTAAAACACCATCATTTTAATTCCGGGAATAAAGGTAACCTCAGAATAACCTATCATTAAATCCCAATTGGCTTAATTTCTTTTAGCAAACACCTTTTACCAATTAATTATGAATTTAAGAAAGTGCAGAGTGAAAAATATGACAAACAATTTACACCTAACGGCTATAAAATCAATGTCTCTGGAACATATTGATAAATTGGTAAATTACAGCTGATCATTTGGTAGCATTAACCAGGTGGTCGTTACTCCCTCGGTCGTAATTAGGAGGTGGTCGCAAAATCCATCTGGTCGTATTAAGGAGGTGGTCGTAAATCATTTTGTCGTATTGAGGAGGCGGTCGTTATTAGTTTGGTCACATTGAGAAGGTGGTATTTTTTTATTTGGTCTTATTAAACTGGAGGCGACCATCCTCAAAAATCAATTGTCGTGAGGACCCAATGATATATCACATTTAAGCACATATGAAAATCGTTAATCTGGATATGCTTTCAGTTTTTCCCATCGGTTCGTTTGTGCACACTCGAATAGTGAAACTAATTTTGTCATTGGGATTTGAAGGGAATTTAATTAGGACAGAATGTGTTTTAGTGTTCTTCTCTTCCAACAAATAATGTGTTTAAAAGAAAAAAAAAAAAAAAAAAAAATACGCACACAACATTATAACTGCCTTCTTCAATTTTATGTTTATAGTCCATCTAGGTACCATGAACATACAGACGGGTCAAGATCAAAACCGACTTCAGATTCTTCTCTCCATAATGTTGTTCCATTCATTTTAGGGTTTAGCTTTGGGTACTTTAAATATAGCGAAACATAAGCTAGAATAAAACTGAAATAATCTCTATGTATTCGATGCCATTTTCTGGTTTGTTTGTCGGGCCTAACGACCAAAATACCACATTACTAAGGTGGGCATGCCAAACTCGCGTTTGCAGAAAGGTCAATCGTCATGCGACACCAATTGACAAGTCCTTTTCACCTATCAGGCTATCCCAAAAGCAACGTCCAACTAATTTCTCCTGACTCCATTGAGCAGAATTGCTCCTTGTGGTTGTTTCTACTTTTATCTCCCACATTTTGCCTGTCCATAGTGTTAAAGGTACCATAAGTAAACACTCAAATAAATCTTGGACGGTATATTCCTGATGTGTTCAACAACTTATGAAGAGCAAAATGCGCTTGAAAGTTTGCTTTGCTTGTTTTATGCAACAGCTACCAATTGCTTCTAGAAAAATAGTCTCTCTGCTTTATTCAAGTAGGCCATGATTCTTCATGACTTCTAGGTAGTCTACTGATGGTCTCAACTTATCCAAAGTTTGATTGCGAAGCATGGAAGTATGGACAAATTCTTTAGCATAAAACATTGTGAAATTAAAGTAGTCATACCAGTATTTGTTCCTTTCAGACATATTGATAATATTCTGTAATACAAATCATTAAGGAAAATGGAGAAGGAGCCTATCATGAGTTTGTTCACTTTTTTTTTTCTCTCTAATTTTCTTTTCCTTGATTTCTATTTCAAATGAAAGCAGTTGTATGAATATTATTCTCGTTTGACATTTTGAAAACTTCAAGTAGCACAAACCATTGTGAAAAATGGACAAAAACGCTTCATAAACAATTTCATTGTTTTTCAGGTATTATGATCAACATACTCTCGCAAGGTAATAACTTGAAATATTAGGTCGCATATAAACGTGACCACCTCGCCACATCCACGCAGCTTTAACTCAACAAATACTGCTTACTCATTTAAACAATAGTAAATTCAGCATTCCTTGACGGTTTACAATTTTGGGCACATTAATCAAGATAATGTTCGCAGTATCTTTGAAATAAAACAATTAAAACACCATCATTTTAATTCAGGAAATAAAGGTAACCTCAGAATAACCTATCATTAAATCCCAATTGGCTTAATTTCTTTTAGCAAACACCTTTTACCAATTAATTATGAGTTTAAAAAAGTGCAGAGTGAAAAATACGACAAACAATTTACACCTAACGGCTATGAGATCAATGTCTCTGGAACATATTGATTTTCCAGTTTACTGCAGACAGGTGTGTAAAATAGACCTCGGGTTATTATAAGCACAGAACTTTACTCTAATTCTTGGGTCATTTATGAGATGGGCTGGGAAAAGTAAAAGTAAAAGGCTTATTTTGCAGGTTTTTGGTCCCAAGAAAATCAAGGTTTTAACATTCACTGATTGAACAGACCAGATGCTGCTCATTGCAAATTCGTTTCAGAGGAAATTTAGTTGGTTGTGCTTTGGTCGTAAATTACAGCTGATCATTTGGTCGTATTAAGCAGGTGGTCGTTACTCCCTTGGTCGTAATTAGGAGGTGGTCGTAATTCATCTCGTCGTATTGAAGAGGTGGTCGTTAATCATTTGGTCGTATTGATAAGGTAGTCTTTATTCGTTTGGTCGCATTAAGAAGGTGGTCGTTTTTTATTTGGTCTTATTAAACTCAAGGTCATTATTAATTTGATCGTATTTAGCAGTTGGTTGTTTACAGTTGGCGGCAGATTTATGCAGATGGTTGTCCTAACAGATTTTTGTGCTTGCGGGTCTCATACATGATGAGAGACCTCTCTTTGGAGGTTCATAAAGTGGCAAATTTAGTCTGGAGATTGATCTGGAATTGACTAAATGTTATTTGTGCCCTTGATGACATATTCCAACATATTCCAACATCCTAAACAAGAAATCAATAATGAGGCGACCACCCTCCGAAATCAATTGTTGTAAGGACCCAATGATGTATCACATTTAAGCACATGTGAAAATCATTAATCTGGATATGCTTTCAGTTTCTCCCATTGGTTCATTTGTGCACGCTCGAATAGTGACACTAATTTTGTCATTGGGATTTTAAGTTAATTTAATTAGGAGAGAATGTGTTTTAGTTTTCTTCTCTTCCAACAAATAAGGTGTTTAAAAAAACCACGCACACACAATTCCTTTTTCAATTTTATGTTTACAGTCCACCTAGGTGCCATGGACATACAGACGGGTCAAGATCAAAACCGACTTCAGATTCTTCTCTCCATAATGTTGTTGCATTCATTCTAGGGTTCAACCATGTTGTGCGCAAGACACATACGTAAATTTAAAACATTTTGAGGGCTACAGCCTGATAGTTCTACTCCCGTAAAAAAGGGCCGTCTTTCAGAATTGACCTTTCTGCGGATTTTGATTGACAGGTACTATCAGTCAATAAAAACGCAGTATAGCACGCCATGTAAAAACAAGGGTCAGACACAATTATAGACTTTACTATTGACAATTTAATAGTTTTCTTTTTGTTTAAACCATATTTGTAAGACTGGATTACACAAAACTTATTTCAAAATGGATTAAAGTTACACGTAAGAATCAAGTGGCAAGATAATTGTTAAATTATATACCTTGAAAGGAAAACCAAATTTGCCAACTCCAAAAACCTAGATCTGTGTAATATGTCGCCGGTAGATTTAACCAGGATTCCGAAAAGCAGCCACTCTACCAAACAAAAGAAATGCAGTGTTTTTTTCCGGTCTTTCGGGAAAGAAAGAACGGTTATGTCACACTGTTTTGTTAAACTACCTGTATTGAAATCTAACTGCATGTACATCTTTAAAATTCCAAACTATTACTCGTAGTCAGACGTAACCGTTACATGTATATGAAACGAGCGACAAGAAGAAGGATAGTTTATTGACAACCACTCTTCACCATGTTTCAAAAATAAGTTGACATTGCGAACGTCATCATATAGTTCTTATTGTAATACTTTAGAGCGCATTCATATTTAATTCTTGTTTCATAACGGCGATTGCATGTGAGTGTTAATGTCACCTTTGCCCGATTCGAAAGATTGCTTGTTTTCCCAACGTTTGTCACACGACTGATAAATGCACGTCCATTCCAAATCAGTATAATCCTTACAATCACCCAAGTGACCAAATATACCCCCTAATTTAAAAGTTTTTTACAACATACATCTGTAAATAAAAAACGCCAAACCACCTAATTGATTACTTACAATAAACTTCTTGATTTTCACTCAAACAGGTGTTAGAGGTGTTAATTAAATCTTTACCAGACAACAAAAGATTAGATTCGTCTGTTTTGAAAACATTTGCTGTCGACAAATTAAACGTTGCTCCTATGATGAGATTTGTCTTTGAAAGGGCAGAAAACGTCTCAGGAAAAAGAGAAAGTTTTCAAAAGTTTCCTCATTCATGCACGGTTTTGTGTGGTAAAGGGTTAAATTGTAAATCCTTTTTTCATATTGTTTACTGTCAAACTGACATGTTATGTACTGACGAAATGTCTTAAAAACTTATGCCCCTACTAAGTGAGCTAGGACTGCGGACGTCGGATGACGGACAAGACCGGTTGTTTTACAGGGGAGATCTCAAACTGTTCTATATGTGCCAATTCCATATGAGCGCCACAGCGATGGCAGTTTAGCAGGGCGTTGATAGTTAAGCAAGGGTGCTTAAAATAAAAAAAATGTAGCCCAGGCACAAAGCCGGGAGGACGCCCGAAAGCCTGTGCTTCAGCAATAACCATCAACACACATCAAATAAAGGAATTGCGCTTTCTCAATCAGGAAAAGGTCTGAATCGTCTCAAGTCACAATTACTTTTGCCAGAAAATAAAATGAGATAGCGGACAATGTAGATCAAAGATCATACGGCGCGTTCTGTGCCGTCTGGTATTGATCAGCATTGTCCGCAAAATGTCTGATCTTGATTTACATTGACAAAGTCGTGTTTGGCTTTTTAATGTGCTAACATTTATTTTACTAGATGAAAACGACAAAAGAAAGAGGAAAGGTTCGAATGAATTGGGTTTCATCTTTACTACATTCCTGGTGTAGCTTATTATCAAAATACCTTTATCCCAACCGAGTTCAATGTTCAACAATGCTGCCCTCTTGTTACAATATCAGGTTTAACTCTTTTCTGCGGCAAACTAGTTCTGCACAGATAACAACAACCAATGGCAATAAATGTCGTTGGTGGCGCCAGATTGCACTAGTAGCTTTGTAGGTTTTCAGGTCTGCTATGGACTACAATGCGGCACTTGTTTAAGTGCTTATTAAATTTAACACATCTCCTGTTCTGCGCTCTACGCCTGGAAGACCCAGCTCAGCTTAACCTGTGTGATATCTATGTAGGATGTGTTGCTATTCACTTTGGTAACCACTAAATCGAGCAACTTAGATTCTTGTTGAGACTCCTGAAATATGAAACATCACTCTGTACTTTTAATGTATATAGTAAATTATATATGAGACATGCCCTGTGAAAAGGGGGCTTAATGCATTTGAGAAAAGTATCGACCCATGTCAGCATGTGCAGTCCGCAGAGGCTGACTTAAGCTGAAACTTCACTGTCTTTAAATTTTCTGTTTTTCAAAGGATAATTCTACCATATAATTCAGTCGGTTGTTTGCCAAAATGGATTTTATGGAAACAAAATTATGTGACGTCTTGCTTGGTATAATGCATTACGCAGATGCATTAAGCCCCTTTGCCAGAGCATAGCTCATATATATAAATATGTGTCAGCTTAGACCATGCTGAAAGTAATGAGAAAAATTCTTATATATGAACCATGCTCTGGCAAAAGTGGGCTTAATGCATCTCCGTGATCCATGATACCAAGCAAGATATCATATAATGAGAGATCCTTAAAATCCATATCTAATAACCGACTGTATCATAAGGTAGACTGGTCCTTTGACACACAGAAAATTGACTGATGGCGAAAAGTTTCGGCCCAGGTCAGCCTGCGCAGGCTGACCTGGCTCGATACTTTTCGCAGATGCAGTAAGCCCCCTTTTCACAGAGCATGGCTCATATATTTTCTGCATTACTTACAGCCTGTACCAGTACCTTAACAACACATTTTGTTATTGGAGAGATTTTACTGTAGTTTGCAATATCATATATTAACTATTTGAGCATGTTTTATCATGCATGTATTTGATAAAGCATCAAAACTGTTCCACGCTTATCACCAATAACAGTCTGTGAGTAAATATATGTATGATTGTATCTATTTTCTTTTTACAGGAGGAAGGTGGAGGCCATCAGTCAGTTAGAGAGGCGACTAGTGCAGACCACTACATCGAAGATCCCCGCCTCATCTGCTAGTGGGTCTGACATCCGGGAAAGTGCCCGAGAAGCGTTCTCTGACTCTGATGAGGGGTCCATGTCTGCAGGTAGTAGACAGACCGAGACGCCGCGGAAATCTACAGTGCTGTCCGTTCCATCCACTTCTGCTGGTCACGGACTAGAACTTGACAATGACAATGTTCCAGCCACTAATCCCTTGCGTAAAGTGTCCAGGAAGAGGCCCCTCATGGATCTAGTTCGTGAAAACCAGCTTCAATATAATCGGTTTATCACAAAAAAGGTACCCAAGCTTCTTGGGCAGCTTGGTGTCAGCTCAGACGAATCTGATTAAATTGTTTTGTTTTTTTTCTAAAGAGAATAAAGTTGATGAAATCAAAGATTTTCTGTTTTCTTGAAACACTTGAAAATTTTTCATTGGCCTTATATTAGCTTGCAAAGAATGTCAAAACAAGTTTGAGATTACCCCCGTCTGCAATCCGTTGTTCACTGTCCACTGTCCGAACTCATCGAAGACTACAATGTCTACTATAAGTTACGGAATGCGCTATTTTCATCTTTCGATTTCATAAATATAACATTACTGAAAGTGTTTTTTCTTGTTACTTTGCCGATTTAGTCCAAACTGAAAACAACGTTGGGAAAAAAGCTTCGGGTACTTTAATAATAGGAAAATATCAGCTAGAATAAAACTGAAATAATCTCTTTCTCTATGTATTCGATGCCATTTTCTGGGTTGTTTGCCGGTCGTAACGACCAAAGTACCACGTTGCTAAGGTGGGCATGCTAAACTCGTGTCTGCAGAAAGGTCAATCGTCATGCGACACTAATTCAGGGAATAAAGGTCACCTCAAAATAACCCATCATTAAATCCCAATTGGCTTAATTTCTTCTTACAAACACCTTTTATCAATTAATTATCAGATTAAAAGTTACAGAGTGAAAAGTACGATAAACAATTTACACCTAACAGCTATGAAATAAATGTCTCTACCGCATATGGATTGTCCAGTTTACTGCACACAGCTGTGTAAAATACGCCTCGGGTTATTATTCGAACAGAGCCTTATTCTAACACTTAGGTGATTTATGGGATGTGTTGGGGAAATTAAAAGTGGCTTATTATACAGGTTTATGGTCCCACTTTATAAATATTATTCTCCTTTGACATTTTGAAAACTTCAAGTAGCAGAAACCATTGTGAAAAATGGACAAAAACGCTTCATAAACAATTGCATTGTTTTTCAGGTAGTATGATCAACATAATCTCGCAGTGTAATAACTTGAAATATTAGGTCGCATATAAACGTGACCACCTCGCCACATCCACGCAGCTTTAACTCAACAAATACTGCTTGCTCAATTAAACAATAGTAAATTCGGCATTCCTTGACGGTCTTCATTATTGGGCACATTAATCAAGACAATGTTCGTAGTATCTTTGAAATAAAACAATTAAAACACCATCATTTTAATTCAGGGAATAAAGGTAACCTCAAAATAACCTATCATTAAATCCCAATTGGCTTAATTTCTTTTAGCAAACACCTTTTACAAATTTGATTATGAGTTTAAAAAAGTGCAGAGTGAAAAATATGATAAACAATTTACACCTAACGGCTATGAAATCAATGTCTCTGGAACATATTGATTTTCCAGTTTACTGCAGACAGCTGTGTAAAATAAACCTCGGGTTATTATTAGCACAGAACTTTACTCTAACTCTTGGGTCATTCATGGGATGGGCAGGCAAAAGTAAAAGGCTTATTTTGCAGGTCTTTCATCCCAAGAAAATCAAGGTTTTAACATTCACTGATTGAACAGACCAGAGGTTGCTCATTGCAAATTCGTTTCAGAAGAAATTTAGTTGGTTGTCCTTTGGTCGTAAATTACACCTGGTCATTTGGTCGTATTAAGCAGGTGGTCGTTACTCCTTTCGTCGTAATAAGAAAGTGGTCGTAATTCATCTGGTCGTATTGAGGAGGTGGTCGTTAATCATTTGGTCGTATTGAGGGGCGGTCGTTATTCGTTTGGTCGCATTAAGAAGGTGGTCGTTTTTCATTTGGTCTTATTAAACTGGAGGTTATTATTAATTTGATCGTATTAAGCAGTTGGTTGTTTACAGTTGGCGGCTGATTTATGCAGATGGTTGTCCTAACAGATTTTTGTGCTTGCGGGTCTCATACATGATGAGAGACATCTCTTTGGAGGTTCATAAAGTGGCAAATTTAGTCTGGAGATTGATCTGCAATTGACAAAATGTTATTTGGGCCCGTGATGACATATTCCAACATCTTAAACAAGAAATCAATAATGAGGCAACCATCCTCCGAAATCAATTGTCGTGAGGACCCAATGATATATCACATTTAAGCACATGTGGAAATCATAAATCTGGATATGCTTTCAGTTGTTCCCATCGGTTCGTTTGTGCACTCTCGAATTGTGACACTAATTTTGTCATTGGGATTTCAAGGGAATTTAATTAGGAGAATGTGTTTTAGTGTTCTTCTCTTCAAACAAATAATGTGTTAAAAAAGAAACACACACACATACCATTATAACTACCTTTTTCAATTTTATGTTTATAGTCCACCTAAGTGCCATGAACATACAGACGCGTCAAGATCAAAACCGACTTCAGATTCTTCTCTCCATAATGTTGTTGCATTCATTCTAGGGTTTAACAATGTTATGCGCAAGAGACATACGTAAATTTAAGACATTTTGAGGGCTCCAGCCTGATACTCCTATTCCTGTAAAAAAGAGCCGTGTGATAGACCCTCTTCGTCTTTCAGAATTGACCTTTCTGCGGATTTTGATCAACAGGTCCTATCAGCCAATAAAAACGCAGTATAGCGCGCCATGTAAACACAAGGGTCAGACACAGTGATAGACTTTACTATTGACAATGTAATAGTTTTCTTTTTGTTTAAAACATATTTGTAAGACTGAAGTATATTTCAAAATGGATTAAAGTTACACGCAAGAATCAAGTGGCAAGGTAATTGTTATACTATATACCTTGAAAGGAAAACTAAATTTACCCACTCCAAAAACCTATATATATGTAAAATATCGCCGGTAGATTTAACCAGGTTTCTGAAAAGCAGCCACTCTACCAAACGACAGGAAAGCAGTGTTTTCTTTTTCCAGTCGTTCGGGAAAGAAAGCTCGGTTCTGCCAAACTGTTTTGTTAAACTACCTGTATTGAAATCTAACTGCATGTACATCTTTCAAATTCCAAACCATTACTCGCAGTCTGTTGTAACTGTTACATGTATATGAAACAAGCGACAGGAAGAAAGATATTTTATTGAGAAACCAGTCTTTACCCAGTTTCAAAAATAAGTTGACATTGCGAACGTCATTATATAATTCTTGTTGTAATACTTTAAGAGAGCATTCATATTTAATTCTTGTTTCATAAAGACGATTGCATGTGAGTGTTAATGTCACCTTTGCCTGGTTCGAATGATTGTTTGTTTACTCAACGCTTGTCACACGACTGATAAATGCACGTCCATTCCAAATTAGTATAATCTTTACAATCACCTAAGTGACCAAATATACCCCCCCCAATTTAAAAGTTTTTTACAAAATACATCTGTTTAAAAATACTCGAAACCACCTAATTGATTACTTACAATAAACTTCTTGATTTTCACTCAAACAGGTGTTAGAGGTGTTAATTAAATCTTTACCAGACAACAAAAGATTAGATTCGTCTGTTTTGAAAACATTTGCTGTCGACAAATTAAATGTTGCTCCTATGACGAGATTTGTCTTTGAAAGGGTAGAAAACATCTCAGGAAAAAGAGAAAATTTTCAAAAGTTTCCTCCTTCAAGCACGGTTTTGTGTGGTAAAGGGTTAAATTGTAAATCCTTTTTTCATATTGTTTACTGTCAAACTGACATGTTATGTACTGACGAAATGTCTTAAAAACTTATGCCCCTATTATAAGTTATGAGTAATGCCGACAGCAATGTACTCACAATGTATTTTTAGCTTAAATGCTGTGACCAACATGGAATTACTAACATATTTGCGCTATTTTCATCTTTCGATTTCATAAATATGACATTATTCAAAGTGTTTTTTCTTGTTACTTTGCCGATTTAGTCCGAACTGAAAAGAACGTTGGGAAAAAAGCTTTGGGTGCTTTAATTATAGCGAAACATAAGCTAGAATAAAACTGAAATAACCTCTTTCTCTACGTATTCGATGCCATTTTCTGGTTTGTTTGTCGGGCCTAACAACCAAATACCACATTACTAAGGTGGGCATGCCAAACTCGCGTTTGCAGAAAGGTCAATCGTCATGCGACACTTATTGCTAAGTCCTTTGCACCTATCAGGCTATCCCAAAAGCAACGTCCAACTAATTTCCCCTGACTCCACTGAGCAGAATTGCTCCTTGTGGTTGTTTCTACTTTTATCTCCCACATTTTGTCTGTCCATAGTGTTAAAGGTACCATAAGTAAACACTCAAATAAATCTTGGACGGTATTTTCCTGGTGTGTTCAACAACTTATGAAGAGCAAAATGCGCTTGAAAGTTTGCTTTGCTTGTTTTATGCAACAGCTACCAGTTGCTTCTAGAAAAATAGTCTCTCTGCCTTATTCAAGTAGGCCATGATTCTTCATGACTTTTAGATAGTCTACTGATGGTCTCAACTTATCCAAAGTTTGAATGCGAAGCATGGAAGTATGGACAAATTCTTTAGCATAAAACATTGTGAAATTAAAGTAGTCATGCCAACATTTGTTCCTTTCAGACATATTGATAATATTCTGTAATAAAAATCATTAAGGAAAATGGAGAAGGAGCCTATCTTGAGTTTGTTCACCTTTTTTTTTCTCATTTTCTTTTTCTTGATTTCTATTTCAAGTGAAAGCAGCTGTATGAATATCATTCTCATTTGACATTTTGAAAACTTCAAGTAGCAGAAACCATTCTGAAAAATGGACAAAAACTCTTCATAAACAATTTCATTGTTTCTCAGGTAGCATGATCAACATAATCTCGCAGTGTAATAACTTGAAATATTAGGTCGCATATGAATGTGACCACGCTGCCATATCCACGCAGCTTTAACTCAACAAATACAGTAATAAACAGCTTGATCATTTAAACAATAGTAAATTCAGTATTCCTTGACGGTCTACAATATTGAGAACATCAATCAAGACAAATTAACGTTTGCAAAACCTTTGAAATAAAACAATTAAAACACCGTCATTTTAATTCAGGGAATAAAGCTAACCTCAAAATAACCCATCATTCAATCCCAATTGGCTTAATTTCTCCTTACAAACGCCTTTTAGCAATTAATTATCAGTTCAAAAAAAGTGCAGAGTGAAATTAAGATAAACAATTTACACCTGACGGCCATGAAATCAATGTCTCTACCACTTATCGATTTTACAGTTTACTGCACACAGCTTTGTAAAGCACACCTCGGGTTATTATTAGCACAGAGCCTTACTCTTACTCTTAGGTGATGTATGGGACGTAATAGGAAAAATAAAACTATAAGGCTTATTTTGCAGGTTTTTGGTCCCAAGAAAATCATGGTTTTGGCATTCTCAGATCGAATTTGCTCACTGAAAATTCATATAAGAGGTAACTGAGTTGGTTGTTCTTTGGTCGTAAATTGCAGCTGGTCATTTGGTCGTATTGAGCAGGTGGTCGTTACTCCTTTGGTCGTACCGAGGAGGTGGTCGTTAATCATTTTGTCGTATTGAAGAGGTGGTCGTTATTCGTATGGTCGCAATAAGAAGGTGGTCGTTATTGATTTTGTCTTGGTTGACTGTATGTCCAAGGACCAGTCTACCTTATGATTCAGTTGTTTAAAAAAAATGGCTATTATGGACCCATAATTATGTGATGGGTTCATTGGCATCATGGACATGCATTAAGCCCCCTTTTGCCAGAGCATGGGCTCATTTATTTATTTATTTATTTATTTATCTGAGTAATCGGTACGCTGCAGAATATGAACGATTTCAGCAAAGTGTTCAGTTGTAAAAAAGGGTCCTACATGAATCCAGATAAAAAATGTAGCGTTTGGTAAAAAGAGTAGGATTGAAGAAACGATGGGAACGTGATGAAACAATGGTTTGTGGAGAAGATCTACAATCAAAACTAGATTATTTAGAGACGCGATAGTTCGTATATATTGACTATTTAGGAATATTGGTTGGAGTCGACAGATCTTGAAAAAACAGTGGAGCACTGCATCTGATTGCTCATGCCAGTAATCAGAAGAACTGCAGCACTTTTTTGTTGGACAGAAATTAAGTACTTTTGTATGAAGACTAGTGACCGTTTACAGGCACTTGCATTTATCTTTTCAAAGGATAATTCAGTTTTGGTGATCTCTCGGAAAATAATGCGATACTATCTTTACTTGTTAAATGTTTACCCCCATGTCAAAGTTGAGCCCTTGGGATTCAAGAATAAATCTCTCGTCAATGTAATTTAAGCTTGTTGGTTATATTGTGACAGTTCAAATGAGAAATGTCCCATATGTTATTTAAACAAACCTTTGTCTTAAACGGTAAGTACTGTCAATAGACAAATACAGTTCAGCACGTCGGAGTGATTTTACATAAACAATTATTATGTGAGTTTCTTCTAGTGAATATTTGACAGCTGAAAAATAAACTTTCGCAGAGAACAGTGTATAAGTAATTACATGGTGATACTTTAACTGAAAAAAGGAAGCCAAAACATAGCTGAACTGTTGAATCATCACAGTGTCAAAATTCATGTGCGAAGTAGTTGTAAAATATTAGGTACAGTGTTTTATATTTTGAACTTTACTACAGTCATTTCTTGATGAAAGACATGTTTTTCAGCGATATTAAAACTATTTATTCTGTTGACTGGGTAACTGTAAATAAATCATTTAACTCTTTACCAAACAACAAAATTCTAGACTAGTCCAAGTTGAAAGCATTTGCAGATGACAAATTAAACGTTACTTAAAAACTGAAATTTGTTATGGGACGGAAAGAAAACATTGTGGGAAAAGAAGAAAATGCTGGTTACCAGCATTTCCCAAAATGTTTTCTAAGGGTTTCCTTTTTTGGGTCGTCAAACGTCGGGATTGTGTGATAAAGAGTTAAGATAGTTCCTGTTGTCTCCTATGTCCATTACCTTAAAGGTGATTTTTAGATTTACCAAATACCATAACAATTAACATAAAGGATCAAGAATTCAAGGAATGGAAAGTAGTTTTTTTTAAATAGTAAATAAAACATTATGTGAAAAGGAGCAATTGTGTC
Organism: Tridacna gigas; assembly: GCA_945859785.2. Classification (NCBI taxonomy): domain Eukaryota; kingdom Metazoa; phylum Mollusca; class Bivalvia; order Cardiida; family Cardiidae; genus Tridacna; species Tridacna gigas. Next base: position 29,623,013 of record OX244041.2, read on the forward strand.
TTAAAAACAATTGCTTCTATTACCACAATGTTTTACAAAGCGGTCAAAATCAGGGAAATAAAAAGTCTTACTTCTACAGTAGCCAGCGAGTTAATTTAGTTCAATGCATGTAACAGTTCAAACTATTTCTCATTCCAAAAGTAACAAAATTTTTTAACCAACGTCTTATTATATATGCCTTTTAAATTCTTTGTTTTAGCTACACTGCATAAAAAAAAGCAATGCTTATTTCTGATCATTTCTAATTAAATGAACAGCATACCTGTTTTATGTATCTATCTGTAAAAAATACTATTTACACATTTGTACTATTTTTCATTCTTTTTTAAACAAATGATCATTTGTTATACATACTTTTCCATACATAGCTGTGTGAAGTTCTTTCAACTCTTTGCCAAATGACAATATTTTAGACTTGTCCAGTTTGAAAGTATCTTGCTAAATAAGTTAAATGAAACTTTGAAGCCGATAGTAAAAACCCGAATAATGCTATTCCAAACTTATTTTTTGTAGGAAAAATGGCTCCTTTTCAGACAGCGTAGATCCAAGATCAGACTGCATGTTTTGTGCAGTCTGATCTTGATCTATATTGTCCGCAAAAGGTCAGAGAGTCATGCTTAGCAGCTTATGGACACTAAATTGTTCGGCATACTTGTGATTAACATCCTGAAATAAACTTGCTACAGATGACTTTATAATCATCCTGTTAGAGTGGAATAATCCCCACAAATATGTGTTAAACTCTTTACCATCCAACAAAATATTAAACTTGTCGAATTGACAGCATTTGCAGAGGCCAAATTTAACACAGCTTAAAAGAAAACAACTTAACACCCAACAAAATATTAGACTTGTCGAAGTGAGAGCATATGCAGAGGCCAAATTTAACACAGCTTAAAAGATGGAATTTTTCTTTGAAGAGTGGAAAACATTGTCAAAACAGGGGAAAACCTGGTTACCACCATTTTCCCCTTTTCCCTCAATTATTTCCAAAAAACATTGCATAAAGATAAACTCTTTCCCACACAATCCTGAGTTTCAATGACCCGGATGAAGAAGCCTTTTGAAAACATTGTGGGAAAAGGAGAAAATGCTGGTGACCAGCATTTTCTCCTTTTCCCACAATGTTTTCTACCCTATTAAAGACAAGTTCAATCGTTTGAGTCACATCTAAATTGTCGTCTGCAACTGCTGCCAGTTTGGACAAGTCTACATTTTTGTCGTTTAGTAAAGACTTAAGTTATGTAACAAGAAACATAAGTAAAAGGTTCATCCACAAGAGTTAATGAGTTATGTTTTCTTACAAACAGAATTAGAAATGCTAACAAATGAAAAAATAAGAAGAACTTGAGGAAATAACCAAAAACAACTGAGCCGGGGGGGGAGCTCAATGCATCTCCGTGATGCATTATATCAATCAAGCCATCACATAATTATGGATCCATTAAAGCCACTTTTTTTAATAATTGACTTAATCATGAGTTAAAGTGCTCCTTGGACTACAAAAAATTTACCAAATAGCAAACAGTTTCAGCCCAGGTCAGCCTACCTGGACTGCGCAGGCTGACCTGGGTCAATACTTTTCGCAGATGCATTAAGCCCCCTTTTCACACAGCATGGCTCTACTTGAAAAAAAAGTTTGAAAAAAAAAAAAAAAAAAAAAAAACTTTTCAGCCAAACAAAAAAATCTTAATGGAACAGCTATAAGTTCATTAGATGCAATTTCACTACCTACCTTGGTTTGAGTTTACTTCTTCACAAAATCTAGGATATGCCTTCATCTGGACAGCGACCATTTTCTATATGTGCATCACATATATTAACCCTTTACCGCACAATGCCACCTTTTAACGACCCTGGGAAGGAAGCCTTTTGAAAACATTGTGGGAAAAGGAGAAAATTCTGATAAACAGCATTTTCTCCTTTTCTCACAATGTTTTTTACCCTTTCAACGAAAAAACTGCATCATTTGAGCCTCATTGAAATTATCGTCTGCAGTTGCTTTCGTTTTCGAAAAGGCTAAAATTCTGTCGTTTGGTAAAGAGTTAACCCTTTACCACACAACAAAAATACAGACTTGTCCAAATTTGAAGCATTTGCAGACAACAATTTAAACATGGCTCTAATGATGGAATTGTCTTTGATAGAGCAGAAAACATTGTGGGAAAAATAGAAAATGCTGTTTACCAGTATTTTCTCTTTTTCCCACAATGTTTTCAAAAGGCTTCTTCCTCAGGGTCGTTAAAACTTAGGATTGTGTGGTAAAGGGTTAAGCCATGCTATGGTAAAGGGCAGTGAATGCATCTGCATGATGCATTATACCAAGCATTTTGTCTCGTAATTATGGATACAGGAAATCCATTTTGTCAAACCGGCTGAATCCAGAGGTAGAATGGTCCTTGGACATCCAGAAAATTTACCAAAATCAAAAAGTTTTGATACAGAATGTGCAGACTGCGCAGACTGACCTGGTCAATACTTTTTGTAGATACATTAAAGCCCCTTTTCACAGAGCAAGACTCATTTATTTTATACAGTTAAGTCGTTATCACTCAAACATATAATAACTTAAATGTTCTCAGGAAGAAAGTGCAGCAGGAGTCCTGACAACTTGTGCTAGCAATCAGAACTACAGCTGATCTAGTTTTGATGGGGGATATACGAGTCAAATTTGAAGACTATGACTAACTCTCTACCAAACGACCAAAGATTTCGCAGACAACATATTAAATGTGGTTCAAATGTGAGAATTTATCTATGAAAGGGTAGAAAACATTGCTGGAAAAGGAGATAATGCCCGTGTGAAGGCTGTGTGCCCTTCTGGTATGAAGTCTTAATTTGATTTTCAACAACTAGCCCAAGTTTGAAGTAAATATCTCTATGAAGTCAGCTACGTCAAAAATTGTAAAGTTTTAGTATGACGATGATAGGGCCATAACAATACCTCAATGTTTTCTTCATAATCAGTAATGCTAAATATATTTGAGCCATTCTGTGAAAAGGGGGCTTAATGCATCTGCGAAAAGCAGTCCGCACAGGCTGACCCGGGCCAAAACTTTTCGCTATTGGTCAATTTTCTGTGTGTCCAAGGACCAGTCTACCGTATCATTGAGTCGGTTATTAAAAAAAGTGGCCATAATGGATCCATAATTATCATCTTGTTTGGGATCATGCATCAAGCATCACGGAGATGCATTAAGCCCCTTTTGCCAGAGCATGGCTCATTTTCAACTTTCTTCTGATTACAAATAGAAGTTTGAAAAAGATTTTGAATTCATGGATCTATTTAAAGATCATTTTTTCCGATTAACATATGTTTACCATCACTTGCTAGTAATTTTTTCTTTTATATTTTGCAACAGACTGCCTGTGGAAATATTATGACAAATTGATAAATTTCTCCCTTTGCCACAATATTTTCATATGTATACATGTATTAAACCTTAACTCACTACAATTTTCCCTACTTAACAAGGACCAACTGTCTGCTGCAAATTTGCATCAGGATTTAGTAAGTTCACCAAGTTTGAATTACAGTCACGTCACTGTATATGTGTAGTTTGACTTCAGCATGTTCTACTTTTTCTACTGTTATAGTTGGTAAGACAAAAATATTCATGTTGTATTTTATACCACCTTTTTATGGAAATGTTGTCTCAGTATTAAAATGTGGAGTGTTTATTAGAGTTCTTTCTTCTGTCTTACGTAACTTTCTTGTTTCCACAGCCAATTACAAGAATATTAACTTGACCTCTTTAGATCATGGAGCCAAGTAGCTCAGTGGTTAGCGTATATGATTCGTGACCTGGTGGTTGCGATTTCGATACCCGGTTGAGGAAAACTTCCTTTCCGGCAATTTTTCGCCACTCACCTCTGATGCATGTGAGAAAAGTAGTCAGTGGCTTTGGAAAGAAAGTCGTGTCACTACTGGTGTGAGAAAGCCAGGAAACACATGATCACTGATTTCAATGACATGACCTGTGCTGTTAAAATGGCGTTAAACTCCAAAACAAATACAAAATTCTTTAGCCAATGAAATATACAACCCACCGAATCTCAGTTAGATTTATCTTAAAGGCTTGATTGAACAAGTAGACCATACAGATCCAAATCAACACTAATAGATAATTCTCTCATAGTACCACCCACAAGAACGTTTTTTATGAAGAGCTGCTGATTCCACAAATGGTATACCCACTAATCTTGTCCATTAAATGATTTTGAACTCTGACCAGTCGGTATTTATGTTCAAGTTTTATTTATAAAAAATAAATAGTCACAAAATGTTGGGTATCATTAATTCTACTGACACTTCATTTTTACTTTACAAATACACTGATGTCACAAAACGTAAGATGTCCTTAACTTCCACCATTCAAAAGTACAATCACAAATTATGTGGGTCTTTAGCCCCATACTTTACATGCTATTTTCAAATTTACTCAACTCTTTACCCACAATAAAATTTTAGACTGGTCATTTGCAGATGATATATCAAATGTAGATAAAAAATCAGAAAACAATGTGAGAAAAGGAGAAAACTGGTTTCAATATTTTCAGAAACCACTTTTCTCAGGTCATTAAAAGAGTAAAGGGATAGAGACAGTAAATATGATGAAAAAACGGAAACACATGTAAGAGAGGAAAAATGTTTTGAAATTAGCCTGTAGGGAAAACTGACATACACGAAGCAACTGCCTTTAAAATCATTCTATCATTTTTTCTTTCTTTAGAAAGATGTCTATTAGTACAAATACAACTTTGTAAGTCTAGTTGTACATATACAACTTTTTAAGTCTAAATGCCTAGAGTGTCACCACAAGTTTGTGGATCTTTTAAACTGTGTAAAGTTTGTGAATCAGTCACACTGGGTCTCAAGTTTAGGGGACATTTACAGTAAGTCTCAAGTTTGTGGGTCCATTGCAATAGGTCACAAGTTTGTGGGACATTTACACTAGGTCGAAAGTTTGTGGGACATTTACACTATGTGCCAGGTTTGAGGGAAATTTACAATAAATCTCAGTTTGTGGGTTGCACTATACTAGGTCTCAAATTTGTGGGACATTTACACTAGGTCTCAAGTTTGTGGGACACTTACTCTAGGTCTCAAGTTTGCGAATCAGTAACAGTAAATCTCAAGTTTGTGGGACATTTACACTAGGTCGCAAGTTGTGGGATATTTCCACTAGGGCTCACATTTGTTGTACGTTTACACTGGGTCTTGAGATTGTAGAGCATTTACACTAAGGCTCAAGCTTGCGGGATATTTACAACACTGCTGAATTTGTAGTACAGTACCACTGTCTTAAATTTGTGCGACATTTTCATTGAGTCTGAAGTTTGTGGGAGCTTTACACTCTCAAATTTGTAGCACTGTTAAAGAACATGTATATCAACAGACCACTTGTATCTTTTCACCATAAATCTATGGTTGGTATTTTTACCTTGATCAAGGCTCTACAATAAAGTCCTGTGTAGGCTGTAACAGTTTATCTTTAATACACTTCCATAACCAGGTCACTTTAACACATACACCCTTACACTGTATAGGTCCTCCCTGCAAGTAAAACGGATAAAAGTATATCATTAAAATCCAATAGGTAACGCTTTGCTTTGCAAATATAAATGGGCCATGCTCTATTAAAAAGGGGTTTAATGCATCTCTGTAATACCAAGCAAGTCATCACAAGATCCATAAAATCTGTTTTGTATAACAACCAATTGAATCATGAGGTACACTGGTCCTTGTAATGCATTAAAACCTCCTTTTCACACAGCATGGCTCAAATATTTAGCCTTTGTAAATGACAGTTTTAGAAAACATAGTAGGAAAAGGACAATTACTTGTAACAAGCAACCGATCCTTTTCCCACAATGATGTAAGATAATGTCTTCTTTTCTTTCACATAGTTGACCCTTGTAAAAGTTTTAATAGGTTTCAGTAAATCTAAAAAATCTGGACGAACAATCAGTAACTGTGGAACATTATGGAGAAAGGAGCGATTCCTTGTCATGTGAGTGAGAAATGATCCTGTCACAAGGACTGCCATCAATTGTTGAAAAACAATTTGTACAAGCAGGAAATCAAACTTATGACTCCTGATGTTGTTCCTTGAATCACCTGACAAGATAGGAGCCACGCTCCAGGAAAACGGGGTTAAATACATCTCTATGATACCAAATAAGTCTTACAATTATGGACCAATAAAATCCATTTTGTCGAACAACCAACTTAATCAGGGGTAGAATGGCTCTTGGACTAACAGAAAACAGTTTCCACCCAGGCCAGCCTGCATGGACTGCATATGCTGACCTGTGTCAGTACCTTTTGTAGATGCATTAAGCCCCCTTTTCACAGAACATGGCTCATATATGTAGCAGTGAAATAAGGTAAACTATAAATGTTTCTATTGTAGAGAAAAAACAGCTGATTATCTTACTGAGTAGTCACTGGTTACAATGGAATGAGTGGCTGTAGATTTGTTGAACTCTTTTACAATTTCTCCGTCATAACTGTACATATGTTAAGGTCAATAACAACAACAACAGTAGCATCAATGACAAAAAAATCCCTTGTTTCACTTCCGTTTCTATTATTCTGGCTACCAAACAACAAAATTTTGCTCTCCTCAATATGGGAAATATCTGCAGGTGACCAAGTTTAGGCAAACATTGTGGAAAATAAAAACATTCCTCAGTTTGTGCAATACATGTATTATTATTCCCCAAAATGCTTTCAAAAGTTATCTGGGTTTCATGTCCACAACAAGAAAGAAATTCAGTCTGTACTAAAAGACAAAATCATGACCCTGTCAAAGTCCATGGCATTTGCAGAAGACATATCAAATATTACTCAAATGGTGTTTTTTTTAATCTTTGATGGTAGAAAACATTGTGGGAAAAGGAGAAAATGCTGGTTACCAGCATTTTCTCCTTTTCCGCACAATGTTTTCAAAAGCTGAAAGTCGTTAAAAGTCATGATTGTGCAGTAATAACCTGAAGGATACGCTATTATATATCTCTTTAGTGTCTTGAAGTCTGCAATATCCTCTGGCAGATATATCCTGGCCCCAGAAAAAACATTGGGTAACAACTGAAAAAGGAGTAAAAATACATGTATCACATCTTACTCTTTGTATGTTGATATAGCAAGATACTTTACCAAATGATAAAGTTTCAGATTTGTCTTCATGAAAAGCATTTGCAGACAGCAAAGTAAATCTGGCTCAAATGAAGCATGTCCTCACTGAAAAAGTACATGATGTAGGAAACGGGGATCAGCACTTTTTTTTTTCAACAATAATTTCAAAGGCCTTCTGTCCCATGTATAAAACCCTGAGATTGTCTGATATAGAGGATAACTGTCTGTTTTTGGTATATGATCGAAATTTCTTTCATCGAGTGAAAAGCTAAGGCTATATTTTCACGAGTGGTGAAGCCATGAGTGAAAATATGGCCTTTGCTTTTCACGAGATGAAAGAAATTTTGATCATACACTAAACCAAACAATTATCCTATTTCTTTTATGCTCTTCACTTTAACCTTTCTTTTTACATCTAAAGTTTGCTCATCGTGTAAAATATGTGTGTTTTTCAAGCGATATAGTCAATATAATCGGATATGCACTAGCTTTAACAATGATGTCTCGAGCGATGCTTACTACGCCATAAAATGTGACATTCACCTTCTCAAAATTGATTCATGTTCTATAAATAACAGAGGTATGTCAAAAATAAAAGTTCACCTGTGAGTTATAACATTCACCAGTGAATTATAAGGATATAATTCACTGTTAGATTTCTAGGAACTACTGAAAAGCATAAAAGGAAAGTGGTTCTGTCTTGAAAGTACATGTATACTTGAATGAGTTTTGAGCTAATCTCCTTTGCCCAGTGATACAAGAAACATCGTTTACCTCTGCATATCTAAAACAAATCAGTATTGGAGTACTGTTTTAAAACTTCTAATACAATAGAATACAGTTGTGACTTTCAACATGGTGTATGTGAGATTTCAAAACACTGTCAGAGAAGGAGCAATTGCATGTAACAATTTCCTTTAACTGAAAAAAAAAAAAAAGTATTTCCTATTCCATCAAATATTTTCATGTTCTTCACACACACTACTTAACTTTCTACCAAACAATCCTATGTCATAATAACTTCTGAGAAAAAACTGTCATTGAAAACTATGGGAAAAGGAGAAAATGATGGTAACCAGCATTTTCTCCTTTTCCCACAGTGTTTTCTACCCTGTCAGACACTATCATCCATGGAATTGTTTCCAAAGTGTCGTCCACCAATGTTTTCAAGTTTGAAGAGTTTAAATTCCTGGTTTGAGAAAGGGTTAACTCAGTAACAAAATACACACTTATAGACTTGTCCATATTGAAAACATTTGCCGACAACAAAATAAATGTGACTCAAACATTACAATTTGTTTTTGAAAGTGTAGAAAACATTGTGAAAAAGGAGAAACTACTGGTAACCTGTATTTTCTTCTTTTCCCAAAATGATTCCAAAAGTTTCCTTTTTTTTTAAAACACAATTTTTCAAAAGTCAGGACTGTGTGGTAAAGGGTGTGGACCGGTATCAGAAACTTTTGAAAAACAATATCTAGTCCAGGTGTACTCACCCCATTACTGGACTGTTGTGGGGTTCTAGGAGGATGATGAAACTTCTCTGAATGTTCAGCATTTTTCTGATAGCAGTCTGTCCCATATTTACATTCTGGTTTAGACTGCGGAAAAAGGGCCAAAATGACAAGGTAAAACTTACATAATTGTAATACAAGAGGGAAACAACAATCTGAGAAATAAACAGAGAGGCAACCACCTTCTTGCTTAGTATTCTTGAATGCTTTTTCTTGGTGATAGTGGTTAGATAACTAAGTTTCTGTTTTGTTCTCCTCCAACCCTTTACCAAAACAATCCCCACCTTTAACCATCCTGAGAAAGACGGCTTTTGAAAACATTGTGGGAAAAAGAGAAATGCTGGTGACCAGCATTTTCTCCTTTTCCCACAAAGTTTTCAACCCTTTCTGATGCAAATATAATCATACTTTCCAAATTTAATTTGTCGTCTGCAAATGCTTTCAACTGACCAGTCAAAAATTTTGTTGTTTGGTAATGAGTCAAACATTTTTTCCACGGTACCACATTTGTATCACAATAAATGCACCTTTCCATGCTTTCCTGGTGTTTCTCTAGCAAATTAATTGTTACACCACTGGCTGCTTTTCCACATAAACAGGGCAAACACCAAGCTCAGGATTGAGAGAAGGATGAATCTTCACCAGACTTCAGACAGAATGTTGGCCAAGCTAACATTTTGGTAATTAAGCTTAGATCATTTGAATTTTCAACCCCTGCTTTTCAACACAAGATACCCAATGAGAAGTATCAATCAGCTGGGTCTGTATTGGTCAACCGCTGTAAATTGTCCTCTCAGTCTAACTCTAGTTGGTAAGAGATACAATTTCTGATTGGCTATACCATTTTGTTAAGCCAGTCAAAGTTTGTGTTACTTTGACATTACGAAAAATGTTGAGAACTAGTATAAGAATCTAATTTAGAATGGCTGGAAAATATAGGCCATGATATTGCTAAACAGGTTAGTAGTGAAATGCAGGAAAACATTAATCTTTTACATAAACAGAAGTATAAAAGCCTTTTTACTTGGTGTAGAGACATCGCCATTCTCACTTGCACGTTTTGTAGTTTTTTCTGAAGCTTGCTCTTCCTTTTCCTTCTTTGGTGAGAAATATTTGAGAATACTTGTGTGATTGGAGGAGGTAGATGATGAGTCTTTGGATGATGTTGACTTTACAGAGGAGGTTTTTGATGGTGTGGACTTAACAGAGGACACTTTGGATGGAGTTCCATTAACATCTCCTACATAACGGAGTAAAAAGTAATAAAAATTGTTACAAGACAATCCCGAGTTTTAACAACCACAAGGATAAGGACATTTGAAAACATTGTGGGAAAAGGAGAAAATGCTGGTAACCAGCATTTTCTCCTTTTCCCACAATGTTTTCTACCCTTTCAAAGATAGAGTTCATGATTTGTACAACATTTAATTTGTCATCTGCAAATGCTTTGAACTTGGGCCAGAACAAAATTTAGTCATTTGGCAAAGAGTTTAACAGAAAACATTTCCTAAATTACCACACAATTACTATATTCCAAACAAAGAACATAAAAACATTACATAACATAACCCCCCTTTTGTTCAGAGTGATATGACCACCCATTACAATGTTTTCCATATTCAACATGTCTAAAATAAGCACTGCATAATGTAATTTAAATTTATATTCCTTCTCTTTTTTTAAAAAAACATGGCTAACCTAGCTTTCCCAGTCTATTTTACACAAGAAATATTGGACAATTTCTATCAAAGAACAGACTATACAGGTTCTGTGCACTCTCAGGCCATATTCACCAACCATTCTAAACAGCATTCTAAGTCTAAACAGCATTCTAAGTTTAATTCTAGATTTGGAAAGTAACGCAATTTCTGACTGGCTAAATCATTTGGTTTAGAACTTGCGTTACTTTCAAATGTACAAAATCAGTGACCTTGACCTTTAACCAATGTGACCCATAAACAATAGGGTACCTTCTTGGGTCATGAGCAACACTTGTATACAGTTTCAGGATCCTAGGTCAAAAGGCTGTTCAGTTAGAGCACGGAAACAGAAATATGGACAGATTAAAGTATGGACAGATGGATGGACATGGATGGTGAAACCAGTATACCCCCCTATACTTCGAAAGTGTGAACACAGGATCCTGATCTCGATCTACATTGTTCACAAAATCTTCTAATGTTCCCCACAAGCCTTTACATGACAACAAAATTTTAGCCTTGTCCAAACTGAAAGCATTTGCAGACGACAATTTCAATGTCTCTCAATGGTGCTATTTTTCTTTGATAGGGTAAAAAACATTGTGGGAAAAGGAGAAAATGCTGGTTACCAGCATTTTCTCCTTTTCTCAAAATGTTTTCAAAAGACATCTTTCCCAGGGTCATTAAAAGGCAGCATTGTGCCTTAAAGGGTAACATGCTTATAGCAAATACATTACCGTTATCTGAATCATTGCCATCAGAGGATTTCTTTCTCTTCATAGGAGTTTTCTTTTTCCCTTGAGTTCCTGGTATAACAAGGTCAGCTGTATCTTTAGATTTCTTGAACAGCTCCTGAACAAAATGATCAATTTGGATCCAGTTTTAAGCTGCTTTCTACTGTATTTCAGTTATACAATAGAAACAGCTTGTTTATGGATTCCCATGTATTTCACTAGTAAGTGTACTAGTCTCTGACTCCATTGTGCCTTGCCCAAGGACAATCCAACGTAAACAGTGCCTGAAATAATCATCAAACCAGGAATTGGCTGATAAAAAATCAAACACCTTTAACATCTGAACTAGTAATGACCCCAGATAATGAATAAAATACCATTAAAAAAAATGACTACCAAATGACCTTCAGATTGCTAAATAAATAAGAGTCATGTTCTGTGAAAAGGAGGCTTATGCATCTGCAAAAAGTATCGACCCAGGTCAGCCTGCACAGTCCATGCAGGTTGACCTGAACCAAAACTTTTCACTATTTGTCAATTTTCTGGACCAATGTACCTCATGAGTTACACAATTGTTCCACAGAATGGATTTTATGGATCCCTAATAAAATGATAACTTGCTTGGTATTATCCATCATTGAGATGCATTAACCCTTTACCACACAATGCCAACTTTTAACGACCCTGAGAAAAAAGCCTTTTGAAAACATTGTGGGAAAAGGAGAAAATGCTGGAAACCAGCATTTTCTCTTTTTCCCACAATGTTTTCTACCCTATCGAAGACAGACTCCATCGTTGAGAAGCATTTAAATTGTTGTCTGCAAATGTTTTCAATTTGGACAAGTCTACACAACTTGTGCGGTAAAGAGTTAAGTCCCCTTTTGCCAGAGCATGGCTCATAACATTTTTCCCTAAGAGTAAAAATTATCATGTTTTTTTATGACTTTTTCTAATAATTCTATAAAGTTTAAGCAGATATATCTGAAAATTGATTCTTACACATCTATGGTTCCTGGCTCATAGCATACAGATTTTCAAATATGCACCACCAACTGATTTGAGTGACAATTAATTTGTGGTTTGGCAAAGCTTCAGTATGGATAAATCTAAACTATCATGAACTAATAAAATAATTAATAACTACTGTAAGCAAAGCAAACACAGGGCAATTTTAACCTGGGTAGGTCTGTGGCCTCTTTCCAACACTTATCATCTCTGACTTTCATGACACGTGGAAATCTGATAGAAATACCATCTGCTGTGTGAACCTGAAAGATGTCTTGTAGGCAATAATTTGAACTTTGTTTTATACTTCATTCAACACTTTTTTCAGTCGTATCACAATGACAGCTCAGTTACTAGTATTTGTACATTTCCTGAAATCCAACAAATCTAGATTGAGACTAAGCAATGCCAGTATCACAGGACACTCCCTTGCTGTGCAGAACCACAAGAAGGCATCAAACCTAGAATCCAGGGATTACATATTCATCACATGAAACACTGATTTAAAGTGCACCTCTCCAGGTGATATTAAAAATTCTTTGCTTATTGGGAAAGACCAACTGAATCTTTCCTTATTAGGTTAGAATTCATTTGCATTTTCAGATGATCAACTCTTTATCAAACAACAAAGTCTTAGGATTTCTCTTAACTGAAAGCAATTTTAGAGGACAAATTGAATATCAGTCAACGTTTAGTAATGGGTCAAGATCAGACTTCACAGAACATGCAATTTGATCTTGTTTCTACACTCCGGTACTTCAGGAGATATTCATGTCAAAATGGCCTACAAAATTCATAATTTCCTGACTTCCCCTAGAACGGGAAATATATATTTCATTCAGTATGTGTCCTTAGACTAATATTAAAATGTTGAAGAGGACCTCGTATTCAAAGGACCAAAGGACTTGATATGTGAATGGCATAATGCAACAGATAACAAAAATAAATCCATCATAAATATCTACGAATCCACAATTACCTCTGCCTTGCTGAACTCTGCACCAGCCACTTCCCAGACAGCCATTTGACCTTCATTTAAATAATCTTTCTTCACCTTTAACCAATGTCTTTTACCTGCCTCATACACACTCTGTAATAACATTCCAATGAAACTAGAACTAAAAAATTGTATTTGATCACTGAGTATTTACCAGATTATCTAATATTCCACTAAACTCCATTGTCTTCAAAGGCATATCAGTAAACATAGATTAAGTCATCAGGTATTGAAACAACGCATATTATAAATGACTTTTTACTTGCAAACTGATGCAGTAGTGATAATTAAGACCAATAATACCTCCTGCCTCTCTGATCTTCCCAACATATGTCCATATAATTCTATTCAAGGCATAATGAAAACATTCACTTTGAATGCACTGTTATGTTATATACATTTACCAGTAAACAGAATTTACTAATTTATAATTGTTTCATGTCTCTTCCAGAAAGGTTATCATTGAATGAACTTTCAGTGAAACAAATGGGGATTTAAGTAATGAGCTTGCTCTGGGATATTTAACAGTAAAAATCATATACTTTTAGATATAAGAAAGTATACATAATTCTTTCACATCTCTTCAAAAAAGGTTCTAATCATTCAATGAACTTTCATTGGAAAAAATAGAGATTTAAGTACTGCACTTGTCCTAGGATATTTGACAATATATATGCAGCTGCAAAAAGTATTGACCCATGTCAGCCTGCACAGTTCACTCAGTCTGACAGGGGCCAGTACTTTTTGCTTCTTGTCAATTTTCCTGTATATCAAAGGACCATTCTGCCTCAAGATTTAGTTGGGTTTTTTTGACAAAATGGATCCACAATGATGTGATGACTTACTTTGTATAATGAATTATGGAGATGCATTAACCCTTAGACTGCTAAGCGTGACTCTAAGACCTTTTGTGGACAGTGTAGATAAAGATCAGACTGCAGAGAATGTGCAGTCTGATCTTGGATCTACACTCTCCAATAAGGAGTTATCTTTCCCCCAGAAACAAATTTGAAATGGCAAAATTTAGGTTTTTACTATTGGCTTGAAAATTTCATTTCACTTATTTAGCAGGATAAGGGTTAAACTCCTTTTTCCCAGAGTACTGCTCATATACTTTGAAATACACAAGGTTATATTTCTGTCTGTCTCAGCCAAACAGCTTCTCACCATTCAATGAACCTCCATTGCAATAAAAGAAGATATCAGTAATGCATTTGCCCTGCGATATTTGACAGTAAAAATCATATACTTTGAGATATAAAATAAAGAACAAAGGATCTTACAATGATATCTTTGAGAACTAAACCTTCAAGTCCATCTTGGAACACTTTAGTCATCATATCAGTCAGGTCTTCAGGATCCTAGTAGAAAATAAAGTATAAATGTGAGCCATGCTCTGTGGAAAGGGGGTTTAATGCATCTTCAGAACGTATTGACCCCAGTCAGACTGTCCACACAGGCTGACGTGGGTCAAAAAGTTTTGCTGTTGGTTGATTTTCTGCATGTCAAAGGAAAGTCTTTCTCACAATATTTCGCCAGTCATACATAAGCAAGCGTAATTCCTGATTTTCTCAAATACTGAAATAAATTTTTCACCCATAGAATTGTATGGACAATGTAAATATGGATCAGACTTCATATTTATGGAAACAAGTCCCTATGGCAAAGTATGGTTACTAGGCTTAGGCTCTGCATTGCCATGCTTGAGGGCAATCCCAAACCAGTAGCCCCATCAGCTGGCATCAAACCAAGATTTTCAGGTTCAAAATCACAGAGTCATGCAGGACCCATACACCCTTTTCTACCCATTGACTTATAACTTACTTTGATATATTTCATTTCTGAAAATTTCATTCTATTTTCCACCTCTGTCATATTCCTCTCCAGAATCTTTCTTCTCTTTTATTGGTCTGTAATCAGAGAATTTTATACATAAGATGAAAAAATGGCATAGTTTTTTTCGATATTTCAATATAGAGGATCTTACGTGAACATTTACATATTTTCATTTTATCATACTAAAACGTATGATGCAAGCCTTGGCAAGAGTCAAATACATTTTAGTCAACAAGTTTGATTAAAATGATGATATATAAACACAAATGTGAGATTCTATTTATCACATTTAACAAATGATAGGCAGAAAAATATCCTGCATCATCTCCATGTTTACAGTTGTAGTTTCGTTTCAAATTTGTACATACACACGTAGATAGCTCTTTGATATCTACTACCAAAGCAGAAATGAAACAGTTTCAAGAGGGAGTTCCATCTATTTCCGCAATTTTGTTGACTTTAAAAAATTTTGCTGCATTTCTTGGTTTTTTATTAAATATGAAAATAAAAAACTTTCCATGCGTATATGTCTCAACGATGCCATTTTTCCGCCAAACGGTATAGTAGTTCAAATTCTGGCACATGCTGCGACTGGTTTCTCCTGCTCCACCTGCTCATGACTAAAACCTGATCAGAACCAGGACCCCCAAAAACAATAATACACTAGCGTATTATCAAATATAAGTCCTGGTTTTAATATACTGTCAGAGGAAGTTTAATGTGGTAAATAACAGTTATCAACATTATGTTACCATAAAGACAAGATCTTGAGAGCACTTTTTTTTATTTTTACAGGACAACAGACATTGAAAGCATTTCCAGTACACAAATCAAAAGTGGCTCCAATTATGCTCAAATTATGTTTTATGTCTTTCAATGATTAAAACATTGGCAAATAGAAAAAATGCTGATTTTCCACATTTTATCCTTTTTCCACAAGGTTTTTTTTAACCCTTTCCCAAACGACAAATTTTGGACTGGTCCAAATTGAAAGAGTTTGCAGATGACAATTTTAAATTGGATGAAAATGGCAGAAAGTTCTCAAAAAGGTTAGAAAACACTGTGGGAAAAGGAGAAGTTGCTCGTTACGAGCAAGTTCTCCTTTTCCCACAGTGTTTTCAAAAGAGTTATACTGCAGACACGTGAAAACCAGGGCTTGTTTGGGAAAGGGTTAAATGACTTCTTAAAACAGATCGTAACAACACAGAGTCATGAGGTTAACACTTTACCACATGACAAAATCTTGGACTCAATCCAAATTCAAAACACTTGCAGACAACAATTTAAATGTGGCTCAAATAATGGAGTTCGTCATTGAATAGGTAGAAAACACTGTGGGAAAGTGTTGCTGGTGCCCTCTCCACTAGTTAACTCTTTACCAAACGACAAAAATTTAGACTTGTCTAAAAAGCATTTGCAGACGACAAATTAAAGGTAGTTTGAATGACAAAATTTATCCTTGATAGAGTAGGAAACATTGTGGGAAAAGGAGAAAATGGTGGTAACCACCTTCTTCCTCAGGGTCATAAAAAGTCAGAATTTTGTGGTAAAGGGTTAACTCATAATTTGACAAACATTACAGTTCAACCTCCAAAGTACATGTCCTAGTATGCAAACCTTCAAATATGGTTACTGAGGTTAACTATTCAAGAGGGTTGTAGTATTTGAATTTTTAGAACAGCTGGGGTTCAGGGAATTCTAATACCCAGAGTTTAATGTCTGCATTTAAAACTCATGCTATACGACGTCATCCAATTTGGCAGGCTGGTTTCTTAAGCTGTGAATTTGTTCATTCCACTGACCAAGTTATACCATAAAATTCTTTCAAAATAGTTATAATAAAGATATGTAAAATCATACCATAGAAAAACTTACTTGTCCATAATGTTCTCTCCATTTAAATGTAGACAATCAAATACAAACAAGCACACCTTGGCATCTTTGAACTGCTCTTTCTATAAATATATAATATGAACTGTCTATAAATATTTGACAACTGAGAGGAATTTCATACCTTAGCATATAAATGTCCATTTCTAATCACTTCAATCTAGATCTTTTGAAACACATGAGAAAACAAGCTATTTCTCAACAAGCCAAATATATATGAGCCATGCTCTGTGAAAATGGGGCTTCATGCATCTCCGAAAAGTATCGATCCAAGTCAGCCTGCACAGTCTGCACAGGCTGACCTGGGCCGAAACTTTTTGCTATTTGTCAATTTTCTCTATGTCAAAGGACCAGTCTAACTCATGATTCAGTCGGTTGTTAGACAAAATGGGCTATATGGATAAATGATGAAGAGATTTCTTCCTTGGTATCATGCATCACGGAGATGCATTAAGCCCCCTTTTGCTAGAGCATGGCTCATATTGCTTGTTATCCATGATCCATATTGTAACACTCAAAAATTATTATCTAATCGGCCTTCAAATGTTTTCCCGCTGAATGACATTTGTGCTTGATTGTGGCAGGTCCAAAGAGCCCATCTGAATGTTTTCTGGATGAAGGGGTTATTTCTTTTACTTCAGTAAGCCTATAGTAGTATCATACTTATCGGTTCAGTTTTCAATATTGTAGCTAATTAAATGAACTTTTGCCATTTTCTTGAATTATATATTTTTGAAGCAAGCCTGTTTGAAAAAACCTTCACTGTTATAATGCTGCATCTTTAGTGCAATTTGATCTGTCCCATGAACAACTATTTTTGCCTTTAGCATGGTTTTCAACCCTTTAACCCTTTACCAGACAATCACAAGGTTTAAAGACCCTGAGAAAGAAAATGTTTGAAAACATTGTAGGAAAAAGAGAAAATACTGATAACCAACATTTTCTCATTTCCCCAAAAAATTTTCTACTCAATGAAAGGTAAGTTTCATCATTTGACTCACATATGATTTGTCCTCTTCCAATGCTTTGAATTTGGATAAGTCTAAATTTTGTTGTGTGATAAATAGTTAAGCACTGAGCACAACTTCAGCGCTTTTGTAGACAATGCAGAGTAAAACAAGAGATTGCATGCTGGGGCCAATGCTTAGCTGCAGATGCTTGATTTTCACTGAAAATTCTAAGTCAAAAAAGGGTTATTACTCTGCCAAAAATACTTTGATGGCTACCTGCCCATGTTGTATAGGTTTCTCTTTGATACTTTATAACTTGTCTAAGTCTGAAGTAAATATTTTCTGTAATAATAGTGATATTATAAAATGTCAGAGTTTTCGCACGACGACAATAAGGCCCACGCCAGGATTACCGCAATACCTCAATGTTTTCTTTGAAAACAGCTCAGCTAATAAAACTGCAGATATACACTATCCGATTTTTCGTATTATTCTGCCCCAAACAGTTTTAAGGTTGTAATCTCGAGGGTCTTTCTAGAAAAATCAATTGTCGTGAGGACCCAATGATATATCACATTTAAGCACAAGTGAAAATCATAAATCTGGATATGCTTTCAGTTTTTCCCATCGGTTCGTTTGTGCACACTCGAATAGTGACACTAATTTTGTCATTGGGATTTGGAGGGAATTTAATTAGGAGAGAATGCGGTTTAGTGTTCTTCTCTTCCAACAAATAATGTGTTAAAAAAAAAAAAACACGCACAAACAATTATGACTGCCTTTTTCAATTTTATGCTTATAGTCCACCTAGGTGCCATGAACATATGGACGGGTCAAGATCAAAACCGACTTGATTCTTCTCTCCATAATGTTGTTGCATTCATTCTAGGGTCGACATGTCCTATCAGCCAATAAAAACGCAGTATAGCGCGCCATGTAAACACAAGGGTCAGACACATTGATAGACTTTACTATTGACAATGTAATACTTTTCTTTTTGTTTAAACCATATTTGTAAGACTGAATTGTATTTCAAAATGTATTAAAGTTACACGTAAGAATCAAGTGGCAAGAGAATTGTTAAATTATATACCTTGAAAGGAAAACTAAATTTACCCACTCCAAAAACCTAGATCTATGTAAAATGTCACCGGTAGATTTAACCAGGATTCCGAAAAGCAGCCACTCTACCAAACGATAGAAAAGCAGTGTTTTCTTTTTCCAGTCTTTCGGGAAGGAAAGAACGGTTATGCCACACTGTTTTGTTAAACTACCTGTATTGAAATCTAAGTGCATGTACATCTTTCAAATTCCAAACCATTACTCGTAGTCAGTTGTAACCGTTACATGTATATGAAACGAGCGACAGGAAGAAAGATATTTTATTGAGAACCACTCTTCATCCTGTTTCAAAAATAAGTTGACATTGCGAACGTCATCATATAATTCTTGTTGTAATACTTTAGAGGGCATTCATATTTAATTCTTGTTTCATAAAGACGATTGCATGTGAGTGTTAATGTCACCTTTGCCTGGTTCGAAAGATTGTTTGTTTTCCCAACGCTTGTAGCACAACTGATAAATGCACGTCCATTCCAAATTAGTATAATCCTAACAATCACCCAAGTGACCAAATATACCCCCCAATTTAAAAGTTTTTACAACATATATCTGTTAAAAAAAAAAAAAAAAAAAAATACGCGAAACAACCTAATTGATTACTTACAATAAACTTCTTGATTTTCACTCAAACAGGTGTTAGAGGTGTTAATTAAATCTTTACCAGACAACAAAAGGTTAGATTCGTCTGTTTTCAAAACATTTGCTGTCGACAAATTAAACGTTGCTCCTATGATGAGATTTGTCTTTGAAAGGGTAGAAAACGTCTCAGGAAAAAGAGAAAGTTTTCAAAAGTTTCCTCCTTCAAGCACGGTTTTGTGTGGTAAAGGGTTAAATTGTAAATCCTTTTTTCATATTGTTTACTGTCAAACTGACATGTTATGTACTGACGAAATGTCTTAAAAACTTATGCCCCTATTATAAGTTATGGATAATGTCGACAGCAATCAACTCACAATGTATTTTTAGCTTAAATGCTGTGACCAACATGGAATTACTAACATATTTGCGCTATTTTCATCTTTCGATTTCATAAGTATTACATTATTGAAAGTGTTTTTTCTTGTTACTTTGAGGATTTAGTCCGAACTGAAAAGAACGTTCGGAAAAAAGCTTTGGGTACTTTAATTATAGCGAAACATAAGCTAGAATAAAACTGAAATAATCTCTTTCTCTATGTATTCGATGCCATTTTCTGGTTTGTTTGTCGGGCGTAACGACCAAAATACCACGTTATCAAGCTATCCCAAAAGCAACGTCCAACTAATTTCCCCTGACTCAACTGAGCAGAATTGCTCCTTGTGGTTGTTTCTACTTTTATCTCCCACATTTATGCCTGCCGATAGTGTTAAAGGTACCATAAGTAAACACTCAAATAAATCTTGGACGGTATTTTCCTGATGTGTTCAAGTTTCCTTATTCAAGCACGGTTTTGTTTGGTACAGGGTTAAATTGTAAATCCTTTTTTCATATTGTTTACTGTCAAACTGACATGTTATGTACTGACGAAATGTCTTAAAAACTTATGCCCCTATTATAAGTTATGGATAATGCCGACAGCAATCTACTCACAATGTATTTTTAGCTTAAATGCTGTGACCAACATTGAATTACTAACATATTTGCGCTATTTTCATCTTTCGATTTCATAAATATGACATTATTCAAAGTGTTTTTTCTTGTTACTTTGAGGATTTAGTTCGAACTGAAAAGAACTTTGGGAAGAAAGCTTTAGGTACCTTAATTTTAGCGAAACATAAGCTAGAATAAAACTGAAATAATCTCTTTCTCTATGTATTCGATGCCATTTTCTGGTTTGTTTGTCGGGCCTAACGACCAAAATACCACGTTACTAAGGTGGGCATGCCAAACTCGCGTTTCCAGAAAGGCAATTAGTCATGCGACACTAATTGATAAGTCCTTTGCACCTATCAGGTTATCCCAAAAGCAACGTCCAACTAATTTCCCCTGACTCCACTGAGCAGAATTGCTCCTTGTGGTTGTTTCTACTTTTATCTCCCACATTTTGTCGATAGTGTTAAAGGTACCATAAGTAAACACTCAAATAAATCTTAGACGGTATTTTCCTGATGTGTTCAACAACTTATGAAGAGCAAAATGCGCTTGAAAGTTTTCTTTGCTTGTTTTATGCAACAGCTACCAGTTGCTTCTAGAAAAATAGTCTCTCTTCTTTATTCAAGTAGGCCATGATTCTTCATGACTTTTAGATAGTCTACTGATGGTCTCAACTTATCCAAAGTTTGAATGCGAAGCACGGAAGCATGGACAAATTCTTTAGCATAAAACGTTGTGAAATTAAAGTAGTCATACTAACATTTGTTCCTTTCAGACATATTGATAATATTCTGTAATACAAATCATTAAGGAAAATGGAGAAGGAGCCTATCATGAGTTTGTTCACCCTTTTTTTTTTTTTTTTTTTTTCCTCTAATTTTCTTTTCCTTGATTTCTGTTTCAAATGAAAGCAGTTGTATGAATATTATTCTCGTTTGACATTTTTAAAACTTCAAGTAGCACAAACCATTGTGAAAAATGGACAAAAACTCTTCGTAAACAATTTCATTGTTTTTCTGGTAGCATGATCAACATAATCTCGCAGTGTAATAACTTGAAATATTAGGTCGCATATAAATGTGACCACGCTGCCATATCCTTTTAAACAATAGTATATACAGCATTCCTTGACGATCTACAATATTGAGAACATCAATCAAGACAAATTAAGCAAGTTCATGGAAATGTCTTTAAATGCACGAAAGACACTTATACACAGTGGTTTCAAACAAGAATAATACATAGAATAATTCCAACAAATTCTCTGCTTTTTAAAATGAAATTGATAGATACTAACTCATGTACATTTTGTAAACAATATGAAGAAACTATTCTACATTTATTTCACGACTGTGAACACACCAAATCATTAATTAATAATATAGCAGCAATTTTAAGTACTTTTGACCATACACTGCAAATTGATAGTCGAACTTTACTTTAAGGCACACGTACATCAAACGTACCATTAGACAGGCTACTTTTAGAACTTAAGAAATATATTTATCACTGTAGGAATAAACAAAAAATACCCTCAATGATCGGCTTTAAAAATACTTTAAACTTGACCTTGAATATTCATAAATGCACAAACACACATGAAATTGACAAATGTCACATGACAATTGTGGAACATGTTTATCAAAGTCTCCTATTGCCAGTATAGTGCACAGGTAGTAAATATTAACGAATTTCTATAAAATTTTTGAAAGATTCCAGTTTCTTTACTCCATATGCACATATCCACTCACCCACACACACACACACATACTTATATCTATTTCATGTTTTTTTTACCCTGATTTCTGATTCTCTCTCTCTCTCTCTCCCTCTCTTAATAAGGCCACATTCAAGTGATGGAACAACTCTACAAAATATACAATTTTTGTTAGGTATATGAAACATCTTTTGTTTAAGAGTACTAACAAATTATTTAGAAACCTACTAACATTGAATTGTAAGGTATGGTGGGAGATGGCCACGACTCCCATCATACCAGTTGACGTGGCTAATAAAAATCTAAAAAAAAAAAAAAAAAAAAGACAAATTAACGTTCGCAAAACTTTTGAAACAAAACAATTAAAACAGCATCATTTTAATTCAGGGAATAAAGGTAACCTCAATATAATCTCTTTCTCTATGTATTCGATGCCATTTTCTGGTTTGTTTGTCGGGCCTAACGACCAAAATACCACGTTACTAAGGTGGGCATGCCAAACTCGCGTTTCCAGAAAGGTCAACCGTCATGCGACACTAACTGATAAGTCCTTTGCACCTATCAGGCTATCCCAAAAGTAACGTCCAACTAATTTCCCCTGACTCCACTGAGCAGAATTGCTCCTTGTGGTTGTTTCTACTTTTATCTCCCACATTTTGCCTGTCGATAGTGTTAAAGGTACCGTAAGTAAACGCTCCAATAAATCTTGGACGGTATTTTCCTGATGTTTTCAACATCTTATGAAGAACAAAATGCGCTTGAAAGTTTGATTTGCTTGTTTTATGCAACAGCTACCAGTTGCTTCTAGAAAAATAGTCTCCCTGCCTTATTCAAGTAGGCCATGATTCTTCATGACTTTTAGATAGTCTACTGATGGTCTCAACTTATCCAAAGTTTGAATGCGAAGCATGGAAGTATGGACAAATTCTTTAGCATAAAACATTGTAATTTTGAAGTAGTCATACCAACATTTGTTCCTTTCACAGAAATATATTGATAATGTTCTGTAATACAAATCATTAAGGAAAATGGAGAAGGAGCCTATCATGAGTTTGTTCACCTTTTTTTTTTTTTTTTTTTTCTCATTTTCTTTTCCTTGATTTCTATGTCAAGTGAAATCAGCTGTATTAATATCATTCTCGTTTGACATTTTCAAATCTTCAAGTAGCAGCACCATTGTGAAAAATGGACAAAAACCCTTCGTAAACAATTTCATTGTTTCTCAAGTACCATGATCAACATAATCTCGCAGTGTAATAACTTGAAATATTAGGTCACATATAAATGTGACCACGCTGCCATATCCACGCAGCTTTAACTCAACAAATACTGTAATAAACTGCTTGCTCATTTAAATAATAGTAAATTCAGCATTCCTTGACGGTCTACAATATTGAGAACATCAATCAAGACAAATAACGTTCACAAATCCTTTGAAATGAAACAATTAAAACACCATCATTTTAATTCAGGGAATAAAGGTAACCTCAAAATAACCCATCATTAAATCCCATTTGGCTTAATTTCTTCTAACAAACACCTTTTAGCAATTAATTATGAGTTTAAAAAAGTCCAGAGTGAAAAGTACGATAAACAATTTACACCTAACAGCTATGAAATCAATGTCTCTGGAACATATTGATTTTCCAGTTTACAGCAGACAGCTGTGTAAAATAGACCTCGAGTTATTATTAGCACATAACTTTTCTCTAACTCTTGGGTCATTTATTGGATGTGCTGGAAAAAGTAAAAATAAAGGCTTATTTTGCAGGTTTTTGGTCCCAAGAAAATCAAGGTTTTGGCATTCACTGATTGAACAGACCAGAGGTTGCTCACTGCAAATTCATTTTAGAGGAGATTTAGTTCGTTGTCCTTTGGTCGTAAATTACATCTGGTCATTTGGTCGTATTAAGCAGGTGGTCGTTACCGCTTTGGTCGTAATTAGGAGGTGGTCGTTAATCATTTGGTCGTATTGAGGAGGTGGTCGTTTATCATTTGGTCGTATTGAGGAGGTGGACGTTATTCATTTGGTCGCATTAAGAAGGTGGTCGTTTTTTATTTGCTCTTATTAAACTGGAAGTCATTATTAATTTGATCGTATTAAGCAGTTGGTTGTTTACAGTTGGCGGTCGATTCAAGCAGGTGGTTGTCCTAACAGATTTTTGTGCTTATGGGTCTCATACATGATGAGAGACCTCTCTTTGGAGGTTCATAAAGTGATAAATTTAGTCCGGGGATTGATCTGAAATTGACAAAATGTTATTTGTGCCCATAATGACATATTCCAACATATTAAACAAGAAATAATTAATGAGGCGACCATCCTCCGAAATCAATTGTCGTGAGGACCCAATGATATGTCACATTTAAGCACATGAGAAAATCAATCATAAATCTGGATATGCTTTCAGTTTTTCCAATAAGTTCGTTTTTGCACACTCGAATAGTGACACTAATTTTGTCATTGGGATTTGAAGGGAATTCAATTAGGAGAGAATGTGTTTTAGTGTTCTTCTCTTCCAACAAATAATGTGTTTAAAAAAAAAAAAATACGCACACACAATTCTAACAGCCTTTTTAAATTTTATGTTTATAGTCCACCTAGGTGCCATGAACATACAGACGGGTCAAGATCAAAACCGACTTCAGATTCTTCTCTCCATAATGTTGTTCCATTCATTCTACGATTCAACCATGTTGTGCGCAAGAGACATACGTAAATTTATCATATTTTGAGGGCTACAGCCTGATAGTCCTATTCCTGTAAAAATGGGCTGTGTGATAGACCCTTTTTGTCTTTCAGAATTGACCTTTCTGCGGATTTTGATTGACAGGTCCTATCAGCCAATAAAAACGCAGTATAGCGCGCCATGTAAACACAAGGGTCAGACAGTGATAGACTTTACTATTGACAATTTAATAGTTCTCTTTTTGTTTAAACCATATTTATAAGACTGGATTATACAAAACTTATTTCAAAATGGATTAAAGTTACACGTAAGAATCAAGTGGCAAGGTAAATTGTTAAATTATATCCTTGAAAGGAAAACAAAATTTAACCACTCCAAAAACCTAGATCTATGTAAAATGTCGCCGGTAGATTTAACCAGGATTCCGAAAAGCAGCCACTCTACCAAACAAAAGAAATGCAGTGTTTTTTTTTTTTTTTTTTTTTTTTTTTCTCCAGTCTTTCGGGAAAGAAAGAAGGGTTATGTCACACTGTTTTGTTAAACTACCTGTACTGAAATCTAACTGCATGTACATCTTTCAAATTCCAAACCATTACTCGTAGTCAGACGTAACCGTTACATGTACATGAAACGAGCGACAAGAAGAAGGATAGTTTATTGACAACCACTCTTCACCCTGTTTCACAAATAAGTTGACATTGCGAACGTCATCATATAATTCTTGTTGTAATACTTTAGAGCGCATTCATATTTAATTCTTGTTTCATAACGACGATTGCATGCGAGTGTTAATGTCACCTTTGCCTGATTCGAAAGATTGTTTGTTTTCCCAACGCTTGTACAAGACTGATAAATGCACGTCCATTCCAAATTAGTATAATCCTTACAATCACCCAAGTGACCAAATATACCCCCTAATTTAAAAGTTTTTAACAACATACATCTGTAAATAAAAATACGCCAAACCATCTAATTGATTACTTACAATAAACTTCTTGATTTTCACTCAAACAGGTGTTACAGGTGTTAATTAAATCTTTACCAAACAACAAAAGATTACGAGGGTCCTCCAATAATGAGTGAGACTGTTGTCATATCTCAAATAGTGTCTGACAGATTTTAATGAAACTTTGCACATATATTGCCTAACATATTAGCAACACAAAAATTACGCCAAATGACGTTACGTTATGACGTCACAATTATGACGTCACTTCCTGTGACACAAACAACTGCAACATGGCCGGCTTCACAGCAGAAGAACAACGTGCATATATAAAAATTGAGTATTATAAGGGTAGCACTGGAACAGAGATTTTTCAAACCTTACAAAAAGTTTGTGGGGACCAAGCTATTTCTCGTGCAGCAGTGTTCCGGTGGATTGCACAGTTTAAGGAAGGAAGGACTAGTGTGCAGAAGCAACCCAGCCCAGGTCGGCCAACAGAAGCAACAAGCGAAGAAAATATCCAAAAGGTGAAGGCTGTAATGGAGACTGATCGAAGATACACATGCGAAGAAGTACCCAATGAAATTGGGATAAGTCATGGGTCAGTATATACAATTTTGACAGATAAGTTAAACATGCGACGTGTTGCTGCAAGGTGGGTACCCCATGCACTGAGCTCGGAGCAGAAACAGGTAAGAGTGGATCTTGCCAGTCTATTACAGGAAAGATACAAAAATGAGGGTGATATGTTTCTTAACAGGATAGTGGCAATAGATGAGACTTGGATACGAAGTTATGAACCAGAACTAAAAAGACAATCTTCAGAATGGCACACGCCGGGGTCCCCACGACCCATTAAATTCAGGCGAAAACAAGGAAATTTGAAGATGATGATGATTTTTGCCTATGATAATCACGGCATATTAGCTGCAAATAGGGTCCCGATCGGGAAAACAGTCAATCAAGAGTATTATCGTACATTTCTGATGTCTGTCTTGAGACCTGCCATTTGCAAGAAGCGACCGGTGCTGCTTGAACTTACACCATTAATTCTGCATGACAACGCCGCCTGTCACAAGGCAGGTAGGGTGACGTCACTTTTGACGCTCTATAACTGGGACATTTTACCGCACCCTCCATATTCTCCAGACATGAGTCCTCCAGACTTTGATCTTTTTCCTAAGTTGAAAGAACCATTGCGAGGTGTGCGTTTTGAGGATTTAGACGCCCTGGAAGTAGAGGTGACCGGTCAAATTCGACGCATTAACTCTGGTTGCCTAGCAACGGGAATTAGAAGACTTCCTCACTGATGGAATTCTGTCATTGAAAAGGGAGGAGCCTATATTGAAGGAATGTAGGAACATTGGATGAGTATTAGTTCAGGTATTTCTTCAATAACTACAGTCTCGCTAATTATTGGATGACCCTCGTAGATTCGTCTGTTTTGAAAGCATTTGCTGTCGACAAATTAAACGTTGCTCCTAAGATGAGATTTGTCTTTGAAAGGGTAGAAAACGTCTCATGAAAAAGTTTCCTCATTCAAGCACGTTTTGTTTGGTACAGGGTTAAATTGTAAATCCTTTTTTCATATTGTTTACTGTCAAACTGACAATTATGTACTGACGAAATGTCTTAAAAACTTATGCCCGTATTATAAGTTACGGATAATGCCGACAGCAATCTACTCACAATGTATTTTTAGCTTAAATGCTGTGACCAACATGGAATTACAAACATATTTGCGCTATTTTCGTCTTTCGATTTCATAAATATGACATTATTCAAAGTGTCTTTTCTTTTTACTTTGCCGATTTAGACCGAACTGAAAAGAACTTTGGGAAAAAAGCTTTGGGTACTTTAATAATAGGAAAATAAAAGCTAGAATGAAACAGAAATAATCTCTTTCTTTATGTATTCGATGGCATTTTCTGGTTTGTTTGTCGGGTCTAACGACCAAAATACCACGTTACTAAGGTGGGCATGCCAAACTCTTGTTTGCAGAAAGGTCAACCGTCATGCGACACTAACTGATAAGTCCTTTGCACCTATCAGGCTATCCCAAAAGCAACGTCCAACTAATTTCCCCTGACTCCACTGAGCAGAATTGCTCCTTGTGGTTGTTTCTACTTTTATCTCCTACATTTTGCCTGTCCATAGTGTTAAAGGTACCATAAATAAACGCTCCAATAAATCTTAGATGGTATTTTCCTGATGTTTTCAACAACTTATGAAGAACAAAATGCGCTTGAAAGTTTGATTTGCTTGTTTTATGCAACAGCTACCAGTTGCTTCTAGAAAATTAGTCTCCCTTCCTTATTCAAGTAGGCCATGATTCTTCATGACTTTTAGATAGTCTACTGATGGTCTCAACTTATCCAAAGTTTGAGTGCGAAGCATGGAAGTATGGACAAATTCTTTAGCATAAAACATTGTAATTTTAAAGTAGTCATACCAACATTTGTTCCTTTCACAGAAATATATTGATAATATTCTGTAATACAAATCATT
This sequence comes from Tridacna gigas, assembly GCA_945859785.2. Taxonomy (NCBI): domain Eukaryota; kingdom Metazoa; phylum Mollusca; class Bivalvia; order Cardiida; family Cardiidae; genus Tridacna; species Tridacna gigas. Next base: position 29,651,332 of record OX244041.2, read on the forward strand.
AAGGAAAATGGAGAAGGAGCCTATCATGAGTTTGTTCACCTTTTTTTTTCTCATTTTCTTTTCCTTGATTTCTATTTCAAGTGAAATCAGCTGTATTAATATCATTCTCGTTTGACATTTTGAAAACTTCAAGTAGCAGCACCATTGTGAAAAATGGACAAAAACTCTTCGTAAACAATTTCATTGTTTCTCAAGTACCATGATCAACATAATCTCGCAGTGTAATAACTTGAAATATTAGGTCGCATATAAATATGACCACGCTGCCATATCCACGCAGCTTTAACTCAACAAATACTGTAATAAACTGCTTGCTCATTTAAACAATAGTAAATTCAGCATTCCTTGACGGTCTACAATATTGAGAACATCAATCAAGACAAATAACGTTCACAAATCCTTTAAAATGAAACAATTAAAACACCATCATTTTAATTCAGGGAATAAAGGTAACCTCAAAATAACCCATCATTAAATCCCATTTGGCTTAATTTCTTCTAACAAACACCTTTTAGCAATTAATTATCAGATTAAAAAGTACAGAGTGAAAAGTACGATAAACAATTTACACCTAACAGCTATGAAATCAATGTCTCTGGAACATATTGATTTTCCAGTTTACTGCAGACAGCTGTGTAAAATAGACCTCGAGTTATTATTAGCACATAACTTTTCTCTAACTCTTGGGTCATTTATTGGATGTGCTGGAAAAAGTAAAAATAAAGGCTTATTTTGCAGGTTTTTGGTCCCAAGAAAATCAAGGTTTTGGCATTCACTGATTGAACAGACCAGAGGTTGCTCATTGCAAATTCATTTTAGAGGAGATTTAGTTCGTTGTCCTTTGGTCGTAAATTACATCTGGTCATTTGGTCGTATTAAGCAGGTGGTCGTTACCCCTTTGGTCGTAATTAGGAGGTGGTCGTTAATCATTTGGTCGTATTGAGGAGGTGGTCGTTATTCGTTTGGTCGCATTAAGAAGGTGGTCGTTTTTTATTTGCTCTTATTAAACTGGAAGTCATTACTAATTTGATCGTATTAAGCAGTTGGTTGTTTACAGTTGGCGATTCAAGCAGGTGGTTGTCCTAACAGATTTTTGTTCTTGCGGGTCTCATACATGATGAGAGACATCTCTTTGGAGGTTCATAAAGTGGCAAATTTAGTCTGGAGATTGGTCTGAATTGACTAATTGTTATTTGTGCCCTTTATGTCATATTCCAACATCTTAAACAAGAAATAATTAATGAGGCGACCATCCTCCGAAATCAATTGTCGTGAGGACCCAATGATATATCACATTTAAGCACATATGAAAATCGTTAATCTGGATATGCTTTCAGTTTTTCCCATCGGTTCGTTTGTGCACACTCGAATAGTGAAACTAATTTTGTCATTGGGATTTGAAGGGAATTTAATTAGGAGAGAATGTGTTTTAGTGTTCTTCTCTTCCAACAAATAATGTGTTTAAAAAAAATCCACGCACACACAATTATAACTGCCTTTTTCAATTTTATGTTTATAGTCCACCTAGGTGCCATGAACATACAGACGGGTCAAGATCAAAACCGACTTCAGATTCTTCTCTCCATAATGTTGTTCCATTCATTCTACGGTTCAACCATGTTGTGCGCAAGAGACATACGTAAATTTAAGACATTTTGAGGGCTACAGCCTGATAGTCCTATTCCTGTAAAAATGGGCTGTGTGATAGACCCTTTTTGTCTTTCAGAATTGACCTTTCTGCGGATTTTGATTGACAGGTCCTACCAGCCAATAAAAACGCAGTATAGCACGCCATGTAAACACAAGGGTCAGACTCATGATAGACTTTACTATTGACAATTTAATAGTTTTCTTTTTGTTTAAACCATATTTGTAAGACTGAATTATATTTCAAAATGGATTAAACTTACACGTAAGAATCAAGTGGCAAGGTAATTGTTAAATTATATACCTTGAAAGGAAAACTAAATTTAACCACTCCAAAAACCTAGATCTATGTAAAATGTCGCCGGTAGATTTACCAGGATTCCAAAAAGCAGCCACTCTACCAAACGACAGAAAAGCAGTGTTTTCTTTTTCCAGTCCTTTGGAAAAGAAAGAACGGTTATGCCAAACTGTTTTGTTAAACTACCTGTATTGAAATCTAACTGCATGTACATCTTTCAAATTCCAAACCATTACTCGTAGTCAGTCGTAACCGTTACATGTATATGAAACGAGCGACAGGAAAAAAGATATTTTATTGAGAAACCACTCTTCATCCTGTTTCAAAAATAAGTCTACATTGCGAACGTCATTATATAATTCTTGTTGTAATACTTTAGAGAGCACTCATATTGAATTCTTGTTTTATAAAGACGACTGCATGTGAGTGTTAACGTCACCTTTGCCTGGTTCGAAAGATTGTTTGTTTTCCCAACGCTTGTAGCAAGACTGATAAATGCACGTCCATTCCAAATTAGTATAATCCTAACAATCACCCAAGTGACCAAATATACCCCCCCCCCAATTTAAAAGTTTTTACAACATATATCTGTTAAAAAAATACGCGAAACAACCTAATGATTACTTACAATAAACTTCTTCATTTTCACTCAAACAGGTGTTAGAGGTGTTAATTAAATCTTTACCAGACAACAAAAGGTTAGATTCGTCTGTTTTCAAAACATTTGCTGTCGACAAATTAAACGTTACTCCTATGATGAGATTTGTCTTTGAAAGGGTAGGAAACGTCTCAGGAAAAAGAGAAAGTTATGGATAATGCCGACAGCAATCAACTCACAATGTATTTTTAGCTTAAATGCTGTGACCAACATGGAATTACTAACATATTTGCGCTATTTTCATCAATCGATTTCATAAGTATGACATTACTGAAAGTGTTTTTTCTTGTTACTTTGCCGATTTAGTCCAAACTGAAAAGAACTTTGGGAAAAAAGCTTTGGGTACTTTAAATATAGCGAAACATAAGCTAGAATAAAACAGAAATAATCTCTTTCTCTATGTATTCGATGGCATTTTCTGGTTTGTTTGTCGGGCCTAACGACCAAAATACCACGTTACTAAGGTGGGCATGCCAAACTCTTGTTTGCAGAAAGGTCAACCGTCATGCGACACTAACTGATAAGTCCTTTGCACCTATCAGGCTATCCCAAAAGCAACGTCCAACTTTCCCCTGACTCCATTGAGCAGAATTGCTCCTTGTGGTTGTTTCTACTTTTATCTCCCACATTTTGCCTGTCCATAGTGTTAAAGGTACCATAAGTAAACGCTCCAATAAATCTTGGACGGTCTTTTCCTGATGTTTTCAACAACTTATGAAGAACAAAATGCGCTTGAAAGTTTGATTTGCTTGTTTTATGCAACAGCTACCAAAGTAGGCCATGATTCTTCATGACTTTTAGATAGTATACTGATGGTCTCAAATTATCCAAAGTTTGAGTGCGAAGCATGGAAGTATGGACAAATTCTTTAGCATAAAACATTGTAATTTTAAAGTAGTCATACCAACATTTCTTCCTTTCACAGAAATATATTGATAACGTTCTGTAATACAAATCATTAAGGAAAATGGAGATGGAGCCTATCATGAGTTTGTTCACCTTTTTTTTCTCATTTTCTTTTCCTTGATTTCTATATCAGGTGAAATCAGCTGTATTAATATCATTCTCGTTTGACATTTTGAAAACTTCAAGTAGCAGCACCATTGTGAAAAATGGACAAAAACTCTTCGTAAACAATTTCATTGTTTCTCAAGTACCATGATCAACATAATCTCGCAGTGTAATAACTTGAAATATTAGGTCGCATATAAATATGACCACGCTGCCATATCCACGCAGCTTTAACTCAACAAATACTGTAATAAACTGCTTGCTCATTTAAACAATAGTAAATTCAGCATTCCTTGACGGTCTACAATATTGAGAACATCAATCAAGACAAATAACGTTCACAAATCCTTTAAAATGAAACAATTAAAAAACCATCATTTTAATTCAGGGAATAAAGGTAACCTCAAAATAACCCATCATTAAATCCCATTTGGCTTAATTTCTTCTTACAAACACCTTTTAGCAATTAATTATCAGATTAAAAAGTACAGAGTGAAAGGTACGATAAACAATTTACACCTAACAGCTATGAAATCAATGTCTCTGGAACATATTGATTTTCCAGTTTACAGCAGACAGCTGTGTAAAATAGACCTCGAGTTATTATTAGCACATAACTTTTCTCTAACTCTTGGGTCATTTATTGGATGTGCTGGAAAGAGTAAAAATAAAGGCTTATTTTGCAGGTTTTTGGTCCCAAGAAAATCAAGGTTTTGGCATTCACTGATTGAACAGACCAGAGGTTGCTCATTGCAAATTCATTTTAGAGGAGATTTAGTTCGTTGTCCTTTGGTCGTAAATTACATCTGGTCATTTGGTCGTATTAAGCAGGTGGTCGTTACCCTTTTGGTCGTAATTAGGAGGTGGTCGTTAATCATTTGGTCGTATTGAGGAGGTGGTCGTTAATCATTTGGTCGTATTGAGGAGGTGGTCGTTATTCGTTTGGTCGCATTAAGAAGGTGGTCGTTTTTTATTTGCTCTTATTAAACTGGAAGTCATTATTAATTTGATCGTATTAAGCAGTTGGTTGTTTACAGTTGGCGGTCGATTCAAGCAGGTGGTTGTCCTAACAGATTTTTGTGCTTATGGGTCTCATACATGATGAGAGACATCTCTTTGGAGGTTCATAAAGTGATAAATTTAGTCCGGGGATTGATCTGGAATTGACAAAATGTTACTTGTGCCCATAATGACATATTCCAACATCTTAAACAAGAAATAATTAATGAGGCAACCATCCTCCGAAATCAATTGTCGTGAGAACCCAATGATATATCACATTTAAGCACATGAGAAAATCAATCATAAATCTGGATATGCTTTCAGTTTTTCCAATCAGTTCGTTTGTGCACACTCGAATAGTGACACTAATTTTGTCATTGGGATTTGAAGGGAATTCAATTAGGAGAGAATGTGTTTTAGTGTTCTTCTCTTCCAACAAATAATGTGTTTAAAAAAAAATACGCACACACAATTCTAACTGCCTTTTTAAATTTTATATTTATAGTCCACCTAGGTGCCATGAACATACAGACGGGTCAAGATCAAAACCGACTTCAGATTCTTCTCTCCATAATGTTGTTCCATTCATTTTAGGGTTCAACCATGTTGTGCGCAAAAGACATACGTAAATTTAAGACATTTTGACGTCTACAGCCTGATAGTCCTATTCCTTTAAAAAAAGGGCCGTGTGATAGACCCTTTTTGTCTTTCAGAATTGACCTTTCTGCGGATTTTGATTGACAGGTCCTATCAGCCAGTAAAAAAGCAGTATAGCACGCCATGCAAACACAAGGGTCAGACTCATGATAGACTTTACTATTGACAATTTAATAGTTTTCTTTTTGTTTAAACCATATTTGTAAGACTGAATTATATTTCAAAATGGATTAAACTTACACGTAAGAATCAAGTGGCAAGGTAATTGTTAAATTATATACCTTGAAAGGAAAACTAAATTTAACCACTCCAAAAACCTAGATCTATGTAAAATGTCGCCGGTAGATTTACCAGGATTCCAAAAAGCAGCCACTCTACCAAACGACAGAAAAGCAGTGTTTTCTTTTTCCAGTCCTTCGGAAAAGAAAGAACGGTTATGCCAAACTGTTTTGTTAAACTACCTGTATTGAAATCTAACTGCATGTACATCTTTCAAATTCCAAACCATTACTCGTAGTCAGTCGTAACCGTTACATGTATATGAAACGAGCGACAGGAAAAAAGATATTTTATTGAGAAACCACTCTTCATCCTGTTTCAAAAATAAGTCTACATTGCGAACGTCATTATATAATTCTTGTTGTAATACTTTAGAGAGCATTCATATTGAATTCTTGTTTTATAAAGACGACTGCATGTGAGTGTTAACGTCACCTTTGCCTGGTTCGAAAGATTGTTTGTTTTCCCAACGCTTGTAGCAAGACTGATAAATGCACGTCCATTCCAAATTAGTATAATCCTAACAATCACCCAAGTGACCAAATATACCCCCCCCCCCCCGCAATTTAAAAGTTTTTACAACATATATCTGTTAAAAAAAGACGCGAAACAACCTAATTGATTACTTACAATAAACTTCTTCATTTTCACTCAAACAGGTGTTAGAGGTGTTAATTAAATCTTTACCAGACAACAAAAGGTTAGATTCGTCTGTTTTCAAAACATTTGCTGTCGACAAATTAAACGTTGCTCCTATGATGAGATTTGTCTTTGAAAGGGTAGAAAACGTCTCAGGAAAAAGAGAAAGTTTTCAAAAGTTTCCTCCTTCAAGCACGGTTTTGTGTGGTAAAGGGTTAAATTGTAAATCCTTTTTTCATATTATTTACTGTCAAACTGACATGTTATGTACTGACGAAATGTCTTAAAAACTTATGCCCCTATTATAAGTTATGGATAATGCCGACAGCAATCAACTCACAATGTATTTTTAGCTTAAATGCTGTGACCAACATGGAATTACTAACATATTTGCCCTATTTTCATCTTTCATCTTTCGATTTCATAAGTATGACATTATTGAAAGTGTTTTTTCTAGTTACTTTGCCGATTTAGTTCAAACTGAAAAGAACGTTGGGAAAAAAGCTTTGGGTGCTTTAATTATAGCAAAACATAAGCTAGAATAAAACTGAAATAATCTCTATGTATTCGATGGCATTTTCTGGTTTGTTTGTCGGGCCTAACGACAAAAATACCATGTTACTAAGGTGGACAAACTCTTGTTTGCAGAAAGGTCAACCGTCATGCGACACTAATTGATAAGTCCTTTGCACCTATCAGGCTATCCCAAAAGCAACGTCCAACTAATTTCTCCTGACTCCACTGAGCAGGATTGCTCCTTGTGTTTGTTTCTACTTTTATCTCCCACATTTTGCCTGTCGATAGTGTTAAAGGTACCATAAGTAAACACTCAAATAAATCTTAGACGGTATTTTCCTGATGTGTTCAACAACTTATGAAGAGCAAAATGCGCTTGAAAGTTTGCTTTGCTTGTTTTATGCAACAGCTACCAGTTGCTTCTAGAAAAATAGTCTCTCTGCCTTTTTCAAGTAGGCCATGATTCTTCATGACTTTTAGATAGTCTACTGATGGTCTCAACTTATCCAAAGTTTGAATGCGAAGCATGGAAGTATGGACAAATTCTTTAGCATAAAACGTTGTGAAATTAAAGTAGTCATACCAACATAAAATTTTGTTCCTTTCACAGAAATATATTGATAATATTCTGTAATACAAATCTAGGAAAATGGAGAAGGAGCCTATCATGAGTTTGTTCACCTTTTTTTCTCTAATTTTCTTTTCCTTGATTTCTATTTCAAGTGAAAGCAGTTGTATGAATATTATTCTCGTTTGACATTTTGAAAACTTCACGTAGCAGAAACCATTGTGAAAAATGGACAAAAACTCTTCATAAACAATTTCATCGTTTCTCAGGTAGCATGATCAACATAATCTCGCAGTGTAATAACTTGAAATATTAAGTCGCATATAAAGGTGACCACGCTGCCATATCCACGCAGCTTTAACTCAACAAATACTGTAATAAACTGCTTGCTCATTTAAACAATAGTAAATTCAGCATTCCTTGACGGTCTACAATATTGAGAACATCAATCAAGACAAATAACGTTCACAAATCCTTTGAAATGAAACAATTAAAACACCATCAGTTTAATTCAGGGAATAAAGGTAACCTCAAAATAACCCATCATTAAATCCCAATTGGCTTAATTTCTTCTTACAAACACCTTTTATCAGTTAATTATCAGATTAAAAAGTACAGAGTGAAAAGTACGATAGACAATTTACACCTAACAGCTATGAAATCAATGTCTCTACCACATATGGATTGTCCAGTTTACTGCACACAGCTGTGTAAAATACGCCTCGGGTTATTATTCGAACAGAGCCTTATTCTAACACTTAGGTGATTTATGAGATGTGTTGGGGAAATTAAAAGTGGCTTATTATACAGGTTTATGGTCCCACTTTATAAATATTATTCTCCTTTGACATTTTGAAAACTTCAAGTAGCAGAAACCATTGTGAAAAATGGACAAAAACACTTCATAAACAATTTCATAGTTTTTCAGGTAGTATGTTCAACATAATCTCGCAGTGTAATAACTTGAAATATTAGGTCGCATATACACGTGACCACCTCGCCATATCCACCAGCTTTAACTCAACAAATACTGCTTGCTCATTTAAACAATAGTAAATTCAGCATTCCTTGACGGTTTACAATTTTGGGCACATTAATCAAGACAATGTTCGCAGTATCTTTGAAATAAAACAATTAAAACACCATCATTTTAATTCCGGGAATAAAGGTAACCTCAGAATAACCTATCATTAAATCCCAATTGGCTTAATTTCTTTTAGCAAACACCTTTTACCAATTAATTATGAATTTAAGAAAGTGCAGAGTGAAAAATATGACAAACAATTTACACCTAACGGCTATAAAATCAATGTCTCTGGAACATATTAATAAATTGGTAAATTACAGCTGATCATTTGGTCGCATTAACCAGGTGGTCGTTACTCCCTCGGTCGTAATTAGGAGGTGGTCGCAAAATCCATCTGGTCGTATTAAGGAGGTGGTCGTAAATCATTTTGTCGTATTGAGGAGGCGGTCGTTATTAGTTTGGTCACATTGAGAAGGTGGTATTTTTTTATTTGGTCTTATTAAACTGGAGGCGACCATCCTCAAAAATCAATTGTCGTGAGGACCCAATGATATATCACATTTAAGCACATATGAAAATCGTTAATCTGGATATGCTTTCAGTTTTTCCCATCGGTTCGTTTGTGCACACTCGAATAGTGAAACTAATTTTGTCATTGGGATTTGAAGGGAATTTAATTAGGACAGAATGTGTTTTAGTGTTCTTCTCTTCCAACAAATAATGTGTTTAAAAGAAAAAAAAAAAAAATACGCACACAACATTATAACTGCCTTCTTCAATTTTATGTTTATAGTCCATCTAGGTACCATGAACATACAGACGGGTCAAGATCAAAACCGACTTCAGATTCTTCTCTCCATAATGTTGTTCCATTCATTTTAGGGTTTAGCTTTGGGTACTTTAAATATAGCGAAACATAAGCTAGAATAAAACTGAAATAATCTCTATGTATTCGATGCCATTTTCTGGTTTGTTTGTCGGGCCTAACGACCAAAATACCACATTACTAAGGTGGGCATGCCAAACTCGCCTTTGCAGAAAGGTCAATCGTCATGCGACACCAATTGACAAGTCCTTTTCACCTATCAGGCTATCCCAAAAGCAACGTCCAACTAATTTCTCCTGACTCCATTGAGCAGAATTGCTCCTTGTGGTTGTTTCTACTTTTATCTCCCACATTTTGCCTGTCCATAGTGTTAAAGGTACCATAAGTAAACACTCAAATAAATCTTGGACGGTATATTCCTGATGTGTTCAACAACTTATGAAGAGCAAAATGCGCTTGAAAGTTTGCTTTGCTTGTTTTATGCAACAGCTACCAATTGCTTCTAGAAAAATAGTCTCTCTGCTTTATTCAAGTAGGCCATGATTCTTCATGACTTCTAGGTAGTCTACTGATGGTCTCAACTTATCCAAAGTTTGATTGCGAAGCATGGAAGTATGGACAAATTCTTTAGCATAAAACATTGTGAAATTAAAGTAGTCATACCAGTATTTGTTCCTTTCAGACATACTGATAATATTCTGTAATACAAATCATTAAGGAAAATGGAGAAGGAGCCTATCATGAGTTTGTTCACTTTTTTTTTTCTCTCTAATTTTCTTTTCCTTGATTTCTATTTCAAATGAAAGCAGTTGTATGAATATTATTCTCGTTTGACATTTTGAAAACTTCAAGTAGCACAAACCATTGTGAAAAATGGACAAAAACGCTTCATAAACAATTTCATTGTTTTTCAGGTATTATGATCAACATACTCTCGCAAGGTAATAACTTGAAATATTAGGTCGCATATAAACGTGACCACCTCGCCACATCCACGCAGCTTTAACTCAACAAATACTGCTTACTCATTTAAACAATAGTAAATTCAGCATTCCTTGACGGTCTACAATTTTGGGCACATTAATCAAGATAATGTTCGCAGTATCTTTGAAATAAAACAATTAAAACACCATCATTTTAATTCAGGAAATAAAGGTAACCTCAGAATAACCTATCATTAAATCCCAATTGGCTTAATTTCTTTTAGCAAACACCTTTTACCAATTAATTATGAGTTTAAAAAAGTGCAGAGTGAAAAATACGACAAACAATTTACACCTAACGGCTATGAGATCAATGTCTCTGGAACATATTGATTTTCCAGTTTACTGCAGACAGGTGTGTAAAATAGACCTCGGGTTATTATAAGCACAGAACTTTACTCTAATTCTTGGGTCATTTATGAGATGGGCTGGGAAAAGTAAAAGTAAAAGGCTTATTTTGCAGGTTTTTGGTCCCAAGAAAATCAAGGTTTTAACATTCACTGATTGAACAGACCAGATGCTGCTCATTGCAAATTCGTTTCAGAGGAAATTTAGTTGGTTGTGCTTTGGTCGTAAATTACAGCTGATCATTTGGTCGTATTAAGCAGGTGGTCGTTACTCCCTTGGTCGTAATTAGGAGGTGGTCGTAATTCATCTCGTCGTATTGAAGAGGTGGTCGTTAATCATTTGGTCGTATTGATAAGGTAGTCTTTATTCGTTTGGTCGCATTAAGAAGGTGGTCGTTTTTTATTTGGTCTTATTAAACTAAAGGTCATTATTAATTTGATCGTATTTAGCAGTTGGTTGTTTACAGTTGGCGGCAGATTTATGCAGATGGTTGTCCTAACAGATTTTTGTGCTTGCGGGTCTCATACATGATGAGAGACCTCTCTTTGGAGGTTCATAAAGTGGCAAATTTAGTCTGGAGATTGATCTGGAATTGACTAAATGTTATTTGTGCCCATAATGACATATTCCAACATATTCCAACATCCTAAACAAGAAATCAATAATGAGGCGACCACCCTCCGAAATCAATTGTTGTAAGGACCCAATGATGTATCACATTTAAGCACATGTGAAAATCATTAATCTGGATATGCTTTCAGTTTCTCCCATTGGTTCATTTGTGCACGCTCGAATAGTGACACTAATTTTGTCATTGGGATTTTAAGTTAATTTAATTAGGAGAGAATGTGTTTTAGTTTTCTTCTCTTCCAACAAATAAGGTGTTTAAAAAAACCACGCACACACAATTCCTTTTTCAATTTTATGTTTACAGTCCACCTAGGTGCCATGGACATACAGACGGGTCAAGATCAAAACCGACTTCAGATTCTTCTCTCCATAATGTTGTTGCATTCATTCTAGGGTTCAACCATGTTGTGCGCAAGACACATACGTAAATTTAAAACATTTTGAGGGCTACAGCCTGATAGTTCTACTCCCGTAAAAAAGGGCCGTCTTTCAGAATTGACCTTTCTGCGGATTTTGATTGACAGGTACTATCAGTCAATAAAAACGCAGTATAGCACGCCATGTAAAAACAAGGGTCAGACACAATTATAGACTTTACTATTGACAATTTAATAGTTTTCTTTTTGTTTAAACCATATTTGTAAGACTGGATTACACAAAACTTATTTCAAAATGGATTAAAGTTACACGTAAGAATCAAGTGGCAAGATAATTGTTAAATTATATACCTTGAAAGGAAAACCAAATTTGCCAACTCCAAAAACCTAGATCTGTGTAATATGTCGCCGGTAGATTTAACCAGGATTCCGAAAAGCAGCCACTCTACCAAACAAAAGAAATGCAGTGTTTTTTTCCGGTCTTTCGGGAAAGAAAGAACGGTTATGTCACACTGTTTTGTTAAACTACCTGTATTGAAATCTAACTGCATGTACATCTTTAAAATTCCAAACTATTACTCGTAGTCAGACGTAACCGTTACATGTATATGAAACGAGCGACAAGAAGAAGGATAGTTTATTGACAACCACTCTTCACCATGTTTCAAAAATAAGTTGACATTGCGAACGTCATCATATAGTTCTTATTGTAATACTTTAGAGCGCATTCATATTTAATTCTTGTTTCATAACGGCGATTGCATGTGAGTGTTAATGTCACCTTTGCCCGATTCGAAAGATTGCTTGTTTTCCCAACGTTTGTCACACGACTGATAAATGCACGTCCATTCCAAATCAGTATAATCCTTACAATCACCCAAGTGACCAAATATACCCCCTAATTTAAAAGTTTTTTACAACATACATCTGTAAATAAAAAACGCCAAACCACCTAATTGATTACTTACAATAAACTTCTTGATTTTCACTCAAACAGGTGTTAGAGGTGTTAATTAAATCTTTACCAGACAACAAAAGATTAGATTCGTCTGTTTTGAAAACATTTGCTGTCGACAAATTAAACGTTGCTCCTATGATGAGATTTGTCTTTGAAAGGGCAGAAAACGTCTCAGGAAAAAGAGAAAGTTTTCAAAAGTTTCCTCATTCATGCACGGTTTTGTGTGGTAAAGGGTTAAATTGTAAATCCTTTTTTCATATTGTTTACTGTCAAACTGACATGTTATGTACTGACGAAATGTCTTAAAAACTTATGCCCCTACTAAGTGAACTAGGACTGCGGACGTCGGATGACGGACAAGACCGGTTGTTTTACAGGGGAGATCTCAAACTGTTCTATATGTGCCAATTCCATATGAGCGCCACAGCGATGGCAGTTTAGCAGGGCGTTGATAGTTAAGCAAGGGTGCTTAAAATAAAAAAAATGTAGCCCAGGCACAAAGCCGGGAGGACGCCCGAAAGCCTGTGCTTCAGCAATAACCATCAACACACATCAAATAAAGGAAATGCGCTTTCTCAATCAGGAAAAGGTCTGAATCGTCTCAAGTCACAATTACTTTTGCCAGAAAATAAAATGAGATAGCGGACAATGTAGATCAAAGATCATACGGCGCGTTCTGTGCCGTCTGGTATTGATCAGCATTGTCCGCAAAATGTCTGATCTTGATTTACATTGACAAAGTCGTGTTTGGCTTTTTAATGTGCTAACATTTATTTTACTAGATGAAAACGACAAAAGAAAGAGGAAAGGTTCGAATGAATTGGGTTTCATCTTTACTACATTCCTGGTGTAGCTTATTATCAAAATACCTTTATCCCAACCGAGTTCAATGTTCAACAATGCTGCCCTCTTGTTACAATATCAGGTTTAACTCTTTTCTGCGGCAAACTAGTTCTGCACAGATAACAACAACCAATGGCAATAAATGTCGTTGGTGGCGCCAGATTGCACTAGTAGCTTTGTAGGTTTTCAGGTCTGCTATGGACTACAATGCGGCACTTGTTTAAGTGCTTATTAAATTTAACACATCTCCTGTTCTGCGCTCTACGCCTGGAAGACCCAGCTCAGCTTAACCTGTGTGATATCTATGTAGGATGTGTTGCTATTCACTTTGGTAACCACTAAATCGAGCAACTTAGATTCTTGTTGAGACTCCTGAAATATGAAACATCACTCTGTACTTTTAATGTATATAGTAAATTATATATGAGACATGCCCTGTGAAAAGGGGGCTTAATGCATTTGAGAAAAGTATCGACCCATGTCAGCATGTGCAGTCCGCAGAGGCTGACTTAAGCTGAAACTTCACTGTCTTTAAATTTTCTGTTTTTCAAAGGATAATTCTACCATATAATTCAGTCGGTTGTTTGCCAAAATGGATTTTATGGAAAAAAAATTATGTGACGTCTTGCTTGGTATAATGCATTACGCAGATGCATTAAGCCCCTTTGCCAGAGCATAGCTCATATATATAAATATGTGTCAGCTTAGACCATGCTGAAAGTAATGAGAAAAATTCTTATATATGAACCATGCTCTGGCAAAAGTGGGCTTAATGCATCTCCGTGATCCATGATACCAAGCAAGATATCATATAATGAGAGATCCTTAAAATCCATATCTAATAACCGACTGTATCATAAGGTAGACTGGTCCTTTGACACACAGAAAATTGACTGATGGCGAAAAGTTTCGGCCCAGGTCAGCCTGCGCAGGCTGACCTGGCTCGATACTTTTCGCAGATGCAGTAAGCCCCCTTTTCACAGAGCATGGCTCATATATTTTCTGCATTACTTACAGTCTGTACCAGTACCTTAATAACACATTTTGTTATTGGAGAGATTTTACTGTAGTTTGCAATATCATATATTAACTATTTGAGCATGTTTTATCATGCATGTATTTGATAAAGCATCAAAACTGTTCCACGCTTATCACCAATAACAGTCTGTGAGTAAATATATGTATGATTGTATCTATTTTCTTTTTACAGGAGGAAGGTGGAGGCCATCAGTCAGTTAGAGAGGCGACTAGTGCAGACCACTACATCGAAGATCCCCGCCTCATCTGCTAGTGGGTCTGACATCCGGGAAAGTGCCCGAGAAGCGTTCTCTGACTCTGATGAGGGGTCCATGTCTGCAGGTAGTAGACAGACCGAGACGCCGCGGAAATCTACAGTGCTGTCCGTTCCATCCACTTCTGCTGGTCACGGACTAGAACTTGACAATGACAATGTTCCAGCCACTAATCCCTTGCGTAAAGTGTCCAGGAAGAGGCCCCTCATGGATCTAGTTCGTGAAAACCAGCTTCAATATAATCGGTTTATCACAAAAAAGGTACCCAAGCTTCTTGGGCAGCTTGGTGTCAGCTCAGACGAATCTGATTAAATTGTTTTGTTTTTTTTCTAAAGAGAATAAAGTTGATGAAATCAAAGATTTTCTGTTTTCTTGAAACACTTGAAATTTTTTCATTGGCCTTATATTAGCTTGCAAAGAATGTCAAAACAAGTTTGAGATTACCCCCGTCTGCAATCCGTTGTTCACTGTCCACTGTCCGAACTCATCGAAGACTACAATGTCTACTATAAGTTACGGAATGCGCTATTTTCATCTTTCGATTTCATAAATATAACATTACTGAAAGTGTTTTTTCTTGTTACTTTGCCGATTTAGTCCAAACTGAAAACAACGTTGGGAAAAAAGCTTCGGGTACTTTAATAATAGGAAAATATCAGCTAGAATAAAACTGAAATAATCTCTTTCTCTATGTATTCGATGCCACTTTCTGGGTTGTTTGCCGGTCGTAACGACCAAAGTACCACGTTGCTAAGGTGGGCATGCTAAACTCGTGTCTGCAGAAAGGTCAATCGTCATGCGACACTAATTCAGGGAATAAAGGTCACCTCAAAATAACCCATCATTAAATCCCAATTGGCTTAATTTCTTCTTACAAACACCTTTTATCAATTAATTATCAGATTAAAAGTTACAGAGTGAAAAGTACGATAAACAATTTACACCTAACAGCTATGAAATAAATGTCTCTACCGCATATGGATTGTCCAGTTTACTGCACACAGCTGTGTAAAATACGCCTCGGGTTATTATTCGAACAGAGCCTTATTCTAACACTTAGGTGATTTATGGGATGTGTTGGGGAAATTAAAAGTGGCTTATTATACAGGTTTATGGTCCCACTTTATAAATATTATTCTCCTTTGACATTTTGAAAACTTCAAGTAGCAGAAACCATTGTGAAAAATGGACAAAAACGCTTCATAAACAATTGCATTGTTTTTCAGGTAGTATGATCAACATAATCTCGCAGTGTAATAACTTGAAATATTAGGTCGCATATAAACGTGACCACCTCGCCACATCCACGCAGCTTTAACTCAACAAATACTGCTTGCTCAATTAAACAATAGTAAATTCGGCATTCCTTGACGGTCTTCATTATTGGGCACATTAATCAAGACAATGTTCGTAGTATCTTTGAAATAAAACAATTAAAACACCATCATTTTAATTCAGGGAATAAAGGTAACCTCAAAATAACCTATCATTAAATCCCAATTGGCTTAATTTCTTTTAGCAAACACCTTTTACCAATTGATTATGAGTTTAAAAAAGTGCAGAGTGAAAAATATGATAAACAATTTACACCTAACGGCTATGAAATCAATGTCTCTGGAACATATTGATTTTCCAGTTTACTGCAGACAGCTGTGTAAAATAAACCTCGGGTTATTATTAGCACAGAACTTTACTCTAACTCTTGGGTCATTCATGGGATGGGCAGGCAAAAGTAAAAGGCTTATTTTGCAGGTCTTTCATCCCAAGAAAATCAAGGTTTTAACATTCACTGATTGAACAGACCAGAGGTTGCTCATTGCAAATTCGTTTCAGAAGAAATTTAGTTGGTTGTCCTTTGGTCGTAAATTACACCTGGTCATTTGGTCGTATTAAGCAGGTGGTCGTTACTCCTTTCGTCGTAATAAGAAAGTGGTCGTAATTCATCTGGTCGTATTGAGGAGGTGGTCGTTAATCATTTGGTCGTATTGAGGGGCGGTCGTTATTCGTTTGGTCGCATTAAGAAGGTGGTCGTTTTTCATTTGGTCTTATTAAACTGGAGGTTATTATTAATTTGATCGTATTAAGCAGTTGGTTGTTTACAGTTGGCGGCTGATTTATGCAGATGGTTGTCCTAACAGATTTTTGTGCTTGCGGGTCTCATACATGATGAGAGACATCTCTTTGGAGGTTCATAAAGTGGCAAATTTAGTCTGGAGATTGATCTGCAATTGACAAAATGTTATTTGGGCCCGTGATGACATATTCCAACATCTTAAACAAGAAATCAATAATGAGGCAACCATCCTCCGAAATCAATTGTCGTGAGGACCCAATGATATATCACATTTAAGCACATGTGGAAATCATAAATCTGGATATGCTTTCAGTTGTTCCCATCGGTTCGTTTGTGCACTCTCGAATTGTGACACTAATTTTGTCATTGGGATTTCAAGGGAATTTAATTAGGAGAATGTGTTTTAGTGTTCTTCTCTTCAAACAAATAATGTGTTAAAAAAGAAACACACACACATACCATTATAACTACCTTTTTCAATTTTATGTTTATAGTCCACCTAAGTGCCATGAACATACAGACGCGTCAAGATCAAAACCGACTTCAGATTCTTCTCTCCATAATGTTGTTGCATTCATTCTAGGGTTTAACAATGTTATGCGCAAGAGACATACGTAAATTTAAGACATTTTGAGGGCTCCAGCCTGATACTCCTATTCCTGTAAAAAAGAGCCGTGTGATAGACCCTCTTCGTCTTTCAGAATTGACCTTTCTGCGGATTTTGATCAACAGGTCCTATCAGCCAATAAAAACGCAGTATAGCGCGCCATGTAAACACAAGGGTCAGACACAGTGATAGATTTTACTATTGACAATGTAATAGTTTTCTTTTTGTTTAAAACATATTTGTAAGACTGAAGTATATTTCAAAATGGATTAAAGTTACACGCAAGAATCAAGTGGCAAGGTAATTGTTATACTATATACCTTGAAAGGAAAACTAAATTTACCCACTCCAAAAACCTATATATATGTAAAATATCGCCGGTAGATTTAACCAGGTTTCTGAAAAGCAGCCACTCTACCAAACGACAGGAAAGCAGTGTTTTCTTTTTCCAGTCGTTCGGGAAAGAAAGCTCGGTTCTGCCAAACTGTTTTGTTAAACTACCTGTATTGAAATCTAACTGCATGTACATCTTTCAAATTCCAAACCATTACTCGCAGTCTGTTGTAACTGTTACATGTATATGAAACAAGCGACAGGAAGAAAGATATTTTATTGAGAAACCAGTCTTTACCCAGTTTCAAAAATAAGTTGACATTGCGAACGTCATTATATAATTCTTGTTGTAATACTTTAAGAGAGCATTCATATTTAATTCTTGTTTCATAAAGACGATTGCATGTGAGTGTTAATGTCACCTTTGCCTGGTTCGAATGATTGTTTGTTTACTCAACGCTTGTCACACGACTGATAAATGCACGTCCATTCCAAATTAGTATAATCTTTACAATCACCTAAGTGACCAAATATACCCCCCCAATTTAAAAGTTTTTTACAAAATACATCTGTTTAAAAATACTCGAAACCACCTAATTGATTACTTACAATAAACTTCTTGATTTTCACTCAAACAGGTGTTAGAGGTGTTAATTAAATCTTTACCAGACAACAAAAGATTAGATTCGTCTGTTTTGAAAACATTTGCTGTCGACAAATTAAATGTTGCTCCTATGATGAGATTTGTCTTTGAAAGGGTAGAAAACATCTCAGGAAAAAGAGAAATTTTTCAAAAGTTTCCTCCTTCAAGCACGGTTTTGTGTGGTAAAGGGTTAAATTGTAAATCCTTTTTTCATATTGTTTACCGTCAAACTGACATGTTATGTACTGACGAAATGTCTTAAAAACTTATGCCCCTATTATAAGTTATGAGTAATGCCGACAGCACTGTACTCACAATGTATTTTTAGCTTAAATGCTGTGACCAACATGGAATTACTAACATATTTGCGCTATTTTCATCTTTCGATTTCATAAATATGACATTATTCAAAGTGTTTTTTCTTGTTACTTTGCCGATTTAGTCCGAACTGAAAAGAACGTTGGGAAAAAAGCTTTGGGTGCTTTAATTATAGCGAAACATAAGCTAGAATAAAACTGAAATAACCTCTTTCTCTACGTATTCGATGCCATTTTCTGGTTTGTTTGTCGGGCCTAACAACCAAATACCACATTACTAAGGTGGGCATGCCAAACTCGCGTTTGCAGAAAGGTCAATCGTCATGCGACACTTATTGATAAGTCCTTTGCACCTATCAGGCTATCCCAAAAGCAACGTCCAACTAATTTCCCCTGACTCCACTGAGCAGAATTGCTCCTTGTGGTTGTTTCTACTTTTATCTCCCACATTTTGTCTGTCCATAGTGTTAAAGGTACCATAAGTAAACACTCAAATAAATCTTGGACGGTATTTTCCTGGTGTGTTCAACAACTTATGAAGAGCAAAATGCGCTTGAAAGTTTGCTTTGCTTGTTTTATGCAACAGCTACCAATTGCTTCTAGAAAAATAGTCTCTCTGCTTTATTCAAGTAGGCCATGATTCTTCATGACTTTTAGATAGTCTACTGATGGTCTCAACTTATCCAAAGTTTGAATGCGAAGCATGGAAGTATGGACAAATTCTTTAGCATAAAACATTGTGAAATTAAAGTAGTCATGCCAACATTTGTTCCTTTCAGACATATTGATAATATTCTGTAATAAAAATCATTAAGGAAAATGGAGAAGGAGCCTATCTTGAGTTTGTTCACCTTTTTTTTTCTCATTTTCTTTTTCTTGATTTCTATTTCAAGTGAAAGCAGCTGTATGAATATCATTCTCATTTGACATTTTGAAAACTTCAAGTAGCAGAAACCATTCTGAAAAATGGACAAAAACTCTTCATAAACAATTTCATTGTTTCTCAGGTAGCATGATCAACATAATCTCGCAGTGTAATAACTTGAAATATTAGGTCGCATATGAATGTGACCACGCTGCCATATCCACGCAGCTTTAACTCAACAAATACAGTAATAAACAGCTTGATCATTTAAACAATAGTAAATTCAGTATTCCTTGACGGTCTACAATATTGAGAACATCAATCAAGACAAATTAACGTTTGCAAAACCTTTGAAATAAAACAATTAAAACACCGTCATTTTAATTCAGGGAATAAAGCTAACCTCAAAATAACCCATCATTCAATCCCAATTGGCTTAATTTCTCCTTACAAACGCCTTTTAGCAATTAATTATCAGTTCAAAAAAAGTGCAGAGTGAAATTAAGATAAACAATTTACACCTGACGGCCATGAAATCAATGTCTCTACCACTTATCGATTTTACAGTTTACTGCACACAGCTTTGTAAAGCACACCTCGGGTTATTATTAGCACAGAGCCTTACTCTTACTCTTAGGTGATGTATGGGACGTAATAGGAAAAATAAAACTATAAGGCTTATTTTGCAGGTTTTTGGTCCCAAGAAAATCATGGTTTTGGCATTCTCAGATCGAATTTGCTCACTGAAAATTCATATAAGAGGTAACTGAGTTGGTTGTTCTTTGGTCGTAAATTGCAGCTGGTCATTTGGTCGTATTGAGCAGGTGGTCGTTACTCCTTTGGTCGTACCGAGGAGGTGGTCGTTAATCATTTTGTCGTATTGAAGAGGTGGTCGTTATTCGTATGGTCGCAATAAGAAGGTGGTCGTTATTGATTTTGTCTTGGTTGACTGTATGTCCAAGGACCAGTCTACCTTATGATTCAGTTGTTTAAAAAAAATGGCTATTATGGACCCATAATTATGTGATGGGTTCATTGGCATCATGGACATGCATTAAGCCCCCTTTTGCCAGAGCATGGGCTCATTTATTTATTTATTTATTTATTTATCTGAGTAATCGGTACGCTGCAGAATATGAACGATTTCAGCAAAGTGTTCAGTTGTAAAAAAGGGTCCTACATGAATCCAGATAAAAAATGTAGCGTTTGGTAAAAAGAGTAGGATTGAAGAAACGATGGGAACGTGATGAAACAATGGTTTGTGGAGAAGATCTACAATCAAAACTAGATTATTTAGAGACGCGATAGTTCGTATATATTGACTATTTAGGAATATTGGTTGGAGTCGACAGATCTTGAAAAAACAGTGGAGCACTGCATCTGATTGCTCATGCCAGTAATCAGAAGAACTGCAGCACTTTTTTGTTGGACAGAAATTAAGTACTTTTGTATGAAGACTAGTGACCGTTTACAGGCACTTGCATTTATCTTTTCAAAGGATAATTCAGTTTTGGTGATCTCTCGGAAAATAATGCGATACTATCTTTACTTGTTAAATGTTTACCCCCATGTCAAAGTTGAGCCCTTGGGATTCAAGAATAAATCTCTCGTCAATGTAATTTAAGCTTGTTGGTTATATTGTGACAGTTCAAATGAGAAATGTCCCATATGTTATTTAAACAAACCTTTGTCTTAAACGGTAAGTACTGTCAATAGACAAATACAATTCAGCACGTTGGAGTGATTTTACATAAACAATTATTATGTGAGTTTCTTCTAGTGAATATTTGACAGCTGAAAAATAAACTTTCGCAGAGAACAGTGTATAAGTAATTACATGGTGATACTTTAACTGAAAAAAGGAAGCCAAAACATAGCTGAACTGTTGAATCATCACAGTGTCAAAATTCATGTGCGAAGTAGTTGTAAAATATTAGGTACAGTGTTTTATATTTTGAACTTTACTACAGTCATTTCTTGATGAAAGACATGTTTTTCAGCGATATTAAAACTATTTATTCTGTTGACTGGGTAACTGTAAATAAATCATTTAACTCTTTACCAAACAACAAAATTCTAGACTAGTCCAAGTTGAAAGCATTTGCAGATGACAAATTAAACGTTACTTAAAAACTGAAATTTGTTATGGGACGGAAAGAAAACATTGTGGGAAAAGAAGAAAATGCTGGTTACCAGCATTTCCCAAAATGTTTTCTAAGGGTTTCCTTTTTTGGGTCGTCAAACGTCGGGATTGTGTGATAAAGAGTTAAGATAGTTCCTGTTGTCTCCTATGTCCATTACCTTAAAGGTGATTTTTAGATTTACCAAATACCATAACAATTAACATAAAGGATCAAGAATTCAAGGAATGGAAAGTAGTTTTTTTTAAATAGTAAATAAAACATTATGTGAAAAGGAGCAATTGTGTCTTAAAAACAATTGCTTCTATTACCACAATGTTTTACAAAGCGGTCAAAATCAGGGAAATAAAAAGTCTTACTTCTACAGTAGCCAGCGAGTTAATTTAGTTCAATGCATGTAACAGTTCAAACTATTTCTCATTCCAAAAGTAACAAAATTTTTTAACCAACGTCTTATTATATATGCCTTTTAAATTCTTTGTTTTAGCTACACTGCATAAAAAAAAGCAATGCTTATTTCTGATCATTTCTAATTAAATGAACAGCATACCTGTTTTATGTATCTATCTGTAAAAAATACTATTTACACATTTGTACTATTTTTCATTCTTTTTTAAACAAATGATCATTTGTTATACATACTTTTCCATACATAGCTGTGTGAAGTTCTTTCAACTCTTTGCCAAATGACAATATTTTAGACTTGTCCAGTTTGAAAGTATCTTGCTAAATAAGTTAAATGAAACTTTGAAGCCGATAGTAAAAACCCGAATAATGCTATTCCAAACTTATTTTTTGTAGGAAAAATGGCTCCTTTTCAGACAGCGTAGATCCAAGATCAGACTGCATGTTTTGTGCAGTCTGATCTTGATCTATATTGTCCGCAAAAGGTCAGAGAGTCATGCTTAGCAGCTTATGGACATTAAATTGTTCGGCATACTTGTGATTAACATCCTGAAATAAACTTGCTACAGATGACTTTATAATCATCCTGTTAGAGTGGAATAATCCCCACAAATATGTGTTAAACTCTTTACCATCCAACAAAATATTAAACTTGTCGAATTGACAGCATTTGCAGAGGCCAAATTTAACACAGCTTAAAAGAAAACAACTTAACACCCAACAAAATATTAGACTTGTCGAAGTGAGAGCATATGCAGAGGCCAAATTTAACACAGCTTAAAAGATGGAATTTTTCTTTGAAGAGTGGAAAACATTGTCAAAACAGGGGAAAACCTGGTTACCACCATTTTCCCCTTTTCCCTCAATTATTTCCAAAAAACATTGCATAAAGATAAACTCTTTCCCACACAATCCTGAGTTTCAATGACCCGGATGAAGAAGCCTTTTGAAAACATTGTGGGAAAAGGAGAAAATGCTGGTGACCAGCATTTTCTCCTTTTCCCACAATGTTTTCTACCCTATTAAAGACAAGTTCAATCGTTTGAGTCACATCTAAATTGTCGTCTGCAACTGCTGCCAGTTTGGACAAGTCTACATTTTTGTCGTTTAGTAAAGACTTAAGTTATGTAACAAGAAACATAAGTAAAAGGTTCATCCACAAGAGTTAATGAGTTATGTTTTCTTACAAACAGAATTAGAAATGCTAACAAATGAAAAAATAAGAAGAACTTGAGGAAATAACCAAAAACAACTGAGCCGGGGGGGGAGCTCAATGCATCTCCGTGATGCATTATATCAATCAAGCCATCACATAATTATGGATCCATTAAAGCCACTTTTTTTAATAATTGACTTAATCATGAGTTAAAGTGCTCCTTGGACTACAAAAAATTTACCAAATAGCAAACAGTTTCAGCCCAGGTCAGCCTACCTGGACTGCGCAGGCTGACCTGGGTCAATACTTTTCGCAGATGCATTAAGCCCCCTTTTCACACAGCATGGCTCTACTTGAAAAAAAAGTTTGAAAAAAAAAAAAAAAAAAAAACTTTTCAGCCAAACAAAAAAATCTTAATGGAACAGCTATAAGTTCATTAGATGCAATTTCACTACCTACCTTGGTTTGAGTTTACTTCTTCACAAAATCTAGGATATGCCTTCATCTGGACAGCGACCATTTTCTATATGTGCATCACATATATTAACCCTTTACCGCACAATGCCACCTTTTAACGACCCTGGGAAGGAAGCCTTTTGAAAACATTGTGGGAAAAGGAGAAAATTCTGATAAACAGCATTTTCTCCTTTTCTCACAATGTTTTTTACCCTTTCAACGAAAAAACTGCATCATTTGAGCCTCATTGAAATTATCGTCTGCAGTTGCTTTCGTTTTCGAAAAGGCTAAAATTCTGTCGTTTGGTAAAGAGTTAACCCTTTACCACACAACAAAAATACAGACTTGTCCAAATTTGAAGCATTTGCAGACAACAATTTAAACATGGCTCTAATGATGGAATTGTCTTTGATAGAGCAGAAAACATTGTGGGAAAAATAGAAAATGCTGTTTACCAGTATTTTCTCTTTTTCCCACAATGTTTTCAAAAGGCTTCTTCCTCAGGGTCGTTAAAACTTAGGATTGTGTGGTAAAGGGTTAAGCCATGCTATGGTAAAGGGCAGTGAATGCATCTGCATGATGCATTATACCAAGCATTTTGTCTCGTAATTATGGATACAGGAAATCCATTTTGTCAAACCGGCTGAATCCAGAGGTAGAATGGTCCTTGGACATCCAGAAAATTTACCAAAATCAAAAAGTTTTGATACAGAATGTGCAGACTGCGCAGACTGACCTGGTCAATACTTTTTGTAGATACATTAAAGCCCCTTTTCACAGAGCAAGACTCATTTATTTTATACAGTTAAGTCGTTATCACTCAAACATATAATAACTTAAATGTTCTCAGGAAGAAAGTGCAGCAGGAGTCCTGACAACTTGTGCTAGCAATCAGAACTACAGCTGATCTAGTTTTGATGGGGGATATACGAGTCAAATTTGAAGACTATGACTAACTCTCTACCAAACGACCAAAGATTTCGCAGACAACATATTAAATGTGGTTCAAATGTGAGAATTTATCTATGAAAGGGTAGAAAACATTGCTGGAAAAGGAGATAATGCCCGTGTGAAGGCTGTGTGCCCTTCTGGTATGAAGTCTTAATTTGATTTTTAACAACTAGCCCAAGTTTGAAGTAAATATCTCTATGAAGTCAGCTACGTCAAAAATTGTAAAGTTTTAGTATGACGATGATAGGGCCATAACAATACCTCAATGTTTTCTTCATAATCAGTAATGCTAAATATATTTGAGCCATTCTCTGTGAAAAGGGGGCTTAATGCATCTGCGAAAAGCAGTCCGCACAGGCTGACCCGGGCCAAAACTTTTCGCTATTGGTCAATTTTCTGTGTGTCCAAGGACCAGTCTACCGTATCATTGAGTCGGTTATTAAAAAAAGTGGCCATAATGGATCCATAATTATCATCTTGATTGGGATCATGCATCAAGCATCACGGAGATGCATTAAGCCCCTTTTGCCAGAGCATGGCTCATTTTCAACTTTCTTCTGATTACAAATAGAAGTTTGAAAAAGATTTTGAATTCATGGATCTATTTAAAGATCATTTTTTCCGATTAACATATGTTTACCATCACTTGCTAGTAATTTTTTCTTTTATATTTTGCAACAGACTGCCTGTGGAAATATTATGACAAATTGATAAATTTCTCCCTTTGCCACAATATTTTCATATGTATACATGTATTAAACCTTAACTCACTACAATTTTCCCTACTTAACAAGGACCAACTGTCTGCTGCAAATTTGCATCAGGATTTAGTAAGTTCACCAAGTTTGAATTACAGTCACGTCACTGTATATGTGTAGTTTGACTTCAGCATGTTCTACTTTTTCTACTGTTATAGTTGGTAAGACAAAAATATTCATGTTGTATTTTATACCACCTTTTTATGGAAATGTTGTCTCAGTATTAAAATGTGGAGTGTTTATTAGAGTTCTTTCTTCTGTCTTACGTAACTTTCTTGTTTCCACAGCCAATTACAAGAATATTAACTTGACCTCTTTAGATCATGGAGCCAAGTAGCTCAGTGGTTAGCGTATATGATTCGTGACCTGGTGGTTGCGATTTCGATACCCGGTTGAGGAAAACTTCCTTTCCGGCAATTTTTCGCCACTCACCTCTGATGCATGTGAGAAAAGTAGTCAGTGGCTTTGGAAAGAAAGTCGTGTCACTACTGGTGTGAGAAAGCCAGGAAACACATGATCACTGATTTCAATGACATGACCTGTGCTGTTAAAATGGCGTTAAACTCCAAAACAAATACAAAATTCTTTAGCCAATGAAATATACAACCCACCGAATCTCAGTTAGATTTATCTTAAAGGCTTGATTGAACAAGTAGACCATACAGATCCAAATCAACACTAATAGATAATTCTCTCATAGTACCACCCACAAGAACGTTTTTTATGAAGAGCTGCTGATTCCACAAATGGTATACCCACTAATCTTGTCCATTAAATGATTTTGAACTCTGACCAGTCGGTATTTATGTTCAAGTTTTATTTATAGAAAATAAATAGTCACAAAATGTTGGGTATCATTAATTCTACTGACACTTCATTTTTACTTTACAAATACACTGATGTCACAAAACGTAAGATGTCCTTAACTTCCACCATTCAAAAGTACAATCACAAATTATGTGGGTCTTTAGCCCCATACTTTACATGCTATTTTCAAATTTACTCAACTCTTTACCCACAATAAAATTTTAGACTGGTCATTTGCAGATGATATATCAAATGTAGATAAAAAATCAGAAAACAATGTGAGAAAAGGAGAAAACTGGTTTCAATATTTTCAGAAACCACTTTTCTCAGGTCATTAAAAGAGTAAAGGGATAGAGACAGTAAATACGATGAAAAAACGGAAACACATGTAAGAGAGGAAAAATGTTTTGAAATTAGCCTGTAGGGAAAACTGACATACACGAAGCAACTGCCTTTAAAATCATTCTATCATTTTTTCTTTCTTTAGAAAGATGTCTATTAGTACAAATACAACTTTGTAAGTCTAGTTGTACATATACAACTTTTTAAGTCTAAATGCCTAGAGTGTCACCACAAGTTTGTGGATCTTTTAAACTGTGTAAAGTTTGTGAATCAGTCACACTGGGTCTCAAGTTTAGGGGACATTTACAGTAAGTCTCAAGTTTGTGGGTCCATTGCAATAGGTCACAAGTTTGTGGGACATTTACACTAGGTCGAAAGTTTGTGGGACATTTACACTATGTGCCAGGTTTGAGGGAAATTTACAATAAATCTCAGTTTGTGGGTTGCACTATACTAGGTCTCAAATTTGTGGGACATTTACACTAGGTCTCAAGTTTGTGGGACACTTACTCTAGGTCTCAAGTTTGCGAATCAGTAACAGTAAATCTCAAGTTTGTGGGACATTTACACTAGGTCGCAAGTTGTGGGATATTTCCACTAGGGCTCACATTTGTTGTACGTTTACACTGGGTCTTGAGATTGTAGAGCATTTACACTAAGGCTCAAGCTTGCGGGATATTTACAACACTGCTGAATTTGTAGTACAGTACCACTGTCTTAAATTTGTGCGACATTTTCATTGAGTCTGAAGTTTGTGGGAGCTTTACACTCTCAAATTTGTAGCACTGTTAAAGAACATGTATATCAACAGACCACTTGTATCTTTTCACCATAAATCTATGGTTGGTATTTTTACCTTGATCAAGGCTCTACAATAAAGTCCTGTGTAGGCTGTAACAGTTTATCTTTAATACACTTCCATAACCAGGTCACTTTAACACATACACCCTTACACTGTATAGGTCCTCCCTGCAAGTAAAACGGATAAAAGTATATCATTAAAATCCAATAGGTAACGCTTTGCTTTGCAAATATAAATGGGCCATGCTCTATTAAAAAGGGGTTTAATGCATCTCTGTGATACCAAGCAAGTCATCACAAGATCCATAAAATCTGTTTTGTATAACAACCAATTGAATCATGAGGTACACTGGTCCTTGTAATGCATTAAAACCTCCTTTTCACACAGCATGGCTCAAATATTTAGCCTTTGTAAATGACAGTTTTAGAAAACATAGTAGGAAAAGGACAATTACTTGTAACAAGCAACCGATCCTTTTCCCACAATGATGTAAGATAATGTCTTCTTTTCTTTCACATGGTTGACCCTTGTAAAAGTTTTAATAGGTTTCAGTAAATCTAAAAAATCTGGACGAACAATCAGTAACTGTGGAACATTATGGAGAAAGGAGCGATTCCTTGTCATGTGAGTGAGAAATGATCCTGTCACAAGGACTGCCATCAATTGTTGAAAAACAATGTGTACAAGCAGGAAATCAAACTTATGACTCCTGATGTTGTTCCTTGAATCACCTGACAAGATAGGAGCCACGCTCCAGGAAAACGGGGTTAAATACATCTCTATGATACCAAATAAGTCTTACAATTATGGACCAATAAAATCCATTTTGTCGAACAACCAACTTAATCAGGGGTAGAATGGCTCTTGGACTAACAGAAAACAGTTTCCACCCAGGCCAGCCTGCATGGACTGCATATGCTGACCTGTGTCAGTACCTTTTGTAGATGCATTAAGCCCCCTTTTCACAGAACATGGCTCATATATGTAGCAGTGAAATAAGGTAAACTATAAATGTTTCTATTGTAGAGAAAAAACAGCTGATTATCTTACTGAGTAGTCACTGGTTACAATGGAATGAGTGGCTGTAGATTTGTTGAACTCTTTTACAATTTCTCCGTCATAACTGTACATATGTTAAGGTCAATAACAACAACAACAGTAGCATCAATGACAAAAAAATCCCTTGTTTCACTTCCGTTTCTATTATTCTGGCTACCAAACAACAAAATTTTGCTCTCCTCAATATGGGAAATATCTGCAGGTGACCAAGTTTAGGCAAACATTGTGGAAAATAAAAACATTCCTCAGTTTGTGCAATACATGTATTATTATTCCCCAAAATGCTTTCAAAAGTTATCTGGGTTTCATGTCCACAACAAGAAAGAAATTCAGTCTGTACTAAAAGACAAAATCATGACCCTGTCAAAGTCCATGGCATTTGCAGAAGACATATCAAATATTACTCAAATGGTGTTTTTTTTAATCTTTGATGGTAGAAAACATTGTGGGAAAAGGAGAAAATGCTGGTTACCAGCATTTTCTCCTTTTCCGCACAATGTTTTCAAAAGCTGAAAGTCGTTAAAAGTCATGATTGTGCAGTAATAACCTGAAGGATACGCTATTATATATCTCTTTAGTGTCTTGAAGTCTGCAATATCCTCTGGCAGATATATCCTGGCCCCAGAAAAAACATTGTGTAACAACTGAAAAAGGAGTAAAAATACATGTATCACATCTTACTCTTTGTATGTTGATATAGCAAGATACTTTACCAAATGATAAAGTTTCAGATTTGTCTTCATGAAAAGCATTTGCAGACAGCAAAGTAAATCTGGCTCAAATGAAGCATGTCCTCACTGAAAAAGTACATGATGTAGGAAAAGGGGATCAGCACTTTTCTTTTTCAACAATAATTTCAAAGGCCTTCTGTCCCATGTATAAAACCCTGAGATTGTCTGATATAGAGGATAACTGTCTGTTTTTGGTATATGATCGAAATTTCTTTCATCGAGTGAAAAGCTAAGGCTATATTTTCACGAGTGGTGAAGCCATGAGTGAAAATATGGCCTTTGCTTTTCACGAGATGAAAGAAATTTTGATCATACACTAAACCAAACAATTATCCTATTTCTTTTATGCTCTTCACTTTAACCTTTCTTTTTACATCTAAAGTTTGCTCATCGTGTAAAATATGTGTGTTTTTCAAGCGATATAGTCAATATAATCGGATATGCACTAGCTTTAACAATGATGTCTCGAGCGATGCTTACTACGCCATAAAATGTGACATTCACCTGCTCAAAATTGATTCATGTTCTATAAATAACAGAGGTATGTCAAAAATAAAAGTTCACCTGTGAGTTATAACATTCACCAGTGAATTATAAGGATATAATTCACTGTTAGATTTCTAGGAACTACCGAAAAGCATAAAAGGAAAGTGGTTCTGTCTTGAAAGTACATGTATACTTGAATGAGTTTTGAGCTAATCTCCTTTGCCCAGTGATACAAGAAACATCGTTTACCTCTGCATATCTAAAACAAATCAGTATTGGAGTACTGTTTTAAAACTTCTAATACAATAGAATACAGTTGTGACTTTCAACATGGTGTATGTGAGATTTCAAAACACTGTCAGAGAAGGAGCAATTGCATGTAACAATTTCCTTTAACTGAAAAAAAAAAAAAAGTATTTCCTATTCCATCAAATATTTTCATGTTCTTCACACACACTACTTAACTTTCTACCAAACAATCCTATGTCATAATAACTTCTGAGAAAAAACTGTCATTGAAAACTATGGGAAAAGGAGAAAATGATGGTAACCAGCATTTTCTCCTTTTCCCACAGTGTTTTCTACCCTGTCAGACACTATCATCCATGGAATTGTTTCCAAAGTGTCGTCCACCAATGTTTTCAAGTTTGAAGAGTTTAAATTCCTGGTTTGAGAAAGGGTTAACTCAGTAACAAAATACACACTTATAGACTTGTCCATATTGAAAACATTTGCCGACAACAAAATAAATGTGACTCAAACATTACAATTTGTTTTTGAAAGTGTAGAAAACATTGTGAAAAAGGAGAAACTACTGGTAACCTGTATTTTCTTCTTTTCCCAAAATGATTCCAAAAGTTTCCTTTTTTTTTAAAACACAATTTTTCAAAAGTCAGGACTGTGTGGTAAAGGGTGTGGACCGGTATCAGAAACTTTTGAAAAACAATATCTAGTCCAGGTGTACTCACCCCATTACTGGACTGTTGTGGGGTTCTAGGAGGATGATGAAACTTCTCTGAATGTTCAGCATTTTTCTGATAGCAGTCTGTCCCATATTTACATTCTGGTTTAGACTGCGGAAAAAGGGCCAAAATGACAAGGTAAAACTTACATAATTGTAATACAAGAGGGAAACAACAATCTGAGAAATAAACAGAGAGGCAACCACCTTCTTGCTTAGTATTCTTGAATGCTTTTTCTTGGTGATAGTGGTTAGATAACTAAGTTTCTGTTTTGTTCTCCTCCAACCCTTTACCAAAACAATCCCCACCTTTAACCATCCTGAGAAAGACGGCTTTTGAAAACATTGTGGGAAAAAGAGAAATGCTGGTGACCAGCATTTTCTCCTTTTCCCACAAAGTTTTCAACCCTTTCTGATGCAAATATAATCATACTTTCCAAATTTAATTTGTCGTCTGCAAATGCTTTCAACTGACCAGTCAAAAATTTTGTTGTTTGGTAATGAGTCAAACATTTTTTCCACGGTACCACATTTGTATCACAATAAATGCACCTTTCCATGCTTTCCTGGTGTTTCTCTAGCAAATTAATTGTTACACCACTGGCTGCTTTTCCACATAAACAGGGCAAACACCAAGCTCAGGATTGAGAGAAGGATGAATCTTCACCAGACTTCAGACAGAATGTTGGCCAAGCTAACATTTTGGTAATTAAGCTTAGATCATTTGAATTTTCAACCCCTGCTTTTCAACACAAGATACCCAATGAGAAGTATCAATCAGCTGGGTCTGTATTGGTCAACCGCTGTAAATTGTCCTCTCAGTCTAACTCTAGTTGGTAAGAGATACAATTTCTGATTGGCTATACCATTTTGTTAAGCCAGTCAAAGTTTGTGTTACTTTGACATTACGAAAAATGTTGAGAACTAGTATAAGAATCTAATTTAGAATGGCTGGAAAATATAGGCCATGATATTGCTAAACAGGTTAGTAGTGAAATGCAGGAAAACATTAATCTTTTACATAAACAGAAGTATAAAAGCCTTTTTACTTGGTGTAGAGACATCGCCATTCTCACTTGCACGTTTTGTAGTTTTTTCTGAAGCTTGCTCTTCCTTTTCCTTCTTTGGTGAGAAATATTTGAGAATACTTGTGTGATTGGAGGAGGTAGATGATGAGTCTTTGGATGATGTTGACTTTACAGAGGAGGTTTTTGATGGTGTGGACTTAACAGAGGACACTTTGGATGGAGTTCCATTAACATCTCCTACATAACGGAGTAAAAAGTAATAAAAATTGTTACAAGACAATCCCGAGTTTTAACAACCACAAGGATAAGGACATTTGAAAACATTGTGGGAAAAGGAGAAAATGCTGGTAACCAGCATTTTCTCCTTTTCCCACAATGTTTTCTACCCTTTCAAAGATAGAGTTCATGATTTGTACAACATTTAATTTGTCATCTGCAAATGCTTTGAACTTGGGCCAGAACAAAATTTAGTCATTTGGCAAAGAGTTTAACAGAAAACATTTCCTAAATTACCACACAATTACTATATTCCAAACAAAGAACATAAAAACATTACATAACATAACCCCCCTTTTGTTCAGAGTGATATGACCACCCATTACAATGTTTTCCATATTCAACATGTCTAAAATAAGCACTGCATAATGTAATTTAAATTTATATTCCTTCTCTTTTTTTAAAAAAACATGGCTAACCTAGCTTTCCCAGTCTATTTTACACAAGAAATATTGGACAATTTCTATCAAAGAACAGACTATACAGGTTCTGTGCACTCTCAGGCCATATTCACCAACCATTCTAAACAGCATTCTAAGTCTAAACAGCATTCTAAGTTTAATTCTAGATTTGGAAAGTAACGCAATTTCTGACTGGCTAAATCATTTGGTTTAGAACTTGCGTTACTTTCAAATGTACAAAATCAGTGACCTTGACCTTTAACCAATGTGACCCATAAACAATAGGGTACCTTCTTGGGTCATGAGCAACACTTGTATACAGTTTCAGGATCCTAGGTCAAAAGG
Organism: Tridacna gigas; assembly: GCA_945859785.2. Classification (NCBI taxonomy): domain Eukaryota; kingdom Metazoa; phylum Mollusca; class Bivalvia; order Cardiida; family Cardiidae; genus Tridacna; species Tridacna gigas. Next base: position 29,683,835 of record OX244041.2, read on the forward strand.
CTGTTCAGTTAGAGCACGGAAACAGAAATATGGACAGATTAAAGTATGGACAGATGGATGGACATGGATGGTGAAACCAGTATACCCCCCTATACTTCGAAAGTGTGAACACAGGATCCTGATCTCGATCTACATTGTTCACAAAATCTTCTAATGTTCCCCACAAGCCTTTACATGACAACAAAATTTTAGCCTTGTCCAAACTGAAAGCATTTGCAGACGACAATTTCAATGTCTCTCAATGGTGCTATTTTTCTTTGATAGGGTAAAAAACATTGTGGGAAAAGGAGAAAATGCTGGTTACCAGCATTTTCTCCTTTTCTCAAAATGTTTTCAAAAGACATCTTTCCCAGGGTCATTAAAAGGCAGCATTGTGCCTTAAAGGGTAACATGCTTATAGCAAATACATTACCGTTATCTGAATCATTGCCATCAGAGGATTTCTTTCTCTTCATAGGAGTTTTCTTTTTCCCTTGAGTTCCTGGTATAACAAGGTCAGCTGTATCTTTAGATTTCTTGAACAGCTCCTGAACAAAATGATCAATTTGGATCCAGTTTTAAGCTGCTTTCTACTGTATTTCAGTTATACAATAGAAACAGCTTGTTTATGGATTCCCATGTATTTCACTAGTAAGTGTACTAGTCTCTGACTCCATTGTGCCTTGCCCAAGGACAATCCAACGTAAACAGTGCCTGAAATAATCATCAAACCAGGAATTGGCTGATAAAAAATCAAACACCTTTAACATCTGAACTAGTAATGACCCCAGATAATGAATAAAATACCATTAAAAAAAATGACTACCAAATGACCTTCAGATTGCTAAATAAATAAGAGTCATGTTCTGTGAAAAGGAGGCTTATGCATCTGCAAAAAGTATCGACCCAGGTCAGCCTGCACAGTCCATGCAGGTTGACCTGAACCAAAACTTTTCACTATTTGTCAATTTTCTGGACCAATGTACCTCATGAGTTACACAATTGTTCCACAGAATGGATTTTATGGATCCCTAATAAAATGATAACTTGCTTGGTATTATCCATCATTGAGATGCATTAACCCTTTACCACACAATGCCAACTTTTAACGACCCTGAGAAAAAAGCCTTTTGAAAACATTGTGGGAAAAGGAGAAAATGCTGGAAACCAGCATTTTCTCTTTTTCCCACAATGTTTTCTACCCTATCGAAGACAGACTCCATCGTTGAGAAGCATTTAAATTGTTGTCTGCAAATGTTTTCAATTTGGACAAGTCTACACAACTTGTGCGGTAAAGAGTTAAGTCCCCTTTTGCCAGAGCATGGCTCATAACATTTTTCCCTAAGAGTAAAAATTATCATGTTTTTTTATGACTTTTTCTAATAATTCTATAAAGTTTAAGCAGATATATCTGAAAATTGATTCTTACACATCTATGGTTCCTGGCTCATAGCATACAGATTTTCAAATATGCACCACCAACTGATTTGAGTGACAATTAATTTGTGGTTTGGCAAAGCTTCAGTATGGATAAATCTAAACTATCATGAACTAATAAAATAATTAATAACTACTGTAAGCAAAGCAAACACAGGGCAATTTTAACCTGGGTAGGTCTGTGGCCTCTTTCCAACACTTATCATCTCTGACTTTCATGACACGTGGAAATCTGATAGAAATACCATCTGCTGTGTGAACCTGAAAGATGTCTTGTAGGCAATAATTTGAACTTTGTTTTATACTTCATTCAACACTTTTTTCAGTCGTATCACAATGACAGCTCAGTTACTAGTATTTGTACATTTCCTGAAATCCAACAAATCTAGATTGAGACTAAGCAATGCCAGTATCACAGGACACTCCCTTGCTGTGCAGAACCACAAGAAGGCATCAAACCTAGAATCCAGGGATTACATATTCATCACATGAAACACTGATTTAAAGTGCACCTCTCCAGGTGATATTAAAAATTCTTTGCTTATTGGGAAAGACCAACTGAATCTTTCCTTATTAGGTTAGAATTCATTTGCATTTTCAGATGATCAACTCTTTATCAAACAACAAAGTCTTAGGATTTCTCTTAACTGAAAGCAATTTTAGAGGACAAATTGAATATCAGTCAACGTTTAGTAATGGGTCAAGATCAGACTTCACAGAACATGCAATTTGATCTTGTTTCTACACTCCGGTACTTCAGGAGATATTCATGTCAAAATGGCCTACAAAATTCATAATTTCCTGACTTCCCCTAGAACGGGAAATATATATTTCATTCAGTATGTGTCCTTAGACTAATATTAAAATGTTGAAGAGGACCTCGTATTCAAAGGACCAAAGGACTTGATATGTGAATGGCATAATGCAACAGATAACAAAAATAAATCCATCATAAATATCTACGAATCCACAATTACCTCTGCCTTGCTGAACTCTGCACCAGCCACTTCCCAGACAGCCATTTGACCTTCATTTAAATAATCTTTCTTCACCTTTAACCAATGTCTTTTACCTGCCTCATACACACTCTGTAATAACATTCCAATGAAACTAGAACTAAAAAATTGTATTTGATCACTGAGTATTTACCAGATTATCTAATATTCCACTAAACTCCATTGTCTTCAAAGGCATATCAGTAAACATAGATTAAGTCATCAGGTATTGAAACAACGCATATTATAAATGACTTTTTACTTGCAAACTGATGCAGTAGTGATAATTAAGACCAATAATACCTCCTGCCTCTCTGATCTTCCCAACATATGTCCATATAATTCTATTCAAGGCATAATGAAAACATTCACTTTGAATGCACTGTTATGTTATATACATTTACCAGTAAACAGAATTTACTAATTTATAATTGTTTCATGTCTCTTCCAGAAAGGTTATCATTGAATGAACTTTCAGTGAAACAAATGGGGATTTAAGTAATGAGCTTGCTCTGGGATATTTAACAGTAAAAATCATATACTTTTAGATATAAGAAAGTATACATAATTCTTTCACATCTCTTCAAAAAAGGTTCTAATCATTCAATGAACTTTCATTGGAAAAAATAGAGATTTAAGTACTGCACTTGTCCTAGGATATTTGACAATATATATGCAGCTGCAAAAAGTATTGACCCATGTCAGCCTGCACAGTTCACTCAGTCTGACAGGGGCCAGTACTTTTTGCTTCTTGTCAATTTTCCTGTATATCAAAGGACCATTCTGCCTCAAGATTTAGTTGGGTTTTTTTGACAAAATGGATCCACAATGATGTGATGACTTACTTTGTATAATGAATTATGGAGATGCATTAACCCTTAGACTGCTAAGCGTGACTCTAAGACCTTTTGTGGACAGTGTAGATAAAGATCAGACTGCAGAGAATGTGCAGTCTGATCTTGGATCTACACTCTCCAATAAGGAGTTATCTTTCCCCCAGAAACAAATTTGAAATGGCAAAATTTAGGTTTTTACTATTGGCTTGAAAATTTCATTTCACTTATTTAGCAGGATAAGGGTTAAACTCCTTTTTCCCAGAGTACTGCTCATATACTTTGAAATACACAAGGTTATATTTCTGTCTGTCTCAGCCAAACAGCTTCTCACCATTCAATGAACCTCCATTGCAATAAAAGAAGATATCAGTAATGCATTTGCCCTGCGATATTTGACAGTAAAAATCATATACTTTGAGATATAAAATAAAGAACAAAGGATCTTACAATGATATCTTTGAGAACTAAACCTTCAAGTCCATCTTGGAACACTTTAGTCATCATATCAGTCAGGTCTTCAGGATCCTAGTAGAAAATAAAGTATAAATGTGAGCCATGCTCTGTGGAAAGGGGGTTTAATGCATCTTCAGAACGTATTGACCCCAGTCAGACTGTCCACACAGGCTGACGTGGGTCAAAAAGTTTTGCTGTTGGTTGATTTTCTGCATGTCAAAGGAAAGTCTTTCTCACAATATTTCGCCAGTCATACATAAGCAAGCGTAATTCCTGATTTTCTCAAATACTGAAATAAATTTTTCACCCATAGAATTGTATGGACAATGTAAATATGGATCAGACTTCATATTTATGGAAACAAGTCCCTATGGCAAAGTATGGTTACTAGGCTTAGGCTCTGCATTGCCATGCTTGAGGGCAATCCCAAACCAGTAGCCCCATCAGCTGGCATCAAACCAAGATTTTCAGGTTCAAAATCACAGAGTCATGCAGGACCCATACACCCTTTTCTACCCATTGACTTATAACTTACTTTGATATATTTCATTTCTGAAAATTTCATTCTATTTTCCACCTCTGTCATATTCCTCTCCAGAATCTTTCTTCTCTTTTATTGGTCTGTAATCAGAGAATTTTATACATAAGATGAAAAAATGGCATAGTTTTTTTCGATATTTCAATATAGAGGATCTTACGTGAACATTTACATATTTTCATTTTATCATACTAAAACGTATGATGCAAGCCTTGGCAAGAGTCAAATACATTTTAGTCAACAAGTTTGATTAAAATGATGATATATAAACACAAATGTGAGATTCTATTTATCACATTTAACAAATGATAGGCAGAAAAATATCCTGCATCATCTCCATGTTTACAGTTGTAGTTTCGTTTCAAATTTGTACATACACACGTAGATAGCTCTTTGATATCTACTACCAAAGCAGAAATGAAACAGTTTCAAGAGGGAGTTCCATCTATTTCCGCAATTTTGTTGACTTTAAAAAATTTTGCTGCATTTCTTGGTTTTTTATTAAATATGAAAATAAAAAACTTTCCATGCGTATATGTCTCAACGATGCCATTTTTCCGCCAAACGGTATAGTAGTTCAAATTCTGGCACATGCTGCGACTGGTTTCTCCTGCTCCACCTGCTCATGACTAAAACCTGATCAGAACCAGGACCCCCAAAAACAATAATACACTAGCGTATTATCAAATATAAGTCCTGGTTTTAATATACTGCCAGAGGAAGTTTAATGTGGTAAATAACAGTTATCAACATTATGTTACCATAAAGACAAGATCTTGAGAGCACTTTTTTTTATTTTTACAGGACAACAGACATTGAAAGCATTTCCAGTACACAAATCAAAAGTGGCTCCAATTATGCTCAAATTATGTTTTATGTCTTTCAATGATTAAAACATTGGCAAATAGAAAAAATGCTGATTTTCCACATTTTATCCTTTTTCCACAAGGTTTTTTTTAACCCTTTCCCAAACGACAAATTTTGGACTGGTCCAAATTGAAAGAGTTTGCAGATGACAATTTTAAATTGGATGAAAATGGCAGAAAGTTCTCAAAAAGGTTAGAAAACACTGTGGGAAAAGGAGAAGTTGCTCGTTACGAGCAAGTTCTCCTTTTCCCACAGTGTTTTCAAAAGAGTTATACTGCAGACACGTGAAAACCAGGGCTTGTTTGGGAAAGGGTTAAATGACTTCTTAAAACAGATCGTAACAACACAGAGTCATGAGGTTAACACTTTACCACATGACAAAATCTTGGACTCAATCCAAATTCAAAACACTTGCAGACAACAATTTAAATGTGGCTCAAATAATGGAGTTCGTCATTGAATAGGTAGAAAACACTGTGGGAAAGTGTTGCTGGTGCCCTCTCCACTAGTTAACTCTTTACCAAACGACAAAAATTTAGACTTGTCTAAAAAGCATTTGCAGACGACAAATTAAAGGTAGTTTGAATGACAAAATTTATCCTTGATAGAGTAGGAAACATTGTGGGAAAAGGAGAAAATGGTGGTAACCACCTTCTTCCTCAGGGTCATAAAAAGTCAGAATTTTGTGGTAAAGGGTTAACTCATAATTTGACAAACATTACAGTTCAACCTCCAAAGTACATGTCCTAGTATGCAAACCTTCAAATATGGTTACTGAGGTTAACTATTCAAGAGGGTTGTAGTATTTGAATTTTTAGAACAGCTGGGGTTCAGGGAATTCTAATACCCAGAGTTTAATGTCTGCATTTAAAACTCATGCTATACGACGTCATCCAATTTGGCAGGCTGGTTTCTTAAGCTGTGAATTTGTTCATTCCACTGACCAAGTTATACCATAAAATTCTTTCAAAATAGTTATAATAAAGATATGTAAAATCATACCATAGAAAAACTTACTTGTCCATAATGTTCTCTCCATTTAAATGTAGACAATCAAATACAAACAAGCACACCTTGGCATCTTTGAACTGCTCTTTCTATAAATATATAATATGAACTGTCTATAAATATTTGACAACTGAGAGGAATTTCATACCTTAGCATATAAATGTCCATTTCTAATCACTTCAATCTAGATCTTTTGAAACACATGAGAAAACAAGCTATTTCTCAACAAGCCAAATATATATGAGCCATGCTCTGTGAAAATGGGGCTTCATGCATCTCCGAAAAGTATCGATCCAAGTCAGCCTGCACAGTCTGCACAGGCTGACCTGGGCCGAAACTTTTTGCTATTTGTCAATTTTCTCTATGTCAAAGGACCAGTCTAACTCATGATTCAGTCGGTTGTTAGACAAAATGGGCTATATGGATAAATGATGAAGAGATTTCTTCCTTGGTATCATGCATCACGGAGATGCATTAAGCCCCCTTTTGCTAGAGCATGGCTCATATTGCTTGTTATCCATGATCCATATTGTAACACTCAAAAATTATTATCTAATCGGCCTTCAAATGTTTTCCCGCTGAATGACATTTGTGCTTGATTGTGGCAGGTCCAAAGAGCCCATCTGAATGTTTTCTGGATGAAGGGGTTATTTCTTTTACTTCAGTAAGCCTATAGTAGTATCATACTTATCGGTTCAGTTTTCAATATTGTAGCTAATTAAATGAACTTTTGCCATTTTCTTGAATTATATATTTTTGAAGCAAGCCTGTTTGAAAAAACCTTCACTGTTATAATGCTGCATCTTTAGTGCAATTTGATCTGTCCCATGAACAACTATTTTTGCCTTTAGCATGGTTTTCAACCCTTTAACCCTTTACCAGACAATCACAAGGTTTAAAGACCCTGAGAAAGAAAATGTTTGAAAACATTGTAGGAAAAAGAGAAAATACTGATAACCAACATTTTCTCATTTCCCCAAAAAATTTTCTACTCAATGAAAGGTAAGTTTCATCATTTGACTCACATATGATTTGTCCTCTGCCAATGCTTTGAATTTGGATAAGTCTAAATTTTGTTGTGTGATAAATAGTTAAGCACTGAGCACAACTTCAGCGCTTTTGTAGACAATGCAGAGTAAAACAAGAGATTGCATGCTGGGGCCAATGCTTAGCTGCAGATGCTTGATTTTCACTGAAAATTCTAAGTCAAAAAAGGGTTATTACTCTGCCAAAAATACTTTGATGGCTACCTGCCCATGTTGTATAGGTTTCTCTTTGATACTTTATAACTTGTCTAAGTCTGAAGTAAATATTTTCTGTAATAATAGTGATATTATAAAATGTCAGAGTTTTCGCACGACGACAATAAGGCCCACGCCAGGATTACCGCAATACCTCAATGTTTTCTTTGAAAACAGCTCAGCTAATAAAACTGCAGATATACACTATCCGATTTTTCGTATTATTCTGCCCCAAACAGTTTTAAGGTTGTAATCTCGAGGGTCTTTCTAGAAAAATCAATTGTCGTGAGGACCCAATGATATATCACATTTAAGCACAAGTGAAAATCATAAATCTGGATATGCTTTCAGTTTTTCCCATCGGTTCGTTTGTGCACACTCGAATAGTGACACTAATTTTGTCATTGGGATTTGGAGAGAATTTAATTAGGAGAGAATGCGGTTTAGTGTTCTTCTCTTCCAACAAATAATGTGTTAAAAAAAAAAAAAACACGCACAAACAATTATGACTGCCTTTTTCAATTTTATGCTTATAGTCCACCTAGGTGCCATGAACATATGGACGGGTCAAGATCAAAACCGACTTGATTCTTCTCTCCATAATGTTGTTGCATTCATTCTAGGGTCGACATGTCCTATCAGCCAATAAAAACGCAGTATAGCGCGCCATGTAAACACAAGGGTCAGACACATTGATAGACTTTACTATTGACAATGTAATACTTTTCTTTTTGTTTAAACCATATTTGTAAGACTGAATTGTATTTCAAAATGTATTAAAGTTACACGTAAGAATCAAGTGGCAAGAGAATTGTTAAATTATATACCTTGAAAGGAAAACTAAATTTACCCACTCCAAAAACCTAGATCTATGTAAAATGTCACCGGTAGATTTAACCAGGATTCCGAAAAGCAGCCACTCTACCAAACGATAGAAAAGCAGTGTTTTCTTTTTCCAGTCTTTCGGGAAGGAAAGAACGGTTATGCCACACTGTTTTGTTAAACTACCTGTATTGAAATCTAAGTGCATGTACATCTTTCAAATTCCAAACCATTACTCGTAGTCAGTTGTAACCGTTACATGTATATGAAACGAGCGACAGGAAGAAAGATATTTTATTGAGAACCACTCTTCATCCTGTTTCAAAAATAAGTTGACATTGCGAACGTCATCATATAATTCTTGTTGTAATACTTTAGAGGGCATTCATATTTAATTCTTGTTTCATAAAGACGATTGCATGTGAGTGTTAATGTCACCTTTGCCTGGTTCGAAAGATTGTTTGTTTTCCCAACGCTTGTAGCACAACTGATAAATGCACGTCCATTCCAAATTAGTATAATCCTAACAATCACCCAAGTGACCAAATATACCCCCCAATTTAAAAGTTTTTACAACATATATCTGTTAAAAAAAAAAAAAAAAAAAAAAAATACGCGAAACAACCTAATTGATTACTTACAATAAACTTCTTGATTTTCACTCAAACAGGTGTTAGAGGTGTTAATTAAATCTTTACCAGACAACAAAAGGTTAGATTCGTCTGTTTTCAAAACATTTGCTGTCGACAAATTAAACGTTGCTCCTATGATGAGATTTGTCTTTGAAAGGGTAGAAAACGTCTCAGGAAAAAGAGAAAGTTTTCAAAAGTTTCCTCCTTCAAGCACGGTTTTGTGTGGTAAAGGGTTAAATTGTAAATCCTTTTTTCATATTGTTTACTGTCAAACTGACATGTTATGTACTGACGAAATGTCTTAAAAACTTATGCCCCTATTATAAGTTATGGATAATGTCGACAGCAATCAACTCACAATGTATTTTTAGCTTAAATGCTGTTACCAACATGGAATTACTAACATATTTGCGCTATTTTCATCTTTCGATTTCATAAGTATTACATTATTGAAAGTGTTTTTTCTTGTTACTTTGAGGATTTAGTCCGAACTGAAAAGAACGTTCGGAAAAAAGCTTTGGGTACTTTAATTATAGCGAAACATAAGCTAGAATAAAACTGAAATAATCTCTTTCTCTGTGTATTCGATGCCATTTTCTGGTTTGTTTGTCGGGCGTAACGACCAAAATACCACGTTATCAAGCTATCCCAAAAGCAACGTCCAACTAATTTCCCCTGACTCAACTGAGCAGAATTGCTCCTTGTGGTTGTTTCTACTTTTATCTCCCACATTTATGCCTGCCGATAGTGTTAAAGGTACCATAAGTAAACACTCAAATAAATCTTGGACGGTATTTTCCTGATGTGTTCAAGTTTCCTTATTCAAGCACGGTTTTGTTTGGTACAGGGTTAAATTGTAAATCCTTTTTTCATATTGTTTACTGTCAAACTGACATGTTATGTACTGACGAAATGTCTTAAAAACTTATGCCCCTATTATAAGTTATGGATAATGCCGACAGCAATCTACTCACAATGTATTTTTAGCTTAAATGCTGTGACCAACATTGAATTACTAACATATTTGCGCTATTTTCATCTTTCGATTTCATAAATATGACATTATTCAAAGTGTTTTTTCTTGTTACTTTGAGGATTTAGTTCGAACTGAAAAGAACTTTGGGAAGAAAGCTTTAGGTACCTTAATTTTAGCGAAACATAAGCTAGAATAAAACTGAAATAATCTCTTTCTCTATGTATTCGATGCCATTTTCTGGTTTGTTTGTCGGGCCTAACGACCAAAATACCACGTTACTAAGGTGGGCATGCCAAACTCGCGTTTCCAGAAAGGCAATTAGTCATGCGACACTAATTGATAAGTCCTTTGCACCTATTGTCGCGAATTCTGCGAGTTTTTTATCCTTTTGTTACAATGTTTTCAAATATTATTTGTTATAGCTTGTTTTGGCTAGTTTCAGTTACTCATGTTGTAAGGATACATTTTTGTCTACTCCGGTTAGTCTCCGGTTTTATACCAAGTTAAAATTATACTCCGTTTATTGCTCCTTTGGTGCGCTAATTGGGTTTCAACTGATTCTTATGTTTCATATGATTTTCATGCAGCGGAGCCAACGGAGCACTAAGCCATATAAATAACAGAGTTTGAATGTATAAGGGGTAGTTGGTAAAGAAAACGGAATATAAGAGAACGTAAAAGTGTTCTATCTAGAGCTATAAATCAGCTACTAAAAAAAAACTAGAGTTAAAATTAAGAGAATTTGAATGGCTGTTGTTAAAAAATTCAATGTGGCTAATAAATTGATGAATAAAAATAAAAAATAAATAATAAACGAGGTAAACCTGAAATACGGACTTGTTCATTGACTAAATCCAATGCGTAGAGAATTAAACCAAGAACTAAGAGGATCTTTACGACATTGTTTGGCGCCGGAACCCGGGAACAGAATCAGACTTGAGAATTTTAAACTCATTAAACCATGGCGGACTTGAAATACATTAAAGGTGTAAGAACAAGATACCGGAACGTTTTAGAGAATGAACTACAACGATGTGCTTCACTAATAGACAGTGATATTGAACTCGATGATAAAGAAGAAATACTAATGAAAGTTAACAAGTGCATAAAGACACTGGATGTATATCGTGAGAAACTTGAAGACAAATCTAAAGAATTGTGTTGTGCTATTGACGACTCGGACGAGGATTTAGTTGGCGAAATTCTTAATGAAGACGGAATTCTTTGTGAGCAGGTTATCAGTAGCCGTATTGAACTTGAAGAATTCAAGGATTCGATCCTTGACCAACAAATAAAACATGAGGAAAAGTTCGACCAAAGCACTGTGGAAAAAGGAGATCATCTTGTTAAATTGCAGAGTGAGATGCAGAAAATGGTAATGGATCAGATGAAGCTGCAACAAGAGTACTTTGAAAGACAAGAGAAAGGACGTCATGATCAATCCACTGTAAAACTACCTAAATTAGAAATGATACCATTCGATGGTGATAAAATCAAATGGACAGAATTTTGGGATACTTTTGACTGCGCTGTCCACAGCAACAAAAAACTGTCTGATGTAGAAAAACTGACATACCTGATGAGTAAATTGACCGGAGAAGCCAAGAAAACAATATCCGGTCTAGCACTATCGAATGATAACTACGGAGTGGCGGTAAAACTCTTGCAAGAGAGATTTGGCAGGAAACAGGAAATTATTGACCTACACTATTCGCATCTGATGAATACTCCAAGACCAGAAGATACAACTGAGAGTTTGCGCTCGTTTTTAAACGAAATTCAAAGGCATTTGAGGAGCCTTGAGGTTTTAAATCAGGATGTGAACCAAGCAGTATTTGTATCAATGATAAAAGCTAAATTGCCCACCAAAGTATTGGTTCAACTTGAAATGAAGAAAGACATCGGTTCTTCATGGACAATAGCTTGGTTATTGGATGAGCTGAAGCATTATGTTATAGCCACTGAATCTGCTATAGTAAGTCCACAACAATCTTATTCTCAACATAAAAGAAAAGTGCAAATTAACACTCACGGTAAATTCCAACCGAAAGGTGGTCACAGACGAAAAGGGAATTCCCCGTCAAAACCAGGATATGGATCAGCGGAGGCTTTATTTGCGACCTCAAACCGGAGTAAAGTGGATAAATCTGTCTCTACAAGATTCTCCGCTGATCAGTGTAGATACTGTACAGAGAAACACTATAGTGATGAATGTTGGAAATTTAAAACCGATATCGAAAGAAAGAAACAAATAAAAGGAAGTTGTTTCAGATGTCTACGTGAAGGACACTTTGCCAAGGAATGCAAGAAAAACAAAACATGCGTTCATTGCGGCGAAGAAAATAAACATCACCGTAGCCTTTGTCCGAAAATGTTTGGAACTAAGACACTTCCTGAATCTTCAAATATGACTTTCAATGAAAAGAATGATAAGATAGCTGAAGAAACTACTGAAAATTCCTTGGTATCATCCAATGACATGGTTCTAATGCAAACTGCACTTGTAGAGATTCAAAATCCGAAGAATGCCTTTTGTCTTAAGACACGCCTGCTACTCGATTGTGGTTCGCAAAGAACGTATATAACGGAGTCACTGGCAAATCGGCTAGGACTAAAACAGGAAAGTGAGCAAGAAATAAAATTATCTACTTTTGGTAGTGACAAGCCAAAGGTAATTAAAACAGCTTCAACGACGTTGTCTCTAAAATTGAATAATGGCCAATACTTTAAGGTGACAGCTAACATAGTTCCTGTTATAAGTGGAAGTATTATCAGGAAACATATCGATATGTCGTCGCTAGGACATCTTGAACATTTGTTAAAGAGTGTAGATATGGCAGATACAATACCGACAGAAACTGAAAGTTCAAGTGTTGAAATTCTAATCGGAAATGATTTCTATCTAGACTTAGTATTGCCACAAAGGCTTGAGTTGCAGCCCGGATTATATCTACTTAGTTCTAAGTTCGGTTGGATATTGACCGGGCGCACAAGTGAAATAAACGAAACTATGAACGAAAATAACTTTCTGATTCTTTCCCATGGAACGAATTTAACCAAGAATGAAACACTATTTGGTGTTGATAATGTGGTGCAAACAAAGCCCGACCTTGAAGACTTTTGGAATATAGAGACAATAGGAATAACAGATTCATCACTAAGAGATGAGGATGACATTGTCATGGAAAAATTCAAGAACACGTTGATTTACCAGGACGGAAGGTATTACGTCACATGGCCATGGAGAAAAGATTTCACGGAATTACCAAATAATAGACAATTGGCTCTTGGACGTCTAAAGTCATGTCTTAAGAGATTAAAGGGAAACCCAAAGTTGATGGAAGAATACAATAAAGTCATAGAGAAGCAGCTACAAGATGGTGTTATAGAAAAGGTACATCAGTCAACTTCAAGTGAAATGAAACATTACATCCCTCATCATCCGTTGATTACTCCTCATAAGAAAACCACCAAACTTCGAATTGTATATGATGCGTCGTCAAAACCCATTAAAGACAGTAAGAGTTTGAATGAATGCCTATATAGGGGACCAGTTATGCTGCGCAACCTTTGCGGGTTGTTAATTAGGTTTCGTCTTCACAAGATTGCAATCATTGCAGATATTGAGAAGGCATTTCTTCAAATTGGTCTTCAGCCTAACCAACGAGATGTCACAAGATTTTTATGGTTAAAAAACTTTAAAAACCCCTCAGCTCAAGGCAACGTGCAAGAATATAGATTTTGTAGAATACCATTCGGGGTGATATCTAGCCCTTTTTTGCTAGGCGCCACAGTTGAACAACATCTAGAAAAATACAATAATCCTACCTCTACCAAATTGAAAAATGACATATACGTAGATAACGTAATAACTGGCACTGATTCCGAGGCAACAGCACTTCAGTTATATATGTGTTCTAAATCAATCTTTAAAGATGCTTCCTTGAATTTACGTGAATGGCTATCAAACAGTGACAAAGTGAATGAATCAATACCTATTCATGATAGAGCAAATAATAAATGTTTTGGGTTATCTCTGGAACCACAAATCTGATAAACTGTCCATCAAAGAACTGGTGGGTAAAGTAGCTGCAATGAACATTACGAAAAGAACCGTACTAAAAGTGATAGCGTCTGTATTCGATCCCATGGGTCTGTATACACCTGTATTACTTCGTGGAAAATTGCTGCTCCAAACAATATGGAGCAGGAATTATGACTGGGATGAAAACATTGATGATAGTGACATTTTGTCGGTTTGGTCATCACTAAGTGCTGATCTTGAACAACTACCTAGCCTTAAAGTTCACAGATGCATATCTCATGGTGTGGACACAAATTCAGTAATTTATGACCTGCTTTGCTTCTGTGACGCATCGTCAAAAGCCTACGCAACTTGTGTATATCTACGTCAAATATGTAACGGAGTAGCTAAAGTTGATCTGATATTTGCAAAATCACGTCTTGCTCCGTTAAAGGGAATGACAATGCCCAGATTAGAGTTAATGGCGGTGCTAATCGGTGTAAGATCCCTCCAATTTGTGAAAGAACAATTGAAACTTAAGATAACTAAGACGTTATTGTGGACAGATTCAAAATGTGTGATAGGTTGGCTAAACACCGATAGAAAATTAGAAATTTTCGTGAGAAATAGGATTTTAGAAATAAAGAGTTGCAGTGTCAGCGTGGATTATGTAAAATCTGGAGAAAATCCGGCTGATACTGCTTCTCGCGGAACAAATGTCCAGAGCTTACAGGAGAATCAGTTATGGTGGCATAGTCCAGACTTTACTTCTGTAACGAGGGAAAACGAAATGGATACTGAAGCGCAAATGAACAATGATTGGCACCAAGTGGAAAAGGAAGTAAAAATGCTAATCACTGAGCGTAATTATGACGAAAATGAACGTCCTAATAAACATGGTGAGGTTACTCCAGTCCCTCCGTTTTCTTTGAACCCAAATGAATTTTCTTCAATTAGCAAGTTGTTTAGAGTGACTGCATATGTTTAACGGTTCATTCAATGTTTAAAAAAGACTCGATCTAAAAACGGTCCATTAAAAAGCCAAGAACTGCAAGAAGCTCAGACAATGTGGTTAAAATATGTACAGCAGAAGTACTTTTCGGAAGAAATAGAAGCCATTCGTAAGGGCAAGGCCACCAATTTACAAAAACAACTTGGGCTCTTTGTCGACAACGTTGGTCTTTTACGTTGTAGAGGACGCTTGGGAAACTCGTGTTTAAGTGCAGGAGCACGTTGTCCAATATTACTTCGAGGTGGAGACAAATTAACACATTTGTTGATATCAAAAATTCACAAACAAAACTGTCACAGCGGGGTTTCTCAAACTCTTGCACAGATAAGAATGAACTTTTGGATCCCCCAAGGTAGAGCAAAAGTGAAAACAATACTCCGTTCGTGTACAGTGTGTAGACGGTATGAGGGTGGACCTTATAAAATGCCACCATTAGCTCCGTTACCACAGTCTAGAGTGTCGCAATCATCTCCTTTCATTCGTGCTGGGTTAGATTACTTTGGTCCACTCTACATCAAAACATCTAACGGAGTTAAGAAAGTGTGGGTGTGTCTTTATACATGTATGGTGACACGTGCCATTCATTTGGAATTGATACAGGATATGAGTGCAGATGAATTCATTCTTGGATTTAAAAGGTTTGTTTCTCAGCGGGGTTCACCTGTTGAGATCGTAAGTGACAATGCTAGTCAATTTAAAGCCGCAAGTAAAGTTTTGGAGACTGTTTGGAAACGTGTGATAAATAGTGTGGACGTGCAATCTTATGTTTCAAATATGGGAATTAAATGGAAATTTATAGTAGAATTTGCCCCATGGATGGGTGGTTTTTATGAAAGACTTGTGGGACTCGTAAAACGGTCATTGAAAAAATCAATAGGTAGGAGTATGATGAATCTTGTACAAATCCAAACAGTGCTAAAAGAGGTTGAATCAGTGGTAAATTCGAGACCTTTAGTGTATGTTGATGACGATGTGAATTCGAATATTTCACTCACACCCGGGCATTTTTTACCATTAAACCCAAAAATTGGAATTCCAAGTTTAGATATAGAAATGGACGAGAATTACACTTTTCAGCAAAGTACTGGGAATGTCTTATTGAATCTTTGGAAAAAAGGTCAAAAGCTTCTTAACCAATTTTGGAAATTATGGCGGGACGAATATTTGACGAGTCTGCGAGAACGAACCCAGTGTTCTCTCCGTTCTACAAGAATTCAGTCTCCGTTCCGTTGTCAAGTTGGTGACATAATTCTTATCAAGGACAATCTACCACGTGGCTGTTGGAAAATTGGAAGAATTGCGGAATTGTTAAGAAGCCGTGACGGTCTGCATCGGTCAGCAAAAATACGTCTACCATCTGGTAAATTGCTGTGTAGACCTCTAAAATTGCTATATCCTATTGAGTGTACTTTAGATTCGGGTGTTGAAAAGGTTCACCGACCACTTTCTAATAACGGTTCAAAATTAGCAATGTGGCCTTTGAGAAAATCTGCAGTTCAAGCTAGACAAAAAATCAAAGAACAGTTGTCAGAAAATTAACTCTTAAAAAAAAAAAAAGGGTCATGTACTAGAGAAAACAGTTCATCATTCCGCCGGTGAAATGCACGGGGTGCTTGTGTATTTAGCAGACCGGAGCAAGGAACAAATTCCTTGAGCGAGATGCACGTGAAACCCACGTTGCGAAGTTTTAAGAGCATTCATTCTTCAGTTAATCTTCGAACTGTTAAGTCAAGCTTATTCTAGGTCTGAGCAAGATGTTCTACTGCGATCATTGTTGTAGGTTTTATAAATTTAAAAAAAATTTGACACGTCACATGAGAGACCGGCATCTGATTAAAGAATACTTTTACTGTCCTGTTTCGGAGTGCGGCATAAAGTTTATCCGTAGGAATTACCTAAAAGAACATTTAAAGAATATTCACAAGCTCGGTACTGACGACGCTCGAACCAAATCTTATCAAGGAAAGAAGCATCAACCTACCACAAACGAAAACAGACATACACACACCGAAAACTTGGAAAGTTGTAGACCAAAATATATTCCAGTCTGTGAGGACATAAGTGACGATGAAAATATTATAGATTCGTTAGATATAAATGAAATTATAGATTCGTTAGATATAAATGAAATGTCAGACTTCCTAAATAGCTTCAGCAACCAGGAGCTGGGATTAAATCCAGAAAATAATAGTGATACAGTCGCTCCCACTGAACCTGAAAGTAATTTCTTCGAGGAATTGTGTGCGTGGGATGTAGATAGCAATATGAATAAAAACTTTGATATCATTGACAATAATGATGAAATTCAAGATGCTGTGTCAGACCAGGCGTGCAACAATATTTCTGACGTCCAAGATCTCCAAAATATGTCATCTCAAACGTCCACAAATGACGCAGACGACGTCATTGTAATAAGTGATGACGAAGAACAAATGTGTAGGGATATCGTGGTGTCAGAACTTTCATTTAAAACTGAAATCTACACCCTTACAATGACCAGAAGGATTGGGTATTTGAATGATAGACAAGTAACAGAAAATTTTCATATCGAAAAGGATTATTTTGCCTACAATGAATAAATATCTTTGTCAGGCCAATGTCTAACAATTTGATTTGACACCGAATTCGTTATTTGAAGTTATAACTTACTTATGCCTTTTCATTATTATTTGATATTACTTTTCTCACAGGTGGGAGTGTCGCGAATTCTGCGAGTTTTTTATCCTTTTGTTACAATGTTTTCAAATATTATTTGTTATAGCTTGTTTTGGCTAGTTTCAGTTACTCATGTTGTAAGGATACATTTTTGTCTACTCCGGTTAGTCTCCGGTTTTATACCAAGTTAAAATTATACTCCGTTTATTGCTCCTTTGGTGCGCTAATTGGGTTTCAACTGATTCTTATGTTTCATATGATTTTCATGCAGCGGAGCCAACGGAGCACTAAGCCATATAAATAACAGAGTTTGAATGTATAAGGGGTAGTTGGTAAAGAAAACGGAATATAAGAGAACGTAAAAGTGTTCTATCTAGAGCTATAAATCAGCTACTAAAAAAAAACGAGTTAAAATTAAGAGAATTTGAATGGCTGTTGTTAAAAAATTCAATGTGGCTAATAAATTGATGAATAAAAATAAAAAATAAATAATAAACGAGGTAAACCTGAAATACGGACTTGTTCATTGACTAAATCCAATGCGTAGAGAATTAAACCAAGAACTAAGAGGATCTTTACGACACCTATCAGGTTATCCCAAAAGCAACGTCCAACTAATTTCCCCTGACTCCACTGAGCAGAATTGCTCCTTGTGGTTGTTTCTACTTTTATCTCCCACATTTTGTCGATAGTGTTAAAGGTACCATAAGTAAACACTCAAATAAATCTTAGACGGTATTTTCCTGATGTGTTCAACAACTTATGAAGAGCAAAATGCGCTTGAAAGTTTTCTTTGCTTGTTTTATGCAACAGCTACCAGTTGCTTCTAGAAAAATAGTCTCTCTTCTTTATTCAAGTAGGCCATGATTCTTCATGACTTTTAGATAGTCTACTGATGGTCTCAACTTATCCAAAGTTTGAATGCGAAGCACGGAAGTATGGACAAATTCTTTAGCATAAAACGTTGTGAAATTAAAGTAGTCATACTAACATTTGTTCCTTTCAGACATATTGATAATATTCTGTAATACAAATCATTAAGGAAAATGGAGAAGGAGCCTATCATGAGTTTGTTCACCCTTTTTTTTTTTTTTTTTTTTTTTTTCCTCTAATTTTCTTTTCCTTGATTTCTGTTTCAAATGAAAGCAGTTGTATGAATATTATTCTCGTTTGACATTTTTGAGGAGGTGGTCGTTATTCGTTTGGTCGCATTAAGAAGGTGGTCGTTTTTTATTTGCTCTTATTAAACTGGAAGTCATTATTAATTTGATCGTATTAAGCAGTTGGTTGTTTACAGTTGGCGGTCGATTCAAGCAGGTGGTTGTCCTAACAGATTTTTGTGCTTATGGGTCTCATACATGATGAGAGACATCTCTTTGGAGGTTCATAAAGTGATAAATTTAGTCCGGGGATTGATCTGGAATTGACAAAATGTTACTTGTGCCCATAATGACATATTCCAACATCTTAAACAAGAAATAATTAATGAGGCAACCATCCTCCGAAATCAATTGTCGTGAGAACCCAATGATATATCACATTTAAGCACATGAGAAAATCAATCATAAATCTGGATATGCTTTCAGTTTTTCCAATCAGTTCGTTTGTGCACACTCGAATAGTGACACTAATTTTGTCATTGGGATTTGAAGGGAATTCAATTAGGAGAGAATGTGTTTTAGTGTTCTTCTCTTCCAACAAATAATGTGTTTAAAAAAAAATACGCACACACAATTCTAACTGCCTTTTTAAATTTTATATTTATAGTCCACCTAGGTGCCATGAACATACAGACGGGTCAAGATCAAAACCGACTTCAGATTCTTCTCTCCATAATGTTGTTCCATTCATTTTAGGGTTCAACCATGTTGTGCGCAAAAGACATACGTAAATTTAAGACATTTTGACGTCTACAGCCTGATAGTCCTATTCCTTTAAAAAAAGGGCCGTGTGATAGACCCTTTTTGTCTTTCAGAATTGACCTTTCTGCGGATTTTGATTGACAGGTCCTATCAGCCAGTAAAAAAGCAGTATAGCACGCCATGCAAACACAAGGGTCAGACTCATGATAGACTTTACTATTGACAATTTAATAGTTTTCTTTTTGTTTAAACCATATTTGTAAGACTGAATTATATTTCAAAATGGATTAAACTTACACGTAAGAATCAAGTGGCAAGGTAATTGTTAAATTATATACCTTGAAAGGAAAACTAAATTTACCCACTCCAAAAACCTAGATCTATGTAAAATGTCGCCGGTAGATTTACCAGGATTCCAAAAAGCAGCCACTCTACCAAACGACAGAAAAGCAGTGTTTTCTTTTTCCAGTCCTTCGGAAAAGAAAGAACGGTTATGCCAAACTGTTTTGTTAAACTACCTGTATTGAAATCTAACTGCATGTACATCTTTCAAATTCCAAACCATTACTCGTAGTCAGTCGTAACCGTTACATGTATATGAAACGAGCGACAGGAAAAAAGATATTTTATTGAGAAACCACTCTTCATCCTGTTTCAAAAATAAGTCTACATTGCGAACGTCATTATATAATTCTTGTTGTAATACTTTAGAGAGCATTCATATTGAATTCTTGTTTTATAAAGACGACTGCATGTGAGTGTTAACGTCACCTTTGCCTGGTTCGAAAGATTGTTTGTTTTCCCAACGCTTGTAGCAAGACTGATAAATGCACGTCCATTCCAAATTAGTATAATCCTAACAATCACCCAAGTGACCAAATATACCCCCCCCCCGCAATTTAAAAGTTTTTACAACATATATCTGTTAAAAAAAGACGCGAAACAACCTAATTGATTACTTACAATAAACTTCTTCATTTTCACTCAAACAGGTGTTAGAGGTGTTAATTAAATCTTTACCAGACAACAAAAGGTTAGATTCGTCTGTTTTCAAAACATTTGCTGTCGACAAATTAAACGTTGCTCCTATGATGAGATTTGTCTTTGAAAGGGTAGAAAACGTCTCAGGAAAAAGAGAAAGTTTTCAAAAGTTTCCTCCTTCAAGCACGGTTTTGTGTGGTAAAGGGTTAAATTGTAAATCCTTTTTTCATATTATTTACTGTCAAACTGACATGTTATGTACTGACGAAATGTCTTAAAAACTTATGCCCCTATTATAAGTTATGGATAATGCCGACAGCAATCAACTCACAATGTATTTTTAGCTTAAATGCTGTGACCAACATGGAATTACTAACATATTTGCCCTATTTTCATCTTTCATCTTTCGATTTCATAAGTATGACATTATTGAAAGTGTTTTTTCTAGTTACTTTGCCGATTTAGTTCAAACTGAAAAGAACGTTGGGAAAAAAGCTTTGGGTGCTTTAATTATAGCGAAACATAAGCTAGAATAAAACTGAAATAATCTCTATGTATTCGATGGCATTTTCTGGTTTGTTTGTCGGGCCTAACGACAAAAATACCATGTTACTAAGGTGGACAAACTCTTGTTTGCAGAAAGGTCAACCGTCATGCGACACTAATTGATAAGTCCTTTGCACCTATCAGGCTATCCCAAAAGCAACGTCCAACTAATTTCTCCTGACTCCACTGAGCAGGATTGCTCCTTGTGTTTGTTTCTACTTTTATCTCCCACATTTTGCCTGTCGATAGTGTTAAAGGTACCATAAGTAAACACTCAAATAAATCTTAGACGGTATTTTCCTGATGTGTTCAACAACTTATGAAGAGCAAAATGCGCTTGAAAGTTTGCTTTGCTTGTTTTATGCAACAGCTACCAGTTGCTTCTAGAAAAATAGTCTCTCTGCCTTTTTCAAGTAGGCCATGATTCTTCATGACTTTTAGATAGTCTACTGATGGTCTCAACTTATCCAAAGTTTGAATGCGAAGCATGGAAGTATGGACAAATTCTTTAGCATAAAACGTTGTGAAATTAAAGTAGTCATACTAACATTTGTTCCTTTCAGACATATTGATAATATTCTGTAATACAAATCATTAAGGAAAATGGAGAAGGAGCCTATCATGAGTTTGTTCACCCTTTTTTTTTTTTTTTTTTTTTCCTCTAATTTTCTTTTCCTTGATTTCTGTTTCAAATGAAAGCAGTTGTATGAATATTATTCTCGTTTGACATTTTTAAAACTTCAAGTAGCACAAACCATTGTGAAAAATGGACAAAAACTCTTCGTAAACAATTTCATTGTTTTTCTGGTAGCATGATCAACATAATCTCGCAGTGTAATAACTTGAAATATTAGGCCGCATATAAATGTGACCACGCTGCCATATCCTTTTAAACAATAGTATATACAGCATTCCTTGACGATCTACAATATTGAGAACATCAATCAAGACAAATTAAGCAAGTTCATGGAAATGTGTTTAAATGCACGAAAGACACTTATACACAGTGGTTTCAAACAAGAATAATACATAGAATAATTCCAACAAATTCTCTGCTTTTTAAAATGAAATTGATAGATACTAACTCATGTACATTTTGTAAACAATATGAAGAAACTATTCTACATTTATTTCACGACTGTGAACACACCAAATCATTAATTAATAATATAGCAGCAATTTTAAGTACTTTTGACCATACACTGCAAATTGATAGTCGAACTTTACTTTAAGGCACACGTACATCAAACGTACCATTAGACAGGCTACTTTTAGAACTTAAGAAATATATTTATCACTGTAGGAATAAACAAAAAATACCCTCAATGATCGGCTTTAAAAATACTTTAAACTTGACCTTGAATATTCATAAATGCACAAACACACATGAAATTGACAAATGTCACATGACAATTGTGGAACATGTTTATCAAAGTCTCCTATTGCCAGTATAGTGCACAGGTAGTAAATATTAACGAATTTCTATAAAATTTTTGAAAGATTCCAGTTTCTTTACTCCATATGCACATATCCACTCACCCACACACACACACACATACTTATATCTATTTCATGTTTTTTTTACCCTGATTTCTGATTCTCTCTCTCTCTCTCTCTCCCTCTCTTAATAAGGCCACATTCAAGTGATGGAACAACTCTACAAAATATACAATTTTTGTTAGGTATATGAAACATCTTTTGTTTAAGAGTACTAACAAATTATTTAGAAACCTACTAACATTGAATTGTAAGGTATGGTGGGAGATGGCCACGACTCCCATCATACCAGTTGACGTGGCTAATAAAAATCTAAAAACAAAAACAAAAAAGACAAATTAACGTTCGCAAAACTTTTGAAACAAAACAATTAAAACAGCATCATTTTAATTCAGGGAATAAAGGTAACCTCAATATAATCTCTTTCTCTATGTATTCGATGCCATTTTCTGGTTTGTTTGTCGGGCCTAACGACCGAAATACCACGTTACTAAGGTGGGCATGCCAAACTCGCGTTTCCAGAAAGGTCAACCGTCATGCGACACTAACTGATAAGTCCTTTGCACCTATCAGGCTATCCCAAAAGTAACGTCCAACTAATTTCCCCTGACTCCACTGAGCAGAATTGCTCCTTGTGGTTGTTTCTACTTTTATCTCCCACATTTTGCCTGTCGATAGTGTTAAAGGTACCGTAAGTAAACGCTCCAATAAATCTTGGACGGTATTTTCCTGATGTTTTCAACAACTTATGAAGAACAAAATGTGCTTGAAAGTTTGATTTGCTTGTTTTATGCAACAGCTACCAGTTGCTTCTAGAAAAATAGTCTCCCTGCCTTATTCAAGTAGGCCATGATTCTTCATGACTTTTAGATAGTCTACTGATGGTCTCAACTTATCCAAAGTTTGAATGCGAAGCATGGAAGTATGGACAAATTCTTTAGCATAAAACATTGTAATTTTGAAGTAGTCATACCAACATTTGTTCCTTTCACAGAAATATATTGATAATGTTCTGTAATACAAATCATTAAGGAAAATGGAGAAGGAGCCTATCATGAGTTCGTTCACCTTTTTTTTTTTTTTTTTTCTCATTTTCTTTTCCTTGATTTCTATGTCAAGTGAAATCAGCTGTATTAATATCATTCTCGTCTGACATTTTCAAATCTTCAAGTAGCAGCACCATTGTGAAAAATGGACAAAAACCCTTCGTAAACAATTTCATTGTTTCTCAAGTACCATGATCAACATAATCTCGCAGTGTAATAACTTGAAATATTAGGTCACATATAAATGTGACCACGCTGCCATATCCACGCAGCTTTAACTCAACAAATACTGTAATAAACTGCTTGCTCATTTAAATAATAGTAAATTCAGCATTCCTTGACGGTCTACAATATTGAGAACATCAATCAAGACAAATAACGTTCACAAATCCTTTGAAATGAAACAATTAAAACACCATCATTTTAATTCAGGGAATAAAGGTAACCTCAAAATAACCCATCATTAAATCCCATTTCGCTTAATTTCTTCTAACAAACACCTTTTAGCAATTAATTATGAGTTTAGAAAAGTCCAGAGTGAAAAGTACGATAAACAATTTACACCTAACAGCTATGAAATCAATGTCTCTGGAACATATTGATTTTCCAGTTTACAGCAGACAGCTGTGTAAAATAGACCTCGAGTTATTATTAGCACATAACTTTTCTCTAACTCTTGGGTCATTTATTGGATGTGCTGGAAAAAGTAAAAATAAAGGCTTATTTTGCAGGTTTTTGGTCCCAAGAAAATCAAGGTTTTGGCATTCACTGATTGAACAGACCAGAGGTTGCTCACTGCAAATTCATTTTAGAGGAGATTTAGTTCGTTGTCCTTTGGTCGTAAATTACATCTGGTCATTTGGTCGTATTAAGCAGGTGGTCGTTACCCCTTTGGTCGTAATTAGGAGGTGGTCGTTAATCATTTGGTCGTATTGAGGAGGTGGTCGTTAATTATTTGGTCGTATTGAGGAGGTGGACGTTATTCATTTGGTCGCATTAAGAAGGTGGTCGTTTTTTATTTGCTCTTATTAAACTGGAAGTCATTATTAATTTGATCGTATTAAGCAGTTGGTTGTTTACAGTTGGCGGTCGATTCAAGCAGGTGGTTGTCCTAACAGCTTTTTGTGCTTATGGGTCTCATACATGATGAGAGACCTCTCTTTGGAGGTTCATAAAGTGATAAATTTAGTCCGGGGATTGATCTGAAATTGACAAAATGTTATTTGTGCCCATAATGACATATTCCAACATCTTAAACAAGAAATAATTAATGAGGCGACCATCCTCCGAAATCAATTGTCGTGAGGACCCAATGATATGTCACATTTAAGCACATGAGAAAATCAATCATAAATCTGGATATGCTTTCAGTTTTTCCAATAAGTTCGTTTTTGCACACTCGAATAGTGACACTAATTTTGTCATTGGGATTTGAAGGGAATTCAATTAGGAGAGAATGTGTTTTAGTGTTCTTCTCTTCCAACAAATAATGTGTTTAAAAAAAAAATACGCACACACAATTCTAACAGCCTTTTTAAATTTTATGTTTATAGTCCACCTAGGTGCCATGAACATACAGACGGGTCAAGATCAAAACCGACTTCAGATTCTTCTCTCCATAATGTTGTTCCATTCATTCTACGATTCAACCATGTTGTGCGCAAGAGACATACGTAAATTTATTATATTTTGAGGGCTACAGCCTGATAGTCCTATTCCTGTAAAAATGGGCTGTGTGATAGACCCTTTTTGTCTTTCAGAATTGACCTTTCTGCGGATTTTGATTGACAGGTCCGATCAGCCAATAAAAACGCAGTATAGCGCGCCATGTAAACACAAGGGTCAGACAGTGATAGACTTTACTATTGACAATTTAATAGTTCTCTTTTTGTTTAAACCATATTTATAAGACTGGATTATACAAAACTTATTTCAAAATGGATTAAAGTTACACGTAAGAATCAAGTGGCAAGGTAAATTGTTAAATTATATTCTTGAAAGGAAAACAAAATTTAACCACTCCAAAAACCTAGATCTATGTAAAATGTCGCCGGTAGATTTAACCAGGATTCCGAAAAGCAGCCACTCTACCAAACAAAAGAAATGCAGTGTTTTTTTTTTTTTTTTTTTTTTTTTTCTCCAGTCTTTCGGGAAAGAAAGAACGGTTATGTCACACTGTTTTGTTAAACTACCTGTATTGAAATCTAACTGCATGTACATCTTTCAAATTCCAAACCATTACTCGTAGTCAGACGTAACCGTTACATGTACATGAAACGAGCGACAAGAAGAAGGATAGTTTATTGACAACCACTCTTCACCCTGTTTCACAAATAAGTTGACATTGCGAACGTCATCATATAATTCTTGTTGTAATACTTTAGAGCGCATTCATATTTAATTCTTGTTTCATAACGACGATTGCATGTGAGTGTTAATGTCACCTTTGCCTGATTCGAAAGATTGTTTGTTTTCCCAACGCTTGTACAAGACTGATAAATGCACGTCCATTCCAAATTAGTATAATCCTTACAATCACCCAAGTGACCAAATATACCCCCTAATTTAAAAGTTTTTAACAACATACATCTGTAAATAAAAATACGCCAAACCACCTAATTGATTACTTACAATAAACTTCTTGATTTTCACTCAAACAGGTGTTACAGGTGTTAATTAAATCTTTACCAAACAACAAAAGATTACGAGGGTCCTCCAGTAATGAGTGAGACTGTTGTCATATCTCAAATAGTGTCTGACAGATTTTAATGAAACTTTGCACATATATTGCCTAACATATTAGCAACACAAAAATTACGCCAAATGACGTTACGTTATGACGTCACAATTATGACGTCACTTCCTGTGACACAAACAACTGCAACATGGCCGGCTTCACAGCAGAAGAACAACGTGCATATATAAAAATTGAGTATTATAAGGGTAGCACTGGAACAGAGATTTTTCAAACCTTACAAAAAGTTTGTGGGGACCAAGCTATTTCTCGTGCAGCAGTGTTCCGGTGGATTGCACAGTTTAAGGAAGGAAGGACTAGTGTGCAGAAGCAACCCAGCCCAGGTCGGCCAACAGAAGCAACAAGCGAAGAAAATATCCAAAAGGTGAAGGCTGTAATGGAGACTGATCGAAGATACACATGCGAAGAAGTACCCAATGAAATTGGGATAAGTCATGGGTCAGTATATACAATTTTGACAGATAAGTTAAACATGCGACGTGTTGCTGCAAGGTGGGTACCCCATGCACTGAGCTCGGAGCAGAAACAGGTAAGAGTGGATCTTGCCAGTCTATTACAGGAAAGATACAAAAATGAGGGTGATATGTTTCTTAACAGGATAGTGGCAATAGATGAGACTTGGATACGAAGTTATGAACCAGAACTAAAAAGACAATCTTCAGAATGGCACACGCCGGGGTCCCCACGACCCATTAAATTCAGGCGAAAACAAGGAAATTTGAAGATGATGATGATTTTTGCCTATGATAATCACGGCATATTAGCTGCAAATAGGGTCCCGATCGGGAAAACAGTCAATCAAGAGTATTATCGTACATTTCTGATGTCTGTCTTGAGACCTGCCATTCGCGAGAAGCGACCGGAGCTGCTTGAACTTACACCATTAATTCTGCATGACAACGCCGCCTGTCACAAGGCAGGTAGGGTGACGTCACTTTTGACGCTCTATAACTGGGACATTTTACCGCACCCTCCATATTCTCCAGACATGAGTCCTCCAGACTTTGATCTTTTTCCTAAGTTGAAAGAACCATTGCGAGGTGTGCGTTTTGAGGATTTAGACGCCCTGGAAGTAGAGGTGACCGGTCAAATTCGACGCATTAACTCTGGTTGCCTAGCAACGGGAATTAGAAGACTTCCTCACCGATGGAATTCTGTCATTGAAAAGGGAGGAGCCTATATTGAAGGAATGTAGGAACATTGGATGAGTATTAGTTCAGGTATTTCTTCAATAACTACAGTCTCGCTAATTATTGGATGACCCTCGTAGATTCGTCTGTTTTGAAAGCATTTGCTGTCGACAAATTAAACGTTGCTCCTATGATGAGATTTGTCTTTGAAAGGGTAGAAAACGTCTCATGAAAAAGTTTCCTCATTCAAGCACGGTTTTGTTTGGTACAGGGTTAAATTGTAAATCCTTTTTTCATATTGTTTACTGTCAAACTGACAATTATGTACTGACGAAATGGCTTAAAAACTTATGCCCCTATTATAAGTTACGGATAATGCCGACAGCAATCTACTCACAATGTATTTTTAGCTTAAATGCTGTGACCAACATGGAATTACAAACATATTTGCGCTATTTTCGTCTTTCGATTTCATAAATATGACATTATTCAAAGTGTCTTTTCTTTTTACTTTGCCGATTTAGACCGAACTGAAAAGAACTTTGGAAAAAAAGCTTTGGGTACTTTAATAATAGGAAAATAAAAGCTAGAATGAAACAGAAATAATCTCTTTCTTTATGTATTCGATGGCATTTTCTGGTTTGTTTGTCGGGTCTAACGACCAAAATACCACGTTACTAAGGTGGGCATGCCAAACTCTTGTTTGCAGAAAGGTCAACCGTCATGCGACACTAACTGATAAGTCCTTTGCACCTATCAGGCTATCCCAAAAGCAACGTCCAACTGATTTCCCCTGACTCCACTGAGCAAAATTGCTCCTTGTGGTTGTTTCTACTTTTATCTCCCACATTTTGCCTGTCCATAGTGTTAAAGGTACCATAAATAAACGCTCCAATAAATCTTAGATGGTATTTTCCTGATGTTTTCAACAACTTATGAAGAACAAAATGCGCTTGAAAGTTTGATTTGCTTGTTTTATGCAACAGCTACCAGTTGCTTCTAGAAAATTAGTCTCCCTTCCTTATTCAAGTAGGCCATGATTCTTCATGACTTTTAGATAGTCTACTGATGGTCTCAACTTATCCAAAGTTTGAGTGCGAAGCATGGAAGTATGGACAAATTCTTTAGCATAAAACATTGTAATTTAAAGTAGTCATACCAACATTTGTTCCTTTCACAGAAATATATTGATAATATTCTGTAATACAAATCATTAAGGAAAATGGAGAAGCAGCCTATCATGAGTTTGTTCACCTTTTTTTTTCTCATTTTCTTTTCCTTGATTTCTATTTCAAGTGAAATCAGCTGTATTAATATCATTCTCGTTTGACATTTTGAAAACTTCAAGTAGCAGCACCATTGTGAAAAATGGACAAAAACTCTTCGTAAACAATTTCATTGTTTCTCAAGTACCATGATCAACATAATCTCGCAGTGTAATAACTTGAAATATTAGGTCGCATATAAATATGACCACGCTGCCATATCCACGCAGCTTTAACTCAACAAATACTGTAATAAACTGCTTGCTCATTTAAACAATAGTAAATTCAGCATTCCTTGACGGTCTACAATATTGAGAACATCAATTAAGACAAATAACGTTCACAAATCCTTTAAAATGAAACAATTAAAAAACCATCATTTTAATTCAGGGAATAAAGGTAACCTCAAAATAACCCATCATTAAATCCCATTTCGCTTAATTTCTTCTAACAAACACCTTTTAGCAATTAATTATGAGTTTAAAAAAGTCCAGAGTGAAAAGTACGATAAACAATTTACACCTAACAGCTATGAAATCAATGTCTCTGGAACATATTGATTTTCCAGTTTACTGCAGACAGCTGTGTAAAATAGACCTCGAGTTATTATTAGCACATAACTTTTCTCTAACTCTTGGGTCATTTATTGGATGTGCTGGAAAAAGTAAAAATAAAGGCTTATTTTGCAGGTTTTTGGTCCCAAGAAAATCAAGGTTTTGGCATTCACTGATTGAACAGACCAGAGGTTGCTCATTGCAAATTCATTTTAGAGGAGATTTAGTTCGTTGTCCTTTGGTCGTAAATTACATCTGGTCATTTGGTCGTATTAAGCAGGTGGTCGTTACCCCTTTGGTCGTAATTAGGAGGTGGTCGTTAATCATTTGGTCGTATTGAGGAGGTGGTCGTTATTCGTTTGGTCGCATTAAGAAGGTGGTCGTTTTTTATTTGCTCTTATTAAACTGGAAGTCATTACTAATTTGATCGTATTAAGCAGTTGGTTGTTTACAGTTGGCGATTCAAGCAGGTGGTTGTCCTAACAGATTTTTGTTCTTGCGGGTCTCATACATGATGAGAGACATCTCTTTGGAGGTTCATAAAGTGGCAAATTTAGTCTGGAGATTGGTCTGAATTGACTAATTGTTATTTGTGCCCTTGATGTCATATTCCAACATCTTAAACAAGAAATAATAAATGAGGCGACCATCCTCCGAAATCAATTGTCGTGAGTACCCAGTGATATATCACATTTAAGCACATATGAAAATCGTTAATCTGGATATGCTTTCAGTTTTTCCCATCGGTTCGTTTGTGCACACTCGAATAGTGAAACTAATTTTGTCATTGGGATTTGAAGGGAATTTAATTAGGAGAGAATGTGTTTTAGTGTTCTTCTCTTCCAACAAATAATGTGTTTAAAAAAAATCCACGCACACACAATTATAACTGCCTTTTTCAATTTTATGTTTATAGTCCACCTAGGTGCCATGAACATACAGACGGGTCAAGATCAAAACCGACTTCAGATTCTTCTCTCCATAATGTTGTTCCATTCATTCTACGGTTCAACCATGTTGTGCGCAAGAGACATACGTAAATTTAAGACATTTTGAGGGCTACAGCCTGATAGTCCTATTCCTGTAAAAATGGGCTGTGTGATAGACCCTTTTTGTCTTTCAGAATTGACCTTTCTGCGGATTTTGATTGACAGGTCCTACCAGCCAATAAAAACGCAGTATAGCACGCCATGTAAACACAAGGGTCAGACTCATGATAGACTTTACTATTCACAATTTAATAGTTTTCTTTTTGTTTAAACCATATTTGTAAGACTGAATTATATTTCAAAATGGATTAAACTTACACGTAAGAATCAAGTGGCAAGGTAATTGTTAAATTATATACCTTGAAAGGAAAACTAAATTTAACCACTCCAAAAACCTAGATCTATGTAAAATGTCGCCGGTAGATTTACCAGGATTCCAAAACGCAGCCACTCTACCAAACGACAGAAAAGCAGTGTTTTCTTTTTCCAGTCCTTTGGAAAAGAAAGAACGGTTATGCCAAACTGTTTTGTTAAACTACCTGTATTGAAATCTAACTGCATGTACATCTTTCAAATTCCAAACCATTACTCGTAGTCAGTCGTAACCGTTACATGTATATGAAACGAGCGACAGGAAAAAAGATATTTTATTGAGAAACCACTCTTCATCCTGTTTCAAAAATAAGTCTACATTGCGAACGTCATTATATAATTCTTGTTGTAATACTTTAGAGAGCACTCATATTGAATTCTTGTTTTATAAAGACGACTGCATGTGAGTGTTAACGTCACCTTTGCCTGGTTCGAAAGGTTGTTTGTTTTCCCAACGCTTGTAGCAAGACTGATAAATGCACGTCCATTCCAAATTAGTATAATCCTAACAATCACCCAAGTGACCAAATATACCCCCCCCCCATTTAAAAGTTTTTACAACATATATCTGTTAAAAAATACGCGAAACAGCCTAATGATTACTTACAATAAACTTCTTCATTTTCACTCAAACAGGTGTTAGAGGTGTTAATTAAATCTTTACCAGACAACAAAAGGTTAGATTCGTCTGTTTTCAAAACATTTGCTGTCGACAAATTAAACGTTACTCCTATGATGAGATTTGTCTTTGAAAGGGTAGGAAACGTCTCAGGAAAAAGAGAAAGTTATGGATAATGCCGACAGCAATCAACTCACAATGTATTTTTAGCTTAAATGCTGTGACCAACATGGAATTACTAACATATTTGCGCTATTTTCATCAATCGATTTCATAAGTATGACATTACTGAAAGTGTTTTTTCTTGTTACTTTGCCGATTTAGTCCAAACTGAAAAGAGCTTTGGGAAAAAAGCTTTGGGTACTTTAAATATAGCGAAACATAAGCTAGAATAAAACAGAAATAATCTCTTTCTCTATGTATTCGATGGCATTTTCTGGTTTGTTTGTCGGGCCTAACGACCAAAATACCACGTTACGAAGGTGGGCATGCCAAACTCTTGTTTGCAGAAAGGTCAACCGTCATGCGACACTAACTGATAAGTCCTTTGCACCTATCAGGCTATCCCAAAAGCAACGTCCAACTAATTTCCCCTGACTCCATTGAGCAGAATTGCTCCTTGTGGTTGTTTCTACTTTTATCTCCCACATTTTGCCTGTCCATAGTGTTAAAGGTACCATAAGTAAACGCTCCAATAAATCTTGGACGGTATTTTCCTGATGTTTTCAACAACTTATGAAGAACAAAATGCGCTTGAAAGTTTGATTTGCTTGTTTTATGCAACAGCTACCAAAGTAGGCCATGATTCTTCATGACCTTTAGATAGTATACTGATGGTCTCAACTTATCCAAAGTTTGAGTGCGAAGCATGGAAGTATGGACAAATTCTTTAGCATAAAACATTGTAATTTTAAAGTAGTCATACCAACATTTCTTCCTTTCACAGAAATATATTGATAACGTTCTGTAATACAAATCATTAAGGAAAATGGAGAAGCAGCCTATCATGAGTTTGTTCACCTTTTTTTTCTCATTTTCTTTTCCTTGATTTCTATATCAGGTGAAATCAGCTGTATTAATATCATTCTCGTTTGACATTTTGAAAACTTCAAGTAGCAGCACCATTGTGAAAAATGGACAAAAACTCTTCGTAAACAATTTCATTGTTTCTCAAGTACCATGATCAACATAATCTCGCAGTGTAATAACTTGAAATATTAGGTCGCATATAAATATGACCACGCTGCCATATCCACGCAGCTTTAACTCAACAAATACTGTAATAAACTGCTTGCTCATTTAAACAATAGTAAATTCAGCATTCCTTGACGGTCTACAATATTGAGAACATCAATCAAGACAAATAACGTTCACAAATCCTTTAAAATGAAGCAATTAAAAAACCATCATTTTAATTCAGGGAATAAAGGTAACCTCAAAATAACTCATTATTAAATCCCATTTGGCTTAATTTCTTCTAACAAACACCTTTTAGCAATTAATTATCAGATTAAAAAGTACAGAGTGAAAGGTACGATAAACAATTTACACCTAACGGCTATGAAATCAATGTCTCTGGAACATATTGATTTTCCAGTTTACAGCAGACAGCTGTGTAAAATAGACCTCGAGTTATTATTAGCACATAACTTTTCTCTAACTCTTGGGTCATTTATTGGATGTGCTGGAAAAAGTAAAAATAAAGGCTTATTTTGCAGGTTTTTGGTCCCAAGAAAATCAAGGTTTTGGCATTCACTGATTGAACAGACCAGAGGTTGCTCATTGCAAATTCATTTTAGAGGAGATTTAGTTCGTTGTCCTTTGGTCGTAAATTACATCTGGTCATTTGGTCGTATTAAGCAGGTGGTCGTTACCCTTTTGATCGTAATTAGGAGGTGGTCGTTAATCATTTGGTCGTATTGAGGAGGTGGTCGTTATTCGTTTGGTCGCATTAAGAAGGTGGTCGTTTTTTATTTGCTCTTATTAAACTGGAAGTCATTATTAATTTGATCGTATTAAGCATTTGGTTGTTTACAGTTGGCGATTCAAGCAGGTGGTTGTCCTAACAGATTTTTGTGCTTATGGGTCTCATACATGATGAGAGACATCTCTTTGGAGGTTCATAAAGTGATAAATTTAGTCCGGGGATTGATCTGGAATTGACAAAATGTTACTTGTGCCCATAATGACATATTCCAACATCTTAAACAAGAAATAATTAATGAGGCGACCATCCTCCGAAATCAATTGTCGTGAGGACCCAATGATATATCACATTTAAGCACATGAGAAAATCAATCATAAATCTGGATATGCTTTCAGTTTTTCCAATCAGTTCGTTTGTGCACACTCGAATAGTGACACTAATTTTGTCATTGGGATTTGAAGGGAATTCAATTAGGAGAGAATGTGTTTTAGTGTTCTTCTCTTCCAACAAATAATGTGTTTAAAAAAAAATACGCACACACAATTCTAACTGCCTTTTTAAATTTTATATTTATAGTCCACCTAGGTGCCATGAACATACAGACGGGTCAAGATCAAAACCGACTTCAGATTCTTCTCTCCATAATGTTGTTCCATTCATTTTAGGGTTCAACCATGTTGTGCGCAAAAGACATACGTAAATTTAAGACATTTTGACGTCTACAGCCTGATAGTCCTATTCCTTTAAAAAAAGGGCCGTGTGATAGACCCTTTTTGTCTTTCAGAATTGACCTTTCTGCGGATTTTGATTGACAGGTCCTATCAGCCAGTAAAAAAGCAGTATAGCACGCCATGCAAACACAAGGGTCAGACTCATGATAGACTTTACTATTGACAATTTAATAGTTTTCTTTTTGTTTAAACCATATTTGTAAGACTGAATTATATTTCAAAATGGATTAAACTTACACGTAAGAATCAAGTGGCAAGGTAATTGTTAAATTATATACCTTGAAAGGAAAACTAAATTTACCCACTCCAAAAACCTAGATCTATGTAAAATGTCGCCGGTAGATTTACCAGGATTCCAAAAAGCAGCCACTCTACCAAACGACAGAAAAGCAGTGTTTTCTTTTTCCAGTCCTTCGGAAAAGAAAGAACGGTTATGCCAAACTGTTTTGTTAAACTACCTGTATTGAAATCTAACTGCATGTACATCTTTCAAATTCCAAACCATTACTCGTAGTCAGTCGTAACCGTTACATGTATATGAAACGAGCGACAGGAAAAAAGATATTTTATTGAGAAACCACTCTTCATCCTGTTTCAAAAATAAGTCTACATTGCGAACGTCATTATATAATTCTTGTTGTAATACTTTAGAGAGCATTCATATTGAATTCTTGTTTTATAAAGACGACTGCATGTGAGTGTTAACGTCACCTTTGCCTGGTTCGAAAGATTGTTTGTTTTCCCAACGCTTGTAGCAAGACTGATAAATGCACGTCCATTCCAAATTAGTATAATCCTAACAATCACCCAAGTGACCAAATATACCCCCCCCCCCAATTTAAAAGTTTTTACAACATATATCTGTTAAAAAAATACGCTAAACAACCTAATTGATTACTTACAATAAACTTCTTCATTTTCACTCAAACAGGTGTTAGAGGTGTTAATTAAATCTTTACCAGACAACAAAAGGTTAGATTCGTCTGTTTTCAAAACATTTGCTGTCGACAAATTAAACGTTGCTCCTATGATGAGATTTGTCTTTGAAAGGGTAGAAAACGTCTCAGGAAAAAGAGAAAGTTTTCAAAAGTTTCCTCCTTCAAGCACGGTTTTGTGTGGTAAAGGGTTAAATTGTAAATCCTTTTTTCATATTATTTACTGTCAAACTGACATGTTATGTACTGACGAAATGTCTTAAAAACTTATGCCCCTATTATAAGTTATGGATAATGCCGACAGCAATCAACTCACAATGTATTTTTAGCTTAAATGCTGTGACCAACATGGAATTACTAACATATTTGCCCTATTTTCATCTTTCATCTTTCGATTTCATAAGTATGACATTATTGAAAGTGTTTTTTCTTGTTACTTTGCCGATTTAGTTCAAACTGAAAAGAACGTTGGGAAAAAAGCTTTGGGTACTTTAAATATAGCGAAACATAAGCTAGAATAAAACTGAAATAATCTCTATGTATTCGATGGCATTTTCTGGTTTGTTTGTCGGGCCTAACGACAAAAATACCATGTTACTAAGGTGGACAAACTCTTGTTTGCAGAAAGGTCAACCGTCATGCGACACTAATTGATAAGTCCTTTGCACCTATCAGGCTATCCCAAAAGCAACGTCCAACTAATTTCTCCTGACTCCACTGAGCAGGATTGCTCCTTGTGTTTGTTTCTACTTTTATCTCCCACATTTTGCCTGTCGATAGTGTTAAAGGTACCATAAGTAAACACTCAAATAAATCTTAGACGGTATTTTCCTGATGTGTTCAACAACTTATGAAGAGCAAAATGCGCTTGAAAGTTTGCTTTGCTTGTTTTATGCAACAGCTACCAGTTGCTTCTAGAAAAATAGTCTCTCTGCCTTTTTCAAGTAGGCCATGATTCTTCATGACTTTTAGATAGTCTACTGATGGTCTCAACTTATCCAAAGTTTGAATGCGAAGCATGGAAGTATGGACAAATTCTTTAGCATAAAACGTTGTGAAATTAAAGTAGTCATACCAACATAAAATTTTGTTCCTTTCACAGAAATATATTGATAATATTCTGTAATACAAATCTAGGAAAATGGAGAAGGAGCCTATCATGAGTTTGTTCACCTTTTTTTCTCTAATTTTCTTTTCCTTGATTTCTATTTCAAGTGAAAGCAGTTGTATGAATATTATTCTCGTTTGACATTTTGAAAACTTCACGTAGCAGAAACCATTGTGAAAAATGGACAAAAACTCTTCATAAACAATTTCATCGTTTCTCAGGTAGCATGATCAACATAATCTCGCAGTGTAATAACTTGAAATATTAAGTCGCATATAAATGTGACCACGCTGCCATATCCACGCAGCTTTAACTCAACAAATACTGTAATAAACTGCTTGCTCATTTAAACAATAGTAAATTCAGCATTCCTTGACGGTCTACAATATTGAGAACATCAATCAAGACAAATAACGTTCACAAATCCTTTGAAATGAAACAATTAAAACACCATCAGTTTAATTCAGGGAATAAAGGTAACCTCAAAATAACCCATCATTAAATCCCAATTGGCTTAATTTCTTCTTACAAACACCTTTTATCAGTTAATTATCAGATTAAAAAGTACAGAGTGAAAAGTACGATAGACAATTTACACCTAACAGCTATGAAATCAATGTCTCTACCACATATGGATTGTCCAGTTTACTGCACACAGCTGTGTAAAATACGCCTCGGGTTATTATTCGAACAGAGCCTTATTCTAACACTTAGGTGATTTATGAGATGTGTTGGGGAAATTAAAAGTGGCTTATTATACAGGTTTATGGTCCCACTTTATAAATATTATTCTCCTTTGACATTTTGAAAACTTCAAGTAGCAGAAACCATTGTGAAAAATGGACAAAAACACTTCATAAACAATTTCATAGTTTTTCAGATAGTATGTTCAACATAATCTCGCAGTGTAATAACTTGAAATATTAGGTCGCATATACACGTGACCACCTCGCCATATCCACCAGCTTTGACTCAACAAATACTGCTTGCTCATTTAAACAATAGTAAATTCAGCATTCCTTGACGGTTTACAATTTTGGGCACATTAATCAAGACAATGTTCGCAGTATCTTTGAAATAAAACAATTAAAACACCATCATTTTAATTCGGGGAATAAAGGTAACCTCAGAATAACCTATCATTAAATCCCAATTGCCTTAATTTCTTTTAGCAAACACCTTTTACCAATTAATTATGAATTTAAGAAAGTGCAGAGTGAAAAATATGACAAACAATTTACACCTAACGGCTATAAAATCAATGTCTCTGGAACATATTGATAAGTTGGTAAATTACAGCTGATCATTTGGTCGCATTAACCAGGTGGTCGTTACTCCCTTGGTCGTAATTAGGAGGTGGTCGCAAAATCCATCTGGTCGTATTAAGGAGGTGGTCGTAAATCATTTGGTCGTATTGAGGAGGCGGTCGTTATTAGTTTGGTCACATTGAGAAGGTGGTATTTTTTTATTTGGTCTTATTAAACTGGAGGCGACCATCCTCAAAAATCAATTGTCGTGAGGACCCAATGATATATCACATTTAAGCACATATGAAAATCGTTAATCTGGATATGCTTTCAGTTTTTCCCATCGGTTCGTTTGTGCACACTCGAATAGTGAAACTAATTTTGTCATTGGGATTTGAAGGGAATTTAATTAGGACAGAATGTGTTTTAGTGTTCTTCTCTTCCAACAAATAATGTGTTTAAAAGAAAAAAAAAAAAAAAAAAAAATACGCACACAACATTATAACTGCCTTCTTCAATTTTATGTTTATAGTCCATCTAGGTACCATGAACATACAGACGGGTCAAGATCAAAACCGACTTCAGATTCTTCTCTCCATAATGTTGTTCCATTCATTTTAGGGTTTAGCTTTGGGTACTTTAAATATAGCGAAACATAAGCTAGAATAAAACTGAAATAATCTCTATGTATTCGATGCCATTTTCTGGTTTGTTTGTCGGGCCTAACGACCAAAATACCACATTACTAAGGTGGGCATGCCAAACTCGCCTTTGCAGAAAGGTCAATCGTCATGCGACACCAACTGACAAGTCCTTTTCACCTATCAGGCTATCCCAAAAGCAACGTCCAACTAATTTCTCCTGACTCCATTGAGCAGAATTGCTCCTTGTGGTTGTTTCTACTTTTATCTCCCACATTTTGCCTGTCCATAGTGTTAAAGGTACCATAAGTAAACACTCAAATAAATCTTAGACGGTATTTTCCTGATGTGTTCAACAACTTATGAAGAGCAAAATGCGCTTGAAAGTTTGCTTTGCTTGTTTTATGCAACAGCTACCAATTGCTTCTAGAAAAATAGTCTCTCTGCTTTATTCAAGTAGGCCATGATTCTTCATGACTTCTAGATAGTCTACTGATGGTCTCAACTTATCCAAAGTTTGATTGCGAAGCATGGAAGTATGGACAAATTCTTTAGCATAAAACATTGTGAAATTAAAGTAGTCATACCAGTATTTGTTCCTTTCAGACATATTGATAATATTCTGTAATACAAATCATTAAGGAAAATGGAGAAGGAGTCTATCATGAGTTTATTCACTTTTTTTTTTTTTTTTTTTTTCTCTCTAATTTTCTTTTCCTTGATTTCTATTTCAAATGAAAGCAGTTGTATGAATATTATTCTCGTTTGACATTTTGAAAACTTCAAGTAGCAGAAACCATTGTGAAAAATGGACAAAAACACTTCATAAACAATTTCATAGTTTTTCAGGTAATATGATCAACATAATCTCGCAGTGTAATAACTTGAAATATTAGGTCGCATATACACGTGACCACCTCGCCATATCCACCAGCTTTAACTCAACAAATACTGCTTGCTCATTTAAACAATAGTAAATTCAGCATTCCTTGACGGTTTACAATTTTGGGCACATTAATCAAGACAATGTTCGCAGTATCTTTGAAATAAAACAATTAAAACACCATCATTTTAATTCGGGGAATAAAGGTAACCTCAGAATAACCTATCATTAAATCCCAATTGGCTTAATTTCTTTTAGCAAACACCTTTTACCAATTAATTATGAGTTCAAGAACGTGCAGAGTGAAAAATATGACAAACAATTTACACCTAACGGCTATGAAATCAATGTCTCTAGAACATATTGATTTTCCAGTTTACTGCACTGCAGACAGCTGTGTAAAATAGACCTCGGGTTATTATTAGCACAGAACTTTAGTCTAAGTCTTGGGTCATTTATGGGATGGGCTGGGAAAAGTAAAAGTAAAAGGCTTATTTTGCAGGTTGTTGGTCGCAAGAAAATCAAGGTTTTAACATTCACTGATTGAACAGACCAGAGGTAGCTCATTGCAAATTCGTTTTAGAGGAAATTTAGTTGGTTGTCCTTTGGTCGTAAATTACAGCTGATCATTTGGTCGTATAAAGCAGGTGGTCGTTACTCATTTGGTCGTAATAAGGAGGTGGTCGCAATTCATCTGGTCGTATTGAGGAGATGGTCGTTAATCATTTGGTCGTACTGATAAGGTAGTCTTTATTCGTTTGGTCACATTAAGAAGGTGGTCCTTTTTTATTTGGTCTTATTAAACAGGAGGTCATAATTAATTTGATCATATTAAGCAGTTGGTTGTTTACAGTTGGCGCGGCTGATTTATGCAGATGGTTGTCCTAACAGATTTTTGTGCTTGCGGGTCTCATACATGACGAGAGACATCTCTTTGGAGGTTCATAAAGTGGCAAATTTAGTCTGGAGATCGATCTGGAATTGACTAAATGTTATTTGTGCCCTTGATGACATATTCCAACATATTCCAACATCTTAAACAAGAAATCAATAATGAGGCGACAACCCTCCGAAATCAATTGTTGTGAGGACCCAATGATATATGACATTTAAGCACATGTGAAAATCATTAATCTGGATATGCTTTCAGTTTTTCCAATCAGTTCGTTTGTGCACACTCGAATAGTGACACTAATTTTGTCATTGGGATTTGAAGGGAATTCAATTAGGAGAGAATGTGTTTTAGTGTTCTTCTCTTCCAACAAATAATGTGTTTAAAAAAAAAAAATACGCACACACAATTCTAACTGCCTTTTTAAATTTTATGTTTATAGTCCACCTAGGTGCCATGAACATACAGACGGGTCAAGATCAAAACCGACTTCAGATTCTTCTCTCCATAATGTTGTTGCATTCATTCTAGGGTTCAACCATGTTGTGCGCAAAAGACATACGTAAATTTAAGACATTTTGACGTCTACAGCCTGATAGTCCTATTCCTTTAAAAAAGGGCCGTGTGATAGACCCTTTTTGTCTTTCAGAATTGACCTTTCTGCGGATTTTGATTGACAGGTCCTATCAGCCAATAAAAAAGCAGTATAGCACGCCATGCAAACACAAGGGTCAGACTCATGATAGACTTTACTATTGACAATTTAATAGTTTTCTTTTTGTTTAAACCATATTTGTAAGACTGAATTATATTTCAAAATGGATTAAAGTTACACGTAAGAATCAAGTGGCAAGGTAATTGTTAAATTATATACCTTGAAAGGAAAACCAAATTTGCCCACTCCAAAAACCTAGATCTATGTAAAATGTCGCCGGTAGATTTAACCAGGATTCCGAAAAGCAGCCACTCTACCAAACAAAAGAAATGCAGTGTTTTTTTCCGGTCTTTCGGGAAAGAAAGAACGGTTATGTCACACTGTTTTGTCACACTGTTTTGTTAAACTACCTGTATTGAAATCTAACTGCATGTACGAGGGACACTTTTTAAGTTCGTAGAGTAAGCCTGTAACTTTTTAACGCGATAATGAAGTTGCACGATTTTTTACACAGAACTTGCGTAATCATTCCTCTCTCGAACGGTGTCACGGTATGCGGCGCACGAGGTCCACGTGCGCGCTGCGCTGGGTATTTTCAACACGTGGTTTTATACACTATAGTAAAATATAGCGTTCAATATGGATGGAAAAATCTCTGAACAGAGGGTATATTGTAAGATTAGAGCACAGCTCGGGTTTCCGCCAACAGAAATTCGTGCTGATTTGCAAAAAGTTTATGGGAATGGTGCTTTAAAATATGCTACAGTTTGCAAGTGGGTACGTCGTTTTAATGATGGTCGGGAGTCACTTGAAAATGACCCTCGGGTGGGTAGGCCGGTTTCCGTTTTGACGGAAAAGAACGTTGCTACAGTGAAAACATCAATTGAGGAAGACGCATGTTATACCGTGCAAGAGATAGAAGAATTAAGTGGCATTCATTCGTCAAGTGTTTTGAAGATCTTACGTGAACGACTTGGGCTACGTAAGATCTGCGCGCGCTGGGTGCCCCATTTGCTCACTGCCGAGCAGAAACAAAGTCGGGTTAGACTTGCATCGCAAGTTATAGAAAAATATGATAAATGTGACCCACGTCGTTTGGAAGAGATAGTTACAGGTGATGAAACCTGGATCTATCGTTTTCAACCCGATTCTAAGGGTAAAAATAAGGTTTGGGTTTCATCTGAGGGCGACAGACCTGTTATTGCGCGCCGTTGCAAAACATCAAATCGCATGTTGTATGCGATATTCTTTGATTCGAAAGGTCCAGTCCTTCAAATTCCAGTCCCGAAAGGTAGTTCTGTCACTGGAAAGTTTTACAGAGAAAGTGTTCTTACTCAACTTGTTGATTTCTATCAGAAACGCAAACCGCGCACCGGTGTCCGTGGCATCAAATTACTCCATGATAACGCACCGGCCCATAAATCCGCTACGGTACAGGAATATCTGAAAGAATCTGGGCTCGATGTCTTAGATCATCCCCCATACAGTCCTGACCTGTCCCCCTGTGACTTTTGGTTGTTCCCAAGACTAAAGGAAATGCTGGCAGGGCACCGTTTTGAATCCCGTTGTGGTATAGGCAGTGCGGTCTACCAGTGTCTGCAACATATACCTAAAGAGGACTACCGGGCGGCGTTCCGGAAATGGGTAGATCGGTGTAAAATGTGTGTGGAGGCAGACGGGGCATATTTCGAAGGTCTTAGATAAATAAAATTTTGATATTTCAAGCGGTTTTAAAAAGACCGCCCTACTCTACGAACTTAAAAAGTGTCCCTCGTACATCTTTCAAATTCCAAACCATTACTCGTAGTCAGACGTAACCGTTACATGTATATGAAACGAGCGACAAGAAGAAGGATAGTTTATTGACAACCACTCTTCACCCTGTTTCACAACTAAGTTGACATTGCGAACGTCATCATATAGTTCTTGTTGTAATACTTTAGAGCGTATTCATATTTAATTCTTGTTTCATAACGACGATTGCATGTGAGTGTTAATGTCACCTTTGCCCGATTCGAAAGATTGCTTGTTTTCCCAACGTTTGTCACACGACTGATAAATGCACGTCCATTCCAAATTAGTATAATCCTTACAATCACCCAAGTGACCAAATATACCACCTAATTCAAAAGTTTTTTACAACATACATCTGTAAATAAAAAACGCCAAACCACCTAATTGATTACTTACAATAAACTTCTTGATTTTCACTCAAACAGGTGTTAGAGGTGTTAATTAAATCTTTACCAGACAACAAAAGGTTAGATTCGTCTGTTTTGAAAACATTTGCTGTCGACAAATTAAACGTTGCTCCTATGATAAGATTTGTCTTTGAAAGGGTAGAAAACGTCTCAGGAAAAAGAGAAAGTTTTCAAAAGTTTCCTCATTCAGGCACGGTTTTGTGTGGTAAAGGGTTAAATTGTAAATCATTTTTTCATATTGTTTACTGTCAAACTGACATGTTATGTACTGACGAAATGTCTTAAAAACTTATGCCCCTACTAGACATTGTCGGATTAAGTGAACTAGGACTGCGGACGTCGGATGACGGACAAGGCCGGTTGTTTTACAGGGGAGATCGCAAACTGTTCTTTATGTGCCAATTTCATATGAGCACCACAGCGATGGCAGTTTAGCAGGGCGTTGATAGTTAAGCAAGGGTGCTTAAAATAAAAAAAGGTAGCCCAGGCACAAAGCCAGGAGGACGCCCGATAGCCTGTGCTTCAGCAATAACCATCAACACATCAAATAAAGGAAATGCGCTTTCTCAATCAGGAAAAGGTCTGAATCGTCTCAAGTCACAATTACTTTTGCCAGAAAATAAAATGAGATAGCGGACAATGTAGATCAAAGATCATACTGCGCGTTCTGTGCCGTCTGGTATTGACCAGCATTGTCCGCAAAATGTCTGATCTCGATTTACATTGACAAAGTCGTGTTTGGCTTTTTAATGTGCTAACATTTATTTTACTAGATGAAAACGACAAAAGAAAGAGGAAAGATTCGAATGAATTGGGTTTCATCTTTACTACATTCCTGGTGTAGCTTATTATCAAAATACCTTTATCCCAACCGAGTTCAATGTTCAACAATGCTGCCCTCTTGTTACAATATCAGGTTTAACTCTTTTCTGCGGCAAACTAGTTCTGCACAGATAACAACAACCAATGGCAATAAATGTCGTTGGTGGCGCCAGATTGCACTAGTAGCTTTGTAGGTTTTCAGGTCTGCTATGGCGTGCTGGACTACAATGCGGCACTTGTTTAAGTACTTATTAAATTTAACACATCTTCTCCTGTTCTGCGCTCTACGCCTGGCTATTTGGGCTGTCGTATATGGGTAACTACTGGGTACCGGTTGGGATAAATCTTATCACCCAGCAAACGACATTCAGGGGGAAACACAAGATCTGTACCCATCTGCTGCATCATAGCGAATTGTTGTGCGTCGTTGAGGTGCCCTGGGAAACCACTCTCTATATACCTAATAATTCCATTGCAAGTCCACTACAATTTGTGTATGTATAGCATGGTATT
This sequence comes from Tridacna gigas, assembly GCA_945859785.2. Lineage (NCBI taxonomy): Eukaryota > Metazoa > Mollusca > Bivalvia > Cardiida > Cardiidae > Tridacna > Tridacna gigas. The sequence continues at coordinate 29,727,481 of OX244041.2, forward strand.
GTCTGTGACCAGAGTAGAAGTGTTCTTGTGGCTCGATACATGGTCGATATACTTGATGGGAGGTACCGTCGATAGCTCCAACAGCGTGTTTAGGCCAACTGCCTAACATGTCTCTACATTCCTGTTCAGAAGGCCAATGTATTGACCCCTTCAACTGTCTGTGAACTAACGGGATCATTGTACATATTTCTTCTCGTACAGTCGTTGTGCATATACAAAATATGGTCGAGATCATATGATGTGTTGGATAACAACGAAGCCAAAATATGAACAACAAGAGTCTGTTCTTTGGCGATAGAATATGCTCTCGACTTGTGTTAAACTCAATCTGGCAGCATAATTGAATGAAAGTCTCTGGTGTTTCACCGGTCACCTCAAAGAAGTGGTAACGATTTGTTGCAAAAAGTTGAAAAACATCACGGCCTCCATAATGATTGGCATCGTTTGCAAATAGTCGAAATCTAATGTCCAGGAGGGGATCAGGTGGCAGACGCGTCATTATAAAAAGTACATTTATCACCTGGTGCAAGTAATCACTCAGATCCGTAGGGTTGCGTTAATGCAGGCAGTAGCGCTTGAATACATGTGCCTGTAGCAGCATCCATTCTACCTTTAAAAATATCGTATACAATAAAATCTGTGTGAAGGACCAAGTGTAAACAAAAAAACAACTATTGCAAAAACATGTTGTTCAGACCGCGTGTCTGCTCCTATGAGTGGTCTTTACAGACAGGATTGACTGTACCATCTACATCATAGATCTTTAACCCTTTACCACAATCCCGAGTTTTAACGACCATGACAATAAAATATTCGAAAGGATTGTGGGAAAAGGATAAACTGCTAGTAACCAACATTTTATCATTTTCTCATGATGTTTTCTACCCTTTCAGATCCAAATCTCACAATTTCAACCACATATTAATTGTCGCTTGCAAATGCTTTCAATTTAGACGAATCCAATTTTTTGCACTTTTTTACGGGATTAACTCACAAAAATATTGAATTTTCTATGAATATAACTGTCAGTTATTGCCGGGTTAAAATACACATATTCATCTTCGTCCACGAAGGGCTTGGATTTGTTTCTATATACTTCCATCTATAATATTCAGCACCCCTGTTCCGCCTATCTGATCGTTATCATTCTCGGTAAAGTGCATCCGGCCACTTTTGTATAACACGGGCTTTGCGTGCCTGTGTTGTACAAACCTGTAGTTTTCCAAAATGGAAGGGGATAAAACTACAAGTAAGTGACACTTTAATCAATTACTAAAAAGGATAATTTGAAAATTTGAAAAATGATTTACACATTATAAATATATTTCTGAAATACTTACCATTCAATGTAACTTCATGGGCTTGTTGATCACAAGTTTTCCTCAAAAAGTGGACACGCGCTTACAATGTGCGCCGGTTAGGTTTCCCTATAAGGCTGAGAGAATGGAAATATTTGTTTTTAATCACCAATGTGTTTCCTGTTGAGGTTAAACACTTCTGTTTCCTCGTGTATATGTGTTATGCGTGCTACTGTGGATAGGCGTGTATGCACCTTCTGGTGTGTGGGGGTGTGTGCGCGAGTGCGTGTATGCGGGCATACTTTTGTTTGTCTGTATTGTTATCTTTTTGTTTTTAATTAGTGCACGATTCTACAAAGAAAAAAGGAAACTGTTAAGATCAATAAGGAAGAAATAGTGTTGATGTTACGTTGCTACCAGTCTCATCCCACTAACCGGGGCCACATCATCGATGAGATGAAGGAAAACCTGGGCCATCTTCCGGGGCCAGTGAAGGAACTGTACACTGCATCAACGATTAAGCAAATCCGGGATAGATTGTCCAACAAGTTTGGAAAACTTATGCGGGAAAAAGACATAGACGATGATGACATTAGGTGGGTTTAACTGTATTTTAACTCTTTACCAGCGACAAAATGATGGTCTTTACCAAACTGAAAGCATTTGCAGACGACAAATTAGATTTGTGTCAAACGGTGACATTTTTATCTAATAGGGAAGAAAAGATTGTACGAAAAGAAGAAAATGCTCGTGACGAGCATTTTCTCCTCTTCCACAAAGTTTTCCAAAGCCTAATATGCCGGGGTCGTAAAAAACAAGGGTTTGTCTGGTTAAGAGTTATAGCAAAGATGGAACAATTTTCTAGTCGAAAACGTGGAAGACCCGGCTCAGCTTAACCTGTGTGATATCTATGCAGGATGTGTTGCTATTCACTTTGGTAACCACTAAATCGAGCAACTTAGATTCTTGTTGAGACTCCTGAAATATGAAGTATCACTCTGTACCTTTAATGTATATAGTAAATCATATATGAGCCATGCCCTGTGAAAAGGGGGCTTAATGCATTTGAGAAAAGTATCGACCCATGTCAGCATGCGCAGTCCGCAGAGGCTGACTTAAGCTGAAACTTCACTGTCTTTAAATTTTCTGTTTTTCAAAGGATAATTCTACCATATAATTCAGTCGGTTGTTTGCCAAAATGGATTTTATGGAAACAAAATTATGTGACGTCTTGCTTGGTATAATACATTAAGCAGATGCATTAAGCCCCCTTTGCCAGAGCATAGCTCATATATATAAATATGTGTCCGCTTAGACCATGCTGAAAGTAATGAGAAAAATTCTTATATATGAACCATGCTCTAGCAAAAGTCGGCTTAATGCATCTCCGTGATCCATGATACCAAGCAAGATATCATATAATGAGAGATCCTTAAAATCCATATCTAACAACCGACTGTATCATAAGGTAGACTGGTCCTTTGACACACAGAAAATTGACTGATGGCGAAAAGTTTCGGCCCAGGTCAGCCTGCGCAGACTGCGCAGGCTGACCTGGCTCGATACTTTTCGCAGATGCAGTGAGCCCCCTTTTCACAGAGCATGGCTCATATATTTTCTGCATTACTTACAGCCTGTACCAGTACCTTAACAACACATTTTGTTATTGGAGAGATTTTACTGTAGTTTGCAATATCATATATTAACTATTTGAGCATGTTTTATCATGCATGTATTTGATAAAGCATCAAAACTGTTCCACGCTTATCACCAATAACAGTCCGTGAGTAAATATATATATGATTGTATCTATTTTCTTTTTACAGGAGGAAGGTGGAGGCCATCAGTCAGTTAGAGAGGCGACTAGTGCAGACCACTACATCGAAGATCCCCGCCTCATCTGCCAGTGAGTCTCACATCCTGGAAAGTGCCCTAGAAGCGTTCTCCGACTCTGATGAGGGGTCCATGTCTGCAGGTAGTAGACAGACCGAGACGCCGCGGAAATCTACAGTGCCGTCCGTTCCATCCACTTCTGCTGGTCACGGACTAGAACTTGACAATGACAATGTTCCAGCCACTAATCCCTTGCGTAAAGTGTCCAGGAAGAGGCCCCTCATGGATCTAGTTCGTGAAAACCAGCTTCAATATAATCGGTTTATCACAAAAAAGGTACCCAAGCAAGCTTCTTAGGCAGCTTGGTGTCAGCTCGGACGAATCTGATTAAATTGTTTTTTTTTTTTTTTTTTTTTTTTTCTAAAGAGAATAAAGTTGATGAAATCAAAGATTCTCTGTTTTCTTGAAACACTTGATAATTTTTCATTGGCCTTATATTAGCTTGCAAAGAATGTCAAAACAAGTTTGAGATTACCCCCGTCTGCAATCCGTTGTTCACTGTCCACTGTCCGAACTCATCGAAGACTACAATGTCTACTATAAGTTACGGATAACGCCGACAGCAATCTACTCACAATGTATTTTTAGCTTAAATGCTGTGACCAACATGGAATTACTAACATATTTGCGCTATTTTCATCTTTCGATTTCATAAATATGACATTATTGAAAGTGTTTTTTCTTGTTACTTTGCCGATTTAGTCCAAACTGAACACAACGTTGGGAAAAAAGCTTCAGGTACTTTAATAAAAGGAAAATATAAGCTAGAATAAAACTGAAATAATCTCTTTCTCTATGTATTCGATGCCATTTTCTGGTTTGTTTGTCGGGTCTAACGACCAAAATACCACGTTGCTAAGGTGGGCATGCCAAACTCGTGTTTGCAGAAAGGTAAATCGTCATGCGACACTACTTCAGGGAATAAAGGTAACCTCAAAATAACCCATCATTAAATCCCAATTGGCTTAATTTCTTCTTACAAACACCTTTTATCAATTAATTATCAGATTAAAAGTTACAGAGTGAAAAGTACGATAAACAATTTACACCTAACAGCTATGAAATCAATGTCTCTACCACATATGGATTGTCCAGTTTACTGCACACAGCTGTGTAAAATACGCTTCGGGTTATTATTCGAACAGAGCCTTATTCTAACACTTAGGTGATTTATGGGATGTGTTGGGGAAATTAAAAGTGGCTTATTATACAGGTTTATGGTCCCACTTTATAAATGTTATTCTCCTTTGACATTTTGAAAACTTCAAGTACCAGAAACCATTGTGAAAAATGGACAAAAACGCCTCATAAACAATTTCATTGTTTTTCAGGTAGTATGATCAACATAATCTCGCAGTGTAGTAACTTGAAATATTAGGTCGCATATAAACGTGACCACCTCGCCACATCCACGCAGCTTTAACTCAACAAATACTGCTTGCTCATTTAAACAATAGTAAATTCAGCATTCCTTGACGGTCTTCATTATTGGGCACATTAATCAAGACAATCTTCGTAGTATCTTTGAAATAAAACAATTACAACACCATCATTTTAATTCAGGGAATACAGATAACCTCAAAATAACCTATCATTAAATCCCAATTGGCTTAATTTCTTTTAGCAAACACCTTTTACCAATTAATTATGAGTTTACAAAAGTGCAGAGTGAAAAATATGATAAACAATTTACACCTAACGGCTATGAAATCAATGTCTCTGGAACATATTGATTTTCCAGTTTACTGCAGACAGCTGTGTAAAATAAACCTCGGGTTATTATTAGCACAGAACTTTACTCTAACTCTTGGGTCATTTATGGGATGGGCAGGGAAAAGTAAAAGGCTTATTTTGCAGGTCTTTCGTCCCAAGGAAATCAAGGTTTTAACATTCACTGATTGAACAGACCAGAGGTTGCTCATTGCAAATTCGTTTCAGAGGAAATTTAGTTGGTTGTCCTTTGGTCGTAAATTACAGCTGGTAATTTGGTCGTATTAAGCAGGTGGTCGTTACTCCTTTCGTGGTAATAAGAAAGTGGTCGTCATTCATCTGGTCGTATTGAGGAAGTGGTCGTTAATCATTTGGTCGTATTGAGGGGTGGTCGTTTTTTATTTGGTCTTACTAAACTGGAGGTCATTAATTTGATCGTATTAAGCAGTTGGTTGTTTACAGTTGGCGGCTGATTTATGCAGATGGTTGTCCTAACAGATTTTTGTGCTTGCGGGTCTCATACATGATGAGATACATCTCTTTGGAGGTTCATAAAGTGGCAAATTTAGTCTGGAGATTGATCTGGAATTGACAAAATGTTATTTGGGCCCATGATGACATATTCCAACATCTTAAACAAGAAACCAATAATGAGGCAACCATCCTCCGAAATCAATTGTCGTGAGGACCCAATGATATATCACATTTAAGCACATGTGGAAATCATAAATCTGGATATGCTTTCAGTTGTTCCCATCGGTTCATTTGTGCACACTCGAATAGTGACACTAATTTTGTCATTGGGATTTGAAGGGAATTTAATTAGGAGAATGTGTTTTAGTGTTCTTCTCTTCCAACAAATAATGCGTTCAAAAAAAAAACCACACATACACACACAATTATAACTACCTTTTTCAATTTTATGTTTATAGTCCACCTAGGTGCCATGAACATACAGACGGGTCAAGATCAAAACCGACTTCAGATTCTTCTCTCCATAATGTTGTTGCATTCATTCTAGGGTTCAACCATGTTATGCGCAAGAGACATACGTAAATTTAAGACATTTTGAGGGCTCCAGCCTGATAGTCCTATTCCTTTAAAAAAGGGCCGTGTAATAGACCCTCTTTGTCTTTCAGAATTGACCTTTCTGCGGATTTTGATCGACAGGTCCTATCAGCCAATAAAAACGCAGTATAGCGCGCCATGTAAACACAAGGGTCAGACACAGTGATAGACTTTACTATTGACAATGTAATAGTTTTCTTTTTGTTTAAACCATATTTGTAAGACTGAAGTATATTTCAAAATGGATTAAAGTTACACGTAAGAATCAAGTGGCAAGGTAATTGTTAAATTATATACCTTGAAAGGAAAACTAAATTTACCCACTCCAAAAACCTAGATCTATGTAAAATATCGCCGGTAGATTTAACCAGGTTTTTGAAAAGCAGCCACTCTACCAAAGGACAGAAAAGCAGTGTTTTCTTTTTCCAGTCGTTCGGGAAAGAAAGCTCGGTAATGCCAAACTGTTAAACTACCTATATTGAAATCTAACTGCATGTACATCTTTCAAATTCCAAACCATTACTCGCAGTCTGTTGTAACCGTTACATGTATATGAAACAAGCGACAGGAAGAAAGATATTTTATTGAGAAACCACTCTTCACCCTGTTTCAAAAATAAGTTGACATTGCGAACGTCATCATATAATTCTTGTTGTAATACTTCAGAGAGCATTCATATTTAATTCTTGTTTCATAAAGATGATTGCATGTGAGTGTTAATGTCACCTTTGCCTGATTCGAAAGATTGTTTGTTTTCCCAACGCTTGTCACACGACTGATAAATGCAAGTCCATTCCAAATTAGTATAATCTTTACAATCACCCAAGTGACCAAATATACCCCCCAATTTAATAGTTTTTTACAACATACATCTGTTAAAAAATACTCAAAACCACCTAATTGATTACTTACAATAAACTTCTTGATTTTCACTCAAACAGGTGTTACAGGTGTTAATTAAATCTTTACAAGACAACAAAAGATTTGATTCGTCTGTTTTGAAAACATTCGCTGTCGACAAATTAAATGTTGCTCCTATGATGAGATTTGTCTTTGAAAGGGTAGAAAACATCGCAGGAAAAAAGAGAAAGTTTTCAAAAGTTTCCTCATTCAAGCACGGTTTTGTGTGGTAAAGGGTTAAATTGTAAATTCTTTTTTCATATTGCTTACTGTCAAACTGACATGTTATGTACTGATGAAATGTCTTAAAAACTTATGCCCCTATTATAAGTTATGGGTAATGCCGACAGCAATCTACTGACAATGATTTTTTAGCTTAAATGCTGTGACCAACATGGAATTACTAACATATCTGCGCTATTTTCATCTTTCGATTTCATAAATATGACATTATTCAAAGTGTTTTTTTTCTTGTTACTTTGCCGATTTAGTTCGAACTGAAAAGAACGTTGGGAAAAAAGCTTTGGGTGCTTTAATTATAGCGAAACATAAGTCAGAATAAAACTGAAATAATCTCTTTCTCTACGTATTCGATGCCATTGTCTGGTCTGTTTGTCGGGTGTAACGACCAAATACCACATTACTAAGGTTGGCATGCCAAACTCGCGTTTGCAGAAAGGTCAATCGTCATGCGACACTAATTGATAAGTCCTTTGCACCTATCAGGCTATCCCAAAAGCAACGTCCAACAACGTTCCCCTGACTCCACTGAGCAGATTTGCTCCTTGTGGTTGTTTCTACTTTTATCTCCCACATTTTGCCTGTCCATAGTGTTAAAGGTACCATAAGTAAACACTCAAATAAATCTTGGACGGTATTTTCCTGATGTGTTCAACAACTTATGAAGAGCAAAATGCGCTTGAAAGTTTGCTTTGCTTGTTTTATGCAACAGCTACCAGTTGCTTCTAGAAAAATAGTCTCTCTGCCTTATTCAAGTAGGCCATGATTCTTCATGACTTTTAGATAGTCTACTGATGGTCTCAACTTATCCAAAGTTTGAATGCGAAGCATGGAAGTATGGACAAATTCTTTAGCATAAAACATTGTGAAATTAAAGTAGTCATACCAACATTTGTTCTTTTCAGACATTATTGATAATATTCTGTAATACAAATCATTAAGGAAAATGGAGAAGGAGCCTATCATGAGTTTGTTCACTTTTTTTTTTTTTTTTTTTTCCTTATTTTCTTTTCCTTGATTTCTATTTCAAGTGAAAGCAGTTGTATGAATATCATTCTCATTTGACATTTTGAAAACTTCAAGTAGCAGAAACCATTGTGAAAAATGGACAAAAACTCTTCATAAACAATTTCATCGTTTCTCAGGTAGCATGATCAACATAATCTCGCAGTGTAATAACTTGAAATATTAGGTCGCATATAAATGTGACCACGCTGCCATATCCACGCAGCTTTAACTCAACAAATACTGTAATAAACAGCTTGCTCATTTAAACAATAGTAAATTCAGCATTCCTTGACGGTCTACAATATTGAGAACATCAAATTAACGTTCGCAAAACCTTTGAAATAAAACAATTAAAACACCATCATTTTAATTCAGGGAATAAAGCTAACCTCAAAATAACCCATCATTCAATCCCAATTGGCTTAATTTCTCCTTACAAACACCTTTTAGCAATTCATTATCAGTTCAAAAAAAGTGCAGAGTGAAATTTACGATAAACAATTTACACCTGACGGCCATGAAATCAATGTCTCTACCACTTATCGATTTTCCAGTTTACTGCACACAGCTTTGTAAAACACACCTCGGGTTATTATTAGCACAGAGCCTTACTCTTACTCTTAGGTGATGTATGGGACGTGATAGGAAAAGTAAAACTATAAGGCTTATTTTGGTTTTTGGTCCCCAAAAAATCATGGTTTTGGCATTCTCAGATCGAATTTGCTCATTGCAAATTCAAATAAGAGGAAACTGAGTTGGTTGTTCTTTGGTCGTAAATTGCAGCTGGTCATTTGGTCGTATTGAGCAGGTGGTCGTTACTCCTTTGGTCGTACCGAGGAGGTGGTCGTTAATCATTCTGTCGTATTGAAGAGGCGGTCGTTATTCGTATGGTCGCAATAAGAAGGTGGTCGTTATTGATTTTGTCTTGGTTAACTGGTGGTCATTATTCATTTGATTGTATTAAGCAGTTGGTCGTTTGCAGTGGGTGGTCGATTTATGTAGACGGCTGTCCTAGCAGATTTTTGTGGTCGCAGGTCTAGGGGCAAATTTAGTTTGGGGGATGATCTGGAATTGACAAAATGTTATTTGTGCCCGTGATGACATATTTCAACCCCTTAAACAAGAAATCAATAATGAGGTAACCAGCCTCCGAAATCAATTGTCATGAAAACCCAATGACATATCACATTTAAGCACATGTGAAAATTAGAAATCTGGATTTGCTTTCAGTTTTTCCCATCGGTTCGTTTGTGCACACTGGAAGTGACACTAATTTTTTCATTGGGATTTAATCAGGAAAGAAGGTGTTTTAGTGTTTTTCTCTTCCCACAAATAATTTGAAAAAAAAAAAAAAAAAAACACACACACACACACACACAGACAATCATATTTTCCTTTTTCAATTTTATGTTTATAGTCCACCTAGGTGTCATGAACATACGGATGGGTCAACATCAAAACCGACTTTAGATTCTACTCTCCATAATGTTGTTGCATTCATTTTAGGGTTCAACCATGTTGTGCACAAGAGACGTAAATTTAAGAAATTTTGGCCCGATTGCCTAACAAAAGTTTAAGGCTAACCTTGAGGTTAAACCCAGGGTTAGTAGAGACGGTTTGCATAACAGAAGTTTAGTTTACCGTGTGTTACCATTTAAAACCAATGAATTGCATAATTCTAGTTTAAGCTAACCTCTAGTTTAACTTAAACCCGAACCAAGTAAAACTTTAAACCTGCTAGGGGGGTAGCTTAAGGCGGTGTTAAATTGCTATTTTAGTGGCTTCTGCGAAAAGTTTCGGTCTAGGTCAGCCTGCGCAGTCCGTGCAGGCTGACCGGGGCCAAAAACTTTTCGCTATCGGTCAGTTTTCTGTATGTCCAAGGACCAGTCTACCTTACAATTCAGTTGTTTAAAAAAAATGGTTATTATGGACCCATAATTATGTGATGGCTTCATTGGTATCATGGACATGCATTAAGCCCCCTTTTGCCAGAGCATGGGCTCATTTACTTATTTATTTATTTATTTTTCAGAGTAATCGGTACGCTGCAGAATATGAACGATTTCAGCAAAGTGTTCAGTTGTAAAAAAGGGTCCTACATGAATCCAGATAAAAAATGTAGCGTTTGGTAAAAAGAGTAGGACTGAAGAAACGAGGGGAACGTGATGAAACAATGTTTTACATAACGGTCAAAATCAGGGAAATAAAAAGTCTTACTTCTACAGTAGCCAGCGAGTTAATTTAGTTCAATGCATGTAACTGTTCAAACTATTTCTCATTCCAAAAGTAACAAAATTTTTTAACCAAATTTAACGTCTTATTATATATGCCTTTTAAATTCTTTGTTTTAGCTACACTGCATAAAAAAAAAGCAATGCTTATTTCTGATCATTTCTAAATAAATGAACAGCATACCTGCTTCATGTATCTATCTGTAAAAAAAAACTATTTACACATTTGTACTATTTTTCATTCTTTTTTAAACAAATGATCATTTGTTATACATACTTTTCCATACATAGCTGTGTGAAGTTCTTTCAACTCTTTGCCAAATGACAATATTTTAGACTTGTCCAGTTTGAAAGTATCTTGCTAAATAAGTTAAATGAAACTTTGAAGCCGATAGTAAAAACCCGAATAATGCTATTCCAAACTTATTTTTTGTAGGAAAAATGGCTCCTTTTCAGACAGCGTAGATCCAAGATCAGACTGCATGTTTTGTGCAGTCTGATCTTGATCTATGTTGTCCGCAAAAGGTCAGAGAGTCATGCTTAGCAGCTTAAGGACATTAAATTGTTCTGTATACTTGTGATTAACTTCCTGAAATAAACTTCCTACAGACGACTTTATAATCATCCTGTTAGAGTGGAATAATCCCCACAAATATGTGTTAAACTCTTTACCATCCTACAAAATATTAAACTTATCGAATTGAAAGCATTTGCAGAGGCCAAATTTAACACAGCTTAAAAGAAAACAACTTAACACCCAACAAAATATTAGACTTGTCGAATTGAGAGCATATGCAGAGGCCAAATTTAACACAGCTTAAAAGATGGAATTTTTCTTTGAAGAGTGGAAAACACTGTCAAAACAGGGGAGAACCTGGTTACCACCATTTTCCCCTTTTCCCTCAATTATTTCCAAAAAACATTGCATAAAGATAAACTCTTTCCCACACAATCCTGAGTTTCAATGACCCGGATGAAGAAGCCTTTTGAAAACATTGTGGGAAAAGGAGAAAATGCTGGTGACCAGCGTTTTCTCCTTTTCCCACAATGTTTTCTACCCTATTAAAGACAAGTTCAATCGTTTGAGTCACATCTAAATTGTCGTCTGCAACTGCTGTCAGTTTGGACAAGTCTACATTTTTGTCGTTTAGTAAAGACTTAAGTTATGTAACAAGAAACATAAGTAAAAGGTTCATCCACAAGAGTTAATGAGTTATGTTTTCTTACAAACAGAATTAGAAATGCTAACAAATGAAAACGTAAGAAGAACTTGAGGAAATAACCAAAAACAACTGAGCCGGGGGGGGGGAGCTCAATGCATCTCCGTGATGCATTATATCAATCAAGCCATCACATAATTATGGATCCATTAAAGCCATTTTTTTTAATAATTGACTTAATCATGAGTTAAAGTGCTCCTTGGACTACAAAAAATTTACCAAATAGCAAACAGTTTCAGCCCAGGTCAGCCTGCCTGGACTGCGCAGGCTGACCTGGGTCAATACTTTCGCAGATGCATTAAGCCCCCTTTTCACACAGCATGGCTCTACTTGAAAAAAAAGTTTGAAAAAAAAAAAAAAAAAAAACTTTTCAGCCAAACAAAAAAATCTTAATGGAACAGCTATAAGTTCATTAGATGCAATTTCACTACCTACCTTGGTTTGAGTTTACTTCTTCACAAAATCTAGGATATGCCTTCATCTGGACAGCGACCATTTTCTATATGTGCATCACATATATTAACCCTTTACCACACAATGCCACCTTTTAACGACCCTGGGAAGGAAGCCTTTTGAAAACATTGTGGGAAAGGAGAAAATTCTGATAAACAGCATTTTCTCCTTTTCTCACAATGCGTTCTACCCTTTCAACGAAAAAACTGCATCATTTGAGCCTCATTGAAATTATCGTCTGCAGTTGCTTTCGTTTTCGAAAAGGCTAAAATTCTGTCGTTTGGTAAAGAGTTAACCCTTTACCACACAACAAAAATACAGACTTGTCCAAATTTGAAGCATTTGCAGACAACAATTTGAACATGGCTCTAATGATGGAATTGTCTTTGATAGAGCAGAAAACATTGTGGGAAAAATAGAAAATGCTGTTTACCAGTATTTTCTCCTTTTCCCACAATGTTTTCAAAAGGCTTCTTCCTCAGGGTCGTTAAAACTTAGGATTGTGTGGTAAAGGGTTAAGCCATGCTATGGTAAAGGGCAGTGAATGCATCTGCATGATGCATTATACCAAGCATTTTGTCTCGTAATTATGGATACAGGAAATCCATTTTGTCAAACCGGCTGAATCCAGAGGTAGAATGGTCCTTGGACATCCAGAAAATTTACCAAAATCAAAAAGGTGAACGGCGAGCGACAGTATAATTCATATATTACACACTAATTTACTATTACTTAGTGTGTAATACATGAATTATACTGTCGCTCGCCGTTCACCTGTGAGGTGAAAGTGATCTTTCATTTTTGCGCAGCACCCGATTGACCCATTTTCTTTGCAGAGAATGCAGATAATGATTAAATGTGCATGAATGTAGTCTTAACCTCGGATATACGCGACGCATACTTACTCGGAGATAGGCCATTTACCTAGCAATCCCTAGTTTTTAGATATCGAAAAAATGCTTTTGAAAACATGGTGGAAATATGAGAAAAAGTTGATAGCCGACATTTTCTCCTATTTTCACAATATTTTTCTTGTATCACAGACAAATTTCATTGTTTGAGAAATATTTGTTTTTCCGCAAATGCCTTAGTGTTGGACAAGGCTAAGTATTTGGGGGTGTGTGTGTGTATAACACTTTAGAAATACAATTGAAACTCAATGTGTTGAATTAAATCTGCACCATTTAAAAAAAAAAAAATGGCTGAATTTCTTGGGTGACACAAATTTGAACGCAGAACCCAATTATCTTTCCCTAATCTGGTCAGTGCACATATCAATGGAATATTGGTGTTTTTTTTTTTAGCAGATGACAAAATTTTGGACTTGTCTAGATTGAAGCCATTTGCAGACGACATAGCTTGTATTGGATCTACATGATTTGTATTTGAAACAGGAGAAACAGTTGTTGAATTAAAGGTAAATACTAGTCACCAGCAGCATTTTCTCCTTTTCCTACAATGTTCTGAAAAGGTTTATGCCTCTGGGTCATTACAGCACTGGGTTGTATGTTAACCCTTTACTACACAATCCCTAGTTTTTACGACCCTGAGAAATAAGCCTTTTGAAAACATTGTAGGAAAAGGAGAAAATGTTACTAACCAGCATTTTCTCCTTTTCCTACAATATTTTCTCCCCTATCAAAGACGTATTCTATCGTTTGGCCCACATTAAATTGTCGTCTGCAAATGCTTTCAATTTGGAAAAGTCTAAATTTTTGTCGTTTGGTAAAGAGTAAAAGATGAATTTGCACATTATTAGGTCTGGGGTTCGATCTGCTGGTTTTTTCATTGGAGTGTCTTTGGGCAAGACACTTCAGAGCCCTAGCCTAGTACTAGTGAATCCCAGGAAATACATGAATTTGTGTGATGCTGCCATGATATGACTGAAATACTGTTGAAAGCGGAGTAAAACACCATTAAATTTCTAGCACAGAATGTTAAATGATACGTAAATGATATTCCAGAGTATGGAGATAATTACTTTACACATCTCTGGCCAATGTGAATGGATCCTCCTATATGATGATACACATACTGAATTATACTGACTGTGCAGATGCAGATGAGCCTTGGTTTCTGACTCTGTTATGATTGTGATTCCATCCCAGTAGATTCAGAATTTGGCAACCACTTTTCAGGTACATATGTCTTAATCAGATAAAACAAATTTTACTTTCAATAGCCAAATTCACAAAATTTACATGACTGGTAAAGTAATGAAAATTCAAAACAATGTACATGTATTGCAGTTTCAGGGATTCACCTCAACCCACCGCATGGGCTATACCTTTAAAGAAGCAGTGTAGATTCAAGATTACTGGTATACTGCAAGAAGTTTTTGCTGTCTCATTTTGCTAGATCTTGAATGAAACCCTTATTATAGGCCAGGATGAAAATGGAGCAAAATTCTTGAAAATATGCTGTTGGACAAAATACCGGTAGACAGCTGATTAAGCTACTACTGCGCTTATGCGACTGAATTTTGTTTTGTCACTTAGGGCTTCACAGTTCTCCTATATTACTTGAGCTGACCCTTGTGATACTAGTAATGCCACAAGTTTTATTCAACTGAACAGCTGTAAAGGGCTCAAGGATTACTTCATGTCTCAGTGGTAAATGCATAATATAAGTAATCCATGACTCAGATTCAATTCTTACTGGGTTTCGTTGGGATGTCCATGGGCAAGTTACTTCAGATATTGTTAAAACTCAGGAAACATATGAATAAATGATCTGTCAAAATGGTATGACTGATATAATGTTGAAAGCTACACGTATGTATCACTCAGTCAATCAAACTGGGCTTCATTTGCAAAAGTGCTGATTACTGAGTAAAAGATACTGCATTACACTGTTCTAGAATTTACATGTATCATACATGTATACAGAATGATTGTCAGAAATTGAAAGGCTAAAAACTACATTCATTTGTTTGATGTATAGCCCATAACCATGATTGTATGTGCTACTGTTTAAAGGCCCAGCAGCCACCAAAAGTAAACAAAGTGGGTGTTAAAATGCATTTTGATTTAAGTCATACCTTTTGAAAGTACGAAATTGTTGGGAAGATGACAATCTGTTGTTGTACAGTCAATCCAAGTGTAAGTCAATGCCAAAAAAAAAAAAAATTGAAATCAAGTAAAAAGTTAACAAAAAGATAGAGCAGCATAGCAAATGCTGACCTACTTTTTGTGTACTTTTTGCTACTATTCGGGCTTTGAGACATATGCCATACTAGAGTAAAGAACATGTGAAGAAAATTAGTAAAAGGTTGGAAATGCAGCAGCAGTCAATTTTGATCCATATGGAAAAGTAACATTGTGGAAGATGGATCACATGATTCTTCCCTACAAATGATAAGTAATTAACAATGCTGTTTCGAAACAGGTTTGTTAAAAGCTGTATTTGTACAGTTATGACTTCATACATGTACAGTTTTCAACATTATTTAAGTTCAACCACATGCTGGACAAATGCTGCAATCAATTCTGTTATCAAATGGAATGAAGTTGGAGTAAACCTACACCTATTACTATAATGCTGTCTTTTTTTTTTACAGTTTCAGATTGAGATAAATAAAAAAAGAGAATACGTCTTTTTTTTAATTTTTCTGATATACAGCAGAATAATCAGATTTCCAAAGACATATTCTGTGGTGTTGCTGAAGAATATGTAGCATGTGAAAAGCTGGCCTTCATTACTACGATATAAAACTGGCTGGTTCAGATCACAGCTCTTACAAAGACAGATATGTTTCATGCAACAATCAAGGCAATATAGCGTAATATTATTTTATTATTTTAGATACATGTACATCACAATAGTCCTACAAGAAGAATTTGTGGACAAAAAATAAAAAAATATATTCATACATAAAGAGCAATGTAAGAAGCTATTGCTTGCCCTCAACCCTTGACTCTTTACCAAACAACAATATTTTGGACATTTCCAAAATGAGAACATTTGCAGACGACAAAATAAATGTGACTCAAAAACTGAAATTTGTTTCGGGAAAGGTAGAAAACATTGTGGGAAAAGGAGAAAATGCTGGTTACCAGCATTTTCTCCTTTTCCCACAATGTTTTCAAAAGGCTTCTTTCCCAGGGTCTTTAAAAGTTGGGATTGTGTGGAAAAGGGTTAACCAAAACATCCAAGTTATTATGTAAAGCACTATTTAATCATTTTAACAAAGAAAAATGCTTTTGAAACATTATGGAAATAGCAGAATTGCTGGTTACCAGTATTTTCTCCTTTTCCCATGATGTTTACTATTCTTCTTGAAGCAAATCTTTTCATTTGAGCTGCTACGTCCAATTTTTTATCTGCAATTGTTTCCAATTTGAACAATTGAACTAAAATTTTACCAACTGGTAAAGGGTTGCGCACCTGCTTGGAAAGTAAGAAAATGGTAGCTATCTTGCTTTATTTTGACAAAACTTGATTCATAGTAGCAGAAAGTATAGATCTTAAATCAGACTACATGTTATGTGCAGTCTGATCTTTATCTATACTGTCTGCAAAAACAACTTTTGTCTGCAAAAACAACTTAAGTTGGTTCCAGGGCTTTAAGCCGCACCCTGTAGCTCAGTCTGTAGCGTAAGGGACTTGAGAACAGGAGGTCGCTGGTTCGATTCCCAGCTCGGCCAATTTCTTTCCACTGAATGATGATAGTCATTGCGACAGGATTCATTCCTCTCTCACCGCTGACCGTTGTTTTGACAATGGCTATGTGGGAAAAGCAGCCAGTGGCTTGGAAAGAATACTGTGCGAAGCACTGCTAAAAGAAACGCAAGGAAAGCATAGATAGGTGCACAGGCCGCCACGATATAACTGAAATAATGTTGAAAATGGCATTAAACACCATAGAATCAATCAATCCAGGGCTTTAAGGGTTAAGGAATGTCCTTAGGCAAGACATTGCAGAGCCCCAGCTTTGTGCTGGTGAAATACAGAAAAGACAGTAATGAGTTGTCACACACTGGTAACCAGCATTTTCTCCTTTTCCCACAGTGTTTTCTTCCCTTCCGAAAAAGATTCTTAATTTTAAAGTCACAATTATTTTGTCAACTGCAAATGCTTCCAGTATGGACTAGCATAAAATTTTGTCATTTGGGAAAGGGTTACAGTTTTAATTCATGTTTATGAATTTTAAAACAAAACCATATCTTACAAAGTTCGAGACTAATAAAAAGTACATTTGAGCAAACTGCAATTGTTTTCACTATCTACATATTTTCGATCTTTTAAATCAAGTATACAATGGTCCTTTAGCAAACAATCTCGTCTTTTAATGACCCCCCAGGAGATAGCTTTAGAAACTTTGTGGGTGAAGGAGAAAATGTTGGTAACCAGCATTTTCTTCTATTCCCTCAATGATTTCTACCATTTCAACGACAAATCTAATCCTTTCCGCCACACTGAATTACAGTAGTTGTCAAAAAACACTTCCAATTTGGACTTGTCCAAAGTCTGTCATCTGGTAAACGGTTAACCCATTTCTGCACATAGTTTTTAACTCTTGACAAACAACAAAACTTTAGACTTGAAAATATTTGCAGATGATAAATGGGACTCAAGTATTGAAATTTGCTTTTGAAAGGGTAGAAAATATTATGGGAAAATGAAAAAAAAATGCTGGTAACCAGAGAATTTCAACAATGTTTTCAAAAGTCTTCATCTCTAGGGTCATGAAAACTCAAGATTGTTTAGTAAAGGGTTAAACCGACGAAAACCCTTTTTAAAGTACCTCACACAATAATATTTCCAAGCCACTGGCTGCTTTCCCACATGTCTCAATGAATATCGTCAATTCTAAGAAATTGGAAAAGCCAGGAATCAAACCACTGACCCCCTGTTCTCAAGTCCTTGACTGAGCTACCTGGGCTTTGTCCTGTTCATAAGTAAATACCTGTGTATAGTAACATGAACCAGGCTATGGCAAAAGGGGCTTAAGGCACCTCTGTGATGCATAATACCTAGCAAGTCATAACATGATCATGGATCCACAGAGTTCATTTTTTTCTAACAACTGACTGAATCATGAGGTGGAATGGTCCTATTACATACAGAAAATTGTCCAATAGTGAAAAGTTTCGTCTCAGGTCAGCCTGTGCAGTCCGCACAGGCTGACCTGGGTCGATACATTTCACAGATGCATTAAACCCCCTTATTACAGAGCATAGCTCATAAGCAAAATCAGTCGTCTCATACCCATTATCTATTCCAGCACTCAGAAAGCAATAGCTCGTAACTGTATTTGTCCAAACTTGTTTTCTAGCTTTATTGTCTGTAGATGATGTGTATAGGTATATGTATAGGTAGAGTTCTTATTTTGAATTTTACTCACTCAAATTGTTCCAAAAGAAACCTCCAAAATCCACAATTTTGATCCAAAATTCTAAAATTACGATCACCAATCACTGCAGAAGTTCATTCCGATGTTACTGGTATATTGTTAAGTTAGTAGATGCCCTAATATTGTCCATATTTGTCTATAAACTGAGAGTGATTTTTTCCCTGTCCACACTGTTCAAATGTCACGTCACTCTGTCCAAAATAAGACACTGAAATGACAAGAACATAAATTTCTTTTTAACTCTTTACCACACAATCCCGACTTTTAACAACCCTGAAAGAAAAGGCTTTTGAAAACATTGTGGGAAAAGGAGAAAATGCTGGTAAACAGCATTTTCTCCTTTTCCCACAATGTTTACTACCCTATCAAAAAGAGAAATCATCAATTTAGCAACACTTAATTTGTCGTCTGCAAAATTAATGCTTTCAATTTGGCTCAGTCTAAAATTTTGTCGTTTGGTAAAGCGTTAAATAATGCAAAGTATGTATGGGCCATACTCGGTCAAAAGGGGGCTTAATGCATCTCCAGGTGTTTTGAAAACATTGTGAGAAAAGGAGAAAATGCAGGTAACCAGCATTTTCTTGATTCCACACTATGTTTTCTACCCTAATAAAAACAAATTCCATCATTTGAGCCACAGTTAAATTTTTGGCTGCAAATACTTTGAATTTGGACTAGTCCAAAATTTTGTTGTTTGGTAGAGTTAAATGAAATCCTAAAGAGGCCATTTAACAACTATGTCCTTGTATCTTACACTGCCATTGAGACTGCATTCGCATTTTGAGTCAGAAATACAAATTTATATAAGGTCTCCCTGGCTCAGTGGTAAAGTGTAGCACTCATAACCTGGAGGTCCGAGCTTTGAGCCTCACTGGAAGCAATGGGTTTTTCATAAGAGTGTCCTTGGGCATGACACTACAGAGCCACAGCCTTGCACCATTTAAACCAAGGGTATACATGAACAAGCAAACTGACGCAATGAAATGACTGATATAATGTTGAATGCCGCATTAAACACCATTCAATCAATCAAGTAAATTTAGATTTAAAAACACATGTATTTTTAATCTACTAGTCTGATTGTATCTCTAGAAATATTTTACAAGATATGTTCATTTCTTTATACAGTAAACCCTGCCCTTGTGGCCACCTTTATACTAATTCTTTTCAAGCTGATAAAATTTCTAACTTGTCCAAATTGAAAGCATTTGTGGACAACAAATTGAATGTGGCTCAAATGACGGAACTTGTCTAAAAAGGTAAAATCACTTTTGGAAATAGAAAATGTTGCTTTTCACCTTTTTTCATTATGTTTCAAAAGCCTTCTTTTTCAAGGTAAAAAAAAACCACAATTTGAGAGTCTCTTTGGTGCTGGCTTAATACAAAGCAGCTTTTGAGTGTACCTTTTGTGCTTGCTTACTAAAAGTTGGACTTTAATTTGTTTTAGCCCCAAGGCATGCCTTTTTCTCTCTCAAGAGTACATTACTTTTACGAAATACTACTGCAGAGCCCTAGTGGTGCAGCTAGTCGCATAACGGACTTGAGATTGGGGGATTGCTGCTTCAAATCCCTAGCTCAGCCAAGCTCTTTCCCAGGACTGATGACAGTCATTGCAACAGGATACATTCCCCTCTCAATGCTAATCAGTGTATTGACAATGATTACGTGGAAAAGCAGCCAGTGGGATATTATGCAAAGTACTGGAAACAGAAACTCTTGATAAGCATGGACAGGTGCACTGGCTGCCGTGATAAAACTGAAATAATGTTGAAAATGGCATCAAACAACCGACAACTGGGGAATATTCACACACACAAAAAAAATCAACTAAATGGAGAAATGTGAGAAAGGAGCAGTTGCATGTAGCAAACAATTGCTCCTTTCAAAAATTTATGGCAAGGGTGTAAAAAGTTGTATTTGATCAATCATCCTTTCAGCAGCTGATCCTTTCTAAGCTTAAAATATAATAGACTTCAAAGTTCTAACATTAATGTGTAGTAGATGTAGATCTAAATATCATTCAAATACCTGTTGACATGGACTGTGCTAAAATCTGTGAAAAAAAAATCGTCGTACAGCAGAGATATAATAACACCAGACTGGGATATCTATTTGTCGGTTAACAAACATCTTGGTCTCTCTGTATCACACCCTAAAAAGATACACTGTTTTTAGATTGGAAAGAAAAGAGATCAGTAAAAAATGACATAAAAAATATTTTTCTTAATCACAATGTGGTAGATAAATATTACTTGAGTATTAGTAAACTTCTACTTTTGTCTTCAATTGTCTTGCACTCCAACAACTTGAAGTACATGTATTTATCAGCTTTGGAATATGTATCTATAATTTTGAAAAGTATGGTTCATCTGCATGCAATAACTTGACTGATGAAGTAACATCAACTCTGTCTTCAAAAACTAGCAGTAAAAATAACTATAAGCAATGTGTTTTACTAAACTCTTGAAAGTTGAGAAATATCCTTTGTTGACAGCATAGATCGAGATCAGATTGCACCTAGTAAGAGGTCTGACCTTTGATATAAAACGTCCACCACCTGATGCTAAACTCAGGTCAAAATTCGCTAGTAATTACAGACCAAAAAAAAAAAAAACCACAAAGTTCTTAACTTTTTCATTACCTACGAAGATCAAGATCAGATCGCACATAATGTAAAGTCTGATCTTCGTTATAAACCGTCCACATTTTTGTTTGACTTATTCTCCATGGCTCATATTACAAACCTTTATAACCTGTGTAGACATTCGATTTTGTATGCGCCGATTTTCTTACTAGTCGAAATTGTAATAGGCCGAAAGTGTTATAGGCCGAGATGTCATTCAATGTTTGGACGACTCTTGACAAGAAGAAATAGGCATATCATGATCGAAATAAATATAACACAACTCCGATTTACCAATCAAATGCATACAAATAAATTAGATACGATGAGCGAAGGTAATTTAACGAAAATTAAAGACTTACCGAAGTTTCGCAACGTTTTCTAAGGAGAGAAAGCACATCGTCTGTGTAATACGTCATCGGTCACATGGTGTCTACAAATAGGACACCCGAATGATTCCGAATAGTGCGTGGCAACGTCACTTGGGAGAATTGATAAAAAAAAATAGGATTTTTTGTATGGTTCTGTGACATCAACCGATGCTGCAATGAACGCCCCTATCCCCTTAGCGACAAAATAAGAGTAAATCTAACAGATTCGTGCCTTTTTTCAAACATAAAAAAATTCTAATTTTGGACTTTATTGGGGCTTTAATTCTACTGACACTTCATTTTTACTTTACAAATACACTGAGGTCACAAAACGTAAGATGTCCTTAACTTCTACCATTCAAAAGTACAATCACAAATTATGTGTGTCTTTAGCCCCATACTTTACATGTTATTTTCAGATTTACTCAACTCTTTACCCACAATAAAATTTTAGACTGGTCAAAATTTAAATCATTTGCAGATGACAAATCAAATGTAGAAAAAAAATCAGAAAACAATGTGAGAAAAGGAGAAAACTGTGGTTTCAATGTTTTCAAAAACCACTTTTCTCAGGTCATTAAAAGAGTAAAGGGATAGAGACATAAATATGACGAAAAAACGGAGACACATGTAGGAAAGGAGAAATGTTTTTGAAGTTAGCCTGTAGGGAAAACTGACATACACGAAGCAACTGCCTTTAAAATCATTCTATCAATTTTTTTTTTTTTTTCTTTAGAAAAATGTCTCTTAGTACAAATACAAATTTGTAAGTCTAGTTGTACATATACAACTTTTTAAGTCTAAATGCCTAGAGTGTCACCACAAGTTTGTGGATCTTTTAAACTGTGTAAAGTTTGTGAATCAGTCACACTGGGTCTCAAGTTTAGGGGACATTTACACTAAGTCTCAAGTTTTTGGGTCCATTGCAATAGGTCACAAGTTTGTGGGACATTTACACTAGGTCGAAAGTTTGTGGGACATTTACACTATGTGCCAGGTTTGAGGGAAATTTACACTAAATCTCAGTTTGTGGGTCCACTATACTAGGTCTCAAATTTGTGGGACATTTACACTAGGTCTCAAGTTTGTGGGACACTTACTCTAGGTCTCAAGTTTGCGGATCAGTAACACTAAGTCTCAAGTTTTTGGGACATTTACACTAGGTCGCAAGTTGTGAGATATTTCCATTAGGGCTCATATTTGTTGTACGTTTACACCGAGTCGTGAGATTGTAGAGCATTTACACTAAGGCTCAAGCTTGCGGGATATTTACAACACTGCTAAATTTGTAGTACAGTACCACTGTCTTAAATTTGTGGGCCATTTTCACTGAGTCTCAAGTTTGTGGGAGCTTTACACTCTCAAATTTGTAGCACTGTTAAAGAACATGTATGTCCACAGACCACTTGTATCTATTCACCATAAATCTATGGTTGGTATTTTTACCTTGATCAAGGCTCTACAATAAAGTCCTGTGTAGGCTGTAACAGTTTATCTTTAATACACTTCCATAACCAGGTCACTTTAACACATACACCCTTACACTGTATAGGTCCTCCCTGCAAGTAAAATGGATAAAAGTATATCATTAAAATCCAATAGGAATGCTTTGCTTTGCAAATATAAATGGGCCATGCTCTATTAAAAAGGGGCTTAATGCATCTCCGTGATACCAAGCAAGTCATCACAAGATCCATAAAATCTGTTTTGTATAACAACGAATTGAATCATGAGGTACACTGGTCCTTGGAATGATTTAAAACCTCCTTTTCACACAGCATGGCTCAAATATTTAGCCTTTGCAAATGACAGTTTTAGAAAACATAGTAGGAAAAGGACAATCACTTGTAACAAGCAACCGATCCTTTTCCCACAATGTTTTTCCATAACGATGTATGAGAATGTTTTCTTTTCTTTCACATAGTTGACCCTTGTAAATGTTTTAATAGGTTTCAGTAAATCTAATAAAATCTGGACGAGCAATCAGTAGCTGTGGAACATTATGGAGAAAGGAGCAATTCCTTGTCATGTGAGTAAGAAATGATCCTGTCACAATGACTACCATCAATCGTTGAAAAACAATTTGTACAAGCAGGAAATCAAACTTATGACTCCTGATGTTGTTCCTTGAATCACCTGACAAAATAGGAGCCACGCTCCAGGAAAACCGGGTTAAATACATCTCTATGATACCAAATAAGTCTTACAATTATGGACCAATAAAATCCATTTTGTCTTACAACCAATTTAATCATGGGGTAGAATGGTTCTTGGACTAACAGAAAACAGTTTCCACCCAGGCCAGCCTGCATGGACTGCATATGCTGACCTGTGTCAATACCTTTTGTAGATGCATTAAACCCCCTTTTCACAGAACATGGCTCATATATGTAGCAGTGAAATAAGGTAAACTATAAATGTCTCTATTGTAAAAAAAAAAAAAGCCGATTATCTTACTGAGTAGTCACTGGTTACAATGGAATGAGTGGCTGTAGATTTGTTGAACTCTTTTACAATTTCTCCGTCATAACTGTACATGTGTTAAGGTCAATAACCACAACAACAGTAGCATCAATGACAAAAAAATCCCTTGTTTCACTTCTGTTTCTATTACTCTGGCTACAAACAACAAAATTTTGTTCTCCTCAATATGGAAAATATCTGCAGGTGGCAAAGCTTAGGGAAACATTGTGGAAAATAAAAACATTACTCGGTTTGTGCAATACATGTATTATTATTCCCCAAAATGCTTTCAAAAGTTATCTGTGGTTCATGTCCACAACAAGTAAGGAGAAAATGCTGGTTACCAGCATTTTCTCCTCTTCCCACAATGTTTTCAAAAGCTGAAAGTCGTTAAAAGTGATGACTGTGCAGTAATAACCTGAAGGATACGCTATTACATATCTCTTTAACGTCTTGAAGTCTGCAATATCCTCTGGCAGATATATCCTGGCCCCAGAAAAAACATTGGGTAACAACTGAAAAAGGAGTAAAAATACTCTTTGTATGTTGATATAGCAAGTACTTTACCAAATGATAAAGTTTCAGATTTGTCTTCATGAAAAGCATTTGCAGACAGCAAAGTAAATCTGGCTGAAATGAAGCAGGTCCTCACTGAAAAAGTACATGATGTAGGAAAAGGGGATCAGCACTTTTTTTTTTTCAACAATGATTTCAAAGGCCTTCTATCCCATGTATAAAACCCTGAGATTGTCTGATATAGAGGATAACTGTCTGCTTTTGGTATATGATCGAAATTTCTCTCATCGAGTGAAAAGCTAAGGCTATATTTTCACGAGTGGTGAAGCCATGAGTGAAAATATGGCCTTTGCTTTTCACGAGATGAAAGAAATTTTGATCATACCCTGAAACAAACAATTATTCTATTTCTTTTATGCTCCTCACTTTAACCTTTCTTTTTACATCTAAAGTTTGCTCATCATGTAAAATATGTGTTTTTAAAGCGATATAGATTTAGTCAATATAGTCGGATATGGACTAGCTGTAACAATGATGCTTACTACGCCATAAAATGTGACATTCACCCGCTCAAAATTGATTCATGTTCTATAAATATCAGAGGTATGTCAAAAATAGAAGTTCACCGGTGAGTTATAAAATTCACCAGTGAATTATAAGGATATAATTCACTGTTAGATTTCTAGAAACTACTGAAAAGCATAAAAGGAAAGTGATCTGTCTTGAAAGTACATGTATACTTGAATGAGTTTTGAGCTAATCTTCTTTGCCCAGTGATACAAGAAATCATCATTCACCTATGCATATCTAAAACAAATCAGTATTGGAGTACTGTTTTTAAAATTTCAAATACAATAGAATACAGTTGTGACTTTTAGCATGGTGTATGTGAGATTTCAAAACACTGTCAGAGAAGGAGCAATTGCATGCAACAATTTCCTTTAAGTGAAAAAAAAAAAGTATTTCCTATTCCTTCAAATATTTTTTCTGTCCTTCACACACACTACTTAACTTTCTACCAAACAATTCTATGTTATAATAACTTCTGAGAAACTGAGAAAAAACAGTTATTGAAAACTCTATGGGAAAAGGAGAAAATGCTGGTAACCAGCATTTTCTCCTTTTCCCACTATGTTTTCTACCCTGTCAGACACTATCATCCATGGAATTGTTTCGAAAGTGTTGTCCACCAATGTTTTCAAGTTTGAAGAGTTTAAATTCCTGGTTTGAGAAAGGGTTAACTCAGTAACAAAATACACACTTATAGACTTGTCCATATTGAAAACATTTGCCGACAACAAACTAAATGTGACTCAAACATTACAATTTGTTTTTGAAAGTGTTGAAGACATTGTGAAAAAGGAGAAACTACTGGTAACCTGTATTTTCTTCTTTTCCCAAAATGATTCCAAAAGTTTCCTTTTTTTTTAAGACACAATTTTTCAAAAGTCAGGACTGTGTGGTAAAGGGTGTGGACCAGTATCAGAAACTTTTGAAAAACAATATCTAGTCCAGGTGTACTCACCCCATTACTGGACTGTTGTGGGGTTCTGGGAGGATGATGAAACTTCTCTGAATGTTCAGCATTTTTCTGATAGCAGTCTGTCCCATATTTACATTCTGGTTTAGACTGCGGAAAAAGGGCCAAAATGACAAGGTAAAACTTACATAATTGTAATACAAGAGGGAAACAACAATCTGAGAAATAAACAGAGAGGCAACCACCTTCTTGCTTGGTATTCTTGAATGCTTTTTCTTGGTGATAGTGGTTAGTTAACTTAGTTTCTATTTTGTTCTCCTTCAACCCTTTACCAAAACAATCCCCACCTTTAACCATCCTGAGAAAGACGGATTTTGAAAACATTGTGGGAAAAAGAGAAAATGCTGGTAACCAGCATTTTCTCCTTTTCCCACAAAGTTTTCTACCCTTTCTGATGCAAATATAATCATACTTTCCAAATTTAATTTAATGCTTTCAACTGACCAGTCTAAAATTTTGTTGTTTGGTAATGAGTCAAACATTTTTTCCACGGTACCTCATTTGTATCACAATAAATGCACCTTTCCATGCTTTCCTGGTGTTTCTCTAGCAAATTAATTGTTACACCACTGGCTGCTTTTCCACATAAACAGGGCAAACACCATGCTCAGGATTGAGAGAAGGATGAATCTTCACCAGACTTCAGACAGAATGTTGGCCAAGCTAACATTTTGGTAATTAAGCTTAGATCATTTGAATTTTCAACCCCTGCTTTTCAACACAAGATACCAAATGAGAAGTATCACTCAGCTGGGTCTGTATCGGTCAACCACTGTAAATTGTCCTCTCAGTCTAACTCTAGTTGGTAAGAGACACAATTTCTGATTGGCTATACCATTTTGTTAAGCCAATCAAAGTTTGTGTTACTTTGACATTATGAAAAATGTTGAGAACTAGTATAAGAATCTAATTTAGAATGGCTGGAAAATATAGGCCATGATATTGCTAAACAGGTTAGTAGTGAAATACAGGAAAACATTAATCTTTTACATAAACAGAAATATAAAAACCTTTTTACTTGGTGTAGAGACATCGCCGTTCTCACTTGCACGTTTTGTAGTTTTTTCTGAAGCTTGCTCTTCCTTTTCCTTCTTTGGTGAGAAATATTTGAGAATACTTGTGTGATTGGAGGAGGTAGATGATGAGTCTTTGGATGGTGTTGACTTTACAGAGGAGGTTTTTGATGGTGTGGACTTAACAGAGGACACTTTGGATGGAGTTCCATTAACATCTCCTACATAATGGAGTAAAAAGTAGTAAAAATTGTTACAAGACAATCCTGAGTTTTAACAACCACAAGGATAAGGACATTTGAAAACATGGTGGGAAAAGGAGAAAATGCTGGTAACCAGCGTTTTCTCCTTTTCCCACAATGTTTTCTACCCTTTCAAAGACGGAGTTCATGATTTGTACAACATTTAAATTGTCATCTGCAAATGCTTTGAACTTGGGCCAGAACAAAATTTAGTCATTTCGTAAAGAGTTAAACAGAAAACAATTCCTAAATTACCACACAATTACTATATTCCAAACATAGAACATAAAAATATTACATAAAGTAATCCCCCTTTTGTTCAGAGTGATATGACCACCCATTACAACGTTTTCCATATTGAACATGTCTAAAATAAGCACTGCATAATGTAATTTAAATTTATATTCCTTCTCTTTTTTTCAAAAAAAATGGCTAACCTAACTTTCCCAGTCTATTTTACACAAGAAATATTGGACAATTTCTATCAAAGAACAGACTATACAGGTTCTGTGCACTCTCAGGCCATATTCACCAACCATTCTAAACAGTATTCCAAGTCTAAACAGCATTCTAAGTTTAATTCTAGACTGGGAAAGTAACGCAATTTCTGACTGGCTATATCATTTGGTTTAGAACTTGTGTTACTTTCAAATGTACAAAATCAGTGAGAATTAGACCAAACTAGAACTGTAACAAAGCAGACAAATATCCCATCCCCCTCCATGAGCACAATCAGAAAATGGAAATAATTTTCAAAACAAAATTCACCTGTGACCTTGACCTTTGACCAATGTGACCCATAAACAATAGGGTACCTCCTTGGGTCATGAGCAACACTTGTATACAGTTTCAGGGTCCTAGGTCAAACGGCTGTTCAGTTAGAGCACGGAAACAGAAATATGGACAGATTAAAGTATGGACAGATGGATGGACATGGATGGTGAAACCAGTATACCCCCCCTATACTTCGAAAGTGTGAACACAGGATCCTGATCTTGATCTACATTGTTCACAGAATCTTCTAATGTTCCCCACAAGCCTTTACAAGACGATAAAATTTTAGCCTTGTCCAAACTGAAAGCATTTGCAGACGACAATTTCAATGTCTCTCAATGGTGCTATTTTTCTTCGATACGGTAAAAAACATTGTGGGAAAAGGAGAAAATGCTGGTTACCAGCATTTTCTCCTTTTCCCAAAACGTTTTCAAAAGGCATCTTTCCCAGGGTCATTAATTGTGCAGTGAAGGGTAACATGCTTATAGCAAATACATTACCGTTATCTGAATCATTGCCAGAGGATTTCTTTCTCTTCATAGGAGTTTTCTTTTTCCCTTGAGTTCCTGGTATGACAAGGTCAGCCGTATCTTTAGATTTCTTGAACAGCTCCTGAACAAAATGATCAATTTGGATCCAGTTTTAAGCTGCTTTCTACTGTATTTCAGTTATACAATAGAAACAGCCTGTTTATGGATTCCCATGTATTTCACTAGTAAGTGTACTAGTCTCTAACTCCATTGTGCCTTGCCCAAGGACAATCCAACGTAAACAGTGCCTGAAATAATAATCAAGCCAGGAATTGGCTGACAAAAAATCAAACACCTTTAACATCTGAACTAGTAATGACCCCAGATAATGATTAAAATACCATTAAAAAAAAAAAAAATGACTACCAAATTACCTTCAGACTGCTAAATAAATAAGAGTCATGTTCTGTGAAAAGGAGGCTTATGCATCTGGGAAAAGTATCGACCAGGTCAGCCTGCACAGTCCAATCAGGTTGACCTGGACCAAAACTTTTCACTATTCGTCAATTTTCTGGACCAATGTACCACATGAGTTACACAATTGTTCCACAGATTGGATTTTATGGATCCATAATAAAATGACGACTTGCTTGGTATCATCCATCACGGAGATGCATTAACCCTTTACCACACAATGCCAACTTTTAACGACCCTGAGAAAAAAGCCTTTTGAAAACATTGTGGGAAAAGGAGACATTGCTGGAAACCAGCATTTTCTCTTTTTCCAACAATGTTTTCTACCCTATCGAAGACGGACTACATCATTGAGAAGCATTTAAATTGTTGTCTGCAAATGTTTTCAATTTGGACAAGTCTACACAAGTTGTGTGGTAAAGAGTTAAGTCCCCTTTTGCCAGAGCATGGCTCATAACATTTTTCCCTGAGAGTAAAAAGTATCATGTTTTTTTCATGACTTTTTCTAATAATTCTATAAAGTTTAAGCAGATATATCTGAAAATTGATTCTTACACATCTATGGTTCCTTGCTCATAGCATACAGATTTTCAAATATGCACCACTAATTCATTTAAGTGACAATTAATTTGTGGTTTGGCAAAGCTTCAATATGGATAAATCTAAACTATCATGAACTAATAAAATAATTAATAACTACTGTGAGCAAAGCAAACACAGAGCAATCTTAAATGAACATAAAGTTTTTACAATATAAGACCTACTTTTAACCTGGGTAGGTCTGTGGCCTCTTTCCAAGACTTATCATCTCTGACTTTCATGACACGTGGAAATCTGATAGAAATACCATCTGCTGTGTGAACCTGAAAGATGTCTGGTATGGCAATAATTTGAACTTTGTTTTATACATCATTCAACACTTTTTTCAGTCATATCACAATGACAGCTCAGTTACTAGTATTTGTACATTTCCTGAAATCCAACAAATCTAGATTGAGACTAAGCAATGCCAGTATCACAGGACACTCCCTTGCTGTGCAGAACCACAAGAAGGCATCAAACCTAGAACCCAGGGATTACATATTCATCACATGAAACACTGATTTAAAGTGCACCTCTCCAGGTGATATTAAAAATTCTTTGCTTATTGGGAAAGACCAACTAAATCTTTCCTTATTAGGTTAGAATTCATTTGCATTTTCAGATGATCAACTCTTTATCAAACAACAAAGTCTTAAGACTTCTCTTAATTGAAAGCAATTTTAGAGGACAAATTGAATATCAGTCAACATTTAGTAATGGGTCAAGATCAGACTTCACAGAACATGCAATCTGTTCTTGTTTCTACACTCTAGTACTTCAGGAGATATTCATGTCAAAATGGCCTTCAAAATTCATAATTTCCTGACTTCCCCTACAACGGAAAATACATATTTCATTCAGAATGTGTTCTTAGACTAATATTAAAATGTTGACGAGGTCCTCATATTCAAAGGATCAAAGGACTTGATATGTGAACGGCATAATGCAACAGATAAAAAAAATAAATCCATCATAAATGTCTACAATTCCACAATTACCTCTGCCTTGCTGAACTCTGCACCAGCCACTTCCCAGACAGGCGATTGTTTAGGATCAGACACAATAAAATCTGGCACAACAGTTTTCTTGATATGTAACCAATCTGGTACTTTGTTGATGTTTTTACTGATTTTCACCATGTCCATCTCTGTTTGTAATTTCTCTAACGTGGCATCATCAAAGCCTCCCACCTTTGTGACGGTACACCAGAGTTTAGAGTCAGGGTCATAAACACCCGTCAGGAACACAGACATAATACCACCTGTAGTATATAGATTTACAATTAGGTAATCTGTACAAAAATGATACAAACTGTAGTAAATACCGTATTGCTTCGGCCATAAGTCGACAAAAAACATTGCAAAAAATCAGCAAAAAAACCTACCTCAACTTATGAGAGAGCCCAGGGAAAAATCATGTAGACAATAGATCACAAACCGGCCGCCATGTTGATAAGTGATGCATTCAATTTAGTGGTCATTTTCATTCTTGAAATTAGACCAAAATAATTGCAATATTAAGATTTTTCTTATTCAAAATCCTCTTCAAACCGGAGAGCGTAGATAAAAGATCAGATTACACAAATTGTAAAAACTGATCTTGATCTTTATTAGATGCAAAAGTAACTAGTTCTGTCCAGTTGTACAAGGCACTCAAGGGTTAACACTTTCCTGATTTATCGATGTTTTAACAAGCGAGTCAAATGGCACTTTCTGCAGTGCAGGGGCTTGAAAAGTCGCCAGGGAAATGGTTAAAACCATAAACACTTTGTCCTCAAATAATAATAAATTACAGATTTTGTTAAATTCTTAACCCTGCTTTTATGTTTATTTACCCGGTGGTAATCCATTTCTCTGATGCATTTTTATATGCACTCTCCTTAGATCTACAGCTACAACTTAATTTTTCAGAAAACAGCTAAAGTTATTTTATTACGAAACATATGACACAACTGCCCAGGTGTTCTTGAAATAATCAAAAAGTGTGTGTAAATAGGTGGTATCACCTGCTATTACGCAGGCCTAATATATTGGCGTACTACATGACCATGAATTTGTTGATTGGAAGTCAGTGTGTAACTGGGTATAGATTTCTTTGTACAGAACAACAGTAAATGTTGGCATTACAGCTCTGTTGCTACGAGACATTGGCCTGTTATGTCATTCCCAAACAGATGTTTTCATTCTGATAAGTTTAGTAGACCTGTTGTTGACCAATAGACTGTGAGAGAAGAGTTTGCAGGGGGCGGAGTCTACTGGTCATAAAAATGATTGACAAAAGAAACTGTTAGTGATTGCTGCAATTTGTTCTTTTGACCCGTGTTACTTCCACTACATGCTTATAAAGGTAGCCGATGCCCACAGTTACATGTGAGATCTCTGATCTGGACTATTTAACCCTTTACCACACAATCCCGAGTTTTAACGAACCTAATGGCGAAGGCTTTTGAAAACGTTGGGACAGAAGTAGAAAATACTGTTACACAGAATTTTCTCCTTTTCCCATGATGTGTTCTACCGTATGAAACACAAATGTCAATTTTTGAGCTATTGTCGTCTGCAAATGCTTTGACTTTGGAAAAGACAATTTTGTTGTTTGATAGAGTTAAACTTTATAACCTCAGTAAGCATTCAGGTGTCGTTTTAGTACTATTAAAAGAAGGTATGAAAAAGTTGGTTACAAAAATGCATGCGACGAAATAAACATTTTCATTTTTTTTTTTTTTTTTTAGCAGAACAATGCGGCACTGTGCTCATTAACATTATATTCAATGATATGTCTGATTTAGGATTGTGATTTTAATAAATTGAACATCATTCTTTTATTGTATGATGATAAACTCATTAAACTGAACCTATTTAGGCCACATCCGACTTGTCAGAAAATCTACGGGTAATTATCAGTAAGAAAATATAAAAAACTTCGACCGCCACCAAATCTTATAGTTTTATGTTTTCGTTAAATTCTTTTTCATGGCCAGGCAGGACTTGGGTCAATGCTTAAAGTACAGGTCGACTTTTGAATGAGCCTAAGCAAACTCCTTCCAAAATTCCTCCAAAACACCATCTCGACTTATGACTTAGGTCGACTTATGACTGAAGCAATATGGTATATGTATGGGCCATGCTCTGGCAAAGGTGGTTTATTGCATCTCTGTGATACATTATACAAAGCAAGTCATCCATAAAATCCATTTTGATTAAAA
Source organism: Tridacna gigas (assembly GCA_945859785.2). Classification (NCBI taxonomy): domain Eukaryota; kingdom Metazoa; phylum Mollusca; class Bivalvia; order Cardiida; family Cardiidae; genus Tridacna; species Tridacna gigas. Next base: position 29,760,130 of record OX244041.2, read on the forward strand.
ACTGACTGAATCATGAAGTAGAATGGTCCTTTGACATGATAAAAATAGACCCATAGCAAAATAGTTCGCCCATGTTAGCCGCCTTTTTACATGACTCATATATAAATAGGTAATCTATAGGAATGTTTTGTGGAAGGATCAAAATGATACATCTGTCAGGAACACTGGCACAATACCACCTGAGTAAATAACCTTAGTAGTGGTAGATAAAATAACGTCGCTTTAAGCTCTATGCATTATGGAATGGACTAAGAGATTTTTAAGATTTTCATATACCAGCCACACTCTGTGAAAAGGGGGCTTAATGCATATGCGAAAATAGCGACCCAGGTCAGCCTGCTCGCTATTGGTCAATTTTCTGCATAACAAAGGACCAGCGTTCCTCATGAATCAGTCGGTTGTTATACAAAATGGATTTTATTGATCCATAAATATGAGATTATTTGCTTGGTATCATGGATCACGGAGATGCATTAAACCCCCTTTTTCCAGAGCATGGTTCATATAAAACTATATATCAAACAATCAACTCTGCTAGAGGCCCATTTTCAATCCCTTGGAGATTATTTGAATAATTTGGCAGTGGTTAACTTGATAATACTGCTATCCAAAAATAAAGTCTGAAAAAGCCTTCTGGCATTGACTTTTACCAATTATAACTCTATAGCAGAACCAAACCACTGATCAATAGCTGCAGACTGACACATATTTTAAATACAAATCTAAAAAAGGCTGTAACACCCATTTTAATGCAACAACCAAAATAAAAATAGACATACATCAGTAAATTAGATCTGATTCTAGTGTTATTGAGAAATAGCTTCACACACCAAAAATCAGACAAAATGGATAGGATACACAGCTTAGGTAGATTCTCTCAGTGTGGAAGTCTTCACTTTTCTAACCAAGCAAAGACTTGATTAAAGTGTGATAAATAAACCTAGAGCCCATTACCTTTATTGCCAGTTCCATAATAGCCTCCTAGTACAACAAGATCTGCAGAGTCAGCCATTTGACCTTCATTTAAATAATCTTTCTTCACCTTTAACCAATGTCTTTTACCTGGCTCATACACACTCTGTAATAACATTCCAATGAAACTAGAACTAAAAAATTGTATTTGATCACTGAGTATTTACCAGATTATCTAAAATTCCACTAAACTCCATTGTCTTCAAAAGCATATCAGTAAACATAGATTGAGTCGTCAGGTATTGAAACAACGCATATTGTAAATTACCTTTTTCCTTGCAAACTGATGCAGTTGTGATAATTAGGAGCAATAATACCTCCTGCCTCTCTGTTCTTCCCAACACATGTCCATATAATTCTATTCAAGGCATAATAAAAAAAATTCACTTTGAATATACTGTTATGTTATATACATTTACCAGTAAACAGAATTTACCAATTTATAATTGTTTCATGTCTCTTCCAAAAAGATTATCATTGAATGAACTTTCAGTGAAACAAATGGGGATTTAAGTAATGAGCTTGCTCTGGGATATTTGACAGTAAAAATCATATACTTTTAGATATAAGAAAGTATACATAATTCTTTCACATCTCTTCCAAAAAGGTTCTAATCATTCAATGAACTTTCATTGGAAAAAATAGAGATTTAAGTACTGCACTTGTCCTAGGATATTTGACAATATATATGCAGCTGCAAAAAGTATTGACCCATGTCAGCCTGCACAGTTCACTTAGTCTGACAGGGGCCAGTGCTTTTTACTCCTTGTCAATTTTTCTGTATGTCAAAGGACCATTCTGCCTCAAGATTTAGTTGTTTTTTTTTTGACAAAATGGATCCACAATGATGTGATGACTTGCTTTGTATAATAAATTATGAAGATGCATTAACCCTTAGGCTGCTAAGCGTGACTCAAGGACCTTTTGCGGACAGTGTAAATCAAGATCAGACTGCACAGAATGTGCAGTCTGATCTTGGATCTACACTCTCCAATAAGGAGTTATCTTTCCCCCAGAAATAAATTTGAAATGGCAAAATTTAGGTTTTTACTATTGGCTTGAAAATTTCATTTCACTTATTTAGCAGGATAAGGGTTAAAACCCTTTTCCCAGAGTACTGCTCATATATTTTGAAATACAAGAGGTTATATTTCTGTCTGTCTCAGCCAAACAGCTTCTCACCATTCAATGAACTTTCATTGCAATAAAAGAAGATATCAGTAATGCATTTGCCCTGGGATATTTGACAGTAAAAATCATATACTTTGAGATATAAAATAAAGAACAAAGGATCTTACATTAATATCTTTGAGAACTAAACCTTCCAGTCCATCTTGGAACACTTTAGTCATCATATCAGTCAGGTCATCAGGATCCTAGTAGAATATAAAGTATAAATGTGAGCCATGCTCTGTGGAAAGGGGGTTTAATGCATCTTCAGAATGTATTGACCCCAGTCAGACTGCATAGTCCACAAAGGCTGACATGGGTCAAAAAGTTTTGTTATTGGCTGATTTTCTGCATGTCAATGGAACAGTCTTTCTCACAATCTTTTGCCAGAGCGCCAGTCATACATAAGTAAGCGTAATTCCTGATTTTCTCAAATAATGAAATAAATTTTTCCTAACACCCAGAGAATTGTATGGACAATGTAAATATGGATCAGACTTCATATTTATGGAAACAAGTCCCTATGGCAAAGTATGGTTACTAGGCTTAGGCTCTGCATTGCCACGCTAAAGGGCAATCCCAAACCAGTAGCCCCATCAGCTGGCATCAAACCAAGATTTTCAGGTTCAAAATCTGAGAGTCATGGAGGACCCATACACCTTTTTCTACCCATTGACTTATAACTTACTTTGATATACTTCATTTCTGAAAATTTCACTCTATTTTCCACCTCTGTCATATTCTTCTCCAGAATCTTTCTTCTCTCTTTTATTGGTCTGTAATCAGAGAATTTTATACATAAGACGTAAAAATGGCGTAGTTTTTTCGATATTTCAATATAGAGGATCTTACATGAGAATTTACATATTTTCATTTTATCAAACGAGTTTACTAAAACGTATGATGCAAGCCTTGGCAAGAGTCAAATACACTTTAGTCAACAGGTTTGATAAAAATGATGATATATAAACACAAATGTGAGATTCTATTTATCACATTAAACAAATGACAGGCAAAAAAATATCCTGCATCATCTCCTTAAGCCTATACACCATTCACTGGTCCATGTTTACAGTTGTAGTTTGGTTTCAAATTTGTACATATACAAGTAGATAGCTCTTTGATATCTACTACCAAAGCAGAATGAAACAGTTTCAAGAGAGAGTAATTCCATCTATTTCCGCAATTTTGTTGACTTTAAAAAATTTTGCTGCATTTTTTGGTTTTTTATTAAATATGAAAATAAAAAACTTTCCATGCGTATATGTCTTAACGATGTCATTTTTTCGCCAAATGGTATAGCAGATCAAATTCTGGCACATGCTGTGGCTAGTTTCTCCTGCTCCACCTGCTAATGACTAAAACCTGATCAGAACCAGGACCCCAAAAACAATAATACACTAGCGTATTATCAAAAATAAGTCCTGGGTTTAATACACTGCCAGAGGAGGTTTTATGTGGTAAATAACAGTTATCAACATTATGTTACCATAAAGACAAGATCTTGAGAGCACTTTTTTTTATTTTTACAGGACAACAGACATTGAAAGCATTTTCAGTACACAAATTAACAGTGGCTCAAATTATGTTTTATGTCTTTCAATGATTAAAACATTGGAAAATAGAAAAAATGCTGATTTTCCACGTTTTATCCTTTTTCCACAAGGTTTTTTAAGACTTCTTCAAACAGATCACAGTGTCATTAGGTTAACACTGTACCACATGACAAAATCTTGGACTCAATCCAAATTCAGAACACTTGCAGACATCAATTTAAATGTGGCTCAAATAATGGAGTTCTTCATTGAATGGGTAGAAAACACTGTGGGAAAGGGTTGCTGGTGCCCTCTCCACTAGTTAACTCTTTACCAAACGACAAAAATTTAGACTTGTCCAAAAAGCATTTGCAGACGACAAATTAAAGGTGGTTTGGATGACAAAATTTATCCTTGATAGAGTAGGAAACATTGTGGGAAAAGGAGAAAATGCTGGTAACCACCTTCTTCCTCAGGGTCGTTAAAAGTTGGGATTGTGTGGTAAAGGGTTAACTCATAATTTGACAGACATTACAGTTCAACCTCCAAAGTTCATGTCCTAGTATGCAAACCTACAAATATGGTTACTGAAGTTAACCATTCAAGAGGGCTGTAGTATCTGGATTTTTAGAACAGTTGGGGTTTAGGGAATTCTAATACATGTACCCACAGTTTAATGTCTGCATTTAAAACTCATGCTATACGACGTCATCCAATTTGGCAGGCTGGTTTCTTAAGCTGTGAATTTGTTCATTCCACTGACCAAGTTCTACCATAAAAATTCTTTCAAAATAAAGATATGTAAAATCATACTATAAAAAAACTTACTTGTCCATGATGTTCTCTCCATTTAAATGTAGACAATCAAATACAAACAAGCACACCTTGGCATCTTTGAACTGCTCTTTCTATAAATATATAATATGAAGTGTCTATAGATATTTGACAACTGCCAGGAATTTCATATCTTAACATATGAATGTCCATTTCTAATCACTTCAATCTAGATCTTTTGAAACACATGAGAAAAGCTATTTCTCAACAAGCTAAATATATATATGAGCCAAGCTCTGTGAAAAGGGGGCTTCATGCATCTGCTAAAAGTATCGACCCAGGTCAGCCTGCGCAGTCCGCACAGGCTGACCTGGGCTGAAACTTTTCGCTATTAGTCAATTTTCTCTATGTCAAAGGACCAATCTAACTCATGATTCAGTTGGTTGTTAGACAAAATGGGCTATATGGATAAGTGATGAAGGAATTTCTTCCTTGGTATCATGCATCACGGAGATGCATTAAGCCCCCTTTTGCCAGAGCATGGCTCATATTGCTTGTTACCTATGATCCATATTGTAACACTTAAAAATTATTGTCTAATTGGCCTTCAAATGTTTTCCTGCTGAATGAGATTTGTGCTTGATTGTGGCAGGTCCAAAGAGTCCATCTGAATGTTTTCTGGATGAAGGGGTTATTTCTTTTACTTCAGTAAGCCTATAGTAGCATCATACTTATCGGTTCAGTTTTCAATACTGTAGCTAATTAAATGAACTTTTGCCATTTTCTTGAATTATATATTTTTGAAGCAAGCCTGTTTGAAACAATCTTCACTGTTATAATGCTGCATCTTTAGTGCAATTTGATCTGTCCCATGAACAACTATTTTTGCCTTTAGCATGTTTTCAACCCTTTAACCCTTTACCAGACAATCACAAGGTTTAAAGACCCTGAGAAAGAAAATGTTTGAAAACAATGTAGGAAAAAGAGAAAATACTGATAACCAACATTTTCTCCTTTTCCCACAAAATTTTCTACTCAATGAAAGGTAAGTTTCATCATTTGCCGCACATATGATTTGTCCTCTGCCAATGCTTTGAATTTGGATAAGTCTAAATTTTGTTGTTTGATAAATAGTTAAGTACTGAGCACAACTTCAGCACTTTTGTGGACAATGCAGAATAAAACAAGAGACCACATGCTGGTGCCAATGCTTGGCTGCAGATGCTTGATTTTCAGTGAAAATTCCAAGTCAAAAAAGAGTTATTACTCTGTCAAAAATACTTTGATGGATACCTGCCCATGTTGTATAGGTTTGTCTTTGATACTTTGTAACTTGTCTAAGTCTGAAGCAAATATTTTCAGTAATAATAGTGATATTATAAAATGTCAGAGTTTTTGCACGATGAAAATGAGGCCCATGCCAGGGCTACAGCAATACCTCGATGTTTTCTTTGAAAACAGCCCAGCTAATAAAACTGCAGATATACAATACACTGTCCGCTTTTTCGTATCATTCTGCCCCAAACAGTTTTAAGGTTGTAATCTCGAGGGTCTTTCTAGAAAATGAAAAGTCAAATTTGTTAAGCATAGACTTAATTTATTCTGTTAAATACCTTGTGTTTGCCCAAAGTTCCAAACGGAAGAGGTACCCCTGTGTTTGTATCTATCAGTAAAACTTCTGCATCCAGGATTAAATCATCACCTGATGGGAAGGCTTTAGGAATAAATTCTTTAAAGTGAGACACCTGTAACAAAAAGGTTAAAATAGCTACTGTCATCAAATACAACACTTGGTATTATCAGTATTCAGAATCTTTATATTCACTGAACTCTTTACCAAACGACAAAATTTTAGAGTGGTCCAAATTGAAAGCATTAATTTGCAGATGACAAATCCAATGCAGCTCAAAAATTAAAATTTGTTTTGTGAAGGGTAGAAAACACTGTGGGAAAAGGAGACAATGCTGGTAACCAGCATTTTCTCCTTTTCCCACAATGTTTTCAAAAGGGTTTTTCTTCAGGGTTGTTAAAAGTCATGTTTGTGTGGTAAAGAGTTAAACATCTTAAAACTAATTTTAAAACATTCTTAACAATATAAATAATTAAAATAAATTATACAGCTTTACCAAAGATTAGGGTATTTTTTCTAAACTTTGACTTGCAATATTCTAATTTGTTTTGTTTCCTTCCCATCAACTCTATTTAATCCACATGACAAAAGCTACCAAGAGCTAACTTCTCTGATTGGAATTTATCTGCTTTCACGGTAGTATGGCTGGAGTATAAGAGAAACCTTCATGTAATAGACTGTACAAGACTATCCTGTAAAAGTTGCTACAAAAAAATTGTTACAAACTTCAACGGTCATTAGGATGCTAGAGATTTAAAGATACATCCTTACAGCCAGAAAGAAAAAAACGCTCTTATAATTTGATAGACTGTAGAATGGTTCAGATTTTAGTCAGCTGTGTAACCTTAGATAAATTATCGATATATAAGCTGTGAGGGATAAATACATATATTGGACATCTTTGATTTAAAACCAGAAACTTCACAATAGTGATTTCTTTTATGACGTCTGGAAAATGGAATGCATTTTCTATCTGTCGTAATCTATGCAACCTTGCAACTATCACAGACAACATTTGGCATGAAGATACAAGAATGATTATAGTTTGATAAAATAAAGATGAAATGGTTTAAAAACTGCCTGAAAACAAGTATAGATGTATCTTTAATCTATGAATACCTTGTGAGGTAGGACAGGTTTGAGACTTCTACTGAAGTACTGGAAGTCTGATCCCTTTTTATGCAGCTGAACTCTCTCTCCGTCATATTTAATTTCAGCATAAAATCCATTAGGACATTTCTTCATTGCTTGGTCTACAGAGCGGCAAGCTTCTGCCTGTTTCACAGAAGAAGAAAAATAGTCACAATTTTTTTCTGTAACTCTTAAACACAATCCCAAGTTTTAACAACCCTGAGAAAGAAGCCTTTGGAAAACACTGTGAGAAAAGGAGAAAATGCTGGTAACCAGCATTTTCTCCTTTTCCCACAATGTTTTCAACCACATCAAAGACAAATTCCATCATTTGAGCCACATTTAAATTGTCTGCAAATGCCTCCAATTTGGACAAGTCTACATTTTTGTTGTTAGGTAGAGTTAACAACTGTAAGTACAGTGTTGCTCATGATGAACTACTGTTTTACAAACACACATATCCTTGTAAAAAAACAGATAATGGCAGTTACAATCTGAAGAAAGAAGGCTTTTAAAAACATTCTGAGAAACGGAGAAAATGCTGGTTTCTAGCATTTTCTCCTTTTCCCACAATATTTTCTAACCTTCCCAAAAGAAATTCAAATATTTAAATAAACATTTACTTTGTCGTCTGTACATGCTTTTAACTTGGACTAGTCTAAAATTCTGTTTATGGTAAAGGGTTGAATTTTAACAAAATGACAAAATTTTTGACTTGTCCAAATTGAAAGCATTTGCTGATGAAAAATCAAATCATTTGCAGACAACAATTCAAATTTGACTCTGTTCAAGGAACTCCGTCTTAAAAGTCTTCCTACTCCGTGTCTTTAGGGATAGTTTGTTTTAACCCTTTCCCAAACAAGCCTTGGTTTTTATGTGTTTGCAGTACAAGTCTTTTGAAAACACTGTGGGAAAAGGAGAAATTGCTCGTAACGAGCAATTTCTCCTTTTCCCACAGTGTTTTCTACCCTTTTTGAGACCTTTCTGCCATTTTCATCAAATTTAAAATTGTCGTCTGCAAACTCTTTCAATATGGACCAGTCCAAAATTTGTCGTTTGGGAAAGGGTTAAAGGGTAAACTCTTTACCAGATGACAAAATTTTAGACTTGTCCACATCAAAAACATTTGCAGACGAAAAATCAAATACGGGTCAATTGATGAGATGTATCTTTCATAGTGTGGAAAGTATTGTGGGAAAAGGAGAAAATGCTTGTGACTGGTACATCCTCCTTTTCCCACAATGTTCTCAAAAGCCTTGTCCTTCAGGAACATTAAAATTCTGTTGTTAACCCTTTACCACACTACATTATTTTAGACTGTTCAAAATTGAAAGCATTTGCAGACAACAAATTCAATTTGGTTCCAATGATTTGATTTGTGTCCAAAAGGTTAGAAAACATTTTTTCACAATGCTTTCTACTCCGTCAAAGACAGAAATCATCGCCTGAGCTACTATCAATTTGTCGTCTGCAAATGCTTTTAATCTGGATCAGTCTGAAATTTTGTTGTTTGGTAAAGAGTTAAAGTATGATTGGTCAAAGTTCCAGTGACTTGCAGAACAGTGAATATCAAAACTAGAAATAATGCTAGCATTATTAGGTCCAGTTTTAATATTAATTTTTCTGCCGGTGATTACACTTTCACCAACCATACTTTAACCCTTTACCAAACAATAATGTTTTTGTACTCAACCAGATTGAAAGCATTTGCAGACAAAATAAATGTAGCTTAACCCTTTCCCAGACGACAAATTTTGGACTGGTCCAAATTGAAAGAGTTTGCAGACGACAATTCTAAATTTGATGAAATTGGCAGGAAGTTCTCAAAAAGGGTAGTAAACACTGTGAGAAAAGGAGAAATTGCTCGTAACGAGCAATTTCTCCTTTTCCCACAGTGTTTTCAAAAGACTTGTACTGCAGACACGTGAAAACCAGGGCTTGTTTGGGAAAGGGTTAAGAGATGACTTCTGTTTTTTGATAGGGTAGAAAACACTCTGGGAAAAGGAGAAAATGCTGGTAACCAGCATTTTCTCCTTTTCACACAAGGTTTTCAGAAGGCTTTTTCTTCAGAGAAGGTAAAACTTGTGATTATGTGGTAAAGAGTTAACAGATCATTAGACTTGCAACAATCGCCAGACTGGTTACCAGCATTTGCTCCTTTTCACACAATGTATTCAAAGGATTTCTTTCTTAAGGTTGAGATTATATGGTAAAAGGTGAAACTGTTTGGACTTTTGCTCAACTATGAAACTTTATTGCCCCTGAAGGACAAGGCTTTTGAGAACATTGTGGGAAAAGGAGAATATGCTAGTTGCGAGCATTTTGTTCTTTTCCCAACAATGTTTTCTTCCTCAGGGTCATTAAACTGCAGATTGTATGGTAAAGACTTAACAGATAGTCAGACTTACAATAACTGCCATGCATTTAAATGATATGATTGAAATTTAGCCATATTTTATAGACGGAACTGTTTACATTTAGCCTCCATTGAGGCTTTAAGTTTTAAAGGTTAACACTGTAGGAGTCTGTGAATTATACAGTGAACGACATTTCGTTGGAAAGGGCGTTTCGTCAAAATCCATGCATGCTTTAAAATACCAATCGCTAACTTGCTAGATTTATTTCATAAAAAGCTCTACCTGGGAGGAAGATTTTGAGCCACAATTCATCAGGGTTAGGGCAAGGTCATGGCTAGGGATCCTTTTTGACGAATGTGGTCTTCAATAAAATGTTGCAGTTCCGTATCAATAGAGTATTGTTTATTTCATAGATTTAGGTGAAAATCGATAATTTGTAATACTATGTTATGATGGGGGGGTGGTTGTTTAACTACACTGGGGTTACTTGTGCCAGTGGCAGAACGAACTACATGGATACTTTTTCATTTACCCCAAATTAAACCTCTGCTAAACTATCCCATACTTTACATCACTGTTGTTTCCCTTTATAAATCTTGTCAAACAATACATACCAACATTGGTAGAACTGGTGTCATCAAACTGGCACGTACAGATAGTTTCTTACTTAAACCTGGCTTCCCTGATCCCTTTCTCTCCAGCACTCTCTCAATCACATCTTGTAAATCTCTGGAAGCCTGGAAAGCTTCATAAGCATTCGGATCTAAAGCATCCAATCTGTAATGTGTGCAAACTAACCCATTAACATACAATTACATCATACTGGAAAAAGAAGGCTTAGTAAGAGCTTAATAAGCAATTATTTTTGCCTTTCAATTTTTTTTCTAAAGCTCTCTTTTACTGGAATTTCAGCGGATAATGTTTGGCAAGCAATAGCCCCTTTTCAAAGAAATGATTTGCTAAAGTTTCACTCTTAATGTGTCAACTTGATTATGTAAAGCTAAGCTATCACTTTGCAAAGAACTAAGTAATAGTTTAAAACATAAAATAACAACAATGAAAACTGCCATGTATATTCATTTTCCTTACATGTGTTTTGCTCCAGAGTTGATCCTCAAATCATGTTTTATCAGACGTATCACCATTTTGAGATCATTAGCAGTGCACCTGAAACCATAACAAAATAATTCAGCTTTTGTCTGCCTTTACCTCTTATTTGTTATTTCATTACACGACTTATGTTAAACTTTTACCAACCAATCAGATGCTTTGAAGACAGCTTTTGAAAAAAAAAAAAAAAAGAGAAAAAACTGGCAACCAGCATTTTCTTCCTTCCCAATGTCCAATGGTTAAATCAACCTTTTCTAAGACAATTCCCGTCATTTGAGCCACTCTTTGTCATCTGCAGGTGCTTTAAATAAATGAGCTGTGCTCTGTGAAAAAAGGGCTTAATGCATCTGCGAAAAGTATCCACCCAGGTCAGCCTGCGCAGTCCAAAACTTTTCACTATTGGTCGGTCAGTTTTCTGTATGTCCAAGGACCAGTCTAACTAATGATTAAGTTGGTTGTTGAAAACAGTGGCCATTATGGATCTATGATCATGTGATGGCTTGTCTGGTATAATGTATCTCGGAGATGCATTAAGCCCCCTTTTGCCAGAATATAGATCAAATAAAAGTTTATTTTGTGGTCTGGTAAAACAAATAATTCATCAACATCATTTTGATACAATATTGATACATAGAAATGAGCCATGCTCTGTGAAAGGGGGACTTAATACATCTGCAAAAAGTATCGACTCCAGTCAGTCTGCCCAGTCCGTGCAGGCTGACCTGGGCCAAAACTTTTTGGTACTGGTCAATTTTCTGTATGTCAAAGGACGATTGATTTAGTTGGTTGTTAGACAAAATGGATTTTGTGATCTATGTGATGTCTTGCTTGTTATAACAAATCATTGAGATTCATTAAGCCCCTTTTACCAGAGCATGGCTCCAATGTAATTAGCACCTGTCCTTTGGTTAGTGTTTTATGTACTAGTATTAATGTTTTAAACCTTAGATAAAGCATCCTAAAGCTTCACTAACATTTTAATTCATTAAGAAAAAAACTCTCCTTCTAAGAATGTTTAAGTCTTTTTCCCTTTTTCATTTTCAATATTTATTTGACTTGACCCTTTACCACACAATCATGTCTTTTAATGACCCTGAAGCTGAAAGTTTTTGAAAACATTGTGGGAAAAGGAGAAAATGCTGGTGACCAGCATTTTTCCCTTTTCCCACAATGTTTTCTAACTTATTATGTTTATATTTCCTCATTTTGGCCACCTTTAATTTGTTGTCTGCAAATGCTTTCAGTTTGGACCAATCTAAAGTTTTGTCATTTGACAGAGTTAAAAAAAGCTTTCAATAATACGACTGATTAGTATTTCCTTTCAATTTTTCCCCAGAATACTACATGTATTACATGTATATCACTTTCACCAAAAAGAAATTTGAAACTCAACTCACAACTAAAAACTTTCAGCTGATAGTAAAATAAGTATTTTTTTCCTTTTACTAGTGAAACCAGTGGAAAGAAAATATCTAGTGTAACATACTGTTTGGCAATCTTTGTAAGCACTCTTTCTTGTTCATCTTCCTTGGTGAATTTGGAAAGCTCTTCCAACAGAGAATTCACCTATATAAGTAAATTTCATGGAATATTAAATAATACTGTTCCAGTTTATCCACAGAGGTCCACATTCCGAGACAAGCATCTGTCTTGGCCAATCAGATGACTAGTCTTGGAATTTAGAATTATTTTAGAATTAGAATTATCTTACTTTGCTTAAATTTTGGGACACCCAAAAAACATGAAAATAATTATTTTTCATGACCCAAGGATTTGGGCCATACTAAAAACTGCAAAATAAGATTGGTATTTGTTTCAAACAATCAGGACAGTGAATATCTACTCCAAAAAAATTTTCAATCCATTTGAAACCCTTTGTTTACAAGCATTTGCATCGCACAGTTTTATTTCTGCATGTAAGCACTGCCTCCCAACACTCCCAACATCATCAGGAGTCTCCCAGTTCAAAATAAAAAACCTGATCACCCTGCCAGACAATAAAACAACCCAAATTGGAAAAAAAGTCCGAAATAATGGTAAAAATGGTGTGATACATTTGTACCGAAGGGCAAAGGTACATGTATACACATCCATCCAAAGTTGACAAGTAGTTGACATGTGTGTGTGTTTCACTGTTAATCGGGTTCGTTGTTTAAAAATAGAAATTAAGAATTCCAATATTCCAACTGAGGTTTATCGATCGAAGATCATGAACCAATCAAATCTGAGAATGGGCCGACAAGGTACTTTACAGAGCATAAATCAAATTATCATTCACCTCACGTAAAATATGTTGTAAAAGTATTTATAGGTGCAAAACACCAAAGCTCATTGCTTCCCCAGGATGCATACAAACATGACTGAAAACATTAAGTTTATCAGTAATGAAAACAATGAAAAAATACAAAGTTCTGAATTCCTACTGTACAAATTGACCACAGGAATTCCAATCTGTCTAAAAATAGACTGACCTGCATATGATTGTAGTTTTATTGAAATCAATGATGTAGCAATAATATTTAGCTGGTTAGTGGTCAGTGATAAATAGGATGACAGCTAGTCTTGTTTGACCATAAGTTTTGGTGACACTTGTAAAAATAATTATTTCGTCAACCTAAATATTGGCACATTAAAAAAAAGGTAATTATCTTTTACTGTCCCAAAACTTTAGCATTTTACTGTAGAGTGGTAAGCAAAAGCAAGTCTTTGATGATGTTTGACTCCACCAAGCAATAGAATTTTAGACTGATCCAATTGAAAGCATTTGTATCCGATACATTCAGTCAGACAAAGTAGCTGAAATGATAGGATTTGTCTTTGAAAAGGTAGAAAAAAATTGTGGGAAAAGGAGAAAATGATGGCAGCATTTTCTTCATTACCCATGTTTTCAAAATCCTCTTTCCTCAGGGTTGTTAAAACATGGAATTGTTTGCTAAAGGGTATGACAGTTTAAATCTGAGCCATACTCTGTTATAATGGGGTTTAATGCACCTGAAATAAGTATCAACCAATGTCAGCCTGCGCAGTCCATACAGGCTGACATGGGTAAAAACTTTCTGCTTTTTGTAAATTTTTTTGCTTGTCAAAGGGCAATTCTATCTCATAATACTGTAGGTTTTTAAAAAAAGTGGATTTTTATGGATCCATAATTATGTGATGAGTTGCTTGGTATAATGAATCACAGAGATGAATTTAACTCTTTACCAAACGACAAAATTGTAGGCTTGTTCAAATTGAAAGCATTTGCAGATGACAAAATAAATGTGACTCAAAAATTGAAATTTGTTTTGGGAAGGGTAGAAAACATTGTGGGAAAAGGAGAAAATGCTGGTTACCAGCATTTTCTCTTTTGCCCACCATGTTTCCGAACGGTTTCTTTATCAGGGTAGTTAAAAGTCAGAATTGTGTGGTAATGGGTTAAACCCCTTTTACCAGAATAAGGCTTATCAATATTTTGACACATTAAAAAAGCAGATTCAGTATGTTAAAATGCTAAAACTGTATCTTACTTCTAGGATAGTGAGCTGACATTTTTTCTGTGGAGGCAACTTTTTGCTCTCTTCAAAAAAGATTCTCACTGTCTCTGCAACATCTCCCTGCTCTAAATCTTCTAGCATGTCTTTCTGACTTGTATGAAATATCTGAAGTTAAACATTTCAAGTCTGTTGTCTACATTCACCTAGAATTCTGAACCTTGTTTTGACCCTTAAAGCACCTTACACAACTATACTTGCTTCTGCTGCCAGTGTAGATCAAGATTAGACTGCACAGAACATGCAGTCTGATCTTTGATCTACACTGCCTGCTTTCCTGAGATATTCTTGACAATACCAGCCTTGAAATATCTCTTCTTAAATATGTCTACTTTGGTGAATTGACACTCTAAGGGTCAATACTAAATTCTTAAACTAGTCACATGATAGGACAAAAACATGCAGTCTCAGCCAATCAAATGTGTAGTTGTGAAATGTTGAATAAAAATTGAATTGTCAGTTTTTTTTTGTTTTTTTTTTTAATTGAGAGTTGATGGTGAGTAGAGAAGATACAGATCCTGGTAGTACTATTATTGTCTACAGAACAAAGAAGATCCATGATCAGGCTATACAGAAAGTGCAGTCTGATCTTAGACTACCTTGCCTCTATCTCACTGAACTCTTTGCCACATCTCCCTATTCTAAATCCATTGCATTCTGTCCCTCTGACTGAAGTGAAATGAGATGTATCAGACAGATTATAACTCCTAGGATATATATTAGAGCAGTTTGCAGGAAAAGTATATCCCAAATCAGACGGCCTAGAATATAGAGTCTGATCTTTGATCTATACCACCTTATACTTGATTAATAATCAAAGTCTCTACTTTTATAGTCAGTGTCGATCAAGCTCAGACTTCAGAATGTGTGAAATTCATTACAAATGAGCCATGCTCTGTGAAAAGGGGGCTTTATGTATTTGCGAAAAACATCGCCCCGTGTCAGCCTATGCAATCCGCGCAGGCTGACATGGGCCGAAACTTTTCGCTAACTTTAAATTTTCTGCATGTCAAAGGATAATTCTACCTCGTGCATTAGTCGGTTGTTTGACAAAATGGATTGTATGGATCCATAATTAGGTGATGTCTTGCTTGGTATAATGCATTATGGAGGTGCACTAAGCTCCTTTTTGCCAGAGCATGGCTCAAATCTATTCTGCTGCTAGTGAGCACAAAATGTGTGTTCTGGTCATGAATCCACATTGCCGAATATTTTTGTAACACAATCTTGTCAAAATAGCTTGTATTCACAATTTCACGTATTTGGGTCTGTCTTTCATCTTCACTGTTTATGCAGCAATCAAAGGTTAACTCTTTACTAGACAACACAATTTTAAATTTGTCCTAATTGAAAGCATTTGCAGACAAGAAATTAAATGTGACTTAGACGGTTGGAATTTTGCTTTTGGAGGAAAGAAATTGTTGTGGGAAAAGGATAAAATACTGGTTACCACCATTTTCTCCTTATCCCACAATGTTTTCAAAAGCCTTTTTCTTCAGGGTTGTTAAAACACTGGACTGTTTGGTAAAGGGCTAATCCATTATTGTAGAGGCTGTTTTTAGACCATTCAAAAAATTGCTACAAATCACAAAAAAAATCAACAACTGAAATAAAGTGTTTCTCTATAGTATGGAAAACATCTTGGAAAAAAAGCAATTGTTTGTAACGAGCAGTTCTTCTTTTTACAACATTCTTTTCCAAAGATCTCAAAAGCAGAGGTGTAAAAAAATAACTTTTGTACACTAACCGTTTTGGATTGGGTAAATGCAATGAAAAACTAGCATACCTGACTGAACAGTTTCACAAGCTGTTTGTTGTTCAAATTATACACTGTTTTTACCACACCAGGTAAAAGTAACTTCATCAGCACATACAAGTCACCACTGTAACCCTCTGTAACAGAAATGACATTTTCTTTTCTTTTTAAATTTTAAGAACAGAAACTCCTACATGCAAGGGTAAATGAGAAGCAAAATAGTAAATATGGGGAAAAGCGTTACTTAATAACAAAATAGGCAGCCCACTTTTCCTTATAAATCCATGGCAGGTTTAGCAATTGTTTTCTGGATAAATCAAAACAGGTATAATGGTAAAAACACCTAAATTTCTGACATAGCAATTTCAAGGTCATTTTC
Source organism: Tridacna gigas (assembly GCA_945859785.2). Classification (NCBI taxonomy): domain Eukaryota; kingdom Metazoa; phylum Mollusca; class Bivalvia; order Cardiida; family Cardiidae; genus Tridacna; species Tridacna gigas. Next base: position 29,776,477 of record OX244041.2, read on the forward strand.
ATTACTAGCATTATCTTTCTTTTCCCGCACTGCTTTCAAAAGTGTTCCTTCCCCAGGTTCATTGATATCCAGGACTGTGGTAAAGGGTTAAAGTATCTCACAAAATATCAGGTGGTATTACCAGTGGTAAGGAAATATTATGTGGGAAGGAGAAAATGCTCGTTACCAGCTGTTTGACCTTTTCCTGTCATTTTTTCAAAATATTCTACCTCAAGGGGAAAAAGCAAACACTGTTTGAGTGAAAATGAAAAATTACAATGATCTTTACCTCCAGATGTTCCCTGAGTAATAAACTTTTTAATAATAGCGGTTTTGCCTGTATAACTGTTCTCTTCAGCTATATCTGCACAGAGTCGTCTAAACTCTCGGAAAGAATCATCCTTGCTATCTGAACCACCAACCCCGTCTGGTTTGGCACCTATAATTGGAATATGATATGCAATCAAGCTGGTGCTGAATTAATGAAGGGGAACATTCAAGCTTGGAAACACATCCAAAATATTGCAACTTCAGCGTGTTTTTGTCAGAATGTGTTACAAAGTAGTACACAGTGTAGATTCACAATCTGATCTTGATCCACACTGTCTGCAAAGGCTAAAAAATTGCGCTTAGTGCTATAGGGGTTTAAGTGTGAAACTAATGTTGTAGCATTGTTTATCAAATATTATACTAAAACTCATTCAGTCCAGCAGATAATTCTTGTCATGTAGCAGACTACTTCTAAACTCTTTACCACACATTCATGAGTTTTAACGACCCTGAAGAATAGGCATTTTGAAAACATTGTGGGAAAAGAAGAAAATGCTGGTGACCAGCATTTTTTCCTTTTCCCATCATATTTTCTACCCATCACAGACAAATTTTATCATTTGAGCTGTCTGCAAATGCTTTGAATTTGGGCAAATCCACATTTTTGTTGTGTGGTAATGTGTTAAATCTTTACTAAACAACACAATTTTGACCTTGCAGATGACACATCAAATATATGGTTCAAATTGTGGAATTTATCACCGAAGGATGGAAAAACTGCAGGAAAAGAAGAAAATGCTAGTAACCAGCATTTTCTCCTTTTCCAACAATGTTTTCAAATGCCTTCTTCCTCAAGGCCATTAAAACTTTTTATTGTGAGGCTAAATACATTGTGGTAAAAAAAGAGATTGTTTGCAACAAGTTTTGCCTTTTACTACAATGTTTTTCACTTCTTGGACTTTGATATGTAGTAAATATTGATTAATGATTCATGTTAGTAACACATATATTCTGTGCTGTACTTTCGTTTCAGAATATTGTATTGTTTTTACCACACTGGCTGGTTAATACTAACCTTGTTACAGAATATTTGTGATTAATCTAGTAAAGCAAAATGTTTATATAGTGTTCTAATTTTAGTATCAGTGTCAAGGTATTTCTAGTACTTTCTATGTTCTGTTTACAAACAAGATGTATGCAAAATAGCCCAGATCAAACATACATTTTCGTAATTACTTTGTAATTAGTGAATGATTTTAATCAATAAGTAATGTAGGTACTTAACTATTTGACCATATCCTGGTCTCAAAGAAGAATTAATGTTATTATTGCCATAATCCAGCATATACACTTATTGAGAATTCCCATGTTTTTCTCGAAAATACTTCCAGAAGTTTCTGGGTGCACTCGATTTTTCTATTGAGATATATAAAGGCCCAAACACCAGAGGTAATGGAAGGAGAAAAGCTGTGAGATTGGTGTTCTTTTTTAATCTATTACATCGTCATTTAAGCCATAGCTATTCGGTATCCAAGACGCCATAATAATATAACTTCAGCTAATTACTGAATGAAAATAGGTTTGTATTTTTCAGATATATTTAACATTTATTTGAAAACAACATCACATACCAGTCAAAAGTGGAAGAATTTGCAAATGACATCATTTTCAAATGTGACTTAACTCTTTACCAAATGACAAAATGTTAGACTAGTACAAATTCAAAAGGGGGGTAAACAATGTGGCAAATGGAGATATTGCTGGTCACCAGCATTCTTCTGATTCCTAAAATGCTTTCAAAACTATGTTTCCTCTGGGTTGTAAAAAACAAGCTTTTGTTCCATATAGGACTAAAAACAGCAAGAAAAAGTGGCCATTGCTTGTAACATCCAATTTCTCCTTTTTCCAACCACATTATGACAAGCTGTTTAACCCTTTACAACACAATACTGACTTTTAACAACCCTGACAAAGAAAACATTGTGGGAAAAGGAGAAAATGCTGGAAACCAGCATTTTCTCCTTTTCTCACAATTTTTTCTACCCTATCAAAGACGTGTTTTATCATTTGAGTCACAATTTGGACAAGTCTACATTTTTCTCATGTGGTAAAGAGTCAATGTGGGGCCAATGAAACATTAAAATAATTGGCCATTAGTCAAAGCTGTCTCACTTACTGGATGTAAAGGGTTTAGGGTCACTGAACGTAGAAGCCTTTGGCTCAGGTTTAACATCTTTCTCTTGCTTAGCAGGTGTTTTAGCTTTGGCTGGGGTCTTCTTTTTGCCTGGAGAACCTTGTTTGTCAACAAACTCTGAAATGGAGACCGGTGTAAGAGATGCATAATATTAAGGACTATGGTTTTCTCTTAAAGATACATCCTGGCAGCCAGACAGATGAAACGCTGTTACAACTTGAAAGCGTGTAGACTGTAGAAAGGCTCAGAATTTGGTCAGTTGTGTAAACAAAGATAAATAAAATTAACAGTATATATGGCATGAGGGATGGAGAAACTCAATGGATTTGTCCTCATTTAAAACCGGAAATGAAAACAGTGACTTCTTAGAAGGCTGCCAAAAAATGAAATGCATTTTCTATCTGCCGTAATCAGTGCAACCTTGCCATCGGCCCATCGTCAGGGGCAACATTTGGTATACAGATACAAGAATGATTAAAGTTTCATGAAATATAGATGAAATGGGTTAAAAACAGGCTGAAAACAAGTACAGATGTATCATTAACCAGACAAAATTTTAGACTTGCTCAGAAAAAAGATTGCACACAATTAATCCAAATTTAATCTTGCAGAAACGGTGGATTTTTTCTTTGAAAGTGAGTTAAAAAACATTGTGGGGACAGCAAAAAATGCTTTTTTTATGAAAGCATGGGGTTGTTTAATAACTGTTTGAAATTTCACAGGGTTTTCAATGTCTTTCTCATGTATGGATTATTTTAACACTTTAGCAAACGACAAAATTTTAGACTTGTCCAAATTGAAAGCATTTGCAGAAGACAAAATGAATGTGATTCAAATTGAAATATGATTTGGAAAAGGTAGAAAACACAGTGGGACGAGGAGAAAATGCTGGTTACCAGCATTTTCTCCTTTTCTCACAACGTTTTCAAAGTCCCTTTAGCTTAGAGTCGTTAAAACTTGGGATTGTGTGGCAAAGGGTTAAAACTTTAGGGGAACATTTAGAAAATATGGGGGTCAAAAAATTCAGACACAGGGGATCAGGTAAAACCCTAATTTCCATCATCTAAGAAGCAGATAATGAGGCATGCAATGGTCATTTGATTCAACTGTGGAAGATCATGTACCCTGCAGCACTTCACTCTTTAACCACATCACTCACACCACACAATTCTAGACTTGTCCAAATTTAAAGCATTTGCAGACAACAAATCAAAGGTGGCTCAAATTAATTGAGTGAAAAACTTTGTTGGAAAAGGAGAAAATGCTTATTACCAGTATTTTCTCCTTTTTCCATAAAGTTTTCAAAAGCTTTCATTTTGAGCATCGTTAAAACTCGGGACTGTATGGTATTTGCACAGATATAGGTAGACTCACCTTTGATCAGTTTCAATATCACATCCTTATCTTCTTGCTGTAGATCAGAAAAGCCTTCCAGATCCTCTGGGTCTTCTATCTTTTTGGTTGTAGCTCTAGCCCGAGTGAATGTCTCAAAAATGCAAGCCGGATGAAACCACTGTTTCATGTCACCCCCCTCATCAGAAAAAGGATTGGACACCAGTTTGGCAATTCTCAGAGCTCCTTTCTCAATTTTCTGTTTACACTTTTTACAGCTTGATGTCCCAAGTTTGGCATAACCCACCAGATATCTGTTGTCTGCCATGTTCTCTGTGTCAGAGCAAAGAAAACTTCTACCACAGTTATAGAAAGTATTGTTCACTAACCTGGTGAAATGCTTTATACCAGCATGAACAGAAAACTGTCTTTTATACTCTCTACCTCTATCTATAGTTGATGATGTAGATAGGGATACATGTCTTAAACTTCTCTGAGTTATTTGAGTATTTCTAGATCTGTAAACCTCCGAAAATGGGTAATGGAATGAGCCTACTGCTCTAACAGTTGTATGAAACTTGATGATTGTAGCATGGCTAATCAATCCACATCTATACAGGTGTAACATTCAGGGCAAACACTGTGTCAGTGTTGACAACCTGAAAGAAGACAAAACCATAAAATTTCATATGAACAAAATATTGATTGCTCGACTCTGCATATCTGAATTCTTCAACAAACAATGTTTTCAAATTCCAGAGAAAGACTGCTTAACCCTTTACCACACAATCTCGAGTTTTATATACTGTGAGAAAAAAAGCCTTTTGGAATCATTGTGGGGAAAGGGGAAACCAGCATTTTCTCCTCTTCCCAAAATATTTTCTACCCTTTTAAAAAACAAACCTTATCATTTTACCCATGTTTAGTTTTTTCTCTGCAAATGCTTTTATCATGGATCAGTAAAAAATTTTGACGTGCTGTTAAAGATCAAGAAAATATTTTGGGAAAAGGAGAAAATACTAGTTACCACCATTTGCTCCCTCTCTCACAGTGATGTCTGCTCTTTTAGAAATTGACAATTGGCACAGTTGTGGCACAGAAAGTCTGGGAAAATTCCCAGGAATGTTGTATCACATAGGGCTCTTTCAGTGATGTGATTTACTAATGATGGGACGATGATCAGGAAAGATCGATTAACTATCAGTTAACCATCGCCAATGCCGATCATCGATTACAAATACCAAAAATTGATCATCAGACTAAACCTGAATAACACCGAACTTGACCAAGGGATGCCAAACTCAACCAAGGGATGCCAAACTCAACCAAGGGATGCAACTCTAACGACATAAAAAAATGAAAATGGCTACTGTCAAAAAGCTCGATATTAATTCCCCATCCAGGTGCAAAACAAAATCTGAAGGGTGGAAGTATTCTGGCTTTCATAATTCAAAACAAGCTTCTGACAAAATATAATTTATATCTAAACAGATCTGTCTGTAGAATATGTAGGATGTCGTACTGAAATATGGATAAGGAAAAAGTCTCACTGCAATCAAACATTTTCAAAAAGGAAATTAAACAACTTTATGTGACAATTGTTTTAATCTTTTAACAATGAAAATGTTGTTGATAAAAGGAGAAACTGCTTGTTAAGCAATTTTGTCCTTTTACAAGAAAGTTTCATTACTAATTTGTCCAAGTTAAACCCATAACCAAATGCCAAATTTCAGATTCTTCCGTAATTGATTATATGACTGATTATCGCATCGGAAGTGAAATTTGATTCTAACTGATCATCGATTAGCATTTTCAACTGATTTCCCAACACTACAATTTACGAGGGACATTTTGTAAGTTCGTAGAGTAAGCCTATAACTTTTTAACACGATTATGAAGTTGCACGATTTTTTACACAGAACTTGCGTAATCATTCCTCTCTTGAACGGCGTCACGGTATGCGGCGCACGAGGTCCACGTGCGCGCTGCGCTGGGTATTTTCAACACATGGTTTTATACACTATAGTAAAATATAGCGTTCAATATGGATGGAAAAATCTCTGAACAGAGGGTATATTGTAAGATTCGAGCACAGCTCGGGTTTCCGCCAACAGAAATTCATGCTGATTTGCAAAAAGTTTATGGGAATGGTGCTTTAAAACATGCTACAGTTTGCAAGTGGGTACGTCGTTTTAATGATGGTCGGGAGTCAATTGAAAATGACCCTCGGGTGGGTAGGCCGGTTTCCGTTTTGACGGAAAAGAACGTTGCTACTGTGAAAACGTTAATTGAGGAAGACGCATGTTATACCGTGCAAGAGATAGAAGAATTAAGTGGCAATCATTCGTCAAGTGTTTTGAAGATCTTACGTGAACGACTTGGGCTACGTAAGATCTGCGCGCGCTGGGTGCCCCATTTGCTCACTGACGAGCAGAAACAAAGTCGGGTTAGACTTGCATCGCAAGTTATAGAAAAATATGATAAATGTGACCCACGTCGTTTGGAAGAGATAGTTACAGGTGATGAAACCTGGATCTATCATTTTCAACCCGATTCTAAGGCTAAAAATAAGGTTTGGGTTTCATCTGAGGGCGACAGACCTGTCATTGCGCGCCGTTGCAAAACATCAAATCGCATGTTGTATGCGATATTCTTCGATTCGAAAGGTCCAGTCCTTCAAATTCCAGTCCCGAAAGGTAGTTCTGTCACTGGAAAGTTTTACAGAGAAAGTGTTCTTACTCAACTTGTTGATTTCTATCAGAAACGCAAACCGCGCCCGGTGTCCACGGCATCAAATTACTCCATGATAACGCACCGGCCCATAAATCCGCTACGGTACAGGAATATCTGAAAGAATCTGGGCTCGATGTCTTAGATCATCCCCCATACAGCCCTGACCTGTCCCCCTGTGACTTTTGGTTGTTCCCAAGACTAAAGGAAATGCTGGCAGGGCACCGTTTTGAATCCCGTTGTGGTATACGCAGTGCGGTCTACCAGTGTCTGCAACATATACCTAAAGAGGACTACCGGGCGGCGTTCCGGAAATGGGTAGATCGTTGTAAAATGTGTGTGGAGGCAGACGGGGCATATTTCGAAGGCCTTAGATAAATAAAATTTTGATATTTCAAGCGGTTTTAAAAAGACCGCCCTACTCTACAAACTTAAAAAGCGTCCCTCGTACTTTACTGATATCAGACAATGGACAAGAATACAAAACCTTAAGGTCAAATGTAATCTGATGGAAGAAGGGATGGTTACTTGACAAACATAACCAATAACTGTCCCAAAATGCAATTTTAGTTTTTGATGGGTCGCTTCTGGTTACAGAGACATCTAAATTCTAAAAAAAAAAAACAATGGTTGAAATCTCCACACAGCTTTGTGCACATATTTAAACTCTTTTATTTTCACAAATTGATGACAAGACTAGAATTTAAATACACCTATTGCTTGCATACTCAATAACCTTTGGTTTCAAACAATTTAAACGCTAAAAATAAGAAAAAACTGTGGTTTTATATATCTTTTACTCACTATGTTTACATTCTCAACAAAGTTGCAGCCAAGATTTACGGATGTTTCGGTAACAGACGAGTTCGGTTAATTGGACATGTAGAGTAAATCGATTGGATGTTTCAGTAACAAGGCAGTAATATAGTGCCATGACGTTTTTCACACCCAATTCATGTCTTCCGTTTGTGCAAATCTTTGTTTGTTTGTTTGTTTTAATTTGCAATTGCCACTAGTTTTCTGACAATTATATTTATGTTTTTCCTTCCATGCTGTATACATAAATACCTGAAATAAATTTTGATCACTATATCTTATTTTCGGTTTTCACCCATAGTTGATGTAATGAATAATACCCAGTCCACAGCTTTTACCCGTAATAGTCGTCCTACAGATGACAGACTCCAAGTTTAAGTGAATTCTCAAGTTTTATTTAAAAAAAAAAATGTTTTATCAAAAATGACCCTATTCTTGTTAACGCTTTCTGTGTGAAATAATTTCTTCCAGAAACAAACTGGCCGACTTCCAAACCATTTACCAACCATTTACCCTCAGAGCACCTTTCACTCTTGTTGCCTTTGCAGTTGATTCAGACCAATATCAAACTGCACAAAACACAGAGTCTGATCATTAATTTACACTGTCAGCTTTTCTAGGACATTATGAACAAGGACAACCTTGAAATAGCTAACATTAGATGTTCTTTTCTAAAATGAAAATAGCCTTTGGTTTATTTGATGCTCCAAGGGTTAAACTTATAGATAATTAACGTGAATTCAGAAAATAAATATAATACATTTGAAACATTGTGGCAAATGGAGAGAGGGAGTGAGAGATGGAGACAGAGGCCTTGACAATGCTTTGGTGCATACTTCTTGTGATTTTGACCATGTACATTTGTGCTCCTCTTAAAAATAGATATCTGTTCTGTTTTGTTCCTCTCAGATAAATCCACAATGTTTTCAAATCTGGTCTGGTGCACACAATTGTCGTCTGCTGGTTTTTAAAGTGCGTTCATAAATACAACAGAGCATAAAAAAAAACAATCATATACACTCTGTGTGAGGGCGAAGGGAGTACTGTATATTGTATATAGACACGTTTACAGTCTGTTTTCACACCTTCCATTTCCAACGAGATAGAGAAGTTTCCCATACATCTTAAAGATTCAGCTCAGTTTATGAAAAACCTGAAACACTTTAATGGACAAGAAGAAACTCGCAGATCAGACTGCACAAATAAGGGGATAGGGCATTTTCAGAACACACACTGCTCCTGCAGTCTGAAAAAAAGTATTTGTCAAAAAAAAGTATTTGCCAAAAAAAAGTATTTGTTACTATCTATCTCTCAGGCTCACTCTCTTTATTTCCCACAATATTTTTACCTGTATTATCCGTGCTTCTAAACTCTCTTTAATTCCATTATTTTAAATCTAAAAGCGTCGGATAAACCCAACGGCCATTTTCATTCTAGAAATAAAACCCTAATTTTAGCATTGCTGAGGTTTTTCTTGTTCAGAATGTCTTAAAAAAGTGACAAGTGAAGATCAAAGATCAGACTCTGTGTTTGGCGTAGTCTGATCTCCATTTCACTGGCCGCAATGGCAACTAAAGTGATGACAGACGCTCTAAGGGTGAATGGCTGGTTTGGAAGTCTTTCAGTAAGAAAATATTTTCACACTGAAAAAGGGGATACAACGGGTTTCAAGTTTAGGATTGGGTATTATTCATTACCTCAACTATGGTTGAAACGATCGAAAATAAGACAAAGTGATTTTAGGTATTATTTTACGTACAGCATGACAGCAGCAACATAACAAAAATATTAAATCTGAAAGTGTGTGGGAAAAAAAAAAAAGAAACATTGAAGGAGTCGGAACCAAAACTTTATTATTGGTGTGAAAAACGTCACGGTGCATTACCATTATATAGGATTGAATCTCCTATTATCGTGGTACTAAAACATTCCTCCGTGTGTAGAAAAATTAGCATCTTGCCTGATACTTTTCTGTTGCAAAAAACATACAATGATATCTCATGTATATTTTACGATAACTGATTTTCTGTTTGTCAGTTAACTATTCTTAATCAAGGCAAAGCAGGGGCCAACATTGACCAACTTTCAAAAAGGTTTACTTCCGGTATTATCGTGGCATTGAGATCAGGCTCTGGAAGATGTACATGCTTACCCTATTTATGTTCAAAACTTTGGCAAATGAAAATTCAGTTATTTTCAAAGTGTTGAGATGATTTTATCAAGAATTTTGTGCAACAGATATACGTGAATTCTCCTTGTCATTTTCTGAGCAAGGTTTTACTTTGGGCACCTGTAAAGATGGAGGAAAAAAAGGACGTCTACAGATCTTTGTTTAAAATAGCATCAAATACCCCATTTTGGACCTCTTTTGTGGATAAAAAGTGAATATATAATTTCTAGAGTGTTCTCCCATTTCAATAGATCAGGGAACATAAGTAAGAAAAAAATGCACTGCCTTGAGAATAAGATTTTTATAATTAGCGAGTCAAAAGTTTCGTCAGGGCCTCTTATATTCATTCCCATATTTGGAAAGCACTGATGTCATCATTTAATGGTCGTCTGAAATTTACATTCCTGTTTCATAAACTTCAGTAACAGGAAACAAATTTTACAGAATCTTTATACTGATATTGCTTTTGTTATGCTGGTAAGGTCATCAACTTCATCTAGGGGATTGAGTGATTTTGCAAAGAGGCAAGTTTTCTTACTATTGGGATGGAAACTTGATTTTACCTACCATTTTCGGAAAATTTGCCAAGATAAGGTTGCAGAGTGTGTTTACAGTATCTGACCTACAAATGCTCACTTGAAGTCCTCAAGGAGGCGCATTTCAGCCTCACTTTCGGAAATTGTAAATACCACAATATTGAAGAACCCACGATAATACCGGAAGCGAAGTCCTATAATTACCTTGTTACCGAAACATCCAATCGATTTACTCTGTAAGTCCAATTTACCGAACTCGTCTGTTACCGAAACATCTGTCACCCGCAGCCAAACACGATAAATTTCATATTTTTTTTTTATATTTACATGTTCTAAAAAAACTCCTAAAAGTGTATTAGGTAATGAAATGTTTAATGGTTTGTCTACGTGTGTCATTAATTGCAAACAGTATCGCTGCAATACAAATTAAACGGACGATACAGAAAATAATACTCAGTACAGCAAGGTAGCTTTGCTACAAGAAAAATATATTACATTGGACTTGAGACAGTACAATGCACAATAAATGTCAAAATATGAAAAGAAGCACTGTAAACGTCTCTTCAATGGGACTAACTTATAATCATGGTCAAGACCTTCAAGTTCAAATAAGTCGCATTTCAAAGAAGCACGTCGACATTAGCAGGCTGACACTGACAGACTGGGTGTAGTTCTTAAACACAATATATTTAAATATACCTAAAAATTTCCAAGCTTGCAAATTTCTGTAGATCTAATAAAAAAAAAAAAATGACTGTTCAGCAGATTAACAAGAAAATAGTTCTGCAAAGAACATTAAGGGTTTGTCTAAATCACAACTAGTTAAAGTAGGTGGGTTGGACGTGGGTTGGCTTAAGCACTTATATGATTAAATACCGAAAATAGCGTATTTTCGCGAAAATAGCCTCTCTTCTGCGAAAATAGCTTCCATTACTTGATACGTGTTTCATTACATGATACATGTTTGAATAGATTCCTCTTTCTCTGAAAAAAAAGATGTCTCAAAACCTCGGTAAGATTTTAATTTTCGTAAAATTACTGTGCACCTCGTGTCTAACGTTATATCTATGTACATGTATTGTGTATCCTCGGATGCCCAACGGTGCCCCTCTAAGCTTTGTATGGGAACGAAACCATAAATAGATGATATACAAATAAAAAACACTTATCAGTCAAATACCTTCTATTTCCATCAATCTCTGTCAAAATCTATGTATACGTGCATTACCTCTTAACCTCCAAAACTTGATAAAAATTAATTGCATGTCAACAAGCAACCGCAATTTTTACTGTGCCAAACTTCGCCACCAGAGTGACGTAACACAATTCTCTCAAGTCTAAATAATTTGGGGCAAAGTTATTGATGTTATTTGTTTTTTTGTTTTTTTTTAAACAAATATAAATTCAACACTAAACTGTTTTCAAATAAAAAAAAAACTACAATAGTTTGTTGTTGTTGTTGTGTGATCAACTAGCTCCACCAGTGTCAATAAAAGTGGTTTACCAATGGTTACAGTACGGGATGCACCTTTCCCAATAACCTGTCCCTAAGAGTGGTGCGAGGTACATGTACATTAAATAATTTAGCAGCCCTGTTTACCGGCATATTCTCCTCTATAATTTCATGGTAAGCATAAACAAGTGGGAATATTGCCTATTTCTTCTTCTGATATTTCGTGTGTTGGGCTTACATTAAAAAGGAGAAAGCAAATATCACTTAAGGACCATGGGACCAAAACCTATCTCTATAAAATATACTTGGCCTTAAAGTAAAAATTTTTGGTCCCGCTATTTTCTTCCATTAAAAAATGTAAACATTTACAGACGAGGCATTCCAGATGTGTTTACTTTCGTATTTTATGATTTTAGAAGTAGATTTTAAGAAAGTTACTTGTCTCTATCATCACATATATAAAGCTTTTGACGATGGATTGGGATTAAGAGTTATATTTTCCGAGATAAGTAAGGCATTTGACAAAGTTTGGCATGACGGTTTAAATACACTTCAAGCTAAAGAAAGCTGGGATTCGTGGGAAGTTATTATCTTGGTTTTCTAGTTGGCCTGGGCTTGGCTTGCCAAGCCCAAGGCTATAGGAATCGTATACCAAAATTTCAACCCCATCCAAGCATTTACGGGAAACCCCGAGTCAAGCATTTACGGAAAAACCCGAATAAAAGTGAAAAGTACCGCCTGCAATCCATCCCACTAGGCTGAAGTAAACGACCCCTTTAAATAATAAAATATTTCAGTTTGAACATCACAGTAGGCTTTACTTTCACAACAGACTTTGCGATTTTAATCATACGAAAGTGTTGACTGAGAATTTGGGGCCCTCGTGAGGTTATTCATAACTGCAAATTCGTGCGCTTAACAGTGAAAGAAACAATGGCAAACCTCGGGTGATCGTTGATCAAATGTTTTGATGTAGGTACTCAATCGACTGAGTTGTGACGAGTGCTGTTGCCGAGCACCAATCGCGATCGTTCGTTTATCCTTTTTCTACACACCATGTGAATGACAAATAATGATAACGTATTTTACGCAGACGATATGCTCTTTCTCTGAAAAAGGTATCTCAAAACCTCGGCAAGATTTTAATTTTCATAAAATTACTGTGCACCTCGTGTCTGAAGTTCTAATTATGTATTTGATTGGTATATATGCCTTATTTCTTCCTGTCAGAATTGTCCAGATATGACATTTCGGCCCATAACCATTTCGACCCATAGCAAACTCGGAGCATACAATAACAAATATGTATTAAAGCTTGTAACATGAGCCATTGAAAAAAAAAACAGTTAATCTTTAAAAAACGATGAAATTTTAGACTAGTCTAAATTGAAAACATTTGCGAACCGGGCAAGTTAGATTTAGTTGAAATGTTGGTTGTTGGCTGTGAAAGTGCAAAAAACCTTGTAGGAAAAAAGACAGCATTCTCTTTTTGTGCCAAAGCGTTTTCATGAGGCTATATCTTTGGTGTCCTTAAAACTCGAGAATGCGTGGTCAAGAGTTAAGTAACTGGTGGGCGTTTTATATCGAAGATCAGACTTGACATTCAGTGCAATCTGATCTTGATCTCCATAGGTATTTAGGCTGATCTGGGTCGAAACTTTTTGATTTTGGCAAATATTCTGTATGTCAAAGGACCAGTGTACCTCATGATTCAGTCGGTTGCTCCACAAAATGGATTTTATGGATCCATTAATATATGATGGCTCGTTTGGATTAATGGATCACGGTAAACCCCCCTTTGCCAGAGCATGACTCATTTGTGTTTTCCATAATCACAACCAGGAGCTCTTCAAATTTATCAATCTTAGATGACTTTACTCAGGTGAGGGCTTTAGGTCCAACGGCCCTTTTGTTCATGGCAGCTTAGAGATTCCATATAATTTCAATGAGGAAGTTGAAAAGTGGCATTTACAGCAGATATTTTGACTATACTTTTGTAGAAATGTACGTTGAGCTGTCTTGTATCATCCATATGATTTCATTCAACTGGTAGTCTTTAGCTCATCTGTTTACGAAGAAAGCGTCAAGCTCTTGTAACTGGATGCAGTAAACGTGTGTCTTTAGCGGATCTTGATAGGGAGTCAGGTCGGAAAAACTTAACGAAAGGAGATATAAACACAAACTTAAATTATTTTTACAAATTTCATGTGTTAAGGAAAAGTTAATTTGTCATCTGCAAATTCTTTCAATTTGGACAAGGCTGAAATATTGTTGTCTGGTCAAGAGTTAAAGAAGCAGAACTCGTAAACCCTAGATCAGACAGTAAAGGATATGGGATCCACACTGGCTTCACATCCACATAATGTTTCCAATGGCATGCTTTGGTTCAAGTATAAAAAGCTTGCAGTCTATTTCTGTTGTAGCTTTATACTCTTGTCCAAAATAAGGTATAACAGCGCATTTAACACTTAACTCTCTACCATACAACAAAATTTCTACGCATCCATGGACAATTTTTGTTTAAGTTTAGTCACATTTAAAGTATTGTCTGAAAGCTGTCAATTTGGGCCAAGTCTAAAATTTTGCCGTTTGGTAAAGAGTTTAACACAAGCCTGCTGCAGGCTTTGCTTGTTTTTTCTTAACCATTTAACTCCATAACACTTTACAACACAATCCCGAGTTTTAACGAACCAAACGAAAAGTGCTTTTGAAAACATCGTGGGAAAAGGAGAAAATGCTGGTTTTCTCCTTTTCCAACAATGTTTTCGAGCCATTCAAAGACAAATGTCAGTTTTGCATGACAATTTGTGGTCTACAAATGCTTTCGGTTTAGACGTGTGTTAAATTTTGTCATTTGGTAAAGACTGGTCTAATTACAAAGCATTTGCATGCGGCAAATTAAATGTGGTTCAACTGAGGGAAGTGGTGATTGAAAGGACAGAAAATATTGTGGAAAAAAAGGATTAATTCACTGTATTATGTTTAACATCGATTTCAACAATTATTTCAGTTATATCGCTGTGGCCAATGCACCTGTCCATTCTTTCCTGAAGTTTCTTTTACCAGTACAGTACACGGCACAATGTTCTTTCCAGGACACTGCTTTCCCACTTAATCATCATTGAAACAATGGTCAGCGGTGAGAGAGGAATGAATCTTGTTGCAATGACTATCAGCAATCCTTGGAAAGAAATTGGCCGAGCCGGGAATCAAACCAGCGACCCCGCTAATCTCAAGTCCCTTACACTAAGGACTGAGCTACCAGGGCTTGGTGTGTGGGAAAAAGGAGAAAATGCTGGTACCCAGCATTTTCTCCCTTTTCCACAATGTTTTCCCAAGCCTTCTCCATTAGGATCATTAAAACTCTGGATTGTGTGGTAAATGGTTAATGAATAAAATGGTAATTTCCAGTCAGTAGTACAGACCAAAACGTCGCGAGTTCAAAGCAGGTTCTGTACCGTTTGATCTTGTCTACATTGTTCACAAAAACGGCAGAGTCACGCCTTACGTATAAGGGTGGATAAACAGGCTCATTTAGAGATTTTGTGGTCAAAATGAGTAACTCATTTTTATAATAACACAAATTTGAAACTATTTACTTCCCTTTTTATCACTTCTCTCAACATGGTTGGTATTGTATCCTTTCAAGTTTCCTGGTTAGATTTTGTTAAGAGAATCCAGGAACTTTCGCCGTATTTCACATGTATCACTATGAGACAAGAGTGCAGTCTATCGCAATGACTTTTGACAACCCTCAAAATTAGTTTAGGCAATGCCGGGATTCGAACTCAAACCCCTATGATTTCAAGATCTAGCCCGTCATTCGAATTATGAGAACTAGATATTTATCCCACAAATTATTCATGTTGCTCGTATTGAGGCTTTGCCCTTTTCATATTACAGCCTAATGTTGTTCCCGCAGAACGCTTTGCGAGAACTCCAGCATTAAAACCGCCTGGAAAAACTGTACGCGCTAATCTGGAAAGCAAAATGTAAACAAATGTTATTTCTACTATCATCGTTATAGTTAAATGGAAAGTTATCGAGAAACATTGCAAACAGCAACTAGAAAGATTAGTTAATAGTTCCTATCTGTTAAAATTTCAATTATAAGCCTTTTTCTTGCTAAAAGATGAAAAAAATACAAACTCAATGAAAGGTGCAATACTAGCGACAGACTTAGAACGACAGCTCGAGACCGTATCGAAGCAACACAATTCTGTCATGCTCTGCAACAAGCCTACTATTCCATGATTTTAAATCGGAATTCACTCGTTTTAATCCTGTTGGAAAGCTAAAATCATACACTTTCATTTAGAAATAATTTCCGAGATGTTTTCCACGAAATAAAGGCCGGATTTGTCATAGGGGCCGGATTTGTCTAATTCTCGAAATACCTTGAAGAAAATACGAAAAACTTACCTTTTTGTGATTGATAATATTTCAAAAAGTGTTTCAACGATCATATTGTATTTTATATCACATTCGCCCTTCAAGAGATGGTCCCAGGTCCAAGTTCCTTATTGGTCGCACTTTTTCTCCCTGAAAATTATCGCAATGGTGCCAAAAGTGGTTTTGGGGATCATCGACGATGAAGATGCTCCCGGCGCCACAAGGCTTAAGTTCTTGTATTCATAAAGGAGAAGAATTATGATTAAGCCATGCTCTGGCAAAAGGGAGCTTATGGCACCTCCGTGATCCATGATACCAAGCAAGACATCATACAATTGTGGATTCATAAAATTCACTTTCTCTTACAACTAAAATGAATTATGAGGTATACTGGTCCTTTGACATGCAGTAAATTGACCAACAGCAAAAAGTTTCGGCCCAGGTCAGCCTGCGCAGACTGCATTAAGTCCCCTTTTCATAGAGCATGGCTTAATTACATTATCCTATGGATCCAGTGGCTCAGTGGTGAAAAAAAATCCCTATAAGCGGAGGGTCACGCGTTCGGATCCTTTACCTGTCCCACTTTTTTTTTGTCCACATGGACATTTTCAGACATCACGTAGCTTCGAAGTCATGCAATAACGTCGACTCTTCTCAAAGGTCTAAAAGTATTTTTTCATTGACACTGCAGAAAATTTTGGTCAAATTTTGCCAAACCACAAAATTTTAGACTGGTCCGAATTGAAAGCAGTTGCAGACAACAATTCAGATGAAGCTCGAAGATGATTTCTCCTTTTTCCCGCAGTGTTTTCAAATGGATTCTTTCTCGGGGTCGTTAGAGACTGAGAAAGGGACTCTTTTAACACTATCGGCGTCAAACGTAAAAACAATGACTTTTGCGGACGACATAGACTAAGATCAGATTGCACAGTACGTGAACTCTGATCTTTGTATCGTCTGGATTGTTCCATGAAGCTAAATTAATAGTGGTTCTCAAAATTTTCCCGCGGCAAATTGGTTGAATTTCGAATGTTTATACTGAATTGTTGTTTTGAACGGTGTACGTGTTAAGCCGCTTTCAACATTATTTCAGTTATATCACGGTGACCGGTAATATATTCATGTATGTCCTGGGTATCACTAGCACTAGGACAGGGCATTGTGCAAGTGTCTTCCTCACGGTCACTCCCACGAAAAACCAATTGCTTCGATTGAGGATCGAACCTGAGGCCTCCACGTTACAAACCCAACACTGACTGCGGCGACGTAGGACCCCTCAAATGTCTACACTATTTACCATGACGAAGACTTTAATCATAAACCAAACAATCTTGTGAGGCCCTTGATGAAGAAGGCTTTTGAAATCATTGTGGGTAAAGGAGAAAATGCTGGTAGCAAGCATTTTCTCCTTTTCCCACAATGTTCTCCATCTATTCCCTAACAAACCCCATTATCTTAGTCGGATTCATTCCGTCGTCAGTAAATGCTTTCATTTTGGGCCAGTCGTTTGCTAAAGAGTCGATATTGTTGAAAATGACGCTAAACACCAAGCTAACACTTTATCTATATTGTTTTTGTGTTGACTTTCAAAGTTATCTATTTTACATCGGTCGAGCTCTACCCGCATTCGGCAAACCTCGGGTGATCCGGTGATCAAATCGGAATCGGCCGAGTTGTGACGAGTGGCTCTACCCCATACCACTGTCGCCCACATCATCATCATCACCACTGATTGTTAGCTTGCTTACATGAGCCAAGATGATGTCTCTTCACATGACATACTTTGCTTATGGAGTATAAATATCAATAAGTATATGAGCCATGCTCTGTGAAAAGGAGACTTACTGCATCATTGAAAAGTATCGACCCAGGTTAGCCTGCACAGTCCGCGCTATGATTGGTCAAATTTATGTATATCCAAGAACCAGTCTACCTCATTATTCAGTCGGTTTGTTAAAAAACAAAACAAAAAAAAAAAAAAAACACTGTGGATCCATAATTATGTGATGGCTTGATTGGTACAATGCATCACGGAGATGCATTAACCCCTTTTGCCGGAGCATGGCTCATAATGGCATGGCCGACAGAGGTGGTCCAATTATACTTTTACTTACCCAAATTTACTCCAATATTAATACACAAGTTTACGTTAGTAAATGCTTTCTGGTGGCACTCTTAGTAAATCTATAAGCGTATCTATATAGATCTGTAATGATTCTCCGGTACTCAACATGTCTTTCTCTTGTATGCCAAAATTATACTGTAAATGCGTCTCTTGAAATTTATAGTTTTTTTTTTACGTGGCTGAATATGCTTGCTTTTGACATACTTTTTGGTTCTGATAACAGAATAAACAGAAATTTGTACTTGGTAAAAAATGTAGACACTAATTTTGTTGCCCCTGCTAATTTGCGGGCAAATTCACGCCGTCGAGCTTTTTTAAGTTATTTCTTGTTTAAAATGAAATTCGCTGAAAATGCTTGACCCTTCACCAAACAATCCCCAATTTTGCCGACCCCAAACAGGAAAGCTTTCGAAGCCATCGAGGGAAAAGGATAAAAGGCTGGTAACCATCATTTTCTCCTTTTCTCACGATGTTTTCTACTCTGCATAGGGCGATTCTCATCATTTGAGCCATTTTCTAAAACGCTGAAATATGGAAATATATAATATTTACTAATATATTACTTATTTTTCAATATCAGTTCGAGACATTTTACACATTTACACAGAGTGATTACCACATGCATTGCCAAGTGCGGTAACGAGGGACCAGCATTCAATGGTGTGCACATCATTTAGAGCGTTTTCTGTCCCTACTGTTGTAATCAGGGACCTGCATTGTCCCTACAGACTTGACATTTTTTTTTTTTTTTTCGGAGTGGGGGTGGGGGTCCTATCCATACTGCACTTTCAAGAGACCTGCATTGTATGGTGTGCACATTATTTAGAGTCCTTTCTGTCCCTACTGACGTAACCAGGGACCTGCATTCTGTGGTTTGCACAGTTGTTCAGCGTCTTGTGTCCCTACTGTCATTACAAAGGACCTGCATTATGGTGTGCCCAGTTTATGGCGTTTTCACTCTTTGCAGTCGTAACCCGGTACCTGCATTACACGATGTGCACACTATTTTCGGAGTTTTCTGTCCCTACTACAGACAGAAGGAGCCTGCATTATGTAATGTGCATAGCTTCTGGCGCCTTCTGGCCCTTTGTGGATAATTGGAAGAGGGTAGGACTCGCAACATTAAGGCCCGGGAATCGAGCCTTAGTGGAAGCATTGGGTTTCTGTGGGAAAATCCTAGGACAAGAAACGTCAGAGCCCCACTCTAGTACTAGTGAAACCAAAGACATACATGAATATGTGAGCTGTCGCTGCGATATAACTGAAAAATGTTGAAAACGGCGTTAAACACCATACCATCAATCAGTCAATCTTCCTAGTGCCTTAACTCAGGACCTGTATTATGTGGTGTGCATATTATTAAAGGGAATATTCTCTCCGTCCTATCCCAACCTGGGATCACCGAGCCCCGGTAGCTCAGTCCGTATCGTACAGGACTTGAGATCAGGGGGTCGCTGGTTCGATCCCCGCCTCGGCCAATTTCTTTCTGGCAATTGATGATAGTCATTGCGACAAGATCAATCCACTCTCACCGCTGACCTTTGTTTCGACAATGGTTATGTGGGGAAGAAGCCAGTGGTTTGGATAGAATATTTTGCAGGGTACTGGCAAAGTAATATCCTGGAAAGCGCGGGTAGGTGCACTGGCCGCTGTGATATAACTGAAATAATGTTGAAAATGGCGTTAAACACCATACAGTCAATCAGTCAACATCCTTAGTGCCTTAACTAAGGACCTGCGTTATATGCTGTGCACATAATTTAGTTTTTTGTCTCTATTGATTTGACTAGTGACCTGCATTATATGCTATGCACATTATCAAGGGAACTTTCTCTCCTTCCCATCATAACCAGCGATCTGCACTATACGGTGTACACATTATTCAGAGCGTTTTCTTTCTACTGACTTGACTAGTGACCTACATTACATGGTGTGCACATTATTAAGGGAATTTTCTCTACCTTCTATCATAACCAGGAATTTGCATTATATGGTGTACACATTTTTTAAAACGGTTTTGTCCCTACAGACTTGACTAGCGACCTGGTTTATATGGTGTGCACATCGTTAAGGGAGTTTTCTCTCCTTCCAGTCATAACCAGGGATTTGCATTATATGGTGTACTTTCTATTTGAAGCGTTTAGAACTGTCCCTACTGACTTGACTATTGACCTGCATTATATGGTGTGCACATCATTCAGAGCGTTTTCTATCTCTACTTACTTGACTAATGACCTTCATTATATGGTGTGCACGTTATTAAGGGAATTTTCTGCAGTTACAAGGGATCTGCATTCTATGGTGTGCACACCGAAAATTAAGGGCGTTTTCTCTCCTTACTGCCGTATCCAGGGCCCTGCATTATATGGTGTACATATTATTTTGAGCATTTTCTGTATGTACTGAAGTAACCAGTGACCTCAAAGTTCTTCGCTGGTACATTATTTAACGTGTTTTCTGTCTCGACTGACTTGACAAGTGACCTGCATTGTATGGTATGCACATTATTCAGGGCGTTTTCTCCCCTTCCTATCATAACAAGGGGTCTGCATTATATGGTGTGCACATTATTTCATGCGTTTTCTGTCCCTACTTACGTTACCAGGGACCTGCATTCTATAGTGTACACTTAATTCAGGGCGTTTTCTCTCCTTGATGCCGTAATCAGGGACTTGCATCATATAATGTGCACATCATTAAGAGCGCTTTCGCTACTAAGTATCGTATCAGGGTGTTTTCTCTCCTTGGTGCCGTAATCAGGGACCTGCATTATATGGTGTGAGCACTATAAGAGCGTTTTCTCTCCTAAGTATCGTACCCAGGACCTGCATTCTATGGTGTGCACATAATTCAGGGCGTTTCCTCCTTCCTATCATAACAAGGGGTCTGCATTATATGGTGTGCACATTATTTTATTTATGCCCCTACTTACATTACCAGGAACCCGCATTCTAGGGTACACATAATTCAGGGCGTATTTTCTCCTTGGTGCTGTAACCAGGAGCGTTCATTAAATGATCCGCACGTTATTTAGAGCATCTTCTCTCTCTTACGTATCGTACCAGGGACCTGCATTATATGGGTGCACAGTTGTTTGGCATTTTCTGTCCCTACTGCAGTTACAAGGGACCTGCATTATATGGTGAGCACAGTTAATTGGCATTTTCTGTCCCTACTGCAGTAACAAGGGACCTGCATTATATGGTGTGCACATCACATAGACCGTTATCTATTCTTCGTGTCGTGACCAGCGATCTGCATTATACGGTGTGCACACTATCTAGGGCGCTTTCTGGTTCTATTGACGTAGTCAGTGACCAGCATTCTATGGTGTGCACATTATTCAGGGTGTTTTCTATCCTTAATGTGGTAACCAGGACCTGCATTCTATGGTGTGCACTTTCGTTTGCCGTTTTCTGTCCCCACTGCAGTTACAAGCAATCTGCATTATATGGTGTGCACATTATTTGATTCCTTTCTCTTCCTACTTCCGTAAACGTGACATGCATTGTACGGTGTCCACATTATGTTAGCCTTTTTATGTCCCTACAGCAACTTTCAAGGGACCTTCATTGTATGATATGCACATTACTAAAGCATTTGTGAACAGTTTTGGGCGTCTATTGCCCCTTTTGCATAAATTTACATTCGAACAGCATTATATGGTGTGCACATTATTTAGGGCGTTTTCTCTCCTAACTACTGCAACCAAGGACCTGCATTATGTGCTGTGCACATTACATGTATTTAGGGCGTTATTTCTCCTTACTGTTGAAACTGGGACCTGCATTGTATGGTGTGCACATCATTGAAAGCGTTTTAATTCCCTATTGTTCTGAAAAGGGACCTGCATTCAAGGGTGTGCACAGTTTTTTGCGTATTCTGCCCCCACTGCATTTACAAGGGACCTGCATTGTATGGTGTGCACATTTTTTGTTGCATTTCCTGTCTTTACCGTCTAAGCGTAGACCCGCAGTCTATGGTGTGCACTGTATATGGGATATTTCTAACCCTACTGAAGTAGCTTAGAACTTTATTTTATGGCGTGCTCATTCTTTTCGATATTAATTAATCCTTATCCTGCTAAATAAATTTTCGATATTAATTAATCCTCATCCTGCTAAATAAGGGAAATGAAACTTTATAGCCAGCAGTAAAAACCCAAATTCTGCGAGTTCAAAGGTATTTTTGGGGGAAAAGTCTCTCCTTATCGGACAGCGTAGATCCAAAATAAGACGGCACGTTCTGTACAGTCTGATCTTGATCTACACTGTCCGCAAAAGGTATTTGAGTCGCGCTAAGCAGCCTAAGGGTTAATTGTCTTTTTTGCAGAATCCTATTCATGCATTCTTTGTGATCCCTTTTGCAGATGCAGTAAAGCCTTTCACATAGCATAGCTGACAACATTTAAATCACATAGCAAATGTAATAATGAATTAATTCTTCCCTAGTCGACAAGACTTTTAAACTATACCTTAATTGAAAAACGTTTGCAAACGCATGTAAACCCTTAACCAGACGACAAAATTTTAGCCTTGTCTAAATTGAAAGCATTTGCAGACGACAATTTCAGTGTGGCTCAAATGGTGCAATTTTTCTGTGGTAGGGTAGAAAACATTGTGGGAAAGAAGAAAATGCATTTTCTCCTTGTCCCACATTGTGTTTAAAAGGCTTCTTTTCCAGGGTTGTTAAAAGGCGGCACTGTGTGGTAAAGGGTTAAATTTGACTAAGGGTGAGATTTTCTTTGAAGTAGAAATAACTTTAACATTTCCTACAATGTTTTTTCAAAAGCCTTCTTTCTCGTAGAAAATAGGGATCGTGTGTCAAAGATCTACATTTTGTGGAGATGGCCAGGGATTTTACGAAAAGATTAAGTTCACCTCTAAGTTAACTAAGTGCAAGTTGGCTTCTTTAAAAAAAGAAGCCAGGAGAGGTCAGCATCGGTGTTTTCAAATAGTTTATTGGCTTTAAATTTCAATATATTTTACAACATGTAAACAAAAAAGTAAGGCATTATATGATTACCGCTGTATAGAAACCTCTTATGCATTACATGACAGACAAGTGACATTCCCCCTTTATCACGTCGCGTGATCTTTTCCCGCGATGTTCTTTCTCTTTTTGAACGGAATTCTCTCTTTCTTTTTTTTTTAAATAGATTTATTTGTTTAATGAAAAATTACAACAACTGAAAAGGTTATTTTGTTCTGAAGATAAGTAATTGAAACTATTCTTTGAAAAGAAATAATGAATAACTCGGGAAACTATCCTTTGAGGTTAAGCAAGAATTATCTCCCTTAGTTTTAGTTTCCGTTTTTCGAAAAGATGAATGATGGAACAGAATATCGAAAATAATCTTGGTTCTTGTATCGACCGTGGAAACGCACTTGCAATCATATCGACCGTGGAAACACACTTGCAATCATTCATATATATATTTGAAATCCGTCACATAAAAACAAAACACGTCTAGATCTATTTCCAGTTTTTGTGGCATTTGTCGAAGACAATGCCACTATCAGTTTAATACGGCATTTTGAAAATCATGTATCGTAGTTTGTGCAAAACCAAAGGAAGTAAACCAAATTAAACTCAGTTTTCTAAGACAAAAAAGTTGTTCGATTCCACTCTGATATAAAACTGAGAATGGCGTATTAAAATAAATTGGATTGGGCCATCGATCGTGGAAATACTTCTTTTTTATCGAATATAGCGTGATCCGCTTTGGCATTCTACCAAACTGGTACGCGTTGTATCTCCCGTAACCATCCGATAGATACGAAGATCGATAACAGGCTGCCAGTTTAGCCTTCTATCGGCGTAATCTTTGTCTCCTGACCGTTTGATTCCGTGCTTGTTCGCCCTAAAACGAGTTCGTTCCTGGGCTTATTCGTCCCTGGGCTTGTTCGCCCTGATTTGTTCGTCCCACAAGAGTGCACGCTACTCTATCGGATTGTGCATGTCTATATAGCAGGTTGACTTTTAAGCGAATATTTTGAAACTATTTCTATTATTTATTTTTCAAATTACGAATTCTACACAATGGCTTCCTTGACAAGTCCCACACCAGTGCTTTCATTTGAATTAGGTTTATTTATAAAAACCATGACGAAACAGACTGTGTATCAGAAAAATTTCGAAAAATAAGTGGACTTAGATTGCAATTTCTGAGACAGTCTAGTCTGCCTGTTAAACTTTCCACTGTTGAAGAGGTCTGATGACCTCTCCAATAACATTCTTTATACCATGCGAATGTAAACACGCATGGGGAAAGTGGTAGACTTCCAATGAGTCCTCTCCAATAATTCAACTGGGAAAAAAAGTAACGAGTGATTAAGCCTGTACCATGGAATGCGGGTTAACCCTGTTCTGCGCTACAGACGAATACAAGAGCTCTTGCGTACGGAACAGATCAAGATCAGATTGCAAAGAATGTGCAGTCTGACCTTGGTTCTATACCGTCCGCTTGTCGTCTAATCAAGCCAATAATTTTTTTTTTTTTTTTCAAATCTGAGTTTCAGTTGATTACATTTTCAGACGACAAAAGAGGTTAATTATAGATGGGCCATGCTCTGACAAAAGGGGGCTTAATGCACCTTTGTGATCCATTATACCAAGCAAGTCATCACAGTATTTTACATACGTAAAATCCGTATACTTACTGAATTATGAGATACACTGGTCCTTTGACGTGCAGAAAATTGACTGCGCAGGCTGACCTGGGTCGATATTTTTTGCGGGTGCATTAAGCCCCCTTTTTCACAGAGCATGGCTCAGATACTTGTTGCTGAAAGAGATTAAATTGAACACAATATTAGATTTTTCAGTTCCATGCGGGCAGACCCTACAAGTTCCAAGCGTGTAGGCCTATACTGGAGCAGTACACAGATGTCATACCATAATGTAGGCCTATATTGGACCAGGACACAGATGTCATACCATAAAGTGGGAACAATTAGAAATTCGTCAAACAACTGTTCGGGCAGAGACTCTTCGCATTTCCGCACGCACACATGCGACAAATTGTTTTCAAACATCACGAGTATATTACATCTGGGTAAAATTCGAGTTTTGTACACACACTTTGCAAGAAGATTGTTCGTTTTGTAAACGATGTCTAAAAGATCTTGTAAATGTCGTACTAGACATTGGTATGCTTTATACCTACATATGAAATTATTTTTTATGGTAAAATGTTCATGGACCGATGGCTTTTGTACACATTATTAACAAACTATTAGACAGCCTTAACCTTTATCATTTATTTATCTATTTATTTATTTATTTATTGTTCTTTTGAAAAACGTCAGTAGGTTTCGTTATTCTTCCATTAATAGGGAGTTATTGATAATGATTGAAACTATAAATAGAGTAAATGAGGATGTGGGTTAAGATCGAACTGCACGCATATGCAATCTGATCTTTATCTCCACTCTCGGTTAAAAAGCACCCATGGTCGCTGATAATGGGATCAGGGTTGATAATTTGCCATCACATTGCAGTTTACTATTTTTAGGAAGTAAATAACATTTTTGTTTTATCTATAAATGTTTTTGCAATACAGTTCCTGTTATGAATAATAAGTACCCGCGGAATAAACCGGAGTAAATTGTTTTTGGGGCTGATTAATGGATATAGAGAATGATTATGTTTGTTCTAGTTAATGGCATTGGAAAATGCCTATTACGTTTTTATATTAAATCCTGTAATTGCTTAAGCGGACAATGTAAATCAATATCAGACTGCATATTCTGTGCAGTCTGATCTTGAATCTACACTGTCAGATATTTTTGCTGATAGTGTGACACAATCACGTTAATGGCACTGGAAAATGCCTAATATATTTTATATCACCCCCTTTGATAGCTTTAGCGCACAATGTAAATCAAGATCAGACTGCACATTCTTTGCAGTCTGATCTTGGATCTACACCGTCCGATATCATTGGTGATAGCCAGAGAGAATCAGCATCGAAATTTTTTCTCGTTCCCCCCCCCCCCGATTTATAATGTCTAAGATTTAACGTATATGCACATAAATGTTAACCCTAATCCTGCTAAATAAAAGAAATGAAACTTTCAAGCCGATCGTAAAACTCCAATTTTTTTCTATTTCAAAGACATTTTTGGAGAAAAGATATCTTCTTATCGGACAGTGTAAATCCAAGATCAGACAGCACGTTCTGTGCAAAAGGTCGGTGAGTTGCGCTTAGCAGCTTAAGAGTTAAGACATAGCATATGTCACAAGAATCGCCGTAGTTACATGTGCGTGAATACGAGTTTCGTGTAATAAATGTTAAATAACAACCTTTCCTTTCCCAACCCCTAACGAGTAAAAAAAATATTTTTGTGAATATCTTGATAAATATTTGTTGAATAAAAATGTTTAATGTTTATGACTTTTATATCGTAAGAACCACGACATTCTGATCTTGATATCAAAGCGCTGAAGGGACTGAAGGCTTGGGCATCAGAACGGGTGAAGAGGTAGGAAAATGAGGCCCAGAAGCTCAAAGTTGCTATCACATTTGTACATGCCTAAAAACTGCTATCACATGTGTACAGACTAATAAAAAAATATCTACATGACACATATCACACTGACAGTCTGTGAAGTTGACAACAGAATGGAAAAACATAAATTTGTATAGGCCAATATAATGAGTATTTTTGTATAGCTTTGGTCTCATGGTCTCTATGGACTGAAAGAAGATAATTTTCAAAGGATTTTCTGCTTCCTATTTTCTTCCTTTACGTTGCTTTCGCAACAAATCATGGTAACAAACCAAAATGAGCAGCGTGCAATAGCAGGGAATATTTCTGCAAAGTGCAAAAATCCACAATGGCCAAGCGATGAATCATATTTTTCTTTCATTTTACCACACTCAGTCTATAGGTTGAAACAGTAACCATGTCCTTTGAGCAATGACAAGGAAAAACACAGAGTCTTTAAAGGCTAATATCACAAAGCACGATTTGGTGCCTGAGAAGACAATCTTTTACGTATTTCTTTGTATTTTTAAGTTTTGGTTTCTACGGCAACAATTAAAAAGACGTCCGCATTCGGGCGCCATTGCTCGGTTGATTTTCAGTGAAAACACAAAGTTGAAAAAGGGGCATAACTTGATAGTTATTTACCATTATTGTTTATGTTTCCCTTTTGATAGTTA
Source organism: Tridacna gigas (assembly GCA_945859785.2). Taxonomy (NCBI): domain Eukaryota; kingdom Metazoa; phylum Mollusca; class Bivalvia; order Cardiida; family Cardiidae; genus Tridacna; species Tridacna gigas. The sequence goes on from OX244041.2 coordinate 29,803,643, forward strand.
ACAGCTTGTCCAAGTTTTAAGTAAACATTTTCAGTAATAACAAAGATATCGTAAAATGTCAAATATTTTGCATGACGACAACACAAACGACGAAGATGATGACACTAGGGCTATGAAAATACCATGTCTGTAAAAACAGCTGAGCTAAAAGTTCTCAGTCGAAAAGGGGCATAACTAATTACTTTGCCAAAAATATTTTGGTGATTACCTACCTCTGTTGTACTGATATAAATTCCCCTTTTAATAGTTAAAGAAAAGTTCAAGTTTGAAGTAAGTATCTTCATTAATGACAAATATGATAAAATGTCAAAGGTTCTGAAAATTTAAAGCAATAAAAAAAAAAAGGCGTAACTGTGTCAAAATATTTTTGATGGTTACCTGCCCTGTTATATGGGTACCCCTTTTGACAGTAAATAACTTGTACAAGTTTGAAGTAAATATGTTCAGGAATAACAGAGATATTAAAAAATGTCGAAGTTTTTGCACGACGACAGTGATGCATAGGCTTTGACAATAGCATGACGCTTTCTTCGTAAACAGATGAGCTAAAGACTACCAGTTGAATAAAATCATATGGATGATATAAGACTGCTCAAGGTACATTTCTATATATATAAGATTTGTCAAACTATCTGCTGTAAATGCCACTTTTCAACTTTCGCATTGAAAGTGTATGGAATCTCTGAGTTGCCAAGATCAACCAAGTTGGAAAGCCGATTTTCATGAGCAAAAGGGCCGTTGGACCTAAAGCCCTCATCTGAGTAAAGTCATCTAGGATTGATAAATCTGAAGAACTCCTGGTTGTGATTACGGAAAACACAAATGAGCCATGCTCTGGCAAAAGGGGGTTTAATGCATCTCCGTGATCCATCAATCCAAAGGAGCCATCATATATTAATGGATCCATAAAATCCATTTTGTGGAGCAACCGACTGAATCATGAGGTACACTGGTCCTTTGACATACAGAAAATTTGCCAAAAGCAAAAAGTTTCGACCCAGGTCAGCCTAAATACCTATGGAGATCAAGATCAGATTGCACTGAATGTCAAGTCTGATCTTCGATATAAAATCCCACCAGGTACTTAACTCTTGGCCACACATTCTCAAGTTTTAAGGACTCCAAAGATATAGCCTCATGAAAACCTTTTGGAAAAAAAAAAGAAAATGCTCTCTTCTTTCCTATAAGGTTTTCTGCACTTTCACAGCCAATAACCAACATTTCAGCTAAATCTAACTTGCCTTTCGCAAATGTACATATTTCGTATTGTATGCTCCGAGTTTACTATGGGTCGAAATGGTTATGGGCCGAGATGTCATATCCGGACAATTCTGACAGGAAGAAATAAGGCATATATACCAATCAAATTACACACTTATAACTTCAGACACGAGGTGCACAGTAACTTTACGCAAATTAAAATCTTACCGAGGTTTTGAGACACCTTTTTTAGAGAAAGAGCACATCGTCTGCGTAAAATACGCTATCATTATTTGTCATTCACATGGTGTGTAGAAAAAGGATAAACGAACGATCCCGATTAGTGCCCGGGAACAGCACTCGTCACAACTCGGTCGATTGCATACCTACATCAAAACATTTGATCAACGATCACCCGAGGTTTGCCAATTGTTTCTTTCACTATTAAGCGCACGGATTTGCAGTTATGAATAACCTCACCTGGGCCCCAAATTCTCAGTCAACACTTTCGTACGATTAAAATTGCATATCTATCAAAGTTTGTTGTGAAAGTAAACCTTACTGTGATGTTCAAATCGAAATATTTTATTATTTAAAGGGGTCGTTTCCTTCAGCGTAGTGAGATGGATTGCAGGCGGTACTTTTCACTTTTACTCGGGTTTTTCCTTAAATGCTTGACTCGGGTTTTTTCCGTAAATGCTTGGATGGGGTTGAAATTTTGGTATACGATTCCTATGGCCTTGGGCTTGGAAAGCCAAGCCCAGCCGATAAATTGCTTCTAAAGCTGTCCTGCCTAGCCCGATAGCCCGGTAGTAAAGTCGGTAGCGTAGAGGACTTGAAAATAGGAGGGGGGGGGGGGCGCTGGTTTGAATCAACTGCTACTCAACAAATTACTTTCCGAAGACTGATTATAGTCATTGAGACAGGAAATTCCTCTCTATTCGCTCATCATTCTTCCGATGATAGATATGAGGGAAAGCGGCCTGTGGACTTGGAAGAACGTTGTAGGTATACAAAGTACTGGTTCAAGAAACTGCAGGAAAGTATGGTTAGGTGCACTGGCCGCCGCGATATAACTGAAATAATGTTGAAAACGGTGTTATATACCATACAAAAATCCAAAGCTGCCATGAGATTGCGAAGAATTTATACAGGTGGTGGTGAAAGATTAGTTATCTAAAAGCATTTACTTCTTTTCCGATAATGTTTTCGACTTTTCCTCTCCGTCAAATTTTTCTCATTTGTTTTACTTGAAATAGTTTTGGGTCGTTTTTTCTTATGAACTTGAAAGTTCGCAACAAATGCATAGCTCAAATATAAACCGCTCCGGCTGGGATTCGAACCCGTGCGGCAAATATCCTCGTTTATTGAGGTTTAAAAGACTAATAGACTAATCGCTGAGCTACAGAAGCCGGAGCGGTTTGTATTTTAGCTATGCATTTGTAGCGAACTTTCATGTTCGTAAGATTCAAAATTATCAAGCAAAGTAATAGATATAATGTATCATTTCCCCTTTTTTACATAATACAGATATTAACCTGCAAAGTGCTGTTCACAGCTGTAGTAACTCTTGCGGTCCGTGTTGATCAACATAAGACTGCACAAAACAGGTCACCTTTTCATTAACCAAAATGATTTTGTTCATAACCGAAAATGATCTTGTTTATAACCGAAAATGATTTTGTTTATAACCGAAAATGATTTCGTTTATAACCGAAAATGATTTCGTTTATCAAGTATCCTACGGGTTAACTAGACATGTATATGCGCGGCGCTCTGGGAAAAGGGAGCTTGAATGCATCTTCGCAAAGCAGTATACCAAGCAAGTCGTCGTATAACGTGAATCCATTTTGTCTAAAACAGCGTAGGCAGAAGGTAGAATGGTCCTTTGAAATGCAGAAAATATACCCAAATATCAAAAAGTTTCGACCCTTGTCAGCCTGCGCGGACTGCGCAGGCTGACATGGGTCGATACTTTTTGCAGATGTATCAAGCCATCTTTTCACAGAGCATGATTCATATGTAATTTCGTACAAAAGACTCTTCGTACATAAAAGTTCATTAGCAAGGTGATCCCCTGTAAATCCCAATTAAGAAGAAGACTTATAAACTGTGACAATGATGGACATTTTGACCGTGATAAAAGACTTAGGAACCTCCCCACTGATTTTCGGCAGATACACAATGTAATTACACGTGTAACACTAGTATCGACCCTTCGCAACCTCAGGGAAACTTTAGTTGTCGGGTAGATTCAGATCAGACTGTACAGAACTAGAGGCAACCGTAGATTAGTGTATAATCGGTCAGAACGTGCAGTCTGATCTTTGATCTACAGTGTCCGATAAGTAGATATCTATCCCCCAAAAAATACCTTTGAAATAGTAAAATCTTGGTTTTTACTATCAACTTGAAAGTTTCAATTAACTTACATGTGAGTCACTCTCTATGAAAAGGGGGCTTAATGCCACCTGTGAAAAATATCGACTCATGTCAGCCTGCATATATAGGCCACGCAGACTGACCTGAGCCGAAACGTTTCGCTATTGATCAATTTTCTGTATGTCAAAGGATCAGTCCACCTTACGATAGAGTCGGTTGTTTGACATACTGGATTTTATGGATCCCTAATTATGTGATAACTCATTTGGTATCATGCATTACGGAGATGCAGTAAGCCTCCTTTTGCCAGAGCATGGCTCATGAATTTAGCAGGATAAGGGCTAATATAGATCTACATCCATAGTGTCATTTACCTTGCTGCTTATGAGCTAAAAGTACATACGAGAAACTATCGTTTGCCCTTTTAACCAAGAAATCTAAATATTTGAGATCAAAACTACTATCGGACAGTGCATTAAATATAATCGATGGTACACAATAATTGGTCAACAATAAAAAGTTACTACTACTATGCAAATATAAAATCACACCCCGACCATATCGATCTCTGATCTCTAGTGTAAAGGGTAGATCAAGATCAGCTTGTACATCCGTGCATTCTAATCTTTATCAGCTCTCTTTGATACCAAGTTTACCATATTGATTCATAATTTAACCCTTTACCAAAAAATCATGCGTTTGGACGATCCTGGGGAAGGATGCTTTTCAAAACATTGTGGGAAAAGGAAAAAATTCTGAAAACCAGCATTTTTTTTCCTTTTCCCACAAGGTTTTCTGTCCTATAAAAGACAAATCCCATCAGTTTAGCCACATTTTTTTTTTTTTTTTTTTTTTTTTTTTTTTTTTGTCTGTAAGTGCTTTCAATTTGGATCAGTCTGGCATTATTTCATCTCGTAAAGGGTTTACTCCCCATTTAGTTAGGATTTAATATGTTGCCCATAAACAATAGGCGATTCTGCTGCTTGTTTGTTTCGATATTGTTAGGTAAAGTTGAGAGTTATGATACTATAAACTCTTTACTAGTCTACAAAATTTTAGATTGATCCATATTATAGTGTTTGCTACGGACAAATTAAAAGTTACTTGACCCTTTACCAGACGACAAACTTTTAGCCTTGCCCAAACTGAAAGCATTTGCAGACGACAATTTCAATGTGGCAGAAATGCTGCAATTTTTCTTTGATATAGTAGAAAACATTGTGGGAAAAGGAGAAAATGCTGGTTACCAGCATTTTCTCCTTTTCCTACAATGTTTTCAAAAGGCTTCTTTCCCAGGGTCGTCAAAAGGCGGCATTGTGCAGTAAAGGGCTAAGTGACGGAATTAAGTCTGTGAAATGTTAATGAACATGATTTGGGTGGGGGAAGATAAAATGCTGCTTATCAGCATTTCTCTCCCTTTCCCGTAAAAGAAAAAGTCACGATGTTTTCTGGAAAATGCATTCTTACACAGGATCGTTAAAATATGGGACTGTTTAGTAAAGGGATAGGACGTAATTTTTCAAATTTATATGGTTTAACAAAATACAGATCAAAAAAATGTTGGTATATAAAGGGGCTGTGTAACGAAAATCATTAACCGAAAGAAGGACGGTGTAGACATAGATAAGACTGTACGTATGTACAGTTTGGGAGGTCTACACTTTCCGCAAAATACACTCATGGTTGCCAAGGAGCAGGGTGAGGGTTAATCTTTTAAAAAATTGTCATTTGCATTCTAGTACCAACTGTCTGTTTTAAACGCGCCCCTAACAAACGCAAGTCACACAAAGGAGAAGAATTCTAGGAAATCGAGAGTGTCCTTCTTGCATAAAAGCATCACGAGAAAAGGAGAAATTCGTTGTAACAAGGAACTGCTCCTTTTCCCACAAAGTTTTCAAGAGCAACTCATTGCAGAAGCGATAAAAAAAGAACGTAACCGAATGGTACTGCACTAACTCGTTATCTTCTGAAAGAAAAGAGCTAGGCGACTTTAAAAGATCTATGTAAAGAAAATCTAAATGAATAGGTGAAGGTTAAACACTAGAGCACAAGTAAAAACATTGTGGCAAAAGGAAAAAAATGCTCCTTACATGCAATTTCTTCTTTTGCCACAATGTTTTCAGATAATTTTCTGCCACAAGAGTAAAAGATTCGGTTGCCAGAGGAAATGTATATGAGCAAACAAATCTATGGTTCAAAAGTTATTACGAGCTATATCAAAGCCGAATCGAAAGAGGCAATTTCCTGAATAACAGTTTATAAAAGGACTAGGCAACTAGCCCGGTCGATAGTTTTAATACTTGGAGTAATACCGATAACTTTAGGTGTGTTTGAAGGTAGTCTAGAGTCACATCCACTTGGCCCCAGCAGCTCAGTGGTAACAAACAAGGGTAGCATTCAACGGGTCGTAAGTTTGAACGCAGGCTCGGTAAAAATTCCTTTTCGACAATGCTGAAAGGCAATTCCTCTGGGACGGCTTTAACCGCATCATTATTGAAATTCTAATTGAATATGGAAAGCGTGAAATGGTCAATGCTCCTACGGAGATTGTGACATGGCACATGTATCTACCGGGGTTGTAATGGTCCTACGTAGATTGTTACATGGCCCATGCTCCTATGGGATTGTTACATGGCTAGCGTTCCTACGGGGATTGTTACACGGCCCATGCTACTACGTCAGTTGTTACATGGTCCGTGATCCTACGGGGATTGTTACATGGCCAATGTTCCTATGGGGATTGTTACATGGCCATGCTTCTAAGGGGATTGTAACATAATCCATGCTCCTACAGAGATTGTTTCATGATCAATGCTCCTACGAAGATTGTTACATGGCCCATGCTCCTACGGGAATTGTTACATGGCCGATGCTCCTATGGGGACTGTTACATAGCACATATTGCTAAGGGGATTGTTACATGACCCATGCTCCTATTGGGATTGTTACATAGCACATATTCCTAAAGGGATTGTTACATGACCCATGCTGCCACGGAGATTGTTACATGTCCATGCTTCTAAGGGAATTGTGACATGGCCCACGCTTCGACGGGGAATGTTACATGGCCCATGCTCCAACCGGGATTGTTACATGACTCATGCTCCGTCGGGAAATTGTTACATGGCCCTAGGAGGATTGTTACATCACCCATGTCCCTACGGGATTTGTTACATGGTCCATGCTCCTATGGGGATTGTTACGTGGCCCGTGCTCCTACGGAGATTTTTACATGGCCCATGACCAATGCTCCTTCGGGAATTGCTACAATGTCCATGCTCCTATGGGGATTGTTACATGGTTCTTTCTCCTAAGAGGACTGTTACATCACAAATGCTCATATGGGATTTGTTACGAGCCCATGCTCCTACGGGCATTGTTATATGGCCGGTGCTCCTACGGAGATTGTTACATGGCCCATGGCCAATGCTCCTTCGGGAATTGCTACATTGTCCATGCTCCTATGGGGATTGTTACATAGCCCATGCTCCTACAGGGATTGCTACTTGGTCCATGCTCCTACGTGCATTGTTATATAGTTCTTACTCCTAACGGCATTGTTAAATGGCCCATGCCGATATGGGAATTGTTACATGGTCCTTGCTCCAAAGGGGATTGTTACATGGCCTATGCTTCCATAGGGACTGTTACATGGTTCTCTCTCCTAAGAGGATTGTAACATCACCCAATGCTCCTACGGTGATTGTTACATTGTCAATGCTCCTAAAGGGATTGTTACATGGCCCATGCTCCTATGGGGATCCTTACATGGTTATTACTCCTAAGGGGATTTTTACTTGTCCCATATTCCTATGGGTATTGTTACATGGCCCATCGCTACTAAGGTTCTTACTCCTAAGGAGATTATAATATGGTCCCTGCTCCTACGGGGATCATTACATTGTCTATGCTCCTAAAGGGATTGCTACATGGCCCATGCTCCTACGGGAGTTGCTTCATGGTTCTTACTCCTAAGGGGGTTGTAACATGGTCCATTTTCCTTCGAGGATTGTTTTGTGGTCAATGCTTCGACTGGCATTGTTTCATAATCCATGCTCTTATGGGGGTTGTTATATGGTCCAATCTCCTAGGGGGACTGTTATATGGTCCACGCTCCCAAGGGGATTGTTATATGGCCCACGCTCTTGGAGGTATTGTTACATGGTCCATGCTCCAACGGGGACTGTTATATGGTCCAGGCTTTTACAGGGATTGTGACATGGTCCACGCTCTTTTAGGAATCGTTACGTGGTCCATCTTGCTACGAGGATTGTTACAGGGTCTACGCTTCTACGGGGATTGTTACACGGTTTAAGCTTCTACCTGGATTGTTACATGGTCCACGCTCCTACCGGGAGTGATTTTTTAAACCTCCAAACGGAGGGTGTTACATGGTTCACACTCCAACGATGGGTGTCACTATATGGTCCACATTCCTACGTCCTGGTTAAGCAAAACTTGGTGAAACGAAGAAACCTGTGTAAAATGTTCGAGTATTAAAATGTAAAGCCATAGTTTTGATTAAAGCATTTCTATTAAAATGTCTGATGCTGTATTCAGTGATTAAACCAGGCGATGTCGTCAGGCATACCCGGTTGGTTTCTTTCGCTGTGCTTTTTTGATACCATGTCATAGCATAAATCAGCATCGTTTTCTTATATAAAGGATTGGGTTATTTTCATTCATTGAAATCCTCCACGTTTATTTATTTTAATTTTTGGCCCCGGATGTCTTTAAGCGCAGGAATACATGGTACAACCGGTTGTTAGCATAATGTACAGAAACTACAGAAATATCTAAACAGACAACATTCTGTCTAAGTAAACGAATAACAATACGTGGACGATTTTTTTCTTCTTACAACTTAACGCTTTTGAAAAGCTAAAAAGAGAAACTGCTCGTAACGAGTACCGCTTCCCGTCTTCAATCAGATTTTCATTAATGGCGTCTAAGGTAAAACCATTTTGGGTACGCAGTCTAGGTTTTTGACGTTTCGAACAAACTCTAGCCCGTGAAGCCCCATCTTAAGAACAAACAGCCGAAGTAAGTAACATCCAGCTAAATACAACGACAATGGTAAACTGGTTTCTTGTATTGGATCTCATGTCGATTATCCACATTTTTCATGGAATGTTTTAGCAGTATTTTCTGCAAAACTGTCTCTGGCGGTACATGTTATTAATTAACAATATTGCTAGCAACTACTTTGCTCCACAAACATTTGATGTCACATTGTCCCACACAATAATTATAATAGTTTGTAACCATAATAAAAGTTGTCCTGCATCTTTTACTTTTTCGCCGCCAACTCGATAAAATATTATTTTTTTCCTGGACCTCTAGAACCGTGAAGGTAATTTCCGTCATCAAAGAAGATAGTTTCTGGTCATAGTTTAACATCTGTTAGTGGACGGCGTAGATCTAAGATCAGACTGCACGTTCCGTGCAGTCTGATCTTGATCTACGCCGTCCGCAAACGCTATTTAGTGAAAGGGTTAATAGCCGGACACACCTTGTTGCTGAAGTGGGCGCAGTTTTTACGATAACGGGCCCATTTGGTTCTATTGGTTTTTCTAGCCTCCCATCTTTGACGCTTTGTCAACACGAAGCGTCAAATATCGGCACCATTCCGACTCGACAGCCACTTTTCACCAGCACGCGGTAGGAGAACGTTCGGTTCGGAGTTTAGAAAATTCTTTCAGATTTATATTTAAACGAACAATAAAGGAATAAAACGATGAAGCGATTCGCAGTTTTGGTACTTTTGATATTAACTGCAAACATCGAAGAAATAGCAGCTAAAGATGACCAACCTTTAGATCTGGTAAGTGTCCAACAGCTTTGAAATTACATACTTGTTACATGTCATGCAAATTAGAATACAGTAAAATTATGTGATTTCGAAATCGAAAGGGGCAAATGAATTAATTCGAACGAGTAAAAGATTCAGAATATCGAAAAGAAGAGGGAAAACAGTAAAAAAAAAAATCGTCAGTAAAAAAAATCCGTATGTATTGAAAAAAAAAAAATCTTTATAAGATCCTTATAAATAACGTGATAAAAAAGACTTATCTTATGAAATAAAGAGTATCAGTGAGCAACCAGAACAGCAGCCACACTGTCTTTCAAAAGCATGTGTTTTATAAAAAAAAAGATTTGAATTTACCGACACGTACTGATTTCTGCTTGTGCGAGTTATCGATATATTAGTGTAGTTTGTAAAACAGAGGTGAAATATATTAGAGTTCGATGTAAGTAGATAACTTCTTAGTCACAAGTATATTTGAAACATAAAGACTTCGTTCGTTATTTACTCCTTCCTTCGTAGGTTTGTTGTTTCGTTCATTCATTCTTTCAATCTTTCATCCATCCACCTATCTATTCATCTATTCACCCAACATCCAGCCAGCAAGCAATCTACCGACCTATCCGTCCTTTCATCAATTGATAATCCAAGGTATAAAACTTCCTTTATTCATTGATCAATTCATTTATAGTTATTCATCCAGTGACAATCGAAGATGGAATTCTCGAAATCTCCACAAATTCAATTACTTTGAACGAATAGTCTCCGTACGAGGGGAGAATAGAATAAATAGAGAAAGGAAAACATACACAGAAATAAACTCATGACCTTGAATACGCTAACATTCATTACCACGAAAAAATTATTACATTCAAACATCAGTAACTCGCTGAAGTGGCACAAATTATTGAAGAAATCGAAAAACAATGTTTTTAAACTGAATAACTGTAAAAGAGGGCGAGCGAGTACTTCTTTTACCGAAAGTTTTTTTTTTTTTTTGGGGGGGGGGGGGGGGAATGAAACAATTGGATAGTCGCTACTTTTAAAGTGACCTACATGTGATTTCAGTCATATTGGTCATCCGTGTGCGAAACAATCCCGACTTCTAACCCTTATCCTGCTGAAAAAGTGAAATGAAACTCTCAACCCGATAGTAAAAACACAAAATTTGCACAAATTTCTTCATTCTAGCCATATTTAATTTGTCGTCTGCAAATACTTTCAATTTGGACCAGTCTGGAATTTTGTCATCTGGTAAAGGGTTGCTGGGAATAACTGACTGGGACGGTTATGTCTTCAAAAACAGGAGTAGCATCAGTTTTGATTTCTAATGAGAGCAATGGGAACTGCTGCTAAACTGTCCAAGGCTCTATTAAGTCAGAATATCTTTAAATTAAGACTGTCGGGGCATACCTTAGATCAGACTGTAAGGTTAATGCAGTCTGAACTTAGATCTTACACCGAGCACAAAGACACTTCGACACTTTGATCCACAAATGTATGTATTACATACATTGTGATTATACACGACCTCTTTCGGCGACAGAAAATACTATCCACTAAAACTCAGAAAGATTTTTTTATCTTATAGGCTTGACTATGCAAACGAAAGGTATAGATCCAAGATCAGACAGCACCGTCTGTGCAGCCTGATATTGATCTATGCCTTCCGAAAACACCACTGATTTCGCCTATTGCGCTGTAAGAGTAAACTCTTTGCCAGACGACCATGTTTTAACCTTGTCCAAATTGAAAACATTTGCCAACAACATATAAATGTCACTCAACCCATGAAAGATGTCTTTCAAAGGATGGTAGACATTTTGGGAAATGGAGAAAATGCTGGTTCCCCCAAGCTTATTAAAACTCAGAATTGTGTGGTTAACGGTTAAGTCGTCCCTTGTATCATACATTTCCTCCTTTTCATTCAAGGTTTTCAAAAGCCTTCTTCCTCAGGGTCGTTAAAACTCAGGATTGTGTTATAAAGGATACTGTTGTCCCCGGTATCCCTAAAGCGTACTCATGGCGTAGATCATTCAGCAACTGTAAAGTTCATGTATCAGTATGTGTGATAGAATACCACTGTGACTATATAATCCAATCCGATTAATTAGCTTGTTGTACATACCATGGGGATGATTTTATAACATGAAAATTGATACTATGTAGTTGAGACCCTATGGGAAAGATAAATGAAATTCTTACCAACTACACTGTCAAATAAAGATCAAATGTAAACAGATTGCAGATTGGGCCGCTTGTTTTTTTTTCCCTTGTATCACTCACCACATATACTTAAATGTGTTGCGATTCGTTAAATTTAATTGTAATAAGGTAGAGAAATTGCAAATGATCCTTTTTTGTCAATCAAACTTAGCTTTTATCCTTGTTTCATTTAGGATGTTGCGATTGGTATAATGTGATTTCTGACGAACATGTAAGGCCTTGTTTTCATTCAAAAGAGAAGACTGTACACAAGAATTACCGAAATACATATTTGTGTAGTATATCCACAATAAATTTTTATAAAATTTGGTACGATAGTAGTAAATGAACATATTCATGTAAGTCATAGAAAATGAAGGATAAAAACCAAGTAATATCGTTACCATATCCGATGAAGTATTGGAAAGTATAAAATTATTGAAGAGAAATGAACGAACAAAACATGCACATGGAACAAATTTTATAGAGTTTCGTCATTAAAAATCACTTAAATTTTAACACGGCAGCTTTAAATGGCTTAAACAACATAAGTGTAGAACATACAAGATCATACTTTTGTGTGCTCAATGTATGCTGTCATTTAGTAAACGGGACCAAGACTCATAACTATACAACAAAACACCCCCAAAAAGGCACCAACCAATCTACGGCAGATTCATATTCATATTCTAAATGATTTTCAAACTTTGTTAGGAAAGTGATTTTTGACTGGCCAATGCATATAGCTTAGCCAGTTAGAAGTTACGTTGCTGTTCAATGCAGAATTGCCACAAAAATTGAACTTGGAATGTTTGGTGAATACGGACCATGGATCATCTAATGCAGAATCCATGTTTACCAACATTCTCCCGTGAAATAAATAGTAAGCAACGCAGATTGGGTTAAACACTCCATATTTCTATCAATCATCTACTCGGCACGGAAGGCAGAAAAACCGCCAACGGACACGTTCCAGTTGTTTTCTGTCGTATTATGGGCCGGGGGACGAGATAACCATCTTTCGCGAAAACAAGATAAGGCAATTACGGAGGTATTTGTCTCCAAATACGGTCATTAAATGTCCATCAACCGCTAGGGGGATACCTTGTGCTATCATATAGTATAGTTTCCCGTGATATATAGATCATGAGCTGTATGTTCTTATACCTTATAATCCCTGTAAGTTCATTCATAAGTACAGTTACTTATCGATTGTTCGAATATCCAATCGTACGAATACAAGGGCCATGCTCTGTGAAAAGGGGGTTTAAAATATGTGTACAAAAGTATCGACCCAGTTCAGCCTGCGCAGTGCGCGCAGGCTGACCTGGGTCGAAACTTTTTGCGTTTGGAATTTTCTGCATGCCCAGGGACCAGTTTACCTTATGATAAAGCCGCTTGTGAGACAAAATAAATTTTATGGATCCATAATTATGTGATGACTGGCTTGGTGTCATGCATCACGGAGATGCATCAAACTCCCTTCTGACAGGGCATAGTTCATATCGATTGACTCGACGCACTGATTTAAATGGGCATATTTTTTTGAAGCAGTGTATGAACGGTTCTGATTGCAAATCTGAAAAAAAAAAAATCAGACGTACCGCTGCTTGTAACAAGCAGGTTACTTCTTTTCTTACAATGTTTGCAAAACCTTTAAATTGGAAGGACACAGAAAGAACGCAAAAAGTCGTATCTGTAAATAACAAAAGTGTGTCATTTTACTCTTATCCGAATATAATGATTACTCAAAATATTTCTTTGACTGCCTATAGTCAATTTTCCTGACTACTGCGTCCGAAGTTAGCCTCTTTCAGGATGTTGTATAACACGACAAATATTCAGACGGTTTTTAAGCTGTGAAGGCATGGATAAAACTCCAAAAGTATTGACTGATTATATGGTGTTTAACGCCGTTTTCAACATTATTTCAGTTATATCGCGGCGGCCAGTGCACCTATCCATGCTTTCCTTGAGTTTCTTTTACTAGTACTCCGCACAATATTCTTTCCAAGCCACTGGCTGCTTTCCCACATAGCCATCGTCGGAACAATGGTCAGCGATGAGAGAGGAATGAATCCTGCCGCAATGACTACCATCAATCCTCGGAAAGAAATTGGCCAAGACGGGGATCGAACCAGCAACCTCCTGTTCTCAAGTCCTGTACGCTACCGACTGAGCTACGGGGCTTGGCGCCAAAAGTATTACAATTTACATCAAAATATCAGACTGCATGTTCTTTGCAGCCTAGGATAAGTTCACCAGCCATTACTATTTCAGTTCTAATTCTGTATTTCAAGACAAGCCATCCGATTGGCCGAGACGGTCTGTCTCAACCAATCAGATTGCTCGCTTGAAATATTAAATTAGAGCAGCATTTAGAACTTTGACTACACAAACTGCTCCTAGAACTACATTGTCCTCAAAAGCGCCTTATGTCCCCCCTAAACAAGCTTTTCGTTAAGCCGCGAACTACACTTGTGACATTTTTATGCGACTCACCTAAGACTGTGGTAATCTTGTTGGGAAATTAATGGGCCAGATCTAAAAAACAATGCGATTAGGAACCATCACCATCCGCATACGACTTTATACATCCCAGCTGTATAATTTAAACAGTTGGGAATAAAAGCATTGCTTTTTGTTACAAAGAATTAACCCATTTCTTTTTAAATTTTCCACAAAGTGTTTAATTTCAGTTTTAAAAAAAGAGACATTCCTATTTCTTTCGTTTCTTTTTCGTTTTACTAGCACTACTTAGTAGCTTGTCAAGAAACAGCCAGAAAGGTAATGGGTTAATGCCTACACACTGTGTTGATATAATTTGCTATGATATAAAATTGGATTCAATGCTGCATCAATTATGGTAACCGCCCCGGTAGCTCGCAAGGCCTGACCTCGATCATGTGCAGTCACTAAAGCTCTAGTATGTTCAAAATTTGTGACATATTCGTATGTACCCATAAGGCCGTAATTATCTACCAGGTTATGGTAATACTTTATAAATGAGGCATGCTCTGTGAAAAAGGGACTTATTGCATCTGCGAAAGTATCGACCAGGTAAGCCTGCGCAGCGCGCGTATGCTGACCTGAGCCGAAACGTTTTCGCTATTGGTCGATTTTCTGTGTGTCCAAAGACCAGTCTGCCTCATGATTCAGTCGGCTGTTAGCAAAAGCGGATATTATGGATCCATAATTATGTGATGGCTGGATTGGCACAATTTATCTCGGAGATGCACTAAGTCCCGTTTTGCCAGAGCAGGGCCAAAATTAAGATTTACATGAAGCTTAGAAATGCTATGAATCTAGCAATCGCTCGTTCTGAGGTATCAAAAGCCTGTGTTTTCTTAAATCATGTAGCATAAACAAAATGAGCCACGCTCTGGCAAAAGAGGGCTTACTGCATCCCCGTAACGCATGATATCAAATAAGTTATCACCTAATTAGGGATTCATAAAATCCAATGTGTCTAACAAGCGGTTGTATCATAAGGTAGACTGGTCTTTTGACAGACAGAAAAATGACCAATAGCGAAAAGTTTCGGCTCAGGTCAGCCTGCACAGACTGCGCAGGCTGACCTAGGTCGATACTTTTCGCAGATGCATTAAACCCCCTTTTCACATTCTTATATCTTAACATCTAGAGATAACTATTTATTGAGTTCTACGATTTGGCATTCAGTTTCAGCCAAATCTGACAAGAGAAAACCAATCAAGGAGACATCAGAGATCTATTTTCAATAGGATGTATATTTTATCGGCAGAACCGCGGGTATCACTGCCGGTTTAACTCCGAAACAAATGCAGGCTTACTTCTGTCTCTGATTCTGTCTTAACGTCATAAGACGGAAGAAAAATTATGTGAAAGAAAATCAACGTCTTCAACAACGTTATTTGGGTAACCCTTAGGCTGTTAAGCGCGACTCACTGAGCTATGGGGACAGCGTAGATCAAGATCAGACTGCACAGAACGTGCAGTATGATCTTGGATCGACACTGTCCGATAAGGAAACATTTTTCTCCAGAAAAATAAGGTTGAAATAGCTTTATTCGGATTTTTACTATCGGCCTGAAAGTTTCATTTGATTTATTTATCAGGATAAATGTTAACTTTTATTGATTTGGGTTGTTTTACAATGTTTACGTTGTTCATCTTGATATCACAGCTTCATGGTAAATTAACCCTTTACTACACAATCCCGAGTTCTAACGATCCTGAGAAATAGGGCTTTTGAAAACATTGTGGGAAAAGGAGAAAATGCTGGTAACCAGCATTTTCTCCTTTTCCCACAATTTTTTCTACCCTTCCCAAAAGAAGTTCCAATTTTTGAGTTACGTTTATTTTGTCGTTTGCATATGCTTTCAATTTGGCCCAGTCTAAAATTTTGTCATTTTGTAAAGTTAAATATTGTTTTAGCCAAAATGTTCGTTACGAATTCGATCCAGCTGTTTTTGTCCAGTCCTGGACCTATGTACTATCTGATGGTTTGTGTTGAGCAATGAGGGCCTGTACTCAACAACTACTCTCAGTTGCAATCTTGGTCTCACTCTTGATTTAGAAAGTAGCACAATTTCTGACTGGCCTCAAACGTGGGACATTTTTACAGAAATTCACATTTGACTTACTCAGATTATCCCAGTGACCAAGAGTGGAATACAGATTAACGAGCACAACAATAACCATTGCACAACCAGCTTACCTCGTATTAAATCTTTTACGAGCCGATTCATTCCTTTTCAAAGTTTGTTTTCTTGGAACTTAAGAGTCAGAACAATACTATATACGAGTTCTTGGTGAACACGCACTTAGCGACATGGGCCGTTCGAAAAATCACTTCCAAAGTGATCCTTTGCATTCTACGTGCCCAAATGCAAGAAAAGTCGACAGAATTTCGCGGCCGATTTCTCACAGATTATCCCGTTGACCTAGTGTATGATATTACTGGCAAGACAGACATTTAGCGACCGCAAAAAATCAAAGTACGTCGGATAGGGTGTTTTACGTGCGGATGAATTCCCAGTCACACTTCTGGCGGAGTACTCTACAAAGTTTAATTTTTACCTTCTGCAACAGACAGCTTTTAAAATCTGAAAATATTTATGGAAGCATAGAATTGCTTTGCACAAGCAATTGCTTCGCTTACCCCAATGATTTCTTTTTTAATTCGGGGAAAAAATCCTTTCCTTCAAATGTTATTCCTTTTGTTTTATTTGGACTAGGTTTTGGTACACGTACGTCCAATACAAGCCCATGCGGTTACGAGATAAACTACGTTGATTATAACTTTGTCTCAAAACTACAGCACAGACTCACGTCATGCGTAAAAATGGTCAGATCAGAACCTAACACGTTTGATGTCTTTGATAAAAGCATCAATTACCGTTAGTAGAATGATCTTTTTTTCATACAGATAAAGTGAGTGAAGCTGACATTTCTAATGGTACATTTTATTGTCCTGCGTTACACTGTTTAACCCATTGGCTGCTAAGCGCAACTCAAGGACCTTTTGTTGACAGTGCAGATCAAGATCAGACTGCACGGAACGTGCAGTCTGATCTTGAATCTACACTGTCCGATAAGGAGATTATTTTCCCCCAAAACACCTTTGAACTAGCAAAATTCGGGTTTTTACTGTAGACTTGAAAATTTCATTCCACTTATCTAGCAGGATAAGGGTTAACACGTGGGATGTCAAGGTGGGTTGCTTTTGCGGCCAGTTGAGGTTAAGATCAGCTTACAAAGAAAACGGACGTACAATTTACAATAATTATATCGTGAGATATTCTGATCCAAACGGAGTTGAAACTGCAATAGCAAAGGCTATTTTATCGTCTGTTTTTACACTAAATTCCAAGACTTGCCAACTGATTGGTTGATACACTCGGTCCCAGCTATTCAGATATATCAAAATCTTGAAGTTCAGAATTGAAAATGAATTTAGAATATATGTAGTTGTTGAACAAAATTATAGTTCCATATGAGCCATGCTCTGTGAAAAGGGGGCCTAATGCATCTGCGAAAAGTATCGACCCAGGTCAACCTGCGCAGTCCACGCAGGCTGACATGGGCCGAAACTTTCGCTACTGGTCAGTTTTCTATATGTCCAAGGACCAGTTTACCAGTAAGTAAATTATAATAAAAAGTGGCTTTTATGGATCCATGATTTTGTGATGGCTTTTGTGATCACGGAGATGCATTAAACCCCCTTTTGTCAGAGCATGGCTCGTATAGTTTGTGCAGTAGGGGTTACATAAAACCTATGGAGATCAGTGCTGTATTTAGCAACCTTTCAAGTATTTCATACAAGTCATCTGACTGGGTGAGACTTTCTGAGATCAGTGCTGTATTTAGCAACCTTTCAAGTATTTCATACAAGTCATCTGACCGGGTGAGACTTTCTGAGATCAGTGCTGTATTTAGCAACCTTTCAAGTATTTCATACAAGTCATCTGACTGGGTGAGACTTTCTGAGATCAGTGCTGTATTTAGCAACCTTTCCAGTATTTCACACAAGTCATCTGACCGGGTGAGACTTTCTGAGATCAGTGCTGTATTTAGCAACCTTTCCAGTATTTTATACAAGTCATCTGACTGGGTGAGACTTTCTGTCAAGGTCAACCAGGTAGCCTTGTTATTAGAATTATATTAACCCTTATCCTACCAAATAAAAAAAATATGGAACTTTCAAGTCGATAGTAAACCCCCATATGTTCCTATTTCAATGGTGTTTTTGTAGGAAAGATATATCCTTATCGGATAGTGTAGATCCAAGATCAGACTGCAAGTGCTGTGCAGTCTGATCTTGATCGACGCTGTCCGCAAAAGGTCAGTGTCGAGCTTAGCAGCCCCAGTGTTAACTGTTAAATTGAGAGGCTTGATTCAATGCACCTTTGCGGACAGAGTTGACTAAAATCAGACTGCACAGAACGAGCAGTCCTGCACTGATCTACAGTGTCCGATACAAAGAAGGGTTGTCAGACAAAAAGAAATGCACATTACACTTGGGTTTTCAGTACTACGCAGCTTAACCCTTTTACCACACAATCCCGATTTTTAACGACCGTCAGAGAGAAAGCTTTTGAAAACATGGTAGGAAAGAGAGAAAATCCTGGTAATTAATATCTTCTCCTTTTCCCATTGTTTTTTCTACCCTTCCAAAAACAAATTTCAATTTTCATATTTGATTGGCCGTCTGCAACTGCTTTCAATTTGGACCAGTCTAAAATTGTGTCGTTTGGTAAAGAGTTAAGGGTTAAGAACCGCTGGTAAGGACTTTTTACCAAAGATTTAATTTGGTTTCATTTTTTGGCTGTTTTTTGCACTGTTAGGGTTACAGAAACTTCCGGGAAAAGAACAAAATGTTTGTGTGCAGCAAACTTCTTTGCCTACGCTTTCTATACCTTTTTTAAAGCAAATCCCATCATTTTATTTATATTCTGCAAATTCTTTCATTGTGAAAAAATCTAAAACCTTTTCGTCTGGTAAAAAGTTAAAGGTGCATAAAAAGTTTCGAACGAATGCCCACCAACAACCCTCAATCATCCGTATATACCGTATATCTGTCTATACCGAATTTTCCGAAAAACTGGGTCTATACTCTCAAACCATTCTACAGAACATCTTTGTCTTATCGAACTTTTTTTATTTGAAAGTAACAAAGCTTCTTATTGGATAAACCAAATGGTTGTGTTACTTTCTAAATCTATAATTAGACTAAGAAGTTTAGCCAATAAGAAGTTGTGTTACTCTCTAAATCTATGATTAAACCAAGAAGTGAATACGGATTCTGATTTCCTACTCCAATTATCCAGTTTTTCATGTAGTAAAACGTTCTCTAGTTTCACAGAACTTTCGTAACTGCAATTAAAACGCTCTAAAGTTACCACAAAATTACAAGGAATTATTTACAGTACATTAGAGACGAAATGAGACGTGTATAGTACGGCTTCACTTAACTAGGCTCTCAGTTTATGTTCCTTGCGATATCGTTTAGTTAGTTTATATCTTGTAACTAGTTCTAATTACATGTGGCCCTTTAGCCCATTACAGCAAGGGAAAACTTTTAGACCCCCACTCCCTCCAACGGAAAACATTTAAAGTGTCTTGGGGGAAAAAAGCTGTTGTTATGTACTAGCAATAACTTATTGTTCCTTTTCCCACTGGGGAAAAAAAACACGGATTTTTCTATATTTTTACCTCATTTTTTCCCCAATTTAAACTTGTACGGATAAGATTCGTCCTGAAGGTCAAATCATGAAGGTCAAGAGTTAGCTTGTTGCCGGTAATGCCTGGTTATTCCCCCCCCCCCTCCCCCCACACACACAATAACCCCTCGAGGAAGACGACCTTTTCTTTTAACCCTTGAACTGCTAAATAAATGAAACGAAAATTTCCACGCAACAGTAAAAACCCAAATTATTGCGATTTCAACCTTGATATCACCGGAAAGAAAACATCGTATCGGACAATGTAGATCAAAGATCAGACTGCACGTTCTGTGCGGTCTGATATTGATCTACACTGTCAGCAAAAGGTTAGTGTGTCGCGCATAGCAGCTTAACAGTTAAAACATTGTGGGAAAAGGAGAAAATGTGGGTAATCAACATTTTCTCCTTTTCTGTTAAAGTTTTCTACCTTTCATGTAGAAATCCTATAATTTGAGCCATGTTTCAATAGTCATTGCTTTGAATCAAGACCTTTCTTAATCATATCGCGGCGGCCAGTGCACTAACCCATGTTTTCGTTCAGTAAAGACTTGAACAATAGAAACTGTGGCCAAGAATAATCTCCTTTTATTTCATGCTTTCCGGTAGGATATCGAGAAATAGCGGTGAAAATATTTTTCGATATTACACGGGTACGACCAGTAAGAATACCGATATCCTCTATACCTATTAGCTATATTTGCTGCAGGCCACACTTTGAAAACATCCTTGTAAAAGACTGATCATCCACATGGCTTCAGGTTTATTGTACATAACTATCTAGCCTAGGTAACTCAGTCGGTTGAGGACAGGACTTTAGAACATAGGGTCGCTGGTTCGAATCCCAAGCTCGCCGAATTTCTTTCCGAGGATTGATGATAGTCACTGCAACAGGAGTCATCCCTCTCTAATCGCTGATCATTGTTTCGACCACACTTATGCAGGAAAGCTGCCAGTGGCATGTGAAGAATATTGTATAAAAGCACTGGTAAAGAACTCCAAGAAAGCATGAATAGGTACACTGGCCGCCATGACATAACTAAATAATGTTGAAAACGGCGTTAAACACGATACAAGTAATCTATCAATTATACAATGAATCAAATTCTCTTTCAAAAAAATCTGCAAAGATTCTTATTTTCGACGTGTTTTTTTCAGAAAGGAGAAAATTTTATCTGCAATATATTATTCAATTTAATTTTAGACTTCTGTTTTTTTTGTTTCAATTATCTCTAGTATCAAATTCAGTTCAAGACCAATAAATTCTAGGAGTGGTATTCGAGAACTATTTTTTCATCGCGAACGTACAGTTTGTTGACGGTAGTGCATCCTGTACTTCCGGTTGAGCACTACACTGTAAGAGATTTCTGATGGTCACTTGGTAAGTCAGAAAATAATTTATCAGAATATGATAAGGACGACGACTGACCTCTTACGGACAGTCTGATCTTGGACCCACACCGTCCGATAAGGAGGTATTTTTCTCCACGAAACAAGTTTGAAATAACATTATTCGGGTTTTTACTATCGGCTTGGAAGTTTTATTTACATTATTTAGCAAGATAAAGGTTAACTCTTTCAAAGTCCACTGCAACTTAGTAGGCCTTTCCGGATGGCAAGATCAGTCTGGCAATCTATTTTTACACATCTGAAAATGTCGATTCATTTTATCCCACAATCCAGGCTTTTAACGACCCCATGGAAGAAGACTTGAAAAACATCTTGGGAAAAGAAGAAAATGCCGACAACCAGAATTTTCTCCTCTTCCCATAACGTTTTCGAAACTTTCAAAGACGAGTTCTGTCATTTTAGTCACATTCAATCTGTCACCTGTAAATGAGTCACACCCTGGCAAAAAGGGGGCTTAGTGCATCTCCGTAATGTATTATACCAAGCAAGTCATCACATAAGTATGGATCCATAAAAAACATTTTTTACAATCGACTCAATCATGAGGTAAACTGGTCCTTGGGCATGCAGAAAATTTATCAATAGCGAAAAGTTTTGGCCCAGGTTAGCCTTCGTAGTCGATACTTTTCGCAGATGCATTAATCCCCCTTTTCTCAGAACATGGCTTAAATGTTTTCATCGTGGACAAGTCTAAAACTTTGTCATGTTGTAAAGGGTTAAACACCAAGGTGAACTAATAATACCGCACTGTGCCTAGATAGTAAAAACTATGGCAACAAACTGATTAAATCTGGTACCACATATACATAAAGCCTATTTTTTTCAAGGCTAAAAACAAAACACCAGTTCAACTACAAAAGGAGAGAATATTTTTTTTCACAGTTTCCACTAAGTAGCGGACAATGTAGATATAAGATCATACTGCAGTAGATCTATATTTGTTAGAAAAATAAGTATCTGAATTTTATTTGATTAGTATGGTGGCATATTTCTGCCACGAGATACAAGATAACGATTGCGATAATTTAATAAAACTATCGCGATAAAAACAAACTTTCCTGGAAATATTATCTAGATAATAAGAATGAGAAATTTTGCGCTATACTGATCAATGTAAAATTTTTCTAGATAACAAAGTTTATCGTGACATTTTTTTTACAGAAAACTTTTCACTATATATACAAAATTTCCAGGAAACTTTCATTTCTCGCGATAGTTTTCTAAAATTATCTCGATAGTTATCTCGTATTTCGTGGCAGAAATATACCACCATATATTTGAGCCATGCTCTGTGAAAAGGGGACTTAATGCATCTGCGAAAAGTTTCGACCCAGGTCAGCCTGCGCAGTCCGCGCAGGCTGACCTGGGCCGAAACTTTTCGCAAGTGGTCGATTTTCTACGTGTCAAGGGACCATTCTACCTCTTAATTCAGTTGGTTGTGAAAAAGGTGGTTATTTTGGATCCATAACTACGTGATTGCTTTCTTGGTATCATACATCACGGAGATGCATTTAGCCCCCTTTTCACAGAGCACGGCTCATTTGTATTGATTCAACTTTCATTCCTCTTTCTGTCATGTCAGTACCCGAATTAATAGTACATGATTATTATCATTTTTACATTTTTTTTTTCTTTCCCTTTTAGTCTTGAAGCTGAAATTTCACCGATTTACTCATTAGAGCACTAATGCGAGGGTAGAAAATATTTAATTGCTTCGCTTATTTTAGCAAAATTCATTAATGAATCCGTGAATAAATCTGACTAAGTAGGAAAAAAAAAACACATTAAGTAAATGCGTTTTGGAGAGGGTAAAAATAGTTTATTGTGGTGAAATGTTCCGAATGTAATAACGAGTCCCTGGAGAGAGCTAAATCCTTACTGCACTAACAGGCGATTTTAGCCGCTTCTGCGGACAATGTAGATCAAGATCAGACCCTACATTCCGTGCAGTCTGGTCTTGGATCTGCACTGTCCGATATTTCAAGAAATATTCCGATAAAACAGACATGCAGTTGGTAAATCTGCCTGTTTCCTACGGGCGTAGTTATTACATACATGTATTCGTATTACTTGCTTTGCACTCTTTGTGTTTGGTTTGCCAACTATCCCCTTACCCTTTAACGACTACATAAAGTACATGAAAATGCAGCCAGGGGTAACAAGCGAAATATTGCGATTTCGAAATTCCTTTCACCGGAAGGAAAGTCTCAATGTCTCGGACAGTGTAGTTCAAGATCAGACTGCACGTTATGTGCAGTCTGATCTTGATTTACGCTGTCCATAACGGTAAATAGAATCGCGCTCAGCAGCAAAGGGATTGAAATATTCAGAGTTCGTATTGTTTTCGTAGTAGAAATGAAAGTCCTTTGACAATTTAGAAGATAATACATTAAAGGACCACACGACTGATTCGAGATTTATTCTAGCTATTGAAATATTCGTGCCTCGATAATGCTACATACAAAGGATAGTATTTGAAAACGTAAACATCCTGTCTATTAAAGCTACATAACACTTGGTTTTTAACAAAAAAAAAGGTATTTTTGATCCCGAAGAAAGATGCTTTTTGATAAGGAAAAAAACATTCGGACGTGACAGTTTACCCTTAGTTTCGTGGGGGGGGGGGGGGGGGGGGGGGGGGGGCCGGGAACACACACAAAAATACGTAACTACTTACTAGTATTTGCTAACGCTAGGTTCCATCCAGCGACCGTCAAATATATACAAGTAGTCCGGCGACTGTGCCATCCGGATTACTGATCATTTGCTGTGTTTAACTCTTTCAGTGCCAAATATATAATGAGCCACGCTCTGTGAAAAGGGGGCTTTACGTACTCGCAAAAAGTTTCGAACAAGGTCAGCCTGCGCAGTCCGCGCAGGCTGACCTGAATCGATCCTTTTTCGCCTTTGGTCAATTTTCTGCACGTCAAACGACCAGTGTACCTCATGATTCAGCCGGTTGTTAGAGAAAATAGGTCCTCGGGATGTGCAATACTGTGATGACTTGCTTGGTATCATGCATCACGGAGATGCATTAAGCCCCAATTTGCCAGAGCATGGCTCATATGATTCCGACCGGTTTCGACGGCTAAACTAATACAAATAAACGAAACTAAGATAAGAATTTTATCTAATAAGCTTGACTAAACAAGTGGACGGCATTGATAAAAGATCAGATTGCACGTTCTGTGCAGTCTGATCTAGATTTATACCGTCCGTAAACGCTTATCTTTTCGCCTATGGCGCCGAACGGGTTACCGTTTACCTAAACACCCGTCTTGAAACGACCCTCAGAAAGGAGACTTTTGAAAACATTGTGAAAAAATGAGAAACTACATCTCTTGTTTCCACATTTTCAAAAGGCGTCTGCCTCAAGGTTGTTACATATAGGGATTGTTTGGTAATGGAATAAAGCCATATCTAAATTTTCAATTTGTTTGTTAGTTTGTATTGCAGTTTAATGCCATTTTAAAGCCGTATGACCAGCTTAGGTCATATCGCGGCTTTCAATACACCTACACATGTGTTTCCTGGATTTCTCACACCACTACTGACACAACTTCCTTTCCAAGTCACTGACTACTTTTCTCATATGCATAAGAGGTTAGGGACCAAAAAATCGCCTAAAAAAGTTTGCCTCAACTGGTTATCGAACCCGCAACCACAAGGCCACAAGTCAGATACCGTCTAACCACTGAGCTATCTGGCTGAGCGCTAAACTTCAGAGCGAATTTTCGATCATCCAGGTACTTTGAACTAATCCCACTCGAATTCGACTGATCCATTATTGATAAGTTATAATGAATCATTCGAATTTGAGTGAGAGAGAGATAGTAGCACTTAAGCTGCTGAATAAATGAAACGCAAATTTCTACTCAGCGCTAAAAGCCCAAGCATTGCGGTTTCAAAGTTGATTTCACCGGAAAGAAAATACCGTATCGGTCAGTGTAGATCAAAGATCAGACTGCACGTTCTGTGCAGTCAGGTCTTGATCTACACTGTCCGCAAAAGGTCAGTGAGTCGTGATTAGCCGCTTAAGGATTAGTTTAATTTATAACTCATTTTGCAATACTAATGCAATAGATCAGGGGAAAAAATGTAATAGATGAACAATACTGAAGTGGAAAAGCCATTAGTCAACCACGTCGTGTCGTAAAAATCCTATTTATAGACAAGGCATTTCATGATAAGACCGACGTTTGATCATAAAGATGTGAGAAATTGGGTATGATAATTGAAAATACCTGTCCGTCCGTCACGGATTTTATTTATCAACGATATCGTAAAATACGCTTGCAGATAACGTTCTGTAACATGCAAAATGGCCTTTACTCTTTCCCACGCCGTCCGACCAAGAGAAAGAAGGCAATTAAAAAAGCATTGTGGGAAAAAGAGAAAATGCTGATGACTAGCATTTTCTCTTTTCCACAGTGTTTTCTACATTTTAAAAGACAATTTTTATCATTTGATCCACATTTGATTTGTCGTCTGCAAATGTTTTCAATATGGGTCAGTGTAAGACTGCGTATTCTAGAAAAACGTTAAGTCTTCCAGTGTCAACTGCTCTAACCCTTACCCTGCTACATAAATCAAATGAAACTTGCAAGCCCATTGTAGAAACCTAAATATTGCTATTTCAAAGCTATTTTTGGGAGAGAAATATCTCCTTATTGGACAGTGTAGATTCAAGATCAGACTGCACGTTCTGTGCAGTCTGATCTTGATCTACACTGTCTGCAAAAGGTCTACAAGTCGCAAGTCGTGCTTAGCAGCCTAAGGGTTACAACGACCTCTTTCGAAGGCCGAATATACAACCCACTGGAAACCTGTCTTTTTTTTTGTCTTACAGGCTTGACTTAATAAACGAACTGTATAGATCGAAGATCAGACTGCACGTTCTGTGTAGTCTGATCTTGATCTATACCGTCCGCAAAAGCCACTGTTTTTCGAAATTGTGTTGAAAGGGTTATCTTTAACTCTTTGTAGAAGACAATAAATGATTTAGACTCCTCTATTTTCAGAGCAATTACAAACGACATTTTAAATACTGTTTAAATTTTGGGATTTCTGTTTATAAGGACAGGACACTTGTGGGAGAAGGAGAAATGCTGCTTACTTGCATTTTTCCTTCTTTCCAGAATATTTTTAAAGCCTTCCTTCTTAGAGTAGTAAAACACGACATGAGCTTGTTCGGTATAGGGTAAACTCTCGTCATTAAAAAACAACAAATTTTCCTTCCCTGAAGGTGTATAACAGAAATTCCACCGGAAATGCAGAGAATATCAAGGTCATATTTACAATCAAATTGCGTACGTTGTAGATTCACGGTCGGGCAACAAGTTTTATTTTGTGCTGTCTGATCTTGATCTATGTCGTCCGCAAGAGTTTCTTCAGTTGGGTTGCAAATGAGTATCTCTAAAACACTAAGCGCGAACGGTAACTGTTGTTAGTTGTTTTTGTGGCATTTGTCGATGACAATACCACTATGAGTTCAATGCAGCGTTTTGAAAATCATGTATCGTAGTTTGTGCAAAACCGAAGGAAGTAAACCCAATTAAAATCAATTTTTCTGAGACAAATAAGTGTTTCGATTGCACTCAGATATGAAATTGAAAATGGCTTGTTACAATAAATTGGATTTAGGCCATCGATCGTGGAAGTACTTCCTTTTTATCGAAAATACTTTAATCCGCCATGGCCTTCTATAGTAGCCTGGTACCCCGCCCGTACTTCATGAGAACGTCAGGCAGAGCGCAATAATGGCGGCCCCGTTGGTGATATGCATGATCAAATCGGATCATGGGCTGAATTCAAAACAGATCGCTTGCAATAAAATAATAGCAGTGAGTTTTTCCACATGTCAATCTTATTTAGCGAGAAAAACTACATATCAGAAATGCTCTAAGTATCCGAAATGTCAATGGACCTACATAACGTCTGAAAAAAGGGCTACTTTAAAATGATTCATAGTCAAATTTATGTTCAAACCATACCACAATAGCACGTTTTAGATTCGTTAGTGTATTTTTTGGACAAAACTGATCTCATTGGAGAGGTCATCAGACCTCTCCAACAGTGGTGAGTTTAAAAGGCAGACTGCCTCAGAAATTTTGACTGGCTAAATCAAATGGTTCAGCCAATCAGAAATTGTGTTACTTTCTAGATATAGAACTAGGCTAAGAATGCAATTTGGAATGGTTGGTGAATAACGGACCATGGCTGCACATTCTGTACATTCTGGTATTCAATCTACATTTTCCACAACAACAACTTAAAATGCTCAGTGTTAAACATTAATTATCCTGTTTCAGTAATAACGTAAAACCAACAATCTGTGTCCTTAACAAGAGAACAACATTACACACATTGCTGCTTTAAAGTGTAATTATTATATATAATGTACTGGCTGAAACCACAATTTTATTTAATTTGACGTGAACAGGCAAAGAAATCATCTTTACCTTTTCGATGAATGCCAAATGTAACTTCATCTTTTTATCACAGCGCTTTCTACCACGTCAAATGGTGTTTGTGTGCGTGTGTGTGGGTGGCTGGGGGGTAGGGGTTTGATACAATAGATACAAAAATGTTTACGTTACAAACGGAACCATCATTTTTGCTAAAACATATTAACATAAAGTAAATATTCGACAAAAATACACATTCATCCCCGGATAAGTAGCATGACAAAATGCATGTATAATCTGATCATCTTTCTGTAGGATTTACCTTTTAAACTTTATCTCCATAACTCAAAGGTTTTTTTTTTTTTTTTTTTTTTTTAATAAATTCAACATTTTATTTTTCCAATCAGTGAATGAAAGCCACGAATCTTTTCTAAAAGCGGATGCTGACACTTTCTGTTGATATACAATAGGCAATTTTATGCCCACATTATTTAACTCGTTAAGACTATCCCTGGAAACAAAATTAGAAGCAGAAAATTTTGAAAACATACCACTAAAACGAGCATAATCAGACATTACAGATTAATATACGAACACCCATCAAAACATAGTGATGTTGTTGTAAAGAGAATTTTCCACTTTTGACAGAATATTTTCAAAAGTGGTCTGCTCTGTGATGCGAGATAGTTCGTCACCAAGCGATTTTACGTAAGGAGCCAGGTAAGAAGTAAAAATGAAATCGTTAAGTCTTACAGCAGATAACTCCATACTCTCAAATAATAAACTCACAACAGTAGTTACTTCGAGTGATATAAAACATTAAGCATACTGGAAATAATTGCTCGACCACATTAAATCTCATTACTAAAATCGCCTACACCCTTTCTGTGCAAGGTCGATTAAAGTTAAAATGCGGACAGTTTGGATTTAAGATAAGACTGCACAGAGCGTAGTGTCTGATCTTGGATCTACACTGTCTGACAATTTGTGAAGTATCAGAGTATAAAGAAAAGAACTTTTACTTTCATAAAAAATGAAACACATTCGGATATTTTCATTGGTGAATGGTACTTGTACCAATTTAACAATTTACCAGACTACAATTTTTTGCTATCGTCTAAATTGAAAGCATTTGCAGACGACAAATTAAACTTGGCTAAATTTATGGAATTTGTCTCTGTGAGGCAAAAAGAAAAAAAAAGAAAAACATCGTGGAAAAAGGAGAAAATACTGGTTGCCAGCATTTTCTCCTTTTCCCATGATGTTTTAAAAAATCTTTCTCTCAAGGATCGTAAAAGAACGAGATCGTTTGGTGATAAGTTAACCTTTTATGGCGTGATAAGGGTTTAATGGTCTGCGAGGTCGAACTGTAGTGATTATTATTACTGATGTACACGTCAACAGGTATTCACATTTTACAGGACTTAATGGGTTTGGAGGCAATGTCGTGATACTATTGCTACGATGGCAATGATTCAAGATTATCTAGAGCAATATAAGTCCGCTTTGGGAAAAAAAAAACAGGACCACAAGTATCCATAGGCGAAAGACTGACGAAAATGTTGAGATTTTGTCCCTTTTTAGGCCTAACGACAGATTTAATAGGTTGGGAGACCATGTCTTGATGCTATGTCTTGATGCTATGTCTTTGATCGCAAAGCGTTTTATATATAACAACCAATGTCCGCCATGGAATAAAGCAGAACAAAAATATCCATAGGCTAAGAGTCACTAAAATGTTGCGATTTTTCCCTCTATATGGCAATCACGACAGACTACATGAGTTAAAAGATAATATCTAGCTACTATTACTAGGATGGCCAAGCTTTAAAAAAAAAGTCTAGAATAATAATTTCTGGAATGACAAAAGTCCTCTATGGAATACAGCAGAACAACAAATGTCCATAGGCGCAAAAAGAAGTGAAATGTTGAGATTTGTCCCTGATAACCTTTATGATAGATTTAATCAGGTAGGTGATAAGTCGTGATCTTATGGCTTGAGTATCAATTTTCCAGAACATGGTTACATGCAGAGCAAAAATAATAAACATTGGAGTTAGGACTAAAACATTGTTTTTTTTTTTTCATTTGTAAGCATTACAACAAGCTTAGGAGATAATGTCGTAATAAATATGTCGCTTTTACCGCAAAGCTTCAAAAATAATTATCGAGAAAAAACAAGTTCTCGTTTGAATAAAGCAGATCAACGAATATCAAAAGACGTAAGGATTGAAATGTTAAGTTTCCCCCCCCCTCCCACCCTTTCGAAAACTTCAGTGGACTAGGAGACAAGGTCTTGATACCAGTGCTTATGATTGCAA
This sequence comes from Tridacna gigas, assembly GCA_945859785.2. Lineage (NCBI taxonomy): Eukaryota > Metazoa > Mollusca > Bivalvia > Cardiida > Cardiidae > Tridacna > Tridacna gigas. Next base: position 29,833,578 of record OX244041.2, read on the forward strand.
AGCTCCAAAACTTTCAAGCATATCTAAAGTCCGCTACAGATTAACCCTTTACCATACAATCCCGACTTTTAACGATACTGAGGAAGAATGCTTTTGAAAACATTGTTGGAAAAGGAGAAAATGCTGCTAACCAGCATTTTCTCCTTTTCCCACCATCTTTTCTACCCTTCCCAAAACAAATTTCAATTTTTGAATCATATTTATTTTGTCGTCTGCTAATGCTTTCAATTTGGATAAATCTAAAATTTTGTCCTTTGTTAAAGAGTTAAAGAGGAGTAATAATGATTTTCATTGGCATACGGACTAAAGTGTCGAGATCTTTCCTCTTTAATCCTTACGACGCGCTAAATGGATTAGAAGACAATGTCTTGGCACAGTTGCTTCAATAGCAAATCCTGATAATTGGAATAAAGCAGGACAGCAGAAATTTATCAACCTTAATGAGTAAGGAGACATTATCTTGATACCAACGCTTGAAGTCCAAATCTTTCAATAAAATTTTCTAGATCGACAAAAATCCATTTTAGAATAAAGCAAGGCAACAAAGATGTTTATTGGCGTAGGAAGAACTAAAATGTGCGGATTTGCCCCCGTAACATTCACGACGCCATGGGGAATCTCGGATGTTTTTGAACACTGAATTTGATGATTTTAGACCGCAAGCTTGTATTTGTAAGAGCTCTATGCGAGTTGCTTCTAATTTCAAATACAGACAATAACTGGTTCGACTTACTCCCCATGCCAAGACTTGTCCCGCCGAGAGCTAAATATTAACATTCGTCCGAACAATGCATATTGGCTGCTGTGCGTATGTAAATTATGGCTTTTTAGAAAGAAATGCAGCGCCAAATCAAACTGATCTGTGTTTAGGGATCAATCTCGGAACCATTACAAGATATATAATCTCTTTGTATGTAAATATCTAGTCCTCAAGCTTATGCCACTGGATCAGCCATAAAATTTTGTGCCAGATATGTCTCTCGTTATTGTGGTTTTGCCATATCATTTGCCTGCAGTTTATGATAAAATGACATGGATATCATGTTACTACTCCGTCGTCTAGTAGCATTACTGTTAATATAAATAAATGTGGAACAGGCCTTCTAATGTACACACCATGGTGTCAAGGCATGTCATTTGTTAAATTAAAGGAAGTTGTAAAACTCTTTAACAAGCAACAAAGTTAAAGACGTGTCCAAATTGAAAGCATTTGCAGACGACAAATTAAATGTGGCTTAAAAGTTGGAATTTGTAAACATTGAGGGAAAAGGGGGAAATGCTGTATTTTTCTCTTTTCTAACAATATTTTCAAAAGTCTTCTTTCTCACGGTCGTTAAACTCGGAAATGTGTGGCAAAGGGTTCAAATCAGTTTAATGCATGGTCACGCGTAATATTGCTACGTATCTTTTTCTCAATTTACGTGCAGTTTTCGTTGATCAAGATCCCTAGAAAAGTCATATTTTTCCCAAAACATATATATGTCACTCTGTTCTAGCTCTCTTACGGTTGGTATTATTTGGTTAGATGCTACAGCTGCATTAGGAACTATGTAACTGAATTAGTTCCCTCTTCATACAATTTAAATCTCAACTGAATCAGACAGTGAAATGCATCAATCTACAACGTAAATACATTTGTATGCAATAGAGAGCAAAATTTCAATTTATCTGCATCTGGCGATTTGCCATAGAAAAAAACAAATGGTTCAAAATTTGATTGCAATGTGTGTGATCAAGTAAAACAGGAATTCAATCCTTGGGGAGGATAAAGTTTCAAGAACCATAAAAATTCACAGACAGAGGAATATAGAACAGCTACACACCCTTCATCCAAGTGAGCGATATGGTGAACTCTTGCATGGTGCGTTGATCAAGATGAGTATGAACAGAAAGATTTTACACATCAAGTTATCGGACACCGTTACTAAAATAGTACATATGATATTGAAAGACCAACAGGTAGAATACATTTGATAGATCCGCGACGCAATAAAGAACACAAAAGTGACATGAAAGATATATTTTATACTATGTGCGCACGTAATAGTTATTACGTGCGCACGTATTAGTTAATACGTGCGCACGTATTAGCTACTGCGTGCGCACGTACTAGCTACTGCGTGCGCACGTAATAACTAATACGTGCGCACGTAATACTATTGCGTGCGCACGTATTAGCTAATACGTGCGCACGTATTAACTAATACGTGCGCACGCAATAGTATTACGTGTGCACGCAATAGCTAATACGTGCGCACGTATTAACTAATACGTGCGCACGTATTAACTAATACGTGCGCACGTAATAATCGACCAATCAGTTTATAAGGAACAGAAGCCATATTGTTGCGAGGGAAGGGCAAAATTACATTGGTCCAACACGGCAACAGATGTGCATACATCTGACACCCAAGTAAAAAATCAAGTACAGCTATTATTTCTTAAATCGTTTAGGCATACTGCGATTATTTTAAGTATCTGTACCTTGGTACGGTACAGTAACTATTAATACTCTAGCCTACGGTCCATCGAATTACCCCAAACCACCCCAAAACACCCCAAACCACCCCAAAACATCCCAAACCACCCCGAAACACCTTTTATATGATATAAAATTATTAATACAGTAAGGGTTGGTTGAATTGTTGGGTAAGGATCACTTTTAACAAAAAATATCTATATTACGTCCTGTCACGTTAGCCTAAGGATAAAAGGACTACATGCATTACATGCGCTAGAGACTTTTTGGCCCCACTGAGATCTGGGACCATAATGTCTGACTGTTTGAAAAAGTTCGTTCATGCCTCCAAACTATATGTAATCAGAATGGCAAACATTGTGGACCCGGATCCGACTGCCCCTTGAAAGAGCAGTCTGATCTGGGTCCATTATGTTTGGTCATGTCTGACTGTCTGAAAAAGTTCGTTCATGCCTCTATATGTAGTTAGAATGGCAAGCATTGTGGACCCAGATCCGACTGCCCCTTGAAGGAGCAGTCTGATCTGGGTACATTATGTTTGGTCATGTCTGACTGTCTGAAAAAGTTCGTTCATGCCTCCAACCTATATGTAGTCAGAATGGCAAACATTGTGGAACCAGATCCGACTGCCCCTTGAAGGAGCAGTCTAATCTAGGTACATTATGTTTGGTCATGTCTGATTGTCTGAAAATGTTCGTTCATGCCTCCAACCTATATGTAGTCACAATGGCAAGCATTGTGGACCCAGATCCGACTGCCCCTTTAAGGAGCAGTCTAATCTGAGTACATTATGTTTGGTCATGTCTGTCTGTCTGAAAAAGTTCGTTCATGCCTCCAAACTATATGTAGTCATGCTGTCAGAATGGCAAACTTTGTGGATCCAGATCCGACTGCCCCTTAAAGGAGCAGTCTAATCTGGGTACATTATGTTTGCTAATGTCTGACTGTCTGAAAAAGTTCGTTCATACCTCCAAACTATATGTAGTCATCCTGTCAGAAAGGGAAACTTTGTGGACCCAGATCATGCGCGGATCCAGATATCTTTCTCAGGGGGGGTCCCACCGCAAACGCACTCTTCTTATTATATGATACTTTGATTTCGGATTTCAGTGGATGTAAGTCAACGTTTCCAGTTCTAACCATGAGGAGGTCTCCACATTTAGAACCGTTTATTTTTTATATCCATGACTGTATTTTACATAAATGCTGTGCAATATCAAACCAGTACCATTTCACGAATCCGATAACCACATTTTTCCAAAATTCCAGGGGGGGTCCGGACCCCCGGTCCCCCCCTCTGGATCCGCCCATGAAGATCCAACTGCCCCTTGAAGGAGCAGTCTGATCTGGGTCCATAATGTTTGGTCATGTCTGACTGCCTGAAAAAGTTCGTTCGTGCCTCCAAACTATATGTAGTCAGAATGGCAACAGATACCGTAATTTATATAAGTTTTAGGGAAGTTAGATATATGCAAACATTGTGCAGCCAGATCATCAGACTGCTACTAAAGTAACAGTCTGATTGGGGTCCACGGTGTTAGGCATTCAAACTACATCTTTTGAACCATAAATATTTCAGTTTAAGGAAAATTAATTATTGTGTATGCCATTTTCAATTTGATTTATACTGTTCCTGCATCTTAAACCGTTGTAAAATGATATCACTTTAAACGCCTTTTTTGTTTTCTTGAGGTGTTTTGGGTAGTTTTCGGTGACAAAACTCCTTGTATAGCTCATCAGTCTTTCGTACCCTACAAATCATTCCACCCCCAACCCCACCACAGTATTAATTTTATATGATAAAAGGTGGTTTGGGGTGTTTTGGGGTGGTTTGGGGTGTTTTGGGGGTGGTTTGGGGTAATTCGACGGACCGTAGGCTAGAGTATTAATAGTTACTGTACCGTACCAAGGTACAGATACTTAAAATAATCGCAGTATGCCTAAACGATTTAAGAAATAATAGCTGTACTTGATTTTTTACTTGGGTGTCAGATGTATGCACATCTGTTGCCGTGTTGGACCAATGTAATTTTGCCCTTCCCTCGCAACAATATGGCTTCTGTTCCTTATAAACTGATTGGTCGATTATTACGTGCGCACGTATTAGTTAATACGTGCGCACGTATTAGTTAATACGTGCGCACGTATTAGCTACTGCGTGCGCACGTAATACTATTGCGTGCGCACGTATTAGTTAATACGTGCGCACGTATTAGCTAATACGTGCGCACGCAATAGTATTACGTGCGCACGTATTAGTTATTACGTGCGCACGCAGTAGCTAGTACGTGCGCACGCAGTAGCTAATACGTGCGCACGTATTAACTAATACGTGCGCACGTAATAACTATTACGTGCGCACGTAGTATAAAATATATCTTCCATGTCACTTTTGTGCCACCGTAGAATTAACTCTAGTAAATCGCATTAATTTTAAGAGATAAAATAGAACCGCAGGCCTTTGAAGCTCCACAGGTCTATCATGGAACACTAAAATTTTCCTTGGTCGATTATTGAACACTTTTGCACATTAGTGCATCGCCTGTATATCACGGAATATTTAAATTTTCATTGAAACCGTTACTATAAATAGCACATTGGCGACTGTCTCTATATTGTATATAATAAGACTTACTATATACAATAAAGAGGCAGTCGCCGATGTACTATTTTAGTGACGGTGTCCGATAAGGAAAATTTCGTTATCCGGTGATAGACCAATGGACTTTCAGTAGCCTATCATAGAACAAACGGATCGATTCTTTTCTCCTAATTTAAGCCGTCTCAACATAAGGTGAATTATTTGACAGCTACAGTTCATGTATTCACTTATTTCTGGACAACTCCCAATAAGACCAACCCGTCATATAGTTTTATCACATTACTACCAGTGTTTTCCGTTTGATAGACCAATTACAAATGTTCTCATCTACACCATGTTTGACATAACATTTCGACGTCATAGTCAGCATTATGTGACGTCATTTGTTGAAAGCACTGCATTCCAACCCTTTTTTTCAAAAACATGCCAGACACAAATTCACCTCTGAAAGTTGATGATATTGATTAGACACGGGGTTGTTTTATAATAAATAAGGTTCTTTGAAACTGTTTCTATCCTGAAATTAAAATCGTGTAAAGGCAGTGAGACGATACCATTCATCAAATTATTGTAAACGTAATTGTAGGTTTTCACTGTCATTATGAATTGAAATCATGCCATAAAAAGAATCTGGTATTCGTTGGCTTTTGAGATAAGACTTTATTGCACAAGTTAAAAAAATATATATTTTCAAGCTCGACAAAGGCTCGCTCAATACTTTTTCATGTAGGCCCGTTTCAGTCATAAAACATTATCTCAAATGTAAAATTATTTCAATGTTTAAACTTTAATGCTACCAAGGTAAACCAAAACAACCCCGTTTCATGTTCTTTGTGGTTTGGAACCCGCGCCTTTATGATCTCAACAGCACATGAAAATTTATGATTTCTGGGCCATTCCACTGCAATTTCAACCATACGAATACAGAATTTGAAAAAGATAGATCTTGCATGACCCTTCTGGAACATTGGGCTAATCATTAAAAAAAAAATCCTATTCTTAAGGGTTGGTGACTTTGCAGCAATTTTAACCACACAAATATAGAACAGAAATTTTTTAAAATATCTAGAGGGTTGCCACTACCAATTTTAAAATTGGCGTAATAATGCAAATTCCTGAAGTTTAGGATTGGCAATATCTCTAATGAACCTGGCAAATTGTCAAATGTTGTTTAAAGACCAATTTTGAAAAACATTCTACAAAATCAGGAATCGTTCGTAACGATGACACCCCGTTGGATTCTCATGTATTCATTTGTCAAATTTTCATGCTGATTATCTATATTGTACAATTCTGCAGCGCACGTTTAAAAAAAAAAAGGGGGGACAAAATAAATGCAATTTGGAACAAACTATCATTTGTTAAGCTCTAGCTTTCAACTGCTCCGGCGTTCAGCCGGAAATGCGGGACGCATTGGTGCCAGGTAATTCTACTGGCGCCGCGATAAAAGTAGGTCCGATCTTAACTCTCGAGGAAGTGTAAGTGTTAACCGTTAGGCTGCAAAGTGTGACTCACTGACCGTTTGCAGACAGTGTAGACCAAGATCAGACTGCACAGAATGTGCAGTCTGATCGCAGATCTACACTTTTTGATAAGGCCACATTTAAAAATAATATTTTGAAGTAGTATTATTCAAGTTTCTACTATCGGCTTGAAAGTTTAATTTAACTTGTGTAGCAGGATAACGGTTTTAAATTAAAACGAGTAAGCGTAAGTTATATGACTAAATTACAGATGTGTCCATAGTGAAAATATCTGTAAACGACAAACCAAATGTAGTTTTGATGCTAGGCTTTGTCTTTGAAATGGTAAAAAAACATCGTTGGGGAAAGAACACAATGCTGGATACCAGCAATTTCTTTTTGTTCAACAATGTTTGTACAGACCTTTCTCCATAGGGTCGTACAACACAGTAAATGTTTGGACGAGAGCTCAATGTAGATTTTAATTTGTTCATTACTTTTACAGAATCGCCGTTTTATCAGCGACACCATCGATGAAGAGTTATCGGCCACCGAGCCACAGCCGGTACAAGTTCATTGGAACCATGTGATACCTTCAGCCGGTCCAGATCGGCTCAGTTTGCCAGCGGTTGATCTCAGCATGTACAGAAGGGACGGAAGTGAGAAGGTGAATCCCTTTTTTTTTCTCCATTTTATAATAATCGTATTTTTATCTCTCGTGGTGTCTCCAATTTGATAGCTTTTCAAGAGTCTAAATACTAAATTCAGTAAGATTGTGAAGTATTGTAAAAAAGAAAAGAATGAACATACATGAGCAGCGCTCCGTGAAAAAGGGGTCTAATGCATTATATCAGTCATCATATAATTATGGATCAACAGAATCCATTTTCTCTAACAACCAACTGATTGGTCATTCGATATGCAGTAAATTTAACAATAGCATATGTTTCGACACAGGTCAGCCTGCGCGAATTGCGGGTCGATACTTTTTGCAGATGCATTAAACCAAACCCACTTTTCACAGAAAACGGCTGATATGTCATCTGTAGCAACTGAACATATCTGATCCACTATAATTGGGTTTTTTGAGTCTGTACAGAAAATAACTAATAAAACTACAGCGGAGCACTTGCTATTAGCGGCCGCTGAAGTCAATCCGGTTCGGTGACGATGAAGACATATCAGTGCATCGGGCACAGTACAAAAAAGATCAGATTGCACATATAATGTAGGCTGATCTTGCTGTACACTCTTCACAAAGTCAGCGTATAGCTAGATAATGGTGTTTTATGTAATAGGTCACATTCCTTTCAGCAAGCGAGTGGTGTTTTGCGGCACAGCTTACAGTATTTTAAGCATTTAACTGGAATGACGCATTTATTCGTGTCTTTCCTAGATTTCACCAGAACAAGATAAGGGCTCTACTGTGTCTTGCCTAGGGACAAACTCCTTTAAACCAGAATCGCCGATTAGGTTCGAAACCTGAACTTCTTGATTACAAATTCACCACCGTTACCAATGGATTAAACAGGACCCTATGCTACATTCTCTTCTTGCAGAATATCTTTAGCTGCTAAGTGCGACTCATTGACCTTTTGCGGACAGTGTAGATCAAGATCAGACTGCACAGAACGTGCAGTCTGATCTTGGATCTACATTGTGCGATAAGGAGATATTTTTTTTCCAAATATTAGTTTGAAATAACATTGTTCGGGTTTTTACTATCGGCTTGAAAGTTTTATTTAACTTATTTAGCAGGATAAGGGTTAAAAAAAGAAAGCCTGTCTCTTTTTGCCTTTTTACAAGACAGAGTCCTCCCTCAAGTCATTGAAATAACGACTCGACAAAACGAACACTCGTTTACTTGTCCTACGGCAAGGTTATCTTGCATTAATTGATATCATAACGCTGACAATCCAAAAACAATTTCTTCAACAAGCCGTACGTTCTTGACTCAGTCCCTCACCAGGCAATCCCGTTTATAACGACGCTAAGCAGGAACAACGCTTGTGAGCGGTTTTTTTCTCCTTTCTCGAAAATGTTTTCAAACTCTTCAAAGACCAGTTCAATCATTTGAGCTATTTCTGGTTTATCGTCTGTAAATGTTTTTGAAGTGTCTAGAATTTCGATGTCAACATATGAGCCATGCTCTGGAAAAAGGGGGTTTCACGCATGTCTGTAAAGCATTATACTTTGGAAGTCATCATATAATTATGGATCCATAAAATCCATTTTGTCTGATTGAATCAGAGGTACACTAGTCCTTTGACATGTCGAAATTGACCGAATACAAAAAGTTTCGACCCACGTCTACCTGCGCGGACAGCGCAGGCTGACCTGAGTCGATACTTTTCGCAGATACATTAAGCCCCCTTTTCCTAGAGTATGGCTCAAATGCTTTCATTTTGGACGTGTCTAAACTAATGTCGACGAGTAAAGTGATAACCGCTGTCTGGCAGCATTTATACTAGTAACTGTTTGCAACATTTCAATCAGCTTTTTGGCATTTATTTGGGATTGTATAATTGAACCTATTAATAGAGAAGCGGAGAGTGTAGCCATAGATCAAATACTACAGGTGCATACAGTCTGATCTCAGTCTATACTCATCGAAATACACATATTTGGTAGGGTATGGTGACACAAGGTTCAACCCGTAGAGCGCCGAACAAATCCAGTGGACATTTTTTGTAGGCTAGAAATAAGACCCAAATAACTGCAATTTTAACGTTGCTTTTTTCCAATAAATCTAAGCGGAAAGCGCAGATCAAAGATCAGACTGCACGTTCTGTGCAGTCTGATCGTGATTTACACGGGTCGCAATAGCAACCATGGTTGTGAAGGACGCTTTTACGGCTATGATAGATCTGTAATACTCTTCTGACCCTTTACAATGTAGAGTATCACTAGGCAATAATTAACACAACAAAAACTCGATTATTTAGTGAAAGAAAGTAGAACTATTTAACTACACAACATTTTACTTTTAAATGATATGAAAAAAATCATTGTAGAAACAATGATTAATTGTATGTATCAAGCAATTGTTCCTTTTCCCATGATATTTTTTTTAAAGTTGTTTTCTGCATACCCGTAGAAGGGTACTGTTGTAAAGTAATTGGCCAATTACTATGTTGCAGAGTTCATTCAATCATTGATTGACATTGTGTTGCTCAGGGTCACTCTTCACGAAAATCATTAGCATAGAGCCTTCGAACAAGCAATATTTCAGAAACATCGATTTTATCCAAGTTTTAGTACGGATGCTCGCCTCCCTCGGCTATCAGGGCTTGCGTGGCTCAATGGCTAGAGTGTAGGATTTGTAATACTTGGGTCCTGGATTTGGTTCTCATCTGAGGCACTAGTTTTTTAGAGGATGTCCTTGGGGCATTTCAGAGCTCAAATCCATTGCTGGTGAAACCCAAGAAGAATAAGTGTGTTTTCGCCACCAAATGGCTGAATTAATGTTGAAAGCGACTTAGAATACCATTCAGTTAAGTTATCAATAAAGCCCTTGGCTAGCACAGATGTTATATTACCGCTACAAATCCTAAATGAGCCATGCTCTGGCAAAAGAGAGTTTAATGGATCTTCGTCATTCATTATACCAAGCAAGTCATCACATTATCCATTTGTCTAACAATTGGTTGAATCCTGGTCCCGTATTCACCAACCATTCTTAAGAATGTTCTTTGTCTTGTTCTTCAGAATATTCTACATTTGAAAGTAACACAACTCCTGATTGGCTAAACCATTCGGTTTAGCCAATCAGGAGTTGTGTTACTTTCAAATGTAAAAAATCTTGGAGAATAAGACTAAGAATATTCTTAAGAATGGTTGGTGAATACGGACCCTGATGTATTGTCCTTTGACAAATTGACCAATAGCAAAAAGTTTCTACCCAGGTCAGTCTGCGCAGACTGACCTGGATAAATACTTTTTGAAGATGCATTAAACCTCGTTTTCACAGAGAATGGCTTAGTAAAATCTACATACTTGAGTTTCTTGACACTATCGGTCTCTTTCCTCCGTGCATTTTTGTTACAAATCATAATGGTATACATTGCAGCCAGGCCCTTCATTTGTGTTACTCTGAAAAACAAGGTACATAACTATAATAGATCTTTAGAACATGCGATATTGTGTGCTCTTTATCTAAAACACAAGGACCGTATGTTTAAGAACATTCTTAGTCTAGTTCTAAAGATTTTTTTTCTTTTATTTGAAAGTACCACAACTTCTGACTGGCTAAATGGTTTAGCCACCCAGAAATTGCATTACTTTCTAAATCTAGACTCAATGAGACTAAGAATGAAATCATGAATGGTTGGTGAATACGGACCAAGGTTATGTCAGACATTGAGAACAATATGATGGTATACCCCGCTTTTTCTTTTTGTTTTATCAATCTATTTTAATGAAAACTCTTTGCTTAAAGGACTGATATAAGTCTTGTGTATTAGATGCAAATAAGACTATTATATGAGCTATGCTCTGGCAAAAGGGGGCTTAATGCATCTCCGTGTTGCATGATACTAAGAAAGTTATCACATTATCATGGATCCATAAAAACCGATTTATCTAACAACCAACGAAACACGAGATACACTGGTCCTTGGAAATACAGAAAATTTACTAAAAGCAAAAAGTTTCCACACAGGTCCGCCTGCGCAGACTGCGCAGGCTGACCTGGGTTGAAACTTTTTGCAGATGCACTAAGCCCCCGTTTGACAGAGCAAGGCTCATATCATATTGTCTTGTCTCAGGATGACCACGAGCGAGGTCTAGACCGACTCGGTGGAGACAACCTTTACCACTTCCGGTATGACAGATTTGCTCGTGACGCATCACAGAACGCGGACCAGGTGGATGAAAGTTCGTATAATACTTACTGTTCAAATCTTTACCAAGCGATCTCGTGTACAAACCTGAGAAAGCGGGCTTTTCTAAAACATTGTGTGAAAAGGGTGGAAGTTATCATTTGAAAAGGAGAAAATGAGGATAACTATCATTTTCTTCTTTTCCATCGATATTTCCTACCACTTCCGAAAACAATTTTAAAATCTTACTCCATAAACAGATAGTAGGTTCTGTGCAGTCTGATCTTGATCTACGTTGCCCACACACACACATAAAAACGCGGCTATTGTCATAAGCCCTGAAATTTTTCTTGAGTTCCACAATATACATGTAAAGTAAAGTCACCTTCATAAAGTTGGTAAATGTTAGTTATGAATGATTAAGTTCTGATATGCTATGTATATAAGCCATGCTCTGGCAAAAGGGGGCTTAATGCATCTTCGTGATCCATGATACCAAGAAAGTCATTACATAATTATGGATCCATCGAGTCCTTTTTGTCTAACAACCGACTGAATCATGAAGTAGAATGATCACTTTGACATGCAGAAAATTTACCAAAAGCAAAAAATGTCGACCCATATATCAGCCTGCGTGGACTGCGCAGACTGACCTGGATCGACACTTTTCGCAGATGCATTAAGCCTCCTTTTCACAGGGCATGGTTCATATCATTGCGATGACAATCATTTCCTTTAAAACGATACTGAGAAAAATGAGGCAAGCTAGGTGAAAAGGGGTTTAATGCATCTGCAAAAACTTTCGACCCAAGTCAGCCTGCATAGTCCGTGCAGGCTGACCTTGGTCAAAACTTTTCGCTATTGGCCAGTTTTCTGCATGTCAAAGGACCAGTCTACTTCATGATTCAGGTGGTTCTTAGTCATAATTATGTCATGACTTATCTGGTTCAATATGTCAAGGAGATGCATTAAACCCCTATTACCAGAGCATGGCGCAAATCTGTTTCGATTTTTTTTCTTTCTAATTTTGTATAGTTGCACCATGGGAAATACGTTAAAGAAACGGTTAATGCCAAGCTATTGTTAAAAACGTTGATTGATTCAAGATTATGATGAAAATGACACATTGAAAATAAAGTTCACGAAGATATCAGTATTTCCTCCCGCCCCCTCTCATTATTCCTTTCTTCCTCCATTCCTTCCTCCCTCCCTCCCTTCCTTCCTTCCTTTTTCTCATTTCTTCTTTCTTTCCTATATTCCATCCCTCCTGATATCAAAAGGATGGTCGGCCGGTCTGTCGGTAGGCTGGCCAGTTAGTCGGTGGGTCAGTCGGTGTGTCGGCCGGGTAAGTCAGTGGATGGGTCGGTCGGTCGGCTAGTCAGTCATCCAGCCAGCTTGCAACTAGCCAGCTCGTCAGTCAGCCAGTCAGTCAGACAGCAAGCTAGCCAGCTAGCCAGCTCGTCAGTCAGTCAGACAGCAAGCTAGCCAGTCAGCAAGCCAGTCGGTTCCAATTCTTGTCATTTATTTTGAATAACTTGTTTTTAATTATTTAACACCTCTATCATATTTTCAGATCAGAACAAACAATCCCACCTAAAAAAGCGAGCGTTGACACATCTAGATGACATGGGGATAGAGGACTATAAGCGAGGACTTGACACACTTGGAGCACACCAGATACACAGTTATAAGAGACGTTTCGACAGTCTCGGAGGATCAAACCTACACAGTGGATACAAGCGGTTCCTGTCCTCGCTCGGCGGATCCCAAATCCACGACTATAAACGGTTTGACAGCCTAGGGGGCTCAAACCTCCACGCTTTTAAACGGTTCATCTCTTCGTTAGGAGGCAATAATATCTATGACTTTAAAAAACGTACACTGAGCAGCTTAGGCGGGGCCAATCTTCACGGCGGTTATAAGCGATACTTCTCCTCCCTCGGAGGTGGAAATATCTATGATTATAAAAGGAGTACAAACAATTTGGACGATTCCATGTCCGGGGATGTGTACAAAAGGTACCTAAGTTCACTCGGTGGTATGAACATTCATAACGGAGGCTATAAAAGAACACTGTCGTCATTAGGCGGTACTAACCTACACGACGGCTATAAACGTACGCTTAGTTCATTGGGAGGATCGGAAATATTCGGCTATAAACGCAGTGTGACCGATGAGGATACGAGTGAGCCCGAAAAAAGACGACTAGATACGCTCGGCGGGCTAGATGTGCACCGTTACAAGAGAAGCAATGATGACAAAACGTCGGTCGATGAAAAACAGACAGCGCTTAAAGCAGTTGTATAAAAAATTCATATCATTTTAATCCTTTAAGCGTTGAATTAATGATTTGGCCCTTTTAAATCATTAATAACAGTTCAAAATATTGCTTTTTCAAGACAGTTTCTTTAAGAATGTGTAATGTAGTAGCAGACAGTGCAGATCAAGATCAGACTGCACTTTCTGTGCAGTCTGATCTTGATATGTACTTTCTGCAAAAACAACTTAAGTCGGTTTCAGGGCTTTAAGGGTTGGTTGACCCTTGACTGAAGAGACTAATATTCGACCTACCCAACTTTTGCTAAAGAGAGACACAAAAAAAGAAATTTTTGAATTTTTAATAACACCTTTTCATGAACTATGTGGACAACATTGCTCGGGAAAGAGCACTCGGTTGTTACAAGCAATCCCTCCTTCTCCACCAATGTTGTTGTTTTTTTTTTTTGTAAAGATATCTATGACGGGGACGTAAAAGGTCGACTTTTGTGCGGTAACGGCTTAACATTAAATTATGTACATGCAAGTTTGAGTAATAGATTTATGTTTCAATTCAATAGATACCATATGACATCTAGATGGGATAATTCAATAATTAGGAATACTCTTATCACATCTATGTTTCTAAAAATTTCTATAGCGTTTCCGTTCATAACAAGAATCGATGGTGTACCAGATTTCTTTTACACTGTTGAAAAAGGAAAAGTTTGAAAAAATGCTGTGTTTTGGTTATTCTGAGAGTTTTAGGGAGTTTTGATATTGTGCTGGGTGTTCAAACATATCTCTCCATATACTTGTGTCGCGTGACCATAGGTTCTTTATTACAGCAATCGTCTCCAATAGCAACAGATATTACATTTGAGTAGTATCGTACACAGGCACCATAAAATGAAAGCCCTGTTTGAAAATCCACTGACTGTACAAAGATAACCCTTTACCAAACAATCCCGACTTTTAACTACCCTTAGAAAACAGCCTTTTGAAAACATTGAGGGAAAAGGAGAAAATGCTGGTGACCAGCATTTTCTTCTTTTCCCACAATATTTTTTACTCTTCCCAAAACTAAATTCAATTTTTCAGTCACATTCATTTTGTCCTCTGCAAATGCTTTCAATTTGAACAAGTCTTTAATTTTGTCGTGTGGTACAGAGATAAATGGAGGGTCACCACGTGACAGCTCTCGTCAAATAAAAACAGCTCAAATTATGATATATCAAAATACGCGATAGAACAAAATATATGAGCATGTATATACGAGTACATATGAGCCATGTTCTGGCAAAATGGGGCTTGATGCATCTCTGTGATGCATTATACCAAGCAAGACATCCCCTAATTATGGATCAGTAAAATTCATTTTGACAAACAAACGACTGAATCATGACGTAGAATTATACTTGACATGCAGAAAATGTAAAGACAGCGTAAAGTTTCGGCCCATGTCAGCCTGCGCGGACTGCGCAGGCTGACATGGGTCGATACTTTTCGCAAATGCATTAAGCCCCCTTTTCACACAGCATGGCTTATATATATAAAGCACCAAATGATTAAGATACATGATTAAATCGTTTATGTAACCTTGAAAAATGGAACCATCAACACAAATATCGTGCATTATCGCTTCTGATGTCCGGAGTGAATAGACCCAGCTGGATCAGCCTGCATATCAAGCATACGTGATGTTGGTCGTCCCTCTTCGATACCTGTTCAGTTCTCTACGATTCATTTCACGTATTTGAACAAAAAACTCAATCAAAACACAATGAAAAATCTGATCAAGTATGATGAAGGTTATACACCGTTAAACTTACCAGATTTATTTCTTGGTATGATTAAACTCATAATTTTGGAACAATGTGTCTCTTTATTTATGTACAGCCAAACCTATGACCAAAATGGTCTGGACGCCGCAGTCACAGTGTGCAAATTTTTTTATCGGGAGGTAACGAGCGAAAAATTGCTAGTTTATATCTTCCTTTTATGCTGGACTATTTTGAGCCAGCCTACAATTTCTGAACTCAAGAACTTCTCAGCCAATCAGATGACTGGAGCGAGGCAAGTGTTAACTAACCATTCTGAGTTGCATTCTTAATCTTATTCTAACTTTTGAAAGCAAGACAATTTCCGATTGGCTAAACCAGTTATTTAACCAATCAGAAATTGCATCACTTTTTTAAAATTTATAAAATTCATAAAATTTATAAAAAAAAAAAAAGACCACGAGCACAATTTAGAATGTTGGTTATTATTATTATTGGAATACTGTGCCTGCTAGAATTTAGAAACATTTTGACAAAAAGACCATGAATGCAATTTAGAATGTTTTGTGAATTCGGCCCCGATATGAAGGGACACCATTGTCTCAATTCAAGTGTCAATGAATATTATTTCTCGGGAAAAAAAAAGAAAAATGGAGCACTAGTCCCGAGGTTCAACTTTTGTCTGGCCATCAGTGCAGAATGATCTTTGATCTACAATGTCAGCTTTGCCGACACAAGCTGAAAAAGTATCTCGTATAACTAAGCCGTAGACGACTTATATTGTGGAAAGTCAACGCAAATAAGGATTTTAATACATTAAGTCTGAACAGGTCAGGACATGTAGTTGAGAAAACTAACTCCTGACGAGCAATTTCTGCTTTTGATTCAATGTTTTCAACAGCACCGCACGCGACAAGAAAAAAGTCCTTTTGTGAAGCTACTTAGGAAATATAATATCTATAGTTCAGATACATAAAGCCTCTGGTTCAGATTTGAGGTTCAATCCTTTACCAGCCAATTCCGTGTTTAACATCCCTGTAGAAGAAGTATATGCTGGTAACAAGTATTTGAGCCTTGTTCTGACAAAAAGGGGTTTAGTGCAACTTCGTGACACATTGTACCAAGCGAGACATCACATAAATATGGATATATAAAATCCATTTTGTCTAACAATTTACTAAATCAGAAGCTACACTGGTCCGTTGATATGCATAAAATTGACTAAAGGCAAAAATTTGCGACCAATGACAGCCTGCGCAGACTGGCAGGCTGACATGGATCAACTATTTCTGCAGATGCATATCCCCCTCTTTTCACAATGCATTGCTCATTTTTACTTTCTGCACAGTTTTTCCTCCATTTCAAAGTAAAACAATCTATAAAGTCTCACATAATTTATCACCTGCCAATACTTCAAGCTGGACTAGTCTAAAATTTTGACGTCTGGTAAAGAGTTTATTTGTTCTATGCATTCGAACATTGACAAGTATAATGTAAAAGGGGCACCGTGTGCAGTCGATAATAATTAGAACGGTTTTTTTTTTTTTGTTGTTGTTTATTTTCTGAATTTTCTGGCAATATGATTACTAGAAGACCTTCAAATATCATGACATTTTATTAGGTTTTAGAGAATTGATTATCTATCTGAAAAAAATGTCTAGTCTAGTCTGATTATACATTGAACGTTGAAATCGAGTGTACGTGTATTGCTTTTTTTTGAATGTATAAAACTTTAAAAAAGTAACTTAGGGCTTTACTAGATGACAACATTTTAGACCTGTCCATGTTTAAAGCATTTGCAGATGTTAAGGTAAATGTGGGTTAAATGATGGACTTTGTCTTTGAAAGGCTAGAAAACATTGTTGAAAAGGAGAAAATGCTGGCTACCAGCATTTTCTCCTTTTCCCACAATGTTTTCAAAAGCTTCCTCGCCAAAAGTCGTTAAAAGTTAGGATTGTTTGGATAAGGCTTAAAGGCCGTGCTCTGGCACAAAGGGGCTAATGCATCTCCATGATGAATTGTAACAAACAAGTCATTACATAATATGGATCCATAAAATCCATTTGTCAACAACCGACCGAATCATGAGGAAGAATGGTCCTTTTACAAGCAGAAAACTGACTGAATAGCAAAAGGTTTCGACACAGGTCAGCCTGCGCGGACTGTGCAGGCTGACCTGGGTCTATTCTTTTTTGCAGATGCACTAAGCCTCCTTTTCACATAGAACCACTAACGTATAATAATTAAGCCATGCTCTGGCAAAAGGGGGTTAAATGCATCTCCGCGATGCATGATTCAAGGTAAGTCATCACATAATTAAGGATCCATAAACTCCATTTTGTCTAACAACCCACGGATTCATGAGGTAGAATGGTCCTTGGACATGCAGAAACTTAGAAAAAGCCAAACGTTTCAACCCATATCAGCCTGCATGGGCTGCGCAGGCTGACATGGTTCGATACTTTTTGAAGGTGCATTAACCCCCTTTCCACAGAGCACGGCTTATATTCATAAACTTGACCTCTTTCGACGGCTTGAACTCTTGACAACTTTTATCATATAGGCTTGAACAGACAAGCAGACGATCTACATCCATGATCAGAGTGCACGTTCTGTGCGTCTGATCTATGCCGTACATAAAAGCTTTTGTTTACGCCTATTGCACTGAAAGGGTTAAAGAATCCTAAGTGTAAAATGTGCAGATTCTTCATTGCAATTATAGGTTCATAATATAAGCCGTCAGGAAATGTACACCTATTATTGTTGGTTGGCAGGGGACACTCGGTGCCATAGTTATTCTATAAATAACACATGCATCTTGCGAAGTGTAAAAGTTATGCTTGGAATAAAAGCCTGGTTGACCTGGGCTTGGCTTGCCAAGCCCAAGGCCATAGGAAATCGTACACCAAAATTTCAGCCACATCCAAGCATTTACGGAAAAACCCGAGTCAAGCATTTACGGAAAAACCCGAGTAAAAGTGAAAAGTACCGCCTGCAATCCATCTCACTACGCTGAAGGAAGCGACCCCTTTAAATAAAAAAATATTTCGATTTGAACATCACAGTAAGGTTTAATTTCACAGCAGACTTCGATAGATGTGCGATTTTAATCGTACGAAAGTGTTCACTCAGAATTTGGGGCCCTCCTGAGGTTATTCATGATAGCAATTTCGTGCGCTTAACAGTGAAAGAAACAATTGGCAAACCTCGTGTGATCGTTGATCAAATGTTTTGATGTAGGTACGCAATCGACCAAGTTGTGACGAGTGCTGTTGCCGAGCACTAATCGGGATCGTTAGTTTATCCTTTTTCTACAAACCATGTGAATAACAAATGCTTATAGCGTATTTTACGGAGACGATGTGCCCTTTCTCTGAAAACCTCGGCAAGATTTTAATTTTTGTAAAATTACTGTGCACCTCGTGTCTGAAGTTCTAAGTATGTATTTGATTGGTATATATGCCTTATTTCTTCCTGTCAGAATTGTCCAGATATGACATCTCGGCCCATAACCATTTCGACCCATAGCAAACTCGGAGCATACAATACCAAATATGTATTAAAGTTTGTAACATGAGCCATTGAAAACCAGTTAATCTTTCAATAACGATGAAATTTTAGACTTTTCTAAATTGAAAACATTTGCAAACGGCAAGTTAGATTTAGCTGAAATGTTGGTTATTGGCTGTGAAAGTGCAGAAAACCTTGTAGGAAAAAGAGAGCATTTTCTTTTTTTTTTTCCCCAAAAGGTTTTCATGAGGCTATATCATTGGAGTCCTTAAAACTTACGAATGTGTGGTCAAGAGTTAAGTAACTGGTGGGCGTTTTATATTGAAGATCAGACTTGACATTCAGTGCAATCTGATCTTAATCTCCATAGGTATTTAGGCTGACCTGGGTCGAAACTTTTTGTTTTTGGCAAATTTTCTGCACGTCAAAGGACCAGTGTTCCTCATGATTCAGTCGGTTGCTCCAAAAAATGGATTTTATGGATCCATTAATATATGACGGCTCGTTTGGATTGATGGATCACGGAGATGCATTAAACCCCCTTAAGCTACAGCATGGCTCATTTGTGTTTTCCATAATCACAACCAGGAGCTCTTCAAATTTATCAATCCTAGATGACTTTACTCAGATGAGGGCTTTAGGTCCAACGGCCCTCTTGTTCATGAAAATCGGCTTTCCAACTTGGTTGATCATGGCAACTTAGAGATTCCACAGACTTTCAAAGTTGAAAAGTGGCATTTACAGCAGATATTCTGACAAAACTTTTATAGAAATGTACCTTGAGCAGTCTTGTATCATCCATATGATGTTATTCAACTGGCAGTCTTTAGCTCATCTGTTTACGAAGGAAGCGTCATGCTATTGTCAAAGCCTATGCGTCATTGTCGTCGTGCAAAAACTTCGACATTTTATAATATCTCTGTTATTCCTGAAGATATTTACTTGAAACTTGTACAAGTTATTCACTGTGAAAAGGGATAACCATCAAAATATTTTTGACACAGTTACGCCCTTTTTCTATAGCTTTAAATATTCAGAACCCTTGACATTTTATCATATCTGTCATTAATGAAGATACTTACTTCAAACTTGAACATTTCGTTAACTATTAAAAGGGGAATTTATATCAGTACAACAGAGGTAGGTAACCACCAAAATATTTTTGGCAAAGTAATTAGTTATGCCCCTTTTTCGACTGAGAACTTTTAGCTCAGCTGTTTTTAGAGACATGGTATTTTTATAGCCCTAGTGTCATCATCTTCGTCGTTTGTGTCCTCGTCATGCAAAATATTTGACATTTTACGATATCTTACTTATTACTGAAAATGTTTACTTAAAACTTGGCCAAGTTGTTAATTATCAAAAGGGAAATATAAACAATAAAGGTAAATAACTATCAAGTTATGCCCCTTTTTCAACTTTGTGTTTTCACTGAAAATCAACCGAGCACTGGCGTCCGATCGCGGACGTCTTTTTATTTGTTGCCATAGAAACCAAAACTTAAAAGTAAAAAGAAATACGTAAAAGATTATCTTCTCAGACACCAAATCGTGCTCTGTGATATTAGCCTTTAAAGACTTTGTGTTTTTACTATTTCATCCTATAGAGTGAGTGTGGTAAAATGAAAGAAAAATATGATTCATTGCCTGGCTATTGTGGATTTTTGCACTTTCCAGAAATATTCCCTGCTGTTGCACGCTGTTGGTTTGTTACCATGATCTGTTGCCAAAGCAACTTAAAGGAAGAAAATAGGAAGCAGAAAATCCTTTGAAAATTATCTCCTTTCAATCCATAAAGACTATGAGACCAAGGCTATACAAAAATACTCATTATATTGTGATAGCAATAATGTGATAGCAGTTTTGAGCTTCTGGGCCTCATTTTTTCTATCTCTTCACCCGTTCTGATGCCCAGGCCTTCAGCGCTTTGATATTTTGTCGTGTACAAGCTCAAACAAAAAAGAGCTTATTACGAGGTTTTAAAAGATGCCATAGTTCTTCTACAAATAGCACACGTATCTCGCAATATGTAAAGGTCAGACCTGAAACAAATGTCTGGTGTTTTGTCGTGTACAAGCTCAGACAAAAAAAAAGTGTACGTATCATATCGCCTGACTAGAGTTTAAAAGGACAAAATCGTGTCCTTTTTCATCGGCTGGACAATTAATTTGGATAATTGAGACTCTGATAAAACATTCATGACCATCGAATCAACTACAAAACTTATTGTGTCCGAGTATATGGTTTATCCGATTTTCTTCTCTACTTGTGTGCTATTAAATTAAAGATCAAACGCATTCATTTAGGAAGACAGTATTCATTCTGTAAAAAAAAATGTTTAACTGTTGCTTTACGTGATCCCAGTTAATAGTTTCTACCAAATACATGTAGATCCATGAGTGTCTGAAATAAGAGCAATTTCAGAAGTTCTTTTCGAGGACAGCACACCAACCACAATTTGCATGCCTGATCGTAATCTGCTCGCTTAGATGCTGGTAAATAATTAATGCTTTTCTATACCGATCTTAGGTCAACATCTTAAATTAATGGTTTGTTAAGTCGGAATATTTAGAAATTTTGATGGTGACATTCGGTTAAGAAGTGCAACTTTGGTGTATAAATGACCGGATAGTCGTTTTACATTTTGGAACCTTGTCTGTTTTTATTTTTTTACGTTTCTTATCTATTGATAGATGGTATACTATGAAATTCAATGATAAACCATTTTCCAGGGTTTGCATAATTATAAATATTTCTTCACAGTAAGCAGAATAAAACTAAAGAAAAGGCTCTTTATGACCAATTTGGAATATTTAGAATATATTATATTATCACATTAGTGTACATGATAGGCATATGAAATAACCGGCTTTCGGTAAAGATTGAACCTCGCAGGACTACAGGGTTGTAGCGTACCTGAATTCTGTACTTTTTTTTTTCCCCTCATTTGTGTTATTCTTTCATATTTATATACATGTATATAATTTAATCTCCCACGAGGAGGATAAATAAATAAATAAATAAATAAATTATATATATATGAGCAAAAGAGGGCTTAATGCATCTCCGTGATTATTGATACCTATCAAGCCATCACATATTTATGGATCCATAATGGTTCCTTTTTTAACTTCCAAACATAATCATGAGGCAATATGGTACTTTGACATAGAGCAAATTGACCGATATCGAAAAGTTTCGGCCCAGGTCAGCATTAAGCCCCATTTTCAGAGCATGGCTCATGTGAAAGTGTTCAAAAGAGAAAGGAAAAGAAACAGCAGTAGTTTCAATATGAGGGTATAACGCAGCAGAAGGTGTAATTAATCATGATTGCATTTGAAAGAGTTTACTAGAACTGTGTATCCTGCTAAATAACTTGAATAAAACTTTCAAGTCTATAGTAAAACCCGAATAATGTTATTTGAAACTCATGTTTTGGAGAAAAATATCTCGTTATCGGACAGTGTAGATCAAAGATCAGACTGCACGTTCTGTGCAGTCTGATCTTGATCTACACCTTCCGCAAAAGGTCAGTGAGTAGGGCTTAGCAGCTTAAGGGTTAATGTGAATGTGTACTGAACGAGCAGAAAAGGTAGTAATTGCAGCAAACTATGAAGAAAAAAAACAATAACGTGAGCCATGACAGAAGCCGCAGAATCTTTCAGATAGTATCTCGGATAACATATCTGTCAACAAAACTTAGGATCGGTCCTTCGATTTTCCATGAATGAAGTTAGAGATCTACTTTTCATCGCGGAAATATATTTTACTGAGAGGGGTTATTGCGATTTGTACTTCCGGTTAAATATTACGACAATAGCGGACTGGAATCTCCGCTAAAATTCATTGCTTTGTTTTAGTTTTATTGCAGGAAAAATATGATCTGTCACTGGTAACAAAACCTGCTCACACGCTTTCGCAATTACAAAAAGTAAACCCTTTACCACACAATCTCGACTTTTAACGACCCTGGTAGAGATAGCTTTTGAAAACACTGATGAAAAAGAAGTAAAGGCAGGCTGGTAATCGGCATTTTCTTCACTTTCGACGATGTTTTCTATCCTATCATAGGGTATATTTTAGCAGCATTTCATTTGTCGTCTGCAAGCGCTTTCAATTTGATCGGTCAAAAGTTTTTTCGTTTGGTAAGAATTAAAGATCATCGTGGAAGTACTTTTCTTAATAAACATTATAACAATAGCTGACTGGAATCTCTGCAAAAAGACGCTTCTGTGTTTTAGTTTTCCCCTAAATC
Organism: Tridacna gigas; assembly: GCA_945859785.2. Taxonomy (NCBI): domain Eukaryota; kingdom Metazoa; phylum Mollusca; class Bivalvia; order Cardiida; family Cardiidae; genus Tridacna; species Tridacna gigas. Next base: position 29,856,743 of record OX244041.2, read on the forward strand.
TACTAAATTATGTTAAATGAAAGCTTCAAGCCGATGGTAAAAACCCAAATAACTTTATTTCAGAGACACGTTCTGTGCAGTCTTATCTTGATCTACACTGTCCGCAAAGGGTCATCGAATCACACTGCTTAGCAGCTTAGGGGTTAAATTGTGGAAAGATAACGGAACAAAATTGGGCAGCGTCTTTCTAATTCCATGAGTGAAGTTAGAGATCTACTGTTTCGTCGTGGAAATACATTTTGCCGACGGAAAATGCGTCCAGCGCTTCCGGCTGGTCACCGTAATGTTAGCAAAATGAAATCACTGATGAAAAAAAAAAAAATGCTTTCTTTTTCCTTTTCAACGTAGAAAGAAATATTTGATAACGCTTTCACACTCTCTTAACGCAAAATAAATCCACTTAATTTTTTGTGCCTAAAAGTAAACGATGTTCATGTAGAAAGATTCACAATCAAAACAGGCCAGTATACTATGATGTAGAATAATGAAACAGTGTAATAATCGTAACCTTACAAAAGATTTAGACTCGTCCATATTGAAAGCATTTGAAGATGACAAAATGAATGCTGCTCCAATAGTTGGATTTGTAGTTGGAGACGGTAGAAAACATCTTGGGAAAGGGATTCTGTCTGAATGTCATAAAAACAGGGATTGTTTAAACTAAAGGAAAGAGGCAATAACGTGTTTCTAATAACTCGAAGCAGCCCTCCCAGAAATGAAACAGGAGCACCGCATACGGGTGCCAACGCTTGACTGTGGCTGCTATTTGAAATATATTGATTTTCAGTGGCAATTCTAAGTCGAAAAAGGGGCATAAATGTGTAAAAAATATTATGATGCTTACCTTACCTTGATGTACAAGGTCATTCATTTAATTGTGTTACTAATGGGCCTCCTTACCACATGACCATACGTATCACAAGGAAATAACAATATTATCGCAAGGAAGTTGTTCTAAATACTGGCACGAAGTTTTGTTGTAACAAGTTCATTCTTTCAAAAGTTATTGAAAGTTTAAGTAGGTGTAGTCATATACACTGGCTATATACTGAAACTAGATTAAGAGGCCTATGCCTTATTCATGATAATGCAGCTGCTCACAAGTCTGCAATTGTTCAGAATTTCCTGGAAACGGAAAAGGTGGTACAGCTTCCCCACACATCCTATTCTCCCGACCACAGCCCATGTGACTTTTTTCTCTTTCCTTTATTCAAGAAAACTCTCTCTGGGCGTCGTCGATATGACTCTAAAAGTGCCCTGGGAAGTGCCATTTTTCAGAGTCTGCAGGGTATTCCCAGAAAAAAAAATATTTTGCAGCATTCACAGACTGGATTTCCAGTCTTGAAAAAATGTATTTTTGTCAGTGGAGAATATTTTGAAGGGATGAAACGAACAAAATATATACATTTAATATAATGCGTCTCATAAACACCCAGTGACACAATTAAATGAATGACTCTCGTATGTGTTCCCCTTTTGATAGTTAACTCTTAAGCTGCTAGGCTCGACTCACTTACCTTTTTCGGACAGTGTAGATCAAGATCAGACTGCACAGAACGTGCAGTCTGATCTTTGATCTACACTGTCCGATACGGTACTTCCTTTCCGGTGTAATAAACTTTGGAATCTCAATATTTAGGCTTTTACTATTGAGTGGAAATTTTCGTCTCATTTATTTAGCAGTTTAAAGGTTAATAACTGGTCCGAGTTTGAATGAATGAGCTTTTACGTCGCTTTTTACATTATTTCAGTCTTATCACGGCGACAGCTCACATATTCATGTTTCCTGGATTTCACCAGTACTAGGCTGGGGCTCCGAGGTGTCTTACCCAAGGACATCCTCACGAAAAGCTCAGTGCATCGAGTGAGGCTCGAACCCGAGGCCTCCAGGTCACGAGTCCCACGCTTTACCACTGAGCCACGCAGGACCCCAGTCCGAGTTTGAAGTAAATATCTTCAGTAATGGCAGAGATATTGTTAAGGTTTTTGCACGACGACGACGATGATGATGACGACGCAGACGACGTCAGGGCTATGACAATACCTCGACGTTTTCTTCGTAAATAGCCGAGCTAAGAATACGGTAATGCTGGGGCTAACAAATAAGTATAGCTGACAAATACTTCGCCAAGTTAAGTACTACTTTTCTTATTTGCACAGTGATTCAGCGACTAATTAAAAGAAAGTAAAATGCGAATATTTACTTACACTAGAAAAATTTAAAAACTTCAGAACTGAATTTGTTCGTGTGTAACTGATACTATTTGCGTTTTATTGTATTGGATCCACACAATACAGAACACTTTTTCTTCACTTTTAGTCCGCTAAATAAATGTGTCGTGCTCTGGCGGGGGGGGGGGGGGGGGGGGGGTTCATAATGCATCTCCGTAATGTATTGTACCGTTCAACATAATTCTGAATCCATAAAATCCATTTTGTCTGAAAGTCGACTAAATCATAAGGCAGACTGGTCCTTTGACATGCAGAAAATTGACCAATAGCAAAAAGTGTCGAAACAGGTCAGCCTGCGCGGACTCTGCAGGCCGAACTGTTCGATACTTGTTGCAGATGCATTAAAACCTCTTTTTCTCGAAGCATGGTTCAAATAAAGTGAACATTTTGTTTTACCTGGATAGCACTAAATAGACAAGATTATGTTTGACCCCCCCCCCCCACCCATTATATCGGTGTAGTTTCAATACAGTGTTGATCCATGATCGAATTGCAGAAGCAATTTCTCCATTTGCCACGATGATTTTGAAATAGATCTGTTGCAAGATGCAAAAGCTCGTCTGCAGAGGGCGATGAGTTACCCCTTTTTTCACAAAATGCTGGGTTTCAATGACCCTAAAAAAGGCTTTTGAAAAAATTGTGGAAAAAGGAGAAAATGCTGGTAACCAGTATTTTCTCATTTTTCCACAATGTTTTCTCCCCTGACAAGGTCAGAAATAATCATTTAGCCACATTTAATTTGTCGTCCGCAAGTGCTTTCAGTTTGGACAAGAAAAAATTTTATGGTTAAATAAAGATTTAAAAGTGTGTGCAAAAACAACACAAGCTCAGAAATTTGGTCGTCTAGTTTTTGTTGCGGAAAGGAAAAAAAAAAACATTTTTTTCCTGCAATATTTCTCTTCGACTACGTTAAACGATATTATGATAACGCTGTCGGCATGACTTACCTTTCAAACCGTACCTTGTCTGACGAATAAAATTTTGTCAAAAAAAATCTCATTATCTGCTTTTTCGCCTAAACAAAAACCTATGTTTAAATGATGCCACAGAGGAAGAATATGCGGGAAAATTGCTACCTAGCATTTTCTCCTTTTCCCACACAGTTTCCCACACAGTTTTCCAATACAAAAAGCCAGTGTTTAGGCCATATTTAATTTGTCCTCTATCAATGATTTCAAATTGGACAAGTTGAAATTTTGTGTTCAGGTAAAGAGTATAGACTCGATTCAATTTCGGTTTTCAAAAGCGTAACGCATATCGTTACAATTAAATTAACCTTCTAATGAACAAATATTTGGTCGATTTCATTGTGTTTACACATCTATTACAGATATAATAGGGCTATATACAGTCTTACAATTCTTACAGTTCTAACTACGCCTTTTCTTACTGTCTTCTTTATTCTCGTTTATTTGCACTGATTTGAAAGGGCTTCGCACTTCAAGTTATTTGTGGTTATTTGCCGTCAAAATATATCCAATAGTTGAATTGTGGAAATTCCTACAGCCCCGGTCAAAAATTAGAAAAAGGATTGAGTTTGCACATACAAGTGGTCGTTTAACCCTTAGGCTGCTAAGCGCAACTCCCTGACCTTTTGCGGACAGTGTAGATCAAGATCAGACAGAACGTGTAGTCTGATCTTGGATTTACACTGTCCGATATGGAGATATTTTTTGCTCCAAAGAATAAGTTTAAAATAGCATTATTCGGGTTTTCGCTATCGGCTTGAAAGTTTCACTTAACTTATTTAGCAGGATAAGAGATAACTGTCAGCTTCCAGTATTTAAACTCGACCTCTTTCGGTCTGAGGTCTCGTGTGAAGTTGCTATACACCGAACGCGTTAAAGAACAGGCTTAACTTTGGATGGGTTTCTGTCCTGTATCTTGCAGTATCATCCATAACGTAGCTGACTGTCTACCAAGGGCGTCGCCCATATAGGCAGCCGGCAGCGACGACAAAATAAGGAAAAAAAATGCTAAAATGATCAGACCTAATAGCTTCAGTGGTACGGCATGAGACTTGTAAAAAAAACAAATCCTGGACTACTAGAGGATGTGAATTCGATTCCCACGACTGGCAATCCAAAATTACAAGTGGTCTTTTGAATGAGACGTTATACATAGATTCCGTGTGACAGTACTATACACCGAGCAGGTAAAAGAACCAGGCGTAACTTAGGATGGATTTCGTCGTGTATCTTGCGATTCCCCGCAACATGACTGACAACCTTCTGAGGGCGTTGCCCATATGGACAACCGGTGGCGACGATAAATAAAGTGAAATTAATCAATCAACGACTGAAATACAAATTACTGCGATTTGGAAAGGTGTGTATCTTATAGAACTGACTAAACCTGCGGACGGTATAGATCCAATATCAGGCTATACGTTCGTTTTGGCTCGGGTATCCAGCATTTTCTATTTTTCCCACCATGAGTCCAACCGTTCCAAAGACAAAACCTTTCATTGAAGACACATCCAATTTGCCGTCTGCAAATCCTTTCCAGTTGAACATGTCTATAACTTTGTCGTTTGGTAAGCTAAAATACACGGAGTTGCGTCAATCTACATAATTATGAAAGACACTAATGTTCCATAGCTTTGTGGTGATACCACTGTACTATCTATATAGAGAATTGTGTAAGTTGAAAACACTGTGGGGAAAGGAGAAAATGCTGGTTATTAGCATTTTCTCCTTTTCTCACAATGTTTTCAAAAGCTACCTTTCCCAGGGTCATAGATGGAATCGTGTTGTAATGGATTTAAAAAAAAAAACAAAAGCATTATGTTACGTCAATCAACATAATGAAGGAAGAAAGAGAAAAAAATCGACAGCTTGTTATGGATACCATGGTAATATCTAAACCAATCTACAGAACATTTAGGTGTCTTTCTTCTCGGTCACCCTCATTTTCTCCCTTTTTCATAATGTTTTCATCAGCCCGCTTCGTCGGGATCGCGAAAGCATACGGAATTGTTTGGTAACATGTTAAAATCGACGACGCTGCGTAAGTCTACATAATTACAAAAACAAATGAAATTTCGACAGCTTGGTGTTGATACCATAGTGATATCTAAATGAATCTACAGAATATTGGGGGGGGGGGGGGGGGTCATTTTCTCGTTTTTCCCACTATGTTTTCAGAAGCCCTCAGTCCTCAGAGTCGCTAAAACAGAATTAATTGGTAAATAGTTAAACTGGACGCTGATGCGTCAATCTACATAATTATGAAAAGAAAAGGTCGAAATTTCGACAGCTTTGTTAAAATACCAAAGTAATATCTAAACGAATCTAAAAACTATTTAGGGTTTTTCATCTTGGTTATTAGCATTTGTCCTTTTTCGGCAATATTGTCAAAAGCCCGCTTTCTCATCGTTAAATTCACGGACATGTTTGGTAAAGAGTTAAGTTGGAAGCTGCTGCGTCAATCTACATAATTATGAAAGAAAAAGGAATTGAGACAGCTTTGTGAAGATAACGCTGTGGAAATCTAAACGAATCTATGGAATATTTAGGTTTCTTTCATCCTTATGTAAATAGATGCAAGCCCTTGCATTTTTCATTCATGCTCGTCTGGACTGCGGACAATTAGACCATTAGAGCGCGGACTAAATCCCAGGCGACTTTTTCAGTCGAGACAAAAGACACACTAAATATTGCAATGACGACGTTGCTCCTTAGTTATCCAGAATGTCTCAACAAAGCGGACATTGGAGGTAAAAGATCAGACTACACTTTTTGTGCAGTCTAGATTTTCTATCAACGATGGTCTCAAAGAGAATTATAGTTGTGAAAGGCGCTTTATAGGCTATCTTATTTACCTTCTGCAGATGACTTTAATGTGTCTTTTCGCAGATGGCTTTAAAAATAAGCCATGCTTTGTCAAAAGGAGACTTACTGCATCTGCGACAAGTATAGACCCAGGTCAACCTGCACAGTCCGCACAAGCTGACCTGGGCCGAAACTTTTCGCTATTGGTAAATTTTCTGTATGTTCAAGGACCGGTCTACCCCATGATTAAGTCGGTTGTTGAAAAAAGTGGCTATTATTGATACATACGTATGTGATGGCTTGCTTGGTATCATACATCACGGAGATGTGTTAAGCCCCCATTGCCAGAGCATGATTCAAGTAATTGTGACGAAAGGAGAAAGTCGATCTCATGAGCAATCTCTCCCTACGCTACCATGTTTTCACAAGTGTTCATAGGTGAAAACTTAAGGAAAGTGAATCATCAACATTCAACGACAAGATTTCCTAGATCGTCTGATGCAAATTTGTGTTAGGTGGTAATAATGAAGGAAAAAGTCAGGGCTTTTTTAGACCAGTGGTCATCTTATAATTTATAAAATGTACCAAGTGTGACTCCTGTCTATATCGGTACAGAGTCCGCAGAGTAGCAAAAATATTCTATTTTAGAACCTGAAAGGCGCCATCAAGTTCACCCTGTACCAAAACAAGATAATTTTGGACCAGTTCATACAGAAACCACTTACAGAGGCCCGACAAAACGTGGCCCAAATGATGGAATTTGTGTCTGAAAGAATAGAAAACAATGTGGAAAAAGGAGAAAATGCTGGTTACCAGCATTTTCTCCTTTTTCCACAATGTCTTCAAAATTCTGGACCAGTCCATACTGAAAGTATTTACAGACGACCAACAAAACGTGCCCAAATCATGAAATTTGTGTCTGAAATAGGAGAAATAGAAAACATTGTGGAAAAGGGAGAAAATGCTGGTTATCAGCATTTTCTTTTTTTTTTTTTTTTTCCAAAATGTTTTCAAAAGACATTTTTGTCAGGGTCGTGAAAACTCGGGGTTGTATGTTAAAGAGTTAATGCCTCGTGTCACTAGTATCAGCATGCACATTAAAAACAAAAAAGATAGTCCAGATGAAATTTAATTCTTGAAATATGAAAACAAGTGGAAAACATTATGCCAAACAAATTCATTTCCCGTAACTAGAATTGTGTTTTTGCCGCGATATCCTGAACTGATCTCTACTGTAAATGACAAAAAAGAATCATTTACAGCAAGTAGAGAATTACCAGTTAAATTCAAAGTGCTGAAATTCCCATTCTTGTGTTAAACCTTTACCACACAATGGCGACTCTTAACGACCCTGTGGAAGAGGTGTTTTGAAATCATTGTGGGGAAAGGTGAAAATGCTGGTAAACAACATTTTCTCCTTATCCCCACAATGTTTTCTAACCTATCACAGAAAATCGCATCATTTGAGCCACATTTAATTTGTCGTCTGCAAATGCTTTCAATTTGGAGTGGTCTAAAATTTTGTCGATCGATAATGGTTTAACCAACTGGGAAAAAAAATGCAAAAATCGAATGGTTTCTGTTTTCGAATTTTAACATTTTAACATTATTCTAGTCATATCACAGCGGCCAGTTCACCTGTCGATGCATTCCTTAGGATTATGTTACCAGTTCATCAAACACCACCAAGGCATTGGCTGTTTTACCAAAATTAAATCCTTGAATTGTTCAGCAATGAGATAAGAATTGATTCTGCGGCAGTGACTTACATAACCCTTGAAAAGTGATTGGTCATGTTGCCATTGAAACTCACTGAGTTCCGCGCATTTCCATGACTTGCCTTGCAGATCTACTTTTCATCGCGGAAGTACACTTTGTTGTCGGTTATCCGTCATGCACTTCCGGTTGTACACTGTTACAGTAGGAGGTTATGTTCTGGCTAAAAATGACTTTGAAAATGTTCGGAAGAGTGCGAGCCCGTAGTAATAAAACGGATGCGCACGAAATTTTAAGATTACATAAAAATAATTTGACAGACCTCATAGAAAAAGCTTCTTACCGTTGAAAATTTAAGCAGAAACAGTGTTTTATATACACTGGCAGAATTTGAATTCAGGGTCCTGTGTAATGTTTTATTGTTACAAGTGACTATTCGGATAAAAGACCCCGCAATGATAAAGTAGGCATTTATTTGTTTGATGGTGGATTATTTGAAATCAGTATTTTACCGATACATGTGTATGGTAGAGATATATTCCACATATCCGAAGCACTAGGACATTATCTTTCTCAAATATACAGATATACTACAGAAGCAATGATAATCGCTGCTTGTCTCACAATATTTTCAAAGAGTGTCCTTCTCAAGGGTGTATTAACGTCGTCCTCAGATTGTACTGGGTTAACTCTTTACCAAACAACAAAATTTAGACTTGTCTAAATTGAAAGCATGTGCAGACGACAAGTTAAACTGACTCAAAAACTGAAATTTACCTTTGGAAGGGAAGAAAACATTGTGGGAAAAGAAGAAAATGCTGGTTACCAGCATTTTCTTCGTTTTCCACATTGTTTTCAAAAGGCCTCTTCCCTAGGGTCGTGAAAACCCCGGATTGTTTGGTAAAGGTTTAAACTTTAAATCAACATTTCACGACTGTGAGATCCGACCGGTCCAGTCTACAATCGTAATTTTTAATCAAGACTTTACACCTAAGTATCACTAATCCCCAATTCGGGTAAAAAGGCATGCGCAAAAGTGATTAGCCTGGCCACGCTTTTACCAACAAATAATGTATCAATTCTTCAACTTTTTAAATCTTTTCAATATCAAACTGGCGACATTTTACGCTGAACTCAAACCAGCTTCAAAACTGAGATAAACTTTCAGTCTCTTTTGGTGTGAAATTGTTACTTTTGGAATAAATTTGCGTGTATATAATAAAGGATGGTTTTACTAGTGAAATGGAATTTAATTTAAACTATCAATTTCATTTACTTTTTCAAAAATAAAAACAGTAAGGTACTACCAGCATCTTACTGAATCTGAAAAAAAAAATAATAACTAAATGATAATAACTAAATAAGGAAAGACACATTCGCATCTTTACGAAATAATTTGACTTCAAGCATATCACAGGTGTGGATCAAATCGTACTGACGAAGAACACGACTGTAGAAGCTTATGCTGACATTTTAGATCCAAGATCAGACAGCATAAAATGTCCATTCTGATCGCAGATTAACATAGTCTAAGATTTCGTGAGACACTTCGGCGAATTTAGTCTTGAAATTTCCAACTCCTTCTCAGTTTTGTTACTTATCTTTAATAAAAATAAATAATATTCATCTAATCTATTGAGCAGACTAAGGGTTAAGTCATTTAAACAAGAAGATAACTTTATGCGTCATTCAACTGACCACCTTATAAAACTGTGGTAACATAAGGAAGAGTTCGAAACTATCAATGTCTCCTTTTGGCACTATTTTTTTCACGTTTATCCGTGTATTAAATGTTCATTTGTGTTTATCTATAATTTAAAAAGGGCTTGTTTTTTTTTTAATTTTATTTTTCAAATGCAGTTGCAAATTCGTCCCAAGAGTTGACCCTTAGGCTGCTAATCGCGACTCAATGACCTATTGCAGACAGTGTAGATTAAGATCAGACTGCACAGAACGTGCAGTCTGATATTAGATCTACACTTTCTGATAAGATGATCATTTTTCTCCAAAAATAAGTTTGAAGTAGCATTATTTGGGTTTTTACGATCGGCGTGAAAGTTTCATTTAACTTATTTAGCTGGACAAGTGTTAATACTGTTTAAATATTTACACAGTCTGTAAGAAACTAGAAATAAAAAAAAATATGTGCAACAAGAACGGAAGAAATATTGATAGCCAAAAGTGAAAGTTCCGACGCAGATGTTTAACTGGTCTCTGTTAAAAAGAAAAGAAAGATTCTGTGACTCTCCGCCGTTATATCAAAAAAGAAAGAGTCAAAATTAACATAAACAAACAGAAAACAAAAACTCAGTATGAAAGCCTTACTTATCTCTACAACTTGTGCGGTTTTACTGGTGATAAAATATGGAGTGGGAAAGGAGCTACATGGCCTATCACTGTTACAGAGTGCTGAAGAGAACAGACTGGAGTATAACCAAACATATCCCGGTATGTTAACAACACAACCATAAATAAAATCACAGACAGTATTGCTTTCGTTTAAAAGATTTATGATTTCTTTTTTTCGAAATTTAAGTAAGAAAAGTTTGTAATCAATGTCCGCATTGTTTTAACACTTCTTTGAACATATGTATCAATAACAGAATTCAATTTATTTCTGTACATATTAAATCTAGACCTATTCCCAAATATTATAAAATTTCAAATGATAAAAACCTTAACAGGGGAGCAAAAATACATTTCTTCAACTTCCCCCCCCCCCCCCACGAAAAAAAAAAATCATGAATTTGGGAAACTGAGCTACCACGCATACCACTCATTACAAGCATTTGCACTTTTTTCCATGATCTTTTCAAAATTTGTCGGCTGCAAAAAAAAAAGAACTAGAAAGATGTATTTGTGCTGTAACGGGTTTATGGTATAAAAAAAAAATAAGACAAATTTTCTCGTTAAACTCAAAAGTGGGGGAAAAAATCACCAATTTGAAAAACTGAGCCACCACACATACCACTCATTACAAGCCTTTGCACTTTTTTTCCACGATCTTTTCAAAATTTGTCGGCTGCAAGAAAAAAAAAAATTCTAGAAAATGGTATTTGTGCTGTATCGGGTTTTATGATAACAAAAAAGAATGTGACAAATTTCCCCGTTAAAATCGAAAGTGGACATTTTACTAAGATATTTTAATCAAGTAAGTATTGCGCTCTGGCAAAAGGGGCGTTTAATGCATCTCCATAAAGCATGATACTCGTACCAAGTAAGCATATCGAAGATCATACGATACATTACAACCAGTCTGGCCTTTTTATCCGAGTCTGATGAGTCTGACCGTTTTTATTTACTGCACTCAAAAGCGCTTAACGTTGTCGTTGATACAGAAAAGAAACTTCGATTTTTTTCCCATGTAAATAATTCGAACAAAAATGTGATCATGCTTCATGTTATCATACAGTAGGGGCGTATTCCGTTACAGCTCATTTGGACTCTGTATCAAGTACAAAAAAAATCCTATTCTTTATGAGCCATGCTCTGGGAACAGGGGCCTTAATGTATCTCCGTGATCCATGATACCAAGCAGGTCATCGCATAATTATGGATCAAAAACATCCATCTTCTCTAACTACCGACTGAAACTTGAGGTAGAATGGTTCTTTGACACGCAGACAGTTGACCATAAGGAAAATGTTTCGGCCCAGGTCGACCTGGGATTATACTTTCAGCAGATGCATTAAGCCCCCTTTTCAGAGAGTATGGCTCAATTATATAAGTACAAAACCTCCAACAGGTGACTTTTCATTCGCTTTGCAAAAAATTGTTAAAAAACGGATATTGTTCGTGAAGAGGACGGTAAATGAAATGGGGAAACTTTTTTTTTTTCTCATATAAGATATTGTTTACAAATCTTAGTTTATGATCTGCATTCCAAAATTGTTGCAAGACGAGTATATGTATGAAGTATGACATCTCTACCACTATGTAATCCTTCTGAACAATAAAACCAGAATAGAAAAGAATTCACAAATAAATAATCAGATAAATAGATAAATAAAACTATACACAATTAAACTATATAATAAAGACGGAATAGATAAATCAAAATTAAAGAATACAATAGAAAGACACAGTTTGAAGATATGCAAACAGAACGGAATTTGTGAGAGATAACGAAATAAAAATAAAGAATGACACAGACTATAGATACCAGAAAAGAAAAGAATAGAAAGGAGCAGATAATGAAAGAACTGAACGGGTCATAGATGGTAAAGAATAAAATAGAAGGGAATAGAAAGTGAAAAATTATTATGATAAAAAGGCATAAATAATACAAAAAAAGGCAACAGAAAAATTATTAACCCATATGCTGCAAAGTGCGACTCACTGACCTTTTGCGGACAGTGTGTAGACCAAGATCAGACTGCAAAGAACGTGCAGTCTGATTTTGGGTCTACACTTTCCGAAAAGGAGATATCTTTCCCCCAAAACTGCTTTTGAAAGAGTACATTTTGGGGTTGGTACTATCAGCTTGAAAGTTTCATTCCGTCTATTTAGCAGGATAAGGGCCAAGAATAAAATATGAACAAAAGGATAAAAAAAAAATACAATCGACAGGATAAGATAAAAACAAATTAGAATCCAAGATAAAACGTGATAAATCTGATCTAGGTTCAGTCACGTCCAAAGGCCTCCAGCCCACATATTTTTCATGTTGCAAAGATATAACATTACTTCTGTAATCTCCAAGCCAATGTAAAATGTCCATAAAGTTATGTGGGGTGTGTCTAATCTAACATTATTTTTATAGATAAATCTAGATAATTATTCACTACTTTAATAACTTTGATATACATGCATTTATCCCATTATCAAGGTGTTTTCCGCCTCGACTGAAGTTCTTTAGGTGGGACAGCAACCTTTTCTGTCCTCTTTTCAGTATAAAGTTAGCTTATGAGGTTTTCGCAAAAGTTTTTGCGAACTGCATAGATCAACTTGCTGATATCATTATTATTATAATTATCATTATTATTATTATTATTAACAACAATATATTTATTATCATCATTATAGTGGTACAAAATTTCAAATCAATTCGTTTGACGCCAAAAGAGTAAAACCTCGATAATTAGAATAAAGCGAGTTAGTGCCAGTGATGACGGTTTATCGAAATAATCGATCAAAACCTAAAAAATTGCGTCTCAGAGAATAGAGACATCTATCGGGACTTCATGTTCACATTTGAAATGATTTTTCTAGAAAAGAAAAAGTGTTGATTGTATTTGCAGCAAGAAATCCTTATGCGTTGCTTTGAGGTTTGATTCGAACTAGTTCATGATTGACTGATACAGCTTTAATTACCTTTATTGGTATAAGAGCCGAACTCCTTGGGCTTTTTGTTAACGATCAGTAACCCAGACTTGGTTGCAAGTTCGAATTGCGGCAAACTGGACGGGCCGACGCTATTGTAACTGAAATACAGTTGAAAACATCGTTACACGCCCGTTTCCACCCCCCCCCCCCAAAAAAAAAAAAAAAAAAAAAATGCGCTTGTTTCTCGGCTATAATTCAGAAATACTTTACACTCAAAATTTTCAAGATGGCACTTTTTTTGCTTTTTTCTACAAATAAACTAGATCTACCAATGATGTGACAAAATCACCCACTTGTCGCAACTGGGCCGATTCCATAAGTATATCTAAGCCCGTCTGTATCAAAGAGGTTCCTATGACTTTCAGTCACATGATCTTAAACATGGTGGCGCACAAGAAATTACTTGATTACTTTAACTAATAACTAAGTGAAGTTATTTACATTTATCAATTGGTCAGTAAAAACTTACTTCGAAGTTGATTGGATGAATGAAAATGATAAAACAACAAAGTGTTTATAAACAATAATGTATTTTAGAACGATTTCTGCCTAAAACTGTGACTCGTGTAGTTGTCGAGATTATTTTTTACTATTTTTCGTCATATTGAGTCCAAAAAAGGGTTTAAGTATTCATTTTTCTGTTCCTCTGTCTATCTTTTTAAAAGATGGTTCTTGTTTTAATGAGCCTTGTGCTTCAAGGAGCAGCTTGTTCCTGCGAAAATATGCACGGTGTATGTAAATATCACACAGGGTAATACATGTACAGCCAAGGCACGTGATCAATGGAACACCCGAGATTTGCCGAATGAAAATTATTATAATTAGCATAAAATCTGATACAAAATTTGATTGGTTGACCAAGTCACATGAACTTCATGTTCAATCATACACACCGTTTAGTTGTAGATTATCTACTTACGGTGTGCAATATGCGAAATTTCGCCACGGGTCAGATCAGTTTGAAGATGGCACAGAATTCCCCCCTTAACTTCTATGATTTTACACTCATAGCTGAGTTATGAGCAGAGGTTGATATTTAGAATTCACTGGTAAGCCTAGAGTGGTGAGATAATGTACAAGATAACAAAGCTGATCATACAGTTTCCCCCCCCCCCTTTAAGTCAATACTATGAATTATCGTTTGTCATTTAGAGAGTGAACATATTGAGAGGATTTTATGTAGTGTTAGAAAGATAAAAAAAAAACTGACACAGGCTTTATCATTGTAGGCTTATAATGTGTCCTTTGGGCATCAAATATGAACCGTGCTCTGTAAAAAGGGGGTTAAATGCATCTGCAAAAGGGTATGTCAGGTATGTCTGCGCAGTCTTCGGAGGCTGACATGGGTCGACATTCTTTGCTCTTAGTAAATTTCTGCATATCCAAGGATCGTTTTACCTTAAGATTCAGTCGTTTGCTGGACAAAATGGATTTTATGGGTCCATAATTATGCGATGAATCCCTTGGTATATAATGCACCACGGAGATTTTAAAAAATAATACAAGGGCTGATATATAAAGAAAAAATCTCTTTCAATCATCTCCCTCTCACACAATAGACAAAAAGGTTCACGTGCTGATATCAAAATTTGTCACACACCCCAGTCACACCGCACATCCGCCGCAGAAATCTTAAATTTGAATATTCTTTCAAAGGATACCGTAGTTACGAGGATGAACACAAATCTCATAAAGTAAAATATTTCGCAATCGCAAAAATGAATTATCAAACGGCAAAAAACTAATACCTTGCTAGATATGGCTAAAAAGAAATGAACCATGCTCTGTGAAAAGGGAGTTTAATGCACCTGCAAAAGTATCGACTCGTGGTAGCCTACGCAGTCTGAGTAGGGTGACATGGTCGACACTTTTTGCACTAGGTAAATTTTCTTCATGCCCAGGGACCATTCTGTCTCAGGATCCTGTCGATTTTTAGACTAAACGGGGATCCATCATTGTTTTATGACTTGATTGGTATAATGCATCATGGAGATGCACTAACCCGCTTTTTGCGAGAGCATGACTTAAATTTGTATGCATTTGGGCTACAGTGGCTCGGTCAACAAACATGTCCTTTATCGCAGTCTTTTGGTCTTTACAATGTGTCGGAAATCTTCATTTAGTTATCTGCGCCGACATGCAGAGAGATACTGTCCATGTGTTGTTCGTCTGTCCACCCGTCCGTATGTCTGTTTGTCCGTCTGTCCTTCCAACCGAATTTTTTCAAACAGATTCTGCTGTTAAACACTTGGTCCGATTTTAATAATTATTTCACATATGCGTTAAACTCAATAAACCGATGTGCACAGCCTAGCTTTCGAGCACCAGGCCCCCAAAGTCAAGGTCACAATAAGGGTTCAAATGCCAAATGCTGTTTAATTTTGTCCTTTTGCCCTATCCATATCACTTGATTGCCTGGTCCAATTTGGAAAAAACAAAAAACTTTCTTTAATATCTACAGAATTCAGACACCAGGTTCACCAAATAACTTGTTTACATGTATTTAGCTCTCTAAGCATTAATGTTCTGTCACGGATAGACTTTCTATTAATTCTTTGTCAATAAGCTTAGAAATTTCAGTATTTGGATCGGTTGATCGCTTTGAACAATTCCATCATTCCCCAGAAATGCTTTGTTTTGTCAGACAAGATAAATGAGATAATTAGAAGCCAATAGGTATTTTAAGCAATAATGACTTGCAATATTTGGTGCTGTAATACATTTAGTTTGGTCTACTGATAGATTTAGAAGATGGATATTCCGTCTACCGTTTAGCTTTTGAATAACTTTACTCTTTACCAGTAAACAAAATCTTAGACCCATCCTTATGGAAAGCATTTGCAGAAAACAAATCAAAGTTGGCTTACAAGAAGACATTGGTCTTTAAAAGGGTAGAAAACATTGTTGGAAAAAGGTAAATTCTGAGGCTTTTTCCTTACGGCTGTCAAAACTCAGGGTTGTTTGTAGGGTTTTAAAGACAAAAACAATCCGCACAATTTATAAACTAGTTGACAAAATGACGTAAGAATGATAAATAGCTGCACTGCGTTTTCATTTTATTAGGCTACTAGTTTAGAAACAAGTTTTGCGCGTTTCTCCTGTTCAAAGCAGGTTTTTAACAACCTTCTTCGTCATTGTAATGAAAACACAGGGCATTGGGATTAACTCTTTACCACACAGGAAAAGTTTACAATTGTCCAGATTGAAGCCTCTGTACATGATAAATTTAAATGTGGTCCACGTGTGAGGACTTGTCATTGAAATGGTACAATACATATTGAAAAAAGGAGAAAATGTCGGTCACCACCTTTTCCTTGTTTTTCCAAGATGTTTTCAAATTTCTTTCTTTCTCAGGGTTGTTAAAACACGGGGTTGATTGTTAAAGAGTGGTGAAAATTGTCTTACATCAGCTGTTTACCCAATAAGCTCCTGGATAAGGAACAAGTTTAACGTATTTCTCTCTCTCTAACAAGGTTTTAACCCTTTACCACACAATCCCAAATTCTGACAACAAGCATGGAGAACGCTTTGGAAAACATTGTGGGAAAAGGACAAAATGCTGGTAACCAACATCTTCTCAATTTTCCCACAGTGTTATATATCCCTTCACAGACAAATTCCATCATTTGAACTTCATTTCATTTGTCGTTTCAAAGTGCTATCAAAGATGGACACGTCTAAAGTTTTGATGTTTGGCAAAGAGTTAAACAGCCTTGTCGTCACGGGCATCTAGCACACGGTTTTATTTGTTTGTTTGTATGGTGTAAACGCCGTTTTCAACAATGTTTCAGTTAAATAGTGGGGGTCAATGCATTAATCCATGATTTCCTTGATTTTCTTTTACCGGGGTCCGTATGCACCAACCATTCTTAAAAATATTCTTAGTCGTATTCTGCAAGACTTTCTAACTTTGAAAGTAATACAAGTTCTCAATGGCCAAAACAAGCCAAGCTAAAGCTAAGCCAATCAGAAGTTCTGTTACTTTTAAATTTAAAAAATTTTGGAGAATAAAATCTAAGAACGGTCTTAACATGAAATATCTTTAATAGACAGCGTAAATTTGCCAGCAAATAGTCAGGGGCCCTTAAAATAAATTTGTCTATATTTTTTTACCAATCACAAATTCCTATCCATTCATTTTATATCAGTACCAAAAGATAGGTCAAAAGCCACCACAAAAGCCGAAAAATGGTTGGCAAATATGGACCCTGTACTTCCCACAATTTTCTTTCAAAACCAAGCAAAAGGTTTGATTAAAACTGAGACACCCCTGCACATTCACAACATACCAGTTACATAAGTACAAGTAAAATACACAAGACAGAGTGACAAATGCAATGATGTATAACTGCAGTACGTCTTTATCTGATTAGGCTGTTGGCTGGGGAACAAGTTCTACATGGTCGGAGACAAATGGAACCCTGCGATAGAACCATATGGAGTGATGAACTGCGTAAAATGCCAGTGCGCTCAGGTAAGTAATTTCTAGTCCTCCATTTGTTCGCTTGGTGTTTAACGCCAATTTAAAAAATCATTTCAGCACGGTATCACAGCAACAGTTCATGCCTTTTTTTAGCTAAACCAGAACTAGGCTAGTGTTCTGCGGTGTATTGCCAAAGGAAACTGTAACTAAATCAAAAAAATTACCTTTTTTTTTTTATTTTGATTGCGATACGATTGGAATAATACTGACAACAGTATGGAACATGATTTAAGCAAAAAAAAAAAACTATCCCAAGGTCCATATTCACCAACAATACCTCATATCATATTTATTCTCAAGAATTTTCAAAATTTCAAAGTCACTCCTCACAACTCGGCCGATTTCGTCACTACATCTAACCTCGTCCGTATCATGGAGGTCGTCATTAAAATTAATCTACATGTTGTTTCTTGGCGGCACTCTTGAACTTCCACTCGTCACACCTCGGCCGATTACGTAACCACATCTAACTTCGTCCGTATCAAAGATGTTTCCATTTGAATACCGTCAGTCACAAAATCTTAAACATGGCGGCGACAATAAAAATCGATCATCAACGGCAACAATCAAATAGATCTATCGACCTTTCGGTGAAATCTGTCACGGAATTGGTAATTAACATTAGACAAGAGTGCCATGATGGCCCTGGATCGCTCACCTGAGTCAATAGGCGAAATTTCACCCCAGGGTCATAATGACCCAATTTAAAACTCATATGAGATATCATTAAGACAAACATTCTGACCAATGGTCAGGTCAATTCAGCTGAAAATGTGGCCTCTGGAGTGTCCAAAATGTATTTCTTCAATTTGGCCTAGTGACCTAGTTTTATGACCCTATGTAACCATATTTCAAACTCATCCAAAATATCAAGACAAACTTGTTAACAAAGGTTCAGGTGAATTGGGCAAGAATTGCCGCCTCTAGAGTGCCCACAAGGTATTTCTGTAATTTGACTTAGTGACCTAGATTATGACCCTATGTGACCCAATTTCAAACCCATTCAAGATATCATCAAGTCAAACATGCTGACAAATTTTCAGGTCAGTTGAGCAAAAATTGTGGCCTCTAGAACGCCTACAATACATTTCTTGAATTTGACCTAGTGACCTAGCTTATGACCCTATGAGACCCAATTTCTGAATGATCTGAGATATCATCAAGTAAAACATGTATACCAATTTTCAGGTCAATTTAGCTAGAATTGTGGCCTCTAGAGTGCCCACAAGGTATTTCTTCAATGTGACCCATTGACCTTGTTTTTGACCCTATGTTACCCAATTTTGAACTAATTTGAGATATTACAAAGACAAACATGCTGACCAATTTTCAGGTCATTTTAGCAAGAATTGTGGCCGCTAGAGCGTCCACAAGATATTTCTTTAAATTTGACCTGGTGACCTAGTTTATGACCCTATATGACTCAATTTTGAAGGCATCCAAGATTTTATCATGACAAACATGCTGATCAATTTTCAGGTCAACTGAGTAACAATTGTAGCCTCTACAGCGCCCACAAGGAATTTTTGTAAGTTGATCTAGTGAGACCTAATTTATGACCCTAGGTGATCTAAATTCAAACTCATGCGAGAATTCATCACAACAAACATTCTGACCAATTTTCAAGTCAATTGAGCACAGAATGTGGCCTCTAGAGTGCCTAAAAGGTATTTCTTTAATTTGATATAGTGACCTAGTTTATGACCTAGGTGACCCAAATTCAAAGTCATCCAAGATTTCATCAAGACAAATATTCTGACCAATTTTCAGGTCAATTGAGTATGAAATGTGGCCTCTAGAGTGTCCACAAGGTATTTCTTTGATTTGACCTAGTGACCTAGTTTATGACCCCAGGTAACCCAGTTTTAAACCCATCCGAGATTTCATCATAACAAACAATCTGACCTATTTTCAGGTCAAATGAGTACGAAATGTGCCTCTAGATTGCCCTCAACATATTTCTTTAATTTGACCTAGTGGCCTAGTTTATGACCCCAGAAGACCCAAATTGAACTCATCCGAGATTTCATCAGGACAAACATTCTGACCAATTTTCAGGTCAACTGAGTAAGAAATGTGGCCTTTAAAGTGTCCACAAGGAATTTCTCTGATTGGACCTAGTGACCTAGTTTATGACACCAGGTGACCTTATTTCAATCTGATCCGAGACTTAATTAAGATAAACATTCTGACCAATTTTCAAGTCAATTGTGTAAGAAAATGTGGCCATAGAGTGCCCACAAGGTATTTCTTTAATTAGACCTAGTGACCTAGTTTATGACCCTAGGTGACCAAAATCAAACTCATCCAGGATTTCATCAAGACAAACATTCTGACCTATTTTCAGGTCAATTGAGTTAGAAATGTGGCCTCTAGAGTGTCCACAAAGTATTTATTTAATTTGACCTAGTGACCTAGTTTATTACCCCAGGTGAACCAAATTCAAACGCAGTCGAGATTTTATCAAGACAAACATTCTGATCAATTTTAAGGTCAATTGGGTAAGAAATGTGGCCATCAGAGTGTCCACAAGGTATTTCTTTGATTTTACCCAGTGACCTAGTTTATGAGCCCAGGTGACCAAAATTCTATCTCATCCGAGATTTCATGAAGACAAATATTCTGTCCACTTTTCAGGTCATTTGAATACCAAATGTGGCCTCTAGAGTGCCCACAAGATATTTCTTTAATTTGACCTAGTGACCTAGTTTATGACCCCAGGTGGCCCAAATTCGAACTCATCTGAGATTTCATCAAGACAAATATTCTGACCAATTTTCAGGTCAATTGAGTAAGAGATGTGGCCTCTAGAATGCCCACAAGGTATTTCTTTAATTTGACCTGGTGACCTAGTTTATAACCCCAGGTGAACCAAATTCAAACGCAGTCGAGATTTTATCAAGACAAACATTCTGATCAATTTTAAGGTCAATTGGGTAAGAAATGTGGCCATCAGAGTGTCCACAAGGTATTTCTTTAATTTGACCTAGTGAACTAGTTTATGACCCCAGGTGACCCAAATTCAAACTCATGCGAGACAAACAACAAACATTCTGACCAATTTTGAGGTCTTGAGTAAAAAATGTGGCCTCTAGAGTGTCCAAAAGGTATTTTTTTAATTTGTCCTATTGACCTAGTTTATGACCCTACGTGACCCAAATTCGAACTCATCCGAGATTTTATCAAGACAAACATTCTGAACAATTTTCGGGTCAATTGAGCAAGAATTGTGGCCTCCAGAGTGTCCACAAGGTATTTCTTTGATTTGACCTAGTGACTTAGTTTATGACCCCAGGTGACCCAAATTCAAACTCATCCGAGATTTCATCAAGACAAACATTCTGACCAATTTTCAGGTCAATTGACGAATCACAATACCTCACCTAGCACTTCGTGCTCAGGTGAGCTAACACATAGGCCTAATTATTGTCTGTGGCTTGTGATAAACAACATAAAGATGAAGTTTCATAACATTCTGTCCTGTAGTTAAAGAGATATTAATCCATAATGAAAAGATAAATGAAGCCCCCATTTTCCATGACACGACATTTAATCAAAAAAGCTAAAATAATGATATTGGCGGACTATCATAAGGAACACACGTATGAAGTTTCACAAATTTTTGTCCAGAATTTTGAGTTGAAGATACATGTATATTGATCCTTAACAGAAATATACATGAAGCCCCTTTTTCCTATGAGACCGTATTTGATATCAAAAAGGCAAAAAAAAAAAAAAAAAAAATATCGGCGGACATCATTTGGAACACCTGTATGAATTTCTATTAGTTTTTGTCAAGGGTTTTAGAAGATATCTGTCCTGAAAGACGGACAAACAGATGGTTATTGGTCAATGATGAAATTAAACATTTAGCCCCCGTCTTTCATGACATGGCATTTCATGAAATAAAAACAAATAACTATTTTCTGTGGCTTGTAATAAACAATATAAAGATGAAGTTTAATGACATTTTGTCCTGTAGTTAAAGAGATATTGGTCCACAATGAAATTATATGGCAAGCCCCCTTTTTCCATGACACAGCAATAATAAAAAAAAAGGTATATAACTGTGGTGTTGCATGGTCAATCTGGGTGAAACTTGTCCTGCATTTTCTAATGGTGGTTGATAGATGTTACAAGTTCGATGTAAAAACTCTATATAGTTTTCAAGATATGAGTCAAAACAAAAGTTTACTCTATATACCTTTATGTCCTACTTATGACCCCTGAGGCAGGGCTGATTTTGACTCCAGGGGCATCATTTAAATAAACTTGGTAGAGGTTCACCAGGAGATGATCCTTATAAATTATCAAAACTCTAGGCCTTCTGGTTTCAGACAAGAAGATTTTCAAAGTTTGCTTTATATATGATTTTGCTCAAATTTGTGACCCCTGGGGCCCGGCCAATTTTGACCCCCGGGGGCATCATTTGAGCAAACTTGGTAGAGGACTACTAGAAGATACTACATACCAAGTATCAAAGCTCTGGGCTTTCTGGTTTCAGACAATATGTTGTACATTTCGCCTTTTTTGCTGCCGTGGCAACCAGAGTTAATGGGTTAATTCACTTCTTTTAACAACTTTGGTAGAGCTTTACCCAAGGAACATGCCTGCCAAGTTTCAACATGATTGGCCCACCGGTTTGGGAGGAGAAGATGTTTAAAGGAATTGTGGACAGACGGACAGACGGACAGATGGACACCGGACAACGACTGATCCTAATACCTCACCTTAGCACTTCATGCTCAGGTGAGCTAAAAATGAATTTACAAACTGTTTGACAACGGAAATGTATTAAGAAATATTTCGATAGAAAATGTAACTCCTCTTTTTTTAAAGAGGATTCTTACAAGTTTAAGGGTGGTAAAGCGGTCTATTTCCGGTAAAGAAATGTACGGTGTAGGTGCATATCACCAATCACAAAGCAGACTTGATCAACGGGTCACTCGAGGTTTGTCGAAAATTGAAATTCTCCTTATCGACGACATCAACAGCGTTCGTAAAGTCATTTACATTTACCAATCTTTCAGTAAAAGTTCAATAGAAATTAATGAATAGCGTTCAACAAATTAAGCTAACAAACTTTTCGTCAACAGAAATGTATTTAATAACGATTCCGATTAAAAAATGCGACTCTTGTATTTTTTAGTGGAGTCTTATTATTCCTAGAGCAGGAAAACGGTTTATTTCCGTCGAAGAAATTTACGACGTAGGTGCATATCACCAACCGTAATACAGCCGAAGGATTTGATCAACGGATCACCCGAGGTTTGCAAAATGTTTCGAATTAACGCCATTTCTGGTTGGCTAAACCATTAACAAGTTAGTTCAGCCCATCAGAAAGCGCCTTACATTCTCAATTTAGAATTAAGTTAGAGTTGAAAACCTATTAATGAGCCATGCTCTGTGAAAAGAGGGCTTAATGCATCGGCGAAAAGTATCAACCCAGGTCAGCCTGCGCAGTTCGCGCAGGCTGAGCCGGGTCGAAACTTTTCGCTATCGGTCAATTTTTCTGTATGTCCGAGGACCAGTCTACCTTATGATTAAGTCGGTAAATTAAAAAAAAAAAAAAAAAAAGGGGGGGGGGGCCTATTATTGATCCAAAACTGTGTGATGGCTTAATTGGTATGATGGATCACGGAGATTCATTTAGCCCCTTTTGCCAGCGCATGACTCATTTCTTTTAAATCGATTGTGGAACAAGTTCTACAATTTAAATGAATCACTGTCGATGAAAGCTACCTGGAAAATTTAACCATTACACTCACCGTGATGTGGGTAGTACCAAAGCTTGACTTGTCTGCGCATGTCATATTCTTCGAAGATATGACCTGTCTGCTATGAGGCATCACTGGAAAAATAATGGACAAAATTAATATTAACAGGCGGTGCGTAAATTGCAGCTTAAAAAGTGCTGGCGGAAAGTGGCAATAAATAATACGTCTGTGAAAAAACAAGCCAGTTTTTCGCTACAGATTTCTTAAAAAAACGAAATGATTTCGAACGGGGAAAATATTTTTTTCTTAAAATACCAACTGTTTATGGCAAATCTCTGTAGAGAGTTTCTGAATATAGACGTGGGGAAAACCGGGATTTGTGCAACATACTGACAACAAAAATAAGGTCCACCTTGCTGGGCTTATACCGGGGCTTTTTCCCAAGCTTATAAGAGCTTATGTTTATAAATGGCTGCTGCATAAGTTATGTGCTAGCTACCATGGCTGAATGAATCGTGCAAGGTAGGTTTTAGAGAGTAAACGTATATTTTATTTTGAAATTTGTTGCATTGATTCCCGCCTTTGAAAGAGTCCGGTTCTGTACCCAGAATGCCCATATCAGATAGGTTATGTATTCGAAAAATGCCACCTAGGGGAAGATAATGGACCCCGCAAATCATAGAATTATTAATAGTATTTCGGATGAGACGTAAAACCGAGGTTCCATATGATGATGCTATACACCAAGCACGTTAAAGAACCAGGCGTAACCTGGGATGGGTTTCGTCCTGTATCTTGCACTATCCCCCATAACAAAACTAACAGTCTTCAAGGGGCGTTGCCCATATGGGCGACGATAAATAAACGTAAATTCAGTCAATCAATCATGGAATTCGAACCCGCAACTTTCGGTGTGAGAGGTCGACACTCTATTCCCATACCACTGTCTCCCACTCCCAGTTTAAAATTAGACTAAGAATGAAATTTAGAATGGTACATGTAAGTGAAGACCGACCCAAGTCTCTTCTTTCTTGCAAAATAAAAAAAAGCCATGCTCTGGCAAAAGGAGGTTTAATACATCTCCGTGATACATCATACTAATCAAACCACCACATGATTTTGGCTCCATAACAGCCACTTGGTTTTAATAACCGACTTAATCATGCGGTAGACTGCTCCTTTGACATACAGAAAATTGTCCAATAGCGAAAAGTTTCGGCCAAGGTCAGCTTGTGCAGGCTGCGTAGGCTGACCTGAATCGATATTTTTCGCAGATGCATCAAGCTCCCTTTTCATAGAGCATGGCTGAAAAAAAAAGTGACAGCTGCTCAAAAAAGTTAGTAATTATCTTAAGATGATTTCTCCTTTCAAAAGTTAATGAAGTTCATTGAAAACTTTCATTAGTGTTAATATTTAATAAGGTATTCATTCTATTTATGGATATGATTATACAACGATGATCAGATACAAACCAACTTGACAGCTCTCTCTCTCTGTCCCTGTCAAACACCCATACTCATACATATACATGTATCATTTAGTTAACCAGGTAACGTGTGTGTTCAAAACGACTTTGTATGCCTTTGCCAACCACAATACTTGAAAACATTGTTGGAAATGAGACATTTATTCAATTGTTTGTTTAGTAAGAGAGAAGGGGAGAGAGAAAGAATGGGAGAGAGGCGTGAGAGAGATAGGGAAGGTAGCGAAGGAGGCAGAGAGAAAGAAGGGGAGATAGAGAGAGAGAGAGAGAGAAAGAGAGAAAGAAAGGGGTGGGAAGGGAAAGACGGAGAGAGTGGGGTGAGAGAGGGAGAGTCAGTCGGTCAGCACTTTCTTTCAAAAGTTCCTGTGTTTTTTTTTTTTTTTTTTTGGGGGGGGGGGGGTTCATTATATCTCATTTCTTGAAAAAACACAAAAAAAAATTCTTTAAGTTGTAATAACCTCAAGTTAAATCTAAAGTAAATGGTCAAAATTAACAGAATAGCTGAAATTCATTAGAGCCATGTTCTAGCAAAGGGGAGGGGAGAAAGGGGTTTAACCCTATACCAAACAACAAAATTTCAGACTCGTCCAAATTGAAAGCATTTGCAGACAAAAAAATAAATGTGACTCAAAAACTGAAATCTGTGTTCGGAAGGGTAGAAAACATTGTGGGGAAAAGGAGAAAATGCTGGTTACCAGCATGTTCTCCTTTTCCCCACAATGTTTTCAAAGGGCTTTTTGTTCAGGGTCGTTAAAACCCGTGATTGTGTGTTAAAGAGTGAATGCGTCTCCGTGACGCATTATACCAAGCCAGTCATGATGTAATTATGGAACCATAACATTCATTTTGTCTAACAACCAATCAAATCATGAGGTAGACTACCCTTTTGACATGCAGAAAACTGACCAATAACAAACAGTTTCAAGCCTGCACGGACTGTCCAGGCTGACATGGGTCAACACTTTTTGCAGATGCGTTAAACCCCCTTTTCACAGTGCATGGCTCATTTAAAAAACGTCTTTAAAATCTCGTCAGATCAGGGATGCTCTAACCTCTATTCCCACAAGAGTTATGAAGCAAGTTTAAAACTATGACACATTGTCTGGAGTCAAAGGGGAAGTGGCATATATGAAATAAGAACGCATGAGAGAGCAATAAGGTATCTAAAGAACAGAGATATGGCAGTAACAGAGTAGAAAGAAACCTACGCATCTGCACTTTTGTCAAAATGGCTTTTGGCCTACTTAATAGTATTGGTCTCGAATATTTAAATAGTATATTGTGATTGGTTTAAAATATGTAAACTTCTTCAAAAAAGTACGGGTCAGTGTAGAATTTGTCATAGTTAGACAAATAAGCCATGCTCTCTGAAAAGGGGGTTTAATGCACCTGGGGGGGGGGGGGTATTTTTTGTTTTTTTGTTATTTGTCAATTTTCTGCCTGTCCAGTGACTAGTCTACCTCATGATACAGTTGGCTGTTAAACAAAATGATTTTGTTGATATTTACTTATGTGATAACTTACTTGGTATTATGCATTACGAAGATGTATACTAAATCCCCTTTTACCAGAGCATGGCTCATATATATTCGTGGTCGTTGGTACAATATGGCAACACGGACACCGGAGCAGCCACAGGACAAAAACACTGTGAAATAAAATTGTTTCCACAGGAATTTCTATTGCGAGTAAATTGATGTTTCGCAGATGTACAATGTTTTCATGTTCTATATAAGATTACATCAATTCCATTTCTATCGTTTGATTAGAGCAGCGTTAACAATATCGTCAAAGACTTAAATTGTATCTAGTCTCATCAGCTAACCAAAGACCGTGCAAATACAAATTTTGATGTCCTATCATTGTATAACATTTGATAACTTTCAGGCATATCAATGAACATGGGCATTAGTTAGGATGCAATTATGTTAGTCCCTTTATGCAATGCACAACCTTTTTTAAAACTTGATAAAAGCTTATAATCAATTATATTTAATGCTATAACACGTTGCAGCAAATAAAATCCACATTATTAAAACACTCTCGCATATTAAGATTTAATAATAATGTCCACTAAACCATTTACATTGTTTAATATATTATGTATATTGAAATACGTCATTTGTATTGAATGCGTCCAACTTAATCATTATGGCCATTGAGCTTGTATGCCTCTGAGTCAAATGAATTGTTAAGCACCCGAAAAAATTTTTTCGGGGACATATAGATTTTGTTTAGTCCGTCCGTCCGTCCGTCTATCCGTCCGTCCGTCCACTTTCGTGTCCGGGCCATAACTTTTTTTCCTATTGTTCAATTTCAGTATAACTTGACACAAATATTAACCACATCGAGACGATGTGTCATGCGTAAGAGATATGTCCATAGGTTAAAGGTCAAGGTCACAGCAATGTCAAATGTGTTTGTGGGAGGGGAGTATTCGTGTCCTGCCTGAAACTTTTTTAATTATGAATGAATTCCAGTTTTACTTTGCAGAGTAATTAACCACATAAGGACGATGTGTCATGTGCAAGAGTCATGTCCGTGGATTAAAGGTCAAGGTCACAGCAAAGGTCAAATGTGTTTGGGGCGTGGGGGGGTAGTCGTTTTCGTGTCCGGACCATAACTTTTTTCTCTATTTTTCAATTTCTGTATAACTGGGCACAAATGTTAACCACATTCAGACGATGTGTTTTGCGCAAGAGATATGTCCATAGGGTAAAAGACAAGGTCACAGAAAAGTCAAATGTTTTTTGGGGGTGTAGTATTTGTCCGGCCTGTAACTTTTTTAGTTATGAATGAATTTCAGTATTACTTACCAGAATTGTTAACCACATAAAGACGATGTGTCATACGTACCCATGAGTATCTGTGAATTACGGTTAAAGGTCCTAGCGAGGTCAAATGTTTTGGGGCGCGGAGTGGCGGGTGTGTCCGGGCCATAACTTTTTTCCCTTTGACATAATTTCAAAATTACTTTGCATAAATGTTAACCATATTGAGACGATGTGCCATGCGCAAGAGATATGTCCATAAATTAAAGGTCAAGGTCACAGCAACGTTATATGTGTTGGGGTATAATATTCGTGTCCGTTCTTTTTTTAATTATGAATGAATTTCAGTATAACTTTGCAGAATTGTAACTACTTAAAGACGGAGTGTCATGTGTAAGAGTCATGTCCTTGGGTTACCGGTCAAGGTCACAGCAAGGTCAAATGTGTTGGAGTAGCCGTTTTCGTGTCCGGGCCATAACTTTTTTCCCTTTCACTTAATTTAAAATAACTTTGCACAAATGTAAAGCACATTGAGACGATGTGTCATGCGCAAGAGCCATTATCCGTAGGGTAAAAGTCAAGGTCACAGCAAGGTCATATGTGTTTTCGGGGGCATCAGTCACTTCTCATAGACACGTCTTGTTTGTTCTGTTCTGATCATATTGTGGGAAAAGGCAACTGGTTGTCAAAAGAAATTGTTCCTATTGTCATTCCATGTTCCTATGTTTTCAATTCCTTTACGTTTAAAGCATTTTTTTTTTTTTAAATTCCCACTTCAACATTTGATTGAACCCTATATCAAACAATCCCAAGTTTTAACGACCCTGAGAAAGAAGCATTTTTAAAATTTTGTGGGAAAAGAAGAAAATGCTGGTAACCACGATGTTTTCTACCCTTTCAAGGACAGAAGTCATCCTTTGAGCTACATTAAATTTGTTGTCTGCAGATGTTTTCAGTTTGGTCAACTTAATAATTTTGTCATATGATAAAGATTTAAGGACATATGCCACAATTTTCCAGCTCGCCGGTTTGCGCATGTTTTCTTGTTTTGTAAACTCTATTATACATATATTACACTGGCTTAGTTTGACAGAGAAATAGTATTTTTCTATCTGTAATATGTTTGTTGCCTTTTAAATATCTGAAAATCACGGACGCGGAAGAGAAATGGAAGATTTATAAATGATCGGGATGCCGAATCATGCCAAAATAGACAATATAAAGGGAGGTAATTCATTGCATGTATGTCAATAACTTTTAAAAATGCACCGTATCTCTTAAAAATGTCCCGCTTGATACCCTTTTTTAAAATTGTCTAGCAAGATATTGGAATATCTGTTTTTAAAATGTTTAAAAAACTGTCCACTGATTTTTTTTTTTTTTTTTTTTTTTCAGAAAATTGATTAGAAAATAAGTCTTTGTTGACAAGTAAGAACATTTCTAATTGCTACTGTAATCTGTCTAGTGCCTTTATTCCTTTGATTAATCCTGTTTACTACTGGCAAACATCACATTTCTGTGAGTAATCATTTATTTGAGCATTATTTTTATTTGAAGAACCTTTTTTTTTAGGTTTTAAATTAAAGCATATTTTCGGTAATTTTGACAAGAGTTGTCTCGTTAGAAGAACTGCATCTTTGTAATTTGATCAGTAACATATGATTTTGCCTTTTTTTTTTTCACTCCATATACATTATATTAGCATCTGAGTGAAAATGAAAAAAGTATGTCCATATGTAAAAATTATGGCACAATTATGTCCTTAAAGAAGTGTTAACGATATTTTCAAAGACTTATATCATGTCTGGTCCGTGGCAGACAATCCATTATTTTGAACTTTTTATGTTCCTTCTACAGCCGACTGTTGAAAACATTGAAAATGCTTATTACAAGGAATTTTTTACCAAGTGACCAAGAGTCTGATCGTAGGCTATACTGTCCAAAAAAGTGTAATAACAGCATGCACAGATTTAAACTTGAACCATTACCTATCATCTGGTTTTCCCTCATTTCCCCTCCACTCCGAAAGCTGTCTGCCGAAGTAATTGACCAAAAATGGAGAAAAGTAGCCCACACTAACCTTTAAGCAGCTAAATAAATTTAACTAAAGATTTCCACCCGAAAGTGAAAGCCAACAGTTTACGATTTAAGAATTTTGCTCGTAGGAGAAATCTCAGCGTATCGGACAATGTAGATCCAAGATCAGGCTGCACCTTCTGTGCGGTCTGATCTTGATCCACATTGTCCACAAAAGCCCACAAAGTCGTGCTTAGCAGCCTAGGTGTTAACCTTTAGGTTGCTAAGTGCGACTCGCTGACATTTTGCGGACAGTGCAGATCAAGATCAGACTGCGCAGAACGTGCAGTTTGATCTTTGATCTACATTGTCCGATAAGCACATATTTTTAAAAAAAAAAAACCTTTAAAATAGCAAAATTTCGGGTTTTTGTACTATCAACCTAAAAGTTTCATTTCACTTTTTAGCACGATAGGTTTAATAGATATTTGACCTACATGGGGACAGTAGATCATTATAAATGGCCAAAACTAGGTAAATTGGCTAATTGTTTTCGTGAGGAAAGTTCATCATTTCTCTGCTACTCTCTGACATCACTAGCTAATTGTTCACAAACAGGCAAACAGAGTGACAAAAGGAGAGGAGGGTCATTGATAGGATTATACGAGTACGTAATTCAGGTTAAAATAGTTTGACTGTACTTTTACTGAAAACTTCATAATCCCATTCTGAGGAACGAAAGTTCTGTTCGAATTAAAAGAGTATTTGATTTATCAAAGAAAAACTAGTAAAGCAGAAATATTTCTCTGCCATTTTTAAAACCTTTTGCACACAGTCCCGAGTTTTAACGACCCTGAGGTAGAAGGCTTTTGAAAACATGGTGGGAAAAGGACAAAATGCTGGTAACCAGCATTTTCTCCTTTTCCCACCATGTTTTCTTCTCTTTCAAGAGCAAATTCAAACTTTTTTGCCTAATTTGCTGTGTCGTCTACAAATGCGTCGACTTTGGACAAGTCTAAACTTTGTCGTTTGGTAAAGCGTTAAGGATAGTTAGAGTTGGTTTAAGTGTGAATGACAACAACAGTGTAGATCAAGACCAGACTGCACAGAACATTCAGTTTGAGCTCGGTTTTACTCTGTCTGATTTTGTTAGCGATATTTCTGAAACCTTCCTCGTTCCTCAAACCCCCCCCCCCCCGGAAAATTTTGCTCCAATGAACTACCAAATTAAGTCAAATTCACTAAAACTGGCCACTTAGAGCTGATCGTTATCCTAATCGAAAATGAGTGTATGTTATCGGAGATGTAGATTTAGATCAAGATCAGCATACATGTAGTATGTAGTATAGTATGATCTTGGCCTATACGTTTTACTTCTACTTCAGTGCCTCTTGTTACTTAGTTAACCCCTAGGCTGCAAAGTGTGACTCAGTGCTATTTTGCGGACAGTGTAGATCAAGATCAGACTGCAGAACTTGCAGTCTGATCTTGGATTTACTCTGTCCAATACGGTATTTTCTTTCCAGTGAAATCAACTTTGAAATCGCAATATTTCGGTTTTTATTATTGAATGGAAATTCTCGTTTCATTTATTTAGCAGTTTAACCCTTTCCCAAACAAGCCCTGGTTTTCACGTGTCTGCAGTACAAGTCTTTTGAAAACACTGTGGGAAAAGGAGAAATTGCTCGTAACGAGCAATTTCTCCTTTTCCCACAGTGTTTTCTACACTTTTTGATAACTTTCTGCCATTTTCATCAAATTTAAAATTGTCGTCTGCAAACTCTTTCAATTTGGACCCGTCCAAAATTTGTCGTTTGGGAAAGGGTTAAAGGTTAATACAGCATGATCCTTTTTTTTTTCCCAGATTGTAAAGCAGAATGTTGTTCAGATAGAGGGCAAAGTTTTATGTAGAAATATCAAGACCGACTGTCCTAAAGTGTCGTGTCGCAATCCAAGACTTCGACCCAATACCTGCTGCAAGGTGTGTAACAAGAAAGGTAGGTGCTATTTCCAAACTACAGTAATTTTACGCCTTCAAAACATCCATTCTTTATACTACTATATAATTACATCTTGTATATAAGCTATGCTCTGTGAAATGGAGATTTGCCATGCTCTGTGAAAAGACGACCTAATGCATCTGCAAAAATTGTCTGCTCATGTCAGCCTGCGCAGTCGACTGCGCAGGCTGACTGGGTCGAAACTTTATGCTATCAGTCAATTTACTGTATGTCCAAAGACCATTCTACCTAACAGTTCAGTCGGTTGTCAGACAAACTGGATTTTGTGGATCCATAACTATCTGATGACTAGCGATGACTAGCTTGGTATACTACATCACTGAGATGCATAACCCCCTTCGCCAGATTATGGCTCATAAATACTTGTTTAACTCTTTACCAAACGACAAAATTTAAGACCAGTCCAAATTGAAAGCTTCAGCAGACGAAAAAATAGATGTTACTCAAAGGTTGAAATTTGTTTTGGGAAGAGTAGAAAACATTGTGGGAAAAGGAGAAAATGCTGGTTACCAGCATTTTCTCCTTTTCCCACAATGTTTTCAAAAGCCTTCTCTTTCAGGGTCGTTAAAAGTCGGTATTGTGTGGTGAAGGGTAAAAGTATGACTATATTTGCTCGCAGGGGCAACTTGAGGCCTATTTTACCGACCTATTTCTATTAAATTTTAATTCTAACATCAAAGTTTTGCAACCGAAACAGCAAAGAAATTTCTGAAATGTAAAAAAAAACACAAAGGACATGTTTTGCATATATGTATACATTTGAAATAAAATGCTATATCTGTATTATTTTTCAACAGAATGTAGAGTATTCTAAGCCAAGGAGCAAAGACTAATAGGATCTTCTTTCTCCTGCAAGTAATTGTTACATAACTCGCTCCTTGTTTCTAAAATGTGTATGTATCGTTACAGATGCGCAGTTTGAAGACCAGTTCAGTCGGGCCAATATCGGTTCGATACCCACAGTGTCGACGCACAGCGCTGTATTAAAACCAAATCAAGGTAATCTGTTAGCTCCCTTCAGCATAGACTGCTTAAAGAGGCCCATTTAGGGGTTTTTTGCCGTGAATGAAAATTTCGTGTTTGAACACCGGTACAAATCAAATTGTTCTTTGCAACCGTGAAGAAATTTTGGCAACCAGAATATTCTCCTTTTTCCGCTATGTGTTCTGTCCGTTTACAGACAAATATTACCATATCAGCCATATCTAATTTGTTTTCTGCAAATGGTTTCAATTTGGACAAATGTAAAATTTTGTCGTGTGGTAAAGGATTAAACTCCGACCTCGACTGGAACATTATCTTTTTTTTTTTGTCTCAATTATAAAACGTTTAACATTGCAAAGAAAGACAGCATGATTTAAAGGACTAGGTTACATCAATTCTATAAGAGAAACTCCCAAACGAGAGTTAAGATCCAATGAAGTATTAAACAATAATCAAAGTTGTCGGTATAAATCCTTCACCAAACGGCCCCGTGTTTTTTTGGGTTTTTTTTTTTTCAACCATGGGAAAGAGTATTTTAGAAAACATTGTTCGAAAAGGTGAAAATCATCACGCTGGTTACCTGCATAACTCCGTTTCCTATAATGTTTTCTTCCCTTTCAAAGAGAAATCACAATATTTCAGCCCCATTAAAATTTCCACTTTCAAATAACTTTAAATAATAACAAAATCCAAAATTTTCCCCTTTAGTAAAGAGCTAAACACAAATCTTAACCCTTTGTCCGCTCAATAAATGACACGCTCATTTTCAAGGGGGGAAAACTAAAATTTTAAACCTCAAAGACATCTTGGCAACAGAAAATAACAATGGCAACCCAAAAGGTAAGATTGGAAGAAACAAGCACAGAATATGCAGTCTGATCGTATCCACACTGTCAAAAAAAAAACAGAGTCACAACTGAATGTACAGAATTAAACTCGAATTATAACGCTCCATCTTGTAAACTAGCCACGCTCTGGCAAAAGGGGACTTAATGCATATCCATGAATTATGAGATAGACAGGTCCTTGGACATACAGAAAATTGACAACTAGCGAAAAGTTTCGACCAAGGTCAGCCTGCGCGGACTTTGTAAGCTGACCTGAGTCAATACTTTTTCGCAGATGCATTAAACCCCCTTTTCACAGAGCATGGCTCAAATTAATGAGACATATTTTCAGAATCTGTCGAAATTGGTGTTGTTGTTGAATAATTCTTTATCAGTTTCATCATTAGTATGTTCGGACAAAGGGTCACTCATTCAAGCATCACTATGATTTCCCCTGTACTGGACATAATTTTATTAGCGCCTTGCCCAAGGACATCTAAAGTTTTAATGACAATAGGATAGGTCAAAATCTTTTTTTTTTTCATGTGCTGGGTGAAAGAGGTGCTAATCGAGAGTTCATGCTGCGGGGCATAAATATTGCTGGCATGAAAAACTACATTGTCAGAACTCCGGGGCCATTAAAATTAATATTGTATTAATGTCCGCTATAAACGCTTAACCCTTGGGCTGCAAAGCGCGACTCGCTGACCTTTTGCGGAAAGTGTAGACCAAGATCAGACTGCACAAAATGTGCAGTCTGATCTTTGATCTACACTGTCCGCTGTGCTGAAACACTATAGACAAGAAGCAAGCATGAAATTGCAAATTCTATCCGGGTTATATTCTAGATTGAGTATGTCCGCTGGGTTTATTCGGCGTTTTAAGGGTTAATTACTAGAGGGACGGCAGAGATTTTTGTTTTATATTTCCTGGTTCCCATAAACTACTTCCTATCACTGTTAATACCTTATCCTCCTAAGTAAAAGAAATGAAACTTTCGAGCCAATAGTAAATACCAAAATATTCCTATTTCAAAGGTATTTTTGAAGGAAAGAGATCTCCATATCGGACAGTGTAGATCTAAGATCTGACTGCGAGTTCTGTGCAATCTGATCTTGATCTACGCTGTCCGAAAAAGGTTAGTAAGTCGCGCTTACCAGCTTCAGGGTTAATGTATTCGATTAGACGTACGATGATGATGGGGCTTTTCGGATGTTGTGGTTGGTATTGGTGTTGGTGGTAATGTTGGTAATGGTAGCAGTGGTTTCAATGGTGAGCCGAATCCCACGTATCTCTGGTAACGCATGGTGCTAGAAATTTCGAGTCTCAAAACCACCGAATTGTTTCCGGGAACTGATGAAAGTCATAGGAATAGCATTAACCCCTTTACCACACGGCAAATGCTGGTTATCAGCATTTTCTCCTCATCCCACGATGTTTTCAAAAGCCTTCTTCTGTAGGGTCGCTAAAACCCGGGATGGTGTCGTAAAGGGTTAAATGCCTTGTACGTTACCGTCTGAGCTACTGGGATCGTGGTATCCTAATACTGTCTCAAACAGCGTAAAATTTAAACAATCTAATTATACTCCCCACCTACGAAGTCGAGGGGCTATACTGGTTTCACCATGTCTGTCTGTCTGTCCGTCCATCCGCCCGTCAGTCCGTCTTTTCGTTTCCGTGCTCTAACTCAAAAGCTGTTTTACCTAGGACCCTGAAACTTGATACAAGTGTTGCTCATAACCCAAGCAGGTGCCTAATTGTTTTTGGGTTGCATGAGTCAAAGGTCAAGGTCACGGGTGAACTTTGTTTGAAAATCGTTTCCGTGCTCTAACTCAAAAGCCGTTTGACCTACGACCCTGAAATTTTATACAAGTGTTGCTCATAACCTAAGGAGGTGCCCTATTGTTTTTGGGTCGCACGGGTCAAAGGTCAAGATCACGGGTGAATTTTGTTTTGAGAATCATTTCCGTTCTCTGATTGTGCTGATTCAGTGACAATGTGCTGGTGGTGGTGGGAGGGGGCGGGGTTATATGTCAGCTTTGCGACAGTTCTAGTTTGAATGGTAATTGCTGTTAATGCCATCATTTCGCCATTGCATCAGTACAGATTTATTTGACTAATTAGCTTTTTTAAAAATTTGACAGCCCGCTGGGGTAGCTTAGTGTTTAGCGTATCTAACTCGTGACTTGGTGGTTGTGAGTCCGATACTCGGTTGAAGCAAACTTTCTTTCTTTTCGCCTCTCACCTCTGATGCATGAGAGAAAAGTAGTCAATGGCTTTGGAAAGAAATTCGTGTCAGTACTGGTGTGAGAAAGGCAGGAAACACCTGGTGCGTCACTGACCGCCATAATAATTATGACCTGAGCTGTTGATACTTAACCAGCTGAGCGCGACTCACTGACCTTCCGCGGACAGTGTAGATCAAGATCAGACTGCACAGAACGTGCAGCCTGATCTTGGATCTACACTGTCCGATAAAGAGATATTTTTCTCAAAAAACTGAGTTTGAAATAACATTATTCGGGTTTTTTACTATCGGCTTGAAAGTTTTGTTTAAGTTATTTAGCAGGGTAAGGGTTGAAATGACGTAAAACTCCGATACAATCCAGTACAAACTGAAAGTTGACAACATTTGGCTTCGCCCAGTCCAACAAAGACATTGCGGTAAAAGCTGAGAATGACAAAATCAAATATTTTAACAATTAAACAAACAAATGTATCACGCCCCCTGCATTCGTTAGCTTTTGAAAACTCATGCAAGGAACAATTGCGTTTTACAAGAATGTTCTCGTTTTTTGACCCCCCCCCCCCCCCCCCCCCCAAGAAAAACATTAAAAAACAAAAATCTGCCTTTCCTTCAAAAACATCTGTTCTGCAACACTTTGTCCCTGATAGGGTAACATGTCATATTAATTTTTAATTAAAAAAATACAACTGGTGCCAGAAAATCGACCTCATTCTCCACGAGTTTTCGACATTTTCTATCGGCGTATTGTTACCTCATATTAGCGGCACGGAGGTTGAGTGTTGCTTTGCACGTTAACTTCGGCGGACGACTTTTTTAGTCATGCAGCCGAACACCTCTAAAATCATTGTGGCCAACGAAGAAATTGCTAGTTTCGTTTGACCTCAATGACTTAAATATAAGCCATGCTCTATAAAGAGGGGGTTTAACCCTTTCCCAAACAAGCCCTGGTTTTCACGTGTCTGCAGTACAAGTCTTTTGAAAGCACTGTGGGAAAAGGAGAAATTGCTCGTAACGAGCAATTTTTCCTTTTCCCACAGTGTTTTCTACCCTTTTTGAGAACTTTCTGCCATTTTCATCAAATTTAAAATTGTCGTCTGCAAACTCTTTCAGTTTGGACCAGTCCAAAGTTTGTCGTTTGGGAAAGGGTTAATGTATCTGCTGAGAGTATCGACCCATGTCAGCTTGCTTAGTCCGCGCTGGCTGACATGGGTCGAAACATTTTGTTATTGGTCAATTTTCTGCTCGTCAAAGGACCTGTTTACCTCATTATTCAGCTGGTTGTTAGAAAAAATTAATTCTATGGATGCATAATTACATCACAGCTCCAGATAAGAGGGAGTGATGGTATTCTAAATCCATTATTTCTCTTCCAAACCCTATGTTGTGGGTACTCATTAGAATCGTCACGATGAGACGATTCTAATGAGTACCCATAACATAGGGTTTAGTGGAGAATAATTAATATTTTCAATTTTGATATCAAAATCACTCCCTCTATCTGGAGCTCTGATTACATCATGACTTGCTTGGTACAATGTATCACGGAGATTAATTAAACCCCCTTTTTCCGGAGCACGGCACATATATCATGTATAAAACCATAATCCTTGTTTATTACCCAAAACTTACAATAAAGTTTTCACTTGACGCTGCAATTTGTTACTGGAGATAATGATTTGATATAGCAATGCCGGTCGCCATTATCCGAATTATAAAAAAAAACACACATAATGCATCACGGCTTTCAATTTCAATGATCATTTATTGTAGGAATGAGTGCACTATTAACCGGAAGCCGTAAACGCTCCAATCAACCAATTAGAACGAAGGCTGTAGCATTGTTGCACATTAACACATTAACTGGGACCGGTCTGAAATACTACATCCGGTTTTCGAGGTATTTTCTAGCGTTTCATTGAAACATTAGCTATTATACGACTTCCTATCTTAATTATTATTATGAAAATTGTGATTT
This sequence comes from Tridacna gigas, assembly GCA_945859785.2. Taxonomy (NCBI): domain Eukaryota; kingdom Metazoa; phylum Mollusca; class Bivalvia; order Cardiida; family Cardiidae; genus Tridacna; species Tridacna gigas. The sequence continues at coordinate 29,894,314 of OX244041.2, forward strand.
CTATGCTATCTTGCCCCATATATCAAATACGGGTGATTCTGGTTTAAGATCAGATGTCATATTTAGGCAGTCTGATATTGATCGATATTGTCTGCAAGAACAAGCCCTTAGTACACTACCAGTTACGATGATATTTCCAAAATCGTCGGAAATAATGAATTCAAACCGGTATGCATTTAACAATCAACAGAAACTTTCTCATGTTTTCCGACTCTGAGAATACAGGCATTTGAAAGCATTATGGAAAAAGGAGAAAACGCTGGTAACCAGCATTTTCTCCTTTTTCCAGAATGTTTTCTTCATATTCAAGGACGAACTCCATCATTTTAACATCATTCGCTATGTCGCCTGCATTTGTTTTCGATATGGTATGAGTGTAAAACTGTGTCATCTAATAGAGAGTGAAACGTATCTGAGCCATGCTCTGGCAAAAGGGAGTTTAATGCATCTCCTTGTTGCATTATACCAAGCAAGTCATCATATAATTGTGGATCCATAAAATCCATTTTCTCTTAAAACCGACTAAATCCTGATGTAGAACGGTCGTGGGACGTGCAAAAGCAAAGTTTCGACCGAGGTTAGCCTGGGCAGTCCCCGCGGGCTGATCTGGGCCGAAACATTTTGCAGATGCATTTAACGCCCCCCCCCCTCCCACCTTTTCACAGAGCATGGCTCATAGGATTATGGTTTGAAATATGACGTCGATTATCTGATACCCGCTTTTATGTCTGTCAGTGTTGCTATCCGATCTTCAATCAAAATGACGTTTCCTGCGAAATAAATATGCCCTGATGAGCAGAGTCAATTTGGCGTCATATTAGTGGAAATTATTTATTTTTCTGCCACTAGACGCATCGTTTTAACTTATAGAAGCACGAGACTAAACTTGAACCCCTGTTGCGCTGGTTTTAGGACAATTCGTATTATTACCTAGCCTGGGTCAAGGTGGTAATAATTTCCTAATTACTCCGTATCACGCTCCCCCAATCGCGATCTGCTATTGATCTTTGGCACCTATCTGTTTATCGCTTCCATTATCTTATTATTGTCATTTTTGACAAAGAAACGTACAAATGATAGAAAAGGAAAAAATGAACGGAGTGGAACCGATGCTAACCATTACCATTCGCAACGGACAATTGGCACCCAAGACAATCCATACCTAGGACAATTGGTGCTTTCGACGGCTCGTAACTGGGATTTCGCACAAAGACAGTTTGTACCTAGGATAATTTGTATCTACACAATTCGCACCTAGAATAACTCGTACTTAGGACAATTTGTAGCCATACAATTCGCACCTAGAATAACTCGTACTTAGGACAATTTGTAGCTATACAATTCGCACCTAGAATAACTCGTACTTAGGACAATTTGTAGCTATACAATTCGCACATAGAATAACTCGTACTTAGGGCAATTTGTAGGTTTACAATTCGCATCTGGAATAACTCGTACTTAGGACAATTGACCTTTCTGCCGATTTTGACTGACAGGTCCTATCAGCCAATCAAAACGCAGTATAGAGCGACATGTAAACACACCGGTCAGACAAAGTGATAGACTTTACTATTGACAATGTTATTGTTTTCTTTTTGTTTAAACCATAGTTCTAATACAATACAATACAATAGTTTATTCAATACTAAGGCCACTGGCCCATTATATATTACATAGTAATTGAGAGAGTTTATATTGCATCCAGCAGAGAGTATAGACTGGCATCACGACCAGCAATTTTGCTTTTTGATCTCAGTCTACACTCCCTACAGTGTCCTATTTTAGAACCACTCTTTGGATTTTTATCATTGTCCAAATAAACGCATGTACAGACCCATAGTATTTTTGCTGATAGAAATTATCGTTTTGGCATGTTAAAATAACGACAACTCTAGAGTTAAGTACATAAAATTTCAACAGATAAATAGATGTTGGACAAGATAGGTAAAGTGTTTTTAAGATGGATTTACTACGAAATATTTTCAAGACGTTCATTTCGGTATTTAAATGCTTGAACCAAAAAGTTGGCTATTCCAATTATATATTCTAAGACTGGATTATACAATAATTATTTCAAAATGGATTAAAGTTACGCGTTAGAATCATGAGTTAAGTTAATTATATACCTTGAAAGGAAAACTAAATTTATCCATTCCAAAAACCTATATCTACGTAAAATGTCGCCGGTAGAATTAATCAGGATTCCGAAAAACCAGCCACCCTACCAAACGATAGAAAAGCGGTCCCCCCCTCCCCCCAGTCTTTCAGGAAAGAGAGAACGGTCATGCCAAACTGTTTTGTTAAACTACCTGTATTGAAATCTAACTGCACGTACATATTTCAAATTCCAAACCATTACTCCTAGACAGTCATAATCGTTACATACGAAACGAGCAACAGGAAGGAGGATATTTTGACAGCCACTTGTCACCCTGTGTCAAAAATAAGTTGACATTGCGAACGTCATCATATGATTCTTCTTGTAATACTAAGAGAGAATTCGAATTTTATTCTTGTTTCATAAACCCGATTGCATGTGACTGTTGCCTGGTTCGAACGATTTTTTGTTTTCCTAACGATTGTCGCGTGACTGAAAAAATGCACGTCCATTGCAAATCATTATAATCCTTACAATCAACCAAGTGACCAAATATACCCCCAATTGACCTTTCTGCAAACGCGAGTTTGGCACGCCCACCTTAGTAACGCATTATTTCAGTCGTTAGGCCCGACAAACAAACCAGAAAATGGCGTCGAATACATAGAGATAGAGAGATTATTTCAATTTTATTCTAGCTAATGTTTCGCTATAATTAAAGTACCCAAAGTTTTTTTTTTCCCGACTTTTCTCTATGTATTCGACGCCATTTTCTGGTTTGTTTGTCGGGCATAATGACCGAAATACCGCGTTACTAAGGTAGGGCGTGCCAAACTCGCGTTTGCAGAAATGTCAATTTGTAGCTATAAAACTTGCACCTAGAATAACTCGTACTTAGGACAATTTGTATCTATACAATTCGCACCTAGAATAACTCGTACTTAGGATAATTTGTAACTATACAATTCGCACCTAGAATAACTCGTACTTAGGACAAATTGAAAATCAGACAACCATATGGGCCATGCTCTTTGAAAAGGGGGTTTAATGCATGGGAGGGGGGGAGAAGTATCGATTAAACCCTCTTTTGCGAGAGCATGGCTCATATCAATGGTAATTTACTCCTTTAAAGAATCCTCGATCAAATAATGGTTCTGACGAGAATGAATACCTTCGGGTATGAGTTGTCCTGGATACAAATAGTCCTATGTTCCACTTGTCCTAGGTGCGAATTGTCCCAGGTACCAATAGTCCTGGCACGATTTGTTCAACGTATGAGTTGCTCTAGGTATGAGTCGTCCTGAGTACCAATTGTTTTGTATCAATTGTTCCGGTATGAATTATCAATTTACAAATGTTTCACTTATAATAGCGATGATTTCGGGTTTAAAAGTTTATGCAGACAATGTAGATCAAGACCAGACTGCACAGAAACAGGAGTCTGGTCTTAGATTTACACTGTCTGCTTCCTTGCCAAATATACTGAGAAAAACAGCTTTGAAAAATATCTGTATCTTAAATAACGTTACTGACTTAGAATATCCGTGTAAATAGCATTACAAGGATTACTACTCATATAGGTTTAATGGTTGTCGGGGATGAAGATCAGACTGTATAATACATGGAATCTGATTTCGGATTTACACCATTCGATAGTTTACAGGTATGATGCAAAAACCACCTTGATACTGCATTTTTTTTTTTATGATTTCCGTTTCCCTAAATCTAGAGAAATGATTTGCCAAATTTATTTAGCACTGTAAGTGGTAGGCCGACGTTGAGCTTATTAGAGAAAAAGAGAGAAAGAGTCAGTTTATTCGTTACAAAAACGGCAGTATTTATTTTCCCAGTTATTTCCTTTGTGTATTCAATCTAACTTGCAGAGTGCATGCTTTTTGCTTCAAGAAGCGACTGCTAATTCTTCACTATAACTTGATTTGTGCATTTTTGGGAGTGGTAAAAAGATACGGTGCTACTTTAATTCTTATGAGTGAACAAACAAAAATGCATTTCAGGTTTTATTCGCCATTATTGCGTTTTCATAATGATTCTCAAGAGTTTTCTAAATTTAAGAGAAACATAATTGCTGAATGGCTAAACCAAGAGTTTTAGCCAATCCGGAATTATGTTACTTTCTACGTTTACAAAATAAGTTGCAGTTTAGAATGGTTGGTGATTATGGACCCTGAGGTGCTACTAGTCTCGGTTCAGCCTTTACGAACCTAGGAACAAATCTTACGGGACATGTACATGTTATTGTAATCCATATAACATATGAAATATGGAAGCTAACACTGACCAAAAGTGTGAGACGATACAAATTTCGTTCATAGTTTAATATACACATATCTTTGTCATGTCTATTCTTGAGAGAGAGAGAGAGAGACAGAGGGGGAGAGAAGAAAAAAAAATGAATGTAAATGAGCCATGCTGTTGCAAAAGGGGGCTAAATGCAGCTCCGTGATGCATGATACCTAGCAAGTCATCATATGATCATGGATTGATAAAGTTCATTATGTCTAACAATCGACTGTATCGTAGACTGGTCCTTGGACATGCAGAAAATTGACATATAGCAAAATGTTTCGGCCCTGGTCAGCGTGCACGGCAGACCTGGGTCGGTACTTTTTGCAGATGCATTAAGCCCCCTTTTCACAGAGCATGGATCAAATATAAAATAACAAAGTAAGAAATGGGATTCAATGAAAATACACTTAGCGAGAGGGTGAAAAAAAAAAAAAACAAATAAACAAAACATACAAAAATATAACAGATAAAACCGTGATGCTCATTTTTACCTAATCGTTTTCAGACTCAAAACTCCCGTAGCCTTGTTGTTCAAGGACCAAAGTGGAAGCATTTTGATTGAAGTTATACTTTCTGCGGGAAAGAAGCGGAGAGGAACGGTAAATATTCAAGAAAAGTGTCTTTTTGTCACCCATTCCACTCAACAATTGCTATTATGTTTCCAGCGAAGCCGACCTATTTACACAATTACAGCTTACAAATTGTGACCATTGTTACTGGGCAGTTTTAATGTCAGCAGCTGAACTAACATGGTTGCCTATAGTTTCCCATTGAAAGAGCCTTTTTTGCTTAGTTACGACTAGTTTCAAAGGTAAACCTGATGTTTATATATGAGCCTTGCTCTGGGAAAAGGGGTTTACGCAGGCTGACATGAATCGAAACTTTTTGCTACTTATAGTTTTTTTTTTTTTTTTTTTTGTCAAAGGACCAGTCTACCTAAAGATTCAGCCAATTTAAGGGATCAATAATTATGTAATGATTTGATTGGTATAATTTATCACGGAGATGCATTAAACACCCTTTTGACAGAGCTTGATTCACATGTTACCGGTTACAATCATAGAATTCCATCCACGGCGTACAGATCTACCTTTCATAACGAAAGTAAATTTTGTAGACTGGCGGTAGTGTGTCATGTACTTCCGGTTGATCACAGTAACAACAGGAAGCTGGGCTAGAATTCAACAAATCCCGAATTCAATTCTAATTCTAGATTCAAAGAGTTACCATCTGATTGGCCAATACGTAATGTCTCGGCCAATCAGGGGGGTCGTCTTAGTTTTAGATATTGTTTAGACATGTTGGTGACTACAGTCCCTAGGCTAACTCGGTGACAGCTTTCCCAACAAATTTCCATAGTTTCCAATAATTAGAGCCTTCGTCACTGTCACGTCGGCAGTCATCATATTTCCCGGTCACCTATATTGATCACGTGACACTACGTCATTTTGTCTATTGTTCTAACAGATTCGGGGTGTTGTAAAGAGTATTCCCAGTACGGTCGTTGAGTCCATTGTGAGAGAGAGTGTCTGGTGCTCTATAACAACATTACGACATAAAGATGGGGAGATTTCCGGATTATTGACAATAGATCACGTTACAACTCCAGGTATAGTGTCGCACGATAACCCGCTCGAAACTTCTAATTTCATAGTTCATTAAGTTTACATTTTCTCAATATGGAGACTAAGAGTAATTATAAAGTCAGAAGCGTGAACTGTTCAAAGAACTAGTTGTGAACTAAAAAGTATGAACTGTTGGGCATTACATTAAAATATTTGAAAAATGAACCGTAGCAATGAGAAGTTACCGCTAAGCTTCCATAGTCGTGGGTGTGCCATATAATTTGTTAATGTCAATTCTGTTTTCCAAGGAGTCTAGTATTTAAATCGTAAGTATGTCGAACAGATTTAGCAGGTTAGGAGTTAAAATATCGTCTCCATCAAGTACTATACATTGGTCGACAGCCCGGTTACCTCAAGTGGCAGCGTAAGATTTGGAATCTCGGATACTTGAGGGTGTGGGTTCGATTTCAAAGGCTGGCCAACCAAAATTACTAGTTGTATTTCGGGTGAGACTTTAAATCGAGGTCCCGTTGTTACGGTGCTATACACCGAGCACGTTAAAGAACTAGGCGCAACTTAGGATGGGTATCCTTGTATCTTACACTATTCGACGTCGAAATGACGAAATACCTTTTGAGGACATCGCCTGTATGGGCGACCGGTGGCGAAGAAAAATTAAGTAAAACAAACTATACCGTGGTTTGGTGTTTTAGGCCATTTCAAGAAGTATTACAATCACTTCCGCGAGTAATATACCTAACCTTGTATTATGTTTTCGGTTTAAGTCTTTCAGTGCTAAATATACAGTCCTCTGAAACCCAGACCGATTTTGATGCTACGATCATCTCTAAATAAACGGACGGTGTTGATCCAAGATCAGACTGCACCCTCTATGCAGTCTGATCTTGATCTCGTACGCAAGAGCGCCTTTTTTTTTGCCTATGGCGCTTAAATGGTTAAGCAGTTATATTTACTGTTTTCTGTACACTGGCTTCTTTGTCATGTAAACACGAGGAAAAATCCGTTTTTAATGATTTATTCAATTAATATTTAACAATAAGAAATTTTTTTCACCGCGTAAAGCCGACCACTTGAGGGAAAAACCGTGGAAAACTTGCTACTGATAAGCAATTTCTTAGAATACGACAATCCCTTCAGATGTTTTCGTCTCTTTCGTCTCTTGACTCTTTATATCACACAATCCCGAGTTCTAACGACCCTAAAGAAGAAAGCCTTTTGAAAACATTGTGGGAAAAAGAGAAAATGCTGGTAACCAGCATTTTCTCCTTTTCCCACAATGTTTTCTACACTTTCTAAGACAACTCTCTCCATTTTAGTCTTATTAAAATTGTCGTCTGCAAATGCTTCAATTTGGACTTGTTTAACATTTCGTCGTTTGACAAAGGATTAAACAATACTTCGAGATGAATTTACCTGTTTTAGAAGAATTTTGGTTGATTGATTGATTGATTGATTGACGTTTAACACGGCTTTCAACATTATTTCAGTTATACCGCGGCTGCCATTGCACCTATGCATGCTTTCCTGAGTTTCTTATAACAGTACTCTGCACAATATTCTTTCCAAGCCATTGGCTGCTTTCCCACATAACCATCGTCGAAACAATGGTCAGCGGTGAGAGAGGAATGAATCCTGTCGCAATGACTATCATCATGTCCTCGGAGAGAAAATGGACGAGCCGGGAATCAAACCAGCGACCTCCTCTTCTCAAGTCCTGTACTCTACCGACTGAGCTACTTTACAAGGATGTTTTCAAAGTCCTGTCCCAAGAATTTGTGTCAGGGCTTTATTAATTTATAACATGTAACTTGTCTTTCCATGAAATGATCAAAGACAAACCTTGTGTTAAGCATTTAGGAAATATCACGATTGGTGGCAGTTACATGTTTTCTTTTTTACAGCTCTGTTTGAAGCTGTTTTAAATCCCCCAATCAGAAATGGCTTCGGTGGTCACATGACCATTTATTACGACAGTGTCACGTCACATGCTCCTTACGTGGTACAAATACAGGATCACAGCATTGCAAAACCTGGTACGATGTCTCTCTCTGTCTCATTCTCTCTCTGTCTCTCTCTCTCTCCCGACGACAACGATATCTAAAAGTGCTGATGAGTAGTTTTCTAGTGCCTAATCGTGGTTTAGCTTTCCAGGGTCCATATTCACCAACCATTCTAAATTGTATATTCTGACATACAATTCAGGAGAGGTCGTTCATTGACAAATAGAATCATACATTCGTTTGCTTTTGAGATACTTTTTTTTTTTTTAAACTCGTCCACAAAAAAAAATATTAGGCTTGCCAGATGCTCACTTAATCTGACATTCTTCTAAATTTGTTTAATAAAATTTTAGCTCAAATGCCACAGTATGTCAGATCAAATATGTCTTAAAGAGACAAAAGTTTGTCTTTGAATATAAGTTATAATGTTTGTCTGTTTATATGAATAAATATGCATTTTCATTTGCAGGTTCCGAGTTTTACGTGACCATTGAAAAAGACACAGAAATAATATACCAACATTTACTTCGCCTGTCAAAAACGGTGAGTGGATCGCTAATTGTTTCCAAAGGATCATCCTTATCTAACCCTTTCAGTGCCAAAGACGAAAACAGGATTATTTACGGACGGCACAGATCAAGATCAGACTACTTAGAAGTCGCAGTGTAAGCTTGGATCTATATAAAGAGTCTAGTCTACCAGTCTACTAAGATAAAAAAATGTCCGTGGCACTGCAAACATAATATTAGCCATGCTGTGGCAAATGGAGGCTTTATGCATCTCCGTGATCCATGGTACCAATCAAGCCATCACCCAATTACGGATCCATAACAGCCACATTTTTCAACCACCGACTGAATCACGAGGTAGACTGGTCCTTGCACATACCCAAAATTGACCAGTAGCGAAAAGTTTCGGCCTAGGTTAGCCTGCGCGGACTGCGCAGGCTAACCTAGGTCGATACTTTTCGCATATGCATTAAGCCCCATTTTCACAGAGCAAGGCTCATATATTAAAGACCTTAAGGTAACGACTTTGAAAGATAAGTTCGTTATGTGCCGTTCAATATAAATCAACATATCCCTCCCCCCTCCCCACTTCGCCACTGAAATTTCCCTTGAAAGAAAAAAAAAGATTAAGGACAAGTGCCCGAACAATTAATGATTAAAAAACGACAAGCCCTTAAAACATGAATGAAACGTGTAATGAAATTATTGGGAGATTAAATAAAAACCAGAAAATGAAATCTTCCGCTTCGGGGCTCTATGAAGTATTTCCCTACTGATTCTATTATCGGTATTCTTTCTGTATTCTCCTTAACATTTTCAGCCTTAAAAGGTAATTTTGGTTTCTTTTAGCGGACAGTGTAAATCCAAGATCAGACTGCACAGAATGTGCAGTCTGATCTTGGGTCTACACTTTCCGATATCTTTAAATAAAAAGTCTGACCTATAGCCTCTACATTGCAATATCATGTGGGATTATTTCTGACTGAATAATAACAATTCATTTATTTGCTGCCTATCGACTGAAATTTGGTAGTTCCATTCAATCAGCCGAGCCCTATAACTCAGTTACACTCAGTCTGCAATCCGGGGTCACGAGTTCAGTATTCAACTCGGCTACACTTTTTTGAAGACTGGTTATACACAGTCACGGCGACAGGATTCATTGCCAACATAGCTTACATCGTTTCGACAAATGGAAAGCATCCGGTGCTTTGGAAGAGTTGATGTGTCAGGTACTGTTTAAAGAAACTCCGGACAAGCAACACGATGCACTGACCGCCGCGATATGACTGAATATTGAAACGGCGAAAACAAAAGGGCGAGAAAATAGGCAGCAAATCTCCTAATACAGCACTGAAAAAGAAACTACGGTTTATGGTTAAAGGTTGTATGGTCTTAGAGTTGTATGGAGTGTGCATCAGGGACCTAAAAATATCAGGCAGCCCTTTAATGTTTCCGATCAAAAACCATTTGATAAAATGTACGTAACCAAACAATGACTTTATATATTGTAAAGCAATTCTTAAACTGGTTAAAGCGCATCAGAAGTTGATAAAAAATAATCTAAAGCTGGAAATTTCTGTTTCGACAAAGAAATCTTAATATCTCCTTTAAAGTAATACAGCGACCGAACTGACAGATGCGTAGTCATTTCAGTAAGAAGAAAATAATTGTCTACATGAATTATCTCGGTGTAAAAATGTGTTAAATGTCTATCCCACACCAGGAAAATAAATTGATTGGACGTCTGAAACTGGACAGGAAGATCTCTAAACAAATCGCCAGGGGGCGCCTTCACGGTCGTGTGACGTCACGGACAGGGGAGCTAATAACCGGTGTAATTAAACCTCGGCTAGTAAGGTCAGGTAAGGAAACGCTAATGTTATTCAATCTCGATTATTTGAATCCGAGATCGACTTAGATTCAGTTTCGGAGTATCGGTGTCTAGGACCTGTCGAACGGCAATTTTGAGAAACTTTAACGTTTATCCTGCTAAATAACTTAAATGAAATTTTCAAGCCGACGGTAAAAACCAAAATGTTGATATTTCACAAAGTTATGGGGGTTAGGGAAATAACTTCTTATCGGACAGTGTAGATCCAAGATCAGATAAATTGACCAATAGCGAAAAGTTTCAGTCCAGGTCAGCCTGCGCGGACTGCACTGGCAGACCTGGTCGATACTTTTCGCAGACGCACTAATCCCCCTTTTCACAGTGCATGGCTCAATAAGTCTTCAGCAGTGTACGAGTTAGAATGGCAAAACCTGACAAACCGGGAAGCAATATGTGTTTTTAGCATCTGAATTGGTGTTTAAAGTTTTACCTTCAAACAAGATAAAATATCACCCCTTCCCTCGGAACAAATCTGTAAATAACTATATAAAAGACGTCTTTGTTAAACACCGCTAAAAGATAAGAGATAAGTGCTGCAACCCATGTGCAAATATTCAGATAAAGGAGACATTTCTTTTTACGAGCAATTCTCCTTTCATCACTATGTTTCAAACAGTGGTCTGCGGGAAAGATAGAAAGAGTCGTTAACTGGAAGTATTAATTTGACATTTCCATTTGTTCACCTCCGTCGTTTTATGCTACTTGCCGCCATTACAAAAACAGACTCACGTGCTGAAATGTTCAATTTCCGTAAAACCCACCTTTGATTTTATGGTAGGGTAGTCTTCATTTCCATGACTACAAAATTTCAATGAATTTTAAATAAGTTCGTTTGTTTTATGGCAGCAAGCGGTATTAAAAATGGTATTTTAACAAAAAAGATTGAATAATTTAACCCTTAAGCTGCTAAATAAATTAAACCAAAGATTTCCAGCCAATAGTGAAAACCCACAGTTTACGATTTAAAGATGTTGCTTGTCGGAAAGATCTCACAATGTCGGACAGTGTGGATCCAAGATTACACTGCATCTCTGTGCAGTCTGATCTTTATCTACGCTGTCTGCAAAAGGTCTGTGAGTCGCGCTTAGTAGCCTACGGGTTAAGAGATTGGTAGCAAAGCATCAAACCTGTTGAAACATACATGTTAGCCATGCTCTGTGAAAAAGGGGACTTAATGCATGGGAAGGGGGGGATCGACTCATTTCAGTCTGCGCAGTCCGCGTAGGCTGACCTGGATCGATACTTTTACTATAGGTCAATTCCCTGAATGTCAAAGTGTACCTCACGATCCAGTCAGTTGTTATACAAAATGGATTTTAGGAATTCATAATTATGTGATGCCTTGCTTTGTATAACACATCACGGAGATGCATTAACCCTTTCCCAAACGATGAATTTTAGACTGGTCCAAATTGAAAGAGTTTGCAGACGACAATTCTAAATTTGATGAAACTGGCAGAAAGTTCTCCAAAAGGGTAGAAAACACTGTGGGAAAAGGAGAAATTGCTCGTTACGAGCAATTTCTCCTTTTCCCACAGTGTTTTCAAAAGACTTGTATTGCAGACACGTGAAAACCAGGGCTTGTTTGGGAAAGGGTTAAACCCTATTTTTCCTCGAGTATATACCGGTATATATCGGTATGAACCTATCCCAAGCGACAATCTGTCTGAACGAAGCACTTTTTCGCAATCCAAAAGGCGCTTGTTTGGTAGGAGTGGAACGAGAGTAGAACGAATCATGTCCCAATGATTTTCATCGATCCTGGAATAAAATTTTTGGCCCAGCCGCAGCTCGAACCTACAACCTCCTTTTTACCAGCTGCGAGTCGACTCGACAGGGCTTACCAGTGCTTGGCTATAGATTGCACAGGAGTGGAACGAATTATTTCGGAACGTTTTATTTCTAGATCTTCCAATCAAATACCAGACTGACTAAATGATTTTTTGATAATACATTTTATTCTATCAAGATTCCCATAGCTTCCCGTCTAACCTTATAAAGTGGACATAATGACCTTCTTTAAGTTATAATGATGTAATAATTGTTCGTCCGTAAAGATTAATTTAACCCTTCAAGACCAGAAACTGTGTTTTTATGGTCCTAAGGAAGAAGGCCTTTAGAAAACATTGTGGGAAAAGGAAAAAATGCTGATTATCAGCATTTTCTCCTTTTCTCACGATGTTTTCTGTCCTTACAAAGGCAGTTTTTATAATCTAAGCCCCATTTTGGTCATCTCTGCGAATGATTTGAATATGCACAAGTGTAAAAGTTTTTTGTCTTGCCAAGAGTTAACTAATTCTAACCTTTACTGTGCCCAGGAGAGGAAATGATCATTTTCTGTGAGAAAAAGGTCCTAACAAAATGTTGCAATTCTCTTACACTTGTTTATTTCCCCCCCCCCCCTTTTCCAAAAACGTAGATCCAAGGTCAGTCTAAGACGTGCGGTCTGACGCTTGATGAAAAAAAAATCTGCAAAATCAACTTAACTTTCATTTGCATCTCAAGGGCTAACCCTTTTCGTGCTAAACAGTTAAATAAAAGTTTTAAGCCGATAGTAAAAACCCGAATAACGTTGTTTCAAACTTATTCTGTGGGAGAAAAAAAATCTCCTTATCGGACAGTGTAGATCCAAGATCGGACTGCACGTTCTGCGCAGTCTGATCGTGATCTACACTGTCCGCAAAAGGTCAGTGAGTCGCGCTTAGCAGCTTAAGGGTTAATAGTTTTACGCACAATTCCAGTTATGATTGCAGAGATGCAACAATTACGTTTCTATTTCATTAGGCACGTATGCCTTTTTTTGGCAATAACTAATCGACTGATGGCATTTAAGATCACCACCACCGTGTCAGACAACAGTGCTCTTCTCTCGTATAATACGTGGCTAATGTCCCTCGAAACAAATGAGCAGCCCTCTGGCAAAAGGGGGTTCGATGCATCTCCGTGATACATTATTTCAAGCGAGTCATCACATTATTGTGGTGCAACGACCAGTACTGGTGATACCCAGGAAATACACGAATATGTGAGCTGTCGCCGTGATATGACTGACATAATATTAAAAGCGGCGTAAAACACCATTCAATCAGTCAACTGTGATGCCACGAAACAGTTCTAGTCAAAATCAGAACTCAGACCCATGAGATAGAATGGTTCTTGGACATGTAGGAAATGAGCCAAAAGCAAAAAGTTTCGACCAAGGTCAGCCTGCGCGGACTGCGCAGGCTGACCTGGGTCGATACTTTTTGCAGATACATTACATCCCCTTTTCACAGACCATGACTCAATTTTTCCCCCAACGTAAAATACTTAACTCCCTATCACATAAACGACGACTTTCATTGTTCCTGCAATAGACACGACTTAACCCTTTATCAAACGACAAAAATTTCCGATGATTAGTCCAAATTAAAAGCATTTGCAGACGACAGAATAAATGTGACTGAAAAATTGAACTTTGATGTGGGAAGGGTAGAACACATTGTGGGAAAAGGAAAAAATGCCGGTAACCAGCATTTTCTACTTTTCCCACAATACTTTCAAGAGTCTTCTTTTTCAGGTTCGTTAAAACACGGTAAAGGGTTAAGAAAATGGAGCGCTCGATTGGTACAAGAACCTGCCGCTTTTCCCAATTTTCCCCGATCATGCCCAAAAGTAGTACAGTCTTTTTCCTTTGTTTTACTTATGCCAGTACAGAAGTATGCCTTAACCTTTCACCAAACAATCCCGTGTTTTAACGCCTTGAGACAGTAAGCTTTTGAAAACATTGTGGGAAAAGGAGAAAATGCTGGTAAACAGCATTTTTTCCTTTTTCTCCATTTCCCACAACGTGTTCTCCCCTTCCAAAAACAAAGTTTATTTTTTGTGTCACATTTATTTTGTCGTCTGCAATTAGTTGCAACTTGGACTAGTCTAAAATGTTGTCTGGTAAAGAGTTAAATCTTTAACAAACGATCCCGACCTTGAAGACTTTTAAAACATTAAAACCGAGGAGATCCTGATAACTAGCACTTTCTTCTTTTATCACATCGGTTCCTACCCTTTTAACCCTTTACCACACAATGTCGACTTTTAGAGACTCAAAAAGGCTTTTGAAAACATTGCGGGAAAAGGAGAAATACTGGTAACCAGCATTTTCTCCCTTTTCCCACAATGTCTCCTAACCCTTCCTAAAAATAAATTTCAATATACGAATCACACTGACTCTGTCATCTACAACTGCTTTCAAAATCTTGTTGTTTGGTATTTAAAGGAGTTAAGCACATAAACCACTATTTTAGCTGTATTTGATTTGTCTTCAGTAAATGTTTTCCATACGTGCATTTCAAAAATGTTGTCTTCGGGGTGAAGAAAGCCTTTTTCCATACGTACATTTCAAAAATGTTGTCTCCTGAGTGAAGATAGCCTGCACAGTGATGGGTTTGCGTGACGTAAAGGAAATGCGAGGTCGCCGTGGGTTAATAAAAGACTGTGAAATGTGTTCGTTATTTTTGGACGGCAATTCGCCCCGTAATGACGTTTATGCCCCCTAAATGATGACAATTCATTCCGAGCTGACGAGAGTTCGCACGAAATGCAAATTTCCTCTCTTTTCAATATTGGAACAATAGTTCATTTTTGTTTTCTCAATAGAACGTATGTACAATACTTATGCAGCATCGATTGTGTCCCCACTTTGTACAAAACGTTGACCCCCACGACGCAGTTTAACTCTTTACAAACCAATCCCAATATTTTAGAATTTACGACCTACAGAAAAAGGACATTCAAAAACATTGTGGGAAAAGAAGAAAAAAATGTTGGTAACCGCATTTTCGCCTTCTTCCAACAATATTTTCATCCCTTTAAAGGCAACTTCTATCATTTCAATTGAATTTTGAGTTCTTGTATGTAAATGCTTTCAGTTTGGATAGGTCATTCCAAAATTTTGTCGCCTTGTAAACTCTTTAGCATACGGTAAAATTTTAAACTTGTTTATATTGCAAATATTTAGAGACGAAAGATTAAAGGCGGATGATAGAATTTGTCTTTGTTGTAAGCGTAGAAAACATTGTTGGAAAAAGGAGCATTTCTTGCTTTCTCGGAGTCGTAAAATACTGGGGTTGCTTGGTTCATTGATAACAAATTACTGTACAACTACAACTCTTGGCGCCTCTACAGGTGACAGCGTTTGAAAATATTAACATTGTAAATCAAGGACCAGACTGCACATTCTGCGATGTACAATGCGGGTTCGAATCCCGCTATGAGCGGAGTCGGACTTTGGAGCTACTCCTATAACAGCAAGAGTCCTGATTAAGTAACCAGAGTCCGTATTCACCAACCATTCTTAGTCTTATTCTCACGAATTTTCTAAATTTCAAAATAACACTACTCCTGATTGGCTAGACCAAAATTAATGTTTTACCCAGTCAGAAGTTCTTTTTTTACTTACTTACTTAAATGTAGAATAAGACTTAGAATAAAATTAAAAATAGTTAGTGAATTACGGACCCTGGCAAGTAACAATTATCAAAAGTGATTAGTATTTACAAGTTTAGTTTAAGCTATAGAGATTGTTTCACAATCGATGTAAAATTTATAGGCTGATACTAAATAAGTGCACATGTTCATTGGTTCTTGGTGTCTCCTTTAACCTTGAGGCTGCTAAGCGCAACTCAAGGACCTTTTGCGAACAGTGTAGATCAAGATCAGACTGCACAGAGCGTGCAGTCTGATCTCTTGGATCTATACAGCCAGAAAAGAAAATATCTTCCTCTCTACCCCCTCCCCCTCCCCCACAAAAAAATACCTTTATAATAGCGGAATCTTGGTTTTTACTATCGGCTTGAAAGTTTCATTTCTCTTATTTAGCAGGATCTTCAGATTTTCATGATCATGCCAAATTTCAAACTGCAAACCATCAGTAAATAAGAAACAGAATTGAAAGATAAACATACATGTTTTCGTAGTAGTAGAATGTCTTGATTTGCTACGAAGCCTCCTAAGATACTTTTAGACATCGTGGCAGAATTTTGCAAAGGCTTGTGGGAATGTCATGTGATCAATAACACGCATCGATCATGTGGGATGGTATTCAAATAGGTGTGATGACGTCATATCTCGGCTCGTATTCACCAAGATTTTCTAGATTTGAAACTAACACAAATTCTGACTGGCTAAATCAAATGGTTTAGTCAATCAGAAGTTGTGTTACTTTCAAATTTTGAAAATTCTGGAGACTTAGACCAAGAACGTTCTCAAGCATGGTTGCTGAATACGGGCCCTAGTCTTATTAAAAGCAGACGGAGTTCCCGATCACAAAAGGATCGCTTCGTTATTCAAATATGTTCTATGAATTCTGACCCTGATTTACACTGTACAGAAAAACACTCCGAGTCGCCTTTGTAAAACCGTCCAAGGTGTTAAAAAAGTACTCATTTATATGTCTATTTTCAATTACAGATGTATTGTCACTGATTTCTGCTCGAGACCACAATGTAACGGGGTTTATGATTGGTCGGGTACTGGAGAGCGGTGCACTTAGTTACAAGGTTAGTATAGCACTGTTTATCAGATCTCCATTTACTCGTCTCATTTTTCACTCCGTTTCCAAAAGCACTGCAGTTGTATTACGGTAAACAGTGCACTTATCTGTGCATTTCCAGGATTTTCTAACCACTTCTACATCAAATACTGTTAACAAACCATCGCCCGATTTCTCGCATAAACAGAGTCAAAGCTGTTGAACGACAAAATGGAGATTAATTCTAGAGCAGTGACCTTCGTCATTTCTCGGCGACAATGTTAGCTGAGTGAAGACTCGAATTCACACCTTACCGGGTAAGGTGCTAACGAGAGCCAGCTCTTTCAAAATTTTTGCATGCTAAACTCAGCCGAGCATGAAATTGTAAACTTATATGCACCATGCTCAGTAAAAAGGCCTCTGTGTGATGCAATATACCAACCAAGTCACCACATACTTATGGATCCAAAAATCCAAATTTGTATATAACAACAAATTGGATCACGAGGTAGAGTGGTCTTTGGATATGCAGAACATTTACAAAAAGCAAAAAGTTTCGACCTATCATGTCTAACTGCGCAGGTTGACATAGGTGGAAACTTTTGCAGATGCATTCATTCCCCCCCCCCCCCCCCACCTTGGCTTATATATAAATGTTATCTGACAGACCCCTTAACTTTTTACCAAACGACAAAATTTTAGACTGGTCCAAATTGAAAGCATGTGCAGACGACAATATAAATGTGATTGAAAAATTGACATTTGTTTTGGGAAGGGTAGAAAATATTGTGGGAAAAGGAGAAAATGCTGGTTACCAGCATTTTCTCCTTTTCCCACAATGTTTTCAAAAGGCTTCTTTCACAGGGTCGTTAAAAGTCGGGATTGTGTGGTAAAGAGTCAAAGGAACTTCTTCATCTTTAGAGTATTTTTTTCCTTCTGATGAGGTCCAAATGACATTTTTCTTCTTCACTCTAGATCTATGGAGCATTAATAAAAGTTTAAGCACAAACTGAGTTGAGCATGAAGCACGGTCAAATCACTTTTGATACTCAAGCGGCTGACGGTGTGAGATTCGAACACATAATCCATGACATGAGGGACTTTAGTTCAGTCCCTCGACCACTGTACAAGCAGTTCTGAATGAATGAAACAAACGTAATGCCGAATCCCCAAAACAAGTGGTTTTCTTTTCCCCCCAAATCTGAATCTGGAGCAATAGTTAACAATTAACCCTTAATATGCTAAGCGCGACTCACTGACCTTTTGCGGACAATGTAGACCAAGATCAGACTGCACAGAACGTGCAGCCTCATCTTGGATCTACATTGTCCGATAAAGAGATATTTTTCTCCAAATAATAAGTTTGAAATAGCATTATTCGGGTTTTTACTATCGGCTTGACAGTTTCGTTTAAGCTATTTAGCAGGACAGGGGTTAAGCTACTGAATAAATGAAACACAAATTTCTACTCAATATTATAGGCCAAAACATTGCGGTTTCAAAGTTGATTTCACCGGAAATAAAGTACCATATCGGACAATGTAGATCAAAGATCAGACTGCACGTTCTGTGCAGTCTGATCTTGGATCTACACTGTCCGCAAAAGGTCAGTGAGTTGCGATTAGCAGCTTAAGGGTTAAGACAACTTAACAGTACGTGACATGTGCTATATCCACCTAACAAAGGATTCATTATTTAGCCCTGGGTTAGATAGATGTTGACTCTCTTTTTAACAATGGCTGAAATCGTTAGCAACTTTACAATTTTAAGATCTTCTTTGGGGTTGGGAGTGCAGAAAAGAGAAAAGTGAATCCTTTTCTGACATGCAGTGCGCCTCACTATGCATGCACTGTCTGCAAAAAAAATCTTGCATGTCACACGCGAGAATCTGTTGTAACGATTCACCGTTCGTAAACTTGGCTCTCCATCGTTCCAATCGACAGTAAAAATCAAAACGTTGCTTTTTGAAGTTCTTTGCTCAAGTTCTTTGTACAGGAAAAATCGAAGCATATCGGAAAATGTTGATCAAGATCAGACTTCACGTTCAGTGCAGTCGAATCTTGATCTTCACAGTCCGCAAAAGCGCGTTAGGTCGCGCTTAGCATCATTTTGGTCTTTTTTATTTCTAGCCCTAGAAAAAAAAAGGGGGGGATTTGTATTTTTATAAGCTACGAAAGAGATGCTCTGCATTAATCTACCGCCGTCCATTAGCTGTATTTTCCACATATATACCCGATAATGGCTATAAATCCACTTTTTTCCTTCCGAATTTGTTCAAATCGACCTAAATCCGACATGAAGTTTTTTATGAAATAAACCTTATAAGGTCTTCATTCAAAAACAGTGCTAAAAATGACAATAGTTTTGATTTTAAAAGTGTTTTGGGCATTTTTTTTTTTTTTTTTTTTAACAAACTACAGAAAATTTATAGAAGTGTAAATCAAAGATCAGAGTGCATTTTGTTTAAAGTCCGATCTTGCTTCAAACTGTCCACAACAGACAAAATCCTGTCGTAGACATGGTAAAGATTAGACAATAAATAACGCATGTGTTACGAAACAAAAAGGAAATAATCCATTAGTAAACAAATCCGTGTTATACGACGCTTAGGAAGCAGGCTGATCAAAGCATTACGCAAAAAGGAAAAAAAAATTCTGGTTACCAGTTTTATCTCCTTTGCCCATAATACTATCTACGCTTTAATGGACAAATTTCTAATCGTTTGAGCCACATCTACCTTGTCGTCTTCAAATACTTTCACTATAAACAAGTCTTCACCCTTATCCTGATACATAAGTGAAATGAAACTTTCAAACCGATAGCATAAATCAAGATTTTTGCTATTTCAAAGGTACATTTGGGGTGAACGATATCTCTTTATCGGACAGCGTAGATCCAATATCAGACTGCACGTCCTGCGCAGCCTGATCTTGATCTGCACTGTCTGCAAAAGTTCTTTATTCGCGCTTAGCAGCCTAAGGGTTCAGCTGGGGAGGCAGGGGTGTGGTAAAGTGATAAGGTCGTGCCATTCCCAAACTATAAATTACTAAGAGATAAAATACATCCTTATGACAAATCCGTGACACCAAGTACTAATACTTTGCCTATAACAACTATTGTTGCTATTGCGGACAATGTAGATCAACGTCACATTGCATAGAACGTGCAGTCTGATCTTCGATCTACATTGATATTTTTTGCACCCCTTCCTTAGAAAAAGCATTAAAATCTGCAATATGAAAGACTTTGATGTGATCTGGCTCTTTAAAGGTCAATAAATGTGGCTACTCTTTTCAGCAACATTTTAATTCAAGTAGTCGGTAATAGCTTTAACAAACAACATCCCATTTCTATTCAAACCTGTTTGTTTCGAAACCTTTTTTTTATGTGGGACATCTGAATTTATTCCATGTGCATATTTTCACATTTTTAAGTGAGAGAACGTTCACTGTAGAAACGAATTCTGAGTCTAACAATTCTTTGTACATAGAAATATGTCGGTCTATGGACATGAACAGTTCTCTGTACATGAACATAGGTATCGACATAAACAGTTCTCTGTACACAAAAAATAGGTCGG
The DNA here is from genome assembly GCA_945859785.2 of Tridacna gigas. Lineage (NCBI taxonomy): Eukaryota > Metazoa > Mollusca > Bivalvia > Cardiida > Cardiidae > Tridacna > Tridacna gigas. The sequence goes on from OX244041.2 coordinate 29,914,793, forward strand.
TCTATCGATATAAACAGTTCTCTGTACATAGAAATAGGTCGATCTATCGACATAAACAGTTCTTTGTGCATAGAAACAGGTCGGTTTACCGACATAAACAGTTCTCTCAGCATAGAAATAGGTCGGTCTATCGACATAAACTGCTCATGATGGACAAATCGATTCGGAGTAAAAAAAAAACGTGGATTTATCTATGAACTAAATAATTCAGAATACATGCTTATTATAAATAAATTGTAAAATATTATCCCAGAGCGAAGTTTAAATGCAGTACTCATCAAATTAAAAACGGCTCTCAATTTATAATATATGTACACTCTATTTTCTTTTCCGCTTGTTTCCTGTATTTTCTGTGACTCGCTTTTATTTATTTATTTATTTATTTATTTCAGGTATTTATAGATGGTGCACATGATATCTATCATATAGCAGTTCAAAGGTTAGTACAAGGTACTCTAAAATGGAAGACGATCTTCAAGATAAACAACAGGCAATGGGCTGGACACGATAGCAGCAGACTGGTAAGTTAATCTGAACTGTTTGCTTTGCAATAATACATTTGTGTCACGCTCTGTATAAAGGGGACTTTATCTGTCTGCAAAAAGTATCGACCGAGGTCAGCCTGCGCAGTCCGCGCAGGCTGACCTGGGTCGAAACTTTTTGCTGTTGTTAAATTTTCTTCATGTCCAAAGAGCAGTGCACCTCAGGGTTCAGCAGGTTGTTCGACAAACTAGATGTTATGGATACATAATACCGTGATGACGTGCTTGATAGCATGCAGTACGGCGATGCTTAAGACCGCCTTTTGCCTGACCATGGTAGAAAATAAGAACTGGATAACTTTAATCTTATAACTTATAAAACATAAACATTTAATCAATCCAATATTTATTCTAATCAAAGGTGTAGAACGCAATCGTCTGAAGTTGGGGCTCTTCCGAAGAGGTGCCTGTAGCATTTTCAGTACCAAAAACGGAAACAGGAACTTTTGCGGACATTATACATCAAGATCAGACTACATATAACGTGCAGTCTGATCTTAGATCTACATGGTTCTTTTTTTTTTTTTTTTTTTTTTTTTGATTCAAACCTATCAGGTAAAAAAAAATCTTTCGGGGTTTCAGTGGATTGTATTTTCAGCCGTCGAAAGAGGTCGATCTTGTATATAGAGTGCTTTGGTGAAGTACATGGCAGAAATTAGTTCAATCACTTTGAAAGCTGACGTTAATTCTCGTCGATTATTTTTATGTAGAAACTCGTTGATAAAACAGGGGACTCTTGAAATTTTACAAAACTTCGCCTGCTCTCTCCTAGAATTATAAATTAGCCATACTCTGACAAAAGAGGTCTTAATGCATCTCAATGATGCATTGTACCAGTAAAGCCATCACATAATTATGGATCCATAATAGCCACTTTTTTTAACAACCGACTCAATCATGAGGTAGAATGGTCCTTTGACATACAGAAAACTCACCAATAGCGAAAAGTTTCGGCCCAGGTCAGCCTGCGCGGACTGCGCAGGCTGACCTGGGTCGATACTTTTCGCAGATGTATTAAGCCCCCTTTTCAAAGAGCACGGCTCATATTTTTTGTTAATTCATAGAGATTGGAGTCATGTGCCCGTGAATAAAACCCCTGCTGCTTTTTACTTCGCTGTAATGGGAAACTTTTGAGACGGTAGAGGGGAAAAGAAGTTGCTTGTTACAGATATTTGCCTCCTGTTGATATTTATGTAATTCATGAAATTGGTTTTTCCTTTTAAATCAGTTCTTCTCTATAAATAAAGTTACTGGCAGCGAAATGAGATACCGGAAATGAGAAAAAAATTAATAGTACCTAAACGATTTACTCTTTACCAGACGACAAAATTTCAGACTGGTCCATATTCAAAGAATTTGTAAACGATAAATTCGGTGAGGCTCGAACAATGGAATTTGTCCGTGAAAGAGAAGAAAACGTGATGGGAAAAGGAGAAAATGCTGGTTACATAGCATTTTTAACTTTCAACACAGTGATTTCAAATGCTTTCTGTCCCAGGGCCATTAGAACCACGGATTGTGTGGTAAAGGATTAAAGATAAAAATGAACACTGATTTATCTGCGCTTTACATAAATGTGTGAAAGAGAAAACAAAAAAATAATTTTGATGTCTCTTTTACTGTATAGTATAACGGCGAGAGTGTGACATATGGTAAGGGTTAAACCAAATGGAATTTCGATAGAAAAAAAAAATAAATAAACTAAAAGGTCCAATAGGGGCCAAAAGTAAACAATGTGGATGTTGAAATGCATCTGAGCCATGTTCTAGGAAAAAAGGAGGCTAAATACATCTCCGTTGATGCATGATACCAATCAAGCCATCCCAGAAATAAGGATCCATTATAGCCCTTTTTTTTTTTTTTTTTAAAAACTGAGTTAGTCGTAAGGTAGGCTGGTTCTCGGACATACACAAAATGGACCAATAGCGAAAAGGTCAGTCTGCGCGGATTGCGCAGGCTGACGCAGGTCGATACTTTTCGAAGATGCATTTACACCCCTTTTTACAGAGCATGACTCATTTAAATTCAAATGATACCACTTAAAAGTATAGAAGTTATTGTGAAGATGACATTCTGTTATTGTGCAGTCGGTCCAAATGTAAGTCACAGGAAGAGAAATGAATTTTTAAACCAGGTAAGTAGTAAACAAAAGAGAGACCGACTTGAACAATTTTTACCCAGTTTTAAAATTTGTTTTGTTGCCAGCGATTAACACTTGAATCGATAATACAATAACAGATTATCCTCTTCACAATAATTTCAAAACATGTACTTTTAAATGATATCATTTAAATTTTAAATGTATTCTTACACCCGAATGGTTTACTTTTGACCGCCACTGGGCTTTAAAAAATCTAAACGATAAACTAAGCTCCTATTTATGTACAATAATTCCGCAATTTAAGATGCCCAATCTGTGATGCTGTTTTTGATCTCTTATGTGTATATAAAGGTGACACAGTAACGACGATTATGTTTACACCAAACAAAACTTCTAAACGGCAACTTTTAAGCTGGAATTCCCCGTAGACCTTTTTTCGGTATCTGCTGCCCAGAAAAGAGACAGTTCATTTGGTTTGACTTTTGGAGAATAATTGACCAGCAGTGTAAAAACATACCTCAGCTTAAAGGGCAAATCAACAGGTTTCAGAAAATTTTAATTTTCAAAACTACCTTTTTCAGTTGGTATGTAATATGGTAAAGTTGTAATTAAAAAAAAAAAATCAGTATAAATACTTTATTCCAATTTATATTTCTGCTTATTACTTTTTACGTCATCGCTTATTTCCCTTAGTTATTTGTTGCGTCGGGTTGCGTCCCTTGATTTATGACGTCATAGGCGTTGTTGAAGAATTGATTTATAAGTGGTAGAATTAAATATGTTGCGTAAAATTTCATTTGAAGCAGTTTCGGTCGGTCGATGGACAGAAAAGAATTTTTTGACTTGTAATTTTGAAAGGAACTTATTTAACATTCATTCACAGAACATTGAAAGTTTATTTTATTTTTTTTTTTTTAAACTTCATGCTCCTGCTTTCAGTTTATATTTTTTCAGAAAATAATTTTCATGATTTCTGTAATTGCTGATAATATTTCAGTAATTTATGATTCTCAATTAACCTGTTTTCGCTGATAGATAATACTACCACACCTGCGCAAACCATGTGTTTTCCTTTTTTTGGAAAAGAGATGCCTTCGGTTGGCAAAATCGAGAATATTTTCATTACAACACCATGCCTAACGTCCAGATATATGTTACAATTTGTTTTTATTTATCTGTCTATTACTCGGTCAAAGCAAGAGAAACAAAAGTGGCCGGTTAGCAGTTTTGTCAAATGAAGTTTAAGTTGATTTGAACTAGGCCTATTTTGGAATGGATAAACATGTTACCGTTACATAGCTTTTTCCTCGGTCGGTAATGTACGCGGCAGGTGATTCAGAAGACGTTGGTTCGAATCAAGACTCATGTTTTTTCCAAAGATGAAACCCGCCATTCAAGAGGGTAAAAAACGGTCTTCGAAACTTCGAATTGCAATATATGCGCTGATGCTAAAATGAAGTGAAATCATGCAAAAAAAATCATCTTTTTTGTAAGTCAGTAACTGTTGATTTTCGAATCACGTGTACCGATGAATTCAAAAGGACGACTAGTCATTGAGGGCGGTGTATAACAGGATTCAACTGCACAGAATGGGCAGTCTGATCTCGTCTTACAATATCCGGTATTTCGTGACGTATATATATGCCACAACAGGCTCATCAAATACTGAATCCAGTTTACAAATCAAATAAGTCGAAATGATTTATTCATAATATAATTTGAGCCATGCTCTGGGAAAAGATGGTTTAATGCATCTGCAAAAACTATCGACCGATGTCTGCCTGCGCAGTCCGCGCAAGCTGACCTGAGTAGAAATATATTGCTATTTGTAAATTTTTTACATGTCAAAGGAACATTATACATTATGATTCAGTCGGCTGTTAGACAAAATGAGTTCATTTGATCCATAATAATGTGATGACTTGCTTGGTATAATACGTCACAGAGATGCATAAAACCCCGTCTGCCAGAGCACCGGTAACTTATACGGTTTTCACTCTAACGGGAGTTAGAAAACATACCTTGTGCATTCTATTGATTGTTGCAATCGTGTATACCCAAAGACCACAGCTAGCATCAGAAAACTGAAACCTAAGTGAACTGGACACATTGGCAATGACCATGTGAACTCAGCTATACACCTGACTACAGATTGAACTTTCAGACTGTCTCAATTATAAAGCGTTTGCGAATGACACATAAAACGATGAAACGATGGAAATTGTCTTTAAAAACTTTGGGAAAAATTTTGGGAAATGCAGAAAATGCTGCTTACCAGCACTTTCTCCCCTTCAAAAATGTTTCCAAAAGCTATCTTCTATAGAGTCGTAAACACGCCGAACTGTTCTGTAAAGGATTAAAAGACATTAAAGCAATGCCATTACTAAATGGAAAATCTTATAAATCAAGGACAAACTGTGTACTAATAGGATAATATTGATTATAGAAATATTGAAACCCTTAAACTGCTAAATGAATTAAAAAGACATTTCCGGCCCAAAACAATTATGAACGTCTTTTCGCCGTAAAAATTAAAGCCATATCGGACAGTGTAGATCAAACATCTGACTGCACATTCTGTGCAGTCTGATTTTGATCTACATTTTCCGCAAAAACGCATTGACTAGCGCTTAACGGCCTTAAGGGTTAAGGAAAACGCACTTGTTGTACTTTGGTTTGTATTGAAGATGAATTTCATCTTTCATTGGTATATGATAAACAGAACATTATCCAATAAACGCCAAGGACAAATTCACTTGCTTTTATGGACGGCATATATCAGAACGTGCAGCCTGATCTTTGATCTACACTCTTCGATCTTTTTAAACATTCTTATCGAGACAGACTGGGTCTGTTTGTAGCATATTTTTCGTATCGAATTTCCAAGGTACCAATTTACCAATAGTAAAGAAAATGCGTTTATGTAGACTCATAAAATAATAATAATGGTATTAATGATAATAACCTAATGTTTTAAATATCTGGAAGAAAATCACACTTCCCATTCTCATCATCATTATTATATTAAATTCATATAATTTGAAATAATCTCACATTCGTTACAAATTACTACCTGATTCACTTACCGAAATTTCGGTAAGTGAATCAGATAGTAAATACAGATAGAAAAGCAATATTAGTAAGAATCGTTAGATTTCTTCATTTGTCTTCTTATTTTGTCTTTGAATTAATTTATACAATTTATAAACCTAATAATTATTTCCATGCACGTGTCAATTTCTTTTGTATTATACTGTAATGTCAATGAGCTGATATGCTTTATATCAAAAACAAAACACTATTTTTTATTCTACCAATTTTAAGTACTCCTACCTATGCATATTCAGTTCTAATGAATATAAAACAATCTGCATCTCTGACTAAACGTTTAGAAAGGCACAATGAAAGAAGGCTATTGGTGGGCAACCGTTGGGAAAAGAACATTAAATTTTCTAGAAATATGTTCTATTCAACTTTTTACAGCTCGTTACTTTTGTCAGTAGTCATCCTCTTCATGATATTGCTAGCAGGTGATATTCATCCGAATCCTGGGCCGCAATCTAGCGAGTCCTCGAGCAGTTTGTATAGTACAGATTTGTATAATTTTCTAAATCTTCCAAATCACCTCTCAACCGTCCATTATAATGTTCAAAGTATCGCTAATAAGCTAGATACCTTGATTGCTGAATTTTTATTCTTTGACATTGTTTCATTCTCCGAGACTTGGTTGCAAGATGATTACTCCTCAAACGAACTAGTCTTCCCTTCTTTCTATCCACCAGAGCGAAAAGACAGAACTGGTGACAGATATGGGGGTGTTATTTTGTATGTCAAAAATACCCTGTCTTATATTCGAAGACATGATCTTGAACTTAACGGACTTGAGTGTATTTGGATTCAAATCAAGTCTAGCAACAATAGGAATATTTTGTACGGTGTATTCTATAGACCACCGAACTCTGACTCTGCTTATTATTCACTTATCGAATATTCTATTGGTCTTGCGATGGACTCTAATATTTCTGATGTGATTATTACAGGAGATTTCAATCTGAATGTAATGAAACATCACGAGTTCCGTAAAATTGAATCCCTGTGTAATGAATACAACATGGTTCAATGTATAGACGAACCAACTCATTTCACAGAAAATTCTATATCAACCATTGACCTTTTTTTCGTTACCAATGAAGAATCGGTCCTTACAACTGGCGTTGGAGAACCATGTCTCGGTCTTACAATGCGTTATCATTGCTCTGTTTTTGGTGTTTTTAATTTCCTTAAACCCAAATTTAAAAATATCCATCGAACTATTTGGAAGTATGAGCTAGGAAATTACAATGAGCTAAGAAATAGTTTTGCTAATCTCAATTGGGATTCTTTATATGACAGTAACATTAACATTTATGCTGAAAACTTTGCGAATACCATATCTGAAAACGCGCTTAGGTTTATTCCAAACAAAAAAATTATTGTGAATCCGCAAGAACCACCCTGGATGAATTGTACTATTAAAAAGGAAATCCGTCGTCGTAAAAGGTTATATAGTAAAGCTAAACTATCAAACAATGCCAGTCACTGGACAAAATTTAAGTCTGTCAGGAATCGAGTAATTTCATTAATTCGACAGAGTAAAGAAAGTTATTACGAACGCTTGTCTTTGAAGTTGAAATCTGGAAACCTATCTTCGCGGGATTGGTGGAAAACTCTCAAGTCCATGATATCTCCGCACACTGCAACATCTATTCCTCCCCTTTTTGATGTTTCCACTGATTCAATGACTCTTGATGATCACGAGAAAGCAAATATATTGAATCTTTATTTTGCAAATCAGTCATGTATAGATGATTCTTTCAGTAACATACCTGATGAACGTTTTCATTTCATACAGGATACTTTAGATACTATCAGTATCATGCCGTCTGAGGTATTGGATGTCCTTAAAACCCTTCAAACTGGTAAAGCTTCCGGCCCTGATGGCATAAAAAATAGAATTCTTATCGAAGCAGCTCATCAGTTAGCACCACATTTGTCCGACCTGTTCAATTTCTCATTAAATGCCAGTACTGTTCCAAATTCATGGAAAATATCCAATGTATGCCCGATATTTAAGTCCGGTGACCCTTCCCTTCCATCTAATTACAGACTCGTTTCATTATTAAATAATATTGAAAAAGTTTTAGAACGTATTATATTTAAGCATGTTTATAATCATCTAAAGGATAACAATTTCTTTACATCTTATCAGTCAGGTTTCATGCCTGGTGACTCTACTGTTAATCAAGTAACTTGTCTGTATAACAATATATGTAAGGCTTTGGATGATAGTTTAGAATTTAGAGTTGTATTTTTCGATATCAGCAAAGCATTTGACAAAGTCTGGCATAAAGGGTTATTATTTAAGTTGAGAAGAGCAGGGATCAGTGGAAAACTGTTAAACTGGTTTTCTGATTATCTATCCGATCGTTTTCAAACAGTTGTTCTGCCAGGTGGTGTTTCAAGTTTATGCCAGGTACAAGCCGGTGTGCCTCAAGGATCCATTTTAGGACCTCTGTTATTTTTTATTTATATTAACGATATTGTTGATGACATTCAGGCAAACATTAATCTTTTCGCAGATGACACTAGTTTATCTGTGGTTATAGGTGATCCGATTGGTGCTGGAACTATTTTACAATCTGATATTGACAAAATTTCTCGATGGGCACAAAAGTGGTTGGTCAAGTTTAATCCATCCAAGTCTGAATCCTTAGTAATATCTCGTAAACGCTTTAAACCGAACCATCCCAATCTTTCTATGTTAAATACCGAGATTCCGTCTGTAAAAAACCATAAACACTTAAGTATATATCTCACTAACGATGGATCTTGGGACTTACACATTAACAAGTCTATTGAAAAAGCATGGAAGAGAATAGGAGTCATGCGACTTTTGAAAACACGTCTTGATCGCCTTTCACTTCAAATAATTTACTTCTTATGTATCAGACCCATTCTTGAATATGGAGATGTGATATGAGACAATCTTCCCCAAGGATTAAAAGATCAACTGGATAAAGTGCAAAACGAAGCTGCACGGATAGTTACCGGTTGTACTAAACTTGTTGCCATCGCTGATCTTTATCGGGAGGCTGGTTGGGAATCTCTAAGTCAAAGAAGGCGCAAACACAAGCTCATTCTCTTCTATAAAATGTTAAATGGACTTGCTCCAAATTATCTTAATAATCTTGTTCCGCCAACAGTTGGCGATTCTTTAACTTATAATCTTCGAAGACCAAATAATCTGAGAAACATTGCATGTAGAACCAGCTTGTATAGCAATTCATTTTTGCCAACTGTAATCAATGATTGGAACAACCTACCAAATGAAATCAGGAACGCGGAATCTCTGTCATCTTTTAAATACCGTTTGAATGCAGATAAACCTATTCCACGAAAACTTTACTTTTTTGGAGACAGGAAAATGCAAGTCATTCATGCCAGGTTACGTAACAGATGTAGCAGTCTTACTGAGCATCTGTACTTAAAAAAATTGGTGCAGTCACCTCTCTGTAGATGCGGTGCTGTCGAATCGACGCAGCACTACTTTTTAGACTGTTTATTTTATCGTGACTTAAGATTTAGTCTAAGTCAAAGCCTATATGGCATTACAACACTTAATCTTCAAACTATTCTTTTCGGGGATGAAAATCTTAGCCTTCTTGATAATCAAAGAATATTTAGTGCGGTGCATACTTATATCCGTAACAGCAGAAGATTTACTAGCAACACATAAGTTTTATGTTTTCGCATTAAAGTTGAATGTCTACCATTTTACTTTCCCTCTTTTTATTTATTGCGAAAACATGTTTGTGCATTATCTTCTATTCAGTTTACTTTGTCTTCTAGTGTTCTCATTAATTATGATTTATGTCACCATTTACTCCTTTTGAAAAGAGATGCCGGTTAAGTTGGAATTTACTACAGTCCTCAGCCTATATTTTAAACTGGTACCCGTTGTATCTCCCGTAGCCGTCCGATAGACAACAGGCAACACCCGATTTATCGACGGCAGGTATTGGTTTTCACACGTACCAAATCCACCAATCAGACAGCTCGTAGCAGAATGCCTTATTTTGTTTTAAAATAACCGAGCAATATTCTGTCTTTGGCTAAGATTTTCATGATAGACAAAGATTTTTCTGACCACAATCAATTTATCAAAATCATTAAAGAATTTAAACTTTATCGATAATGTCTATTTCTGTGCATAAATAAGATTATGATTTAAATTTCCAAGTCTCGGGTTATCTCATGAAATCTCGAACCGGGCAGAAACTCGACTTGTAAGCATTGGGTGTTACCTGTTGTCGATACGAAGATCGATAACAGGCTGCCAGTTTACCTATATTTCGGCAGTCAAAATCTTTACCATTAACGCTCCACACCATTCTGCTTTGATGTTTTTGTCATTTATTTTTGTTGTTTTTCTACATTATTTACTCCGAAATTTTTCTCATCGAAATCATCATAAATATAACCGTTGACCGGAATTTGGAGAAGAACTTTATAAGCTTCAGCTTCCGCTCTGATCCATTTCTTCAGTATATGTGTAATATGATTATATTCTTTGCTGTAGATTGTTATATACTGATGAATAAAATATGTTTAAACTAAAACTAAAAACAAAAATATGTTATGTCATAAATTCATGTGCAATTGTTCTATGACATCCGATTTTCGCTTTATGCTTTCGGCTGGTGCTCTACATATAAAGAACTATAGTCATTAACATCAAGTACTGGTAGAAGTTCAGTACAAAAAAAAACCGGTGACCATCAATCGTTGCATATCCATAAATTGTTTTACGTTGCAAATAAGTTTTTGGCCTGGGCTTGGCTTGCCAAGCCCAAGGCCATAGGAATCGTATACCAAAATTTCAACCCCATCCAAGCATTTACGGAAAAACCCGAGTCAAGCATTTACGGAAAAACCCGAGTAAAAGTGAAAAGTATCGCCTGCAATCCATCTCACTACGCTGAAGGAAACGACCCCTTTAAATAATAAAATATCTCGATTTAAATATCACACTAAGGTTTACTTTCATAACAAACTTTGATAGATGTGCGATTTTAATCTTACGAAAGTGTTGACTGAGAATTTGGGGCCCTCGTGAGATTATTCATAACTGAAATTCGTGCACTTAACAGTGCAAGAAACAATTGGCAAACCTCGGGTGATCGTTGATCAAATGTTTTGATGTAGGTACGCAATCAACCGACTTGTGAAGAGTGCTTTGCCGAGCACTAATCGGGATCGTTCGTTTATCCTTTTTCTACACACTATGTGAATGACAAATAATGATAGCGTAATTTACGCAGACGATGTGCTCATTCTCTGAAAACCTCGGCAAGATTTTAATTTTCGTAAAATTACTGTACACCTCGTGTCTGAAGTTATAAGAATGTATTTGATTGGTATATATGCCTTATTTCTTCCTGTCAGAAGTGTCCAGATATGATATCTCGGCCCATAACCCTTTCGACCCATAGCAAACTCGGAGCATACAATACCAAATATGTATTAAAGTTTGTAACATGAGCCATTGAAAATCAGTTAATCTTTAAACAACGATGAAATTTTAGACTTGTCTAAATTGAAAACATTTGCGAACGACAAGTTAGATTTAGCTGAAATGTTGGTTATTGGCTGTGAAAGTGCAGAAAACCTTGTAGAAAAAAAAGAGAGCATTTTCTCTTTTTTTTCTAAAGGTTTTCATGAGGCTATATCTTTGGAGTCCTTAAAACTCGAGAATGAGTGGTCAAGAGTTATATATCGTTTTATATCCAGTTATGTATCGTTTTATATCGAAGATCAGACTTGACAGTCAGTGCAATCTGATCTTGATCTCCATAGGTATTTAAGGCTGACCTGGGTCGAAACTTTTTGCTTTTGGCAAATTTTCTGCATGTTAAAGGACCAGTATACCTCATGATTCAGTCGGTTGCTCCACAAAATGGATTTTATGGAGCCATTAATATATGATGGCTCGTTTGGATTAATGGATCACGGAGAAGCATTAAACCCCCTTTTGCCAGAGCATTTGTTCACTTGTGTCTTCCATGATCACAAACAGGAGCTCTTCAAATTTATCAGTCCTAGAAGACTTTACTCAGATGTGGGCTTTAGGTCTAACGGCCCTTTTGTTCATGAAAATCGGCTTTCCAACTAGGTTGATCATGGCAACTTAGAGATTCCATAGACTTTCAATGCGAAAACTGAAAAGTGGCATTTACAGCAGATATTTTGACAAAGCTCTTATAGAAATGTACATTGAGCAGTCTTGTGTCATCCATATGATTTTATTCAACTGGTAGTCTTAAGCTCATCTGTTTACGAAGGAAGCGTCATGCTATTGTCAAAGCCTATGCGTCACTGTCGTCGTGCAAAAACTTCGACATTTTTTAATATCTCTGTTATTCCCGAAGATATTTACTTCAAACTTGTACAATTTATTTACTGTCAAAAGGGGTACGCATATAGCAGGGCAGGTAACCATCAAAATATTTTTGACACAGTTACGCCTTTTTTTTTATTGCTTTAAATTTTCAGGACCTTTGGCATTTTATCATAGCTGTCATTAATGAAGATACTACCTTCAAACTTGAACTTTTCATTAACTATTAAAAGGGGAATTTATATCGGTACAACAGAGGTAGGTAACCACCAAAATATTTTTGGCTAAGTAATTAGTTATGCCCCTTCTTCGACTGAGAACTTTTACTCAGCTGTTTTTACTGACATGGTATTTTTATAGCCCTAGTGTCATCATCTTCGTCGTTTGTGTCGTCGTCGTGCAAAATATTTGACATTTTTAAAATATCTTTGTTATTACTGAAAATGTTTACTTGAAACTTGGACAAAACTTATCAAAAGGAAAACATAAACAATAAGGGTAAATAACTATCAAGTTATGCCCCTTTTTCAACTTTGTGTTTTCACTGAAAATCAACCGAGCATTGGCGCCCGAATGCGGACGTCTTTTTACTTGTTGCCATAGAAACCAAAACTTGAAAATAAAAAGAAATGTGTAAAAGAATGTCTTCCCAGACACCAAATCGTGCTCTGTGATATTAACTTTAAAGACTTTGTGCTTTTCCTTGTCATTGCTCAAAGGACATGATTCAACCTATAGACTGAGTGTGGTAAAATGAAAGAAAAATATGATTCATTGCTTGGCCATTGTGGATTTTTGCACTTTCCAGAAATATTCCCTGCTGTTGCACGCTGCTCATTTTGGTTTGTTACCATGATTTGTTGCAAAAACAATGTAAAGGAAGACAATAAGAAGCAGAAAATCCTTTGAAAATTATCTCCCTTTCAATCCATAAAGACCACGAGACCAAGGCTATACAAAAGTACTCATTATATTGGCTTTTACAAATTTATGTTTTTCCATTCTGTTGTCTACTCCACAGACTCTCAGTGTGAGACATGGAGATATACAAATGTGATGGCAGTTTTTAAGCCTGTACAAATGTGATAGCAACTTTGAGCTTCTGGGCCTCATTTTCCTACCTCTTCACCAGTTCTGATGCCCAGGCCTTCAGCGCCTTGATTATTTATAACTACTATAAATTATTCTTGGTACCTAACCAATGATCCTGGTCTCGATACATTACCATTGATCTTGGTGTCAACTATTGTTTATTCTTAATAAATTACCAATGACCTTGATATCGACTTTATTGTGTTTTTAATTACCTTGATATCGACTGTAGTTTGTTCTTTAAACATAACCAATGATCTTGGTATCGACTATACTTTGTTCTTGATACATAACCAATGATCTTGGTATCAACTATAGTTTGTTCTTGATAAATAAGCAATGACTTTGGTATCAGCTACAGTTTGTTCTTGAATTACTAATGATATTGGTATCAACTTTATTTGTTCTTTTTAAATTACCAATGATCTTGGTGTCAGTTACAGTTTGTGCTTAATACTTGACCAATGACCTTGGTATGACTATAGTGTGTTTTTTTGACATAACCAATGACCTTGGTATCGACGAAAGTTTGTTCATGATACATAACCAATGATCTTGGTATCGACTATAGTTTTTTTCACATAACAATGATCCTGTTATCGACTATAGCCTGTTCTTGATACATAATCAGTGACCTTACCAATGATCTTGGTATCGACTATAGTTTTTTCCGGACATATGTACATAACCAACGATCTTGATAACGAGCGAAGCTCGTTATGCGGTAACACCGTTTGAGATTTTTTAAAAATAAAATTCCGACCTCGTTCTGGATTTTAGTCTAAATCTAGAAGGGGATGACTAAAAGTCGTATGTCTTCTCGTTAATCGCCAAGCGTCATATGTATCAGAATCTTTCGCACATTTACTTGATTGGTCAAAAATGACATAAATGATGTACCGATCCAATGATTACTCTACCCGACAGCTTCAAAGCGAGTATCTTTCCTACGCTTGATGAACTAACTAGTCATTGCGATAAGAATCACTCTTCTCTCACCACTGATCATTGTATCGAGCAGATAAAAAAGAGAGCAACAAATGATCTATATTTGGCAATCTACACACGCTAAATAAAGAAACTTCAGGTAAAGCATGGACAGTTGCTCTGGCCGCCACGACAGGTGCACTGGTTCGCACAGGTCAATGTATACATCTACGAGAGAATAATGCATTCTTTTGCAGTGACTTTCGAAATCTCTCAAAATTAGTTTTGGCAAAGCCAGGATTCACAATTTCGTACGCAAACCCCCATGATTTCAAGATCCAGTTTGTGGTTTTAATTATTAGATCTAGATATTTTCTACAAAAAATATTCATGTCGCTCGTATTGAGGCTTTGTCGTTTTCATATTATTTGACTACAGTTTGTTCGTGATACAGGATCAATGACCTTACTAATGATCTTGGTATCGACTGTAGTTTGTTTTCTTGATACATAACCCAAAATCTTGATATTGACTACAGTTTATTATTGGTACATAACCAATTATCTTGGTATCGACTATATTTTGTAATTAATATAAAACCAACTCTTGTTTTTGTTTCACAATACATCTGACTGCAAGCGACAGGTACTTTGAAAGATTATCAGACTCGCAATGATATCCATATCTTTAGATGATAAGAAAAGAATTTGTCTGCATTTTGACTCCCTGGTTGTTTACTTTTGGCTGTGAGTATGCCTTTTAGCAATTCCAGGTGTGGTTTGTACAGACCAGAAGCTTACAAAAGGCACTGATGTCAACAAAATTTATGGGAAAAAGAGAAAACGCTTGTTACCATTATTTTCTCTTTTTCTCATACACCATTTTTTTCCCACAATCTTTTTTACTCTTTCTTAGACAAATTCCATTATTTAAGCCAAAATAAATTTGTGCGTCTTCCAAATAGTTTAAAGTTGGACAAATGTAAATGTTTATTGTTTGGTAAAGGATTAACCTGTATCAAAATGCAATGTTTATGGAGGAAAACTGTTAAGATAATAAACAGCTCGACTAAATAGACACTAAATAGACATGTGTCCATTAACAGGGGGACTCTGGGGTGTCGTAGACATCCTTCAACGGTGTCATCTCAATTTTATAAATGCGTATTGATCTCTTTGAACCGGTATTTAACATGGAATTATTCTTCATATTTAATGTTCCGATGTTTTCTTGCAAACCAAATAGTCCTCATGGTGCATCTGTTTAGACTTTACTTGACCGGACGAAAAAATGTTCAGAATTGTCCAATTCGAGAGCATTTGTAGACAATAAATTGAACGTGGTTTTAACATGTGAAGTTGTCTTTGATATGAAAGTAAACACTGCGGGAAAATGAGAAAATGTTTTCAAAGGCCTTCTTCCTCTGGGTCGTTACAGTTTAGGATTTTTTGGGTAAAGAACTAAGTGTAGAATACATTCTCCATGTTTAATGTTCCGATTTTTTCTTGCAAACAAAAGTCTTCCTTAGGCATTTAATGTATCGTATTTGATGTATTTGATTTGACCTTAATTAACTCGTTTGCCGTGCCCGCTAGCTCAGTCGGTAACGGACAAGTTTTAAAAACCAGGGCTTCGGGGTTCGAATTCCGACACAAGGCTTATTTCGAAGCTTAATCATCGTCATTGTTACAGGATTATTTCTGCTCGCAACGCTGAACATCGTTTGGACGTTTGTGTGTGTGTGTGTGTGTGTGAAAACAAAAAGTAGCTTTTACAAATGTGATACGAGGTATTGCTTAAAGAAACTCCTGGAAAGCAAGGATATGTGCATTGGTGTGAAACATAAAACAAGTAAACTTAAATTTTTAAACATGTCGAAATTTAAAGGTATTTGAAGACGACCAATTAAATGTGACTAAAATGATGGGATTTTCCTGTGAAAGCAACAAGTTTGTAGAAACAGAAGAAAAAAGCTGCTTACCAGCATTTTCCCCGTTTCTTACAATGTTTTCGTATGCCTTTCTCCTCGGGGTCGTATAAACAAGGGGGTTGTTTAGTAAACTGCTGACGATATTTTCAAAACTGTTTAGTCTCATCTGCAAAGCTGTTGCTCTAGAGTGGGTGCCGGGTTGGGTTTTTGGCAAAGAGTTAACTTCGTTGTTCTCAACCTTTTACCAAATAATGCCGTGTTTTTAACGACCTTTGAGAAAATTACTCTTGAAAACATAGTCCGAAGAGAAGAAATCAACATTTTTTGACTTTCTCACAAAGACGTATCCTGTCTTTTGAGCCGCATTTTGATAATCATATCTTTACCAAAAGACAAAATTTTAGACTTGTCCAGATAGAAGGCTTTTGCAGACAACAAAATAAATGTGACTAAAGAACCGATATTTAAATTTGAAAGGTACGAAAACGTTCTGTTTACCAGCATTTTCTCCTCTTCCTACTATGTTTTCAAAAGGCTTCTTCCTCGGGGTCGTTAAAAGTCGGGAATGTCTGGTAAAGGGATAAAGAGTTCCGATATCTGATTATATCCTAAGAACATTGTTTTTATTTGAGCCTAGACATGTCATATGATACTAAGGATAATTGCTCAATTTCTACGAGCGCAGATGGTCACGAAATGGCTTTCGAGAAATGCAGCGCGAATTTTTTCCCAGTGTTCACACAATTTCAGACGCGAAATGTAATTAAAGAAAATATATTAAGTTTAAGATAGAAATATAGGCAAAAACAAAAGTTATATGCATTTTATCTTGTGACACACGCAACAAAAAATACATTTTACTCTTTTCTAATGGATTCAATACGCAAACAATTTGCAGACCATGAAGGACATACCTGTAACATATGAACAACCAGTATAATACGTGTGAAAACATTATGGTCAAAGCAGATATTTCTCGTTACTATCAATTTATCCTTTTGCAAAAAAACGCTATCAAAAGTTGTCAGCAAATGACGCAAAAAAATGTCGTCTGCAGCACAGGGATTTTTAGCGTTTTTTATGTTTAACATGTATATATAATACAAGGGATGCAACTGACATTATCGGCAAAGTCTACTTGTCATCACAAAAACACAAGTTACTTCGTCAATTTTACAGATAATCACATAAGGTCTACTTTATCTAGGTCATTACACATTTTTCTAGCGAAAAATAACGTGGTTTCATGACTAAACGTTCAATGATTTTTGCTACAGAAGCCGGTTTCTCGACAAATAGGTCGAAATTGTTTGGTCCGACACGGGTTCGTTCAGTGCGCTTGTCAGAGTAAAATCTACTATTCTGTACAAGATCATGGCCAAAATACTTATCGGTTTGATAAAACAAGTAAATATCGTTAACCAACCTTCGTTGTTTAATAATAACACGAAGAATACAGCTCCAAATCGTCCGATGTTTGATCGATTCACTCAAATTTCAAGGACGCAGCCATAATTGTTGTCACGTGATCAAAATGTATCGAGGCATTTCACTGGTCGGAAATGAATCGATCAAACATCGGACGATTTGGAGCTGTATTCTTCGTGTTATTATTAAACAACGAAGGTTGGTTAACGATATTTACTTGTTTTATCAAACCGATAAGTATTTTGGCCATGATCTTGTACAGAATAGTAGATTTACTCTGACAAGCGCACTGAACGAACCCGTGTCGGACCAAACAATTTCGACCTATTTGTCGAGAAACCGGCTTCTGTAGCACAAATCATTGAACGTTTAGTCATAAAACCACGTTATTTTTCGCTAGAAAAATGTGTAATGAGCTAGATAAAGTAGACCTTATGTGATTATCTGTAAAATTGACGAAGTAACTTGTGTTTTTGTGATGACAAGTAGACTTTGCCGATAATGTCAGTTGCATCCCTTGTATTATATATACATGTAAAACATAAAAAACGCTAAAAATCCCTGTGGTATGCAGAAGCACAAAAAGATTTAAGCAGGACCATTCTCAGAGAATTCATGCATGGCTTCATACGTATGTGACCTTAGAGTACTGACTTGTGTTTCAATTCCAGGAGAACAATGCACGATATCAAGGGAACTACATAATCAGAGAAGCTAATTTAACTCTTAACCCCTATCCTGCTAAATAATTAAATGAAACTTTCAAGCCAGTGGTAAAAACAAAAATACTGGTATTTGAAAGTTATGGGAGTTGTGGAAATACTTCCTTACTGGACAGTGTAGATCCAAGATCGGACTGCACGTTCTGTGCAGTCTCATCTTGATCTACACCGTCCGCAAAAGGTCCGTAATTCGATCTTAGCAGCCTAGGGGTTAAAAAAAATAATTTGCATTTCCAGCATTAACCAGCATTTTCCTCTTTTCACTCAACGTTTCCTACCTATTCAAAAACAATTTCCATCAGAGTAACCATATTCAGTATGCCATCTGCCAATGCTTTCCATATTAACAGTTCTAGAATTCTATCTACTTGTAAAGAATTCAAGGTAACTCTTTGTTCATCGTTACTTCTTTTAGGATACTGAACTTCTTTATTACGTATTGACTCCTGCACTGCCAAATGGCGAAAGATTTTTTTTTTTTTTTTTCGGACGGCAAAGATCAAGATCAGACTGCAAAGAACGTGAAGTCGGATCTTGGATCTACACCGTCCGCTACCTGATGCTAAAATATGACTAAAATCATCTTAAACTTGCAGCGGAAATATTCTGTAAACCTTGAAAAAAAGGAGGAAAGAAAAAATATTCAGTTGGCATCGAAAGAGTGAACTCTTTTCTAAACAACATAATTTTAGACTTGTCCATATTCAAAGAATAAGCAGACGTCAAGTTTAATAAGGATGGGAACTGTCTTTGACAGGGTAGAAAACATTGTGGGAAAAGGAGAAAATGATGGTTACCAGCATTTTCTCCTTTTCCCACAGTGTTTTCAAACGACTTCTTCCTCAGGGTCATTAAAACTCGGGATTGTGTGGTAAAGGCTTGAAAATTAGACGTTACACCCCTGAGTCCACCGTCAGCAAACACCGTACGATTTATTCGATAAGCTTATTGTCATTCTAACAATGCGATATCCCGCGACAAAACTCTGCTGTCATGATCATCCGTGTTTCTGATGTAATCTATTGTTTGGCAGCTCAGATACAAATTGCTCCGCCGAGTCTAGGCGTCGTATTAAGCATCCATTCTATATCGCTTTCTTGGTCTACTTCTAGATTTCGAAACTAACATAATATCTGATTGGCTAAACCATTTGAGCCATGCTCGGGCAAAATGGGTATTAAAGCATCCTCGTGGTGCACTTATACAAAGCAAGTCATCTCATAATAATGAATCCAAAGCCTTTTGAATCCATTTTGTCTAATAACCGACTGCATCATGAGGTAGAACGGTCATTGGATGTGCACAAAATTTAACAGTAGCAAAAGGTTTCGACCCATGTCAGCCTTGTTAGTCTGATTCTAGATTTTGAGAGTAGCACGCTATCTGATTGGCTAAACCATTGGAGCTAAGCCCTTGGGAAAGGCGGTTTAATGAATGTCCAAGTGATGAATCATACCAAGCAAGTCATCTCATAATTATGGGTCCATAAAATCCTTTTTTCCCTAACAACTGACTGACATAATTATGGATCCATAAAATCCTTTTTTTTTTTTTTTTTTTACTAACAACTGACTGAATCATGAGGTAGAATGGTCCTTGGACATGCAGAGAATTTATATATAGCAAAAAGTTCCAATCAGGTCAGCCTGCGCGGACTGCGCAGGATGACATGGATCGATACTTTTTGCAGATGAATTAAACTCCTTTCCACAGAACATGGCTCATTTTTTTTAGCCAATCAGAAATTGCGTTACTTTGATTTTTGGAAATTCTACAGAATTAGACGAATAAAAATAGTAAGAATGACTGGCGAATATGGCACCGGGCCTCGTATTCATCAACAAATTGTACATTTCACTCTTATATGTACATGTATTCTCAAAAAATTACTAATCTCAAAGCAACGCAATCTTTGATTTGCTAAACCATTCGGCTCAACAGGACAGTTTAGCCATTCAGACAATGGATTACATTCTGAAGTAAGGATATGAATTAGAATTCAAGCAATCATAAACAATTTCAGAAAATGCCATATTTTTCTTTATAATTGTGATTTTGTGGTGGTTGTTGCTGTTGTTGTTGACCGTGATACGCAATGGATACCAATGAATAGAAGAATCGAAATTTTGGGTGTTTCTTCTTTCTTTAAATTCGGTGACAAATAACTGGCAAATAAATTCTATGCGTAACAGACAACTGTATCTTGAGTTTTCTCTACAAAGTCGTATCGAACAAACTATCTGAAACAATTCAAAATCTAATTATTGAGATTGTGAAGTTCAAAAGAATCCGTAAACCATGCAGAAATGCTCTGAAAATAAATATTGTCACAATAAAATATAGTATCACTGACATTAACAAGCACTGATAAAATTTCGATGTTGGATATAAAGTGGGATAACGTATACCCCAGAGCCCACTTAAAGGGGCATCACTCGCTTTCATTTCTGTCGTGTACCATCAGAACAAAATGCCTCTCTGCAAAACGTCAGAGCAGACATTTACCAAACATTCGAAACTGCATTCTTGCTCTAATTCTAAATTTAAAAAGTAACACAACTTCTGATTGGCTAAACCATGTGAGCCATGCTCTGTGTAAAGGGGCTTAAATGCATCTGCAAAAAGTACCGACCCAGGTAAGCCCGCTGGCTTACAGACTGACTTGGGTCGAAAGTTTTGCTACTGGTCAATTTTCTGTATGTTCAAGGACCAGTTTATTTCATGATTCAGTCGGTTTTGAACTAAACAGAGTTTATGGAACCATAATCATGTGATGACTTGCTTGCTTGCAAGGATAAGAATAAAACCGCCGCTCAGTCGGTTTAGCCAATCAGAAACTGAATTTCTTTCAAATTTTAAAAGTTTGTCAGAATAAGAATGAAATTCAGAACGGCTCTGAGCTTCCTATATAGAGGAAAGGTTGTTGTCTGCCATGGAACGCCCAAGGTGTTCCCCCTAAAGCAAACGCGCAAAGTGGAGGTAGAGCACGACAGAGCACTGCCATCTTCCTTCGTAAAAGGGATTCAGGGGAGTTCACACATGAAAACTTTTGAATAGGACGCGTCTGTAGAAACGTTTTAGTACTCTCTTGCCTGTGAAATTCGATCAAGTTGAAAAGTGTTTATATTTGAGCCACGTTCTGTGGAAAGGGGACTAATGCATATGCATAAAGTATCGACCAAGACCAGCCTGCACATTCCACGCAGGCTGACCTGGGTCGAAACCTTTTGTGATTGGTCAATTTTCTGCAAGTCAAAAGTGACTACATGCCCTAAAGATCTTCAAAACAGTTTCAATCGTCTGCATGAATATTGTAATAAATGGGGACTCGAAGTTAACACTGATAAGACAAAAATAGTAGTTTTTAGAAAAAGAGGGTCCCTCAGAGATAATGAGTATTGGTTTTATAATAATGATATTGTCGAAACGGTGAACGATTTTAACTATTTAGGAACAATCTTCAACTATACAGGTAATTTCTCGTTGAACCAAAAAACATTGGCAGGTAAAGGTCTCAAAGCTCTACATATTTTGACCAGTAATCTAAAGGAATTTGATTTTTTACCGAAAACAAGTTGCCAGTTATTTGATGCATTCGTAGGTTCTATTTTAGGATTTTCTGGGGAAATATGGGGTTATTCCAAATCTAAAGAAATTGAACGGATCCATACTCTTTTTTGTAAGAGATTATTAGGTGTAAAAAATACTACAAGTAACAATGCTGTCTATGGAGAACTTGGGCGCTATCCACTTTACATAAGTCGACATTCACGAATGATTAAATTCTGGATTAAGGTTTAGAATTAAAAAAATATTCTCATCTAAACATTGTATGCTACTCAGGTGGAGGACGGCAAAAATGGAAATGATAACTGGTGTAATAAGATCAAACATCTTCTATTTGAAAACGGTTTTGGAAATGTATGGGCTAATCCTTATCAAGTAAATTTGAAAACATTTCATTTAACTTTTAAACAAAGACTAGTTGACATTTTTAAACAGAATTGGTTAGAAAATGTATTCAAGTCGAACATCCTTACAACATATGTAACCTTCAAACATTAACATTCCATCGAAAAGTACTTAGAAATTCTGCCTCGTCAATATAGAATTTATATTTCAAAAATTAGATTAGCATCCCATTCTTTAAGAATCGAAACAGGCAGATATGGGCCTAATAGAATTGAAAGAAGTCATCGCCATTGTGATATATGTAAAGATAATGACATTGAAGATGAATACCATTTCATTCTTAAATGCAAAAATATGAACACCTGAGACGAATCAATCTAAAGAAATATTTTTATTCAAAACCTAGTATGCAAAAATCCATTTATCTTCTTCAATCAAAAAGTAAAAAAAAAATCTGCTTCATTTGGGAAAATACATATTAATACTGGATTTTCTGGAAACCAAGGTTTCTCCTTTTCAAACAGTGTTTTTACCCTTTGAAAGAAAAAAAATTATTTTTAGAAACTTGTAGTTGTAGTATACAACTATTTCCATTTTGGATCAGTTTGAATTTTTGTCATCTGGTAAAGAGTTATCAATTAAATGTTCTAATTTTCATTAAGATTGAGACAAAGCTCATAGCCATAAACACAATCACAGTGTATGCTTTCTTCCTGAGAAAATGTCTTCAACCTTTGATAACTGTTATGTGTATATGTATAGCATGTATGTATGACTAGAAGCTGTATTAGCTTACGTCAATAAAGATTGTCTTGTCTTGTATTTCTACTTTTCTTTCTTCAAAATGTGTAAGTAATTACCTGTATCACTTAAGTATATGAGACTTAGTACGATGTGCAAACAGACCACGGTCGGCTTCGGAAAAACTACATGTATGTTGGAAATGTAGAAATTGTTCGTATCGACTCATTTTTTCATTCCTTTTTTCGCATCTTTATAAACTATAAACCTTTTGTTCTCTTTTATTTAATCATTTGTTCTATTGAGCGGCAAATGTCAGTCTGCACAGACCTGATAAAGACGAGAATTGCATATGAACCATGTTCTGTGAAAAGGAGCTTAATGCATCTGCAAAAAGTATCGACCAGATCAGCCTACGCAGTCTGCGCTGGCTGACCTCTGCCGAAATCTTCTGCTTTTGGTCAATTTTCTGCCTGTCAAAGGACCATTCTACCCCAATATTAAGCTGTGTGTTACAAAAAAAAAAAAAAAAAGAATTTTATAGATCCACAATTATATGATGACTTGCTTGGTATTATGGATCACGAAGGGGCATTAAGCCCCCTTTTGCCAGAGTATGGCTCGTACGTCTCAAACAGGACGCATAAAAAAATGACAGCCTTTAACATACATTATCGTATTATTAGCATTTCAGTGATAATTTTAATCAAAATCATTTTGCAAAGAATTTACTTCTTTACTCATTGTACACCGTAATCTAGGTCAAACACACGCTTCTGGCAACCCATTCACCGGAAACGTGTTCTTTCGCAAACGACACTAAAGTAGAACTTTCCATCTTTACTATTCATTTAACATCAATATCAGAACATTTCCATCTTAATTCCAGGGTTCCTTCAATTGCAAGGCCTTCTTTTCCAATTTATTTCTTTTTCTAACATGAACTACAATCATGGCTGGGTTTACTCTTTAACCTAACCCCCGCCAACGGATGAATACAAAACAAAGCGCATATCATGGATTTAACTCTTAAACAGACACTCTTGGTTTTATATTTTGTTGTGTTATAAATGAGCCATGCTCTGTGAAAGAGGGTTTAATGTATCTGCAAAAACTATCGATTTAGGTCAGCCTTTGCAGTCCGCGCAGGCTAACGTGGGTCGAAACTTTTTGCCCTTTGTAAAATTTCTGCATCTCCAAGGACCATTCTACCTCCAGATTCAATCTATTGTTAGACAAAATTGACTTTAAACCCCATTTTGCCAGAGCGTGACCCAAGTATTTAGGTGAGAATGATTGATTCATAGATCTGTTCTCGAAATCCAATCGTACATCCTTGTTTACTTTGACCCGTTATTAATTTCGCTAATGGTCTACCAACAGACCGCTTCGATTTGTAATTCACTAATCGTTTATGATAGCCGACAAATTTGATTAATAATATTCATGTTGATGGCGCGTCTAGCTGGCTGAATGTTGACTTTATGGATTGTATAATTAGTCAGTGATATACACTGAACCCTTTATAAAATTTTTCGAATCGAAATTCGAGTATATAAAATAATTAAGAAAGTTACTCGACATTCAAATCCTTATGGGTATGGTTGAACGCAAACTTCAGACAGGAAAGCCGATATCAGAACTGCTGCTACGAAACGGTGCGAGAAATAGAGGATCTTACAAGAGTGTTGATGTATTATCATTTTTATCAAACGAGTTGACTAAAAATGTATGACGCGAGCCTTGGCGAGCGTCAAATAAATTTTAGTCAACGAGTTTGATAAAAATGATAATACATAAATACGAATGTGACATTCTATTTAGCACATAAAACGAATAACAGGCAAGAAATATCCTGCAGCATCGCTTTTCGCCTATACACCATTCGCGGGTTCATGTTTAAAGTTGTAGTTTGGTTTCAAATGTGTACATACACAAGTAGATAGTTCTTTGACATTTACACCGAAAGTAGAATTAAACAGTTTCTAGAGGGATAAGTCCACCTATTTCTGCGATTTTGTTGATTTTTTATTAAACCTGTTAACCAAAAAATTTCCACGCGTATACGTCTTAGGCAACAATGACGTCATTTTTCCGCGAAACGGCGTAGTCGCACAAATTCCGGCACGTACTGTGGCTGGTTTCTCCGGCTTAACGCGCTCATGACTAAAAACTGGTCAGAACTCGGACCCAAAAACGATAATACACTAGTGTATTATCAAAAATAAGTCATGGGTTTATTACACTGCCGGAGGAGGTTTTATGTGGTAAATTAGTGTTTCTTTGTGTTGACGGTGATTCGAACTGAATCCATCAGTATCAGGCTTAGGCTATGGCCATGAAAAATTTGTTGGAGAAAACAGATAACACGGATAAAAATACCAACATGTCAACAAAATATAAACCTTTACTGTTACAATACCAATGGCAAATAAACTGATAGCTTTTGCTGACGGTGTAGATCAAGTTCAGAATGCACAAACGTGCAGTCTAATCTTGGATCTACACCGTCCGCTACTCGGTGATAAGGACAGCAAAGATTGTGTTCAGTTACAGTGAAAGGGTAATTTTAGACCTAGAAAAGAGTCGAACTGATTTAATCAGCAGCAAAAGAATTAATCAGATCAGGGCAGTACGTAAAGCCAGTGGGTATTTACGTACAAAAACAGAGATCACGGTATGTATTCACTAACTGTTCTTAATAATATTCTTGATCTAATTCTCAAGAATTCTAATTTAAAGTAGGCTAACCGATATCTGAATCGGTTAACCATTTGGTATAGCCAATCAGATATTGCCTTTCTAAATCTTGACTGAGACTAAGTTTAGTTATTAGAATTGTTGGTGAATACGTGCCCAACAGATTGTATTGTCAGAGGCAGAGTCTGTTCGGACAAATTTTTAGACACATCGATTACTCGTATGAGAAACACTTCAATTGAAATAAGTCCACTGTATTTTTTTAAATGATAGGCCTTGACAAGCCTTCATATGCGACGAGTAGCAATTCGTTTTACCACAATATTTTTACTAGAAGGCCCTGAAGGGCCTGAATATGATCTACTGGCAGGGACCAAAATCCAACCCAAACTACAAGCTTAATCCCTTAAACAGGAAATGTAAATTTTCAACAAAAAAAAAATGGCTACTTTTCCCACATTGTTTCTTGGATTTTTTTTCAAAATCAATAGGATTCAAGCTGTTGATGAGACAAAACAACTGGGTGAATTTCACAAAAATCTGATTACAAATGCAGACTTTATCATGTAAACAAGAATTGGAAATTTTCAACATGAAATGGCTACTTTTCCCACATTGTTTCTTCGATTTTTTTTTTTCAAAATCAATAGGGTTGAAGCTACTGATGAGATAAACAAACTGTGTGATTTTCATGAAAATCTGACCAGAAATACAGACTTTATTGCGTAAACAAGAACAGAAAATTTAAATTTTCAACTTTAAATGGCTACTTTTCCCATACTATTTGTTGGATTTTTTTCAAAGTCGATAGGGTTGAAGCTATTGATGAAATAAACAAACTGTGCAAGTTTCACGAAAATCTGAAGTTATTTGCAGACTTTATCGCGTAAACAAGAACTGGAAATTTTCAACTTGAAATGGCTACTTTTCCCATACTGTTTGTTGGATTTTTTTCAAATTCAATAGGGTTGAAGCTATTGATGAGATAAACAAACTGTGCAAGTTTCATGAAAATCCGGCAACAAATGCAGACTTTATCGCGTAAACAAGAAAAAGACTAACGGACGGACAGACAGACGGACGGACGGACAGACGGACAGACAGACGGACGGACGGACGACGTAAACCCCGCCATGACATAAGCTCTGCTGGCTTTCAGCCAGTAGAGCTAAAAACCAGTCGTAATTGTATGGTAATTGGTGAAGAACTTTTTTGTTTTTGTTGTTGTTGTTGTTGTTTTTCCACGTTTATTCCATGTTATTTTTTAACCCTTATCCTGCTAAATAAATTTAAAAAAAAATTTAAGACGACAGCAAAAACCCAAATAATGTTATCCCAAACCTAGTTTTTTGGAGAACAATATCTCCTTATCGAACTGTGTAGATCAAGATCAGACTGCACGTTCTGTGCAGTCTGATCTTTATCTACGCTGTCCGCAAAGGGTCAGTGAGTAGCGCTTAGCAGCTTAATGGTTAATAGATCTCTTTCGTGTTATCTGTATTTTGGACATTGGATATATTCATTACGTTTTTAATGATTGATTGTGTTTTACCGTCTCTTGACATTATTTCAGTCATATCACGGCGACATATCACCTGTCCATGCGTGTAGTGGGTTTTACCAGTGCAAAGCTGGAACTTTAGAGAAGTCTTGCCCGAGAACAATCCCACTGAAAAAGCCAAAACACTTTGTCAGGTTCGAACCCGTAGCTTCCGGGTTGCGAATCCTACATCTTCACCACTGGGCAATGCTGCGTCCATGTGACGCTTTAAAAAAAAATATCTACAGCAGGTATTGAGTTTGCCTCAGTTATCAACATTTCGATGATGTCTCGCCAGGAACTCTCAGAAATACCGGGTGGGTAGACTCACAGAACGTGACCAGATCGGAGTTGTTAACCGGATCGGACCTGTTTTCATAGTGTTTTCAGATTATTCCAATTGTTATTCACTACTGTATCTAAATACTTATAACAATGAGAAATAAAAGAAATGATGATGGGTCGACCCCATAAAGATTCGACTCAGAATCAGAAATACACGCAGACTCGTCAACAACAAACTTCGACCCCCAACTGACGAAGATAAACACTCATGCAACAACTTTTTTTTTTTTTAATCTCAACATAAAATGAGTCTAGTTGTCTGATCCAGTGAATGTACCCACCCAAAATATATATCGAAAGATGAACTAGCCACGTTAGTTATCTGGTACTCAAGTAGGTTAAAAAGTCCACGTGACCCCATACAGTGATTTAATATGAATGGATTATAGCTCGTGAAGATAAGACCATTATCAGAGTCTCTTATCACTCCCAGTGTCATCAGCATTGTAGTTTTAGGAGTGGGTTTAGGAGTCACGCGTATTGTTGTTATTGTTCCCTTGAGATTTTCAACACATATCCTCCAATATTTTTTTCGCGGTGCTGCAGACGAGTTATGAAAGCAATGTGGCAAAAGGAGAAATTGCTCGTTACGAGCAATTTCTCCTTTTGTCACATTGTTTTATATGTATTCATGTTTTTAACTTTTGATTCATGTTGATCACCTACAAAAAAAGTCATCTGATGCAAATCTGTATCAGAGGGTAATGAGTCAAAATACTGTTTGTGAGTTACCCTTTCTTTTCGATTGTCAATGTATTTTCGCTTTCGTTCCACACACACACATTCTCTCTCTAAAAGATATTATAGTTACTCACTTGTACTTCATAAGAACATTACACTCAAACAATTAACCTCTTGAGAACCTGAAAACTAAAGTAACCTTACCCATTTTCAAATATTGAAGAAGTTACGTATGACTGAAGCACACAGACTGAAAACGGTTATTGTAGACCAAGATCAAACTCCACAATTTGTGGTGTGCGACCTTGATTATCATTATCTGCCATCATTCCACCTATACCAGGTGCATTTAAGTCTTTACTAAACAACAGAATTTCAGTCTGATTCAAATTTAAAGCATTTGCAGACGACAAATTAAATGTGATTCAATTGATTCGTCTTTAAAAGGATAGAAAACAATGTGGGAAAAGGAGAAAATGCCGGTTACCATCATTTTCTCCTTTTCCCACAATGTTTTCAAAAGTCCATTTCTTTCGGGTCGTTAAAACTCGGGGCTGTGTGGTAAAGGATTAAGATGATACCGCGTTTACCATTCAAGCTGTTCACAAACATACTTAATGGCAGAAAAGCAAAATAAAGGAACAATATACGCCATTCGTAAACCCTTTACCACGCAGTCCCGAGTTTTAATGACCCTAAAAAGGAAGGCTTTAGAAAAAATTGTGGGCAATGTAGAAAATGCTATCAACCAGCTTTTCTTCTCTTTTCCACATTGTTTCCCACCCTATCAAAAACATAAATCATTATTTGAGTTACCTTAAATTTGTCGCCTGTTATGCTTTCAGTTTGGTCGAAAATTTTGTCGTTTGGTAAGGGTTAAATGACGCAGAATAGCAATCGCTCATTTTCCCAAAATGTTCTCGATTGTGGTCAGCTGAAGGGCCATAAAAATTCGTGTTTTCATATTTTTAGGTTAAGCGTATACTATTACAGATCACCAATTAGCCACACTGATATGCCAACCTAACATAGTTATTAAATGTAAATGATAGATCACTAAAATCGCTATATCCCGGATCATACACTTTCTATCGACTCTTTTGGGAAAAACTGACCATATTTTCGGTTGAACTGTAAACTTTTTGTCCTGGCTGTTTCTTAGACTGGTTTATCTCCTTACCGAAAGACCACGTGTTTTATGAGCCCTAAGAAGAAGGCTTTTGAAAACATCGTAGGAAAAGGGAGAAATTCACTAGCATGAACTCATTTTTCTACGATATTATCTAACTTTTAGAGACAAAGCCCTTCGTTTTAGTAATATTACTTTTCGTTCTATTGTCGATTTTTCACCAAACAGGGGGCGGGCGGGACGGGGATGCGTTGGGGGGGGGGGGGGGGGGGGGACTTCTAAGCCTCATACAGGACAACTCATTAAAAAGCCCCTGCAAGGCACTAGTAAAACCCAGGAAAATCATTGCATAAACCAAGCTGTTACTGTGACATGAAAGCCTAGTATGAACGGCAAAAACATTAATATACAATATCATTCTTATTTCTATCAGTAATATACATAGATCAAAGGATGCTTTGTATGTGGTCGCACTACTGACCTAGTTACGTTGCCCCAAGTCTTTTATAATATAAATTTACTGCAAATTCCTGTCTTTATGTTTCTTTACGAAGCGATATATAAAGTTCAACCAAAGAATTATACTTTTAAATCGGGGGAAAAAACTAATTAAAACTATAAATCTCTACCATAGAGTTACATGTTTAAAACGTGGGGGGGGGGGGGGAGCTAATAAAAATTGAACCATGCTCTGTGAAAAGGGAGCTTAATGTATCTTCGAAAAGTATCGACCCTGGTCAGCCTGCGCAATCCGCCGGTTGATCTAGGCCGAAACTTGTAGCTATTTGTCAATTTTCTGTATGTCCAAGGACCAGGCTGCCATATGATTAAGTCGTTTGTTAAAACAAGTGGCCATTATAGATCCATAATTATCTGATGGCTTGCTTGGAATCATGCATAACGAAGATTCATTAAGCTCCCTTTTGCGAGAGCGTGTCTCAATTAATAATTGCGATTTCAAGACTGATTTTGACTGTCTGGGCATATCGGACAGTGTAGATTCAGTTTCAGACTTCACGTTTTGAGCTGCCTGATCTTATGAACATCTACAATGGCTGCAAAAAAAAAAAATAGCAAATGTAGTAAACTGAGGCACCTAAAGGCTACGGTCCCATGTTGTGCACACCAATATAAGATAAAATTTCGGAGCTTTATACACATTTGAATTTATGTCACCAGAGATGTATATAACTCCTCATTTCTTTGGAAAATAGTTCCATAATTATGTTTTAGTGAGCAATGTTGGGTTATATATAATTAATTTAGTGGGCTGTGTTTTTTATCCTGGATGTTAATAGAAAAAAAAATCATCGTAAAATATACAAACTCGACCTCTTTCGACGGCTAAAAATACAATCCACTAAAACTAAGAAAAAATTAATTATTTTACAAAATGACTAGACAAGCGGACGATACAGAGCTGAGATCAATTTTCTTTTTCTAAATTTGAACTGACACAACTTCTGATTGGCTAAATAACTGTTTCAGCCAATGAGAAGTTGTGTTTCTTTCTCAATTCATAGGAAGACATAGAATTAAACTAAGAATAGTTGGTGTATACGGACCCAGACTGCACGTCCTGTGCAGCCTAAAACTGATCTGTGCCCCTAATTTAGAGTATGGCAATGAAAAGATAATACTGATGAATTTTCTCACCTTTTCACTGTTCAAAGCTGAAACTCTACCTCTTGAGGCAAGCCTAAATCCTCGGAAAGAATTCGACCGAGCTGGGAAATCGAACCAGCAACCTCTGGGTCTCAAGCCCTGTGCTTTACCAACTAAGCTACCTGGTTCAGCCTGTCAGGTTTGACAGACTGAAGTGTAGTGAATTTTGTCCGAGGTTTTTAACTCTTTTCCAAACGACAAAGTTTTAGACAAGTCCAAGTTGAAAGTGTTTGTAGACGACAAAACAAATATAACCCAAGAATTAAAATTTGTGTTTCGAAGGATAGAAAACATTGTGGGAAAAGGAGATAATGCTGGTTACCAGCATTTTCTCCTTTTCCCATAATGTTTTCAATCCTTCCAACACAAATTTTAACTGGTTACAGCATTTTCTATTTTTCCCACAATGTTTTCAAAAGCCCTCTTTCTCAAGGTCGTTAAAACTGGAGATTGTGTCATAAAGGGTTAACGAACGGCGGTTTAATGAACGGTATTTCATTCTTTCCAGATCATTACCGATGAATACAAGAAATTAAAAGTAAATGATCTGTACGCCTTATTAGATGGAAAGTTGAGGATAAGATTGGTATCTGGTGACATCACCACATACAGCGCTTTTAAACAGATTACAGTAGTTAACCTGAATCTTCTAAAAGGTACTGATGATGTTCTATGTTTGTTTGTTGCTAACCAAAAGTAAAAGAAAAATGAGCCGTGCTCCGGCAAAAGGCAGTTCAATGCATCTCTGTGATGCATTATATGAAGCAAGGCCCGTATTCACCAACCATTCTTGAGAATATTCTTCGTTTTATTCTCCAAGAATTTCTAATTTTGAAAGTAACACGACTTCTGATTGGCTAAACCAAATGGTATAGCCAATCAGAAGTTGTGGTACTTTTAAATGTAGAAAAATCTGGAGAATAAGACTAAAAACATTCTTAAGATTTGTTGGTAAATACAGGCCCAAGTCATCACATAGTTTAAACAGCAAAAAGTTTCGGCCTAGGTCAGCCTGCGCGGACTGCACTGGCTGATGTAGGTCGATACTTTTTGCAGATGCATTAAACCCTCTTTTCACAGCGCATGGCTCAAATATATCGCACTTTCAAATTTCTTTTCGAAAGGAAAAAAACCCTCATTGTGTCTCAGAGTGTATACCTACGATCAGACTGCGCGATCGGTACACAAAACGAATAATCTTTGAAATAGTAGAAAACATTGTGCAAAAAGGACAATATGCTAGTTACAAACATATTTCTACTTTTTCTCTCAATGTTAAATCTTTAACGCTTTTTTTCCTAAGAGTTGATAACGACAAGGATCGCTTGAGAATCGGTTACTCGATAACGCAAGGGAAAGAACTCTGTCATACCTATCGTTCGCCCACCCTCCCCTTTCTCTCTCCACTTTATTTCTGTCCCCTTCCAAAGTCTTTCTTCAGACTGTCTTTTCCTCCCTTCACTTTTTCTTTCCTGACTTCCTTTCCCCGTTCTTCTTCCCTTCCTCTCTAATCCTCATCCATCCCACCTCCATCCTTCCTGCCCTCACTCATTACTTTCTTCCCTCCATCTTTCCTTTCCTCTCTCACTCTCCCTCCTTTCACCCTTTTCTCTCACTTTCTCTCACTTTTCCTTTTTCTCTTCTGTCATAGTCGTCTATGTATATTTCAGCCATATTCTGGCTTAAGTAGGTTGAATGCATCTCCACGATGCAGTGTACCAAAAAAAAAAAATCACATCATAATGGAACCATGAAATCCAGCTTGTCAAACAATGTACTGAATTATGGGGTAGACTGGCCCTTTAACATGCAGAAAATTGACCGATAGCAAAAAGTTTCGACCCAGGTCAGCCTGCGCGGATTGCGCAGGCTGACCTGGGTCGATACTTTTTGCAGATGTACAAAGCCCCCTTTTTCACAGACCACCTGCTAATTTTTATCATCTCTTTATTTATTTATCAATGAATTTATCCATTCTTCCATGTCAGACCCCTCGATGACATTAAGGACACCGTACTGTGAAGGTAGAGTGTTTGTGTGGTATAAGTTGACTAGCGGATGTACGCTACAACTTTACACAGAATACCTAGACGATAGAACAAATTTCAAACCCAGGAAAATCTCTGTTACTATAAAAAGTGTCCTCGATCCATTGTTCGGTGTGGTGACGCAGGAGTTTCAAATCGACGTAGACCAGGTAAGTACATTATCTAAGTGTGTCTTTTTATCGCCGATTTCAACACTTTCTCTGTATGGTTTGGATGGTCAGTAAACATATTCATGCATTCTGGGCGTTTCTATTATACGTTACGCCCTGGAACAAATTTGTAGCAAACCTTTGTGAAATCATCCTTGTAGTTCATATCGACAGTTAAGATGAAACAAGGTCTCAATGTTGTGAATACAGCGAAAAACATTGCGGAAAAATACAAATTACTAGTACTTGTTTGTCCGGAATGTCTCAACAAATCGGAAAGTGTAGATCTCAGATAATACTTCACGTTTTGTGCAGTCTGATCTTGATCTGCACTGGGCGCGAAGGTAACCAAACATTTGAAACTCGCTTTGGAATGAATAAAGATTTAATAGCCTAACACTTTCAAGCACTATTAAGCGCAAAAAGCTATGAAAACACCCAATTAGAATACAGAAAATGAACGAAGAGTAGAAAATTTGTAAATAGAAGTGTTAACATTGTGGCATTACAAGTAATCGTACGTGACGAGCAATTTCTCCTTTTTTTTTTCCAATGTTTCCATAACCGTTTGCAGCAAGACTAAGAACAAAAATCGTCCGCAACAGGACTACCGATACATAATAGATAAATGTAATTTCAGCCTGAAGTAACCTTTGTCAATATCTCTGACGCCATTTTAAAAGATCTGAACGCCGGCGGGGCTTATGTGCACATATACCTAGAAAACAAACCGTGTGACAGATGGAGAACGATGGTAAGTGAAGTGGCAGTATAATTTATCATTCGGGTAACCTATTCGATTCCTACTTATTATTAATTTGTAGATAGCACATTATTTCCGGGAAACAACTTTTCACACAGTTGCAGCTGACTACTTTTGTCAGCTTGCACCTGACTACTGTTTTCGAAATATTTCTGAAACATATTATATTATTGTCCATTGTCGAAGTTTTCACCTTTTCAATGAAGATAATTTCTGCTGGTTTTCGACAGTTTGATTTTGGATTTATAAATAAATATTTTCACGTACAGTCGTCTGCTGTAAGTTTGTACCCAGAGTAAACATAAACCTTACAAGACGACATAATTTCAAACTTGCCCAAATTGATAGCGTTTGAAGACGACAATTTAAACGTGGCTAAAATAATGGAAATTGTTTTTGAAAGGGTAAAACACATTGTAGGAAGAGAAGTAATTGATACCTAACAGCATTGTTGTTATTGAATGTTAAAGTTTCTTGTATAGAAAATCATTATGGTTTAGTTTACCGTCATAATTTATTCTAATGTTCAGGTTATACCCAGACGAGTTCAAAATCAAACATGAACCAAGGTTTGTTTAAATACAATGTATATTTTCCATTCAGAGACTTTACCACTCGTACAAGCCGAAAAAATAGATCTTCTCTTTCTTAAGTACAGAATGTCTGGAAATGTTCTTGTGTAAAGCCTATGTGTCCGAGTTGACAGATATAACTAGTTGATATAGATGATCCTGATGATCCTTTTGTAAAAGTCTTTTATATTCATTTAAATTACAATTACATTCTTTTTAGTACGCTTAATATCTATTCAAATTTTTATTGCAATGTGACAGATTAAAATCACTTTCTATGACAACTTTGGCTCATTCATCCAAAGACAGTGGAGCGAGACGGGCAATCATGGCTCTCTTGTTCTAACAAAATCGGCTGCAAGACGCACATCTAAGCGTCTGGAGGAGGTTACGATTTTTGATCGTTCGGGTGAAAACACGGTTTTCGAATCGTGTAGAAGCTTATTTCTACATTCTATCATTAGATACAAATCCCTAACAAATGTTGGAGGTACACAGATTATGATGACGTCACATCACAATCTGCTCTCAACGAGATTGACAAAGCCACCGATACGACAAGAATGTACACGTGCCACCACGAAGGGAGATTCTATCAGCATGGCGAATCATGGCTTCCGGCGCGGAGCAACGCTTGTGTTACATGTCGCTGTGAGGTACCTTTTCTTCTCTTGATTTTTAATCGTATTTCAAACTGTATTTCGGCAATAATATTATGGCAACCCTGTTGTACATATATACTCTATGCACCCGAAAGGCGATTAACTAACATAATGATTCCATTAGGAAAGCCTCGACCAATTCTACAACCCATTTCCTAGGGTCTAGGCTGCTCCATTCGTAACATCTGTCAGCTCCATGAAACATCAAATCGAAACTGATACCCAATAAATTTTTTAATTAATACATGTTTGAAAATCTGTATATTTCGCGGTCATTTCAAGAAAGCTTATCAATCCATGCGATCATCATCATCATCATCATTATTATTATTATTATTATTATTAAACTGGCGCTACATTTCTCTCCCCTCCTCCTACAACAACAACAGCTACTATTACTATCAGTTTGTAAAATATTTCTTGTTAATACTATTACTACTACAGCGAGGCACAGCGTATTGTGACGATGTATTATGTCCACCGTCCAGATGTAGTCACCCTATAAAACGACCAGGAGAATGTTGCAGTGTTTGTGCAGGTAAACATTTGTTAGTTTTGGATTAAACACCGTTTTCATCATATTTCAGTCATAAATCTACAAAATATCCTACCTGTTAGTTTTTTCTAATATACAATCAAACAATCGCTATACTAGCAGGTTAATCGTATTTTGTTTGTCGAAAAAGCCAAATGTCTCTCCTTTTTGTGCGAGGGAGGACAATATATGAGACTCATGCTCTATGAAAAGGGGGTTTAATGCATATGCAAAAACAATACAGACCCAGGTTACCATGGGTCGAAACTTTTTGTTATTTGTAAATTTTCTGCATATCAAAGAATCATTGTACTTCATGATTCAGTCAGCTGTTAGACAAAATGGATTTTATTGATCCATAGTTATGTGACGACTTGGTTGGTGTACTGCAATACGTAGATACATTAAACAAACTCTCTTTTGCCAGAGAATCTTTTATGTAGACATACCATAAAAATCATATTCCTTGTTATTCCTCATACTGCTGTCAAGCATCGAATGAAAACATTTTATAGGCGTAGACGAGAGTTTGGTGAGGAGGCCTAGTCCCCAGTTTCTTTTGGAAATAAATCGAGCCATAAAGCACGAATCGATGTGAAAACACTAGGCCAGAGAGAGAAATTGCTCGAAACAATTGCTCGTTAGGATTTATTTCTCCTTTTGATACAACATTTTCAAAGGTTTCAAATGGACCAAGTCTTCTTCAGGAGGAAACGAATTAAACTTGCGGCACTTTAAATATATCAAATGGTCTTTTATGTCAAGGGAAAAACCAAACATTTCAAAGTACTCGCAAAGTTTGTTTTTTGCCAAGATCTTTCACAAAGAGGTGGATAGTGTAGATCTGTAAGGCTGAACGTTCCGATCTTAATCTATATTACCTATAAAAGAGAAGAACTTAAGTCGTGCTTAACGCTGTGAGGGCTGGTCCTAACACTGCTTGAGACTGTCTCATGTAATCTTTCTTTCTTCTCTTCACATCTTCACAGAGGACAACGAAACTGAACAGAAACCAGTTGGTAGTTGTTTTTATCCGGGAGACAAACGGTGGCATTCGTTTGGAACTTACTGGCACCCCTATGTTCCTCCATTTGGCTATTCCAATTGTTCTATTTGCACATGCGTGGTATCTATTCATTTATTTTTTATTCAACCCTTTACCAAACCACCCCATCTATTAAAAATCGTTAGAGAAAAAATGTGTGAAAAGAGGGATATTCCCAGTGCTTTCTGTTTTCTGTCTATTTCTTAGTTTTCAAGCCATCATTGCAGGGAAATGAAAGATTTAAAAAACTCGCAAAACAAAATCTAGTTGTAAGCCACTAAAGTCAGGAAATTCTCCTTTTTTAACAAAAAGTATAAGA
This sequence comes from Tridacna gigas, assembly GCA_945859785.2. Lineage (NCBI taxonomy): Eukaryota > Metazoa > Mollusca > Bivalvia > Cardiida > Cardiidae > Tridacna > Tridacna gigas. Next base: position 29,951,777 of record OX244041.2, read on the forward strand.
GACTTGAAAAAGCATCAAAAAGTTTTAATGTACTTGATAAAATTAACATTCGTCGTAGAGATGTTGAGAAAAAGAGAGAGAATGCATGAAAAGAAACACTTATGCGCATACTTGGCGCGATATAAATAATTTTTCTTAACAACAATAATATTAAGTTACATAACTGTTTCAACAGTAACTGCATGGTATATCATGCCCCGCGATTTTCAGTGACATTTTAAAGTTTCATGGCAGCCACAGCATGTAACGTAACCCTAAAATTGTCTGCAGGTCCTGATGGTTATAAACTATAGTTTGCTAAATTTGTTTACAGCCCGACACAGGAGAGGTTAACTGCAGTCGTCTTGCCTGTCCAGAACTAGAATGTCCAGGATATCAGAGAGTGAGAGTGAACAGAGACGATTGTTGTCAAACTTGTCAAGGTAACGTACATTTAAGAAATAATACGTTCTACTACGCTCCTCAGTTCTCCAACAAAGGCCTACGCTCCACTACTCTCCTCTATTCACCCATGGATACTTTATTTTTAGACTAGCGAAGCTAGTCTATAGGCATCAAGGCTGACCTAGATTCAAAGTAAACAAAAAACCCCACAGTTGCCAAATACTGCCTCACAGAAAATACTTCTTTCCGTTAGAAAGCTTAATCCTGTTATATATGACAATTTTGACAAAAACCACTAAACCTCTATCATTCAAATTTGAACATGTCTTCATACAAAGTGATAGACTGAACAAGATGTCATTTATAAGGTACAAGATCTTTGCTTATATGTAAATTAAGTGACCTATGCAAAGCAAGCTATCATCACTTATTCGTACACCACTGTAGCATTATGAATAAATCTAAAAATAGATACACCTAGGTTACTTGTAGCAAATCCCAGCTGCATTAAACCTCACTGGACAGGGAACCCTTGTCATTCATTATATAGATCATTGTGTACAGTTAAACTGTTATGTTAAACTGTTATTTTAGGTCTTGGATATTAACCCAATACCACACAATCCCGAGTTTTAATGACACTGGGGAAGAATACCCGGTAACCAGCATTTTCTCCTTTTCCCACATCGTTTTCTTCCCTTTTGGAATCTGTCTGAGGTTTTATCAATTCTGCAACATTTAATTTGTGGTCTGCAACCGCTTTGAATTTCGTTTCATAAAGAGTTAAACAGTTAACTACATCTTGTGGTACTGGATATTGATTTATTGACTGTATGATGTTTAACGCCATTTTCAACATTATTTCGGGTATGTCATGGCGGCCAATTCACTTATTCATGCTTTCCTTGAGTTTCTTTTACCAGCACCATCGTGACTCAATGACCTTTTGTGGACAGTGTGGAATAGGATCAGACTGCACAGAATGTGCAGTCTGTTCTTGGATCTACACTGTCCAATAAGAGGATATATTTTCTCCAAAATGTAACTTTTAAATCGTAAAATTTAGGTGTTTTCCATTGGCTTGAAAGTTTCATTCAATTTCTTCTAGCAGGTTAAGGGTTAATCTTAAACTGCACTATAGTTAACCAATAGCATGCATAGCCCCAGTAGCTCAGTCGGTTGCGTACAGAACTTGAGAAAGGAGTCGCTGGTTCGATCCCCGGCGCAGCCAATTTCTTTCTGAGGATTGATGATAGTCATTGCGACAGGATTCATTCCTCACTCAAGTTTCGACGATGGTTACGTGGGAAAGCAGCCAGTGGCTTGGAAAGAATATTGTGCAGAACAATGGTACAAGAAACTTCAGGAAAGCATGGATAGGTGCACTGGCCACCGCTCCATAAATGAACTAATGTCGAAAATAGGGTTAAACACCATACGATCATTCAATCATCAAATTCGCTAGTATGTCAGTACTTTCAGTACTTTGATTAACCTACCGTGGCATTCCACTAAGCTGCTCTGTCCACTAGCAAAGACCCTACGCTGCTTTCCGCTTCTCTCTTTACCTTTGGACGTTCGTATCTTTATGTGTAATTTTCGCAAAACGCTGCCTACTGGATTTTGGATGCTAATCACCCTACAATTCCGACATCGGTAACCAAACATCGGTTAACATTTTACCACCGAGAGATACAAATTCTAAAGCCTCACTTTACTGATTTCTTACAGAGACAGTCAAAATTAATTTTGTCGTACTGTGTTTTGCGGGTAAGGCTGCAATTTTCATCTTTTTAAAATTCACTGTAGTTAGGCAACTTTTATAATCTACGTTCTGCATCCAATGCAAATGCGTATCGCTTGAATAATAGTTCACTTGTCGATCTGTCAAGGTTGATGACAGAGGTGGAGCGGAGCATCTCCTTTACCTGGTGATGGGTGATATCCAAGAATCTAACTATTACAGCCTACAATTTCGAATAACTTTGAAACGGAATGCAACATGCCCCACTCCCCCATAATGTATAATCTATATAGACACATTGCCAAACAACCCTGTGTTTTCACGACCCGGAGAAAGAAGGCTTTTGAAAACATAAAGGGAAAATAGAAATTTTCAAGCAAAATTCCACCAAGTGAGCCATAATTGTCTTCTGAAAATGTTTTCAAAATGGAGACTAAAAATTTGTTGGCCAGCGGCTGGTAAAGCGTTAAAAAAATCGGAACACTTTGCTAACTAACTACTTTTACCTTCCTGTACTTCTTTGTTTTTTACCGTTACATTTACACAAATGCTATTAAACGGTGGGTGTGGAATACCCGTAATTTTTAGTTTGTGACGCACAATGCCTGAAGAAAAACTGTTTTCAATACATGAATGTCTCTAGTTTAAAATACTGCTAGGAGTAATTAGCTTACAAAACATGCGATTCTAATACACATAATATCTGTATTGTATTTATCTATTTTTTACTTTCATCTTGTAGTTAGAGCATATAATGTAAATTTTCAGGTCACATTCAGTCTAAACTTATCTCAACTCCAGTGAAATATTACACATCAAGTAAGTTCTAAACACTATTTAATGCTTTAAACAATTTTTTTCTGAAAAAAAAAAATCAAGGAAAAGCTGGCACGTTAGAGGAATAAGACAGCTAGTGCCACCACCCTTTTGAAGAAACACAAGAGTGAAGCTACGGCTCAGAAATTCTTTGATTCGACAGTTTATCTCACATCTTTCTTCCCCAACAATATGTTTACTTGTCGGTAATGAGAGCATTTCGGCTTAACGCTACAACATTGGCAGACTTATGCTTGAATACTAATAATTATTTTAAATTACATAAGTCTATAAACAGCAATACATATAACCCTATACTACTTATGGAACTTTTTAAATGGTATCGTCAACCCCTATTGACAGTTCAGATATTCTTGTTTCCCATGTTTAACCAACAGTGGACCAAATGAAGATACCGTTCCTTGTAATTACATTGAAAATAGGTCTCCAACTTCAAAAGTGCGGAAAAATGGACTTTTCACCATTTTGATGCTCGGTTTCTATGTAGGATTATTTTTGAAAAATACATGTAGTCTAAATATTACGCAAACAATAATTTTGCCTGTCATGCAAAACTTCTAAAACATTCTTCACTGCTTATTTCTAGATGATTGTAAGTTCGGAACAACGCTATACAAACACGGGGACAAATGGCATCCAGTGTTGACGCCATTTGGCAAAATGACGTGCTACATTTGCTCTTGTAAGGTAAGATATTTCATTTGGTGTACATTTTTTTCCATCCTAACCTTGCTAATAATAAATATAAACTCCTTTAAGCTATCTTAAGGCGTGACCACAACAGAATACAAAAATAGCTAAAACAGTAGCTATCTGTTCCTGTAAATGTATGTCAATGATATAAGTGAAATGATATAAGAAAATGTCGGTAGTACTTCATTATTCAGTAGACTGCTACATAAATGAATCAAAGTACTGAAAGTACTGACAGACTAGCGAATTTGATTGATTGATTGATCAGTGTTTATTAACCCTGTTTTCAACATTATTTCAGTTATGTAGCAGTGGCCATTGTACATATCCATGCTTTCCTGGAGTTTCTTTTACCAGTACTCCGCACAATATTCTTTCCAAGCCACTGGCTGCTTTCCCGCATAACCATTGTAGAAAAGTGAGAGAAATGAATCATGTCGCAATGACTATCATCAATCCTCGGAAAGACATTTGTTGGGGATCAAACCAGCGACCTCCTTTTCTCAAGTCCTGTACGCTACCGACTGAACTGCCGGGGCTCTGTGTGCTATTGGTTAACTATAATCCAGTTTAAGTTTAACCCTTAACCTGCTAAAAAATGTTAAATGAAACTTTCAAGCTGATGGTAAACACCTGAATACCCGGTATTGCTATTTCACACTTACATTTTGGAGAAAATATTGTTGCGTCTTGTCCTTGTTGGTGGAGTGTTGGGTCTCCTGGCTTTTAAAACAACACACCACAACAAAGGCCGGCTATGATTCGAGAAATACGATTTTATTACTGCAGAACCGATAGCTGTATGCAGTCAATATTGATGAATAAGCTAGAAACAAAACATAGGTCGAAAAGACGCGCTGATGCCGAAGCGAAACGTTATCCGAATAGGCCTATGTTCAAGACTAAGACCAGACTTTAATGGCGAATCTGTCTTGTGGACAAAAGCAATCAAAAGATCTATAAAATTCAATGAATGATGACAAGATACAGCTGGAAAATATCTTAAAACCCTTACTATTAACGGAAAGGAAGTCTGGTTAAATCTACTTAAAGGCTAATTGCAAGTGGTTCTGATCCTAGCGAGTTCGGATGATTCGGAGACCACGACTGAGAAAATGCGCGAGTATTTATACTCGCTGCCTGTACACAAAAGAATCTTGTGGTTGCACTGACAAACATTGTGGGTACACACAAAATAACTGTGGGAATGAGCGCGCACACAAAAATAATGTGCACAACCCACACTGCGATTGGTCGAAAATGTACGCAAGATTTGTTTGCGTACTAGCAACCCAGCTCGTGAGTTTAACAAGTATAACGTTAGTATAAAACCTAAATTTGGACAGAAAACTGTGACCGTATGAAGGAGTCCGATAACTTGAATGATTCTCACCGAAAATGAACGTTTTACACCTCTAGTCCGATTCATACCTTGAGTTTTCATAAAAGGATTCAGCTTCCAACGGTTACTAAGGAAATATTCACATGTACATCGTCAAGTTCAAAATGGCGGACGAAACAAGGAACAGATGACTGTAACATTGAATAAGCAAAATAAAATGACGATCGGCTGTCTCACAGTAGTTACAAGACCCTGAAGCAGCCACAGTTAGTATACAGATTAAATTTACAAACGAATACGACTTAAAAACTACAAATCAATGCCTAAACCGCTAGGAACGAACCGAAAGTAACCATGAAAACTTCCATCGAATGGAAGCACAAGACTAAAACAAGACGATAAAAGGCGACGTCATTCCGACCTATGATGAATATATAAGCTAGTAAAAGTAGAAATATGACCTAAGTCTGGGGCACAACAATATATCCTCTTATCGGACAGTGTAGATCCAAGATCAGACTGCACAAACTGTCTGCAAAAGGTCATTGAGTCGCGGTCCCTAGTGCTGGTAAAAGAAACTCGAGGAAAGCATGGACAGGTGCTCTGGCGGCCGCAATATCACTGAAATAGTGTTCAAAGCGGCGTTAAACATCATGCAGTCAATTAGTCAATATCCAATAGCACAAGACGTAGTTAATTATTTAACCCGCGTCCAAATTCAAAGCTGTTGCAGACCATAAATTAAATGTGGCTGAACTGATGAAACATGATTCCAGAAGGGCAGAAAACAATGAGGCAAAAGGAGAAAATGGCGGTAACCAGCATTTTCTCCTTTTCCCGCAATGTTTTGAAAGGGATTCTTCCTCGCTGTCGTTAAAACTTGGGATTGTTTGGTAAAGGGTTAATATTCAAGACGTAGAATAACAGTTTAACATAACTGTTTAACTGTACACAATGATCTAAATAATGAATGACTGAAGGAATGATAAGGCTTCCCTGTCCAGTGAGGGTTAATATAGCTGGGATTTCCCACAAGTTAACCTAGGTGTATCAATTAATAGATTCATTCATAATGTTACAGTGGTGTAGAAATAAGTGATTCTCTGCTTTGCATAGGTCATTCAATTTACGTATAAGCAAAGATCTTGTACCTTATAAATGACATCTTGTTAAGTTTATTACTTTGTAAGACGACATGTTCACATCGGAGAGGTAGAGATTTAGTGGTTTTTGTCTAAATTGTCATATATAACAGAATTAAGATTTCTAGCAGAAAGAAGTATTTTCTGTAAGGCAGTATTTGGCAATTGTGGTTTTTTTTGTTTTTTTTTACTTTGAATCTAGGTCAATCTTCATGCCTATAGACTAGCTTTGCTAGCCAAAAAGGAAACCATCAAATCCACGAACCAACTTTTGTCTGAACTCGAATATGAAACCCCTTAATTACAGGCTCTTTGTTTTACCGCCTGCGCTAAAAAGGGACATTATCAGTACTTTCAGTACTTTGATTTTTCTCATTATTTTGCAGAGAGGTAAAATACGGTGTCGGAAAAAGAAATGTCCCGTGTTACGGTGTAAAAGACAATACAGACCGACGGGACATTGTTGTCCAGTATGTAAAAGTAAGTATTGATGTAAAATCTGGATACATTGTTTTCCTTTATGATCCCTTTACTGAAGGGCAAACAAGCAATTCCATGCTTTAACCACCCTAAACAAAAATATACATTTGAGAACAATGCAGGAAAAACAGAATTTTTTTTTTACTAGGATTTTCTCCTTTTTTTCCCACGATGTTTTCCTATCGTATCAGAGAACAGCCCACTTATATCCATTTCTAAATTGTCGTCTGTAGACGCCTTCAGTTTCGACAAGTCAAAATTTAATCTTTTTGGACAGGGTTATAGTGTAACTCATTTTCAAAGTTCCTACCCATATCGATTTACGAGAAACCTTTGTCATACATTTTCGTTTCCTTACCTTTTAAGTAAACCAGCCAGGCAGGTGGGCATTCTGTAACCTTTTTCTAAATAGCTGGCGGATCACCAACGGCCAAATCAGAGAGAGCCCTTCTTCCTCCGGGATTCAAACATTCGATCTCCCGCTCCTTATCACGGAGATGGTGTCCCAAGACATTGGGATATATTTCGTGTCAAGAGTTAACCCTTAGGCTGCTAAGCACAACTCAGAGACCTTTTGTGGACAGCGTAGATCAAGATCAGACAACACAGAACGTGCGGTCTGATCTTGGTCCTACACTGTCTGATAAGGAGGTATTTTTCCCCCAAATAAACTTTGAAATAGCAATATTTAGGTTTTTACTATCGACTTGAAAGTTTCATTTTAGTTATATATATATATAGAGAGAGAGAGAGAGAGAGCGAGAGCGAGCAGGCTAAGAGTTAAAAGTGGTTTAATAATGCTATTTCGACAAAGACTCTTCTATGTACCCCACCTGATTCTTCCCGGAGCTTTACATGTATTACAGTAAAGATGGCTATTGCATATGGCCCCACCCCTAACACTCTACCGCCTTTCAGCTTGCTCATTACTGCTACGACGCGGCTATTAACATACCATGCAGGTGACAAAACAAGAAAATATTTTAGGACAAGAGAGTAATTGCTTGTGGAAAGCAATTGCTTCTTTTCCTTCAGTATTGTCCATACTGTTTGAAAAACATGATACGCCTTTCCTGCTGATGTTTGTCCTTCGTTTATTTTGCAGTAGATCGGTTATATATTAAAAGAAAGCCATGGACGCACTGTAATGGGTTATATCCTCTTTCAGATAAACCTACCCATAAACACCAGAATAAACAGGATAGCTACCAGCCTCACTGACGAATCGACCAGTGACGACAGCGCAACTTCTTAATTGTGATTGAAGCGATCAGAAATCGTTGGCATGCTTTCATAGAAATTCGCATTGTGATGAAAAGTCGCGTCTAGTTTGGAAATTCGGAATACGGGGACTGTATCCCATATCCATTCAACATATACGTATATTCAATTTTAATTCTAAATTCCATGGAGAGACATTTGAATAACCGAGACAGAAGGTCTCCGCTAATCAGATGGCAATTTTTGCAATTCAGAGAGAAAACACTAATAAAGAATGGCCAGCGACAGCGGCCCAACGTAAATTTTAAAATCTAGGTATATCTCTCTGAAAAGGTGTGAATAAATGGCAGAAATTAACGTAATAATGTTTTTCAGATACATGTGTAGTCGGAAACGCCAGCGATATTGCAGTGTATAATTCATTAATATCGCTTTGTTTTCACCCAACTGCTGCTACACCGCTTTCAAACGAAGACCTTGCTAAAGCTAGAAAAGAAGAAAAATACGCTTGCAATGTCTACACGGCGTATTGGGCAGTATCCGCTGAACGAATTTTTGCATTCTCCTGAGCAAAAGCTTGTGCAGATATACCTAATGCTGCTACATACGACATAGATCTATGTCTTGTGAAGAGTATTGACCAAGATCAGCTTTCATAAACTTGCGGTCTGATCTAGGTCCACATCATCTGTTTCTCTAAAATTTCGATTAAATACGGTTTAAAGGTTCAGAAATCTGTATTTTGTGCAAATCCACGATAAAAAAGACACAAATGGGCCATGAGGGTGAAAAGAGGTTTTAATATTATCTGCAAAAAGACCGATCGATGTCAGCCTGCGCAGTCCGTGCAGGCTGACATTGGTTGAATTTTTTTTGCTATTGGTACATTTTATATATGGCCATGGACAATTTGAAGTTAAAATATAGTCGGTTGTTAGACAAAATAGATGTTATGGATCCATAATTATGTGGTCAGAGATGCATTAAACCTCCTTTTCCTAAGAGTGTCGCTCAAACATTGCTAATTAAAAGTCGATTTTGCTAATATGGGCAGTGTAGATACAAGATCAGACTGCACCGGACATGCGATCTAAACTGCTCGCAAAAGCAACTATCGTCAGCCATAGCAAGTAAAAGGTTGGACGTGCACAGCTTCTAAGTGTTATTTAACTGTATTTAAGCCAGTTTGCTTTTAATAAAAAAATATTAATGTATCTAGTTTTGTTGTGAACCAAAACTGTCGTTCCGACAGTGAAGTTATTGGTGCTTTTCGTCTATTAAAGTCGACAAAACTAGGTATTGTATACCGAGAATAGACAAAGCAAAACATCAACGTTTAGTCCACAGTACTAGACCTAGGAAGAGAGATACTTGTCTGCTGGATGAAGCAAAGAAATGGTAGCTTATGTCTAAATGTGGTATCGTGTTTTTGTGTGTCTTGTGTTATTACACCTCTCCAACAGTGGTGAGTTTAAAAGGCAGACTGCCTCAGAAATTGCTGCCTAACTCCATGCTTTTCTGCGAAATTGTTCCGATACACAATCTGTTTCGTTATGGCTTCATAAATAAACCGAAATCAAAAAACTGAAATAGGAAATAGACGCGTTTTGTTTTTATATGACGGATTTCAAAAAGGATTTGTTATATTGATTTGATTGCAAATGACGTTTCCAGTAGTTGTAATTTTTCATTAAACAAATAAAGCTACACACACAAAAAAGAATTTCGTTAAAAAAGAGAACACCGCGGGAAAAGATCACGCGACTTGAAAACGTGGGAAGAAGGTCACGTGTCTGTCATGTACTCGTAATGCATCAGAGGTTTCACCTTTTTACACAGCGGCAATCATATAATGCCTTATTTATTTGTTTACATGTACCAAAATATATTGAAATTAAATGCAATAAGCTATTTGAAAACATTGACGCTGACCTCTCCTGGCTTCTTTTTTAAAGAAGCCAACTTGTACAGCTTATGTCTTAATGTGGCATCGTGTTTTTGTGTGTCTTGTGTCATACAGCTTATGTCTAAATGTGGCATCGTGCTTTTGTGTGTCTTGTGTTATACAGCTTATGTCTAAATGTGGCATCGTGTTTTTGTGTGTCTTGTGTTATACAGCTTATGTCTAAATGTGGCATCATGTTTTTGCGTGTCTTGTGTTATACGCCGTATTCAATGTTATTGCAATCATAGCACGGCGGCAAAAGCACCTATCCATACGTTCTGTTCCCCCTTTCCCACCTCCCCACCCACAGACATGACATGATGATCAAACGCAGTAGAAGGTAAAGGCTTGATGAAACCGATATAATAAGTGTCTCTTATCATTTATCAGTTATTTTCGCCCCGTTTCTTTCACTTTAAATACATGAATACGTTTGCAAACATTCTACCAAATGGCGAAATAGCTCTTTACGAACAGATTCTTGTTTGGCCCCCCCCCCTCCCCCAACCCCACCAGCACAGTATCTTTAACTCTTTACCAAACGACAAAATTTTAGACTGGTCCAAATTGAAAGCATTTGCAGATGACAAAATAAATGTGGCTGAAAATTGAAACTTGTTTTGGGAAGGGTAGAAAACAATGTAAGAAAAGGAGAAAATGCTGGTTACCAGCATGTTCTCCATTTCCTACAATGTTTTCAAAAGGCTTCTTTCACAGGACCGTTAAAAGTCGGGAATGTGTGCTAAAGAGTTAAAATGGTCAGCTCCAAGATAACGTAAAAAGACAAACATGTACAGTCAAGAATGAATGTTTAACAATCGTGGGGGCGTACGTCATCTGCATAATATTGACATGCTGACTATGAACATTTCACACTATCGATATATAAATGTCTGCTCAGCAGCATAAATTTTCCACTGCCCTGATTCTTTCTTAACTCTTGACTAGGCGAACAACATTTCAGACTGTACCATTTTTAAAGCTTCGGCAGATAATGAATTTAATGCGACTTAAATAATTAGATTTGACCTGAAAGGCTAGAAAACATTGTGGAAAATGAAGAAAATGCTGGTTACCAGCATTTTCCTCTTTTCCCAGTATGTCTTCAAAAGCCTTTCTTTTCAGAGTCGTTAGAACTCGAAATTGTTTGATAAAGGGTTAAGTGGGTTACTTACTAACCCACAGGTTGCCAAAAAACGGCCCAAATCGCCAAATCCGACATTTTAACCAGTGGACAATGGGGAACAATGTATCAAAGATTATCGTCCAAGTTCTAAAATAAGGTGAAAAATGTGAATAGGGACTTTATTGTTCCAGAGGCCGCATCACCGACCTTAAGTGCATTTCATTTCTTTGACAAATTTCAGAAGAACGCAATATATGATTGGCTAAACTATATAGTTGAACCAGTCAGAAATTGCTTTACTTTCCTCAATTTGGATCTTGAATGAAATTTGGAATGGTTGATAAATACCGACCCATATTGCTTCATTCTAGTTTTAGGATAGTTGTTAAGTTGTATTAAAGACTGTCAAAAGATCAAATTTAGCCGTCTATGGAGGACAAAGTCCTATAGAAAAGAGGCGTTTTACTTGTCCTTGATAAGTGAACTTGACCTTTGCCCAAGATCAACCAAATTTGATTGGTGTCAGCCCTAGGTCATGGACGTAATAAAACAAAGATCACAGATCGCAGTAATGGAGTTTCCATCCTTCACCTATTAACACTTTCGATGTCAATGGAGACTCATGGGGCTGAAGCAAGCGGTGTAGATCAAGATCAGACCACAGAGAACGTGCAAAGAACGACACCCTCCACCGGCTCATGTTATACTATGAACAAAAGGTATCTTCATTTATATTAGGAATGTACGTAGAAAAAAAATCGGGGTGCGTATTCACAAACCATTCGTATGAACATTCTTAGTCCTGTTCTCCAAGATTTTCTAAATTTGAAAGTAGCATAACTTCTGATTAGCTAAACAAATGGTTTAGCCAATCAGAAGACGTGTTACTCTCAAATTTAGAAAACGCTGGAGAATAAGACTAAGACCGTTCTTAGGAATGGTTAGTGAATACGGACCCGGATTGTTTAGCTGGCGGTGCCACGCAGAGTAAATGCCCCTTTTCTAAGAGTGGGTACAATGGCAAGCGTTGTAATAGGTAGATCAAACGTGGCATAATTCTGTCACGGCCAATCAGATATTTGATGACTGAATTGTAAACCAGAATCGAATTAAGAATGATCGATCAATACGGTACATAAGTTGTTGTTTCCTCAATATATAAGCCATGCTCTGGCTAAAGGGGTAAAATCCATCTCCGTGAAGCATCATAAACAAGCAAGTCATCACAAAATTTTTAATCCCTGAAATCTATTTTGTTAAACAACCGACTGAATTATTGGGTACAATGGTCCTTTGACATGCAGAAAATTTAGAAGATAGCAAAAGGGTTTCAACCCAAGTCAGCCTGCGCGGACTGCGCAGGCTGACATGGTTCGATACTTTTAGCAGATGCATTAAGCCTCCTTTTCACAGAGCATGGCTCATATCTAACGACGCAGCCACTTTATGATTACATTTAGATCTGTTAATTTATTGCGACATCAACATTAAATCCATTGTGACGCAAATAAACCAAGGACAACAAAGATTTCCAAATGCCATAATCTTATGTAAATCACTTGAGGCTCATCATTTCAAGTTTTGTCATCATAATTTATTTCGATAGAAAATGATATATCATAATTTGGTGCAATGGCATAGGATTAAATCCCTAAGACAACAAAGACAATATCAGACAATGATGTAACCAGGTCCAATTTATCTATAAGCTGTGCTCAGGCAAAAGGGAGTTTGATTCATGTCCATGATGCATTATAATACCAAACAACTCGTCCCATAATAATGGATTTATGTTACCCATTCTGTATAAAAACCGACTAAATCATGAGGTAAACTGGTAATTTGACATGCAGAAAATTGAGTTATAGCAAAAAGTTTCGACCCAGGTTAGCCTGCGCGGACTGTGCCGGCTAATCTGAGTCGATACCGTTCGCAGATGCATTTAGACCTCTTTTAAGACAGCATGGCTCCTATACTGATTACGTACTGATTAAAGAAGTAACAGACCATGTAACTTAGAAAAAGCCAAGTAGCCCAAAAAGTGTGGGAACGGATAACTCCTGCATCTGTCTTGGTCCTGCTTCATACAGCTCTAACGGGAAAAAATCAATACGAGCCGCCTGATTGGTTGAGATACACAGTCCTGACGAATAAGGCTTGTGAATTACTTCGGATTATTCAGTTGAATAATTATGAATAAAACTTTAAGAAAAGAATCTATTAGGCGTTGACCAGACAACTTGTATACTGTCTTTCAACTTATACTCCTTTTTCTTTTATTTCCATAAAATTAAAAAAGAAAATAGAAGAGCCCCCTCTCTAGTTCTGTCATACGTCCAAGAATCTTCCCAACGCATTTATGTTATAATTATGAAGGCAAAACACAGACGTAGAAATGCATAGCTTGATGTCTACGAAGCAATGTATGGCCATGAAAACCCTATATTCCTTGTGTATATGAAAAGCAACAAAAGGCCATGAAAACCCAATATTCCTTCTGTCTATGAAGGGCATGAAAACCATGAAAGGCCATGCAAACTTCCTGCAACATGATGTCTGTAAAAACTAGGTACCCTCGTGAGATCTAATGGAAGCACAAGACTGTAAGTAAACGCAAGGTATAAAATCCCCTATGCCTTGTTACCTGTGAAAACATACGGTCTTCTTTTGCCTTAATGTCGACAAAACCGAAATCGTCAGCGCTTTCTATTTCTTGAAGTCTATGATAGCAAAACACAACTGAAAAAAAAAAATCACCCTGATATCTATAAAGCAAGGTATGGTTACGAAAACTTATTACGCTCTAATATATATATAAATCAAAGTACAACCAAAATACTTATTACGTTCCGAAATCTATAAATGGAAGTATGACTATGAAAAGTTATAACGCCCCGATATCTATAAAGCAAAGTATGACCGTGAAAACTTATAATGCCCTGATATCTATACAGCAAAGTATGACCATGAAAACTTACTACGCCCCGATACCTATAGAGCAAATTATGGCAATGTGAACTTATGGCGCACTAACATCTACAGAGCAAAGAATGACAGTAAAAACTTACTGTGTCCTGATATCTATAAAGCAAAGTATGGCCGTGAAAACGTTACGACCTGAAATCTGCAAAGCAAAGTATGACCTTGCAAAAAAAAAACATTATTACGCCCTGATATCTATAAGCAATGCACGGCCTTGTAAACTTATCAAGCCCTGATATCTATAGAGCACAGAATGACAGTAAAAACTTACTGCGCCCTAATATCTAACAAGCAGAATATCTATTAAGCAAAGTATGCCCGTGACTACATTACGACCTGATATCTATAAAGCAAAGTATGACCGAGAAAACTTACTACGCTCTGATATCTATAAAGCAAAGTATAGTCGTGCGAATTTATCGCGCCCTGATATCTATAAAGCAAAGTAAGGCCGTTAAAACTCAACCCTTGATGTATAATGAAAGCAGAACTTCGTGACAGAAAAACATTATTAAAGCGATAGCGATCGTGAAACTCCTCATCTTCATGTTTATGAAAGCTAAATACGGTCTCCTTTGATATCTGTAAAAGCAAACAGAAAGGCATTGTCCCCTAGCCAGAGAACGTATAAGGTCACGTGACTGGGAGTGGACGGGTTATTGTGTTTGCTGCGAATAATATGGAATAACCCATAATTTGAAATAATTTCGGGCTTTTCGGCGAGCAGACACTGTTTCCTATTAATATCACGGGCAGATGACACAGGAATAGAAACAAAATCATCGATAGACGCACTGTTGCCATGATATAACTGAGATAATGCTAAAAACGACATGAAACACCCTCAGATCAAATATACTAGCATAATACAAAAAAAAAAAAAAAAAAAAGACCTACCTACACCAGAACAAGATAATTCAGGGCCCGCATCTACCAACCATTCTAAAATGCATTCGTAGTCTAATTCTAGAAAGTAACACTACGTCTGATTAGCTAAACCATTTGGTTGAACCAATCAGAATTTGCGTTACTTTCCAGTTTAGAAATTCTACAGAAGAAGACTAAGGTAGTTATTAAGAATGGATGGAGAACAGGGGCCATGGTCCAAGATGAATCATAGTGAAAAACAGGTTTGAGACATGCTCTGTGAAAAGGGGGTTTAATGCATCTGCAAAAAGTATCAACTCACGTCACCTGCGCAGCCCGCGCAGGCTGAGCTGAGTCGAAACTTTTTGCTATCTGTGCATTTTCTATATGTCTAAGGACCATTCAACGTCATGATTCAGTCGTCTGTTAGACGAAATGGATGTTATGAATCCATAATCATAATAATGACTTGTTCAAGGCATAATGCATCACAGAGATGTATTAAGCCCCTTTATGCCAGAGCGCAATTCATTTAATTATGATTGATATTCGATCTAAGCTAGACCACAAGGACTACTCATCATCATATGATATATGCGTTACATAAAGATATTTCCTCCTGCACACAGCTTTTTTCCGCCCTGCAACAGACCACTCTGTACATGAGAAAGCATTGTGGCAAATACAAAAGAAACTTCAAAGCCCTGGGCCGAAACTTTTTGTTATTGGTCAACTTTCTGCATGTCAAAGGAGCATTTTACCTCATGACTCAATAGGCCATTGTACAAAATGGATTCTATGGATCCCTCATCGTATGATGACTTGCTTGGCTTAATGCATTACAGAGATGCAATAAGCTCCCGTTTCTTGTAGGCTCAAATATTGATACCTGATGAGTAATTAAGAGCCAAGGTGGGTCCCTTTTTAGCCATCGTTGTCCTATTGTCTATTTATTTGATCATTACAACAATTATGTTATCTATTTCGGGAAACATATCAAAGGCAAACAGAATAAATTAGCGTTAATGATCACCATCATTAAAATGGTACACGCGCCCTACGTATTGACGAACACGCTCATATTAAGATGGACATTAAAGTGAACATAATGATTGGTTAGTAAGAGTGTAAAATAATTCAGCCATGCTCTGGCAAAAGGGGGTTTAATTCATCCCCGTGATGCATTATACCAAGCAAGTCATCACCTACTTATGGATCCATAAAATCCATTTTGTCTAACAACCGACTGGTTAATGAGGTAAAATGGTCATTGGACATGCAGTATCGACCCAGGTAAGCCCGCGCGGACTGCGCAGGCTGATATGGTCGATACTTTTTGCAGATGAATTAAACCCCCCCTTTTCACAGAGCATGGCTCACTGGTATTTCTATGATACAATGGGTTTTAGCGAGAGATATATATCAGTGTTAAAACGTTATCCGAGGACAATCCATTCCGGCAGTAATTTACATAGTGCTTTATCGGGGATGTCTTTTGGAATTATGTGTGAAGCTATGAGTGGAAGTTTCTCTTACAATACTTTATAAAGTAGTTTATTAAAAACATGAATAATGCTTCTATCGCAGTTTTCTAATGAAAATATTGAAGTTACTTACATATAAACGATAATCAAAAGAATGCCAAACTCCAAATTGCATGTCAATTAAGTTAAATTTCACTGGGGTCATGCCCTGTGAACAAGGGGTTGAATCGGCCTGCGCAGCCGACATTGGTCGAAACTTATTACTGTTTGTACAATTTTCTATATGTTAAAGGACCATTCTACCCCATGATTCAATACTCGATACATTCAAATACCCAGACTTATACTCTCAGTCCTTTGTTAGACAAACAGGATTTTATGTATCCGTAGTTATGTGATGATTTGTTGCTGGGTATAATGTATACCAGAGGTGCATAACTCCCACTTTTGCCAGAGCGTTGCTCAATTATTTCAAATTTCAATATCCAATTTTTAAGGTTGCCATTACAGCAGAAACAAGTTTTTTTTTTTCCCATTAGGCCTACCGATGCTTTACCGTATGGTACTTTTATAAACAGTGCGGTACAAGATCAGACTGCACTGATCCTGGAAGTAGGCTGTGCGATATTTTGTGGCAAAAATGACCGAAAAATTGCAACATTTAAGTGGGCATGTGTATGTCATTTATTTCTAAGAATTGTCCGGGGTGGAGGTGTCCTCTTCCTCTGATTTTGCAACCAAGGTGTCCTTAGTTCGACCTACGGTTGAGCCAGCCGTCATATAACCCATTAATCCTTAACCTGCTAAATACGTGAAATGAAACTTTCAAGCCGATAGTAAGAAGCCAAATTTTGCTATTTCAAAGCTGTCTTTAGGGAGAAAATATCCCATTATCCTACAGTTCTGTGCAGTCTGATCTTGATCTACGCTGTCCGCAAAGGTCTTTAAGTCGTGCTTAGCAGTCTTAGTGTTAATATGCAATGTATCTCCATGACATAACTGAAATAGTGGGTAAGTATAACAGTCCTTAAAACTAGATAATGACATACTAAAACCCTTATAGGAAAAGATAAAAATGATGATAGTCATGCAATAGCTTCATTTTCACATGATGTTTGAAACGATGTCAACTGAAGGATTGTGTGGGGACATCCGGGAAAGAAACATCATCGTGAGAAAAGGAGGAGTTGTCTGTTATCTGCAGCCGCCCTTTTATCTTAATTTAACGTTACTTGCTCATTCTACTAAATTGGCGGATAGGTTATAGACCTTTTTCACGCTACTCTTAATTCAGTCATCACTGAAACGAAGAAAGATAGTTGCTAGGCGCAGTTCGGAGAATGGTGTAATAGATCTATTTCAACCGGAGTTTCAACACATATATAGGCTGCTATGCGCGACTCACTGACCTTTTGCGGAAAGCATAGACCAAGGTCAAACTGCCAGAACATGCAGTCTGATCTTGGATCTACTCTGTCCGATAAGGAGATATTTTTCCCCAAAAAATAACTTTGAAGTAGCGCTGATTTTGGTTTTTACTATCGACTTGAAAAGTTTCATTTCAGTTATTTGGCAGGATGTGGGTTAAGCATTGTAATGTTACAGATCACAGTAAAACTTAACTACCTGCCCTACAGAGGACCCTTTTTCAGTCTTACAGTTTACCACTGTGACAAACGTAGCAATTGGTCGTGACGACCAATTCCTCCTTTTGTCATAATGTTTTGGCTTGTATTAATTTATCAAAGCTGAATTGGTTCTTAATTATTCACATTTTACAGGGATGCTTTTGAAGCCGTTTGGCTACAAATTCATTAAAGAAGGAAAGAGTTAACTCTTTACACAATTCTGAGTTTTAACGACCCGGGGGGAGGGGTGAAGCTTTTCCCACAATGTTTTCTCTACCCTTTCAGAGAAAAAAAATCCATCATTTGAAAAATATTTAACCCTTAACCTGCTAAATAACTCAAATGAAACTTTCAAGCAAATAGTTAAAAACCAGATATTTCTATTTCAAAGTTATCGTTTGAGGAAAGACTATCTCCGAACATTGTAGATCCAATTTCAGACTGCACATTCAGCACATTCTGCACAGCCTGATATTAATCTACACTATCCGCAAAAGGTCCTTGAGTCGCACATTGCAGCCCAAGGAATATTTTGTATGCAAATGTTTTCAACTAAGACGAGTCTAAAATTTTGTTGTCCGGCAAAGAGTAACAGGGCGTCGTTCATTTTCATCTGCATGAAAGCAGCTGACAGATTGCTCTGTAATTTTTCCGTAGCGGAAAAAAATGCTGAATGTCACTTTGAATGATAGTTTTTACCTGCCCCAAACACATTACCAAATGTAGGAAAATATGTAAAAAATGAATTAATTTTTACTACCGTTTAACCCTTTCCCAAACAAGCCCTGGTTTTCATGTGTCTGCAGTACAAGTCTTTTGAAAACACTGTTGGAAAAGGAGAAATTGCTCGTAACGAGCAATTTCTCCTTTTCCCACAGTGTTTTCTACCCTTTTCGAAAACTTTCAGCCATTTTCATCAAATTTAAAATTGTCGTCTGCAAACTCTTTCAATTTGGACCAATCCAAAATTTGTCGTTTGGGAAAGGGTTAAGTGAAAATTGTATTTGAGCCACACTCTGGCAAAAGGCGGTCTAATTCGTCTGCATGATACTAAGCCAGACGTTATTATTGTGGATTCATAAAATCCGTTTCATCTAACAAGCGACTGAATCATGAGGTACGCTGGTCCTTGGACATACAGAAAATTGACCAATGGCGAAAAATTTCGGTCCAGGCCAGCTTGCGCGAACAGCGCAGGTTGACGTGGAACCATACTATTTCGCAGATACATTAAGCCCCAGTTTAACAGAGCGTGACTAAATTATAGTTTTTACCTGGCCCAAAATCATTACCAAATGTAAAAAATACATAAAAAATGAATTAATTATTACCATTGTTTCAGAAAAAAATAAAAAAATAACAAAAAAAACTGCAAAACCAGTTGACAAATTACTCTTAAACTCTTTCATCGCTAAATGCTGTAAATTAAATCTAAATTTTTCGACGGCTGAAAATACAATCCAGTGAAAATCAGACACATTTTAATCCTTTAGGCTTGACTACACAAGCGGACGGTTTAGGTCCAAGACCAGGGTCCGTATTCACCAGCCATTCTTAACCCTTAACTCTTTACCACACAATCCCGGGTTTTAACGACCTTAAAAAGATAAGGCTTTTGAAAACATTGAGGGAAAAGAGGGAAATGCTGGTAACCTTTTCCCACAATGTTTTCTACTCTATCCAATACATAAATCACGATTTAAGCCACATTAAAATTATCGTCTGCAAATGCTTTCAATTTGGTCGAGTCTAAAATTTCGTGGTTTGGTAAAGATTTAACCTGTTAAATAAATGAAATGAAACTTTCAAGCCTCGGCCAATAGTCAAAACCCGAATATTGCTATTTCAAAAATATATTTTGGAGAAAATATCTCCAAATAGGACAGTGTAGGTATAAGATCAGACTGCACGTCCTGTGCAGTCTGATCTTTATCTACAATGTACGCAAAAGGTCTTTGAGTCGCGCTTAGCAGCTTAAGGGTTAAGACTATTATTTGTCAAATTCTCAAGAATTTTTTTGATTTGAAAGAAGCACAAATTCTGATTGGCTAAACCATTTGGTTCAGCCAATAAGTTGTGTTACTCTTAAATTTAGAAGTTTCTACAGCATAACACTGAGAATGTTCTTTAGAATGGTTGATGAATACGGACCTAGACTGCATGTTTTGTGCAGTCTGATCTTGGATCTTTGTCGTCGGTAAAAAACCCTGGTCCGTTTTCACCGATCATTCTTAAGAATTTTCTTAGTCTTATTCTAGATTATTTAGAAAATAACACAACTTCTGATTGGCGGAACTATTTGGTTTAGCCAATCAGAACTTGTGTTACTTTCGAATTTAGAAAACTTTTGAGAATCAGACAAAGAATATTCTGAACAATGGTTGGTGAATACAGACTCCCTGTTTTAGTCTATGGCTCTAAAACTGTTAACGAAAGAGAAAACACATGAGATCCTTCCCTTTTTCAACAAAATTCCACTGGAGACTTCAAATGTAGGCTATCTTTAATGAAAATCGAAAATCAACGTGGAAAAAGTTTCGACAAATTAATTGACTGTAAAAGATGACTAAAACAGAGATATTGCTCGTTTTGAACACTCTCTCATTTTGCCCAGTTTCTTGCCTGCTGCAAGACGCAAAAACAGTCGACCTTAACTTATATTTTACATAAATAATTGATTTTTACTAAAATTTCCCGACATAAATAACTGTAAAAACAGTTGACAAATTACCTAGTGAGATTTTACGTTTGGGTTAAAATAAAAAATAAATTTAAAATCGCTAAAATTTATTATCATACAGTGCATGTATGTAATCTGGGTAATGGCAAGATAGTAAGCTATTGCATATTAAATTTAAACTGAATGATCCCTTGTTTTGACGAACCTGAGAAAATAGGCTTTTGAAAACATTGGGTGAACAAATTTTCACAATCTTTTTCAACATGTCAAAGACAATTCACAACGTCTGAGCCACATCTAATTGTCCCCTGCAAATAGTTTTGCCGTCTAATAGAGTTAATATATTATATATCACGGATATTTAAAGTTGTTGCCAAATCTCAATAATTCGAACACGAACTGACCGATAATTCGAATACCAATAATTCGGATACAATAACCGAATAAAGAGATATTTTCCCCAAGAAATAACGATAAGGAGATATTTTCCCCATGAAATAAGTCTGAACTAACAGTATTCGGGATTTTACTATGGGCTTTAAAATTTTATCTGATTTATTTAGCAGAATAAGGGTTAATGTATTGTAAGACTCATATTAATCGCCATACTTTTGATTGGTGCGAGTATGACTAATTAAATTTACCTGCTATTTACCCCTCGTTCACTCTTGGCAACTATTGGGCCTTTAAAAGCTATTACCACACAAATTGGAGTTTTAACGATCCCAAGAAAATGGCATTTGAAAACATTGTGGGAAAAAACAGAACATGCTGGTAACCAGCATTGTCTCCTTTTTCCACGACGTTTTCTATCTTTTTCAATGACAGTTTCTCTTATTTCAGTCCACAAATAGTTTTCGTTTGCAAATGCTTTCAATACTTCGTATCCCACAAAATATTGGACGGTGTAGATTCAGGATCACCGTGCACGTTGCAAATATCCTATACATGTACTTACAGGTTTCATACAGTCGCTGGGTTTGACAAATGACAAATAAAACAGCATCAGCAGAAAATTTATCTTCTGTAACATTCAGCGACGAAACATAATGGATTTATTTCATCATGATAAACTGCTAAGGCGTGAATGATACAAAAAGACTCATTAGTTATTATATCCAGAATAACGGACTTCATTCAGTTTTCAAAACGCGACGATGTGTACGGTGTGGATCGGACAGATTCTCTGTGTGTGCATAATGGTTGGGACTGTCTATGGGCACGGTCGACTGTGGGAGCCGCCGTCCCGGTCATCTATGTGGAGACGGGGATTTAATACTAGTATCAATATTGATGATAATGAACTGAGCTGTGGAGGATTTACAGTAAGTCTGTCTGTCTGTCTGTCTGTCTGTCTGTCCGTCCGTCCGTCCGCATGTCCGTCTGTCTGTCTGTTTGTTTGTTTGTTTGTTTGTTTGACCTAGTAATTTCTCTCTCTCTCTCTCTCTCTCTCTCTCTCTCTCTCTCTCTCTCTGTTATTATATGTGCTTCTGTGACACAGAATATTTCGAAATTTCACCAGATAAACTTTGACTAATCTGGTTAAAGAACAATTTCGATATAGATCCACAAATGTAGGTCTTCAGGATAACCTCCATGTTTTTCATGAATTAACCCTTAACCTGCCAAATAAGTTACAGGGAACCTTTAAGACGATAGTAAAAACTGGAATAATGCTTCTTGTAAAGTTTTTTTTAATATATCTCCTTATCGGACAGTGTAGATAAAAGATCAGACTGCACGTTCTGTGCAGTCTGATCTTGATCTGCACTGTTCGCAAAAGGTCAGTGAGTCGCGCTTAGCAGCCTAGACTATGTGCTCTTTCGCAGACATTGGGGATCAAGGTTAGACTGCACACAACTTGCAATCTAATTTTACATCTACTCTGTTTGACACTCTAAGATCTTTTTTTACAGAGGAAAAAAAAAAAACCTTTAAACTCGCAATATTTGGCTTTTTACTGTTAGGAGGAAATTTTCATTTATTTAGCGTTTAAAAGGATAGAGTAGCAAGTCATTATTCACTCTCTATATTTCCGGATAGCCTGGTACCCCGCCCCGCCGTACTTCAAGATTACGTCAGGTAAAGCGCAATAATGGCGGCCCCCGTTGGTAATATGCAGAAATAACGGGATATTGTTATTTCACTTGATCAAATCGGACGGCAGACTGAATTCAAACAGACTGGTTGCAATAAAGTAATGGCAGTGAGTTTTTTTTTAATGATCGTTCTTATTTAGCGAGAAAAACTACATTGGACCTATATAACATCCGAAAATAGGGTTACTTTTAAATACGATTCGTAGTCAAATTTATATTAAAACCATATCCTAACAGCACGTTTTAGATTCGGTAATGTATATAGTGTGCAAGTTTGATTTTATTTCATTCATTAATCAAACTGGATCGCATGAATTCGGGAACAACAGGAAGGCACTATGGGCTACGCTTGAGGTCGCCACGGAGGCCGCCATTATTGCGCTTTGCCTGACCCGATAATGTAGTGTTAGGGGCAGGTAATCCGGACAAAATTACAAAACGGCAAGTTTTGCGCACATGTTTTTCGGGGTAGCTGACTGCGCTGGCTTTTGACCTACTTTTTGGTACTGATAACAAATGAATGGATAGAAATTTGTGATTGGTTGAAAATGTAGACAAGTTTATTTTCAGGGCTCCTGCCTATTTGCCGGCAAATTTACACCGTATATCATTTTTAAAGATATTTCTTACTTCAAGATAAGAATATATATCACAAGAACTTTGATCTACACGAATTTTTTTTTTTAAAGTAACCATGAAAACGAGACAATTTGGCTTATATGTAGAGATAAAAAAGAAAGTTTTGCAGACCACAGATAAGGGTCTCCTGATTCATCTAAGCCCTATCGGGTTTTTTTATGTTGCTTTAGCGGACAGGGTAGATCACGATCAGACTGAAAAGAATATGAAGTCCGGTCTTGAATCTTCTAGGTTCGATATCTGTGCCTTATATTCTGACAAAAAAAAAAGCCTTCATGTTATAGTTGAATGTAAAAATTATACATTACGCAAAATAACAATAACTAGATGCAAAATAGTCAACGTAATGTTGTTTGGTAAAAGGTCTGCTTGAAACAAGACTTGAGAGAGTAATAAATCAATATCCATTTCTCTTATTCGGCGCTGGAAAAAGGTTAAGGCGTTTACAGCTTTCAATACGGTTACCTGAGTTCATGATAATTAGATGTCGGTGACCGGCGATATAAGTCCTTTGTTCTTATATAGATAATATATGACATTTTAATGAGACACGAACCGAACATGTGACACGATCACAGACCGATGTGAGTAATGTACCTTTGAATTAAACCCCCCCCCCCTTGACTGCTTATTGAGACTAATGGGCCTTTTGCGGACAGTGTAGATCCAAGATCAGACTACACAGAACGTGAACAAGCAGTCTGATCTTGAATCTACACTGCCCATTTGCTCCTACATATACAAGATAATGGCACTTTAATTAGACAGTGGGACCAAACATGTGACACGGTCACAAACGGTGTAACTGTAATATCGACTATAACCATTAATTAACCCTTTGCCTACTGAGTCTGACTGTAGATCCTTCTGAGGATGAAGTATATCAAAGATCAGACTGCACAGAACGTGCAGTCTGATCTTGGATCTAAATGTCCGATTTGATGAGTTATCGTTACATGGACAAAACAACCTTTAAAATCAGAACGCTTTTGAACATGGTTACGATGTTCATTTTGGTTTATGTAGCAGTTGAAATGTTTCTATTTCCATGTTACTTCTGAGGAACAATATATATGTATCCTTATCGGACAGTGTAAATTCAAGATCAGACTGCACGTTCTATACAGTCTGATCTTGATCTGCACTGTCCGCAAAAGGTCGTTGAGTCGGGCTTAGGAGTCTATGGGTTAACACTACACTGGTTATTAATCCAAGTTGTTCTTTTTGATACAGAACCAGTGGATATTAAATGGGGGACGATGCGGTGTCTGTGGCGACCCCTATCAACAGAAACCACGTGACAATGAACATGGTGGAAAGTACGCTTCCGGTTTAATTCCCAGAACATATCCAGTCGGATCCGTAATGGAGGTTGTCATTGGCTTGACCGCTAATCATGGCGGTTACTTTGAGTTTAGGCTATGCCCCCTAAATGGAAATACAGCTGTCGAAAGTCAACGATGTATGGAGCAACATAAATTGACCATTCTGAATGAAGGTAAGCTGAAATATGATTCTATGGTTCAAACTCGTTCAACCCAGTATCAAATTTTCAATGAGCCATGCTCTGTGAGAAGGGGACTTAATGCATCTGCGAAAAGTATCGATTCAGGTCAGCCTGCGCAGTCCGCGCAGGCTGACCTGGACCGAAACTTTTCGCTATTGGTCAATTTTCTGTTTCTCCATGGACCAGTTCACCTCATGATGAACTGGGTTGTAAATGAAAGTGGCTATTATGGATCCAAAATTATGTGATGGCTTGATTGGTACAATGGATCACAGAGATGCATTAAGCCTCCCCCCTTTTGCAGAAGAATGGTTCAATTAAATTTACCTTCCTACAGAAGGTAACCTTTCGCAAAAACCAAACGAAGTGCGCCATTGTCTTGAAAAAAGTAATGTTCCCTTCGTGACAATTTAAGAAACTGGATGTGTTTTCCTTGCTTTCACCTTTTTTCTCTGTTGTGTCATTAGAACTATCGTTACGTCTGACAAAACTGAAAATAAATATTTAAGTAGCAGGTCTTACGAAATCAATAAGATCTAACTTTTTATACCTGTTTCAGAACATATAAGGAATTCTCACAAGTGGTTGGATTGTCAACGACTGTCACATGTAATGAATCAATTTGATAAACCTAACGATCAAAAAATAATTTCATTTGATGCGTTCTTAGCCGATTCATCGGTATTTAAGTCATACCTCGGCGATAGTGCATTTATTCATCTCGGTTATCTGTAAGTATGAAGAAAGAATAAAAACGCATTGCATAAGAAACCCCTTGGCTTTCAGTGAGATTCATCGTACTCCGATTGTAAATCTTTAAAAAAAAAAAAACGGCGCGGCGTTGAACCGCATTTCTCATGGGTGACATTTCATCCCTCCTAAACTACAGTCATCCTATAAAAACATCGAGACAAATAAAGACCTGGCAACAAGCTAACGATGGAACTATAGGGGAACCCAATAATTGATTTCAAGTATTCAGATATAGTAATGGTATATATCTGAGGGTGCAGACCCAGATCTGCTGGTGTGAGTAATTGTGACTTGTCTTTGTTGCAGGGCAGTATACAGATAGATACTACATCAGTGATCACATGTTGGAAGGGGAAGTACGTATGTTCGTACTCTTACCGCCTGATTTACGATGTAAACATTGTGTGCTACAATGGAAGTACAGGACAGGTAAAATCAATTTGATTGGACATTGCTTTTACAGCACATAGGGCAATTATAGATTCTGTTGCGGACGATTTAGAGCCAACACCAATCAGCACGGATTTTATTTTTTGGTAACTTGATTTCGACCTTCGATGTCATACACTTTGTAGACCGTTTTAGCAAAAAGAGCCCTCTGTAAATGTACTATATAAACATAAAACATTCAGCAATACATGCACTTGTTTCTGACAGACTAACAACGCTGGTTACATTTCAGGCATAAAACTTTTTTATATCACACGAGAATGTATTTTCCACATTGAAAATTTCAAAATCTGACGAAAGCATGATCATGTTTTCTTTTCTCTGCAACATGGCCAAATAGATATTTGTAACCTGTGAGCTGTTAAACCGTAAGTTAAAAACCTAATAATGAAAGGAAAACACTTACTAGTCAAGTCAAGTAGTTCCTGTATATCAGTGGAATGATACAAGTATGTTTTGGCCTGTCTAAAATAAAGCTGTTATGATTATTGAGCTGTTACCAAACCACTTACAGACATGACAGCAGTAACAAAGTAGACACTGACGTCTTTAAATAAGCGCCTTGAAATACACGGGGTTATATTATTAATGGCTTTTTGGATGATTGAACCTTTCAGAATTCTCCTATTAGCTCCTTTTATAAAGTCTCGAAAGCATTTAAGAACACAATGGCCACATGATAAGGTGTTTTTTTGTCTTGATACCGAAATTTAATTTGACCAGATGCTCCTAACATTGCGTAGATGAATTAATGGATTAAAAGCTCCGAACCAATAAGAGGCATCGAAGGAGTCAATATCGCGATGTATATACCTTTTGATATTTTATTAGCGGTCCTTTTGGAAATGGGGGTTTAATGCATCTTAACAATGCATCACAGAGAGCAAGTTCTCGCACCACTGATTAATTTTCTCCTTCAAACGACTGATTCATGTAGAAGAATGATCCTTTGATGTGCAAAAAATTTACCAAAAGCAAAGGGTACCAAACCAAATCAGACTGCGCAGGCTGACCTGGATCCTTCCTTTTTGCAGATGCATTAAACCAACGAACATGATTCGTTTTTACATGTTTATTAATTACAGGTACAAGATGGGGATGTGATACAAATGGAGAGTGTAGACATGGACTCGGTCCACAAGAAGAATTCTATGGGTGTTCAGATATTGCCATTTCAGACGTGCCAAAGACGATTTATCTTGTTC
Organism: Tridacna gigas; assembly: GCA_945859785.2. Classification (NCBI taxonomy): domain Eukaryota; kingdom Metazoa; phylum Mollusca; class Bivalvia; order Cardiida; family Cardiidae; genus Tridacna; species Tridacna gigas. The sequence goes on from OX244041.2 coordinate 29,978,985, forward strand.
CTAAACAGCCAGTGAATGAGGACAAAGTTGGATTAAATGACTTAGGCTCTATCCTCCAACGAAATATGAAACTGAATTCACACGATGTTAAATTCATTTCACACAAAATTCCAAGCTACGTAAAAGCAGACGAAGCTGCAAAAATTAAGGAAGCCCCAACGTCCGAATCGAAGATTGATAATCACTTACTAGACAGGGTGTTTATGGAAAATCTCTTATTGAGGTCCATACGGGCATACTACAATTCGAACAAAAACAGAGAAGTGGAAAGTTCAAAACAATGTATGGCAATTCTGAAATACCAGGGAAACCCCATCATTAACGAGTGGTGCAGAAATACTTGCTCAAAACATCCAATTTCATGTTTGCCGTCTGTTTGTAAATGTACTAAAGATGTTTTACGTCAACAAATAGTTCAAGTGCCAAACCGTAATATCTATACCGATAATCAAGAAACGCTCTTAACTTTTGCTAAAGAACTTATAAACAAAACTAACGTGCATAATGTCACAGAATATATTCTGGGTGTGCCGAAAGCAAATATCTTTAAAAATATTCCAGTTCCAAGTGACTTTATAAACTCAAATAAGGTGACGCTTGTAAGAAGAACAGGCTTTAAAACGGATAACACTGTGTCCAGTGATTTCGACGTGGGACGTCAAGAAGTGGAACACCCTTTAAACTTGATTAATTTTTTAACAACAAAAACTGATCAGCTGCCTAAAATTGGTAAGACTGATGTTGGACAGTCTGTGATGGTTGAAGACAGCAATTCTAAACAAATTATTAATCTGCCTGGTATCACCTGTACAGCATCCAAAAAGTTTGCTCATAATGAGTTCATGGCTAAATGGTGCACAAAGAACTGTTCATTTGGATTTTGTCCTAAATCTGTGTGTTCATGTACAACATGAACTTTGTGTTTACCTTGATTGACACCCATCTAAGCAATAGTCGCACTGGAGCATTGCTTGCTACTTAACCTATACGGTCAGACAAGCATCAAACCGCACAGCGCCAAAAAGCTAGTTCATCAGCAGGGCTGGTTATACATTTAATACTATGTAAATGTCTCTCAGTGACATTGCTTTCTATTTCAAGGAGTCTCGATCACCGCTGGTGAATTCTCTTGAACCTGTGAAAGAACATTTGGGTAAGGCAATTCCAGTCCGGCAGTCATCGTTACTCCAACTTTGTTCTGTCACAAAGTTTAAGTCAACCAACCTAGCACTACACATCTAGCACATTATTTGAGCCATGCTGTGTGGAAAGGGGGCTCAATGCATTTGCGAACAGTTTCGACCAATGTATGCCTGCGCAATCCGCGCAGACCGACATGAGCCGAAACTTTTCGCTATCCTTAGATTTTCTGCATGTCAAAGGATAATGATACTTCATGGTTCAGTCGGTTGTTGATCAAAGTGGATTTTATGAATCCATAATAAGGTGATGTCTTGTTTGGTATAATGCATTACGGAGATGCATTAAACCCTCTTTTGCCAGAGCACGGCTCATTTATAGGAAGCAAAGAACCAAACCTCGTTCGCTGGAAAAAAGGCTAATTTACCAGTACTATAAGCACTATAATATTATACCATACGTTTCTTCTTCACGCAATAAATATGAGCCATGCTCTGTGAAAAGGAGGCTTCACACATCTGCAAAAAAGTGTCGATCCAAGTCAGCCTGTGCAGTCCGCACACGCTGACCTGGGCCGAAACTTTTTGCTTTAAGTGAATTTTCTGCATGTTAAAGGATCAGTGTACCTCATGATTCAGTCGGTTGTTATCCAAAATGGATTTTATGGACCCATAATTATGTAATGACCTGCTTGTTATCATGGATCACGGAGATGTATTAAGCCCCCTTTTGCCAAAGCATGGCTCATATTTGAGTCATGCTCTGACAAAAGGGACTTAATGCATCTCCGTAACGCATTACACCAAGCAAGTCATCACATGATTATGGATCCGTAAAAGCCACTTTTTCAAATAATCGACTTTATCATGGGTAAACTAGTCCTTGGACATACAGAAAATTAACCAATAGCGAAAAGTTTCGGCCCAGGTCAGCCTGCGCAGGCTGACCTGGATCGATACTTTTCGCAGGTGCATTAAGCACCCTTTTCACAGAGTATTGATCATCTATCTTTAAAACGAAAGACAAATGCATGTATTCACATGTGAGGCCTCTAAAATAATTTGCTCATATTGAGTCAATGGCCATATCCTTTATGGTACAAAAATGGATTTTTCGTATTTTGTTCTAGATTCGTATGTTGACAAATCTTTAACGATGAAATTCATCCATTAGGATAGCTTCAGTGTGTCTAATTATCACGAGTTCTTTGTCAAAAAATGCTTATATGACTGTTCGTCTGTCCTAAATTCTTATGCTCAATGCGCATTTACAAAATAATTGGATCTTTTACGATAGATCTTTGTTTACAAAATACAGTTGTTCACCTGTAAAAGAGTTCACTTGTATCTAGTTTATGATTGAATTGGGCATAATGCACCGTTTCTATACATTTTGTTCTAAATTCATGCGCTTATATACGATGTAAATTTCGCATTTCACAGCAATTCGTTGTTCTTAAAATGTGCTTTTTTTAACTTCTAGGCAGTTCGCTCATTTTGAGTTCTTGGCCATGTGGTGCTCAAAGAATTGAGCCATGTTCCGTGAAAAGGGAGCAAGATTAATGAACTTGCACTACGAAATAGTTTCGACCCAGATCAACCTGTCCAGTCCGCGCAGGCTGACCTGGGCCGGATCTTTTTTTGCTTTTGGTCTATTTTCTGCTTGTCAAAGGACCAGTGTACCACATGATTCAGTAGGTTGCTAAACAAAACCGATTTTAGGGATGTATAATTCTGTGATGACTTGCTTCGTATCATGCATCACGGAGATGCTTAAGTCTCCCTTTTCCGGTGCATGGCTGAATTGTTTGTTTGGATTTTGTCATAAATCTATGTGCTAATGTACAATATATTCTTTGTCGTTTTTACGATAAATGCTGATTTAGTAAAATGAATGTCCACTAGTGAAGCATTTTTAAATCAGTTTACATTGAGCTTTTTCTTTTTACCAAATGGTACCCCAAAAATATTGTTCTTTTAGTTTTTATCATATAATCCGTGTACTCATGTACGATATACACCCAACTTTTTAATATTTATCTTTTGACATACATTCAATTTGAAAAGTTAAGTCCACGGCATAAAAAGAGTTCAAAAAGAAGTGTTTATTTGTACATGTATTTTTCCAATTTCTGTATGTTAATCTTCTATATGAAATTTACCTTTTATCCTTAATCTAACTGAAAAAAAAAGTATTTATTAAAAGTGTTATTAACTGACTGTAGTAAATGCTATTTTAAAGCATATTTAATCTGTCGCGAGCTATATTTACAAATTACAGACAAGAAAACATACGGAGGAAAGGAATACATTATTTTTAATAGTCAGGTAAACATTGTAGGGGAAAGAAGAAATTTCTAATTGCAAGCAATCGCTGTTTTCTCCTGCAGTCTGGACATAAAGTGCCCACTACAAAGGCATTAAAAGTGCCATGACTAAACTGCAGGGGCTCAGTTTGCTCATTTCTGAATAAATAAGCTTTTATAGCGTTTATCTCATTACCTTTTGACCAATGGGGCCATGTTTTTGTACAGAAAAAAAAAAAAAAAATGGATTGAAGGACGAATGGGCAGTTTGACATCGCCAAAACTGCATACCTCCACCTTTCAGCAAGGGATAACAACCATACATTAGTTCAGCGTAAGACAATTTCTAAGCTCCACGAAGGAAAAGTGGTTCATGTTGCAATGTAAAATTTTTTTTTTTTTTTCAAAAATATTGCTAGAACATAAGCAGAGAGCCACAAGCTCCCCTGGCCATCGTTTACCCATTATATCCTGGTATAAAATTCACACAGGCGATCTTGTAAAAAAAAAACTGGTGTAATACATGGATAATCATCATGAATTAAAGGCACACTAGCTACGGGGGTCAAAATGCCGCCAGATTTAAATCATACCATTTTAGAGTATCGATATTAATACGAATCTGACGATTTTCTTTTACTACAGCTCTTCAAAGTTACAGTCCCTGGGAGAAAAATGTATTGTAAAACTAGAACAAAAGTGCCAACTTTTTACTATACATTTTTTTCTGCCATCGACTGAGCTTGGACAGATTGGACTGTAGCACAATATCAGACTCATAATAGTATCCATTATTTTTATGGTATGAATCAAATTTGTCTTTAAGTTGAGCCAAGAATTGCTTACAATCGGGAGCCAGTGGGCTTTTACTGATTAGATACATGCGAAAACATTGTGTCAAACAGATAAGTTGCTTGTCGCCAGAAATTCCCCTGGATGTCATATTTTTTTCAAAAGTGGTCAGCTGCAAAGCAGAAAAAAAAAATCTACGTGAAATTAAGGGAACAAAACTTAGGAACCAAAGAAACCCCAAAAATTCTAACCGTGCTCTGTGAAAAGAGGGTTTATTGCGTCTACAAAAAGTATCGACTCATGTCAACCTGCGCAGTCCGCGCGGGCTTACATGGGTCGAAACTTTTTTGCTACATTTAAATTTTCTGCAAGTCCAAGGAACATTCTACCTCATGATACAGTCGGTTGTTAAACGAAATGAATTTTATGGATCTATAATTATGTGATGACTTGCAAGGTCTAATGCATCACGGAGATGCTTTAAACACTCTTTTACCAGAGCATGGGTCATTTTTATCTACCAGACTACGCCCCCATTTTGTGATGAGCCATTTAAGACTTTACCAAAACAAAAGATAATAATCCTATTGTTCGTCTTAAATTCTGGCCTCTTTCCATACAGAATAATACACGATGTTATATCGCCTTTAAAACCCCTCATCGTTAAGAAGAAATAATATTTTTTTAGAAAATGAAAAACTGCTTTAAATTTTGAAGAAGTTCAGAATAGTCTAACTCTAACGTTATTTCGTAAGAATATCTAACATCGGACAGTATAGATCCAAGATCAGACTGCACATAATGTGCAGTCTGATCTTGGACCAACACTGCCAGATATGAGCAAACGTAACTACAGTTGAGCATGGTACCGTTATTTAGTACCAAGCCTGAAAAAAAAATGCAGCAATCGACTTTGGAAAACATATTGTAACATATGGAAAATCAACATTAACAGAGGAATAATACGTGAATTCTCGGGAAAAAAATGGGGAAAAGTGAGACATTGCTTCTTACGCGTAATTTCTTTTTTTGCCCAGATATTTTCAAAAACTGGTCTGCAAAACGACAAGAAGTAGTCGTCTGTGCAGGGTCAAGGACTAAACCTTCAACTGCTATATTGATTGACTCTTTACCAGACGACAAAGTTTTGGACTGGTCCAAATCCAAAGCATTTGCAGACAACAAATTAAACGTGGCTCAAATGGTGGAATTTGTCTGAAAGTGTAGAACACATTGTTGGACAAGGAAAAAATGCTGGTTACCAGCATTTTCCCCCATTTTCTCCTTGTTCAACAATGTTTTCAGGAGCTCTCTTTCTCAAGATCTTTAAAACTCGGGACTGGGTGAAACGAAAAGCTACAGCCAACGGTGAAAAAACCACAACATCTTACGATTTGAAAATTCTTTTGCGCTAGAGTAAATAACATCCTAACGGACGTTGTAGATCCAGGACCTGACTGCACGATCTGTGCATGTCTGATCTTGAATCGACCCTGTCCGCAAAACTGAAATGAGTCATGCTCACCAGCCTAAGGGTTAATCGCTAAATACCGTGACAGTTGACGCACGTTTAACCCTTTACCAGACGACAAAATTTTAGCCTTGTCCAAATTAAAAGCATTTGCAGACGACAATTTCAATCTGGCTCAAATGGTGCAATTTTTCTTTGATAGGGTAGTAAACATTGTGGGAAAAGGAGAAAATGCTGGTCACCAACATTTTCTTCTTTTCCAGTAATGTTTTAAAAAGGCTTCTTTCCAAGGGTCGTTAAAAGGCAGCATTGTGCGGTAAAGGGTTAAATACCTAGATCAGTTTGATAGCTAGTTTTATGCTATAACCAATATCAGTTAACAGAGTAAATTCTATCATACAAGTAAATAATAATATATAAAACTTCTGGATCACAAACAAAAGGTAATTGGATTAATCATGTAAACCAATTCTGTGAATAATACGTGTAAAAAAAAAGCCTCAATGATAAATATGTTGATTAATTATAAATGAATACGTTGATTAATAATAAATATATGTTGATTAATTCTATTAATTTCATCACCCAAACTACAAGTTCGCGTCTTACGCGGATACTGACATTCAAGAGTGCAAAACTTACTGATTCTTCATTGGACTCGTGAAATATACCTAGTAAAAACGACTTCTGTGTCTTACATCAGATTACTTTTGAAAACATTTTAGCCAAAAGGAGAAATTGTTTTCAAAGAGCTATTTCTCCTTCTGCCAAAATGTTTTCACATACATAAAACTTTTATACAGCTGATTATCTGTATCTTACAAGGATGTTTCCAAATATTTCCACTACAAATTATTTTTGGGAGATAATTAGTTTATCAGCCAAATCTTGACATTTTGAAATCGACTATTATCGAGAAAAAAAAATTGGTTCGAAAAAGCAGTGATATCCAGATTATCGAAGAAACTACTGGAAATTTTCAGTTTTGTTCTGAAGGTTTGTTTGTTTTATTGAACGCCGTTTTACTTCGCTTTGTATATTAACTTCATTTATATCAAGGTGACATTTCACTTATTTATATATCTCCAAAGTTGCATCATTACTGTGACTGTGACTTCAGCGTCGACTGAAGGTTTTCACGCTTTGCGTACAACGTTTCAGTTCTATCACGATAACAATTCAAATATCCACATGTATCCTGGATTGCACCAGTACTAGGCTGGGATTCTACAATGTCGTCTGGCCATTTGCTTGATTGTTGTTTTGAACTTTGCCAAACAATCCCGAGTTTTAACGACCCTGAGAAAGACGGCTTTAAAAATACTTGTGGGAAAAGGAGAAAATACTGGTACCCATTTTTTTCTCCTTTTCTCCACGACGTTATCTATTGTCGAGGTTCGTTAAAATACAGGATTGTGCCGTAAATTAGTGTCCATAAATATTTCATCAAAGTCCGAATCCCCAATGACCTACTTCAAGTTACTTGCCTGTATTTCCAACTCAACTTCTTAATTCATTGTGGGTTAAAAACTGAAGCTTAGGTTATGAACCTAATATGGAAATAAATGAATTTTACATTGCAATGTACACATGTTTTCAAAGTCGATACCATAAATACATGTTTAAATTGTCTATGGTGTTCCATGCCGCATTCAAAATTTCAATTTCCGGTATATCATAGTGAAGTTTCACTTATTCGTCTATTAAAAGTTTCTTTGGGCTTAGCGGGGACTGCGCGAATGTTGTCTAAAGGAAAAGTGCATACATGTATTTTTCAGATCCTGCAGTACGCGTACAACTTTCGATGACATTTTTTTTTCTTCAGGAAACAGTATAGTAGTAGCTCTGACAAGTGATATAGATATAGCCAATCAGAACTGCTGCTACACTATTTTCCAACGGTAGGACCGTTTAAAAGCCAATACTTCGAATTTGCCTATGTTAGTCATATAATATCATATTAACCTTTTAAGCTGATAAGCGCGACCCATCGACCTTCAGCGGACAGTGTAGATCAAGGTCAGACTGTACAGATCGTGCAGTCTAATCTTGGATCTACATTATCCGATAAGGAGATATATTTCTCCAACAATACATTTGAAATAGCAAAATCTTGGTTTTTACCAGTGGCTTGAAACCTTCACTTCACTTATTTATCAGGATAAGGGTTAAGAACATACCATACAGCTTTTACCACGATCAGATTCTTCGTAAAAATAATTATCTACTGGTTCGTATTATTAAAAAAATATCTTCGAAGGAACGGAGGATAAATATCGCTCGCACTCACAAACCATTCTAAATTGCTTCCTTGGTCATATTCTCAAGAAGTTTCAAAGTTACGCAATTTCTGATTGGCTTACCCAACTGGCTTAAGCAGCAGTTTAGCCAATCAGAAATTATGTTACTTTCTACATTTAGACTACGAATGTAATTAAGAATGGTTGGCGAATACAGGCCCAGAGTTTATTTTGTAATTTGGAAAACTTTACGAATATGGGTATTTCACATCGTTTTCAAATACAAAACAACTTAATGAACAAGTTTTGTTGACAGCTTTTGAAACAATGTGGGAAAAGGAACTGTTGTCTGTGACACGCTATGAATAACTTTGCACCATTGAGTTTTGAAGCATTTTTGTATCATATAATCTAGATATGTGACAACCATGCAATATTTTTTTAAGTCAATGTTTACTATTTCGTTGAAAAATACTATTGTTATACCTCAAAATATATTAGTCTATATAATAAATTACTGCAATTTCTTCTACTTTTCAAGCCTTGGAGGTAAAAGATGAACTACCTAGAGACGGGGTTGCCACACACAGAGTTCTTCCCGAGGAAAACAGACTTCCGCCCGCCCCGGTACATTCCGCTCTGCAGTTTAGGTCGGAAATACCTCGGACTCGAACCTCTTACTCGAGATGAAGTGAAACGAATTATTGCACGTCTGTGTCAACCAAAACGGAAACTCGACCAAGACGATGCCGAGAAATCCCCGCGTGAGGATCTAAATCTAAACCAAACCAGGCGGTTTGTTGGACGTAAACGAATGTCAAGTTTTGAGATAGAGAAAATGGTGGACAGGCTTTATGGGAGGCGTAAAACAAGAGATTTTGAGTTCGTTGATAATACGTTTGAAAGTAAAGACTTTGTACAAATGACAAATAGAGAGAGTGATGACGAGTCGGATGACGCTTTATTTGAAAGGACGGTAGACAGTACTACAAAACAGAATGTTGAAGAACGCAAACAAACTGTCGCTCTAAAACACGACAACAACAACCAGCAAAAATACAACAGACAAACAGATGAACTGATTGATTTTGGTGACTCTGTGAAGATCAATGGAATATTTAATACTCTGAGAAAACGGAATGTGCAAAAGGACTTAAGTATTGATAACCTTATAGTGGGTAACGGGAAGAATGGACGGCGTTCACCTCCCTCTGCCATGAAAGAGGATTCAAGCTTAAATCAACAACAAAATGGAAGCAACATTTCTCAAGTAAGTGGCTGTTACGACACGAAATTCATCTTCAATCGGAGCAGCATCCGTTCTCAAACCCCCGACCATCAACGAAGAATTCCGAGGGTTATCAAAACCGCTGACCCCTGGGCTAGAAGAACAGAAACTGTGTCGCGCCAAGTTAACAGAATCCGTCGATCATTTTCAAATCCACAGACAGAAACTTCACAGTCTTGTCGGGTGTTAAACATCAAACCTGCGACACTTAGCCGACCGGACTATGCACGGTCACGATCCGTGGCTAACTTGCCGTTCATTCAAAGCAGTGCAAAACAACGCGGTACACAACCAAGTAATTACGAGCCTCCAACTGATGATCAGTTTATAGCCACAGTTGCCTCGTCAAATACACCCAGACCACGGTAACAAACTTATAGGTCCTCTCCATAAATACACTGAAACTACAATTCAAAACCGTTGCTGTCAGTTACCAACCGGCGAATTTTTAGACTCATCCGTATTGAAAAAACTTGCAAACGACAAACAAAATTTGACTTAACTTTTTAAACTTGTCTGTAAAAGGCCGAAAACATGGTGGCAAAAGGAGAAAATGCTGGTCATCAGCAATTTCTCCTTTTCCAACGATGTTTTCAAAGGCTTTCTCTCTCCGGGTCGTTAAAACTCCAAACAGTGTTGTAAAGGGTTAAAATTTTCTCGATGAGACAATTTTAAAGAGTACTTTCGACATAGATGTTCGCTCGGTGAAACACATCCAGATCTTGGCAACAAACGTATATGTAGGGCTACTTGTTCTACATATGAGCCATGATCTGTGAAAAGGGGGCTTAATGCATCTGCAAAAGTTATCGACCCAGGTCATCCCGACCTGGACAAAACTTTTCGCTATTGGTCAATTTTCTGTACGTCATTTAAACTCAAAGGACCTGTCTACTTTATGAAACAGTCGGTTTTTAGACGAAATGGTTTTTATGGATCCACAGTTATATGATGAATCGCTTGGTATAATGCATCATGGACATATATTAAGCCCCTTTTGCCAGAGCATGATTTTTTTTTTTTTTTTTTTCTCTAGTAAAACTTATGTTGTAGTTTTTAGGATCATCTCCACGATGATACTTCTTATGCATTCCTAGTTCCTACAGCGTATTGTTTTGAAGAGCACTCGATAAATAAAACAAGAATGAATCCTTATACATCGTGGGGGGCGGGGGGGAGGCAGAATATTCCATACAATACATGTATACATGCACATTATGTCTAAACTACTAATAAGCCATGCTCTGTGAAAAGGGGTTGAATGCATCTACAAAATGTATCGACGCAGGCTAACATGGTCGAAACTTTTTGCTAGTGGTCAATTTTCTGTATGCCGAAGGACTAGCTGAGTTGGTTGTCAGACAAAATGGACTTTAAGAAGATATGGATCCATGATTATATTATTAGTGTGCTTAGTATAATGCATCACGAAGGTGTATTAAACCCCCTTTGTCTAGAGCAGAATTGTCCCAATAAGACAATTCTTGTTAGTAGATTTAGCATGGAAATTCATAAACTAAGAAGCTAGTCTGAATCTCCAAGTACAAGCCTTATCTGTAAACTAAGCAAAACTATACCAAATACCTGTATTATTAAATGAGCTATGCTCTGGCAAAAGAGGACTTAATGCATCTCCGTGATGCATGACACCAAACAAATCATCACATAATTATGGATCTATAAAATCCATTCTGTTGAACAACCGACTAAATCATCAGGTATATTGGTCTCTTGACATGCAGAAATTTTATCAAAAGCAAAGAAACTTGGGACCAGGTCAGTCTGTGCTGAGTGCACGGGCTGACTGGGGTTGATAGTTTTTTTGCAGATAGTCCCCTTTTCACAGAGCATGGCTCAAATAAATGATGCTGACCTCTCTCGCATTTTAGTTTATGTTGTGAGTGCAATATAAGTCACTTATTTCATATAATGATATATCATATTTGTACTTTGCATGTTGAACAAATGGTGTATGAAAGGGAATAAATTTTAATTTGTTCATTTAAAAATTTGCAAACACAACATGACAAAACCACAGCTTCGTAGTGATAATGTTCTATCCCATTTGTCTCAGATGTGATAGATAGTTGTGGAATTTGATGTCCTTTAAAAATTCATTCAAAAGTATTTCTAGCCACTATGCACATTGCATTTACATATATAATGTATCAGACATGTACACTGACATAAATATATGCCAAATGTTATGGAATTGCTTCAATTTCCTTTCATTTTTATTGATGACTTTCATTTAACAAATCCGCATGTTATATTGGTACAATGTTTTCTTTAACTTGATCATTCATATTGTTCGACACTGGATATTTTTGTCCTTTGATGTTTGACATGCATGAAATAACAATTTCATGTTTGAATCTCTCTGTCTCTCTTTCCCTGTTCAGTATCGATAGGTCAAATAAAAGAGGGACATAGAAATTTGTCTAAATTATTCATGTATATGGAAAAAACAGCATTTGAAACTTTTTATAGGTATGAAACTAGGGGTTTTGTGCCTAAGCATGTCATCAAATTTTAGCCCCCATGCTGCTGTTGACATTTTTCCTCACAGAAACCAGTGCAGCATCACTTTGTATTGCTCAAATATGCAATCTAACATGCCAGTAAACTGTTTTCAAGACATATCCTTATCAAGTCAAATTTTTTAATTAACCAATATTTGGTTAATTGCACTTTTGACTTATCGATACTTTACTGTACTTTGTGCTTGTGGCCTAAGTGCCATTTTTACTTTGTTGTTGTTGATTTGTTATAATATTTTTAGTTTATGTATGACGACCATGTTTTTATGCTGTTGAGCTTTGAAATATTATTTGTAACGTAATATAGTCATTTGACTACTGTGCAATAATTCTGCACCGTTGAGATTTGAAAAAATTTTGTATCATATAATCTAGATATGTGACAACCATGCAATATTTTTTTGTGTTTATGACTTTTTTAACATAGTCTTTAAAGTAGAATCATTACTGTAGTCAAAATATTTGGTCTTTAGTTTGTGATATCTCTAAAGAAACAAAAAGCAACATTTGTTTGAGCCACGCTCTGGGAAAATTGGGTTTAATCTATCTCTGTGGTGCATTATACCATGCAAGTCCTCAGATAATTATGGATACATAAAATGCATTTTATCTAATAACTGAATCACAAATTAAAATGGACCTTGGTCATGCTGAAAATATACAGGTAGCAACATGTTTTGACCCATGTCAGCCTGCTCCAATTGCGCAGGCTGACATAAATTTATACTTTTTACAGAAGCACTAAACCCCCTTTTCTCAGAACATGATTTATGCATTGATTAACATCATGAACTCCAACATCAACACCATTTTTAACTAAAAACAACATCCACCTACCTTTTAACCTCAGAACATTGTGATGTCATCTGTTTGCCCATAATAATCAGTATTTCTTTCATGTTGAGATAAAGTGATCACTCTTATGTACACCTGAGTGATGGAAGTCCAGATATCCAAAACATCATCAATCAGGCTGGTTTGGAATTGGTGTCATGTATCGTCTTCTTCAATTAAATGATTAGATTTAATCTGTGTCCTGAAAACAATTCCAATGATATTGATGTCTGGGCTTTAAGCTTGTCATGAAATTTGAGGAATTTCATCACATAGATCTGAATACATCTGAGTCTGTCTGGGATGTAGCTATGTCACCTTGAAATATATCAGCCAGCATTTGGAATTATTCATGGCTAGATCTACAACTGGCCATAACTTTGTTCTTAGAATGTCTACATTGCACACTTTTGTGAGTTTCACCCATTACCAAAAGGCAATTTTTTGTACTTCTCTAAGTTTAAAGCATATGCAGACAACAAATAATATTTGGCTCAACTGGTTTTGCAAAAGTAGAAAACATTGTGGGAAAAGGAGAAAATGCTGATTAACAGCATTGTCTCCTTTTCCCACGTTTCTCAAAGACCCATTCTCAAGATCGTCACCTTGAAACCATGTGGCTATGAGTTAATTACTGGTACCTGCATTCCAACGCTATCGGAAGTAATAGGTCACTGTCCCATATCCAAAAGCATTGACACTAGCTTTCATGGGATCATCGTGAGCTTGTGCTCACCTTAATGTCTTGGACTGATTTTTCATTGCCTTTAGGCCTATAGATTTACCCTTTGAGCCTTTCTACAACATGATTTGATTCTCACCAGAGGAGAAAATTGATTACCATTTCAAATTATTATTAATTGATAGTTTTAACGTATCATTGACCATCCTTGGATCATGCCCGTCCTTCAGTTATGCCCTCACATATTTCAGCGATATCAGGTGAGAAGATAACGTCATAAAGTAAGTTTCCGGCTTTCGACTTGCATCCAGAAGCTACAATACTGAAAATTGCATCAAAATGTTTTAAAAGAGAAAATATATAGGCTTAATTCAAGACATGTTCCCAAAATGACACAATTTTCTTATTCCCATTTTTTTAAAATACATTTTATTATCAAAAAAAAATCTGAATATTTTCCCAACATGTCAGTATTTTCGCATGGCATTTCTCAATGTTGCTTTTTTATGATAATCCCACCCACTTTTAGACAGTAAGGCCAAATCAATTATATCATATGTTTTACAAACATGGCGCCTTATACATTTTCGGCCCTGTAATAATGCAATTATCATACCTAAGACAACATAACAATAATAAACAATGATTGAAATTAGTTTTGCCTGCAAAGGAAGTGTATACGACACCATTTATACAGGGAACGATTCAAGAACGGTACCTCCAGAAATAGAATGTGATCGAGGTTGGTTTTAAATGTAAACAGTTAAAATGGTTAGAAGCTATGAGAAATAAAACAACATGCATCCAAAGCACTTGCAGTGTTTATTTCCGGAATGTAGTTTTTATCATGAACGATAACGATAACTGACGGCTGGTTCTTGCTTATGAGCACGAATCAAGGAAGGTCGGGGTAGAGCGACATCCTCCTTTGTTCAATAATCGATCTATTTTGGAAATGATAATTTATCCCCTTTAAGTATGTCAATTATCGTTTAACGTACGAGTTATTTTTAGTTGTATGACTACTAAATAAAGCAGAAACATCGTTTTAAACGTTTAATTTCTTCTACCATACGTAGGATATCTATCTGCATCTGCCACAAGTTATCGGTGTCACCACGATCTATCATTTCCAGGTTTTCTATGGAGTTAGGCCATTTGTATTTATGAACTCTTGCACTTTAGAACGAACAAATCTTAAAATCTTACTTACTTTTGAGCGACTGTTGTTGAATTCTTAAAAAAAAAAAAAAGAGGTTGTTTATCAACACTATCGTTATTTGTTTACGTTTTCCATTCATTTTGACCTGCAGACGAAAAATAACAACAACCTTTGACCTCATTACACGGTGACAGCATGAAGTTTTTCAACTTTATAAGAATCACATTGCTTACGTCAATAGGTACCTTTTCCGGACAGTTCTAGCAGGCCACTTAACTTGACAATTGGGAAGACCTTGTTTTTGTTACTTGTGATCCAGTGATTTTGTTTAAGTATCGTAGGCTACATTGACGAGTTTAGCGACGGGTTCGATCAAGATCAGACTACACAGTACGTGCTGCCTGATGTTGAATAGATCTACACCACTCAGTAGACTTAGTTGATTCTAAATTAAGGCCAAAAAGTAGATCCATGTCCTAGTGAAATCTAGACTTCACAAAATGTCGAATTCACTTCTTTTGCGGTTAAAGAATTAGAACTTTTATGGTAGTTTATTTGAACAATATATCTTTCAAAGTGACAAGGTCTACATTAGATCTAGTAGTAATAATACAGGGAAATGGATGGAATGGAAAACAATCTGTTAAATTTTTAGAAATTGTTTTCAATTATGACAAGAATTGCAGAATGATGTTATAATTTAAATGTTAATTTAACAAACCTATACATCAGTGAAGTACGGATCTAAATTATACAAAATAAAATAAACTGAATCGATACAATATTCTAAAGACTTCCTTTTCTTGACTCAAGATTGTGCCGCCTGGTTTTGTTTTCCCGTTTTCCACCAGGAACCCATGGACATCTCAGTGCTTTTCATATCCTGGTAATGAGGGCATTTGTTACCAGAGCCCCGGAGTTCGATCCTCTCTGACCCAGGACCGGTTATCACTGAAATATCTTTGGGGGGGGGGGGGGGACCATCTTCCGGGCTCTAGTAGGCTACGGCTAGATGACAGGAATGATGGAAAAATGTACCATCGCAGTGGTTCTTTGAAATACTATTGAAAACATCGTTAAATACTGCCGAATCCGTTTCAAATTACAGAACAGTGTAGATTCATGATCAGACTGCACGACACGCGTGCAGTCTGATCTAGATCTAGACTGTCTGCAAAAGCTACTTATATCGACATCAACAATGAGAGAGAGAGAGAGAGAGATTGAATGGTGTTTCAAACCGCTTTCAACATCATTTCAGTCATATCACGGCGACAGCCCACATATTTATGTATTTCCTGGGTTCCACCTGTACTAGGCTGGGGCTCTGAGGTGTCTTTGCCAGAGGACACTCCAACGGATCCGATAAGGCCCGAATCCGGGGTCTCCAGGTAACGAGTCCTACACTTTACCATTCTGCAAACCTCGGGTGATCGTTAGATGTAGACCTGTACGGACGTGTGACACTCTACCACTGAGTCACGCAGCACCCCATAGACAGGGAGAGAGAAGGGGGGGGGGGGGAGTTTATCCATTGTGAAACAAATGTACAGATGTACAGATGACTTAATTAATACCACTAAATCGTTTTAAAACATGAATCAACATGAACTCAGATTTAATGGATGATTAAATTAAAAAAAAAAAAAAAAAATGGCACTAGAAGAAAAAGCTCCTGTAAGCAATGCTTTTTGGCAACACTGTTTTCAAAAGTGGTCATCTGCCGCGGGAAATTAACTAATTTAAATGGGGCTTTAATAACGCTTTACCACACAATCCCGAATTCTAACGATCCTGAGAAAGAGGCATTTTGAAAACAATGTGGGAAAAGGAGAAAATGCTGGTAACCAGCATTTTCTCCTTTTCCCAAAATGTTTGCTATCCTTTCTAAAACAAAGTTCAATTTTTGAGTCACATTTATTTTTCCAATTTAAACAAGTCTAAAAATGTTTCGTTTGGTAAAGTTCAAGATTACGTTACATTCCATCAGATAACAATATAGGAAGGTTGTATAATCCGATAACAATAAGTATTTTAACGTTTAAGAGGTTACAGATCTTTACAACCATTGTACAATTATTTTTGTTAAAACTAATTCTTAACAAAAACTTGACCGAACGTGGGTTGTGCGACTCTTGGGGAAAAGAGAGGAGGGGCAGAGAAATCAAGAGAAAGGAGATAAACAAGCTGAATATTAATTTCATTACCACCTAAAACGAGTTCGCTGCAGTCGGCTTTGAACACATTTTTGCAAAGAATGGATTATAAACATGAATTGATTATACACATGAACTGGTGTTGAAAACAAAATACAAGTGTTAGCACTGCAACAAAAGGAGTCATTTCTCGTTGTGTATATTTTCTGCTTATGCTATATTGTCATTGCTGTGGTTGTTGTTTAATGGTCTGCTGAAAGTCTTTACCCTTTACCACACAATCTCGACTTTTAACGACCCTGAGAAAGAATTTCTTTGAAAACATTGTGGGAAAAGGAGAAAATGCTGGTAACCATTTTCTCCTTTTCCCACAATGTTTTCTACCCTTCCCAAAACAAATTACAATTTTTTAGTCACTTTTAATTTATTGTCTGCAAATGCTTGCAATTTGGACGAGTCTGAAATTTTGTCGTTTGGTAAAGAGTTAAGTCGTCTGTATGAGCAAATAATTCATTTACAAACGAAATCATATCCTGTCTGCTGGTCGTATCTTTAGATATATACTTACCCAGCCTTCGATCGATTACGGAGCATGGCCCAAATTCGACGTTAACTCTTGACCAGACGACAAAATTTTAGACTTGTCCAATTTCAAAGCATTTGCAGACGAAATACATGTATTAATTGACACCAAAATAATATAGATAGAGAAAACATTTTGGGAAAAGGAGATTATGCTCGTTACCAGTATGGAACTAGAGAAAACGTTTTGGGAAAAGGAGAAAATGCTGGTTACCAGCATTTTCTCCTTTTCCCAAAATGTTTTCAAAAGGCCTCTTTCTCAGGATCGTTAAAAATCGTGATTTTGTGGAAAAGGGTTCAAGCTTGAGGCCTGCCACAACCTTGGTTGCCTTTGACGGGAGAGTATAATATATATCGCTATTTGCTATTTGTAAAGGATTCGGCTCATATCCCTCACATCCACAATTTCGGTGTCCTTTTTGCCAATTGAAAAAGTCCATTCGGTTTATTTGGCATGCAAAGACTTACGAAAAAATGTGTAGCGTCATACATGACTTTAAAAACTTCATTTTGTTAACCCTTATCCTACTATAGAAGTGAAATGAAACTTTTATGCCAATCGTAAAAACCCGACTACTACTATTTCAAACTTATTTTTTGGATAAAAATATCTCGTTATCGTACAGTGTGGATCCAAGATCAGACTGCACGTTCTGTGCAGTCTGATCTTGATCTACACCGTCCGCAAAAGGTCAGCGAGTCGCGCTTAGCAGCCCAAGGGTAAGAAAAAATGCGGATCATAAGGGTCCTGTTATCTGTTACATCGACTTTAAGATCGTTATCTGCCGAGGTGTTTGCGTTTGACGGGTAATTAACTCTTTGCCAGACGACAAAATTTAGACTCGTCTATTTTGAAAGCAGACGACAGAAAAAAAAATGCTACCCGATTGAATACACCTGCCTTTCATGGGGTAGAAAACATTGTAGGAACATGAGAAAGTACTGAAAACAAGCATTTTATCTTCTTTTTTTTCTCCCTCCGTAATATTTTCGAAAGCCTTCTCCCTTTGAGTGTAAAGCTATGAGATCGGTTGGTTGAGGGCTGACTACACTAACATAAAAGTGTAAAAAAAAAAGGGGGGGGCGAAATATTCCATGGAAAGGAACATGCAACTGATCATGACCAGAATGGGTCTTCTTTGCTATCTGCATTTCATCTACACTGTACGAAAAAACACCGCATTGTTGCTCTTAGCATGGCACGGGTAAAGATTTTTTTGGTGTGATCAGATCAAAGCCAAAATGTTCTTAATCATTGTAGAATGATTTTATCTATAAATGCCATGCTGTGTTAAAAGGGGGCTTAATGCATCTGCTAAAGTATCGACCCAGTTCAGCCTGCGCAGCCCATGCGGGCTGACCTGGACCGAAACTTTTCGCTATTGGTCAATTTTCTACGTGTCGAAAAATGGGATATTATGGATTCATAAATATGTGATGGCTTGACTGGTATAATGCATCTCGGCGATGCATTAAGCCCTGTGAAATGCATTAAGCCCGGTTTTCACAGAGCATGGCTCATATCATTTTCGCACTTATAACTTGACCTAGACATCGTTAAAACTTGGACCGGTATTAGACTCGTCCGTAATATAGGGCAGTGGGTATTATTTGTTTGTGCACGGTAAAACGTCAATTTCAATCACATTTTAGTTGTGTCGGGACTTCTAGGGAATTAAAGGAAAAAAATCTGTAACGACACGGAAGACTCTCATTTCTTAATTTATACTTTTTTTTACTTACTCCTTTTTTGGGATGTTTATAGAATTTAAGGATATAAAACAAAGTTGACGTCATAGTCGTTCGTTACACAATAACGTTAAAATTATTAAACGGGACCAGCATTTTCTCCTTTTCCTATTATGTTTTATTCCTTTTCAAAAACAACTTCAACCTTATGAGCCAAACCAAATTGTCGTCTGCAAATGCTTTGAATTTGGACAAGTCTAAAATTTTGTCTTCTGGTAAAGAGTTAATAGTTAGCAATTTTCTTCCAGTAGTAGATGTCCTTTTGTTCATTGGTCAAGGCCATGGATTTGATCAGAAATACCTGGTTTGATCCCACTGGGACGCGAAAGTCACACGAAAGTATCTTATGACAACACCATTTAATGCCCCAGCCTGGTAATGATTCAATACACCGAGGAAAGGCACATTAAGTGAAATGTGAAATAACTGAGAAACTCTTGAAAACGAGTAAATTACATTTCCTACGAACCTTTTTTTTTTTAATTGTTCATAGTTCATGACAGACGAAAAAGAGTTGAAAAAGTCATTGCTACCACAAAGTTCTATAGAATATTTGCAAAGAGTTCGAACTTGGAGCTAAGCCACCCCTGTGTTAACACATTAGTTGCAAATCATTGTGATATAAAACAACAAAAAAAAAATCATACAAGTAATGGTTTATAACCTACGGTATTACAAACGTCAATCACTTGGTATCCTTTTTCATAGACATGTGACTTTACCCATTACCAAACCAAAATTTACTTTTCCAAATTGAAAGCATTTGCTGAAGACAAAATAAAAATGACTCAAAAAACAAATTTTGTTTGTCCAGGGGTAGAAAACAATGTGGGAAAAGGAGAAAATGCTAGTTACAAGCATTTCTCCTTTTCCCACAATGTTTTCAGAAGGCTTCTTCCTTAGGGTCATTGAAATTTGGGATTGTCTGGTACAAGGTTAAACATTTTAGCCCCAATCACAACCTTAGTTACTTTTTCCAACAGAATAGACAAAAATATGCAATCTGATCTTGAATCTACACTGTCCAGTACTTTTTAACATGTTTTACCACAGCATTCTTTAAATTGCAACAAATTTGTATAAATTTACTATAATCGAACCATGCTCTGTGACAAGGGGGCTTAATGCATCTGCGAAAAGTGTACACTCAGGTCAGCCTGCACAATTTGCGCAGGCTGACCTGGGCTGATACTTTTCACAACTGGTCAATTTTCTGTATGTAAAAGGACCAGTCTACCTCATAATGAAGTCCGTTGTTAGAAAAAGTGGACATATTGGATCTATAACTATGTGATGGCTTGCTAGGTATAATGCATCTCAGAGATGCATTAAGCCCCCTTTTCATAGGGCATGGCTCATATATAAGCTTACTTGTTTCAAAAATGAAAATGTGTGCAATTTAATACGGCACTCTCAGGGTCAAGGTTACACTTTTTTAGAACCAACCAGGCACTTTCAGTCATCAACCCTTTCCCAAACAAGCCCTGGTTTTCACGTGCCTGCAGTACAAGTCTTTTGAAAACACTGTGGGAAAAGGAGAAATTGCTCGTAACGAGCAATTTCTCCTTTTCCCACAGTGTTTTCTACCCTTTTTGATAACTTTCTGCCATTTTCATCAAATTTGAAATTGTCGTCTGCAAACTTTTTCAATTCCGACCAGTCCAAAGTTTGTCATTTGGGAAAGGGTTAAAAATTATCTGTGACAAATTCTTGATTAGTTGATAGTAGAGGATATCAAAAACAACAGACTTTGAAATACATTTGCACCTATTCAGAATAAACAAAATATCAAAACAAAGCCAATTCAGTAACAGTATTTAATAAAAGATATTTATTACTACAACCATTCAGAAAGTTAACTTTGGGTCTTGTTAAACATTGCAGTGTGAGTAAATTTAACTTAGGTTTTCTTGTTAAGAATGAAGAATTAAGTAAAAAATCAAATTCATTCAATGATTCAGGTCTAACTGTCGTCTGCTGTAAACTTAACTTTGGTTGTAGGAAAAAATCCCCATTTCTTGATTGAGAATTTAGATGTTTTCGTCCATCCAAACCCTGTTTGACCACCACGACTAATTATCTTCAACTTTACCATATCACCTGAAACATACCATACACATTATTAACTCTTTCTTTGACAGGGCAGAAAAGATTGTTGGAAAAGAAGAAAATGCTGGTTTACCAGCATTTTCTCCTTTTTCCACAATGTTTTCAAAAGCCCTCTCCTTCACGGTCAATAAAACTTGGGATTGTGTGGCAAAGCTTTCAACAGAATTATTTTTAACTTGTAGTATGCTCAAGGCAAAATAGGGGGCTTTTGTGAACAGGTTAGATAAAGATCAGACTACACAGAATGTACATTCTGATCACTGATCTACACTGTCAAATGTTTTGGGAGATATTCTGGGCAGCTAGGCCATAAAGATGCTATTTGTGTTTCTTTTGTGGAGCAAATATATATGCTTTACTGACTTAACTCTTTATCACACAACAAAATATAGACTTGTCCAAATTAAAAGCATTTGGAGATAGCAATTTAAAAGTGGCTCAAATGATAAAATTTGTATTTAACCGGAGAAAAAAACATTGAGGGAAAAGGAGAAAATGCTAGTTACCAGAATTTTCTCCTTATCCTACATTGTTTTCAAAAAGCTTCTCCCTCAGGGTCCTATAAACTCAGGACTGTGCGATTGTGTGTTATTGTTGATGGATCTGGTTAAAGAGAGACGGTACCTAATACAATGTGCACTCACAATCTCTGATTCAAACTCCCACTGTTTTATTGCAAAACACATAGGAAATACAATGTTGACAGCAGTAATCTAGAGCCTCTAACATCAAGTGTTCCAGGTTTGAATCCTGTGATGAGCAGGCTCAATCTTTAAGCACTACCCACAAGAACTCTTTCCCAAACAACAAATTTCAGTCTCTTTCAAATTCAACACATCTGCAGATGGCCAATTCAATACTGGAACAAATGAGCTTTAGCTCTCTGATAGGGCACAAAACATTGTGGGAAAAGGAGCAAATGCTGGTTACCAGCATTTGTTCCTGAAACAATGTTTCCAAAAGCCGTCTTTTCCAGGTGGTAAAAACCCGGGATTGATTGGTAAATGGTTAAGGTGCAAGTAACAGTTATGTTTTTCAATGAAACAATCATCAAAAACAGTTAATATAATTTGTGAGAACTTGCTCAACAATAGATGTAAGATAAATATTTTTAACTGATCATACAGCTCTTTTGTTTGTCAGTCTCCTTCATGCTTCATTCGATTTTCAACAGTATTTCAGTTATATAACCAGAGCCCCTGTCCATGCATTCCAGGAGAGCTTTTTTGCCCAGCAATTCATACACCACTCTTCTCATGGCAACACCTTCTTTATCCCATGAATAAACAAATTAGAAACAATGTTAATCAGTGAGAGAGGAATGAGCCCTGTAGAGTTAACGCAAAGACAAAATCTTAGAATAGTCCATATTGAAAGCATTTGCAGAAGACAGATTAAATGTAGCTTAAATGATGGGATTTGTCTCTGAAAGGGCAGAAAACATTTTTCCAACAATGTTTTCAAAAGGCCTCTTTCTTGGGGTTGTTAAATCTTGTCATTGTGTGGTAAAGCGTTAATTCTCGGAAAGAATTTGGTTGCATTTATTTCACCATACAATAAAGAAAACCATCTGCATCAACCCTTGAGCTCAATTTTTCGTCAAAGTTACAGTTTTTCTCAATTCAAAATTTTGTACACTAAGGATTTTGGGACACTTGCCCTAAAGATTAGTGTCACATCCCTAATGCTTGCCACTGCAGTTTCAATCCTCTTTATTTACTGATATGTTAGTACATATAAAACATGTTACTTTCATTGAACATGTTATTCACTTACCTGGTTTTAATTTGAGATAATCTTGTGTAAAATTCAGACAGTGATCTGTAACTGTGCCTGTGTAGTTGTAGGAGGCTGAAAAATATCAGACTAGATGGATGAAATTGAGCTATGCTCTGTGAAAAGGGGGCTTAATGCATCTGCGAAAAGTATTGACCCAGGCTGACCCACATAGGCTGACCTGGGCTGAAAGTTTTCGCTATTGATCAACTTTCTGTATGTCCAGGGACCAGTCTACCTCATTATTCAGTGGGTTGATACACACAACAGAGTTTAGGGATGTATGATACTGCTTGGTACCATGCAGCATGGAGATCCATTGAGCCCCCTTTTCATAGAGTATGGCTCAATTTATTTGTTTGACTGGGATTTAACTCTTTACCAGACAACAGAATTCTGGACTTGTCTAAATTCAAAGTATTTGAAGAAAGCAAATGAATTGTGGCTAAAATAACAGGACATGTTTTTGAAAAGGTTGAAAACATCGTGGGGAAAGGAGAGAATGCTGGTTACGAGCATGTTCTCCCTTTTCAACATTTTTCTTACAAAAATTCCTCTTCCTAAGGGTTGTTTAACCCCTTTACACACAATCCCAACTTTTAAGACCCTGAAGAAAAAGCTTTTTGAAAACATTGTTGGAAAAGGAGAAAATGCTGGTTACCATCATTTTCTCCTTTGCCCACAAAGTTTTCTACCGTATCAAGGATAAATTTTGTCGTTTGGGCCACCTTAAATTTGTCATCACCAAAGGACTTTAATTTAGACCAGTGTAGAATTTTGTCATTTGGTAAAGAGCTAAACACTGGATTTGGTAATGGGTTGGACTTCAATTTTAACAGTGCTTCTGTCATACAATGGAAACAGCTTTCCCTTTCATATGAGGATTAGAATCTCCAATGTTAACAGTAATACCAATAATCTCAAACTTTTTAAGAAGATTTGAAAGAGGTTATTAGTTTTCAAGGAAGCCTTTGTTAAGTCTAAAAAAATTCAATCAGACAAAGTTAACCTCTTATAAAACAACTCTACCTAAAAAGTTATGGTTCTATTATGCATGTGTTGAAATTTCCATGAACAAGACCCACTCATGTTTTTTAAAAGAGTGTATATCCAGTATAAAAAAAAATCCAGTAGCAGCTTACATAGCTACTTGATTTCAACCCTGGTACCGCTAATTAAACCCTTAAGCTGCTAAGTGCGACTCACTGTCCTTTTATGGACAGTATAGATCAAGATCAGACTATACAGGATGTGCAGTCTGATCTCAGATCTACACTGTCTGATAAGGAGATATTTTTCTCCAAAATATAAGTTGGAATTAACATTATTTGGGTTTTAATTATCGGCTTGAAAGTTTTATCCAACTTATTTAGCAGGATAAGGGTTAAAGCATAACATTACCTTACACGCCTCTGGCCAGAGGAGCAAATAAATGGACATTTTCAGTAGGTACTAGCAATGCATATTTTGCGATTTCAAAAGCTGTTTTTATCTAAATGTCTGGCAAAGAAGTGTGCAGATATAAGATCAGACAGCATTTTCTGTGAAGGCTATTCTTAATTTACACTGTCCATAAAAGCAACTTAATCCATGTCATTATTCACCAGTCATTCTCTAGAACATTCTAAGTCTTATTTAAAATAATTTGCTAAATTTAAAAGAAACACAACTTCCGATTGGCTTACCTAAATGGTTAAGCCAATCAGAAGTTGTGTTATTTTCTAAATATAGAATAAGACTTAGAGTGAAATTGAGAATATTTGGTGAAGATGGACAAATTTTCCAAGCTTTATGGGTCAAACATGGATATGAAAACATTTTTAGTCTGCTATGAACAATAAATCTATACAATGAATTGACTGGTCATCTATGTTTTGGAAATAAAGCATAGAAATACATTGTTTTGACCTATGTCATCAAACAATACTTCTTTGAATTTACATAGTGCTTATCTCAAACACTTATATCATAACAAAATTTAATCCAATCAAAAGAAGGATAGCTTAACCCTTTCCTAAACGACAAATTTTGGACTAGTCCAAATTGAAAGAGTTTGTAGACGACAATTTTAAATTTGATGAAAATGGCAGAAAGGTCTTAAAACGGATAGAAAACACTGTGGGAAAAGGAGAAATTGCTCGTTACGAGCAATTTCTCCTTTTCCCACAGTGTTTTCAAAAGACTTGTAGTGCAGATACGTGAAAACCAGGGCTTGTTTTGGAAGGGGTTAAATATAAATATACATACCATATGTGATATTGTCCTCTGTAGGTTCATATTCACTCTCATGTATGGACGGCCTGATGATAAAATTTGGGCTTAATTCGGACTGCAAATAAATAAGCCTTCATCAGTTCAAACAAAGATATTAAAGAAATAATACACAGATCGTACAATAAGTATGCTACATTTTGTCCATGTTACAGACACATATGAGCCATGCCCTGTGAAAAAGGGGTTTAATAAATCTGCAAAAAGTTTCGACCCAGGTGGGTCAAAGCTTCTTGCTATTGGTCAATTTTCTGGATGTAAAACAGACTATCTCATGATTCTGATAAAGAGTGATTATACATGAAAACAGTGGGGCAAAAGAAAAAATTGATGGTTAACCCTTTACCACACAATCCCGAGTTTTAACGACTCAAGGGTGGGAGGCTTTTGAAAACATCATGGGAAAAGGAGAAAATGCTGGTAACCAGCATTTTCTCCTTTTCCCACAATGTTTTCTACCCTGTCAAAGAAAAACTGCATCATTTGAGCCAAGCTGAAATTGTCGTCAGCAAATGCTTTGAAATTGGACAGGTCTAAAATTTGTCGTGTGGTAAAGGGTTAAGGACAAGTTTTGTTCTTGCCACAAAGACATCTGTAGCATGAAGTCAGCAGTCATCAGTCAGAAGAAGCAAGGAAGCAACCTACAGTAATCATTCCAAATCAGAAGTAATACTCACAGAGGGTTCTTCAAATCTGTATTTACGTGCTGTTACTGCATAAATACTGTCAGTAATTCTGTCAACATCTAGGTCTATAACGCATCTATAACGAACAATGAAGAAACATACAGAAGTGTGGCACTTGTAAAAGTTAACTTTTTACCAAATAATCCTAAGTTTTATCTACCCAGAGGAAAAAGCCTTTTGAAAACACTGTGGGAAAAGGAGAAAATGCTGGTGATCAGCATTTTCTCCTTCACCCACAATGTTTTCTTCTCTTTCAAAGAGACTTCCTATCATCTGGGACCTATCATATTTGTAGTCTGTATATCATGTCAACCTGGATACGCCTGGTATTTTGCTGTGTGGTGAAAGGGTTAAATCTGGGGCTGTATTCACCAACCATTCTAAATTTCATTCTTACTCTAATTCTAGGAAGTTAAACAATATCTGCAAAACCAAATGAGCCATGCTCTGGCAAAAGGTGGCTTAATGCATCTCTGTGATGCATGATATCAAGCAAGTCATCATATAATAATGAATCCATAATAGCCACTTTTTTTTGATAATCAACTTAATCATGAGATAAACTTGTCCTTGGTCATACAGAAAATTGACCAAGAGTGGAAAGTTGCAGCCACGGTCAGCCTGCATAGACTGCACAGGCTGACCTGGATCCATACTTTTCGCAGATGCATTAAGCCCCTTTTTCACAGAGTATGGATCAAATTATTTAGCTAATCAGGAATTGTGTTACTTTGAAATTTAGAAGATTTTTGAGAATCACACTGTGAATTCTTTTAACCCTTTACCAGACGACAGAATTTTAGCCTTGTCCAAATCGAAAGCATTTGCAGACTACAATTTCAGTGTGGCTCAAATGGTGCAGTTTTTCTTTGACAGGGTAGAAAACATGGTGGGAAAAGGAGAAAATGCTGGTTACCAGCATTTTCTCCTTTTCCCACAATGTTTTCAAAAGGCTTCTTTCCCCGGGGCATTAAAAGGCGGCATTGTGTGGGAAAGGGTTAAGTATGGCTGGTGAATACAGACTCAGGACTATTTGAACTTGTAGCAGCTCTAACAATGGTGAAAAATATTGACTGAAACAAGTTTGCTTTCAAAAACCAGAACTGATGCTGATCAATAAAACACCAAAATGTTGCCAAAGGCAGATAACTCCCATAGCTGTTGGTAAATCCTAATGAAAATTGCAGGTACACAAGTTTCCATGTGAGAAAGCCTTCCATTAGCTCTTTCAGCATCAAATATATGAACAAAACTCTGGCAAAAGGGGGCTTAATGCATCTCCATGATGCATGATACTAAGCAAGACATCACATAATTAGGGATCCATACAATCCACTTTGTCTAACGATTGACTGAATCATGAGGTAGACTGGTCCTTGGATATACAGAAAATTGACCAATGGGGAAGGTTTGGCCCAGGTCGGCCTGCGCAGACCGGGTCAATACTTTCCACAGATTTATCAAGCCCCTTTTTCACAGCATGGTTCACATAAATTTGACCTCTTTTGACAGTTGGGACAGATTTTTATCTTATTGGCTTGACTAAGCAAGTGGATGTTATACATCCAAGTTTAGACTATACATTCTGTGCTACCTGCATGGCCATTGTTTTTACCTAAGGTGCTGAAAGGGTTAAAATTTCAGCTAAATTGGTTGAATACTGTAGGAGGAGAAGATGAGATAAAATTGTGTCCTCTCCTAGATGGATAGATTGACTCTTTACCACACAATCCCCTCTTTTAACGATTCTAAAAAGGAAACCTTTTAAAAGCATTGTGGGAAAAGGAGAAAATGCTGGTAACCAGCATTTTCTCCTTTTCCCACAATGTTTTCTACCCGTCCCATAACAAATTTCAATCTTTAAGTCACATTTAATTTATCGTCTGCAAATGCTTTCAATTTGGACTAGTCTAATATTTTGTCATCTGGTAAAGAGTTAACAAACAGCAAAATTCAGATAACATGTATATGCACCTCACTAACTGTTTTTGGGGTAAAATTATGTATGAGATACCTTTAGTAAGTATTGGAATTATCTGTCTTTGATCATAATATCTGATCATTATATTATACCTTATTATAATTAGCAGTAGTAGTGGTAGTAGTAGTATACACAATCCCATTAATACCAGTTCGAAGAAGATGCACACCACTGTGCCCTAAAATATGATTTTAATCATCCCCCCCCCCCAAAAAAAAAAAAAAAATAGTCAGTGCCAAGAATTCTTTTTTTAAAAGACCACCTTTTATGAGTGACCTCTTTAAAGATTTCCCTTGGGTAGTATCTTAACTCTTTACCATGCAACAAAAGTTTGGACTGGACTAAATTTGAAAGCATTTTGCAGACAAGAAATTAAATGTTGCTACAATGATGATTTCTGTCTTTGATAGGGTGGAAAACATTTCTGAAAAGGGAAAAAATGCTGTTTACCAGTATTTTCTCCTTTTCCCTCAGTGTTTTCAAAAGACTTCTTATGTAGGGTTATTTAAGGTCGGAATTGTGTGGTTAACCCTTTACCACACAATCCCTGGTTTTAACGACCCTGAAGAAGAAGCCTTTTGAAAACATTGTGGGAAAAGGAGAAAATGGTGGTAACCAGCATTTTCTCCTTTTCCTACAATGTTTTTTTACCTTTCAAACACATATTCCGTTGTCTGAGCAACATTTAATTTGTCCTCTACAAATGCTTTCAATATGGTCTGGTCCAAAATTTTGTCGTTTGGTAAAGGGTTAAGGATTAAATCAGACTGAACTGTATCAAGTATACATACTTTGATGTGCTGACAGCTTGCAACTGATCTACAGCTGTTTGTAATTTCTCTTTAATTCTCTCTGTCATGCTGTGTTTGAGTGACTCTGCAACCTGTATTGTATCATTTTAACCTTAGAATTTGCTTCTATTTCTTTCACCCTCTACCAAACAATCCCATATTTAACCCTTTACCACACAATCCCGAGTTTTAATGACCCTGAAGAAGACGCCTTTTGAAAACATTGTAGGAAAAGCAGATAATGCTGGTAACCAGCATTTTCTCCTTTTAACACAATGTTTTCTGTCCTTCGCAAAACAATTTTTAATTTTTCAGTCACATTTATTTTGTCGTATGCAAATCCTTTCAATTTGGACAAGTCTAGAATTCTGTTGTTTGGTAAAGAGTTAACAACCCTAAGAATATGGCTTTAAAAAACATTGAAGGAGAAGGAAAAATGCTGGTAACCAGCATTTTCTTTTTTTCCCACAATGTTTTCTTGTATTTTAGAGGAAATTTTATTTATTGAGCCACATATAATAGGCTTCTCTACCAGACGACAAAATTTTAGACTTGTCCATAGTGAAAGGATTTGCAGAAGATGAAAATAAATTTGCTTCTATTGATGTGATTTGTCTTTGAAAGAATTGAAAATGTAGTTGGGAAAAGGAGGAGTAAAAGTTGTGGCTACCTTTTCTTGTTTCCTTATGTTTTCAAAAGTCTTATTCCTCAAGGTCATATGAAGAAGGGATTATTTTGGTAAAGAGCTAATAAAGGTCTAGGAGTGAAGCCATCACAAAAAGAACGATTTTGTGATCAGATAGATGCAGTGTTCCCGCAGCTGTTTCAGACAATTTTGTCACCCCCTAAATTAAGAAATTTGAAAAAGCTGGGGGTTTCTGAAAAAGCTGGGGGTTTCACTCTGCTTTCACTAATAAATGACTTATTACCAACAGAAAAATAGTATGATCTAGTTATCATTAATTCAATGCTCATGTAGACCTTGCTATGTTATTTCATTATGTTAAGTATTCTGGATGGCAAGGGCTTCACTTGTGGACACATCATATGTGACGAATGATCACTGAGAAACTGAAAGTCACATGTTTATGTTATTATTCCTATTTCTGGAAGAATAAGTTATTATTAGCATCAATCAATACCAAAATTCATTTATTTGTAAACGATGAGTTGTTTCACGCTATTAATGTTCAGTCGATCTTTGCATAAAGTTTGATGGAATTAAAACTTCATTGGAATAAATTTCCCAAATATGGCAACAGTTACTATGTTCACATGATGCTGTTCCACGTGAATGAAAAGCCCACAAAATTACTGAAATTCTGTCCCCCCTAATTTGTAGGTTTTCAGATATTTTCATTTCATAAAATCACCAAAGATTTTTTTAGTTATTAGACAGATTTTAAAATCCATTTCTTTTTTTATCCTGATGTGTGTGTAAATTAACTGCTTAAAGTCATTGTTAAAACTGAAAATATGGTCTGAAGTGGCTCTTATCCGATAATGTCAAACCAACTTTTGGTTGTGTCATGGGTTTTCACGTTTTTTTTGCAGTGATCTATTTTTTCAAGGAAATTTATTTTTGGATAAGTTTTTAAGCATGCTTTGACATAAATTTGTCAATAAGGGTAGCAGGTAACTGAAAAACCTGTCATTTTACACAAGAGCAGCCGATTCACATCATTATTACCTTTTCATCTTAATGACAAGCCAGCTTGATTCGCTGTGATAAACAGTGACATGATACTTGATACGTTTATGTAGGAGTAGGATCTTTCAAGTATCATATACAGGCATTACTTGTTGCAAGTAAATTCACTAGTGCTTCAATGGAGACACTTTTTCTAAATTGTCAAATTCGCGCCACTGGCGATCAACATCAGTCTGATTTGGTACTAACACTTAGCAATGTTTACTTTAGGAGCTTGCGCATGAATCAAAACCCCACAAAAATAATTGAGGCCATACAGATTGCTAATAATAATTAATGCACTATCCACTGGAATTTCTGTTTTCCCCAAAAATAATCATACACCCAATAGAAGTTTGTTTGCAGTCACTGTTTTGATTCAACATGCAACCATGAGATTGGATGAGTTTAAAATTTTATGTGTGACTTTATTCACTTTTTGCCGAATGTTACATACACATATAAGACAAGGCAAGTTTAAAATTTAGGACATTACTTTCATGTTTTGTACGTGAATGGGAACCCTGCAGATGCCACTTTTCTTTTAAATCTCCTATTTGCAACAATCAAAACAAAATCAGGAAAAAAAAAAGAGCCATGATCTATGAAAAGAGGGTTTATTACATCTGCAAAAAGTATTGACCTATGACAGCCTTTGCAGTCCACACAGGTTGACATGGATCAACAATTTTTGCTACAGTAAAAATGGATATTGTCATGGGTCTAAAATTTCACAAATTACCAAATACTGACCTTACACATGTTTTAATTTCCGTGAAACCTGCTAGAGACAATCATGCACGTGAAAGACACACTGTAAGATTCACTCCATTCCGGTCTTGTATGTGTAATACACACAGATTTCACACAAATTAACAAACATTTTGATAAATATTGTATCAGGTATAAAAACATTCTTCCATCTATACGTACAGGTGTGATGATCTGTTCGTCAATCACCTCTTTTCTGTTACATGTTTTCAGCAACTTGTATATATAATGGAATTTTAATCTCAAAACGACATTACATCTACAGCGTTACAATCACGATTTTCACACAACAAACCTTTTGATAATTATTGTATCAGGTGTAAAACATTCTTTTATCTACACTTAAAGGTGTGATGATCTGTCCGCCAATTACCTCTGTTCCGTTAAACATTTTTTTTAAGCAGACAATTTTATTTAAAAAAAGAAAATGTGATAAAAGGAGAAAGGCTGACAAAAAAAAATCCCAGTTACATTTATGTAGCTTAAATTTACGGCATATATGTGTATATTGCAAAGATTTCCATGACATGAACATTTCTGGTTTTACAGTATTTGTAAATTTTCTACATCTCCAAGGACCATTCTACTTCATGATTCAGTAGGTTTTGACGAAATTGATATTATGGGCCAATAATTATGTGATGACTTGCTCGGTATAATGCATCACAGAGATGCATGAAATCCCCTTTTTGCAAGAATGCCACACAAATATAATGATCTCTTTTGCAAATAAAAGGCTTTTTTTTTTCAAATTAAGAACTAATATAACATGAAGTTATATAACGTGAAGTTACAGGGTCCGTCTACAGATCACTTTTTACATGTCACCTTGGAAATACTTTTCATAGCTAATGCCAATAAAGCAGTACATGTTATTCAATTAGAGTTGTGTTTTCCAAGAAGTTTTAAAACAAGTTATCACTAAATGTTACCTGAATAATCTCATGTCTAATCTTACTCTCTATCTGCAAGGCAGCTTCATATTTTGCAACATTTCTGGCATTTTTTCTCTGTCTGGAGGCCATATCTTTTTTCAGTCCCTTTAAGTATAGATAGTGAAATACATTTGTACATTGCTCTGTGGAAAGAAGGTTTAAAGCATCTGCAAAAGATATCAACCCAGATCAGCATGCGCAGTCCGTGCAGGCTGACCTAGGTCAATACTTTTTGCTAATGGTCAATCTTTTGATTGTCAAAGGGCCATTCTACATCAGTTAGCTATTAGAAATGATGGATTTTTTTGATCCATAAACATGTGATGACTTGCTTTGCATAATGCACCACAGAGATGCACAAAACTCCCTTTTGCCAGAGCATAGCTTATTTAATTCAACAACTGTACAGACTAAAATTGACCAATGTTCCTAGCTAGGCAATTTTCATGTAAATGGAAATTTATGAGCCATTCGGAATTAAGGCCTAATTCGTTCTAAAGACCAGCCATCTAATTGGCTGCAAAAGACCAGCACTTCAAATAAGCAAGAAAGTCTTGAAATTCAGATCCATGACTGCAATGGATCCATAACTTAGAATGGATCCATAACTTAGAATGGATCCATAACTAGACTGAATGGATCCATAACTAGTGTGGATCCATAACTAGAATGGAGCCATAACTTGGAATGGATCCATAACTAGAATTGATCCATGGTCAGAAATGATCCATAATTTAGAATTGGTCTGTAACTAGAATGGATCCATAATTTAGATTGTGTCCATAACTGGAATGGATCCATAACTAGAATTGATCCGTGGCTAGAGTGGATCCATAACTAGAATGGATCGATAACTAGAATGTATCCATAATTTAGAATGGATCCATAATTTAGATTGTGTACATACCTGGGGTGGATCCATAACTAGGATGGATCCATAATTTAGAATGGAACCATTACTGTAATGGATCAATTACTAGAATGGATCCATAACTAGGATGGATCCATAATGTTTACAATTATTGGTAAACACAACCTTGGAATTTGGGTTATATTGTATATGACAAGGATGTTTTCAAAGCTGACTTTTCCCTCTGAACACAATGCAGATTAGCTCTTTACCAC
This sequence comes from Tridacna gigas, assembly GCA_945859785.2. Taxonomy (NCBI): domain Eukaryota; kingdom Metazoa; phylum Mollusca; class Bivalvia; order Cardiida; family Cardiidae; genus Tridacna; species Tridacna gigas. The sequence continues at coordinate 30,012,061 of OX244041.2, forward strand.
ACAACAAAAGTGTAGACTTGTTCAAACTGAAAGTACATGTATTTGCAGACAACAACCTAAATGTGGCTCAAATGATGCAATTTATCTCTAATATGGAAGGAAACATTGTGGGAAAAGGAGAAAATGCTGGTTACCAGCATTTTCTCCTTTTCCCACATTGTTTTCAAACATCTCTTCCTCAGGGTCGTTAAAACTCAGGATTGTGTGGTAAAAGGTTTAAAACCCAGGCATACCTTAATTGCCAAGACTCTAGCTTGGTATTCATTCTTGTCTTCTGTATTGTACTGGAGAGATGTTTGTGCAGCCTCTAGCATGCTAGCATACTGGTTCACCTTCACGTAGGACTGCCACCAGCTCTAAATACAGAATAAATTCATAAATAAAACTTGTTTGTTTGTTTGTACATTTATTTAGGTCTTGTTTAATTCTTTACCAAATGACAAAATTTTAGACCTGTCCAAATTGAAAGAGTTTGCAGACGACAAATTAAGTGTGACTCAAAAATTGAAATTTGTGTTGGGAAGGGTAGAAAACATGGTGGGAAAAGGAGAAAATGCTGGTTACCAGCATTTTCTCCTTTTCCCACAATGTTTTCAAAAGGCTTCTTTCTCAGGGTCGTTAAAAGTCAGGATTGTGGGGTAAAGAGTTAACCCTTACAGAGCCGAATAAACCTAACAGACATTTTAAGTCAAGAAATAAGGACAAAATAACTGCAGTATCATAGTTGTTTCAGTCTAGAATGTATCAGCAAAGTGAACTATGTAGATCAAAAATCAAACTGCACATTTTGTGCATCTTGTTCCACACTGGCTGCAAAGACAACTACATTGTGAAAGGTACTTTAACCCCTTCCCAAACGACAAATTTTGGACTGGTCCAAATTGAATGAGTTTGCAGACGACAATTTTAAATTTTATGAAAATGGCAGAAAGTTCTCTAAAAGGGTAGAAAACACTGTGGGAAGAGGAGAAATTGCTCGTTACGAGCAATTTCTCCTTTTCCCACAGTGTTTTCAAAAGACTTGTACTGCAGACACGTGAAAACCAGGGCTTGTTTGGGAAAGGGTTAAAGGTATATAGTAATGTATTGAGGTGATGTTTGTGCAATCTCTAATATACTGCTTGTTCATTTGTTTATGTTTTTACCACACAATTCCGAGTTTTAATGACCCTGAAAGAAAAGGCTTTTGAAACCATTGAGGGAAAGGGAGAAAATGCTGGTAACCAGCATTTTCTCCTTTTCCCACAATGTTTTCTACTCTATCATAAACACAAATCATCATTTGAGCTACATGAAATTTTTCATCTGCAAATGCTTTCAAGTTGGCCCAGTCCAGAATTTTGTCATTTTGTAAAGAGTTAAATAGCATTAAAGTCTATTTTAACAGTTCTGTACTGTAGTGATATATGTGCAGTCTCTAACATACTGGCATACAAGTTTATCTTCACATACAGCTGCTACCAGCTCTGTATGAAACAAAGTCATAAAGGAACACTTGCTATTCTGTTGATTTGAACAGTGTTTCCTGTCCCTTTTTAACCCTTTACCAAACAATCCCAAGTTTTAACGACCCTGACAAAGAAGGCTTTTGAAAACATTGTGGAAAAAGGGAAAAATGATGGTAACCAGCATTTTCTCCTTTTCCCACAATGTTTTCCACCCTTGAAAGGAGGAAATTCAGTTTCCATAGTCACATTTATTCTGTCGTCTGCAGTGTCTTTTGATATGGGTCAGTCTAAAGTTTTGTCGATTGGTAAAGGGTTAAAAGTACAAGGGCTTTCACAGTGACAGCTCACTTATTTATTTTTGTCAAGGCTTTCACAAGTACAATGCTGGGACTCTGCTGAGCCTTGCCCAAGAGTACTCTCTGCCTCTGGTAAACAGCTTGCTAAACCTAAGGAGACCTTGAATGCCTTAACCACTAAACTGCTACATAAATGAAATAAAAACTTCAAGCTAATAGTGATAACCCAATATTGGAGAATCAAAGTTCTTTTTGTCAGGAGAAAATCTAGCTAAAAAAGTGATGATCCAAAACCAGAATGCACATTCATAAAAATATGCCTTTGTTGACTAAAAAAGCATTTAACTTATTTACCTTTAGACATTCTCTCAGTTTTTGTACTGGATCTAGATGCTGTTTGATCAACCTTTTCAGTTCTGCTTTCTGTTTTCCCCATTCTGTCAACATTTCTTCTGTGAATCTGAAATGTACCTATCTTATGACCTCTTGCAGTTCTTATTAAATGAGCCATGCTCTGTGAAAAGGGGGCTTAATGCATCTGCAAAAAGTACCGGACCAGGCCAGCCTGCCAAGTCCATGCAGGCTGACCTGGGCCAAAACTTCTTGCTAGAAGTCAATTGTCTCCATGTAAAAGGATCATTCTACCTTGTGATTCAGTGGGTTGTTAAACAAAATGGATTTTATTGATCCATAATTGCGGAGATGCAATAAGCCCCCTTTTGCCAGAGCATGGTGCAAATATAATTGACATTCTAAGAAGGCACTAGAGAGGTATTTATTCCAATCTTCAGACAGTTTTCATCAGAATATATAGCAAAGAAGCAGAATGGTTCAGATCTAAGACTTGACTGCACATTCTGTTTTTGATCTACATTGTCTGTGTATGCTGTTAACTTTTTTACTGCCAATGTTGCCTTGGATAGCTTTTGCGGATATCAAGATCACACTGCACAAAATGTGTTGTTTGAAACTTGAATCTACACCGACTGCCACTTAATGATAATCTTTGACCAAAATCAGAATCAAATGCAACGAAAGTATACTTTTAGATCATGATAAAAAGTGAATCCATTTTGCTAGCAGCAAAAAGGTTAAATCCAGGTTCTGTGCTAGAAGGGTTAACATTTGGAAAGAATATGGCAACTTAAACTTCTTTAGAAGACAGCACAGAATCAGATAACATTGCTCAATAACTTGCAGTCTGGGTCCATATTCACCAACCATTCTTAAGGGAAGTTCTTAGTCTTATTCTCCAGGGTCTTCTAAATTTGAAAGTAACACAACTTCTGATTGGCTGAAACATTTGGTTTAGCCAATCATAAATTGTGTTACTTTCAAATTTAGAAAATTCTTGAGAATAAATCAAAGAATATTCTTAAGGATGATTAGTGAATATAAACCCCGATCTCTCTGTGTGCTTGAATTTTTTTTGCCAAAACTTTTCACTTTTGGTCAATTTGCTGAATTTCAAAGGACCAGTGTACCTCATTATTCAGTAGGTTGTTATACAAACTGAATTTTAGGGATGTATTATACTGTGATGACTTGCTTGGTATCATGTATCAAGGAGATGCATTGAGCCCCTTTTGCACAGAGCACGGCTCATGTACTTGTATTTCCTGTTCCAACAATGTTCTAACAGGTGGTCCACTGAGTGACAAAACAGGAGTTAATTATTTATGTGAAAATAGTTAACCCTCTACCACATGACAAAAGTTTAGACCTGTCCAAACCCAAAGCATATGTAGATGCCAAATTAAATTTGACTGAAATTGTGGGAGTAGTTTTCAATATGGTAGAAAATATTGTTGGAAAAGGAAAAAATGCTGATCAGCATTTTCTCCTTTCCCAACAATGTTTTCAAAAGTCAAAAGTCTTTTACCTGGAGGTCATTAAAAGTCGGCACTGTGTTGTAAAGAGTTAAATATCTCAACAACTGCTACAACTTTCTACTCACAATTTCGAATTCTTTTCAGTAAAAGTTGTTGGTGGCAAAGCCTGATAACAAAAAGCTGCATCGCGTACTGCATAAAACAACTCTTGCATGAAAGTATCTGTGAAAGGAGGAAATAATTACAGGTTTGAATCCAATCTAAGCCATTGCAGTGCTAAATAAATAAAATTAACATTGGAGCCATAGTCTGGCAAAAGGGATCGCCGTGATGCATTATACCAGGCAAGATATCACATAATTATGGATCTATAAAATCCATGTTGTCTAGCTGAATCATGAGGTAGACTAGTCCTTTAATATACAGAAAACTAACCAAAACCGTAAAGTGCCTACCCATGTCAGCATGCACAGACTGCGCAGGCTGGCCTGGGTTGATACTTTTCAGAAATGCATTAAGCCCCCTTTTCACAAAGCATCACTCAATTTTACTTTTCAGTCAGTACCAAAACTGCAAAAAGTGCAATTTCAATCTGTTTTTGTCTGAATATTTGACAGAGAAAATACACAGTGTAGATCCTGTGCAGTCCGATCTAGATCTAAACTACCAACAGAAGCAAGTAAATCTGGTTTCTGCCCTCTAAGGGTTACGACCAATGATCCCAACTAACACATAGAATTACAAAACGAAATGCTAATATTACTAGTACAATATACTGCCTGGCTAGAACAGTCAATGCAAATAGACTGGGGCATAAAATGTTTCAAATAGAAATTATTCAACCTCAGCTATTGTATACATCCAAAAGCTTCTAATAATCTTTACCGCTTTAACTCTTTACCACAGGACAAAATTTAACACTTGTCCAAATTGAAAGCAGTTGCAGACAACAAATTTGTTATGGCCCATATTGTGAAATTGGGTCTGTAAAAGGACAGAAAACTTTGTTGGAAAAGGAGAAAATGCTGGTTACCAGCATTTTCTCCTTTTCCTACAATGTTTTCATAAGGCCTCTTTCTCAGAGTCGTTAAAACTCAGGATCGTGTGGTAAAGGGTTAAATTCAGCTATACAAAACCGTTACCAGACACCAAATTATTGAAATTAGAGTTGTAAAAAGTGAAAGCTTTACCCCACAAAATTCTAAAAAGCCCTTCCCTTCTGGGTCATATAATCATAGGATGTTTCGTAAAGGGTTAAAGGGAGGTTAGGCTGTGGACTATATCAAAAACTACTTAACCCCCTATCAGATGACAAAATTTCAGCCCTGTCCAAATTGAAAGCATTTGCAGATATCAATTTCAATGTGGCTCAAATGGTTCAATTTTTCTTTGATAGGGTAGAAAACATTGTGGGAAAAGGAGAAAATGCTGGTGATAAAGGGTTATCAGTGTGATAAAGGGTTATCAGTGTATTAATCTAATTAGGATCTCCACAAGAGGACATGTATTTATCAGTTCTTCTAACAGAAAAAAAATAGCATGTATGTAAATGGGTTTAGATTGAAAATCTTAAAACTGTTCAATAAGAAATCTATATCCAGAAGCTGCAAATAAGGAATGTGTTCATTTGACATTACTGACTGTAACTTTTACCAAACTTACAAGGCAGCTTTACAACATTGCCAAGTTCTCGAAGAACACAGACAGGTGGACTGTTGCTGGAACTGGAATGTTTACCTCGGTATAACTTCTCACAGAGGTGTAAAAACTCACACAAGTTAACATACCTACAAACAGCAAACAAACAATAGATTTCTTTATAGTTATTAGAGAGGATATATGTTCCCACTTCTTACAAAAGTGAGGTTATCTTTCAAATCATTCTTGAAAACTTTCATTCACAAAAGCTCTCCTGATAAAGACATTCTAAACCTTTACAGTGCTGAATCAATGAAAAGGACCTTTAGAATTAAGAAAAACATCTGAAATATTGTTATTTCAAAGTTGTCTTGGCTAGAATATGTAATCATGAAGTAGCAGACAATTTAGATCCAAGATCAGACTGCAAGTCCTGTGCAGTCTGATCTTGAACTACACTGTCAGCAAAATAACTTAAGTCAGTTCCAGCACTTAACAGGTTGATATTGCCACTGACATATATATACAGCTTTAAAAACCACTTAACCTTTACCAATCATTCCTCTATTTTTACAACCCTGAGCAAGAGTCTCTATCAAAACATTGTGGGGAAATGTAATATGTGGTAACCACAAAAATTTCTTCAAATCACATTGATAGAGATAAACATTCTTAGTTGTTTTGCAGATGTTGTCTAAAATTCTATTCCTTGGTAAAAAATTAAAAGCCTCTTGAGACTTTTATCTCATACGCTTTTATGCCAGTTAACCCTTTACCAAACGACAAAAATTTCGACTTGTCTGAATTGAAAACATTTGCAGACAGCCAATCAAATATGACATAGATGGCGTGATATGTCTATGATTAGGTTAGAAAACACTGTGGGAAAAGGAGAAAATGCTGGTTACAAGCATTTTCTCCTTTTCCCACAATGTTTTCAAAAGACCTCTTACCCAGGGTTTTGAAAAGTCGGGATTGTGTGGTAAAGTATTAAAGAAAAAAAAATAGGTAACCTGTAGTTTTCACCAAGCAAGCCAACTTTGAGTCTAAATTCCCAAATATTTTAGAAAAGATTTCATACTGAATCAAGATCAAGATTAACTTCTCATTATCGCACAAAAAAGAATATAGGAGGTCTTTATATTACCAAAGCCACAACAAACTTCACTGATTTCTATAATTGGGTCTCTTTCAACAACAGCTTTTACATGTATCTTGTAAAAAATTCTCAATATAATAACACCATCAATAAATGCCAATTTTGAAAATTAAACCGTTTCAAACCAAAATTCAATGGGTAAAACTTGCTGGAAAAAGGCTTTTTTCATAAAAATCAAATGAAAACTATCTTTTTAGATGAAAGTACATAAAAAGGCCTTTTTATTCATGGTCATAATGTAAATGCTTTAGATTTACTAGTATACATCTTTCAATTACCTTGACATCATCATCGATCACTTTCTAGTGTAAATGTTTGTATTTACACAATTGTCCAAGCTGTATTTCATATTAACATGTGTCTAGCTACACTTATAATGACACCACAGAAAAGGAGAAGGAATAGGGAATGTTTTTTGCAAGATTAATAGCAGAGCTTTTAGGCCCCTTCCCTCTGTTTGTATTTTGATTACTTCATTTGCTGTCTCATTTTTTGGACTAGGGTTAGAAGAATAATAATTAAATCAAATTATTACATAGTCAATAGTTATTAACCCTTTACTACACCATCCCAAGTTTCAATGACCCTGAGAAAAAGGCCTTTTGAAAACATTGTAGGAAACGGAGAAAAATGCTGGTGACCAGCATTTTCTCCCTTTTCCACAATGTTTTCTATCCTTCACAAAACAAATTTCAATCTTTGGGTCACATTTATTTTGTCATCTGCAAATACTTTCAATTTGGACTAGTCTAAAATTTTGCCTGGTAAAGAGTTAATTACAATGAATTTGCTGAAAAAAAAAAAAAATGGCATAATCCTGGGTACTCCACACAGTGGACTTTGCTTGGCAATCTTGGGAGGTAATGCAACAAAAGTATGGACTGAATGTTGAAATGGTGAATACACAGCAGTTTGTTTGATCACATAAAAATGTGCATGAATCACGTAAATTTTTAAATAACCACATACAACTTAATGCCTCTATACCTGCCTGAACATTCGTAAAATGGATACCAAAAGTCACAAAATTTTACCATCAGTGATCTATGCCAAAACATCCTAAGTGAGTCAGTCAGGTTGTTCATTGAAAAGCATGGATTTTCCATAACAAAATGTAGAAACATACTATTTTCGGATATCTTTATTTTAACCATAGTATTCATAGACTGGAATCTTGATGAAGATATCAATATGTTAATTTATCATACTGAGACCGGTGTCATGTCCAGATGAATTTAGGCCAGTATGCAGAAATGTTGTGTTTTAGATCTATCAGCATAAAACAAAAAATTCAACTGCGTAACATATTTGGGGAAGCGACAAATGACCTTGTTGACTTTCAAAATGCCCTCCAAGATAAACAATCATTCTGAAATTGAGCCGAGCACATCTGCTAAGGATATTCGGCACTATTACGCCACCAGAAAAAGTAAGTCTAACTCAAACAGGCTGTGAAGGACTTATATAATCAATATTTCAACAATGATTCCATTCCTTTCTTGCATTATCCCAAAAAATTGCCAACCCAACTCCACCATGGGGGACTTCCCGAGATTACATCAAAAAAACTCCTACGATTCATCTTAACTCTTAGAATCATTCAGTTACCAAAAAATGAATTGCTGATATTACAAGGATACACAGACAAGAATTGAGAAAATTTCAGATTTAAATTAAGTAAACTTTACTTGGCATGTCGTCCTCTTGAGAATATTCTGGGTTTAATGCATTGTTAATTGGTTACATTTTTTGCATATTATTCATAAATTCTCATCATTAAGATATTTTTGATTCACACTAAATATAGTCTGTGAACTTTCCTCTAAGTTTTCGTCTAGACGCCATTTTGATACACTCACCAAAGATGAAATGTTAAACATGCTATGATTGGACAAAATGAGGTGAGGGAAAATATTTTAGCTAATCAGAGAGTAGTTGATAAAAAACGATTATATAGGAGCTTGATTTGGTTAGAGACAATCAGAATGAACCGAGCAACACGTACTTGTTTGAACACTTATTCCCTTATCATATAAGAATTTCGCTCTTCCTGTCAATTATGCAGCATCCTAGGATCGCGCTAGTTACCTTTGATATGACATTATTCTGAGCAGTGTTTCAGATATTGTGTGTACAAGTCAGTATTTTAACGACCAATTTATTATGGAATACATGTATTTCCAAATAACTAATTATATTTAGACTAGATCTATATGAATTCTCAACACATTAGATACAATTTTCGAAATGTGTTAAAAAGGAGTGGTTCATAATATAGTGATTATAAGACGATGTATTAATACTTATAATCCCTGTTTCAACCATCACCAAATCTAAGACAGAATGTTTCCCAAGCCATGTAGGGACACACCTTAAAAAGAATGCAAATATATAGCACTACCGGGAGAGCTATGATGTTACCTAGTTTAGTTATATGAAAAAAAAGGGGGGGTTTCATCGTAAATTAATTTTCAAAAATGTATTTCGCACTTAAAAGATATCGTCATTTAAATGCACATCTTACAAAAAAATATGAGCCATGCTCTGGCAAAGGGGAGCTGAATGCGTCTGCGAAAAGTATTGACCCAGGTCAGCACACGCAAGCTGACGTGGGCCGAATCTTTTCGCTATTAGTCCATTTTCTGTATGTCCAATGACTAGTTTACATTACGATTCAGTCGCTTGTTAGGCAAAATGGATTTTGTGGATCCTTGATCATGTAATGACTGATTAGGTATAATGGATCACGGAGATGCATTAAGCCAACCCCCCACCCACCCTCTTTTGCTGGAGCATGGCTCTTATGTAAAATGTGAAGATACCATAAAAAACGTTTTGATTTTTGTCATACCAGGGCAGAGAAAAAAGATCTTCAGAAGAAATTTCATGTTGTAAGGGTGCTTATACGACCTAGTTCATTCTCAATATTAATCATTCCCCTAGTAAGATGTATGGATAATTTGATATCTAGATCTCTAAAAAAAAGTATGATTTCCTCTTCACTATAAATACATCTATAAATAAAAATCTATGTGTTGTACTGGACTTTAATTCCGCGTGGAACTTTTTCTGTGTTATATATTTTGTATAAGAATTAAGATCTGAAGAAGTTAATACGTGTCGTTACTTTTTGGTTAAAATGTAATATTCAAGTGCATTTCATTTTGAACGTCTCTGGGCCGAAACGTTGACCGCATAGACCTCCCGTTAGTGTTACAGAGTATTTCGGCGATTCTTATACTTACAATTCGTATTCATCATTGAACATAGAAAATCTCGGTATTTGGATTTCTTTTATAGTCATTTCTAGTGTGAATTATCATCACGTCGTACTCCTGGCAACAACGTGTTTCACTTGAATATGACGTCAAACTTGTTTGCTTCCTGTTGAAAGAGTTATTCGGCAAACGTCGGGTAATCAATTCCTTAACCGGCCGGGTTGTTAAGGACTGGCTCTGGTTATGATAGTAAAATTACGTTAGTGGGACTTAACCTCTTTCATAGCCATAGTTGAAAACGGGCTTCTGCGGACAGCATCGATCAGGATAAAACTGCACAGAATGTACAGTCTGATCTTGGATCCATAATGTCAGCTTTTATCGTCAAGGATCCATAATATCAGCTTTTATCGTCAAGCCTATCAGAAAAAAGACCTTCAGTGGATTGAATTTTCAGCTGTTGACAGAGTCGAACGTATAAATGTTTATTTCATACTTTCTGGTAGTTAATCGGGAAATAATGGAGTGTTATGGTTTGATTATTTCACCGCTTCGACCAAGTAATTTACCTTTCCATAATGTCACCGATACGGAACTACCCAGAGCTCCCCTGTAATTCGCTCTTTCAAACGCATGATCAGATCTATTTCAGTTTGTATTTGCTTGTATTGGAGTTAAGGCTGATTGAGCAGCTTATGTCATATCACAACGGTCAGTGCACCTACGCATGTGTTCTTTCCAACTCACTGACAACTTTTCCCAAATGCATCAGAGGCGAGAGGCGAAAAATCGCCTGAAAAAAAGTTTGCTCCAAACAGGTATGGAACTCGCAACCACCAGGTCACGAGTCAGATACGCTATTCACAGAGCTATTCAGACAGAAAGATCTATTCCACACAGTGATTGAATCGAGTAATTATTTTGATCAAAGTCCCAACAAAAAAAGCGTTTAGAAAAATGAAATAAATATTTTTCCCGGTGAAAGATCGAAATAAATTTCATCTCGAGAACATCATTCGGTGATGTTTTCACTCGTGGCTTTGCCACTCGTGAAAATATTACGATGATATTCACTCCATGAAATAAATTTCGATCTTCCACAGGGAAAGAAAACAGTTGTCCCCTATATATTTAGCAGTTTTATTTTCAAGAAATTTCTGAATTTCAGAGCAACGGAAATTCTGATCGGCAAAACAATTCCATTTAGCAATTCAGAACTTGCGTTTCTTCTTAAATCTAGAATATGACTAGGATTAAAATCATGTCTATTTAGAATGGTTGGTAAACACGGGCACAAATGAGTTAAGGAATAACCGCCGAACTCTTTCATCTCCCTGTAGAACAGAACTATCTTTGTTGCTGGCGTAACATCAGATTGCACAGAACGTATGTAATCTTGGGTCTATTCAGCGCGCTCCTTAAAGTCTCTTAATTCTTTAGTTTATGCAATGTTTCATGACAGAATGTGATATAATAGATTGATTGGTACCTGTTGTACCTCCAGTAACCTTCCGGTAGTTGATAGCAGATCGGTGACAGGCTACCAAGGTATATATAATAGACAGCGAAACACATAAATTTTAGGGCACTTTGTATAATTACTTTGCAGGAGTATGGCTTAAAGATCAGACTAGACGTCCTGTGCAGACTGAGTTATTATTCATTATCATTTTTTTCAACATCATATGTACTTCGACTTTTTTGTTGATAGTCTGGGAAGGAAGAGTTGATTACCCCCTCTCCTCGACTGATTCAGTCACTTACATTTGAGCCATGCTTTGTGAAAAGGGGGCTTAATACATCTGCGAAAAGTATCGACTTAGGTCAGCCTGCGCAGTGGGCCGAAACTTTTCGCCATTGGTCAAGTTTCTACATGTCAAAGGACCAGTCTACCTCATGATTCAGTCGGTTGTTAGACGAAATGGACTTTATGGATCCATGATTATGTAATGGCTTGCCTGGTATTATGCATTATGGAGATGCATTAAGCCCCCTTTTTGCCAGGGCATGGCTCATTTATTTGACGCTCTGCATTATCAAAGTTAGCCCGGATCCAGGCAGTAATCATTTCTAAACACCCCTTATGGTTGTCTCTTTTCACTATCCATACATCTATAGTAAGGAACTAATGATCAGTCAAATAATGTCAGGAAATATAAAAGGAAAATGATAATCGCACTGAAACCAGGGCTATATTGAAGTCGACAATCGGATCAAAAACTACCCGGCAAGAAAAAAATCCCCTTTGGCTACAGTGTCTTTAAACGTCATTCATAACGAATTATACCAAAGAAAAATAAAGGGAAATACACATTCCTTTCGTTTTATGACTCTAGTGACCTGTACGGAGAGGGTACTGAGATCGCGATCAGACTGTTTCTCTGCGTATCTCGGCCTTTAATAGGGGTACGAAGTTGACTGCAGCCACATGTTTAAAAGATCCATGCTTTGTGAGATGGGGGCTTAATGCGTTTGCAAAGAGTATCGAGTCAGGTCAGCCTGTACAGTCCGAAAAGGCTGACGTTGGTCGATCCCTTTCGCTACTTTCTGCATGTCAAAGGACGAGTACACCTCATGATTTGGTCGGTTGTTGTACAAAATGGATTTTATGGATCCACACATTTTATGTGATAGGTAGGCCTATATGTTTTGCATTATATAATGCATTTCGGATTAAACCCCTTTTTGCCAGAACTCGACCCAAGTATAGGCACTGAGTATGACGAACCCTTTGGGTGATGAGCGCGACTGAACAAAACGATTTAAGTATATGCAGAAGGTGCAGTCTGATCTCGGGTCTGCCACCGTGAGACACTATCAAATATTACGGAGGCAAAAAGCGAAAGAGAGAGAGAGAGAGCGAGAGAGAGAGAGAGAGAGAGAGAGAGAAATGGGGGGGGGGGGGTGATAAAGGGACATAAACAGAGACTCTTTGATATTTGTTCTCTGCCCCTTTGAATCTTCACAAGCTCGTGTAAAGAAGGTAATTGATCGTTCGATGTAGAGAATCGGACACAAAGAGAAATATCAGAATTTTATTGAAATTCACCTATTTCTACACCAACACAGATGTTGAAATTTATGCACTAAGATAAGAAGAAACGAAAAACCCAGACTAACAGGTATATAGTAAGCAAATAAGCTCTATTTCAGCGAAAGGCTTGTAGTGGCATAATTAGGTCACGCGGGCACATCATGCCTCGCGCTGGCGGCCTGCTCAGTCTGCAGGAAGAATATTCATAAATCGATCGATCAGGTTTTTTTTTTTTAAACAACTTGGTCGACATCTGCCTTTATCGCGAAAGAATTATGCACATAAATATTTTAACTTGAAATTTAGGGGAAAGTTATTAGCTGTAGACCGCGATAAAGCGTTAAACTTAGTACTTCAACACTTCAAAAAATTCATTATACCCCCTCTTCCCCCCCCCCCCCCCCCGGTTCTCACTAAAATACGCCACAGCAGTAATGTGTGCCAAAGATATGCCATAGGAGAAAGTGATACGCCTCATCACATTCATAATTTTCACTATGTAAGTTTTTTTTTATATAGATATATTAACATGTTTTCTATAATATACTGAAATATAGCCATGAAATTTTTATGTATTTTGGCAGAAATTTGATCTTGAAAGACAGCAATATTGTGTGTTGTCCATGAGTCACGATCTCAATAATATCATGATTGTAGAACCATTTACCACACAATCCCGGGTTTTCACGACCCTGTGAAAGAATCCTTTTGAAAACATTCTGGCTGAAGGAGAAAATGCTGGTAACCAGGGGTGCATGGAAATACCAAATTACACCAAATTATACCAAATTAATCCTAAAATCATGGTAAATATGTATTTTAATATTGTTTTAAGCATGTTTTATTGATCGTTTATGTTATTATTGACAAATTAAAAGAAAATGTACTTGTAAATGTACATGTAATATTGTTTTGGAACTTATTGCACACGAAATACTTCAAGTATTTCTCACAATAAACCATTAATACGTACATCGATTTAATACGGTAATGCAAGTTAGCAAAGGATAATAAAGGGATAAAACATGACAAAAATTCATACTTTCATGTACATTTGCATTTAAATTGTCAATATTCCCGTATATGATCGATAAAATATACCAAAAACTAAATTAAAATACATATTTGTCATGATTTTAGGATTAATTTGGTATAATTTGGTATTTCCATGGACCGGGTAACCAGCATTTTCTCCTTTTCCCACAATATTTTCTACCCTATCAAAGACAAATTCCATCCTTTGAGCCACATTTAAATTGTCATCTGCAAATGCTTTCAATTTGGACAAGTCTAAAATGTCGTCTGGTAAAGAGATAATACACTAATTTTGTGAAGATGTGTGTTTATCTTTCGATGGATTTATTGTTCATTTCTTATCATATTTAACAGTATTAACTCTTTACCATACAACGAAATTGAAATCTTGTCCAAATTGCAAGCATTTGCAGATGTCAATTTGAATATGATTTATATTATGGAAAATGGCTCTAAAAGGGTAGAAAACACTGCGGGAAAAGGAGAAAATGCTGGTTACCAGCATTTTCTCTTTTCCCACAATGTTTTCAGAAGTCTTTTTTTCTCAGGGTCGTTAAATCTCGGGATTGTGTGGTAAAGGGTTAAGCATTGAATTTAGACTTTGAATTTAGACTATGTTGTCTCCAGACTAAAGATTAAAGTGACAACATGTATCAAACGTTTGTTGGAGTTGTCTTCCTTCATTATCTTCCCATACAGATCTGAGTTACTATACAAAAGTCTGGAGACGATATGGTTTACAATGTTACGATTCAGTTCTTATTCCATGTATTGTTAAATATTCTTAGAGTTGATAAATGAATGTATTTAAAGTTGTGCGAACGCATCTTCAAGAATTGTATGTTTATACAACTACAGCGTCATTCAGATCTTGACTCTGGGTATGGCTGTTTTTCAAGATGGAATCGCTAAAAAATGCATAAAATTTTTCAGCTATACTTCAGTATACCAAAGATAACATCTCAAGATATTCAAACATAAAAACTACACATTAAATGTTATTTATATGCTGTGTCATATAACTTTCTGCAGTGAATTACTCTTGTGGTGTATTTTAGTGTGACTGCCCCCCCCCCCTGGAGGTTGAAAAGATTATGCCCACCTTGGTTTTTAGCAGAATATCTAAATTAATGGAAGTAGTTTTTAAACATTATAATAATTTTCATCTTCTATCAAAGTTTATATAGATTATAATGATCATTAGTGTGTTCTATTATTGACATTTATTATGGCTAAACTAAAGTTGTATTATTTATACTAAACACAGAAAGGCACTATGAGCTAATCTAAAGCAGGGACCATATTGGCTTACTGAGTGATCATTTTGTGTTGATTGGCAGTCAGCATTGTAACCAGGTATTAACTTCTTGGGGCAGAACAGTTGTAAATATCAGGGTTCCCATTCACGCACATATGTGTCTGATTCATGCACTAAATTTAATAATCATGCACAAAATTATGACGTGAAACGTGCATGCATGCACAGGTTTCATGGCTCCCGCTGTCGATCTCCAGTGGCGCCAAATGCGAAAAGTTAGAAAAAAAATGTCACCAAAACAGAAGCACTTGCGAGTCTTATGGCAACAAGTAATGTCTTTACATGATATTTAAAAGATCTAAACTCTGATGTATACAACAGGTATCAAGTTTGAAGGTCACTGTTTTTCACTGTTAAATCAAGTTTTCATGTCATTTATTTAAAAATATAAATGGTATCAATCCGCTTCTCTAGTGTAAAATTACAGATTTTGAAGTTACTTGCTACCCTAATTGACAAATTTGTGTCAAATCATGCGGAAATGCTACTCCAAAAATTAACTGGCATGAAAAAATAGACCGCTCCAAAAACGCGAAAACCCATGACACAACAAAAATCAATTTGACATCGTCCGATCATAGGCATTTCAAATTATCTATTCAGCTTTATTAATGACTTTAAATAGTGAATTTACACAGATCTCTCTATAAAACACTAGGTAAAAGCTTATTAGTGTCTGATATTGACAGTGAAATGGAAAATTCTACTGGCCATCTGGTTGTAAGTTGTCCCTCTGAACTGTGTCCAGTGAGTGAGGAAACATTACAAGCAACCTTTTGTTTAAATTACCCATATTATTTTCAAGAACAGATGAGTGCAGAGTGAGAGTCATCAAAACAAATTTTCCATACAACAGACCCTTACTTTCCTCCATAGAAGCTTTAAAATTTTCATTATTAAGTGCACTCCTAGAATTTATCTTGTACTCCCAAACTTGTCCTCCAGGAAGTGCATGCGCTCCCAAGAAAAGATCCAAGTGGGAACACTGAATGTCTACAACAGACATTTGCATTACAATCCCTTTGCTTCGAATGATATGCAAGTTTCATCATACCCCTATTCCAAACTTTACTGCAAACATTTGTGTACCCAAACAGAATGTATAATCTGATCTTGGAACTACACCATCCACTGCGGAACTATGACTTAATGACATATGCCACAGTTTTTTCCTACTTTTTTTATTTAGTAAAGTAATGTATGTGGAGTAAAAGAAAAAAATAAAAAGAAAATCATAATGTTGTGGAGCAAAATACAAAGATACAGTACTTTTAAGAGGATAACCCTTGCCAAAATTACAGGAATTTGGCTTTAATTTCAAACCTAAAAAAAGTCCTTAACCTTTAATTTACTACACAATCTCAACTTTTAATGACCCTGAGAAAGAAACCTTTTGAAACGTGGGAAAAAGAGAAAATGCTGTTAACCAGCATTTTCTCCTTTTCCCACAATGTTTTCTACCCTATCCAAGGGTCTGACGAATTGCCGAAATACCGAAATGCCACTGAAACACCAAAATACCGCAGATTTTTTTTTATTTTTGATTTCAAACAACTGAAGTTGTGGTGTTTGACACAAATTGTAATCATACTGATGAAGGAGGGTTAGTTTAAAACCTAATGACTAAGTAACAACATGCCATTGAAGCCCGACGTGAAGAATGTGCACCGGAATATCCCGCCGGTACTGTAAATGTTCACCGAAATACCCACCCGGCGTAGTAAAATTTGTCGATTCAGGGATTCTACATCCACAATCTAACTACAGTGGCTGTGCTTGTGCACAAGGCTGATGTGTCTGATTTTTATCCATAACTATGCTGGCAAAAATAGTTTTCACTTTTGGATATAGATGAAATTAAAAATCACCAAATCGGAAAACCGGCAGCCATTTTAAATCTGTGGTTGACACGTTACCAGGCGTAAATTGATAAGACATTTATAATTCCACTGATAAGATTATTAATAATAACCATGCCATTTTAAAAATCACAATGACAAACTTACACAAAATAAGTTTGATCATATCAGCCAAAGCCTTCAATTATGATTTCATCACTTTAACAGAACAAAACAGAACCAAACTATTTGTGCGTTTCGATGGATCAGAGACCTACATTCTGATTTGGGTCTACTTCGTCTGCAAATGATTTTGTATGTGTGTTTATCATTCAAAGAAATAATAAATTCATGTGATCATATGATACTGATAATTCTTCAGGTCTAGATTGGCGTAATCAAGATCGGGTATTTCGGTATGTAACAGACCAGACACGCGAGTGTTTCGGTGATTGTTCTCCACATAAATTAATGATGAATATATTAACAACATCATTCTTCTCATTAATGATTGATACTTTCATTGAGTGCATTTTCAGTTAAAGAAAAAAGAAAGAAAAATACTGCAAACTAATATCAGTTATCTGAACTTAATATTGAAAAAAATGGGGGTATTTCGATGTTTCGCAGACATTTCGGTATTTCACCGATTCGTCGGACCGCTATCCAATACATGAATCGCCATTTAACTCTTTACCACACAATCCGGAGTTTTAACGACCATAACAAAGAAGGCTTTTGAAAACATAGTGGGAAAAAGGGAAAATACTGGTAACCAGCATTTTCTCCTTTTTCCACTGTGTTTTCTACCCAGTCAAAAACTAATGCTATCATTTGAGTCAGATTTAAATTTGTCTTCTGCAAATGCTTTCAGTTTGGACCAGTCTAAAATTTTGTTGTTTGGTAAAGAGTTAAGCTACACTTAATTTGTCATCTGCAAATGCTTTCAATTTGGTCCAGTCTAAAATTTTGTAATTTGGTAAAGGGTTAACTCATATCCTGTTGAATAAAAGAAATGAAATTTTTAAACCGACAGTATAAACCCGAATTTTCTTATTTTAAGGGTAGTTATGGAGGACAGACATCTCCCTAACGAATAGTATAGATCCAAGATCAGACTGCATGTAAAAAAGTTTTAAAAAGGATATCAGGTGGAGTATTTATATGAGAGATGGAGCGTTTTTAAAGGAAATTGACAATGAATTACCTGGTCCGAGAAATCACCGAAATACCACCAAACACCGAAATACCCCTATTTTAGTTCAGATAACTGATATAAGTATGCAGGATTTTTCTTTCCTTTTTAAACCCACTTTATCAAAGCATTAATCATTATTTAGAAGAATGTTGTTGTTAACATACATTGTTCATTGATTTCGTGGAGAACAATCACTGAAACACTTGCGTGTCTGGTCTGTTACATATCGAAATAGACTAAGGAATTATCAGTAGGACCTTATTACTTATATTTATTATTTCTTTTTAATTTTAAAAAACACACACACACAAAAGAGGGGGCTAATGCACTTCATATGTGAACTAAGTAGACCCAAATCAGACATTGCATGATGTAGGTCTCAGATCCATTGAAACACACAAGTAACTCAGCAAGTTCTGTTCTGTTCTTTTAAAGTGAAGCAATCATAATTGAACATGTTCTGCTGATATAGTCCAACTTCTTTGATGTGTTATTTTTTCGTTTTTTAGCTCACCTTAGCACAACGTGCTAAAGGTGAGCTATTGTGATCGCCCTATGTCCGGCGTCCTGTCGTCCGTCGTCCGTCAACAATTTCTTTAAACATCTTCTTCTCCTAAACCGCTGGGCCAATCTTGATGAAACTTGGCAGGGATGTTCCTTGGGTGAAGCTCTACCAAAATTGTTCAAAGAATTGAATTCCACCCACAACTCTGGTTGCCATGGCAACAAAAAGGAAAAAAAAAGCAAAATCTTTGAAAATCTTCTTCTCTGAAACTAGAAGGCACAGAGCTTTGATATTTGGTATGTAGCATCTCCTAGTGGACCTCTACCAAGTTTGTTCATTTGATGCCCCTGGGGTCAAAACTGGCCCCGCCACGGGGGTCACAAGTTTGAGCATAGTAACAAAGAAGGAAAACTTTAAAAATCTTCTTCTCTGAAACTTGAAGGTGTAGAGCTTTGATATTTGGCATGTAGCATCTCCTGGTGGACTTCTACCAAGTTTGTTCATATGATGCCCCTGGGGTCAAAACTGGCCCCGCCCCGGGGGTCACAATTTCCAACATGGGAACAAAGAAGGAAAACTTTAAAAATCATCTTCTCTAAAACTAGAAGGCATAGAGCTTTGATATTTGGCATGAAGCATCTCCTAGTGGACCTCTACCAAGTTTGTTCATATGATGCCTTTGGGGTCGAAACTGGCCCTGCCCCGGGGGTCACAAGTTCAAACTTAGGAACAAACAGGGGGAACTTTAAAAATCATCTTCTCTGAAACTGGAAGGCGTAGAGCTTTGATATTTGGTATGTAGCATTGCCTAGTGGACCTCTACCAAGTTTGTTCATATGATGCCCCTGGGGTCAAAACCGGCCCCACCCCGGGGGTCACAAATTTGAGCATAGTAACAAAGAAGGAAAACTTTAAAAATCTTCTTCTCTGAAACTGGAAGGCGTAGAGCTTTGATATTTGGCATGTAGCATCTCCTAGTGGACTTCTACCAAGTTTGTTCATATGATGCCCCTGGGGTCAAAACTGGCCCCACCCCGGGGGTCACAATTTCCAACATAGGAACAAAGAAGGAAAACTTTAAAAATCTTCTTCTGTAAAACTAGAAGGCATAGAGCTTTGATATTTGGCATGAAGCATCTCCTAGTGGACCTCTACCAAGTTTGTTCATATGATGCCCTTGGGGTCAAAACTGGCCCTGCCCCGGGGGTCACAAGTTCGAACATGGGAACAAAGAGGGGAAACTTTAAAAATCATCTTCTCTGAAACTGGAAGGCGTAGAGCTTTGATATTTGGTATGTAGCATTGCCCAGTGGACCTCTACCAAGTTTTTTCATATGATGCCCCTGGGGTCAAAACTGGCCCCACCCCGGGGGTCACAAGTTTGAGCATAGTAACAAAGAAGGAAAACTTTAAAAATCTTCTTCTCTGAATCTTGAAGGCGTAGAGCTTTGATATTTGGCATGTAGCATCTCCTAGTGGACCTCTACCAAGTTTGTTCATATGATGCCCCTGGGGTCAAAACTGGCCCCGCCCCAGGGGTCACAAGTTTGAACATAGGAACAAAGAAGGAAAACTTTAAAAGTCTTCTTCTCTAAAACTAGAAGGCATAGAGCTTTGATATTTGGTATGTAGCATCGCCTAGTAGACCTCTACTAAGTTTCTTCATATGATGCCTTTGGGGTCAAAATTGGGCCTGCCCCGGGAGTCACAAGTTCAAACATAGGAACAAAGAAGGAAAACTTAAATTTTTTTTTTCTCTTAAATGGGAAGGCATAGAGCTTTGATATTTGGTATGTAGCATCTCCTAGAGAACTTCCACCAAGTTTGTTCCAAGGATGCTGCTTGGGTCAAAACTGGCCCAGCCCCTGGGGTCACAAGTTCGAACATAGGAACAAAGAAGGAAAACTTTAAAATTCTTCTTTTCTGAAACCGAAAGGTGTGGAGCTTTGATATTTGGTATGTTGCATCTCAGAGTGGACCTCTACCAAGTTTGTTCATATGATGCCCCTGGGTCAAAACTGGCCCCGCCCCAGGGGTCACAAGTTCGAAGGTAGGAACAAAGAAGGAAAACTTTAAATTTCTTTTTCTCTTAAACGGGAAGGTGTAGAGCTTTGATATTTGGTATGTAGCATTTCCTAGTGGACCTCTACCAAGTTTGTTCATATGATGCCCCTGGGTCAAAACTGGCCCAGCCCCGGGGGTCACAAGTTCGAACATAGGAACAAAGTAGGAAAACTTTAAAATTCTTCTTTAAAACTGGAAGGCGTAGAGCTTTGATATTTGGTATGTAGTGATTCTCTTCTAAGTTTGCTTGCTCATCTAAGCGCAACAAGTTCATTGAGTTCAAAATTGGGTCATCTTGGGTCATAAACTAGGTCACTAGGTCAAATTAAAGAAATACCTTGTTGGCACTCTCGAGGCCACATTATTTGCTCAATTGCCTTGAAAATTAGCTGGAAAGTTTGTCTTTATAAAGTCTCACATAAGATTAATTTGGGTCAACTTGGGTCATAAACTAGTTCACTGGGTCAAATTAAAGAAATACCCTGTTTGCACCCTGGAGGCCACATTTATTGCTCAAATGACCTGAAATTTGGCCAGAATGTTTGTCTTGATGAAATACCAGATGAGTTTGGATTTGGGTCACCTGGAACCATAAACTAGGTCACTAGGTCAAAATAAAGAAATACCTTGTGGGCTCTCTAGAGGCCACATTCTTTGCTTAATTGCCTTGAAAATTGGTCAGAATGTTTGTTTTTGTAAAATCTCACATGAGTCTGAATTTGGGTCAACTGGGGTCATAAACTAGGTCACTTTGTCAAATTAAAGAAATAGCTAGTGGGCACTCTAGAGGCCACATTTATTATTCATATGATTTGAAAATTGGTTAAAATGTTTCTTTTGATATAGTCAAAGACCAGTTCAAATTTGGGTCATCTGGGGTCATAATCTAGATCACTAGGTCAAATTAAAGAAATATCTTTAGGGCACTCGAGGCCACATTTTTTGCTCAATTGACTTGAAAATTGGTCAGAATGTTTGTCTTCATGAAATATGAGTTTGAAATTGGGTCACCTGCGGTTAAAAACTAGGTCACATGGTCAAATTAAAGAAAAACCTTAAAGGCACTCTACTAAGGTGAGCGACCCAGGGCCATCATGGCCCTCTTGTATTTTTAAAGTGACAGTTATTATTCATAATCCTATCTGGGGAATTATAATTTTCTCACCAATTTACGCCTTGTAAAGTGATTAACCACAGATTCAAAATGGCTGCCGGTTTTGTAATTTGGTGATTTTTTAACCCTTTCCCAAACAAGCCCTGGTTTTCACGTGTCTGCAGTACAAGTCTTATGAAAACACTGGGAAAAGGAGAAATTGCTCATAACGAGCAATTTCTCCTTTTCCCACAGCGTTTTCTACCCTGTTTGAGGCCTTTCTGCCATTTTCATCAAATTTTAAATTGTCGTCTGCAAACTCTTTCAATTTGGACCAGTCCATAATTTGTCGTTTTGGAAAGGGTTAATTCCATCTGCCCAATATAAAAATGAAAACTGTTTTTCTTAGTATACTTATGAATAAAGATCAGACACACCAATGTTGTAAAAAAGCTACTGAAGTAAGGTTGCGGAGGTAGAATCCCGGAATCGACAAATTTTACTACGTCAAGTGGGTATTTTGGTGGACATTTTAAATGTAGCTGACATATTACAGATACAAATATACTGTCATACTAACCCAGTCTCCTATAATAGAGTATACAGAACAGATTCATGTGCAAACTGAGGAGTTGGAAAAACTGACATTATGTCCTTAATTTGTATTAGAAAACTACTTCTTTTAGGTCTATAAAGTTAAGAAATTATTTAAAATAAATGTATATTTCAAGATTGAAAACACTTAGCCGACTATAAAGTTTTTACCCCTTCACTGGTGCAATAAACATCTAAATTTGTTGGATTTTACCCTTACTATTTCAGACACGCATTTGGACAAGGTAAAACATATTATTTCAGCCACCCCTTTTTTTCCAGAATGATAATTTCTAAAGATTTGGGCAATAATTATTTTTTTCTGTCCAAATATATTGTGAATTATGGTAGTCGCTGGCCGAAAAATGAATTTCAAAATTGGGCAAAAAAGTAAATGAAAGATAGCATGACCTGGCAGCAACTAATCTAGTTTTGAAATTAATTTTACTGCCAGCAACTAACACTTGGACCAACTGTCTAATAACAGATTGTCATCTTCACAATAATTTCCATACTTTTAAATGGTATGACTTAAATTGATTGATTTTTCGTTTATTTATCGTTACCACAGGTTGCTCATTTGAGTGACGCCCCACAACTCTGTAAGTTTTTTTTACAGAGAATAGTGCAAAAAACGGGACAAAACCCCCAGAGTTCCAGACAGGGGGAGTGATTTTGATTTCAAAATTGAAAATATCAGTTATTCTTGCACTGAACCCTATGTTATGGGTACTCATTACAGTGCTCCAGATAAGGTCCATATTCACGTAATTTATGGATGACGATCTGATTGTTACACATCTTTTTTTTACAAAATTCCGTACTCGATACGGAACGTTTTTTCAGGTACGTGAAATATAGGGTACGAATCCGTACACAATGAAAGGGAGCTTACTCTTTCTCAGACAATTATTCAGATATATTCGGGATTACCGAGCGATTTTCCAATTTTTTCCCCGGTAAATAAAAAGGGAAAATCGGCTCGGACCGGAATTAGACCCTGCATCTCGGCTTTAGTCAAGTTTTTATCGATTATGGTATGGGACCAGCGGATAATTATACTATGTACATGTATGTTCTGAATGAATAGTTTGCACTTTGAAAAAGTAGGTGAATACACAGAAACGTCTGGCTAGGTTATTTCATCCATCTCCAGAACCAAATAATCCTAACAAAACTGAGAATCGTTGAAAGATAAAATCAGACTGGCCAAGACTTAAGCACTGTTCCCATTTATGTATAAATGTGCAATAATTCACGCTCTAAATTGAATAATCACGCACAAAAAATATGAAGCAAAAAGCGCCTGCACCCAGATGGGCTGTCTGTTGATCGCCAGTGGCGCCAATTTGGGCCAAGTTAGAAAAAATGTCTCTAAAAGTGAAGCACTGGTGAATTCAAAAGTATTTATGATATCTGCTTTTCTAGCGTAAAATTACAGGTTTTGAAGTTATTTGCGACCCTATTTGACAAATTTATGTCAAATCCTTCACAAATATTTTTCCAAAAATTAAACAGCATGAAAAAAAGATCGCTTCAAAAAAAGATTATGAGTTGCATATTTGTTTCTACAAACCTGCTTTACTCTTTGTATAGTAAACATCATACTGTTACTAAATAAAAGGTTATGTAGTTTTACAGTAATGCTTACATAAAAGCAAATGCAAGAAAACCAATTTTGACTTTAATCAGTCTCATTAACCAAATGTTGGTACTGATCCCCATATGCTGGTACTGATTAATCTTGATTTTCATCAGTACTGTACTGATGTCATTGAAAATTATCTGGAGCACTGCATTAGAATCGTCTCATCGAGACGATTCTAATGAGTACTCACAACATAGGGTTTGGAAGAGAAATAATGGATTTAGAATACTATCACTCCCTCTTACCTGGTGCTTTGACTCCCCTTCAGATTATGTTATGAGTGGTACTTAAACATGTTAAACATGTTCCTTGTATAGCATCGCTACATGGAATCTTAGTTTTATGTCTCATCCGAAAGACGTAGTAATTTTAAGTGGCCAGCCATGGGGATCGAAGCTACATCCTCAAGTAGCGCAAGATTTGAATCATAAGTGTATGGCTCAACCACCTGAGCTATTGGGGCTGGTAAAAATAAACAAGAAATAAGACTGTAATAATATGTACATGCAATTTGAATTCTCAAAAATGGAGTGTGACAAACTTTAAAAGTGAACAAATTATTTATTCACACAGTCTGAAATCAAATATATAAATTGCGTTATAATTAACTTAATTGCTTCACTCTTTTATGATAAAGACTTTATTAATAGAAGCATGAGAGCCAAGTCATTCCATTGCAACACCTGATTTAAAAGCATTTACAATAATTGTTCCAGAGATTAGTATTTGTTTATTATGTGGTAAGGATTTAAAATACATCTTTAAGGGGGTTTACCTTCTAAGGAAAAAAGGAGGTATTATACAGTGATTTTGGAGTAAAACTTGCATGTATCTTTCAAAGGTAAAATATAAACCATCTTTAGCTTTTATCTTATGTAAAAATTGGAACAAGGTACATGTAACTCTTGGGTGCATTTTGACTGCTCTTTTGGGTGCATTTTGACTTACGTTTTGGTTTGGGTACATTTTACTGCACGGCTTTTAAGCCATTTGGCTGACAATTCTTGCTACATGTACTTTTGACGAAATGAAAAGCATTAGTATACAGTAAAGTAAACATGGCATCAATGATAGTATTTGTCTTTCAAAGGGTAGAAAATCATGTTGGAATAGGAGAAAATGCTGGAAATCTAGAATATCTCCCATTTCCACAGTGTTTTCAAAAGCCTAATTCTCAAGGTTTTTTTAAATAAAGGATTGTCTGATAAAGAAAATAACTGTTTCCATCATATTTTGTAGATCAGGTAGCTTGAACAGACTTGGATGTCAAAATGTCGCTGTCCTCAGAGATGGATGCGTTCAAAGACATTCCAGGATATAAAGCCATTTTAAAGTCTGTCCTTAAGAGCCAGATACAGCTTTTGGTAAGATATTACATTTTGTGTTTTGTTTTATATTTATTTGATTTTCTCCTGGCATGGGTGCCATTGTTAATTTGTTTTACCAGATTCTTCCAATATGTTCATGTCTACCCTGGGTTTCACCAGTACTGAGCTAGGGCTCTGAAGTGTCTAGCCCAAGGACAATCCCATTAAAAAAACCCAGTGCTTTGAATGAGAATAGAACCCAGGCTCTGTGTTACCAGTAAGCCATGCTGCAGGACTCAAATTGTACATAGCATTAACTTTAACCCTTTACCACACAACTTAGACTTTAAACAACCCTGAAAGAGAAGACTTCTGAAAACATTATGGCAGGGGTGTGGAAATACTATGCCCGACTCGTCCGACTCGGGAAAATTCAGCATCGGACAAGTGAATTTTTTCAATCTAGTTGTCCGCGGACAAGTAGAAAATATGAGGAAAATTTTGAAACAAAAATCTGTTGTATATATTTATCCAGTGAAATGATGTATGCTCTCACTTCGTACAAAATGACATTTCGAATGATTAGCAATTACTTGAGAGGATCCCTGATTTCTGGAAACCCAAAATACAAATTTGGTCTACCTTCGCTTTCACTGCATTAGACAAAATCGGTAAAATATGCGGCTGTTGTTGCACGTCGATTTTTTGAAAATGTGTAAACACCTTCAAGATCACCATTATGGATTAAAATAATTTTATTGATATAATTTTAGCACCAATTCAGAGATCTTTGATGACAATGTCGCACATGTGAAAATTTTAGCCTTTAATCTGATTTAAACAGATTTAAACAGGTGCGAAATGGGCCGTGAATTAACACAGTGTAGGACCGGAAGTATGCATTGTATGTGACTTGGGATTCTGTACAGTGATGATCGGTCACTTGGTAGTAAAAATTGTGTTCACAAGGTGAGTAAAGCTGGTGATTTTTCATTTATTTTGATAGTTATTATAAAATATTCATATCCAGTTATAAGTCTGTTATGTATAGACCATGTCAGGAACACGTAAGTGCGCTGAGAACCTTCCTTCGAGCAATGGGTATGCCTTGATCATTGACCATGCTAGAAATACAGATGATTTTATCCCAAAACATCGCCGTTTTTTCTCGATTACTCAGCGTTAAAAAACCCGTTTTCTCAACGAAAAACGTATAAAGAGTTTCTTTGTTTATATTGTTGTTAAAACATGTCAAAGTTTGGTCACAAAGTCGATTGCAATATTCCTTATCCATCTTTTAAAACGACATGTTCAGAAAAGAAATTTGTACAGTCACTTGCAAGCTGTTAATAGATCTCAGGTTACTGTACAGCCGAAAATTTCTCAACGTTCCATTTTAAACAGAGGATAATGAAGGTTGTAGTCGACTTTGTTACCAAACCATGACATATTTTCTCAAAGATATGAATAAAAAGACTTTTTATACATTTTCCGTTGAGACATGGGGTTTTAACGTTGAGTAATCGAATAAAAACGGCGTCTTTTTGGGACAAAATCATCTGTATTTTTAGAACGGTCAACTGATCACGGCATCGCTTTTGCTATACGGAAAGTTTACAATGCACATTCGCGTTCCTGGTATGATTGACACAAAACAAGCAAATAAATAGATATGAATAGTTTACAATAACTATCAAAATAAATGAGAAATCACCAGCTTGACTCACCGTGTGAACACAATTTTTAACACCCAAGTGACAGATCATCACTGTACAGAATCCCAAGTCACATACAATGCATACTTCCGGTCCTACACTGTGTTTAACACCTCTGCCGGAAGCTGTCTTAATATCCGAAAGTTTTCTATTCAGCGATCAGTTGGTGCGTAAAATCGGAGAAGTTTTTTTTTTTTTTTTTTCCAATCAAATTTTCGATGCAAACGGAAATGGGAAGTCTGAGACTCCGAACCATTTGGCGGCTCCAAACGTAAAGCGGACCGTGACAAGAAATATGACAAAAACATTTTTTTTTTTTTTTTCAACAAGGCGTGCTTGAGAGAATTCCTGTGGTTGAATGCAGACGATTGTAACAATATTTTTCAACGTTTGTCGAGAGTATCTCCATGTTGCAGACATGTCACTTTAAGTGTACCTTTTAATTAAAATCATTTTGTTTTGGACAAGTGAGCCACACTGGCGGACAAGTAGATTTTTGCAATTTACTTGTCCGCGGACAAGTAGAAATTTCTAAGATTTCCACACCCCTGATTATGGGAAAAGGAGAAAATGGTGGTAAGAACCATTTCCTCCTTTTCACACAATGTTTTCTACCCCATCAAAGACAGAAATCATCATTTTAGCAACACTTCATGGGTCGTCTGCAAATGTTTTCAGTTTGGTCTTGTCCAAAAATTTTTCATCAAGTAAAGCTTTAAGAGCTGTATTTATGATTTGGACCTTGTAAAAAAGGAAAAAGAGCCGGAAATATTGCTATTGTAAGGTTGTTTCTGTCAGAATATGTAACATAGTAGCAGACAGTGTAGATTGCAGTCTGATCTTGATCTACACTGTCTGCAAAAACAATTTAATTCGATCCCTGGACTTTAAGGCTAAACAGCTTGATTTCTCTGGAAAATGATGATAAGTGAATCGTTTTTAGCTCACCTGAGCACAAAGTGCTCAAGGTGAGCTTTTGTGACTTTGCTGTGTCCAGTGTCTGGCATGCAGTTGTCAACATTTACCTTGTGTGCACTCTAGAGGCCACATTTCGAGCCAGATCCTCATGAAACTTGGTCAGAATGTTTGTCTGGATAAAATCTTGGACAAGTCCAAAAAGGGTCACATGGGGTCAAAAAGTAGGTCACAGGGCCAGATCTTAGAAAAACCTTGTGTGCACTCTAGAGGCTTCATTTTCAGCCTGATACTCATGAAACTTGGTGAGAATGTTTGTCTGGATAAAATCTCAGACAAGTTCGAAATTGTGTCATGTGGGGTTAAAAAGTAGGTGATGGGGCCAAATCTTAGAAAAGGCTTGTGTACACTCTTCAGGCCACATTTTCAGCCTGATACCCATGAAACTTGGTCAGAATGTTTGTCTGGATAAAATTTTGGACAGGTTCGAAATTGGGTCATGTTGGGGCAAAAAGTAGGTCACAGGGCCAGATCTTAGAAAAACCTTGTGTGCACTCTAGAGGCCACTTTTTCAACCTGATATGCATGACACTTGGTCAGAATGTTTGGATAAAATCTCGGACAGGTTCAAAATCGGGTTATGTGGAATGAAAAAGTAGGTCACGGGGCCAAAATTTAGAAAAAGCTTGTGTGAACTACAGAAGTGACATTTTCAGCCTGATTCTCATGAAACTTGGTCAAAATGATTGTCTCGAAATCTTGGACAAATCTGAAATTGGGTGACATCGGGTAAAAAAGTAGGTCACTGGGTCAAATCTTAGAAAACGCTTGTGCGCACTTTAGAGGCCACATTTTCAGCCTGGTACTCATGAAACTTGGTCAAAATGATTTTCTCTATAAAATCTCAGACAAATTTGAAATTGGGTGATATTGGATCAAAAGTAGGTCACTGGGCCAAATCATAGAAAACCTTTTGTACACTTTAAAGTCCACATTTTAAGCCTGATACTCATGAAACATGGTTAGAATGTTTGATTTGGTAAAATCTTGGACACAGAAAATTGGGTCATGTCGAGTCAAAAAGTAGTTCACTGGGCCAAATCATAGAATAACCCTGTGTGCACTCTAGAGGCCACATTTTCAGCTTGATACTGGTGAAACTTGGTCAGAATGTTTGTCTGGATAAAATCTCGGACAAGTTCGAAATTGGGTCATGTGGGGTTAAAAAGTAGGTGATGGGGCCAAATCTTAGAAAAAGCTTGTGTGCACTCTTCAGGCCACATTTTCAGCCTGATACTCATGAAACTTGGTCAGAATGTTTGTCTGGATGAAATCTTGGAAAAGAATATCAAGCCACATCAGGTCAAAAAGTAGGTCACAGTGCCAAGTCATAGAAAAATCTTATGTGACTCTAGAGGCCACATTCTGAGCCAGATTAGAAATTCAAAAATGGGCTAAATTGTTAAAAAAGTAGATCACTTACAATCATGCGTTTTACATCATCATGACCAGGATCTTTTCAGCCTTATGAATCCTAGATGACCTTACTCAGGTAAGTGCTTCAGGGCCAGTGGCCCTTTTGTTTAAAAAAAAGGGCCAACGCCAGACCCTTGGCAGCAATGTATTATCTTGTGAGTTGTTTGTTAGGATTTCTTTCCAACATATACTTCTTTTCCTCACAGTGTTTCAAAAGGCTTTTTCCTCAGGGTCGGTAAAATTGGGGATTGTGTGGTAAAGGATCAACTGTATTCTGTGTATTTTTTTTTTTATTTTCATTCTCTGAAGATTGAACAGCTGGCAGACCAGACAGGGGAAGAATCCATTATTTTAACAGCCAGTATTAATGATGGTACCTTATCACATTTGGGGTCCTCCACAGGAAAGGGATTTCTGGAGGGGAGAGATGAGATGAAATCTCAATTTCTGGGCTATTGTTTGAAAAGTAAGTTAATGCTCAGCATTGTTGTAATTGTATTGAATGGAGATATCCAGATTTTGCCAAAACTTAGAATCGTAAATCAGGGTTCCCATTCACGCACATATGTGCGTGATTCACGCACTCTATTGAATAATCACACACAAAAATATGAAGTGAAACGTGCACGCACTCACAGGTTTCAGGGCTTCCACTGTCGATCAAATTTGAGCCACTTGGGACAAGTTAGAAAAAAATGTCTCCAAAACTTAAGCACTGGCAAATCTGCTGGAAACAAGTAATGTCTTTTGAAAGATCTAAACTCCGATATATTCAGTAGGTATCAAGTGTGATTTCAAGTCACTGTTCATCACCGCTAATCAAACTGTTGACATTTATTTAAAGTGTTAATGGCATCAATCCGCTTTTCTAGTGTAAAATTACAGGTTGTGAAATTACATGTTACCCTAATTGACAAATCTCTATCAAATCATGCCGAAATACTACTCCAAAACTTAACAGGCATGAAAAAAGATCAGAGCAAAAACAACGCGAAAACCCATGACACAATAAAAATCAGTTTGACATTGTCCGATCAAAGGCATTATAAACTGTCTATTCAGCTTTATCAATGACTTTAAACAGTAAATTTACTTAAATATCTCTATAAAACAATAAGTGAAAGCTAATTAGTGTCTGAAATTGACAGTGAAATGGAAATTTCTACTGGCCATCAGGTTGTAAGTTGTCCCTCTAAAACTGTCCCGTGAGTAAGGAAACGTAACAAGCATCTTCTTTTTTAAATTACCCATATTGTTTTCAATAGCAGATGACCGCAGAGTGAGACTCAGTCACTCACCAAAATAAATTTTCAATACAACAGACCCTTACTTTCCTCCATAGATGCTCTAAAACTGTCATTATTGAGTGCACTCCTAAAATTTCTCTTGCACTCCCAAACTTGTACTCCAGGGAGTGCATGCACTCCCAAAAAAGGATGTGAGTGGGAACAGTGGTAAATTTTGCCTCACATCTGATGCATGTCAGAAAAGTAGTCAGTGGCTTGGAAAGAAAGTTGTGTCAGTACTGGTCTGAGAAAGTCAGGAAATATGCATAGTGCACTGACTGCTGTGATATGACCTAAGCTGTCAAAACAGTGTTAAACTCAAAGATAATCTATAGAACTGTAAAATTTTGTTCTTACTCTAACCTATTTCATGTATGTCACTCACATGACATAGCCCGCTGAGGTAGCTCAGTGGTTTGTGTATCTGGATCGTGACCTGGTGGATGTGAGCTTGATACCCGGTTGAGGCAAACCTTCTTTCTGGCGATTTTTCGCCTCTCACCTGTGATGCATGTGAAAAAAGTAGTCAGTAGCTCTGGAAGGAAAGATGTGTCAGTACTGGTGTGAGAAAGCCAGGAAGCACATGGGTGCATCACTGATTGCCATAATAGGACCTAAGCTGTTAAAAAGGCATTTAACTC
Organism: Tridacna gigas; assembly: GCA_945859785.2. Lineage (NCBI taxonomy): Eukaryota > Metazoa > Mollusca > Bivalvia > Cardiida > Cardiidae > Tridacna > Tridacna gigas. The sequence continues at coordinate 30,043,319 of OX244041.2, forward strand.
CGATACAAATAACATGGCATACATTACAGCTTCATTACAGCTCGATGAGATAAGTTTAGTGACTCCCCGTGGGGGGGGGGGGGGGGGGGTCATTAAATGCATCATAATCCAAGGCATAAAGAATCAAGAGTAGGTAGAGGGAGTATGAGTTTAAGGTCACATTTATACCAAAATTTTGGAAAGGACAGCTACAATCCAGCATTCCACTTAGTGAGGTATCATGAACTTTGCTATTTATTGGCCTCAGAACACCTGCCCAAAATTTCAGGCTCGTCCATGTTAAAGCATTGGCTGAAGACATATTATATTATCCTAGAATGATGGGATTTGTTCTTGAAAAGGATTGATACACGGGAAAAGGAGAAGATGCTGGTTATTAGCTTTCCTTTTCCCATAGTGTTTTCAAATACACTATTAAGGACAGGGATAAAAATTATCATTCAGGGTTTACGTTTACGACGTAAAAGTACCTATATATGCACGAAAGTCAGCTCGGACTCAAAATATCAAAGCTGATCGCGTCCCTTGGACGCAGTCAAAAATGAGTCAAAACCATTATTTAACTAGATCTACATCAATAACAAAAACAATGCAAAATACTGGTACAAAGATTTAAAATTTCTTGTAGAAATTGACCATCGGAATTTCAAAGTGTCTATAAATATATCTTTGTATGCCAAGATATAACAGAGAAAGATAAAAATAGATCTCACATGGTTACCTGCATTGTGCCAATATTGTCTTTACTGGCGAACTGATTGTAGGAAAACAGCTGTCATCTAGCATTTCTTTCCTGAAGATGGCTTTCCCGGCCAAAAAGAAAAAGCGTTCGCGATCTTTCCAAGGCCGATGGCTGAAAGATCCTGCCTTTCAAGATCAGATGTTAAGAGAAATTTATCTATATTCCTCTGTTCATGTAAATGTGTTTGATTTGTTATGAAACTAAGCAGAAATAAGGCTTTTACAATAGGTTGCATGGACTTTCAAAGAAGTACCATCATACTATTTTAGGCGACGGTTACCCATGTTCACAGCACATTAAATCTGCGAAAGGTTCCATAAAGAAGTCATTTGAGAGAGCTTCTTCTTTTTATCCACTAACCAAATTAAGCCTTAATAAACGTACGATTTATGCAAGCAAAAATGGGACTCAGAAGGAACACAGTGGGACTCAACTTTGCACATAAACATTTAGGAATACACCTTTCTAGTGATGGCTTATGGGATTATCATATTAATAGTATGGCACAAAAGGCTTGGAAAAGAATAAATGTTATGCGCCAACTAAAAAATCCTCTTGATAGAAAGTCTCTCCAGGTGATATACTTCTTATTTGTTCGACCAATTCTAGAATATGGCAATGTGGTATGGAACAATATGCCCCAATATTTGAAAGATGATTTGGATAAAATACAAAATGAAGCTGCTAGGATAGTTACAGGTTGTAGTAAACTAGTCTCTTTGTCTGATCTAGGAAAGGAGTGCAGTTGGGAATCACTTAAGTGAGCGTTGGTGTAAGCATAAACTTATGCTTTTCTTTTAAATGGTCAAAGGCTTTGCACCAACATATTTAAGTTCTCTTGTCCCTCAACTAAATAGTAGCATCAGTAATTATAATCTTCGTAATACTAATAACCTTTATAGCATTGCATGCAGGACAGACTTGTACAAAAATTCATTCCTTCCATCTGTCGTTGATGACTGGAATTCAATTCCACAAGATATTAGAAATTTAGAGTCTGTTTCTAGTTTTAAGAATTATTTAAACATTGATAAACCAATCCCAAATAAGTTATTCTTTGTCGGTAAAAGACGGTTCCAAATTATTCATGCCAGGTTAAGAAATGAATGTGGTTCTCTCAAGCACCATTTATTACGCCCCCCTTCGAAGAAGCGGGGGTATATTGCTTTGCACTTGTCGGTCGGTCGGTCCGTAGACCACATTTTTGTCCGGAGCATAACTCAAAAAGTATTTCAGGTATCATCTTGAAACCTCATAGGTAGATAGATCTCATTAAGGAGAAGTGCAGTGCACAAGTACCATAACTCTGCCCATCATATTTTTGGAGTTATTGCCCTTTGTTGATTTTCATACTTAATTTTTGTCCGGAGCATAACTCAAAAAGTATTTCAGATATCACCTTGAAACCTCATAGGTGGATTAATCTTATTAAGGAGAAGTGCAGTGCACAAGAACCATAACTCTGCCCATCATATTTTTGGAGTTATTGCCCTTTGTTGATTTTCATACTTAATTTTTGTCCGGAGCATAACTCAAAAGGTTTTTCAGATATCATCTTGAAACTTTACATGTGGATAGATCTTATTCAGAGGAGAAGTGCATTGGACAAGAACCATAACTCTGCCCATTATATTTTTGCAGTTATTGTCCTTTGTTGATTTTCGTACTTAATTTTTTTCCGGAGCATAACTCAAAAAGTATGTGAGGTAAAATCATGAAACTTTAAAAGTTGATAGTTCACATAAATGGGAAGTGCAGTGCCCAAGAATTGTTAATTTATCATTAATAATTTTTGAGTAATTACCCTTTGTTCGTTTTTACACTTTGAACTTAACAGTTTATAATCACATGTTATATTTAGAATTGGATGCCATTAGGGGGGCATACATGTTTTACAAACATCTCTTTTTTCCTTGGATTGGATACAAGGTGGCCAGCTGGAGACCATTTTGAAATTACAATAATCAGGGTCATCTGATCCCAACAGCAGGTTTAAGGTCACAGTTTCTGGAAATAGGGCTTTCGGGGGGCATTGCTCTCATTCCGACAGCTCTTGTAATATTTAAAGGTTGTTTCAACCATGAAATGTAACATGGTATCGGACTGTGTAGATCTGACAGCACCTTCTGTGCAGTCTGATCTTGATCTGCACTGTCTGCAAAAACAACTTAACTTGGGTCCAGCACTGTAAGGGTTAAAGAGTGAGTTGTAAAGAACTTTTTTGAATGATTTCTGTAGGATACTAATACTGAAAGCAATTGCCTCGCCTTGCATAGGATATAGATTTCTGTCAATCAGCGGTGATTAACCTTATATCGTACACTTCCATGTTTAACACTTAAGCTGCTGAATAAATGAAACGCAAATTCCTATTCAATACTAAAAGCCCAAACATTGCAGTTTCAAAGAAAGTTGATTTCACCGGAAAGAAAATAACGTATTGGACAGTGTAGATCAAAGATCAGACTGCACGTTCTGTGCAGTCTGATCTTGATCTACACTGTCCGCAAAAGGTCAGTGGGTCGCGATTAGCAGCTTAAGGGTTAAGCAACCCTGAGGGAGACAGATTTTGAAAACGCTGCATAGGATATAGACTTCTGTCAATAATTATGCCCCCCTTCGAAGAAGCGGGGGTATATTGCTTTGCACTTGTCGGTCGGTCCGTCGGTCGGTCCGTAGACCACATTTTTGTCCGGAGCATAACTCAAAAAGTATTTCAGGTATCATCTTGAAACTACATAGGTGGATAGATCTCATTAAGGAGAAGTGCAGTGCACAAGTACCATAACTCTGCCCATCATATTTTTGGAGTTATTGCCCTTTGTTGATTTTCATACTTAATTTTTGTCCGGAGCATAACTCAAAAAGTATTTCAGATATCACCTTGAAACCTCATAGGTGGATTAATCTTATTAAGGAGAAGTGCAGTGCACAAGAACCATAACTCTGCCCATCATATTTTTGGAGTTATTGCCCTTTGTTGATTTTCATACTTAATTTTTGTCCGGAGCATAATTCAAAAGGTTTTTCAGATATCATCTTGAAACTTTACATGTGGATAGATCTTATTCAGGAGAAGTGCATTGGACAAGAACCATAACTCTGCCCATTATATTTTTGCAGTTATTGTCCTTTGTTGATTTTTGTACTTAATTTTTTTCCGGAGCATAACTCAAAAAGTATGTGAGGTAAAATCATGAAACCTTATAAGTTGATAGTTCACATAAATGGGAAGTGCAGTGTCCAAGAATTGTTAATTTATCATAAATAATTTTTGAGTAATTACCCTTTGTTTGTTTTTACACTTTGAACTTAACAGTTTATAATCACATGTTATATTTAGAATTGGATGCCATTAGGGGGGCATACATGTTTTACAAACATCTCTTGTTCATGCAAAATATAGTCGAGTCGCCTCTCTGTATCTGTGGTGCATTAGAAATAAATCAACATTATTTTTTTGGATGTCCATTGTATTGAAATGAAAGAAACTTTTTCTTTGCTCTCTTTCACATTTTTCATGTGTGGTAGATCTAAATACACGCCTCTTTGGAAGTGATGTTCTAACTTCTTGGGATAACAAGGAATTATTTCTTCAAGTTCATTTTTACATAAAGGAAAGTAAAAGATTTGATTAATAGTGCATGAAACCTCCATTTTCTCTCTCTCTCTCTGTTAGACTGTAGACTGTTTAGGTACATGTGGGTGTGAGTGTGTGTGTGTGTGTTTTATTGTATTTATGGACTTATTGTATGAGCAATTTGTACTTCGGAGAGGGACTTTATAAGCTTTTGTTAGCTTTCGTTCCAACTCTTTTGTAATGAATTATACAAATAAATATGTTTAACCCTTTCCCAAACGACAAATTTTGGACTGGTCCAAACTGAAAGAGTTTGCAGATGACAATTTCAGATTTGATGAAAATGGCAGAAAGTTATCAAAAAGGGTAGAAAACACTGTGGGAAAAGGAGAAATTGCTCGTTCCGAGCAATTTCTCCTTTTCCCACAGTGTTTTCAAAAGACTTGTACTGCAAACACGTGAAAACCAGGGCTTGTTTGGGAAAGGGTTAAACTAACTTTGGCAGTTGCACTGGGTCCCACGGACTCAGTAAAATTTTATTCAAATGGAAACACTGATCATTGAAGTTAGAATGGTAAGAAAACAGTTGCAAGAGTGTCACAAAAAGTATTTTGAAAGGTTTAATTGCAGAGTGTCTATTGATACCTAGTTTTATGAAATGTTTCAGCACATCATAGAAAGAAAACACAGGAGACCAAATCTCCACCATATCAGAGAAGTAATCAACGTCATACGCCATATCGAACTCCCTCCAAACAGTCAAGAGTACACCCTGTGTCACTACAAAAGGCACGATCAGTTGACAACTCAGCAGCAGTTATGCATGACCCAAATATTCCAGCTATAGATCCTAACAACGCAGGTGGTCAGATTAAACAAGAAGAAGAGGAACAGCTGAACAGGGAGACATCTGATTTTAGTTCTACACCAAAATCCTTTCCATCATCTCTACAACTTAGTCATACACAAACTTCTGCCGACCTTGATACATCAGGTCAAGATAACATTGAAGGTCAAGGACAAGTTGTTGAAAATGCCCCTGTGGACTCTGATGAAACAAGTAACTCGGCTACTAATATAAAAATAGAGCCAATTACTGAAAATGACATGGAATTAGAAATAACTGGAGTAGAGCCTGGCAACACATCCTTGACCCAGGAGGACTGGGGTCAGGGGTCAATGGTGTATGGATCTGCAGGTGCCGATGGGGATAGCTCTGTCAATCAAAGTGTTGAAACATCAAACTACAGTAAGTAAAGCTATCTAATTTATTTGGCTTTTTCCATTACCACACAGATGTTTGTTTCTCTATAACTTTGGTGCAAATTAGTGAAATATTGCAAAAAGGAGCTGTTTAGTTTGAATGGAACTTTGGCTTGACAATCACTTGCATTAAGTTCATGCCACACAACAGTATTTTAGACTTTGCCGCACTGAAAACACCTGAGACAACAAAATACCTGAATTTGTCCTTAACCCTTTTCAGCACACAGAAAATCTTGTTCCTCCAAATTCGAAATACTTGCAGATGACAAACTCAAAATCAGTTCAAGAGTTCCATGATAGAGTAAAAAACATTGTGGGAAATGGAGAAAATGCTGGTTACCAGCATTTTCTCCTTTTCCCCCAATGTTTTCAAAAGCCTTCCTGCTTAGGGTTGTTAAAACTTGGGACTGTTTGATAAAGGATTAAAAGAGTCGAAAGTATTGTGGTTAAAGGAGAAAAAGATGACTTTAAGCATTGTCTTCTGTTTCAAAATATTTTCAAGAGCTTTCTTAGACAAGAGTGGTGAAAATAAAAGATAATTTGATAAAGGCATAACCCTTTGTACACAGCCATGAATTTTAACAACCCTGAGGACTTTTGTAAACATTGTGGAAATAGGAGAGAATTCTTGGAACCAACTTTCTTTTCTTTCCAACAATATTATCTACCCTTTCTACTGTCTCTAAAGCAAAATCCATCATTTGATGTACTTGTCATCTGCAAATCCTTTCAATTTGGAAAAGTCTAACATTCTTTCATTTTGGAAAGAATGAAAACATATTGACACTTTTAACACACAATCTTGACATATAACAACTCTAAGAAAGAATGCTTTTGAAAACGTTGTGGGAAAAGGAGAAAATGATGCAACTAGCATTTCTCCTTTTCCCACGATGTTTTTTTATCCTTCCGACGAAGGATTTCAATTTTAGAGTCACATCTATTCTGTCGTCTGCAAATGCTTTCAGTTTGGACAAGTTTAAATTTTTGTCATTAGGTAAAGAGTTAAAATGCAGGTTACTGCAAAGTAGACCATACTTATCAAGGAATTTGAATCCAGAACCTTAGCCTTGAGAGTTTGGAAGACTGTGTCAGTATTTGTATTCCAATATCCCTAGAATGCTTACTATACTAAAAGAATTATATGAACATTTCCAGCAAAAAGATACTAACTTGAAATATGGTTGGGTTTTAAACTTTTTTTTGCCAAAAATATTTCATTGTATCGGACAGTATACAGTCGAGCCACGTTTATCTTGATTCCACTATTCTGGATATCTCATAATCTGGAAAAAGAAACCAGCAGAAAACCATTTTTTCAGTGCAAATTTTGTTCTCTACTCGGGAAATCTGCGTTCTGGAATTGGTTTGAAAAGATCAGAAATAAAGTGTCAAGAAACTAGTACAAACTTTATCCTATAAACCTGACATGACCTGACTGTGTGTCACACTATTACATGTAGACATGTTATTTACCTCAGTATCATTGTAGACTGGTTTCATAGAAATTGATGGAGACTACTTCGAATGATTTGGGACTGGTGCGTAGTAGCTGTTTGTACCACAAGTATCAGTCGAAAATCATTTGTTTCAGATAGTTTTCATGCATTTTGAAAGCACACATACCAATCCATTCCCATAAGTACTGATATGATGAAGTACAATTTCACACTTTTGATGTTTAGTATTTATTTGATCAGTAATTATTACTGAGAAATTTTTACTTTTAACAACCTGTAAAAATGATTAAAAATACTCGTCTTTCAAATCAGTTCAATTGTCAATCAATTACTCTTTGTCATTTTACCACAAAAGAACGATTATCTGAAGTCGACAGAATGTCAAAACCAACCACTAAAAGACGACGAGTTGAAGTTTCGACATCTGTGAAAAAAGCAATTTGTCAGTACAAAGAAGACCATCCAAAAGCCACTATCCAGAATATTCGACAACACCTCATTAAATCAATGTCCCTCAACATAGGAAAATCAACTGTTGGCGACATTCTGAAAGCGAAAAAGAAGTGGCTAGCCATGTCCGACGATTCTCCTGACCTCATTCGACACAGAAAACCAAAACACGAGCAACTAGAAGATGCAGTCTTTCTATGGTTTTCAAACAAGAGATCCCACCATGCAACTGTTACTGACGAAATGCTCGTCACGAAGGCCAAGACACTTGGTGGTCAACTCAACATCAAGGATTTCTCCTACTCACGTGGCTGGTTGCAGCGTTTCAAGAGACGACGTGGCATCAAACTAAAGCTGACAAGGCAAGCAAAGCTGTAATAGGAGAGGGGAGATCAAGGTTGCAGAGAATTCTCACAGACTGATATCTAGATGATACCCTCAACATGAAGGAAACTGGTCTGAAATGTGTCCCTTAGCCCTTTACCACACAACAAAATTTTGGACCAGACCAAATTGAAAGCTTTTGCAGACAACATAACAAATGTAACTTGAATGGTGGTTTTTGTATTTAATAGAGTAGAAAACATTGTGGGAAAAGAAGAAAACGCTAATTACCAGCATTTTTTCCTTTTCCCACAATGTTTTCAAAAGCCCTCTCTTTCAGGGTTGTTAAAACTCGGTATTGTGTGATAAAGGGTTAAAAACAAAAGGGAAGCTGTGGCAATCCCAGTTCGTTGATCTGGAAATACACCTTATCCAGGAACATTGATAGATAATAGAAGTGCCTAGATAAACGAGACTCGACTGTATTTTGAAGATCAGGCTGTGCAGTACATGTGTCTGATCATGATCTACATGCTCCACTAAAGAGCATTTAGGATTTAGCAACCATAAGGTTTAGAATAGCTGCTTCTCCTCACCCTGTCCTTGTGGGCAGTGCCTGTCATATGTCAATGTCCTTAGAAAAGGCACTAGAGGTCCCCAGCATAGAGAGATTAAATCCAGGTGACTCATGAACAATTTAGCCTCTACCTTGGTGTGACTGAAATACTGTTGAAAATATTCATTCTGACTAACAGTCCTTTTCCCATAGTTGTGTTATATAGCTTTGCAATACCCCATTATTGTAAAGGCTGTTTTTTCACTTACCAAAACTTCCAAAATTTAAAAAAAAAAAAGGGAGGGGGAGAGGGAATGAACCATCTGAAGGGAAAAACATACATGATTTTTCAATAGTATGGAAACTATTCTTGGAAAGGGGAGGGGGAATTTTGTTTAACAAACATTAACCCTTCACCACACTCTTGACTTTTGACAAAAGCTGAGGAAAACAGCTTTTGAAAACATGGTGGGAAAAGGGTAAAAGGCTGGTACGGCGTTTTCCCAGAATGTTTTCTACCTTTACAAAAAAAAAATTTCAATTTTTGAGCCAATTTATGTTGTCGTCTGCAAATGCTTTCAGTCTGGACATGTCAAAAACTCTGTGGTGAAGTGTTAACTTATGGGAAAAGAGCTTTTGCTCTTACATGTATCAAGCAATTGCCATATATTTCCATACTGTAGCAGAGCAAATATTTTCATTTATTATATACCTAAAAATTTTCGGGCTCAAGAGATACATCACATAATATCACCCAGAACAGAACAAAAATCCGTATCTCAGGGTTTCAGAAAGTCTGCATTTTTGCGTTTTTGACGTGCAAAATGAAAGCCTGGCACAACAAATTTAATGCATCGCATCTTCCTGGACGCAAGATAAATCAGAATGAAAAAGGAACATACAGTATTGATTCATTGAATAGATCTTACAAAATCGTCAAGTTAATAACTGCAAAATCATATCAAACCCGCTTTCTAACTCTGAATTATTTGTTTCCAGTTTACACTGAATCGGTCTAAAATGCAACATTATTCTGTGACATCGCTGTCGTCTCGTCTATATTACTGTATGGGATCCGTACATAAACTTTTTGTCCGCGTTTTAGACCCTGCTCGGTAATGGTCACCGACTTGCTGGAGTGATTGGGATGACAGACGACAGTTTCTATGAGGTCATTGTTTTCTACTTTTATCTTTAATACCACACTGTCATGTAAAACTTTTTGCATTATGCAACATCTACAAACTGGCAAAGGTAAACAACATGTGAAAAAAAAAGCAGGTTAAAGACCATGACGCATAAAATTTCTAAATGAGTCCCGAAATTCCAAACAGCGAGTCACAGATGACCCCCAAAATTTATGAGCCAGCAGAAACACTGCATATCTACTCAGTGTCAAATAGAAATACAGTTTCAACAGATATGGTATAATGTATTTTGCGCATAGAATATGTAATATTTGAGATTTGATTGGTCGAAATGTAATGCTATAATATAAATCCGCCATTCATAAAAACATAGTATCTTTAAACCATTATTTGTTTTATTTTGTTCACCCTTTCTGAATAAAATGTCAATAAGAGCAATATATTGTCATTGAAAGTTGTAGGTATATAATAAAAAGAATACTATGTTGCAGTAACTTTCTTGGTGCATTTATTTGCTTTTCACTGCATGATAAAATTTTGACATCGCACTCAGCCTATGGTCCTGCGCGATACCAAATTCTCTCATGCTGCTTGAAGAACCAGGGAAGTTATTGCACCATAACATTCTGTATTTACTTCTGTTTTTGGCAGGTCTGAAAATAGCCTGTTACGCTAATTTAATTTAGCCAGCCGTATACATATTCTGTGTGGTAATGGACTTTTATCCTAGGGGTTTCACTTCTATGTTGTAGAGCCCCTTTTTGGTGTCTCTAAACCATCAGGCAGGTAATGGAAATAAAAATCTCACAACCTGCAGTAAAACCTTGATCATTGCTGCGTTGTATCTCAAAGTTCTTTGTGTCATAAAAGTTCCACCCTAATTGGACAGTATAGATCCATGATCAGACTGCACTTTCTATGAAGTATGATCTTGATCTACATTGTGTGCAAAAGTGCCCAGAGTTGCAATGAACGGCATAAGGGTTAACCCTTTACCGCACAATACCGCCTAACAACCCTGGGAAAGACGCCTTTTGAAAACATTGTGGGAAAAGGAGAAACCAGAATTTTCTCCTTTTCCCACAATGTTTTTCTACCCTTTCAAACTAAGATTGCACCATTTTGGCACCATTTGGGCCACATTGAAATTGCCATCTACAAATGCTTTCAATTTGGACAGGGCTAAAATTGTGTTGTCTGGTAAAGGGTTAAAGCTTCAGCAGTGTGAATCTTCTTCTTTCAGATTCTGTTAGGTATGTAGCTGGTATAAGGGTTTGATAAGTTTGGTTCAGTCCTCATGGGCAAAGGTAGCCATACGTAGAGTGTGTTTATGGGCAAGCCACTGTGAAGTCTCATCCTTGTATTGGTGAGGCATGGCTCGAATAAGATAAGCTATCACTGTGATACATGTATGACTGGAAATACTGTTGAAATTGGTGAACTACTGCACTCAAACAAACAAATCAAACTTATATGAACATTGATATTGTAATTGTATGAAATACACACTTAAAGCAGAATTTGAATTTACATGTAGATATGTTTTAAAGCCAAATACTCTACAAAGAAGTGAGGCCCTGATGAAGTAAATACACTTTGTAGTAGTACTGTTCATGACCAGTTTCTTGTGTACAAGTAAAGCAGTTATGACATGCACAATTTGTGTTAATGACCCTTAGTAAGTCTACTTCAGCTCTCATATTAACTCTTTACCACATGACAAATATGTAGAAATTTTGTCAAAATCAAAAGCATTTGTAGAAGAAAATAAATGTGTCTGAAAAATTGACATTTGTTTTGGGAAGGATAGAAAAAAACTGGAAAAGGAGAAAATGCTGAAAACCAGCATTCCAATTGTTTCTTTCATGTAAACTTCTCTTGTGGAATTACTGAAGTAATGATATTGGAAGGTTTAACCCTTTACCAAACAATTCCGTCTATAAACGTTTTTCTTTTTCCCACATTTTTTTTCTTCCCTTCCCAAATAGAATCTCAATTTTTGATTCACGTTTATTTTGTGGTCTGCAAATGCTTTGAATTTGGGCTAGTCTAAAATTTTGTCATGTGGTAAAAAAGAAATTTTTCTTTCCATTGTGCAAACCTTAACCACTATGCTTAACTATTTGCCAAACTACAAAGTTTTAGACTTGTCCAAATTGAAAGCATTTGCAGATGACAAAATAAATGTAACTCAAAAATTGAAATTTGTTTTGGGAATGATAGAAAACGTGGGAAAAGGAGAAAATGCTGGTTACCAGCATTTTCTCCTTTTCCCACAATGTTTTCAAAAGGCTTTTTTCCACAGGGTCGTTAAAACTCGGGATTGTGTGGTAAAGGGTCAATGAAAACAGCACATGAAGAATATCCTCAGTAATGACTAATGTTTATATAAGAATATGGACTTGGGTACAAGACTGGTCATGTTAAAGTTTCAACTTTGTTGATTTTAGATCTCAAATCATTGAATAAAGGTAAATTACTATATAGTTTATTTATCACATTATTGTAACTAATTATGTGTTCTCTCAATGTGCCAAACAAAAGAGCCATGCTATGTGAAATGCAGGTTGCATGCATTTGCAAAAGGTATCTACAGGTGAACCTGTGCAGTACTTGGGTCATAACTTTCTGCTATCGGTCAATTTTCTGCATGTTAAAGGACCATTCTACACATGTACCTCATGAATAGTTAGTTTTTGTACAAAATGGATTTTACAAATCCATAATTACATGATGACATGCTGGTATAATGAATCACGGAGATGCATTAAACACTCTTTTTTGGGAGCATGCTGTTCAGATTGAAGAAAAGGACTAATGTTAAAATATTACAGAGTAATGGCAGTTTAGATCAGAATTTCTCAATGAATATGAGACATCTTGTGTGATTTCATTTTGTGGAAAGCTGTGCACATTCATTAGCCCTTTTCCACAGCATTTGTTGTTTTTACAACCCTGAGGAAAAACGCTTTTGAAAGATAAGGGGACAGAAAAAGTGTTGTGACCAGCATTTTCAGTTTCCATGTTTTTTATGCTCTCAAAGAAAAACCCCCACCATTGAACCCTTTACCAAATGGCAAACTTTTCGACTCCTCCAAATACAAAGCTGTTGCAGACAATGAACTAGATGTGGCTCTTGGTGATATTTGTCTCTGAATGGTTAGAAAACTTTGTAGGAAAAGGAGAAAATGCTGGTAACCAGCATTTTCTCCTTTTCCCACAATCTTATCAAAAGGCTTCTCTCTCAGGGTTGTTGAAACATGGGATTGTTTATATTCGATTTTAACTCCATTTTAACTGTATGGATAGGTCCAAGAAAGAATTGTGTTGTAAAGTGATAAATTCCAGCATGGGGCTGATAATATTTAAAAGTATAAATAAAGTATTTTCCATCAGAAACCAACTTTTGCAAAAAATTGGTAATTTGTATTTTGTTTACTAATGTACACTTTGAGCAGTAAGAGCAAACATATTAGGTACAAAAAAAAAATTACCGTTGTGTGTTCACTTGTGCGTGCATTTACTTTAAAACATCTCTTAAACTTCCCATTCAATTTTGACCAAACTCCACAGAAATGATCCTTCCATGGTCCTCTTCAGAATTTCTTCAAAGAATTTGATTCCTGTTAAAGCTGGTTGCTATGGCAACAAAACTGAAAAATATTGGAAATCTTTGAAAATCTTCTTGTCTGAAACCAGAAGGCCTAGGGCTACCAAATTTGGCATTTAGCTTTATCTGATGGACCTCTACTAAATTTGTTCAAATTAGAGCCCTCGGATCAAAATTGGCATTGCTGTGGGGGTCACAAGTTTTACATGGGCTTACATAGGGAAAACTTTAAGAATCTTATGGTTCCATATGGCCTAGGGCTACCAATATTGTCATGTAGCTCCATCTGATAGACTTCTAGTAAGATTCATCAAATTATAGCCCTGGGGCTAAAATTGGCCCAGCCCCAGAGGTCACAAGGTTTACATGGGCTTATATAGGGAGAACTAAGTATACTGTTTGTAAACCATATGGCCCAGGGCTAACAAATTTTGTAAGTAGCTTCATGTAATGGACCTCTTCTAAGATTCTACAAATTGCATGTGGTCCTTTGGTCAAAATTGGTCAAAATTGGCCCTGTCTTGGAGATTGCAAGTTTTACAAGGGCTTTTAAAGTGAAAACTTAAAAATCTTGTTGTTCTTAACTTTAAGCCAGGGGCTACCAAATTTTGGGTTTACCTTCCCCTAGTGGATCCCTCCTGAATTTATTGAAAATTTAGCCATTGAATCAAAATAAACCTGCTTCTTATGTTTTATGAAAGAAACTTTGAAAATCTTGTTGTTTATAACCATATGGCCTAGACCTATTTTATTTGGTATGTGGCTGTATCTTGTTGACCTCTACCAGGATTAAAATAATTATAGCTCATAATTATAGCTTGAAATCGTAATTATAGGTAAAAAATGGACCCATCCGGGGTAGGGGGGGGTGCTGTTTCACAATATTCAAATGGGCTGTTATAGAGATAATTTTATCAGTCTTCTTGTTTGAGGCCGTGTTCAGCCTAGAATTGTAATGTTTGGTATGGTTTGTACATATTAGCCAGTGGAGCGATACAGGGTCATCACTGCCCTCTTGTTTTTTTTTTTTACATTTCCAAATTGAAAGCATTTGCAGATGTCAAATAAACAGGGCTATAGAAATGGTATTACATGTATAAATATTCTTTTATACATTGAAAAAGATTTTGAGAAAGGAGAAAATGTTGGTAACAGTGTTTTTTTTTTAGAATGATGTTCTCAAAAGCTTTCTTCTTTTTGGGGTTGTTAATAACACAGGATTGTTTGGTAAAGGGTTAACCCAAAAATATCTCACATTTGCTGATGCTGTGGACCAAGATCTGCAAACTGTTTGAGAAAACAACTGATGTTGTGCATTTGTCCTTAAGTCTTTAAAGTATAAGTAATTGTACATGCAAAAATTGATTTGAGATCTAAAATTAATAAAGTGAAATATATTTTGTTTCCTAGTTTCATTGATTTACATGTAATTTAACTCTTTACCACATAAGTAAAGCCAATTGCATTTATAGATAACAACTAATGAAAGATACTGCAGACACGAAAGAATTTGTCTTTAAAAGGGTAGAAAGCGATGTGGGGAAAGATGAAAATGCTGGTAAGGTGTTTTCTTTCTTTTCCCACAATATTTTCAAAAGCTTCTCTCTTAACCCTTTACTGCACAATGATGCCTTTTGACGCCCCTGGAAAAGAAGCCTTTTGAAAACACTGTGGGAAAAGGAGAAAATGCTGGTAACCAGCATTTTCTCCTTTTCCCACAATGTTTTCTACCCTATCAAAGAAAAATTGCACCTTTTGAGTTTTCTACCCTATCAAAGAAAAATTGCACCTTTTGAGCCACATTGAAATTGTCGTCTGCAAATGCTTTCAATTTGGACAAGGCCAAAATTTTGTCGTCTGGTAAAGGGTTAAGGGTGGTTAAAACATGGGACTGTGTGGTAATGAGTTATTCCACTACCTTAACAAATAGAAATTATTAGAATAATAGATATTTTTTCCTCAAGTCCCCCTGGCATAGATCTCTTTTGAAAACATCATGGAAAATGGGACAATTGCTTGTTATAGGCTATTTGCCGCTTTTCCCACCATGTTTTTAAAGTCATCCAAAAAAGACCTATCCTCTTCAATATTTTTCCCTATTTCAGGACCTGTCATAAGCAATTTATCTAATTGGCACCTGCAGACAGCTATTGTCATCTTTTATCCTTTACCACACAATCTTGAGTTTTAATGACCCTGAAAGAGACAGCTTTTGAAAACATTATGGGAAAGGGAAAAAAATGCTAATAACCAGCATTTTCTCCTTTTCCCACAATGTTTTCAACCCAATTAAAGAAAGCCTTATCATTTAAACTACATTTGTTTTTGTTTACAAATGCTTTCAGTTTTGTTGAGTCTAATACTTTGTAGCTTGGTAAAGAGTTAACCCTTAACCTCACAATGACAACTTTTGATGACCCTGAGAAAGAAGGCTTTTGAAAACATTGTTGGAAAATGAGAAAATGCTGGTAACCAGCACTTCCTCCTTTTCCCACAATATTTTCTACCCTATGAAAGACAAATTCTATGTTTTGAGTTCTATTAAAATTGTTGTCTGCAAATGCTTTCAATTTAGACAAGGCTAAAATTTTGTCGTCTGGTAAAGGGTTAGGCAGATATCTTTTGAAAACAATATGGCAAAAGGAGAAATTGCCCATGGCCAGTTAGTACAAGAACTGTAAGAGCCCCCCCCATTCTTAATATTATTGTCTACATATTATTGTTTATAATAAAGCTCCTTTTCACCCATAAATTTCATGATATATGATGGTAGAACTGTTGTATTATTTAGGATAGTAACAGAAAATGTTTTACACAGTGTGAGCCCTGCATATAGTCTACAACAAGTTAACCCTTTACCAGACGATCTCCTGTAATTAGGACCCTGAGGAAGAAGGTTTTGAAAACATTGTGGGAAAAGCAATGCTTTCATTGTGGATGAGTATAAAGTTTTTGTCAATACATAACGGTTTAAATACATTGTACTTAATGGCTAAATAAATAAACAGATCAACTTGAAAGATGAAATTATTTCACACTTTGGACCAGAAGACTGTAAATTGAGAATATGTGTTGTGAGATTATGCGAGATGTTGAAATTAGCAGAGATTGCATCTATGAAAAAAAAAACAGAGATATAAATCTTTACCATATGACAAAAATGTAGACCTGTCCAAATTGAAAGCATTTGCAGATGACGATTTAAATGTGGTTCAAATGATAGAATTTGTCTCTGATGTGGTTTTTCTTACTTGTCTGTGGCAAATTTGTTTGACTCTGTACCACACAATCCTGAGTTTGAATGACCCTGGAGAATAAAGCTTGTGAAAACATAGTGGGAAAAGGAGAAAATACTGGTAACCAGCATTTTCTCCATTTTCCGCAGTTTTCTACCCTACCAATGGCAAAACGAACAATTTGAACAGTATTTGTCATCTGCTGATGCTTTGGATTTGGACATGTTAAAGGAGGTAAAGAAGTACATACAAATTTAGTATGTTACAATACAATGCCTATTTTAAACCACCTTGAGGAAAAGGGCTTTTTAAAACATAGTGAGAAAAAGGAAAAAAATGCTGGTAACGAGCATGTTCTCCTTATTGCAGAATGTTTCCTAATCAATCGCAGACAAATTCCATAATTTTTTTCCACAATAGTCATTCTATTGGTTGATCATTTACCAAACAGTCCTGCGTTTTATCTACCTTAGGATTAAGGCTTTTGGAAAGGTTGTGGACATTTTCTCCTTTTCTCTCAGTGATTTCTGACCTTTAACCCTTTACTGCACAATGACGCCTTTTGACGCCCCTGGGAAAGAAGCCTTTTGAAAACAATGTGGGAAAAGGAGAAAATGCTGGTAACCAGCATTTTCTCCTTTTCCCACAATGTTTTCTACCTGATCAAAGAAAAATTGCACCACCTGAGCCACATTGAAATTGTCGTCTGCAAATGCTTTCAATTTGGACAAGGCTATAATTTTGTCGTCTGGTAAAGGGTTAACAGACATATTTCACTATTTGAGCCACATTTGATTTGTCGTCTGCAACTGCTTTCGAATTGGACAAGCCTAAATTTTCATTTCATTGTTTGGTAAAGGGTCAAGCTACCATTGAAAACAGTAGATTTGTTTTTGTTTTGAGTTGCATTCAAGACAAGTGGGATTTGTGAAAATAAATCGTATTTGAAATGTCCACAGAAAAATCAGGTATGGTACATAAATAGCTAGAAACACTTACGTCAACAGTATATCTCACAATGTTTGACTACATGTATCCTGTCCAAGGGGTAGATATCCAGGATATTGTCCCATTAATACTTCTTACCGCAGTAAAAGTTTTCCGTATGGAGGAGGGGGTAAACCTCCCCCCCAATCACGTATGTGCTACATATTGCAAGTCAACTGATTTCCAAGTGCTGTATCAAGAAAGTTTAATGCCACTCTAGATTTTCTTTGGTCAAGGCTATTCCTAGTCATTTATGGTCCGGGACGAACACCTGGTAACAAAAATTCCGATACGGAATCAGCCGAGTTTAGTCGCTGAGTATACTCAGAATATTTATAATAGGAGCTGAGCTTTCCAACTGCCTATTTGAAAAATGTCTTGTGATTGGGCCAAAAGTATATCAATCAACCAATAGACACTTATTAAAGGAGAAAGTTTGTCCCACATCACATCATGGCTGCTGATTAACAAAGAAAGATTGTCACGATTAAAAAATGAAGTTTTTACCATGGGGTTTTAATCCAAAAGAAATAGAAAAGGAGGTAAAAAATAAATGGAGATGAAAATGGTTAAAAGAAAGAGATTTAACACGAAGAGAGATAGGACGTCTGGTTGGAAATGTCCGATGTGAATTGAAATGCTTTTAATGAAGTGTACAAAAAAACGCTCAATTACAGATGGAGTGGAAAGAAAGCCTTAAGCCTACAATGCACGCGACATAGAAGGTTGCATATAAATGAACATAAGTTTAAAGGGTGATTATTAAAAGTAGCACATGCTTGAAAGTATCAGACCCTATTAGCCTGCCTTGGTATAGCACTAGTTTATTGACAGAAACTTAAGTTTTTTTTAACTGAATATGAAAGTTGAGAGCAAAAATATTTGAAATCTTTTTGAAATGAGGGTGTCGGGAAAAGGGTTTAAACATAAAGAGCAATGTTCTGGAGCATTTTGGGGGCCACTGGCCCCCTGGACTCCCAGCCAGGGCGTTGCCTGGACCCACAGAGGACAGCTACTTCCTTATTTTCAGTTTTTAGCTCCACTGGCCGAAGGCCAGCGGGCTTATGTCATGGCCCGGTGTCCGTCGTGCGTGCATCCGTCCGTCCATCCGTGCGTTATCTTTTATTTCAAACATCTTCTTCTCTGAAACTACCCATCCAATTTTCATGAAACTTCACAGAAATGATCCTGCCATGGTCCTCTTCAGAGTTTCTTGAAAGAATTTGATTCCTTCAAAAACTCTGGTTGCCATGGCAACAAAACTGAAAAATATTGGAAATCTTTAAAAATCTTCTTGTCTGAAACCATAAGGCATAGGGCTACCAAATTTGGCATGTAGCTTTATGTAGTTGACCTCTATCAAGTTTCTTCAAATTATAGCCCTGGGGTCAAAATTGGCTCTGCCCCAGGGGTCACAAGTTTTACATAGGCTTATATAGAGAAAACTTTAAAAATCTTCCTGTACCTAGCTATGAGGCCTAGAGCTACCAAATTCTGCATGTAGCTATATCTAGTGGGCCTCTACCAAGCTGGCCAAAATTTTAGCCCTGGGGTCAAAATTGGCCCGCCACAGGGGTCACAAGTTTTACATGGGCTTACATGGTGACAACTTAAGAAATCTTCCTGTTTTAATTTTTTTTTTTTTGAAATTAGCCTTGCATCAGGGGTCTTATGTTTTACAGAAGCTTCATAACGGTCAAAAATTGAAAATCACCTTATTTATAACCATACAGCATAGACTTGTATTATTTTGGCATGTAGCTTTATCTTGTGGACCTCTACCAGGGGCCAAGTAATTATAGCTCTGGGATCAAAAATGACTTTGCCCTGCGGGTCTCAACTTTCACATGGGCCTTTACAGAGAAAACTTTGTAAGTCTTCATTTTGAAACCATTTGGTTCAGAATTGAGATGTTTAGTATTGATGGTTTATATTTATAAGCCAGTGGAGCGATACAGGGCCATCATGGCCCTCTTGTTCTAACTTTTACTCCTGTTCTTATTTCCATTGGTAGAACATGCACATTTAGAACTACCACAGGGACCATGCGTAGACAAAAATCAGTGGCATCATAGATGAAGTTGATTGATTGATTGTATGGTGTTTAATGCCATTTTCAACATTATTTTAGTCATATTGCAGTAGCCAGTGCACCTATCCATACTTTCCTGGAGTTTCTTTTACCAGTACTAGACACAATATTCTTTCCAAGCCACATATATGAAGTACAAGCAAGTGCAGCCATCTTTACTGTTAATGGAATGGCTTCGTTATGAGCCCTGTGTAGAATTTGACAATATTTGCGCTGTCTCGCAAGACTTGTTCATTTTCTTGCCATATATGCACAAGAGTGCTCAAAGAGAGATAACTCTATTGGACTGGCGATAATAAAGTGTTAGAAAAATGTCCAATCGTAACACACACAGGTAAGACTTTGTCGCTTTCATATTTATTTGATAACTAGTTTTTGAGTGCATAAATTTTGTCTTATCAATTTTGAAAGTGTTCATTGACCTTTAACCCTTTCCCAAACAAGCCCTGGTTTTCACGTGTCTGCAGTACAAGTCTTTTGAAAACACTGTGGGAAAAGGAGAAATTGCTCGTAAGGAGCAATTTCTCCTTTTCCCACAGTGTTTTCTACCCTTTCTGCCATTTTCATCAAATTTGAAATTGTCGTCTGCAAACTCTTTCAATCTGGACCAGTCTAAAATTTGTCGTTTGTGAAAGGGTTAAATGCCCTCTCACAACTATAGTTGCTTTTGTGCCCATGTAGATCAAGATCAAACATTATAAACAGTATCAGCTTTGATATTTCATTAATTTTGATATTTCAATGACTTTTTTTTGCGGGGGGGCGTGTATTTCTAGGTTTAACTCTTTAACAAAAAACAAAATTTTAGACTCTTCCAAATTGAAAGCATTTGCAGACAACAAAATCAATGTAACTCAAAAATTAGATTTTGTTTTGGGAAGGGTAGAAAACACTGTGGGAAAAGTGGAAAATTTCGGTTACCAGCATGTTTCTCCTTTTCCTACAGTGTTTTCCAAAAGCTTCTTTCTCAGGGTCATTAAAAGTTGGGGTTTTGTGGTAAAGTATTAAAATGTCTGTCAGGATTATTTGCTGCTCTAAGGTTTTATTTCTGCAACTGTATGGGACAATTTTGTTGCCTGTCTGAATAACCCAGAAAGAATATTCTGGTACAGTAGAGTGTGTTCGATAAATTCCCATGGCCTTGAGCATGTTGTGTTAACCTGAATTAGTTAGTTGAAACTTTCAAGTGGATAGTTAAAAGCCGAAAATTTGTGATATTGAAGTTATTTTTGGGAAAAAATATCTCCTTATTGGACAGTGTAGATCCAAGATAATACTGCACTCTCGATATAAAATTCTGACATCTTTGAGTAATTGCTGTTGGGTTCTTGTGACATAGATTGTTGCGACAGTATACCTGTGTAGAGTATCTCGACTCTGTTTTCTTGCCAGCCGCATGAATATGCATGGTAAAGGTCATACACAGTCACATGACAAGCATCATGTGATATCCTTGATTGAACGAGTGGATAGCCGCCAAGTCTAGAGTTGCATTTTCCATCTGTCGTAATCTATGCAATCTCACAACCACTAGGTGTAATATTTGTCATGAAGCCAGAAGAATGGGTGTAATTTGATAAAGTTGCGACAAAATTGATTATATTTGGCTTCAAATGAGTACTTAGGGAACTTTAAGGAAGGCATTAATTAGTGCAAAAAATGTCAAACAGTCCTGGTCTTCTGCTAAGCGTTTTTTGTAGACTTAATTGATCAAGATCAGACTGAATAAAATTTGCAGTCTGATTTTGGATCCCCAATCTCAATATTTGGAGGATAAATTGGTGAAATGGAGCCGTGGTTTTAACCCTTTACCACAGAGTCCGGTGTCATTAAGATACATCTGTACAACCAGAGAGAAAAAGGCTGTTAAAACTTTGTGTAGAATGGCTAAGAATTTGGTCAGCTGTGTAAACATAGATAAATTACAATGCACGAATTTATGTGTTGTAAGGGATAGAGAAACTTAAGGGATTTATCCTTATTTAAAACCGGAAACGACAACAGTGATTTCTTTGAAGGCTGCCAAAAAATAAAATGCACTTTCCATCGGTTATAATCTGTGCAACCTTTGCTGTCAGGGGCAACATTTGGCATGAAGATACAATAATGATTATATTTGAATAGAATTAAAGATGAAATGATAGAGCTCCAGATAGAGGGAGTGATTTTGATTTCAAAATTGAAAATATGAATCACTCTCCACTAAACCCAATGTTATGGGTACTCATTAGAATTGTCTCATCGAGATGATTCTAATGAGTACCCACAAAACAGGGTTTGGGAGAGAAATTATGGATTAAATGAGTTAAAAACTGGCTGAAATTAAAGATTAAATGGGTTAAAAACTGGCTGAAAATGAGTGTAGATGTATCTGTAACTGAAGAAGAAAGCTTTTGAAAACATTTCCGAAAATGGAGACAGTGCTGGTAACAAGCATCTTCTCCATTTCCCATAATGTTTTTCACCCTATCTGTGAACTTAAGCTCACTTGAATCAGTTTAGAAACTGCTGTATGCAGAATTTTTCCAATGAGGAAGAGTTTAGAATTTGTTGGGAAAAGGGTTAACTGGAAGGAAGAATAGTAGAAGCTAATACTGGAAATAAGAACAACAACATTAATGCTTTACCAGATGACTCTACCACACAATCCCGACTTTTAACGACCCCAAGAAAGATGCCTTTTGAAAATGTTGTGGGAAAAAGGAGAAAATGCTGGTAACCGGCATTTTCTCTTTTTCTCACATTGTTTTCTACCCATTCCGAAAACAAATTTCAATCTTTGAGTCACATCAATTTTGTCTCCTGCAAATGCTTTCAATTTGGTTCAGTCAAAAATTTTGTCATTTGGGAAAGAGTTAAGGGTCATAGAAATTTAACGTGTTTGCAGATGACAAAGTAGGTATTGCTTTGTTGACCAGGTTTGTCTTTGAAATGGTAGAAGACTCTGTCAGAAAAGAAGAAAATGCCGGTAAGAAGAATTTTCTTCTTTTCCCATGGGGTTTTCAAGAGCTGTCCACCTTTTGTTGTAAAACCTAGGATTAATTTGAAAAGTTTTAATGGCCTCTGTTTAGCAATGGAGTGTGTTTGATAAGGCAGATGTTTGACTGTTTTGCTCCCAAATAAATGAGTAGTGCTTTGGAAAAAGGGGGTTCAATGCATCTATGTTAACACTTTACCAAAAGACAAAATTTTAGACTGGTCAAAATTTACACCATTTGCAGACCACAAAATAAATGTGACTAAAAAATAGAATTTTGTTTTGAAAGGGTAGAAAACATTGTGGGAAAAGGAGAAAATGCTGGTTACCAACATTTTCTCCTTCACCCACAATGTTTTCAAAAGGCGTCTTTCACAGGATCGTTAGAAGTTGGGATTGTGTGGTAAAGGGTTAAACATGATAACAAACAACTGGTGTTGGAATTAAAGATGTATTCATAAAATCCTTTTTTGTCTAACAACCTACCGAATCGTAGGGTAGAATAGTCCTTGGACTTCCAGAAAATGTACTAATAACAAAGTTTAGACCCAGGTCCGTTCAGACTGAGCTGGGTTGATAATTTTTGCATATGTATTAAACCGCTTTTCACAGAGTGTGGTTGATATACTATGTTAAGATTACATGTCCTTCTTAAAAGGCTGAAGCATACAAATTCCTTTCAAAAATTGGACTGGATCTGCAAAAATGAGACTGTATAAGATCTTGCAGTTGTCTTGATTTCGGATGTTTTTAGCTCACCTGAGCACGAAGTGCTCAAGGTGAGCTTTTGTGATTGCGCTGTGTCTGTCATGTGTCGTCCATTGTGCGGCGGTCAACATTTACCTTGTGTGCACTCTAAGAGGCCACATTTTCAGTCAGGTAATCATGAAAGTGGGACAGAATGTTTGTCTTGATAAAAAATCTTGGAGGAGTTGGAAATTCGGTCATGTAGGGTTAAAAAGTAGGTCACTAGGCCAACTCTTAAAAAAAAAACTTTGTGTGCACTGTATGGGCCACATTTTCAACTTCATACACTTGAAACTTGGTCAGAATGTTTGTCTTGATGAAAGCTTGGATAAGTTTGAAATTGGGTCATGTTGGGTCAAAGAATAGGTCATGGGGCCAAATCTTAGAAATACCTTGTCTGCTACCTTTTCAGCCCGATACTAATGAAACAGGGTCAGAATGTTTGTCTTGTTGATATCTTGGACAGTTTCAAAATTGGGTCATGTGGGATCAAAATTCTTGTGTGCACTCAATAGGCCGCATTTTCAGCCTAATACTCATTAAACTTGGTCAGAATATTTGTCTTGACAGTATCTCGGACAAGTTCCAAGTAGGGTCATGTCGGGTAAAAAATAAGGTCACAGTACCAAAAATTTAGAAAAACCTTGTGTGTACTCTAGAGGCCACATTTTCAGCTTGGTACCCTTGAAACTAGGTCAGGATGTTTGTCTTGATGATATCTCGGACATGTTGGAAACTTGGTCATGTTGGGTCAAAAAGTAGGTCACTGGGCCAAATCTTAAAATACCATGTCTGCGCACTAGAGGCTACATGTTCATTCAGATACTCATGAAAATTTGTGTCTAGATGCTATTATGGATAAGTTCAAAATGGGTTCACATCTGGTCAAAAAGTAGGTCACTGGATGAAATCCTAGAAAAACCTTGTGTGCACTCTCAGAGCCACATTTTCAGCCTGATACTTTTGAAACTTTTTCAGAATCTTTGTCTTGGTGATATCTCAGACATGATAGAAATTGGGTCATGTTGGGTCAAAAAGTAGGTCACTGTGCCAAATCTTAGAAAAACCATGTGTACTCTCTAGAGGCTACATTTTCAGCCTGATAAGCATGAAACTTGGTCAGAATTTTTGTCTTGATGATATCTTTGACAAATTGGAAATTGGGTCATGTCGAATTGAAAAGTCAGTTACTTACACACATCTGTTTTACATCATGTTAACGAGGATCGCTTCTGTTTTATCAACCGTAGATGACTTTATTCAGGTGAGCGCTTTAGGGCCGATGGCCCTCTTGTTTAAAGCTTATGAAACTGAGGACTGAAAGGAATATGCAATGGTGGATAGGCAGCAAGCTGTATAATCAAAATCTTCAATGTGACTTTATCTTTTATATAATCTTGGCATAATTATCATCAAAAACAATCATGATCAGAGTTAACTCTTTACCAAATGGCAAAAGTTTGGACTTGTCCAAATTGGAAGTAGTTGCAGGGGATTTACTGGCTTTCCTGGGGGCCGAACTTTGGCCCAGTTTCCAATAGAAAAAAGTGTGATTTTTTTTAACCCAATTCCTTGACTCTTTTTCCCGCTGCGATATAAGTGAGATAATGTTGAGAACAGTGATAATCACCATACCATCTATCAATCAATTCTCCTTTTGTATACTTCTTTCTTGAAATGACTCCTACTTTTTTCATACTTTTTTCATGAAAAGCCCCTTGTAAGCCTGCAAGGTCAGCAACTGGAAAGAAGGGAGTGAAAAGGCGACATGACACAAAGACACTGGAGGTGAAGTACAAGGCTATCTTGGAAGTAGACAAAGGCATAAAGTCAAAAGCAGCAATTGCAAAACTGTTCAAAATCCCTGCCACAACACTCTCAACATGGATAAAATCTTCCAAATCAATCAAAGACGCCTACCTGAAATACGGTCCCAGCCGCAAAACCTTGAAGACAGCCGCATATGAAGATGTAGACATGGCCACGCTGAAGTGGTTCTCGTGTGCCAAAGACCAAAACTTACCAATCACCGGTCCAATCCTCTGTGCAAAAGCAGATGAATTTGCAAATCAGTTAGACATAAAAAATTTCAAGGCCTCTACAGGGTGGCTCGAGAGGTTCAAAGAACGACATGGTATAAAATTCAAGAAAGCCTGTGGAGAGGCCAATTTGATGGACAATGCTACATCCGAAATGAAACGGTTGAAAAACCGATCTTATGTTAGAAAAATACAGCGCCGATGACATATACAAGGCTGATGAGACTGGTGTTTTCTACAATTTTTACTCTGATAAGACCCTAGTATTCAAGAATATTGCCTGCCATAGCGGGAAGAAAAGTAGAGCACAAATAACAGCCCTTCCCTGTTCACATAAAAGTGGCAACAACAAACCACCAGTGTTGCTGAAAATGGGAAAAACAAGAAAACACTGCCAACACCGTACACCAGCAAAAGTAATGCCTGGATGACATGCGAAATTTTCACAGACTGGCTAAAGAAACTTTACACCAGATTACAGCGCCAGAAAAGAAAAATCGCCATGGTTGTCGACAACTGTCCAGTTCACCCACAGGTCACGTAGACATCTGAAATAGATTTTACTTGTCTTTTTATCACCCAACACTACAAGCAAGACCCAGCCAATGGACCAGGGCGTAATCCACAATATCAAGACACACTACTGCAAAAAATTAATTCTTCGACAGATGACTGCCATAGAAAAGAAAACAGAATTTTCTGTTACCATCCTGGATGCCATTCGCCTTCTGAAACAAACTTGGGGGATGTGGAGTTGCAAGACATTCACAACCGTTTTTGGACATGCTAACTTCTCTCACAATGAACTAACTCTGCAGAAACCAAACAACTATCCCACTAAGATCCAGAGGATGATATCCTTATAGCCAGACTCTCCCAACTTGGTATCACATTGACATCATTCCAAGAATAGGCCTCAGTTGATAACAGTATTTCAACTTCAGAAAACCTGAGAGACAGCAACATTAAACAAGAAATTCTGAACAGTCGAACGCCTGCGAGTACAACTTTCATTATATCTTAGTAAAATGAATGATTTCCTTTTAAAACGGGACTTTCAGGAAAAGTGTAGACAGCAGACATTCAAAGCCACATTTTTTAAGGCTAGGGATATAAATTGGGATTACAGTGTATTCTTAAATTTTGTTACAGTTGTACAACAAAATAGATTTTAAATGAGGAGCTGGTACTTCCACAAGATCCTGATGAGATGCCCTTCATAAAACATTGAAGAAAAAGGAGAAAATGCTGGTAACCAGGATATTTTCCTTTTCCAACCATGTTTTCTACCCTACAAAAAGCAAGGTAGAAATTTTCATCATTTGAGCCACATTTAAATTGTTGTCTGCAGATACTCTCTATTTGGACAAGTCTACAATTTTGTCGTGTGATAAAAAGTTAAATAAATTTGGCAAAGGTATAAACAAAGGATAAAGGTCTGAAGTCCCCCGAGTGATTTATTCTGCAGAAAGGGAAATCACTCTGACAGAATTCAACAAACACAAAAACAACAGAAATATATTTTTTTTCATGTGTTAATTACGATACCTATATATGTAGTTGTACATAAAGTTAAGTAAATTTCCGTATATTGTTTTCTTGAAACCATTAATGTATCTACTACACACTATTTGTGACTTAGCTCCGAAAATATTTAAAAAATATTTATGGAACTAAGCCCCAAATAGAAGGTACTGTAACACATACTACTTACATCCGGTTGTCTGTTTTCATATATGGCATCAAAAATATCTGAATACAGTCAGACTCTTTGGTTATTTGTATGTTTAGTTCTTATAAAAAATTCCTGTCCAATGCGGTACGAAATACGAAGGTTTTACTGTATTTATCACCATTAGAAAAAAATTGCAAGGTTCTGTGGGTGTTTCGTAGAAATGATAAGGTATCTTTTTCCACTTAGCTATATTCTTGCTTGTGTATAAGTCACTGTCATTGTCTTCATTGGGCAACAGAATTCCTAACTAGTTGTAATGAAAAACATTCTGTTAATTCTGTACCACACAATCCCCAGGCTTAATGACCATGAGAAAGAAGGCTTTTAAAGAAAACATTGTTGGAAAAAGGAGAAAATGTTGGTAATCAGCATTTCATTGTTATCCCACAATGTTTTCTACCTATTAACTCTTTACCAAATGACAAAATCTTAAACTTGTCCAAATTGAAAGCATTTGCAGATGACAAATCAGACGTGACTTAGATGGAGGTATTTGTCTATGATAGGTTTGGAAACGTTGTGGGAAAAAGAGAAAACGCTGTATACCCACAATGATTTTATAAAAAGGCTTCTTACTCAGGGTCGTTAAAACTCGTGATTGTGAGGTGAAGGTTTAAAGGACAAATGCCATCACTCGAAAAAAACATTTGAATTGTTGTGAGTAAATTGCTTCATGATGGAAAGG
This sequence comes from Tridacna gigas, assembly GCA_945859785.2. Classification (NCBI taxonomy): domain Eukaryota; kingdom Metazoa; phylum Mollusca; class Bivalvia; order Cardiida; family Cardiidae; genus Tridacna; species Tridacna gigas. The sequence continues at coordinate 30,070,953 of OX244041.2, forward strand.
TCTTTAATCTTTCCATGTGGTAAAGAGTGAAATGTTGCTCAAATGATGGGATTTGCCATCAGGAGGAGATGCATTGTTGGAAAAGGAAAAGATGCAAGCATAGATACACGGCTTTTAACGACCCTGAGAAAGAAAGAACAGCATTTTCTCCTTTTACCACAACGTTTTCTTCACTTCCCAAGACAAATTTCAATGTCTGAGACACATTTATTGTTGTCAGCAAATGCTTTCAATTTGGACCAGCCTAAAATTTTGTTGTTTAGTAAACTGTTTAGAGCCCCAAACCAGGATAATTACTGAAGAGGATTGAATCAAGAACTAGATTTTTTACAAAATAATTTGAATTATTTATGAGAGGTTAACCCTTTACCACACAATCCCAACTTTTAACAACCCTGATGTTGAAGCCTTTTGAAAACATGGGAAAAGTAGAAAATGCTGGTAACCAGCATTTTCTCCTTTTCCCACGTTTTCTAACCTTCCCAAAACAAATTTTAATTTTTCATTCATGTTTGTCGTCTGCAAATGTGTTCAGTTTGAACCAGTCTAAAATTATATTGTTTGGTAAAGAGTTTGTGGAGAATTTTGAGATGTTTTGGTTCAATTTAGAAGTTTATGACAAGAAGTTGGGGATGTTTTGGTTCAATGTTTCCAATGCTAGAATCATGATTTGTCCTTGTAGATAGAAAAGTTCTTGATCATAAAATGGAACGTGCAAACTTGCATAAACCTTTGCCGTCTGCTACTGGAAAACTAGGCACTGAAAGGAAATTGGATGTGAGGACTATTAAAGTTAAGTATGCTGCAATAATGGACGTTTAAAAGGGCACTAAGACTAAGACACAGATTGCCTGTAATCTTGGAATAAACTTAAGCACTTTGTCCATACGGTTAGAACATGTTGATTCCATTAAGAAAGGTTATGAAAAGTTTCATTCAAATCGACGCAGATTGAGATGTGGAAAGTGGTAACAGATTGAAGAAGCCTTATTGAAATGGTTGAAGGGCTCTCGTGACCAGAATACTTTTGATTTCATTGCAAAAGCAGAGCAGATTGCCGAGCATTTTGGAATTAATGATTTCAGAGGAACCAACGGTTGGATGGATTGATTCAAAGATGGAATAGTTTTTAGCTAAAGTAATAGAGAAAATGTTGACCAATCTTTGACCAGACCTGTTTTGGTGCTTAACTCCTTACCCAACAACAAAAAGTTAGACCTGTCCAAATTGAAAGGATTTGCAGATGACAAATGAAATGTAGCTCAAATGATGATTTCTGTTTTGGATCGAGTAGAAAACATTGGGAAAAGGAGAGAGTGCTGGTTATTAGCATTTTCTCCTTTTCCCTTTATGTTTTCAAAAGCCTTCTCTTACAGGGTCTTTAAATCTTGGGATTGTGTGGTAATGGGTTAAACCAGATTTAATTGTCATTGTGGACAGTGTAGATCAAGATCATACAGCACATTATCATGAAGTCTGATCTTGGATCTACAGAGTCCACTTATTTTTCCAAATATCCTGCCAACAACAGTTCTGAATTTTGCCATTTCTGCATCTGTAGCACTGAGAATATTTATTTATCTTACACTGCAAGGGTTAACCCTTACCAGATGACAAAATTTTAGCATCGTCCAAATTGAAAGCATTTACAGACAAAAATTTCAGTGTGGCTCAAATGGTGCAATTTTCTCTTGATAGGGTAGAAAACATTGTGGGAAAAGGAGAAACAGCATTTTCTCCTTTTCCCACAATGTTTTCAAAAGGTTCTTTCCCAGAGTCTTTAGCTGTTAAAATGGCGTTAAACTCCAATACAAACCAAACCAATACAAATCCCTTAATCGTTCCTTCAACACAGATATGCGCGCTAAATGACCAAAGCTGTCGATGCGCCATAAAACAACATTCATTCATTCATTCAATACAAATCCCAGGGTCTTTCAAAGGCAGCATTGTGTAGTGTAGGGGCTAACCAGTTGAACTGATTGACTAAACCCCTTTACCACACAACTCTGAGTTATAACAACCCAGGGAAAGAAGGATTTTGAAAACATTGAGGGAAACTGAGAAAATGCTGGTAACCAGCATTTTCTTCGTTTCCCACAATGTTTCCTACCCCATCAAAAATAAGGACCATCATTTGAAGTACATATATTTGTCATTTACTAATGCTTTCAATTTGATCTAGTCTAAAATTTTCTTGCTTGGTAAAGAGTGCAGTACTTGGTAGACCTATATGTGATCCTAACTAGTCCAAATTGCAAACATATTAAATTTTATTTAACTCTTTACCAAGACTTGTCCAATTTGAAAGCATTAATTTTGTAGACTTGTCTAATTTGAAAGCATTTGCAGACGATGTGTGTATCATAAACTGAAATTTCTCTTTGGAAGTGGAGAAAATGTTGGGTTACCAGCATTTTCTCCTTTTCCCACGTTTTAAATGACCGTCTACCTCAGGGTTGTTAAAAGTCGGCGTTGTGTGGCAAAGGCTTAAATGGTTGGATTTGTCTGCAGCTTGTTGGCGACATTTCGTCCTTCTTTAGAGCATACTTCATCAGGATCCCAAAAACAAAATTGTTTGGTAAAGGGTTGAATTGACTTTTTCCTGGGATAATTCTTTCTCACCTCGATTGACTTAGGCACCTTTCTGTGTAAAAGATTTGATACTTTGATAGGAGGGAAACAGAATGTTAGTTTTACAAGCCTTTACTTTTATTACATTGGATTGATACAGAAATCATGATTAGACAAATTTGGAAGGAAAAGACATATGATGTAGCAGTAAGAGATTAATTACAATAAGTTTACAAGGAGCACAATGTCTCGAAGGCAAGAATCATGTGTCACTTGATTTATCATTGTAGAACGAACATACGCTGCTACTGGAACACGAGGCACAAAAAGAAAGCATGAAAGCAAGACAATTAAAGTCAAGTACACTGCAATTATGGACATTGAAAAGGGCGAGAAGTCAAAGGCAGAGATTGCCCGTGAGCTTGGAATTAACAGTAGCACTTTGTCTACATGGCTAAAGCAGGTTGATTCCATCAAGGAAGGATACAAAAAGTTTGGCCCTAATCGGCGCAATCTGAGAGGTGGAAAGTGGGAAGAGCTGGAAGAAGACCTACTGAATTGGGTTCAGTCTTCCCGTGATCAAAATACTGTTATATCAGGCCCTGTTCTTATTGCAAAAGCTGAAAAGATTGCCAGGGATCTAGGAATTGATAATTTTAAAGGCACTCAAGGATGGATGATGAGGTTTAAAGATCGCCATGGAATAGTGTTCCGCTCAGCTCATAGTTTCAATAAGTGTCGACGTTCAACTCCCTGATGTCTTAGCTACATGTATGAAGTTTTCCTTTAGAATCGTTTTTAAGGTTTTTATCTGATGTAATTACTTATCTGTAGAAAGGAACCAACAATGGTATAAACCGGAAAATAAATTGCCAGATTCTTCGAACAGGCTTCTTTTGTGCAGAATTGCCTTGTTGATTAAGTTATATAATTCACACACCCACTTTATGCTTGACACACCCTTGTGGAAACAACATACAAATTGACTTCAGAAGTTGTAAATAAACTTGCTTCTTTTTAATTAAACTCTTTAACATACAACAAAATTTTACACTTGACCAAATTCAAAGCTCTTGCAGACGTCCAGTGTTACCCAATTCATAAAACCCGACTCTTACAGAGTAGAAAACATTGTGGGAAAAGGAGAAAATGCTGGTAACCAGCATTTTCTCCTTTTCACACAGTGTTTTCAAAAGGCTACATTTCCAAGGTTATTTAAACTTTGGATTGTATGGTAAAGGGTTAATACAGGGCTGCGATGGTTGTTCATGTTTGTGTAAATATCATGGTTCATATTTATGGTGCTACACTACAGAACAGTCCCATGCTGTAATGAAATCATAGCAAGAGGTAATCAAAGAAAACATCATGGGCAAAGAAGAAATAGCAAGAAGCACCTTCTCCTTTTGCCAAGGTGTAAATCAGTTGGTTGAGCCGCATTTATTTTGTAATCGGCAATTGTTTTCAATTTTTGATGGGTCAAATATTTTTTAGTATTGTAAAGAGCAATAGAAACTTACTAACCTGCCTTGGATACTTACAGTAACATTTATTTTCCATATTTGTTTTAACCCTTTAACCCTGTACCACACAATCTCGACTTTTAACAACCCTGAGGAAGAAGCCTTTTGAAAACATTGTGGGAAAAGGAGAAGATGCTGGTAACCAGCATTTTCTCCTTTTCCCACAATGTTTTCCACTCTTCCCAAAGTAAATTTCAATTTTTGAGTCACAGTCATTTTGTCATCTGCAAAAGCTTTCAATTTGGACTGGTCACAAAATTTTGTAGTTTGGTAAAGAGTTAAGCACCACTAGCGAAATGAAATGCTATTGTGGATGGCATCAATTAAGGTCAGGCTGCACAGAAAGTGCAGTCAGATCATAAATCTATACCATCCGCGTGTTAAGTCAACCCTATAAGATAAAAGTCTTTCCGAGTTTTATTGGATTGTATGTTTAGTAAACGAAAGAGGTTGAATTTTATATGATATTGAGCCATGCTTTGTGAAAAAGGGTCTCAATGCATCTGCAAAAAGTATCGCGCCCTGTCAGCCTGTGCAGTCCACGCTGGCTGACATGAGCCGAAACTTGTTGCTAGTGTTTTTTTTTCTGCATGTCCATAGACCGTTATATCCCATGATTCAGTCAGTTGTTATACAGAATCGATTTTATGGATCCATAATCATGTGATGACTGGGTTGGTATGATGCATTACGAAGTGTAGTGACCCTTTACCGCACAATGATGCCTTTTAACAACCCTGGAAAAGAGGCCCGTTGAAAACTTTGTGGGAAAAGGAGAAAATGCTGGTAACCAGCATTTTCTCCTTTTCCCACAATGTTTTCTACCCCATCAAAGAAAAATTGCACCATTTGAGCCACACTGAAATTGTCGTCTGCAAATGCTTTTAATTTGGACAGGGCTAAAATTTTTCGTCTGGTGAAGGGTTAAGCCCCCTTTTTCGAGAGCATGGCTCATATATGCTTTGTGCTGAAAGGGCAACATAGTGGTCCTGTTTCATGTCATGGAATATTGGTAAAACTGAAAGTTGTGAAAAAGCATAGGTTTTTGTCACTCTTTTCTTTTTAATCCATCACCATACAGCTTTTGAAAAAATTGTGGGAAAAGGAGAAAATGCTGGTTACCAGCATTTTCTCCTTTTTTCACAATTTTTTCTACCCTTCCAAATGCAAATTTCAATTTCTGAGTCACACCTATTTTGTTGGCTGCAAATGCTTTCAATTTGGACGAGTCACAAATTTTGACGTTTGGTAAAGACTTAATCCATCACCAAACAGTCCCATGTTTTTATTTCTTTACTATGCTTTGAAATTTTAGACTTGTCCATATTGAAAGCATTTTCAGGCAAATGAACATGGCTCAAAAATGGGATCTCTCTTGAAGTTTTTTGGGTAGAAAGCATTGTTGGAATGGGAGAAAATGCTGGTTATCAGCATTTTCTCTGATGAATTTAGCATTTTCTATTTTTCCTACAAAGTTTTCAAAAAGCCTTCTCAGGTTTGGATTGTGCTGCAAAGGGTTGATGACTCAAGGAAAATGGCTTTCTTGAAAACATTTTGGAAAAAAGGTAACCTATTTTTCTTTCAATTTTTAAAGAGAAAGTGTTGGTAATCCATTTTCTTTCAATGTTTTCTAAGTCAAATTCCATAACTTGATCCACATCCAGTTAGTCTCCTCTCACATGATTTCTAAATGGAAGAATCCAGAAGTTTGTTTTCTAATAAGGAGTTGAAAGCACTACCTTACCTCTTTGTTTCAGTCCTAGGCCATTCCGACCATACTTTGGTTACATAGCATATCACTGTTGGTTACATAGCACATCACTCTTGCATCAGTTGCACATACCAATGTGGCACTTTGAAAGTGTTGGACGATAAATTTCCCCCCAAGCGGTAAATTACAAAAGTTTGTGACAATAAATTGAACCCCAATGGTAACCAACATTCTTGACATAATCATGCCTGTAGAGTTTGTGCATCTACATCCCTCTGATTTGTTCCATCAAGAAGTTGAGGTCTCCTACACAGGAAACAGTGAAAACAAGTCACACATTTTAACCCTTTCCCAAACAAGCCCTGGTTTTCACGTGTCTGCAGTACAAGTCTTTTGAAAACACTGTGGGAAAAGGAGAAATTGCTCGTAACGAGCAATTTCTCCTTTTCCCAGAGTGTTGTCTACCCTTTTTGAGACCTTTCTGCCATTTTCATCAAATTTAAAATTGTTGTCTGCAAACTCTTTCAATTTGGACCAGTCCAAAATTTGTCGTTTGGGAAAGGGTTAAAATGTAATAATCGGTCATACTAAGAGACTTTGGTGCACATTGTGCTCAGAGCTTTTGTGGTGAAAATTATGGTGCATTCGTCTGTGAAAGGGTGGAAAACATAGCGGAAAAAGGAGAAAGTGATGATTACAAGCATTTTCTCCTTTTCTACATTGGTTTCAAGAGCCATTTACCTCGGTAATTTTAAATCACAGGATTCTTTTGTGAAGGCTCTAGATTAGTGAGAAAAATAATGATGTATCCTTTTGTTATAGCAAGCCTTTGTATTCAGTGGCATGAATATATAGAGGATAATTGCTTTTTTTCATCGAAAGATCGAAATTTATTTCATCAAGTGAACATCGTCGGTAATATTTTCAAGAGTGGTGCAACCACGAGTGAAAATATTACCAATGATGTTCACGAGATCAAATATATTTTGATCTTTCACTGAAAAAAAAAACAACAACAAATATTCTATTTATTTCATGCTTCCTACCCCTATTTTGTTGGACTTTCATCAAAATCCAGTGCAGCTTTTTCTGGTAATTCCCCGTGACATACCCCCCTCACATAACAACGCATTACCATCTTACATAAAGCACGAGAATTATAGCGTAAAATACATAAAATTTCCCTCCATTTGAATGACATGCACTGATTACCTAGGTAACTAGTGCATGGGAACTACTGTTTCTGCCTTCAATTGAAGAGTTAGAAAATATAAAACTGGTATTTTCACTGGTCGTAAACCATGAAATATCAAACCATAATCCACTATTATTTCTGGATAAACTACCAAAAAGCATGAAATAGAGAGCAGGTACTTTTTCAGGTACCCTTTATATATTTTGAGTGCTCATCCTATGTCTGGGGGCCTTAGATTATCATGACTTTTCATGATCTTAACTCTTTACCAAATGACCAAAATTTAGACCTTTTCAAATTCAAAGCATTTGCAGACGACAAATAAATGTGATTCAAAAATTGAAATATGTTTTGAGAAGGGCAGAAAATATTGTGGGAAAAGAAGAAAATGCTGGTTACAAGCATTTTCTCCATTTCCCACACTGTTTTCAAAAGCCTTCCGCCTCAGGGTCGTTAAAACTTGGGATAGTGTGGTAAAGGGTTAAGAGTGCCAGATATCCTTGTACTCAAAAGACTTTTTTAGTAAAACCCCAAAAAATTGAATGTTCACTGTTGATTTTATGCAGGTTGTCTAAGCAAAGGGAATGTTGTACATTCAAGATAAGACTGCACTTTTTGTGCCGCCTGAATTTTATCTACATGTACCCTGGCTGCAAAGGCAGGTTAGTTGTGAAAGGTGCTCTTAGTCTTAAGCAAAAGATGAAATTGTAGATTTGTCCAAATTGAAAGTGATTTTTAGAGTACATGTTCAGCATGGCTTGAAAGCTATGAAGTTGTAGAAAACAATTTGAAAAAAAGGAGAAACTGAAAGTTACCAGCATTTTGAAATTTTATTCTTTGTTCATGATGTTTGAAAAAACATTCTTTAGGAACACCAAAACAAGGGATTGCATGATAAAGGGTAAGATAAGATCAAACAAATGTAATACTTATTTTTTAAGCTGAAAAATCTCAAGGCAACATTTTTAATGGCTGGTTATGAAGTTTTGCATGAAGCGTGTTATATTTCTGTCTGTTTGTGAGCAATATCGGTATTTCAAGAAGGTCTGGTCACTGCAAATAGATGTTGGAGGCCGCAGCTTGTAATTACAGAGCAACTAGCCACAGGTGGGTATAGATTTATTTTGATCAATTTTACAAAATCTGTGTTTAATTTTTTAGAAATAATAAGATCTAAATGATCTGTGGATATGATTTGTTCCCTTAACACTTTACCAAATGACAAAATTTTAGGCTTGTCCAAATTGAAAGCAATTGCAAACGATAAATGATTTGTGGGGCAAGTGAGTAATTTTTCTTTGCAAAGGTAGAAAACATTTCAGGACAAGGAGAAAATGCTGGAGACCAGCATTTTCTCTTCTTCCCACAATGTTTTCAAAAGCTCTTTTCCATCAGGATCATTAAAACTGGGGATCGTTTGGTAAAGGGTTAACAGAAAGTAAATGTCGGATGCATCTCTATATGGTATCAAGTCTGGAACAGCAGTTTGGGTGTTTGTTGTTTCCCAAGCTATTTCTATGGTTTTGTTGATATTGTACTTAGACTTTGTACTTTTATTGACTGGAACTGGTTGCATGCTGGATGCAACTTTGGATGCTTGCTATTAGGGTAGGGGAGGGGGAAGCTGAATAAAGAGTTATTGTGCATAATGGACACTTCATTTGAAGAAATGTCTTCTATCCAAGCATATATTTTTATTCCCTGCAAAAAAGAGTTTTAGTGGAGTGTATAGCCTACTTTTGTAATTGTGTGTTTCTGTTCATGCATAGATGTTGACATTTCTGCTTACAAAATAGGGATCACACATCAGGGAGCTTCTATATGTTTCATGGTTACTTTGCATGCTTCAGGCCATGAGTACATTGTATGATATTGAATATTAGACACTGTACTTGCACCATGTATCATAATACAATTAAAATGTTGGTGAAAACATTTAATGTTGCCGAGTGTAATTATGAAATTGACCCTCCAAAAAGCTGTCCCAGCGAGTAAGAGTGAAATGTTGCTAGAAAATTTTGATGGTTGTCCTGTATGTCAGTCTGCATTAAATTTTGACTGGATAATTTAAGACTACTGGTAACAAAAAATAGAATGGAAAATGGGAGAAACATTGGAAGGAAATGAAAGTGCATTTTATATTGCATTTTGAAACATTTATGCTCAATGGACTGCAATGACTTTGAACACTTGAAAAGGGCAAAAATGCGTTTTGACACTTGAAACAGAGAAAATGAGCACACTAGTAGATAGCTGAAAGGGTTATATTTTTGAGTCACACAGTTGATAAAATGATAATGAGTTATAGAAGACCTGAGAGAGTGGTGATGGGTTAAACAGTTAAAAGAGTAATAAAAAAATACACTTGCAAAAGTGATAATGACTTACACATTTCAAAGAGAAATAAGTTACACACTTGTAAATGATTAATGCACTTGAAAGAGACTAAAAAGTTACTCACTTGTAAGGGTGATATTGAGAGAGACACCTGAAGTTGAGTTCAACTTTTAGTAGACCGATCATGGAATGCTCTTAAAAGATTGATAACATGAAATATCTTTAAAAAAGATAAAGGATGTAAATTTGCTAGCAAATAGGGAGGGGCCCTTGAAGTGAACATGTCTACGTTTTTGACTAATCACAAATTTCTATTCATTCTTTCATTTATAATCAGTACCAAAAAATTAGGCCAAATGCCAGCAGGTGCAGCTATGCCAAAAAAAGTTAGACTCTTGGTATTGATTTAAATAGAAAATGAAGTGCTAATGAATTGTGCATGAAAGGATGAAATTGGGCTAAACACTTGAAAGAATGATAATGAAATACTTGAAAGATTGATGAGTCAAATGCTGGTAAAAGTGATTAAGTTGAAAGAAGGATAAAGAAACACTCCCCAAGAGAGCTGATGAAATACATGTGAAGGAGTGTGAATGAGTGATGATGATTTTACACATGAAAGGATGATAATGTGTTAAACACTTGATACTGAGTTCGAAACTTGAGAGGGATAATGAAATATACTTGAAATTGAAAAAAATGAGATTTATAGTGGAAAAATTGATAGAGAAGTACACTTGAAAGTGTGCTAATTTTTAGACACTTTGATTTATGTAACACTGTCAAAGTAGCTCTAACAATGGAATATATGTAACACTGTCAAAGTGACACGCTATAACGGTGGAATATGTCTTTGAAAGAAAACGTCTTTGGAAGTATTGCTGATTGAAAGAAAACGTCTTTGGAAATATTGCTGATCACAATACAATGCTTTAACTCTTTACCACGCAGTCCAGACTTTTAATGACCCTGTGAAAGAAACCTTTTGAAAACATTGGTAACCAATGGTAACCAGCATTTTCTCCTTTTTCCACAATATTTTCTACCCTTCCCAAAACAAACGTCAATTTTTCAATCACATTTATTTTGTCGTCTGCAAATGCTTTCAATTTGGACCAGTCTAAAATTTTGTCGTATGGCAAAGAGTTAAAACACTTCTTCCTTTGTATTGTTAAAAGGTTTGATTTGTATGATAAGGGGCTAAATTCTCCCAATCTACAAGTTAAAAAGATGTCATGAGGTTATGTATAACGTCAGGGAAAACATAGTAGCAGAAGGAGGTCATGGTCTTAGAGGCAAATTACCTTTTTTTTTCCAAGAAGTGGTGGCTACTGAGCCAGACAATAGGTGTTATAACCAAAGTATCGTTGAAATCGGTGAAAAGCACCATTGAAACAAGCCAGCCTAGACAGGACTGTTTTAAGTCTTTACCAATCGACAAAATTCTTTCCAAATTGAAAGCATTTGCAGAAGACAAATTCAGAGTAGCCTAAATGATGATTTCTACGTTTGAAACAGTAGAAAACATTGTGGAAAAGGAGGGTGTGCTGGATACTAGAAGCTGTCTTCTGCAGGGTCTTAGAAACAGGATTGTTTGGTAAAGGGTGAACCAGTTACTGGATGACAAAATGTTGGACTACAAAACTGAAGGCATTTACAAACTGCCAATCAAATGTGGTGCCAAAGATGGGAATTTTTTTGCACATGGAGTGAAAAACATTGTGGTAACCAGCATTTTCTCCTTTGCCCACAATATTTTAAAGAGCCCTCTTCTTCGGAGATGTTAACCCTTAGAGTGCTGAATAAACTCAACAGAAATTTTCATTCTAGAAATATGACCAGAATAGTCATAATTTCATGGTTGCTTTTGTCTTCAGTGTATCAGTAGGGTGGTACAGCGTAGATCAAATATCAGACTGCACATTTTGTGCAGCCTGATCTTGATCTACTCTGGCAAAGGCAACTATAGCAGTGAAAAGTGCTCTAAGGGTTAAAACATGTAAGATGTGTGGTAAAGGGTTAAAGGAGAGAATAGGTGCCTGTGCAATAGTACCTTTAACATTTCAGACCTCTTTGGTATTTCTGGATATCCTTCAACAGTTGAACTACACGGTGCAAATGACTCATATAACTATGGATACCACATCGAAGACACAACAATGACCAGAAAAGTCCATCATGAAAAATCTTATTTTTCTGTTGACACTCCTAAAACTATGACTGGAAGTGAGGAAGAACAGCCAGAAACATGGTTTCCAGATTTGTCAAGCGGAGACCTGAAGCATAAGTGCGAGTATTGTGGAAAACTGTTCTTGTTTCCTAGTTACTTGGAGAGGCACCTAAAAAGGCATACAGGGGAGAAACCGTTTGCTTGTAAACTTTGTGGGAAGAGTTTTACAAGAAATTACGGCATTAAAAAACACATGATGTTATACCATAGTGGAGTCCACTTGCCATCTTGAATCTGTGGTGCCAGATGAATAAGTTCTTTTTTAATGGCAGAATCATAATCCACTGAAAATTAACCCTTTACCAAATAATCCTGTGTTTTAACAATGGTGAAGAAGCTTTTTAGCTCCACTGGCCGAAGGCCAGCGGGCTTATGTCATGGCCCGGTGTCCGTCGTGCGTCCGTCCGTCCGTGCGTTAACTTTTATTTCAAACTTCTTCTTCTCTGAAACTACCCATCCGATTTTCACGAAACTTCACAGAAATGATCCTGACATGGTCCTCTTCAGAATTTCTTGAAAGAATTTGATTCCTTCAAAAACTCTGGTTGCCATGGCAACAAAACTGAAAAATATTGGAAATCTTTAAAAATCTTCTTGTCTGAAACCATAAGGCATAGGGCTACCAAATTTGGCATGTAGCTTTATGTAGTAGACCTCTATCAAGTTTCTTCAAATTATAGCCCTGGGGTCAAAATTGGCTCTTCCCCAGGGGTCACAAGTTTTACATAGGCTTATATAGAGAAAACTTTAAAAATCTTCTTGTCTGAAACCATAAGGCATAGGGCTACCAAATTTGGCATGTAGCTTTATGTAGTAGACCTCTATCATGTTTCTTGAAATTATAGCCCTGGGGTCAAAATTGGCTCCTCCCCAGGGGTCACAAGTTTTATATAGGCTTATATAGAGGAAACTTTAAAAATCTTCTTGTCTGAAACCATAAGGCATAGGGCTACCAAATTTGGCATGTAGCTTTATGTAGTAGACCTCTATCATGTTTCTTGAAATTATAGCCCTGGGGTCAAAATTGGCTCTTCCCCAGGGGTCACAAGTTTTATACATAGGCTTATATAGAGAAAACTTTAAATATCTTCTTGTCTGAAACCATAAGGCCTAGAGCTACCAAATTTGGCATTTAGCTTGATCTAGTTGGAGTCTACCAAAAGTGTCCAAAGTATAGTCCTGGGGTCAATTTGGCCTCATACTTGGAGGGGGGGGTTCACAAGATTTACATAGGCTTACATAGGGAAAACTTTTAAATCTTGGTGTACACAGCCATAAGGCTTAGGCTACCAAATTTTGCATATAATTATAGCATTATTTAGTGGACAGTTACAAAGAGGGCCCAAGTTACAGCTCTAGGATCAAGTTTGGCCCTGCACCAGGGATCACAAGTTTTACATGGGTTTATGGAGTGAAAAGTTCAGAAACCATCTTGTTACCAGCCATAAGGCCAAGAACTCCCACATTTGGCATGTTATTCTTCTAATACAATATTCCCCATTTAGTCAGACTGTAGCCATGAGGTCAAAGTTTTATAAGGGCTTATATAGTGAAGACTTTTCTTCGTGGTTTATATTTATAAGCCAGTGGAGCGATACAGGGCCATCATGGCCCTCTTGTTTAAAACATCGTGGGCAATGGAGAAAATGCAGGTAATCAGCTTTTTTTCCTTTTCCCACTATGTTTTCAGCCCATTCATAGAAAGAAATCATTACTGAGTTTACTTCTAATTTGCCATCTGTAAATGCTTTCAATTTGGGCAAGTCTAGAATTTTGTCGTTTGGTAAAGACTTAAAAAGATCTGATCTCGTAGGTATGACCTAAAGGCAGATTGTGTTGATCCAAGATAAGAGTACCAGTATATGTTCTGTGCAGTTATAAAATAGCTGCCCTTTTTAGCTCCACTGGCCGAAGGCCAGCGGGCTAATGTCATGGCCCGGTGTCCATCGTGCGTCCGTCCGTGCGTCCGTGCGTTAACTTTTATTTCAAACATCTTCTCTGAAACTACCCATCCAATTTTCATGAAACTTCACAGAAATGATCCTGCCATGGTCCTCTTCAGAATTTCTTGAAAGAACTTGATTCCTTCAAAAACTCTGGTTGCCATGGCAACAAAACTGAAAAATATTGGAAATCTTTAAAAATCTTCTTGTCAGAAACCATAAGGCATAGGGCTACCAAATTTGGCATGTAGCTTTATGTAGTAGAACGCTATCAAGTTTCTTCAAATTATAGCCCTGGGGTCAAAATTGGCTCTTCCCCAGGGGTCACAAGTTTTACATAGGCTTATATAGAGAAAACTTTAAAAATCTTCCTGTACCTAGCCATAAGGCCTAGAGCTACTAAATTTTGCATGTAGCTATATCTAGTGGGCCTCTACCAAGTGGGCCAAAATTTTAGCCCTGGGGTCAAAATTGGCTCTGCCCCAGGGGTCACAAGTTTTACATAGGCTTATATAGAGAAAACTTTAAAAATCTTCCTGTACCTAGCCATAAGGCCTAGAGCTACCAAATTTTGCATGTAGCTATATCTAGTGGGCCTCTACCAAGTGGGCCAAAATTTTAGCCCTGGGGTCAAAATTGGCCCTGCTGCAGGGGTCACAAGTTTTACATGGGCTTACATAGTGACAACTTAAGAAATCTTCCTGTTTTGATTTTTTTTTTGAAATTAGCCTTGCATCAGGGGTCTTATGTTTTACAGAGGCTTCATATGGACAAAACTTGAAAATCACCTTATTTTTATGGCTTTATCTTGTGGACCTCTACCAGGGTTCAAGTAATTATAGCTCTGGGATCAAAAATGGCTTTGCCCTGCGGGTCCCAACTTTCATATGGGCTTTTACAGAGAAAACTTTGTAAGTCATTTTGAAACCATTTGGCTCAGCATTGAAATGTTTATTATTTATGGTTTATATTTATAAGCCAGTGGAGCGATACAGGGCCATCATGGCCCTCTTGTTTCTTTAATGTTCTCTAAAGGTAGGCATCATTGGTACCAATTGTAATTTCGCAATGTACACAAATATTCCTAGTTGTAGGTAATTTGATTGTTATCAATATTTATGAACTGAAAGAGTGACCGTGCAACTAATCAAATGTAACACATTTCTGATAAAAACTCGTCAACATGGAGTTCTATATATAGCATTGATGTCAAGTAATGACTTTTTCTTTACTAAAATAATACCACAAACAAGTTTCTTAACCCCCTAATAAATGACAAAATTTTGGACTGGTCCAAATTCAAAGCATTTGCAGACAACAAAGTAAATGAGGCTCCAGTGATGGGATTAATGTCTGTAAAAAAAAAAGAAAAAAAGTTGGAAAAGTAGAAAATGTAGGTCACCAGCATTTTCACCTTTTCCCCCCACAAGGTTTTCAAAAATCTTTTGCTTCAGAGTGATTTAACCCTTTACCACACAATCTTGACTTTTAACGACCACAAAGAAGATGCCTTTTGAAAAAATTGTAGGAAAATAAGAAAATGCTGGTAACCAGCATTGTCTCCTATTTCTACAATGTTTTCTTCCATATCAAAGACAGAAATCATCATTTGAGTTATATTAATTTTGTCATCTGCAATTGCTCTCAGTTTTGTCAAGTAAAAAATTTTTTTGTTTGGTAAAGAGTTAAACAGGATTGTTTGGTAAAGGCTAGTATGGAGTTGCTTTGTCAAACTACTGATGTGATATTGTTAGCCCAATGTGCTACAGACTAAGTTCAGCTGATGCCCTAAGTACACCATCAAACTTTAAATTGATCTGATTTAGATACTCACACGTATGTTTAGCTTACCTCTTTCATTACCAAGGACGACTCCATTAGCTTTTGCGGATGGTGTACATCAAAATCAGACTGCACAGAATGTGCAGTCTGATCTTTGACCTACACCATCTGCTACATGGTACTTTTTAGCTCCACTGGCCAAAGGCCAGCGGGCTTATGTCATGGCCTGGTGTCCGTCGTCCGTCCGTCCGTCCGTGCGTTAACTTTTATTTCAAACTTCTTCTTCTCTGAAACTACCCATCCAATTTTCATGAAACTTCACAGAAATGATCCTGCCATGGTCCTCTTCAGAATTTCTTGAAAGAATTTGATTCCTTCAAAAACTCTGGTTGCCATGGCAACAAAACTGAAAAATATTGGAAATCTTTAAAAATCTTCTTGTCTGAAACCATAAGGCATAGGGCTACCAAATTTGGCATGTAGCTTTATGTAGTAGACCTCTATCAAGTTTCTTCAAATTATAGCCCTGGGGTCAAAATTGGCTCTGCCCCAGGGGTCACAAGTTTTACATAGGCTTATATAGAGAAAACTTTAAAAATTTTCCTGTACCTAGCCATAAGGCCTAGAGCTACCAAATTTTGCATGTAGCTATATCTAGTGGGCCTCTACCAAGCAGGCCAAAATTTTAGCCCTGGGGTCAAAATTGGCCCCGCTGCAGGGGTCACAAGTTTTACATGGGCGTACATAGTGACAACTTAAGAAATCTTTCAGTACCTAGCCATAAGGCCTAGAGCTACCAAATTTTGCATTTAGCTTGATCTAGTGGGGGTCTACCAAAAGTGCCCAAATTACAGTCCTAGGGTCAATTTGGCCTCATATTGGGGGTTGGGGGGGGGGGAGGTTCACAAGATTTACATGGGCTTATATAGGGAAAACTTTTAAATCTTGGTGTACATAGCCATAAGGCTTAGGGCTACCAAATTTTGCATAATTATAGCACTATCTAGTGGACAACTACAAAGAGGGCCCAAGTTACAACCCTAGGATCAAGTTTGGCCCTGCACCAGGGGTCACAAGTTTTACATGGGTTTATGGAGTGAAAACTTCAGAAACTGTCTTGTTACTAGCCATAAGGCCAAAAACTCCTAAATTTGGTCGTAAACATGTGCTTATAGGGTGAAAATTCAAAAAAACCTTTCGCTTCTAACTGCAAACCCAAGGGCAACCAAATCTGGATCACTTTTGATTTTTTTTTTAAATTAGCCTTGCATCAGGGTTCTTATGTTTTACAGAGGCTTCATATGGACGAAACTTGAAAATCACCTTATTTATAACCATACAGCATAGACTGGTATTATTTTGGCATGTGGCTTTATCTTGTGGACCTCTACCAGGGTTCAAGTAATTATCGCTGTGGGATCAAAAATGGTTTTGCCCTGCTGTTCTCAACTTTCATATAGGCTTTTACAGAGAAAACTTTGTAAGTCTTCATTTTGAAACCATTTGGTTCAGAATTGAAATGTTTAGTATTTATGGTGTATATTTATAAGCCAGTGGAGCGATACAGGGCCATCATGGCCCTCTTGTTTATGTCAGAAGTCATCTTCAATAGCAGCGTAAATCTACTTTTACAAGCGAGAAAAAAAGTGGAATTTCTAGAATGAGCAGTGACAGAAATCTTCATTCATGGTGGTTTCCACACACACAAAAAAACTCGGGTGTGGATTGAAATCTTTTGGACCAAAAAAAAAAATTGACAATAAATTAGAGATGGGATTGATTACCAATTTTAGTAGTCTTGTCTCCATTTCCCACAATGTTTTCAAAAGCCTTCCTCTATGTCATTAAAACTTAGGCTTTTATGGTAAAGGGTTAAGAAAAAATTGCCGGTTATGAGCAATTTCTCAATATCCAACAGGGCCTGCTGCAGAACAGAATAAAAATTTGTCTGCTTGAGATAGCAAGTGAAATAAAATCCCTGTTATTGTGTCATTTCAGACTGGAAGTCTGTACAAGAATTTTCTAGGAAAATATCAGGAGTTGTGAACTCTGAAAGAGAGGGGAATGCTGGGATCACGTCTGAAAATCTTATCAAAGCAGTGACTGCCCCTGGAATGGCAGGCAAACACTTTGAATGTCAGTATTGTGGGAAGGTTGCCAAGAAACGAGGTGACATGGTGCGACATGTAAGAATGCACACTGGGGAAAAACCATACTCTTGTGATATTTGTGGAAAATCTTTTTCAAGAAATGAGACTTTGAATGTACACAAATTTACAAAACATGCATCAGAGAATTCATGGACGTTAGGATAGATGTGAGAATTTTAGCACACAGTTATGGTACCTGGCAGGCTATATCAACCTTTTAGTCCTTTACGATACAATTCAAACCTATATCGATCCTGAGGAAAAAGGCTTTTTAACCCTTTTCCAAAATTTTGGACTGGTGCAAATTCAAAGAGTTTGCAGACGACAATTTTTAAATTTGATGAAAATGGCAGAAAGTTATCAAACAGGGTAGAAAACGCTGTGGGAAAAGGAGAAATTGTTCGTTACAAGCAATTTCGCCTTTTCCCACAGTGTTTTCAAAAGACTTGTACTGCAGACACGTGAAAACCAGGGCTTGTTTGGGAAAGGGTTAATACATATCATGGGAAAAAGAGAAAATATTTGTAACCAGCATTTTCTCCTTTTCCCACAAAGTTTTCTTATCTATCAAGGACAAATTTGTCCTTTGAGCCACCTTTTATTTGTCGTCTGCAAATGCTTTCAGTTTTGACAAGTACAGAATTTTGTCATTTGGTAAGAGTTAAAAAAACATTCACCTTTTTAGCTCACCTTAGCACAACGTGCTAAAGGTGAGCTATTGTGATCGCCCTATGTCCGTCGTCCGTCGTCCGTCAACAATTTCTTTAAACATCTTCTTCTCCTAAACCACTGGGCCAATCTTGATGAAACTTGGCAGGGATGTTCCTTGGGTGAAGCTCTACCAAAATTGTTCAAAGAATTGAATTCCACCCACATCTCTGGATGCCATGGTAACAAAAAGGAAAAAAAGGCAAAATATTTGAAAATCTTCTTCTCTGAAACTAGAAGGCGCAGAGCTTTGATATTTGGTATGTAGCATCTCCTAGTGGACCTCTACCAAGTTTGTTCATTTGATGCCCCTGGGGTCAAAACTGGCCCAGCCCCAGGGGTCACAAGTTTGAGCATAGTCACAAAGAAGGAAAACTTTAAAAATCTTCTTCTCTAAAACTTGAAGGCGTAGAGCTTTGATATTTGGCATGTAGCATCTCCTAGTGGACCTCTACCAAGTTTGTTCATATGATGCCCCTGGGGTCAAAACTGGCCCCGCCCCGGGGGTCACAATTTCCAACATAGGAACAAAGAAGGAAAACTTTCAAAAATCTTCTGTAAAACTAGAAGGCATAGAGCTTTCATATTTGGCATGAAGCATCTCCTAGTGGACCTCTACCAAGTTTGTTCATATGATGCCCTTGGGGTCAAAACTGGCCCCACCCCGGGGGTCACAATTTCCAACATAGGAACAAAGAAGGAAAACTTTCAAAAATCTTCTTCTGTAAAACTAGAAGGCATAGAGCTTTGATATTTGGCATGAAGCATCTCCTAGTGGACCTCTACCAAGTTTGTTCATATGATGCCCTTGGGGTCAAAACTGGCCCCACCCCGGGGGTCACAAGTTCGAACATAGGAACAAAGAGGGGAAACTTTAAAAATCATCTCTGAAACTGGAAGGCATAGAGCTTTGATATGTGGTATTTAGCATTGCCTGGTGGACCTCTACCAAGTTTGTTCATATGATGCCCCTGGGGTCAAAACTGGCCCCACCCCGGGGGTCACAAGTTTGAGCATAGTAACAAAGAAGGAAAACTTTAAAAATCTTCTTCTCTGAAACTTGAAGGCATAGAGCTTTGATATTTGGTATGTAGCATCGCCTAGTGGACCTCTACCAAGTTTGTTTATATGATGCCCTTGGGGTCAAAACTTGCCCCGCCCCAGAGGGTCACAATTTCCAACATAGGAACAAAGAAGGAAAACTTTAAAAATCTTCTTGTCTGAAACAGGAAGGCATGGAGCTTTGATATTTGGTGTGTAGCATCTTCTAGTGGATCTCTACCAAGTTTGTGCATATGATGCCCTTGGGGCAAAAGTTGGCCCAGCCCCGGGGGTCACAAGTTCGAACATAGGAACAGAGGAGGAAAACTTTAAGAATCATCTTCTCTGAAACTGGAAGGCTTAGAGCTTTGATATTTGGTATGTAGCATCGCCTAGTAGACCTCTACTAAGTTTGTTCATATGATGTCCTTGGGGTCAAAACTGGCCCCGCCCCAGGGGTCACAATTTCCAACATAGGAACAAAGAAGGAAAACTTTAAAAATCTTCTTGTCTGAAAAAGGAAGGCATGGAGCTTTGATATTTGGTGTGTAGCATCTTCTAGTGGATCTCTACCAAGTTTGTGCATATGATGCCCTTGGGGCAAAAGTTGGCCCTGCCCAGGGGGTCACAATTTCGAACATAGGAACAGAGAAGGAAAACTTTAAGAATCATCTTCTCTGAAATTGGAAGGCTTAGAGCTTTGATATTTGGTATGTAGCATCGCCTAGTAGACCTCTACTAAGTTTGTTCATATGATGCCCTTGGGGTCAAAATTGGCCCTGCCCCGGGGGTCACAAGTTCAAACATAGGAACAAAGAAGGAAAACTTTAATTTTTTTTTCTCTTAAATGGGAAGGCATAGAGCTTTGATTTTTGGTATGTATCATCTCCTAGTGGACTTCTACCAAGTCTGTTCCAAGGATGCTGCTTGGGTCAAAACTGGCCCAGCCCCTGGGGTCACAAGTTCGAACATAGGAACAAAGAAGGAAAACTTTAAAATTCTTCTTTTCTGAAACCGAAAGGTGTGGAGCTTTGATATTTGGTATGTTGCATCTCCTAGTGGACCTCTAACAAGTTTGTTCGTATGATGCCCCTGGGTCAAAACTGGCCCCGCCCCGGGGGTCACAAGTTTGAAGATAGGAACAAAGAAGGAAAACTTAAATTTTTTTTTTCTCTTAAACGGGAAGGTGTAGAGCTTTGATATTTGGTATGTAGCATTTCCTAGTGGACCTCTACCAAGTTTGTTCATATGATGCCCCTGGGTCAAAACTGGCCCAGCCCCAGGGTTCACAAGTTCGAACATAGGAAAAAAGTAGGAAAACTTTGAAATTCTTCTTTAAAACTGGAAGGCGTAGAGCTTTGATATTTGGTATTCTCTTCTAAGTTTGTTTGCCCATCTAAGCGCAACAAGTTCATTGAGTTCAAAATTGGGTCATCTTGGGTCATAAACTAGGTCACTAGGTCAAATTAAAGAAATACCTTGTTGGCACTCTCAAGGCCACATTATTTGCTCGGTTGCCTTGAAAATTAGTCAGAAAGTTTGTCTTTATAAAGTCTCACATAAGATTAATTTGGGTCAACTTGGGTAATAAACTAGTTCACTGGGTCAAATAAAAGAAATACCTTGTTTGCACTCTGGAGGCCACATTTATTGCTCAAATGACCTGAAATTTGGCCAGAATGTTTGTCTTGATGAAATACCAGATGAGTTTGGATTTGGGTCACCTGGAACCATAAACAAGGTCACTAGGTCAAAATAAAGAAATACCTTGTGGGCACTCTAGAGGCCACATTCTTTGCTTAATTGCCTTGAAAATTGGTCAGAATGTTTGTCTTTGTAAAATCTCACATGAGTCTGAATTTGGGTTAACTGGGGTCATAAACTAGGTCACTTGGTGAAATTAAAGAAATAGCTAGTGGGCACTCTTATTTTTTATTCATTTAATTTGAAAATTGGTTAAAATGTTTCTTTTGATATAGTCAATGACCATTTCAAATTTGGATCACCTGGGTTCATAATCTAGGTCACTAGGTCAAATTAAAGAAATATCTTTAGGGCACTCGAGGCCACATTTTTTGCTCATTTGACTTGAAAATTGGTCAGAATGTTTGTCTTCATGAAATATGAGTTTGAAATTGGGTCACCTGCGGTCAAAAACTAGGTCACATGGTCAAATTAAAGAAAAACCTTTAAGGCACTCTACTAAGGTGAGCGACCCAGGGCCATCATGGCCCTCTTGTTTTATGACTGAGGATGAGGACCTGGAAAATGTTGTTAATGAGCGTTTTCTCCTTTTCCTGTGGTGTTTTTGGTGTTAATATGTATTTTCAAAGACAAATTTCATCATTTAACCCTTTGCCTAGTAATCTTATGTTTTAATAACCCTGAGGTAGAAGTTAAATTGTGGGGGAAAAAAGAAATTTGTGGTAACCAGCATTTTTTTTATTCTCAGACAGTGTTTTCTTCTCCGCCAAAGACAAATTCTATCATTTGAACCACATCTAAATTGTCATCTGTGAAACTTGAATGCTTTCAGTTTGGACAAGTCTATATATCTGTCCTGTGGTAAAGAGTTTACCTACATTTGATTTGTGGTTGGCAGGACCTGGTGCTCTCAATCTGGACAAGTCACAAATCTTGTTGTCAGGTGAAAGGGATGATGTAACCCTTTCCCAAACAAGCCCTGGTTTTCACGAGTCTGCAGTACAAGTCTTTTGAAAACACTGTGGGAAAAGGAGAAATTGCTCGTAACGAGCAATTTCTCCTTTTCCCACAGTGTTTTCTACCCATTTTGATAACTTTCTGCCATTTTCATCAAATTTAAAATTGTCGTCTGCAAACTCTTTCAATTTGGACCAGTCCAAAATTTGTCGTTTGGGAAAGGGTTAAGATTCAAAAGGACACAAAGTATTTGAAGGGAAAAAGAAATGAACCATGCTCTGGCAAAAGGTGCATAACTCTATACCAAACAGCAAAATTTTAGACTGGTCCAAATTCAAAACATTTGCAGATGACATATTAAATTCAGTTGGAATGACTGTAACTGTGTGTGAAAGTGTAGGAAAACTTGTGAGAAAAGGAGAAAATGCTGCTTTTTCTCCTTTTCCCACAAGGTTTTCAAAAGGCTTTTTCCTTGGGGTCGTTAAAACTCAGGATTGCATGGTAAAATGTTAATGCATCTCCATGATGCATTCTACCAAGCAAGTTATCATATACTTAGGGATCCATAAAATCCCTCTAGTCTAACGATTGACTGAATGTGGAGGAAGAGTGGTCCTTGGACATGCAGAAAATTTACAAATGGCCAAGAGTTTCGAATCATGTCAGTCTGCGCTGACTGCGCAGGCTGAAATGGGTCAATACTTTTTGCAGATGCATTTAGCCCCCTTTTGACAGAGCATGGCTCAAATAATTTTTATCATAGTTCCATTGCTATAATGTTTTAAAAATCTGTTTACTGTAGTCTGTAGAGGCCGTGGAATAAATTTCTTATGATTTTATGGCTGAACTGGCCTGAAAAGGATTGCTATTATTACTACCCCAATGATCTGAACAATTTTTAGCTCCACTGGCCAAAGGCCAGCGGGCTTATGTCATGGCCCGGTGTCCGTCGTGCGTCCGTCCGTCCGTCCGGTCGTCCGTCTGTCCGTGCGTGCGTTAACTTTTATTTCAAACATCTTCTTCTCTGAAACTACCCATCCGATTTTCACGAAACTTCACAGAAATGATCCTGACATGGTCCTCTTCAGAATTTCTTGAAAGAATTTGATTCCTTCAAAAACTCTGGTTGCCATGGCAACAAAACTGAAAAATATTGGAAATCTTTAAAAATCTTCTTGTCTGAAACCATAAGGCATAGGGCTACCAAATTTGGCATGTAGCTTTATGTAGTAGACCTCTATCAAGTTTCTTCAAATTATAGCCCTGGGGTCAAAATTGGCTCTGCCCCAGGGGTCACAAGTTTTACATAGGCTTATATAGAGAAAACTTTAAAAATCTTCTTGTCTGAAACCATAAGGCATAGGGCTACCAAATTTGGCATGTAGCTTTATGTAGTAGACCTCTATCATGTTTCTTGAAATTATAGCCCTGGGGTCAAAATTGGCTCTTCCCCAGGGGTCACAAGTTTTACATAGGCTTATATAGAGAAAACTTTAAAAATCTTCTTGTCTGAAACCATAAGGCATAGGGCTACCAAATTTGGCATGTAGCTTTATGTAGTAGACCTCTATCATGTTTCTTGAAATTATAGCCCTGGGGTCAAAATTGGCTCTTCCCCAGGGGTCACAAGTTTTATACATAGGCTTATATAGAGAAAACTTTAAATATCTTCTTGTCTGAAACCATAAGGCCTAGAGCTACCAAATTTGGCATTTAGCTTGATCTAGTTGGAGTCTACCAAAAGTGTCCAAAGTATAGTCCTGGGGTCAATTTGGCCTCATACTTGGAGGGGGGGGTTCACAAGATTTACATAGGCTTACATAGGGAAAACTTTTAAATCTTGGTGTACATAGCCATAAGGCTTAGGCTACCAAATTTTGCATATAATTATAGCATTATTTAGTGGACAGTTACAAAGAGGGCCCAAGTTACAGCTCTAGGATCAAGTTTGGCCCTGCACCAGGGATCACAAGTTTTACATGGGTTTATGGAGTGAAAAGTTCAGAAACCATCTTGTTACCAGCCATAAGGCCAAGAACTCCCACATTTGGCATGTTATTCTTCTAATACAATATTCCCCATTTAGTCAGACTGTAGCCATGAGGTCAAAGTTTTATAAGGGCTTATATAGTGAAGACTTTTCTTCGTGGTTTATATTTATAAGCCAGTGGAGTGATACAGGGCCATCATGGCCCTCTTGTTTAATCACATTTATTGTCTGCAAATGCTTTCAATTTGGACAAGTCTGAAATTTTGTTGTTTGGTATAGAGTTAAATGAAAAATTTAACTCTTCGTAATGCATTCCAGGGTTCCCATTCACTTACATATCTGCGTCATTCATACACTAAATTGAGTAATAACTCACAAATATATGAAATGTGCATGCACACACAGGTTTCAGGACTCCAGCTGTCGATTGCCAGTGGCGCCATTTGGGACAAGTTAGAAAAAAAGTCTCCAAAACTGTAGCACTGGCGAATCTATTGGCAACAAGTAATGTCTTTCCAGGATATTTGAATGTTTTTAACTCTGACATGTACAATAAGTATCAAGAGGGAAGGATGCACAGGTCACTCTTTTATCTCAACTAGTAAGCTGTTGTGTCATTTATTTAAAAGTATTTATGATATCAATCCCCTTTTCTAGTGTGAAATTACAGGTTTTGAAGATACATCCCACCCTAATTGAAAAGTTAAGGTCAAATCAAGCAGAAATACTACTCCAAAAACTAACTAGCATGAAAAAAGATTGCCGCAAAAAAACGTGAAAACCCATGACACAAGGAAGATTGGTGTGACATCGTCCGATCAAAGACATTGCAAACCGTCTGTTCGGCTTTGATAATGACACTAAATAGTGTATTTACATCAATCTCTATAAAACAATGAGTGAAAGCTAATTTGTGTCTGAAATTGATAATGAACTAGAAAATTTAACTGGCCATCAGGTTGAAAGCTGTTCCTCTGAACCTGTTCACATGAATAAGGAAAAGTTGCAGGCAACTTCTCTTTTAAATTACCTATATTGTCTTCAAGAGCAGATGACAGCAGACTGAGACTCAGCAAAACAAATTTTCAATATACATTGTACATGACCCCAACTTTCTTCCATAGAAGCTCAGAAATTGTCATAATTATTAAGTGCAGTCCTAGAATTTATCTTTCACTTCCAAACTTGTACCTCAGGGAGTGCATGCACTCCCCAAAAAGATGTGAATGGGAACATTGCATTCACATGACCACATTTTTTGCTACATAGATACAGTAAATTTTATTCTCTTGACGAAGAATCACATTATTACACAGAATTTTTTGAAATTTGTAAATTTTTTCAATTTTATTTCGCTATTCCCAGCTGCAAAGGCAAGTTGAAATGCAATATGAAAAAAAAGAAGAAAGCTTTGGAAAATTTTACTTGGTAAAAGTAGAAAATGGTGGTGACATAATAATTTTCTCCTCCTGTAACAATGTCCCATACCCGTTCAGAGTTTGAAAAATGCGCTTGTCTGCTCATATTGATGAGTAAAAAATGGGTCTAGACGAGTAACATTTTCTAAGCAGTGGTCTGATGGGACATAGTAGCTTTTCATAGGCTAGATCAGGCAAAACTATTATCGAAGGGGGATTCCCGGAAAATAATGATGAAATCTCAAGACTGATATCCATACAAAACAACAATTACTGATCATTTATTTGTTTGTAGCAGTGGTGAAACAAAAATGGAAATTACTTTTACACTGCGCATGTGTGACATCCATAATGTATGCAACACTCGATTTTTATAAGAATTCTGATCTCGCTTTAATAAGAAAATTTTAACTTTCCCACGGAGTAAAACTATTGTAAACAAATTCTAAAATAGTTAAATATTATCAATATAAGGACCCATCTTGGTTTTGTTTTTCTTGTGCGTTAATGTAATGAATACAAATTTAAAATAGATCATTCATCAACAAGGAAATGCCACAAGGGAAATCTAAACGAATGGACCCATGGCGTATTTAGAAGGTTTATACAAATATGTTGGCTGCTAAATTAAACACAATTAGATATTAAACACAGGTAATGTCTGTGTTTATTTGCTATTTTGATGAAAAAGTAGGATGAGTGATACTAGAACAAGGATGAGTAACTTTTTCAGTTAACTGGCCCCTCAGGATCGGTGGGTCTGGGAAAATTTTTCAATCTCTGCCTTTCAAAAGCTTATCTCACCCTTTGAGTCACATTATGTCATCTGGTAAAATGTTTACTGCCACCCTTCTTGTGTATTTTCAGACATTTTAAGTTGGGTGTTTAACCCTTTACCACACAATCCCGACTTTTAACGACCCTGAAGAAAAAGCCATTTGAAAACATTGTGGGAAAAGGAGAAAATGCTGGTAATCAGCATTTTCTCCTTTTCCCACAATGTTTTCTACCATTCCCAAATCAAATTCCAGTTTTTGAGCCACATTTAATTTGTCGTCTGCAAATGCATTCAATTTGGACCAGTCTAAAATTTTGTTGTTTGGTAAAGAGTTAAGTATGATGTGAGAGAGGACTCGAGTGTGAGTTCAGTTACACCAAGTGGTATTACAAAGCATCTGATAAAACAAGGAAATGCTACTACATGTGTGTATGAGTGTCAGTATTGTGCTAAGATTATGAAGCATAAAGGTCATATGGTGAGATATATGCGAATACATACGGACGAAAGACCCTTCTCATGTGATATATATGTGTTGGCATTCATTCAAGAGAAAAGAGACACTAAATGAACAAAAACTTAGGAAACACAAGGCGGAGATGTGTAGAATTTAGTGTAAGTGTGCGAGGTTACATTCAGACTTAAAATATTTATTTCTATGGGGAAAAAACTTTTGAAACCAATCTGTTAACTCGTATTCCCATAATGTTTTCTAACATAAAACAAAAAACAAAAACATAATGTGAACAACATCTACATCATGTTGTTGTCTGCAAAGGTATAAGTCTAAGTTTTTCGGTTGATAAAAAGTGAACGATTTATCAAGTAGTTGTGTGTTTAAACAACCAAGAAGATGAAGGCTTTTGAAAACATCTTGGACAAAGGAGAAAGTGCTCAATGTTCTAGATATTGTGTCAAAGAAAAAATTTAACATTGGAGCCACATTGAATTTGAATGCTTTCAATATAGAGGTGTCTGTAAATTCGTTGTCTGTTACAGAGTTAACCCTTAGGCTGCTAAGCACCGCTCAAGGACCTTTTGCGGACAGTGTAGATCAAGATCAGACTGCACATTCTGTGCAGTCTGATCTTGGATCTACAATGTCCGATGAGAGAGATCTTTCCCCCAAAAATACCTTTGAAATTTGGGTTTTTACTATCTGCTTGAAAAGTTTCATTTCACTTATTTAGCAGGATAAGGGTTAACTATTGCCCTTGTGTATTTTCAGACACTGTAAGCACCGCGCATGGTATGAGAGAGACTGCAAGTGAGAGTCAAGTTACACATAGTGGTATAACAGCGCGTCTGATAAAACAAGGAATTACGACTGGACGCGTGTATGAGTGTCAGTATTGTGGTAAACTTGCCAAACAACGAAGTGACTTAGTGAGACATATCCGAACACATACTGGTGAAAGACCGTTTGCGTGCAATCTTTGTGGGAAATCTTTCTCGAGGAATGAATCTTTAAATGTGCATAAGTTTACGAAGCATGTTGGTGGCATTTCTAAATGGTGACAATAAGTGAGGAGTAATGTGGTGTTATGAATTCTACACATAGATTATCTGTTCTCCTGTTCTGTATTCATATGAAATGGACATTTTGGTTGTGGTTACAGTTTTAAATTCTTTAACAAATAAGTCTGATTTTTAACCATCCTGAGGGAGAAGGTTTTTAAACACATTTTGGGGAGAAGAGAAGAAAATGCTGGTTCTCCTTTCCCCTCAATGTTTTCAACCCGTTCATTGACATTTTTCTTGATTTGAGCCACATTTGATTTGTCGTCTGCAAAATTAATACTTTCAATTTGGACTAGTTTAATATTTGTTCATGAAAGGATTGAAACTGTTATTAGAAAAGGAGAAATACAGATATTCTGCATTGTCTCTTTCTCCTACACTTTTCACCTATTCAAAGACAAATGCCATTTTTTGAGTCACAAATGTGACAATGTGTTAGTTGTCTGCGAATGCTTTCAATATGGAAGAGCCTTAAATTTTGTCATCTCGTAGAGAGTAAAGTGTTGCCCTCCTTGTGTATTTTCAGACATTTTTAACAACAATTATGATTTGCGAGAGGATACAATTGCGAGTCAAGATACATCAGGTGGTATGACCGGGTTGTTTATAAAACAGGACGATATGAGGAGACATGCATATGAGTGTCACTATTGTGGTAGAATTATCAGAAAGAAAAGTGACATGGTGAGACACATTCGGACACATACTGGTGAACGGCCATTTGTGTGCAATGTTTGTGGGAAATCGTTTACAAGGAAGGACTCGCTAAATTTTCACAGGTTTACAAAGCATGATGGAGGCATGATCATGTCTGAATGATGAAAATTACTTTGGAATGATTTAGTGTTATAGCTATGAAAAACTCCAGGTGATATATTTCTATAAGGTTAGTTGAAATTATTCACAAGACAACGAAAATTTAAACTAGTCTTTATTGAAAGAACTTCCAGATGACATTATCTCAATACCACACAATCGCAACTTTTAACGACCCTGAAGAGGATGCTTTTGAAAACATTGAGGGACATGGAGAAAATGCTGGTAACCAGCATTTTTTCCTCTTCCTACAATGTTTTATATCATATCAAGGACAGAAACCATCATTTTTCACTACATTTAATTTGTTGTCTATAAATGCTTTCAGTTTGGTCCAGTGCATACTTTTGTTGCTTGTTAGTGGGGAATTTTATGAAAACTTCATCATGGGAAAAGGAGAAAATGGTGGTTACGAGCAGCTTTTATAGTAACTCCTTTGGCAAAGGATAGAATTTTCAACTTGACCATATGGAAAACCTTTGCAGACAACAAATAAATGTGTCTCAAATGACAGGATTTTTGTCCTAAAAAGGAGAACATTTTCCAGCATTTTCTCCTTTTTCCATGATGTTTTCAAAAGCTTTTATCCACTAGGGATTAGTTGAAAAATGGTGTTAATTCATTACCAGACCATAAAATTTTAGTCTTTTCGAGATTTAAAGCATTTGCAGACGACAGATTAAATATTCCTCAAAACATAAAATTTGTCCTTGATAGGGTAGAAAACATTGTGGGAAAAGGAGAAATGCTGGTTTCAACCATTTTCTCCTTTCCCAACAATGTTTCCAAAAGCCCTCTTTTTTTTAAGGTTAAAAAAGGTTGGCATTGTACGGTAAAGAGTTAAACGTTTACCACACAATCCCAACTTAATGATCCTAAGGAAGAAACCCTTTAAAAACATTGGGGGAAAAGGAGAAAATGCTGGTTACCAGCATTTTCTCCTTTTCCCACAATGTTTTCTACCCTACCATATAGAGAAATCATCATTTTAGCAACTTTTTAATTTGTCGTCTGCAAATGTTTTGAATTTGGTTGAATCCAAAATTTTGTCGTTCGGTAAAGGGTTAATTGATCTTACTTTTTTCAGTGCAACAGGACTGGAACATGTACAGAAGAAGATACTCCGATATTGTAGTATATCAATGTCCCTATTGTAACAAAGAATTCGGACAGAAAATAGTCCTCGTACGACACATTCGGACACATACAGGAGAAAAACCGTTTAAATGTGATATTTGTGATGCTGCATTTAATCGTAAAGGAACTTTGAAAATTCACAGAATGAATAAACACCCATATGCTGGTCCTATTGACTTTGGAAGTATTCCTGGGTTATATTCTTAACTTGGCGTGTGGTTTTACCCTTTGCCACACAATCCTGACTTTTAAAGATGAAGGGGAAGAAGGCTTTTGAAAACATTTTAGGAAAAGAAGAAAATTCTGGTAACCAGAATTTTCTCCCTTCCCCCCACAATGTTTTCTACTCTATCAAGGACAAATTTTGTAGTTTGGGTCACTTTCCATATGTCATCTGCTAATGCTTTGAATTTGGACCAGTCTAAAATTTTGTCATGTGGTTAAGAGTTTACCCTTTATCACAGAATCTAGAGTTTTAACGACCATGACAGAGAATTCTTTCCCTCAATATTTTGTACTCTGTCAAAATCAGAAATTATCATTTAACTCTTTACAAAATGACAATACTTCAGACTGGTCCAAACTGAAAGCATTTGCTGACAACAAAATAGATGCGACTGAAAGTTTGAAATTTGTCTTGGGACAAGTGGAAAACATTGTGGGAAAAGGAGAAAATGCTGGTTACCAGCATTTTCTCCTTTTCCAACAATGTTTTCAAAAGGCCTCTTTCTCAGGGTCATTTAAACTAGGGATTGTGTGGTAACCCCAGCATTTTCTCCTTTTCCCACAATGTTTTCTACCCTATCAAAGAAAAATTGCACTGTTTGAGCCACATTGAAATTGTCGTCTGCAAATGCTTTCAATTTGGGCAAAGCTAAAATTTCGTTGTCTGGTAAAGGGTTGAGCTACATTTGATTGCTTGTCTGCAAATGCTTTCAGTTTGGTCAAGTCTAAAACTTTGCAGTTTAGCATGTGATTTACCAAAGAAGCACCTCAATGTTTTCTACCCTTTAATCCTTTATCACACAATCCCAAGTTTTAATGACTATGAGAAAGAAGGCTTTTGAAATCATTGTGGGTGAAGGAGAAAATGCTGGTAACCAGCATTTTCTCCTTTTCACAAAATGTTTTATAACCTTTCACAGACGAATTTGATTATTTCTACTATATTTATTGTGTTGTCTGGCAATGTCTGCAGATGCTTTCAATTTGGACCATTCTAAAATTCTGTGGTCTTTTGCAACTGCTTTCAATACAGATGAATCTCAATCCTTAGAATAAACTCATAGGACACTTTAACTCTTTACCACACAACAAAAATATAGACATGTCCAAATTGAAAGCGTCTGCAGACGACAAATCAAATGTGGCTCAAATGATGTAATTTGTTTTTTATAGGGTAGAAAGTATTGTGGGAAAAGGAGAAAATGCTGGTTACCAGCATTTTGTCCTTTTCCCACAATGTTTTCAAAAAGCTCCTTCTTCAGGGTTGTTAAAACTTTGGATTGTGTGGTAAAGGGTTAAACCTAGAAATTAGACCCAAATAATTGCACAGTTGCTGGCAGCCAGTATGTCTAGTCAAAGTGGACAGTGAAGATCAAGGATTAGGCTGTACCTTTTGTGCAGTACGATCTTAATCTACATTGATCGCAAAGGCAACTGTAGTTGTGAGAGACACTATGACTCTTTTACCAAAGGATAAAATTGTATACTTGTCCAAATTGAAAGAATTTGCAGACAACAAATTAAATGTGACTCATATACTAAATTTCCCTCTGGAAGTGTAAAAAACGATTTGGGAAAAGTGGAAAATGTTGTTTACTAGCATTTTCTCCTTTTCCAACATTGTTTTAAAAAGCTGTCCTCCATATGGTCATTGAAAATTGGGATTGTTTGGTAGAGGGTTGAGAGTTAAACCTTGTCTGTTAACCCTTTACCACACAATCCTGACTTTTAACGACCCTGAGAAAGAAGCCTTTTGAAAACATTGTGGAAAAAAGGAGAAAATGCTGGTAACCAGCATTTTCTCCTTTTCCCACAATGTTTTCAAACCTTTCAGAAACAATTGCAATCATTTTAGCCTCATTTAATTTGTCGTCTGCAAATGCTTTCAATTTGGACCAGCCCCAAATATTATTGTTTGGTAAAGAGTTAAAGAGTTAGCCGGCTACTATAGTGATCATTGGTAGTGTATATTTTACCCCTTAACCCTTTCCCAAACGACAAATTTTGGACTGGTCCAAATTGAAAGAGTTTTCAGACGACAATTTTAAATTTGATGAAAATGGCAGAAAGGTCTCAAAAAGGGTAGAAAACACTGTGGGAAAAGGAGAAATTGCTCGTTACGAGCAATTTCTCCTTTTCCCACAGTGTTTTCAAAAGACTTGTACTGCAGACACGTGAAAACCAGGGCATGTTTGGGAAAGGGTTAACCATTTACCACATGACAAAATTTTACACTTATCCAGATTGAAAGCATTTGCAGATGACAAATTAGATATGGCTCATGTGGTGGGATTTGTCTGTAAAAGAACAGAAAACATTGTAGGAAAAGGAGAAAATGCTGGTTACCAGCATTTTCTCCTTTTCCCACAATGTTTTCAAAAGGCTTCTCCCCCAGGGTCTTTAAAAGTTGGGATTGTGTGGTAAAGGGTTAAGCCGTTTAGTGTAACTCAAAGACCTTTTGTGGATAGTGTACATCAAGATCAGACTGCACAGAACATGCAGTCTAATCTTGGATCTACACTGTCCGATATGGAGATATTTTTTCATCAAAAAATTAACTTTGAAATAGCAACATGTAGATGTCTACAATTGGATTGAAAGTTTCATTTAATTTATTTAGCAGGTGAAGTGTTAAATTGACAATGTATTGTAACCCATTTGGGTTTCTATTTGTTCTTGGGTAATTTATTTGTAAACAGGTTGTATTTAACTTAGTGGTTTATTAGCTCTACTGGCTGAAAGCCAGCAGAGCTTATGTCATGGCGGGGTTTCCGTCGTCCGTCCGTCCGTCTGTCTGTCCGTCTGTCCGTCCGTTAGTCTTTTTCTTGTTTACGCGATAAAGTCTGCATTTGTTGCCGGATTTTCATGAAACTTGCACAGTTTGTTTATCTCATCAATAGCTTCAACCCTATTGAATTTGAAAAAAATCCAACAAACAGTATGGGAAAAGTAGCCATTTCAAGTTGAAAATTTCCAGTTCTTGTTTACGCGATAAAGTCTGCAAATAACTTCAGATTTTCATGAAACTTGCACAGTTTGTTTATTTCATCAATAGCTTCAACCCTATCGACTTTGAAAAAAATCCAACAAATAGTATGGGAAAAGTAGCCATTTAAAGTTGAAAATTTAAATTTTCTGTTCTTGTTTACGCAATAAAGTCTGTATTTCTGGTCAGATTTTCATGAAAATCACACAGTTTGTTTATCTCATCAGTAGCTTCAACCCTATTGATTTTGAAAAAAAAATCGAAGAAACAATGTGGGAAAAGTAGCCATTTCATGTTGAAAATTTCCAATTCTTGTTTACATGATAAAGTCTGCATTTGTAATCAGATTTTTGTGAAATTCACCCAGTTGTTTTGTCTCATCAACAGCTTGAATCCTATTGATTTTGAAAAAAAATCCAAGAAACAATGTGGGAAAAGTAGCCATTTTTTTTTGTTGAAAATTTACATTTCCTGTTTAAGGGATTAAGCTTGTAGTTTGGGTTGGATTTTGGTCCCTGCCAGTAGAGCATATTCAGGCCCTTCAGGGCCTTCTAGTTAGATTATTTAGTTGTTTGAATTTTCCTAAATTATGCTGTACACAAAATGTACAAAGTTTTCTTACTTGTTACCATGTAACTTTAATAAAATCTTATTATTTTGCTTGAAGCTAATAACATTCTTTGTTCTGGTGATATTATTCCCCTCACCCCACCCACCCTAGTAGGCCAGCTACAGTAAAAGTGACTCTAACTCTTTACCACACAATTGTGAGTTTTAACAACCATGAGGAAGAGGCTTTTGAAAACGTGGTGGGAGAAGAAAATGTTGGTTACCAGTATTTTCTCCTTTTCCCACAATGTTTTCTATCCTACCAAACACAAATTTCAATATTTTGAGTCACATTCTTCTTGTCGTCTGCAAAGGCTTCCAATTTTGACATATCCAAAATTTTGTTGTCAGGTAAAGAGTTAATGGACAATGTATTTTCCTTGTCCCAGGACATGTATATCACACAGAAAGTGTGGATTGCTATACTATTATAACAACATGATGGTGTGTAAATGATAAAAATTCTGGGAATGATTCTGTAATACTGCTATGAAAATTTAGGTGATGCAAATTACATGTATTATTCTAATTCTGAACCAGAGGACAAAATTTTAGACTCATCAAGAGTTTGAAAAATCCACTTGTCTGCTCGTATTGATGAGTAAAAATGGGTCTGGATGAGTAACACTTCTTAAGTAACCGTCCGACAGATGAGTAGCTTTTCTAATGGTAGATCAAGCAAACTTATCAAAGGGGGATTCTTGGAAAATATCAGTGAAATCTCAAGACCAATATTCGTACAAAACAGCTAAATACTGATCATTTATTTTTCCGCAGAAGTGGTAAAACAAAAACGTAAAAGACTTTTCACATTGTGCATGTGTCATGTCAATAATTTATGCAGCAATCGATTTATCAAGTTGGAGATAAGATTCCAGTCTCTATAATGCAAATAAGAAAATTTTAACTTTGCAATGGAGTAAAACTACTGTAAAAGAGTTATAAAATAGTTGGAATATTACCAACAAAAAGATGCACCTTGGTTTTGTTTTTCTTTTGCATTATGCTAATGGGGAACGAATACAAATTTGAAATAAGATTATTCATTGACAAGGAGACTGGTCTACTCCAGAATTTTGTGGTTTGGTAAATGGTTTAGAGATATATTGACAGACAAATGATTTGATCTGATTTCTTTGGTTTTAAGCTGGAATTTGAGTGCTAAGGGATTTCACTGTACGTCCGTTATTGTTTCAGGAGGCCCTCTTCAGATAGAAATATCCAGCAAGACACCAATATTGTTGAAGAAATGTCCAAATCTGCGGTTAAAGTACAACTCTTGAAGCATTCCTGTACGTTTTGTCACCGTCTCTTTCAATCGCGGAGGAATAAGATTAGACATGAAAGAATACATACAGGCAAAAAACCTTTTCTGTGCGACATTTGTGGTAAAGCGTTCAATCAGATTGACTCTATGAAAGCTCATCGTAGACGACACAATCTGCAAAAGAATTCTTAGGAGGCACTCTCAGTCCTATCTGTCCTCATTTTTGAGGACTGGGGCATTATTTGCCCTGGATGAATTTATGTAAACAAACATTGTGTGAGAGTAACTTGTGTAATCAGTAATACATGACAACATGAGTTTGAATGCATGAAAACATGAGCCATGCCATGTCAAAAGGGGTTTTAACTCTTTACCAATCAACAAAATTTTAGACTTGTCCATATTCAAAGCATTTGCAGACGACGAATGGAATGTTGCTCAAATGATGATTTCTGTCTTTGATTGGGTAGAATAAAACATTGTGGAAAAAGGAGAAAATGCTGGTTACCAACATTTTCTCCTTTTCCCACAATATTTCCGAAAGCCTTCTCATCCAGTGTCATTAAAACTCGGGATTGTGTGGTAAAGAGTTTCTCTCTGATTCATTATACTCGGCAATCATGAATCCATTAACCCTTTCCCAAACAAGCCCTGGTTTTCTTGCTTCTGCAGTACAAGTCTTTTGAAAACACTGTGGGAAAAGGAGAAATTGCTCGTAACGAGCAATTTCTCCTTTTCCCACAGTGTTTTCTACCCGTTTTGAGAATTTTCTGCCATTTTCATCAAATTTAAAATTGTTGTCTGCAAACTCTTTCAGTTTGGACCAGTCCAAAATTTGTCATTTGGGAAAGGGTTAAATCCTTCTTGTCCAACAACCAACTTAGTCTAGAGGTAGAGTGGTCCTTGGACATGCATAAAATTTACCAAAAGCAAAAAGTTTCTACACAGGTCAGCTTGTGCGGACTGTGCAGGATGATCTTGGTCGGTACATTTTGCAGATACATTAAACTGTCCTTCACAGAGCTCATATGTGAACATACTGTGGAGACAGAGTTTATCGTGAAAGACAAATCAGATCAGTATTTGAATCATACAAGGCTTAGTCAGACCTTTGTCACATTTGAGGTCAGTGGTCTTACGGGAAACTGTGATATCAGTAGCGACAATGATTGTTCTGGAGGGACATTTAACTCTATACCTAATGACAAAATTTTAGACTTGTCCAGATTGAGAGCATTTGCAGATGATAAAATAAACATGGCACAAAAATTGAAATTTGTTTTGGGAAGAGTAGAAAACATTGTGGGAGAAGGAGAAAATGCTGGGTACCAGCATTTTCTCCTTTTCCCACAATGTTTTCAAAGACTTCTTTCTCAGGGTTGTAAAAACTCGGGATTGTTAAACATGATTGTTTGGTATAGAGTTGAAATGTTTTACAATTACTTGGATTTTAACTCTTTACTACACTGTCACCAGTTTTATGACTCTGAGGAAGAGGGACCTTTTAAAAAAACTGAGAAAAGGAGAAAATGCTGGTCCTAGATTATATTGTAACTGAAAGGTACAAAGCTTTCCTATTATTATTTATAATATCCTATGAGGTATTTTGTTGTCACCCTGTAACTTAAATAAAGTTGTATTGTTTCGCTTGGAGCTTAACATCCTTAAAAGTTTGTTCTAGCAATATTATTCCCCTCACCCCACCCACCCTAGTTGGCCAATTACAGTAAAAGTGACCATGGACAGTGCATTGTCCTCTCCCAGTAGTGTTGGCACAGGCTTGAAAAGGCCTTGAATTTCAGAGGTCGCCCAAAAAAGTCCATAAATACAAGGAAGAGCCTTGAAAGTCCCTAAAAATGTTTTCTTTTGTGATTCTGAATTCCTTGTTGTATGGCCTGAAATAACTGCCTTTTCCTTTTCCTAAAATTAATGTTGTTTTGATTCATTTCTTGAAGTTTGCCAATGAACGGCTGGAAATAGGGCTTGGTAAATTCATGCGGAGGATAAATTGGTACCCATTGTATCTCAAATAACCATTGATATGAAGACCGATAGCAGGGTACCTGTTACTGCTGAGGAAATATGGGTTTCATACTTGACCTTTTCGAATAGTACACAAGAGGTTTGGAAGTTTTGTAGGAACAAATCCCAGTCTGCCAAATGGGAGAAGGTGTGCTAAAATCACATGAAAGGAGTGAACAGCACAAAGCCAGCGTGTGATTGAGCTCGACTCTGCCAGTTCAGGGATCGTACAAAATCTAAGATCGCTGGCCAGGTTTAGAAACTTTTAAGATTCTACAACCTCAAGTTGTAGGAAGTTCCATGTTCTGTAACAAGCACTAACGGAAGCATACCAGATTTGTTTGTAAAAATGACCTTCTAAAAGCAGAATTACTTTTGACCTGTCATACCTTAGTATCGATAAATCATAATTCATACATGTAACAAAACCGTGAGTAAGCTTTTTTAACCCATTACCTGACGACAAAATTTTGGCCTTGTCCAAATTGAAGCATTTGCAGACGACAACTTCAATGTGGCTCAAATGGTGCAAGTTTCCTTTGATAGGATAGAATACGTAGGAAAAGGAGAAAATGCTGGTTACCAGCATTTTCTCCTTTTCCCACAATGTTTTCAAAAGTCTTCTCTTCTAAGATCATTAAAAGTCGGTATTGTGTGGTAAAGGGTTAAATTGATGTTTCCAGATACCGAAATAGCAGATAAATTCAATGTGGTAAACATAAAACTGCTTACAGTTCTGCACAGTCTTTAACCCTTTACCACACAATCCCGACTTTTAATGACCCTGGAGAAAGAAGCCTTTTGAAAACATTGTGGGAAAAGGAGAAAATGCTGGTAACC
This sequence comes from Tridacna gigas, assembly GCA_945859785.2. Lineage (NCBI taxonomy): Eukaryota > Metazoa > Mollusca > Bivalvia > Cardiida > Cardiidae > Tridacna > Tridacna gigas. Next base: position 30,108,417 of record OX244041.2, read on the forward strand.
AGCATTTTCTCCTTTTTCTAAAATGTTTTCTACCCTTTCCAAAACAAATTTCAATTCTTGAGTTACATTTAATTCGTTGTCTACAAATGCTTTCAATTTGGACTGGTCTAAAATTTTGTCGTGTGGTAAAGAGTTAAATCATTTAATCCACAGAACTTTGAAGTGATAGAGACATCATAACTAGTCAATACAGTTTTCAGTACCAGTACATCTAATGCAGAAATCTATTGAAAACATTGTGTGAAGTAGAGAAATGGCTGTTGTGAAGGAATTTTCACTCTTTTCCTGTTTTGCTTTCTGTTTGGCTCAAAGTGATGGAGTTAGCACACCAAACTTTTAGATGGGTTTTCCCGGAACCTCTCTTTCTTTGAATTTTGACCCCCAAATTTTCTGAATTTCTCCCAGAATTCACGTCTTCTGTCTGTTGTTCTGTTGAAGGGGGTCAAATGATCCCCATATCAGAAACACTATTTTAAGTAAAAGAAATTTGAGATATAGACGATAGTTGTCTGTTTTGGTGTATGATTGCAATTTCTGTCATCAAGAGAAAAGCATAGAATATATTTTCACGTGTGGGCAAAATATGGCCTTTGCTTTTAAACAAAAAAGACTACCCGGACTTTATTTTTATCCCCTGCCAATTTTCTTGGGGAGGGGGGGAATAGTTTTTGTGGTGTCCGTCTATCCGTTTGTCCGTCCGTCCGTTTGTCCATCGGTCCGTCGGTTTGTCCATCCGTCCTTATCATGCCCCTGCCATGAAATGGCAAATGGCCATATGGTGATATGCCTGCATGCGTGTGTGTGTGTTCTTGGAAGAGGTGGTGTTCAATGACCAGCCCTTAACTTTGAGGTGCATCGTTGGATTTCAAAATAATTTGGCACAGATGATTGCCATGAAAAGACAACTTGTTGCAAGCAAAACAGTGTTGCCAGCTCAAAGGTAAATGTCGCAATGCTTTTGTGAGGTTTTTTGCATACACAGTGTATAAAATGTTTTTGTCAATAAGTATAGCTAAAGGTCCTTGTGCGAGTTTTGAATTACAGCATGACTGTGACCTTTGTCATGTGGCTGGGGCATCCATGTTGGTGACACATTTCTCATTTTAATTTTGCACAGGTATAGTACTATTTGATAATATCTTTAAAAAAAAAAATGAAAGGGTATATCAAACGGAATATCTTCAAGAGATACAGTGCATTTTTAAAGTTATTTGCATAATGAATTACCTTCTTTTATAATGAACGTCTATTTTGGGGTGCCAAGCCCCCGTAGCTCAGTCGGTAGCGTACAGGACTTGAGAACAGGAGGTCGCTGGTTCGATCCCTAGCTTGGCCAATTTCTTACCGAGGATTGATGATAGTCATTGTGACAGGATTCATTCCTCTCTCACTGCTGACAATTGTTTTGACGATGGCTATGTGGGAAAGCAGCCGGTGGCTTGGAAAGAATATTGTGTGGAGTACTGGTAAAAGAAACTCCAGGAAAGCATGGATAGGTGCACTGGCCGCCGTGATATGACTGAAATAATGTTGAGAACGGTGTTAAACATCATACAATCAATCAATCAATCAATCAATCAATCACCTATTTTGGGGTGATTTGGCATCCTGACCATTTATAAATCTCCCATCTTTCATCTGCATCTGTGATTTTAAGATATTTAAAAGGCAGCCTATATCTATGAAAATTTACCATCTCTCTGTCAAACTAGTGAAGTATAATGGAGTTTATAATACAGAAACACGTGCAAGCTGGTAAACAGGGATAACTGTGGCATATCTCCTTAATTTGCTTCCAAATGCTTTCAGTTTGGTCTAGTGCAGAATTTTGTGTTTTGGTAAAGGGTTTAGTTATATATTGACAGATGATTGATTAGATCTGATTTCTTGGTATCTGGCGGGAGCTTGAGTGCTAAAGGATTTCACCGTATGTTCATTATTGTTTCAGGAGCCCTTCTTCAACTAGAAATATCCAGCAAGACACCGATTGTTGAAGAAAAGTACGCATCTGCAGTTAAAGGACTACTCTTTAGGCATTCCTGTCCATTTTGTCTCCGTATCTTTCAGTCGAAAAGGAACAAGATGAGACATGAGAGAGTACATACAGGCGAAAAACCTTTTCTCTGCGACATTTGTGGCAAAGCATTCACTCAGATTGACTCTATGAAAGCTCATCATAGACGACACAATCTGCCAAAGAATGTAAAAGAGTACAGAGATAAAGATGATAACTCCATCCTATCTGTCCTCATTGTTGAGGATGGGGGTATTACTGGCCCAGAATGAATTTATGTAAATAAACATTGTGTTTGATAGTTATTTGTGTAATCAGTAATTTGTGACAATGTGAGGTTGAATGCTTGAAAACATAATTATGAGCCATACCATGTAAAAAGGGGTTTTAATGCATTTCTCTGATTCATTATACTATCTAAATATGGATCCATCAAATCCTTCTTGTCTAACAACCGACTTAATCTGCAGGCAGAATGGTCCTTTGACAGAAAATTTACAAAAAGCAGGAAGTCTGTACAAAGGTCAGCCTGCGCAGGCTGAGCTGGGTCGACCCTTTTTTGCAGATGCATTAAACCCCCCCCCCCCCCCTTCACAGAGCATAGCTCATGTAAATATATTGTGGTGGCAAAGTTTATCATGAAGGACAAATCAGTAATCACATCAAAATTTGCTCGGTCAAACCTTTGTAAAAGCTTGTCTCTTTCCTCACTTTAGAGGACAGTGGTCTTATGGGAAACTTTGATATCAGTAGGGATGATGATTGTTCTCGATTGGTTGGTATAGAGTTACAATGTTTTGCAATTACTTCGATTTTGACTCTATACTACACTATCCCCAGTTTGAATGACTCGGAGGAAGAGGCCTTTTGAAAACATTATGGAAAAAGGAGAAAATGCTGGCCTAGATTATATGGTGATGTATTGTAACCAAAATGTACAAAGCTTTCTTACTAGTGATATTCTTTGGTGACTATGTAACTTGAATAAAATTGTATTATTTCGCTTGAAGCTTAACAACCTTTGTTCTAGTGATACCATTCCCCACACACTACCCACCCTAACAAGGCAGTTACATCAACTCTGTACCACACAACAAAATTTTAGACTGGTTCAAATTGAAAACATTTGCAGACGACAAAGTAGATGTGAATAAAGAATTGAAATTTTATTTGGGAAGGGTGGAAAACATTGTGGGAAAAGAAGAAAATGCTGGTTATCAGCATTTTCTCCTTTTTTCACAATGTTTTCAAAAGACCTCTTTCTCAGGGTTGTTAAAACTCAGGATTGTGTGGTAAACAGTTAAAAGTGATTATACAGTATAGGCAGTGCATCTCACTACTTGTATTATGACAAAGGAAATGTGGACAGCTGAACTTATGTTTCAACATGACTTTGGGTAAATGGTGAAATTATCTAGAAATGAAGGCTAGGGAGCTTATGTGGTGGTCCTGCATCTAGAAATCTTCAAATTTTAGCCCTTGGGTCAAAACTGGCCCCGTCCCCGGGGGGCACAAGTTTTACAAGGGCTTTTATAGTGAAAGCTTTAACCCTTAAAGCACTGGATTTGGACCCATTTGATAAGGAAAAACAGCCCAAAATATTGCTATTTCAAGGTTGTTTTCATGAGAATGTGTAATATAGTAGTAAACAATTTAGTTTAAAGATCAGACTGCACATTCTGTGCAGTCTGATCTTGATCTACACTGTCGGCAAAAACAACTTAAGTTGGTTCCAGGGCATTAGTGTTTAAGAATCTTCTTGTTCCTACTGTAAGGAAGGCCTAGGACTACCAAGCCAAGCCCCCATAGCTCAGTCGGTAGCGCACAGGACTTGAGAACAGGAGGTCGCAGGTTCGATCCCCGGCTTGGCCAATTTCTTTCTGAAGATTGATGATAGTCATCGCGACAGGATTCATTCCTCTCTCACCGCTGACCATTGTTTTGACGATGGTTATGTGGGCTATGTGAGCCAGTGGCTTGGAAAGAATATTGTGCAGAGTACTGGTAACAGAAACTCCAGGAAAGCATGGATAGGTGCACTGGCCGCCGTGATATAACTGAAATACCGGTAATGTTGAAAACGGCGTTAAACACCATACAATCAATCAGTCAAACTAGGGCTACCAAATTTGGCATATGGTTGATCTGGTGGATCTCTTCTGAACTTGTTAAAAATTTAGCTGTTGAATCGAAATAAACCTCATGACTGTTTTATTAAGAAACCTTTGAAAATATTATCTTTTATAACCATATGGCCTAGACCTATATTATTTGGTATGTGGCTGTATCTTGTTGACCTCTACCAGGATTCAAGTTATAAGTCATAACTATAGCTTGAAATCTTAATTATAGGTCAAAAATGGACTCGCCCTGGGGTCACAATTTTCACACAGGCTTTTATAGAGAAAATTTATTATCAGGCCTCTGGTTCAAAACCTTTTGGCCTAGAATTGTAATGTTTGGTATGCATGATTTGTACATATTAGCCAGTGGAGCAATACAGGACCATCATGGCCCTCTTGGTTTTGTGTTATTGTTATGAAAATCTCGGTGACTTATTATTTTGACCCTTTACCTTGTAATCCCGAGTTTTAACCACACAAAAGAAGATGACTTTTTAAAACACTGTTGGAAAAGTAGAAAATGCTGGTAACCAGCATATTCTCCTTTTTCAACAATGTTTTCATCCCTATCAAAGGCAGAAGCTACATTTAATTTGTCATCTGCAGATACTTTCATTTTGGTCGAGTCCATTTCTTTCAGCTGGGCTAGTTTTGAAGAACATGTCAAGGTATTGTCGTAGCCCTGGCATCGTCTGTCGTCGTGCCAAAACTTTGAAATTCAATAATATCTCTGTCATTACTGAAGATATTTGTGTCAAACTTGGACAAGTTGTTAATAATCAAAAGGGGAACCTATACATAAAGGGCAGTTAACCATCAAAGTACTTTTGAAACAGTTATGACCCTTTTCAACCTTTTCAACTTAAGAACTTTCACTTAAAGTCCAGCAACTGCAGTGGAGCGTTGGCACCAGCATGCGATGCTCTCGTTTTTCATATGGCAGATTACCATTTTGAAGATGAAATGAAATGTGGCTAGATTGGATGTGTCCAAGTAAAGGGTAAATGACATTGTTGGAAAAGGAGAAAAAATATCTCCTTCAGGGTTGTTCAAATAAAAGATTTGTGTAAGAAAGGGTTAATCCTAGTTCTTTTCACTAGTACAGTTGCCTTTGCAGTCAGCGTACATAAAGATCAGACTGCACAAAACATACAGTCTGATCTTTAATCTACACTGTTGACTCTGCTGAAACATTGTAGACAAGAGCAGCCTTGAAACTGCATCTATATGGGTTTTATTTCTGGACTGAAAAAGTTTCTTAGCTTTATTTTGCACTTTAACTCATTACCAAATGACAAAATTATGGACATGACCAGATTGAAAGCATTTAGAGATGATAATTTATACATGGCTTAGGTGATAAAATTTGTTTTTGATAGGATACCAGCATTTTCTCTTTTTCCCACTGTTTTCAAAAAAGTTTTGCCTCAAGGTTGTTAAAAATCGGCATTGTGTAGTAAAGAGTTAAGGATGAACCCTTTCCCAAACAAGCCCTGGTTTTCCCGTGTCTGCAGTACAAGTCTTTTGAAAACACTGTGGGAAAAGGAGAAATTGCTCGTAACGAGCAATTTCTACTTTTCCCACTGTGTTTTCTACCCTTTTTGAGACCTTTCTACCATTTTCATCAAATTTAAACTTGTCGTCTGCAAACTCTTTCAATTTGGACCAGTCCAAAATTTGTCGTTTGGGAAAGGGTTAAGTAATACATTGACAGACAAGTAATAAGATCTCATTTCTTGTATATCAGGTGGGATTTTTGAGCGGTAAGGCATTTCACATACGTCCGTTATTGTTTCAGGGACCCTCCGCCAGCTATATCTATCCAGCAAGAGACCGATTATTGAAGAAATGTATGAATCTGCGGCTAAAGTACAACTCTTGAAGCATTCCTGCACGTTTTGTCACCGTCCCTTTCAGTCACGAAGGGATAGGATCAGACATGAAAGAATACATACGGGCGAAAAACCTTTTACCTGTGACATTTGTGGCAAAGCTTTCAATCAGATGGATTCCATGAAAGTTCACCGTAAAAGACACAATCCGCAATAAAATCATAAGCAGCTCTCCTGGGTCTTATCTATCCTCATTTTTGAGGACAGCCAAGGCATTATTGGCCCAGGATAATTCTATGTTAAGAAATGTTGTGTGTGGGAGTAATTCTGTGTAGTTGGTAATTTTTGTCAGACAACATTAGTTTGAACACTTGAAAGCATTTATAGACATACTGTATTGGCAAAGTTCATTGTGGAAAACAAATTGGTATTACAATTTAGAATAATAAAAGGCTTTGTCAGACCTATGTAAAAGCTTGTTTCTGTCCTGATATTTTAGGACAGAGGTCTTATGGGAATCTGGTATCATGTGTGATGGTGTTTACTCTGGAAGGTCATTAACCCTTTACCATACAATCCTGAGTTATAACAAACTTGAGGTGAGGGCTTTCGAAAGCATTATGGGAAAAGGAGAAAATGCTGGTAATCAGCATTTTCTCCTTTTCCCACAAAGCTTTCTACCCTTTCAAAATTTTGGACTAGACCAAACTGAAAGCATTATTATAGAACAAATCAAATGGTACTAAAATAATGAGATTGTCTGTTGAAGGGGAGAAAACTTGTGGGAAATGGAACCAACATTTTCTCCATTTTACAGTGTTTTTGTACTAAAGACAGAAATCATTACTTGAGCTACAGTTGTTTTTTCGTCTGCAAGTGCTTTCAATTCGGACCAGTCTAAAATAATGTTGCCTTGTAAAGAGTTAAAGCCCCAATAAAGTCCAAAATTAGAATTTTTTTATGCTTGAAAAAAGGCACGAATCTGTTAGATTTACTCTTATTTTGTCGCCAAGGGGATAGGGGCGTTCATTGCAGCATCGGTTCATGTCACAGAACCATACAAAAAATCCTAATATTTTTTATCAATTCTCCCAAGTGACGTTGCCTCGCACTATTCGGAATCATTCTAGTGTCCTATTTGTAGACACCATGTGACCGATGACGTATTACACAGACGATGTGCTTTCTCTCCTTAAAAAACGTTGCGAAACTTCGGTAAGTCTTTAATTTTCGTTAAATTACCAGCGCTCATCGTATCTAAGTTATTTGTATGCATTTGACTGGTAAATCGGAGTTGTGTTATCTTTATTTCGATCATGATATGCCTATTTCTTCTTGTCAAGAGTCGTCCAAACATCGAATGACATCTCGGCCTATAACACTTTCGGCCTATTACAATTTCGACTAGTAAGAAATTCGGCGCATATACAAAATCGAATGACTACACAGGGTATAAAGGTTTGTAATATGAGCCATGGAGAATAAGTCAAACAAAATGTGGACATTTTATAACGAAGATCAGACTTTACATTATGTGCGATCTGATCTTGATCTTTGTAGGTAATGAAAAAGTTAAGAACTTTGTGGTGTTTTTTTGGTCTGTAATTACTAGCGAATTTTGACCTGAGTTTAGCATCAGGTGGTGGACGTTTTATATCAAAGGTCAGACTTCTTACTAGGTGCAATCTGATCTCGATCTATGCTGTCAACAAAGGATATTTCTCAACTTTCAAGAGTTTAGTAAAACACATTGCTTATTGATATTTTTACTGCTAGTTTTTGAAGACAGAGTTGATGTTACTTCATCAATCAAGTTATTGCATGCAGATGAACCATATTAATTTATTTTTCAAAATTATAGATACATATTCCAAAGCTGATAAATACATGTATTTCAAGTTGTTGGAGTTCAAGACAATTGAAGACAAAAGTAGAAGTTTACTAGTACTCAAGTAATATTTATCTACCACATTGTGATTAAGAAAAATATTTTTTATGTCATTTTTTACTGATCTCTTTTCTTTCCAATCTAAAAACAGTGTATCTTTTTAGGGTGTGATACAGAGAGACCAAGATGTTTGTTAACTGACAAATAGATATCCCAGTCTGGTGTTGTATCTCTGCTGTACGACATTTTTATTTTTTCACAGATTTTAGCACAGTCCATGTCAAAAGGTATTTGAATGATATTTAGATCTACATCTATTACACATTAATGTTAGAACTTTGAAGTCTATTATACTTCATGCTTAGAAAGGATCAGCTGCTGAAGGGATAATTGATCAAATACAACTTTTTTACACCCTTGCCATAAATTTTTGAAAGGAGCAATTGATTGCTACAAGCAACTGCTCCTTTCTCACATTTCTCCATTTAGATGATTTTTTTTTTTTTGTGAATATTCCCCAGTTGTCAGTTTTTTAAGGCCATTTTCAACATTATTTCAGTTTTATCACGGCAGCCAGTGCAGCTGTCCATCCTTATCAAGAGTTTCTGTTTCCAGTACTTTGCATAATATCCCACTGGCTGTTTTTCCACATAATCATTGTAAATACAATGATTAGCATTGAGAGAGGAATGTATCCTGTTACAAGGACTATCATCAATCCTGGGAAAGAAATTGGCTGAGCTAGGGATTTGAAGCAGCAATCCCCCAATCTCAAGTCCTGTATGCGACTAGCTGCACCACTAGGGCTTTGCAGTAGTATTTTGTAAAAGTAATGTACTCTTGAGAGAGAAAAAGGCATGCCTTGGGGTTAAAACAAATTAAAGTCCAACTTTTAGTAAGCAAGCACAAAAGGTACACTCAAAAAAGTTGCTTTGAATTAAGCCAGCACCAAAGAGACTCTCAAATTGTGTTGTTTTTTTACCTTGAAAAAGAAGGCTTTTGAAACATAATGAAAAAAGGTGAAAACCAACATTTTCTACTTCGAAAGGTGATTTTATCTTTTTAGACAAGTTCTGTCATTTGAGCCACTTCAATTTGTTGTTTGCAAATGCTTTCAATCTGGACAAGTTGGAAATTTTATCATCTTGAAAAGAATTAGTATAAAGGTGGCCACCAGGGCAGGGTTTACTGTATAAAGAAATGAACATATCTCGTAAAATAGTTCTAGAGATACAATCTGAGAGTAGTAGATTAAAAATACATGTGTTTTTCAATCTAAATTTACTTGATTGATTGAATGGTGTTTAATGCCGCATTCAACATTATATCAGTCATTTCATTGCATCAGCTTGCTTGTTCATGTATACCCTGGGTTTTAATGGTACAAGGCAATGGCTCTGTAGTGTCATGCCCAAGGACACTCTTATGAAAAACCCATTGCTTCCAGTGAGGCTCAAAGCTTGGACCTCCGGGTTATGAGTGCTACACTTTACCACTGAGCCAGGGAGACCTTATATAAATTTGTATTTCAGACTCAAAATGCGAATGCAGTCTCAATGGCTGTGTAAGATACAAGGACATAGTTGTTAAATGGTCTCTTTAGGAGTTCATTTAACTCTACCAAACAACAAAATTTTGGACTAGTCCAAATTCAAAGTATTTGCATCCAAAAATTTAACTGTGGCTCAAATGATGGAATTTGTTTTTAATAGGGTAGAAAACATAGTGTGGAATCAAGAAAATGTTGGTTACCTGCATTTTCTCCTTTTCTCACAATGTTTCCAAAACACCTGGAGATGCATTAAGCCCCCTTTTGCCCGAGCATGGCCCAGACATACTTTGCATTATTTAATTCTTTACCAAACAACAAAATTTTAGACTGAACCAAATTGAAAGCATTAATTTTGCAGACGACAAATTAAGCATTGCTAAACTGATGATTTCTCTTTTTGATAGGGTAGTAAACATTGTGGGAAAAGGAGAAAATGCTGGTTACCAGCATTTTCTTCTTTTCCCACAATTTTTTCAAAAGCCTTTTCTTTCTGGGTAGTTAAAAGTCGGGATTGTGTGGTAAAGAGTTAAAAAGAAATTTATGTTCTTGTCATTTCAGTGTCTCATTCTGGACAGAGTGACGTGACATTTGAACAGTGTGGACAGGAAAAAAATCGCTCTCATTTTATAGACAAATATGGACAATATTAGTGCATCTACTAACGTAAAAATATACCAGTAACATCGGAATGGACTATTGCAGTGATTGGTGATCGTAATTTTAGAAATTTTGGATCAAAATTGTGGATTTTGGAGGTTTCTTTTGGAACAATTTGAGTGAGCAGCCAGTGGCTTGAAAAGATTATTGTGTGAGGTACTTTAAAAAGTGTTTTTGTCGGTTTAACCCTTTACTAAACAATCTTGAGTTTTCACGACCCTGGAGATGAAGACTTTTGAAACCATTGTTGAAATTCTCTGGTTACCAGCATTTTTTTTTTCATTTTTCCCATAATGTTTTCTACCCTTTCAAAGACAAATTTCAATACTTGAGTCCCATGTATCATCTGCAAATACTTTCAAGTCTAAGATTTTGTTTTTTGTCAAGAGTTAAAAACTATGTGCAGAAATGGGTTAACCATTTACCAGATGACAGATTTTGGACAAGTCCAAATTGGAAGTGTTTTTAGACAACTACTGTAATTCAGTGTGGGTAAAGGATTAGATTTGTCTTTGAAATGGTAGAAATCATTGAGAGAATAGAAGAAAATGCTGGTTACCAACATTTTCTCCTTCACCCACGAAGTTTCTAAAGCTATCTCCCTGGGGGGTCATTAAAAGACGAGACTGTCTGCTAAAGGACCATTGTATGCTTGATTTAAAAGCTTGAAAATAAGTAGATAGTGAAAACAATTGCAGTTTGCTCAAATATACTTTTTATTGGTCTCGAACTTTGTAAGATATGGTTTTATTTTAAAATTCATAAACATGAATTAAAACTGTAATCCCTTACCAAATGACATAATTTTATGCTAGTCCATATTGAAAGCATTTGCAGTTGACAAAATAAATGTGACTCAAAAATTAAGATTCTTTTTGGGAAGGGAAGAAAACACTGTGGGAAAAGGAGAAAATGCTGGTTACCAGCATTTTCTCCTTTTCCTACAATGTTTTCAAAGGGCTTCTCTCTCAGGGCTGTTAAAAGCCGTGAGTGTGTGGTAAAGGCTTAAACTGGAAATAGAGTTTAGTATCTTTCAATAATTTTCCTTTTAGTAATAAAAAACAATGGTCACAGAAATATCACACTCAACTCTTTACCACACAATCCCGGGTTTTAATGACCCTAAAAAGAAGAGGGCTTTTGTAAACATTGTGGGAAAAGGAGAAAATGCTGGTAACCAGCATGTTCTCCTTTTCCCACAATGTTTACTATTCTTTCCAAAACAAATTTCAATTTTTCCATCATATTTATTTTGTCGTCTGCAAGTGCTTTCAATTTGGACCAGTCTAAAATTTTGTTGTTTGGTAAAGAGTTAATCATATTGGTAATCTTAATTCAATATTCTTCATGACTGGTGTAAAAACTTAATACTGGCTATCTGTATCTTGGGCAAAAATACTGTTCACGTAAAACTTTCCATCATAGAGCACCTAAGGTAGGAAGAGAAACAGAAACAAGTAAATGTATTTGACTGATATATGTCACAATGCAATAAATCTATTTTCAACAGTATTTCAACTGTATAGCAGTTGCTGTACACTTACTCATGTTCACTGGGTCAATAACTGATATCCCTTTACCACACAATCCCGACTTTTAACGACCCTGAAAAAGAAGCCTTTTGAAAACATTGTGGGAAAAGGAGAAAATGCTGGTAATCAGCATTTTCTTCTTTTCCCACAATGTTTTCTACCCTTCCCAAAACAAATTTCCATTTTTCAGTCACATTTATTTTGTCGTCTGCAACTGCTTTCAATTTGGACCAGTCTAAAATTTTGTCGTTTGGTAAAGAGATATTACTGGCAATAAAGCTGGGGGAGGTCAGTTTTTGTAGGAAACTACCTATCAAGCTCCAGCTACATTTGAATTTTGAACACGTTTTACAAATCATATCGACCAAAAGGCCATGGTTGGCTTGCAAGCATTTTCACGTCCTTGTTTATTAACGCTTAACCACACAAATCCAGGTTTAAACGAACCTATGGAAGATGCCTTCTGAAAACATTCCGGGAAAAGGAGAAAATGCTCGTTACTAGCATTTTCTCCTTTTCCCACTGTGTTTTCTACCCTACCAGAAACAAATTCAAATTTTGAGTCACATTTATTTTGTCGTCTGTAAATGCTTTCAATTTGGACCAATCTGAAATATTGCTGTGTGGTAAAGAGTTGAGTGTCATTGCAACAGGATTTGATCCTCTCAAACTCCTGAACATGATTTGGGTTTGCTCATGGGGGAAAACAGCCAGTGAATTTTAGAGAATTTGCTGAGAATTACTAGTATATGAAATAGAGGTAAAAGGAGCATTATTAAATTTAAACCTTTTTCAAACAATCCAAGTTTTAACAACTCTTAGCAAGACAGCCTCTGCAAATATTGTGGGATAAAGAGAAAATTTTGGTACAATATAGCCTGTAGAAAAAACAGAAAATGTTGTTAGCCTGCATTTTTTTTTTCTTTTTTCCCCACACCGTTTTCTACCCTTCCAGAGAGACATTTATTGTGTTGAGTTACATGTACTTTTTCATCTGCAAATAGTTTCAAGTTAGACAAGACTAAAATGTTCTTCTCTTGTAAAGATTGGGTGTTTATTTGTTGGAGCATTTTGCACCACTTTGAACATTATTTCAGATTTTTATTCATGTCAGTGTGACAACTTATTACTGTCTTTTCTGTATTTCACCAGCACAAAGCTGGGGCTCTGCAATGTCTTGCCTAAGGACATTCCTTAACCCTTAAAGCCCTGGATTGATTGATTCTATGGTGTTTAATGCCATTTTCAACATTATTTCAGTTACATCGTGGCGGCCAGTGCACCTATCCATGCTTTCCTAGTGTTTCTTTTAGCAGTGCTTCGCACAGTATTCTTTCCAAGCCACTGGCTGCTTTTCCCACATAGCCATTGTCAAAACAATGGTCAGGGGTGAGAGAGGAATGAATCCTGTCGCAATGACTATCATCAATCGGCGGAAAGAAATGGGCCGCGCCGGGGATCGAACCAGCAACCTCCTATTCTCAAGTCCCTTACGCTACAGACTGAACTACAGGGTGCGGCTTAAAGCCCTGGAACCAACTTAAGTTGTTTTTGCAGACAAAAGTTGTGTTTGCAGACAGTGTAGATAAAGATCAGACTGCACATACATGTAACATGCAGTCTGATCTTAGATCTATACTGTCTACTACTATGAAACAAGTTTTGTCAAAATAAAGCAAAGCCACTACCGTTTTCTTACTTTCCAAGCAGGTGCGCAACCCTTTACCAGTTGGTAAAATTTTAGAAATTGTTCAAATTGGAAACAATTGCAGATGAAAAATTGGACGTGGTAGCTCAAATAAAAAGCTTTGCTTCAAGAAGAATAGTATACATTATGAGAAAAGGAAAAAATACTGGTTATCAGCAATTCTGCTATTTCCAAAATGTTTCAAAAGCATTTTTCTTTGTTAAAATGATTAAATAGTGCTTTAAATAACAACTTGGATGTTTTGGTTAACCCTTTACCACACAATTCCAACTTTTAACGACCCTGGGAAAGAAGCCTTTTGAAAACATTGTGGAAAAAGGAGAAAATGCTGGTAACCAGCATTTTCTCCTTTTCCCACTATGTTTTCTACCTTTCCCAAAACAAATTTCAGTTTTTGAGTCCCATTTATTTTGTCATCTTCAAATGCTTTCAATTTGGAAATGTCCAAAATATTGTTGTTTGGTAAAGAGTAAGGGTTGAGGGCAAGCAATAGCTTCTAACATTGCTCTGTATGTATGAATATATTTTTTATTTTTTGTCCACAAATTCTTCTTGTAAGACTATTGTGATGTACATGTATTTAAAATAATAAAATAATATTACACCATATTGCCTTGCTTGTTGCATGAAACATATCTGTCTTTGTAAGAGCTGTGTAATACAGGAGAACTGTGATGCCCTAAGTGACAAAACAAAATTAAGAATCAGAATCAGAATCTTTATTGACTTATACATACAGATGTATATCGTCATATACAAAATGTTTTTTAACAAATGGCATGGTACTAAATAGAGTCTCTCTCTCTCTCTCTCTCTCACTCTCTCTCTCTCTCTCTATTTCTCTCACTCCACCTCTCTCTCACTCCACCTCTCTCTCTCTCTCTTTCTCTCTCTCTCTCTCTTTCTCTCTCTCTGTCTCTCTCTCTCACAAACACACACACACACACACGCACACACAAACAAAATTACAATAAACAAATCTACCCGCATTTAACCCCTAGGCTGCTAAGTGCGACTCATGAACCTTTTGCGGACAATGTAGTTCAAGATCAGACAGCACAGAACGTGCAGTCTGCTCTTTGATCTAGACTGTCCGATGAGGAGAATTTATTCCAAAAAGCATAACTTCGAGATAGTAATATTTGGGTTCAAAATTTCAAGTTTTAAATCTAATTTTAATTCTTTAGCAGGATAGGGGCTAACACCAAAAGAAAAGAAGAAGAAAAAAAAGAAAACTACTGTGGACTAAGTATAATTGATTAAGTAAAGACTTATAATGGAGAATGTATAAACATGAAGACAGTATAACTACAATTTTAGTGTCTGTATATACACATACACAAATTTATGCAATATATATACACCCACTATCACTGCAGTAAGGGATATATTGCTATTTTCAACATTATTTCAATTATATCGCGGCGTCTAGCGCACCGATCCATGCGTTCCTAGAGATTTTTTACCAATACCTTGGCAATTTCCTTTCCAAGCCACTGGCTGCTTTCCCACATGATCATTGTCGGAATAATGGGTAACAAAACTTATTCATTACCGATGACTGGAAATTTCCATTTCGTAGCAGCTAAAAGATTATTATTAACAATACTAGTGAGATTATGATTCCTGTAACAAAGTTCTTCTTCTAAATGCCTGTTGAATAAACTTTCCTAGCTTAAGTGTTATTGACTTGTTTTTCTCTCTCATTAATTGAAGTACTTTCTCCATACTTGGACGACGATAATAATATTTTTTGATAAATTGCGAACGTAAATCATCAAATTTGGAACATTTAAACAAGAAATGAAATTCGTCTTCTATTTCACCGCTGTTACATAGGTTACAAATTCTCTCCGATCTTTCCTTTCGATCACGGCCATATCTTAATTTCTCAATATTTAGGCTGTGCGTGCTTATTCGCAATTGTGAAATGGCTGATCTTATTTGAAATGAAGTGATACAAGTTAAATAATTTTCCATACTGAAGTCAGTTTTAAGATGAACATATAAGGATTTCAATTTTTGATTACAGTGTAAATCATAAAACCATTTTTGATAGAAGTTATCTTTTACTCTCTGTCTGAACTCAGAAATGAAAATACTTTCATGTATTTGGTCAGTGCTATCAAAAACATATGAAAATCCATAATCATCTAGTAACTTTTTTATATTGTACAACCACCCTTTCTTACCTTGATTCAATCTTTCTTTTGCACTTTCATAAACTGCCGATAAAATAATATTATCAGACTTTACTATTTTTAACCAATACTTTATTATTTGCACATAACGATTAATGTACAGAGGTAAACGGCCCAATTCTCCGTATACAGCTACATTACTTGTACTACTTCGTACTCCCAATATTAATTTACAAAATTTTAGATGAACTAATTCTAATTCCTTTGACTTATGAAAACCCCAAATGGGGCTTGCATAATTCAATATAGGAGCAACAAATGAGTCAAATAGGCTTAATGCAACATCAGGTTTAACTTGATATTTCTTAATGTTATTAAATAAAGTGTACATCGCCCTCAATGATTTCCCCTTTAAACACTGATTATTCAAAACAAAAGACCCCGTATAATTAAATGTTACACCCAAATAATTAAAGTTATCCTTGATTACCAGTTCTTCATTGTTGTAATACCATTTCTCATTTTCAAAAACTGGTCCTCTCTTCCGAAAAACCACTACATTTGTTTTAGCCGTATTTACCTCCAAACCCCACTTTGTACAATAATCAAATAGTTTATTTAAGCTATGTTGTAGATCTTGAGGTGAATTACCTATTAAAACCATATCGTCTGCAAACAAAAGTAATATTATACAGAGCTCGTACAGATCTATTCCACAATTAACTCTATCTTGTAAATACAATTCTAGATCGTCGAGGAAAAGAGCAAAAAGTGCTGGTGAATTATTATGACCTTGAAATAATCCGACTGAAATTTCGAAAAAATCTGAAACATTAGTATGAAGTTTAATGCATGATTTAACATGTGAATACATAGACTTGAAAATGTTTAAAATTTTTCCATCGAACCCCATATTATACAGCTTATACCATAATGCATTTCTATATACAGAGTCGAACGCTTTTTTAAGGTCGATGAATGCACAATACAAACGTCTTTTGCTACATATAAACTGTTCGATCAATTGATGTAAAACAAATATAGAATCAACTGCACTCCTTCCTCTGCGGAATCCAAACTGTGCATCTGATAATATGCCATTTTCTTTATACCATCTTTCTATTCGCGAATCTAAAACGCTTGCGAAAAGTTTACCCAGATTGCTTAAAAGAGTTATCCCCCTATAATTAGTTGTCATATTTATATCGCCCTTTTTATGTAATGGTATTATATAGCCTCTGGCCCAAGTTTCTGGAAAAATCCCCGAGTCAAACACTCTATTAAATAAAGAAGTAATGTGTCCGCACAAATATCACGTGACTCTAAGATATATTCATTAATAATATCGTCTACCGGGCAAACGGCTTTATTTCTATTCAGTTTCTTAATTGCCGATTCTACCTCAGCATACGAAAATGGATCATTTAATTGACTGAAAGTATTTGCAGACATATTGAAGTTGTCGTTAAGTGACTCAACCTCTTCTAAAGACACTCTTTTAATATCATTTAATATCGAAGAAAAATGGGTTTTAAATTCATCGATAGTTAGAACAGATTGCACTGAATTCTTTTTAGATTTGAAATAATTCCAAAACTCGCGCGGTTTCTGATTTCTCAGTGCCTTAAAATTCTCTGATTGTTTACCCAAGAAAATATTTTTTTTCTTTTTAATCAATTTTTTATATTCCTTCTTTGCTATGCACAAATTCGATCTATTTTCGCGATTTTTATCTAGATTGAATAGTCGTAATGCCTCTTTATATTTGGTCCTAGCTAAATAACATTCTTCGTCAAACCATTTATTTTCTTTGCAAACATGAATATTTGATTGTTTATACACTGTTTTAAATAAAGGATCTGCCGCATCGCAAATAGCCTGTGAAAATCTTACTACCATTTCTTCGACCCTTTGCCTATCATTACTTTTTTCTTGAATGATATTATTGAAGTTAGGTAGGTTTGCTATAAGCCTACGCCTGTATTCACCCCTATATTCACTGTTCCATTTGACTGATTCAAAAAACCCACTCTGGGTACTCTGATTCTCAACCAAATGTGGGGTTCTGACACTGAACTGTAAGGGCGAATGGTCGCTATACAAGGAAAAATCACCCACAGTGAAATTATCAATGAAAGAAAAACAATATTCATGCAAAATCACATAGTCAATAGTACTGCACGTGTTTTTACAATAATACGAATATGACCCATTACCTAGTCTACCATTGGCCAATAAAATACCTGCTGATTTACATAAATCCAACAATAATGACCCACGTGCGTTGCATACATTATCTTGAGAGGTGCGGCCAATGGGCTGATCTGGACTGTAGTCAATGTCATCTAAATCGGCACATTTTTTGTCACATACTATAAAATCTGGTTTCGATCCGACTCGGGCATTGAAATCGCCAGCTAGTACGACATTACCCTTTTGACTGTAATAAAAAACATCTTCTTGTAAAATATCAAATAAACTGACATTATAAAATTTCGCAGCTGGTGACTCGTCTGGCCAAGCATAAACACCACATAAATAGAAATCTTTTTCAAAATCAAAAAAATTCTTTTGCAATTTGATCCAAATCAAAGTATCAAAATGGTTTCTACAAATTTCTACGCCCCTGTTAAAACAATGTTTTACATAGACTACCATTCCCCCACTGTTTCTTTTAGCCTTTTTATGCTTAAACTTTCTATAAAAATTGTAGCAAGTATATCCTTTAAGGTCAAGTGAGGAATTTTCATCGGTCCAAGTTTCAGATAAAATAATCAAATCATTTTTTATCAACTTTTCACAGAACTCTGGATTTTTCAGCTTATCTTCAGTAAGCCCATTGCAATTCCACACCAAAATCAGCAAACCATTCTCCCCGTTGTCCTATCCTGATTTGACTGGCTTTCCATTGATGTAAAGGGTATCGTACGAAATCCACGATCTTTGACCGTTTCTGATTGCTTCTTTCATTTTAGGGACAAGTCTCCTCCGCTTTTCGACTATTTCAGGCGGGAACTGCTCGTGAACGTAATACTGTGACTTGTCCAGTTTGATTTTTGCTTTCCTTATAAGTTCTCTATCTTTGAAGAGGGTAAACTTACACACAATCTTCCTGTGCTGACGCTCTCCCTGGTGATTTCTCTGACCAACAGACCCCATTCTATGCGCCCTTTCTATTCGCATATCTCTTACCAAATCTTCTGCAACTTTCATTTTTTCTACCATAAAATTTCTAACAACTTGCTCTGTGTTTTCTGGTTGCTCCTTTTCCTCTATATTGCAAAAGATGAGATTGTTACGCATGGATTGCGACTGCAGATAGACTAGAGAATCTTTTAGTTTATCATTTTCCCTTGTCAAATTGTCAAGTTTTTCTTGGGCTTCACTGTTTGAAAATTCTATCCCATGTACCCTTTCATCTATATGGTTAATCTTACTATCATACTCTTTATGATTCACTCGAATTTCAGACCACATTTTGGAAATTTCTTTTTCAACTGTCTCTACTTTTTTCTCCAGCTGATCCAATATTTTCAACTTACTGTCAACCTCACTCAGTTTTCTATTAACCTGTGATTGGAACTGGACCAAAAATTTCATAATGTCCGAGTTAGAAGTTGTATCTGACGGCATAAGCTTCACAGCCTGCGATTCACTACTACTATCGGCTACTTTTTCCTTACTATTAGAAACCTTTTCCCCATCTTTTAACAAAAGCTCTCTTGGTCGCTCCTTTGGTTGCATTTTCTTGTCCTTACCCATATGAAAACTGTCACTATAGTTCAAAGAAGAATTTTCGGGTAGGTAAGATACCGGCGTACTTACAGTTTGACTATCAAGTGGATAAATAGTATGGCGTGTGAAAGAAGTATCGTCGTTTTCGCTGTTATCACTATTATCACTATCATTAAGTTCCTGGAAAACTTCACCTTCACAAAAAAGTACAGAATTTGCTTTTTGAAGAATTTCGCTGACGTCCAAATCACTTAAATCCGTAGAATTCCCTAAACCCTTTGAATTATCAATATCCTCAGACGGGCCTCCAGCCTTGAAAATCTTGCGGGTGGGGTTATCTTCCTCCACGCCACTACTGCTACTGCTGCCTTTTTTACGTTTATGGCACTTCTGCTTCGCTCTTCGACCCATTACATACCAAGAAAACAACTCCCAACAACTCAAGAGCCATCTATCAACGTCCTAAAAAGTTACACTAATCCATATCACCCCGAAAAGAAAGAAAAATCTTCGAGCTCAATCAGTCCACGTCCACTCCATTTTGTACCACGTGAATACATTTAAAATTAAGTTGCATAAGCAAAGCAGAAGCTTAATCAGCTGTCTACCGGTATTTTGTCCAACAGCATATTTTCAAGAATTCTGCTCCATTTTCATCCTGGCCTATACTAAGGGTTTCATTCAAGATCTAGATGAGACAGCAAAAACTTCTTGCAGTATACCAGTAATATTGAATCTACACTGCTTCTTTATAGGTATAACCCAGGTGGTGGGTAGAGGTGAATCCCTGAAACTGCAGTACATTGTTTTGAATTTTCATGACTTTACCAATCATGTAAATTTTGGAATTTGGCTACTGAAAATAAAAGTTGTTTTATCTGATTGAGACACATGTACCTGAAAAGAGGTCGACAAATTCTGGATCCACTGGAATGGATTCACAATCATAACAGAGTCAGAAACCAAGGCTCATCTGCATCTGCTCAGTCAGTATAATACAGTATGTGTATCATCATGTAGGAGGATCTATTCACATTGGCTAGAGATGTGTAAAGTAATTCTCTCCATACTCTGGAATATCATTTACATATCATTTAACATACTGTGCTAGAAATATAGTGGTGTTTTACTCCGCTTTCAACAGTATTTCAGTCATATCATGGCGACATTACACAAATTCATGTATTTACTGGGATTCACCAGTACTAGGCTAGGGCTCTGAAGTGTCTTGCCCGAATACACTCCCACGAAAATACCAGCCAATCGAACCCCAGACCTAATAATGTGCAAATTCCCACTTTAACTTTTTACCCAATGACAAAAATTTAGACTTGTCCAGATTGAAAGCATTTGCAGACGGCAATTTAATGTGGGCCAAATGATAGAATAGGTCTTTGATAGGGGAGAAAATATTGTGGGAAAAGAAGAAAATGTTGGTTACCAGCATTTTCTCCTTTTCCTACAATGTTTTCAAAAGGCTTATTTCTCAGGGTTGTTAAAACTGGGGATTGTGTAATAAAGGGTTAACATACAATCCAGTGCTGTAATGACCCAGAGGCATAAAACTTTTGAGAACATTGTAGGAAAAGGAGAAAATGCTGCTGGTGACTAGTATTTACCTTTGATTCAACAATTATTTCTCCTGTTTCAAATACAAATCATGTAGATCCAATACAAGCCATGTCGTCTGCAAATGGCTTCAATCTAGACAAGTCCAAAATTGTGTCATCTGCCAAAAAAAAAATCACCAGGATTCCATTGATATGTGCACTGACCAGATTAGGGAAAGATAATTGGGTTCTACATTCAAATTTGTGACACCCAAGAAATTCAGCCAAATTTTTTAAAAAATGGTGCAGATTTAATTCAGCACATTGAGTTTCAGTTGCATTTCTAAAGTTATAAACACACACATACACACAAATAACAAATACTTAGCCTTGTCCAACACTAAGGCATTTGTGGAAAAACAAATATTTCTCAAATAATGAAATTTGTCTGTGATACAAGAAAAATACTGTGGAAATAGGAGAAAATGTCGGCTTCCAACTTTCTCTCCTATTTCCACCATGTTTTCAAAAGCATTTTTTCAATGTCATAAAAACTAGGGATTGCTAGGTAAATGGCCAATCTCTGAATAAATATGCGTCGCGTATATCCGAGGTTCAGACTACATTCATGCACATTTAATCATTATCTGCATTCTCTGCATAGAAAATGGGTCAATCGGGTGCTGCGCAAAAATGAAAGATCATTTTCACCTCACAGGTGAACGGCGAGCGACAGTATAATTCATATATTACACACTGAGTAATAGTAAATTAGTGTGTAATATATGATTTATACTGTCGCTCGCCGTTCGCCTGTGTTTCATCTTACTACACGATATTCATTAACCCTTACAGCCCTGGAACCGACTCCAAGTTGTTTTTACAGACAGTATAGATCAAGATCAGACTGCACAAAATGTGCAGTCTGATCTTGGATCTACACTGTCTGCTATTATGTTACATTTTCAAATGGAGAAACCTTAAAATAGCAAAATTTCGGACTGTTTTTCCAGATTAAAAAGGTCCAAATCTTAATTTCAGCACTTAAAGGGTTAATCAAAAAGTGCTTACGTATCCTGTTCCAACAGTAAATGGGGAAATCAATACAGATATAGCGATAAATCTGTTTTTAACACAATAAATATAAGATGAACGTGCGGCTTACCGATTCAAGAATGCGAACTGAAATCCGCATCTGTTTTCAGACAGTTCGCTCATTCTGTATATTTACACGGAGCTTCTTGTTCAAAACAAAAAAAAAAAAAAAAAACAAATCCTAAAATAGACGCCCGTTTGTTCTTTGTGTGTCGCTCTTCGGCAAATTCGGTAAACGAACTTGGTTTTCTATCGAATATGATTCTCACACCGTCACACCGTCCTCCATTTTGTTTTTCGTTTACCTTAGCTCCTAGATATCACGTGGTGTACCTACGTCATCGTTATTGATGTAAACAAAAGTTAGAGATACCTGGTAGTATTTCTTGTAGTTTTGAAAGTAATTCTTCTGCCAGCGAATGGAACTTTGACCAATCGCACATTAAGAGAGTGTCATCGTTATATTAATCTACATAGTTTTAAATGGTATGATTAAAATTTAACTTAATTTTTTACCCCGCATTGTTTACATTTGGACTTTATTGGGACTTTAAGGGTTAACTATGGACCTCTGCATTGATATTTTCAGACACTGTTGTACCCCACTCCCGGGGATTACGTTCGTCTTTCCGACAATGGGCAAGATTGACAAAAAGTGAAGAGTATGGAGAGCTATCCAAATATCAATGCAGATTCTGCGGGAAGTACATTAGAAGTCGATACGATCTAGTTATTCATGAACGAATGCACACTGGAGAAAAACCAATTAAATGTGACATATGTGGCCGAGGTTTTGCACAGAAATCCAACATGGAGAGCCACAAAGTGGTTCATTATAACATTTAATTCTTTACCAATCAGTCTGTGTTACGAGGGGTCCTGCGTGGCTCAGTGGTAAAGTGTGGGACGCACAACCTGGAGGCCCTGGGTTCAAGCCCCACCTGATCCGCTGGGTTTTTCGTGGGAATGTACTTGGGCAAGACACTTCAGAGCCCTAGCCTAGTACTTGTGGAACCCAGGAAATACAAGAATATGTGAAGCTGTCGCCATGATATGACTGAAATAATGTTGAAAGCAGCGAAAAACACCATTTAATCATTAATAATCAATTCTGTGTTACGATGACCCTGATGAAATAGGCTTTTAATAGCATTGTGGTCGTATTTCTAGACTGAATATATCTGATGGGTTTGTTTGGCGCTTTATCTCTTTACCACACAATCCCGACTTTTAACGACCCCAAGAAAGAAGTCTTTTGAAAACATTGTGGGAAAAGAAGAAAATGCTGGTAACCAGCATTTTCTTCGTTTCCCACAGTGTTTTCTACCCTTTAAGAGACAAATTTTATGTTTCAGCTACATTTGAATTGTCATCTGCAAATGCTTTCAATTTGGACTAGTCTACATTTTTGTCATGTGGTAAAGGGTTAAGAGTGAATGTTATTGTCGATTTGTGAGTTTATGGCAGATTATGACATCAAGGGAAGAAAAAATATGTGAGTTGTTGCTATTATATGACTGAAAGACTGTTGAAAGTGGCTGTAAAACACTCATACATGCATGTACATGACAACAAAATTTTAGACGCGCACTTATTGAAAACATTTGCAGATGTTTATCAAACAATTTCAACTTTTAACGACCCTTGGAAAAAAAAAGGCTTTTGAAAACATTATGGGAAAAGGAGAAAATGCTGGTAACCAGCCTTTTTTCTTTTTCTCACAATGTTTTCTATCCTATCAAAGACAAATCCCACCATATGAACAACATTTGTCATCTGCAAATGCCTTCAATTTGGACCAGTCTAGAATTTTGTCGTTTGGTAAAGAGTTACCATGAGTATGGCTAAAAGTAAAGGGATTTTTGTCCCTTGCAGGGTAGAAAACATCATGGGAAAAGGAGAAAATGCTGGTTACCAGCATTATATTGTTTTCCTGCTGTGTTTGTAAGATTCCATGTTCTGAATTTCTTAACCCTGTAGCCAAGGCCCCCTAGCTCAGTCGGTAGCGTACAGGACTTGAGAACAGGAGGTAGCTGGTTCGATCCCCGGCTTGGCCAATTTCTTTCCGAGGATTGATGATAGTCATTGCGACAGGATTCATTCCTCTCTCACCGCTGACCATTGTTGCGATGATGGCTATGTGGGAAAGCAGCCAGTGGCTTGGAAAGAATATTGTGCGGAGTACTGGTTAAAGAACCTCCAGGAAAGCAAGGATAGGTGCAATGGCCACCGTGATATAACTGAAATAATGTTGAAGACAGCGTTAAGCACCATGCAATCAATCAATCAATGCAATCTTAACCCTGTAACAAACAAACAGGGTTTTAACGACCTTGGAGGAAAATGTGTTGAAAGGAGAAAATGGTGGTAACCAGCATTTTCTTGCTTTTTGCAGAACATTTTCTACCTTTTTCATAAACCAACCCTGGCTTTTGAGCTACATTGTCTGCAAATGCTTTCAGATTGGACAAACCTTCAGTTTTTGTTGCATGGGCTTATACATAGACTCTGTAAAGGGTTAGGAACAAATAAGTTGCCTTAACCCTTTACCACATAATCCCTACTTTAAACAACCCTGAGGAAACAGACCTTTTGGAAACATTGTGGGAAAAGAAGAAAATACTGGTAACCAGCATTTTCTTCTTTTCCCGCAACATTTTCTTCCCTGCCCCCGAAAAATTTCAAATTTTTAGTCACATTTGATATGTCGTCTGCAGATGTTTTTAATTTAGATATGTGTCAAAATACTGTTGTTTGGTAAAGAGTTAAATGTTGTATATGTGAAGCCTATAGATGTACGATTTCTTTCCAAAAATAAAACTCTTCTGACCAAACAAACTTGTTATGATACTTTTTACAGAACCAATCCTTCCTTAATCCTATACCAAACTTGGAAACATTTTTTCTTTTTATTATTTTTTCTTAAGCCCAACGAGAACGGCTTTTGGAAACATTGAAGGGAAAGGAGAAAATGCTTATAACCAGCATTTTCTCCTTATCCCACAATTTTTTCCCATTTACTAAAGCAAATTCAATTCTTTCAGTGGCATTTAAAGTGTCGTTTGCAAATGCTTTCAGTTTGGACAAATCTAAAGTTTTGTCATAAAATTGTTGTCTGCAAATTTAACACTTTTAGTTTGGCATAGTTCGAAATTTTGTCTTTAGTAAAGAGTTTAACCAGCCCGCCAGGGGAGCAGCTAGCTCAGTGGTTAGAGTGTTTGACTTGTGACCTCGTGGTTGTGAGTTTGATACCTGGCGGTTTTTCGCCTCTGACCTCTGATTCATGTAGGAAAAGTAGTCATTGACTTTGAAAGAAACTTGTGTTAGTACTGATGTGACAAAGGCAGGAAACATATGCATAGGTGCACTGACGGCCATGATATGACCTATGCTATTAAAACAGCATTAAACTTCAATACAAACAAAGAGTTTGACCTTTTGCCACTCAGTCATGAGCTTAAAGAACCATTAAAAAGAAGACTTTCAAAAATAATGTGGGAAAAGGAGAAAACGTAAGTTCCTTGCATTGGTTAACCCTTTATTACATGACAAAATTTTGGCCTTATCAAAACTGAAAGCAGTTGCAGACGACATTTTCAATGTGGCTCCAATGGTTCGAGTTTCCTTTAACTCTTTACATGCAGAATGACTAAATCAAGCCATTTGTTGATATTTTTTACATATTTGAGTCATGCTATGGCAAAACAGAGTTTAACACTTTACCAAATGGAAACATTTTAGACTCAACCAAATTGAAAGCATTTGCAGACAAAAAAAAATATGGCTAAAACAATGAGATTTGTTTCTGACAGAATAGAAAACATTTCCCAGTGTTTTCAAAAGCTTTCTTCCCCAGGGTCATTAAATCTCGGGATCTTACGGTATACGGTTGATACATCACCAGATGCATTATACCAAGCAAGTCATCATATAATGAGCCATGCTCTGGCAAAAGGTGGTTTAATGCATCGCCGTAATACGTGATATCAAGCAATTCATCACATAATTAAGGATACATAAAATCCATAATGACTAACAAATGACTGTGTCATAAGGTAGACTGGTCCTTTGACATACAGAAAATTCACCAATAATGAAAAGTTTCAGCCCAGTTCAGCCTGCATTGACTGTGCAGGCTGAACTGGGTCGATACTTTTCGCAGATGCATTAACTCTTTACCAAACGAGAAAATTTGAGACTGGTCCAAATCGAAAGCATTTGCTGAAGACAAAAAAAAATGAGAAAGAAAAAATGAAACTTGTTTTGGGAAGGGTAGAAAACATTGTGGGAAAAGGAGAAAATGCTGGTTACCAATGTTTTCAAAAGGCTTCTTTCACAGGGTCATTAAAAGTCAGGATTGTGTGGTAAAGGGTTAAGTCCCCTTTTCATAGAGCATGGCTCAAATATGGATCTATAAGATGTACCATATTTCACCTAATTAATGCTCCCTCCCTAACAATAGTAGGCACTAATACCCGGATCAAAGTATCATACTTACATCATATAACGGCACTCAAATTTCAGGAAATTGGCTATGAAATAGGGTTGCCCTTTCGGTGTTTTGCATGGTGCCCCAGCGCATTAAATAGATGAAATACAATAAGTTGTCTTACAGCTGATTGACTTATGAGGTAAGACTGGCTCTTGGACATGCAGAAAATTTAGCAATAACAAAAAGTTTCAAACCAGGTCAGCTTGTACAGACTGCGAAGGTTGACATGGTATGATACTTTTTGCAGATACATTAAAGCCCCTTTTCACAGAAGTTGGCTTATAGTGGATTGGACAAAAGTAATTTCTTTTATCTTGTCCTGAGGTAATTAACTCTTTACCAAACGACAAAACTTCAGACTAGTTCAAATTGAAAGCAGTTGCAGACAACAAAATAAATGTGACTGAAAAATTGAAATTTGTTTTGGGAAGGGTAGAAAACAATGTGGGGAAAAGAGAAAATGCTGGTTACTGGCATTTTCTCCATTTTCCACAATGCTTCCAAAAGGCTTCTTTCTCAGGGTTGTTTAAAGTTGGGATTGTGTGGTATGCAGTTAATATTCCACATGGTACAGAGGTACATAACTGCGAGCTGCTAGAAATACTATTGACCAATCAGACTCACTCAAGGCTTTTGATTTTGGCAGGATTGCCCTTAGGCAATGCAATTCAAAGCCCTAGCCTTGTACTTGAGAAACCGAAGAACAACATAAATTAGTGAGCTGTTGCCTTAATTTGACTGAAATAATCTTGAAAAAGATGTTTTAAAAAATCAATCGATCGGCA
The DNA here is from genome assembly GCA_945859785.2 of Tridacna gigas. Lineage (NCBI taxonomy): Eukaryota > Metazoa > Mollusca > Bivalvia > Cardiida > Cardiidae > Tridacna > Tridacna gigas. The sequence continues at coordinate 30,135,521 of OX244041.2, forward strand.
AAAGGATTCTAACGATTTCATTGAAATTAGGGGACCCGTACATACAAAGATTATTATTTTAATTGCAGATACATCAGGTGGCTTCAAAAGAAAGCAATTTTATACGGTGAAAAAGTCAGGACGAATATGCACTTATTGTAACAAGATGTTTCCGGATAAGGGACAGCTTAACCGCCACCTAAGGGTCCATACGGGTGAAAGGCCATACAAATGTAGTGTCTGTGATCGGGGCTTCACCCAAAAGGCCCACAGGGACAGTCACATGCTGGTCCATATGAACGTAACTCTCTGACATGCATCTAGGGTGACTTAGGTTGGAAACTTTTATTGGTGTTTGAATCAAGTAGTCAGTTCTTAACCCTTTACCACACAGTCACGATTTTTAACAACCCTGTGGAAGAAGGCTTTGGAAAACATTATGGGAAAAAGAGAAAATGCTGGTAACCAGCATTTTCTCCTTTCCCCACATTGTTTTCTGCCCTTTATGATACAGATCTCATTATTTGAGCTACATGAATTTGACGACTGCACATGCTTTCAATTTGGACCAGTCTAAGATTTTGTCATTTGGTAAAGAGTTAACTCATTAGAAGACAACAAAAGTTAAGATTTGTCAAAATTCAAAGTATTTGCAGATGAGAAATTGATTATGGCTCAAAACAGCTGGATTTTATTTGAAATGGCAGAAAATATTGTGAAAAAGGAGAAAATGATTGTTTTCAGCATTTTCTCTTATTCCCACGATGTTTTCAAAAGCCTTCTATCGTATGGTCATTAAAAGGTGGGATTGTTCCATAAAGGGCCGACTGTGTACAAGACAAACTGTTGGACTTGACTATACTGAAAGCATTCACGCAAACAAAGAACAAAATTAATGTGGCTTGAATAGTGGCATTTTGTCCATGAAGGCATAGAAAAAACATTTTGGTAAAAAAGGGAAAATGCAGGTTAGCGTCTTTTTAGCTTACCTGAGCACAAAGTGCTCAATGTGAGCTTTTGTGATCATGCTGTGTCCGGTGTCTGTCATGTGTCATGCGTTGGCCGTCATGTGGTCATCAACATTTACCTTGTGTGCTCTCCAGAGGCCACATTTTCAGCCATATCTTCATGAAACTTAGTCAGAATGTTTGTCTTGATAAAATCTTGGACACATTTGAAATTGGGTCACATTGGGTCAAAAAGTAGGTTACAGGGCCAGATCTTAGAAAAACCTTGTGTGCACTCTACAGGCTACACTTTCAGCCCGATACTCATGAAACTTGGTCAGAATGTTTGCTTGATAAAATCTTGGACACATTTGAAACTGGGTCACATTGGGTCAAAAAGTATGTAACTGGGCCAAATCTTGGAAAAAGTGTGTGTGCACTCTAGAGGCCACATTTTCAGCCTGATACACATGAAACTTGGTCAGAATGTTTGTCTTGGTAGAATGTTGGACAAGTTTGAAATTGGGTTACATCAGGTCAAAAAGTAGGTCACGATGCCAGATCTCAGAAAAATCTTGTGTGCGCTCTAGAGGCCAAATTTCAGGCTATTACTCATGAAACTGGTGAAAATGATTGTCTGGATGAAGTCTTGGACAAATTTGAAATTGGGTGATGTCGGGTCAAAAAGTAGGTCACTGGGCCGTATCTTAGAAAAACCTTGTGTACACTGAAGATGCCACATTTTCATTCTGATACTAGTGAAATTTGGTCAGAATTTTTGTCTAAATAAATCTTGGACACATAGAAAATTGGGTCATTTTGAGTTAAAGAGTAGGTAATGGGGCCAAATCTTAGAATAACCTTGTGTGCACTCTAGAGGCCACATTTTCAGCTGATACTCATGAAAGTTGTTCAGAATATTTGTCTGATTGAAATCTTGGACTTAACCGAAATTGGGTCACGTCAGGTCAAAAAATTGGTCACGGGCCAAATCTTAGAAAAACCTTGCGTGACTCAAAGTGTTTGTCCTGATAAAATCTTGGACAAGTTTGAAATTGGGTAAAAAAGTAGGTCACAGGCCAAATCTTAGAAAAACCATGTGTGCACTCTAACGGCCACATTTTTCAGCCTTATACTCATGAAACTTGATCAGAATGTTTGGATGAAATCTCGGAAAAGAATGATACCGAGTCACATCAGGTCAAAAAGTAGGTCATCGGGCCAAATCTTAGAAAAACATTGTGTGACTCTAGAGGCCACATTTTGAGCTAGATTCAAAATTCAAAAATAGACTAAATTGGTCAAAAAGTAGATCACTTGCATTCGTGCGTTTTACATCATCACAACCAGGATCTTTTCAGCCTTATCAATCCTAGACAACCTTACTCAGGTGAGTGCTTTAGGGCCAATGGCCCTCTTGTTTTTTTTTTTGCCCTGGGTTTTTCATGAGCATCAAGGTCAAAATGGTTAATGGATAGTTTGGTAGAGGGTTCAACATTTTTGATTCGGTAAATCTTCAGTCAGTGAAGAATGATAGGAGCCACACTCTGTGGAAAGGGGGCTTAGTGCATCAGCAGAAAGTATCGACCCAGGTCAGCCTGCGCAGTCTGCCATGCAGGCTGACCTGAGCCGAAACTTTTCGCTGTTGGTCAATTTTCTGTATGTCCAAAGGACCAGTCTACCTCATGATTAAGTCGGTTGTTAAAAAAAGTGGCAACAATGGATTCATAATTATGTGATGGCTTGACTGGTATCATGGATAACAATTGTATTAAGCTCCCTTTTGCCAGAGCATGGCTCATACAGATGTTAGATATTCCAGGCTGTTCCAGACCAAATGTCAAGCAGTTAAGACAATATTATAGACTTGTTCAAAATGAAAGCATTTGCAGATGAGACAATAAATGTGATTCAGAAATTGGAATTCGTTTTAGGAAGGGCAGAAAGCATTGCCAGAAATATTGTGGCTACCAGCATTTTCTCTTTTTCTCACAGTGTTTTCAAAAGGTTTCTTCCTCAGGGTCATTAAAAGTTGGCATTGTGTGGTAAAGGGTTAAGGATCAGACACCATGTTTTTTGTGCAGTCTGGAATCACGCAGAAAATATTTTAAGCAAAGGAGTGATTGCAACATTTTCATTAGGTATATTGCAGGGATGTAAAAAGAATTCTTCTTTAGTAATGAGTCAACCCTTTACCCAAACAACCCAAATTTAAATTAGACAAAGAATAACTTAGGCTATTGAAAACATGGTAGGAAAAAGAGAATATGCTGATTACTAGTATTTTTACCAGTATTTTCTACTTATTTCTAGTTTTAGAAAGGGAATGTTCCATCATTGGAGTCAAATTGTATATTTTGTCTGCAGATGCATTCAACATGCACACGTCTAAAATTTTGTTGTTTGTTAAACTTAACCCTTTACCACACAATCCCGACTTTTAATGACCCAGAGGAAAAAGCCTTTTGAAAATATTGTGGGAAAAGGAGAAAATGCTGGTAACCAGCATTTTCTCCTTTTCCCACAATGTTTTCTTCCCAATAATAGGCAAATTCCATCATTTTTACCACATTGAAATTGTCATCTGCAAATGCTTTCAATTTGGACAAGCCTACATTTTTGTTGTGTGGTAAAGAGTTAACCGCATGCAGAAAGATCAAACACAGAATTGCATTGTGGGTTGTGGGTAATAAAGACCAGAATGAGCAACCAAACATTGGAATGGAGAATATACTTTCATCTTTAGACATTGACAGACCTGTGTTTCTATTTCATTCCAGACAGAAATAGTGTGACAGAAGGAGACACAAGTTTCATTGGCGGAGCTTTACTAAATGAAGAAGATGTGGACATGGAGACTAATTTTTGTAAAAAATGTCAGAGAAGTTTCTCCAATAGATCCAACCTTCTTCGACATTTAGTCACTCATACGGGTGAAAAGCCGTGGAATTGTCAGTACTGTTGGAAAGCCTTCAGTCAAAAGTCGAATATGGAACGTCATGTCAAGCGGCATCATCAGATGTTGACGTACGCATGTCTAACCTGCGAGCTCATGTTTGCAAATAAACAGGACTTGCAGAATCATGTGCAGGAAAATGGGCATCTAATGTGAAACATTCCACAAGTTTAATTGGTTGCTGATCAGGCAATGTTTAGATCAATCCAAAATTGTTTAACCCTTTACCACAAAATCCCGCATTTTAACGACCCTAAGGAAGAAAGCTTGTAAAAGCATTGTGGGGAAAAGGAGAAAATGCTGGTAACCAGCATTTTTGTCTTTTTCCACAATGTTTTCTACCCTTCCCAGAACAATTTTCAATTCTTAAATCATACTTATTTTGTCATCTGCAAATGCTTTCAATTTGGACAAGTCTTAAATTTTGTGGTTTGGTAAAGGGCTCTTTTTCTCAGCACCAAGTATGTAAGCTTGACCTCTTTCAAGAACAGAAAATACATTCCTCTGTAACTTAGAAATATTTTTATCCTGTAGAATTGATCAAACAAGCAAATGATTTTAATTGAAGATCAGACTGCATGTTTTGTGCAGTCAGATTTTGATCTTTACCACCAGAGAAACCTATCCAAAACAGTTTAACCCTTTACCAAACGACAAATTTTTTGACTCATCCAAATTGAAAGGATTTGCAGACGACAAATTCAAATGAGCAAACATTTTGAATTTTGTCTTTGGAAGGGCAGAAAACATTGTGGAAAAAGGAGAAAATGCTGGTTACCAGCATTTTCTCCTTTTCCCACAATGTTTTCAAAAGTCCTCTCGGGATAAGTTAAAACTCGGGATTGTGTGGTAATGGGTTAAAACCCTTTACCACACAATACTGAGTTTTACTGACCCTGATAAAGAAGCCTTTTGAAAACATGATGGGAAAAGGAGAAAATGCTGGTAACCAGCATTTTCTCCTTTTCCCACAATGTTTTTCCTTCCCTATCAAAGACAAATCATTATTTGAGCTTCATTGGTCATCTGCAGATGCTTTCAATTTGGTTGAGTCTGAACTGTTGTTGTTTGGTGCAGAGTTAAAGTGTGTGCTCTTGTTGGCATATACCCTCTGGGATAGCTCAGTGATTAGCATATCCGACTTGTGACCTGGTAGTTGCGAGTTCCATACCCAGTTGAGGCAAACTTTCTTCCCGGCATTTTTTCACCTCTCACCTCTGTTGCATGTGAGAAAAAAAGTCAAAAGTCAAAAGAAAGTTGTGTCAGTACTGGTCTGAGAAAGCCAGGAAACACACGGGTAGGTGATATGACCTAAGCTGTTAAAACAGCCTTAAACACCAATACAATCAATCATGTTGGTATACAGGACTTAAAAATGGTCATCTAATCGAAAATGGCCATCTACTCTGAACTATACTAGATGTGGTGTTGAACCTTACTGATCAGTTTGGGAAAAAGGGGAAAATGCTGGATGCATGTACCTGCATTTTTTCCTATTCTCACATTGTTTTCAAGAGTCTTCTTTATTAGGGTTGAAAAAATGAAGGACTGGTGAGAGGTGACTGGAAAATCTTTTGAGATCTTGTTTGCAGATAAGACTAGATCAGAATGGAGCATGTTTGGGAATATTATGTATCTTATGTGAATGAATGAATGTATGGTATTTAACGCCGTTTTCAACATTATTTCAGTTATATCGTGGCGGCCAGTGCACCTACCCATGCTTTCCTGGAGTTTCTTTTACCAGTACTCCGCACAATATTCTTTCCAAGCCACTGGGTGCTTTCCCACATAAGCACCGTCGAAACAATGGTCAGCGGTGAGAGAGGAATGAATCCTGTCGCAATGACTATCATCAATCCTCGGAAAGAAATTGGCCAAGCCAGGGATCGAACCAGCGACCTCCTGTTCTCAAGTCCTGTAAGCTACCGACTGAGCTATGGGGGTTTGGCATATCTTATGTGAAACTATTTATGTGAAAGTGTTATGTAAACTTGTTTGCAGATAAGAATAGGACAAATATGTTTGGGAATAGTATGATGCATCTTATGTGAAACTGTTAATGTAAAAGTGTTATGTGAACTTGTTTGCTGATAAGAAAAGACAGAAGCATATTTGAAAATAGTATGCACTGTATGTGAAACTGTTTATGTGAAAGATTTTTTGTGAGCCTTTAACTCTTTACCCGTCAAAGAAATTTAGACTTGTCCAAATTGCAAGCATTTGTAGACAACAAGTTCAATGTTGCTCAGTTGATAGAATTTGGCTTTGAAAGGGTGGAAAACATTGCTAAAAAAGCACAATATTCTGGTTACCAGTCTTGTGTACTTTCCCAAAAATGTTTTTATAGCATGGAATTGTATGGTAAAGAATTAATGAGTCTAATCTCCAATATTTGATAAAAAAAGTACTCACTAGTATATTTCTGTAAAATTCCTGATTAAAATGACTTTGAAGTAACAACAATTTATTATCATTGGACACCATTGGTCTCTGCCTTTGTCTTCATTATTCCTACATGCACAGGTGTTGGAGGTTTGACTGCCTAAAGTAATGTTTTCAGAAATATTCATAAGCTACAAAAGCATCTTTTCAAACAATCAAGACCTGCACAAAGGGACTTTTCAAACAAACAAGACCTGTACAAAGGGACTGTTCAAACAACCAAAACCTGTATGAAGGTGACTGTTCAAACAATCAAAACCAGTACGAAGGTGACTGTTTGAACAATCAAAACAAGTAGGAGGGTGACTGCTCAAACAATCATAACCAGTACAAAGGTGCCTGTTCAAACAACCAAAGCCAGTACGAAGGTGACTATTCAGACTACCAAAACCTGTACGAAGGTGACTGTTCAGACAACCAAAACCTGTTCGAAGGTGATTGTTCAGACAACCAAAACCTGTACGAAGGTGACTGTTCAAACAATCATAACCAGTGCGAAGGTGACTGTTCAAACAACCAAAACCAGTGCGAAGGTGACTGTTCAAACAACCAAAACCTGTACAAAGGTGACTGTTCAAAACAACCAAAACCAGTGCGAAGGTGACTGTTCAAACAACCAAAACCTGTATGAAGGTGATTCTTCAAACAATCAAAACCAGTACGAAGGTGACTGTTCAAACAATCAAAACCTGTACAAAGGTGACTGTTCAATCAAAACCTGTACAAAGGTGACTGTTCAAACTATCAAAACCAGTAGGAAGGTTATTGTTCAAACAATCAAAACCTGTACAAAGGGACTGTTCAAACTATCAAAATCTGTATAAAAGTGACTGTTTAACCCCCACTCCCGACTTAATGACCCTGAGAAAGAAGCTTTTTGAAAACATTTTGGGAAAAGGAGAAAATGCTGGTAACCAGCATTTTCTCCTTTTCCCACAATGTTTTCTACCTTTCCCACAACAAATTTAAACAATCAAAACCTGTACAAAGGTGACTGTTCAAACAATCAAAACCTGTACAAAGGTGACTGTTCAAACTATCAAAACCAGTAGGAAGGTTATTGTTCAAACAATCAAAACCTGTTTGAAGGCGACTGTTCAAACATCCAAAACCTGTACAAAGGTGGCTGTTCAAACAACCAAAACCTGTACAAAGGGACTGTTCAAACTATCAAAACCTGCATAAAAGTGACTGTTTAACCCCCAATCCCGACATAATGACCCTGAGAAAGAAGCTTTTTGAAAACATTGTGGGAAAAGGAGAAAATGCTGGTAACCAGCATTTTCTCCTTTTCCGACAATGTTTTCTACCTTTCCCACAACAAATTTAAATTTTTTAGTCACATTTATTTTGTCATCTGCAAATGCTTTCAGTTTGGACCAAGATGAAATTTTGTTGTTTGGTAAATAGTTAAACAATTGAAACCTGTACATAGGGACTGTTCAAACAAGCAAAACCTGTACAAAAGTGACTGTTTAAACAATCAAAACCTGTTCACTCGAAAACTGCTTTACTCTTTACCACACAGTCGAGCTTAATGATTCTGAAGAAGGCTTTGAAAACATCGTGGGAAAAGGAAAAACTGGATTTTTCTTCCTCCCTAAAAAGGTTTTCTATCCATACAAGGTTTGATCCATCTCTAATTTGTCATTTGTGAAGGGTTTTAATATGGACAAGTCTAAAATTTTGTTGTTTGGTATAGAGTTAACACTTTACCATATGGTAAAATTTTAGACTTGTCCAAATTCAAAGCATTTGCAGATGACAAATTTGGTGTTACTCAAAACATGAAATTTGTCTTTTATAGGCTAGAAACATCAGGATTGCGGGAAAAGGAGAAATTGCTGGTTACTAGCATTTTCTCCTTTTCCCACAATGTCTTCAAAAGGCTTGTTTCTCAGGGTTGTTAAAAGTTGGAATTGTATGGTAAAGAGTTTACTCTATTAGACACCATGGTTGTGATTTTGAACTAATGCAAATTTGACGCATTTGCAAACGACAAATCAGATGTAGCTATAGAAGAGATACTTATTTTTGAAACAGTAGTTTTCAAGAGCCACCACCGTCTTTCGTGTCATCAAAAAAACAAGATACAAAATTTTAGAGTTCTGCACTTTGAAAACATTTGCAGAGGACAAATCAAATGCACATGTTGTTACTTATACAATTTGTCATTGAACAGGCAAAAAACAGTTTAGGGAATGGAGAAAATGCTTGTTTCTACAATGTTTTTAGAAGACATCTTACCAAAGGTCATTTAAACACGGGTTTGTTTGGTAACAGGTATCAGGATCTAAACAAGCAATACTAAATTTGTACATAAAGAAGCAATGGATTTTAGCATTTTACAGAGGATCCTGGGTTTTTTGTCAACCCTTTACCAGACAAAAGAATTTTAGCCTTGTCCAAATTGAAGGCATTTGCAGACGACAATTTCAGTGTGGCTCAAATGGTGCAACTTTTCTTTGATAGGGTATAAAACATTGTGGGAAAAGGAGAAAATGCTGGTAACCAGCATTTTTTCCTTTTCCCACAATATTTCAAAAGGCTTTCTTCCCAAGGTTGTGAAAAGGCAGCATTGTGTGGTAAAGGGTTTACCAAAGGAAGACTGCTTTTGAAAATATTGTGAGAAAATGATGGTAACCAGTGTTTTCTCCTTTTCCCCAAAGGTTTTCTATTGACCCAATCAAAGACAAATCCCAGAATTCGGCCATGTTAAATTTTGTTATTAAATTCCGCAAATTAATTCAGTAGGGACATGTCTGAAATTGTGTTTTGTGGTAAAGACTAAACCCTTTACCACACAATCCCGACTTTTAACGACCCTTTCAATTTCATTCAGTCCGAAATTTTGTTGTTTGGTAAAGAGTTATTGTCTAAATGTAGAGTTACGGAAGTGAGAGTTATAGAAGAGACAGATCTAAGAATGGTCTTTAAATTTCAGATAAAAAGAAAAAAAATCCTGTGGAAGTTGGGATTGGCTACCAGCTGAATAGATCAGAGGGTGATAGTGAATATGAGACACAACCGTATCCCATATACGGAGAAATAAAACGTAACACGGCTGAAGGAGTCGATAGAAGATATCCCTGTACTTTTTGCAAGAAAAGCTTTCACAAGAAATATGATTTCGATAGGCATATGATGATACACACCGGTGAAAAGCCGTTTATGTGTGACTTATGTGGCGCCAAGTTCAATCGGAAATATAACCTGAAAGTGCACAAAATATCCCATGTCAAACTGGACCCTTTGACCCTTTAACCCTTTTACCACACAAAACACTGTTTTAACAGCCCTGAAAAAGAATGCTTATGAACACAATTTGGGGAAAGGAGAAAATACAGATAACTAGCATTTTTTTTTCTTTTCAGAATTTTTTTTTTACCCTTTCATAAGACAAATTTGAAATTTACCCTTTCATAAGACAAATTTGAAGGAGTGAGTTACATTTGATTTTTGCAAATGTCTAAAATGTGTTGCCTAGTAAAGAGTTTAGGTATGGTTAGGGTCTAGATACTTAATACAATTAAGAATACATTAATTAGTAAATGTTTTTAATGCATAAATTATGAAAATGTAAATAGAACTGATGAATATGTTAAAAACATTCATGCATTATGTACACAGAATTCATGAATACGTAGATAAAATAAATGAATATGCAAATAGAACTAATTGGTATGTTTGAAGAGTTGTTGACCCCTTATCACACAATCCCAAGTTTTAAAGACCCAGAGGAAGAGGCCTTTTGAAAACATCATGGAAAAAGCAGAAAATGCTGATAACCAGCATTTTCTCCTGTTTCCACAAAGTTTTCTATCCTATCAAAGACAAATCCCATCATTTGAGCCATATTTAAAATGTGGTCTGCAAATGCTTTCTATTTGGACGAGTCCACATTTTTTTCGTGTTGTAAAGAGTTAAGCAAGTACACAGATAGACCAAAATTAGTGAATATGTAAATAGAACAGATTGTAGAGAAACTTTACTACTCCCAACTGCATATCTCTCTTTTCTTTTAGTTTTTTTCAGGGTCAAAAATGAATATGTAAATAGAATTCATGAATATGTAGATATACCAAAATTAGTTACTAAGTAATATGTAAATAGAACACATGTACAGAAAGTTGAACAACTTCCAACAGCTTGGCTCTCCTTTCTTTCAGTTGTTCCTGGATCAACTGGGAAATTTGAGGGATCTCCCTCATACTTGGAGGCAAATATGAGCCAGGTCGGCTATAATGAGATCATGAGCAACTTATGTATGAAATATGCAACAAAAGGGAAAGTACTCGAATGCAGATTTTGTTCGAAAAAGTTTCAGTGGAAGTCGGACTTGGTGAGGCATGAGAGAACACATACGGGCGAAAAACCATTTTCTTGTCCGATTTGCGGGAAGACCTTTGCGAGACGATTTGCTGTGTCGACACACATAGTAACACATCGACCGGATATGATCCAGGCACAGCATTTTGGGTTAGAAAAATGAGGTATCGCATGACTTTGAAATAAATGATCAACTATCTTTACAAAAAACACCTTTACAACCATGAGCAAGGGGGTGACCTGGGCTATGGAATCATTATGCACCCCAAGACTGATATGTAACGATGTGAATAAAATTTTTCTTGAGGCAAAAGATTGTATGACTTTTTCCTCATTTTATTCTAACATTAAGCCCTTATTTATTGTGCACTGAAGGTGTTAGGCCCTTTATTATTAGGGTTAAGGTTTGAGAAAAAAAAAATGGGGAAAAGGGGAAAATGTAGCGTTTTACAATTTGTCCTTTTCAAATAATGTTTTCTAGCCTTTAAAACACAAAACTCATTATTTCTGCCATAATCATAAATCATACAATGAAGTTTGCCACCTGCTAAATAAAAAAAAAATATAGATAATTTGAACAATATTCTGTGCTAAAGAGTCCATGCTTTACCATACGACAAAAATGTAGACTTGTCCAAACTGAAAGCATTTGCAGATGCTAATTTCACTGTGGCACAAATAATGGAATTTGTCCTTGATAGGATAGGATATAAAAACATTGTGTGAAAGGGAGAAAATTTTGATTACCAGCATTTTCTCCTTTTCCCACAATGTCTTCAAAAGGCCTCCTTTTCAGGGTTGATAAAACCCTGGATTGTGTGGTAAAAGGTCAATGCTTAAGTCTTGAAAAGGCTACAAAATTTTAGACTTTTACGCATTGATGTTGTATGCAGACAACAGCATAAACCCTTTACCAAACAAATCAGAGTTTTAACAAACCTGATGAAGAAGACTTTTGAAAGCATTGTGGGAAAAGTAGAAAATATTAAAATATTGGTAGATCTACCAAGCATTTTCTCCTTTTTCCACCATGTTTTCATCCGTTTCATAGACAAATAGCACCATTTCAGTCACATGTAATTTTTTGCCAGCAAAATAATTAATGCTTTCAATTTCAATGGGTACATATGTTGTTGTTTGGTAAATAATTAACTTGAAAATGCAGACATGCTGCTTTTGTAATTTTTTTTACCAGAAGACAAAAGTTTATATCTGTTTAACCATTTACCACACATCAAAATTTTAGACCTGTCCAAATTGAAAGCATTTGCAGAAGAAAATTTCATTGTGGCTGAGATGATGTCGTTTTTCTTTGATAAGGTAGAAAATATTGTGGGAAAAGGAAAAAAATACTGGTTACCAGCATTTTCTCCTTTTCTGGCAATGTTTTCAAAAGGCTTCTTCCCCTGGGTCATTAAAACTCGGGACTGTGTGGTAAAGGGTTAAACTGAAAGCATATGCAGACAATACTTAAAATGATTCTCAATTGATTAGAGTTATCTTATAAAGGGTAGAAAACTTTATGGGAAAAGGAGAAAATGCTAGTTACTAGCATTTTCCCCTTTTCCAACAATGTTTCAAAAGCCATCTTCTTCAGGTTTGTTTAACCCTTTACTGCACAATGCCGCCTTTTGACGCCCCTGGAAAAGAAGCCTTTTGAAAACATTGTGGGAAAAGGAGAAAATGCTGGTAACTAGCATTTTCTCCTTTTCCCACAATGTTTTCTACCCTATCAAAGAAAAGTTGCACCATTTGGGCCACATTGAAATTGTCATCTGCAAATGCTTTCAATTTGGACAAGGCTAAAATTTTGTCGTCTGGTAAAGGGTTAAACAAAACTTGGATTAGTGTGCTAAAAGGATTAATTCATGATATTTGGCTACATGATGCATACTTTACTTCACAATACAGAGCTACATAATGTACTATGCTGGGGAACCACTTGAGTTATGAAGGGTGATATCGACTAAAAGGACTAGAACTAAAAGTGTCATTTGTTTATTTTTCTTGAAGCAGTGTCATGCTTTCAGACTTGTTTGGATTTGATACAAAATAACATGAAAGAATACTAAATTTTGCTGTAAGAAATCAGTGCAAAAAGTATTTTCAACACTATTGTTCAATACTGTGTAGCGAATTTTAGGTAGATGTGAACAAATCAGAGGCTTTATAGAACACATCAAGAAATAGGAAATTTGTATTTTGACAAAAAATATGTTATGTCCATTTAATTTTGCAGATATGTCCCAGAGTGCAGCTGAATTCACAGAGACAGGAAACAAACATGGACATATTTTTCAAGGTGAAAATAAATTCAAAGGTTTAATTAAAACAAAGAAAGTGAAAAAAAAGGAACTAATATGCAACATTTGTGGAAAAGCTTGGCAAACAAAGGCTCATTTACGTCGGCACATGAGGGTCCATACAGGGGAGCGACCCTTTGAATGTGATGTTTGTGGACGAACTTTCAATCAGAAAGTACACATGGTTGGACATGCTGTAACTCATTTCTCTGCGGCAAACAGTCAGAAATGATGAAATGAATTGATGTCTGCGTTACTTGTGTTATACTGTCCCAAATTTACTGACCAAAATGCCCACCATATAGCAACAGTAACTTGTTTTTTTGTGATTGATTGATTTGCCAGCTGTAGATGACTGTTGAAAATGTGATGAAAGGGGATGTTGCTTGTGACAAACTTTCTCCTGTTGGTGCAATGTTTTCATCTGTAAACATACATTAACTCTTAACCACATGACAAAAATGTAGACTTGTCCAAATTGAAAGCATTTGTAGATGACAAATAAGAGGTGGCTCACATGATGAAACTTGCCTTTGACTGAGTAGGAAACATTGTGGGAAAAGGAGAAAATGCTGGTTATAAGCACTTTTTCTTTTTCCCACTGAAAAGCTTTCTTTCTCAGGGTCATAAAAACTTGGGATTGTGTGGTAAAGGGTTAAATCATTTTTTGGGAATTTCAACTTATTTATATTTAAGGCTTCTGCAGGCAACAAATTAAACATGACTCAAATGATGAAATTTGTTAAGGATGGAAAAACAATGGAAAAAGGAGAAAATGTTGGTTACCAGCATGTTGTTCTTTCCCCCAAAATGTTTTTTAAAGATTTTTTCCTCAGAGCAGCCGAGCCCAGTAGTTCAGTCGGTAATACACAGGACTTCAAACCAGGGGGTCGCTAGTTTGAATCAAGCTTGGCTTGTCTCTTTCAGGTGAATGATGATAGTCATTTCAACAGAATTCAATCCTCTTTCAATACTGGTCATTGTTTTGACAATAATTAGGTGGGAAAGCAGCTAGTCACTTGGAAAAAATATTGTATGAAGTACCATTAAAGGGACTCTAGCAAAGCATTAATAGATCTACTAGCTGCAGTGATATAACTGAAATGGTGTTGAAAAAAGTTTGAAACACTTTACAAGTTTGACATCCTTAGGGTCTTCGAAGATTGTATGGTAAGTGGCTGACTAGACTTTACAAATATGCTTTAATCAAAGCAGTGAAAGCGCTGCTGAGGTCAGTGTTCCCACTCACATCTCTTTTTGGGAGTGCATGCACTCCCTGGAATACAAGTTTGGGAGTGCAAGAGAAATTCTAGGAGAGCGCTTAATATTGACAATTATAGAGCATCTGTGGAGGACAGTAAGGGTCTTGTTTTGAAAATTTGTTTTGATGAGTCTCACTCTGGAGTCAGCTGCTCTTGAAAACAACATGGGTAATTTAAAAAAAGAAGACACTTGTTATAATTTCCTTCAGGACCAGTTTCAGAGGGACAACTTACAGCCTGACGGCCAGTAGAATTTTCCATTTCACTGTCAATTTCAGACACTAATTAGGTTTCACTTATTGTTTTACAGAGATATTTATGTAAATTTAGTGTTCAAAGTCATTGATAAAACTGAATAAAACTGAATAGACAGTTTGAAATGCCAATGATCGGATGATGTCAAACCAATTTTTGTTGTTTCATGGGTTTTCGCGTTTCTTGCAGCGATCTTTTTTTCATGCCTATTAAGTTTTGGAGTAGTATTTCCACATGATTTGACATAGGTTTGTCAATAAGAATAGCATGTAACTTCAAAACCTTTAATTTTACACTAGAAAAGCAGATTGATACTAAGTTTGCAGTGATAAACAGTGACTTTCACACTGTTAACTTGTCCCAACTGGTGCCACTGGTGATCGACAACGGGAGCCATGAAATCTGTGCGTGCATGCACGTTTCACTTCATATTTTTGTGCGTGATTATTCAATTCAGTGTGTGAATCATGCACATATGTGTGTGAATGGGAATCCTGTGAGGTAGGGTGCATTTAATCCTGCTCATGTTGAAATCCAACTGTTGTAACAAATAATAAGCATGTGATGCTGCTAGAAAAAGTTGAGTAAAATCAAGCAGACATTTAAAGAGCTGATTGGTATCTCTCTGTTAAATCACAGAGCAAATTGACAAATTTCCCTTTTTTTGTATGTGGAGGGTGGTTCAGTAGAATGTCAAAATAAAATGACGTGAGAAGTATTGTTAAGCAATATCTGGACAAATAAAGCAATCCTATTCAAAGAAATTAGCACATGAGCTCTCATGATGCTGCTAAGCATTCCATTGCACTTGTTGACGCTTCTTGATGCTATTTGGTGGAACTGATACATAAATGCATTTACCTACGCATGCCATTGGTTAGTCTGTTCTAACACTGATTTTGTAATGTTATTAGCCCAGAATCAGATTTTTAGGTTCAATTTCCCACATGGTAAATCTGAGTTGTCTTTCGCAAATTCGTTTAACCCTTTAACAAACAATGAAAATTTAGACTTGTCCCAAATTGAAAGCATTTGCTCAAGACAATTTAAAGTAACAATAGCTGAAAGACGAAGCTGGTGTTAAAATGCAAACACATTTTGGACATGTCCAAATTGAAAGCATTAGCAGACAATAATTAGATGTTGATTAAATGGTGATATCTGTATAAGATAGGATAGAAAAAATTGTGGGAAATGGAGAAAATGCTGGTTACCAGCATTTTCTCCTTTTCCCACAATGTTTTTGAAAGCCTTCTTCTGTAGGATTGTTAAAACTCCGGATTATGTGGTATAGGGTTAAAAGTATGGAAATTATTGTGAAGATGACAATTTGTTACTGTACGGTCAGTCCAAGTGTTAGTCGCTGGTCAGTAAATTAATTTCAGTGCTAGGTTAAACATTGCCAGGTCAGTCTATCTTTTGTTTACTTTTTGCCTGATTTTAAAACTAATTTTTCTGCCAGCGGCTAACCCTTGGACTAAACCACACAATAACAGGTTGTCGTCTTCACAATATTTTCCATACTTTTGAATGGTATGATTCAGATTTTGAATGCATTTTGACAACTGCATTGTTCTTTTAGGCGTAATAATTATGCCTTTAAATTTGGCTCAAACAGTGGATCTCGTCTTTAAAAGGATAAAAAACATTGTGGGAAAAGGAGAACATGATGGCAACCAGGCTTCTTTTTCAGGGTTAGTAATACTCAGGATTGTGTGGTAAAGAGTGAAGGAGGTACATGTAATATTTCAACCCTCTACCTCCAAGTCCTGACAGAGGAGGCTGTTGAAAACATTTTGAGCGAAGGAGAAAAGAGTAGTCACCAGCATTTTCATCTTTTCCTGCATTGTTTTCTGCCCTTTCACAGATAAGTCAATTAGTGTGAGCCCAATTAATTTGTGCTTTCAACACTGTAATGTGGAGCATGTGACTGGAATTTTCAATAATAATATCAGACAAAATAAAGTCTGTAGATTACCTATAATTATTCTTATTTCTTTCAAGGCTGTTAGCTCGACTGTTTTCGAAGAAAACATTGAGGTATTGTCATAGCCCTGGAGTTGTCGTCTGCGTCATGCAAAAACTTTTAACATTTTATAATATCTCTGTCATTACTGGAGATACATACTGCAAACTTGGACAGCTTGTTCACTATCAAAAAGGGAACCCATATGACAAGGGCAGGTAACCATCAAAGTATTTTTGACACAGTAATGTCCCTTCTTCCACTTGGAATTTTCACTGTAAAAATCAAGCATTTGCAGCCAAGGGTTGGCTCCCGGATGTGGTGCTGTTACTGGAATGTGGAACTTATTACAGCGTGAAAGTGAAGTAGAATTTTTTAAAGACCTGCGAATCACCACTGTGTGTACTTTATTCCATGCTACATGTACATAGTCAAAAAATGTGTTGTTTATTCCATAATATGAATTGACATATTGCACACAACACATACAAATTACCAGTATTAAATCCTGTGATAAAGAGCGACATTATTATTGCACACTTCGATCACTCTTAACAAACAACAAAATTTTAGACTCATCTGAATTCAAAGCATTTGCAGACAACAAATTGAATATTATTCAAATGATAAAATTTGTCCTTGATCGAATAGAAAACACTGTGTGAAAAGGAGAAAATGCTGGTTACCAGCATTTTCCACTTTTCCCACACTGTTTTCACAAAACCTTCCTTGTCAGGGTCGTTAAGACTTGGGATTGTGTGGTAAAGTGTTAACCCTTTACCACACAACCCCGACTTTTAACTACCCAGAGAAAGAAGCCTTTTGAAAACATTGTGGGAATAGGAGAAAATGCTGGTAACTAGCATTTTCTCCTTTTCCCACCATGTTTTCTACCCTTCCTAATACAAATTCAAAGTTTTCAGTTGCATTTATTTTGTTGTCTGCAAATGCTTTCAATTTGGACTAGTCTAAAATCTTGTCATTTAGTAGAGTTAGGTAATACAGAAGGCTTATATTGTCCACTTTACTTCATGATATTCAAGGACATATTGCCCATTTTACACATTACCAGTATACAGAGCAGCATGACCCACTTTTCCTCCTGTGATACATAAATTCAAAGGTCCTTTTCCTTGGGGTTAAGGAATGAATATGTAACAGCTTAACGTTTTTCCTTTAGAAGTCAGCAATTAAAAATGTCTGCATCTGTAATATTAACTCTTTACCACACAATCCTGACCCTGAGGAAGAAAGCTTTTGAAAACATTGTGTGAAAAGTAGAAAATGCTGATAACCAGCATTTTCTCCTTTTCACACAATGTTTTCTACCTTATCAGAGGTAGAATTCATCATTTGAACCACATTTAAATTGTTGTCTGCCAATTTTTTTAATTTGGACAAGTCTACATTTTTCTAGTGTGGTAAAGACTTAATTTGGACATGTCTAACATATTGTTGTTTGGAAAAGAGATAAACAATTTTTGCACTGGTTTAATACTTTATCGGACGATACAATTTTAGACTTATCCAAAGTGAAAGCATGTGCAGACGGCAAATATAAATTGTTGCTAAAAACGTGATGTCTTTCGAAGGGTAGAAAACATGGGGAAAGGAGAAAATGCCGATTACCAGCATTTTGCATGTATTTTCTCCATTTCCCACAATGTTTTTAAAAGCCTTTTTTATCAGGGTTGTGAACACAAGGATTTTGTGGTAAAGAGTTAAAGAAATAACAAGCTATAGTTGTGGTCAAAATGCAGGGAATTAATATTTTGACACAAAAAAAAGAAACACATTGTTATCTTCCTTTAATTTTGCAGATATGTTTTGGAGTTCTCCTGAATTTGCAGACGCAAAAGACAAACATGGACGCACAAGTATTTTTAAAGCTGGAAATACATCACAAGATTTATTCATGAAAAAGAAAGCACAAAAGAAGGATTCAATAAATTGTGAAATTTGTGGGAAAACTTGGCAAACAAAGGCTCACTTACGTCGGCATATGAGGGTCCATACGGGTGAGCGACCCTATGAATGCGGTATTTGTGGACGGACTTTTAATCAGAAATCCAACATGTTAGCACATACTCTGACACATTACTCTGCGGCAGATGGTCATACCAAATAGACTGATATGTGTTGAATGGACGCTGTCCTAAAATCTATGAAATGTTCAGGTTGAAGCAGCCCCTCAACTCTTTACCAAACAACAAATATGTAGCCTCGTCTAAATCGAGAGCAGTTGCAGACGACAGACTAAAGGTGACTCAAAAGTTGAATTTTTATTTGGGAAAGGTAGAAAACAATGTGGGAAAAGGAGAAAATGCTGGTTACCATAATGTCTTCAAAAGCCTTCTTTCTAAAGGCGTTAAAAGTCAGGATTATGTGGTGGTTCCCACACAATCCCAGGTTTTAACAACTCTAAAGAATAAGGCTTTTGAAAATATTGTGGGAAAAGGAGAAAATGTTGGTGACAGCATTTTGACCTTGTGCCACAATGTTTTCTACCCTATCAAAGTCAGAAATCATCCATAAAAGAAGAATTCCATTATTTGAGCTACCTTTGACTTTTTGTCTGCAATGCTTCCAATTTGCACAAGTCTGAAAATATCGTCATCTGCTAAGGATTTATACATGTTAATTTCATTGTCTGTTTGAAAGAAAGGGTAACAAGCTTTTCTTTTCCCACAATGTTTTCAAAAGCCCTTTTCCACTGGGTCATTCAACAGGGGATTGTCTTGTTAATGGTTAACTCTTTCCCACACAATTCGGAGTTTTAACGACCCTGAGGAAAAATCCTTTTGAAAACAATGTAATAAAAGGAGAAAATGCTGGTAGCTGTCAATTTCTCCTTTTCACACATTGTTTTCTTCCCGTTCAAAAGCGAATTACAGCCTTTGAGTCACATTCAACTTGTCATCTGCAAAGGCTTTCAGTTTAGACAAGTCTAAAATTTTGTTGTTTTTGTAAAGGGTTAACCCTGTACCAAACGACAAAGTTTTACCCTCAACTAAATTGAAAGCACTTACAGATGACAAAATAAAATACCTAAAATGATGATTTTTGTCTCTGATGGGATAAGAAATATTGTGGAAAATGCAGAAAATGCTGGTTACCAGCATTTTATCCTTTTTCCCACAATGTTCCAAAAAGGCATCTGCTAAAGAGATAATATGATTTAACTGTTTACCACACGACAAAAGTTTAGACTAGTCCAAATTGAAAGCAATTGGCAATTGCAGATGACATAATAAATATCACTTAAACGTAAAACTTGTATTTCAAAGGGTAGAAAACATTGTGGGAAAAGAAGAAAATGCTGGTTACCAGCATTTTCTTCTTTTCCCACAATGTTTTCAAAAGGCCTCTTTCTCAGGGGCGTTAAAACTCGGGATTGTGTGGTAAAGAGTTAAAGGCCTTCAACTTCTGGGTGTTTCACAGAAATTCCAACAATATAAGGTTTAGTCTGGTACCTCGCTGTACTTCAAGAGTAACGTAGTGGTAGGGACAGGTAATCCAGACTATATAGGGTTAACCCTAGGTCTGAGAGAACTTTAGCTATAAATAAGCTAATGAATTCTTCACTTACCCAGACACTTGGTGAAACAGTTAACCCTTAGGCTGGTTATCGCGACTCACTGACCTTTTGCGGACAGCATAGATCAAGATCAGACTGCACAGAATGTGCAGTCTGATCTTTGATCTACACTGTCCGATGTCTTCCTTCCAAAAATCCCTTTGAAACAGGAAAGGTTTGGGCGTAAACTATCGGCTTGAAAGTTTCATTTCTTTTATTCAGCAGGATAAGGGTTAAAGCCAAAACAGTTGAATATTAACTTTGTATTTCAATCCTAAACTCTTGGCCAAGCAATCCCGTGTTTTAACCCTTTCACAAACGACAAATTTTGGACTGGTCCAAATTGAAAGAGTTTGCAGACGACAATTTTAAATTTGATAAAATTGGTAGAAAGTTCTCAAAATGGGTAGAAAACACTGTGGGAAAAGGAGAAATTGCTCGTTATGAGCAATTTCTCCTTTTCCCACAGTGTTTTCAAAAGACTTGTACTGCAGACACATGAAAACCAGGGCTTGTTTGGGAAAGGGTTTACGACCCTGAGGAAGAAGCCTTTTGAAAACATTTAGGAAAAAAGAGAAAATGCTGGTAACCAGCATTTTCTCTTTTTCCCAAAATGTTTTCTACCCTTTTTAAAGTCAAATCCCAACATCAAAGACACATTTATTTGGTTGTCTGCAACTCTCATCATTAGGGACAGGTCTAAAATTGTGTTGTTTGGTAAAGGTTAAGCCCTTAAAGCACCTTTTCCTACTAAAGTTACCTTTTTTGGCCAGTTTAGATCAAGATCAGACTACGCAAAACATGCAGTTTGATCTTTTATCTACACTGTCTGCTTTGCTGAAATAGTACAGACAAAAGGCAGCCACAAAGTTACAGTTATATACGTCTTATTCTAAAATGAAGGGTTAATGTGATCTATCATTGTGAATAAATATTTGAAAAAAAAAATTTAGCATTTTGTTCCCCAACTCTTGCCTTTGAAAATGATAGTGTAAATTGAAAGTTCAAAGCTGAACAAGCTCAGACAGGCTGTAGTTACTTAGCCCTTTACCACACAGTCCCAAGTTAGCTTGGCTTTTCTTGGGAGAAAATGTTGAGGCACTGTGATAGCCCTGGCATTATCTTCTATGTTGTGCAAAAACTGACATTTAATAATATCTCTGTTATTACTGGAATATTTCCTTCAGACTAGGACAACTTGGTAATTATCAAAATGGGAACCTGTACAACAAGGGCAGGTAACCATTAGAGTATTTTTGACAGAGTTATGCTTCTTTTTCAACTTAGAACTTTCAGTGGAAATCAAGCTACTGCAGCAGAGTGTTGGCACCCGCATGCAGTGCTCTTGTTTATTATTTTATTCTCCAGCTCTTGCCCTTGGAAATGATAGTGAAGGTGCAAACTGAAAGTTCAAAACTGAACAAACCCAGAAGCATCTGCTCAGAAATTCTGTAGTTACTTAATCCTGTACCATGCAAACCCGAGTTTTATAATGACAGTGAGAAAGAGGATTTTTTTAAAACATTGTGGGAAATGGAGAAAATGCTGGTAACAAGCATTTTTTCCTTTTACCACAATGTCTTTGATCCTTTCAAAGACAAATATAACTATTTCATCCATATTTCATAATTATGTCATTTTCAAATACTTTGGATTCAGAACAGTCCAAAAGCTTGCTATTTGGTTAACTCTTTACTATGCAGTCCTGAGTCTTAACAACCCTTACAGAACAGGCTTTTGAAAACATTTTGGGAAAAAGAGAAAATGCTGGTAAACAGCATTTTCTCCCTTTCCCACAATGTTTTCTACTCTATCAAAGACAGGTTCCATCATTCAACCACATTTAACCCTTTACCACACAATCCTGACTTTTAATGACCATGGGGACAAAGGTCTTAAAAAACATTGTGGGAAAGGAAGAAATGCGCCACTGTCAAAATCATGGTCCAGCAACTAATGATTTAGCCATCAGCTCAACCAGGGGTCCAGAATTGTTACTCTCTCTGAATTGAGAGTGCTATTTCACCTTTAGGATACAAAGTGTGACGCAGTTTTTATTTGCAGACAGTTTAAATCAAGATCAGACTGCACAGAACATGCATGATCTTCACTGTCCAATATTGTGAGATTTTCCATTTAAAAGAAGTAGGAAGTCACAATAATTGGCTTTTCATACCCTCCCACCTATGAAGTAGAGTGGGGTATACTGGTTTCACCATGTCTGTCTGTCCATTGGTCTTGTTTTCGTTTCTGTGCTCTAACACCAAAGCTGTTTGACCAAGGACCCTGAACCTTAATACAAGTGTTGCTTATGACCCAAGGAGGTGCCCTATTGTTTTGGGGTCACATGGGTCAAAGGTCAAGGTCATGGGTGATCTTTGTTTTGAAAATCATTTCTATTCTCTGACTGCACTGCTTCAGTGACAAGGTTCTGGTGAGGGGTATTTGTCAGCTTTGCGACAGTTGTAGTCACTATTGGTTGAAAATTTTGATTTCTAAACAGTTTTAGGGTTAATAATGAATATGGAGTTTTTCTCACAGTTCATAATCAGGGGAACTAGCTCCAAAAAAGGTTGAATGGAATTTTGTTCCCTTAAAACAGGAACTCTCGAGCTAGCACCCTCAACAGATAAATGGTAAACAGTGGTACCATTTGTCTCAAAGAATTTTATCAATATTTATTTCTTTAGTAGTAATCTATGGAAAAATCATGCACTACTATCATGTGTAGATGACTGAACTTTATTCCCCATTAGTATTGGCCACAGTAATAGGCAGGGTTTGAATTAATTTTTCCAAAACTTTAAAGCACCGAACTGAAAATCAACAAATTTCTGTCGACACTGAGATTTGTGTCCATGATTTTTTCATTTTCGTCAGATTTATAGCCGACAGACCCCAAGAAGCACTACACCTGATAAACAAAAAAAAAGGTAAGCCAGAATTATCAGTGGAGAAATGGTTCCAAGAGAATGTTGACAAAATTACTGTCCAAGCAAGGGCCCTCGACAGGGAGATAGTTCGATTGACACCTCGTCAATATTTTGCTGTTGTTTTAAGTCTTTACCACACAACAAAGTGTCAGACTGGTCCAATTTAAAAGCATTGCAGACATCAAAAGAGAGGTGGCCAAAATGATAAATATTTTCATCTATAGGTTAGAAAACATTGAAGCATTTTCTTCTTTTCCCACAATTCCAAAAGCCTTCCTCAGGGTCGTTAAAGTGGAGATTGTACTGTAAAGGGTTTAATCATTAGAATATTTTGATCCCATCAATTCTAGTCTCTGAGTTTAGTTCTCTTTTCCTCCTGATACCTTTTCTTGGTCATGTCTTCTGACGTCACCCCAGTGGAACAGTCGGGTAGCTAGTCAACTCGTATGTTTGAAAACTTGTACTGTAGTCAACTTGTACCTAAATTTTTATCCCTATTTTACCCTTGTCAACTCATACTTAATACCCCTAGAAGCTGATTAAGTAATTTGGTCTGGCATATTTTTCCACAGACCCCCCCAACCTCCCACCCTGACCGCTGATTCAAGTTGGACAGCAGCAGGTAGGGGAACCATGGCTAAGTACAGGTTATCAGCTCAGAGGATCTAAGCTTGCCCGAGAAATAGTGCAGTTTGGTTGATCCGCCATCCAGCCATGAACAAAGGGGTACAACGTAGGCGCTATTTATGGCAATGTTTTTTGGTTGGGGGGATGTACTTGGAACTATTATTGTTTGCTTTGTTATTGCTGTGTGTGACCTAGTGCATGGCTATATTTCACCTTTGTTAACTGCTAACAATATGTGAAAACCTTTTTCTGAAATATAAGTGATAGCTGGGAACCTGCAATTCAAGGATTTGCTGTTTCCTGAGTATCACTTACATTTCAGAAAATGATTTTCAGATGCTGTTGGCCATTAACATAGGCCA
Source organism: Tridacna gigas (assembly GCA_945859785.2). Taxonomy (NCBI): domain Eukaryota; kingdom Metazoa; phylum Mollusca; class Bivalvia; order Cardiida; family Cardiidae; genus Tridacna; species Tridacna gigas. The sequence continues at coordinate 30,159,462 of OX244041.2, forward strand.
AGTATAATTTCGGTATTGTTACCTTATGGTCACATATACACGTAGCAAAAACAAAGCAAAATAATAAATTTCAAAGATACGAAAAAACAACTACAAAAACTGCCTGTGTTGTATCTCTTGTACAAGTAGGTATTGAGGATCCTGATGGGTTTTGAGCGTACTAGAACTTCAAAACACCTGTGGCATTCCTTTTCTATTTCAGAGAATAAGATGTCAAGTAAGAAGGAATCGATATTGTACACATGTACAGACTGCACAAAAAGTTTCACCTCCAAGTATAGACTCAAAGAACACACCCAAAATTTGCATCAGGATCAATCAACTACAGTTTGTAGTCAGTGTAAGAAACAGTTCAGCACAAAAGCCTCATTGAAAAAACACATAGCTTATGTTCATGAGGGTGTTTGCAAATTCCCTTGCGATTCCTGTGGTAAGAAACTAGCGACAAAGAAAGACATGACAGAGCATATTAGACAGCATCACAGTCAGGAGAAGTTGATGTGTGAAAGCTGTGGTAAAGGTTTTGGATTTCAGTCTTCTTTGAACAGACATAAGGAGAGCTGTAAGAAATCAACTAAAGTTCCATGCCCCACCTGTGAAAAGGAGTTTTCTTCAAGGAACTCACTTTATGCTCATCAGAGAGCTAAACATTCGAACATGGCTTGTGTTTGCGGAATATGTGGGAAGTCTTTCGACAGAAAATTTTCAGTTCTTAGGCATCTTCAGAAGGTACATAAAGACGGCTGAGATAGGGACACCAGTGATAACTACTACAAAAGGGATGCCACTGGCAGCTGTCCTAATTGAATCAGCCATGGGGGGAGGTCCATGGAAAAATATGCCAGACCAGATGATTGAATCAGCGTCTGGGGGTATTAAGCATGACTTGGGTCTAAAAATTTAGGTACAAGTTGACTACAGAATAAGTTTCCAAATGTACGAGCTTACCAACTACCTGCGCATCCGACTGCTACATCTGGCAGGCTACAGAAGACCCCACCAACAAAAGGCATCAGGAGGAAGAGAGAACCTAACTTAACCCTTACCACACAATCCCAACTTTTAATGACCCTGGAGGAGAAGACTTTTGAAAACATTTTGGAGAAAGGAGAAAATGATGGTCACCAGCATTTCTCCTTTCCCTACAATGTTTTCTACCCTTTCAAAGACAGATATCATCATTTGAGCTATGTTTAATTTGTTGTTGGCAAATGCTTTTAATTTTATCCATTCCAAAATTTTGTTGTTTGGTGAAGGGTTAAAGACTAGGACTGATGAGACTCAATATCCTGATGATTTAATATGACAGTGAAATGTGGACGAGGGCACTATCTCCTTGTCGATCGAACTATCTCCCTGTCCAGGACCCTTGCTCAAAGTAATTTTGTCAATATTCTCCACCAGTAATTTTTTGCTAATTTATCTTACATCATGCTCCATTTTATCAGGGATGGTGCTTTAGGAGGTCTGAGGGCTATAGATTTTACGGAAAACAAAAAAATGTGGACCCAACTCTCCGTGTTGATCGAAATTTGTGGATTTTCAGTTCAGTGCTTTAAAGTTGTGGCAAAATTGAATTCAAACCCTGCATATTTCTACGGCTAATCCTGATGGGGAATAAAGTTAAATCATATCTACACATGATAGCGCTGCCTGGTTTTTCCAGAAGTGACTAATAAAGAAATAAGTGCTGATAAAACCCTTCGAGACATACCTTTGTTTACTGTTTATATGTCAGGGTGCTAGCTCGAGAGCAGCTGGATGTGTTGAGGGAACAAATGAATTTGGCTGAAATAATGAAATTGCTGCTTGTAGAAAAATATTTGGAAACGGAGGAAATTGTGGTTACCAGCATTTCCTTCTTTTCCCAACATTGTTTTTAAAATGTTTCTTCCTCAGGGTTGTTAAAACACAGTATTCTTTGGTCAAGAGTTAACTCTTTACCAAACGACAAAATTTTAGACCAATCCAAATTGAAAGCATTTGCAGATAACAAAATAAATGTGACTTAAAAAATTGAAATTTGTTTTTGGAAGGGTAGAAAACAATGTGGGAAAAGGAGAAAATGCTGGTTACCAGCATTTTCTCCTTTTCCCACAGTGTTTTCAAAAGTTTTTCCTTTTCAGGGTTGTGAAAAGCCGGAATTGTGTGGTAAAGGATTAAGAGCCATCATTGCAGCTGAATGTAAATCATTGTGTTTTTCTTTTTAACCCTTTACCACACAATCCCGAGTCTTAACGACCCTGAAGAAGAAAGCTTTTGAAAACGTAGGTAACCAGCATTTTCTCCCTTTCCCACAATATTTTCTACCCTATCAAAGACTGAAATCATAATTTTAGCAACGTTTCATTTGTTGTCTGCAAATGCTTTCAAATTGGACCAGTCTAGAATTTTTTCGTATGGTAAAAGGTTCAGTTATATTTTATACTAACTCTCCAAAAATCTTGTTGCAAGTCACTTAAGAATGGCATTTATGCTCATTTGACTTGCGATGGCAACAACTTGGGCTGTAATTCACTGACCACTCTAATTGTAGTTCAAATATTTAAAATTCACTAACTCATCACCTGATTGGCTGAGATGTCCTGTCTGATTATAAATTTCAAAACAAGCCAGCTTGTTGGATAATGTCTAAGCCAATCACTAGACAGACTCTGTTAGCCAATTAGCAGACATGTAGAAAGTCTAAGCCAATCAGGTTAATTGTTTTGAAATTTAGAATTTTGATTTAATTTGGATTGGTTGATAATTGTGGCCCCTATACTGTTGTATTACAGATTTGGGGGCCAGTCACTTTTCCATGGATTATAGACAGAGATCACAGTCTCAAACTGAAGAATGGCTGGCCAAGAGAAAGTATGCTTGCAGCTACTGCCCAAAACGTTTCACATCAAATGCGGATAGAAAACGCCATGAAAGAACTCACACAGGGGATCGACCATTTAAATGTGACATCTGTGGGAAAGGATTTAGTCAGAAGTCCAATATGGAGAGCCATAAAGTTGTACATTTCAAACAGGAGCTTGATAACTCTGGAATTGTTAAACTTTAGAAAAATTGATGTTTAACCCTTTACCACACAATCCCTAGTTTTAATGATCCTAAAAGAGAGGGCTTTCAAAATAACATTGAAGGAAAAGAAGAAAATGCTAGAAACTATTTGTTTTCTCACAAAGTTTTCTACCCTATCAAAGACAGAAATCATCATTTGAGCTGAAGGTAATTTGTCGTCTGCAAATGGTTTCAGTTTGGTTGAGTCCGAAATATTGGAATCTGTTAAAGGATGAAAGATGAAAAAGTTAAATCTTTGTGGCACAAAGGGATGTTAACCCTTTACCACACAATTCCGACTTTAAATGACCCTGAAGAAAAAGCCTTTTGAAAACATTGTGGGAAAAGGAGAAAATGGTGGTAACCATTTTCTCCTTTTCCCTCAATGTTTTCTAACAATTCAAATACTTAGCACATTATGTAAGCTACATGTAATTTGTCGTCTGCAAATGCTTTCAGTTTAGACACGTCTAAAGTTTTGTCGTTTGGTAAAGAGTTAAAAAGAATAAAGGGCTTGTCCCCTTACCAAACAATCCCTAGTTTTAACGACACTGAAGGAGAAGGCTTTTGAAAACATTTTGCGGAAAGGAGAAGACGCTGATAATCAGCATTTTCTCCTTTTCCCAAAATGTTTTCCATTTTTCCAGAGAGAAGTCTTGTGAAATGACCAATACCGTGTTTGTGGTCAGAAAATACATTCAGTTTGGGTGAGCTGAAAATTTTGTAGTTTGATAAAGTTTTTACCCTTTACAGCACAAGCAAATTTTAAGACTTGTCCAAATTGAAAGTATTTGCAGATGACAAAATAAATGTGACACAAAAATTGAAATTTGATTTAGGAAGGGCAGAAAACATTATGGGAAACGGAGAAAATGCTGGTTACCAGCATTTTCTCCTCTTCCCACAATGTTTTGAAAAGTTTTTTTTTATCTTTGGGGTCATTAAAACTCAAGACTTTGTGGTAAAAGCAGGTTTATAACCCAGAGTTAATATCTAAGGTGTTTCATGTTACATTTGGTCGCAGAGGTTAGATGAATGACAAAATACTACACTGGAATTGGGTCACCCTTTATGTCTTTCTGAGTGGATATAAATGAGCTCTTATGGGTTTGAGACATGTTGGAGTAGAAATTTACCCTTTACCAACAATCACATGTTTTAACGACCCTGAAGAAGATAGCCTTTGAAAACCCTGAGGGAAATGAAGAAAATGCTGGCCACCAGCATTTTCTGCTTTTCCCACGATGTTTTCTTTCCTATTAGAAACAAATTTTATTATTTGAACCATGTTTGTCATCTGCAGATGACAATGCTTTCTTTTGTTTTGGCGACAAATGTTAGATTTGACCTACATTCAATTTGTCATCAGGGTCCGTATTCACCAACCATTCTTAAGAACATTCTTAGTCTTATTCTTCAGATTTTTCCAAATTTAAAAGTAACACACCTTCTGATTGGCTAAAACAAATGGTTTAGCCAATCAGAAGTTGTGTTACTTTCAAACTTGGAAAATCTTGAAGAATAAGACAAAGAACGTTCTTAAGAATGGTTGATGAATACGGAACCAGATACTTTCAATTGGTTTAATCTAAAGTTTTGTTATTTGGTAAAAGGTTATGAAATGAAATAGGTCAACAATTAAAATAAATCATGTAAATCCAGGCTTTATGGAGGAGTGGCTGTTCCAGCAATGTGTTTTGGTGTTTATCTCGGTTTCAAAGACTGTTTTTGATAGAATGTCCTACAAATTGCCAGAAATTGGGTTTCTCAAAACCAATCAATGGAATCATCTACAAACTGGCATAATCTTGTATCACAAAACAAAATTTTAGACTCACCCAAATTGAAAGCATTTGCAAATGACAAATAAAAAGTCTCCCAAATGATGAAGATTGTCTGGGAAAGGGTAGAAAACATTGTTGGAAAAGGAGAAAATATTTCAAAAGGTTTTGTCCTCAATGTTGTGAAAAGTCTTGATTGCTTGGTAAAGAGATAAATGATCAATCGGTGGATGTCTTTCAGACAGAATTTTCATCCATTAACTCTTTACCAGACGAGAAAAATTTAGACTTGTCCAAATTGTAAACATTTGCAGAAGACAATTCAAATTTGGCTCTAGTAGTGGGAGTTGTCTTTGATTGGGTCGAAAACAGTGTGGGAAAAGGAGAAAATGCTGGTTACCAGCATTTTCTCTTTTTCCCACAATGTTTTCAAAAGGCCTCCTCTTCTAAAACTCGGTATTATGTGGTAAAGGGTTAAAAGAACGTTGTGAGCTTGGCTACTTGAAGTTCTCTCAGTAAGATCTATTATAAGCTGTATATTATGGTCCAAGGGAAATAACTCATTTTTTCATTATAAATATTTGTATATAAATATTTTTAATATTTATCTCCCTTGTTTGTCATAAATCGCAGCAAAATTGTTAGTAAAACATGTAATTCAAGAAGAAATGTGCAGTCTTTAGTCAGTGTTTTTAATTTGATATTATAGATTATGCTTAGATTTTAGCATTAAACAAAGTTAATAAGAAACAAAGCAGGATTTTGTGAATACATGATGTACATAGTAATTATTTTGTTATTTTTGTCCCACAACTTAGCATTCATGCCAGAGAAAAGTTTGTCCACCTAGAAAGTCCTTAGAAATCTTCTCACCAAAAAACTTAACTCTTTACCAAACAATTCATGTTTACATGGTGAAAAATCCTTGAGAATAATGCTTTGGAAAACGTGAAATAAGTAGAAAATGCTGGTAACCAGCATTTCCTCTGTATTCCACATGTTTTCAAATGTGTTAAGAGTAAGTCCCCTAACCTACAAAGTAGATGGGGCATACTGGTTTCATCATGTCTGTCTGTCTGTCCATCCATCTGTCTGTCTGTTTTTTGTTTCTGTACTCTAACTCAAAAGCTGTTCGACCTAGGACCTTGAAACTTTATACAAGTGTTGCTCATGACCCACGGAGGTGCTCTATTGTTTTTGGGTTACATGGGTCAAAGGTCAAGGTCACTGGTGATATTTGTTTTGAAAATCATTTCTGCTTTCTGATTGTGCTGCTTCAGTGACAAGGTGCTGGTGGGGTGTTTATCTGCGTTGCGACAGTTCAAGTTTGAATATTTGTTGTCGGCAAAATGCTTTCATTTTTGGCAAATCAAAAATTTGGCCTTGTGGTAAAGATTTAACCCTTTCCCATACATTACCCAGTTTTTATGACCTTGAGGTAAAAGGCTTTTGAAAACATCTGTGGAAAACAAGGAAATGCTAGTAACCACTGTTTACTCCTTTTCCCATAAAGGATTTCTACCCTCTCAAACAGAAGTGTCAGACTTTTGGTGACATTTACACTGTTGTGTCATGTCGTCTGCATATACTTTCAGTTTTGAGAAGTCTTTAACTCTTTACCAAACGACAAAATTTCGGACTGAACGAAATTGAAAGCATTTGCAGACGACAAGTGTAGCTCAAGTGATTATTTCTTCCTTTGATAGGGTGGAAAACATTGTGGGAAAATGAGAAAATGCTGATTACCAGCATATTCTCCTTTTCCCACAATGTTTTTCAAAAGCCTTCCCTTTCAGGGTCATTAAAACTTGGGATTTTGTGGTAAAGAGTTAATTTTCTTGTGTGGTAAAGAGTTAATTTGCTGTTTTGACTCTGATGTATACTGTACTGTACTCTAAGTATCGAACCTCATCTTGCCTCAACATTTTTAATGTTTTTCCCGAAACGCTTAGCTGTATGTAAATGGTTTTTGATCAATTAATCAGAAAAAAGGTGGAAAACAACCAATGGACATAATGGGCTATGCACTTTAAAAAGAGGGTTTAATGCATCTGCCAAAAGTATCGACCCCGGCTGACCTGTGTCAAAAGTTTTTGTCCAATGACCATTCTACCTTAGGATTCAGCCAATTGATAGACAAAATGGATTTTGTGGATCCATAATTATACTATGACTTGTTTGATACAATGGATCACAGAGATGCATTAACTCTTTACCAAATGACAAAATTTTAGACGAGCCCAAATTGAAAGCATTTGCAGATGACAAAATAAATGTGACTGAAAAAATAAAATTTGTTTTTGGAATGGTAGAAAACATTGTGGGAAAAGGAGAAAATGCTGGTTACCAGCATTTTCTCCTTTTCCCACAATGTTTTCAAAAGGCTTCGTTTTCAGGGTCGGTAAAAGTCGGGATTGTGTGGTAAAGAGTTAAATCCCCTATTGCCAGAGATCCATTCATACATATTTTGTATATTAATGTCTAGTTCATTATTTCGAGGTTGAATGATGACATTTCAACCTTACACAATCATCTTTGCAGATCCATTTTCCCAAACAGCCAGGCAAGATGGAGTCCCATACCTATCTCAAAGTCGGTTCCAAACCCCATCACAGGCAACGCAAGCTCGTATGAAGAAACACCAGTGTCAGATTTGTTCCTGTCAGTTGGGAACCGCTGCAGATCTAAAACGTCACATGATGAGGCATACCGGTGAACGTCCATTTGAGTGTGGTATTTGCCACAAGAAATTTAGAAGAAAATCCACCTTGAAGAATCACCATATCTCTGTACACATGAAGTATTAATCCTTTACCAGACAACAAAATTTTAGCCCTCTCCAAATTGAAAGCATTTGCAGACGACAGTTTCAATGTGGCTGAAATGGTGCAATTTTTCTTTAATAGGGTAGAAAACATTGTTGGAAAAGGAGAAAATCTGGTTACCAGCATTTTCTCCTTTTCCCACAATGTTTTCAAAATGTTTCTTTCCCAGGGTCGTTAAAAGTCACCATTGTGGGATAAAGGGTTAACAGACTGAATCTTTGAACTAAGATAATATCTTAGGCTTGTCTAAATTGAGAGCAGATGACAAAATTAATGTGGCTCAGATGTTAGAATTTGTCTTTGAAAGGGTACAAAACAGTTTTGAAAAAAGCAGAAAATGCTGGTTACCAGGATTTTCTTCTGTTTCAAAAGCGTTTTCAAACACCATGCTTCCCAGTTTTGTTAAATTACATTTTTTTGTTGTTGTTGTAGAAGGTTACAGACTGAATGTCTGAACCTGTTCTTGACAGGAACTATTTTTGATATTCAAAAAATTGTTCAAGAGATGCTTGGGATTTATGTTTGAAAGAAGGAATTTAAGTTTTTCATGACTTTGTAAAGGACTCTTGGAGGAACAACAGCTGTTGTTTCATTTTGAAAATCTGTTATCATCTGGGGGTATTAAAAGTCTTAGTTCATTTGTGGTGAGACACTGCTTCTTTTTACATACTGTTTTCCAAAGCTGTAGACTGCATGGACATTAACCCTTTACCACACAATCCCGAGTTTTAACAACCCTGAGGAAGAAGCTTTTTGAAAACATTGTGGGAAAAGGAGAAAATGCTGCTAACTAGCATTTTCTCCTTTTCCCATAATGTTTTCTACCTACTTCTCGGAATGAATTTCAAATTTTTAGTCATGTTTATCTTGTCGTCTGCTTATACTTTGAATTTGGAATAGTCTAAAATTTTATCGTTTGGTTAAAGAGTTAAAAGTCATTATGATACCATGATAGATAAGCCCTTTACAAGACTGCCAAACTTTAATTATTAGAGTTGTTGATTTTGAAAACTGTTGCATATGATCTATGATAGAATTCGTCTTTGATAGAATAGAAAACATTGTGGCAAAAGGAAAAAATGCTGGTTACAAGCATTTTATCCTTTTCCCACAATGTTTTCAAAAGCCTTTTTTGTCAGACTTATTAAGCCAGAGGATTATTTTGTAAAGGGTTAATTCTTAGTTAACTCTTCTGGTGCAAAATAAGATGAAATGGACATTCTTGGTCAGTACTAAAGATGCAGATTTTGCAATTTCAAGGCCGTTTCTGTTAAATTATGTGATAAAGAAGGAGACAGTTAAGATCCAAGATTAGACTACGTTTTTCTCTGCAGTCTGATCTTGATATACATTGTCGGCATAAACTGTTAAATATGGGTTCAGTATGGATAAAACTAAAATTTGTGTCTTGCATGGTTAACTCTTTGTCAAACAACAAAATTTTATACTTGTCCAAATTGATAGCATTCGCAGACGACAATTTAGATGTGGCTCAAATAATGGAATTTGTCTTTGATAGGGTAGAAAATATTTTTGTAAAAGGAGACAATGCTGATTACCATCATTTTCTCCTTTTTCCACAATGTTTTCAAAAGGCTTCTTTCAAAGGGTCATTAAAACTCGGGATTGTGTGTTAAAGGGTTAATGCTAACTAGATCTAGTACAAGTGATACAGAAGTCAAGGCTTGATGTGAAAGAAAATATTTCGTTGATGATAAGAAAACATTATGAAAAAGGAGCCAATTCCTTGCATTGAGTTGATATTTCCTTTTTTCCACAATGTATTTTTCATCTCCATGTATTGTATATTAAGTCTATACCAAACAACAAAATTTTAGACTCGTCCAAATTTTTGCAGAAGACAAATTAAGTTTGACTCGTACAATGGGCCTTGTGTTCGAACACTAAGAAAACATTGATGGATAACTGAGAAAATACTGGTTACATATTTTTGCTTCTTCCTAAGAGTGGTTAATAATATCTTGGACGAGTTTGAAATTGGGTCATGCCTGGTCAAACAAGTAGGTCACTGGGCCAAATCTGAGAAAAAACTTTTGTGTGCTCTAGAGGACACATTTTTAGCCTGATACTCATGAAACTAGGTCAGATTATTTGTCTTGCTGTTGTCTTAGACAAGTTTGAAATCATGTTGGGTGAAAAATTAGGTCACTGGGCCAAATTTTAGACAAACCTTGTGTGCACACTTAGGCCACATTTTTAGCCAGTTACTCATGAAACTTGGTCCAAATGTTTGTCTTGATGATATCTTTGACATGATTGAAATATAGGGTCAAAAAGTAGGTCACTTAGCCAAATCTAAGAAAAATCTTGTGTACACTGTAGAGGCCATAATATCAGTCTGACAGTCATGAAACTTGGTCAGAATGTTTATTATGATATCTTGGACAATTTCGAAATTTGCGTACATCAGATCAAAAGTAAGTCACTGGGCCAAATCTTGGAAAACCTTGTGTACTGTAGAGGTCACATTTTTCAGCCTGATACTCTTGAAACTTCATAAGAATGTGTGTCTTGATGATATCTTGAACAAATTAGAAATTTGGTTACATTGGGTCAAAAAGTAGGTCACTGGGCCAAATCTTTAACCTTGTGTGCACGGTAGAGGCCACATTTTCAACCTGATACTCATGAAACTTTGTCAGAATATTTGTCTTGATGATGACAAGTTCGAAATTTGACTATATTAGGCCCAAAAGTAGGTCTCTTATACTCATGTGTTTTACAGCATTAAACCCAGGATCTCTTCAGCTTTATGAACCGTAGATGACTTTACTCAGGTGAGCGCTTTAGGGCCAGTGGCCATCTAGTTATAAATAGCTTACTTGTATTTGTTCATAAAAGTTGGAGTTTTCTGAATAAACAAAACTTTTCATTCAGTTATAAGTATCCTTACTTCTGTTGTTTTTACAAGTCCCTTTAACCTTTTACCAAACAATAAAAATTTGGACTCAGCCAATTGTAAGCATTTGCAAATTAAAAGTAGCTGAAATGATGACTTCTGTCTTGATAGATTTGAAAGTATTTTTGAAAAAGGAGAAATTGCTGGCTACCAGCATTTTCTCCTTTTCTTGCAATGTTTTCAAATGGCTTCTTTCTCAGAATTGTTAAATCTGGGAACTGTGTGGTAAAGAGTTTACTTAGTTGTGAAGCACAAGGCTTACAATTCTGAGTCCATTGCGAGCCCCAGCCTAGTACTTGTGACAGTTTCAGAAACCCAGGAAAATCATGAATTTACGAGCTGAATATACAAACCAGCAACTTATTTGACTGAGATTAACCCTTACCCAAACGACAAATTTTGGACTGGTCCAAATTAAAAGAGTTTGCAGACGACAATTTTAAATTTGATGAAAATGGCAGAAATTTATCAAAAAGGGTAGAAAACACTGTGGGAAAAGGAGAAATTACTCTTTACGAGCAATTTCTCCTTTTCCCACAGTGTTTTCAAAAGACTTGTACTGCAGACACGTGAAAACCAGGGCTTGTTTGGGAAAGGGTTAACCAGTGTCAGTCTGGCTGAAATTATAACTCTTTACCAACCAGACTGAAAGCATTTGCAGACGACAAATGTATCGATCTTAACACTTTAACAAACGACAAAATTTTAGACTCATCCAAATTGAGAGCATTTTGCAGATCACAAAATTAATGTGACTCAAAAATTGAAATTAGTTTTGGGAAGGGTAGAAAACATTGTGGGAAAAGGAGAAAAATGCTGGTTACCACATGGGGTTCTGTGGTAAAGGCTTTAACACCCCCCCCCCCCCACTACACAACCCTGAGTTTTAACGACCCGGAGAAAGAGAGCTCTTGAAAACATTGTGGAAAAAGGAGAAAGTGCTGGTAACCAGCATTTTCTCCTTTTTCCCACAATGTTTTCTACCCTTTCACAGACAAAAAGCATAATTCCAGACACATTTGAATTATCGTCTGCATATACTTTCAAATTGGACCAGTCTAAAATATTGTAGTTTGGTAAAAAGTTAAATACAGAAGTTATTTTTCATGCCAACACTGTACAAGAAAATTGGACAGGAAAGCTTATTTTGATACCATGGCTATCTTACTGGATTGGATTGGCTCATACATTCAGTTTGTTGTGCTTCTACTTCTATGACATGCCTTTATCTCTGTACCACACAATCCTGAGTTTTAACGACCTTGGAAGAAAAGGCTTTTGAAAACATTGTGGGAGAAAGAGAAAATGCTGGTAACCATTTTCTCCTTTTCCCCCAATGTTTTTACCTTATCAAAGGCAGAAATCATCATTTGAGCTTCATTTAATTTGTTGTCTGCAAATACTTTCAATTTGGTCCAGTCCAAAGTTTCGTCGTTTGGTAAAGAGTTATGCAGTCTGGCAGTATCTGCTAGAAAGGAGCCAGTAGCTTCCAAAGATTGTTTTATTTCAGTGCATTTTGTCGAAAGGGTGTTTTGTTGAAATCCATGTATGTTTTAAATACCAACTGCTAAATTCCTAGATTTATTTCATGAAAAGCTCTGTCTGGGAGGAAGATTTGAGCCACAATTCGTCTGGGTTTGGCTAAGGGTCGGGGCTAGATATTGTTTTCGTAGATTGGTAACCTCCCCTGATACAGCAAGGGATCGGTACAGGCTACTAAAAATGGATGGAATTCTGCCCGTCTATTTTTAGCTCACCTTAGCACAACGTGCTAAAGGTGAGCTATTGTGATCGCCCTATGTCCGGCGTCCGTCGTCCGTCGTCCGTCGTCTGTCGTCCGTCGTCCGTCGTCCGTCAACAATTTCTTTAAACATCCTCTTCTCCTAAACCACTGGGCCAATCTTGATGAAACTTGGCAGGGATGTTCCTTGGGTGAAGCTCTACCAAAATTGTTCAAAGAATTAAATTCCACCCACAACTCTGGTTGCCATGGCAACAAAAAGGAAAAAAAAGCAAAATCTTTGAAAATCTTCTTCTCTGAAACTAGAAGGCGCAGAGCTTTGATATTTGGTATGTAGCATCTCCTAGTGGACCTCTACCAAGTTTGTTCATTTGATGCCCCTGGGGTCAAAACTGGCCCCGCCCCAGGGGTCACAAGTTTGAGCATAGTAACAAAGAAGGAAAACTTTAAAAATCTTCTTCTCTGAAACTTGAAGGCATTGAGCTTTGATATTTGGCATGTTGCATCTCCTAGTGGACCTCTACCAAGTTTGTTCATAAGATGCCCCTGGGGTCAAAACTGGCCCCGCCCCGGGGGTCACAATTTCCAACATAGGAACAAAGAAGGAAAACTTTAAAAATCTTCTTCTGTAAAACTAGAAGGCATAGAGCTTTGATATTTGGCATGAAGCATCTCCTAGTGGACCTCTACCGAGTTTGTTCATATGATGCCCTTGGGGTCAAAACTGGCCCAGCCCCGGGGGTCACAAGTTCGAACATAGGAACAAAGAGGAGAAACTTTAAAAACCATCTTCTCTGAAACTGGAAGGCGTAGAGCTTTGATATTTGGTATGTAGCATTGCCTAGTGGACCTCTACCAAGTTTGTTCATATGATGCCCCTGGGGTCAAAACTGGCCCCACCCCGGGGGTCACAAGTTTGAGCATAGTAACAAAGAAGAAAAACTTTAAAAATCTTCTTCTCAGAAACTTGAAGGCGTAGAGCTTTGATATTTGGTATGTAGCATCGCCTAGGAGACCTCTACCAAGTTTGTTCATAAGATGTCCCTGGGGTCAAAACTGGCCCCGCCCTGGGGGGTCACAATTTCCAACATAGGAACAAAGAAGGAAAACTTTAAAAATCATCTTCTCTGAAACTTGAAGGCATAGAGCTTTGATATTTGGTATGTAGCATTGCCTAGTGGACCTCTACCAAGTTTGTTCATATGATGCCCCTTGGGTCAAGACTGGCCCCACCCCGGGGGTCACAAGTTTGAGCATAGTAACAAAGAAGGAAAACTTTAAAAATCTTCTTCTCTGAAACTTGAAGGCGTAGAGCTTTGATATTTGGCATGTAGCATCTCCTAGTGGACCTCTACCAAGTTTGTTCATATGATGCCCCTTGGGGTCAAAACTGGCCCCGCCCCGGGGGTCACAATTTCCAACATAGGAACAAAGAAGGAAAACTTTAAAAATCTTCTTCTGTAAAACTAGAAGGCATAGAGCTTTGATATTTGGTATGCAGCTTCGCCTAGGAGACCTCTACTAAGTGTGTTCATATGATGCCCTTGGGGTCAAAATTGGCCCTGCCCCGGGGGTCACAAGTTCAAACATAGGAACAAAGAAGGAAAACTTAAATTTTTTTTTTCTCTTAAATGGGAAGGCATAGAGCTTTGATATTTGGTATGTAGCATCTCCTAGTGGACTTCTACCAAGTTTGTTCCAAGGATGCTGCTTGGGTCAAAACTGGCCCATCCCCTGGGGTCACAAGTTCGAACATAGGAACAAAGAAGGAAAACTTTAAAATTCTTCTTTTCTGAAACCGAAAAGTGTGGAGCTTTGATATTTGGTATGTTGCATCTCAGAGTGGACCTCTACCAATTTTTTTTTTTTTCACATGATGCCCCTGGGTCAAAACTGGCCCCGCCCCGGGGGTCACAAGTTCGAAGATAGGAACAAAGAAGGAAAACTTTAAATTTCTTTTTCTCTTAAACAGGAAGGTGTAGAGCTTTGATATTTGGTATGTAGCATTTCCTAGTGGACCTCTACCAAGTTTGTTCATATGATGCCTCTGGGTCAAAACTGGCCCAGCCCCGGGGGTCACAAGTTCGAACATAGGAACAAAGAAGGAAAACTTTAAAATTCTTCTTTAAAACTGGAAGGCATAGAGCTTTGATATTTGGTATGTAGTGATTCTCGTCTAAGTTTGTTTGCCCATCTAAGCGCAACAAGTTCATCGAGTTCAAAATTGGGTCATCTTGGGTCATAAACTAGGTCACTAGGTCAAATTAAAGAAATACCTTGTTGGCACTCTCAAGGCCACATTATTTGCTCAATTGCCTTGAAAATTAGTTAGAAAGTTTGTCTTTATAAAGTCTCACATAAGATTGATTTGGGTCAACTTGGGTCATAAACTAGTTCACTGGGTCAAATTAAAAGAAATACCTTGTTTGCACTCTGGAGGCCACATTTATTGCTCAAATGACCTGAAATTTGGCCAGAATGTTTGTCTTGATGAAATACCAGATGAGTTTGGATTTGGGTCACCTGGAACCATAAACTAGGTCACTAGGTCAAAATAAAGAAATACCTTGTGGGCACTCTAGAGGCCACATTCTTTGCTTAATTGCCTTGAAAATTGGTCAGAATGTTTGTCTTTGTAAAATCTCACATGAGTCTGAATTTGGGTCAACTGGGGTCATAAACTAGGTCACTTGGTCAAATTAAAGAAATAGCTAGTGGGCACTCTAGAGGCCACATTTATTATTCATATGATTTGAAAATTGGTTAAAATGTTTCTTTTGATATAGTCAAAGACCAGTTCAAATTTGGGTCACCTGGGGTCATAATCTAGGTCACTAGGTCAAATTAAAGAAATATCTTTAAGGCACTCGAGGCCACATTTTTTGCTCAATTGACTTGAAAATTGGTCAGAATGTTTGTCTTCATGAAATATGAGTTTGAAATTGGGTCACCTGCGGTCAAAAACTAGGTCACATGGTCAAATTAAAGAAAAACCTTAAAGGCACTCTACTAAGGTGAGCGACCCAGGGCCATCATGGCCCTCTTGTTAGAACAGCCATGACACTAGACTAATAGAGATTCATGGGAGGTCATTCTCACTTCCAGAGCAGTAGATTTTGCGATATTTTTGACCTCACGAATAAGTGAATTGTATTTTTGGTATCACCTTCTATGTTTTTGTCTGCTAATATTCTTTTTAGTTTCGATTACCAATTTCAAATTGTGCAAAAAATAGCAACGTTACCTCTACAGCCTAACTGGAAATGTGTATGCTGCTCTGGTTGGCTATTCTGTGATGTACATGGTGCACAATGAAAAGCAACAACACAATAGCCTGTGCCAGTTGTAATATGTATATCTACAACGGGCACCAGTTTATTGTTTTTGTTGAACTTGGTTTTTGACGAAGCGTCACAGATCCGTTTTACTTATTACTTGTTTTAAGAAACACTAAGAAGGCATAAGTATGTGCATAACAGAAATACTGTGGGGTGTGACAATAACTCTTGAGGTGCAAAATGTACAACCAGGGTCCGTATGCACCAACCATTCTTAAGAATATTCTTAGTCTTATTCTCAAGAATTTCCTAGATTTGAAAGTAACACTTCTGATTGGCTAAACCATTTCTTTGAGCCAATCAGAAGTTGTGTTACTTTCAAATTTTGAAAATCTGATGCTCTTGATCTATGATCTACATTACAAAAGAGCCTTTCAGATTCTTTTTTTCCCCCATCTGAAAATGTCCATCTCATGGACTTGGAGCTCTTAAAGGTAAAATACCAAACAAGCAAGCATAACCATCTATGTTTTGGCTTGTCAGGTAATTCATTTGTGACTTACCAGGTATGAATTCAAGGCCAGTTCAGTGACACTCTGAAGTCTTCTCATGCAGTCTGGAACCTTACTTATGCTCTCTCTAAGCAAAACTTTAGCTCCTTTTTATGAAATTGTAAATAGAAAGCATGATACCACAAAGGATTTGTAATTTAGATCTACGTGACCACATATATGTGCAGTCCCTACAATGTACTCCAAGTCTTCTCCTGTGACATGAACCTAATAATTTACCCTTTACGACACAATTCTGAGTTATAAGAAGATTCTGAGACCTTTAAGAAAGAAGGCTTTTTAACTTTTTACCAAACAACAAAATTTTAACCTTGTTAGAATTAAAAGCATACCAGATGACAAATGTAACTCATGAATGTAAAACAAATGTAAAACATGAAATTTGTCTTTCATAGAATAGAAAATATTGTGGGAAAAGGAGAAAATACTGGTTACCAGCATTTTCTCCTTTTCCCACAATGTTTTCAAAATCCACTTTCTTCAGAGTTGTTAAAAGTCGGCACTGTATGGCAAAGGGTTAAAACATTTTGGGAAAAGGAAAAAATGCTGGTATTCAGCATTTTTTCCTTTTCTCAAAATGTTTCCTACCTCTTCAAAGACAAATCCCATCATCTGAGACATTTATTTTGTCCTCTGCAAACACATTCAAACTGGACAAATCTGGACAAGTCTGGTAAAGAGTTAATTTAATCCAAGCACAAGTTAAGCTCCTTTTCTCAATGTTGTGAATTGGAAAAACAAGACTGAGCAAAAGGTTTTTAATTTTAGATCTACACTGCCCTGTATATGCACAGTTCCATCTTCCACTGCTATGTACTTCAAGCAGGACTAAATAATTAAAAAAAAAACCTTGATTACATGAAACAATGTATAAATACCTATATCTCTTTCAGACTCAGAACAGCAAAACCTGACTAGGCTTCATCCTAGTTCAAACCTGCAACCACCAAGTATTGACCTGACTAGTGATGATGATGAACCTGCCAGGGATACCATGGTTCCCACAGATCCAAACCTGTTCATGTCTGGTTTTGACCAAGGATTCAGTCTGGTTGATGTCAAATCTTTGTCTGCCAGTGATCAAGCCATGGACCCAAACATACCACAATTTCTGTTTGCTAATACTGCTGCTGGGGGTCAATTATATCAAGTCAAGAGGATAAGCCCTTCAGATCAAAGTCAGAAAAGTCAGACAAGGGTGAGACCAAAAAGTTCCAGCAACCAAAGACAATTAAGTCAAGCAGATTATAATATCCCAACAGGAATGAGTCAAGCAGATTACAATATCCCATCAGGGATTGGTCATGTAGATTACAATATCCCACCAGGGATTGATCAAGCAGATTACAATATCACGCCAGGAACAAGTCAAGTAGATTACAATATTACGCCAGGAACAAGTCAAGTACATTACAATATTACACCAGGAACAAGTCAAGCAGATTACAGTATCCAGACAGATGTAACAGGTTACACTTTCCCGAAAGAAACCAAACGGGCACGTAGCAAAAATTTACCATCATCACTCTACAGCACCAGGGCATGGTCAAATTTAAGAATAAAGAGAGCAATGAATCCCTTAAAATCTGTCAGATTTAACCGAGACTTCTATGGTATACGAAAGTCGAAGATTTGTCTGAAGCGTTACATTTGTGATACATGTGGCAGACGATTGATGACTCGGTGTGACCTTGAGCGTCATTTCAGAGTGCACACTGGGGAGAAACCATTTAAGTGTCCACACTGTAATATTGGTTATGCCCAGAAATCAACTCTATATTTACACTTGAGAAAAGGCAACTGTCTGAAAGTAAAAATACCTGAATAGAAATAGGTTCAGTATTGGCGACATAAATAAAGTCCTTTCCACACAAGAAAATTTGGATGTATTAAATGTAACCCTTTACCACTCAATGTCACCTTTTAAGGACCCTGTGGGAAAAGCTTTTTGAAAACATTGTGGGGAAAAGGAGAAAATGCTGGTAACCAGCATTTTCTCCTTTTCCCACAATGTTTTCTACCCTATAGAAGACAGAAATTATGACGAGGTATGTTTAATTTGTTGTCTGCAAATGCTTTCAGTTTGGACAAGTCCAAAATTTTGCCGTTTGGTAAAGAGTTGAAGCATTTGCAGAAGACAAATCAGATGCTGCTTCAATGATTTGGCTTAGAAAGGGTTGAAAGCATTGTGGAAAAAGAAGAAAATGCTGGTTACCAGCATTTTCTCCTTTTCCCACAAGGATTTCAAAAGCCTTCTACCTCAGGGTTGTTTAACTTTTGGATTGTGTGGTAAAGGTTAAATGCAAGAATAATGATGTGATTAATTTCTCCATTAAATTTGTTTCAATGAATTTGTAACATGGCTGCAACACATTGATCGATTTTGACTCTGAGTATCGTAACTTAAAATTCCACAGAGAAACGAAGCTTGGTTTCAAGCTAGTTCTGGATGGAGGCTGGCATTAAGTGGTTTGTACAAAGCTCCTCTCTGACTGACATTTCTAACTGTTGTTGAAGCATAAAAGACATGTGGCAATTATAAGTCTTAATGTAGAATATAAAACAAAAAAGAACCATTCAGAGAATTTTCTTGTGTACCATAGAAACCTTTCAAGATCGTGTTGTGAATATTGCTTGCTCTTACAGTTGCAATTCATGAATTGGTATGAAGGACTGCATTGGCATGTGAAGACTGCGAAGTTTTCTGTCTCTTGACATTGTAACTTGGTTGTATATGTGATTTTTTTTTATCTGTATGCTTGTGATAGCAGTAAGAGATGCTGATATTTTTGCTATAGTTAGAAGCATGTGGGAAATGAGGAAAGCACCGTAACAAGTGAAAATCTGATACAAGATTTCATTGGTCTGCCCAATCATGTGATGTCTAAATATAGAAACTATCGTAAAGAGAGTGTTAACTTACCATAGGTGTACAATATGTCAAGATGGTTCAAGCAGTTTTACAAGATAAATTTGATTGAAAGAATGCTGAATTCCTTACATAAAATACATACCTAATATTGCACATTTATAGCTGCCAATGTAAATGACTGGGGCAAAGAATGGGGTTATAGGGACACTCTGCAGGCAGTGTATGGTTTCTAATTTAATGTAATCTGGAAGTGAAACACATTGACTACTGTATGGATTTGAATTACCAAGAAAACTAAAAACATTTTTGTGTACACAATTTTACTTGTGTAGTGAATTAACCCTTTACCACACAATGCCGCCTTTTAATGACCCTGAGAAAGAAGGCTTTGAAAACATTGTGGGAAAAGGAGAAAATGCTGGTAACCAGCATTTTCTCCTTTTCCCACCATATTTTCTACCCTATCAAATGGCACCATTTGAGCCACATTGAAATTGTTGTCTGCAAATGCTTTCAATTTGGACAAGGCTAAAATGTTGTCCTCTGGTAAGGGTTTAACCCTTTACACCAAAGAACCCCAAGTTTGAATGACCCTGATGAATATTTTTGAAAGAAAATTTTGGGGAAAAGAAGAAACTGCTGCATTCCAGTGTTTTTCTTTTTTCCTGCAATACTTTTTACACCTTTAAAAGCCAAATCAGATATATTGAGCCATATTTGATTTGTCATCTGGAACTACTCTCAGTTCTGACAAGTCTAAAACTTTGTTGTCTGGGTGAGACAAAAGGAGTAAGAGATTTCTGTAAAATTTACGCCACTTTATGTTTGAGCCATGCTCTATGAAAATGGGGTTTAATGAATCTACAAAAAGTTTTGACCAAGGTCAGCCAGCACAGTCAGTGCAGGCTAACATTGGTTGAAACTTTGCTGCTGTCCAGTTTTCTGCGTTTCAAAGGACCATTCTACCTTATTTTATGGATCCATAATTATAGGATGACTTGCTTTGTGTAATGCATCACAGAAATGCATGAAAACCCCTTTTGCTAAAGCATGGATGTTGTATATATGAGGACTTTCTATTGAGGATTAGGTTTTGTTGATCTGTCTGTCAGCCAATCTCAAAAATCCTGCTTCAGTTAAAGTTCTGCAAGCAAAAGTAGACCTACAAATTGCTTGTAATTTTTCACATGATTTGGTTTTTCATACTTGAATTGAACATATTTCTAAATGAACTTTTTAATCGGCTGACGACAGATTCATCAAAAGCTCTCTGTCAGCCAATCATAGAAATCCTGCTTTCATGCCTTTGAAAGCAAAAAATAGACCTATAAATAGCTTGTGATTTATTGCATAATGTGGTTTTTCAAATTTATACTGAAAGTCTTTCTAAATAAACTTTCTGATTAGCTGAGAAAGAAGTAAAGGGAGATCTCAACCATTCTATATGTTATTGTAATTCTGAAATCCAAGACAAGCAATCTAATTGGCTGAGACATACTTTGTCTGCCAAATAGATTGCCTTTGGAATTTAGAGTATGAATTGAATTAACATTTTAACACAAAATCCTGACTTTTAATAACCCTAAGAAAGAAAGCTTTTTAGACATTGTGGGAAAAGGAGAAAATGCTGGCAACCAGGTCACAAAGGCTAATCTTAGAAAAACCATTTGTGCACTATAAAGGCCACATTTTCAGTCTGACACTCATGAAATTTGATCAGAATGTTTGTCTTGATAATATTTTGATGAAGTTTTAAAATGGGTCACATTTGATGAAATAGTAGGCCACTAATACTCATTTGTTTACAACCAACATGTCTTCAACTTTATCAATCCTAGTTTTCTTTACTCAGGTGAGCCTGTTAGGGCCAATGGTCCTCTTATCTCCTTTTTCCACAATGTTTTCTACCCTTCCCAAAACAAATTTCAATTTTAAAGTCACTTTTACTTTGTTGTCTGTAAATGCTTTCAATTTCAACCAGTCTAAAATTTTGTCGTTTGGTAAAGAGTTAATGAATATTTGTTGCAATACAGGTGTCTAATTGATTGATGCTCTATGCAACTTAAGGCTCATTTTCTTTAACCGTTTACCACACAACTACAAAATTTTAAACTCTTCCATTGCAAATAAGAAGTAAGACACAACTAGAATAATTGGATTTGTCTTTGAAAGGGTAGAAAACATTGTGGGAAGAGGGGAAAATTCTGGTTACCAGCATTTTCTCCTTTTCCTACAATGTTTTTAAAAGCTTCCATCTTCAGGGGTTGTTAAGACTAAGGATTGTGTGGTAAAGAGTTAAGGTAGAGGAATGATACAGGGCCATCATGGCCCTCTTGTTACATGGACATTGTCAAAAGCATCTGCTGTAGATTTGTTTGATGAGTTAGTGAACTAAATTTCTCATTTTGCTGGTATACCAACCATCTACTGTATTTGCTGCATGTGTGTATATATACATCAATATTTTGTTGTAACTTTTTAACTATTTATCATTCATTATTTATGATGGTATTATTATGTCGTGTAATGCATTTAATAAAAGCATTAAAAACAAATTTCGATAGAATCATTTGGTACAAATCAATTTTTTGGAGCTTATGTTTTTTTTCAAATGAAAAAAACCATCAATGATTGACATCTTTGCACTAGATTGGTCATTCTGTTGAAAATTAACAGTGCTTTTTTGGCGTAGCTGAATGTGCTGGCTTTTGACATACTTTCTGGTACTGGTAACAAATGAATGAATAAAAATTTGTGATTGGTCAAAAAGTAGACATGTTTATTTTAAGGGCCCCTGCCTATTTGCTGGCAAATTTACACCATTTATCTTTTTTAAAGATATTTCTTGTTTCTGCTACCATGACAGACCTTGTCTATTGGCAGGTTGTCCTGTTACCACCGTGTTTGTAAATGTTGATTGTTTGAAGATGAAAAAAGTCATCTGCAGGGGTTTATGAGGCAAGTAATGAAAGGGAACAAAGGATCATAGTAATAAAGAAATCCTCAAGGGAAAAAGGGCAATTGCTAATACGCTTTGAAATTATTTGAAAAAAAAAATCACTTGGAAGATAAGAAACTTTTTTGATGGTTGGGAAAGCTTTGTATCTTCTACAAGGATGTGCAAATTTACACAGTGAAATGTAGTACAGGTCTAAACTTAAACTTTTTCACCCTTGACCAAAATGTTGGATGATTTTAACATCCCTGATGAAGAAAGCTTTTAAAAACATCATTGGAAAAGGAGAAAATGTTGGTTGCCAGTATTTTCTCCTTTTCCAACAAGGTTTTAAAAAACCTCTTTGTTCAGGGTTATTAAAACAGGGATTGTTTGGGAAATGGTTGAATTAGTGGTTTGCTTGAATAAGTAAAAGCAAAAGCCCTCATGGTTCTTCTTCTCCATAGCCAAGGATTGGATAGGCCAATGTAAAAGCAGTTGAAGATACTTGATAATACCTAGGGCTTAAATCATAGGCCAAAGTAAAGCAGAAGCACTGTAAATTATGCTTGAAAAAAATCAATGCTTTATTAAAAAAAAAACAGAAGCCATATTCAAAAAACACTGTGATACCGGTATTATGGCGCTTCATTCTTTCAGAGATGCACAATTATTTCGAATCTTTACTAACAAGTAATAAAACTTACTTGACAAACCTTCATGTTTTTTCCAGGTCATTGGAATACAACGGTTCCCAGTCTTCAGCCTGTACAGCTCGTTCAGTTTGACACTCCACAAACCCAGGAACCATTTACAATTATATATCAACCAATCACAGGCTTTGACACAAATGCAGCTCCACCCCCTTCTTCTTCATCCCTGTCAACAAGCACAGCTAAACAAAGCCAGTCTTCATCTGTGGGAATGCCTTCCACTATATGGCCGGGAAAAACAAAAGGTTCACAAGCAAGCTCTAAATTACTTTGCCTGGAGCCAAACATGAAAATTGTGCCTCCGTCAAATGTGGACGATCAGTCTTTACCATTTACAAAAGAAAATTATGGAAAAGACAAGGACAAATATGTGTTAAAGCGATACATTTGTGACTGGTGCGGGAAAAGGTGTTTGAAGCCATCAGACCTTACGAGGCACATAAAAATTCACACTGGTGAAAAATCTTTTGAATGCGAACGATGCAAGAAACGCTTCAGAGAAAGATTTAATC
The DNA here is from genome assembly GCA_945859785.2 of Tridacna gigas. Classification (NCBI taxonomy): domain Eukaryota; kingdom Metazoa; phylum Mollusca; class Bivalvia; order Cardiida; family Cardiidae; genus Tridacna; species Tridacna gigas. Next base: position 30,182,662 of record OX244041.2, read on the forward strand.
TAGCAGCTCATTATAAAAAATGCACATCTTCGACTCTCTCAACGTCAAATTTGTAGATTTGAGTATGTTTTATGAGGTTAACACTTTACTACACTATGAAATTGTTGACTTTTCCAAAACCAAAGCAAGACAACTTAGCGTGGATCAAACTGAAAAGATTGTCATTGAAAGGGAGGAAAACAGTGTGGAAAAGGAGAAAATGCTGGTTACCAGCTTTTACTCCTTTTCCCATAATGTTTTCGAAAGGCCTCATCATCAGGGTCATTAAAACTCAGGATTGTGTGGTAAAGGGTTAACACATGATACAGGATTTTCTCCTCTCAAAATGCTTTCTATTTTTACAAAGACAATCCCATTATTTGAACAAGGTTTATTTTTTTTGTCTGCAAATAGTTTTAATATGGACTAGATTAAAATTTTGTTGTCTGCTAAAGAGTTTAACAGGAAAAGGAGAAAATGCTAGTAAACAGCATTTTCTCCTTTTCCCACTATGTTTTTTTTCACTTTCAAAGACAATATCTTCACTTTGAACGACATCTAATTTGTCGTCTGCAAATGCTTTTGATTTGGACAAGTCCACAATTTTTTTGTAACGAGTTTAAAAGACTGTAAAAAAGTTACGATTATTTCAATGAAAAAAAAAAGTGATATTTATCATAGTTTTGAATGAATTTGCATATTATTGAAGATTAGACTGCATGTTCTGTACAGACTGATCTTAGTATATAGCCACAGTAGGCTTAAAATCAGCCACTGTTTGTACATTATTCATAGTTTTAAAGATGGACATTAAGCCCTGGCCTGTGTATATAATCAAAAGTGGATTTTGGAGCAGTATTTAGCGATGTTAATTATCTCTTTACTCTGCGACAAAATTATAGACTGGTCAAAATTGAAAGAATTTGCAAACAACTTATAAATGTTGCACAAATTATGAAATTTGTCTGTGAACGGGTGAGAAAGGGAGGAAATGCTGCTTACCAGCAAAAGTCCTTTTTCCTAAGGGTCATTAAAACTCAGGATTGTATGGTAAAGGGTTAAGGAAACATAAAAAACTATAAAATCAGCATGTAAACTGTGGTGTTATTGCTTATCAGAGTGCTGTAATGAGTGGTGATTGATCCAGTAGACTATCAAAATAGTGCATCAGTCGCACACCATTTTCTGCTGGTATTAGAACTGTCCATATTGAAAGCATTTGCAGATGACAAATTAAAAGTGACTCAAAATTGAAAATTGTTTTTGGCAGGGAAGAAAACATTGCAGGAAAAGAAGAAAATGCTGGTTACCAGCATTTTCTTCTTTTCCCACAATGTTTTCAGAAGGCGTTATTCCTCAGGGTTGTTAAAAAGGGTTAATCATGCAGTATAATATTGAAGCCACTAGAGCCCATGTTAGGTGTATTAGTTACATGTAGATGGGAAAGGAAAATTTACACAGCGTATACTTGCATGACAATGTTTAGTTTCACTCGGACTGATCACAGTCAGCTGATTTACAGTACAGATATGCTAATAAAAGGGAATGATTTGAGCCTGTGGATTCCATTAGCAAGAGACAGTTTGTCTTGCCAATTGCAAGCAATACTTTCAAATTCATGTAACACAATGTATGTAAGTAAATGTTGTATTTGTCCTTTTTTTTTTTAAATTAGTATGTACCATGTTTCAATGACCTTAACCCTTTACCACACAATCCGGAGTTTTAACGACCTTGAAGAAGAAGCCTTTTGAAAACATTGTGGGAAAAGTAGAAAATGCTGATAAACAGTAGCCTTATACATGTATATATGCAACAATATTGTTTCATTGGCTGAGAGAAATTGTTACTTGTGCTCTATGCTTATTGTGTGAAAATGCATGCTGTACTTGTTTATAATATATAAAAAGAAACATGTGAAAAAGAAATGTTTGATCAACTTCTTTATTCAAAGTTTTTCTTGAATCTTAGAGAGCCAAGCCCTACCAGGGTCTGTATTCATCAAACATTTCTTAAGAACCTTCTTGGTCAAATTATAGATTTTGGAGGTAACACTACTACTGACTGGCTGAACCATTTTGATTTTGCCAATCAGAAGATGTGTTAACTTTCAAATTTTTAAAGTTCTTGAGAATAAGACAAAGAATATTTTTAAGAATGGTTGGTAAATACGGACCCTGGACTTCAGACCAGGGGGTGGCTAGTTTGAATTCTAAGCTTGGCAAATTTATTTCCGAAGATTTATGATGTTCATTGCAACAGGATGCATTCCTCTCTCACCGCTTATCATTGTTTTGGCAATGGCTGTGTGGGAAGGCAGCCGGTGGCTTGGGAAGAATATTGTGTGAAGTATTGGTAAAAAGAATCTCCAGGTTGACACCGCTGTGATTTTAACTGAAATGATGTTAAAAAACGGCGCTAAAAACCATACAAACAACCAATCAATTGGAACTACAAGGCTTGAACATCAATCAGCTCTTTGTCATATTTTGCTAAATGAGTTGACAGACTATCTTTTTTTTTTTACATAGCAAGTTTGTACTGTTTATTGCAGGCTTGCATTATGTGGTATCTGCACCAAATTACTGAGGTTTACAAACAGGTCTTAAAACATGGCCCATTACCAGACAGTCTTGTTTTAACAACCATGGAGGAGAGAGCTTTTGAAAACATCGTGGTAAAAGGAGGTTAACCAGCATTTTCTTCTTTTTTCCCACAATGTTTTCCATCCTAGCAAGAACAGATTTCTGATTTTGAGTCTTAATTATTTTGTCATCTTTAAGGCTGCAAATGCTTCCCCATTGGACAAGTCTACTTTTTTGTTGTGTTGTAAAGAGTTAGAATATGCAGACTTTGGTTATAACTGGAGGTCTTTGTTAAATTCTTTGGAAGAGGATTGCTGATGATATCTGGGTCTGTATTCACCAACCATTCTTAAGAAAATCCTTGGACTAATTTTAGATTTAAAACCATTTGGTTTTGCCAATCAGAAGTTATGTTACTTTCAAATTTAGAAAAACTTGGAGCTTGAGACTAAGAATATTCTTAAGGATGGTTGGTGAATACGGATCCAGAATTCGTAATGACCATAACTAGGAGAGCATAGTCTGAGCATTGGCATATATTATTCTGAGATTTCTGTTAGTTACATAGACTGGCACTGTCATCTTTTCTACAAATACATAATTTATACACAGCTGCCAATGTAATACTAAATACTAGTAATTAGGGCAGAGGTTTGCCTTCAGTAGACATGCTTGTGACCAGCATTTTGTCTTTTTCTCACAATGTTTTCAACTTCATTATTGATCTTTGGCTAATTTGTACCAATTTTGAATTTTTTGTCTGCACATGCTCTCAATTTTGTCAAGTCTGCAATTTTTTCAGTTGGTAAAGAGTTAAAGAAACTGAGGAGGAATACTTTTGAAAACAATGCTGGAAAAGGAGAAAATGCTTGAAACTTTTCTACCTTAACCCTTTACCACACAATCATGGGTTTTAATGACCCTGGGGAAGAAGCCTTTTGAAAACATTGTGGGAAAAGGAGAAAATGCTGGTAACCAGCATTTCTCTTTTTTCCACAATAATTTCTACCCTTCCCAAAAGAAATTTCAATTTTTGATTCACATTATATTGTCATCTGCAAATGCTTTCAATCTGGACCAGTCTAAAATTTTGTCATTTGGTACGGAGTTAACAAGGACAAATTCCATCATTTGAGACTTAGGTAACCCATTAACACAAACACCCGAGTTTTTAGGACCCTGTAGGAGAATGCTTTTAAAAATGTTGTGGGAAAAGGAGAAAATGCTGGTAACCAGCAAAATTCACCTTTTCCAACAGTGTTCTCTACCTTGTTTAACCCTTTAACGACCCTGAGTCAGAAGCCTTTTGAAAACATTGTGGGAAAAGGAGAAAATGCTGGTAACCAGCATTTTCTCCTTTTCCCACAATGTTTTCTACCCCTTCCATAACAAATTTCAATATTTGAGTCACATTAATTTTGTCATCTGCCAATGCTTTCAATTTGTACAAGTCTAAAATTTTGTCATTTGGTAAAGGGTTAAGAACTTCAGTTTATTTGTATCACTGCTGAAATTGTCGTCTGCAGAGTCTTTAAAAATTTGAAGAGTCTAGAATTTGTCATTTGGTAAAGGATTAATTTGTTGTCTGCAAATGCTTTCCATTCTGACAAAACTATCATTAAATTTTGTCTTCTGGTGAAGGGACACTACCTGTCCTCTCAATAGTTGCCTTTGCGGCCAGTGCAGATCAAGATCAGGCTGCACAAAATGTGCAGCCTGATCTTTGATCTACACTGTCCGCTTTGATGAAATTCTTTAGACAAAAAAAACCTTGAAATTGTAATTATTTGGGTTGTATTTCTATGTTGAAAATGTCTGATAGGTTTATTCTGTGCTCTAAGGGTTTATGACCCTTTTGGAAGAAGGCTTTTGAAAACTGTGGGAAAAAGAGGAAATGCTGGTAATTAGCATTTTCACCTTTTTGCACAATGTGTTATTCCTATCAAAGACAAATTCAAAATCCCGTGTTGTAACAACCCTGAGGAAGAAGCCTTTTGAAAACATTGTGGAAAAAGGAGAAAATGCTGGTAACCAGCATTTTCTCCTTTTCCTACAATGTTTTCTACCTTATCAAAGACAGATTTCACCATTTTAGCCACATTTAAATTGTCGCCTGCAAATGCCTTGACTTTGGACAAGTTTAAATTTTTCTTTTGTGGAAAAGAGTTAAGACACAATTTATTTGTTGTTTGCCAGTACTTTCATTTTTGACTAGTCAAAAATTTTGTTGTCTGATGATGTTACCTGTCCTCACAACAGTATCTTTTGCATTGCTTTTCAGGAATACAGTTATCTGACATGGATGGGTGGTATTCGGATTCATCGGAAATTCAAGGAGAGGAGGAGGCGGAGCAAGATGAACCTCAGTCACAAGAACTATGTACTCGCAAACCAGCAAGACACTTTGAAAGGAAAACATGTGGCATTTGTGGCCGGGGAGTATTGTCTAGCAACTTCAATCGCCATATGTTACGACATAATGAAGTAAAATGGAAGTGTGAAATATGCTCCAGGCTGTTTTCCACGGAAGCATTGCTGAAAAAACATCAAATGAACATGAAACATGAGAGTGCAGAAAACTTTCATATGTGTAACTATTGTGGTAAACACTTTAAAAGGAAATCTGCTGTTATTGAACATATCAGAGTCATACATGAAGGTAGTGCACGTAAACCCTTTACATGCACTGTTTGTGGTAAAATGTTCACGAGACCTGGTCACCTGACAAACCACATGAATATGCATTTCGGACAAAAACCACATGTCTGTAAATGTGGTCGAAGGTATGCATCAAAGGCGAGCCTTCATTTACATGAAAGCCATTGCAAGGGTGACGGGAAAAATGAATGCAAGATTTGTTCACGTCAGTTTAGTTCAAGCCTCATTCTCGAAGAACACATAGAAAGCAAGCATAATGGGAAAAGGTTTGTTTGTGCATGTGGCATGAAGTTTAACTGGCGTACAAATCTTCATAAGCATAAGAAGAGTTGTGACGTGAAAAATAATTTAGAATAGCCCATTTTGAAAGAACTTATACAAGTGGATGACATATCAGTTAATCCTCAGTGTGCCGAATAAACCCAGCCCAAGACATAAATAAACACAACACATTTTTCGTTCAGAAATACAGCCAGAATAATTGCAATATCATGATGCCTGTAGTTGCAAACAGTGCTGGTTACCTTTTTCCTACAATATTTTCAAAAGGCTACTTTCTCAGGGTTGGTAAAACTTGGGATTGTATGGTAAAGGGTTAATCAAAAGTTTCACTGAAAAAGCAATCGCAGCCAAACAATGGCATACACAGGCAGTGCTCTTGTTTTTTCTGCTTTTTGTAGATCTAGGTTTTCTATTTTTCTCTTTGTCAATAAAAATAGTCTCTGTAAGATAACAGATTTTTAATTCATTTCAATAATTTTATCCCATTACATAGGCATAGCCAGGAAAAACTCTTTACCACACGAAAAAATTTCAGCTTGGTCCAAATTCAAAGCATTTTCAGATGACAAATGTTATTCAAACATAAAATTTGTCTTTTAAAGGGTAGAGAACATTCAGGGAAAAGGAGAAAATGCTAGTTAACCAGCATTTTCTCCTTTTCCTACAATGTTTTCAAACGCCTTCTTCCTCAGGGTCGTTAAAAGTCGGGGTTGTGTGGTAAAGGGTTAAAACATTTATACCCTTAGTGAGGCACGAAGTGCCGTTGGGGAGGGAGCAGGAAGGTGGCATTTATTGTAAAGCATAGAGGAATTCTCTAGTCATCATTGCATCAATTTAACCCTTTACCACACAATCCCAACTTTTAATGACCCTAAGAAAGAGGTCTTTTGAAAACATTATGGGAAAAGGAGAAAATGCTGGTAACCATGTTTTCCAGTCTTTTTTACTCAGGGTTGTTGAAACAGAAGATTGTTTGATAAAATGTTAACTGTTCATCACATGACAAAATTGTAGACTTGTCCAAACCCAAGTCATTTGCAGATGGCACATTTAACCCTTTCCCAAACAGGCCCTGCAGTACAAGTCTTTTGAAAACACTGTGGGAACGAGCAATTTCTCCTTTTCCCACAGTGTTTTCTACCCGTTTTGAGACCTTTCTGCCATTTTCATCAAATTTATAATTGTCATCTGCAAACTCTTTCAATTTGGACCAGTCCAAAATTTGTTGTTTGGGAAAGGGGTTAATGTGGCTCAGATTCTGGAAGTTTCATTTCAATTTTTCAGTCACATTTATTTTGTCATCTGCAAATGCTTTCAATTTGGACCAGTCTGAAATTTTGTCGTTTGGGAAAGAGTTAAGTGAAGAATTTCAGATTGTTCGCTTCAACGTTTGATTGATTCAATTTAGAACTCACCTCAGTGTGACTTGTATAAGCATACATGTATATTTTCCTTGTTAAATCTGAAGAAATATCTCTGTGTAGATATTTCTCCAAATTTAAGAAGAGCTTTTGTAAGATTCAGCTGTTCTAGCCATAAACTCAACATAGAACTAGGTAGACATTTTAACATAGAAAGAGATGATAGGGTGTGCCACCACTGTTTATTATATCATTACATTTTAGTTGTAGAAACTGAATGTCACTCTTTTTTCCACAATGTTCTTTACTCAATGCAGAAAGACAAACATTATTGTTCTGTTGGTACTGAGGTAGAAAAGATGTAAGGCTGTTTTATAATTAACCCTTTACCACACAATCCCAACTTTTAACGACCCTGAGGAAGAAGCCTTTTGAAAAAATTGTGGGAAAAGGAGAAAATGCTGGTTACCAGCATTTTCTCCTTTTCCCACAATGTTTTCTACTCTATCAAGGACAAATTTCATCATTTGAATCACCTTTAATTTGTCGTCTGCCACTGCTTTCAATTTGGACCAGTCTAAATTATTGTCGTTTGGTAAAGGGTTAATGAAAAGTAAAAGTACTGTAACTACTGTATTAGAAAGGTAGCAAGGTACGTTTTATCAATTTTAACATTAAAGGATGTCCATTAACCCTTTACCACACAATCCTGAGTTTTAATGGTCCTGAGAAAGAAGTTTTTTGAAAACATTGTGTGAAAAGTAGAACCAGCATTTTCTCCTTGTCCCACAATGTTTCCTGTACATTTACACACAAATCTCGCCATCTCTAATTTGTTGTTTGCAAATGCATTCAATTTGGACAAGGGTAAAATTTTGTTGTGTGGTAAAGGGTTAAAGTGATTACATCTTTTGCATGTAAACGTTATTTGCAACTCTTCACCATCCATTATAATGCCTCTTCCTCAGGGTTGTTAAAAGTTGGGATTTTATTGGTAAAGGGTTAACCCTTTACCAGACGACAAAATTTTAGCCTTGTCCAAATTGAAAGTATTGGCAGACGACAATTTCGATGTGGCTCAAATGGTGCAACTTTTCTTAGATAGGGTAGAAAACATTGTGGGAAAAGGAGAACATGCTGTTCACCAGCATGTTCTCCTTTTCCCACAATATTTTCAAAAGGCTTCTTTCCCAGGGGCATCAAAAGGCAGCATTGTTCGGTAAAGGTCTCATGTGTGAAATAGACTCATTTTATTTGTAAATGAAGGCCACCGGCCCCTGATATTTGAGTCATGAGCCATCAGGTAATTATAAATCCATTAAATCCATTTTGACTAACAACCGACTGTATCATGAGTTAGATTGGTCCTTTGACATACAGAAAATTGACCAATAGCGAAAAGTTTGGCCCAGGTCAGTCTGCACGAACTGCATAGGCTGACCTGGGTCTGTACTTTTCACAGATACACTAAGGCCCTTTTCACAGAGCATGGCTGAAATATTTGTATTGTATTGTATTGTATTGTATTGGTAAAGGGTCAGTGTGTTGGTAGTTTGATGGAGTTTTCTTGAGTATTACTGGAGTAAAGCTTTTTTTATTGTTGTAAATATTATCAAATGTAATTAAACCCTAACATGCTAAATAAGTTAAATGGAACTTTCGAGCTGAAAGTAAAGACCCAAATGGTGCTATTTCAGAGTTATTTCAGGGGGGAAAAAAATCACCTTATCGGACAGTGTAGATCCAAGATCAGTCTGATCTTGATCTGCACTGTCTGCAAAAGGTCTCGGAGTTGCATTTTGCAGCCTAAGGGTTTGTAACAACTAATTAAATATGTCCTCTTCCTCAAGGTCGTTAAAAAGTTAGGAATGTCTGGTAAAGGTTAATGTGTGAAATAGACTTGTAAGATATACCAGGTAATGCAGTATGGTAGTTTAATGGAGTTTCTTGTATATTAATGGAGTAAAGCTTTTTTTGTGGATGTATATTTTACTATATGTAATTAAATAACTTGCTCCACTGTATAAAAATGTAGTGTTTATTTCTCATATTCTGATAATAAAAAAAAATACCCTATTGTGGTTTTTACCATGAATATTTGTTTGTTCTTCATTGTGTCATGAAGGATTTCGTGACAGGAGCTCCTCTGTGGCTTGATGGCAATAGGTATTGGACTTGCAGATGGAAAACCCTGAGTTTGATCCCCATTGCTGGCGCTGGTTGGACAAGGTACCCTGTACCACAGAGCCTAAACCTAGCACAGTAAGAACTCAAGAAACACATGAAGAAGTGAACCATTTTTGGCATTGTTATTAGAAACGTGCATTTTATCATTATCAAACAAGATTAGCCTTCAGTCCACACAAGATTATTCAAGGTTTTATTGTGAGCCCTTGTTTCAAGTTTAACCCTTTACCATACAATCCCGACTTTTAACGACCCTAAGGAAAAAGCCTTTTGGAAACATTGTGGGAAAAGGAGAAAATGTTGGTAACCAGCATTTTCTCCTTTTCCCACAATGTTTTCTACCCCATCAAAGACAACTTCAACAATTTGAGCCACATTTGGATTGTCGTCTGCAAATACTTTTCAATTTGGACAAGTCTACATTTTTATCGTTTGGTAAAAGGCCCAAACCCTTCCCCAAGATGACAAAATTTAGATGTTGCTTGCCCATATTGAAAGAGTTAACACACAACAGGCAACAAATTAAATATGGCCCATGTAATGGGACTTTTTTCATGAATGAGAACATTGAGGGGATAGAAGAAAATGCTGGTTACCATCATTTCTTCTTTTCCAACTTAGTCACCAACAATTTTTTACACAGGGTGGTAAACATACTGTGATCATGTTTAACCCTTTGTCACAGAGTCGGAAACTTCAATGACCCTGAGAAAGAACGCTTTTGGAAATATTGTAACCAGCATTTTCTCTTTTTCCCACAATGTTTTCTAACATATCAAAGACAGAAATCATCATTTTAGCAACATTTTATTTGCTGTCTGCCAATGCTTTCAGTATTGTCCAGTCAAAAATATTCTTGTTTGGTTAAGAGTTAATTCTTTACTAAGTGACAAAATTATAGATCAATCCAAATTCAAAGCATTTGCAGACTACAAATTAAATGTTGCACAAATTATGAAATTTATCCTTGAAAGGTTAGAAAACATAGGAAAAGGAGAAAATGCTGGTTACTAGCATTTTCTCCCTTTCCCACAATGTTTTCAAAAGTCCCTTTTCTTGGGGTTGTTAAAATTTGGGATTGTGTGGTCAAGGGTTAAAGAGTTGATGGACATGAAGTGTAAAGAGTTTGTGCAAATAAGCCTACGTTGAAAATTTAAGTTTATCTCATTTGTACTCTTCACAGATTCACACTTTTTTGTTTTCTCATGACAGTGAGTATTTAAATGCAAGAAACAAAAGAAACCTCATGGATATTGATTGCATACAGTTATTATAACTCCTTACTAAATGACAGAAGTTAAAATTTGTCTGACTTGAAAGTATTTACAGACAAGACATCAAATATGGCTTTAACGCTTTACCAATATGACAGAACTTTAGACTGGTCAGAGTTGAAAGCATTTGCAGACGACATATTGTATTTAGCTGAAATGATGGTAATTGTCTATGAAAGGGTAGAAAACCTTGTGGGAAAAGGAGAAAATACTGGTTACCAGCATTTTCTCCTTTTCCAACAAGGTTTTCAAAAGTTTCCTTCCTCAGGGTTGTTAAAACTCGGGATTGTGTGGTAAAGGGTGAATATGTGAAGTTGATTTTAAAAAGGTAGAAAATACTTTCCCCTCAATGTTTCTAATCCTTCAAAGAAAAATCAAATTTTTGGAGTCACAATTAATTTATTGTCTGAAAATGCTTTAAATTTTGACCAGTCTAAAATTTTGTTGTGTGCTAAAGGGTTAAAGCATGTTGCACAAGTAAAGTTGCCTTTGCAGCCACTGAAGATCAACATCAGACTGCACAAAACATGAAGTCTGATCTTTGATCTGCACTGTCTGCTTTGAAATTGCAATCATTTGAGTCTTATTCCTAGACTGAAAATGACTGCTAGCTTTACTTGGCGCTCTAAGAGTTAACCTTACTAAACAATAGAGTGTTTTAATGACCCTGGCAAGCCTGTTAGCTCAGTAACATACAGGGCTTAATACGATGGGGGTCACAGGTTTGAATACCTGTCTGGACCAGTTTCTTTTTGAGAACTTGTGATGGCCATCGCAACAAGATTCATTCCTCTGTCACCACTCCTTTTTTCACAGTTTTCTATCCTTTCAAAGACAAATTCCATCATTTGAGCCTCATTTGTGGTATTCAACTGCTTTAAACTTTGATAAGCCTGAATTTTTGACATCTGGTAAAGAGTTAACCCTTTACCACACCATTCCAACTTTTAACGACCCGGAGAAAGAAGCCTTTTGAAAACATTGTGGGACAAGGAGAAAATGCTGGTAACCAGCATTTCCTCCTTCCCCACAACGTTTTCTAGCCTTCCCAAAACAAATTTCAATTTTTGATTTACATTCATTAGGTTGTCTGCAAATGCTTTCAATTTTGACTAGTCTAAAAATGTGTCGTTTTGGTAGAGTTAAATAAATGGTCCATGGATGAATAAAATAAAAAAGATAGTCTCTAAGAATGTCTGTTATTCTTTATCTGAAAGCATCTTCATCAATATGCTTCGTTTACAGTAACATAAAACTGAAATACATGTTCAGCATAAGACTAGCTTGCTATACAGAGCTTATCTTTGGATACCCTTAAATAAAGAAATGCAAGTGAAATGGTAACCAACATTTTAACCTTGCCGCACAATCTTTTCTACTCTTTCTGAGACGAATCCCATCATTTGAGCCACATTTGTTGTCTGCAATTGCTTAAAATCAATTTTTAAGTGTTTATTGAACTCCTGGAAAAACGAAGCATCCCCCCACAAAGCTGATTTTATTGGTCTAGGGGAGAGAACTCCTACTGTCTTAATAATTATGATTGTACGATTAAGCTCCCTTATCACCCCCCCAACACCATAAAGCAAGACGAATGATGTGTAATGCCGTAAAAAGATTAGAAGTTTTAAATATGATTCTTGTGGGATGAAAAGAATTGAAACAACTGTCTGAGAGCGTGGCTGTTTTCCCGAAATAATCAGAAATCTTCTCTATCTAAATTTTTCGCAAAGATCCATGTTTTAGAAGTTCCAGATGTTACAAATGAAATACTGTATGTTAAAAATTACAGAACAAGTGTGGCTTTCTTTTTGAGCGCTTATGTTTCTGCCAGACGTTAACAAATCTTAAGTTTGCTACCCGTCAACGCATTTTCAAGGTTGAGGTCAGTTAACGACATTGGCCATCATTCGTTTTTGTTTTTTGGCAGGCGTGGGGGGGGGGGGAGGTGTACAAGGGAGATTAATCCTACACTTATAATATTTAAGGTAGTAGGAGTTTTCTCCCTTAGACCATAAGAATGGCGAAGGGGGGGGGGGGGGTTGGGGGGAAGAGAAACTGAACATTTATCGACTGAAAGAAATGAAAGGTTTATATATGTGTTTTGTTCAATAAGACTCGTTATGTATATACTCATGATTATATCCGTCCATAAATGGACCGATAAAATTGCGCCCAGGCGAGAAAGAAAAACAGCGTGTTTACTGTTTTTCAATTTATCCAGAGATCGTATATCCTGATTTATCCAGCGATTGGACGACCCCTGACCTGTCTTTCTTATAAGTTCTAAATTTTCTCCCCGTTTGGCTCGACCTATTAGTTTTGAGTCATTATTTAGTTCGAGAGCTCTATTTCACATCCATCATCCATCACTGCAATATTTACAAAATAAAATAATTAATTTGACTGTTGCTAAAGCACATCGGACGAAAGTTGGATAACCGCGACGGAAATATTTCACTAGCGTCTGGAGGCATATTGTCTGTAGATAATTTCCTAATTAGGTTTCGTGAATGAAGACAAAAATGCCAAAATCCGAAGATTCTGAAGATAATACTTGCACCAGGTCAATTTATAATTCGAAGACTGATAATAATACTTTGCTAGTTATGGCAACAACTTGCGTTTCGTACCCGTGCAGTTCGTACCAGCCGGTGTAGAGGACTAATTGTGCAATGCTTTTGACCTTTAAATTGGGATTTCTTTGGTCACATGTAGATCTAGAATTAAGATATATTTTTGGATTGGAAATAAAACCTAATTTCAGTAATGATATCATAAAAAAAACACACACATCTCAACAAGATTTTCTCTAAGGGAAGCCCAGAATTTATTTCCTAAGTGGACATTAGTTATCTTTTCTCTGCAGCAAATTACAGAAGATGCCTTTTGATAGGTCAAACATTGATTATCAACTAGAATTATTGTGGTATACATTAACAACTTGCCAAACAATCCTTAAACATTGTTGGAAAAGAAGAAAATGCTGGAAACCAGGGTCCATATTCACTGACCATTCTGAAGAATATATCCTTGGTCTTATGCTGAAGAATTTTCTAGATTGTAAAGTAACATGAATTCTGATTGGTTAAACCATTTGGTTTAGAAAATCAAAAGTTGTTTTATTTTCAGATTGAGACTGAGGCCATTCTTACTTAATGGATGGTGAAATGCAGACCCTGATCTTTCCTGAGGGCAATGAAACACAGATTGGTTTGGTAAAGGGTTCAATAGATTTGAGAACATTGTGTCAAATGGAGCAATTTCTCCCTTTTCCATTTTACTTTGCCTTAAAAATTGGTCAGCTGTGGGAGTAAAGGAAGTTTCTGTGTGGGATAACGACTTGTTTGTGTTGACTCTTTAACCTTTACCAAACAATCCCGGGTTTTCACGACCCTGAGAAAGAAGCCCTTTGAAAACATTGTGGGAAAAGTAGAAAATGCTGGTCACCAGCATTTTCTCCTTTTCCACAATATTTTCTACCCATTCCAAAACAAAATTCAATTTTTGAGTGGCAATAGCTTTGTCGTCTGTAAATGCTTTCAGTTTGGACAAGTCTAAAATTTTGTCATTTGGTAAAGGGTTAACAGATGACAAAATTTCAGACACTTTGATTTTAACTCTCTACCAAATAACAAAAGTTTGGACTCTACCAAAGTGAAAGCTTTTGCAGAAGACAAATGGAATGTGGCTCAAATAACTACAGTTGTTTTTTTTTATAGATATGCCTAAGAAAACATTGTGGTAAAGGAGAAAATGCTGGTTACCAGCAATTTCTCCTTTTCCCACAATCTTTTCAAAAGCTTGGTTTCTCAGGGTCAACCAAACTCAAGATCTTGTGGTAAAGTGTTAAATATTCAATCTTTTTTCACTCCTTTGGTAATAAGGAATTATCACCCCTTGGTGAAAATGTATGAAAACATTAGAAGATCATTGTCATTACTGAAAACATGTAGAGAGTAGCTGGTTTGAATCCCCATCATAGCCAACTTCTTTCCTAGGATTGATGATAATCATTGTGACAGGATCCATTTCTCTCTCATCACTGATCATTCTGTTAACTCCTTACCTCACAATCCCGACTTTTAACGACCCTTTGAAAACATTGTGGGAAAAGGAGAAAATGCTGGTAATTCTCCTTTTCCCACAATGTTTTCTACCTTTCTCAAAACAAATTTCAATTTTTCAATCACATTTATATTGTCGTCTGCAAATGCTTTTATTTTGGACTAGTCTAAAATTTTGTTGTTTGGTAAAGAGTGGATGATGCTTTTGTTGGAAAGCAGCCAGTGGCTTTGGAAGAATATTGTGCAAAGTACTGGTAAATGAAACTCCAGGAAAGCACTGGCTGATGCAATATAACTGAAATAATGTTGAAAGTGGCCTTCAACACCATGCATACAAACAAGATATCAGAGAGTGTAGATCCAAGATCAGACTGCTCATTCTTTGTAGACTGATCATGGTACAAGCATTTTCTCCTTTCCCCACAATGTTTTTTAAAGCAATTTACCCCAGGGTTGTTAAAAGATTGTGTGGTAAAGAATAAAATGATAAGAATAACTTTATGCTGTAAAGTGACAATAAGCATCTTCATTCATATCTGTTTTTTTTTCAACAGTATGTACTTGTGTATTGTGCATTAGGGGCGTTACTCTCATGTTTAACTCTGCCAAATGACAAAATTTTACACTTGCTGAAATTGAAAGTACATTGTATTTGCAGACGACAAATTAGAAGTAACTCAATACCTGAAAATTTCCTTTCAAAAGAGAAAAGGAGAAAATGCTGGTTATGAGCATTTTCTCCTGTTCAATCAATGTTTTCTAAAGGTTTTTTCTTCAGGGTCGTTTAAACTTGGGATTGTGCGGTAAAGACTTAAATCTGAATCATCAAGTTTCAGAGCCAATTTCCTTCCAAAAGTCAGGCCTTGTTCACCTGTAATTTAGTTTTGTCTGTCAAATAAATAACGTTAGGTAGATCTATGCAAATGACCTAGTATCCAAATAAAACCATACAAATGAAATGGTTAACTCTTTACCAAACAACAAATTGTTAGACTGGTTCAGATTGAAAGCATCTGCAGACGACAAATCAAATCTGGCTAAAAACTGAAACCTGTTTTGCGAAGGGTAGAAAACATTGTGGAAAAAGGAGAAAATGCTGGTGACCAGCATTTTCTCCTTTTCCCACAATGTTTTCTTCAGAATCATTAAAAGGCGGGATTGTGTGGTAAATGGTTAATGGAATTCCTATTCAGGGTCTTTTAAAACTCAGGATTGTCTGGTTAAGGTTCCAAAATTTCTATGGTTGGGTATGACTGTAACAGATTAACACTGCATTCTTTGTTGTGGTTGCAGTCCTTATCAAATGGATGTTTTTCATTTATTAGAAAATTAACCCTTATCCTGCTAAATAACTTAGATGAAACTTTCAAGCTGACGGTAAAAACCAATATGTTGGTATTTCAAAGTTATGGAGGTTGGGGAAAATATCTCCTTACTGGACAGTGTAGATCTAAGATCAGACTGCATGTATTGTGCAGCCTGATCTTGATCAACACTGTCCACAAAAGGTCTGTGGGGCGCGATTAGCAGCCTAAGGGGTAACTAAATAAAACTTTGTATATAAATGACCCCCTCATCAAAGCATGTTTATGGTCAAAGGGAGAAAACTCATACTATCTTAGTCTAGATCATCTTACGATTAACTTCCCGCATATTGAATATCCCCGCAAGACATGGTATGAAACTTCACAAACAGACCAAACAATTAAATGTATGATCCTTTGATGAGTAGAAGAAAAGTGATTGTCTTCATAAATGAGTGTTATTTCTTTATCTGAAAGCACCAGCATCAATCCACTTCAGTTACAGATTCATAGGGTTAAAATGTGTTTACATGTGGAAAAAACAAATAGGGGTGGCTTGCTATACGTAGTAAAGCTTATGTTTGAATGGACTAAAATAAAGAAATATAGGTCAATGATATGAGATAAAATGATAACAGAATAAGTAGAAAATAACCCCCATACTGGAAGCCAGCATTTTCCCCTTGTTTCACAATGTTTCTGTTCTTTCAGAAATAGACCCAATCATTTGAGCCTTATTTGATTTTTGTGTCTGCAAATGTTTTCTGTTTGGACTACCATTGAATTTTAGTGAACAGTTTATTAAATTGCTCAAGTGTAAGCCCCCCCTCCCAGCATTATTTATTGGTCAAAGGGAGAAAACTCGTACTGGCTTAGGTATTAGTTTGTACGATTAAACTCCCTTATTTTGCCCCCCCCTTCCGCCATAAAGCAAGACGATTTATGTAGAATGTCGTAAATAGGCCATAACATTTAGAACATAAATATGATCTCAGGAAGAAGAAAACTGCAGTACATATTGGAATAGTGGCCGTTATTCTGAAATAATCTGAAATATTTTCTATCTTAAATCGTGTGCATTGTTCCTGTAAGTTCCGGTAACTTCAATACGGTACGCTTGAAATTTCAAAACAAGAGTGGCTGTCTCTGCATTGTTGTGCTTTTCCCAGACGTTTACATAGTTTTGAAACTTTGCCAAAGCATCCTCAAGATTTATGGTCTGTTTACAACGCTAGCAATCTTTCATTTTGCTTTCTGGCAGTTTTGGGGAGGGGGGGGAGCAGTAAAGGGGAGGCTAATCCTACAATATTAGAATTTAAGGAAGTAGGAGTTTTCTCCCTTAGACCGTTAAAAATTGTGTCCGACATAGAGAAACAGAAGAGTTATCGACTAAAATAAATGAAATGTTTTATGTACCCTGTTTTGTTTAATAAGATTCGCTATGTATATATTTTATATTAAAAATATCCTATATGTCCATAAAATGATCGATGGAAGTGTGCCCAGATAAGAAAAACAATATTCAATTTATCGTGCGATGTACGAGCTTTATTCCAAGTTCTGATTTTTTTTCCCGCGTGGCCAGGGATCATATATACGATCCCTGCGCCTGGCTCGAACTTTAAAGAAGTTTTGCGTCAATTCTTAGAAACATCCGTAAATCGATTTAACGAATCTTTACTTCGAAAACACTGCCATAATTACAAATTAAAATCAATTACATGGCTGTTGCTAAAGCAAGTTGGACGAAAGGCGGAAAGTTGGACAATTTGACCGGCATCTTATGTCCAATAATTTTCGTAATTATGGTAGAAATACGTCGATGACGGACAAAACTGGCAAAATCAATTGGTAAGGAAGGCAATAGGAGATACAAACTGTACCAGTGTAATTAATTCGAAGATTTTACATAAGTCTGTCACTTAAAAAAATTCAAATCGCGTTTCGTACTCATTCGGTTCGTACCGGGTCTCACTAAAATACGCCACAGAAGAAATATACGCCACAGGTACGCCACAGGAGAAATGTATACGCCACAGCAAATATACAGCTATTAAACTTAGATTTTTATGTTTTATCTAGTAGATAAAGTTATTATCTATCATCTGTGCAAAAATGATTGAAAAATATTTTGTATTAATGCGGAAATTCGATCTTATAAAATACGCCACAGCGGTGTTATAGCCAACCTATACGCCACAGAAGAGATGTATACGCCACAGCAAATATACAGCTTTTAAACTGAGATTTTTATGTTTAATCTACTAGATTGAGTTATTATCTATCATCTTTGCAAAAATGATTGAGAAATATTTTATATTTATGCAGGAAATCGATCTTATATGATACGCCACAGCGGTGTTTTAACCGAACTATACGCCACAGAAGAATACATACGTCACAGCAATTATCCAGCCATAAAAGCATTAGTTTTGGGGTTTATCTTGTTACTATCTAGCATCTGTGCAAAAGTAATTTGTATATTTTTTATAATTATGCATTTAAACCTTTACAAACACGATATTATAAAATACGCCACAAAATATCCAGTGAAATACAGAAATGCACGAAACTCTGGAACGCAAAGTAGGCCTAATTACCGAAACGCAGGCAAGAAGTAATCAGTTACTAGTATATCGTATAAATACCTTAAGAGCTTGTGTTCTATTTTGATATAAAAGAAAAACCACTGTGAGAAGAGGGGAATTGCTTGTTAATTTCATATTGTTCAGCGGCATGAAAAGTTGTACACGTGGTACTGGGTTAAAGGATAATATTAGCCAAAGCCAAAAAGATTCGAACCTCTCATTACCATGTGAATATCCAATATGAATTGGATGTTTAAAAAGTTAAATAATGTTTGCGATCAGCGTTTTTTAAGAAGAAAACGCAAAAAACCGAAACGCACGTAGACCTTATGCAGACGAAAACCGAAACGCACGGGGACATAAAACCTATCAAAACATAGAGAAACATCAGATATCAAAAGTTATCAGATTCGCACAGGGTTACTGATCTAAGGCTGATTAGTAGATCTTTCGGTTAACACAAGCAATTTCTTTTCCAATGTTTCCTGTGATGTAATTTCTTTGTTTGTTAGTTTTTTCAGGACAATTTAAGGGAATTAAAGGATAAATCACAAGTTAAGTCACAAGATATATTTATTGATTTATTCAAATGTTTTTGTGGCTCTAAAAAGAACCGTTTGTAAGACAATTTGGCAAAGATTGACTTCTTTGATTTGGTGGCCCTTATAAGGGCCGTTTGTATTTGGCTAATGGTAGAGCTGTTTTTTTATCGTCACACATTTGAAGTAACAAGGCTTAATTAAACCCGACCTGTTTCCAGATGCGGCGATGTTTCCATCTTCGAGACGGAACAGTTTCAAGCCTTGTTGAAGATATTTCTTCACATTAAGAGTGATGATGACCTGGGAACCATTTCCGAGTCTTGTCTTGTCAGAGGCGAAGTGGATGTATTGGCGGCTCATTATCTTCAGGCCTTCTTCTTTTATTTGTTTGTAGGCTGTTACAGTTGTACCATGACAGCAGTATCCAATCGAGACAGGATCCTCAATTGGAATACCTATTCGGTTCAAATCTACAGGAATGGAATGACCAGCTGCTGCCCTCACGTACTGCTGACAGTCTGATAAGAATAGGCGACGTTTGTCTGTTGGCTGATCTATCGCTGTTTGTAGTTGGTAGTAGTTTATTCGTTTATACCGGCCAATCTAAAGGACTAACTGTTGCAATTTCTAGAGCTTTGGATTTGGAATTTTTACTTCACAACTGGGAAAAAAGATACTTCTTGGAGTCAAACCGAAACTCGAATGAAAAATTAGTTAGTTGACTGGGTCAAAGAGGATGTGTCAAGCCTTTTAAAAACATAGTGGGAAAAGGAGAAAATGCTAGTATTCAGCATTTCCATCTTTTTCCAAAATGTTTTCTACCCAATCAGAAAGCTAAAGCTGATTTGTACCAATGTTGAATTGTCGTCTGCAGATGTGTTGAATTCGAAAGAATCTAAAATTGTCGTTTGGAAAGGGTTCATCTTAATGACTATTTCTATTTACAGATATATCTCTCTACAAGCCAAGTCCTCAAGCTAAACTGTCATCCAAGGGAATAACAGATCAATGGCCTCAACTTGAAACAAAAGTGATTCCTAAGGACATTCTCAACCAAACAAAGTTCCGTGACTGCCCGTACTGTGGCAAGGTTTTCGGGTCTAATGCTTTACTTGTGAGACATGTGAGGATTCATACTGGAGAAAAACCTTTTATCTGTCACATTTGTACAAGGGCCTTTAATCAAAAAGTGTCGTTGAGAAAACATCTTGCTGTTGTTCACAATATCATGTCATAGGCTTACTCTTTACCAAACGACAAAAGTGTCGTTGAGAAAACATCTTGCTGTTGTTCACAATACCATGTCATAGGCTTACTCTTTACCAAACGACAGAAATTGAAAGCATTTGCAAACGTCAATTTAAGTGTGGCTTAACTGATGGAATTTCTCTTCGACAGGGAAGAAAACGTAGTGGGAAAAGGAGAAAATGCTGGTTACAAGTATTTTCTCCTTTTCCAACAGTTATTTCATTAGGTCATTAAAACTCAGGATTGTGTGGTAAAGGGTTAAATTAGCAAAAATCATCAGAGGTATACACTAAAGTCTTGCTTATTTTTCATATTTTTTAGCTCACCTGAGCACATAGTGCTCAAGGTGAGCTATTGTGATCGATCACCGTCCGGCGTCTGTCCGTCTGTATGTCCATCCATCCGTGAACAATTACTTAAAAAATCTTCTCCTCTGAAACCGGCAAACAGATTTCAATGAAACTTCACAGAAATGATCCTTAGGTGATGCACTTTCAGAATACTTTAAAGATTTGAATTCCATGAAGAACTCTGGCTGCCATGGCAACCGAAAGAAAAAACTTTAAAAATCTTCTTGTCTCAAACTGTAAGGGCTAGAGCTTTCATATATGGCATGTAGCATCATCTAGTGACCCTCTACCAAAAGACTTCAAATTATGGCCCTGGTGTGTAAATTGGCCCTATGTTGTGGGGTTTGGATTTTACATAGAAATAAAGAAGGAAATCTTTAAAAATCTTCTTGTCCTAAATCCTAAGGGTTACAGCTTTCATATTTGGCATGTAGCATCATCTAGTGGACCTCTACTGAAATACTTCAAATGATGGCCCTTGTGTGGAAATTGGCCCTTTGTTGTGGGGTCACGGTTTTACATGGAGATAAAGAAGGAAATCTTTAAAATCTTCTTGTCCAGAACCTTAAGGGCTAGAGCTCTCATAAAAAATCTTCTCCTTTGAAACAGGCAAACAGATTTCAATAAAACTTCACAGAAATGATCCTTAGGTGATACACTTTCAGAATACTTTAAAGATTTGAATTCCATGAAGAACTCTGGTTGCCATGGCAACTGAAAGAAAAAACTTCAAAAATCTTCTTGTCCCAAACTGTAAGGGCTAGAGCTTTCATATATGGCATGTAGCATCATCTGGTGACCCTCTACCAAAAGACTTCAAATTATGGCCCTGGTGTGTAAATTGGCCCTATGTTGTGGGGTCTCAGATTTCACATAGAGATAAAGAAGGAAATCTTTAAAAATGTTCTTGTCCTAAATCTTCAGGGCTACAGCTTTCATATTTTGCATGTAGCATCATCTAGTGGACCTCTACCAAAATATTTCAAATGATGGCCCTTGTGTGGAAATTGGCCCTTTGTTGTGGGGTCATGGATTTTCATGGAGATAAAGAAGGAAATCTTTAAAGATCTTCTTGTCCCGAACCTTAAGGGCTAGAGCTCTCATATGTGGCATGTACAAAGATTATCCTGCTGTAGTCCTGTTCAGAATTTTTTCAAAGAGTTTCAATTCAGTAAAATCTCTGCTTGCCATGGCAACAAAACTGAAAAAAACTCTTGAAAATTGGTGAGAATGTTGGTCTTAGTGGTATCTCAGACCAATACAATAACTGGTCATGTTGGATTAAAAACTAGGTCAAAAGGTCAAATCTTAGAAAAGCTTGTGTACAATAGAAAATGGATTAATTTGGTCAAAAGACTCAGGTGAGGGACTTTGGGGCCATCATGGCCCTCTTGTTAGGTAATATTTGTTTATCTATATGATTATTAGGAAATAAAACTTTTTATTCTTCCAGAGCCAGACAGATAAAGTTTGTGTAAAATTTAGGGATCCACGACATTTCGTCAAAAACCGTGTGTCATTGAAAATGATCCCTTGCTCTGACCCTTACCCAAACCCAGATGAATTGTGGCTCAAATCTTCCTTTCAGACAGGGCTTTTCATGAAATAAATCTTGGAATTCAGCAATCGATATTTTAATACACACATGGATTTTGACGAAATGTCGTGCACCCAAAATTTAGATACCTGTGTGAATAAAGGTTCATTGCATGATACATATGGGACATGATGTTGTAGTAACTTTCTTGGTGCTTGTATTTGATTCCAGCTGGGTGAGAAAATTTCATATCACATGACACTGATGGTAGAGCAAGATGTCAAAATTTTCTTAACTCTTTACAACACAATCCCGACTTTTAACGACCCCCCTAAGAAAGAGGCCTTTTGAAAACATTTTGGGAAAAGAAGAAAATACGAGTAACCAGCATTTTCTTCTTTTCCCACAATGTTTTCTACCTCTTAAGAGACAAACGTCTGCAAATGCTTTCAATTTAGACTAGTCTACAGTTTTGTCGTGTGGTAAAGAGTTAAGCAGTGAGAAGCAAACACAAGCACCAAGAAAGATGTTACTACACCATTCTTTTTATTGTAATTTGTATATGTACTTACCCTCAATAGCAAAATATTGACATTTTATTCAAAAACGGTAAACGAAATAAAACAAATTATGGTTTGGTGGGTAGTTATTTCATCTTTATGCATGGTGGATGAATATTTTTAGAGCTCCTGATAGAGGGAGTGATTTTGATTTTAAAACTGAAAATATTAATATAATTTCCACTAAACCCTATGTTGTGGGAACTTATTATAGTCGTCTCGATGAGACGATTCTAATGAGTGCCCACAACATAGGGTTTGGAGGAAAAATATTGGATTTAGAATACTATCACTCCCTCTTATCTGGAGGTCTGATTTTAGTGAAACATTTCGACCACTAGAATCACACATTGATATTTATGTATTCTGCTCTACAGACACTCAATCATACCATATTTGAAACTGTATTTAACCCTTTCCCAAGCAAGCCTTGGTTTTCATGTGTCTGCAGTACAAGTCTTTTGAAAACACTGTGGGAAAAGGAGGAATTGCTTGTAACGAGCAACTTCTCCTTTTCCCCCAGTGTTTTCTCACCTTTTTGATAACTTTCTGCCATTTTCATCAAATTTAAATTTGTCGTCTGCAAACTCTTTCAATTTGGACCAGTCCAAAATTTGTCGTTTGGGAAAGGGCTAAAACTATGTAGATACAGATTTTTTTTCTGTTGTGTGTGATATTTTATCACTGTGTGCTGAATGTATGTTTAACTAGAAAATTTACAACTATATAATAAAAGTAGATACTTTGTGCATGAGGAGAAATTAGCTTTCAAAAGAACTGACAGAATTATTCCTTTTACCACACAATCCAGACTTTTATCAACCCTTAGGATGAGAGCTTTTGAAAACATTGTAGGAAAAGGAGAAAATGCTGATAGCCAGCATTTTCTCCTTTTCCTACAATGTTTTCTACCCCTCCAAAAACAAATTAGTCACATAATTTTGTTGTCTTCAGATGCTTTCAATTTAAACAAGTGCAAGATTTTATCGTTTGGTAAAGAATTAAACAATTAAAATGCATCTTAATCTTTATCAAACTACAAAATTTTGGACTCA
Source organism: Tridacna gigas (assembly GCA_945859785.2). NCBI lineage: Eukaryota > Metazoa > Mollusca > Bivalvia > Cardiida > Cardiidae > Tridacna > Tridacna gigas. The sequence goes on from OX244041.2 coordinate 30,206,239, forward strand.
TCCATATTGAAAACATTTGCAGTCAAGAAATGACATATGGCATAGATGAAGAGATTTGTCTCTCATAGGGTAGAAAACATTGCAAGAAAAGGATGTTTTAAAAAGCCTATGGTGTCAGGGTTGTTAAAAGAAAGGATAGTTTTGGAAAGGGTGAAGCCGTTTTAGTAGATCTATTGGCACAATTAAAAAAAACCATGTGTTTTTCTTTAACTCTTTACTACATGACAAAAATGTGGACTTTTCCAAATTGAAAGTATTTGCAGACGACATTTTGAATGATGCTCAAATGATGGAATTTGTCTTTGATAGGGTAGAAAACATTGTGGGAAAAGGAGAAAATGCTGGTTACCAGCATTTTCTCCTTTTCCCACAATGTTTTCAAAAGGCATTTTTTTTAGGGTCGGTATAAAACTCAGGATTGTGTGGTAACTTTTACCCGTGTTTAAAAACAAATGAAAATAAAATAAATTTCTGTTATTTTTCATGTTGTTTTTTCCACCACATTTATTAGGATTTCTTTGAAAGTACATGTAGAAATGCCAAGGTGCAGATTTAACCCTTTACCACACAATCCCGACTTTTAACGACCCTCTGAAAGAAGTCTTTTGAAAACATTGTGGGAAAAGGAGAAAATGCTGGTACCCAGCATTTTCTCCTTTTCCCACAATATTTTCTACCCTATGTATGACAAATTCCATTATTTTAGTCACATTTGAATTGTCGTCTGTAAATGCTTTCAATTTGGACCTGTCTAAATTTTTCATGTGTGGTAAAGAGTTAAAACATCTTTCTTCAAGGCTGTTTATTAAAAATGATAAACAGGCTTATGTCATTGCCCTATGGCTGTGTAAATCCAAGATCTACCAATTTTTTTTCTTTGAACATCTTCTCTGAAACTACACCATTCATTTTGACCAAATTTCACAGAAATGATCCTGCCATGGTCTTCTTTAGAATTCCATCAAAGAATTTGATCTCATGAAGAACTCTGGTTGCTATGGCATTTCTGTCTGTGACGAGGAAATCTTCTTTTTGCTAGGAATGTTTTCACATGTATTACTGGTAAACCTTACACACACAAACCCAAGTTTAAATGACCCATAGGAAGAAACCTTTTGAAAACATTATGGGAAAAGGAGAAAAAGCTGGCAACCAGCATTTTGTCTGTTTCCCAGAATCTTTTCTACCATATCAAAAATGGAAATCATCATTCAAGCTACATTCCATTTGTGGGCTGCAAATGCTTTCAATTTGGATCAGTCTAAAATTTTGTCGTTTGGTAAGAAGTTAACCTTTTACCATACAACCCCGAGTTTGAACAACCCTGAGGAACCAGCCTTTTGAAAACATTATGGGAAAAGGAGAAGATGCTAGTTACTAGCATTTTCTCCTTTTTCCTACAATGTTTTCTACCCTTTCAGAGATAGATCTCATCATATGAGCCATATTTAATTTGCTGTCTGCAAATGCTTTCAATTTGGATGAGCCAAGCCCTGGTAGATCACTCGCTAGCATACAGGACTTGAGAACAGGGGTCGCTGGTTTGATTCCCAGCTCAGCCAATTTCTTTCTGAGGATTGATCATAGTCATACATGGATCCATGGAAATCGATATTTGACCAATCAGGTCATCGCATTTATTTTGCCCAATGTGTAGCCTTGCTGTCTGCTATTTCGGCTCACAAACAAGCGACTGTTGAGGATGGAGAAGTGTGATATTATGTGTGTTTACAACGCTTGAATTTAAGGAAAAAGTTTAAAAGATGTGCTTTGCGATTGTGTACTGCTTACGTGAGATATACAAAGAGATTATAAGTTTGATTATGATTGACAATGGGACATGAGCAAAGAGTTTGATCAACGCTATATTACGCAATGGATTAATTGATGTTAGTTTCTTTTTTTTCCTCTGAAACTTTTTGAAAAAAAAACTTAAACTGTCTTACAGTGGAAAACAAAGGTAAAATATATGAAATACTAATAAAGAGAAAGTAAGTTCACTCAAAAAGTTAATCTTGTTTAATAACATCTGCACATCCAAAAAGGGGCACGTGTCATCAGTGTTTCAGTTTGACGTTAACATTAACCCTTAGTGCATGAAGAATGCTGAATGTGTAGATACAGATCAGAGTGCAAAAAAATGCAGTTTATTCTTGGATTCAAACCATCTGCTACTTAAATTAAGTACATTTACGTGTACATGTATTCTTTACTGAAGGTACATGTAGATTTCAATTATGAAAACAGAGTAAGTTCTGTTTTGTACAGTTTTGGAAGTTTAGCTCAAAAGGCAACTTATGTTAATTAAATCAGCTTTTGCCTTAGCCATATTTAGGTGGATTAGCACATCTGCCATTTCAAAGGGTATGTCGGTAAACTGTTAACTGATAAGATGTGTGTTTGATTGCCACTGTAATCCACTCGACCACCCCTTGTCTTCAGTATATCATAAGATAAACTACTGCAAATGATGTTAACAAGTTTGTTAATTGACAGCACACTTTACGCTTTTTTTTAAAATCATCAGGCAACCATTTTCCCTTAACTTGAAATTTAAACATTTCTCAGACTTCCACCTCTCTTTTGAATGAGACAACCTATGAATATTTCAAAATGCTTGTAATATAGTGTAATTTATTATCGAATATGATGTTGATACAACCTAACAAACCTTACAAAAATATTAATCAGCTTTAATTCTATTATTTTTAAGCAAAACTGCAGAGGATTATGAGTTGTTTCATTGTTTCTCGTAGAAGTTCAAAACTTTGCTGGCACATGTATTACATTGTCTGTAGCCCCTGAAATTCACACTTTTTGTACAAATCCTTGTGTAAATAAGTTCAAGTATCCATATATTTCTTGCCGAGAATCAATCATCGACAGAAACATATGAAAAAGATTATTTTTCCTGAATTTAATCGAAAGAAACAGGCATGACAGCACGATTTAAGTAGCCTTTCTACTATACTGTATATGTATTTACTGCGTTTGTTTGTGAGCCCTTAACGACGGTAACCAAGGAAGTCGGTTTATCTCATCGCCACGGATCCATGTATTGTGACAGGATTCTCTCTCACCACTGACCGTTGTTTCCACAATATATATGTGGGAAAGTAGCCAGTGCCTTAGAAAGATTATCGTATGCTGTACTGGAAACTACAGGAAAGCATGGATAGTTGCACTAGCCACTGCGATGTAACTGAAATAATGTTGAAAACAGAGTCAAACATCTTACAATCAATCAACATGGACAAGTTCAAAATATAGTTGTTAGGTAAAGATTTAAGCCTTTGCTCCTATTTTACCAGGAATCACACAGTTTTCTACCCTTCCCAAAACAAATTTCTACTTTTGAGACACAATTATTTTGTCATCTGCAAACCCTTTCAATTTTGTTCTGTGTAAAATTTTGTCATTCAGAGTTGAGGAAGTACATGTAATAGTTCGAATTACCATTAGTATACTTGTAGTTTATCATACCAAATATTTCTGTTTACAGATATACCTCCCTACACACCAAATGCTCAAGCTAAGCTGTCCTCAAATGGTAAAACAGATAGTTATTGGCACCACTTTGCACCAACAAGTCCTCAAGCTAAACTGTCCTCAAAGAGAACACCACAAGGTACTTCTTGGCACCAACATGAAACAAGTCCTCAAGCTAAGCTGTCATCAAAGAGAGCCAAGGATCAACGGTATCAAGCTGAAACAATGGCTTATGATGACGTTCTCAACCCGGGGAAGTTCCATGTTTGCTCATACTGTGGCAAGATTTTCAGCTCAAATGCTTCACTTGTGAGACACTTGAGGATACATACAGGAGAAAAACCTTTTATCTGTCACATTTGTAAAAGGGCCTTTAATCAAAAAGTGTCATTGAGAAAACATCTTGCTGTTGTTCATAATGATGTGTCATAAGCAAAATGCACCTTATTTCAACACTAGACACTTATTTCAGCCAGTTCCGAACAACATATGCTTAACCCTTTACAAAAATGACACAAGTTTAGACTTGTCCAAATGTAAGGCATTTGCAGACAACAAATTAATTCGACTCAAATGATCTGATTTGTCTCTGAAAGGTAAGAAAACATTATTGCAAAATGAGAGAATGCTGGTTACTAGTATTTTCTCCTTTTCCAATGACGTTTTCAATTTTTTTTTTCTGTCCGGATTGTTAAAACTCGAGATTGTGGTAAAGGCTTCACCACCTTGAAAAAGAAGAGTTTCGAAAACATGTTGGGCCATGAAGAAAATGCTGGTTTCCAGCATATTTTCTTTTCCCACAATGCTTTGTACCATTTCAAAGACAGAAATCAGCTTTTGAACTGCACTGACTTTTTCAGACGTAAGATATGTGTAGGTTCATATGTAACATACTGTAAAAGTATATCATTATTTTGTTCTTTTTAAATTTTAAGGAAATGAAAAACTTTTATAAATTCTATTTCCTTTTTTTTTCCTCAGTAACAAGTTATTTATTTGTTCTTTTGTAGCATAGGGTAGATTACATGGCGGGAAAAAGGGAAAATGCTTTTTCTCCTTTTTCCACAATGTTTTCAAAAGACTTCTTCATCAGGTTTGTTAAAAGTGGGCATTAAATGTATAAAGGGTTAAATGTATTTTATTTGTTGGATAAGTATTTGTAAGGGTATATAACATTGTTGGAAAGGCAAAAATATGCATTTTAACTGCAAAAGACAAGATTACAAACAGGGACAGTTGCTTTACGCCATTTTTCCATATAATTCAAAAAAAAATATTTCCTGTTGCTGTAATTTTTGTGTTTTTATGCCACATGCATGAGACTTTTACCACACAATCCTAAATTTTAATGAGTTTGAGAAAGAAGGGTTTTGAAAATACCTCGGAAAAAAATATGCTGGTAACCGGCATTTTCTTCTTTTCCTGCATTGTTTTCTACACCATCAAAGACAGAAATCATTATTTAAGCTACATTTAATTTCATGCTTTTGATTTGGTCCAGTCCAAAATTTTGTTGTTTGGTAAAGGGTTAAAGTACATTATTCCAGCTAAGCCAAGTCTGGTTTCCCAGTCATAATATGCAATTTCCAGAACTGCCAAATTCTTTCCAGGATTGATAGTCATTGCAACTGAATTTGTTCATCTCTAACCACTGGAAACAAAATAATTTTGGCGATGTCAGTGTAGAAAAACAGCTATGTCTCGGGGAAAAGTTTTGTGCAAATTACTAGGAACAAAAACTCCAGGAAAGTTTTAATGGCTGTTGCAGTATAACTGAAATATTGTTGAAAATAGTGTTAAACACCAAACAAACAACTTCAGGTCCACCCTTTACCACACAATCCTAAGTTTTAACAACCTTAGAGGGAAGCCATTTGAAAATGACAAAATTTCAGACTGGTCTAGATTGAAAGCATCTGTAGACAACAAAATAAAAATGACTCAAAGATTGAAATTTGTTTTCAGAAGGGTAGAAAATACTGTGGGAAGAGGAGAAAATGCTGGGTAACAGAATTTCTTCTTTTCCCATCTTGTTTTGTAAAGCCTTCTTTCTAATGTCATTAACCTTTAGGCTGCTAAGTGCAACTCAGGGTGCTTTTGCAGATAGTGTAGATCAAGATCAGACTGCATGGTTCTTGCAGTTTGATCTGGACTGCCTGATATGTTATTTGCTTTCCAGTGAAATCAACTTTGAAATTACAGTATTTGGGTTTTGACTATTGAGTGGAAGTTTTCGTTTCTTTTATTCAGCAGTGTAATGGTCAAAATATGGGATTGTGTAGTAAAGGAATAAGTAAGGTTTTTTTTTGTGAATATCAAGAACTGAGTAATATATCTTGTGATAAATACTTGATAGCTGGTATAGAACAAGATAGTGCTATTTTCAAAAAAAGGAATATTTTACAAAACATGAAAAGAATTGAAAACATAATGTTCCATGCAAAGTGAATCTTAAATGTTTAATGGGAAAAAATGAGATTAAAATTTTTTTAATTCTATCACTTTGCTTGTATTTCTAAAAAATTTAAAGATAGAATACTATGGAAGAGAAGTTTGATGTGGGTTAAATGTTAAGCCATTTCTCTGAGGTAAAAGGCCCTTGAAGACATTTTGGCAAAAAGATAAAATGCTGGTAACCATTATTTTTTCTTTTCCCACAAGGTTTTCAATTCTTTCAAAGACATTTCCACCATTTAAGCCATGTTTATTTGTCATCTGCAAAATTAATTATTTCAATTAGTCTAAAATTGTGTTGACTGGGAAAGAGATATACCATTTTCCTGAGATAATAAAGAATTTTTTAAAACATGATGTTTTTTATCCTTTGCAAATGAAAAATTCCACTATTTAACCCTCTCCCACACAATCCTGAGTTTGAACGACCCTGAACAGAAGACTTTTGAAAACATTGTGGAAAAAGAAGAAAATCCTGGTAACCAGCACTTTCCCCTTTTCCCACAATGTTTTCTGCCCTTCCCAAAACAAATTTAGATTTTTGGATCACATTTATTTTGTTGTCTGCAAATGCTTTCAGTTTGGACAATTCCAAAATTTTTGTTGTTTGGTAAGCCATGTTAATTTGAATTTTATCATCATTAAATTACTTCATTATGAATGAGTGTAAAATTTGTGTGTTGGGTGTGCAAAACCTTTGACATTTTCTTGTATCTATGTTATTACTTTGGAGGAAAATTCCTTTTGAAAACATAGTGGGAGAAGGAGAAAGGCTGGCTATCAACATTCTCTCCCTTTTCCACAATGTTTTACACCCTTTTAAAGACAAAAACCATCAATTTAGCCAAATTTATTATGATGTCTGCAAAAAGTTTCGAATTTGACAAAGCTAAAAGTTTGTCGTTTGGTAAAGGGTAAGTGTGTGTAGCTGATGGTACTGATCATGTGGCCATGTCCTTCAGCAAGGCATTGCAGATCAAGAACTGGTTTAAAACCTGGTAAAACACCAATAGTTCTTAGGGCATACTGTTTGAATCTTTACCAAACAACAAAATTTTAGACTTCTCAAAATTGAAAGCATCTGCAAGCAACATTAAATGTGAGTCAAATGATGGAATTTGTGAAAGAGTTGAAAACCATGTGGGAAAAGGAGAAAATGCTGGTAACCAGCTGTAATGTTTTTGAATGCCTCCTTAGGGTAGAAAACATTATTGGAAAAGGAGAAAATGCTGGTTACCAACCCATAAGGTTTTCAAATGGCCTTTTTCTCATCACTGTTAAAACTCAGGATTGTGTGGTAGAGGGTTAAAGCAGTGACAAACCCCATAAAGTTACTTGATAGGAGGATATTTTATGCTGCTTTAAATATCATTTCAGTCATATCATGACGATGGCTCATAAATTCAGGATTATCCTTGATTTCACCAGTGTTGAGCTAGGGCTCTGAATTGTCTTGTCCAAGGACACTCACTCCCACAGGCAAAACTCTTCAGAGCTGTAGTCTTGTACTTCTGGGACATGTGAATATACACAACTTTGAAATATCCTCTAAAGTATGGATAAATAGCATGAATAAATTTTATACATGATTAGGAATACAACTAAAATGTGAGAACATTGCCTTCAAGGAAGGGTAAAGGGAAACAACTCAATTTATTGGCTTGTATTATTATATACAAGGATTGTCTCCCTTGACTTGTTTTGTGATTAAAAGGAGGCTGCCGAAAATGGCATGGTGGGGAAAAAAAGAACCAGAATATTGTAGCCTAAATGTAGTTAGGATTGGCTAACAATATTCAATAACAGTAGTTCTTAATACTGTCTGCAGTGATTAGCTGACTTATAAATGTGGAAAACATTGTCATCAGACTGGTCGAAGGGAAACAACTCAATGTATTTGTTTGTTGTTTGAACTACAAGGATTGTCTCCCCTGATATAGAAAATCCCATTTATTTAGTAGTAGTGTCTGTGGCTGTGAGGCAGAATGTCAGCTTTGTAACCATAAGGTTCTGAATTCAATACACTGGAGCAGGTGTCAACTTTAGGACCGTTCATCAGCCCAAACATTTGGCGCAACCACTGATGTAGGTTCAAGGAAGCAGAATCAAGAAAGATTAGTATAAGTTGCAAGAACTTGTTTTTCAATCCATGTAAAATTGATAAGTTTCTGTCAGTCAATTTATTGAGAGCTTTACAGGTTCATTTACACAACCATGACAGGTAAATCTTTAATATTAGCCTTACTTAACTCATAACCCTTTAGACCCTTCCAAAGTGAAAGCATCTCAGACGACAAATTTGAAAGTGGTACAAATGAACTTAAGTATTTTAACAAGGTAGAAAGCATTGAGGGAAAAGGAGAAAATGCTGGTTTCTCCTTTTCCCACAATGTTATCAAAAGGCCTCTTCCTCGGGGTCATGAAAACACGGTCGTGAAAACATGGGGTTGTTTGGTAAAGGGTTAACCAAACAACAAAATTTTAGACTCATCCAATTTGAAGCATTTTGCAGATGACGAATCACCAGCTTTATTGTTTAGTTTTTTTTTTTTCATGAAAATCTAAACTTCAGTCTTTTTCCTTCATTCCAGGCCAAAACATTAAAAAAAAAAAAGCATGCACAACAGAATGTAAACAATACAACAAAAACAATTAACATGAATCTCTCTATCTCTCTCTCTCTCTCTGTCTGTAATATTGCAGAATATTTATTTAGAAAAAAGATCATGTTTCATAAATTATTTCCTATCTAGAGATGCACTTCTGCATCATTACTATACACACAACTCCCCACAGACAGAATGTAACTCTTTGTGACTTGATCCTGCATTGTAACTACCCTGGGGAGAATGCCCCTTGAAACTACAGTAGGAAAGAGAGCAATTTTTCCTTTACAAATGATGTTTGCCTCCCTTTTAAAGACAAATACCAACAATTTAGCAATCTTAATCTTGACGTCTACAAATGCCTTCAATTTTGACAAGGCTACAAAATTGGACAAAGTTGGAATTGTATGGTAAAGGGTTAAAATACTGTAGCAGAAAATCTCATTTATAGAATAAAGTGATTGAAGGGTGTTTTACACTGCTTTCATTATCATTTCAGTCATATTCAAGCAACAGCTCACATATCCCTGGTTATTCTGGGTTTTACTAGGCAACGAGTCTGAAGTGTCTTGCCCAAGGGCACTTTCATACCAGAAGGACAGGACTCTTCAGAGCTCTTGTCTTTTACTAATGAAACCCAAAATTATATAAATAAACCAAACTTTGAAAACCATCATTGTAGAATCTAACTAAATTTAACACGGAAAACAAAATAAGTTATGGTCATGTGAAAACACGATTTTCGGAGTGGTCTAAGGGAAACAACTCATTTTATTAGTTCATATTATGAAGAACATGGGTTGTCTCCCTTGGCATATAAAAATAATGAAAACGAGGCTGCCATAAACGGGTGAAGACCGAAATAAACTGGTAGCCTGTTATCGATCTTCGTATCAACAACAGGTAACACCCAATGCTTACAAGTCGAGTTTCTGCCCGGTTCGAGATTTCGTGAGATAATGCGAGACTTGGAAATTCAAATTGTGACTTTATTTATGCACATAAATAGACCTTATCGATAGAGATTAAATTCTTTGACGAGTCAAATAAACTGATCGCCGTCAGAAAAATCTTCGTTTGCCATGAAAATCTTAGCCAGAGATACAATTATTGCTCGATTTTTTTTTTCAAACAAATAAAGGCATTCTGTTACAGGCTTTTTGATTGGTGGATTCGGTACATGTGAAAACCAATAGCTGCCCTCGATAAATCGGGTGTCGCCTGTTGTCTATCGGACGGTTACGGGAGATACAACAGGTACCAGTTTAAGACCGAAAATGAAAACGGTATATTGTCGTCGAACTGTGGCAGGTTTGGATAATGCTGAATCTTCACGATCAGGGTACGTTTTGTTTACTTCGTGATATTTTCTGCAATGAAAAGCGACGGAACGCAATTTGAAAAAAAAAAAAAACATTTTCCGAATGGTCGAAGGGAAACAACCCAATTTGTTTGATTGTATTTTGGATAACATAGGTCATCTCCCTTGACTTGTGCAATATTAAAACGAGGCTGTCAAAAAACGGCTTGGCGGGGAAACACGAAATACTGTCGACTGAGGTATGTTTGGCCGACAATCTTCTACAAATATAATTGTACTTTATGATACACTTTCGGTCCTACATTTTCTTCAATGATTAGTTGTGCTCGGTGTAAGTTCAGTAAAACTATGGTTGCATATTCAGACAACTCGCCCCAAGGACAACTCGACCAAAGACAACTCGCCCCAAAGACAACTCGCCCTAAACTCACTATTCATCTAGAATTACCAAGTGTTGGATGAGTTTGTATTAGTTTGTGCCTTTATTACCTTGCCCAGAGCTAGCATTTGAAATTATGTCGTGGAATCGGTGTTTACTTATGGACCAGGCGGTGACTGGACATTTCGGCCCATAACCATTTCGGCCCATTGCAATTTCGGCCCATAACAATTTCGGCCCATACAATTTCGGCCCATAACGATTTCGGCCCATGATTGGTGTATCATAAATATTGCACGACCTAACGAGTCCTTTTACTAAATGTTTGGTGCATAAAATTTCGCTTTTAAACATTGTTTGTTTTGCATCAATAAACATTTTGGATATTTGTTTTACGTCCTGGTAGAATGTTTACACATGATAAAAGAGTGTGTACAATGTGAGCAAAGGAAAACCAATATAATCATACGGCAGACGTTAAATCTTGGTTTGTATCGAAGATCAGACTGTAAATATCATGTGTAGTTCGGTGTAGACCTATGCCATCCACAAAAAATACTAAGTTGCCATCGACTGTGGAAGAGTTTAGAACTAAATTTCCCATCTCCTAAATTTTGAATTGTCTAAGTTTAGCATCAGGTAGCGAACGTTATAAATTGAAGAGTTTTCATCACTTTAAAAGTACAATCTGATCATGATCTAAGCTCCCCATGACGGATACTTAGGTCTCCGTCGGAACTGAAATGGTCAAGTTAAATCTGTTTTTTATTTATCTTTTTACCTTCTTTTTTGCAGGCAAATTTAATCATACTCTCTTTTTTAGGTCCTCCAATCTGGGTTAAGGGTTTAACCCATCCAGTATCCGTAATGTCATAATATCGTCTAAGATAACCGTCGAATTTAGGTACACGCTTCGTCGCGTTTTATTATCTTGAGTGTTGTGAATCTGGTCTCCTTGACAACCAAGTACATGTGAAACGCGTATTTTATTATCATATTGTGCTATTAGAAGTGCGGAGCAGTGCAATTAGTAATAACACTGTCATAATTGCCCTAAAATAGTGGTGATCAAAGACAACTGGTATCAATAGAACTCCAAAGTTTCTGACTTGTATACTGTAACAAATTTGTGCTAAATTTCTGCTCCAAGTCACTTTTACTGGGGTCTTGAAATACTTGTATCACAATCTCATTCTGATTTCAATTCTTAGTGTGTATGTGAAAACGCGCTGTTCTAAATGCTTTTTTAAAATACTGCAAGGCATGGGTTAAAAAAAAATGAAAACGCATGACAAACCTAGTATCAAATTGACATCGTCAGATCATAGCCCCTTCAAACTGACTTTCTTTTAAAACCTAGATAACAACTTTATATAGCTGACTTGTATAGACGCTATATAATTTATGATGTTGGAGCTGGGATATCAGTCACTACGAAAAAGGTCAGAAAATTTCTTATGAAATAAAGTCTATTATCAAACGACGTAGATCGGAAAGGGGGAGGTGTTTACTTGTTGGCGTGAGTGCTGTAAAATTTGTGTAATTTAAGGCGGGGGAAAATAATTGAATGGATGCAACTTCAGTAATTATTTTCAATAATAATTGGCACTATAAGTCTTGTTTGGTGCATTTTCTTATTCGTGATAATTGACTGTTTACCAAGGATTCATGTTTTTAACCCTTTACCACACAATCCCGAGTTATAACGACCCCCAAGGAGAGAGACTTTTGGAAACATTGTTGGAAAAGGAGAAAATGATGATAACCAGCCTTGCCTCCTTTTACCACCATGTTTTCTACCCACTCAAAGACAGGTTTCATAATTTGTGCAACATTTACTTCGACGTCTGAAATTACTTTCAATTTCGATCAGTCTATAATTTTGTCGTTTGGTAAAAAGTTCAAAGAAATGGTACAGTAACTGTTTTTTCAATTTATTTCACTATAGCATCCAGATCAGAGAAGAATTTAATTGCTTAGTTAGCACTTTATTTTTCTCCTGACCTAAGTTGACCCTATCGATGTCGTGGGTACTAACTCATTGTCTACATGTAATAATTCTAAACAACACGGGGGTTTTTAGAAGGATTGCATATACATAATGTTTTTCATGCTGAAGCCCAAATTAACACTTTCATCTGTTCCATGGTAAAATTGAGGAAAAAATGGATTTGTGGTATTGCCCCTTCCCAAATTTTCATAAAAAAAAAAACAAGAATTTTAAAGCGACATCTGGAATTTCAAAATTCCTAGAAATTAGTCCTTAATGAAGGCTCTGCATAGTGAACTATCCTTAGAAAACATATGTTCTTCAGCTAAAACTGAGTTTGAAATTAGTTATGATTGGCAAGTTTACAAGTCTGGAAATGCCTTTGTGTTGTTTCAAACACTGACACTAATCCTCCTTTACCCAACGCGGCAGTTTTGTTTGGCAAACCCTCGAAGGCGTAGACCAGCGGCTAAAACAATGTCATATAAAAGCGATCAATCAACACAAAGAGTGGTAGCAAGACAGATCGGAGCATGCAAGCTGACAGATAAACAAACAGGGAAACATTCAAGTGTCTTTTAATTGGTATTTAGACTGTGGGCCGAAATTGTTATGGGCCGAAATTGTAATGGGCCGAAATTGTTATGGGCCGAAATGTCCCGGAATCGACCAGGCGGTTGTAGGTTCTAACCCCACACTGGCTTAGGCAGGTTATTTTCTGTATTTGATGTATATGGAATGAATCCGTAAAAAAATGGAATTTATTATGATGCATAACTTTGATTTTCCTTGGTTTTCATGATATAGCGTTGGGGAGTTCTCTGTAAATAAATTGTCAGGTTGTCTTATGTTGTTATCCTGTATGGTGGTCTTACCTATTTTCGTGGGACTAAATTGACAGTTTTAGCTTACGCGTATCTAAATGAAGAACTGATCCCAAAAAACATTTTATAAACAAATAAATCAAATTTAAATGCATATAAAAACATAAATCCTGCCTGAATCATGCATATTCAACGGCAAGAACATATTTCACCCTTCAATATTTTGCCGGAAGCTGAATTGGCGCATGGGAAAACATGCCATCATTTCTTGGCTTTCAATATTTATAGAACAGCTCATAAATAAAAAACTAAAATTCATTATGTACACCAAAACTCATTAAAAGCCTTAACTATCACAAGGAGGGATTGATTTGAACAATGAAAATGAGCAGCTCAGAGTCAATTATCCTAAGTTTTTGAAGCGCGATGAAAAGGATGGATTAGTGTCATGGCGGCCATTTGCCCTCTCGTGACGGCAGCATCAGAATGCTAAAATAACAAAAAATAAGGCATTCTGGTCCCTTCTATCAATTTATATGCACCTATGAGGACAGATTAGGAATTATTCTAAACACTATTTTATCGTAAAACATCTGGAAATATTGAGTATCTTAATAAAAGGGCTGGAAACATCTTCTCTCTGTAGCAGCGAATGTTCTGGAAAAATTGTTCATTCATAAGCGACCGAACAAAATAGGTCACGAAATTCTCTGATCTAATTATAGTCCGGACTCTTGTCACATTATTCCAGTATGGTCACATGACTTTTTGGCATCGAGACTGACTATGTCACATGTCGGGAATTTTTCAGGATTAAAATAAAGTATCAAACAGAGAATTTAAATTAGGCACATATCGGGTTGAAAAAAGTAATAAGAAATTTGTCACTGAAGTCGATCTTTCCTTTAATAACATGTGTACTGTCTTGTTTTTGTTGCATTTTATAAATTAGCAGCAGTGACACTGTTGTTTACATTCAAATTAGCGGTTCGCACAAAACAGTGACGTCATTCACTTCATAGTTCACAAGAAAACTTGGATATCATTTCGGGTTCGAAAACAGGTACCCTACGAAAATAGGTACGTCAACCATACCAGAATACAAAATTACATTGTAACATTTGCACATGATAAATGTGGTTCAAACTAGATTCATTGTATGGTGTTTAACACTGTTTTCAACATTATTTCATTATATTGCAGAGGCAAGTTTTCCTATCTATGCTTTTTCTGGAGTTTCTGTTACCAGTACTCCTGACCCCACAATATTCTTTTGAAGCCACTGGCTGCTTTCCCACATAAACATGATCAGGAGTGAGATAGGAATGAATCCTGTCGCAATGACTATCATCAGTTCTCAGAAAAAACTTGGTTGAGCTGGGGATCAAACCAGCGACCTGTTCTCAAGTCCTGTACTCTACCGACTGAGCTACAGTACCGGGTCTCGGTGGTTCAAATTAAATCAAAGTTACAGTACCATAGATCTTCTTCAAAAGAATGCACATAAATGTGATGCACAGTCTTAGCCCTCTTCAGTAGATGCCCAACGAGGCATTGAGGAGTACCACATTGAAGTTGAAGTGAAGTAAAAATAGTGTTATCTGTGATGAATTTTTATACTTTAACCCTTAAAGCACCTTTCACAACTATAATTACCTTTGTGGCCAATGCAGATCAAGATCAGACTTCACAAAACCATTCAGTCTGATCTTTGATCAACACTGTCTGCTTTGCTAAGCCATGTTGGATAAGAGGAGCAGTCATATTGCAATCTTTTGGGTCTAAATTCTGGACTGAAAGTGTCCATTTGGGTTTATTTGGTGCTCTAGGGGTTAATGTTATTATGTATTTTCTCTAGCAGTTGGCAGTGGATAAGAACCCACACTGAGACCCCCTATCCTGATCCCCATGAATGGAAGGGCTGCACAAAAATGGTAGAAGAACCCAGGAAAGGTAAATTTATCTTTGATCAGACAGTCCGAAGGTTTTAACAAACTTCTAGAAAAATGCTTTTGAAAACATTGCCGGATAGGAGAAAATGCTGGTTAATATCAACATACTCTCCTTTTCCCTCAGTGTTTTCTAGTCTTTTTCCTTGAGCGGTAAAGGGTAAGTGTAAAGCTGTATGGATTAGTTTGTGCCAGTTCTTATTGTTTGTTGGGTGTTTTACACCACTTTCAACAGATTTTAGCTTCGCTGGCTAAAAGCAAGTGAGCTCGTGATGACCCTGTGTCCTGCATGTGTCCCTGCATCCATGCATGCTTTAACTTTTGTTTCAAACATCTTCTTTTCTGAAACTACCCATCCAATTTTGATGAAACTTCATAGAAATGTTCCTGCCAAAGCCCTCTTTAGAATTCTTCAAAGATTTTGATTCATGTAAAAACAGTAGTTGCAGTGGCAGCAAAACTTAAAAAAAAAAAGTAAAAATTGGCATGCAGCTTCATCTACAATTAATTGTGTCAATGGGTGTTTATGAGATGCATTATTTTAGATTGATATATACTGAACCAAAAAAAAAAACTTCCAATTTCTATACATAGTTTTCTAATGTAATGAAACAAAATCAACATGTCCAATGCCCTACATATGTTCGGTCGAACGATTATGTGTCAAACCAATTATAACTAAATTGTACGAATTACACAAATGAGAAAACGTTAAACTCGATTTTATCGTGTATGTATGGACCAGTATAATCCATGTTTATAAAAACAAACCTTTCAGTCTGATTTTATAGACTTTGTTGTCAATAAGAAAAAGACGTTGAAAAAAAAAAAATATGTAAAGTTTTCTTTCTTTTTGATATGCCCAGAATTCCACCAAATTCACGTGAACGTGTCATTGGATTGCTTAATGCTGGTATGGCGACGAATGAGGTTGTTGGCAGCTCTGGCTGTTCTATTTGATACCTTAGGCAACGTTTCCAAGCAAAAGGGCATACGAAAGATTTACCACGTAGTGGACGTCCGCACGTCACGATGCCTAAGACCACTATATCATAAGCACACACCTACGCACTCATTTTCAAACTGCCACTCATGCAAACACCCCTGGTACACATAACAACTGAATATCTGCCCAAACTGTACACAATTGTCTGCGCGAAGGTGGTCTACATGGATGTCGTCCTTACGTTGGCTGTGTGTTGGCGCGACGTCACTCTGTAAATCGTGTTACTTGGGCATGTACAGACCATTGCTGGATAGGGCAACAATGGAATAGCATTCTTTTCTCTGACGAGTTGAGATTTTCCATTCATTGAAATGATGGCAGGGTTTGTGTATACTGAGGAAGAAATTAACGTTGTGCCGACTGTTGTGTACTTGAATCAGATCCTTTTGGGGGCGCATGTTCCATCTTGGTCTGGGCAGGCATTGCGAATGGTTATCGCACACCTGTTGTCGAGAACGATGGGAATTTGAATGCCCAATGCAACCGAGATGAGATTCTTGCGAGGCACGTCATCCCACTTTTCAAATTAATGCCAATATCACTCTGTTTCAACCTGATAATGCTACAAGCCATACAGCTAGAGATACTATGAATTTCCTCAGAACGAATAATATTGCACAATTATTCCAAGACCAATTGTTGAAAGATCGATCCAGCTTTTAAAGATTTGTTGCAAATGGAAATTAATTTTACAGATTCCTCCCTTTGTATGAAGTTTCTTTGATATGACCAGGCTTACCTTCTGAACTCTTTTGTGATTTGGTTACTTATTAGTATTAAAAGTAAATCCATTTAGAATTTAATCATGGGTCAGGGCAATACATACCGGTAATTGTGATCTTTATGAATGTAATCGTCTGACAGACAGGTATGTGGAAATAGAAAAAAATCTTGTGAAGGGAAGATTCTTTTCTTTCCAGATGGTTTTAATTGAAGATTTGTGCAGACAAAAGTAGGACTTAGGAGAAACTCAGTGGAACTCAGTTTTTTCACAGAGACGCAGTCCCATGGACTTAATGAAATCTTAGGCAAATGGAAATGCTGTATACAAAAGAATCCTTTTGCAATGACCTTTATCAACCACCAGAAATAATTTTTGGCCCAGCAGACATTACTCACAACCCCTGCACATTTCTATACCTGCACATTGCCACATAGTTTCCCGTGCATAGTGTCTTTGTTTCAAAATTATAGAAAAAGGGAAAGTAGTGGGAGAAGAATGATTCACTGGACAACAGATTTTAGATTTTAGACACATTCATATCCGGGCAATTTCATATAATAAATGTGGCTCAAATAGATGTAATCGGATTCTTGTTTGAAAAGGTGGGAAAACATTGTTTTGGGGAAAGGAGAAAATGCTGGCCATCAGCATTTTCTAATTTTCTATCACAATGTTTTCAAAAGCCTCTTCTTCCCCAAGTTTGTTAAAAAGTGATAAAGAGTTAACATTTCTGTTCTTAATCACAGTAATCACCGTAAGATTTTTGAACACAGAAAGTGCAAAATCACAGTAACATTTTTGAATACAGAATGTGCAAAATCACAGTAAGATTTTTGAATACAAAATGTGCAAAATCACATTAAGATTTTTGAATACAGAACGTGCAAAATCACAGTAAGATTTTTGAATACAGAATGTGCAAAATCACAGTAAGATTTTTGAATACAGAATGTGCAAAATCACAGTAAGACTTTTGAATACAGAATGTGTAAAATCAAAAAGGGAAATAAATGAACTTTCTTTACCAGGAAGTAAGGCAAGAGCGTGTCAGTTTTAGGGCCAGAATGTTTTACAAATCGACCCTTAAAGTGCCTTTCACTACTATAGTTGGTTTTTGCAATCAGTGTAGATGAAGATCAGACTGCACAAAACGTGCAGTCTGATCTTTTTGCTAAGACATTCTGGGCAAGAGCAACCCTGAAATTACAATTATTAAGGTAGTATTTTAAGACTGATAATATCCATGAGGTTTATTCAGCCCTCTAAGGGTTAACAGACAGTATAGATCAAAGATCAGACCAAATAATTTCTATATTTTTAATTTTGTTTTAGCAGATAATGGATAAGAACCTACCCCGACCCTGTTTATTGGTGAACTGGCACAAAAAAGATAAAAGAATCCTGGAAAGCTCAAAGGTAATTTTACTCCTTATCCAACAATCCTGAGTTTTAACAACACTCATGAAAAATGCTCTTGAAAGTATCACGGAAAAGGGAGAAAATACTGGTAACCAGCATTTTCTTCATTTACCGCAATGTTTCTACCCTTCGTAAAACAAATGTCATCATTTGAGCCGTCCTTATTTAATTTGCCCTGTGCAAAGTGTTTGATACTGGTGAGTGTACAGTTTTTAACTATAGATTTAAGCAAACAAACCTCAGTTTTAATGACTCTGGGAAAAAAGCCTTTGAGAACATTGTGGGGAATGGAAAAAATACTGGTAAATTTCTTGAGAGTTTAAAACTGTTTTACTCATCAGTCTGCAACAAAAGTGTTCTTCCTCAGGGTTGTTTAAAGTTGGGATTGTGTGGTTAAACAGTTAACCCTTTACCACATGACAAAAATGTCGATTTGACCAGATTTAAAGCATTTCCAGATAACAATTTAAATGTTGCGCAAATGATGGAATTTGTCTTTGATATTGTAGAAGACATTTTTGGAAAAAGGGAAAATGCTGGTAACCAGCATTTTCTCCTTTTCCCACAATGTTTTCTACCCTTCCCAAGCCAAATTTCAATTTTTGAGTCAAGAGTTACTTTGTCGTCTGCAAAAGCTTTCAAATTGGACTGGTCTAAAATTTGTTCGTTTGATAAAGACTTAAAACACAATCCAGAGTTTTAAAGACCCCAAGGAAACAGGCTTTTGAAAACACTGTGAGAAAAGGAGAAATGCTGGTAACCAGCATTTTGTCCTTTTCCCACAATGTTTTCTACCTTTTCAAAAACAAATTACATCATTTGAGCTACATTCAGTCTGTCATCTGCAAAAAGCTTCCAGTTTGGACTTGTGTAAAATTTTGTCGTTTGGTAAAGATTTACAGTGATTACCAGAATCAGATTTATTGGACTTTACCATGTCTGAGAAAAATATGATCTTGAAGTCAAGAATAAACATGGATACCTTTTCTGTTTGTTTTCAGAAAGATGCTTACAACATGAGTAACACCAGATGTCTACCAGGCTTTGCATCTACCTTGCCATGGACAAACAGTCAAGTGTGAAGTTTGCTGGCTGAGATATCGATTTGGACAGATATCTGCCTTGCCAAGGACGAACAGTCAAGTGTGAAGTTTGGTGGTCGAGGTACTGATTTGGACAGATATCTGCCTTACCAAGGACAAACAGTCAAGTGTGAAGTTTACTGGTCGAGCTATTGATTTGGACAGATCTTGACCTTGCCAAGGATGAACAGTCAAGCGTGAGGTTAGCTGGTCAAGCTATCAGTTTGGATAGATCTGACCCTTGCCAAGGATGAACAGTCAAGCATGAAGTAAAGTGAAGTAAGGTGGTCAAACTATCAATTTGGATAAATTTGTATCTTGCCAAGGACTAACAGTCAAGCATGAAGTTAGCTGGTCAAGCTATCAATCTGGATAGATCTCCACCTTGCCAAAGACGAACAGTCAAGCATGAAGTTAGCTGATTAAACTATCAATTTGGACAGATCCACCATCATGGGACCATGTTAAAACTTCACTAGATGTTTATTTTATCATGAAATTAACAGTTCCAAAGAAGTTGGGGAGTTCAACTATTAGTTAGGACTGATCTCGTGTGTTAAAGACATACAAGCATTAGGCAGGATACTAGTATTTACCCAACCATAGCCTCAACTTTGCTTGAGAAGAACAGAACAGTGTGAATGTTGCTAGTTCAGTAATCAGTTTGGACTGAGCTTTGTGTATTACCCCAGGCAATACACAGTTTAACTTTGATGATGACAGCAACTTTACCCAAGGACAAACAGAGCAGTTTGGAGTTTGCATGTTCATCTCCCAATACATACTTTACCTCGTAGATATACAAACAGTGTGAAGGGTATTCACCCAACATTGACATCAACTCTGCCAGGGAGGAACAGTACATTGTGAATATCTGTATAGCAGACAATCAGGACATGCTTTTATAGACAGTGTAGATCAGGATCAAATGGCACATAACATGCAGTCTGATCTTACACTAAATTGGATGAGATGCTGCAGCCTAAAGTATACACATACAATCATAATATTTGGAGTCAACTGGGATTAACGTTTGGTCTGCTAAGGACAACTTAAGGACTTTTTGGAGAAAGTGTAGATCAAGATCAGACTGCACAGATGTGCATTCTGATCTTGGATCTACACTGTCCGATAAAGAGATATTTTAACCCCCAAAATAACTTTGAAGTAGCAATATTTGGGATTTTACTACCAGCTTGAAAGTTCCATTTCACTTATTTAGCAGGTTAAGGGTTAACTCTTTACCTCTGTGCTGGCCATTGTCATAACAATGGTTATGTGGGAAAGCAGCCAGTGGCTTGGAAAGAATATTGTGCGGAGTACTGGTAAAAGAAACTCCAGTAAAGCATGGATAGGTGCACTGGCCGCTGCGATATAACTAAAATAATGTTGAAAACGGCGTTAAACACCATACAATCCATCAATCAATGAAATAATGTCAAAAATAGTGTTAAACACCATACAACCAATCTCTTTATCTCTGAACCCTTTCCCAAACATCAAATTTTAGACTCTTATAGACTGGAAACATGCAGAAGACAATTTCAAAATTTGAAACAAATGAGATTAAATAGTCTGATAGGGTACAGAACATTGTGGTAAAGGAGAAATTGCTGGTTGCCAGCATTTTCCTCTTTCCACATATCATTTTTAAAAGCTGTTTTTCACAGGGTCAGTAAAACATTGGATTTTTTGCTTAAGGGTTCAACATTATGAGACAGGGAATAATTGCTAGTAATAAGCAATTGTGCCTTATTCCACAGTGTTTTTGAAAAGTGTTTTATTATTGGAGGTATAAAAAGCCTTACTTGTTTAACCCTTTCCCAAACCATGAATTTTGGACTAGTCCAAATTGAAAGAGTTTGCAGACGACAATTTTAAATTTGATGAAAATGACAGAAAGTTCTCCAAAAGGGTAGAAAACATTGTGGGAAAAGGAGAAATTGCTCATTACGAGCAATTTCTCCTTTTCCCACAGTGTTTTCAAAAGACTTGTACTGCAGACATGTCAAAAACCAGGGCTTGTTTGGGAAAGGGTTAACCTTTGGTTAGTCAGAATTGTAAATTTGTAAAGGGAATGAAAGTCTAAGTTCATTTTTTTTGTTTTTAAATGGAAAAAGTTTTTGCTCACATCTTAAGAATGAAACAAGATTTTGGTAAGAGATAGGTGGAAGAGAGAGAGTTATACTAGAAATGAAACAGTTTTAAGCCTTAGGCTGCTAAGCGCAACCCAAGGACCTTCTGCAGACAGTGTAGATCAAGATCAGACTGCACAGAATGTACAATCTGATCTTGGATCTACCCAGTTCGATACACTGACTGAATCACGAGTTAAACTGGTTCGTTGACATACAGAAAATTGACATATAGCAAAAAGGTTTGACCCAGGTCAGCCTGGCCATGCTGACTTAGGTCAATACTTTTTTGCAGATGCATTTAATCTCCTTTTCACAGAGCATGACTCATACACATACATACTGAGAAAATTTTTGGATGTATTGTTTGAAAAAGAGGAGAAATTGTGAGGAAAGAAGAAAAGGCCTTCAAAATCTTTCATCTGTCTGCTGTGCACAAAAAGCCATCTTCATCAGGCTCATAAAAAACATCTGAAAAAGAGTTATGGAGAGGAGCACAGATTATTTTCACTTTATTTAACTCACAAGGAATATTTAGGTTTCATTCCCTTACCTTCCCTGGAATTGTCTTGTTTTGAAAGAATTCTTGCTTTGAATCATTTTCATATGTTATTCTTTAACCCTTTACCACAAATCCTTGGGTTTTAGTGACCCTGAAGAGAGATCTTTGAGAACATTGTGAAAAAAGAAGAAAATGATGAGAAAGTGCTGGTAACAAGCATCTTCTCCTTTTCTCACAATGTTTTTCAACTCTTTCAAAAACAAATCCAATGATATGAGCTACATGTCAGTTGTTGTCTGCAAATGTTTTCAGTTTTCACAAGTCTTAACCCGTTGGTTGCTAGGCATGACACAGGGAACGTTTATGGGAACAAGATCAGGCTGCATGCTTTGTGACCTTGGATTTACATTGTCCAATAGTATTTTTTGCAAGTGAAATCAACTTTGAAATAGCAATATAGTATTTGGGTTTTTACTGTGGAGTGGAAATTTTTGTTTCATATATTTAGCAGCTAATGGGTCAAGTGTTCATCTGGTGAAGAGTTAACCTAATAAAACAGAGTTTTAATGACCTGAGAAAGAAGGTTTTTGAAAACATTGTGGGTGAAGGAGAAAATAGTATTTTCTTTTTTTTTTCTTCAAAAAGTCTTCTAAGGTTTCAAAGACTACACCATTATCTGAGTCACCTTTAGCTTGTCAGCTGTAAATGAGCCATTCTATGTGAAAAGAGGGCTTAATGCATCTTCAGAAAATATCAACCCACATCAGCCTGCATTTTGCAGAAAAAACAATTTAAATGTGGCTCCAACCATGAGATTGTTACTAAAAGGGTAGAAAACTAAGTTAAGAGGAGAAAATGCTGTTAGCCGGCATTTTCTCCTTTTCACACAATGATTTCACAATTCTCTTTCCCTTTACTGCACAATGGTGCATTTTGAAAAAATTGTGGGAAAAGGAGAAAATGCTGGTAACCAGCATTTTGTCCTTTTCCCATGATGCTTTCTACCCTATCAAAGAAAAACTGCACCATTTGAGCCACATTGAAATTGTCGTCTGCTGATGTTTTTAATTTGGACAAGGCTAAAATTTTGTTGTTAAAAGACACAGGATTATTTGGTAACAGGTTAATTTACAAAAGAAATCAGTGTGACTCCCCCCCCCCCTTTTTTTTTTTTTTTTCTTTAGCTTACCCGAGTACAACATGCTCAAGGTGGGCTTTTGTGGTCGTCCAATGTCTGTCGTCCGTTGTCAACATTTACCTTGTGGACACTCTATAGGCCACATTTCATACTCAGTTGACCTGAAAATTGGTCGGAATGTTTGTCTTGATGAAATCATGGATGAGTTTGAATTTGGGTCACCTGGGGTCGTAAACTAGGTCACTAGGTCAAATTAAAGAAATACCTTGTGGGCACTCTAGAGGCCACATTTTTGCTCAATTGACTTGAAAATTGGTTAGAATGTTTGTCTTTATTAAATCTCGCATGAGTTCGAAATTGGGTGACCTAGGGTCATAAACTAGGTCACTAGGTCAAATGAAAGAAATACCTTGTGGACACTCTAGTGGCCATATTTCATACTCAACTGACCTGAAAATTGGTCAGAATGTTTGTCTTGATGAAATCTCAGATGAGTTTGAATTTGGATCACCTGTGGTCATAAACTAGGTCACTAGGTCAAATTACAGAAATACCTTGTGGGCACTCTAGAGGCCACATTTCTTACTCAATTGACCTGAAAATTGGTCAGAATGTTTGTCTTGATGAAATCTCAGATGAGTTAGAATTTGGGTCACGTAGGATCATAAACTAGGTCACTAGGTCAAATTAAAGAAATACCTTGTGGGTACTCTAGAGGCCACATTTTTTGCTGAATTGACTTGAAAATTGGTCGAAATGTTTGTCTTAATTAAATTTCGCATGAGTTTGAAATTGGGTCAATTGGGGTCATAAACTACGTCACTTGGTCAAATTAAAGAAATACCTAGTGGACACTCTAGAGGCCACATTTCTTACTCAATCACCTGAAAATTGGTCAGAATGTTTGTCTTGATGAATTCTCGCATGAGTTTGAATTTGGGTCACCTAGGGTCATATACTAGGTCACTAGGTCAAATTAAAGAAATACCTTCTGGGCACTCTAGAGGCTACATTATTTGCTCAGTTGACTTGAAAATGGTCAGAATGTTTGCCTTAATTAAATCTCTGATGACCATAAACTAGGTCACAGGGTCAAATTGAAGAAATACCTTGTGGACACTCCAGAGGCCACATTGCACTGACAATTGGTCAGAATGTTTGTCTTACCTCTTTACCAAACAACAAATTTTTAGACTAGTCCATATTGAAAGCATTTGCAGAAGACAAAATAAATGGGACTGAAAATTTGAAATTTGTTATGAATAGGGAAGAAAACATCATGGGAAAAGGAGAAAATGCTGCTTACCAGCATTTTCTACTTTTCCCACAATGTTTTCTAAATGCTTCTTCTACAGGGTCATTAAAACCTATGATTGTGTGGTAAAGGGTTAATAATATCTCAGATGAGTTTTAAATTGGGTCATTATGACCCTGGAGTGAAATTTTGCCTATTGACTCAGGTGAGCAATCCAGGGCCATCATGGCCCTCTTGTTTCAATGTGACCGCTTTGGAGCCATTGTCAAAAAGGGGAGCAAATGCTTCTTATCTCGCATTGTTTTCCATTTGTTACCAAAAAAAAAAAGTGCATTTTCTTTCAAATGTTTGCCTTTATCTGTCATTTGCAGTAGGCTATGTATAGGATTTTAACCCTTTTCCAAACAACAAAATTTTAGACTTTACCAAATTGAAAGCATTTGCAGACAACAAATTTGGTGAAGCTCAAAAAATGATTTCCGTCTTTGAAATTCTTGAAAATGTGGGAAAAGGAGAAAACGCTGGGCACTAGCTTTTTCTCCTTTTTTTCACTGTGTTTTCAAAAGGCTTCTTCAGGGTCAGAGAACTAGGGGGTTGTTTGGTAATGGGTTGAACAGCTTTATTTTTAAAATAGAGTAACAGGTGGAATGATTGCTTTCTGAGGGCAGTTTTATCATCTGTCCCAATGTTTTCTTCATTGTCTGTCATATTTAGGTACATATTAGGGATGGGATAGAATATTTATAAATTATTGATAAAATTTAATTTCGAATATTCTTTTTTATTAGCTCACCTGAGTATGAAGTACTCAAGAGGAGCTTTTGTGATCGTGCTGTGTCCGTCATCAACTTTTAGCTTGTGTGCACTCTATAGGCCACATTTTCAGTCCGATCCTAACGAAACTTGGTCAGAATGTTTGTCTTGATAAAATCTCAAAATTGGGTCATGTTGGGTCAAAAACTAGGTCACCAGGTCAAATCTAAGAAAAGCCTTTTATGCACTCTAGAGGCCACATTTTCAGTCAGATACTTTTGAAACTTGCTCAGAATGTTTGTCTTGATAAAATCTCGAATGAGTTTGAAATTGGGTCATGTGGGGTAAAAAAAAACTAGGTCACTAGGTCAAATCTTAGAAAAAACCAGTTGTGCACTCCAGAGGCTACATTTTCAGCCTGATACTAATGAAACTTGGTCAGAATCTTTGTCTTGATGATATCTTGGAAGAGTTTGAAACTGGGTCACCTCAGTTCAAAAACTAGGTCACCAGTTCAAATCTTAGAAAAACCTTGTGTGCGCTCTAGAGGACGCATTTTCAGTCCGATACTCATGAAACATGGTCAGAATATTTGTCTTGATAAAATCTCACATGAGTTTGAAATTGGGTTATGTGGGGTAAAAAACTAGGTCACCGGGTCAAATGCAAGAAAATTGTGTGCGCTCTAGAGGCAACATTTTCAGTCAGATACTTGTTGAACTTGGTCAGAATCTTTGTCTTGATAAAATCTCGGATGAGTTTGAAATTGGGTCATGTAGGGTAAAAAACTAGGTCACTAGGCCAAATTAAAGAAATACCTTGTGGGCACTCTAGAGGCCACATTTTTTGCTGAACTGACTTGAAAATTGGTCAGAATGATTGTCTTAATTAAATCTCAGATGAGTTTGACATTGGGTCACCTGGGGTCATAAAATAGGTCTCTAGGTCAAATTAAAGAAATACCTTATGGACACTCTAGAGGCCACATTTATTGCTCAATTGACCCGAAAATCAATAGGAATGTTTGTCTTGATGATATCTAGGATGATTTCAAAATTGGGTCACCTGGGGACATAATCTAGGTCACAAGGTCAAATTAAAAAATACCTTGTTTGCAGTCCAGAGGCCACATTTATTGCTCTGTTGTCTTGATAATCGGTCAGAATCTTTGTCTTAATAAAATGTCGGATGAGTTTAAATTTGGGATACCTTGGATCATAAACTAGGTAACAAGGTCAAATTAAAGAAATACCTTGTGGGCACTTTGGAGGCCTCTTTTCTTACTCAGTTGGCTTAAAAATTGGTCAGAATGTTTTTCTTGATGAAATTTCGGATGAGTTTGAATTTGGGTCACCTTGGGCCATAAACTAGGTCGCAAGGTCAGCTTACAGAAATTCCTTGTGGGCGCTGTAGAGGCTGCAATTTTTACTCAATTGACCTGAAAATTGATCGGCATGTTTGTCTTGATAAAGCCAAGCCCCCATAGCTCAGTCGGTAGCATACAGGACTTGAGAACAGGGGATGGGTGGTTCGATCTCCGGCTTGGCCAATTTCTTTCCGAGGATTGATGATAGTTATCGCGACAGGATTCATCCCTCTCTCAACGCTGCCCATTGTTTTGATGATGGTTATGTGGGAAAGCATCCAGGAAAGCATGGATAGGTGCACTGGCTGCCCTGATATAACTGAAATAATGTTGAAAACGTTGTTAAACACCATACAATACAATACATTGTCTTGATAAAATCTTGGATGAGTTCAAAATTTAGTCACATAGGTCATAAACTAGGTCACTAGATCAAATTTTAAGAAATATCTTGTAGGTGCTCTAGTGGCCACAATTCTTGATCAATTGACTTGAAAATTGGTCAGCATATTTGTCTTGATGATATCTCGGATGATTTTAAAATTGGGTCACTTAGGGTCATAAACAAGGTCACTGGGTCACATTGAAGAAATACCTTGTGGGCACTCTAGAGGCCACAATTCTGGTTAAATTGACCTGAAAATTGGTTTACATATTAGACTTGATGATATCTTGGATCAGTTAGAAATTGGGTCTCATGGGGTCATAAACTAGGTCACTAGGTCAAATTAAAGAAATGTATTGTGGGCACTCTAGAGGCCACAATTTTTGCTCAACTGACCTGAAAATTTGTCAGCATGTTTGACTTGATATCTTGAATGGGTTTGAAATTGGGTCACATAGGGTCACAATCTAGGTCACTAGGTCAAGTTATAGAAATACCTTATGGGCACTCTAGAGGCGGCAATTCTTGCCCAATTCACCAGAACCTTGGTCAAAAATTTTGTTTTGGTATCTCGGACGAGTTTGAAATATGGTCACATAGGGTGTCATAAACTAGGTCACTAGGTCAAATTGAAGAAATACATTTTGGACACTCCCAGAGGCTACATTTTCAGCTCAATTGACCTGACAGTAACTGTTGGTTAGAATGTTTGTCTTAATAATATCTCAGTTGACTATGACCCTGGAATGAAATTTCGCCTATTGACTCAGGTGAGCGATCCAGGGCCATCATGGCCCTCTTGTTTAACATCTATGTGTTCATTGATTTGTCTTCTAAAGAAAAAAGTTTTCATGTAATGCTACAATCCCTCCCTGTGGCAAAACAGCATACTGAAAAGTCATTGTCAGAAGAAAAGTGAATTACATGTATATAAGAGCATTCAACAGGGTGTGTTCTTATTCTCAAAGATTTTCAAAATGTGAAAGTAATATAACTTCTGTTTGGCTAAACCAAATGGTTAAGTCAATCAGACATTGTGTTACTTCTTCTGACAATGGCTTGTCAGTCTGTCATTTACGGACCCTGGCAGATTTTGCATTCACTGAAGAAATCTCTTTATCTTAAGGTCAGAGAAGTAGTGAGTGAAGCTGTTCAGCATATTTGATATAATACAGTTTAGAAAAATCTCTGCCTAAAATTGTACAAGTATTTGGATTTTAAAATTTTGGACAGTATTAATGTGAAACAAAATTCTAAAAACAAATATTGAAATATATTTAAATAATACAGATGAATATTTGAACACATATTTTTGTATCGGCTCCATTCTTAATTAACTCTTTACCGCACAGTCCCGACTTTTAACGACCCTGTGAAAGAAGCGTTTTGAAAATATTGTTGAAAAAAGGAGAAAATGCTGGTGACCAGCATTTTCTCCTTTTCCCACAATGTTTTCTATCCTTCCCAAAACAAATTTAAGTTTTTCAAATACATTTATATTGTCTCTGCAAATGCTTTGAATTTGGACCAGTCTAAAATTTTGCCGTTTGGTAAAGAGTTAATGTCTTTCAGCTTTTGTCATGTATTTGGAGTATCTGTTGCCTAAAGTTTGTGAAGAACCTTTTACCACACAGTCCAGAGTTTTGAGGACTCTGAGAGCAAAAGCTTTTGAAAACATTTAGGAAAAGGAGAAAAAGCTGGTGACCAGAATTTTTTCCTTTTCAGACAATGTTTTCTACCCCATCAAAGACAGAAATCATCATTTTAGCAACAGTTAAATTGTCGTCTGCAAATGCTTTTAATTTAGACAAGTCTTAAATTTTGTCATTTGCCATAGAGTTAACTGTGAAAAGCCCCAACTTTATGTTTAATGTTCAACTCTTTCTTCACCATAAAAGAAGCTTTTTGTTGATAGTAAAGATCAAGATCAGACTACACAGAACATGCAGTCTAATCTTTGACCTGCACTGACTACTACTTTATTTCTGTTCATATAGCAGAGAAACTGCACATTTTGTTCAGTCTGATCTTGATCTACACCATGTGCAAAAGTGCTCAGAGTCAGTCTAAGGGTTAAACAAACGCACCTTTGAAATTGCAATTACCTTGGTCTTATTTTTAGACTAAAATTATCTGTAATGTTTATTCAGGGCCCTAAAGGTTAAAGTGAACAATGTATTGAATTTGATTCTTAATTGGGAGGCTAGTTCTATTGATTGGCTGAAATGTTTTGTTCGGACCAGTTGTAGAGCTTAGTCTAAGTTATAAGTGTGTTTGTGTAATACGGGCCTTGTTCGTACTAAATTACCAGGAAATGTAGCTTGATTTTAAAGGTTTAATTATCTGTGTTCTTATAGTATTTGAAACTGTTTATTTATATCTTGTGAAAAATCAAAGGAAAGGAATGGCTAAGATGTTTTGTTTGGACCAATTGTAGAGCCTAATCTCAGAATTATCCTTTACCAAACAATCCTGGGTTTTAACAACCCTTAGAAAAAAACCTTTTGAAAACTTTTTTTGGAAAGGAGAAAATGCTGGTAACAAGCATTTTCTCCTTTTCCCACAATGTTTTCTAACCTATCAAAGACAGGAAGCTATGTTTGAGCTTCATTTATTTTGTCGTCTGCACAAGCTTTCAGTTTGGTGGAGTCCAAAATTTTGCCGATTGGTAAAGAGTAAAGTGAGTAATTTAGACTGAATATGCGAAAAAACAAAAACTTTGAATAATGTTCAACCATTTGGCTCAGGCATTGAAATGCTTTTCTAAACATTAAATTTCAACAAAAAAAAAAGATTGAAACTATTCAGGTCAAAATGAGATAACCTTAGTTGTTCTTACGTGCCTTTAGCTCTTTTGCTGCCAACTGAATAAAATCAACTCATTTGGTCTAAAAGTATATTTTCATTGAAATTGAAGACAGTTAGTCAACTTTTAGCATCAGGTAGCAGACAATGTAGATCCAAGATCAGACTGCACATTTTGTGCTGTCTGATCTTCATCTACACCATCTGCAAAAGCTTTTGTAGGCAACATTGGCAGTGAAAGAGTTCAAAAGATTCTTGAATTAATGAAAAGCAGAACATAAATGAGCCATGCTCTGTGAAAAGGGGACTTAATACATCTGTTAAAAAGTATCAACCCAGGTCAGTCGGCGCAGGCTGACCTGGGCCGAAACTTTTTGCTATTGTTCAATATTTTGTATGTTCAAGGACCTGTTTACGTCATGATTTAGTCAACTGTCAAAAAAAGTAGCTTTTATAGATCCATAATTATTTGCTGACTTGCTTGGTATGACAGAGATGCCTTAACCCTTTACCAGACAACAAAATTTTAGCCTTGTCCAAATTGAAAGCATTTGCAGATGACAATTTCAGTGTGGCTCAAATGGTGCAATTTTTCTTCGATAGGATAGAAAACATTGTGGGAAAAGGAGAAAATGCTGGTTACCAGCATTTTCTCCTTTTCCCACAATATTTTCAAAAGGCTTCTTTCCCAGGGGCGTTAAAAGGCATCGATGTGCGGTAAAGGGTTAAGCCCCCACCCCCATCTTTGCCAGAGCCTAGCTCTGTTGGTTTAGAATGTTTATTAGTTATGCATGTATCTATGTAATACTAGGGATGGCAAAAGTAAAACTTTTTTCTTCTTAACCAAATGACAAAATTTAAGACACATCTAAAATTAAAAGCTGTTGCAGATGACAAATACAGTTGTGGCTGAAATTTGATGATGAAATTTGTCTTTAAAAAGGTAGAAAGCATCGTTGGAAAAGGAGAAAATATTTTCCTTCTTTATATGACTTTAAGGCCTAAATGAGATGATAAAGGGTCTAAAATTCATATCAAATTTTCAGAGTTTGGATAGGAACATCCCATTAGTTTTCACTCTTACAGTTACATTTTGCTATCTCTGGTATGTAAGCCATGCTCTGTGAAAATGGAGCTTAATGCACCTGCGAAAGGTATCAACACAGGTCAGCCTGCACTGTCCATGCAGGCTGACTTGGGCTAAAACTTTCTGCTATGATCAATTTTCTGTATGTCCAACCTTATGATTCAGTTGGTTGTTAGACAAAATGGACTTTATGGATCCATGATCATGTGATGACTTGCTGGCTAACATGCATCATGGAGATGCATCAAGCCCCCTTTTGCTAGAGCATGGCTCAATTATGTATAGCCGACTCTAATTTGTGTATATGTAAATGTTGTATTTTATATGCGAGTCAATTCACTTTGTAATTATAAAATGTAGAAGGAGGGAAAAGTGTCTTGCAACCACAAATACCAGTGTCAAGGGAGACAACCTGTCCAGGCAGGGTTTTCAGTGACTTATTCCCCTTGAAATGATGTTGGTTTCTTTTTAGTTGAATTGCTGATGGAAAGTTAGTTCAAGAAGGGAATGTAATGATGTGTTCTTACATGAAACAATGTGTATAACTTGTGGATCTAGGATAGGGTGTATAGTCTTTGGTGATTATGACAATAAAGCCTGGTTTATATACAGATTGTGGTGTGTGCCCGGCACAATTGGGGGCTGCATGGGTACCCATATACCGTTCGTCCTAGAGATAAACATACAGTATTTTCAGTTTTGGATTGTGATGCTGCAATTTGTGATATGAAGCCATTTTGTTTGTGCCGACCTCCACTGTTTACACTATGGCAGGTGGTGCTTATTGCCCCTTTTTGGTACTTTTTTTTTGTCTTGAGAAATAAGTGATTCTGTTAGGCTGTCTGAACTAAATTACAAATCAGTCGATACCTTATGTAAACTGAGTCATTATGTTGGGTCTTTTGGCTGGGTTTTCATTTTTTTCCAACAATATCTGTGTTGAAATGTGGTCATTTTTGGCAAATACCTTCTACTGAAGATAATCTACTCAATGAAATTTTAAGATTAAGAGCTTGGTAATAATTTTAATTTTCTGTAGGTATTCTCTAGTATAAAAATCAAACTTAATAACAACAGAATTATGCAATTCATTCAAGTCTTTACCAAACAGCAATAAAAACTTTTGCTCATGATAAACATTTAACTCTTTACCAAACAATAAAATTTTGGACATATCCAAATTGAAAGCATTTGCAGATGCCAATCCAGTGTGGCTCAAAGGATGAAATTTGTCTCTGAAAGGATAGAAAACATTGTGGGAAAAGGAAAAAATGCTGGTTACCAGCATTTTCTCCTTTCTGTACTATGTTTTCAAAAGCATTCTTTTACAAAGCCATTAAAAGTCGGGATTGTGTGGTAAAGAGTTACCATACAATACCAAAATTTAAAGACCCTAAGGAAGAAGCCCTTTTCCCATAGTGTTTTCTATCCTATCAAAGAAAAATTGCATCATTTGAGCAGCATTGAAATTGTCATCTGCAAGGGATTTCAATTTGGACAAGTCTAAAATTCTGTTTTGTGGTAAAGAGTTAAGTTTAGACTCAGAAGTAAAATGAATCAACTCATTGGTGTAAACCCGCACATGTATTGCCTATCAGATAAAATAACCAGAATGTATGAAAAATAAAACTGAAAACAAAATAACTGTTTACTCTTTACCAGATGGAATGTTAGATTAATTTTGTCTTTGTTGGGAGAATTTGCAGAGGACAAATTATAAAATGATGAGATTTCTCTGTGAAAGGGATAGAAAACATAATGGGAAAAGGAGAAAATGCTGGTTATCAGAATTCTCTCATTTTCCCATTTGTGTTTTAAAAAGTCATTGGAACAAGGAATCGAATTGTAGAGAGTTAATATTAAAATGGATTATTCAGTGGAAGAAATCAAGCAATTTTTTTTTTTATAGAATTTCAAATTAGATTATAAAATATTTCATAAGAATTTGATGGAAAGAAATGCAAAAGGTAGAAAAGAAATAAAAGAAAATTATAAAATATTAAATATGAGGAAGGACTAAGGGTTTTATCGTAGTAATATTCATAATTGATATGCTCTAACTGCATGCTTTAGCAAGTTAAAGAATTGTTAATTAATTTAATAATGTAACTTCAAAAATCTGTAGCATAATCAACATTAGTAATGAGGTAAGATCTAAATAGAAGAAATGGTGGTACATGATCACTCTGATATGATTTTTACAGGAACATTTTTATCTTTAAAAAAAAAACTCTTTAATTCTACTTTTAATTTGTTGTGCAGAAAGATGATAGTTATGTGTAGAAATTTTTCATCAGGTCAAAATAAATATATTGATACATGCTGGTAATCGGCATTTTCGCCTTTTCCCACAATGTTGTCTACTCTTTCAAAGACTAATATCATTTGAAACTTATCTGTTTTGGGGTTTGTAAAATGCTTTCAAAGAGAGTCCAGATAGGTTAGTCATCCTATAAAAGGGTTAAAATAAGGGTTAGGTCTGTGTTAGGTAAATATCAGTGGTTGTTGTTTTAGTGATGTTTATTTTACTCAATCACTGAACAGGCTTTGAGTGAGCCATGCTCTGTGGAAAGGGGGCTTAATGCATCTGCAAAAGGTATTGAACCAGGACAGCCTATGCAGTCCACGCCGAAACTTTTTGCTATTGGTCAATTCTCTGTCCAATGGCCGGTTTACCTCATGATTCAGTCAGTTGTTAGACAAAATGGACTTTATGGATCCTTGATTGTATGATGACTTGGTTGGTATCATGCATCACAGAGATGCATTTAAGTCTCTTTTGCCAAAGCATGGCTATTACTATATATTACTTTTAACTCATTACTGTGCAGGCCTATTCATGGCCAGACAATCACATCGGTTGCCTGCAAACCTTTCAGTATGATAAAAAATCTTTTGTGTGCTAAAGGTTTAAAATTTGATTTCAAGTAAAATCAGTAAGGCCAGCCCCGCCTAACCCAATTAAAATTTTAGAATAATTGAAATGATAATTTTAATAAAATGAAAAATATACATTAAGACCAAATTATTACATTCAAGTCTATATCATACCCCATTGTTTTGTGTGGATTTTTATTTTTGAAAGCAGCCCCTGACTTGGAAAGCATGTTGTAAGAAGTACTGGCTAATAGAAACTCCAGGAAAGCATGGTAGATGTACTGACTTCAGCGATATGACAATTTGAATTTGACTCAAATGATGGATTTTGTCTTTGATAGGGTAGAAAACATTGTGGGAAAATGAGAAAATGCTGTTTACCAGCATTTTCTCCTTTTCCCACAATGTTTTCAAAATGGTTCTTTCTTGTCGTTAAAATTGCAATTGTATGGTAAAGGGTTAAGCCATGCATTGTTACTGTTGGAACAAAATTACAGTTTGTGATACTAGGAGGAACTAAGCAATAGCTCCATTTTCCACAATAATTTAAAGTATTGTTAGGCAAATTAAAATCTGGGGGTGATACTAGGAGGAACTAAGCAATAGCTCCATTTTCCACAATAATTTAAAGTATTGTTAGGCAAATTAAAATCTGGGGGTGATACTAGGAGGAACTAAGCAATAGCTCCATTTTCCACAATAATTTAAAGTATTGTTAGGCAAATTAAAATCAGGGGGGTGTAAGAGACCACAGCTAGGGAAATAATGATACAGGGACAAGAAGAAAACAGAAAATCATGTAAAAGTGTATATGTATACATCTACATCAGGTATTTAGTTTGTAACAGAGTTCTGAGAGCCATGAACAAATCTTAAGGTCGAAAAATTAGAAAAGTTTCCAATAAAGTTTGTCTCATAATCTCTGAATTCTTCATTCTGTTACAACTAGAATTTTTATCATAATTTGAAGAAGAACATTCTGTTCTGAAAAGGAAGGAACATAGTTATTTTCAAATTCTTCTTAATGAAACAGAAACAGTTATTTTCAAGACTGAAAGAAAAAAGAAGTATGAAATTGGTTGGTGATGAGCAGTGTTGTAAGCTCCTTAGATAGTAGACGGTGGACAGTCGGCGTAAACACTTTGTTGCTTCTAATTGTCACAAATTATGCGTTATTAACCCATTGTTGAAACTTGATTCCAATACTGTGTGTGGAATTTCTAGGTAAGGATGCTATTGGGGCTGACCCGGAGCATTCCCCCACTCCGTATCTTGGAACCCAGTTTGTACTAATACTCTGGGGCCTTTTGAGTTGTAATCACATTTTCAAGCCAAAGAATATACATTCTGTCTAAGGTTTACTAGAAGCACACATTTGTTGTGTGCAAGTACACATCATTGCATTCCCTTCTTTGAACAGTCTTTCTAAATTCGACTGAAAAAAAAAAACATCAATTTCAAGGGGAATAATTACTGAAAATTCTTTTCTGGATTGAGGATTGTCTCCCTTGGCACTGGTATTTGTGGTTGCGGACACTTTTCCTTCCATCTACATTTTATGAAGTATTTTTTTAAGTTCGAAAATCTTTGTAATAAAAAGATAAAATACCCTCTGTTTTTCACTTCCACTTTCCTAACCTACCTACCTGCCGTTTCTGAGAGATGAAGCCCAGTTACCTTTCCAGGTTCGCATCCAAGCAATTTTTTAACAAATAGACCATACAAGTAATATTCCCACTCTCCCAAGGTGGTACTCGATCCTGGGTTGCTCTGGCCGAAGTCAACCTACTTAACCATTCGGCCACACCAGTACTTAGTAGCTAGATGTCAATATTAACTATTTAATGACAGAAACGGAAAAAAAATTCCGAACTTTTTTCAATAACTATTTCAAACTTATGATAATCATACTGAACTTGAGTTTTAATCCTTAAGCTGCCAAGTGCGACTTGCTGACCTTTTGCGGACAGTGTAGATCAAGATCAGACTTGCAGTCGGATTTTGAATCTACAGTCCGAAAAGGCAACCACGTGTGATATTAGAAGTCTATTTACCCTTATCTCGCTAAATAAATAAAAGTTTCAAGCCGAAAATAAAAAACCCGAATGTAACTAGATCTATTTCAAAGATATTTTTTGGGGAAAAAAAAAAGTCTCCCTATCGGACAATGTACATCCAAAATCAGACTACACGTTCTAGGCAGTCCGATGACTGCACGTTCTGTGCAGACTGATCTTGATCTACACTGTCCGTAAAAGTTCACTTAGTCGCGCTTAATAGTCTAAGGGCTAACCCATATCCTGATTGTTGCTCATTACAAAAATAGATTTCGTCACGTATATTGGTATTGAGGGGATTTAACCCTTAGGCTGCTAAGCGCGACCCACTGACCTTTTGCGGACAGTCCAGTCTGATCTTGGGTCTACACTGTCCGGTAAGGAGATATTTCGCCAACCCCCATAACTTTGAAATACCAACAGACTGGTTTTTACCATCGACTTTTCGTTTCAATTAAGTTATACAGCAGGATAAGGGTTAAGTAGCTGAAAATACTGCGAGAGCAGCGGAGAGTGTAGAGCAAGATCAGACTGCACCAATGCGCAGACCGATCTTGTTATACACTCTACGCAAAATACATCAGTCATGCTCTGGCAAAAGGGGGCTTAATGCAACTCCGTAATGCATGATACCCATCAAACAATTATGGATCCATAATTGTCACTTTTTTTTAACAACCGACTGAATCATGAGGTAGAATGGTCCTTTGACATACAGAAACTTTACCTATTGGGAAAAGTTTCGGCCGAGGTCAGCCTGCGCGGACTGCGTCGATACTTTTCGCAGATGCATTAAGTCCCCTTTTCACAGAGCATGGTCCAATTCTATATAATCGCGAACGGCAAGATATGAGTTAACCCTTAAACGACGTAAAAAATGTGGGACAATTCCAAACAAAATATCACTGTATCGGACAATGGATGTCCAAGTGTGCAGCCTGATCTTAATCTACACTGTCAGAAGAAACGCTCCGAGACTCGCTTGAAATAGCAACCCAAGGATAAAAGGAGTCAAACACGGAATCTAGGAATCTATAAGGGCCACAAGCCCCGTTGACCCGCAAGCTATAATGTCTGATAGTTCGCAAGTTCTGAACGACCAGTTTATGTCTCCATATATCTGTTTACTTTTGTCTCTGTACGCAAAAAAAAGTAAGGATTGTGGCGATGGTGATGATGATGATGATGATGATGATATATGGGCGTAGCCAGGATTAAAACATTTACACGCACGGTAAGGCACGAAGTGCCAATGGAGGAGGGAGCAGATGTGGCACTTATTGTAAAGCACAGAGAAATTCCCTAGTCGTCAGTACATCAATTTAACCCATCTGTTAAGTTTGAAAAGGCATGCAGATCTGGAGAAAAAAAACTATACATGTATATGATACTGTGATTTACAACCTTGGTTGCACTTTTTAATACGCACATACGTATTGTGCGTAATGGGCGTTACGCCCTTAATGATAATCTTTAACCCTTTGCTACACAATCACGAGTTTTAATTACCCTGACGAGTTTTAACTACCCCGAGGAAGAAGCCTTCTGAAAACATTGTGGGAAAAGGAGAAAATGTTGGTAACCAGCATTTTCTCCTTTTCTCGCAATGTTTTCTACACTTTCAACGACAAATTTCATCTATAGAACTACTATTGATTTGTCTTCTGCAACAGTTTTGAATTTGGAAGAGTCTAAATTTTTTTTTTTTGTTTGTTTGGTAAAGATTTAACTTCAAATATGACTATCAGATCACGCATCGCCAAAAATAACGATTTACTAAATAACAAAAATCGAATAAAACAATCAAATGATGAAGAAACATCTGTAGGATGGGTCATTACATGTTCTTGTAATGGCAATGTATGTAACTGGAGCTGGTTATTACGTGAAAACAAGTTGCGTATACATTACGAAAATCACAGAAATTTCACCCACCTCTATTTATGAAAAAAAATCTTAATGTAACTCCAAATTAAAATAAATCCTTCATAAAATATTAAAAAAAAAAACGTCAAGTTTAGAAAATGCAATCTTTGGACTTTATGTACGAATGTTATTAAAACTAAAACACTAAACACAAAAGTCAAAAAATTCACGTGCAAAAATGCGTGAAGCATGACACACTTTAATTGGGGAAAACCTTCCCGTGTTCATTTATTTTCATTAAAATACGTTCTTTTTTTAAATACAAAACAAGACAAGCAATAAGAGAGTAAAAATATGAGCCATGCTCTGGCTAAAGGGGGCTTAATGCATCTCCGTGATCCATGATACCAATCAAGCCATCACATAATTATGGATCCACAATAACCACCCTTTTTACAACCGGCTTAATCATGACGCAGACTGGTCCTTGGACATACAAAAGATTGACAAATAGCGAAGTTTCGGCCGAGGTCAGCCTGCGCGGACTGCGCATGCTGACCTGGATCGATACTTTTCAGAGATGCATTTATCCCCCTAATCACAATGCATGGCTCATATAATGAACAAGAGGGCCGTGAAGGCCCTACATCGCTCACCTAAATCTGTGTACCTTTGAGAAC
Source organism: Tridacna gigas (assembly GCA_945859785.2). Lineage (NCBI taxonomy): Eukaryota > Metazoa > Mollusca > Bivalvia > Cardiida > Cardiidae > Tridacna > Tridacna gigas. The sequence continues at coordinate 30,244,388 of OX244041.2, forward strand.
ATTATACGGAGTAAAGTCAACTCTTTCCTCTGATAGGAACGAAGGACCTAGATTATGATGTCATCAAGACAAACATACTGACCCAGTATTCGTCTTCAAAGGAGGATATAGATCATTGTCGGAACATAGAAATGCTTAGTCAACATTATCGCAAAGAAGCGTAAAACACGAGTGTTTACATAGGATTAAAATGCTGATAAAGCCTACGTCAAATACTGACTTCTTTCATCGAAATCGAGCTTACAACTTACAGGACTCCAATCACACTGGATTCCCAACAAATGTTGCGGCGGGACACAGGGTAATCTATATATTAGATTACCCCCAAGTGTATTGCTCGACAACCATTCTTAATTGCATATTCTCTGCAAGTCACATAATCAAGGATTTTTAAGTTCAAAGTAACGCAATTTCTGATTGGCTGAATCAAATGGTATAGTATGGATACCCCATGTGGTTCAGTAAATCAGAATTTGTGTTACCTTCCAAAATTAGAATTCGATTTGGTTCGTGTATGCGGTCCCTGATTTGAAGGCTGTTCCAGCAAAAAAGGTCGGAACAGAAATTAATTCTGTGGATGGATGGGGGATGAGGTGGATCTTCGACCTATTCGATTTAAGTCTGTTGGTGTGAGTCAGTTTTACTTGCATTTAATGCGTTATTTGCATCTAAATGCTGTTAATATCTCGCAAGTTCTGTAATGGGTCAGAAAGGGGCAATTAAATTCAGCGGTTTGAACATTAAACACCGACGTCCTAATCCCGATATTCGGCCCTGGCGATCATGTACAGAGCAAGAACGATTTTGCTGATGCATATCTACCAATGATACCTTTATACATGCATTATTTGGATCATTTTGTTTCTGTATTTCGGATATGGCGGCTTCCATCGACCAAACACGAAAACCAATAATTAATTACGATAGTCATCTTGCCTGGCCGAAGTCCTGGAGAAAAAATGCTTGCACCAAGTTTGAAAACAACAAAAATGCTCCCTAGACGTTCATATAGACAAATTTAAGGTTGCGTGTCACTATTTTCAAATGAATCCTTTGCTGAACTTTGGACTAAGAGATCGGGTTGGTACGGAATTCCTATTCAGGAGTTTTCGCACTCGGAGACTGGTAGGCAAATTTCAAGGGTAAGGGTTTTCCCCCCATGGAACCCCCAAAAAATACATATAGATATAAAAACTTGTTTTCAAGTACATTTGCAATAAATGTATCTTTGTTTTTAAGTTAAATGCTTTGTCAACGTATACGTTCTAATTAAATGAACAAGAGGGCCATTTTGGCCCTATATCGCTCTACTTATCATAGTTTTATGAAATGCTGTGTAAAATAATTACCTTCCCATGTTCTGTACCGCTGGGCCAAAAAGTTAGAACAGTTTTGTGGGAAAACTTTAAGGTAGAAAAGCTGTTTGAGGGTGTATCAGTGTCCAACTTTGGGGACAATATTGTTCTGCAGAGAAAAAAATTGTGCAGGATCACCAAAAGAACATTCTTGGCAGCAAACCCTGCTTAGCGAAGAACCTCTCTGAGCGATTTTGGCAGGTAAAACAAGAAATATTCCTGTAAAATTGTTTAAAAATCCTCTTTCTGATGTAGGAAAGTAAGTCTTTTGAAGGTTTTTTTTCTTTTTGTTGTTGTTGTTTTCTATCTCTGGTGGTCACATAAATCCAGCTGACAAAATCTTTTGAGCAATTTGGTAGAGAGTCAAACAAGTAGCATTCACGTGAAAGGTCAACTTTCTGCAGCTCAAAGGACCATTCTACCTCATGATTCATTTATCTGTTAGACAAAATGGATTTTATGCATCCTTAATTATGAGATGACTTGCTCGGTATAGTATCCCATGGAGATGCATTAAGCCCCCTTTTGTCAGAGCAAACCTCATTTCTTCGTTTATACTTGTCACAGACAATTTAGAGCCTCAAGGTAGTACTGTTGAAATGAAGGAAACTATGAATCAGTGAACTGTCGTTGTAGTACATAACAAATCTTTGATAAAACATGTGTAAACCAGCAGTTTAACTAACACTTTGCTGAACAAATTCATGTTTTAAAGACCTTTTGGAAAATGGTCTTTGAAAACATTGTGGGTACAGGAGAAACAATAGTGATAAGCATTTTTCTCCTTTTCCACAATGTTGTCAATCCTTTGAAGAACAAATACCCTCTTTGAGATACATTCAAATTGTCGTCTGCTAATGCTTCAATTTGGTTAAAGCTAAATTTTTATCGACTGAAACGACAAAATTTTACACTTGTCCAAAATCAAAGCATTTGCAGACGACACGTTAAATGTGGCACAAATAACAAAACTTCTCTGATAGGGTAGAAAATGTTGTGGGAAAAGGAGTAAATGCTGGATACTATCATTTTCTCCTTTTTTCCACAATATTTTCAAAAGGCCTCTTTCTTAGTGTTGTTTAAACTTTAAACTAGGGATTGTTTGTAAAGGGTTAAAACAAATTACTAACAGATGGCGTATTTTATCAAATCAAAGACCTCAGATGTCAAGTTGTCCTACCTTCCAAAGACAGGGACAGTTAAAGGGGGGCAGATCTGTAGTGTTGGATTATTACAGCGAGAAATAGGAGGTCGAAGTGCATGATATATTATGGTACATGGTTAACGAGGAAGGTAAATGTTCGTGTTATCTTGCAGAAACAGCTGTGGTAACATAGCCCTCTAATAGATGACAATTCTTATCATCTGTAGAAGGAGTAGAAATGATTAGATTTGTCTCGCAAAACATCACGGTGGAGAAAAAAAGGGAGAAATGCCGGTTACGCTCAAATTTACCTGGTGACGAAACTGTAGATGTATGACTACATTTTCAAAGTACCTGCAAAAGAAATAGTACGTGTGGCCTAAGATGATTGAATTTGTCTCAGATAGCATTGTGGTAGAAATGGAGAAAATGCAAGATATGACCATTCTCTCATTTTCTGACATTATTTCATTTAGCTTTCTTGCTCAGAGCCATGTCCAAGGTGCCCAGGGCTATGGGAACACATAGTAGGCTCCTTTTATTTACCGGTGCACTTTCAATCTTTAGATGTTTTTCGTTTCTTTTTAGAAGAAAATGATTTTAAAGCCTTGGGTAAATATGTAAACAAAACCGGCTGAGACCATGTTTTATTGTCAGTTACGAATTATCATTTCCTGGCAACACCTACCCACAGGATGACATGACCAGTGTAGAAGATTTCTGAAAGTATTATCTATGCCACGATGTTTCGTCTGCAAGGATAAAAAAAGTGATGAAATTTTAGGTACCTTTTACATCAAACCCAACTTGTCAGGGAGATTTTCCCAAATCTGTAACGCTGGTTTTATTGTAAAAAGGTCAGAACGGGGCCAAGAATTTGGCAAGTTTATGGCGGAGAACTATCTGTATATGGCACGTGACTTAGGTTACAGGGCTAGTTTCTATAATTTAGTATTCGTTTCGAATGAGGCGTCTATTTATCTATGGAGAAAGCTAGGGTTTAAAGAAATCGAAAGAGACCCGGACACGGTAAATTTGAAAGATATTGGTTACACAGATGCCTTACAGTTTATTATGATTTGACAGCCTTAGGTGACAATAAATGATTATGTTTACCTTTTTTCTCACCGCGTATTTGTGTTTGTGCTCTCGGTTGCCACGGACCGGTGTGAGTTATAGTAGATCTTTATTCTACAATATTCCCTGAAAGTAAAAGAAAGGTGCTTCTGTCTTATGATCTAAGCCTTAAAGGTATTTGATACGTTTTTTAAATTAGCCTTGTGTGATTCAAAGTATCTATGCGCATAGGCATAGCGTCCATAACATAATATGTAAACTTGTGCGTAATGTTTTTACTTTATTGGACAACTCTATCTTCATAATTTAGCTTAAAATTGAAAATTTCCAACCGACAGTAAAAAGCCAAATATATTGCTATTTTATTTTATTTCTTTTCGATGGAGAAATCTCCTTGTATCGGACAGTGTAGTGTAGATCAAGATCAGACGGCACATTCTGTGCAGTCTGATCTTAATTTTCCCTGTCCGCAAAGGCGCACTGCGTCGCCCTTAGCAGCCTTAAGATAAAACAAGCATTCTGATTGTATTGCATAGCAATACACAGTCCCCTACCGGCCGTATGTATTGCTGGCATGTCAGTGAAATTTTTGAAGTCCAAGGCCCGTAAATGCGTCAAAAAGCAGTGGGGCGGGACGAAACTCGAACTTGATGTGTAAGTCATGGTTGTTGATGTACACACCAAAAATCAGCTCTATATGTAGTAGCGTTTAGAAAAAAAGTGCGGAAAAATGTTTTATTAGTGAAATTTTGTAAGTCCAAGGCCCGTAAATTTGTGAAAAAGCAGTGGAGCGGGACGAAACTCGAACCTGATCTGTAAGTAATGGTGGTTGACTTAGACAGCAAAAGTCAGATGAATATCTACCAGCATTTAGAAAGAAAAGTCCGGAAAACTGATTTATCAGTGAAATTTTGTAAGTCCAAGGCCCGTAAATTCGTGAAAAACCAGTGGACCGGAACGAAAGTCGAACTTGATCTGTAAGTCATGGTGGTTGAGTTAAACAGCAAATCTGAGATCAATACCTACCAGCGTTTAGGAAAAAAGTCTGGAAAACTGATTTATCAGTGAAATTTTGTAAGTCCAAGGCCCGTAAATTCGTGAAAAACCAGTGGACCGGAACGAAAGTCGAACTTGATCTGTAAGTCATGGTGGTTGAGTTACACAGCAAATCTGAGATCAATACCTACCAGCGTTTAGGAAAAAAGTGCGGAAAACTGATTTATCAGTGAAATTTTGTAAGTCCAAGGCCCGTAAATCCGTGAAAAACCAGTGGACCGGAAGGAAAGTCGAACTTGATCTTTAAGTGATGGTGGGTGACTTACACACCAAAACTCAGCTCAATATGTACCAGCGTTTAGAAAAAAAGTCCGGAAAACTGAATTGCCGGACTGACGGACAGACGGACGGACGGAGTGCAAACCTAAAGTCCCCTCCGGCTTCGCCGGTAGGGGACTAATAACACTCTTAAGCCCGTTATAATTCTGAAGCCCTGGTTACACTCCTAGTGTGCAACTTGATGTTTCCGATGCTAGATTTGTAATGGAGAGGCCAGGGTTCAACCCTCTCCTGGAAATAGCCTAGGGTAAGGCACTTCAAATCAGAGCCTAAACCTGGGACCGGTGAAAACCTGGAAACACATAAGTTAGCTGTAGCTGTTATATAACTGAAACAATGTTAAACTAGAACTTCGCCGAGTGGTAAATAACCCCACCCCCCAGCACCTTGTCACTGAATGGCAGCACAATCAGAGAATGGAAATGATTTTGAAAACAAAGTTCACCCATGACCTTGACCTTTGACCCATGTGACCAAAGAACAATAGGGCACTCCTTTGGTCATAAGCAACACTTGTATAAAGTTTCAGGGTCCTAGGTCAAATGGCTTTTGAATGAGAGCACAGAAACGATTTTCAAACAAAGTTCACCCTTGACCTTTGACCCATGCAACCCCAAAACAATAGGGCACCTCCTTGGGTCGTGAGCAACACTTGTATAAAGTTTCAGGGTCCTAGGTCAAATGGCTTTTGAGTTAGAGCATACAAACGAAAAGATAGGCGGACTGACAGTTGGAAGGACAGACAGACAGACATGGTGAAACTAGTATAATCCCCTCATTTTTGTATGGGGGGGGGGGTGAGGGTATAAATAGCATAAAGTACCATGAATTGATCACAATTATAAGGGACTAGAACAGTATCTTGCAGCAAAGACTATCTGGTTATCAATATTGACACCCAAACAATAGATACATAATGATCTGCCTCATTGATTACCCAACAAAACTTTGGGTCCAGATTTATCTAAACATACAGTTTTAACCCTTAAAGCACCTTTCACAACTAAAGTTGCTTTTGCAGCCAGTGTAGATTAAGATTAGACTGCACAAAATGTACAGTCTGATCTTTGATCTACACTGTCCGCTTTGCTAAATCTTTATAGAAAAAAGTAACCATGAAATTGCAATTATGTGGGTCTTAGATTTGGACTGATAATGTTTGTTTGGTTTATTCAGTGCTCTAAGGGTTAAAGTCTTCAATAGAGACTCTGGGTATACTTTTTTTCCAAATGACAACAGTTACTGGAAATGTGTAACATTTCCCTAAGTTTGTCTTCATCGGATAAGAATCCAAGTGACTGTCATAATCTAACCTTTTGTTACTTGAAGTTTGCACTTTTATCATCAAACTGTCCACATGGATGAGCCAGAGTGTATAGCAGCACATCTGCAAGGTGGGGATTCTTTGGATAACATGCAAGAGCTGTAAACTGCAAATGAAAAAAATCTAGAAGCAGTAAAAAATGTTCTACATATCAATACAGCAGCATTTAATGAGAAAAGTTTAGGAAAAATGTCTGAATTATAGAAAAATATAGGAGATATAGCACGCTTTGAAAAATATTGAAAAGGTCTGAAAAAATATAGGAATTTAGGAATCAGCTGGCAGCCTGAGATAGGAAAAAGGGGTCATGCTCTGTGGAAAGGTAGCCAAATGCATCTGCAAAAAGTATTGACTCCGATCAACCTGTACATTCCACGCAGTCTGACCAGTGCGAAACTTTTTGCTATTGGTCTATTTTCTACTGCTCAAAGGACAGTGTGCCTCATGATTCAGTGGGTTGTTATACAAAATGGATTTTATGGATCCATAATTATGTGATGACTTGCTTGGTGTCATGTATCATGGAGATGCATTAAGTCCATCATTTGCCAGAACATGGCTCATATATAGATCTGCTTGATTTTGGGTCATGCTTTGTTGAGTGAAACAAAAGCTCTGGATAAATGAGTGACAGCAGATGAGGTTCAATTGTGGTTCCAAAACATCTTATGCTTGTCAAAATAACCTTGTGACCGTTGCCCAAATACATGGAAAAGAAGGCCATTGAGGGTTTTCAAAACTCTGCTTGCCATAAATAAATAAAAAACATGTGTGCTGAGATTTTACAATAAGATTTTACAATAATCAATGATCATAAGGTAGACTGGTCTTTTTGACATACAGAAAACTGACTGATAGCGAAAGTTTTGGCTCAGGTCAGCCTGCGCGGACATGTAGACTTCATATGCAACAGAAGAAGAATTAAATTTTTTTTTTAACCAAACAGTGAGGACTTTCATTAACTCTTTACCAAACAACAAAATTTTACACTAGTCCAAATTGAAAGCATTTGCAGACGACAAATTAAATGTGACTTAAAAATTGAAATTTGTTATGGAATTGGCAGAAAACATTGTGGGAAAAGGAGAAAATGCTGGTTACCTCCTTACAGGATAGTGTTCATCCAAGATCAGACTGCATGTTTTGTGCAGTCTGATCTTGATCTACACTGAGCACAAAAGGTCCGTGAGTCGCGCTCAGCAGCCTATGAGTTAAAGAATAATTGTCTTACCAGTCATACTTCCGGCTTCACTTCCTGAGGATAATGAAATATCGTCAAGGTCAGCTGTTGAGTTGAGCTAGGACATACTTTGCTAAGCACTATCTAGTCAATGGAATGTCTCCGCAAGATCTTCAGATTGAACATTCGGCCAGTCAGGATCTGAGAGTAAACTTTTCTCTGTAGCATAGTATCTGTAAATGGAAATCAAAGAACCAAAGATATTCTTTTTATTAATTCTTTACCAAACCACAAAATTTTGGACTTGACCAAATGAAATGCATTTGCAGACGACAAATGTTGCTCAAATGATGATTTTTGTCTTTGATAGAGTAAAAAAAATATTGTGTGAACAGGAAAATATGCTGGTTAGCAGCATTTTCTCCTTTTCCCACAATGTTTTTAAAAACCTTCTTCAGGGTTGTGTGGTAAGAGGTTAACTCATCCCCTCTGGAAACAAACTTACATTAAATGGATTTGAAAATGTCCTTTTCCAACAGGGAAAGTCAGTTAATGTTTGAAGTTTGATACATGAATACCTGTAAACACATTAGTGGCAAAATGAGAAGTTGCTTATAAAGAACAATTTTTTTTTTCCTTTCACAACAGTATTTTAAAGGTGGTCTCCTGGAAGACAAAAAATGTTGCTACCTGGAGGTAGTGAGTGTAACCCTTTACCGCTCAATCCAGACTTTAAACAACCCTGATGAAAAAGGATTTTGAAAACATTGTGGGAAAAGGAGAAAAGGCTGGTAACCAGCATTTTCTACTTTTCCCACAATGTTATCTACCCTTTCAGGGACAAATTGCATTATCGAGCAAAATTCAATTTGCCAATGCTTTCAATAAAGACAAGTCTAAAATATTGTCATGTGGTAAAGACTTTAGTATACCAAAATACCTGCACTCTCTCACAATATATTTGCAGGGAATGAAAAGAAAAGTACAATATTCTGCTAAAATGTAAACTTCCAAAATACCATATCCAGCATGAAAATATTTGCATGAACAAAACTGACTAAATATCAGGACAAAGTGCAATCAGAGTGAAGATTTTGTTGCTTGTGTTACTTTCGAATGAAAGTTTGATATAGGGCGTCCAGCTTCAATCAATTTCTGCATGTTGATACCCTGAAAATATATCAAAATCAGAATTTTGCAATCTCTCTAGTATCGACAGATGCACGATTCTTTGTTGGACTCTTTACCAAACATAAAAACTGGAGTTGTCCAAATTGATAACATTTGCAGACAACAATTTAAATAAGACTGGAATTATGAGATATCACTGTGAAAGAGTAGAGAACATTGTGCGAAAATGAGAAAATGCTGGTTACCAACATTTTCTCTTTTTTCCACAATGTTTTCAAAAGCTTTCTTTCTCAGGGTCATTAAAACTGTGTTGTGGGGTAAAGGGTTAAAGACAGTGAAATTCCACATCTAACAGGTTTTTCAGTCACAGCAACAGCTGTTTTTTTTTTTCCTGGGTCATACCTGTACTAAAGGTAAAAAATAAGGGTGTTAAAATGCATCTAAATCTAAATCATACCATTTAAAAGTATGGAAATTATTGTGAAGATGGGGATTACTGCAGTGCCTTGCCTATGGACACACCATGACCCACACTACCAGTGGCAATCAAGCAAGGATAACAAATCCACAATTTTTACAATTTAGCTGAGGTTACCAGCATTTTCTCCTTTTCCTGCAAGTTTTTCAAAAGGCTTCTTTCTCAGAGTTGTTATAACCCAAGGCTTGTGTTGTAATGGGTTTAAAGATGGACTAAGTCTCTGAAAGCAATTCTCCTTTTTCCATAATATTTTCTACCTTTTTAAAGCATAAATCTTATGATTTTAGCACATTTGATCTGTCGTCTTCAAATGCTTTCAATTTGGACAAGTCAAATGTTTTGTAGTATGTTAACCCTTTATCACAAGACAAAAATGTAGACTTGTCCGAATTCAAAGCATTTACAGAGGACAATTTAATTATGACTGAAATGATGGAATTTCTTTATGATAGGGTGGAAAAAATTGTTGGAAAATGAGAAAATGCTGGTCACCAGCATTTTCTCCTTTTCCCATAATTTTTTCAACAGGCTTCTTCCTCAGGATCATTTAAACTCTAGAATGTGTGGTAAAGGGTTTCTACATGACAGATACTCATCGTTTCTTTATTTAGACCATGCAACATGTACACCACATCCTATGTTAAGATGTTACCACTGGCCCCTTTGGCATAGGGACAGGGACACCCACCCAGCCCAGCTATAGAACTGTCAACCACACTGTCACCACTGGCTCCTTTGGCGTATGGACACCCACCAAGTTCACTTATAGAACTGTCCACCACACTGTTACCACTGGCCCCTTTGGCATTGGGACACCCACCCAGCCCAGCTATAGAACTGTCAACCACACTGTCACCACTGGCTCCTTTGGCGTATGGACACCCGCCAAGTTCACTTACAGAACTGTCCACCACACTGTTACCACTGGCCCCTTTGGCATTGGGACAGCCACCAAGCTACATTATAGAACTGTCCACCATAGTCACTCCCATCTGAAAATGGGTAACTAACTTAATAATATGATTCTACTTAACTCTTTCCTAAATGATAAAATTTATGGCTTGTCTAATTTGAAAGCATTTGCAGATGACAAATTGAATGTGGCTCAAATGATGGATGAAAGGCTTTTGAAAACATTGTGGGGAAAAGTGAAAATGCTGGCAACCAGCATTTTCTCCTCCTCTAACAATGTTTTCCAACCTGTCAAATTTCATAATTTGAGCCCCCTTTAATTTGCCGTCTGCATGTACTTCCAATTTGAACCAGTTTAAAAATTTGTTGTGTGGTAAAGGGTTAACTCTTTAACAACCTTGAGGAATTTTGCTTTTGATTGTGGGTAAAGGAGAAAATACTCTTTTCCCACAATGTTTTCTACCCTTTCAATAACATTTTCCACTATTTGAGCCATGTTTGATATGTCATCTGCAAATGCTTTCAATTTGGACAAATCTAAAATTTTGTCGCGTGGTTAAGAATAAAGCTATATCTAATTTTTATCTGCAAGTGCTTTCAATTTGGTCCTAGTCTAAATTTTTTTTGTCTGCTACAGAGTTAAAGACCTGCAGGAAAAAGGGTGTAGAAAAAGTTGTTGGAAAAGGAAAAATACATTTTAACCTTTCAAATACAAATTGTTTCATTTGAAGCACATTTTATATGTCTCTGCAAATGCTTTTTATTTGGATAGGTCTAAAATACTGCCATCTCTTAAAGAGTTAAATGACAAAAGTTAAGAGAGCAGCATAATATTATATTATCATATTGAGAGATATATATAAGCCATGCTCCAGCAAAGAGGGCTTAATGCATGTTTGTGATGCATTGTACCAAGAAAGAATTACATAATTATGAATTCAAGAAATCAGTTTGTCCAACAAGCAACTGAATCCTTTGACAACGAAAAAATTGCCCAATAGCGAAAAGTTTCATCCTAAGTCAGCCTAAGACTGCGCAGGCTGGCCTGGGTTGATACCTTTTGTCTAGATGAATCTTGCCACTTTTTCACAGAGCACGGCTCACTGTCATCCTCTGTGAAATGGGGGTTCAATACAGCTTTCTGATGTGCTATATCAAACAAGTTGTTGTATAAAATAGACCCCATTTTACTTCTAGATATGGTAGATTAAGGTAGAATTGCCCTTTAACCCTTTACCAGACAACAAAATTTTAGCCTTGTCCAAATTGAAAGCATTTGCAGACAACAATTTCATTGTGGCTCAAATGGTGCAATTTTTCTTTGATAGGGTAGAAAACATTGTGGGAAAAGGAGAAAATGCCGGTTACCAGCATTTTCTCCTTTTCCCACCATGTTTTCAAAAGGCTTCTTTCCCAGAGTCAAAAGGCGGCATTGTACGGTAAAGGGTTAAGGTATGGCCATCCTAACTCTGCTCTTTGCAATCTCGTTACTTTCCGTCAGATCTCAACATTTTCCAATCTGTGAGTATTTCGGCATTACCGGAAGTATAATGGAAACAAGGATCTGGTTCCTCGCTTTACTCTTCAAAGTATTGGTAAAATACAGAACCAGCATTCCAAAATGGCATCCCTTGACAATTCGGACCGTGTTGTGTCAGGAATGACAAGAAAAAAAGAGTTTTTGTCAAGAGCATACATGTAGATCACAACTATGACGATTTTTCTTGATACTGTATTGGATATGAGTTAATAAGAAACCAAGAAAATTAGTATCTCGCGCAGATTTCACAGACAGTAAGCCGTGACAGTTGGAAGGATGGGAGATGGTTTACTTCACAAATTGCGATCATGTTGGTGTAGGATGGTGGCCTATCATTGTATTCGATGTTGTTCAATGTTGTTGGGAAATTATGAAAGGGACTTGGATGGAATCTTTTTAATCCCTAGATGCCAAGCTCGGTAGCATACATGACTTTAGACCAGGACCCATATTTCATCTGCAAATGCTTTCTATTTTGACTGATGTAAAATTAAGTCGTCTGTTAACTCTTTACCACACAACACAATTTGGAGTTGTCCAAATCCAAAGCATTTGCAGAGGACATATCAATTATGGTTCACATTTGTCGAATTTGGCTCTTGAAGGGTAGAAAAAAATTGTGGGAAAAGAAGAATATGCATGTTACCAGGATTTTCCCCTTTTCCAACAATGTTTTCAAAAGCATTCTTCCTCAAGGTCATTAAAACTCAGAATTGTGTGGTAAAAGGTAGAAGATTTAAGCTGTTCGATAGCAAGTTAATGTGCTTTTGTGAACATTTTGGGGCACAGAGTTTGCTGTCTAATCTTGCATTTACACTGTCCAATATGGCGAGACCTTTATCAGCATGTCCCCTTCTTCAACAATGTTTTCAAAAGCCTTCTTCCTCAAGGTCTTCAAAACTGAGGTAATAGATTTAAGCTGTTCAAGAGCAACGTAACATGCTTTTGTGGACATTTTGTGGCACAGAGTTTGCTGTCTCATCTTGGATGTACCATGGTGACACCTTTACCTCCTGAAAAAAACAGTATTTGCCAACAAATTAAGAATATCTTAACCCTTTAACGAAAAATCCAGTGTTTCAAAGACCCAGGGGAAAAGACTTTTTGAAATCATTGTGGGAAAAGGAGAAAATGCTAGTAACCAGCACTTTCTTCTTTTACCACAAAGTTTTCTACCCCGTCAAAGAACTTTAATTTTATTGTGCCACTTTTGGTTTTGTCTTCTGCAGATGCTGTCAATTTGGAAGAGTCTAAAATTCATTGTTTGGGAAAGGGTTAAACTATACTGGTTGCTGTAGCAGTAGATGTAAAACAAAGCTCTTTTGATCAGTCTGATCTTGATCTACACTATACACAAAATCAGATCACACCATGCTCAGGTTGATTGATTGATCGTATAGTGTTTAATGCCATTTTCAACATTATTTTAGTTACATCATTGCGGCCAGTGCACCTATTGATGCTGTCCTGGAGTCTTTTTTGCCAGTACTCAGCACAATGTTCTTTTTGAGCTACCAACAGCTTTCCAACATAACCACTGAATCAATGCTCAGCAGTGAAAGAGAAATAAAAACTGCCACAACTACTGTCATTAATCCTCAGATAGAAATTCACCGAGCAGGGGATTCGAACCAGTGACCCCATTCTCAAGTCCTGTACCCTGCAGACTGCACCACAGGGGCTTGGCCACCTTGATAAAGATTTAAGGAGTTAACCCTATCCCAAACAAGCCCTGGTTTTCACGTGTCTGCAGTACAAGTCTTTTGAAAACACTGTGGGAAAAGGAGAAATTGCTCGTTACGAGCAATTTCTCCTTTTCCCACAGTGTTTTCTACCCTTTTTGAGAACTTCCTGCCATTTTCATCAAATTTAAAATTGTCGTCTGCAAACTCTTTCAATTTGGACCAGTCCAAAATTTGTCGTTTGGGAAAGGGTTAATCCTTTACCACACAATTCCTAGTTTTATTGACTCTAACAGGGGAGGCTTTTGAAAACATTGTGAGAAAAGGAGACAAAAAACATGATTGGAGCAACAATATAATTTGTTGTCTGCAAAGGCGTTCAATTTGGACAAGTGTAAAATATTTTCCATTGGTAGGGATTAACTCTTTACCAAACGACAAAATTTTTGGACTAGCCAAACTGTAGGAAAAGCATTTGAAGATGACTAAATAAATGAAGCTCAAGTGATAATTTCTCGGTAGGGTAGAAAACATTGCAGGAAAAAGAGAAAATGCTGGTTGCCAGCAGTTTCTCCTTTTCCCACAATGTTTTCAAAAGCTTTCTTCTTCAATGTTGCTGAAACTTTGGATTGTGTAGTAAAGGGTTAAGGTATTAGAATACACCACATAAAGCTAATCCTTACCTGTAAAGCAGCCAGAATGTTTGCCAAAGCTTGACCATATGTATCATGACAATGTACTGCCAGTTTCTCTGCATCATCGCCTCAGATAACATTTTTCTCATGGCATAAAGGGGTTCTGTAACATCCCATTTCCTATATAGATTTTGTAACCTGGAATGTATACTTAGCATTTAAAGTATGAACTCTTTGCTAAATGACAAACTTTTTACTTATCCAAATTGAAAGCATTTGCACATGACAATTTAAACATGTGTAACATTATAATATTTTGTTATGAAAGGGTAGAAAAAATTGAAGAAAAAGGAAAAAATGCCGGTTACCAGCATTTTCTTTTTTCCACAATGTTTCCAAAAGGCTTCCCTGAAGATGTCTCGTAACATCCCATGTCATACATAGATTTTGTGATCTGGAATGTACACTTAGCATTTAACCCTTTCCCAAACGACAAATTTTGGACTGGTCCAAATTGAAAGAGTTTGCAGAGGACAATTTTAAATTTGATGAAAATGACAGAAAGGTTCTCAAAAAGGGTAGAAAACACTGTAGGAAAAGGAGAAATTGCTCATTACGAGCAATTTCTCCTTTTCCCACAGTGTTTTCAAAAGACTTGTACTGCAGACACGTGAAAACCAGGGCTTGCTTGGGAAAGGGTTAAGTAGTAAGTATCAGTCCCATGAAGACAGAATCATTTTTGAAATAGTCTCTTTAATCTTTAATATTTTATCAGTCAATCCAGAGTCTAACAACCTTGAGTCAAACGGCTTTTAAAAACATTATGGGAATAGGAGAAAATGCTGGTGACCCGCATTTTCACCTTCTCCTTCTCCCACAATGTTTGCTGCTGATCTAAAGACAAATCCAATCATTTAAGACACATCGCATTGTCGTTTGCAAATCTCTTCAAGTCTACATTTGGAGAAGAGTTAACTCTTTACCAAACCATAAAATTTAAGACATGCCTAAATTGAAACTTTTTGCAGAGAACAAATAATCTGTAACTGAAATGATGGAATTTAATTTATAGACAGCTGAAAACACTGAGAGAAAAGGAGAAAATAAAGGAAACCAGCATTTTCTCCTTTTCCCACGATGTTTTCAAAAGTAAGTCAAGGATTAGCCCTTTACCAAACGACAAAATTTTTGACTGGACCAAGTTGAAAGCATTTGCAGACAACAAATTTAGTGTAGCTTAAATGGTGATTTATGTATTGGACAGGGTAGAAAACATTGCGGGAAAAGGAGAAAATGCTGGTTACCAGCATTTTCTCCTTTTCTCACAATGTTTTCCAAAGGCCTCTTTTCTAGGGTCATTAAAACTCGGGATTGTGTGGTAAAGAGTTATGGAACATAGACATTACTCACAATGACATCATTGTACAAGAACATGGCATAATGTAAATCTACAATTTTGATGGGCCATGTTTTTCTACATTTTTCCTTGATATTTCAAACATTTTCAAAAACTATGTCCACCATTAGACCATACTTAATTTTTTGTCTGCACAATGCTCTGGAACTGGGTAAATCCAAACTTTTGTCATTCCATAAAGAGTTGAGTCATTTCATATCCCATAAATTCAACAAGATGTGTCCCTGAGAAGTGACTGATGCCCCAGAAAACACACATGACCTTGCTGTGGCTTTGACCTTTACTGTATGGACATGACTGTTGTGCATGACAAGCTGCCTTAATGTGGTTAACATTTTTGAAAAGTTATTTTGAAATTAAGTTAAAGGGAAAAGAGTTATGGCCTCCACACGAAAACGCCTACCCCCTCCCCCCCAATATATTTCACCTTGCTGTGACCTCGACCTTTAACCCAAGGACATGATTCTTGCACATGACACATTGTCTTAATGTGGTTAACATTTGTGATAAGTTATTTTGACACCAAGTCACTGGGAAAAAAGTTATGCCCCAGACGCCAAAACAACTAACGCCCCCCCCCCCCATGCCCAAACACATTTGACCTTGTTGTGACCTTAACCTTTAACCCAAGGACCTGATTCTTGCGCATTACACATTGTCTTTATGTGGCTGACAATTCTCCAAAGTATTACTGAAATCAGGCTATCAACCAAGTCTTCTTCAAAATATAGAAGGATTGATTGATTGTATGGTGTTTAACGCCGTTTTCAACATTATTTCAGTTATATCGTGGCAGCCAGTGCACCTATCCATGCTTTCCTGGAGTTTCTGTTACCAGTACTCTGCACAATATTCTTTCCAAGCCACTGGCTGCTTTCCCACATAACCATCGTTGAAACAATGGTCAGCAGTGAGAGAGGAATGAATTCTGTTGCAATGACTATCATCAATCCTCAAAAAGAAATTGGCTGAGCTGGGGATCAAACCAGCAACCTCCTGTTCTCAAGTCTTGTACGCTACCGACTGAGCTGCAGGGCTCGGCAAAAAATATAGGAGGAATATAGAATCTTTTTTCAACAAATATAGGAGTGTTTTGCTAGTTTTGAGATAAAATATAGTTTTCCAAACAAAAATCATTTCATTCAACGGCATTTACACTGTAATTCGCCAATGTATTCGGACACCCTAAAAGTTTGGACACGGTAAAAAATTTTCAAAAATAATTTATTTTGAGTCCTTATTCCGGACAGTCCAAAAAAATAATTTTCCTATATATTCGGACAGCCTGTAGCATTAATTTTCCGAAAAATCAGCCAGTAAATACATATCTTTTCTTTAGAAAATGTTGCCGATAATGATTGGCTGCGTATTTGCACATTTCTGCATCGCCGATATTCATCATTATGAACATGAATTCCTTAAGAGTCAAGTAACGCGGCGGTTATTTTAAGTCATGAAATAAGACAAAAAAAAAAAGCAATACCAAGGTTGTCTTTGTTGAAAACTTCTCACCAAGACAGAGTAGATCTAGATCAGACCAAACATTCTGCCTAGTGTGATCTTGATCTACACAGGCCGCTCAAATAACTAGTTTTGAAAGTTGCTTGAAGAGTTTAATGTTTCTCGGCTTTTTGGTGTTGTGCAAGCAGTTTTTCCCTTTTTTCGTGACGTTTTCAAAAGGCACCTGCAGAACCGTGAAATTGTCCCTCCATGAACAATATTAAAAAAAATTTTAAGTACCAAACCTCATTGTTTCTTTCCTTTATTTATCGGTATTAAATCCATTTACATGTATATATAAAATTAGATCGAATGCATTAATTGTCGTATGCATTCCGTTTTATTTTGGTTGCAAGGAGTATTTTCTAAAGAAACAGGCAGACTTTTTTTCTGCTGACTACACAAATTATGCGACAAAGCTGCCCAGGTGTTCCTGAAACAACCACTACTAACCGCAAAAAGACACTATCAGCTAGTATAAAGTGGGCATGATATACGCTTATTGCATGGTCATTTTATGTCGATTGGAGGTCAGCACGTAACCTGGGAGAGTGTGTACAAAAACAGGTGCTTTACAACCCTCTCGCTCTGGATGATTTGCACATTACGTCATACCCATAATCCAAATTTTACTGCAAACATTTGTGTACCCACGACAGGTGTGAAATCTTGTTGACAGATGGCTCTTTGATGATGGCAAGATGGCGGAGTTTAAAATGTTGGCACACGGTGTAGATTGAGATCAGATTATAGAGAATGTGCAGTCTGATCTTGGATATATACCATGCACTACTGAACTATGATTTTAGAAAGCTACTGCTTATAGGTCTAAGAAATTAAGAAATATTTAAAACGCATGCTTTTAAGATTGATCTAAATTTGTTGGATTTTACTCTTATTTTTTCGGGACACACACATTTGGACAACAAGGTAAAACCTATATTTCGGCCACCCCATTTTTTTCAAGATAATAATTTCCTAAAGATTCGGACACAAAAAAAAGTAATTATTTTTTTCTGTCCGAATACATTGGCGAATTACGGTATAACAGTTCTTCATTTTCTTTGTCTTCACTTACTGTTTCTATATTAATAAATGATTAAAATCTACCTTAAAGTGACCACTCACCTCAATAGCATCACAATCCAGACAGAGAGCTGCTGCATGGCACATCATCATCATCTAATGGGCACCTGGAATGTATTTTTTATTTTAAATGATGTTCACACAAATAATAACAATGGCTTAATATATAACAACAGAATACAATATGAAATGAATAAGAAATGGTATCTTTACTTTAGATAAATCTTCAATGAAACTTAAGCAGCATTATTCACCCATTTAGTCCACAGAACAAAATCATAAAGCAAGAATCCAATTATCATTATCAATTTAATTATCACAATTAGCACTGAAGAGAAGAAGAATGATTCAGAACAAAATCATAAAGCAAGAATCCAATGAAAACTACTGTGTATGAAACTTATGATACATGTATATATAATAAGTACAAAGAAACTCAGCAACATTTTCATGTGTTGGTTAAGATGACTTAGATTGCAATGATTCTTAACACAACAAAATCAATTACTTGAAAAATTGAAAAGGTAACAACAATATGAATACAGAAACTGACTGGATATATGACAGAAACATAGCATTCTGAAAATTGTAAAATATGTCTACAAACATCAGATCCTTTCACCATGGTTGGTCAATGGCAAAGTTCAAATGTTGAAGCTGCGTGTATCTTACCTTGTTAAAAGACTGTATGTGCTTTTAAAAACAAAAGATTGCTTTTGATAATACAAATAGTCTTCTAATATGCTTCAATTCCAGTTTGGAAGAGCACATATTGTCCCCTCAGTACATGAGAAAGTCTCTGAAAAATCCTGATGGCAACTGAATTTATTTCATTAAAATTTTGAATTTTGGTAAAACCTAAATGAACATTGATAAATAATTTAAATCAGACATAGTACTTATGTGCTAGTCAGTCAGCTTTAGTAGTGCTTTTGGAAGTTATGTTGATATCATTCCAGAGACTTGTCCTGTATTTCATCACTGGGAAGTACCTGAAAGAAAATCTGAATACAGCAAGACTTTAATTTACCTAAAAGGCCACTATCCTATTGTACTGCCTTGCAAGGTGTCCATACAGGTGATGAAGAGATGCGCTGAAGCATTTTCTGATGGCTGGTGATGCTGTGAAAGACATAGTAAGAATTCTCTAACCTGTAAAATAAAGAAGCCAAAACCAGTATCAAAGAAATACTTATAATCTCTACATTCATCTGCAACAAATTTCCTAGAAAATATTGGAATATTTGTCAAAAATTAGGAAAGTATAGGAAATATAGGAGGTCTTTCAAATTATAGGATTTTGAACCAAAATATAGGAAAATATAGGAATGTAATGAATCTGTTGACAGCCTGTGAAATTCATTATAATTAAAAAAGTTACAGGCATACTACCCCCCCCCCCCCAAAAAAAAAAAAAACCCACACACATTTGTCCTTGCTGTGACCTTGACCTGTAACCTATTGACATATCTCTTACACATGACACATTGCCTTGATGTGGTTAAAATTTGTGCCAAGTTATGTTAAAATTGTAAAATAGGGTAAAAGTTATGGCCTGGACTTGAAAATATACTGACAGACGGACGGACTGATGGATGGACTTAACAAAAACTATATCTCCTCCCCCCGCCCCTATTTTTTTTCTGGGGCATAAACAGCTCAGTCCATAACAGACAGGACGCAAAACCAGTTGGTCCCTCTATCAGATCCCAGCTCTGTGAATGATGATTGATGGTAGTCATTGCAACAGGATTCATTCCTCTAACCACTGATCATTGTTTCTATGATGATTATGTGAGTAAGTATCCACTGACTTAGGGAAAACATTGTGCAATCTCTGTGAAAGCATGGACAGGTTCTCTAGCAATATAACTGAAATAATGTTGAAAACAGTATTAAACACCATACAAACAAGTGTATTGAAAGGACATTCTCAAACCTACATGTATCTGCTGCAAATTTGTTTCATATGACAGTATGAAAACAAATATTGGCCATGCTCTGTGAAAATGGGGCTTAATGCATCTGCAAAAGTAAAACAGATGTAAAACAAGAATGTCTTGTAATGGGTATCTGTCGGTAAGTTTCAGCCGATGTGGCGGCCCTCGCTGAAACAAAATGCTAACTTAACAAAAATATTCCACATGTATATAAAACACATTCCCTTGACCAATGTATTTTAAATAAAACAAAATTTACACATATTTGAAGACATGGTCAAATCCCAATGCCATTCATCTGAAGAATAAACGTGGTATTAGAAAAATTAGCCAGAGAAGTGGGGGGGGGCTTTTTTTTGTAAATTTGTTGACTTACACACACACAAAAAAAGAAAATAATGAATAAGCAGACATTCATCGATCCTATTTGAATTGATGTTAAAGAAGCAACTTGGTTCTTTTAACTAATAAAATTCGCTGAGCACAGTTATGCAGTCGGTCTCTTACAAGACTTGACATCAGGTTGTCTCTGGTTCAAATTACCAGCTCAGTGAATTTCTGTTCAAGGATTGATGATAGTCATTGCGACAGTATTCATTTCTCTCTAAACCACTGACCATGTTTTCGACGATGATTTTGTAGAAAAGCAGCGGTTGGCTTGGAAAGAATATTCACCCGTTATGGAGATAATTTGGGATTGGGATGTAAGAACACCAAAAGTAAAAACTTGACAAAATTCAAAATGAGGCAGCCAGGATTGTCACAGGGTGTACTAAACTCGTGTCAGTTGTAGACCTTACTAGAGAATAGGGCTGGGGGATGCTAAGAGATCACAGGAACAAACATAAACTCATTTTTCCCAAAAAAGGTAAATGGTCTAGTTCCAAACTACAGTTGCTCTTTTGTACCAACCACTATTGTAAGTAATACAACATACAATCTTCGTAATTCAAACAGTTTGGCAAATATCCTTCGTAGAACCAACCTTTACATGAAATTTTTTCTTTTAGTTGTAAATGCATGAAACTCTTTGCCACAAGCTACGAGAGAAACTCTCTTTCTCTCTCTCTCTCTCTCTCTCTCTCTCTCTCGTCTTTTCAACATTTGTTGAATATAGATAAAGCATTTCCCTTCAGCCCTAATAGCAGTTGATCCTTTGTTCCACTTTCCTGACATTGTATCGCCATGGACATACATAGATACATGTATATTCAAGTTTCTTTTTCATTTTTGTAACTCAACTCAATCACTAATAAGCATTCCTTCCTTCACACTTTTATTTTTGCTGTAAATCTCTGATGTTTGTATTATCAGTTTAAAATTGTAAAGTTCATTCATTTGATTTTTATTTAATGTCATTGAAATACCACATGACTGTTTTACGGAGAGGAACTATATTATAACATTTTATGCTTTTGTTCTGGAAATCCTTTTCACATTGATTTTTTGTACTGTACTGAAGAATACCTGGAGATTTCTATTGAATCAAATATGTTTAAACCAAGTATATTGTGCAAAGTACTAAAAAATACCCTCCAGGAAAGCATGGAACCAAGTAATGTTGAAAATGGCATTAGACACGATACAAACAAAAGCAACTTTATTGACATGTGGATTAGATCTACTGAAAGAACAGATAAGTTGTTTAAATTCACGTGTAGTCTATGCAGGCCAGCTAAAACTGTAGGGAGATCCATAAATAAGCTTTTGAATAATTGACCATCTTTGTGATTGATGGGGGAAAAATAAATAAAAGTAACCATAGGGACTCGATTGCAGGAAAAGCAGAGGATGAGGATCGGTAGCCATTCACCAATACACAGCTTGACACCCGATTCACAATGGGGAATTCATTAATGATTATTTTCTTTGTACATTTTGTTTGAAGGGGGGGGGGGGGGCGTAAATGATGGCAACTAAACTGAATTTCACCATGACCAATGAAAGATTTCAATGTAACTTACTTTAAACGCTGGATACTATTTTTACATCTGAAATCTGAGGGAGATTAGTAACTATGAAAAATGGCGCTAAGCCTTTTGACATTCCTAAACGGTGGATATGCAATAGATTAAGAATGTATCAACAAATCTACCAACCTGAGTTTCACTGTCCATACCTGATTGAAAATCAGGGATTAACAAGATGTCTGTTTGTAAAACAGTCATGTCCCCCTACTGCCACATTGATACAGGAAGTGGCCACACCGCCATGTGTATACATACAAGATTGTAAACAGTCGCCGATACACAGACTGGGTTATCGATTTTCTTCTCGGCACGCGCGTTTGACTCTAGCTTTTTCCCAGTCGACTTCGATGCTTACTACCTCCCCGATAATATGCGAATAAAATGTTGGAGCCACAAGTTGAGCCACATATGATGATTTCTGAGACACTTTAATTTTTTTTGAGCAAATGGCTCAAGTGGCAAACGGCAGCGCGGGCCCTGAATCGCCTGGTGGTCACTGTGACCTTGACCTTTCATGGATTAACCTTAAAATCGATAGGGATCATTTACACTCCGAGATGAATATCTGTACAGAATTTGAAGGACCTAGGTCAATTCTGCGTGTAGTTATCATCTGGATAAGGTTTGGTCTATATATCATTAAGTTGAGGGCCACCGTGACCTTGACCTTCGATGGATTAATTTCAAAATCAATAGGGATCATTTCACTCCGAGATGAATATCTGTACAGAATTTGAAGAACCTATGTCAATTCTGTGTCTAGTTATCATCTGGTCAAGGTTTGGTCTATATATCATTAAGTTGAAGGCCACTGTGACCTTGATCTTTGATGGATTAATCTCAAAATCGATAGGGATCATCTACACTCCAAGACAAATGTCTGTGCCAAATTTGATGAACATAGGTCAATTCTGTGTCTAGTTATCATCCGGACAAGGTTTGGTCTATATATCAACATGTTGATGGTCACTGTGACCTTGACATTTGACCAATTGACCTCAAAATCAATAGGGATCATCTACACTCCAAGATGACTGACCGACCGACCGACTGACTGACTAGACATGTGCAAAGCATTATACCTCCACTTCGTTGAAGGGGGGAGCTTAATAAACACACATAGTATGATAGTACCCTTGCTTGTATTGTAAAATGGATCTAGAGTCTCGTCAAAACAATTGATAATATTTTGAAATGAAATGCTCTCATGAAAACCACATGTAAACAACAAAAATAATGACGTCACTTTAAACGTGATTTTCTCGACGTCATCGCAATGTCATTAAGCCCCCTTTTCACAGAGCATGGCCTATGTGTGTGTGTATGTGTGTGTGTGTGTGTGTGTGTTTAACTCTTTACCACATGACAGAAAAGGAGACTTGTCCAAATTGAAAGCACTTGCAGCCGACAATTTAAATGTAGCTTACATAATGAAATTCGTCTTTGACAGTGTGGAAAACATTGTGGGAAAAGGAGAAAATGCTGATTAGCAACATTTTCTCCTTTTCCTACAATGTTTTTAAAAGGCTTCTTCCTCAGGGGTTTTTCAGGATTGTATTGTATTGTAAAGTATTAAGAATAGGTAATCAGAGTTCCAGAATTTGATCCTCATGCATGCCACTGGGCTTTTCATTGGAAGATCCTTAGGCAAGGTCCTTCAGAGTCCCAGCCTAGAACTAGAGAAATCCAGAAAAGATACTTGAATAGATGAGCTGATGCTGTGATATGACTGACATACTGTTGAAAGCGTAGTAAAATATTTACATCCTGTCTTGACAATTTGTACTACACCTGACTACATTGTACCCTCTCCAGATTGAATTTGTCCTTGAATTCCACAGAGTCAAGACCATTGTGAGACAGTCCTGAAGCATTACAATACATTAGTATTGTAATGAAGAATTGTTTTTCTCATGTTATCCCCACATTGCCAAGCATTGGGCAGCAAATGTTACACCAATAACTAATCTACCTAGGGTGGGGATCAAATCCAAAACCTTCTTGTTCAGATGCAAACTCTCTACTTTGTTGTTACAAAAGCTAGCTCTATATAGCAAGGCAGTTTAATGGCTAACCTGTGCCACACCAGGCTACAATACAACACTTAGTCTAGTTTTTATTAACTTTATTACTGCTGGTCATTGTTTTGATGATGTTTATGTGGGAAAGCAGCCACTGGCTTGGGAAGAATATTAAGTCAAGTACTGGTAAATGGAACTCCAGGAAGACATGGATCATGATAGATGCACTGACTGTCCCAATATACCGGTAACTGAAATAATGTTGAAAATGGAGTTCAGCACAATACAAACAATCAATCAATCAATCAACTTTATCATCAACCCTTTAACAAACAAGCCTAACTTCAGTCACCCTGAAAACATTTTGGGAAATGGAGAAAATGCTGGTAACCAGCATTTAGTCCTTTGCCCACAATGTTTTCTACCTATTGAAAGTCAAACCCTATCATTTCAGTCACATTTGATAAGTTGTCTGCAAATGCTTTCAGTTTGGACAAGTCTAAATATTTTTTGTCAGGTAGAAAGTTAAGTATTTTCCAGATGACATTTCATACTTGCCCAGCCAGACAGCATTTTGCAGACTACAAACAGCTCTGAAATGGTGGTATTTTCTTTGAAAAGGTAGGGAACATACTGGTTACCAATGTTTTCTCCTTTTCCCAAAATGTTTTCCACTGTATCAGAGACAAATCCAATAATTATAGCCACATAAATATCGCACCATCATCTGTAACTGCTTTCAAATGGACAAGTCCAAAGCTTGGTCATTTGGTAGAGTTAAATTCCTGTCATCCAAGATGTTTCTGTCTTTAAAGAATGGGCATCTGTACTTATCTCCAAGAAGCCTTGTTTTTCCTCCAAAGTTCAAAGGAGGGACATAATGTTGGAATTTCCTTTGGCAAAGCACTATAGTACCAGTACCAGTGGTAGTTAATGACCATGAAACCATAATAAATAAATCCCTTTTACATAAAACTACAAAATGGAACTGTGACCAATAATTAAAATCTATATTAGTAGTGTTCTGTCAGTTACTTGGCCTTGGTCCAGAAATTCAAGTACTTCAATCTACACCATGGCTCAGCATCTTCCTGCTCCCGCTGAGAATCGAACTCAGAACTCCTCTGAGTACATACATTTTCAGAGGTGTTTTTCCATTTAAACTACAAGAGCTTTGATTTTGCTAGCCAAAACAATTAATAGATCCATCAATTTAATGGAGTATATCACATATTTTTCTGAGAGTGTTTTTTTAAAAACTTCGCACATACACAGCTCATCATGTTTCTTGGAGATTTCAGTAAAAAAAGATATAGGTCATCATGCTTGTTTCAGAGAAATTTGCATATAAAAAAAGTTTATACATGTCCAAAAATCATTTTGTGCATAAAAATTATATAAAAGCCTCGTTTTGAGCATGTTATATAACTGACTATTGAGTAAAAATGGGAGATAATTTGACCGAGTTTGCGGATATTAATTAAAAAATACATACTTTCTATGCAACAGATTTTTCTTAAAATTTCCACAGTTGCAGTATCTATAAATAGAAAAAAATAAGAAGAAATAACAAGAGGGCCATTGGCCCTAAAGCACTAACCTGAGTAAAGTCATCTATTTTTGATAAAGTTGGAAAGATCCTGGTTTTGATGGTGTTAAACAAATGAGTGTAAGTGACCTACTTTTTTGCCCAACATGACCCAATTTCAAATTTGTCCAAGATACCATCAAGACAACAGTTACTATTCTGATGAAATTTCATGAGTATCAGGCTGAAAATGACTAAACATGGATTCCATGCTAAATGTATCAAACAACTATAGTAAAACCTCTCCTCCCGACCACCCCGGTAATACGAGCAACCCGCTATTACAAACGATTTTTGTCAGAACGGAATTTTTCCTTCTTCATAATCAATGACCACAACCCCGGAAATACGGGCACCCCGCTATTCCGAAATTACGACCACCATTTTCAGTACCAATGAGTAATTACCAATAGATTTAACCCTGTGAAACGACCACTAATTTTCACATTTTTTTATGACCAGCTAATTTTCACGCGTCCATAATCGTGAAGTGGAGGCCGTGCTTCATGTACGAATATTCTTGGATCCGATGGAGTAGACAATCAATCAGCGATCTTTTGTTTATCTGTTGACTACAGTAACACAATCGTGTTAAGTGATCAAGGTGTTACCTTACATAATCAAATGACCAATGAATTGGTGATGATTAATTCGGCTTTTATTCGGTAATCAGGCGTTTATCACACATTGCTGACACGGGTGAAAAACATGTCGACATCTGGGTAATTACGATTTGTTTTGTACATCTAGGTTTTGTAATTTGAGACGCTTGGGTTAATATCTAGCGATCGGGATGGGATAATTATTTGGTTTTTGTTACACATTAAAGCCATACTTGTATCATAGAGAATATGCGATTTTTGAACTGGTGAACACTTTGCGATCAACGATTAGTGGGACTGTTCGAACATTCAACTCGAATCAAAATAGGAAAAAAAAACGTCAGGCTCTTCGATAATATTCGAATTTTTTTTTCTAAAAATGAAAATGAGCGCGTGGAGTAGGAGTTCTTGAGACTACACAAGATAAAA
This sequence comes from Tridacna gigas, assembly GCA_945859785.2. Lineage (NCBI taxonomy): Eukaryota > Metazoa > Mollusca > Bivalvia > Cardiida > Cardiidae > Tridacna > Tridacna gigas. The sequence continues at coordinate 30,270,734 of OX244041.2, forward strand.
AAAAAAAACAGATTAAAACAGGGAATATGACAAGTTCTATCAGTAACATTTAATTATGTAGTCTTTAAGTTCAGATTCTTGATTAATGTACATATCTTGCTGTAAGAGTTTAAATAGGCAATTATGAATGGGCATTCACTGTCATGTGAATTTATTCATAAAAATTCAAGCACATATTAACTTTACAATAAACATGAAAATTTTCTTGTCGTCATTTAAATGTGTGGGCATAGGCTTCCCCGACTAAAATATGTATACATTACTTGGAACATAATTTAAATCCACATCAGATACATTAGATACTTTTTTTGGCATTGGTATTTTGGCATACTTTATTTTACACCTTCAGGTGGGTTTAATATGGCAAAATGATTTAAACACAAAGACAACAGAAGCTAATCACTGCAAATTATTCTTAGCTTACTGCTTTTTATGCAGAAAAAAGCCATTGTACATATTTTCAACCAGATATGGTGATAAACAATCAGTGCGCATGATCACGTGGTAGGAGATGTGACATAGAATAACGACCTATTTTTACTATGTCATAATAAGATGAAATTTGAGATTTGGTGCATCAATCAGGGATAAAAAGATAAAGAGAAAATGTTATTCAACATATCTGAGTCTAACATATTTGAAGGTCATAATAAACAACATCTTTCTAGAAGTAAGTACCTAACAGACTTCGGGTAAGCAATATGTCTCTTACAATACATATTAACCCATGATACTATTCCTATGAGATTTTATCATGCAAACCAAGTCTTAATTACAAAACATCAAAAAACATATTAATGTATCTGACGATTTCAGTATATATTTTTGCAAAGTTTGAATTAGATGCAAGAATTCAATAAGCTCTTGACAGTAACAGATTTTTTATGGGTTTTCAGTTTTTATACAAGTCTTACCGACATTCTAGCCTATTAAATTTGTTTCCAATCTGTTTATTGTTGAAACTTTACCACCCTCTAAATAGCTTAACGTATCTGACATTTAAATTGGCCAGTACGCAGTGCTGGGACAATGCACTTTCATTTAAAGTTTTTTCATGAGATCTGAAAGTTGTAATGTGTACACAAAATATTTCAGTTATGACAGTTGAACAGAAGGTCAAAGACAATAAAAAAAGAATACAAATTCAGCTATGCCCATTTTCTTCAATGCGCAATAAAGAAGACAAGCATGAAACAGAATTGGTCAGTTTAGCGTAGAATCAATGTAAAGTGCACACAAGTTTTTTTAAAAATTTTCCCCTTTGACCTACTTTTTGACCTGACATGAATGAATCTCAAAGTCGTCCAAGATATCATCAAGACAAACATTCAGACCTAATTTCATATCTGGCTGAAAATGTGGCCTCTAGAGTGCAAACAAGGTTTTTCTAAGATTTGATCCTGTGACCTACTTCATGACCTGACATGGCCCAATTTGAATTTATCTGAGATGTCATCAAGACAAACATTCTTACCAAGTTTCAAGACTAACCAGCATAAAATGTGGCCTCTATGGCACTCAAAGTGTTTTTCTAAGAGTTGGCCTAGTGACCTACTTTTTGACCCGAAATGACTATTTTTTAAACTTGTCCAAGATATCATCAAGAAAAACATTATGACCAAGTTTTGAGTTCCAGGCTGAAAATGTGGCCTCTAGAGAGCACACAAACTATTTCTAAGATTTAGACTAGAGACCTACTTATTGACTCGACATGACCCAATTTCATAATTGTCCAAGATTTTATCAAGACAAACATTCTAATCAAGTTTCATGAGTATCTGACTGAAAATATGGCCACTAGACGGCACACATGGTAAATGTTGATGACCGCACAACAGAGGACGGACACAGCATGATCACATGATCACAGCATGGGCATTTTGTGCTTAGGTGAGCTAAAAATGGTTTAAAAGCGAGGGACAGCAGTTGCACAAAAAATAAGAGAGGAATGAATCATGTTGCAAAGACTATCATCAATCAATGAAGTTCCCTTTAAAAATCCTTCTTATTTAATTATTTTCTTGCAAACAAGCATTTGGTAAAAACATTGTGATTAACAAAATTATGTGCAGAAATGTGTGTGTATTAAAAACTACCACAGACGCCTTTAAAACTATGGATTGTGTGTTAAAGGATTTATAGAGGTAAAACGATAGAGAATTTCCTGAGGGTGACAATAACATTACTGTCAGGGTTTTAGTCAGTGCTGACTGAGAAGTTGGTCGCCATTTTAGAAACCCTCTGTATTTAATGCAGAATATCAGTTTTACCACTGATCATGATTTATTTGGAATTTAATTTGCATTTACAATTAATGTGTGAAAATGGTCTTTGATACTTTCACTTTCTTCAAATTTTTACAAGTTAGTTGGCAAACTTCATGTTACAGGAAGTTTAAAACGTATATGGAAGTGTATGAATATTCGGATAGTCAGGTGTTAGTGACATTGATTTGTGAAGTAACTAGGATGATGTGGATACTGTAAGTGTATTCCAGCTGATTTATTTCATCTTTATCAGTGGATTGGCCATCAGGTAAGCCCATTTTCAGCCCTGAATTTTAACGGATCCCAGGAAAAAAGGCTTTTTAAAACATGGTGGAATGAAGACAAAATGCTGGTGACCAGCATTTTCTCTGTTTTGTTGTTCCTTTTCCCACCACGTTTTCTATCTTAACATGAGCATAAAGCATTATTTGATCCAAATTTGATTTGTCGCATGAAAATGCTTGTACATTTGGACGAGTCGACCTTTTGTCGTCTAATAAAGAGTTAATGCAGAAATAGATCAAACGACCTTTCCGCTATTCTTGATTGTCATGTAATCTTGTAAACAAGATCACTTATCATCATTATCATTAATAAGGTCAATCAGGGATCGCATTAGTCTGGGTTCCGGCTATATCGTTTGTTTTTTTGTTTTATATATTCGAACGCTACTTTATCAATCACGGGAGCCCCTCGAATGTCCCCTGGCACTTAGTTTTGACGAAATTTCGTCCGAAATATAAAAAGAAAAAATGATCAGGCTGGAACCCAAGCTACGATCATATATATATATATATATATATATATATATACACATGTATTTGAATCAGTGAGCGGAAATCAGAAAAAACAATATATAAAACTTTAAGTTTACTCAACACCAAACAACAAACTCTTGGATTTGTCTGAATCCAAAGTATTTGCAGCTGACAAATAAAAAATGGCAAGAACGGTGATAATTGTCTTTGGAAGGGGAGAAAACATTTTGGGGAAAGAAGAAAATGCTTGCTACAAGCATTTTCTCCTTTTTCCAAAATGTTTTCAAAAGCTTTCTCCGTCAGTGCCGTGAAATTCGGGACTGTGTGGTAAAGGGTTTAACTGCTAGATAAATTTTTAAATAATATCTCCAGCCAAATACAGTTTAGTGATTGCAGGGAAAGCCCACAGTGTAGATTTAAAATTACCTTGTATGGTCTACAAAATCTGATCGTGGTCTGCACTGTCTGTAGAAGAGCATTGAGTCGCGATATGTGGCCTGTGCGTTAATCAACCCTTTACCACACAATGCCGACTTTTAACGACCCCGAAGAAGAACGCTTTTGAAAACATCGTGGGTAAAGGAGAAAATGCTGGTAACCAGCATTTCTCCTTTTCCCACAATGTTTTCTATTCTATCATCACTTGAGGTACCTTTATTTTGTCGCCTGCAAATGCTTTCAATTAGATAAGAGACCAAAATATTGTCATTTGGTAAATAGTTAATAGATGTGGGTCATCCTGTTAAAGTTTATTTTGGAATGCATCTTTCGTTTTACATTTTTTTTTTTTTTCAAATAGCAGAATTCTTTTGCTCGAATAACGCGACACGGAGTTTATTGCTCGGTCATATTATCGCTTTTGTTGAATTAGAGGATACTGTATAGCTAAGTAAAAGACGGGTATGCAGTTCATTTCTTTCATGTTTGCCGACATAGGTTACGTCAATTTTGGTTACGAGGGATATAGGAGATAAAAGTGTGATTGTCAGTTTGACAGGGGCATAATTTTACAAGCTTCTTCCAAACAGGAAATCCCTTGATGTCCCTGTTGCAATATTTTGTTTTATGAAGTCGGATTTCTTTTTGCAATGATGAAACTGAAACTTGTGCAGTAAAAGTTGGGTCACATTGACTCTTTACCAGACTAGAAACTTCTCCTTAATGCTGGTTGATAAAACACACAGTATTTTATTTCTCTTGAATATTTGAGTTATATTTGAAATGTGTGACATTGCTCTCCATTGGGTTGAGTCTAAAACTTTGTTGTCTGATAAAGAGTGAGACACAATTGTTCAAAATGATGGATGAACTTGAAAGGAAAGAAAACATCCTGAGAGACGAGGAAAATGCTAATTACCAGCATTATCTTATTTCTCCTGTACCAGTACCATTTTCAGTGGTTTCAAAAGCTTTGCTTGTCAGGATCGTAAAAATCATTGGTTGTTTGGTTATGGATTAAACCGCGTGTATCACTGAATATGCGGGTTTTGGAAGTACAAAAAGTGATTAATACAATAGAAAATCATAGTTAATGAAATAAGTAAATCACTCGTATGATATACATTAAAAGAAAACAGTCTTAAAGAAGGAGTGGTTATTTGTTGCAAACAAAAATTCGTTTTCTCATTGATTTCTAAAGCTGTAAACTGCTAGGCGTAAAACACTGTATTTGTGCAGTAAAGGGTTAATATATATCATATACCATTTTAACCCTGCATCAGACAACGGAATTTTAGACTCGTCCAAAATGTTTAACTTAAGCATTGCAGGGGAATGATTGCAAAATGGTAAAACGGGTGGAATTCGTCTTTTAAAGGAAAGAAAACGTGGGAAAAAGGAGAAAATGCTGATTACCAGCTTTTTGTCCTTTTACCACAGTGTTTACTTTGTGTCGTTAAAACTTGGTATTGTTTGGTAAAGGGTTAAGGGACACCAACAACCATTTTTAATTTTCCTGATCGAAATTCTTTTCAATAATTGGCAAAATAGTGAGATTTTAAATCAGATGGGGAATAGTTGTTCTGTGTGTCCAGAAAATTCAAGTTCCTTGCCATTCTGTTTCGGGGAAAAAAGAATATTTATACAAGAGATTTATTCAAGGGGATTGGATCAACTGTTAACCAATTCAAGAAGTTATCCATTTTTAGCTCCACTGGCCGAAGGCCAGCGGGCTTATGTCATGGCCCGGTGTCCGTCGTGCATCCGTGTGTGCGTCCGTCCGTGCGTTAACTTTTATTTAAAACAACTTCTTCTCTGAAACTACCCATCCAATTTTCATGAAACTTCACAGAAATGATCCTGCCATGGTCCTCTTCAGAATTTCTAGAAAATATTTGATTCCTTCAAAAACTCTGGTTGCCATGGCAACAAAACTGAAAAATATTGGAAATCTTTAAAAATCTTCTTGTCTGAAACCATACGGCATAGGGCTACCAAATTTGGCATGTAGCTTTATGTAGTAGACCTCTATCAAGTTTCTTCAAATTATAGTTCTGGGGTCAAAACTGGCTCTGCCCCAGGGGTCACAAGTTTTACATAGGCTTATATAGAGAAAACTTTGCATGTTGCTATATCTAGTGGGCCTCTACCAAGCGGGCCAAAATTTTAGCCCTGGGGTCAAAATTGGCCCCGCCGCAGAGGTCACAAGTTTTACATGGGCTTACATAGTGACAACTTAAGAAATCTTCCTGTTTTTTTTTTTTTGAAATTAGCCTTGCATCAGGCGTCTTATGTTTTACAGAGGCTTCATATGGACAAAACTTGAAAATCACCTTATTTATAACCATACAGCATAGACTTGTATTATTTTGGCATGTGGCTTTATCTTGTAGACCTCTACCAGGGTTCAAGTAATTATAGCTGTGGGATCAAAAATGGCTTTGCCTTGCGTGTCTCAACTTTCACATGGGCTTTTACAGATAAAACTTTGTAAGTCTTCGTTTTGAAACCATTTGGCTCAGAATTGAAATGTTTAGTATTTATGGTTTATATTTATAAGCCAGTGGAGCGATACAGGGCCATCATGACCCTCTTGTTTTTTTGTCCGTGGGGGTGAGTGACTGCACTTATTATTTTAATATCAAACAACAAAAGTTTATACAAGTCCAAATTGAAAGCATTGGCAGACTACAAAATGGATGTGACCCAAAAAGTGAATTTGTTTTGGGAAGGGTAGAAAACATTGTGCGAAAATGAGAAAATGCCGGTTACCAGCATTTTCTCATTTTCCCACAATGTTTTCAAAAAGCTTCTTTCTCGGCATCGTTAAAAGTCAGGATTGTCTGATAAGGGGTTTCAAAAAATTAATACGAAATTATCCGTATACTAGTTCTGTCCGGATAACTGGCTTTTCATTTAAATCAGCCTTAATTGGCCATTTTTAATATCATAATGACTAAAATGGGTAAAAATTACAAAATAAGATTGCATAACCAGAGTTATATGATTGATTACAACTCGCGCATGTACAGAAATTCTACAAACAGCCAGAAATACTTATTTTTTTTATTTTTTTACAAGCCGATATAAAATAGTTATCACTTGTCAGCCATCTTTGTTCGCTTCGCGCACCACCTTGAAAAACCGTTCACGATTGGTTGCAACCGGTCGGTGCGACCAAGACGTTCAATTGTGACCGGTATGGAACGGTTGCAAACGTGAGCGTACGTTTGCCTTAACTGAACGCACTGCAGTTAGAAAAAGGCTGGGGAATGTTAATTAGAGGGGGAGCGTCTAAGGGACATTATGGTACTGTTTTTGTTATTGTCCCACACTCAGGCTTGTATTTACATCCCTCTACAACTGGAGCGAAAATAACTTTTTATGTCCCTAAATCTAATACCTTTGAAAATGAGAAATTGTTTGAAAAAGTTGATAATGTACCATCAAAAGATGATGGTTGTCTGGTTACAGAAAATGAAATGTGAGTTTCTAAATATAGAAAGGTATACAAGTCCAAACAATGAACTACCTGGATTCAGTCAATTTACATGACAAAATTACCGCAAAACAGTTAAAAATTCTATAAGTATGTGTTTTAACAATGATGCATATATTTTTCTTTAAAACCCACATACATGCATGAGCACAGTTATGCTAAGATGACTTGAATAAATCTTAAAACTTTAAGAGTAGTCAGGTCACAGAGATCTGACCAACATACATATACACAATTCACCAACAAATTACATTGAAAATGCACAAAGTCACATGTCAATCTTTTGAAATATGCGTGCAATCAGTAGAAACAGACCGACTTTTGACAAACAGATAGTTCGCCAATCAAAAAATCTGTTGAGTCGAGACGTAATTAACAATTTATCCAAAACTGTGATTTGTCGTCAGCCATTTCAAAATGAACGACCCGGAAATTAACTGGCGATGGCTTGTGGAGTGGAAAAATGATTTATTACACACCAACTTGAAGATTTTTTGACTGAGGAACTGTCTGTCTGTTACAAGTAAGTCTGTTTCTATTGATTGCATGCATATTTCAAAAGATATATATAACTGGCATAGGCTATTGTGATGACTGTTTTCATTGGATAAACCAGTAATGTCTTTTATATATCACATCTTGTCATGATAGATTGGTCCTTGCTATTAATGCAGGTAATTGATTATCATGGGGACACAAATATTGGTTAGATACACAAGCACTTAAAACCTGCCTTTAGCTTTACAGCGATGCGGTTTGGTGTATTTCTCTCCATGATAATTAACTCTTTACCAAACAGTCCTGAGAAGGCTTTTGAAAATATTGCGGGAAAAGGAGAAAATGCTGCTAACCAGCATTTTCTACTTTTTTCGCTATGTTTTCTACCCTTCAAAAGGAGCAATTTCAGTTTCTATAGTCATATTTAATCTGTCGTCTGCAGAAGCTCCTGATTTGGACCAGCCTAAAATTTTGTAAATTGGTAAAGGGTTAAGCAGCGTGCGTTATGGTTAGTGCATGCGTAAGTGACCAAATTGTTCCACGTTACAGAAGTAAATAAAATGTGTAATGTACTTTACAAATTATCAAAATCTGCGAACAAGTTAACATGCAAAAATCACTTCAATTTGCCTTTTGATCTGCATGAGAGACCACAAGAAATGAGCGTGACCTCTCCTCAATGTAAAGTATGCAAGAGTGATTATTCTAAAATCAGACGGGCAGGGGTGTAAAATTCCACTCTAGAATATGCACATAAAGCCCGTGAAATTCTGCAAAATTTCAGAAAGAGATTTCCTAAAACTGATCGATACACATTATCTTAAAATTGGGACAACTTGGAGTGCATTCAGCTGTCGTGTTTTCTTACATTACGGAAATAGCTGCAGCCGCTAAATACAAATCATGTAATGCTAGTCGAGGATTTGTGACAGGATACACACCATAATAATTAAGCAGAATCAAGGTGTGGCTTTAGAAATTATGGCTGGCTATTAAATATCATACATGATTCCAGATTGTATAGCAGTAGATACTGTGTGAAAATTCTGTGTGCATGCCGTGTATGCAAATGGGACGTGACATTTCATTGATTAGCATTTTATGGTGTGTATGCATGTATGGCGTATAACTAGAATTCATAACTGGTTCAGCTGGTTCAGTGGTTTTCTAAACTTACTGAAGACCCTTTTTTCAGTTGATTGAATGAATACATTACAAATTATGTCATGCATGTAAGCAGCTAATTACATAAATAATTTGGTTGACATCGTGGTCAAATGTTAAGTCATTTGATAAGAAATTGTGACGGTTTCTAGAGCAAAATCGGGCAACATCGACCCCTTAGCATGGTGTATGGAACACTGTCTGTTTGTTTACACATGTTTTCATCAGAAAATGTATTCCTCTCCCTGTATGGTGCTAATGAACAGGCGGTTTAATAAAAAGCTAAGTCTGACATGATAACATTTCTTGACATTTATTTTAGTTCTAAATTATGTGTAGGGTAGTAAAATTAATTACATGACTTTCAATTATATTAGACAAACATTTAACAAACAAGAAGGCCATTGGCCCTAAAGCGCTCACCTGAGTATTAAAGTCATCTACAGTTGATAAAGCTGAAGAGATCCTGGTTTTTAATGATGTAAAACACATGAGTGTAAGTGACCTACTTTTTGAACCAATGTGACTAAATTCCAAACTTGTCCAAGATATCATTAAAGCAAACATTCTGACCAAGTTTCATGAGTATCAGACTGAAAATGTGGCCCCTAGTATGGTGCACACAAGGTCATTCTAAGATTTGGTCCATTGACCTACTTCTTGAGCAAGTGTCACCCACTTTGAAACTTATCCAAGATATCATGAAGGCAAACTTTCTGACCAAGTTTCATGAGAATCAGGCTAAAAATGTGGCCTCTAGTTAGTACACAAGGTTTATCAAAGATTTGACCATGTGACCTACTTTTTGCCCCGACATGACCCACTTTCAAAGTTTGTCTGAGATATCAACAAGATAAACATTCTGACCAATCTTTATCAGTATAGGGCTGAAAATGTGGCCTCTATGGAGCACCAAAGGTTTTCCTAAGATTTTGCCCATTGACCTACTTTTTCAGCCGACATGACTCAATTTCAAACTTGTCTGAGGTATCATCAAGACAGAAAATCTGACCTAGTTTCATGAGTATCCGGCGACAAATGTGGCCTCTAGAGTGCACACAAGGTTTTTCTAAGATTTAGCCCTGTGACCTACTTTTAGACCGAGCATGACATAATTTCAGACTTGTCCCAGATATTATTATGACAATTACTCTACCCAACTTTCATGTTTTTGAGGCTGAAAATGTGGCCTCTAGAGTGCACACAAGATTTTTCTAAGATTTGGCCCAGTGACCTACTTTTTAACCTGACATGACCCAACTTCAAACTTGTCCAAGATATTGTCAAGACAAACATTCTGACCAAGTTTCAGGCTAAAAATGTGGCCCCCAGAGCGCACACAAGGTTTTTCTAAGATTTGGCTTAGTGACCTACTTTTTGACCCAACATGACCCAATTTCAAACTTGTCCAAGATATTATCAAGACAAACATTTTGACTAAGATTCAAGAGTATCAGGCTGAAAATATGACCTCTAGAGTGCACACAAAGTTTTTCTCAGATTTAGCCCAGTGACCTACTTTTTCACCCGACCTGACCCAATTTCAAACCTGTCCGAGATATTATCAAGACAAACTTTCTGACCAAGTTTCATGAGTATGTAACTGAAAATGTAGCCTCTAGAGTGCACACAAAGCAATTGTTGACGCCTGGACGATGGACAATGGATGATGCATGAGGGATTATGCACGACGGACACAGCACGATCACAAAAGCTTACCTTGAGCACTTTGTGCTCAGGTGAGCTAAAGATCATACCATGAAAAAGAGCAGCCTCTCCTCTAAAACCTTTTTGTATACCAAAATAGTGTGAAATAAGAAATAATAGCTCTGTTTTAACTTTTTTCAAGAAATTGTGAAAAACTGTCAAAAAATTAATAAAACCCAGTAATTCCTGTTAAGATAGGACCATAAAAAGTCTTAGCTTTGAAAGGCCTGTTCCAAGACACTGCTCAGTCATTCCTGTTTTCCATGTACTTTTTCCATTTTTTAGTGTCACTGCCGAATTACTGACACCATTAGCGAACGAGAGTAAAATAATCAAGCTATTTTCGATACATGGACCATACAGAAACCATATACAGAGTTGTACATTCTCATGTTCACTTAAAAAGTCTTGAAAATTAGCTTATTATGTCAAGAAAGGTGCTTTTTTTCTGTGTCTCTCTGTTGGGGGAATGATTTTGAAACTTTACAGAAAGTATACTGTTTGATATTTCACTGTTCTTTCTTGCACAAAACATACCAATCTGGTATGCTTACAGATGTATTAATAACACATGCAGACACATGCAACAGAATTTTGAAATATCAATGGTTTAGTGGTGTCGCCGAAAAGACATTAACATCCGTTACTGCTTATTATCTCGTGCTGGGATGGTCAAACTTAGAACTGTTTGTCCAGAGATCACTGTCAGAATATTCTTTTATGCTTGATATTGAGGATTTTAGAGCCTAAGGATCACCAAAACCAATTTCATTTGAAAGAAATACATTATTGATATCAAAGATAGCATTCAGACAAAAAGTTGTTTAACCTCTGTTACCAAGGTTTTAGGAAAACCATCATTGATTGATTTGTATTGAACGTAATGCTTAAAGAAGAATGCCAATAAGAATAAAAAAAAATACGGATCATTCTCGTAACAACCTGAAAAAGGACATTTTCTGATCCAAACGATATGCCAATTTTAACATCCGTGATCTTTAACATCCGTGACTAAAATCAATACTTTTTGACTGCCGTTTGTAGACTACCTAAAATACACCTATCTGAGGTTTATCCACCATCAAACTGACTCACCAACCTCACAGCAATGAAACAAAAGTAGTTCAAAGTTTGTAACTGTTCAAACACAATGCTTTGTTCAGTTTTGAATGCAAGATGGTACTACTTAAAAGCAAAATATACAGAAAATGGCAATTGTGAGTTCACAGATAATATTGTTTTAGATTTTGTTGAGTTTTGTGTTGCTATGTTTTATGGGGAATGGTATATTTGCACATTTACAGAGAACTGATCTGGTGCAATTAAGATCAATTTCATAGATGAGGTAGGAACGTTGGATAAAATGGCCTGTAAAACGTGATGAAGTTTGAGTACCTGAAAAGGATAATATCATTTAAAGCATGTTTCACGACTGTAGTTGCTTTTTTCAACCAGTGTAGATCAAGATCAGACTGCACAAAACGCGCAGTCAGATTTCTGATTTGCACAGTGAGTTGAGTATCAGCTTTGGTGGAACACTGTTGACTACAGCCATCATTCATAATGTTGCAATTATTCTGGTCTTGCAACTTAACTAAAAATGTCTGTTAGGTTTATTCGGCACCCTACGGGTTATGATGAAAATAACGGACCCTGTATCAGGGAAGAGAAAGCCAATTTTTCAAGCAAGGCCTTGAAATAGTTGACATGACTGAGAGTATGTATGAAGGCAAAGTGTGACTTGAAGCGCCAGAGGATTCAGTAATATAGTTGGTTTAACTTCCGTTACCAGGATTAGAAAATCTTTCAAGAAATCAAATAGAATGGTAGATTGTGAAGCATTCTATTAGAACAGTGTCTACTTTTGCTTTAAAGAAATTAATAAGTTGATGTAGGTGTATTAACTTTAGCTTTGATTAATTTCTTTCATTTTTTGTGTCTAAAATTTGCAAGATTTATTTCTAAAATCTGGGTCATTGTTTTTCAAAAGATCTACATTTTTTAATGTTATAGTTCTTCAAGTTGAGTAAAGTTATCTTACTTCTGAGTCATTTCATAACTTCAACATTTCAGTAATATGTGAAAATTGGGATATTTTGTTAAATGGAATTTTCTTTTTAACATCCGTTACAATCTTAATTGGTATTTGAACATTTTAAGTCAGAGAATCATGGTTGAAATTATGCAAGGAAAATTATCACTGATACATTCATTGACATAATTAAGAATAATGGTCATTCAAATCCCCAACCAAAGTAAAGATATTTTAAACGAAAGTATTTCGAAATTTGAGAATCAATTTGAAGAATAAGGTATAGCTACGATTTTGTGTCTTAATTTTCAAAAAATGCAATACGATCCAAAAGTTTTGGCTTATTTCCTTTCCATATGCTTATATCTTCAATGAATTTATGTGTTTATGTAAGTTTTGTTGATGGTTTTCACACCATGGATGATAGAAAACTTGAACTCAATAAATTAACCTCCGTTACTTCAAGATACAGTCAATCACTTAAAACATTTACAACAAGAAAACGGTTGATTATCATGAAGTGTAAATTCAGAATTTCATTATACTGGGGTAAATTTTTGTTGTAACACTTTTTTCATCAAAATTCCATGATATGAATTTTTCATGTTTTTCGCAATCATAGAAGTACATTAAAAATAGGAATGACTGTGCTAGTTGTAGCCAAGATGTTCACCCACAAAGTATAGTTCACATATCCGTATTGTAAGTGGTGTGAACGATATTTTTGACCGACTCTGTTAAGCATGCTTGGAAAGAATCCCGGGGTCCAGCTTGGCTTAGCGCTAAAGTGTAGGACTTGTGACCTGGAGGCCCCAGGTTTGAGCCTCACTCGATTCCCCTTGTTTACTGTGGGAGCGTCCTTGGGCAAGACACTTCAGAGCCCTAGTGTAGTACTGGCGAACCCAGGAAATACATGAATATGTGAGCTGTTGCTGTGATACGACTGAGATAATGTTGAAAGCGGCATAAAACACCATTCAGTCAATCGATGGGAAAGAATCCCGAACTAGCGATCTACTGTTCATATTGTTGACTCAGTTTCTTAAACCAAAATTTTCCTCATATGCCCACAATTTTTGGCCAGAGCCACACATGTAAACTATAATACCCAAGGGGATTTTATCTTTTGGCAGAGGTAGAACGCCAGGTTAGTGCACCATGAACTGGTCCCCATTGTAGATATACATATTACAACAGTTACTGGCATAGGCTATATTGTGTTGTTGCTTTCCATTGGGCCACATGTATATCACAGAATGGCCAATCAGAGAAGCCTACACATTTCCAGTTTGGCTGTATAGGTAACACTGCGATATTTTGCACAATTTGAAATTGGTAATCGAAACTAAAAAGAATATTAGCAGACATAAACATTAAAAGGTGATACCAAAAATACATTTCACTTCCTCGTGACGTCAAAAATATTGGAAAATCCCCAGCTCAGGAAGTGAGAGTGACCTCCCCTGAATCTCTAGTAGTCTCGCAACATGGCTGTTCTAAAAGTAGACGGGCAGAATTCCGCCCGCTTTTAATAGCCTGTACCTATCACTATACACTTGCTGTATCAGGGGAGGTAACCAATCTAAGTGCACTAGTGGGGCCATTTTAGTTCCATCAGCAAATGCCGCCAAAGTCACAATTATCTTTTTCTTCTCCTGCCCAGTGGAAGATACTGAAATTTCACCATCACCTATTTAGTTCATAGTAGGGCTGTCACGATATACCGGTATATTGCAACATAATTCAAAGTCAACATGTACCACGATACGAACTTCACGTACCATTTTTGAGTCGCCTGGTTGCGTAGCAACCAGGCTCTCATTGTTATCATCTTGATTTATGGGGTGACGTAAGCATACCTCCGGCCTTGTACTGCTTCCTGTCCCAAGCTCCAGTTTACGAGATAAAACATAGTTTTCTAATTCTTCGGTAAACAACCCAATTTTTCTGTTGTAATTCACTTACAATTGTGCCTTTGTGATAATGAATGTGTCTATAAAGACTGAGCTCTTTGACGGTTTAAACCTTTGAAAAATCATTTCGTCCACAAGGGTACACGATAGCCCATCGCTTACACAGACATCATCTCTTAAAATAGCGCATTATGTATGTATCTAAAAATAGCCGTCGTGAACTGAACAAGTTTGCGAGCACGCTGCAAAATACTCTTCGACGACAAACGTCTTCTCTACGGCACTGTGGACAGTTCTCAGTGAAAACGGTTTGATAATTACCCATTTGAAGCACACTCTAAATCTTACAATCTGTCCGTAATTGTAAGTCTTATTTCAATTCAACATTCAACCTATGATCTGAAAGAGAAAGGCGATACCGAGTTAACGTGGAAGCTTTCCATGGAGATTTTTCCCTAAAGTAGGCTAATTTTTTTTTAACAAATTTATAACGACTTGGAATGGTTGCGTTGCCTTCTTATACATTCTTACACGTTGCTTCTTCAGAGCTTTTTATTCTAGACTTCAAGTACTTTGCACACCCATATTCTAGGTGCACAAGCAGAGATTGTACATAGCGTATGTAATGCGCACGGTTCTAGACTGTACCAAGTCATCGCTTAGCAGGTGCTTTCTGGAATGTAGCTGTGCGACAAATATAGATCTTATAATCACGCGACTTATAACGTCATTTGCACCGCGGAATTCTCTTAATAAATTTACATATTTATGAACGAATGAGTCACTGAAGCGGTCTTTATTTTCAGAGTACAGCGACCTAGCGCCTCACCGATTCATACAGAGAGAGTATTTTAAAGTTTACTGTGTTCAATTAATTGTTTTTCGTTTTTAAAGAGGTGAATTTGTCAAAGTCTGCTCTTGTTTTTTTTTTTCAATGTGCGATTAACCTAGATCTAGTATTTATGAAACAATTTATCAGTGCGGGTGTCAGAACGCAAGGTGCTTTCGTAACTGCGAAAATCTTAATTCACACGGGAATTCGGCTTGAAACATCGCAGTTCTAACAATCAGCAATCTGAGAACTTGACTTTTACTTCACTACATTTCAAATATAATAGAACAAATCAATGTTAACTCACTCGAGCAACAAGGTCTTTATTGGAGTGTTTGTAATCTTGTAAAGGGTTGTTGTACAGGATACTAGAGCGAATCGCAAACATTTACAGTTTACACCAAAGCAATAAACATGTAGATCTCTACAATTTTCAATTGGTGTGGAAGCAGTACTAATTCCTGGACCGTTATAACACGCAGACAAAGTTAAAAGACTGATGATCATGCTTTTGGGTTATATTGTTTTTCTTGAGCTGTAGTAGCCACATTTCTAGAGTCCGCTGTGGACAAAACTTGAACCCGGACAACAACAAAAACAAATTATTTCCAAAGGACAGGTAGATTACTGAGTCAAATATTTGTGTGTGCTCCAGAAGCTACATTTCAGTCCAATGATCATGGAATTGCCCGGCTGTTTGTCTCAAAACTGAATGACAAAACTGAATGTAGGTTAACGGGGGTGAAAAGGAAAAGGTTGTCACTAGGTCAAATCATGTAATAGATCTAGTGATGTAGAATCCATTTATGTTCAGTCCAATACTCATGGAACTTTGTCAGACTGCTTAGATTAGATACGGGTGAGTTCCAAAAGGGCAATTTTGGTCTAAAAGTATGTCACTAGATCCTGTACCAAAAGACAAACTTCAGTTGAGTTCCATACTAATGTTGCCTAAATGGTCCTCTTGTAAAATTGTTCAAGTGGTTTTGCTCTGTTTCTATAAACTTCACAGAAGCCTCAGAACTGAATAGTAACATTTCAGAATCACGGCCTGAAACTGTATAAGCAATTATACCCAAATTTCATATCTAGCATCCTGTATTTGGAAAGGACAATTATTCAAATTAACAGATATATGTATAACCACATGGTCCAATTTTAGAAAATTTGTGTCATACAAAAACAACTTGTTCTAAATCTGGAGAGAAAATGTATTCCCTATTCTATTGAAATTATTTAAAATGTTTGTTTTAGCAATATGTTTAAGAATTAAGATATACATGTAAGTTGAGTCATCCAGTTTCTGCGCTAGAAAAACATTTTTATCAACCTAGAAGCCTGATTTTTGTCCACATTCTTTACAGGCATTATTACGCTGGGAAGGAACTGTAAATATTGATGGAACTTCGACAGTTATTATGCCTCGCTGAATTTCGGGGTGGGAGGATATAGTTTTCATGTTGTCTGTCCGTTCATCGGTTCGATCTTCCGTCCATCCAGACAGATATATTCTAAAATCGTTGACGAAAGTTAATGAAACTTCAAACATGTATTCCTCATGATAGTCCGCCAATATACTTTTTAATGTAAAGCCTTGTCATGGAAAAAGTAGGCTTGATGTCCTCCGGTCTACTTGTTTTGTTTTATTTTGTTTTTGTTTTTAATGGAGTGTCATGGAAAAAGGGGGCTTGATGTATATTTCCATTATGGACCAATATCTCTTTAACTACTGGACAAAATTATGAAACTTCATATTTATATTGTTTATCATAAGCCACAGACAATCAGTATTTGTTTTTATTTAATGAAATACCATGTCATGGAAAAAGGGGGCTTAATGTATATTTCCACCAATAACAAAAATGCTATTTACATGCAAAACACAATACCTCTTATAATTATGTTTCTATCTAAAAAAAAATTTTTTTTTTCGGCGATGGATATCATTTCAACGAAATGACTTGTTTTTTATTGATTTTACCTTTTGAAAACCATTTGTTCAATGAAGTCACCCGGGGTAAGAGACTTTGAACTTTTTAAACCTGTTCCTGGTGCCAAAATTTTAATTCTCACCACAATTTTTTTTTTTTTTTTTGTAATTTTTAATATTAATGTTTGTTACTTTAGGATGACAACTAAGAAACATGCTTGCATATAATATTGTCTTATGGTTAAGTTATTTTGTATTGCCTTTAATAGATTTGAACAGAAAAGGGTGAAAAGTTCTAACCCATTACCCTCCAGGCGACTCTCAGGACTATCAGTCCTTTGATTTTTTTTGCGATATTTTCTAGTTTTGATGTATTTGATCCAGTGGTTTCTAAAACGTTGCAGTCATGCAAACACTGATCACTATTATAACCGTAGTGCGTATGGAAGTAAACTGGCAGCTTGTTGTCTATCGGATGTTTACGGGTACCAGTTTAGCATGAAAGCAGACTAGGGCATACTTGATTTGTGATTGTCAATATTTTATTGTCACAATTAATTTAATCCAAACCACGCAATGCCGAGTCGCCAATATCATGTTTAAAACATCAAAAGTTACAGATTTTTAAAAACAGGAATACAAGAATAAAATTCATTAATCCGATAATTAAATTAATGGAAAATGTGTGCAAAATATACTGAAGTATTTTCTTGTAATCCTATTTGAGTGCGTCTGCATTTTCTGAATCAAGTATGAATATATCAACAATGGCTGCCAATGCTAATGCTATAGATGTGACCGAGGACAGTTATGGTAAAATACCGAAAAAGAAGGCAAAATCTGATATTTGGAATCACTTCTGTTGAGAAAGGGTGATTTAATTGATTCACCTTCTCTTGTTTTGGATGAATTAAACCTGAATTATGAATAACAAAGGTTTTTTTTTTTAAATTAATTTTAACATGGACACGATATATTGTGGTACGTACCGCAATATGGTTTCTGTGTATTGCAATATATTGTTGTACATTTAAGGCGTATGGTGACAGCTCTAGTTCATAGTGCTTTTTCCAGGCAATTCAAGCCAGACTGGCTTTTCATCCTTATTTGCAACATTACAGTCGGCATAATTTCGGAAGGGTCGCATCCTCAGCACATATCTTAAAAACTTGTCAGCTTTTCCGTAATTTATTTCCTCTGACTTTTGTGTTATCTGTGTTGATCTCCTGAATGAAATGTGATTGCATTTTTTGAAGCGCGAACCAACCCTGGGAAGCTTTAAAACTTTGCGAACCATTTTCTATATGCAACCACAGTGCTTCCTGTTTCAGAGACTTTCCAGTGACTCTGCCACCTGCCTCACGCCACTGGTCAAACCATTTCTACAAAGAATCCTCAATGTCCCCATACTTGAGCGATTTGCTTGCGCCATAATAGCGTTTCCTACTAGCATGCATGAACTTTACTTTGTCTGAATTTTTACCCTATTCCTCCATGCATTTACTATCCACACTATAAAACTTAGAGGCATAATGTTTTCCTGTCTCATTAGCAGTTTCTATGACCTTTAACTCAAACGATGCCAAATAACTTCAGTGACTTTCTCGTTGCAACATTTTGCTTTGAGTTTAAGACTGTTGATCACAGAACTAAACTTTCTCCAAGAATACAGAACTCTAAACATTTCCTGGCAGGAAAAAATATGCAATGTCATGGATGAACAGACAATTATGCCTGGAATCAAGTGAAGATGTTTGGTCACAAAGTAGATTGATGCATGCTAAAAGTTGACTTGCCATAGCGAGGTTAAAAAAACTTAGGAGACATGGAAGACAAGGATTCAAATGATAATTGGCAACTTTTGTTTTTATGAAATGCACTTCTATGGAATTTAGTACGAAATAGATCAAATATGAGTTTTGTTGTTAAAAGATGCAACAAGCATAGATTTAGATCTAATCAATCTAGCAATGATAATAACTACAATTATTATAACTTGGTAGATTCTAGAATCGGCAATCACAGAATAAAGAAAAGTGCTTGAAAACTAATGATGCTCATATCAGGATTTTGATGCCGTATGTCAGAAAACATGCAGGGTTCCCAATCATGTATTGCAGTACGTAATTCACGTATAAATTTCAAATCCGCGCGTACAGATTTTTTGTGCTTACGTGCATGCATGCACTGTCAAAAGTATGCATGTAAAAAAAGGAAAG
Source organism: Tridacna gigas (assembly GCA_945859785.2). Lineage (NCBI taxonomy): Eukaryota > Metazoa > Mollusca > Bivalvia > Cardiida > Cardiidae > Tridacna > Tridacna gigas. The sequence continues at coordinate 30,289,991 of OX244041.2, forward strand.
TAATTACTTAAAGTGCACGCACAAATTAGATACCATTTTGTATTGCATGCCAAATAAACAAAACGAAAGTAGTTTTCCTTGTAGGTGGGTACCACGTTTTGTCCTCAACATAGAGCGGGTTACCAAATATTTTCACTACATATATTTTGCGGCTCCTTCGTCTGTCTGAATACTTTTTGCTACAATTTTTTAAGGTGTCAAAATCTACCATGTATACAGGAAATCTGGTAATTAATTTTCAATGAGATATTAAAATCATTTAATTATATTAATGCGCAGTTATTGTTAAAGACACAATTTTTGACATATGAAAGCTGAAAAATCGAGCTGCAAATTAAACATGTAATTTTCATATGTATGGCGTCTGCTGCAGAAAAATGTCATCACAACAAAAGCTGTTAAAATATTTTACAGCGTGAAGATCAGAGAAAGGTAAGTTTACGCAAGTGATTCTACCATTACACATTTTGTTTTATTCTACCCTAACACGGCATTGCCTTTATTTGACAGAGTTTGAGCTTACAACGAGCCAATCGGTCTGCTCCTCTGTGATCTTAAAAAAGCCGGAACATCATCTTGGACAACGAGCATCAATCTGTCTACGCTTCCTTTTTAAAGCAGTTAAATCGAACTTTGCAACTTTGAGAAAGGAATAAAGGTGAAAAATCTTCTGTACAGGCAGTCGATTATCAAAACTCATGGCTGTGTTTGGCTTTTAAACCCTGACCGCTGTTGCGATTATATCTAAGTATGTGCATGCCCTGGAGACGTATGATGCATCCATACAATCACCAAGTGCACAATTTATTAATTCAGTTCAGCTCCAATTCATTATGGTAAAGGAGCTAAAGTGTTAAAATTCATAAATAAAACTCAAGCAGCCCAAAGTTACTCTGTATCCCCTAATTTTTCTTTGTAACCCCAATTCAAAACCTAGGAGGTACAGTGTACCCCCAATTTTTTCTTTGTACCCCCAGTTCAAAACCTGGAGGGTGCATGTACCCCTAAGTTGAAAACCCAGTGGCCATACTGACGTCTTAATGTCAGAATTTGTTTGCATGAGCTAGGGTCCTGCATGATTCAGTGGTAAAGTGTAGGACTCGTAACCTGGAGGCTGCGAGTTAGAGCTTCACCAGAAATACTGAGTTTTTTGTGAGTGTTCTAGGGCGGGACACTTCAGAGCCCCAGCCTAGTAGTACTGGTGAAACCCATGCCATACATGAATAGTCATGACTATGTGAGCTGTCACAGTGATACGACTGAAATAATTTTGAAAGCAGTGTAAAGCATCACTCAATCAATCAGTTGTATCTTCTTTTGTAGCAGTATTTCATTCATACAGTGCATTCTACTGTATCAAAGAAATATTCACTCCGAACAGTGCGCTAATGTACTGGTAATTGTAATTTTTTTGCAGACGATGCAATTTAGTCTTTCATTTGGTGATAAATTTTATTACATTTATACAAAATATTTTGAGAAACTTTTTGCAGCCATATTACCGTAGGTTTAGATCTCTTGAGATGTACTTCTGTGACAAGAATCAGAATTTATACTTTTATTTTTATTTGAAGCATTTTGAGTCCCTTGTGTTCATTTTTTCTAAAGGATTTCTCGTAATGGAAGATTGCTACTTGCTACAGCGATCATTCATGCCAAAGACTGAAAACCAACATGTAGTGTGGAAATATTATGATAGATGATAAAAAGGGGACCATTAGAATTTACTTTCACTTAAGTTACCAGACTTTCAGTTTCATTTTGACTTGGTAGTATCTATCATATCTAGAAAATAATGACAATTTTTTAGCTTGTGTGCTATATTTCAATTAAAAATCTAAGGTTAAAATTAAATGCACATCAGTAGCTATCCTGCTGCCCTTTGGAGTCAGATGATTTACTCGTCCTTTCTGTTTTTTAAACAGTAATTTATACAAACCGACGAGTGAAGGTATTTCTACCCATGCCATAATTACTCTTTTGTATGTACTGGCACACTTTGCCGATGTTGTTTTTAAGGTTTTTCTGGGGACTTTTTCTTTGGAAATCATTTTTTTTTTTTGTTTCTTGCAGGTCATTTATAATCATAATGTACAAATTCTGGGGTGTTTTGGGAAACACAGTATTTTTAGATTTTAGTACCATAATTCCCCTCCCCCCTTTTTGGAAAATTTAACACCCTTGGGGGCGCTAATAAGAGACAATACCGTAATATATATTCATATAGTTAAAACAAATAAGCCCTTTTAATGTTAAATGTATTAGTTTTAAAATACCATTAACTCTTTACCACAATGTCATAATCCCAACTTTTAACGACCCTGAGGAAGAAGCCTTTTGAAAACATTGTGGGTAAAGGAGTAACCAGCATTTTCTCCTTTTCCCACAATGTTTTCTACCCTTCGTAAAAGAAATTTCAATTTTTCAGTCACATTTATTTTGTCGTCTGCAAATGCTTTCAATTTGGACCAGTCTAAAATTTTGTCATTTGCTAAATAGTTAATAATAAAATTAGCAATTTTTATTCACTCACAAAAACGCTTCTTAATGTCATTATTTCAAAATCATTAGATGTGTACTCACAATATTGCATGAACATAACAGATTACAAATTCGTAAATTCATTTAAACATAAGATGTATACATTTTGTAGTTCTGGTGGGCTTTTGTCCACGTTTCATTTAAGGATAGTGGGCTTTTCACCAGGGGGCTCTTGTCCAGGGGGCTTTTTACCTGGTGGGCTTTTCACCTGGTAGGCTTTTTACCTACACTCATGGAGCATTGACTGACCCTTTTTGCAATTTCAAACTTCATAGATGATTCATTGCCATTTTCTTAATCAAATCTTTTAATTGATCATTGCAAGTACTTAACCCTTTACCACACAATCCTGACTTTTAACAACCCTGAAAAAGAAGAAGCCTTTTGAAAACATTGTGGGAAAAGGAGAAAATGCTGGTAACCAGCATTTTCTCCTTTTTCCACAATGTTTTCTACTCTTCCAAAAACAATTTTCAATTTATGATTCACATTTATTTTGTCCTCTGCAAAAGCTTTTGATTTGGACTGGTCTAAAATTTTGTCGTGTGGAAAAAGAATTAAAACAGTATAGTGACACCAGTACCCTAATAGAGGTGCATAGTGCAATACAGATCACCGTGTTACAATAGGGTCTGCGTTTCTGCGAAGTTTGCCAAACGGGGTTCCACTGTATTTTTCGTTGTTCTAATTTACTCTGCCGATAGCAAGATGGTGGTTTTCAAAGCGTTGGTGGACAGTTTAGGTAAACACCAGACTAAACAGAATGTGCAGTCTGATCTTAGAACTACATCATCCACTGCTAAACTATGACATAACTCATATTAGAAAGCTATTTCTTTTATGTCTAAAATGGTAAGAAAATATTTACAACAAATGTAGATTCCTATTTCAAGATTGAAAATACGCCATGTTTTGACCCCGTCACCTGTGCTATAAATACGAGGTGCAGTTGGAAAGTTTCCGGACTGGTCCATTTATAAGCATGCTAGGCTCCCGATCATGCTATAATTTGCTACACATATAAATGTCACCATGTCCTCATTGTCTGCTTATGTTTTGAAAAAGTTTAAAGGGTAATATTTTGTAGAAGATGCTAAACAATAGGTATGTACTTAGATATGGAACACTTTAAAAATGTTAGTTTGGAAACATTTTTTGATCACAAACAAACATGATAAGTTTGATTAAATGGTGCCACAACGTGAAATTTCACGTGACATCACGTCAGTGTTTTTTCAAAACAATTCTGAAGAATCAGCATGATTTGTTGATTATCCTTAATTTGGCAAGTGCTTTTGATAGCAATGGAAGAAATTCCGGACAGTCAAAGAGCAATGTCAAATGACCACTTGGAGCAGCGTGCTTAGAGTCTTAGTTATGTGGCATGGCCGGAGTATAGCCCATGGACACATGGAAATTCATGGATCAGTGCAAAGTTGCACAGAAAGTGCCCCGAAGTGTTGTGTTTGAGTGGCATAGAGGTTTTAAAGAAGGGTTTTAGGTCGTAAAGGTTAATGCTGAAGTTGGAGGACCAAAATATGCTAGTGGAGTCAAGAGAGTGGAGTTCCTTGTTTTGTCTGACCTGCAAAAATCAGTGAACAAAATCGCCTATACTGCAGGACTTGGCCATAAAACTGCATAAAATGCATATGCAAGATTTGCAAATGAGTGGGATGTGTGCTTGATGAGTTATTAACTGCTGAAAGCATGCAAGAAAGAGTTTGATTCGCTGTTGGATCCACAGTGGGAAGCTTTGAAACTGATTGGTTGAATTGTGTTTTACGCCGCTTTCAGTCATATCACGGTGACAGGTTTTACATATTCATGTACTTCCTGGGTTTCTCCAGTACTGGGCTTGGGCTCTGAAGTGTCTTGCCTAAGGACACTCCAACAAAAACCCAGTGAGGGTCGAACCCGGGGCCTCCAGGTCACGACTCCTACACTTTACCACTGCGCTACACAGGCAGCTTTGAAAAAGAGTGGCACAAAAGTGTCTTCCACAACTGGATAGGCTGCATTCAAGTGTGTTGAATGCAAGGGAAAAAGAGTGACTGATAGAACCTGTAAAGGTTATGTCTGCTTTGACGCTGTGCTCAAGTACGACGATTTCTGATGTAAAAGTGCTCCATGCAGTATAAGACTGTAATCATTTGGGATGCTAAATATCGGTTATAACTATACAAACACCTGTAAGTTATATATTGATGTGTAGAAAATTGATTTTTCCTATCAGAGTAATATATTAAAGTGCTCTGCTTCATTTACGTAACAAAAGCGATCCTGGAACTTTTTGACTGTACCTCCTAGATAATATTTGTCGGATAAATTACCCTTATTATTTCAGACACATGTTCAGACAAGGTAAAACATCATTTCGGCACCCCCTTTTTTCCAGAATGGTAATAATCTACAGATTTGAACACACAAAAAATATCTTTTTTTCATCTGTCAGAATTACGAATATTTTGGCAAATTATGGTAATATTTCCATACAGCTGAAGTGACTACGAGTTAAAATATTTGTAATGGCATTTTCAAATGAAAAAAATGGCAATCACTGCAGAGCCCCAGAAAATCTTTTGAGCCAGGGAGTATTTAAGCATCCTTTTCTTATGATAAGGGGTAAAATGAAATGACTCTGCTTAAGCAGCAAATTTTGAGCAAGAAAATTCTAATGGTAGAGTAAAAATCGAGTTTTAACCCATAACTATACATAGTATGTTTCAATCCCATAATGTTAACTTTTTTTTTATTTTATATAGTGTTCATCTAGTAAGATTGATTGAAAAATATGGTAATTTTATTTTATTCTTTTTATCTGTTATATGCTGAACATTGTATAGAAAGAAAATGTGTTGCAAAAATATGGATACCAGGGTTCGCAATCCCAAAGTCATGGACTCTGGGACCCTAATTTTCAACAGTCAAAATGGAATTTCTAAGAATCAAAGAGAAAATTTTCATATCCAAGGGTCAAAATTACTCTGTTGTTATGGAGAGATAAGGGTGAAATTAACACAATTGTTCATGTATTAAGTTTTTCATTTTCACATTTATGAGTGCATTTTCAAACATTCATTACAACTGTAAACTAATTCCAAGCACTTAATCATCAGAAAGATTTGGAGATAAATTTTAACTTGCAGCCCTACAAAACATATATTTTGGCTTCCACTTCTTGATTTATACAGAGATTTGTATAAATTCACTGTTTAAATTCACTATTAAAGACATTAAGACAGATTGAAGTGCCTCTGTAAATTGGCTGTTGTACTGTTAGATTTGGCTGAAAAACCGTCGTTCGACATCGGTCGGAAACCTCCAATGTCGGACGTGTTGGAGCTGATACACTGTTTCCGATGATGTTGCTATGTCAGAAAATTTAAGTATAAAAGGCAGTTTTTTGGCCGAATCTGGGACTCCTCTTGAGATTTTCTTTGGTATAACTCAGTTTATTCATTTTTTTTTTACTTAAGTTTAATTCTTTTTTAGGTTTATTAAGTTTCCTTATGATCATTTGTACTTAGCATTCTTTTTTTTTTATTTTTGTTTATCGAAAAGTGTGTATGTGTAGATCTACTGCATTGTTCGCGCTCGGTTTGAGGTACAGACTTAGACTGTCCTGTCTCGGCACGTTATGCAGTTCAGAGTTAGATTTAAATATTCTTCCGCTGAATAGAGCTTAAAGTGTCTTGTCTTTGAAAATCACTTCTTTGTTAAAGGATTATTTTTCTTTAAAGGGGCTTAGCTCTAGATTTAAAATAAACTTAGAATTACAGATCTACACTGTTGCTGCTTACTGGAAATATTTACAGAAATTAATACCATTCTAGTCATTTGGTAAATTGCTGCCATCAATGAACATGCTTTTTAAACTGTTGAACTGTGTTTTTTTTTCTTAATCTTGTGAAGTAATTAGTCCCCTACCGGCGAAGCCGAAGGGGACTTTAGGTTTGCACTCCGACTGTCCGTCTGTCCATCTGTCCGTCAGTCCGGCAATTCAGTTTTCCGGACTTTTTTTCTAAACGCTGGTACATATTGAGCTGAGTTTTGGTGTGTAAGTCACCCACCATCACTTACAGATCAAGTTCGACTTTCGTTCCGGTCCACTAGTTTTTCACGGATTTACGGGCCTTGGACTTACAAAATTTCACTGATAAATCAGTTTTCCGGACTCTTTTCCAAAACGCTGGTAGGTATTGATCTCCGATTTGCTGTGTAACTCAACCACCATGACTTACAGATCAAGTTTGACTTTTGTTCTGCTCCACTGGTTTTTCACGGATTTACGGGCCTTGGACTTACAAAATTTCACTGATAAATCAGTTTTCCGGACCTTTTTTGCTAAATGCTGGTAGATATTCACCTGACTTTTGCTGTGTAAGTCAACCACATGACTTACAGATCAAGTTTGAGTTTCGTCCCGCTCCACTGCTTTTTCACGCATTTACGGGCCTTGGACTTACAAAATTTCACTGATAAAACATTTTTCCGCACTTTTTTTCTAAACGCTGCTACATATACAGCTGATTTTTGGTGTGTACATCAACCACAATGACTGACACATCAAGTTCGAGTTTCGTCCCGCTCCACTGCTTTTTGACGCATTTACGGGCCTTGGACTTAAAAAATTTCACTGATATGCCAGCGATACATGTGGCCTGTAGGGGACTGTGTATTGCTATGCAATACTATCAGAATGCTTGTTGCACTTTAAAAGTGTTATTAAAAACAGGAATCTTCATTTTAAACTGGCTGTTTGTTTGTCTGTACTTCCCATTTTTGTTTTATTCAGACTTAGTAGTCTTTTACTTAATTCCTACCCCCTTTTCAGAGTTTTTTTTTTTTGTTTAACATAATATTGTGTGGAGTCCAAATAAGACAACCCTGACCTCCCCTAACCTAGGAGCTAAAGGAAGGAGAAGACCACTAGCTCGCTACAAGTGTTTTCTTTTTCTAAGTAGTTTATTACGATTTAAGAACAGTAAAGCAGTGTATTTTTTGAGAGGAAATGTACTGTGTGGATGCATATTAATCTTACGTGATACAGCCGAGGAATTTGATCAAAGGATCACCCAAGGTTTGCTGAATGCCAAACCAAGTACATGTATAATCAGCATTCTGCAAACCTGATCAAGTTAGATGTAGGTACGGAATCGGCCAGGGAGTGATAAGTGGTATAATCAGCTGATCTCAGAAGCTTGCAATTTGTTCAGAAAATGATATGCAAGCGTTTTGTTGATAATCGCTGATCAAGATAACAGTCTCAGTTGTCAACAAAATACGCAATGAAAATCAGTCAAATTGTGTATTGTGAGAAACATGTGCGTGTTTGTTATGCTTTAAATTAAGTTTTGTTGCGTATTTGCCGTTCCAAATAGCATGAAATACGCAAATATGCAGCTTATCTGGTGCGCTGATCACAGTATACCATGGTATGTACCAAATTATTCGATTAAAACTATGGTATACCACAGTGCTTCATTTTCCGCGGTACCCAGCTCTATTCTCAAGCCATTGCTGCTCTCCCACTTAACGCATGTCGATACAATGATCAGCGCTGAGAGAAATTCATTGACTGGTAGCAAAAAGTTTCAACTCAGGTCATCCTGTGCAGACTGCTTAGGCTGACATGGGTCGATACTCTTTGCAGGTGCTTTAAACCTCCTCTTCAGAAAGCATGCCTCAGTTAAATTTTTGATCAATCAACATTTTACCGAAGACTTACACATTGTCTCCAAGATTCTAACCCTTGTCCTGCTAAATAAATTTAATGGAACTTTCAAGCAGATGGTAAATCCCCCAAATATTGTTATTTCAAAGTTACTCTTAGGGAGAAAAATATCTCCTTATGTGAAAGTGTAGATCCAAGATAAAACTGCACATTCTGTGCACTCTGATCTTGATCTACACTGTCTGCAAATGGTCCTTGAGTTGTGCTTAGCAGCCTAAGGGTTAATAGATGTAAACCATTATTTTTGAAGGGAGACGAGTATTGAAAAGTAAGAACAATCTCCAATTAATGTACATTAACCCTTTACCACACAATCCCTCAGTTTAACAACCCCCAAAAAATGACTTTTAAAAACATAATGAGAAAAGCAGAAAAGGCTGGTAACCTTTTTTCACAAGGTTTTCTATTCTTCCACAAACAAATTTCACATTTATTTTGTTGTTTGTAATATCGCTGCTTTCAGTTTGGACAAGTTTATAATTTGCCATGTGGCAATGCAGCAACATTTCAAACTCTGCTGGTTCTGCAGGGCACAGTTGCAAAGGTGCAAGATTCAAAATCTAAAGGTCTCGGGTTTGATCCTCACAAAAACCGCTCAATTTTTCACGAGATTGTCCATGGTCAAGATGCTTCACCCATTACCTCTCAATGCCAAGTTTTAACGACCTTGGAGGATAAGACTTCTGAAAACATTGTGGGGGAAAAAAATGCTGGTTAACCAGCATTTTCTCCTTTTTCCACAATGTTTTCTTCCTTATCAAAGAGAGAAATCATTATTTTTCCAACATTTGATTTGGCATATGCAAATGCTTTCAATTTAGTCCAGTCCAAAATAATCTTTTTCTATCTGGTAAACAGTTAACCCTTTAGCACACAATGACGAGTTTTAATGACCCTGAGAAGAAGCCTTTTGGAAACATTGTAGGAAAAGGAGAAAATGCTGGTAACCATCATTATCTCCTTCTCCTACAATATTTTCTGTCCTTGCAAATCCAAATTCCATAATTTGAAGTATGCTTAATTTGTCGTCTGCAGCTTCTTTGAATTTGGACCTGTCTAAAATTTTGTTTGGTAAAGAGTTTAGGGCCCTATCCCAATACTGATTAACCCTTTCCCAAACGACAAATTTTAGACTGGTCAAAATTGAAAGAGTTTGCAGATGACAATTTTAGATTTGATGAAAATGGCAGAAAGTTCTCAAAAAGGGTAGAAAACACTGTGGGAAAAGGAGAAATTGCTCATTATGAGCAATTTCTCCTTTTCCCACAGTGTTTTCAAAAGACTTGTACTGCAGACACATGAAAACCAGGGCTTGTATGGGAAAGGGTTAAAGGTACTGCATTAGTTAACTCTTAACTCTTTACCACACGACACATTTTTGGACTGGACCAAATTCAAGGCATTTGCAGACGACAAATGAAACCTTGCTAAAATGATGATTTCTGCCTTTGATAGGGTAGAAAACATTGTGGGAAATGGAGAAAATGCTGGTTACCAGCATTTTCTCCTTTTCCCACAATGTTTTCAAAAGGCTTTTTTCCCAGGGTCGTTAAAACCCGGGATTGTGTGGTAAAGAGTTAACCAAACAACAAAATTTTAGACTAATCCAAATTGAAAGCAGTTGAAGATGACAAAGTAAATGTGACTGAAAACTTGAAATTTGTTTTAGGAAGGATAGACAACATTGTGGGAAAAGGAGAAAATGCTGGTTACCAGGATTTTCTCCTTTTTCCACAATGTTTTCAAAAGGCTTCTTTCTCAGGGTTGTTAAAAGTTAGGATTGTGTGATAAAGGGTTAACTCTTTACCAAACAAAATTTTAGACTCAACCAAATTGAAAGCATGTGCAGAAGACAAAATAAATGTAGCTCAAATGGTGATTTCTGACAAAATAGAAGACATTGTGGGAAAAAGAAGATGCTGGTTACCAGCATTTCCTTCTTTTGCTACAATGTTTTCAAAAGCTTTCTTTCTTCAGGGTTATAAAAACTTGGGATTGTTTGTTAACGGGTTGATAAGCAACCTGTATCAGATTCTGTGATACGGACTGAAGTAAGGTTGAAATCAGTGTAAAACACCATTTCATCAATCACTCAATCTTTGTAGTATTTGAATCAAGTCGTGTTTAAGCCTTTACCACACAATCCAAACTTTTAACAACCCTGCGAAAGAATCCTTTTGAAAATATTATGGGAAAAGGAGAAAATGCTGGCATTTTCTCCTTTTCCCACAATGTTTTCTACCCTTCTCAAAACATTTTTTAATTTTTCATTCATGTTTATTTGTGGTCTGCAAATGCTTTCAATTTGAACCAATCTGAAATTATGTCGTTTGGTAAAGTGTGAAAAAATTGGGAGCAGTAAAAACAATTCAGTTGAATAAAGGCTGAGGTGAATAAGCAAGCTGTATCTGTGATATGGCTGAAATAACTTAAGACAGATTGATTGATTGAATGGTGTTTTATGCAGCCTTCAACATTATTTCAGTCATATCATGGTGGCAAGTCATATATTCTGTATTCATGTATTTCCTGGGTTTCACCAGTACTAGGCTAGGGCTCTGAATTGTCTTGCCTAAGGACACTCCCACAATAAACAAGGTGGATCGAGTGAGGCTCAAACCTGGGGCCTCCTGGTCACAAGTCCTACACTTTACCACTGAGCCATGCAGAACTCTAAACAATGTCGAAAAAGTGTGGTCATGTTTAACCCTTACCACACCACAAAAAAAGTATACCCCTCCAAATTGAAAGCATTTGCATTATGACAATTTCATTGTGGCTCAAATGATGTGATTTTTGTTTGATTGGGTAGAAAACATTTTGGGGAAAAAGGAGAACATGCTGGTTGCCAGCATTTTCTCCTTTTCCCAAAATGTTTTCAAAAGGCTTCTTCCTCACGGTTATTAAAAGTCAGCATTCTGTGGTAAAGGGTTAAAAGAGTGGAAACAGTCAAAACATTTCATTCAGATAAAAGGGTGAAGTGAGTTAGTGTTTTCACTGTGAGTATTGGGTGTGAAATATTTCTCTAGGTGTTTGGGCCTGGATTAGACCTTTTTGTTATGTAATATGATTTGACTGTGACCACAATCCATGGCAACACAGGCACTTCAAATCAGCTGTGTTGTGATTTATATCCACTTTATGTTACACATCTATTTACATGTAAGGCCAAGCCGGTAGCCCTGACAGGTTTTTATCAAGTAAGTTCACAAGAATCTTTTCAAAACTTTTTCTTTCTGACTGTAATACAGTATGGAAATAAAACACAGGTCTATCTTTTGTGAAAGGAATCATTAACATGTTGCTGTATGGTCATATTTTCATCCTCTCATCCTTCAATCATAACTGCTAATTAAGCTTTTACCACACCATTCCAACTTCTAACGACCCTAAGGAAAAAGCCTTTTGAAATCATTGTGCAAAAAGGAGAAAATACTGGTAACCAGCATTTTCTTTTATTACCACAATGTTTTCTACACTATCAAAGACAAATTCCTTCATTTGAGCCACATTTAAACTATTGTCTGGAAATGCTTTCAATTTGGACAAGTCAACATTTTTGTCATGTGGTAAAGAGTTCATGAAGCGGGGTCCTGTATCACTGGAAGCACTCTAGTTTTCTTGGGAATGTCCTTGGGTAAGATGCTTCAGGGCCCTAGCTGGTGAAACTCGGCACAAACATGAGTAAGTGTGCTGTCACAGCGATATAATTGAAATAATGTTGAAATTTAAAAACAGTTTTAAAACCCCATTCATTCAATCAACTAATGAACTCTTTTAACTACAAAATTTTAGACTTGTCCAAACTGAAAGCATTTGCAGATGACAGAGTTGATTTCATTAAAATGTGGACAGGTAGAAAATATTGTTGGAAAATGAGAAAATGCTGGTTACCAGCATGTTCTCCTTTTCCCACCATGTTTTCAAAGGACTTCTTTCATAGGGTCATTAAAAGATGGGATTATGTGGTAAAGGGTTAATCAAATCTTTACGATTTGATACTTTACCGCTGAGCCCCGGTAGCTCAGTCAGTAGCGTGCAGGACTTGAGAACGGGAGGTTGCTGGTTTGATCCCTGGCCTGGCCAATTTCTAAGAATATTGTGCACAGTAATGGTAAAAGGAACTCTAAGACAGCATGGCTAGGTGCACTGGCCACTGTGATACAACTGAAATAATGTTCAAATGTTGAACAGCATACAATTAAATTGATACTTTAGAGATTCTCAGCCCAATACAGTAGCCTTTCCGAAACGCCCTCGGTCCAACGGTCATGTCTGGTAAAAGTCGGATCAGTTCATCAAAATTCTGCAGTTTACAAGGCTGACTGTCAGTACAGATTCCGACATCAAAATAAAATTTTCCTTTACAGTACTCAGTGACAGTGTTTGCATAAATTCCTTTCACGTGTGTGTTAAAAGATATAAAAAACATTGAAAGGTCAAATACTAATTTTAGAATGACACATGAGTTTTCCCATAACCTGCTCAGCTCCAGCAGACCAATGAGATCATTGTACAAATTAATACGACTTCATATATTTGTACAATGATTTTTCATTGGGCTATTGAAAACCAGGAGTCCAAATTACCCAACATGTATTTCAGTGATTTCTAGAACTTTCCTTTCTCTAAACATGAGATCAGCAGCATGAAAGAAAACTGAATGGATTGCATTAAATAAAGTTCTTGATGAAAAGGTGAATGATGATGGCCAATGCTTTCATTAAGCGGACGTAGTGGTAATGTACATCCTTATAATTCTCAAAAGCATCTGACATATTGAGACTAGATGTTTTTCGTACATCCAGAATTTTACAAAAACATTTTACTAGACTTTTTCAAGACTGGATTAGATCTTCCACAGAAAATTGTAATTTTCATAATGTTTCCGTTTAAGTCGAAACAAGCAGAAAATGTTCTTCATGGAATAATTGTTATTGAAATAAAACGCAAAAACACATGACTGATATCAAATTAACCTTGTCTTATTTGGCCATGATAGTGGTTTTAAACGGCTGATTTTCGTACACACCACATAGACATTAATTCAGGAACTAAAATCTCTATTAACTCACCAGAGAAAATTGTTTGATGATCTTTATTAAAAGAAGATGCTGGACACAACCTACATAATCCAGACAAAGGTGGGAGGGGAAGGGGTGTTATTTGTCTTGCAGCTAAGATTTACTGAAACAAAGACAAATGACTAGGGCATTCATATAAAGAACTAAGACTGAACAAAAACAAGAAGCAATATTTTTTTCTCTCTATGAAATAGTGATTTATGATGATGAATTGTATCCCAAAGATGCAAGTAAAACTTGATTATGCAACTGTTTTCAGTTCATTTTACCTTGAGTATCCAGATAAAGAGTATTAACTTGCCCATCTACATTTCTCTACTGACTGCGGTTTGTTGTTAGTACTTACTGAAATTGTATCATTGTAACAATTCTAATGAATATTCACAACACAGGAAAAATTGAGATTATTGTGGAATGATTCAAGTGCTGAAGCTAAAATATTCACCGTCATCTGGACCACTGATAAACTGGGGGGGCGGGGAGAGAGAGAGAAATAGGTTTGTCATGTTATCAAGATGTATAAAACTTCCTGAATTCTCACAAAAAATGTCTAAATTCATGGAATTTCAAAATTCCTAAATCTAATCAAATTTTCACTACTAAAGCTTATTGCTGTACTATAATAAATTCGTAAGCTTTTCATGTAGGCATTTAAATCTATTGTTATTCGGCCTGGTAAAAAAAGTTTGGTCTGGTAAAAAATATTTTTTACCACACCGAATGTCCATTAAGAACTGGACAACTTTCAGAGAGACTGTGTAAAACAGTATTTTTGAAGGGAGACTAAATTGAAAAGTAAGAACAATCTCCAACAAATGTACATTAACCCTTTACCGCACAATCCCTTGGTTTAACAACCCTGAGAAAAGGCTTTTGAAAACATAATGAGAAAAGCAGAAAAGGCTGGTAAACAGCATTTTGTCCTTTTCTCACAAGGTTTTCTATCCTTTCACAACCAAATTTCTATGTTTGAGTCACATCTATGTTGTTGCTTGTAATATCATTGCTTTAATTTCATGTGGTAATGCTGTACCATTTCAAACTCTACCGGCTCTGCAGGGCACAGTGGCAAACGTGCAAGATTCAAAATCTTTAGGTCTCTGGTTTGATCCTCACAGAAAGAACTCTTATTTTTCATGAGATTGTCTGTGGTCAAGATGCATAACCCATTACCTCCCATGCCAAGTTTTAAAGACCCTGGTAAATAAGACTTTTAAAAACGGATCTGCGACATTTCATCGAAAACCATGTTGCTCAAAACGATTCCTAGCCCTAACCCTTACCCTAACCCAGACAAATTGTGGCTCAAATCTTCTTCCCAGACAGAGCTTTTCATGAAATAAACATAGGAATTTAGCAATTGGTATTTTAAAACATACATGGATTTAGACAAAAGACTGTTTTGACAAAATGTTGTGCACCATTTCAAACCATTTTCTCCTTTATCCACAGTGTTTTCTACCTTATCAAAGGGAGAAATCATCATTTTTGCAACCTTTGATTTGTCATGTGCAAATACTTTCAATTTAGTCCAGTCTAAGATGATTTTCTTGTTTGGTCAAGAGATAACCCTTTAACACACAATGACGAGTATTAATGACCCCGAGGAAGAAGCCTGTTGGAAACATATTAGGAAAAGGAGAAAATGCTGGAAACCATTATTATCTCCTTTTCCTACAATATTTTCTGCATTTACAAATCCAAATTCAGTAATTTGAAGTATGCTTAATTTGTCGTCTGCAGCTTCTTTGAATTTGGACCAGTCTAAAATTTTGTTGTTTGGTAAAGATTTAAGACCCCATCCCAATACTGATAAAAGCTACTGCATTAGTTAACTCTTAACCAAACAACAAAATTTTAGACTTAATCAAATGGAAAGTATGTGCAGAAGACAAAATAAATGTAGCTCAAGAGATAATTTCTGTTTTTGATTAGGTGGAAACCATTGTAGGAAAAGGAGAAGATGCTGGGTTTTTAGCTCACCTGAGCATGAAGTGCTCATGGTGAGCTATTGTGATCATGCTGTGTCCGTTGTGCGTTGTGTGTCGTCCGTCGTCAACTTTTTACCTTGTGTACGCTCTAGAGGCCACATTTTCAGTCCAATCCTCATGAAAATTGGTCAGAATGTTTGTCTTGATAAGATCTGGGACGAGTTTGAAATTGGGTCATGTGGGGTCAAAAACTAGGTCACTAGGTCAAATCTTAGAAAAACCTTGTGTACGCTCTAGAGGCCACATTTTCAGTCCAATCCTCATGAAACTTAGTCAGAATGCTTGTCTTGATAAAATCTCGGACGAGTTTGAAATTGGGTCATGTGGGGTCAAAAACCAGGTCACTAGGTCAAATCTTCGAAAAACCTTGTGTACGCTCAAGAGGCCGCATTTTCAGTCAGATACTTGTGAAATTTGGTCAGAAAGTTTGTCTTGATAAAATCTCGGATGAGTTTGAAATTGGGTCATGACTGTGGGGTCAAAAATTTGGTCACTAGGTCAAATCTTCGAAAAACCTTGTGTACGCACTAGAGGCCACATTTTCAGTTAGATACTTGTGAAACTTGGTCAGAATGTTTGTCTTGATAAAATCTGGGACAAGTTTGACATTGGGTCATGTGGGGTCAAAAACTAGAGCACTAGGTCAAATCTTTGAAAAACTTTGTGTATGCTCTAGAGGCCACATTTTCAGTCAGATCCTCATGAAACTTAGTCAGAATGTTTGTCTTGATAAAATCTGGGACGAGTTTGAAATTGGGTCATGTGGGGTCAAAAACTAGGTCACTAGGTCAAATCTTTGAAAAACTTTGTGTATGCTCTAGAGGCCACATTTTCAGTCAGATACTTGTCAAATTTGGTCAGAATGTTTGTCTTGATGAAATCTGAGATGAGTTTGAAATTGGGTCATATGGGGTCAAAAACCAGGTCACTAGGTCAAATCTTCGAAAAACCTTGTGTACGCTCTAGAGGCCACATTTTCAGTTCGATGCTCATGAAACTTGGTCAGAATGTTTGTCTTGATAAAATCTGGGACAAGTTCGAAATTGGGTCTTGTGGCATCAAAAACTAGGTCACTAGGTCAAATCTTCGAAAAACTTTGTGTGCGCTCTAGAGGCCACATTTTCAGTCAGATACTTGTCAAATTTGGTCAGCATGTTTGTCTTGATAAATTCTCATATGAGTTTGAAATTGGTTCATGTGGGGTCAAAAACTAGGTCACTAGGTCAAATCTTCAAAAAACCTTGTGTACGATCTAGAGGCCACATTTTCAGTCGGATGCTTGTGAAATTTGGTCAGGTGAGTGATCCAGGGCCATCATGGCCCTCTTGTTTTTTGTCACATTATCTTCAGATCAATAGCTGTTCTGATTCAAAGTTAGATAGCAACTTCAATGTAGTCAGATCTTGTCATTGTGAAAGGAGTAATTGAGCAACGTTTGACTGGCAAGTGAGGTTTGTGCTCCCTGTCAACGCATACAATAATGGCATCAGAACTGCTTTCAAACTTTGTGACTCTCTGTTTCTAGAGAGGATAACCAAGGACAACAGCGAGGAAGCGGAGGCCAAGACGACTGTGAAGAGCCCGAGCAATTGCGCCTCTTCTCAAATACAAAGGTAAACATGACATCTATGTCTTCTTTTCAACGGTAAGAGCACCTATCACAGAGATGTTGAAGTTTCTTTTACTGTTTCACATTGCTATTTTCAAGCAAATGCCTTCTTAATACTATAGCACCATCAAAAATAATGTTAAATAGTGAGATAGGAATGAATCTTGTCAAAATGACTATCAGCAGTTTAAAAGAAGAGATTGTGCAAGCAGAAATTCGATCTAGTTCGTTACTGAGCTTCTAGGCTGGTCCCCTTGTTTTTTCTAATATCCATGCTTTTCTTTGCCAGATTATCTTCACATCAATAACAGTCTGGATTCAAGATCAGACAGCATCTTCCATGTAGACTGATCTTCATATGCAAATACTCTAATTTAGCCACACAGGTTTGCAAGTCAGGCTTTTGCTCCCTGTGAATGACTACTATGCATGACACCAGCTTTTATATTAAAATTTTGACTTGTCTTTTCTAGAGAAGATGGCCAAGGACAACAGTGAGGAAGTGAATGCCAAAAAGACCATGCATAAGCCCGGGCCATGGTGCAATTTCTCCATAACAAAGGTATCTATTATAATAATTAGCCTTAGGGTGCAGAATAAATCACAATGGGATTATCAATCAGTGACAAAAATTTGGTATTTTGTTTTGTGTTCACTCAGATTACAATGCTGAATTAATGAAATGGACCTCTTTAAACAGGAAAAACCATTTGAAATATTGTCATTCCAAGCTTGTTTTGGCTAGAATGTGCAAAAGATTAGCAGACAGTGAAGATCCAAGATCAGACTGCACATTCTGTGCAGTCTGATCAAGTCTACACTCTCCGCAAAAACAACTTAAGTTGGTTCCTATGCTTTATGGGTTAACCCTTTACCACAGAATCCCGACTTTTAACGACCCTGAGAAAGAAGCCTTTTGAAAACATTGTAGGAAAAGAAGAAACTGCTGGTAACCAGCATTTTCTTCTTTTCCCAGAATGTTTTCTACCCTTTAAGAGACAAATGTTATCTTTTGAGCTACATTTAAAATGTCGTCTGCAAATGCTTTCAATTTGGACTAGTCTACTAATTTTGTCATTTGGTAAGGAGTTAAGCGACATGCTAAATATAATTTTGTCATATCCCAATGGCCCGTCTATGCATTACTGAAGCTATGTTTACCAGTCACTTTTCACAGTACTCTGTCACAGTCTTCTTCTTTCACACCCACACACACAATACCCAAATGTGCAATCCATTGAGAATTTTCTTGAATTTTGATATGTTTTTCTTTTAGCCAGATGACCTACTGATGAAGCAAGTGCAGACACAATCTCCGAGCAGAGTTGTCGTTCGTTACCTCACATACATCTCTGCGATGGGCTAAATGACAAGAATCTTGTCAAACCGAGGAAAACATCTTTTGTTACTGTTTAACTGTTTCATGTGTAACATGATAAAGTAGACAAAGCAAATATGATTCCAGATGCATTATAGGTGCATTTAAATTGATGAATTTACCTGTATACAATGGAACTATTTTTTCGAGTTTCTTCACTGATCAGATTCCTACGCCAACTGTAAACTGAATGGCTGCGCCCACTAATGAAGACAAGTTATACAAAATTATACAGTCCTGTGACAGTTTCGACAAACCGATGGATCTAAGTTTGTAACATCAAAGAAGAGGTTGTCGTCCTTTAAAACACATTTTAGCTTTTCCACATTTTCTCCAACTAAGTTTGATTGGCCGTATGCTGTTTGAACAGCAAACAAAACAATCGATACATCTTTCTTTCACCGGCGTTTGTGTCGCCATTTGGGGTTATGGTCATGTGACGGAAAATCTCGCGAGAGGACGGACTACTTTCTGAGCCCACTACAGAGGTGAATGTAGATGAACCGGAGTGCAAGAGAGTGGTGCAGACAGACTTCCATAGATGCGGCCAGAGAGTTCCGATTTGCCAAGGAGGGTGACAGGTTTTCATACTTTATTCATCTCTTTCATATTTCGTCTACCGTTAATTTGCTTGAAGGAATGTGCTTGAAGTTATTAGTTAAACAAGAGGGCCATTGGCCCTAAAATGCTCACATGAGTAAGGTTATCTAGGACTAATAAAGCTGAAAACATCCTGGCTGTGATGCTGTAAAACACGTGTGTGAGTAGCTTATTTTTTGACTGACTTGACCTTTTTTTTCTAACTTGTCAGAGGTATCAAAGCAAACATTTTGACAAAGATTCATAAGTACTGGATTGAAAATGTAGCCTCTAGAGAGCACAAAAGGTTTTCCCAAGATTTGGCCCAGTGACCTACATTTTCACTTGACATGACCGAATTTCACGCTTGTCCAAGATTTTATCAAGACAAACATTCGGACCAAGTTGCATGAGTATTGGGCTGAAAATGTGGCCTCTAGAGTGCACTAAAGGTTTTTCACGATTGGGCCCGGTGACCTACTTTTTGACCCAACATGACACAGTTTCAAACTTGTCCAAGATGTTATCAAGACAAACATTCTGACCAGCTTTCATGAGTATTGGGCTGCATATATGGCCTGTAGGATGCAAACAAGGTGTCTCTAAAATTTGGCCCAGTGACCTACTATTTGACCTAAAGTTACCCAATTCCAAACCCTTCCAAGATTTCCTCCAGACAAACAATCTGATCAATTTTCAAGAGTGTATGATTGAAAATGTGGCCTCCAGAATGCACACAAGGTCATTGTTGACGCATGGATGACGGACAGAGCACAATTCCAAAAGCTCACCTTGAGCACTTTGTACTCAGGTTGGCTAAAAAGGCAAATATTAATAGTGGCTTTCTTCTTAAATGTTTTGAGAAAGGAACCAGTGTTCAGTTTTGCTGTAATCTGGCAGGATACAAAATTCTGTGGTGTATAATGCTGAAGCAAATGATTTAAACAAAAGAATCATCTGCCATTTTCCAAAACTCAGTGAATCTTTGCAATGGCACTGTTTACACACGAAGTGTGGAGTGGGCACTTTGATGAACACTTCCTGGTCCGAGTTTATCATTGGGTTCATGTAACACCACTGCTTATGGTAGGGTGTTCCATACCTCTTGTTGTCATCAGTTTCATTGGCCTGTAATTGAGTGCAGTGTCTGGGAATGAATCAATTGGTCATGTTAGGTGAGGAAATGTTCAGCTGAACTGATCTGCTCTAAGTCTTTACATTTGTTTGTGTAATTTACATGTTGCCAAGACCCACACACCCAAATGCCTTTGTACAAAGCACATTGTTTTCTGGAGAGAAAAGTGGCAGTGGATACCACAAACTTGCCATATATTATGGGTCAATGTTTAAGCTTTGGTCACTAAAAACATGATAGCATTCTAAAGGTAGTCATGAGCGTACCCCGTCCAGTGTTGATACCAAGGAATAGGTCAGCAATAATGTCCGCGTTAAAGGGTCAACAGTTAAAGGAAGGGATATAGGGCCTTAAGCTCTTTCTTTTGCATTTTTAGGAATGTAGGATTATGTGGTACTATATGTCTGCCTGTGATGTGCCCCATGGATCAAGTGAGTCAGGAGTGGTAAGTGACCTAGTGCTGAAAAACAGAATGAAAGGTCAAACGAGTTGGGTTCTTAGGTCAAGTAGTAAATCTGTGTTCTTCTATTTTCTTGTTTTACAACATCCGATTGAGTGGTATTTACATCATTTTCAACATTATTCCTCTTATAATGCGGTGGCATGTATCCTGGAATCTGGTGCCCCAGTACTTTGCACAACATTCTTCTCAAGCCACTGGCTGCTTTCCTATGCAACCGTCATTGACATTATAATTTGTAGCTGTTTGTGAAAAAAAAAAATCCTTAACCAAGTACTATGTAGCTCAACCAAGCCTGTGGAACAAAGTGTGGTGCTGAAAAGACGACAGAGAACAGTGAGGAAGTGGAGGCCAAGATGAGCACGAAGAGCCCAATCAATGGTGCAACTCATAAATAACAAAGGTATGCATGAGTGCAGGTAACCAGCATTTTTTTCCTTTTCCCACAATGTTTTCTATCCTTCCAAAAGCCAATTTTTATTTTTGAGTCACAATTATTTTGTCGTCTGCAAAAATTTCATTTTAGGCATTTCCAAATTTTATCAGGTGGTAAAGGGTTAAAGCCGTCCTTGTCATATTTTTGTCTTATTTCACTCCCAAGTTTGTTTTATCGCTACTTCTCCCGACACTTTTTTCAAGCCACTGCCTTTTTTCCCCAATTGAAAAATCATCAAAACAATGTTCAATAGCGAGACAGGAATCGAATCATGACACAATGATCAGTTTTTGAAACCAGATTGGGATTCGATTTTGAGACCCCTTGATTACAAGCAAGAAAGTTACTGACAAAGCTACCTGGCTGGTCCCCTTAATTTTCTTCTCTTTTTTTTTTTTTTTTTGCCACATCGTCTTCACATCAATAGCTGTTCTGATTCAAAGTCAGAGAGCAACTTCAATGTAGTCTGATCTTGTCACTGCAAAAGGTGTAATTGAGCAACATTGGGTTGGCAAGTCGGGCTTGTGCTCCCTGTTAATGCATACAATGCATGGCATCAGCACTGTGTTCAAACTTTCTGACTTGCTGTTTCTAGGGAGGATGACCAAGGACAACAGCGAGGAAGCGGAGGCCAAGACGACTGTGAAGAGCCCGAGCAATTGCGCCTCTTCTCAAATACAAAGGTAAACATGACATCTATGTCTTCTTTTCAACGGTAAGAGCACCTATCACAGAGATGTTGAAGTTTCTTTTACTGTTTCACATTGCTATTTTCAAGCAAATGCCTTCTTAATACTGTAACACCATCAAAAATAATGTTAAATAGTGAGATAGGAATGAATCTTGTCAAAATGACTATCAGCAGTTTAAAAGAAGACATTGTGCAAGCAGAAATTCGATCTTTAGACCCTCTGGTTACAATCTAGTTTGTTACTGAGCTTCTAGGCTGGTCTCCTTATTTTTTCTAATCTCCATGCTTTTCTTTGCCAGATTATCTTCACGTCAATAACAGTCTGGATTCAAGATCAGACAGCATCTTCCATGTAGACTGATCTTCATATGCAAATACTCTAATTTAGCCACACAGGTTTGCAAGTCAGGCTTTTGCTCCCTGTGAATGACTACTATGCATGACACCAGCTTTTGTATTAAAATTTTGACTTGTCTTTTCTAGAGAAGATGGCCAAGGACAACAGTGAGGAAGTGAATGCCAAAAAGACCATGCATAAGCTCCGGCCATGGTGCAATTTCTCCATAACAAAGGTATCTATTATACTAGTCAGCCTTAGGGTGCAGAATAAATCACAATGGGATTATCAATCAGTGACAAAAATTTGGTATTTTGTTTTGTGTTCACTCAGATTACAATGCTGAATTAATGAAATGGACCTCTTTAAACAGGAAAAACCATTTGAAATATTGTCATTCCAAGCTTGTTTTGGCTAGAATGTGCAAAAGATTAGCAGACAGTGAAGATCCAAGATCAGACTGCACATTCTGTGCAGTCTGATCTTGGTCTACACTCTCCGCAAAAACAACTTAAGTCGGTTCCTGTGCTTTATGGGTTAACCCTTTACCACAGAATCCCGACTTTTAACGACCCTGAGAAAGAAGCCTTTTGAAAACATTGTAGGAAAAGAAGAAACTGCTGGTAACCAGCATTTCCTTCTTTTCCCAGAATGTTTTCTACCCTTTAAGAGACAAATGTTATGTTTTGAGCTACATTTAAAATGTCGTCTGCAAATGCTTTCAATTTGGACTAGTCTACTAATTTTGTCATTTGGTAAGCAGTTAAGCGACATGCTAAACATAATTTTGTCATATCCCAATGGCCCGTCTATGCATTACTGAAGCTGTGTTTACCAGTCACTTTTCACACTACTCTGTCACAGTTGTCTTCTTTCACACCCACACACACAATACCCAAATGTGCAATCCATTGAGAATTTTCTTGAATTTTGATATGTTTTTCTTTTAGAGGGATGACCTACTGATGAAGCAAGTGCAGACAGACTTCCATAGATGCGGCCAGAGAGTTCCGATTTGCCAAGGAGGGTGACAGGTTTTCATACTTTATTCATCTCTTTCATATTTCGTCTACCGTTAATTTGCTTGAAGGAATGTGCTTGAAGTTATTAGTTAAACAAGAGGGCCATTGGCCCTAAAATGCTCACATGAGTAAGGTTATCTAGGACTGATAAAGCTGAAAACATCCTGGCTGTGATGCTGTAAAACACATGTGTGTGAGTAACTTATTTTTTGACCGACTTGACCTTTTTTTTTTAAACTTGTCAGAGGTATCAAAGCAAACATTTTGACAAAGATTCATGAGTATTGGATTGAAAATGTAGCCTCTAGAGAGCACAAAAGGTTTTCCCAAGATTTGGCCCAGTGACCTACGTTTTCACTTGACATGACCGAATTTCACGCTTGTCCAAGATTTTATCAAGACAAACATTCGGACCAAGTTGCATGAGTATTGGGCTGAAAATGTGGCCTCTAGAGTGCACTAAAGGTTTTTCAAGATTGGGCCCAGTGACCTACTTTTTGACCCAACATGACATAGTTTCAAACTTGTCCAAGATGTTATCAAGAAAAATATTCTGACCAGCTTTCATGAGTAATGGGCTGCATATATGGCCTGTAGGATGCCAACAAGGTGTCTCTGAAATTTGGCCCAGTGACCTACTATTTGACGTAAAGTTACCCAATTCCAAACCCTTCCAAGATTTCCTCCAGACAAACAATCTGATCAATTTTCAAGAGTGTATGATTGAAAATGTGGCATCCAGAGTGCACACAAGGTCATTGTTGACGCATGGATGACGGACAGAGCACAATTCCAAAAGCTCACCTTGAGCACTTTGTACTCAGGTTGGCTAAAAAGGCAAATATTAATAGTGGCTTTCTTCTTAAATGTTTTGAGAAAGGAACCAGTGTTCAGTTTTGCTGTAATCTGGCAGGATACAAAATTCTGTGGTGTATAATGCTGAAGCAAATGATTTAAACAAAAGAATCATCTGCCATTTTCCAAAACTCAGTGATTCTTTGCAGTGGCACTGTTTACACAAGAAGTGTGGAGTGGGCACTTTGATGAACACTTCCTGGTCAGAGTTTATCATTGGGTTCATGTAACACCACTGCTTATGGTAAGGTGTTCCATACCTCTTGTTGTCATCAGTTTCATTGGCCTGTAATTGAGTGCAGTGTCTGGGAATGAATGAATTGGTCATGTTAGGTGAGGAAATGTTCAGCTGAACTGATCTGCTCTAAGTCTTTACATTTGTTTGTGTAATTTACATGTTGCCAAGACCCACACACCCAAATGCCTTTGTACAAAGCACATTGTTTTCTGGAGAGAAAAGTTGCAGTGGATACCACAAACTTGCCATATATTATGGGTCAATGTTTAAGCTTTGGTCACTAAAAACATGATGGCATTCTAAAGGTAGTCATGAGCGTACCCCGTCCAGTGTTGATACCAAGGAATAGGTCAGCAATAATGTCCGCGTTAAAGGGTCAACAGTTAAAGGAAGGGATATAGGGCCTTAAGCTCTTTCTTTTGCATTTTTAGGAATGTAGGATTATGTGGTACTATATGTCTGCCTGTGATGTGCCCCATGGATCAAGTGAGTCAGGAGTGGTAAGTGACCTAGTGCAGAAAAACAGAATGAAAGGTCAAACGAGTTGGGTTCTTAGGTCAAGTAGTAAATCTGTGTTCTTCTATTTTCTTGTTTTACAACATCCGATTGAGTGGTATTTACATCATTTTCAACATTATTCCTCTTATAATGCGGTGGCATGTATCCTGGAATCTGCTGCCCCAGTACTTTAAACTACATTCTTCTCAAGCCACTGGCTGCTTTCCTATGCAACCGTCATTGACATTATAATTTGTAGCTGTTTGTGAAAAAAAAAAAATCCTTAACCAAGTACTATGTAGCGCAACCAAGCCTGTGGAACAAAGTGTGGTGCTGAAAAGATGACAGAGAACAGTGAGGAAGTGGAGGCCAAGATGAGAGCACGAAGAGCCCAATCAATGGTGCAACTCATAAATAACAAAGGTATGCATGAATGCTTGTAACCAGCATTTTTTTCCTTTTCCCACAATGTTTTCTATCCTTCCAAAAGCCAATTTTTATTTTTGAGTCACAATTATTTTGTCGTCTGCAAAAATTTCATTTTAGGCATTTCCAAATTTTATCAGGTGGTAAAGGGTTAAAGCCGTCCTCGTCATATTTCTGTCTTATTTCACTCCCAAGTTTCTATTATCGCTACTTCTCCCGACACTTTTTTCAAGCCACTGCCTTTTTTCCCCAATTGAAAAATCATCAAAACAATGTTCAATAGCGAGACAGGAATCGAATCATGACACAATGATCGTGATCAGTTTTTGAAACCAGATTGGGATTCGATTTTGAGACCCCTTGATTACAAGCAAGAAAGTTACTGACAAAGCTACCTGGCTGGTCCCCTTAATTTTCTTCTCTTTTTTTTTTTTTTTTTTTTTGCCACATTGTCTTCACATCAATAGCTGTTCTGATTCAAAGTCAGAGAGCAACTTCAATGTAGTCTGATCTTGTCACTGCAAAAGGTGTAGTTGAGCAACATTGGGTTGGCAAGTCGGGCTTGTGCTCCCTGTTAATGCATACAATGCATGGCATCAGCACTGTGTTCAAACTTTCTGACTTGCTGTTTCTAGGGAGGATGACCAAGGACAACAGCGAGGAAGCGGAGGCCAAGACGACTGTGAAGAGCCTGAGCAATTGCGCCTCTTCTCAAATACAAAGGTAAACATGACATCTATGTCTTCTTTTCAACGGTAAGAGCACCTATCACAGAGATGTTGAAGTTTCTTTTACTGTTTCACATTGCTATTTTCAAGCAAATGCCTTCTTAGTACTGTAACACCATCAAAAATGATGTTAAATAGTGAGATAGGAATGAATCTTGTCAAAATGACTATCAGCAGTTTAAAAGAAGACATTGTGCAAGCAGAAATTCGATCTTTAGACCCTCTGGTTACAATCTAGTTTGTTACTGAGCTTCTAGGCTGGTCTCCTTATTTTTTCTAATCTCCATGCTTTTCTTTGCCAGATTATCTTCATGTCAATAACAGTCTGGATTCAAGATCAGACAGCATCTTCCATGTAGACTGATCTTCATATGCAAATACTCTAATTTAGCCACACAGGTTTGCAAGTCAGGCTTTTGCTCCCTGTGAATGACTACTATGCATGACACCAGCTTTTGTATTAAAATTTTGACTTGTCTTTTCTAGAGAAGATGGCCAAGGACAACAGTGAGGAAGTGAATGCCAAAAAGACCATGCATAAGCCCGGGCCATGGTGCAATTTCTCCATAACAAAGGTATCTATTATACTAATTAGCCTTAGGGTGCAGAATAAATCACAATGGGATTATCAATCAGTGACAAAAATTTGGTATTTTGTTTTGTGTTCACTCAGATTACAATGCTGAATTAATGAAATGGACCTCTTTAAACAGGAAAAACCATTTGAAATATTGTCATTCCAAGCTTGTTTTGGCTAGAATGTGCAAAAGATTAGCAGACAGTGAAGATCCAAGATCAGACTGCACATTCTGTGCAGTCTGATCTTGGTCTACACTCTCCGCAAAAACAACTTAAGTCGGTTCCTGTGCTTTATGGGTTAACCCTTTACCACAGAATCCCGACTTTTAACGACCCTGAGAAAGAAGCCTTTTGAAAACATTGTAGGAAAAGAAGAAACTGCTGGTAACCAGCATTTTCTTCTTTTCCCAGAATGTTTTCTACCCTTTAAGAGACAAATGTTATCTTTTGAGCTACATTTAAAATGTCGTCTGCAAATGCTTTCAATTTGGACTAGTCTACTAATTTTGTCATTTGGTAAGCAGTTAAGCGACATGCTAAACATAATTTTGTCATATCCCAATGGCCCGTCTATGCATTACTGAAGCTGTGTTTACCAGTCACTTTTCACACTACTCTGTCACAGTTGTCTTCTTTCACACCCACACACACAATACCCAAATGTGCAATCCATTGAGAATTTTCTTGAATTTTGATATGTTTTTCTTTTAGAGGGATGACCTACTGATGAAGCAAGTGCAGACAGACTTCCATAGATGCGGCCAGAGAGTTCCGATTTGCCAAGGAGGGTGACAGGTTTTCATACTTTATTCATCTCTTTCATATTTCGTCTACCGTTAATTTGCTTGAAGGAATGTGCTTGAAGTTATTAGTTAAACAAGAGGGCCATTGGCCCTAAAATGCTCACATGAGTAAGGTTATCTAGGACTGATAAAGCTGAAAACATCCTGGCTGTGATGCTGTAAAACACATGTGTGTGAGTAACTTATTTTTTGACCGACTTGACCTTTTTTTTTTAAAATTGTCAGAGGTATCAAAGCAAACATTTTGACAAAGATTCATGAGTATTGGATTGAAAATGTAGCCTCTAGAGAGCACAAAAGGTTTTCCCAAGATTTGGCCCAGTGACCTACATTTTCACTTGACATGACCGAATTTCACGCTTGTCCAAGATTTTATCAAGACAAACATTCGGACCAAGTTGCATGAGTATTGGGCTGAAAATGTGGCCTCTAGAGTGCACTAAAGGTTTTTCAAGATTGGGCCCAGTGACCTACTTTTTGACCCAACATGACATAGTTTCAAACTTGTCCAAGATGTTATCAAGAAAAATATTCTGACCAGCTTTCATGAGTAATGGGCTGCATATATGGCCTGTAGGATGCCAACAAGGTGTCTCTGAAATTTGGCCCAGTGACCTACTATTTGACGTAAAGTTACCCAATTCCAAACCCTTCCAAGATTTCCTCCAGACAAACAATCTGATCAATTTTCAAGAGTGTATGATTGAAAATGTGGCCTCCAGAGTGCACACAAGGTCATTGTTGACGCATGGATGACGGACAGAGCACAATTCCAAAAGCTCACCTTGAGCACTTTGTACTCAGGTTGGCTAAAAAGGCAAATATTAATAGTGGCTTTCTTCTTAAATGTTTTGAGAAAGGAACCAGTGTTCAGTTTTGCTGTAATCTGGCAGGATACAAAATTCTGTGGTGTATAATGCTGAAGCAAATGATTTAAACAAAAGAATCATCTGCCATTTTCCAAAACTCAGTGATTCTTTGCAGTGGCACTGTTTACACAAGAAGTGTGGAGTGGGCACTTTGATGAACACTTCCTGGTCAGAGTTTATCATTGGGTTCATGTAACACCACTGCTTATGGTAAGGTGTTCCATACCTCTTGTTGTCATCAGTTTCATTGGCCTGTAATTGAGTGCAGTGTCTGGGAATGAATGAATTGGTCATGTTAGGTGAGGAAATGTTCAGCTGAACTGATCTGCTCTAAGTCTTTACATTTGTTTGTGTAATTTACATGTTGCCAAGACCCACACACCCAAATGCCTTTGTACAAAGCACATTGTTTTCTGGAGAGAAAAGTTGCAGTGGATACCACAAACTTGCCATATATTATGGGTCAATGTTTAAGCTTTGGTCACTAAAAACATGATGGCATTCTAAAGGTAGTCATGAGCGTACCCCGTCCAGTGTTGATACCAAGGAATAGGTCAGCAATAATGTCCGCGTTAAAGGGTCAACAGTTAAAGGAAGGGATATAGGGCCTTAAGCTCTTTCTTTTGCATTTTTAGGAATGTAGGATTATGTGGTACTATATGTCTGCCTGTGATGTGCCCCATGGATCAAGTGAGTCAGGAGTGGTAAGTGACCTAGTGCAGAAAAACAGAATGAAAGGTCAAACGAGCTGGGTTCTTAGGTCAAGTAGTAAATCTGTGTTCTTCTATTTTCTTGTTTTACAACATCCGATTGAGTGGTATTTACATCATTTTCAACATTATTCCTCTTATAATGCGGTGGCATGTTTCCTGGAATCTGGTGCCCCAGTACTTTAAACTACATTCTTCTCAAGCCACTGGCTGCTTTCCTATGCAACCGTCATTGACATTATAATTTGTAGCTGTTTGTGAAAAAAAAAAATCCTTAACCAAGTACTATGTAGCGCAACCAAGCCTGTGGAACAAAGTGTGGTGCTGAAAAGACGACAGAGAACAGTGAGGAAGTGGAGGCCAAGATGAGAGCACGAAGAGCCCAATCAATGGTGCAACTCATAAATAACAAAGGTATGCATGAATGCTTGTAACCAGCATTTTTTTCCTTTTCCCACAATGTTTTCTATCCTTCCAAAAGCCAATTTTTATTTTTGAGTCACAATTATTTTGTCGTCTGCAAAAATTTCATTTTAGGCATTTCCAAATTTTATCAGGTGGTAAAGGGTTAAAGCCGTCCTCGTCATATTTCTGTCTTATTTCACTCCCAAGTTTCTATTATCGCTACTTCTCCCGACACTTTTTTCAAGCCACTGCCTTTTTTCCCCAATTGAAAAATCATCAAAACAATGTTCAATAGCGAGACAGGAATCGAATCATGACACAATGATCGTGATCAGTTTTTGAAACCAGATTGGGATTCGATTTTGAGACCCCTTGATTACAAGCAAGAAAGTTACTGGACCCCTTAATTTTCTTCTCTTTTTTTTTTTTTTTTTTGCCACATTGTCTTCACATCAATAGCTGTTCTGATTCAAAGTCAGAGAGCAACTTCAATGTAGTCTGATCTTGTCACTGCAAAAGGTGTAGTTGAGCAACATTGGGTTGGCAAGTCGGGCTTGTGCTCCCTGTTAATGCATACAATGCATGGCATCAGCACTGTGTTCAAACTTTCTGACTTGCTGTTTCTAGGGAGGATGACCAAGGACAACAGCGAGGAAGCGGAGGCCAAGACGACTGTGAAGAGCCCGAGCAATTGCGCCTCTTCTCAAATACAAAGGTAAACATGACATCTATGTCTTCTTTTCAACGGTAAGAGCACCTATCACAGAGATGTTGAAGTTTCTTTTACTGTTTCACATTGCTATTTTCAAGCAAATGCCTTCTTAGTACTGTAACACCATCAAAAATGATGTTAAATAGTGAGATAGGAATGAATCTTGTCAAAATGACTATCAGCAGTTTAAAAGAAGACATTGTGCAAGCAGAAATTCGATCTTTAGACCCTCTGGTTACAATCTAGTTTGTTACTGAGCTTCTAGGCTGGTCTCCTTATTTTTTCTAATCTCCATGCTTTTCTTTGCCAGATTATCTTCACGTCAATAACAGTCTGGATTCAAGATCAGACAGCATCTTCCATGTAGACTGATCTTCATATGCAAATACTCTAATTTAGCCACACAGGTTTGCAAGTCAGGCTTTTGCTCCCTGTGAATGACTACTATGCATGACACCAGCTTTTGTATTAAAATTTTGACTTGTCTTTTCTAGAGAAGATGGCCAAGGACAACAGTGAGGAAGTGAATGCCAAAAAGACCATGCATAAGCCCGGGCCATGGTGCAATTTCTCCATAACAAAGGTATCTATTATACTAATTAGCCTTAGGGTGCAGAATAAATCACAATGGGATTATCAATCAGTGACAAAAATTTGGTATTTTGTTTTGTGTTCACTCAGATTACAATGCTGAATTAATGAAATGGACCTCTTTAAACAGGAAAAACCATTTGAAATGTTGTCATTCCAAGCTTGTTTTGGCTAGAATGTGCAAAAGATTAGCAGACAGTGAAGATCCAAGATCAGACTGCACATTCTGTGCAGTCTGATCTTGGTCTACACTCTCCGCAAAAACAACTTAAGTCGGTTCCTGTGCTTTATGGGTTAACCCTTTACCACAGAATCCCGACTTTTAACGACCCTGAGAAAGAAGCCTTTTGAAAACATTGTAGGAAAAGAAGAAACTGCTGGTAACCAGCATTTTCTTCTTTTCCCAGAATGTTTTCTACCCTTTAAGAGACAAATGTTATCTTTTGAGCTACATTTAAAATGTCGTCTGCAAATGCTTTCAATTTGGACTAGTCTACTAATTTTGTCATTTGGTAAGCAGTTAAGCGACATGCTAAACATAATTTTGTCATATCCCAATGGCCCGTCTATGCATTACTGAAGCTGTGTTTACCAGTCACTTTTCACACTACTCTGTCACAGTTGTCTTCTTTCACACCCACACACACAATACCCAAATGTGCAATCCATTGAGAATTTTCTTGAATTTTGATATGTTTTTCTTTTAGAGGGATGACCTACTGATGAAGCAAGTGCAGACAGACTTCCATAGATGCGGCCAGAGAGTTCCGATTTGCCAAGGAGGGTGACAGGTTTTCATACTTTATTCATCTCTTTCATATTTCGTCTACCGTTAATTTGCTTGAAGGAATGTGCTTGAAGTTATTAGTTAAACAAGAGGGCCATTGGCCCTAAAATGCTCACATGAGTAAGGTTATCTAGGACTGATAAAGCTGAAAACATCCTGGCTGTGATGCTGTAAAACACATGTGTGTGAGTAACTTATTTTTTGACCGACTTGACCTTTTTTTTTTAAAATTGTCAGAGGTATCAAAGCAAACATTTTGACAAAGATTCATGAGTATTGGATTGAAAATGTAGCCTCTAGAGAGCACAAAAGGTTTTCCCAAGATTTGGCCCAGTGACCTACGTTTTCACTTGACATGACCGAATTTCACGCTTGTCCAAGATTTTATCAAGACAAACATTCGGACCAAGTTGCATGAGTATTGGGCTGAAAATGTGGCCTCTAGAGTGCACTAAAGGTTTTTCAAGATTGGGCCCAGTGACCTACTTTTTGACCCAACATGACATAGTTTCAAACTTGTCCAAGATGTTATCAAGAAAAATATTCTGACCAGCTTTCATGAGTAATGGGCTGCATATATGGCCTGTAGGATGCCAACAAGGTGTCTCTGAAATTTGGCCCAGTGACCTACTATTTGACGTAAAGTTACCCAATTCCAAACCCTTCCAAGATTTCCTCCAGACAAACAATCTGATCAATTTTCAAGAGTGTATGATTGAAAATGTGGCCTCCAGAGTGCACACAAGGTCATTGTTGACGCATGGATGACGGACAGAGCACAATTCCAAAAGCTCACCTTGAGCACTTTGTACTCAGGTTGGCTAAAAAGGCAAATATTAATAGTGGCTTTCTTCTTAAATGTTTTGAGAAAGGAACCAGTGTTCAGTTTTGCTGTAATCTGGCAGGATACAAAATTCTGTGGTGTATAATGCTGAAGCAAATGATTTAAACAAAAGAATCATCTGCCATTTTCCAAAACTCAGTGATTCTTTGCAGTGGCACTGTTTACACAAGAAGTGTGGAGTGGGCACTTTGATGAACACTTCCTGGTCAGAGTTTATCATTGGGTTCATGTAACACCACTGCTTATGGTAAGGTGTTCCATACCTCTTGTTGTCATCAGTTTCATTGGCCTGTAATTGAGTGCAGTGTCTGGGAATGAATGAATTGGTCATGTTAGGTGAGGAAATGTTCAGCTGAACTGATCTGCTCTAAGTCTTTACATTTGTTTGTGTAATTTACATGTTGCCAAGACCCACACACCCAAATGCCTTTGTACAAAGCACATTGTTTTCTGGAGAGAAAAGTTGCAGTGGATACCACAAACTTGCCATATATTATGGGTCAATGTTTAAGCTTTGGTCACTAAAAACATGATGGCATTCTAAAGGTAGTCATGAGCGTACCCCGTCCAGTGTTGATACCAAGGAATAGGTCAGCAATAATGTCCGCGTTAAAGGGTCAACAGTTAAAGGAAGGGATATAGGGCCTTAAGCTCTTTCTTTTGCATTTTTAGGAATGTAGGATTATGTGGTA
Organism: Tridacna gigas; assembly: GCA_945859785.2. Taxonomy (NCBI): domain Eukaryota; kingdom Metazoa; phylum Mollusca; class Bivalvia; order Cardiida; family Cardiidae; genus Tridacna; species Tridacna gigas. The sequence continues at coordinate 30,322,725 of OX244041.2, forward strand.
CTATATGTCTGCCTGTGATGTGCCCCATGGATCAAGTGAGTCAGGAGTGGTAAGTGACCTAGTGCAGAAAAACAGAATGAAAGGTCAAACGAGTTGGGTTCTTAGGTCAAGTAGTAAATCTGTGTTCTTCTATTTTCTTGTTTTACAACATCCGATTGAGTGGTATTTACATCATTTTCAACATTATTCCTCTTATAATGCGGTGGCATGTATCCTGGAATCTGCTGCCCCAGTACTTTAAACTACATTCTTCTCAAGCCACTGGCTGCTTTCCTATGCAACCGTCATTGACATTATAATTTGTAGCTGTTTGTGAAAAAAAAAAAATCCTTAACCAAGTACTATGTAGCGCAACCAAGCCTGTGGAACAAAGTGTGGTGCTGAAAAGATGACAGAGAACAGTGAGGAAGTGGAGGCCAAGATGAGAGCACGAAGAGCCCAATCAATGGTGCAACTCATAAATAACAAAGGTATGCATGAATGCTTGTAACCAGCATTTTTTTCCTTTTCCCACAATGTTTTCTATCCTTCCAAAAGCCAATTTTTATTTTTGAGTCACAATTATTTTGTCGTCTGCAAAAATTTCATTTTAGGCATTTCCAAATTTTATCAGGTGGTAAAGGGTTAAAGCCGTCCTCGTCATATTTCTGTCTTATTTCACTCCCAAGTTTCTATTATCGCTACTTCTCCCGACACTTTTTTCAAGCCACTGCCTTTTTTCCCCAATTGAAAAATCATCAAAACAATGTTCAATAGCGAGACAGGAATCGAATCATGACACAATGATCGTGATCAGTTTTTGAAACCAGATTGGGATTCGATTTTGAGACCCCTTGATTACAAGCAAGAAAGTTACTGACAAAGCTACCTGGCTGGTCCCCTTAATTTTCTTCTCTTTTTTTTTTTTTTTTTTTTTTTTTGCCACATTGTCTTCACATCAATAGCTGTTCTGATTCAAAGTCAGAGAGCAACTTCAATGTAGTCTGATCTTGTCACTGCAAAAGGTGTAGTTGAGCAACATTGGGTTGGCAAGTCGGGCTTGTGCTCCCTGTTAATGCATACAATGCATGGCATCAGCACTGTGTTCAAACTTTCTGACTTGCTGTTTCTAGGGAGGATGACCAAGGACAACAGCGAGGAAGCGGAGGCCAAGACGACTGTGAAGAGCCTGAGCAATTGCGCCTCTTCTCAAATACAAAGGTAAACATGACATCTATGTCTTCTTTTCAACGGTAAGAGCACCTATCACAGAGATGTTGAAGTTTCTTTTACTGTTTCACATTGCTATTTTCAAGCAAATGCCTTCTTAGTACTGTAACACCATCAAAAATGATGTTAAATAGTGAGATAGGAATGAATCTTGTCAAAATGACTATCAGCAGTTTAAAAGAAGACATTGTGCAAGCAGAAATTCGATCTTTAGACCCTCTGGTTACAATCTAGTTTGTTACTGAGCTTCTAGGCTGGTCTCCTTATTTTTTCTAATCTCCATGCTTTTCTTTGCCAGATTATCTTCATGTCAATAACAGTCTGGATTCAAGATCAGACAGCATCTTCCATGTAGACTGATCTTCATATGCAAATACTCTAATTTAGCCACACAGGTTTGCAAGTCAGGCTTTTGCTCCCTGTGAATGACTACTATGCATGACACCAGCTTTTGTATTAAAATTTTGACTTGTCTTTTCTAGAGAAGATGGCCAAGGACAACAGTGAGGAAGTGAATGCCAAAAAGACCATGCATAAGCCCGGGCCATGGTGCAATTTCTCCATAACAAAGGTATCTATTATACTAATTAGCCTTAGGGTGCAGAATAAATCACAATGGGATTATCAATCAGTGACAAAAATTTGGTATTTTGTTTTGTGTTCACTCAGATTACAATGCTGAATTAATGAAATGGACCTCTTTAAACAGGAAAAACCATTTGAAATATTGTCATTCCAAGCTTGTTTTGGCTAGAATGTGCAAAAGATTAGCAGACAGTGAAGATCCAAGATCAGACTGCACATTCTGTGCAGTCTGATCTTGGTCTACACTCTCCGCAAAAACAACTTAAGTCGGTTCCTGTGCTTTATGGGTTAACCCTTTACAACAGAATCCCGACTTTTAACGACCCTGAGAAAGAAGCCTTTTGAAAACATTGTAGGAAAAGAAGAAACTGCTGGTAACCAGCATTTTCTTCTTTTCCCAGAATGTTTTCTACCCTTTAAGAGACAAATGTTATCTTTTGAGCTACATTTAAAATGTCGTCTGCAAATGCTTTCAATTTGGACTAGTCTACTAATTTTGTCATTTGGTAAGCAGTTAAGCGACATGCTAAACATAATTTTGTCATATCCCAATGGCCCGTCTATGCATTACTGAAGCTGTGTTTACCAGTCACTTTTCACACTACTCTGTCACAGTTGTCTTCTTTCACACCCACACACACAATACCCAAATGTGCAATCCATTGAGAATTTTCTTGAATTTTGATATGTTTTTCTTTTAGAGGGATGACCTACTGATGAAGCAAGTGCAGACAGACTTCCATAGATGCGGCCAGAGAGTTCCGATTTGCCAAGGAGGGTGACAGGTTTTCATACTTTATTCATCTCTTTCATATTTCGTCTACCGTTAATTTGCTTGAAGGAATGTGCTTGAAGTTATTAGTTAAACAAGAGGGCCATTGGCCCTAAAATGCTCACATGAGTAAGGTTATCTAGGACTGATAAAGCTGAAAACATCCTGGCTGTGATGCTGTAAAACACATGTGTGTGAGTAACTTATTTTTTGACCGACTTGACCTTTTTTTTTTAAAATTGTCAGAGGTATCAAAGCAAACATTTTGACAAAGATTCATGAGTATTGGATTGAAAATGTAGCCTCTAGAGAGCACAAAAGGTTTTCCCAAGATTTGGCCCAGTGACCTACGTTTTCACTTGACATGACCGAATTTCACGCTTGTCCAAGATTTTATCAAGACAAACATTCGGACCAAGTTGCATGAGTATTGGGCTGAAAATGTGGCCTCTAGAGTGCACTAAAGGTTTTTCAAGATTGGGCCCAGTGACCTACTTTTTGACCCAACATGACATAGTTTCAAACTTGTCCAAGATGTTATCAAGAAAAATATTCTGACCAGCTTTCATGAGTAATGGGCTGCATATATGGCCTGTAGGATGCCAACAAGGTGTCTCTGAAATTTGGCCCAGTGACCTACTATTTGACGTAAAGTTACCCAATTCCAAACCCTTCCAAGATTTCCTCCAGACAAACAATCTGATCAATTTTCAAGAGTGTATGATTGAAAATGTGGCCTCCAGAGTGCACACAAGGTCATTGTTGACGCATGGATGACGGACAGAGCACAATTCCAAAAGCTCACCTTGAGCACTTTGTACTCAGGTTGGCTAAAAAGGCAAATATTAATAGTGGCTTTCTTCTTAAATGTTTTGAGAAAGGAACCAGTGTTCAGTTTTGCTGTAATCTGGCAGGATACAAAATTCTGTGGTGTATAATGCTGAAGCAAATGATTTAAACAAAAGAATCATCTGCCATTTTCCAAAACTCAGTGATTCTTTGCAGTGGCACTGTTTACACAAGAAGTGTGGAGTGGGCACTTTGATGAACACTTCCTGGTCAGAGTTTATCATTGGGTTCATGTAACACCACTGCTTATGGTAAGGTGTTCCATACCTCTTGTTGTCATCAGTTTCATTGGCCTGTAATTGAGTGCAGTGTCTGGGAATGAATGAATTGGTCATGTTAGGTGAGGAAATGTTCAGCTGAACTGATCTGCTCTAAGTCTTTACATTTGTTTGTGTAATTTACATGTTGCCAAGACCCACACACCCAAATGCCTTTGTACAAAGCACATTGTTTTCTGGAGAGAAAAGTTGCAGTGGATACCACAAACTTGCCATATATTATGGGTCAATGTTTAAGCTTTGGTCACTAAAAACATGATGGCATTCTAAAGGTAGTCATGAGCGTACCCCGTCCAGTGTTGATACCAAGGAATAGGTCAGCAATAATGTCCGCGTTAAAGGGTCAACAGTTAAAGGAAGGGATATAGGGCCTTAAGCTCTTTCTTTTGCATTTTTAGGAATGTAGGATTATGTGGTACTATATGTCTGCCTGTGATGTGCCCCATGGATCAAGTGAGTCAGGAGTGGTAAGTGACCTAGTGCAGAAAAACAGAATGAAAGGTCAAACGAGCTGGGTTCTTAGGTCAAGTAGTAAATCTGTGTTCTTCTATTTTCTTGTTTTACAACATCCGATTGAGTGGTATTTACATCATTTTCAACATTATTCCTCTTATAATGCGGTGGCATGTTTCCTGGAATCTGGTGCCCCAGTACTTTAAACTACATTCTTCTCAAGCCACTGGCTGCTTTCCTATGCAACCGTCATTGACATTATAATTTGTAGCTGTTTGTGAAAAAAAAAAATCCTTAACCAAGTACTATGTAGCGCAACCAAGCCTGTGGAACAAAGTGTGGTGCTGAAAAGACGACAGAGAACAGTGAGGAAGTGGAGGCCAAGATGAGAGCACGAAGAGCCCAATCAATGGTGCAACTCATAAATAACAAAGGTATGCATGAATGCTTGTAACCAGCATTTTTTTCCTTTTCCCACAATGTTTTCTATCCTTCCAAAAGCCAATTTTTATTTTTGAGTCACAATTATTTTGTCGTCTGCAAAAATTTCATTTTAGGCATTTCCAAATTTTATCAGGTGGTAAAGGGTTAAAGCCGTCCTCGTCATATTTCTGTCTTATTTCACTCCCAAGTTTCTATTATCGCTACTTCTCCCGACACTTTTTTCAAGCCACTGCCTTTTTTCCCCAATTGAAAAATCATCAAAACAATGTTCAATAGCGAGACAGGAATCGAATCATGACACAATGATCGTGATCAGTTTTTGAAACCAGATTGGGATTCGATTTTGAGACCCCTTGATTACAAGCAAGAAAGTTACTGGACCCCTTAATTTTCTTCTCTTTTTTTTTTTTTTTTTTGCCACATTGTCTTCACATCAATAGCTGTTCTGATTCAAAGTCAGAGAGCAACTTCAATGTAGTCTGATCTTGTCACTGCAAAAGGTGTAGTTGAGCAACATTGGGTTGGCAAGTCGGGCTTGTGCTCCCTGTTAATGCATACAATGCATGGCATCAGCACTGTGTTCAAACTTTCTGACTTGCTGTTTCTAGGGAGGATGACCAAGGACAACAGCGAGGAAGCGGAGGCCAAGACGACTGTGAAGAGCCCGAGCAATTGCGCCTCTTCTCAAATACAAAGGTAAACATGACATCTATGTCTTCTTTTCAACGGTAAGAGCACCTATCACAGAGATGTTGAAGTTTCTTTTACTGTTTCACATTGCTATTTTCAAGCAAATGCCTTCTTAGTACTGTAACACCATCAAAAATGATGTTAAATAGTGAGATAGGAATGAATCTTGTCAAAATGACTATCAGCAGTTTAAAAGAAGACATTGTGCAAGCAGAAATTCGATCTTTAGACCCTCTGGTTACAATCTAGTTTGTTACTGAGCTTCTAGGCTGGTCTCCTTATTTTTTCTAATCTCCATGCTTTTCTTTGCCAGATTATCTTCACGTCAATAACAGTCTGGATTCAAGATCAGACAGCATCTTCCATGTAGACTGATCTTCATATGCAAATACTCTAATTTAGCCACACAGGTTTGCAAGTCAGGCTTTTGCTCCCTGTGAATGACTACTATGCATGACACCAGCTTTTGTATTAAAATTTTGACTTGTCTTTTCTAGAGAAGATGGCCAAGGACAACAGTGAGGAAGTGAATGCCAAAAAGACCATGCATAAGCCCGGGCCATGGTGCAATTTCTCCATAACAAAGGTATCTATTATACTAATTAGCCTTAGGGTGCAGAATAAATCACAATGGGATTATCAATCAGTGACAAAAATTTGGTATTTTGTTTTGTGTTCACTCAGATTACAATGCTGAATTAATGAAATGGACCTCTTTAAACAGGAAAAACCATTTGAAATGTTGTCATTCCAAGCTTGTTTTGGCTAGAATGTGCAAAAGATTAGCAGACAGTGAAGATCCAAGATCAGACTGCACATTCTGTGCAGTCTGATCTTGGTCTACACTCTCCGCAAAAACAACTTAAGTCGGTTCCTGTGCTTTATGGGTTAACCCTTTACCACAGAATCCCGACTTTTAACGACCCTGAGAAAGAAGCCTTTTGAAAACATTGTAGGAAAAGAAGAAACTGCTGGTAACCAGCATTTTCTTCTTTTCCCAGAATGTTTTCTACCCTTTAAGAGACAAATGTTATCTTTTGAGCTACATTTAAAATGTCGTCTGCAAATGCTTTCAATTTGGACTAGTCTACTAATTTTGTCATTTGGTAAGCAGTTAAGCGACATGCTAAACATAATTTTGTCATATCCCAATGGCCCGTCTATGCATTACTGAAGCTGTGTTTACCAGTCACTTTTCACACTACTCTGTCACAGTTGTCTTCTTTCACACCCACACACACAATACCCAAATGTGCAATCCATTGAGAATTTTCTTGAATTTTGATATGTTTTTCTTTTAGAGGGATGACCTACTGATGAAGCAAGTGCAGACAGACTTCCATAGATGCGGCCAGAGAGTTCCGATTTGCCAAGGAGGGTGACAGGTTTTCATACTTTATTCATCTCTTTCATATTTCGTCTACCGTTAATTTGCTTGAAGGAATGTGCTTGAAGTTATTAGTTAAACAAGAGGGCCATTGGCCCTAAAATGCTCACATGAGTAAGGTTATCTAGGACTGATAAAGCTGAAAACATCCTGGCTGTGATGCTGTAAAACACATGTGTGTGAGTAACTTATTTTTTGACCGACTTGACCTTTATTTTTTTAAACTTGTCAGAGGTATCAAAGCAAACATTTTGACAAAGATTCATGAGTATTGGATTGAAAATGTAGCCTCTAGAGAGCACAAAAGGTTTTCCCAAGATTTGGCCCAGTGACCTACATTTTCACTTGACATGACCGAATTTCACGCTTGTCCAAGATTTTATCAAGACAAACATTCGGACCAAGTTGCATGAGTATTGGGCTGAAAATGTGGCCTCTAGAGTGCACTAAAGGTTTTTCAAGATTGGGCCCAGTGACCTACTTTTTGACCCAACATGACAGTTTCAAACTTGTCCAAGATGTTATCAAGAAAAATATTCTGACCAGCTTTCATGAGTAATGGGCTGCATATATGGCCTGTAGGATGCCAACAAGGTGTCTCTGAAATTTGGCCCAGTGACCTACTATTTGACCTAAAGTTACCCAATTCCAAACCCTTCCAAGATTTCCTCCAGACAAACAATCTGATCAATTTTCAAGAGTGTATGATTGAAAATGTGGCCTCCAGAGTGCACACAAGGTCATTGTTGACGCATGGATGACGGACAGAGCTTAATTCCAAAAGCTCACCTTGAGCACTTTGTACTCAGGTTGGCTAAAAAGGCAAATATTAATAGTGGCTTTCTTCTTAAATGTTTTGAGAAAGGAACCAGTGTTCAGTTTTGCTGTAATCTGGCAGGATACAAAATTCTGTGGTGTATAATGCTGAAGCAAATGATTTAAACAAAAGAATCATCTGCCATTTTCCAAAACTCAGTGATTCTTTGCAGTGGCACTGTTTACACAAGAAGTGTGGAGTGGGCACTTTGATGAACACTTCCTGGTCAGAGTTTATCATTGGGTTCATGTAACACCACTGCTTATGGTAAGGTGTTCCATACCTCTTGTTGTCATCAGTTTCATTGGCCTGTAATTGAGTGCAGTGTCTGGGAATGAATGAATTGGTCATGTTAGGTGAGGAAATGTTCAGCTGAACTGATCTGCTCTAAGTCTTTACATTTGTTTGTGTAATTTACATGTTGCCAAGACCCACACACCCAAATGCCTTTGTACAAAGCACATTGTTTTCTGGAGAGAAAAGTTGCAGTGGATACCACAAACTTGCCATATATTATGGGTCAATGTTTAAGCTTTGGTCACTAAAAACATGATAGCATTCTAAAGGTAGTCATGAGCGTACCCCGTCCAGTGTTGATACCAAGGAATAGGTCAGCAATAATGTCCGCGTTAAAGGGTCAACAGTTAAAGGAAGGGATATAGGGCCTTAAGCTCTTTCTTTTGCATTTTTAGGAATGTAGGATTATGTGGTACTATATGTCTGCCTGTGATGTGCCCCATGGATCAAGTGAGTCAGGAGTGGTAAGTGACCTAGTGCAGAAAAACAGAATGAAAGGTCAAACGAGTTGGGTTCTTAGGTCAAGTAGTAAATCTGTGTTCTTCTATTTTCTTGTTTTACAACATCCGATTGAGTGGTATTTACATCATTTTCAACATTATTCCTCTTATAATGCGGTGGCATGTTTCCTGGAATCTGGTGCCCCAGTACTTTAAACTACATTCTTCTCAAGCCACTGGCTGCTTTCCTATGCAACCGTCATTGACATTATAATTTGTAGCTGTTTGTGAAAAAAAAAAATCCTTAACCAAGTACTATGTAGCGCAACCAAGCCTGTGGAACAAAGTGTGGTGCTGAAAAGACGACAGAGAACAGTGAGGAAGTGGAGGCCAAGATGAGAGCACGAAGAGCCCAATCAATGGTGCAACTCATAAATAACAAAGGTATGCATGAATGCTTGTAACCAGCATTTTTTTCCTTTTCCCACAATGTTTTCTATCCTTCCAAAAGCCAATTTTTATTTTTGAGTCACAATTATTTTGTCGTCTGCAAAAATTTCATTTTAGGCATTTCCAAATTTTATCAGGTGGTAAAGGGTTAAAGCCGTCCTCGTCATATTTCTGTCTTATTTCACTCCCAAGTTTCTATTATCGCTACTTCTCCCGACACTTTTTTCAAGCCACTGCCTTTTTTCCCCAATTGAAAAATCATCAAAACAATGTTCAATAGCGAGACAGGAATCGAATCATGACACAATGATCGTGATCAGTTTTTGAAACCAGATTGGGATTCGATTTTGAGACCCCTTGATTACAAGCAAGAAAGTTACTGACAAAGCTACCTGGCTGGACCCCTTAATTTTCTTCTTTTTTTTTTTTTTTTTTTGCCACATTGTCTTCACATCAATAGCTGTTCTGATTCAAAGTCAGAGAGCAACTTCAATGTAGTCTGATCTTGTCACTGCAAAAGGTGTAGTTGAGCAACATTGGGTTGGCAAGTCGGGCTTGTGCTCCCTGTTAATGCATACAATGCATGGCATCAGCACTGTGTTCAAACTTTCTGACTTGCTGTTTCTAGGGAGGATGACCAAGGACAACAGCGAGGAAGCGGAGGCCAAGACGACTGTGAAGAGCCCGAGCAATTGCGCCTCTTCTCAAATACAAAGGTAAACATGACATCTATGTCTTCTTTTCAACGGTAAGAGCACCTATCACAGAGATGTTGAAGTTTCTTTTACTGTTTCACATTGCTATTTTCAAGCAAATGCCTTCTTAGTACTGTAACACCATCAAAAATGATGTTAAATAGTGAGATAGGAATGAATCTTGTCAAAATGACTATCAGCAGTTTAAAAGAAGACATTGTGCAAGCAGAAATTCGATCTTTAGACCCTCTGGTTACAATCTAGTTTGTTACTGAGCTTCTAGGCTGGTCTCCTTATTTTTTCTAATCTCCATGCTTTTCTTTGCCAGATTATCTTCACGTCAATAACAGTCTGGATTCAAGATCAGACAGCATCTTCCATGTAGACTGATCTTCATATGCAAATACTCTAATTTAGCCACACAGGTTTGCAAGTCAGGCTTTTGCTCCCTGTGAATGACTACTATGCATGACACCAGCTTTTGTATTAAAATTTTGACTTGTCTTTTCTAGAGAAGATGGCCAAGGACAACAGTGAGGAAGTGAATGCCAAAAAGACCATGCATAAGCCCGGGCCATGGTGCAATTTCTCCATAACAAAGGTATCTATTATACTAATTAGCCTTAGGGTGCAGAATAAATCACAATGGGATTATCAATCAGTGACAAAAATTTGGTATTTTGTTTTGTGTTCACTCAGATTACAATGCTGAATTAATGAAATGGACCTCTTTAAACAGGAAAAACCATTTGAAATGTTGTCATTCCAAGCTTGTTTTGGCTAGAATGTGCAAAAGATTAGCAGACAGTGAAGATCCAAGATCAGACTGCACATTCTGTGCAGTCTGATCTTGGTCTACACTCTCCGCAAAAACAACTTAAGTCGGTTCCTGTGCTTTATGGGTTAACCCTTTACCACAGAATCCCGACTTTTAACGACCCTGAGAAAGAAGCCTTTTGAAAACATTGTAGGAAAAGAAGAAACTGCTGGTAACCAGCATTTTCTTCTTTTCCCAGAATGTTTTCTACCCTTTAAGAGACAAATGTTATCTTTTGAGCTACATTTAAAATGTCGTCTGCAAATGCTTTCAATTTGGACTAGTCTACTAATTTTGTCATTTGGTAAGCAGTTAAGCGACATGCTAAACATAATTTTGTCATATCCCAATGGCCCGTCTATGCATTACTGAAGCTGTGTTTACAAGTCACTTTTCACACTACTCTGTCACAGTTGTCTTCTTTCACACCCACACACACAATACCCAAATGTGCAATCCATTGAGAATTTTCTTGAATTTTGATATGTTTTTCTTTTAGAGGGATGACCTACTGATGAAGCAAGTGCAGACAGACTTCCATAGATGCGGCCAGAGAGTTCCGATTTGCCAAGGAGGGTGACAGGTTTTCATACTTTATTCATCTCTTTCATATTTCGTCTACCGTTAATTTGCTTGAAGGAATGTGCTTGAAGTTATTAGTTAAACAAGAGGGCCATTGGCCCTAAAATGCTCACATGAGTAAGGTTATCTAGGACTGATAAAGCTGAAAACATCCTGGCTGTGATGCTGTAAAACACATGTGTGTGAGTAACTTATTTTTTGACTGACTTGACCTTTTTTTTTTTAAACTTGTCAGAGGTATCAAAGCAAACATTTTGACAAAGATTCATGAGTATTGGATTGAAAATGTAGCCTCTAGAGAGCACAAAAGGTTTTCCCAAGATTTGGCCCAGTGACCTACATTTTCACTTGACATGACCGAATTTCACGCTTGTCCAAGATTTTATCAAGACAAACATTCGGACCAAGTTGCATGAGTATTGGGCTGAAAATGTGGCCTCTAGAGTGCACTAAAGGTTTTTCAAGATTGGGCCCAGTGACCTACTTTTTGACCCAACATGACATAGTTTCAAACTTGTCCAAGATGTTATCAAGAAAAATATTCTGACCAGCTTTCATGAGTAATGGGCTGCATATATGGCCTGTAGGATGCCAACAAGGTGTCTCTGAAATTTGGCCCAGTGACCTACTATTTGACCTAAAGTTACCCAATTCCAAACCCTTCCAAGATTTCCTCCAGACAAACAATCTGATCAATTTTCAAGAGTGTATGATTGAAAATGTGGCCTCCAGAGTGCACACAAGGTCATTGTTGACGCATGGATGACGGACAGAGCACAATTCCAAAAGCTCACCTTGAGCACTTTGTACTCAGGTTGGCTAAAAAGGCAAATATTAATAGTGGCTTTCTTCTTAAATGTTTTGAGAAAGGAACCAGTGTTCAGTTTTGCTGTAATCTGGCAGGATACAAAATTCTTTGGTGTATAATGCTGAAGCAAATGATTTAAACAAAAGAATCATCTGCCATTTTCCAAAACTCAGTGATTCTTTGCAGTGGCACTGTTTACACAAGAAGTGTGGAGTGGGCACTTTGATGAACACTTCCTGGTCAGAGTTTATCATTGGGTTCATGTAACACCACTGCTTATGGTAAGGTGTTCCATACCTCTTGTTGTCATCAGTTTCATTGGCCTGTAATTGAGTGCAGTGTCTGGGAATGAATGAATTGGTCATGTTAGGTGAGGAAATGTTCAGCTGAACTGATCTGCTCTAAGTCTTTACATTTGTTTGTGTAATTTACATGTTGCCAAGACCCACACACCCAAATGCCTTTGTACAAAGCACATTGTTTTCTGGAGAGAAAAGTTGCAGTGGATACCACAAACTTGCCATATATTATGGGTCAATGTTTAAGCTTTGGTCACTAAAAACATGATGGCATTCTAAAGGTAGTCATGAGCGTACCCCGTCCAGTGTTGATACCAAGGAATAGGTCAGCAATAATGTCCGCGTTAAAGGGTCAACAGTTAAAGGAAGGGATATAGGGCCTTAAGCTCTTTCTTTTGCATTTTTAGGAATGTAGGATTATGTGGTACTATATGTCTGCCTGTGATGTGCCCCATGGATCAAGTGAGTCAGGAGTGGTAAGTGACCTAGTGCAGAAAAACAGAATGAAAGGTCAAACAAGTTGGGTTCTTAGGTCAAGTAGTAAATCTGTGTTCTTCTATTTTCTTGTTTTACAACATCCGATTGAGTGGTATTTACATCATTTTCAACATTATTCCTCTTATAATGCGGTGGCATGTTTCCTGGAATCTGGTGCCCCAGTACTTTAAACTACATTCTTCTCAAGCCACTGGCTGCTTTCCTATCCAACCGTCATTGACATTATAATTTGTAGCTGTTTGTGAGAAAAAAAAAAAATCCTTAACCAAGTACTATGTAGCGCAACCAAGCCTGTGGAACAAAGTGTGGTGCTGAAAAGACGACAGAGAACAGTGAGGAAGTGGAGGCCAAGATGAGAGCACGAAGAGCCCAATCAATGGTGCAACTCATAAATAACAAAGGTATGCATGAATGCTTGTAACCAGCATTTTTTTCCTTTTCCCACAATGTTTTCTATCCTTCCAAAAGCCAATTTTTATTTTTGAGTCACAATTATTTTGTCGTCTGCAAAAATTTCATTTTAGGCATTTCCAAATTTTATCAGGTGGTAAAGGGTTAAAGCCGTCCTCGTCATATTTCTGTCTTATTTCACTCCCAAGTTTCTATTATCGCTACTTCTCCCGACACTTTTTTCAAGCCACTGCCTTTTTTTCCCAATTGAAAAATCATCAAAACAATGTTCAATAGCGAGACAGGAATCGAATCATGACACAATGATCGTGATCAGTTTTTGAAACCAGATTGGGATTCGATTTTGAGACCCCTTGATTACAAGCAAGAAAGTTACTGACAAAGCTACCTGGCTGGTCCCCTTAATTTTCTTCTCTTTTTTTTTTTTTTTTGCCACATTGTCTTCACATCAATAGCTGTTCTGATTCAAAGTCAGAGAGCAACTTCAATGTAGTCTGATCTTGTCACTGCAAAAGGTGTAGTTGAGCAACATTGGGTTGGCAAGTCGGGCTTGTGCTCCCTGTTAATGCATACAATGCATGGCATCAGCACTGTGTTCAAACTTTCTGACTTGCTGTTTCTAGGGAGGATGACCAAGGACAACAGCGAGGAAGCGGAGGCCAAGACGACTGTGAAGAGCCCGAGCAATTGCGCCTCTTCTCAAATACAAAGGTAAACATGACATCTATGTCTTCTTTTCAACGGTAAGAGCACCTATCACAGAGATGTTGAAGTTTCTTTTACTGTTTCACATTGCTATTTTCAAGCAAATGCCTTCTTAGTACTGTAACACCATCAAAAATAATGTTAAATAGTGAGATAGGAATGAATCTTGTCAAAATGACTATCAGCAGTTTAAAAGAAGACATTGTGCAAGCAGAAATTCGATCTTTAGACCCTCTGGTTACAATCTAGTTTGTTACTGAGCTTCTAGGCTGGTCTCCTTATTTTTTCTAATCTCCATGCTTTTCTTTGCCAGATTATCTTCACGTCAATAACAGTCTGGATTCAAGATCAGACAGCATCTTCCATGTAGACTGATCTTCATATGCAAATACTCTAATTTAGCCACACAGGTTTGCAAGTCAGGCTTTTGCTCCCTGTGAATGACTACTATGCATGACACCAGCTTTTGTATTAAAATTTTGACTTGTCTTTTCTAGAGAAGATGGCCAAGGACAACAGTGAGGAAGTGAATGCCAAAAAGACCATGCATAAGCCCGGGCCATGGTGCAATTTCTCCATAACAAAGGTATCTATTATACTAATTAGCCTTAGGGTGCAGAATAAATCACAATGGGATTATCAATCAGTGACAAAAATTTGGTATTTTGTTTTGTGTTCACTCAGATTACAATGCTGAATTAATGAAATGGACCTCTTTAAACAGGAAAAACCATTTGAAATATTGTCATTCCAAGCTTGTTTTGGCTAGAATGTGCAAAAGATTAGCAGACAGTGAAGATCCAAGATCAGACTGCACATTCTGTGCAGTCTGATCTTGGTCTACACTCTCCGCAAAAACAACTTAAGTCGGTTCCTGTGCTTTATGGGTTAACCCTTTACCACAGAATCCCGACTTTTAACGACCCTGAGAAAGAAGCCTTTTGAAAACATTGTAGGAAAAGAAGAAACTGCTGGTAACCAGCATTTTCTTCTTTTCCCAGAATGTTTTCTACCCTTTAAGAGACAAATGTTATCTTTTGAGCTACATTTAAAATGTCGTCTGCAAATGCTTTCAATTTGGACTAGTCTACTAATTTTGTCATTTGGTACGCAGTTAAACATAATTTTGTCATATCCCAATGGCCCGTCTATGCATTACTGAAGCTGTGTTTACCAGTCACTTTTCACACTACTCTGTCACAGTTGTCTTCTTTCACACCCACACACACAATACCCAAATGTGCAATCCATTGAGAATTTTCTTGAATTTTGATATGTTTTTGTTTTAGAGGGATGACCTACTGATGAAGCAAGTGTAGACAGACTTCCATAGATGCGGCCAGAGAGTTCCGATTTGCCAAGGAGGGTGACAGGTTTTCATACTTTATTCATCTCTTTCATATTTCGTCTACCGTTAATTTGCTTGAAGGAATGTGCTTGAAGTTATTAGTTAAACAAGAGGGCCATTGGCCCTAAAATGCTCACATGAGTAAGGTTATCTAGGACTGATAAAGCTGAAAACATCCTGGCTGTGATGCTGTAAAACACATGTGTGTGAGTAACTTATTTTTTGACCGACTTGACCTTTTTTTTTTAAAATTGTCAGAGGTATCAAAGCAAACATTTTGACAAAGATTCATGAGTATTGGATTGAAAATGTAGCCTCTAGAGAGCACAAAAGGTTTTCCCAAGATTTGGCCCAGTGACCTACATTTTCACTTGACATGACCGAATTTCACGCTTGTCCAAGATTTTATCAAGACAAACATTCGGACCAAGTTGCATGAGTATTGGGCTGAAAATGTGGCCTCTAGAGTGCACTAAAGGTTTTTCAAGATTGGGCCCAGTGACCTACTTTTTGACCCAACATGACATAGTTTCAAACTTGTCCAAGATGTTATCAAGAAAAATATTCTGACCAGCTTTCATGAGTAATGGGCTGCATATATGGCCTGTAGGATGCCAACAAGGTGTCTCTGAAATTTGGCCCAGTGACCTACTATTTGACCTAAAGTTACCCAATTCCAAACCCTTCCAAGATTTCCTCCAGACAAACAATCTGATCAATTTTCAAGAGTGTATGATTGAAAATGTGGCCTCCAGAGTGCACACAAGGTCATTGTTGACGCATGGATGACGGACAGAGCACAATTCCAAAAGCTCACCTTGAGCACTTTGTACTCAGGTTGGCTAAAAAGGCAAATATTAATAGTGGCTTTCTTCTTAAATGTTTTGAGAAAGGAACCAGTGTTCAGTTTTGCTGTAATCTGGCAGGATACAAAATTCTGTGGTGTATAATGCTGAAGCAAATGATTTAAACAAAAGAATCATCTGCCATTTTCCAAAACTCAGTGATTCTTTGCAGTGGCACTGTTTACACAAGAAGTGTGGAGTGGGCACTTTGATGAACACTTCCTGGTCAGAGTTTATCATTGGGTTCATGTAACACCACTGCTTATGGTAAGGTGTTCCATACCTCTTGTTGTCATCAGTTTCATTGGCCTGTAATTGAGTGCAGTGTCTGGGAATGAATGAATTGGTCATGTTAGGTGAGGAAATGTTCAGCTGAACTGATCTGCTCTAAGTCTTTACATTTGTTTGTGTAATTTACATGTTGCCAAGACCCACACACCCAAATGCCTTTGTACAAAGCACATTGTTTTCTGGAGAGAAAAGTTGCAGTGGATACCACAAACTTGCCATATATTATGGGTCAATGTTTAAGTTTTGGTCACTAAAAACATGATGGCATTCTAAAGGTAGTCATGAGCGTACCCCGTCCAGTGTTGATACCAAGGAATAGGTCAGCAATAATGTCTGCGTTAAAGGGTCAACAGTTAAAGGAAGGGATATAGGGCCTTAAGCTCTTTCTTTTGCATTTTTAGGAATGTAGGATTATGTGGTACTATATGTCTGCCTGTGATGTGCCCCATGGATCAAGTGAGTCAGGAGTGGTAAGTGACCTAGTGCAGAAAAACAGAATGAAAGGTCAAACGAGTTGGGTTCTTAGGTCAAGTAGTAAATCTGTGTTCTTCTATTTTCTTGTTTTACAACATCCGATTGAGTGGTATTTACATCATTTTCAACATTATTCCTCTTATAATGCGGTGGCATGTATCCTGGAATCTGGTGCCCCAGTACTTTAAACTATATTCTTCTCAAGCCACTGGCTGCTTTCCTATGCAACCGTCATTGACATTATAATTTGTAGCTGTTTGTGAAAAAAAAAAATCCTTAACCAAGTACTATGTAGCGCAACCAAGCCTGTGGAACAAAGTGTGGTGCTGAAAAGACGACAGAGAACAGTGAGGAAGTGGAGGCCAAGATGAGAGCACGAAGAGCCCAATCAATGGTGCAACTCATAAATAACAAAGGTATGCATGAATGCTTGTAACCAGCATTTTTTTCCTTTTCCCACGATGTTTTCTATCCTTCCAAAAGCCAATTTTTATTTTTGAGTCACAATTATTTTGTCGTCTGCAAAAATTTCATTTTAGGCATTTCCAAATTTTATCAGGTGGTAAAGGGTTAAAGCCGTCCTCGTCATATTTCTGTCTTATTTCACTCCCAAGTTTCTATTATCGCTACTTCTCCCGACACTTTTTTCAAGCCACTGCCTTTTTTCCCCAATTGAAAAATCATCAAAACAATGTTCAATAGCGAGACAGGAATCGAATCATGACACAATGATCGTGATCAGTTTTTGAAACCAGATTGGGATTCGATTTTGAGACCCCTTGATTACAAGCAAGAAAGTTACTGACAAAGCTACCTGGCTGGTCCCCTTAATTTTCTTCTCTTTTTTTTTTTTTTGCCACATTGTCTTCACATCAATAGCTGTTCTGATTCAAAGTCAGAGAGCAACTTCAATGTAGTCTGATCTTGTCACTGCAAAAGGTGTAATTGAGCAACATTGGGTTGGCAAGTCGGGCTTGTGCTCCCTGTTAATGCATACAATGCATGGCATCAGCACTGTGTTCAAACTTTCTGACTTGCTGTTTCTAGGGAGGATGACCAAGGACAACAGCGAGGAAGCGGAGGCCAAGACGACTGTGAAGAGCCCGAGCAATTGCGCCTCTTCTCAAATACAAAGGTAAACATGACATCTATGTCTTCTTTTCAACGGTAAGAGCACCTATCACAGAGATGTTGAAGTTTCTTTTACTGTTTCACATTGCTATTTTCAAGCAAATGCCTTCTTAGTACTGTAACACCATCAAAAATAATGTTAAATAGTGAGATAGGAATGAATCTTGTCAAAATGACTATCAGCAGTTTAAAAGAAGACATTGTGCAAGCAGAAATTCGATCTTTAGACCCTCTGGTTACAATCTAGTTTGTTACTGAGCTTCTAGGCTGGTCTCCTTATTTTTTCTAATCTCCATGCTTTTCTTTGCCAGATTATCTTCACGTCAATAACAGTCTGGATTCAAGATCAGACAGCATCTTCCATGTAGACTGATCTTCATATGCAAATACTCTAATTTAGCCACACAGGTTTGCAAGTCAGGCTTTTGCTCCCTGTGAATGACTACTATGCATGACACCAGCTTTTGTATTAAAATTTTGACTTGTCTTTTCTAGAGAAGATGGCCAAGGACAACAGTGAGGAAGTGAATGCCAAAAAGACCATGCATAAGCCCGGGCCATGGTGCAATTTCTCCATAACAAAGGTATCTATTATACTAATTAGCCTTAGGGTGCAGAATAAATCACAATGGGATTATCAATCAGTGACAAAAATTTGGTATTTTGTTTTGTGTTCACTCAGATTACAATGCTGAATTAATGAAATGGACCTCTTTAAACAGGAAAAACCATTTGAAATATTGTCATTCCAAGCTTGTTTTGGCTAGAATGTGCAAAAGATTAGCAGACAGTGAAGATCCAAGATCAGACTGCACATTCTGTGCAGTCTGATCTTGGTCTACACTCTCCGCAAAAACAACTTAAGTCGGTTCCTGTGCTTTATGGGTTAACCCTTTACCACAGAATCCCGACTTTTAACGACCCTGAGAAAGAAGCCTTTTGAAAACATTGTAGGAAAAGAAGAAACTGCTGGTAACCAGCATTTTCTTCTTTTCCCAGAATGTTTTCTACCCTTTAAGAGACAAATGTTATCTTTTGAGCTACATTTAAAATGTTGTCTGCAAATGCTTTCAATTTGGACTAGTCTACTAATTTTGTCATTTGGTAAGCAGTTAAGCGACATGCTAAACATAATTTTGTCATATCCCAATGGCCCGTCTATGCATTACTGAAGCTGTGTTTACCAGTCACTTTTCACACTACTCCGTCACAGTTGTCTTCTTTCACACCCACACACACAATACCCAAATGTGCAATCCATTGAGAATTTTCTTGAATTTTGATATGTTTTTCTTTTAGAGGGATGACCTACTGATGAAGCAAGTGCAGACAGACTTCCATAGATGCGGCCAGAGAGTTCCGATTTGCCAAGGAGGGTGACAGGTTTTCATACTTTATTCATCTCTTTCATATTTCGTCTACCGTTAATTTGCTTGAAGGAATGTGCTTGAAGTTATTAGTTAAACAAGAGGGCCATTGGCCCTAAAATGCTCACATGAGTAAGGTTATCTAGGACTGTTAAAGCTGAAAACATCCTGGCTGTGATGCTGTAAAACACATGTGTGTGAGTAACTTATTTTTTGACCGACTTGACCTTTTTTTTTTAAAATTGTCAGAGGTATCAAAGCAAACATTTTGACAAAGATTCATGAGTATTGGATTGAAAATGTAGCCTCTAGAGAGCACAAAAGGTTTTCCCAAGATTTGGCCCAGTGACCTACATTTTCACTTGACATGACCGAATTTCACGCTTGTCCAAGATTTTATCAAGACAAACATTCGGACCAAGTTGCATGAGTATTGGGCCGAAAATGTGGCCTCTAGAGTGCACTAAAGGTTTTTCAAGATTGGGCCCAGTGACCTACTTTTTGACCCAACATGACATAGTTTCAAACTTGTCCAAGATGTTATCAAGAAAAATATTCTGACCAGCTTTCATGAGTAATGGGCTGCATATATGGCCTGTAGGATGCCAACAAGGTGTCTCTGAAATTTGGCCCAGTGACCTACTATTTGACCTAAAGTTACCCAATTCCAAACCCTTCCAAGATTTCCTCCAGACAAACAATCTGATCAATTTTCAAGAGTGTATGATTGAAAATGTGGCCTCCAGAGTGCACACAAGGTCATTGTTGACGCATGGATGACGGACAGAGCACAATTCCAAAAGCTCACCTTGAGCACTTTGTACTCAGGTTGGCTAAAAAGGCAAATATTAATAGTGGCTTTCTTCTTAAATGTTTTGAGAAAGGAACCAGTGTTCAGTTTTGCTGTAATCTGGCAGGATACAAAATTCTGTGGTGTATAATGCTGAAGCAAATGATTTAAACAAAAGAATCATCTGCCATTTTCCAAAACTCAGTGATTCTTTGCAGTGGCACTGTTTACACAAGAAGTGTGGAGTGGGCACTTTGATGAACACTTCCTGGTCAGAGTTTATCATTGGGTTCATGTAACACCACTGCTTATGGTAAGGTGTTCCATACCTCTTGTTGTCATCAGTTTCATTGGCCTGTAATTGAGTGCAGTGTCTGGGAATGAATGAATTGGTCATGTTAGGTGAGGAAATGTTCAGCTGAACTGATCTGCTCTAAGTCTTTACATTTGTTTGTGTAATTTACATGTTGCCAAGACCCACACACCCAAATGCCTTTGTACAAAGCACATTGTTTTCTGGAGAGAAAAGTTGCAGTGGATACCACAAACTTGCCATATATTATGGGTCAATGTTTAAGCTTTGGTCACTAAAAACATGATGGCATTCTAAAGGTAGTCATGAGCGTACCCCGTCCAGTGTTGATACCAAGGAATAGGTCAGCAATAATGTCCGCGTTAAAGGGTCAACAGTTAAAGGAAGGGATATAGGGCCTTAAGCTCTTTCTTTTGCATTTTTAGGAATGTAGGATTATGTGGTACTATATGTCTGCCTGTGATGTGCCCCATGGATCAAGTGAGTCAGGAGTGGTAAGTGACCTAGTGCAGAAAAACAGAATGAAAGGTCAAACGAGTTGGGTTCTTAGGTCAAGTAGTAAATCTGTGTTCTTCTATTTTCTTGTTTTACAACATCCGATTGAGTGGTATTTACATCATTTTCAACATTATTCCTCTTATAATGCGGTGGCATGTATCCTGGAATCTGGTGCCCCAGTACTTTAAACTACATTCTTCTCAAGCCACTGGCTGCTTTCCTATGCAACCGTCATTGACATTATAATTTGTAGCTGTTTGTGAAAAAAAAAAATCCTTAACCAAGTACTATGTAGCGCAACCAAGCCTGTGGAACAAAGTGTGGTGCTGAAAAGACGACAGAGAACAGTGAGGAAGTGGAGGCCAAGATGAGAGCACGAAGAGCCCAATCAATGGTGCAACTCATAAATAACAAAGGTATGCATGAATGCTTGTAACCAGCATTTTTTTCCTTTTCCCACGATGTTTTCTATCCTTCCAAAAGCCAATTTTTATTTTTGAGTCACAATTATTTTGTCGTCTGCAAAAATTTCATTTTAGGCATTTCCAAATTTTATCAGGTGGTAAAGGGTTAAAGCCGTCCTCGTCATATTTCTATCTTATTTCACTCCCAAGTTTCTATTATCGCTACTTCTCCCGACACTTTTTTCAAGCCACTGCCTTTTTTCCCCAATTGAAAAATCATCAAAACAATGTTCAATAGCGAGACAGGAATCGAATCATGACACAATGATCGTGATCAGTTTTTGAAACCAGATTGGGATTCGATTTTGAGACCCCTTGATTACAAGCAAGAAAGTTACTGACAAAGCTACCTGGCTGGTCCCCTTAATTTTCTTCTTTTTTTTTGCCACATTGTCTTCACATCAATAGCTGTTCTGATTCAAAGTCAGAGAGCAACTTCAATGTAGTCTGATCTTGTCACTGCAAAAGGTGTAATTGAGCAACATTGGGTTGGCAAGTCGGGCTTGTGCTCCCTGTTAATGCATACAATGCATGGCATCAGCACTGTGTTCAAACTATCTGACTTGCTGTTTCTAGGGAGGATGACCAAGGACAACAGCGAGGAAGCGGAGGCCAAGACGACTGTGAAGAGCCCGAGCAATTGCGCCTCTTCTCAAATACAAAGGTAAACATGACATCTATGTCTTCTTTTCAACGGTAAGAGCACCTATCACAGAGATGTTGAAGTTTCTTTTACTGTTTCACATTGCTATTTTCAAGCAAATGCCTTCTTAGTACTGTAACACCATCAAAAATAATGTTAAATAGTGAGATAGGAATGAATCTTGTCGAAATGACTATCAGCAGTTTAAAAGAAGACATTGTGCAAGCAGAAATTCGATCTTTAGACCCTCTGGTTACAATCTAGTTTGTTACTGAGCTTCTAGGCTGGTCTCCTTATTTTTTCTAATCTCCATGCTTTTCTTTGCCAGATTATCTTCACGTCAATAACAGTCTGGATTCAAGATCAGACAGCATCTTCCATGTAGACTGATCTTCATATGCAAATACTCTAATTTAGCCACACAGGTTTGCAAGTCAGGCTTTTGCTCCCTGTGAATGACTACTATGCATGACACCAGCTTTTGTATTAAAATTTTGACTTGTCTTTTCTAGAGAAGATGGCCAAGGACAACAGTGAGGAAGTGAATGCCAAAAAGACCATGCATAAGCCCGGGCCATGGTGCAATTTCTCCATAACAAAGGTATCTATTATACTAATTAGCCTTAGGGTGCAGAATAAATCACAATGGGATTATCAATCAGTGACAAAAATTTGGTATTTTGTTTTGTGTTCACTCAGATTACAATGCTGAATTAATGAAATGGACCTCTTTAAACAGGAAAAACCATTTGAAATATTGTCATTCCAAGCTTGTTTTGGCTAGAATGTGCAAAAGATTAGCAGACAGTGAAGATCCAAGATCAGACTGCACATTCTGTGCAGTCTGATCTTGGTCTACACTCTCCGCAAAAACAACTTAAGTCGGTTCCTGTGCTTTATGGGTTAACCCTTTACCACAGAATCCCGACTTTTAACGACCCTGAGAAAGAAGCCTTTTGAAAACATTGTAGGAAAAGAAGAAACTGCTGGTAACCAGCATTTTCTTCTTTTCCCAGAATGTTTTCTACCCTTTAAGAGACAAATGTTATCTTTTGAGCTACATTTAAAATGTCGTCTGCAAATGCTTTCAATTTGGACTAGTCTACTAATTTTGTCATTTGGTAAGCAGTTAAGCGACATGCTAAACATAATTTTGTCATATCCCAATGGCCCGTCTATGCATTACTGAAGCTGTGTTTACCAATCACTTTTCACACTACTCTGTCACAGTTGTCTTCTTTCACACCCACACACACAATACCCAAATGTGCAATCCATTGAGAATTTTCTTGAATTTTGATATGTTTTTCTTTTAGAGGGATGACCTACTGATGAAGCAAGTGCAGACAGACTTCCATAGATGCGGCCAGAGAGTTCCGATTTGCCAAGGAGGGTGACAGGTTTTCATACTTTATTCATCTCTTTCATATTTCGTCTACCGTTAATTTGCTTGAAGGAATGTGCTTGAAGTTATTAGTTAAACAAGAGGGCCATTGGCCCTAAAATGCTCACATGAGTAAGGTTATCTAGGACTGATAAAGCTGAAAACATCCTGGCTGTGATGCTGTAAAACACATGTGTGTGAGTAACTTATTTTTTGACCGACTTGACCTTTTTTTTTAAAAATTGTCAGAGGTATCAAAGCAAACATTTTGACAAAGATTCATGAGTATTGGATTGAAAATGTAGCCTCTAGAGAGCACAAAAGGTTTTCCCAAGATTTGGCCCAGTGACCTACATTTTCACTTGACATGACCGAATTTCACGCTTGTCCAAGATTTTATCAAGACAAACATTCGGACCAAGTTGCATGAGTATTGGGCTGAAAATGTGGCCTCTAGAGTGCACTAAAGGTTTTTCAAGATTGGGCCCAGTGACCTACTTTTTGACCCAACATGACATAGTTTCAAACTTGTCCAAGATGTTATCAAGAAAAATATTCTGACCAGCTTTCATGAGTAATGGGCTGCATATATGGCCTGTAGGATGCCAACAAGGTGTCTCTGAAATTTGGCCCAGTGACCTACTATTTGACCTAAAGTTACCCAATTCCAAACCCTTCCAAGATTTCCTCCAGACAAACAATCTGATCAATTTTCAAGAGTGTATGATTGAAAATGTGGCCTCCAGAGTGCACACAAGGTCATTGTTGACGCATGGATGACGGACAGAGCACAATTCCAAAAGCTCACCTTGAGCACTTTGTACTCAGGTTGGCTAAAAAGGCAAATATTAATAGTGGCTTTCTTCTTAAATGTTTTGAGAAAGGAACCAGTGTTCAGTTTTGCTGTAATCTGGCAGGATACAAAATTCTGTGGTGTATAATGCTGAAGCAAATGATTTAAACAAAAGAATCATCTGCCATTTTCCAAAACTCAGTGATTCTTTGCAGTGGCACTGTTTACACAAGAAGTGTGGAGTGGGCACTTTGATGAACACTTCCTGGTCAGAGTTTATCATTGGGTTCATGTAACACCACTGCTTATGGTAAGGTGTTCCATACCTCTTGTTGTCATCAGTTTCATTGGCCTGTAATTGAGTGCAGTGTCTGGGAATGAATGAATTGGTCATGTTAGGTGAGGAAATGTTCAGCTGAACTGATCTGCTCTAAGTCTTTACATTTGTTTGTGTAATTTACATGTTGCCAAGACCCACACACCCAAATGCCTTTGTACAAAGCACATTGTTTTCTGGAGAGAAAAGTTGCAGTGGATACCACAAACTTGCCATATATTATGGGTCAATGTTTAAGTTTTGGTCACTAAAAACATGATGGCATTCTAAAGGTAGTCATGAGCGTACCCCGTCCAGTGTTGATACCAAGGAATAGGTCAGCAATAATGTCTGCGTTAAAGGGTCAACAGTTAAAGGAAGGGATATAGGGCCTTAAGCTCTTTCTTTTGCATTTTTAGGAATGTAGGATTATGTGGTACTATATGTCTGCCTGTGATGTGCCCCATGGATCAAGTGAGTCAGGAGTGGTAAGTGACCTAGTGCAGAAAAACAGAATGAAAGGTCAAACGAGTTGGGTTCTTAGGTCAAGTAGTAAATCTGTGTTCTTCTATTTTCTTGTTTTACAACATCCGATTGAGTGGTATTTACATCATTTTCAACATTATTCCTCTTATAATGCGGTGGCATGTATCCTGGAATCTGGTGCCCCAGTACTTTAAACTATATTCTTCTCAAGCCACTGGCTGCTTTCCTATGCAACCGTCATTGACATTATAATTTGTAGCTGTTTGTGAAAAAAAAAAATCCTTAACCAAGTACTATGTAGCGCAACCAAGCCTGTGGAACAAAGTGTGGTGCTGAAAAGACGACAGAGAACAGTGAGGAAGTGGAGGCCAAGATGAGAGCACGAAGAGCCCAATCAATGGTGCAACTCATAAATAACAAAGGTATGCATGAATGCTTGTAACCAGCATTTTTTTCCTTTTCCCACGATGTTTTCTATCCTTCCAAAAGCCAATTTTTATTTTTGAGTCGCAATTATTTTGTCGTCTGCAAAAATTTCATTTTAGGCATTTCCAAATTTTATCAGGTGGTAAAGGGTTAAAGCCGTCCTCGTCATATTTCTGTCTTATTTCACTCCCAAGTTTCTATTATCGCTACTTCTCCCGACACTTTTTTCAAGCCACTGCCTTTTTTCCCCAATTGAAAAATCATCAAAACAATGTTCAATAGCGAGACAGGAATCGAATCATGACACAATGATCGTGATCAGTTTTTGAAACCAGATTGGGATTCGATTTTGAGACCCCTTGATTACAAGCAAGAAAGTTACTGACAAAGCTACCTGGCTGGTCCCCTTAATTTTCTTCTCTTTTTTTTTTTTTTGCCACATTGTCTTCACATCAATAGCTGTTCTGATTCAAAGTCAGAGAGCAACTTCAATGTAGTCTGATCTTGTCACTGCAAAAGGTGTAATTGAGCAACATTGGGTTGGCAAGTCGGGCTTGTGCTCCCTGTTAATGCATACAATGCATGGCATCAGCACTGTGTTCAAACTTTCTGACTTGCTGTTTCTAGGGAGGATGACCAAGGACAACAGCGAGGAAGCGGAGGCCAAGACGACTGTGAAGAGCCCGAGCAATTGCGCCTCTTCTCAAATACAAAGGTAAACATGACATCTATGTCTTCTTTTCAACGGTAAGAGCACCTATCACAGAGATGTTGAAGTTTCTTTTACTGTTTCACATTGCTATTTTCAAGCAAATGCCTTCTTAGTACTGTAACACCATCAAAAATAATGTTAAATAGTGAGATAGGAATGAATCTTGTCAAAATGACTATCAGCAGTTTAAAAGAAGACATTGTGCAAGCAGAAATTCGATCTTTAGACCCTCTGGTTACAATCTAGTTTGTTACTGAGCTTCTAGGCTGGTCTCCTTATTTTTTCTAATCTCCATGCTTTTCTTTGCCAGATTATCTTCACGTCAATAACAGTCTGGATTCAAGATCAGACAGCATCTTCCATGTAGACTGATCTTCATATGCAAATACTCTTAATTTAGCCACACAGGTTTGCAAGTCAGGCTTTTGCTCCCTGTGAATGACTACTATGCATGACACCAGCTTTTGTATTAAAATTTTGACTTGTCTTTTCTAGAGAAGATGGCCAAGGACAACAGTGAGGAAGTGAATGCCAAAAAGACCATGCATAAGCCCGGGCCATGGTGCAATTTCTCCATAACAAAGGTATCTATTATACTAATTAGCCTTAGGGTGCAGAATAAATCACAATGGGATTATCAATCAGTGACAAAAATTTGGTATTTTGTTTTGTGTTCACTCAGATTACAATGCTGAATTAATGAAATGGACCTCTTTAAACAGGAAAAACCATTTGAAATATTGTCATTCCAAGCTTGTTTTGGCTAGAATGTGTAAAAGATTAGCAGACAGTGAAGATCCAAGATCAGACTGCACATTCTGTGCAGTCTGATCTTGGTCTACACTCTCCGCAAAAACAACTTAAGTCGGTTCCTGTGCTTTATGGGTTAACCCTTTACCACAGAATCCCGACATTTAACGACCCTGAGAAAGAAGCCTTTTGAAAACATTGTAGGAAAAGAAGAAACTGTTGGTAACCAGCATTTTCTTCTTTTCCCAGAATGTTTTCTACCCTTTAAGAGACAAATGTTATCTTTTGAGCTACATTTAAAATGTCGTCTGCAAATGCTTTCAATTTGGACTAGTCTACTAATTTTGTCATTTGGTAAGCAGTTAAGCGACATGCTAAACATAATTTTGTCATATCCCAATGGCCCGTCTATGCATTACTGAAGCTGTGTTTACCAGTCACTTTTCACACTACTCTGTCACAGTTGTCTTCTTTCACACCCACACACACAATACCCAAATGTGCAATCCATTGAGAATTTTCTTGAATTTTGATATGTTTTTCTTTTAGAGGGATGACCTACTGATGAAGCAAGTGCAGACAGACTTCCATAGATGCGGCCAGAGAGTTCCGATTTGCCAAGGAGGGTGACAGGTTTTCATACTTTATTCATCTCTTTCATATTTCGTCTACCGTTAATTTGCTTGAAGGAATGTGCTTGAAGTTATTAGTTAAACAAGAGGGCCATTGGCCCTAAAATGCTCACATGAGTAAGGTTATCTAGGACTGATAAAGCTGAAAACATCCTGGCTGTGATGCTGTAAAACACAAGTGTGTGAGTAACTTATTTTTTGACCGACTTGACCTTTTTTTTTTAAAATTGTCAGAGGTATCAAAGCAAACATTTTGACAAAGATTCATGAGTATTGGATTGAAAATGTAGCCTCTAGAGAGCACAAAAGGTTTTCCCAAGATTTGGCCCAGTGACCTACATTTTCACTTGACATGACCGAATTTCACGCTTGTCCAAGATTTTATCAAGACAAACATTCGGACCAAGTTGCATGAGTATTGGGCTGAAAATGTGGCCTCTAGAGTGCACTAAAGGTTTTTCAAGATTGGGCCCAGTGACCTACTTTTTGACCCAACATGACATAGTTTCAAACTTGTCCAAGATGTTATCAAGAAAAATATTCTGACCAGCTTTCATGAGTAATGGGCTGCATATATGGCCTGTAGGATGCCAACAAGGTGTCTCTGAAATTTGGCCCAGTGACCTACTATTTGACCTAAAGTTACCCAATTCCAAACCCTTCCAAGATTTCCTCCAGACAAACAATCTGATCAATTTTCAAGAGTGTATGATTGAAAATGTGGCCTCCAGAGTGCACACAAGGTCATTGTTGACGCATGGATGACGGACAGAGCACAATTCCAAAAGCTCACCTTGAGCACTTTGTACTCAGGTTGGCTAAAAAGGCAAATATTAATAGTGGCTTTCTTCTTAAATGTTTTGAGAAAGGAACCAGTGTTCAGTTTTGCTGTAATCTGGCAGGATACAAAATTCTGTGGTGTATAATGCTGAAGCAAATGATTTAAACAAAAGAATCATCTGCCATTTTCCAAAACTCAGTGATTCTTTGCAGTGGCACTGTTTACACAAGAAGTGTGGAGTGGGCACTTTGATGAACACTTCCTGGTCAGAGTTTATCATTGGGTTCATGTAACACCACTGCTTATGGTAAGGTGTTCCATACCTCTTGTTGTCATCAGTTTCATTGGCCTGTAATTGAGTGCAGTGTCTGGGAATGAATGAATTGGTCATGTTAGGTGAGGAAATGTTCAGCTGAACTGATCTGCTCTAAGTCTTTACATTTGTTTGTGTAATTTACATGTTGCCAAGACCCACACACCCAAATGCCTTTGTACAAAGCACATTGTTTTCTGGAGAGAAAAGTTGCAGTGGATACCACAAACTTGCCATATATTATGGGTCAATGTTTAAGCTTTGGTCACTAAAAACATGATGGCATTCTAAAGGTAGTCATGAGCGTACCCCGTCCAGTGTTGATACCAAGGAATAGGTCAGCAATAATGTCCGCGTTAAAGGGTCAACAGTTAAAGGAAGGGATATAGGGCCTTAAGCTCTTTCTTTTGCATTTTTAGGAATGTAGGATTATGTGGTACTATATGTCTGCCTGTGATGTGCCCCATGGATCAAGTGAGTCAGGAGTGGTAAGTGACCTAGTGCAGAAAAACAGAATGAAAGGTCAAACGAGTTGGGTTCTTAGGTCAAGTAGTAAATCTGTGTTCTTCTATTTTCTTGTTTTACAACATCCGATTGAGTGGTATTTACATCATTTTCAACATTATTCCTCTTATAATGCGGTGGCATGTATCCTGGTTGGTTGGTTGGTTGTATTGGGGTTTAACGCCACTTTAACAGCTAAGGTCATATCATGGCGGTCGGTGACGCACATGTGTTTCCTGGCTTTCTCACACCAGTACTAACACAACTTTCTTTCCAAAGCCACCGACTACTTTTCTCACATGCTTCAGCAGAGGTGAGAGGCGAAAATACGCCGGAAAGAAAGTTCGCCTCAACCGGGTATCGAACTCACAACCACCAGGTCATGAGTCCGACACGCTCACCACTGAGCCACCCAGGCGGGCCATGTATCCTGGAATCTGGTGCCCCAGTACTTTAAACTACATTCTTCTCAAGCCACTGGCTGCTTTCCTATGCAACCGTCATTGACATTATAATTTGTAGCTGTTTGTGAAAAAAAAAAAATCCTTAACCAAGTACTATGTAGCGCAACCAAGCCTGTGGAACAAAGTGTGGTGCTGAAAAGACGACAGAGAACAGTGAGGAAGTGGAGGCCAAGATGAGAGCACGAAGAGCCCAATCAATGGTGCAACTCATAAATAACAAAGGTATGCATGAATGCTTGTAACCAGCATTTTTTTCCTTTTCCCACAATGTTTTCTATCCTTCCAAAGGCCAATTTTTATTTTTGAGTCACAATTATTTTGTCGTCTGCAAAAATTTCATTTTAGGCATTTCCAAATTTTATCAGGTGGTAAAGGGTTAAAGCCATCCTCGTCATATTTCTGTCTTATTTCACTCCCAAGTTTCTATTATCGCTACTTCTCCCGACACTTTTTTCAAGCCACTGTCTTTTTTCCCCAATTGAAAAATCATCAAAACAATGTTCAATAGCGAGACAGGAATCGAATCATGACACAATGATCGTGATCAGTTTTTGAAACCAGATTGGGATTCGATTTTGAGACCCCTTGATTACAAGCAAGAAAGTTACTGACAAAGCTACCTGGCTGGTCCCCTTAATTTTCTTCTCTTTTTTTTTTTTCTGCCACATTGTCTTCACATCAATAGCTGTTCTGATTCAAAGTCAGAGAGCAACTTCAATGTAGTCTGATCTTGTCACTGCAAAAGGTGTAATTGAGCAACATTGGGTTGGCAAGTCGGGCTTGTGCTCCCTGTTAATGCATACAATGCATGGCATCAGCACTGTGTTCAAACTTTCTGACTTGCTGTTTCTAGGGAGGATGACCAAGGACAACAGCGAGGAAGCGGAGGCCAAGACGACTGTGAAGAGCCCGAGCAATTGCGCCTCTTCTCAAATACAAAGGTAAACATGACATCTATGTCTTCTTTTCAACGGTAAGAGCACCTATCACAGAGATGTTGAAGTTTCTTTTACTGTTTCACATTGCTATTTTCAAGCAAATGCCTTCTTAGTACTGTAACACCATCAAAAATAATGTTAAATAGTGAGATAGGAATGAATCTTGTCGAAATGACTATCAGCAGTTTAAAAGAAGACATTGTGCAAGCAGAAATTCGATCTTTAGACCCTCTGGTTACAATCTAGTTTGTTACTGAGCTTCTAGGCTGGTCTCCTTATTTTTTCTAATCTCCATGCTTTTCTTTGCCAGATTATCTTCACGTCAATAACAGTCTGGATTCAAGATCAGACAGCATCTTCCATGTAGACTGATCTTCATATGCAAATACTCTAATTTAGCCACACAGGTTTGCAAGTCAGGCTTTTGCTCCCTGTGAATGACTACTATGCATGACACCAGCTTTTGTATTAAAATTTTGACTTGTCTTTTCTAGAGAAGATGGCCAAGGACAACAGTGAGGAAGTGAATGCCAAAAAGACCATGCATAAGCCCGGGCCATGGTGCAATTTCTCCATAACAAAGGTATCTATTATACTAATTAGCCTTAGGGTGCAGAATAAATCACAATGGGATTATCAATCAGTGACAAAAATTTGGTATTTTGTTTTGTGTTCACGCAGATTACAATGCTGAATTAATGAAATGGACCTCTTTAAACAGGAAAAACCATTTGAAATATTGTCATTCCAAGCTTGTTTTGGCTAGAATGTGTAAAAGATTAGCAGACAGTGAAGATCCAAGATCAGACTGCACATTCTGTGCAGTCTGATCTTGGTCTACACTCTCCGCAAAAACAACTTGAAGTCGGTTCCTGTGCTTTATGGGTTAACCCTTTACCACAGAATCCCGACTTTTAACGACCCTGAGAAAGAAGCCTTTTGAAAACATTGTAGGAAAAGAAGAAACTGCTGGTAACCAGCATTTTCTTCTTTTCCCAGAATGTTTTCTACCCTTTAAGAGACAAATGTTATCTTTTGAGCTACCTTTAAAATGTCGTCTGCAAATGCTTTCAATTTGGACTAGTCTACTAATTTTGTCATTTGGTAAGCAGTTCAGCGACATGCTAAACATAATTTTGTCATATCCCAATGGCCCGTCTATGCATTACTGAAGCTGTGTTTACCAGTCACTTTTCACACTACTCTGTCACAGTTGTCTTCCTTCACACCCACACACACAATACCCAAATGTGCAATCCATTGAGAATTTTCTTGAATTTTGATATGTTTTTCTTTTAGAGGGATCACCTACTGATGAAGCAAGTGCAGACAGACTTCCATAGATGCGGCCAGAGAGTTCCGATTTGCCAAGGAGGGTGACAGGTTTTCATACTTTATTCATCTCTTTCATATTTCGTCTACCGTTAATTTGCTTGAAGGAATGTGCTTGAAGTTATTAGTTAAACAAGAGGGCCATTGGCCCTAAAATGCTCACATGAGTAAGGTTATCTAGGACTGATAAAGCTGAAAACATCCTGGCTGTGATGCTGTAAAACACATGTGTGTGAGTAACTTATTTTTTGACCGACTTGACCTTTTTTTTTTTTAAAATTGTCAGAGGTATCAAAGCAAACATTTTGACAAAGATTCATGAGTACTGGATTGAAAATGTAGCCTCTAGAGAGCACAAAAGGTTTTCCCAAGATTTGGCCCAGTGACCTACATTTTCACTTGACATGACCGAATTTCACGCTTGTCCGAGATTTTATCAAGACAAACATTCGGACCAAGTTGCATGAGTATTGGGCTGAAAATGTGGCCTCTAGAGTGCACTAAAGGTTTTTCAAGATTGGGCCCAGTGACCTACTTTTTGACCCAACATGACATAGTTTCAAACTTGTCCAAGATGTTATCAAGAAAAATATTCTGACCAGCTTTCATGAGTAATGGGCTGCATATATGGCCTGTAGGATGCCAACAAGGTGTCTCTGAAATTTGGCCCAGTGACCTACTATTTGACCTAAAGTTACCCAATTCCAAACCCTTCCAAGATTTCCTCCAGACAAACAATCTGATAAATTTTCAAGAGTGTATGATTGAAAATGTGGCCTCCAGAGTGCACACAAGGTCATTGTTGACGCATGGATGACGGACAGAGCACAATTCCAAAAGCTCACCTTGAGCACTTTGTACTCAGGTTGGCTAAAAAGGCAAATATTAATAGTGGCTTTCTTCTTAAATGTTTTGAGAAAGGAACCAGTGTTCAGTTTTGCTGTAATCTGGCAGGATACAAAATTCTGTGGTGTATAATGCTGAAGCAAATGATTTAAACAAAAGAATCATCTGCCATTTTCCAAAACTCAGTGATTCTTTGCAGTGGCACTGTTTACACAAGAAGTGTGGAGTGGGCACTTTGATGAACACTTCCTGGTCAGAGTTTATCATTGGGTTCATGTAACACCACTGCTTATGGTAAGGTGTTCCATACCTCTTGTTGTCATCAGTTTCATTGGCCTGTAATTGAGTGCAGTGTCTGGGAATGAATGAATTGGTCATGTTAGGTGAGGAAATGTTCAGCTGAACTGATCTGCTCTAAGTCTTTACATTTGTTTGTGTAATTTACATGTTGCCAAGACCCACACACCCAAATGCCTTTGTACAAAGCACATTGTTTTCTGGAGAGAAAAGTTGCAGTGGATACCACAAACTTGCCATATATTATGGGTCAATGTTTAAGCTTTGGTCACTAAAAACATGATGGCATTCTAAAGGTAGTCATGAGCGTACCCCGTCCAGTGTTGATACCAAGGAATAGGTCAGCAATAATGTCCGCGTTAAAGGGTCAACAGTTAAAGGAAGGGATATAGGGCCTTAAGCTCTTTCTTTTGCATTTTTAGGAATGTAGGATTATGTGGTACTATATGTCTGCCTGTGATGTGCCCCATGGATCAAGTGAGTCAGGAGTGGTAAGTGACCTAGTGCAGAAAAACAGAATGAAAGGTCAAACGAGTTGGGTTCTTAGGTCAAGTAGTAAATCTGTGTTCTTCTATTTTCTTGTTTTACAACATCCGATTGAGTGGTATTTACATCATTTTCAACATTATTCCTCTTATAATGCGGTGGCATGTATCCTGGAATCTGGTGCCCCAGTACTTTAAACTACATTCTTCTCAAGCCACTGGCTGCTTTCCTATGCAACCGTCATTGACATTATAATTTGTAGCTGTTTGTGAAAAAAAAAATCCTTAACCAAGTACCATGTAGCGCAACCAAGCCTGTGGAACAAAGTGTGGTGCTGAAAAGACGACAGAGAACAGTGAGGAAGTGGAGGCCAAGATGAGAGCACGAAGAGCCCAATCAATGGTGCAACTCATAAATAACAAAGGTATGCATGAATGCTTGTAACCAGCATTTTTTTCCTTTTCCCACAATGTTTTCTATCCTTCCAAAAGCCAATTTTTATTTTTGAGTCACAATTATTTTGTCGTCTGCAAAAATTTCATTTTAGGCATTTCCAAATTTTATCAGGTGGTAAAGGGTTAAAGCCGTCCTCGTCATATTTCTGTCTTATTTCACTCCCAAGTTTCTATTATCGCTACTTCTCCCGACACTTTTTTCAAGCCACTGCCTTTTTTCCCCAATTGAAAAATCATCAAAACAATGTTCAATAGCGAGACAGGAATCGAATCATGACACAATGATCGTGATCAGTTTTTGAAACCAGATTGGAATTCGATTTTGAGACCCCTTGATTACAAGCAAGAAAGTTACTGACAAAGCTACCTGGCTGGTCCCCTTAATTTTCTTCTCTTTTTTTTTTTTTTTGCCACATTGTCTTCACATCAATAGCTGTTCTGATTCAAAGTCAGAGAGCAACTTCAATGTAGTCTGATCTTGTCACTGCAAAAGGTGTAATTGAGCAACATTGGGTTGGCAAGTCGGGCTTGTGCTCCCTGTTAATGCATACAATGCATGGCATCAGCACTGTGTTCAAACTATCTGACTTGCTGTTTCTAGGGAGGATGACCAAGGACAACAGCGAGGAAGCGGAGGCCAAGACGACTGTGAAGAGCCCGAGCAATTGCGCCTCTTCTCAAATACAAAGGTAAACATGACATCTATGTCTTCTTTTCAACGGTAAGAGCACCTATCACAGAGATGTTGAAGTTTCTTTTACTGTTTCACATTGCTATTTTCAAGCAAATGCCTTCTTAGTACTGTAACACCATCAAAAATAATGTTAAATAGTGAGATAGGAATGAATCTTGTCGAAATGACTATCAGCAGTTTAAAAGAAGACATTGTGCAAGCAGAAATTCGATCTTTAGACCCTCTGGTTACAATCTAGTTTGTTACTGAGCTTCTAGGCTGGTCTCCTTATTTTTTCTAATCTCCATGCTTTTCTTTGCCAGATTATCTTCACGTCAATAACAGTCTGGATTCAAGATCAGACAGCATCTTCCATGTAGACTGATCTTCATATGCAAATACTCTAATTTAGCCACACAGGTTTGCAAGTCAGGCTTTTGCTCCCTGTGAATGACTACTATGCATGACACCAGCTTTTGTATTAAAATTTTGACTTGTCTTTTCTAGAGAAGATGGCCAAGGACAACAGTGAGGAAGTGAATGCCAAAAAGACCATGCATAAGCCCGGGCCATGGTGCAATTTCTCCATAACAAAGGTATCTATTATACTAATTAGCCTTAGGGTGCAGAATAAATCACAATGGGATTATCAATCAGTGACAAAAATTTGGTATTTTGTTTTGTGTTCACTCAGATTACAATGCTGAATTAATGAAATGGACCTCTTTAAACAGGAAAAACCATTTGAAATATTGTCATTCCAAGCTTGTTTTGGCTAGAATGTGTAAAAGATTAGCAGACAGTGAAGATCCAAGATCAGACTGCACATTCTGTGCAGTCTGATCTTGGTCTACACTCTCCGCAAAAACAACTTAAGTCGGTTCCTGTGCTTTATGGGTTAACCCTTTACCACAGAATCCCGACTTTTAACGACCCTGAGAAAGAAGCCTTTTGAAAACATTGTAGGAAAAGAAGAAACTGCTGGTAACCAGCATTTTCTTCTTTTCCCAGAATGTTTTCTACCCTTTAAGAGACAAATGTTATCTTTTGAGCTACATTTAAAATGTCGTCTGCAAATGCTTTCAATTTGGACTAGTCTACTAATTTTGTCATTTGGTAAGCAGTTAAGCGACATGCTAAACATAATTTTGTCATATCCCAATGGCCCGTCTATGCATTACTGAAGCTGTGTTTACCAGTCACTTTTCACACTACTCTGTCACAGTTGTCTTCTTTCACACCCACACACACAATAACC
This sequence comes from Tridacna gigas, assembly GCA_945859785.2. Lineage (NCBI taxonomy): Eukaryota > Metazoa > Mollusca > Bivalvia > Cardiida > Cardiidae > Tridacna > Tridacna gigas. The sequence continues at coordinate 30,358,221 of OX244041.2, forward strand.
AAATGTGCAATCCATTGAGAATTTTCTTGAATTTTGATATGTTTTTCTTTTAGAGGGATGACCTACTGATGAAGCAAGTGCAGACAGACTTCCATAGATGCGGCCAGAGAGTTCCGATTTGCCAAGGAGGGTGACAGGTTTTCCTACTTTATTCATCTCTTTCATATTTCGTCTACCGTTAATTTGCTTGAAGGAATGTGCTTGAAGTTATTAGTTAAACAAGAGGGCCATTGGCCCTAAAATGCTCACATGAGTAAGGTTATCTAGGACTGATAAAGCTGAAAACATCCTGGCTGTGATGCTGTAAAACACATGTGTGTGAGTAACTTATTTTTTGACCGACTTGACCTTTTTTTTTTTAAATTGTCAGAGGTATCAAAGCAAACATTTTGACAAAGATTCATGAGTATTGGATTGAAAATGTAGCCTCTAGAGAGCACAAAAGGTTTTCCCAAGATTTGGCCCAGTGACCTACATTTTCACTTGACATGACCGAATTTCACGCTTGTCCAAGATTTTATCAAGACAAACATTCGGACCAAGTTGCATGAGTATTGGGCTGAAAATGTGGCCTCTAGAGTGCACTAAAGGTTTTTCAAGATTGGGCCCAGTGACCTGCTTTTTGACCCAACATGACATAGTTTCAAACTTGTCCAAGATGTTATCAAGAAAAATATTCTGACCAGCTTTCATGAGTAATGGGCTGCATATATGGCCTGTAGGATGCCAACAAGGTGTCTCTGAAATTTGGCCCAGTGACCTACTATTTGACCTAAAGTTACCCAATTCCAAACCCTTCCAAGATTTCCTCCAGACAAACAATCTGATCAATTTTCAAGAGTGTATGATTGAAAATGTGGCCTCCAGAGTGCACACAAGGTCATTGTTGACGCATGGATGACGGACAGAGCACAATTCCAAAAGCTCACCTTGAGCACTTTGTACTCAGGTTGGCTAAAAAGGCAAATATTAATAGTGGCTTTCTTCTTAAATGTTTTGAGAAAGGAACCAGTGTTCAGTTTTGCTGTAATCTGGCAGGATACAAAATTCTGTGGTGTATAATGCTGAAGCAAATGATTTAAACAAAAGAATCATCTGCCATTTTCCAAAACTCAGTGATTCTTTGCAGTGGCACTGTTTACACAAGAAGTGTGGAGTGGGCACTTTGATGAACACTTCCTGGTCAGAGTTTATCATTGGGTTCATGTAACACCACTGCTTATGGTAAGGTGTTCCATACCTCTTGTTGTCATCAGTTTCATTGGCCTGTAATTGAGTGCAGTGTCTGGGAATGAATGAATTGGTCATGTTAGGTGAGGAAATGTTCAGCTGAACTGATCTGCTCTAAGTCTTTACATTTGTTTGTGTAATTTACATGTTGCCAAGACCCACACACCCAAATGCCTTTGTACAAAGCACATTGTTTTCTGGAGAGAAAAGTTGCAGTGGATACCACAAACTTGCCATATATTATGGGTCAATGTTTAAGCTTTGGTCACTAAAAACATGATGGCATTCTAAAGGTAGTCATGAGCGTACCCCGTCCAGTGTTGATACCAAGGAATAGGTCAGCAATAATGTCCGCGTTAAAGGGTCAACAGTTAAAGGAAGGGATATAGGGCCTTAAGCTCTTTCTTTTGCATTTTTAGGAATGTAGGATTATGTGGTACTATATGTCTGCCTGTGATGTGCCCCATGGATCAAGTGAGTCAGGAGTGGTAAGTGACCTAGTGCAGAAAAACAGAATGAAAGGTCAAACGAGTTGGGTTCTTAGGTCAAGTAGTAAATCTGTGTTCTTCTATTTTCTTGTTTTACAACATCCGATTGAGTGGTATTTACATCATTTTCAACATTATTCCTCTTATAATGCGGTGGCATGTATCCTGGAATCTGGTGCCCCAGTACTTTAAACTACATTCTTCTCAAGCCACTGGCTGCTTTCCTATGCAACCGTCATTGACATTATAATTTGTAGCTGTTTGTGAAAAAAAAAAATCCTTAACCAAGTACCATGTAGCGCAACCAAGCCTGTGGAACAAAGTGTGGTGCTGAAAAGACGACAGAGAACAGTGAGGAAGTGGAGGCCAAGATGAGAGCACGAAGAGCCCAATCAATGGTGCAACTCATAAATAACAAAGGTATGCATGAATGCTTGTAACCAGCATTTTTTTCCTTTTCCCACAATGTTTTCTATCCTTCCAAAAGCCAATTTTTATTTTTGAGTCACAATTATTTTGTCGTCTGCAAAAATTTCATTTTAGGCATTTCCAAATTTTATCAGGTGGTAAAGGGTTAAAGCCGTCCTCGTCATATTTCTGTCTTATTTCACTCCCAAGTTTCTATTATCGCTACTTCTCCCGACACTTTTTTCAAGCCACTGCCTTTTTTCCCCAATTGAAAAATCATCAAAACAATGTTCAATAGCGAGACAGGAATCGAATCATGACACAATGATCGTGATCAGTTTTTGAAACCAGATTGGGATTCGATTTTGAGACCCCTTGATTACAAGCAAGAAAGTTACTGACAAAGCTACCTGGCTGGTCCCCTTAATTTTCTTCCCTTTTTTTTTTTTTTTGCCACATTGTCTTCACATCAATAGCTGTTCTGATTCAAAGTCAGAGAGCAACTTCAATGTAGTCTGATCTTGTCACTGCAAAAGGTGTAATTGAGCAACATTGGGTTGGCAAGTCGGGCTTGTGCTCCCTGTTAATGCATACAATGCATGGCATCAGCACTGTGTTCAAACTTTCTGACTTGCTGTTTCTAGGGAGGATGACCAAGGACAACAGCGAGGAAGCGGAGGCCAAGACGACTGTGAAGAGCCCGAGCAATTGCGCCTCTTCTCAAATACAAAGGTAAACATGACATCTATGTCTTCTTTTCAACGGTAAGAGCACCTATCACAGAGATGTTGAAGTTTCTTTTACTGTTTCATATTGCTATTTTCAAGCAAATGCCTTCTTAGTACTGTAACACCATCAAAAATAATGTTAAATAGTGAGATAGGAATGAATCTTGTCAAAATGACTATCAGCAGTTTAAAAGAAGACATTGTGCAAGCAGAAATTCGATCTTTAGACCCTCTGGTTACAATCTAGTTTGTTACTGAGCTTCTAGGCTGGTCTCCTTATTTTTTCTAATCTCCATGCTTTTCTTTGCCAGATTATCTTCACGTCAATAACAGTCTGGATTCAAGATCAGACAGCATCTTCCATGTAGACTGATCTTCATATGCAAATACTCTAATTTAGCCACACAGGTTTGCAAGTCAGGCTTTTGCTCCCTGTGAATGACTACTATGCATGACACCAGCTTTTGTATTAAAATTTTGACTTGTCTTTTCTAGAGAAGATGGCCAAGGACAACAGTGAGGAAGTGAATGCCAAAAAGACCATGCATAAGCCCGGGCCATGGTGCAATTTCTCCATAACAAAGGTATCTATTATACTAATTAGCCTTAGGGTGCAGAATAAATCACAATGGGATTATCAATCAGTGACAAAAATTTGGTATTTTGTTTTGTGTTCACTCAGATTACAATGCTGAATTAATGAAATGGACCTCTTTAAACAGGAAAAACCATTTGAAATATTGTCATTCCAAGCTTGTTTTGGCTAGAATGTGTAAAAGATTAGCAGACAGTGAAGATCCAAGATCAGACTGCACATTCTGTGCAGTCTGATCTTGGTCTACACTCTCCGCAAAAACAACTTAAGTCGGTTCCTGTGCTTTATGGGTTAACCCTTTACCACAGAATCCCGACTTTTAACGACCCTGAGAAAGAAGCCTTTTGAAAACATTGTAGGAAAAGAAGAAACTGCTGGTAACCAGCATTTTCTTCTTTTCCCAGAATGTTTTCTACCCTTTAAGAGACAAATGTTATCTTTTGAGCTACATTTAAAATGTCGTCTGCAAATGCTTTCAATTTGGACTAGTCTACTAATTTTGTCATTTGGTAAGCAGTTAAGCGACATGCTAAACATAATTTTGTCATATCCCAATGGCCCGTCTATGCATTACTGAAGCTGTGTTTACCAGTCACTTTTCACACTACTCTGTCACAGTTGTCTTCTTTCACACCCACACACACAATACCCAAATGTGCAATCCATTGAGAATTTTCTTGAATTTTGATATGTTTTTCTTTTAGAGGGATGACCTACTGATGAAGCAAGTGCAGACAGACTTCCATAGATGCGGCCAGAGAGTTCCGATTTGCCAAGGAGGGTGACAGGTTTTCCTACTTTATTCATCTCTTTCATATTTCGTCTACCGTTAATTTGCTTGAAGGAATGTGCTTGAAGTTATTAGTTAAACAAGAGGGCCATTGGCCCTAAAATGCTCACATGAGTAAGGTTATCTAGGACTGATAAAGCTGAAAACATCCTGGCTGTGATGCTGTAAAACACATGTGTGTGAGTAACTTATTTTTTGACCGACTTGACCTTTTTTTTTTAAAATTGTCAGAGGTATCAAAGCAAACATTTTGACAAAGATTCATGAGTATTGGATTGAAAATGTAGCCTCTAGAGAGCACAAAAGGTTTTCCCAAGATTTGGCCCAGTGACCTACATTTTCACTTGACATGACCGAATTTCACGCTTGTCCAAGATTTTATCAAGACAAACATTCGGACCAAGTTGCATGAGTATTGGGCTGAAAATGTGGCCTCTAGAGTGCACTAAAGGTTTTTCAAGATTGGGCCCAGTGACCTACTTTTTGACCCAACATGACATAGTTTCAAACTTGTCCAAGATGTTATCAAGAAAAATATTCTGACCAGCTTTCATGAGTAATGGGCTGCATATATGGCCTGTAGGATGCCAACAAGGTGTCTCTGAAATTTGGCCCAGTGACCTACTATTTGACCTAAAGTTACCCAATTCCAAACCCTTCCAAGATTTCCTCCAGACAAACAATCTGATCAATTTTCAAGAGTGTATGATTGAAAATGTGGCCTCCAGAGTGCACACAAGGTCATTGTTGACGCATGGATGACGGACAGAGCACAATTCCAAAAGCTCACCTTGAGCACTTTGTACTCAGGTTGGCTAAAAAGGCAAATATTAATAGTGGCTTTCTTCTTAAATGTTTTGAGAAAGGAACCAGTGTTCAGTTTTGCTGTAATCTGGCAGGATACAAAATTCTGTGGTGTATAATGCTGAAGCAAATGATTTAAACAAAAGAATCATCTGCCATTTTCCAAAACTCAGTGATTCTTTGCAGTGGCACTGTTTACACAAGAAGTGTGGAGTGGGCACTTTGATGAACACTTCCTGGTCAGAGTTTATCATTGGGTTCATGTAACACCACTGCTTATGGTAAGGTGTTCCATACCTCTTGTTGTCATCAGTTTCATTGGCCTGTAATTGAGTGCAGTGTCTGGGAATGAATGAATTGGTCATGTTAGGTGAGGAAATGTTCAGCTGAACTGATCTGCTCTAAGTCTTTACATTTGTTTGTGTAATTTACATGTTGCCAAGACCCACACACCCAAATGCCTTTGTACAAAGCACATTGTTTTCTGGAGAGAAAAGTTGCAGTGGATACCACAAACTTGCCATATATTATGGGTCAATGTTTAAGCTTTGGTCACTAAAAACATGATGGCATTCTAAAGGTAGTCATGAGCGTACCCCGTCCAGTGTTGATACCAAGGAATAGGTCAGCAATAATGTCCGCGTTAAAGGGTCAACAGTTAAAGGAAGGGATATAGGGCCTTAAGCTCTTTCTTTTGCATTTTTAGGAATGTAGGATTATGTGGTACTATATGTCTGCCTGTGATGTGCCCCATGGATCAAGTGAGTCAGGAGTGGTAAGTGACCTAGTGCAGAAAAACAGAATGAAAGGTCAAACGAGTTGGGTTCTTAGGTCAAGTAGTAAATCTGTGTTCTTCTATTTTCTTGTTTTACAACATCCGATTGAGTGGTATTTACATCATTTTCAACATTATTCCTCTTATAATGTGGTGGCATGTATCCTGGAATCTGGTGCCCCAGTACTTTAAACTACATTCTTCTCAAGCCACTGGCTGCTTTCCTATGCAACCGTCATTGACATTATAATTTGTAGCTGTTTGTGAAAAAAGAAAATCCTTAACCAAGTACCATGTAGCGCAACCAAGCCTGTGGAACAAAGTGTGGTGCTGAAAAGACGACAGAGAACAGTGAGGAAGTGGAGGCCAAGATGAGAGCACGAAGAGCCCAATCAATGGTGCAACTCATAAATAACAAAGGTATGCATGAATGCTTGTAACCAGCATTTTTTTCCTTTTCCCACAATGTTTTCTATCCTTCCAAAAGCCAATTTTTATTTTTGAGTCACAATTATTTTGTCGTCTGCAAAAATTTCATTTTAGGCATTTCCAAATATTATCAGGTGGTAAAAGGTTAAAGCCGTCCTCGTCATATTTCTGTCTTATTTCACTCCCAAGTTTCTATTATCGCTACTTCTCCCGACACTTTTTTCAAGCCACTGCCTTTTTTCCCCAATTGAAAAATCATCAAAACAATGTTCAATAGCGAGACAGGAATCGAATCATGACACAATGATCGTGATCAGTTTTTGAAACCAGATTGGGATTCGATTTTGAGACCCCTTGATTACAAGCAAGAAAGTTACTGACAAAGCTACCTGGCTGGTCCCCTTAATTTTCTTCTTTTTTTTTGCCACATTGTCTTCACATCAATAGCTGTTCTGATTCAAAGTCAGAGAGCAACTTCAATGTAGTCTGATCTTGTCACTGCAAAAGGTGTAATTGAGCAACATTGGGTTGGCAAGTCGGGCTTGTGCTCCCTGTTAATGCATACAATGCATGGCATCAGCACTGTGTTCAAACTTTCTGACTTGCTGTTTCTAGGGAGGATGACCAAGGACAACAGCGAGGAAGCGGAGGCCAAGACGACTGTGAAGAGCCCGAGCAATTGCGCCTCTTCTCAAATACAAAGGTAAACATGACATCTATGTCTTCTTTTCAACGGTAAGAGCACCTATCACAGAGATGTTGAAGTTTCTTTTACTGTTTCACATTGCTATTTTCAAGCAAATGCCTTCTTAGTACTGTAACACCATCAAAAATAATGTTAAATAGTGAGATAGGAATGAATCTTGTCAAAATGACTATCAGCAGTTTAAAAGAAGACATTGTGCAAGCAGAAATTCGATCTTTAGACCCTCTGGTTACAATCTAGTTTGTTACTGAGCTTCTAGGCTGGTCTCCTTATTTTTTCTAATCTCCATGCTTTTCTTTGCCAGATTATCTTCACGTCAATAACAGTCTGGATTCAAGATCAGACAGCATCTTCCATGTAGACTGATCTTCATATGCAAATACTCTTAATTTAGCCACACAGGTTTGCAAGTCAGGCTTTTGCTCCCTGTGAATGACTACTATGCATGACACCAGCTTTTGTATTAAAATTTTGACTTGTCTTTTCTAGAGAAGATGGCCAAGGACAACAGTGAGGAAGTGAATGCCAAAAAGACCATGCATAAGCCCGGGCCATGGTGCAATTTCTCCATAACAAAGGTATCTATTATACTAATTAGCCTTAGGGTGCAGAATAAATCACAATGGGATTATCAATCAGTGACAAAAATTTGGTATTTTGTTTTGTGTTCACTCAGATTACAATGCTGAATTAATGAAATGGACCTCTTTAAACAGGAAAAACCATTTGAAATATTGTCATTCCAAGCTTGTTTTGGCTAGAATGTGTAAAAGATTAGCAGACAGTGAAGATCCAAGATCAGACTGCACATTCTGTGCAGTCTGATCTTGGTCTACACTCTCCGCAAAAACAACTTAAGTCGGTTCCTGTGCTTTATGGGTTAACCCTTTACCACAGAATCCCGACATTTAACGACCCTGAGAAAGAAGCCTTTTGAAAACATTGTAGGAAAAGAAGAAACTGCTGGTAACCAGCATTTTCTTCTTTTCCCAGAATGTTTTCTACCCTTTAAGAGACAAATGTTATCTTTTGAGCTACATTTAAAATGTCGTCTGCAAATGCTTTCAATTTGGACTAGTCTACTAATTTTGTCATTTGGTAAGCAGTTAAGCGACATGCTAAACATAATTTTGTCATATCCCAATTGCCCGTCTATGCATTACTGAAGCTGTGTTTACCAGTCACTTTTCACACTACTCTGTCACAGTTGTCTTCTTTCACACCCACACACACAATACCCAAATGTGCAATCCATTGAGAATTTTCTTGAATTTTGATATGTTTTTCTTTTAGAGGGATGACCTACTGATGAAGCAAGTGCAGACAGACTTCCATAGATGCGGCCAGAGAGTTCCGATTTGCCAAGGAGGGTGACAGGTTTTCCTACTTTATTCATCTCTTTCATATTTCGTCTACCGTTAATTTGCTTGAAGGAATGTGCTTGAAGTTATTAGTTAAACAAGAGGGCCATTGGCCCTAAAATGCTCACATGAGTAAGGTTATCTAGGACTGATAAAGCTGAAAACATCCTGGCTGTGATGCTGTAAAACACAAGTGTGTGAGTAACTTATTTTTTGACCGACTTGACCTTTTTTTTTTAAAATTGTCAGAGGTATCAAAGCAAACATTTTGACAAAGATTCATGAGTATTGGATTGAAAATGTAGCCTCTAGAGAGCACAAAAGGTTTTCCCAAGATTTGGCCCAGTGACCTACATTTTCACTTGACATGACCGAATTTCACGCTTGTCCAAGATTTTATCAAGACAAACATTCGGACCAAGTTGCATGAGTATTGGGCTGAAAATGTGGCCTCTAGAGTGCACTAAAGGTTTTTCAAGATTGGGCCCAGTGACCTACTTTTTGACCCAACATGACATAGTTTCAAACTTGTCCAAGATGTTATCAAGAAAAATATTCTGACCAGCTTTCATGAGTAATGGGCTGCATATATGGCCTGTAGGATGCCAACAAGGTGTCTCTGAAATTTGGCCCAGTGACCTACTATTTGACCTAAAGTTACCCAATTCCAAACCCTTCCAAGATTTCCTCCAGACAAACAATCTGATCAATTTTCAAGAGTGTATGATTGAAAATGTGGCCTCCAGAGTGCACACAAGGTCATTGTTGACGCATGGATGACGGACAGAGCACAATTCCAAAAGCTCACCTTGAGCACTTTGTACTCAGGTTGGCTAAAAAGGCAAATATTAATAGTGGCTTTCTTCTTAAATGTTTTGAGAAAGGAACCAGTGTTCAGTTTTGCTGTAATCTGGCAGGATACAAAATTCTGTGGTGTATAATGCTGAAGCAAATGATTTAAACAAAAGAATCATCTGCCATTTTCCAAAACTCAGTGATTCTTTGCAGTGGCACTGTTTACACAAGAAGTGTGGAGTGGGCACTTTGATGAACACTTCCTGGTCAGAGTTTATCATTGGGTTCATGTAACACCACTGCTTATGGTAAGGTGTTCCATACCTCTTGTTGTCATCAGTTTCATTGGCCTGTAATTGAGTGCAGTGTCTGGGAATGAATGAATTGGTCATGTTAGGTGAGGAAATGTTCAGCTGAACTGATCTGCTCTAAGTCTTTACATTTGTTTGTGTAATTTACATGTTGCCAAGACCCACACACCCAAATGCCTTTGTACAAAGCACATTGTTTTCTGGAGAGAAAAGTTGCAGTGGATACCACAAACTTGCCATATATTATGGGTCAATGTTTAAGCTTTGGTCACTAAAAACATGATGGCATTCTAAAGGTAGTCATGAGCGTACCCCGTCCAGTGTTGATACCAAGGAATAGGTCAGCAATAATGTCCGCGTTAAAGGGTCAACAGTTAAAGGAAGGGATATAGGGCCTTAAGCTCTTTCTTTTGCATTTTTAGGAATGTAGGATTATGTGGTACTATATGTCTGCCTGTGATGTGCCCCATGGATCAAGTGAGTCAGGAGTGGTAAGTGACCTAGTGCAGAAAAACAGAATGAAAGGTCAAACGAGTTGGGTTCTTAGGTCAAGTAGTAAATCTGTGTTCTTCTATTTTCTTGTTTTACAACATCCGATTGAGTGGTATTTACATCATTTTCAACATTATTCCTCTTGTAATGCGGTGGCATGTATCCTGGAATCTGGTGCCCCAGTACTTTAAACTACATTCTTCTCAAGCCACTGGCTGCTTTCCTATGCAACCGTCATTGACATTATAATTTGTAGCTGTTTGTGAAAAAAAAAAAATCCTTAACCAAGTACTATGTAGCGCAACCAAGCCTGTGGAACAAAGTGTGGTGCTGAAAAGACGACAGAACAGTGAGGAAGTGGAGGCCAAGATGAGAGCACGAAGAGCCCAATCAATGGTGCAACTCATAAATAACAAAGGTATGCATGAATGCTTGTAACCAGCATTTTTTTCCTTTTCCCACGATGTTTTCTATCCTTCCAAAAGCCAATTTTTATTTTTGAGTCACAATTATTTTGTCGTCTGCAAAAATTTCATTTTAGGCATTTCCAAATTTTATCAGGTGGTAAAGGGTTAAAGCCGTCCTCGTCATATTTCTGTCTTATTTCACTCCCAAGTTTCTATTATCGCTACTTCTCCCGACACTTTTTTCAAGCCACTGCCTTTTTTCCCCAATTGAAAAATCATCAAAACAATGTTCAATAGCGAGACAGGAATCGAATCATGACACAATGATCGTGATCAGTTTTTGAAACCAGATTGGGATTCGATTTTGAGACCCCTTGATTACAAGCAAGAAAGTTACTGACAAAGCTACCTGGCTGGTCCCCTTAATTTTCTTCTCTCTTTTTTTTTTTTTTGCCACATTGTCTTCACATCAATAGCTGTTCTGATTCAAAGTCAGAGAGCAACTTCAATGTAGTCTGATCTTGTCACTGCAAAAGGTGTAATTGAGCAACATTGGGTTGGCAAGTCGGGCTTGTGCTCCCTGTTAATGCATACAATGCATGGCATCAGCACTGTGTTCAAACTTTCTGACTTGCTGTTTCTAGGGAGGATGACCAAGGACAACAGCGAGGAAGCGGAGGCCAAGACGACTGTGAAGAGCCCGAGCAATTGCGCCTCTTCTCAAATACAAAGGTAAACATGACATCTATGTCTTCTTTTCAACGGTAAGAGCACCTATCACAGAGATGTTGAAGTTTCTTTTACTGTTTCACATTGCTATTTTCAAGCAAATGCATTCTTAGTACTGTAACACCATCAAAAATAATGTTAAATAGTGAGATAGGAATGAATCTTGTCGAAATGACTATCAGCAGTTTAAAAGAAGACATTGTGCAAGCAGAAATTCGATCTTTAGACCCTCTGGTTACAATCTAGTTTGTTACTGAGCTTCTAGGCTGGTCTCCTTATTTTTTCTAATCTCCATGCTTTTCTTTGCCAGATTATCTTCACGTCAATAACAGTCTGGATTCAAGATCAGACAGCATCTTCCATGTAGACTGATCTTCATATGCAAATACTCTAATTTAGCCACACAGGTTTGCAAGTCAGGCTTCTGCTCCCTGTGAATGACTACTATGCATGACACCAGCTTTTGTATTAAAATTTTGACTTGTCTTTTCTAGAGAAGATGGCCAAGGACAACAGTGAGGAAGTGAATGCCAAAAAGACCATGCATAAGCCCGGGCCATGGTGCAATTTCTCCATAACAAAGGTATCTATTATACTAATTAGCCTTAGGGTGCAGAATAAATCACAATGGGATTATCAATCAGTGACAAAAATTTGGTATTTTGTTTTGTGTTCACTCAGATTACAATGCTGAATTAATGAAATGGACCTCTTTAAACAGGAAAAACCATTTGAAATATTGTCATTCCAAGCTTGTTTTGGCTAGAATGTGTAAAAGATTAGCAGACAGTGAAGATCCAAGATCAGACTGCACATTCTGTGCAGTCTGATCTTGGTCTACACTCTCCGCAAAAACAACTTAAGTCGGTTCCTGTGCTTTATGGGTTAACCCTTTACCACAGAATCCCGACTTTTAACAACCCTGAGAAAGAAGCCTTTTGAAAACATTGTAGGAAAAGAAGAAACTGCTGGTAACCAGCATTTTCTTCTTTTCCCAGAATGTTTTCTACCCTTTAAGAGACAAATGTTATCTTTTGAGCTACATTTAAAATGTCGTCTGCAAATGCTTTCAATTTGGACTAGTCTACTAATTTTGTCATTTGGTAAGCAGTTAAGCGACATGCTAAACATAATTTTGTCATATCCCAATGGCCCGTCTATGCATTACTGAAGCTGTGTTTACCAGTCACTTTTCACACTACTCTGTCACAGTTGTCTTCTTTCACACCCACACACACAATACCCAAATGTGCAATCCATTGAGAATTTTCTTGAATTTTGATATGTTTTTCTTTTAGAGGGATGACCTACTGATGAAGCAAGTGCAGACAGACTTCCATAGATGCGGCCAGAGAGTTCCGATTTGCCAAGGAGGGTGACAGGTTTTCCTACTTTATTCATCTCTTTCATATTTCGTCTACCGTTAATTTGCTTGAAGGAATGTGCTTGAAGTTATTAGTTAAACAAGAGGGCCATTGGCCCTAAAATGCTCACATGAGTAAGGTTATCTAGGACTGATAAAGCTGAAAACATCCTGGCTGTGATGCTGTAAAACACATGTGTGTGAGTAACTTATTTTTTGACCGACTTGACCTTTTTTTTTTAAAATTGTCAGAGGTATCAAAGCAAACATTTTGACAAAGATTCATGAGTATTGGATTGAAAATGTAGCCTCTAGAGAGCACAAAAGGTTTTCCCAAGATTTGGCCCAGTGACCTACATTTTCACTTGACATGACCGAATTTCACGCTTGTCCGAGATTTTATCAAGACAAACATTCGGACCAAGTTGCATGAGTATTGGGCTGAAAATGTGGCCTCTAGAGTGCACTAAAGGTTTTTCAAGATTGGGCCCAGTGACCTACTTTTTGACCCAACATGACATAGTTTCAAACTTGTCCAAGATGTTATCAAGAAAAATATTCTGACCAGCTTTCATGAGTAATGGGCTGCATATATGGCCTGTAGGATGCCAACAAGGTGTCTCTGAAATTTGGCCCAGTGACCTACTATTTGACCTAAAGTTACCCAATTCCAAACCCTTCCAAGATTTCCTCCAGACAAACAATCTGATCAATTTTCAAGAGTGTATGATTGAAAATGTGGCCTCCAGAGTGCACACAAGGTCATTGTTGATGCATGGATGACGGACAGAGCACAATTCCAAAAGCTCACCTTGAGCACTTTGTACTCAGGTTGGCTAAAAAGGCAAATATTAATAGTGGCTTTCTTCTTAAATGTTTTGAGAAAGGAACCAGTGTTCAGTTTTGCTGTAATCTGGCAGGATACAAAATTCTGTGGTGTATAATGCTGAAGCAAATGATTTAAACAAAAGAATCATCTGCCATTTTCCAAAACTCAGTGATTCTTTGCAGTGGCACTGTTTACACAAGAAGTGTGGAGTGGGCACTTTGATGAACACTTCCTGGTCAGAGTTTATCATTGGGTTCATGTAACACCACTGCTTATGGTAAGGTGTTCCATACCTCTTGTTGTCATCAGTTTCATTGGCCTGTAATTGAGTGCAGTGTCTGGGAATGAATGAATTGGTCATGTTAGGTGAGGAAATGTTCAGCTGAACTGATCTGCTCTAAGTCTTTACATTTGTTTGTGTAATTTACATGTTGCCAAGACCCACACACCCAAATGCCTTTGTACAAAGCACATTGTTTTCTGGAGAGAAAAGTTGCAGTGGATACCACAAACTTGCCATATATTATGGGTCAATGTTTAAGCTTTGGTCACTAAAAACATGATGGCATTCTAAAGGTAGTCATGAGCGTACCCCGTCCAGTGTTGATACCAAGGAATAGGTCAGCAATAATGTCCGCGTTAAAGGGTCAACAGTTAAAGGAAGGGATATAGGGCCTTAAGCTCTTTCTTTTGCATTTTTAGGAATGTAGGATTATGTGGTACTATATGTCTGCCTGTGATGTGCCCCATGGATCAAGTGAGTCAGGAGTGGTAAGTGACCTAGTGCAGAAAAACAGAATGAAAGGTCAAACGAGTTGGGTTCTTAGGTCAAGTAGTAAATCTGTGTTCTTCTATTTTCTTGTTTTACAACATCCGATTGAGTGGTATTTACATCATTTTCAACATTATTCCTCTTATAATGCGGTGGCATGTATCCTGGAATCTGGTGCCCCAGTACTTTAAACTACATTCTTCTCAAGCCACTGGCTGCTTTCCTATGCAACCGTCATTGACATTATAATTTGTAGCTGTTTGTGAAAAAAAAAAATCCTTAACCAAGTACCATGTAGCGCAACCAAGCCTGTGGAACAAAGTGTGGTGCTGAAAAGACGACAGAGAACAGTGAGGAAGTGGAGGCCAAGATGAGAGCACGAAGAGCCCAATCAATGGTGCAACTCATAAATAACAAAGGTATGCATGAATGCTTGTAACCAGCATTTTTTTCCTTTTCCCACAATGTTTTCTATCCTTCCAAAAGCCAATTTTTATTTTTGAGTCACAATTATTTTGTCGTCTGCAAAAATTTCATTTTAGGCATTTCCAAATTTTATCAGGTGGTAAAGGGTTAAAGCCGTCCTCGTCATATTTCTGTCTTATTTCACTCCCAAGTTTCTATTATCGCTACTTCTCCCGACACTTTTTTCAAGCCACTGCCTTTTTTCCCCAATTGAAAAATCATCAAAACAATGTTCAATAGCGAGACAGGAATCGAATCATGACACAATGATCGTGATCAGTTTTTGAAACCAGATTGGGATTCGATTTTGAGACCCCTTGATTACAAGCAAGAAAGTTACTGACAAAGCTACCTGGCTGGTCCCCTTAATTTTCTTCTCTTTTTTTTTTTTTTTGCCACATTGTCTTCACATCAATAGCTGTTCTGATTCAAAGTCAGAGAGCAACTTCAATGTAGTCTGATCTTGTCACTGCAAAAGGTGTAATTGAGCAACATTGGGTTGGCAAGTCGGGCTTGTGCTCCCTGTTAATGCATACAATGCATGGCATCAGCACTGTGTTCAAACTTTCTGACTTGCTGTTTCTAGGGAGGATGACCAAGGACAACAGCGAGGAAGCGGAGGCCAAGACGACTGTGAAGAGCCCGAGCAATTGCGCCTCTTCTCAAATACAAAGGTAAACATGACATCTATGTCTTCTTTTCAACGGTAAGAGCACCTATCACAGAGATGTTGAAGTTTCTTTTACTGTTTCACATTGCTATTTTCAAGCAAATGCCTTCTTAGTACTGTAACACCATCAAAAATAATGTTAAATAGTGAGATAGGAATGAATCTTGTCAAAATGACTATCAGCAGTTTAAAAGAAGACATTGTGCAAGCAGAAATTCGATCTTTAGACCCTCTGGTTACAATCTAGTTTGTTACTGAGCTTCTAGGCTGGTCTCCTTATTTTTTCTAATCTCCATGCTTTTCTTTGCCAGATTATCTTCACGTCAATAACAGTCTGGATTCAAGATCAGACAGCATCTTCCATGTAGACTGATCTTCATATGCAAATACTCTTAATTTAGCCACACAGGTTTGCAAGTCAGGCTTTTGCTCCCTGTGAATGACTACTATGCATGACACCAGCTTTTGTATTAAAATTTTGACTTGTCTTTTCTAGAGAAGATGGCCAAGGACAACAGTGAGGAAGTGAATGCCAAAAAGACCATGCATAAGCCCGGGCCATGGTGCAATTTCTCCATAACAAAGGTATCTATTATACTAATTAGCCTTAGGGTGCAGAATAAATCACAATGGGATTATCAATCAGTGACAAAAATTTGGTATTTTGTTTTGTGTTCACTCAGATTACAATGCTGAATTAATGAAATGGACCTCTTTAAACAGGAAAAACCATTTGAAATATTGTCATTCCAAGCTTGTTTTGGCTAGAATGTGTAAAAGATTAGCAGACAGTGAAGATCCAAGATCAGACTGCACATTCTGTGCAGTCTGATCTTGGTCTACACTCTCCGCAAAAACAACTTAAGTCGGTTCCTGTGCTTTATGGGTTAACCCTTTACCACAGAATCCCGACTTTTAACGACCCTGAGAAAGAAGCCTTTTGAAAACATTGTAGGAAAAGAAGAAACTGCTGGTAACCAGCATTTTCTTCTTTTCCCAGAATGTTTTCTACCCTTTAAGAGACAAATGTTATCTTTTGAGCTACATTTAAAATGTCGTCTGCAAATGCTTTCAATTTGGACTAGTCTACTAATTTTGTCATTTGGTAAGCAGTTAAGCGACATGCTAAACATAATTTTGTCATATCCCAATGGCCCGTCTATGCATTACTGAAGCTGTGTTTACCAGTCACTTTTCACACTACTCTGTCACAGTTGTCTTCTTTCACACCCACACACACAATACCCAAATGTGCAATCCATTGAGAATTTTCTTGAATTTTGATATGTTTTTCTTTTAGAGGGATGACCTACTGATGAAGCAAGTGCAGACAGACTTCCATAGATGCGGCCAGAGAGTTCCGATTTGCCAAGGAGGGTGACAGGTTTTCCTACTTTATTCATCTCTTTCATATTTCGTCTACCGTTAATTTGCTTGAAGGAATGTGCTTGAAGTTATTAGTTAAACAAGAGGGCCATTGGCCCTAAAATGCTCACATGAGTAAGGTTATCTAGGACTGATAAAGCTGAAAACATCCTGGCTGTGATGCTGTAAAACACATGTGTGTGAGTAACTTATTTTTTGACCGACTTGACCTTTTTTTTTTAAAATTGTCAGAGGTATCAAAGCAAACATTTTGACAAAGATTCATGAGTATTGGATTGAAAATGTAGCCTCTAGAGAGCACAAAAGGTTTTCCCAAGATTTGGCCCAGTGACCTACATTTTCACTTGACATGACCGAATTTCACGCTTGTCCAAGATTTTATCAAGACAAACATTCGGACCAAGTTGCATGAGTATTGGGCTGAAAATGTGGCCTCTAGAGTGCACTAAAGGTTTTTCAAGATTGGGCCCAGTGACCTACTTTTTGACCCAACATGACATAGTTTCAAACTTGTCCAAGATGTTATCAAGAAAAATATTCTGACCAGCTTTCATGAGTAATGGGCTGCATATATGGCCTGTAGGATGCCAACAAGGTGTCTCTGAAATTTGGCCCAGTGACCTACTATTTGACCTAAAGTTACCCAATTCCAAACCCTTCCAAGATTTCCTCCAGACAAACAATCTGATCAATTTTCAAGAGTGTATGATTGAAAATGTGGCCTCCAGAGTGCACACAAGGTCATTGTTGACGCATGGATGACGGACAGAGCACAATTCCAAAAGCTCACCTTGAGCACTTTGTACTCAGGTTGGCTAAAAAGGCAAATATTAATAGTGGCTTTCTTCTTAAATGTTTTGAGAAAGGAACCAGTGTTCAGTTTTGCTGTAATCTGGCAGGATACAAAATTCTGTGGTGTATAATGCTGAAGCAAATGATTTAAACAAAAGAATCATCTGCCATTTTCCAAAACTCAGTGATTCTTTGCAGTGGCACTGTTTACACAAGAAGTGTGGAGTGGGCACTTTGATGAACACTTCCTGGTCAGAGTTTATCATTGGGTTCATGTAACACCACTGCTTATGGTAAGGTGTTCCATACCTCTTGTTGTCATCAGTTTCATTGGCCTGTAATTGAGTGCAGTGTCTGGGAATGAATGAATTGGTCATGTTAGGTGAGGAAATGTTCAGCTGAACTGATCTGCTCTAAGTCTTTACATTTGTTTGTGTAATTTACATGTTGCCAAGACCCACACACCCAAATGCCTTTGTACAAAGCACATTGTTTTCTGGAGAGAAAAGTTGCAGTGGATACCACAAACTTGCCATATATTATGGGTCAATGTTTAAGCTTTGGTCACTAAAAACATGATGGCATTCTAAAGGTAGTCATGAGCGTACCCCGTCCAGTGTTGATACCAAGGAATAGGTCAGCAATAATGTCCGCGTTAAAGGGTCAACAGTTAAAGGAAGGGATATAGGGCCTTAAGCTCTTTCTTTTGCATTTTTAGGAATGTAGGATTATGTGGTACTATATGTCTGCCTGTGATGTGCCCCATGGATCAAGTGAGTCAGGAGTGGTAAGTGACCTAGTGCAGAAAAACAGAATGAAAGGTCAAACGAGTTGGGTTCTTAGGTCAAGTAGTAAATCTGTGTTCTTCTATTTTCTTGTTTTACAACATCCGATTGAGTGGTATTTACATCATTTTCAACATTATTCCTCTTATAATGCGGTGGCATGTATCCTGGAATCTGGTGCCCCAGTACTTTAAACTACATTCTTCTCAAGCCACTGGCTGCTTTCCTATGCAACCGTCATTGACATTATAATTTGTAGCTGTTTGTGAAAAAAAAAAAATCCTTAACCAAGTACTATGTAGCGCAACCAAGCCTGTGGAACAAAGTGTGGTGCTGAAAAGACGACAGAGAACAGTGAGGAAGTGGAGGCCAAGATGAGAGCACGAAGAGCCCAATCAATGGTGCAACTCATAAATAACAAAGGTATGCATGAATGCTTGTAACCAGCATTTTTTTCCTTTTCCCACGATGTTTTCTATCCTTCCAAAAGCCAATTTTTATTTTTGAGTCACAATTATTTTGTCGTCTGCAAAAATTTCATTTTAGGCATTTCCAAATTTTATCAGGTGGTAAAGGGTTAAAGCCGTCCTCGTCATATTTCTGTCTTATTTCACTCCCAAGTTTCTATTATCGCTACTTCTCCCGACACTTTTTTCAAGCCACTGCCTTTTTTCCCCAATTGAAAAATCATCAAAACAATGTTCAATAGCGAGACAGGAATCGAATCATGACACAATGATCGTGATCAGTTTTTGAAACCAGATTGGGATTCGATTTTGAGACCCCTTGATTACAAGCAAGAAAGTTACTGACAAAGCTACCTGGCTGGTCCCCTTAATTTTCTTCTCTTTTTTTTTTTTTTTGCCACATTGTCTTCACATCAATAGCTGTTCTGATTCAAAGTCAGAGAGCAACTTCAATGTAGTCTGATCTTGTCACTGCAAAAGGTGTAATTGAGCAACATTGGGTTGGCAAGTCGGGCTTGTGCTCCCTGTTAATGCATACAATGCATGGCATCAGCACTGTGTTCAAACTTTCTGACTTGCTGTTTCTAGGGAGGATGACCAAGGACAACAGCGAGGAAGCGGAGGCCAAGACGACTGTGAAGAGCCCGAGCAATTGCGCCTCTTCTCAAATACAAAGGTAAACATGACATCTATGTCTTCTTTTCAACGGTAAGAGCACCTATCACAGAGATGTTGAAGTTTCTTTTACTGTTTCACATTGCTATTTTCAAGCAAATGCCTTCTTAGTACTGTAACACCATCAAAAATAATGTTAAATAGTGAGATAGGAATGAATCTTGTCAAAATGACTATCAGCAGTTTAAAAGAAGACAGTGTGCAAGCAGAAATTCGATCTTTAGACCCTCTGGTTACAATCTAGTTTGTTACTGAGCTTCTAGGCTGGTCTCCTTATTTTTTCTAATCTCCATGCTTTTCTTTGCCAGATTATCTTCACGTCAATAACAGTCTGGATTCAAGATCAGACAGCATCTTCCATGTAGACTGATCTTCATATGCAAATACTCTAATTTAGCCACACAGGTTTGCAAGTCAGGCTTTTGCTCCCTGTGAATGACTACTATGCATGACACCAGCTTTTGTATTAAAATTTTGACTTGTCTTTTCTAGAGAAGATGGCCAAGGACAACAGTGAGGAAGTGAATGCCAAAAAGACCATGCATAAGCCCGGGCCATGGTGCAATTTCTCCATAACAAAGGTATCTATTATACTAATTAGCCTTAGGGTGCAGAATAAATCACAATGGGATTATCAATCAGTGACAAAAATTTGGTATTTTGTTTTGTGTTCACTCAGATTACAATGCTGAATTAATGAAATGGACCTCTTTAAACAGGAAAAACCATTTGAAATATTGTCATTCCAAGCTTGTTTTGGCTAGAATGTGTAAAAGATTAGCAGACAGTGAAGATCCAAGATCAGACTGCACATTCTGTGCAGTCTGATCTTGGTCTACACTCTCCGCAAAAACAACTTAAGTCGGTTCCTGTGCTTTATGGGTTAACCCTTTACCACAGAATCCCGACTTTTAACGACCCTGAGAAAGAAGCCTTTTGAAAACATTGTAGGAAAAGAAGAAACTGCTGGTAACCAGCATTTTCTTCTTTTCCCAGAATGTTTTCTACCCTTTAAGAGACAAATGTTATCTTTTGAGCTACATTTAAAATGTCGTCTGCAAATGCTTTCAATTTGGACTAGTCTACTAATTTTGTCATTTGGTAAGCAGTTAAGCGACATGCTAAACATAATTTTGTCATATCCCAATGGCCCGTCTATGCATTACTGAAGCTGTGTTTACCAGTCACTTTTCACACTACTCTGTCACAGTTGTCTTCTTTCACACCCACACACACAATACCCAAATGTGCAATCCATTGAGAATTTTCTTGAATTTTGATATGTTTTTCTTTTAGAGGGATGACCTACTGATGAAGCAAGTGCAGACAGACTTCCATAGATGCGGCCAGAGAGTTCCGATTTGCCAAGGAGGGTGACAGGTTTTCCTACTTTATTCATCTCTTTCATATTTCGTCTACCGTTAATTTGCTTGAAGGAATGTGCTTGAAGTTATTAGTTAAACAAGAGGGCCATTGGCCCTAAAATGCTCACATGAGTAAGGTTATCTAGGACTGATAAAGCTGAAAACATCCTGGCTGTGATGCTGTAAAACACATGTGTGTGAGTAACTTATTTTTTGACCGACTTGACCTTTTTTTTTTAAAATTGTCAGAGGTATCAAAGCAAACATTTTGACAAAGATTCATGAGTATTGGATTGAAAATGTAGCCTCTAGAGAGCACAAAAGGTTTTCCCAAGATTTGGCCCAGTGACCTACATTTTCACTTGACATGACCGAATTTCACGCTTGTCCAAGATTTTATCAAGACAAACATTCGGACCAAGTTGCATGAGTATTGGGCTGAAAATGTGGCCTCTAGAGTGCACTAAAGGTTTTTCAAGATTGGGCCCAGTGACCTACTTTTTGACCCAACATGACATAGTTTCAAACTTGTCCAAGATGTTATCAAGAAAAATATTCTGACCAGCTTTCATGAGTAATGGGCTGCATATATGGCCTGTAGGATGCCAACAAGGTGTCTCTGAAATTTGGCCCAGTGACCTACTATTTGACCTAAAGTTACCCAATTCCAAACCCTTCCAAGATTTCCTCCAGACAAACAATCTGATCAATTTTCAAGAGTGTATGATTGAAAATGTGGCCTCCAGAGTGCACACAAGGTCATTGTTGACGCATGGATGACGGACAGAGCACAATTCCAAAAGCTCACCTTGAGCACTTTGTACTCAGGTTGGCTAAAAAGGCAAATATTAATAGTGGCTTTCTTCTTAAATGTTTTGAGAAAGGAACCAGTGTTCAGTTTTGCTGTAATCTGGCAGGATACAAAATTCTGTGGTGTATAATGCTGAAGCAAATGATTTAAACAAAAGAATCATCTGCCATTTTCCAAAACTCAGTGATTCTTTGCAGTGGCACTGTTTACACAAGAAGTGTGGAGTGGGCACTTTGATGAACACTTCCTGGTCAGAGTTTATCATTGGGTTCATGTAACACCACTGCTTATGGTAAGGTGTTCCATACCTCTTGTTGTCATCAGTTTCATTGGCCTGTAATTGAGTGCAGTGTCTGGGAATGAATGAATTGGTCATGTTAGGTGAGGAAATGTTCAGCTGAACTGATCTGCTCTAAGTCTTTACATTTGTTTGTGTAATTTACATGTTGCCAAGACCCACACACCCAAATGCCTTTGTACAAAGCACATTGTTTTCTGGAGAGAAAAGTTGCAGTGGATACCACAAACTTGCCATATATTATGGGTCAATGTTTAAGCTTTGGTCACTAAAAACATGATGGCATTCTAAAGGTAGTCATGAGCGTACCCCGTCCAGTGTTGATACCAAGGAATAGGTCAGCAATAATGTCCGCGTTAAAGGGTCAACAGTTAAAGGAAGGGATATAGGGCCTTAAGCTCTTTCTTTTGCATTTTTAGGAATGTAGGATTATGTGGTACTATATGTCTGCCTGTGATGTGCCCCATGGATCAAGTGAGTCAGGAGTGGTAAGTGACCTAGTGCAGAAAAACAGAATGAAAGGTCAAACGAGTTGGGTTCTTAGGTCAAGTAGTAAATCTGTGTTCTTCTATTTTCTTGTTTTACAACATCCGATTGAGTGGTATTTACATCATTTTCAACATTATTCCTCTTATAATGCGGTGGCATGTATCCTGGAATCTGGTGCCCCAGTACTTTAAACTACATTCTTCTCAAGCCACTGGCTGCTTTCCTATGCAACCGTCATTGACATTATAATTTGTAGCTGTTTGTGAAAAAAAAAAAATCCTTAACCAAGTACTATGTAGCGCAACCAAGCCTGTGGAACAAAGTGTGGTGCTGAAAAGACGACAGAGAACAGTGAGGAAGTGGAGGCCAAGATGAGAGCACGAAGAGCCCAATCAATGGTGCAACTCATAAATAACAAAGGTATGCATGAATGCTTGTAACCAGCATTTTTTTCCTTTTCCCACGATGTTTTCTATCCTTCCAAAAGCCAATTTTTATTTTTGAGTCACAATTATTTTGTCGTCTGCAAAAATTTCATTTTAGGCATTTCCAAATTTTATCAGGTGGTAAAGGGTTAAAGCCGTCCTCGTCATATTTCTGTCTTATTTCACTCCCAAGTTTCTATTATCGCTACTTCTCCCGACACTTTTTTCAAGCCACTGCCTTTTTTCCCCAATTGAAAAATCATCAAAACAATGTTCAATAGCGAGACAGGAATCGAATCATGACACAATGATCGTGATCAGTTTTTGAAACCAGATTGGGATTCGATTTTGAGACCCCTTGATTACAAGCAAGAAAGTTACTGACAAAGCTACCTGGCTGGTCCCCTTAATTTTCTTCTCTTTTTTTTTTTTTTTGCCACATTGTCTTCACATCAATAGCTGTTCTGATTCAAAGTCAGAGAGCAACTTCAATGTAGTCTGATCTTGTCACTGCAAAAGGTGTAATTGAGCAACATTGGGTTGGCAAGTCGGGCTTGTGCTCCCTGTTAATGCATACAATGCATGGCATCAGCACTGTGTTCAAACTTTCTGACTTGCTGTTTCTAGGGAGGATGACCAAGGACAACAGCGAGGAAGCGGAGGCCAAGACGACTGTGAAGAGCCCGAGCAATTGCGCCTCTTCTCAAATACAAAGGTAAACATGACATCTATGTCTTCTTTTCAACGGTAAGAGCACCTATCACAGAGATGTTGAAGTTTCTTTTACTGTTTCACATTGCTATTTTCAAGCAAATGCCTTCTTAGTACTGTAACACCATCAAAAATAATGTTAAATAGTGAGATAGGAATGAATCTTGTCAAAATGACTATCAGCAGTTTAAAAGAAGACAGTGTGCAAGCAGAAATTCGATCTTTAGACCCTCTGGTTACAATCTAGTTTGTTACTGAGCTTCTAGGCTGGTCTCCTTATTTTTTCTAATCTCCATGCTTTTCTTTGCCAGATTATCTTCACGTCAATAACAGTCTGGATTCAAGATCAGACAGCATCTTCCATGTAGACTGATCTTCATATGCAAATACTCTAATTTAGCCACACAGGTTTGCAAGTCAGGCTTTTGCTCCCTGTGAATGACTACTATGCATGACACCAGCTTTTGTATTAAAATTTTGACTTGTCTTTTCTAGAGAAGATGGCCAAGGACAACAGTGAGGAAGTGAATGCCAAAAAGACCATGCATAAGCCCGGGCCATGGTGCAATTTCTCCATAACAAAGGTATCTATTATACTAATTAGCCTTAGGGTGCAGAATAAATCACAATGGGATTATCAATCAGTGACAAAAATTTGGTATTTTGTTTTGTGTTCACTCAGATTACAATGCTGAATTAATGAAATGGACCTCTTTAAACAGGAAAAACCATTTGAAATATTGTCATTCCAAGCTTGTTTTGGCTAGAATGTGTAAAAGATTAGCAGACAGTGAAGATCCAAGATCAGACTGCACATTCTGTGCAGTCTGATCTTGGTCTACACTCTCCGCAAAAACAACTTAAGTCGGTTCCTGTGCTTTATGGGTTAACCCTTTACCACAGAATCCCGACTTTTAACGACCCTGAGAAAGAAGCCTTTTGAAAACATTGTAGGAAAAGAAGAAACTGCTGGTAACCAGCATTTTCTTCTTTTCCCAGAATGTTTTCTACCCTTTAAGAGACAAATGTTATCTTTTGAGCTACATTTAAAATGTCGTCTGCAAATGCTTTCAATTTGGACTAGTCTACTAATTTTGTCATTTGGTAAGCAGTTAAGCGACATGCTAAACATAATTTTGTCATATCCCAATGGCCCGTCTATGCATTACTGAAGCTGTGTTTACCAGTCACTTTTCACACTACTCTGTCACAGTTGTCTTCTTTCACACCCACACACACAATACCCAAATGTGCAATCCATTGAGAATTTTCTTGAATTTTGATATGTTTTTCTTTTAGAGGGATGACCTACTGATGAAGCAAGTGCAGACAGACTTCCATAGATGCGGCCAGAGAGTTCCGATTTGCCAAGGAGGGTGACAGGTTTTCCTACTTTATTCATCTCTTTCATATTTCGTCTACCGTTAATTTGCTTGAAGGAATGTGCTTGAAGTTATTAGTTAAACAAGAGGGCCATTGGCCCTAAAATGCTCACATGAGTAAGGTTATCTAGGACTGATAAAGCTGAAAACATCCTGGCTGTGATGCTGTAAAACACATGTGTGTGAGTAACTTATTTTTTGACCGACTTGACCTTTTTTTTTTAAAATTGTCAGAGGTATCAAAGCAAACATTTTGACAAAGATTCATGAGTATTGGATTGAAAATGTAGCCTCTAGAGAGCACAAAAGGTTTTCCCAAGATTTGGCCCAGTGACCTACATTTTCACTTGACATGACCGAATTTCACGCTTGTCCAAGATTTTATCAAGACAAACATTCGGACCAAGTTGCATGAGTATTGGGCTGAAAATGTGGCCTCTAGAGTGCACTAAAGGTTTTTCAAGATTGGGCCCAGTGACCTACTTTTTGACCCAACATGACATAGTTTCAAACTTGTCCAAGATGTTATCAAGAAAAATATTCTGACCAGCTTTCATGAGTAATGGGCTGCATATATGGCCTGTAGGATGCCAACAAGGTGTCTCTGAAATTTGGCCCAGTGACCTACTATTTGACCTAAAGTTACCCAATTCCAAACCCTTCCAAGATTTCCTCCAGACAAACAATCTGATCAATTTTCAAGAGTGTATGATTGAAAATGTGGCCTCCAGAGTGCACACAAGGTCATTGTTGACGCATGGATGACGGACAGAGCACAATTCCAAAAGCTCACCTTGAGCACTTTGTACTCAGGTTGGCTAAAAAGGCAAATATTAATAGTGGCTTTCTTCTTAAATGTTTTGAGAAAGGAACCAGTGTTCAGTTTTGCTGTAATCTGGCAGGATACAAAATTCTGTGGTGTATAATGCTGAAGCAAATGATTTAAACAAAAGAATCATCTGCCATTTTCCAAAACTCAGTGATTCTTTGCAGTGGCACTGTTTACACAAGAAGTGTGGAGTGGGCACTTTGATGAACACTTCCTGGTCAGAGTTTATCATTGGGTTCATGTAACACCACTGCTTATGGTAAGGTGTTCCATACCTCTTGTTGTCATCAGTTTCATTGGCCTGTAATTGAGTGCAGTGTCTGGGAATGAATGAATTGGTCATGTTAGGTGAGGAAATGTTCAGCTGAACTGATCTGCTCTAAGTCTTTACATTTGTTTGTGTAATTTACATGTTGCCAAGACCCACACACCCAAATGCCTTTGTACAAAGCACATTGTTTTCTGGAGAGAAAAGTTGCAGTGGATACCACAAACTTGCCATATATTATGGGTCAATGTTTAAGCTTTGGTCACTAAAAACATGATGGCATTCTAAAGGTAGTCATGAGCGTACCCCGTCCAGTGTTGATACCAAGGAATAGGTCAGCAATAATGTCCGCGTTAAAGGGTCAACAGTTAAAGGAAGGGATATAGGGCCTTAAGCTCTTTCTTTTGCATTTTTAGGAATGTAGGATTATGTGGTACTATATGTCTGCCTGTGATGTGCCCCATGGATCAAGTGAGTCAGGAGTGGTAAGTGACCTAGTGCAGAAAAACAGAATGAAAGGTCAAACGAGTTGGGTTCTTAGGTCAAGTAGTAAATCTGTGTTCTTCTATTTTCTTGTTTTACAACATCCGATTGAGTGGTATTTACATCATTTTCAACATTATTCCTCTTATAATGCGGTGGCATGTATCCTGGAATCTGGTGCCCCAGTACTTTAAACTACATTCTTCTCAAGCCACTGGCTGCTTTCCTATGCAACCGTCATTGACATTATAATTTGTAGCTGTTTGTGAAAAAAAAAAAATCCTTAACCAAGTACTATGTAGCGCAACCAAGCCTGTGGAACAAAGTGTGGTGCTGAAAAGACGACAGAGAACAGTGAGGAAGTGGAGGCCAAGATGAGAGCACGAAGAGCCCAATCAATGGTGCAACTCATAAATAACAAAGGTATGCATGAATGCTTGTAACCAGCATTTTTTTCCTTTTCCCACGATGTTTTCTATCCTTCCAAAAGCCAATTTTTATTTTTGAGTCACAATTATTTTGTCGTCTGCAAAAATTTCATTTTAGGCATTTCCAAATTTTATCAGGTGGTAAAGGGTTAAAGCCGTCCTCGTCATATTTCTGTCTTATTTCACTCCCAAGTTTCTATTATCGCTACTTCTCCCGACACTTTTTTCAAGCCACTGCCTTTTTTCCCCAATTGAAAAATCATCAAAACAATGTTCAATAGCGAGACAGGAATCGAATCATGACACAATGATCGTGATCAGTTTTTGAAACCAGATTGGGATTCGATTTTGAGACCCCTTGATTACAAGCAAGAAAGTTACTGACAAAGCTACCTGGCTGGTCCCCTTAATTTTCTTCTCTTTTTTTTTTTTTTTGCCACATTGTCTTCACATCAATAGCTGTTCTGATTCAAAGTCAGAGAGCAACTTCAATGTAGTCTGATCTTGTCACTGCAAAAGGTGTAATTGAGCAACATTGGGTTGGCAAGTCGGGCTTGTGCTCCCTGTTAATGCATACAATGCATGGCATCAGCACTGTGTTCAAACTTTCTGACTTGCTGTTTCTAGGGAGGATGACCAAGGACAACAGCGAGGAAGCGGAGGCCAAGACGACTGTGAAGAGCCCGAGCAATTGCGCCTCTTCTCAAATACAAAGGTAAACATGACATCTATGTCTTCTTTTCAACGGTAAGAGCACCTATCACAGAGATGTTGAAGTTTCTTTTACTGTTTCACATTGCTATTTTCAAGCAAATGCCTTCTTAGTACTGTAACACCATCAAAAATAATGTTAAATAGTGAGATAGGAATGAATCTTGTCAAAATGACTATCAGCAGTTTAAAAGAAGACAGTGTGCAAGCAGAAATTCGATCTTTAGACCCTCTGGTTACAATCTAGTTTGTTACTGAGCTTCTAGGCTGGTCTCCTTATTTTTTCTAATCTCCATGCTTTTCTTTGCCAGATTATCTTCACGTCAATAACAGTCTGGATTCAAGATCAGACAGCATCTTCCATGTAGACTGATCTTCATATGCAAATACTCTAATTTAGCCACACAGGTTTGCAAGTCAGGCTTTTGCTCCCTGTGAATGACTACTATGCATGACACCAGCTTT
Source organism: Tridacna gigas (assembly GCA_945859785.2). Taxonomy (NCBI): domain Eukaryota; kingdom Metazoa; phylum Mollusca; class Bivalvia; order Cardiida; family Cardiidae; genus Tridacna; species Tridacna gigas. Next base: position 30,386,137 of record OX244041.2, read on the forward strand.
TGTATTAAAATTTTGACTTGTCTTTTCTAGAGAAGATGGCCAAGGACAACAGTGAGGAAGTGAATGCCAAAAAGACCATGCATAAGCCCGGGCCATGGTGCAATTTCTCCATAACAAAGGTATCTATTATACTAATTAGCCTTAGGGTGCAGAATAAATCACAATGGGATTATCAATCAGTGACAAAAATTTGGTATTTTGTTTTGTGTTCACTCAGATTACAATGCTGAATTAATGAAATGGACCTCTTTAAACAGGAAAAACCATTTGAAATATTGTCATTCCAAGCTTGTTTTGGCTAGAATGTGTAAAAGATTAGCAGACAGTGAAGATCCAAGATCAGACTGCACATTCTGTGCAGTCTGATCTTGGTCTACACTCTCCGCAAAAACAACTTAAGTCGGTTCCTGTGCTTTATGGGTTAACCCTTTACCACAGAATCCCGACTTTTAACGACCCTGAGAAAGAAGCCTTTTGAAAACATTGTAGGAAAAGAAGAAACTGCTGGTAACCAGCATTTTCTTCTTTTCCCAGAATGTTTTCTACCCTTTAAGAGACAAATGTTATCTTTTGAGCTACATTTAAAATGTCGTCTGCAAATGCTTTCAATTTGGACTAGTCTACTAATTTTGTCATTTGGTAAGCAGTTAAGCGACATGCTAAACATAATTTTGTCATATCCCAATGGCCCGTCTATGCATTACTGAAGCTGTGTTTACCAGTCACTTTTCACACTACTCTGTCACAGTTGTCTTCTTTCACACCCACACACACAATACCCAAATGTGCAATCCATTGAGAATTTTCTTGAATTTTGATATGTTTTTCTTTTAGAGGGATGACCTACTGATGAAGCAAGTGCAGACAGACTTCCATAGATGCGGCCAGAGAGTTCCGATTTGCCAAGGAGGGTGACAGGTTTTCCTACTTTATTCATCTCTTTCATATTTCGTCTACCGTTAATTTGCTTGAAGGAATGTGCTTGAAGTTATTAGTTAAACAAGAGGGCCATTGGCCCTAAAATGCTCACATGAGTAAGGTTATCTAGGACTGATAAAGCTGAAAACATCCTGGCTGTGATGCTGTAAAACACATGTGTGTGAGTAACTTATTTTTTGACCGACTTGACCTTTTTTTTTTAAAATTGTCAGAGGTATCAAAGCAAACATTTTGACAAAGATTCATGAGTATTGGATTGAAAATGTAGCCTCTAGAGAGCACAAAAGGTTTTCCCAAGATTTGGCCCAGTGACCTACATTTTCACTTGACATGACCGAATTTCACGCTTGTCCAAGATTTTATCAAGACAAACATTCGGACCAAGTTGCATGAGTATTGGGCTGAAAATGTGGCCTCTAGAGTGCACTAAAGGTTTTTCAAGATTGGGCCCAGTGACCTACTTTTTGACCCAACATGACATAGTTTCAAACTTGTCCAAGATGTTATCAAGAAAAATATTCTGACCAGCTTTCATGAGTAATGGGCTGCATATATGGCCTGTAGGATGCCAACAAGGTGTCTCTGAAATTTGGCCCAGTGACCTACTATTTGACCTAAAGTTACCCAATTCCAAACCCTTCCAAGATTTCCTCCAGACAAACAATCTGATCAATTTTCAAGAGTGTATGATTGAAAATGTGGCCTCCAGAGTGCACACAAGGTCATTGTTGACGCATGGATGACGGACAGAGCACAATTCCAAAAGCTCACCTTGAGCACTTTGTACTCAGGTTGGCTAAAAAGGCAAATATTAATAGTGGCTTTCTTCTTAAATGTTTTGAGAAAGGAACCAGTGTTCAGTTTTGCTGTAATCTGGCAGGATACAAAATTCTGTGGTGTATAATGCTGAAGCAAATGATTTAAACAAAAGAATCATCTGCCATTTTCCAAAACTCAGTGATTCTTTGCAGTGGCACTGTTTACACAAGAAGTGTGGAGTGGGCACTTTGATGAACACTTCCTGGTCAGAGTTTATCATTGGGTTCATGTAACACCACTGCTTATGGTAAGGTGTTCCATACCTCTTGTTGTCATCAGTTTCATTGGCCTGTAATTGAGTGCAGTGTCTGGGAATGAATGAATTGGTCATGTTAGGTGAGGAAATGTTCAGCTGAACTGATCTGCTCTAAGTCTTTACATTTGTTTGTGTAATTTACATGTTGCCAAGACCCACACACCCAAATGCCTTTGTACAAAGCACATTGTTTTCTGGAGAGAAAAGTTGCAGTGGATACCACAAACTTGCCATATATTATGGGTCAATGTTTAAGCTTTGGTCACTAAAAACATGATGGCATTCTAAAGGTAGTCATGAGCGTACCCCGTCCAGTGTTGATACCAAGGAATAGGTCAGCAATAATGTCCGCGTTAAAGGGTCAACAGTTAAAGGAAGGGATATAGGGCCTTAAGCTCTTTCTTTTGCATTTTTAGGAATGTAGGATTATGTGGTACTATATGTCTGCCTGTGATGTGCCCCATGGATCAAGTGAGTCAGGAGTGGTAAGTGACCTAGTGCAGAAAAACAGAATGAAAGGTCAAACGAGTTGGGTTCTTAGGTCAAGTAGTAAATCTGTGTTCTTCTATTTTCTTGTTTTACAACATCCGATTGAGTGGTATTTACATCATTTTCAACATTATTCCTCTTATAATGCGGTGGCATGTATCCTGGAATCTGGTGCCCCAGTACTTTAAACTACATTCTTCTCAAGCCACTGGCTGCTTTCCTATGCAACCGTCATTGACATTATAATTTGTAGCTGTTTGTGAAAAAAAAAAAATCCTTAACCAAGTACTATGTAGCGCAACCAAGCCTGTGGAACAAAGTGTGGTGCTGAAAAGACGACAGAGAACAGTGAGGAAGTGGAGGCCAAGATGAGAGCACGAAGAGCCCAATCAATGGTGCAACTCATAAATAACAAAGGTATGCATGAATGCTTGTAACCAGCATTTTTTTCCTTTTCCCACGATGTTTTCTATCCTTCCAAAAGCCAATTTTTATTTTTGAGTCACAATTATTTTGTCGTCTGCAAAAATTTCATTTTAGGCATTTCCAAATTTTATCAGGTGGTAAAGGGTTAAAGCCGTCCTCGTCATATTTCTGTCTTATTTCACTCCCAAGTTTCTATTATCGCTACTTCTCCCGACACTTTTTTCAAGCCACTGCCTTTTTTCCCCAATTGAAAAATCATCAAAACAATGTTCAATAGCGAGACAGGAATCGAATCATGACACAATGATCGTGATCAGTTTTTGAAACCAGATTGGGATTCGATTTTGAGACCCCTTGATTACAAGCAAGAAAGTTACTGACAAAGCTACCTGGCTGGTCCCCTTAATTTTCTTCTCTCTTTTTTTTTTTTGCCACATTGTCTTCACATCAATAGCTGTTCTGATTCAAAGTCAGAGAGCAACTTCAATGTAGTCTGATCTTGTCACTGCAAAAGGTGTAATTGAGCAACATTGGGTTGGCAAGTCGGGCTTGTGCTCCCTGTTAATGCATACAATGCATGGCATCAGCACTGTGTTCAAACTTTCTGACTTGCTGTTTCTAGGGAGGATGACCAAGGACAACAGCGAGGAAGCGGAGGCCAAGACGACTGTGAAGAGCCCGAGCAATTGCGCCTCTTCTCAAATACAAAGGTAAACATGACATCTATGTCTTCTTTTCAACGGTAAGAGCACCTATCACAGAGATGTTGAAGTTTCTTTTACTGTTTCACATTGCTATTTTCAAGCAAATGCCTTCTTAGTACTGTAACACCATCAAAAATAATGTTAAATAGTGAGATAGGAATGAATCTTGTCGAAATGACTATCAGCAGTTTAAAAGAAGACATTGTGCAAGCAGAAATTCGATCTTTAGACCCTCTGGTTACAATCTAGTTTGTTACTGAGCTTCTAGGCTGGTCTCCTTATTTTTTCTAATCTCCATGCTTTTCTTTGCCAGATTATCTTCACGTCAATAACAGTCTGGATTCAAGATCAGACAGCATCTTCCATGTAGACTGATCTTCATATGCAAATACTCTAATTTAGCCACACAGGTTTGCAAGTCAGGCTTTTGCTCCCTGTGAATGACTACTATGCATGACACCAGCTTTTGTATTAAAATTTTGACTTGTCTTTTCTAGAGAAGATGGCCAAGGACAACAGTGAGGAAGTGAATGCCAAAAAGACCATGCATAAGCCCGGGCCATGGTGCAATTTCTCCATAACAAAGGTATCTATTATACTAATTAGCCTTAGGGTGCAGAATAAATCACAATGGGATTATCAATCAGTGACAAAAATTTGGTATTTTGTTTTGTGTTCACTCAGATTACAATGCTGAATTAATGAAATGGACCTCTTTAAACAGGAAAAACCATTTGAAATATTGTCATTCCAAGCTTGTTTTGGCTAGAATGTGTAAAAGATTAGCAGACAGTGAAGATCCAAGATCAGACTGCACATTCTGTGCAGTCTGATCTTGGTCTACACTCTCCGCAAAAACAACTTAAGTCGGTTCCTGTGCTTTATGGGTTAACCCTTTACCACAGAATCCCGACTTTTAACGACCCTGAGAAAGAAGCCTTTTGAAAACATTGTAGGAAAAGAAGAAACTACTGGTAACCAGCATTTTCTTCTTTTCCCAGAATGTTTTCTACCCTTTAAGAGACAAATGTTATCTTTTGAGCTACATTTAAAATGTCGTCTGCAAATGCTTTCAATTTGGACTAGTCTACTAATTTTGTCATTTGGTAAGCAGTTAAGCGACATGCTAAACATAATTTTGTCATATCCCAATGGCCCGTCTATGCATTACTGAAGCTGTGTTTACCAGTCACTTTTCACACTACTCTGTCACAGTTGTCTTCCTTCACACCCACACACACAATACCCAAATGTGCAATCCATTGAGAATTTTCTTGAATTTTGATATGTTTTTCTTTTAGAGGGATGACCTACTGATGAAGCAAGTGCAGACAGACTTCCATAGACGCGGCCAGAGAGTTCCGATTTGCCGAGGAGGGTGACAGGTTTTCATACTTTATTCATCTCTTTCATACTTCGTCTACCGTTAATTTGCTTGAAGGAATGTGCTTGAAGTTATTAGTTAAACAAGAGGGCCATTATCAAGAAAAATATTCTGACCAGCTTTCATGAGTAATGGGCTGCATATATGGCCTGTAGGATGCCAACAAGGTGTCTCTGAAATTTGGCCCAGTGACCTACTATTTGACCTAAAGTTACCCAATTCCAAACCCTTCCAAGATTTCCTCCAGACAAACAATCTGATCAATTTTCAAGAGTGTATGATTGAAAATGTGGCCTCCAGAGTGCACACAAGGTCATTGTTGATGCATGGATGACGGACAGAGCACAATTCCAAAAGCTCACCTTGAGCACTTTGTACTCAGGTTGGCTAAAAAGGCAAATATTAATAGTGGCTTTCTTCTTAAATGTTTTGAGAAAGGAACCAGTGTTCAGTTTTGCTGTAATCTGGCAGGATACAAAATTCTGTGGTGTATAATGCTGAAGCAAATGATTTAAACAAAAGAATCATCTGCCATTTTCCAAAACTCAGTGATTCTTTGCAGTGGCACTGTTTACACAAGAAGTGTGGAGTGGGCACTTTGATGAACACTTCCTGGTCAGAGTTTATCATTGGGTTCATGTAACACCACTGCTTATGGTAAGGTGTTCCATACCTCTTGTTGTCATCAGTTTCATTGGCCTGTAATTGAGTGCAGTGTCTGGGAATGAATGAATTGGTCATGTTAGGTGAGGAAATGTTCAGCTGAACTGATCTGCTCTAAGTCTTTACATTTGTTTGTGTAATTTACATGTTGCCAAGACCCACACACCCAAATGCCTTTGTACAAAGCACATTGTTTTCTGGAGAGAAAAGTTGCAGTGGATACCACAAACTTGCCATATATTATGGGTCAATGTTTAAGCTTTGGTCACTAAAAACATGATGGCATTCTAAAGGTAGTCATGAGCGTACCCCGTCCAGTGTTGATACCAAGGAATAGGTCAGCAATAATGTCCGCGTTAAAGGGTCAACAGTTAAAGGAAGGGATATAGGGCCTTAAGCTCTTTCTTTTGCATTTTTAGGAATGTAGGATTATGTGGTACTATATGTCTGCCTGTGATGTGCCCCATGGATCAAGTGAGTCAGGAGTGGTAAGTGACCTAGTGCAGAAAAACAGAATGAAAGGTCAAACGAGTTGGGTTCTTAGGTCAAGTAGTAAATCTGTGTTCTTCTATTTTCTTGTTTTACAACATCCGATTGAGTGGTATTTACATCATTTTCAACATTATTCCTCTTATAATGCGGTGGCATGTATCCTGGAATCTGGTGCCCCAGTACTTTAAACTACATTCTTCTCAAGCCACTGGCTGCTTTCCTATGCAACCGTCATTGACATTATAATTTGTAGCTGTTTGTGAAAAAAAAAAATCCTTAACCAAGTACCATGTAGCGCAACCAAGCCTGTGGAACAAAGTGTGGTGCTGAAAAGACGACAGAGAACAGTGAGGAAGTGGAGGCCAAGATGAGAGCACGAAGAGCCCAATCAATGGTGCAACTCATAAATAACAAAGGTATGCATGAATGCTTGTAACCAGCATTTTTTTCCTTTTCCCACAATGTTTTCTATCCTTCCAAAAGCCAATTTTTATTTTTGAGTCACAATTATTTTGTCGTCTGCAAAAATTTCATTTTAGGCATTTCCAAATTTTATCAGGTGGTAAAGGGTTAAAGCCGTCCTCGTCATATTTCTGTCTTATTTCACTCCCAAGTTTCTATTATCGCTACTTCTCCCGACACTTTTTTCAAGCCACTGCCTTTTTTCCCCAATTGAAAAATCATCAAAACAATGTTCAATAGCGAGACAGGAATCGAATCATGACACAATGATCGTGATCAGTTTTTGAAACCAGATTGGGATTCGATTTTGAGACCCCTTGATTACAAGCAAGAAAGTTACTGACAAAGCTACCTGGCTGGTCCCCTTAATTTTCTTCTCTTTTTTTTTTTTTTTGCCACATTGTCTTCACATCAATAGCTGTTCTGATTCAAAGTCAGAGAGCAACTTCAATGTAGTCTGATCTTGTCACTGCAAAAGGTGTAATTGAGCAACATTGGGTTGGCAAGTCGGGCTTGTGCTCCCTGTTAATGCATACAATGCATGGCATCAGCACTGTGTTCAAACTTTCTGACTTGCTGTTTCTAGGGAGGATGACCAAGGACAACAGCGAGGAAGCGGAGGCCAAGACGACTGTGAAGAGCCCGAGCAATTGCGCCTCTTCTCAAATACAAAGGTAAACATGACATCTATGTCTTCTTTTCAACGGTAAGAGCACCTATCACAGAGATGTTGAAGTTTCTTTTACTGTTTCACATTGCTATTTTCAAGCAAATGCCTTCTTAGTACTGTAACACCATCAAAAATAATGTTAAATAGTGAGATAGGAATGAATCTTGTCAAAATGACTATCAGCAGTTTAAAAGAAGACATTGTGCAAGCAGAAATTCGATCTTTAGACCCTCTGGTTACAATCTAGTTTGTTACTGAGCTTCTAGGCTGGTCTCCTTATTTTTTCTAATCTCCATGCTTTTCTTTGCCAGATTATCTTCACGTCAATAACAGTCTGGATTCAAGATCAGACAGCATCTTCCATGTAGACTGATCTTCATATGCAAATACTCTAATTTAGCCACACAGGTTTGCAAGTCAGGCTTTTGCTCCCTGTGAATGACTACTATGCATGACACCAGCTTTTGTATTAAAATTTTGACTTGTCTTTTCTAGAGAAGATGGCCAAGGACAACAGTGAGGAAGTGAATGCCAAAAAGACCATGCATAAGCCCGGGCCATGGTGCAATTTCTCCATAACAAAGGTATCTATTATACTAATTAGCCTTAGGGTGCAGAATAAATCACAATGGGATTATCAATCAGTGACAAAAATTTGGTATTTTGTTTTGTGTTCACTCAGATTACAATGCTGAATTAATGAAATGGACCTCTTTAAACAGGAAAAACCATTTGAAATATTGTCATTCCAAGCTTGTTTTGGCTAGAATGTGTAAAAGATTAGCAGACAGTGAAGATCCAAGATCAGACTGCACATTCTGTGCAGTCTGATCTTGGTCTACACTCTCCGCAAAAACAACTTAAGTCGGTTCCTGTGCTTTATGGGTTAACCCTTTACCACAGAATCCCGACTTTTAACGACCCTGAGAAAGAAGCCTTTTGAAAACATTGTAGGAAAAGAAGAAACTGCTGGTAACCAGCATTTTCTTCTTTTCCCAGAATGTTTTCTACCCTTTAAGAGACAAATGTTATCTTTTGAGCTACATTTAAAATGTCGTCTGCAAATGCTTTCAATTTGGACTAGTCTACTAATTTTGTCATTTGGTAAGCAGTTAAGCGACATGCTAAACATAATTTTGTCATATCCCAATGGCCCGTCTATGCATTACTGAAGCTGTGTTTACCAGTCACTTTTCACACTACTCTGTCACAGTTGTCTTCTTTCACACCCACACACACAATACCCAAATGTGCAATCCATTGAGAATTTTCTTGAATTTTGATATGTTTTTCTTTTAGAGGGATGACCTACTGATGAAGCAAGTGCAGACAGACTTCCATAGATGCGGCCAGAGAGTTCCGATTTGCCAAGGAGGGTGACAGGTTTTCCTACTTTATTCATCTCTTTCATATTTCGTCTACCGTTAATTTGCTTGAAGGAATGTGCTTGAAGTTATTAGTTAAACAAGAGGGCCATTGGCCCTAAAATGCTCACATGAGTAAGGTTATCTAGGACTGATAAAGCTGAAAACATCCTGGCTGTGATGCTGTAAAACACATGTGTGTGAGTAACTTATTTTTTGACCGACTTGACCTTTTTTTTTTAAAATTGTCAGAGGTATCAAAGCAAACATTTTGACAAAGATTCATGAGTATTGGATTGAAAATGTAGCCTCTAGAGAGCACAAAAGGTTTTCCCAAGATTTGGCCCAGTGACCTACATTTTCACTTGACATGACCGAATTTCACGCTTGTCCAAGATTTTATCAAGACAAACATTCGGACCAAGTTGCATGAGTATTGGGCTGAAAATGTGGCCTCTAGAGTGCACTAAAGGTTTTTCAAGATTGGGCCCAGTGACCTACTTTTTGACCCAACATGACATAGTTTCAAACTTGTCCAAGATGTTATCAAGAAAAATATTCTGACCAGCTTTCATGAGTAATGGGCTGCATATATGGCCTGTAGGATGCCAACAAGGTGTCTCTGAAATTTGGCCCAGTGACCTACTATTTGACCTAAAGTTACCCAATTCCAAACCCTTCCAAGATTTCCTCCAGACAAACAATCTGATCAATTTTCAAGAGTGTATGATTGAAAATGTGGCCTCCAGAGTGCACACAAGGTCATTGTTGACGCATGGATGACGGACAGAGCACAATTCCAAAAGCTCACCTTGAGCACTTTGTACTCAGGTTGGCTAAAAAGGCAAATATTAATAGTGGCTTTCTTCTTAAATGTTTTGAGAAAGGAACCAGTGTTCAGTTTTGCTGTAATCTGGCAGGATACAAAATTCTGTGGTGTATAATGCTGAAGCAAATGATTTAAACAAAAGAATCATCTGCCATTTTCCAAAACTCAGTGATTCTTTGCAGTGGCACTGTTTACACAAGAAGTGTGGAGTGGGCACTTTGATGAACACTTCCTGGTCAGAGTTTATCATTGGGTTCATGTAACACCACTGCTTATGGTAAGGTGTTCCATACCTCTTGTTGTCATCAGTTTCATTGGCCTGTAATTGAGTGCAGTGTCTGGGAATGAATGAATTGGTCATGTTAGGTGAGGAAATGTTCAGCTGAACTGATCTGCTCTAAGTCTTTACATTTGTTTGTGTAATTTACATGTTGCCAAGACCCACACACCCAAATGCCTTTGTACAAAGCACATTGTTTTCTGGAGAGAAAAGTTGCAGTGGATACCACAAACTTGCCATATATTATGGGTCAATGTTTAAGCTTTGGTCACTAAAAACATGATGGCATTCTAAAGGTAGTCATGAGCGTACCCCGTCCAGTGTTGATACCAAGGAATAGGTCAGCAATAATGTCCGCGTTAAAGGGTCAACAGTTAAAGGAAGGGATATAGGGCCTTAAGCTCTTTCTTTTGCATTTTTAGGAATGTAGGATTATGTGGTACTATATGTCTGCCTGTGATGTGCCCCATGGATCAAGTGAGTCAGGAGTGGTAAGTGACCTAGTGCAGAAAAACAGAATGAAAGGTCAAACGAGTTGGGTTCTTAGGTCAAGTAGTAAATCTGTGTTCTTCTATTTTCTTGTTTTACAACATCCGATTGAGTGGTATTTACATCATTTTCAACATTATTCCTCTTATAATGCGGTGGCATGTATCCTGGAATCTGGTGCCCCAGTACTTTAAACTACATTCTTCTCAAGCCACTGGCTGCTTTCCTATGCAACCGTCATTGACATTATAATTTGTAGCTGTTTGTGAAAAAAAAAAAATCCTTAACCAAGTACTATGTAGCGCAACCAAGCCTGTGGAACAAAGTGTGGTGCTGAAAAGACGACAGAGAACAGTGAGGAAGTGGAGGCCAAGATGAGAGCACGAAGAGCCCAATCAATGGTGCAACTCATAAATAACAAAGGTATGCATGAATGCTTGTAACCAGCATTTTTTTCCTTTTCCCACGATGTTTTCTATCCTTCCAAAAGCCAATTTTTATTTTTGAGTCACAATTATTTTGTCGTCTGCAAAAATTTCATTTTAGGCATTTCCAAATTTTATCAGGTGGTAAAGGGTTAAAGCCGTCCTCGTCATATTTCTGTCTTATTTCACTCCCAAGTTTCTATTATCGCTACTTCTCCCGACACTTTTTTCAAGCCACTGCCTTTTTTCCCCAATTGAAAAATCATCAAAACAATGTTCAATAGCGAGACAGGAATCGAATCATGACACAATGATCGTGATCAGTTTTTGAAACCAGATTGGGATTCGATTTTGAGACCCCTTGATTACAAGCAAGAAAGTTACTGACAAAGCTACCTGGCTGGTCCCCTTAATTTTCTTCTCTCTTTTTTTTTTTTGCCACATTGTCTTCACATCAATAGCTGTTCTGATTCAAAGTCAGAGAGCAACTTCAATGTAGTCTGATCTTGTCACTGCAAAAGGTGTAATTGAGCAACATTGGGTTGGCAAGTCGGGCTTGTGCTCCCTGTTAATGCATACAATGCATGGCATCAGCACTGTGTTCAAACTTTCTGACTTGCTGTTTCTAGGGAGGATGACCAAGGACAACAGCGAGGAAGCGGAGGCCAAGACGACTGTGAAGAGCCCGAGCAATTGCGCCTCTTCTCAAATACAAAGGTAAACATGACATCTATGTCTTCTTTTCAACGGTAAGAGCACCTATCACAGAGATGTTGAAGTTTCTTTTACTGTTTCACATTGCTATTTTCAAGCAAATGCATTCTTAGTACTGTAACACCATCAAAAATAATGTTAAATAGTGAGATAGGAATGAATCTTGTCGAAATGACTATCAGCAGTTTAAAAGAAGACATTGTGCAAGCAGAAATTCGATCTTTAGACCCTCTGGTTACAATCTAGTTTGTTACTGAGCTTCTAGGCTGGTCTCCTTATTTTTTCTAATCTCCATGCTTTTCTTTGCCAGATTATCTTCACGTCAATAACAGTCTGGATTCAAGATCAGACAGCATCTTCCATGTAGACTGATCTTCATATGCAAATACTCTAATTTAGCCACACAGGTTTGCAAGTCAGGCTTTTGCTCCCTGTGAATGACTACTATGCATGACACCAGCTTTTGTATTAAAATTTTGACTTGTCTTTTCTAGAGAAGATGGCCAAGGACAACAGTGAGGAAGTGAATGCCAAAAAGACCATGCATAAGCCCGGGCCATGGTGCAATTTCTCCATAACAAAGGTATCTATTATACTAATTAGCCTTAGGGTGCAGAATAAATCACAATGGGATTATCAATCAGTGACAAAAATTTGGTATTTTGTTTTGTGTTCACTCAGATTACAATGCTGAATTAATGAAATGGACCTCTTTAAACAGGAAAAACCATTTGAAATATTGTCATTCCAAGCTTGTTTTGGCTAGAATGTGTAAAAGATTAGCAGACAGTGAAGATCCAAGATCAGACTGCACATTCTGTGCAGTCTGATCTTGGTCTACACTCTCCGCAAAAACAACTTAAGTCGGTTCCTGTGCTTTATGGGTTAACCCTTTACCACAGAATCCCGACTTTTAACGACCCTGAGAAAGAAGCCTTTTGAAAACATTGTAGGAAAAGAAGAAACTGCTGGTAACCAGCATTTTCTTCTTTTCCCAGAATGTTTTCTACCCTTTAAGAGACAAATGTTATCTTTTGAGCTACATTTAAAATGTCGTCTGCAAATGCTTTCAATTTGGACTAGTCTACTAATTTTGTCATTTGGTAAGCAGTTAAGCGACATGCTAAACATAATTTTGTCATATCCCAATGGCCCGTCTATGCATTACTGAAGCTGTGTTTACCAGTCACTTTTCACACTACTCTGTCACAGTTGTCTTCTTTCACACCCACACACACAATACCCAAATGTGCAATCCATTGAGAATTTTCTTGAATTTTGATATGTTTTTCTTTTAGAGGGATGACCTACTGATGAAGCAAGTGCAGACAGACTTCCATAGATGCGGCCAGAGAGTTCCGATTTGCCAAGGAGGGTGACAGGTTTTCCTACTTTATTCATCTCTTTCATATTTCGTCTACCGTTAATTTGCTTGAAGGAATGTGCTTGAAGTTATTAGTTAAACAAGAGGGCCATTGGCCCTAAAATGCTCACATGAGTAAGGTTATCTAGGACTGATAAAGCTGAAAACATCCTGGCTGTGATGCTGTAAAACACATGTGTGTGAGTAACTTATTTTTTGACCGACTTGACCTTTTTTTTTTAAAATTGTCAGAGGTATCAAAGCAAACATTTTGACAAAGATTCATGAGTATTGGATTGAAAATGTAGCCTCTAGAGAGCACAAAAGGTTTTCCCAAGATTTGGCCCAGTGACCTACATTTTCACTTGACATGACCGAATTTCACGCTTGTCCAAGATTTTATCAAGACAAACATTCGGACCAAGTTGCATGAGTATTGGGCTGAAAATGTGGCCTCTAGAGTGCACTAAAGGTTTTTCAAGATTGGGCCCAGTGACCTACTTTTTGACCCAACATGACATAGTTTCAAACTTGTCCAAGATGTTATCAAGAAAAATATTCTGACCAGCTTTCATGAGTAATGGGCTGCATATATGGCCTGTAGGATGCCAACAAGGTGTCTCTGAAATTTGGCCCAGTGACCTACTATTTGACCTAAAGTTACCCAATTCCAAACCCTTCCAAGATTTCCTCCAGACAAACAATCTGATCAATTTTCAAGAGTGTATGATTGAAAATGTGGCCTCCAGAGTGCACACAAGGTCATTGTTGACGCATGGATGACGGACAGAGCACAATTCCAAAAGCTCACCTTGAGCACTTTGTACTCAGGTTGGCTAAAAAGGCAAATATTAATAGTGGCTTTCTTCTTAAATGTTTTGAGAAAGGAACCAGTGTTCAGTTTTGCTGTAATCTGGCAGGATACAAAATTCTGTGGTGTATAATGCTGAAGCAAATGATTTAAACAAAAGAATCATCTGCCATTTTCCAAAACTCAGTGATTCTTTGCAGTGGCACTGTTTACACAAGAAGTGTGGAGTGGGCACTTTGATGAACACTTCCTGGTCAGAGTTTATCATTGGGTTCATGTAACACCACTGCTTATGGTAAGGTGTTCCATACCTCTTGTTGTCATCAGTTTCATTGGCCTGTAATTGAGTGCAGTGTCTGGGAATGAATGAATTGGTCATGTTAGGTGAGGAAATGTTCAGCTGAACTGATCTGCTCTAAGTCTTTACATTTGTTTGTGTAATTTACATGTTGCCAAGACCCACACACCCAAATGCCTTTGTACAAAGCACATTGTTTTCTGGAGAGAAAAGTTGCAGTGGATACCACAAACTTGCCATATATTATGGGTCAATGTTTAAGCTTTGGTCACTAAAAACATGATGGCATTCTAAAGGTAGTCATGAGCGTACCCCGTCCAGTGTTGATACCAAGGAATAGGTCAGCAATAATGTCCGCGTTAAAGGGTCAACAGTTAAAGGAAGGGATATAGGGCCTTAAGCTCTTTCTTTTGCATTTTTAGGAATGTAGGATTATGTGGTACTATATGTCTGCCTGTGATGTGCCCCATGGATCAAGTGAGTCAGGAGTGGTAAGTGACCTAGTGCAGAAAAACAGAATGAAAGGTCAAACGAGTTGGGTTCTTAGGTCAAGTAGTAAATCTGTGTTCTTCTATTTTCTTGTTTTACAACATCCGATTGAGTGGTATTTACATCATTTTCAACATTATTCCTCTTATAATGCGGTGGCATGTATCCTGGAATCTGGTGCCCCAGTACTTTAAACTACATTCTTCTCAAGCCACTGGCTGCTTTCCTATGCAACCGTCATTGACATTATAATTTGTAGCTGTTTGTGAAAAAAAAAAAATCCTTAACCAAGTACTATGTAGCGCAACCAAGCCTGTGGAACAAAGTGTGGTGCTGAAAAGACGACAGAGAACAGTGAGGAAGTGGAGGCCAAGATGAGAGCACGAAGAGCCCAATCAATGGTGCAACTCATAAATAACAAAGGTATGCATGAATGCTTGTAACCAGCATTTTTTTCCTTTTCCCACGATGTTTTCTATCCTTCCAAAAGCCAATTTTTATTTTTGAGTCACAATTATTTTGTCGTCTGCAAAAATTTCATTTTAGGCATTTCCAAATTTTATCAGGTGGTAAAGGGTTAAAGCCGTCCTCGTCATATTTCTGTCTTATTTCACTCCCAAGTTTCTATTATCGCTACTTCTCCCGACACTTTTTTCAAGCCACTGCCTTTTTTCCCCAATTGAAAAATCATCAAAACAATGTTCAATAGCGAGACAGGAATCGAATCATGACACAATGATCGTGATCAGTTTTTGAAACCAGATTGGGATTCGATTTTGAGACCCCTTGATTACAAGCAAGAAAGTTACTGACAAAGCTACCTGGCTGGTCCCCTTAATTTTCTTCTCTCTTTTTTTTTTTTGCCACATTGTCTTCACATCAATAGCTGTTCTGATTCAAAGTCAGAGAGCAACTTCAATGTAGTCTGATCTTGTCACTGCAAAAGGTGTAATTGAGCAACATTGGGTTGGCAAGTCGGGCTTGTGCTCCCTGTTAATGCATACAATGCATGGCATCAGCACTGTGTTCAAACTTTCTGACTTGCTGTTTCTAGGGAGGATGACCAAGGACAACAGCGAGGAAGCGGAGGCCAAGACGACTGTGAAGAGCCCGAGCAATTGCGCCTCTTCTCAAATACAAAGGTAAACATGACATCTATGTCTTCTTTTCAACGGTAAGAGCACCTATCACAGAGATGTTGAAGTTTCTTTTACTGTTTCACATTGCTATTTTCAAGCAAATGCATTCTTAGTACTGTAACACCATCAAAAATAATGTTAAATAGTGAGATAGGAATGAATCTTGTCGAAATGACTATCAGCAGTTTAAAAGAAGACATTGTGCAAGCAGAAATTCGATCTTTAGACCCTCTGGTTACAATCTAGTTTGTTACTGAGCTTCTAGGCTGGTCTCCTTATTTTTTCTAATCTCCATGCTTTTCTTTGCCAGATTATCTTCACGTCAATAACAGTCTGGATTCAAGATCAGACAGCATCTTCCATGTAGACTGATCTTCATATGCAAATACTCTAATTTAGCCACACAGGTTTGCAAGTCAGGCTTTTGCTCCCTGTGAATGACTACTATGCATGACACCAGCTTTTGTATTAAAATTTTGACTTGTCTTTTCTAGAGAAGATGGCCAAGGACAACAGTGAGGAAGTGAATGCCAAAAAGACCATGCATAAGCCCGGGCCATGGTGCAATTTCTCCATAACAAAGGTATCTATTATACTAATTAGCCTTAGGGTGCAGAATAAATCACAATGGGATTATCAATCAGTGACAAAAATTTGGTATTTTGTTTTGTGTTCACTCAGATTACAATGCTGAATTAATGAAATGGACCTCTTTAAACAGGAAAAACCATTTGAAATATTGTCATTCCAAGCTTGTTTTGGCTAGAATGTGTAAAAGATTAGCAGACAGTGAAGATCCAAGATCAGACTGCACATTCTGTGCAGTCTGATCTTGGTCTACACTCTCCGCAAAAACAACTTAAGTCGGTTCCTGTGCTTTATGGGTTAACCCTTTACCACAGAATCCCGACTTTTAACGACCCTGAGAAAGAAGCCTTTTGAAAACATTGTAGGAAAAGAAGAAACTGCTGGTAACCAGCATTTTCTTCTTTTCCCAGAATGTTTTCTACCCTTTAAGAGACAAATGTTATCTTTTGAGCTACATTTAAAATGTCGTCTGCAAATGCTTTCAATTTGGACTAGTCTACTAATTTTGTCATTTGGTAAGCAGTTAAGCGACATGCTAAACATAATTTTGTCATATCCCAATGGCCCGTCTATGCATTACTGAAGCTGTGTTTACCAGTCACTTTTCACACTACTCTGTCACAGTTGTCTTCTTTCACACCCACACACACAATACCCAAATGTGCAATCCATTGAGAATTTTCTTGAATTTTGATGTTTTTCTTTTAGAGGGATGACCTACTGATGAAGCAAGTGCAGACAGACTTCCATAGACGCGGCCAGAGAGTTCCGATTTGCCAAGGAGGGTGACAGGTTTTCATACTTTATTCATCTCTTTCATATTTCGTCTACCGTTAATTTGCTTGAAGGAATGTGCTTGAAGTTATTAGTTAAACAAGAGGGCCATTGGCCCTAAAATGCTCACATGAGTAAGGTTATCTAGGACTGATAAAGCTGAAAACATCCTGGCTGTGATGCTGTAAAACACATGTGTGTGAGTAACTTATTTTTTGACCGACTTGACCATTTTTTTTTTAAACTTGTCAGAGGTATCAAAGCAAACATTTTGACAAAGATTCATGAGTATTGGATTGAAAATGTAGCCTCTAGAGAGCACAAAAGGTTTTCCCAAGATTTGGCCCAGTGACCTACATTTTCACTTGACATGACCGAATTTCACGCTTGTCCAAGATTTTATCAAGACAAACATTCGGACCAAGTTGCATGAGTATTGGGCTGAAAATGTGGCCTCTAGAGTGCACTAAAGGTTTTTCAAGATTGGGCCCAGTGACCTACTTTTTGACCCAACATGACATAGTTTCAAACTTGTCCAAGATGTTATCAAGAAAAATATTCTGACCAGCTTTCATGAGTAATGGGCTGCATATATGGCCTGTAGGATGCCAACAAGGTGTCTCTGAAATTTGGCCCAGTGACCTACTATTTGACCTAAAGTTACCCAATTCCAAACCCTTCCAAGATTTCCTCCAGACAAACAATCTGATCAATTTTCAAGAGTGTATGATTGAAAATGTGGCCTCCAGAGTGCACACAAGGTCATTGTTGACGCATGGATGACGGACAGAGCACAATTCCAAAAGCTCACCTTGAGCACTTTGTACTCAGGTTGGCTAAAAAGGCAAATATTAATAGTGGCTTTCTTCTTAAATGTTTTGAGAAAGGAACCAGTGTTCAGTTTTGCTGTAATCTGGCAGGATACAAAATTCTGTGGTGTATAATGCTGAAGCAAATGATTTAAACAAAAGAATCATCTGCCATTTTCCAAAACTCAGTGATTCTTTGCAGTGGCACTGTTTACACAAGAAGTGTGGAGTGGGCACTTTGATGAACACTTCCTGGTCAGAGTTTATCATTGGGTTCATGTAACACCACTGCTTATGGTAAGGTGTTCCATACCTCTTGTTGTCATCAGTTTCATTGGCCTGTAATTGAGTGCAGTGTCTGGGAATGAATGAATTGGTCATGTTAGGTGAGGAAATGTTCAGCTGAACTGATCTGCTCTAAGTCTTTACATTTGTTTGTGTAATTTACATGTTGCCAAGACCCACACACCCAAATGCCTTTGTACAAAGCACATTGTTTTCTGGAGAGAAAAGTTGCAGTGGATACCACAAACTTGCCATATATTATGGGTCAATGTTTAAGCTTTGGTCACTAAAAACATGATGGCATTCTAAAGGTAGTCATGAGCGTACCCCGTCCAGTGTTGATACCAAGGAATAGGTCAGCAATAATGTCCGCGTTAAAGGGTCAACAGTTAAAGGAAGGGATATAGGGCCTTAAGCTCTTTCTTTTGCATTTTTAGGAATGTAGGATTATGTGGTACTATATGTCTGCCTGTGATGTGCCCCATGGATCAAGTGAGTCAGGAGTGGTAAGTGACCTAGTGCAGAAAAACAGAATGAAAGGTCAAACGAGTTGGGTTCTTAGGTCAAGTAGTAAATCTGTGTTCTTCTATTTTCTTGTTTTACAACATCCGATTGAGTGGTATTTACATCATTTTCAACATTATTCCTCTTATAATGCGGTGGCATGTATCCTGGAATCTGCTGCCCCAGTACTTTAAACTACATTCTTCTCAAGCCACTGGCTGCTTTCCTATGCAACCGTCATTGACATTATAATTTGTAGCTGTTTGTGAAAAAAAAAATCCTTAACCAAGTACCATGTAGCGCAACCAAGCCTGTGGAACAAAGTGTGGTGCTGAAAAGACGACAGAGAACAGTGAGGAAGTGGAGGCCAAGATGAGAGCACGAAGAGCCCAATCAATGGTGCAACTCATAAATAACAAAGGTATGCATGAATGCTTGTAACCAGCATTTTTTTCCTTTTCCCACAATGTTTTCTATCCTTCCAAAAGCCAATTTTTATTTTTGAGTCACAATTATTTTGTCGTCTGCAAAAATTTCATTTTAGGCATTTCCAAATTTTATCAGGTGGTAAAGGGTTAAAGCCGTCCTCGTCATATTTCTGTCTTATTTCACTCCCAAGTTTCTATTATCGCTACTTCTCCCGACACTTTTTTCAAGCCACTGCCTTTTTTCCCCAATTGAAAAATCATCAAAACAATGTTCAATAGCGAGACAGGAATCGAATCATGACACAATGATCGTGATCAGTTTTTGAAACCAGATTGGGATTCGATTTTGAGACCCCTTGATTACAAGCAAGAAAGTTACTGACAAAGCTACCTGGCTGGTCCCCTTAATTTTCTTCTCTCTTTTTTTTTTTTGCCACATTGTCTTCACATCATTGTTCTGATTCAAAGTCAGAGAGCAACTTCAATGTAGTCTGATCTTGTCACTGCAAAAGGTGTAATTGAGCAACATTGGGTTGGCAAGTCGGGCTTGTGCTCCCTGTTAATGCATACAATGCATGGCATCAGCACTGTGTTCAAACTTTCTGACTTGCTGTTTCTAGGGAGGATGACCAAGGACAACAGCGAGGAAGCGGAGGCCAAGACGACTGTGAAGAGCCCGAGCAATTGCGCCTCTTCTCAAATACAAAGGTAAACATGACATCTATGTCTTCTTTTCAACGGTAAGAGCACCTATCACAGAGATGTTGAAGTTTCTTTTACTGTTTCACATTGCTATTTTCAAGCAAATGCCTTCTTAGTACTGTAACACCATCAAAAATAATGTTAAATAGTGAGATAGGAATGAATCTTATCGAAATGACTATCAGCAGTTTAAAAGAAGACATTGTGCAAGCAGAAATTCGATCTTTAGACCCTCTGGTTACAATCTAGTTTGTTACTGAGCTTCTAGGCTGGTCTCCTTATTTTTTCTAATCTCCATGCTTTTCTTTGCCAGATTATCTTCACGTCAATAACAGTCTGGATTCAAGATCAGACAGCATCTTCCATGTAGACTGATCTTCATATGCAAATACTCTAATTTAGCCACACAGGTTTGCAAGTCAGGCTTTTGCTCCCTGTGAATGACTACTATGCATGACACCAGCTTTTGTATTAAAATTTTGACTTGTCTTTTCTAGAGAAGATGGCCAAGGACAACAGTGAGGAAGTGAATGCCAAAAAGACCATGCATAAGCCCGGGCCATGGTGCAATTTCTCCATAACAAAGGTATCTATTATACTAATTAGCCTTAGGGTGCAGAATAAATCACAATGGGATTATCAATCAGTGACAAAAATTTGGTATTTTGTTTTGTGTTCACTCAGATTACAATGCTGAATTAATGAAATGGACCTCTTTAAACAGGAAAAACCATTTGAAATATTGTCATTCCAAGCTTGTTTTGGCTAGAATGTGTAAAAGATTAGCAGACAGTGAAGATCCAAGATCAGACTGCACATTCTGTGCAGTCTGATCTTGGTCTACACTCTCCGCAAAAACAACTTAAGTCGGTTCCTGTGCTTTATGGGTTAACCCTTTACCACAGAATCCCGACTTTTAACGACCCTGAGAAAGAAGCCTTTTGAAAACATTGTAGGAAAAGAAGAAACTGCTGGTAACCAGCATTTTCTTCTTTTCCCAGAATGTTTTCTACCCTTTAAGAGACAAATGTTATCTTTTGAGCTACATTTAAAATGTCGTCTGCAAATGCTTTCAATTTGGACTAGTCTACTAATTTTGTCATTTGGTAAGCAGTTAAGCGACATGCTAAACATAATTTTGTCATATCCCAATGGCCCGTCTATGCATTACTGAAGCTGTGTTTACCAGTCACTTTTCACACTACTCTGTCACAGTTGTCTTCTTTCACACCCACACACACAATACCCAAATGTGCAATCCACTGAGAATTTTCTTGAATTTTGATATGTTTTTCTTTTAGAGGGATGACCTACTGATGAAGCAAGTGCAGACAGACTTCCATAGATGCGGCCAGAGAGTTCCGATTTGCCAAGGAGGGTGACAGGTTTTCATACTTTATTCATCTCTTTCATATTTCGTCTACCGTTAATTTGCTTGAAGGAATGTGCTTGAAGTTATTAGTTAAACAAGAGGGCCATTGGCCCTAAAATGCTCACATGAGTAAGGTTATCTAGGACTGATAAAGCTGAAAACATCCTGGCTGTGATGCTGTAAAACACATGTGTGTGAGTAACTTATTTTTTGACCTACTTGACCTTTTTTTTTTAAACTTGTCAGAGGTATCAAAGCAAACATTTTGACAAAGATTCATGAGTATTGGATTAAAAATGTAGCCTCTAGAGAGCACAAAAGGTTTTCCCAAGATTTGGCCCAGTGACCTACATTTTCACTTGACATGACCGAATTTCACGCTTGTCCAAGATTTTATCAAGACAAACATTCAGACCAAGTTGCATGAGTATTGGGCTGAAAATGTGGCCTCTAGAGTGCACTAAAGGTTTTTCAAGATTGGGCCCAGTGACCTACTTTTTGACCCAACATGACATAGTTTCAAACTTGTCCAAGATGTTATCAAGAAAAATATTCTGACCAGCTTTCATGAGTAATGGGCTGCATATATGGCCTGTAGGATGCCAACAAGGTGTCTCTGAAATTTGGCCCAGTGACCTACTATTTGACCTAAAGTTACCCAATTCCAAACCCTTCCAAGATTTCCTCCAGACAAACAATCTGATCAATTTTCAAGAGTGTATGATTGAAAATGTGGCCTCCAGAGTGCACACAAGGTCATTGTTGACGCATGGATGACGGACAGAGCACAATTCCAAAAGCTCACCTTGAGCACTTTGTACTCAGGTTGGCTAAAAAGGCAAATATTAATAGTGGCTTTCTTCTTAAATGTTTTGAGAAAGGAACCAGTGTTCAGTTTTGCTGTAATCTGGCAGGATACAAAATTCTGTGGTGTATAATGCTGAAGCAAATGATTTAAACAAAAGAATCATCTGCCATTTTCCAAAACTCAGTGATTCTTTGCAGTGGCACTGTTTACACAAGAAGTGTGGAGTGGGCACTTTGATGAACACTTCCTGGTCAGAGTTTATCATTGGGTTCATGTAACACCACTGCTTATGGTAAGGTGTTCCATACCTCTTGTTGTCATCAGTTTCATTGGCCTGTAATTGAGTGCAGTGTCTGGGAATGAATGAACTGGTCATGTTAGGTGAGGAAATGTTCAGCTGAACTGATCTGCTCTAAGTCTTTACATTTGTTTGTGTAATTTACATGTTGCCAAGACCCACACACCCAAATGCCTTTGTACAAAGCACATTGTTTTCTGGAGAGAAAAGTTGCAGTGGATACCACAAGCTTGCCATATATTATGGGTCAATGTTTAAGCTTTGGTCACTAAAAACATGATGGCATTCTAAAGGTAGTCATGAGCGTACCCCGTCCAGTGTTGATACCAAGGAATAGGTCAGCAATAATGTCCGCGTTAAAGGGTCAACAGTTAAAGGAAGGGATATAGGGCCTTAAGCTCTTTCTTTTGCATTTTTAGGAATGTAGGATTATGTGGTACTATATGTCTGCCTGTGATGTGCCCCATGGATCAAGTGAGTCAGGAGTGGTAAGTGACCTAGTGCAGAAAAACAGAATGAAAGGTCAAACGAGTTGGGTTCTTAGGTCAAGTAGTAAATCTGTGTTCTTCTATTTTCTTGTTTTACAACATCCGATTGAGTGGTATTTACATCATTTTCAACATTATTCCTCTTATAATGCGGTGGCATGTATCCTGGAATCTGCTGCCCCAGTACTTTAAACTACATTCTTCTCAAGCCACTGGCTGCTTTCCTATGCAACCGTCATTGACATTATAATTTGTAGCTGTTTGTGAAAAAAAAAAATCCTTAACCAAGTACCATGTAGCGCAATCAAGCCTGTGGAACAAAGTGTGGTGCTGAAAAGACGACAGAGAACAGTGAGGAAGTGGAGGCCAAGATGAGAGCACGAAGAGCCCAATCAATGGTGCAACTCATAAATAACAAAGGTATGCATGAATGCTTGTAACCAGCATTTTTTTCCTTTTCCCACAATGTTTTCTATCCTTCCAAAAGCCAATTTTTATTTTTGAGTCACAATTATTTTGTCGTCTGCAAAAATTTCATTTTAGGCATTTCCAAATTTTATCAGGTGGTAAAGGGTTAAAGCCGTCCTCGTCATATTTCTGTCTTATTTCACTCCCAAGTTTCTATTATCGCTACTTCTCCCGACACTTTTTTCAAGCCACTGCCTTTTTTCCCCAATTGAAAAATCATCAAAACAATGTTCAATAGCGAGACAGGAATCGAATCATGACACAATGATCGTGATCAGTTTTTGAAACCAGATTGGGATTCGATTTTGAGACCCCTTGATTACAAGCAAGAAAGTTACTGACAAAGCTACCTGGCTGGTCCCCTTAATTTTCTTCTCTTTTTTTTTTTTTTGCCACATTGTCTTCACATCAATAGCTGTTCTGATTCAAAGTCAGAGAGCAACTTCAATGTAGTCTGATCTTGTCACTGCAAAAGGTGTAATTGAGCAACATTGGGTTGGCAAGTCGGGCTTGTGCTCCCTGTTAATGCATACAATGCATGGCATCAGCACTGTGTTCAAACTTTCTGACTTGCTGTTTCTAGGGAGGATGACCAAGGACAACAGCGAGGAAGCGGAGGCCAAGACGACTGTGAAGAGCCCGAGCAATTGCGCCTCTTCTCAAATACAAAGGTAAACATGACATCTATGTCTTCTTTTCAACGGTAAGAGCACCTATCACAGAGATGTTGAAGTTTCTTTTACTGTTTCACATTGCTATTTTCAAGCAAATGCCTTCTTAGTACTGTAACACCATCAAAAATAATGTTAAATAGTGAGATAGGAATGAATCTTGTCGAAATGACTATCAGCAGTTTAAATGAAGACATTGTGCAAGCAGAAATTCGATCTTTAGACCCTCTGGTTACAATCTAGTTTGTTACTGAGCTTCTAGGCTGGTCTCCTTATTTTTTCTAATCTCCATGCTTTTCTTTGCCAGATTATCTTCACGTCAATAACAGTCTGGATTCAAGATCAGACAGCATCTTCCATGTAGACTGATCTTCATATGCAAATACTCTAATTTAGCCACACAGGTTTGCAAGTCAGGCTTTTGCTCCCTGTGAATGACTACTATGCATGACACCAGCTTTTGTATTAAAATTTTGACTTGTCTTTTCTAGAGAAGATGGCCAAGGACAACAGTGAGGAAGTGAATGCCAAAAAGACCATGCATAAGCCCGGGCCATGGTGCAATTTCTCCATAACAAAGGTATCTATTATACTAATTAGCCTTAGGGTGCAGAATAAATCACAATGGGATTATCAATCAGTGACAAAAATTTGGTATTTTGTTTTGTGTTCACTCAGATTACAATGCTGAATTAATGAAATGGACCTCTTTAAACAGGAAAAACCATTTGAAATATTGTCATTCCAAGCTTGTTTTGGCTAGAATGTGTAAAAGATTAGCAGACAGTGAAGATCCAAGATCAGACTGCACATTCTGTGCAGTCTGATCTTGGTCTACACTCTCCGCAAAAACAACTTAAGTCGGTTCCTGTGCTTTATGGGTTAACCCTTTACCACAGAATCCCGACTTTTAACGACCCTGAGAAAGAAGCCTTTTGAAAACATTGTAGGAAAAGAAGAAACTGCTGGTAACCAGCATTTTCTTCTTTTCCCAGAATGTTTTCTACCCTTTAAGAGACAAATGTTATCTTTTGAGCTACATTTAAAATGTCGTCTGCAAATGCTTTCAATTTGGACTAGTCTACTAATTTTGTCATTTGGTAAGCAGTTAAGCGACATGCTAAACATAATTTTGTCATATCCCAATGGCCCGTCTATGCATTACTGAAGCTGTGTTTACCAGTCACTTTTCACACTACTCTGTCACAGTTGTCTTCCTTCACACCCACACACACAATACCCAAATGTGCAATCCATTGAGAATTTTCTTGAATTTTGATATGTTTTTCTTTTAGAGGGATGACCTACTGATGAAGCAAGTGCAGACAGACTTCCATAGACGCGGCCAGAGAGTTCCGATTTGCCGAGGAGGGTGACAGGTTTTCATACTTTATTCATCTCTTTCATACTTCGTCTACCGTTAATTTGCTTGAAGGAATGTGCTTGAAGTTATTAGTTAAACAAGAGGGCCATTGGCCCTAAAATGCTCACATGAGTAAGGTTATCTAGGACTGATAAAGCTGAAAACATCCTGGCTGTGATGCTGTAAAACACATGTGTGTGAGTAACTTATTTTTTGACCGACTTGACCATTTTTTTTTTAAACTTGTCAGCGGTATCAAAGCAAACATTTTGACAAAGATTCATGAGTATTGGATTGAAAATGTAGCCTCTAGAGAGCACAAAAGGTTTTCCCAAGATTTGGCCCAGTGACCTACATTTTCACTTGACATGACCGAATTTCACGCTTGTCCAAGATTTTATCAAGACAAACATTCGGACCAAGTTGCATGAGTATTGGGCTGAAAATGTGGCCTCTAGAGTGCACTAAAGGTTTTTCAAGATTGGGCCCAGTGACCTACTTTTTGACCCAACATGACATAGTTTCAAACTTGTCCAAGATGTTATCAAGAAAAATATTCTGACCAGCTTTCATGAGTAATGGGCTGCATATATGGCCTGTAGGATGCCAACAAGGTGTCTCTGAAATTTGGCCCAGTGACCTACTATTTGACCTAAAGTTACCCAATTCCAAACCCTTCCAAGATTTCCTCCAGACAAACAATCTGATCAATTTTCAAGAGTGTATGATTGAAAATGTGGCCTCCAGAGTGCACACAAGGTCATTGTTGACGCATGGATGACGGACAGAGCACAATTCCAAAAGCTCACCTTGAGCACTTTGTACTCAGGTTGGCTAAAAAGGCAAATATTAATAGTGGCTTTCTTCTTAAATGTTTTGAGAAAGGAACCAGTGTTCAGTTTTGCTGTAATCTGGCAGGATACAAAATTCTGTGGTGTATAATGCTGAAGCAAATGATTTAAACAAAAGAATCATCTGCCATTTTCCAAAACTCAGTGATTCTTTGCAGTGGCACTGTTTACACAAGAAGTGTGGAGTGGGCACTTTGATGAACACTTCCTGGTCAGAGTTTATCATTGGGTTCATGTAACACCACTGCTTATGGTAAGGTGTTCCATACCTCTTGTTGTCATCAGTTTCATTGGCCTGTAATTGAGTGCAGTGTCTGGGAATGAATGAATTGGTCATGTTAGGTGAGGAAATGTTCAGCTGAACTGATCTGCTCTAAGTCTTTACATTTGTTTGTGTAATTTACATGTTGCCAAGACCCACACACCCAAATGCCTTTGTACAAAGCACATTGTTTTCTGGAGAGAAAAGTTGCAGTGGATACCACAAACTTGCCATATATTATGGGTCAATGTTTAAGCTTTGGTCACTAAAAACATGATGGCATTCTAAAGGTAGTCATGAGCGTACCCCGTCCAGTGTTGATACCAAGGAATAAGTCAGCAATAATGTCCGCGTTAAAGGGTCAACAGTTAAAGGAAGGGATATAGGGCCTTAAGCTCTTTCTTTTGCATTTTTAGGAATGTAGGATTATGTGGTACTATATGTCTGCCTGTGATGTGCCCCATGGATCAAGTGAG
This sequence comes from Tridacna gigas, assembly GCA_945859785.2. Classification (NCBI taxonomy): domain Eukaryota; kingdom Metazoa; phylum Mollusca; class Bivalvia; order Cardiida; family Cardiidae; genus Tridacna; species Tridacna gigas. The sequence continues at coordinate 30,412,789 of OX244041.2, forward strand.
TCAGGAGTGGTAAGTGACCTAGTGCAGAAAAACAGAATGAAAGGTCAAACGAGTTGGGTTCTTAGGTCAAGTAGTAAATCTGTGTTCTTCTATTTTCTTGTTTTACAACATCCGATTGAGTGGTATTTACATCATTTTCAACATTATTCCTCTTATAATGCGGTGGCATGTATCCTGGAATCTGGTGCCCCAGTACTTTAAACTACATTCTTCTCAAGCCACTGGCTGCCTTCCTATGCAACCGTCATTGACATTATAATTTGTAGCTGTTTGTGAAAAAAAAAAAATCCTTAACCAAGTACCATGTAGCGCAACCAAGCCTGTGGAACAAAGTGTGGTGCTGAAAAGACGACAGAGAACAGTGAGGAAGTGGAGGCCAAGATGAGAGCACGAAGAGCCCAATCAATGGTGCAACTCATAAATAACAAAGGTATGCATGAATGCTTGTAACCAGCATTTTTTTCCTTTTCCCACAATGTTTTCTATCCTTCCAAAAGCCAATTTTTATTTTTGAGTCACAATTATTTTGTCGTCTGCAAAAATTTCATTTTAGGCATTTCCAAATTTTATCAGGTGGTAAAGGGTTAAAGCCGTCCTCGTCATATTTCTGTCTTATTTCACTCCCAAGTTTCTATTATCGCTACTTCTCCCGACACTTTTTTCAAGCCACTGCCTTTTTTCCCCAATTGAAAAATCATCAAAACAATGTTCAATAGCGAGACAGGAATCGAATCATGACACAATGATCGTGATCAGTTTTTGAAACCAGATTGGGATTCGATTTTGAGACCCCTTGATTACAAGCAAGAAAGTTACTGACAAAGCTACCTGGCTGGTCCCCTTAATTTTCTTCTCTTTTTTTTTTTTTTTGCCACATTGTCTTCACATCAATAGCTGTTCTGATTCAAAGTCAGAGAGCAACTTCAATGTAGTCTGATCTTGTCACTGCAAAAGGTGTAATTGAGCAACATTGGGTTGGCAAGTCGGGCTTGTGCTCCCTGTTAATGCATACAATGCATGGCATCAGCACTGTGTTCAAACTTTCTGACTTGCTGTTTCTAGGGAGGATGACCAAGGACAACAGCGAGGAAGCGGAGGCCAAGACGACTGTGAAGAGCCCGAGCAATTGCGCCTCTTCTCAAATACAAAGGTAAACATGACATCTATGTCTTCTTTTCAACGGTAAGAGCACCTATCACAGAGATGTTGAAGTTTCTTTTACTGTTTCACATTGCTATTTTCAAGCAAATGCCTTCTTAGTACTGTAACACCATCAAAAATAATGTTAAATAGTGAGATAGGAATGAATCTTGTCGAAATGACTATCAGCAGTTTAAAAGAAGACATTATGCAAGCAGAAATTCGATCTTTAGACCCTCTGGTTACAATCTAGTTTGTTACTGAGCTTCTAGGCTGGTCTCCTTATTTTTTCTAATCTCCATGCTTTTCTTTGCCAGATTATCTTCACGTCAATAACAGTCTGGATTCAAGATCAGACAGCATCTTCCATGTAGACTGATCTTCATATGCAAATACTCTAATTTAGCCACACAGGTTTGCAAGTCAGGCTTTTGCTCCCTGTGAATGACTACTATGCATGACACCAGCTTTTGTATTAAAATTTTGACTTGTCTTTTCTAGAGAAGGTGGCCAAGGACAACAGTGAGGAAGTGAATGCCAAAAAGACCATGCATAAGCCCGGGCCATGGTGCAATTTCTCCATAACAAAGGTATCTATTATACTAATTAGCCTTAGGGTGCAGAATAAATCACAATGGGATTATCAATCAGTGACAAAAATTTGGTATTTTGTTTTGTGTTCACTCAGATTACAATGCTGAATTAATGAAATGGACCTCTTTAAACAGGAAAAACCATTTGAAATATTGTCATTCCAAGCTTGTTTTGGCTAGAATGTGTAAAAGATTAGCAGACAGTGAAGATCCAAGATCAGACTGCACATTCTGTGCAGTCTGATCTTGGTCTACACTCTCCGCAAAAACAACTTAAGTCGGTTCCTGTGCTTTATGGGTTAACCCTTTACCACAGAATCCCGACTTTTAACGACCCTGAGAAAGAAGCCTTTTGAAAACATTGTAGGAAAAGAAGAAACTGCTGGTAACCAGCATTTTCTTCTTTTCCCAGAATGTTTTCTACCCTTTAAGAGACAAATGTTATCTTTTGAGCTACATTTAAAATGTCGTCTGCAAATGCTTTCAATTTGGACTAGTCTACTAATTTTGTCATTTGGTAAGCAGTTAAGCGACATGCTAAACATAATTTTGTCATATCCCAATGGCCCGTCTATGCATTACTGAAGCTGTGTTTACCAGTCACTTTTCACACTACTCTGTCACAGTTGTCTTCCTTCACACCCACACACACAATACCCAAATGTGCAATCCATTGAGAATTTTCTTGAATTTTGATATGTTTTTCTTTTAGAGGGATGACCTACTGATGAAGCAAGTGCAGACAGACTTCCATAGACGCGGCCAGAGAGTTCCGATTTGCCAAGGAGGGTGACAGGTTTTCATACTTTATTCATCTCTTTCATATTTCGTCTACCGTTAATTTGCTTGAAGGAATGTGCTTGAAGTTATTAGTTAAACAAGAGGGCCATTGGCCCTAAAATGCTCACATGAGTAAGGTTATCTAGGACTGATAAAGCTGAAAACATCCTGGCTGTGATGCTGTAAAACACATGTGTGTGAGTAACTTATTTTTTGACCGACTTGACCATTTTTTTTTTTAAACTTGTCAGAGGTATCAAAGCAAACATTTTGACAAAGATTCATGAGTATTGGATTGAAAATGTAGCCTCTAGAGAGCACAAAAGGTTTTCCCAAGATTTGGCCCAGTGACCTACATTTTCACTTGACATGACCGAATTTCACGCTTGTCCAAGATTTTATCAAGACAAACATTCGGGCCAAGTTGCATGAGTATTGGGCTGAAAATGTGGCCTCTAGAGTGCACTAAAGGTTTTTCAAGATTGGGCCCAGTGACCTACTTTTTGACCCAACATGACATAGTTTCAAACTTGTCCAAGATGTTATCAAGAAAAATATTCTGACCAGCTTTCATGAGTAATGGGCTGCATATATGGCCTGTAGGATGCCAACAAGGTGTCTCTGAAATTTGGCCCAGTGACCTACTATTTGACGTAAAGTTACCCAATTCCAAACCCTTCCAAGATTTCCTCCAGACAAACAATCTGATCAATTTTCAAGAGTGTATGATTGAAAATGTGGCCTCCAGAGTGCACACAAGGTCATTGTTGACGCATGGATGACGGACAGAGCACAATTCCAAAAGCTCACCTTGAGCACTTTGTACTCAGGTTGGCTAAAAAGGCAAATATTAATAGTGGCTTTCTTCTTAAATGTTTTGAGAAAGGAACCAGTATTCAGTTTTGCTGTAATCTGGCAGGATACAAAATTCTGTGGTGTATAATGCTGAAGCAAATGATTTAAACAAAAGAATCATCTGCCATTTTCCAAAACTCAGTGATTCTTTGCAGTGGCACTGTTTACACAAGAAGTGTGGAGTGGGCACTTTGATGAACACTTCCTGGTCAGAGTTTATCATTGGGTTCATGTAACACCACTGCTTATGGTAAGGTGTTCCATACCTCTTGTTGTCATCAGTTTCATTGGCCTGTAATTGAGTGCAGTGTCTGGGAATGAATGAACTGGTCATGTTAGGTGAGGAAATGTTCAGCTGAACTGATCTGCTCTAAGTCTTTACATTTGTTTGTGTAATTTACATGTTGCCAAGACCCACACACCCAAATGCCTTTGTACAAAGCACATTGTTTTCTGGAGAGAAAAGTTGCAGTGGATACCACAAACTTGCCATATATTATGGGTCAATGTTTAAGCTTTGGTCACTAAAAACATGATGGCATTCTAAAGGTAGTCATGAGCGTACCCCGTCCAGTGTTGATACCAAGGAATAGGTCAGCAATAATGTCCGCGTTAAAGGGTCAACAGTTAAAGGAAGGGATATAGGGCCTTAAGCTCTTTCTTTTGCATTTTTAGGAATGTAGGATTATGTGGTACTATATGTCTGCCTGTGATGTGCCCCATGGATCAAGTGAGTCAGGAGTGGTAAGTGACCTAGTGCAGAAAAACAGAATGAAAGGTCAAACGAGTTGGGTTCTTAGGTCAAGTAGTAAATCTGTGTTCTTCTATTTTCTTGTTTTACAACATCCGATTGAGTGGTATTTACATCATTTTCAACATTATTCCTCTTATAATGCGGTGGCATGTATCCTGGAATCTGGTGCCCCAGTACTTTAAACTACATTCTTCTCAAGCCACTGGCTGCTTTCCTATGCAACCGTCATTGACATTATAATTTGTAGCTGTTTGTGAAAAAAAAAAATCCTTAACCAAGTACTATGTAGCGCAACCAAGCCTGTGGAACAAAGTGTGGTGCTGAAAAGACGACAGAGAACAGTGAGGAAGTGGAGGCCAAGATGAGAGCACGAAGAGCCCAATCAATGGTGCAACTCATAAATAACAAAGGTATGCATGAATGCTTGTAACCAGCATTTTTTTCCTTTTCCCACGATGTTTTCTATCCTTCCAAAAGCCAATTTTTATTTTTGAGTCACAATTATTTTGTCGTCTGCAAAAATTTCATTTTAGGCATTTCCAAATTTTATCAGGTGGTAAAGGGTTAAAGCCGTCCTCGTCATATTTCTGTCTTATTTCACTCCCAAGTTTCTATTATCGCTACTTCTCCCGACACTTTTTTCAAGCCACTGCCTTTTTTCCCCAATTGAAAAATCATCAAAACAATGTTCAATAGCGAGACAGGAATCGAATCATGACACAATGATCGTGATCAGTTTTTGAAACCAGATTGGGATTCGATTTTGAGACCCCTTGATTACAAGCAAGAAAGTTACTGACAAAGCTACCTGGCTGGTCCCCTTAATTTTCTTCTCTCTTTTTTTTTTTTGCCACATTGTCTTCACATCAATAGCTGTTCTGATTCAAAGTCAGAGAGCAACTTCAATGTAGTCTGATCTTGTCACTGCAAAAGGTGTAATTGAGCAACATTGGGTTGGCAAGTCGGGCTTGTGCTCCCTGTTAATGCATACAATGCATGGCATCAGCACTGTGTTCAAACTTTCTGACTTGCTGTTTCTAGGGAGGATGACCAAGGACAACAGCGAGGAAGCGGAGGCCAAGACGACTGTGAAGAGCCCGAGCAATTGCGCCTCTTCTCAAATACAAAGGTAAACATGACATCTATGTCTTCTTTTCAACGGTAAGAGCACCTATCACAGAGATGTTGAAGTTTCTTTTACTGTTTCACATTGCTATTTTCAAGCAAATGCATTCTTAGTACTGTAACACCATCAAAAATAATGTTAAATAGTGAGATAGGAATGAATCTTGTCGAAATGACTATCAGCAGTTTAAAAGAAGACATTGTGCAAGCAGAAATTCGATCTTTAGACCCTCTGGTTACAATCTAGTTTGTTACTGAGCTTCTAGGCTGGTCTCCTTATTTTTTCTAATCTCCATGCTTTTCTTTGCCAGATTATCTTCACGTCAATAACAGTCTGGATTCAAGATCAGACAGCATCTTCCATGTAGACTGATCTTCATATGCAAATACTCTAATTTAGCCACACAGGTTTGCAAGTCAGGCTTTTGCTCCCTGTGAATGACTACTATGCATGACACCAGCTTTTGTATTAAAATTTTGACTTGTCTTTTCTAGAGAAGATGGCCAAGGACAACAGTGAGGAAGTGAATGCCAAAAAGACCATGCATAAGCCCGGGCCATGGTGCAATTTCTCCATAACAAAGGTATCTATTATACTAATTAGCCTTAGGGTGCAGAATAAATCACAATGGGATTATCAATCAGTGACAAAAATTTGGTATTTTGTTTTGTGTTCACTCAGATTACAATGCTGAATTAATGAAATGGACCTCTTTAAACAGGAAAAACCATTTGAAATATTGTCATTCCAAGCTTGTTTTGGCTAGAATGTGTAAAAGATTAGCAGACAGTGAAGATCCAAGATCAGACTGCACATTCTGTGCAGTCTGATCTTGGTCTACACTCTCCGCAAAAACAACTTAAGTCGGTTCCTGTGCTTTATGGGTTAACCCTTTACCACAGAATCCCGACTTTTAACGACCCTGAGAAAGAAGCCTTTTGAAAACATTGTAGGAAAAGAAGAAACTGCTGGTAACCAGCATTTTCTTCTTTTCCCAGAATGTTTTCTACCCTTTAAGAGACAAATGTTATCTTTTGAGCTACATTTAAAATGTCGTCTGCAAATGCTTTCAATTTGGACTAGTCTACTAATTTTGTCATTTGGTAAGCAGTTAAGCGACATGCTAAACATAATTTTGTCATATCCCAATGGCCCGTCTATGCATTACTGAAGCTGTGTTTACCAGTCACTTTTCACACTACTCTGTCACAGTTGTCTTCTTTCACACCCACACACACAATACCCAAATGTGCAATCCATTGAGAATTTTCTTGAATTTTGATATGTTTTTCTTTTAGAGGGATGACCTACTGATGAAGCAAGTGCAGACAGACTTCCATAGACGCGGCCAGAGAGTTCCGATTTGCCAAGGAGGGTGACAGGTTTTCATACTTTATTCATCTCTTTCATATTTCGTCTACCGTTAATTTGCTTGAAGGAATGTGCTTGAAGTTATTAGTTAAACAAGAGGGCCATTGGCCCTAAAATGCTCACATGAGTAAGGTTATCTAGGACTGATAAAGCTGAAAACATCCTGGCTGTGATGCTGTAAAACACATGTGTGTGAGTAACTTATTTTTTGACCGACTTGACCATTTTTTTTTTTAAACTTGTCAGAGGTATCAAAGCAAACATTTTGACAAAAGATTCATGAGTATTGGATTGAAAATGTAGCCTCTAGAGAGCACAAAAGGTTTTCCCAAGATTTGGCCCAGTGACCTACATTTTCACTTGACATGACCGAATTTCACGCTTGTCCAAGATTTTATCAAGACAAACATTCGGACCAAGTTGCATGAGTATTGGGCTGAAAATGTGGCCTCTAGAGTGCACTAAAGGTTTTTCAAGATTGGGCCCAGTGACCTACTTTTTGACCCAACATGACATAGTTTCAAACTTGTCCAAGATGTTATCAAGAAAAATATTCTGACCAGCTTTCATGAGTAATGGGCTGCATATATGGCCTGTAGGATGCCAACAAGGTGTCTCTGAAATTTGGCCCAGTGACCTACTATTTGACGTAAAGTTACCCAATTCCAAACCCTTCCAAGATTTCCTCCAGACAAACAATCTGATCAATTTTCAAGAGTGTATGATTGAAAATGTGGCCTCCAGAGTGCACACAAGGTCATTGTTGACGCATGGATGACGGACAGAGCACAATTCCAAAAGCTCACCTTGAGCACTTTGTACTCAGGTTGGCTAAAAAGGCAAATATTAATAGTGGCTTTCTTCTTAAATGTTTTGAGAAAGGAACCAGTGTTCAGTTTTGCTGTAATCTGGCAGGATACAAAATTCTGTGGTGTATAATGCTGAAGCAAATGATTTAAACAAAAGAATCATCTGCCATTTTCCAAAACTCAGTGATTCTTTGCAGTGGCACTGTTTACACAAGAAGTGTGGAGTGGGCACTTTGATGAACACTTCCTGGTCAGAGTTTATCATTGGGTTCATGTAACACCACTGCTTATGGTAAGGTGTTCCATACCTCTTGTTGTCATCAGTTTCATTGGCCTGTAATTGAGTGCAGTGTCTGGGAATGAATGAATTGGTCATGTTAGGTGAGGAAATGTTCAGCTGAACTGATCTGCTCTAAGTCTTTACATTTGTTTGTGTAATTTACATGTTGCCAAGACCCACACACCCAAATGCCTTTGTACAAAGCACATTGTTTTCTGGAGAGAAAAGTTGCAGTGGATACCACAAACTTGCCATATATTATGGGTCAATGTTTAAGCTTTGGTCACTAAAAACATGATGGCATTCTAAAGGTAGTCATGAGCGTACCCCGTCCAGTGTTGATACCAAGGAATAGGTCAGCAATAATGTCCGCGTTAAAGGGTCAACAGTTAAAGGAAGGGATATAGGGCCTTAAGCTCTTTCTTTTGCATTTTTAGGAATGTAGGATTATGTGGTACTATATGTCTGCCTGTGATGTGCCCCATGGATCAAGTGAGTCAGGAGTGGTAAGTGACCTAGTGCAGAAAAACAGAATGAAAGGTCAAACGAGTTGGGTTCTTAGGTCAAGTAGTAAATCTGTGTTCTTCTATTTTCTTGTTTTACAACATCCGATTGAGTGGTATCTACATCATTTTCAACATTATTCCTCTTATAATGCGGTGGCATGTATCCTGGAATCTGGTGCCCCAGTACTTTAAACTACATTCTTCTCAAGCCACTGGCTGCCTTCCTATGCAACCGTCATTGACATTATAATTTGTAGCTGTTTGTGAAAAAAAAAAAATCCTTAACCAAGTACCATGTAGCGCAACCAAGCCTGTGGAACAAAGTGTGGTGCTGAAAAGACGACAGAGAACAGTGAGGAAGTGGAGGCCAAGATGAGAGCACGAAGAGCCCAATCAATGGTGCAACTCATAAATAACAAAGGTATGCATGAATGCTTGTAACCAGCATTTTTTTCCTTTTCCCACAATGTTTTCTATCCTTCCAAAAGCCAATTTTTATTTTTGAGTCACAATTATTTTGTCGTCTGCAAAAATTTCATTTTAGGCATTTCCAAATTTTATCAGGTGGTAAAGGGTTAAAGCCGTCCTCGTCATATTTCTGTCTTATTTCACTCCCAAGTTTCTATTATCGCTACTTCTCCCGACACTTTTTTCAAGCCACTGCCTTTTTTCCCCAATTGAAAAATCATCAAAACAATGTTCAATAGCGAGACAGGAATCGAATCATGACACAATGATCGTGATCAGTTTTTGAAACCAGATTGGGATTCGATTTTGAGACCCCTTGATTACAAGCAAGAAAGTTACTGACAAAGCTACCTGGCTGGTCCCCTTAATTTTCTTCTCTTTTTTTTTTTTTTGCCACATTGTCTTCACATCAATAGCTGTTCTGATTCAAAGTCAGAGAGCAACTTCAATGTAGTCTGATCTTGTCACTGCAAAAGGTGTAATTGAGCAACATTGGGTTGGCAAGTCGGGCTTGTGCTCCCTGTTAATGCATACAATGCATGGCATCAGCACTGTGTTCAAACTTTCTGACTTGCTGTTTCTAGGGAGGATGACCAAGGACAACAGCGAGGAAGCGGAGGCCAAGACGACTGTGAAGAGCCCGAGCAATTGCGCCTCTTCTCAAATACAAAGGTAAACATGACATCTATGTCTTCTTTTCAACGGTAAGAGCACCTATCACAGAGATGTTGAAGTTTCTTTTACTGTTTCACATTGCTATTTTCAAGCAAATGCCTTCTTAGTACTGTAACACCATCAAAAATAATGTTAAATAGTGAGATAGGAATGAATCTTGTCGAAATGACTATCAGCAGTTTAAAAGAAGACATTATGCAAGCAGAAATTCGATCTTTAGACCCTCTGGTTACAATCTAGTTTGTTACTGAGCTTCTAGGCTGGTCTCCTTATTTTTTCTAATCTCCATGCTTTTCTTTGCCAGATTATCTTCACGTCAATAACAGTCTGGATTCAAGATCAGACAGCATCTTCCATGTAGACTGATCTTCATATGCAAATACTCTAATTTAGCCACACAGGTTTGCAAGTCAGGCTTTTGCTCCCTGTGAATGACTACTATGCATGACACCAGCTTTTGTATTAAAATTTTGACTTGTCTTTTCTAGAGAAGGTGGCCAAGGACAACAGTGAGGAAGTGAATGCCAAAAAGACCATGCATAAGCCCGGGCCATGGTGCAATTTCTCCATAACAAAGGTATCTATTATACTAATTAGCCTTAGGGTGCAGAATAAATCACAATGGGATTATCAATCAGTGACAAAAATTTGGTATTTTGTTTTGTGTTCACTCAGATTACAATGCTGAATTAATGAAATGGACCTCTTTAAACAGGAAAAACCATTTGAAATATTGTCATTCCAAGCTTGTTTTGGCTAGAATGTGTAAAAGATTAGCAGACAGTGAAGATCCAAGATCAGACTGCACATTCTGTGCAGTCTGATCTTGGTCTACACTCTCCGCAAAAACAACTTAAGTCGGTTCCTGTGCTTTATGGGTTAACCCTTTACCACAGAATCCCGACTTTTAACGACCCTGAGAAAGAAGCCTTTTGAAAACATTGTAGGAAAAGAAGAAACTGCTGGTAACCAGCATTTTCTTCTTTTCCCAGAATGTTTTCTACCCTTTAAGAGACAAATGTTATCTTTTGAGCTACATTTAAAATGTCGTCTGCAAATGCTTTCAATTTGGACTAGTCTACTAATTTTGTCATTTGGTAAGCAGTTAAGCGACATGCTAAACATAATTTTGTCATATCCCAATGGCCCGTCTATGCATTACTGAAGCTGTGTTTACCAGTCACTTTTCACACTACTCTGTCACAGTTGTCTTCCTTCACACCCACACACACAATACCCAAATGTGCAATCCATTGAGAATTTTCTTGAATTTTGATATGTTTTTCTTTTAGAGGGATGACCTACTGATGAAGCAAGTGCAGACAGACTTCCATAGACGCGGCCAGAGAGTTCCGATTTGCCAAGGAGGGTGACAGGTTTTCATACTTTATTCATCTCTTTCATATTTCGTCTACCGTTAATTTGCTTGAAGGAATGTGCTTGAAGTTATTAGTTAAACAAGAGGGCCATTGGCCCTAAAATGCTCACATGAGTAAGGTTATCTAGGACTGATAAAGCTGAAAACATCCTGGCTGTGATGCTGTAAAACACATGTGTGTGAGTAACTTATTTTTTGACCGACTTGACCATTTTTTTTTTTAAACTTGTCAGAGGTATCAAAGCAAACATTTTGACAAAGATTCATGAGTATTGGATTGAAAATGTAGCCTCTAGAGAGCACAAAAGGTTTTCCCAAGATTTGGCCCAGTGACCTACATTTTCACTTGACATGACCGAATTTCACGCTTGTCCAAGATTTTATCAAGACAAACATTCGGGCCAAGTTGCATGAGTATTGGGCTGAAAATGTGGCCTCTAGAGTGCACTAAAGGTTTTTCAAGATTGGGCCCAGTGACCTACTTTTTGACCCAACATGACATAGTTTCAAACTTGTCCAAGATGTTATCAAGAAAAATATTCTGACCAGCTTTCATGAGTAATGGGCTGCATATATGGCCTGTAGGATGCCAACAAGGTGTCTCTGAAATTTGGCCCAGTGACCTACTATTTGACGTAAAGTTACCCAATTCCAAACCCTTCCAAGATTTCCTCCAGACAAACAATCTGATCAATTTTCAAGAGTGTATGATTGAAAATGTGGCCTCCAGAGTGCACACAAGGTCATTGTTGACGCATGGATGACGGACAGAGCACAATTCCAAAAGCTCACCTTGAGCACTTTGTACTCAGGTTGGCTAAAAAGGCAAATATTAATAGTGGCTTTCTTCTTAAATGTTTTGAGAAAGGAACCAGTATTCAGTTTTGCTGTAATCTGGCAGGATACAAAATTCTGTGGTGTATAATGCTGAAGCAAATGATTTAAACAAAAGAATCATCTGCCATTTTCCAAAACTCAGTGATTCTTTGCAGTGGCACTGTTTACACAAGAAGTGTGGAGTGGGCACTTTGATGAACACTTCCTGGTCAGAGTTTATCATTGGGTTCATGTAACACCACTGCTTATGGTAAGGTGTTCCATACCTCTTGTTGTCATCAGTTTCATTGGCCTGTAATTGAGTGCAGTGTCTGGGAATGAATGAACTGGTCATGTTAGGTGAGGAAATGTTCAGCTGAACTGATCTGCTCTAAGTCTTTACATTTGTTTGTGTAATTTACATGTTGCCAAGACCCACACACCCAAATGCCTTTGTACAAAGCACATTGTTTTCTGGAGAGAAAAGTTGCAGTGGATACCACAAACTTGCCATATATTATGGGTCAATGTTTAAGCTTTGGTCACTAAAAACATGATGGCATTCTAAAGGTAGTCATGAGCGTACCCCGTCCAGTGTTGATACCAAGGAATAGGTCAGCAATAATGTCCGCGTTAAAGGGTCAACAGTTAAAGGAAGGGATATAGGGCCTTAAGCTCTTTCTTTTGCATTTTTAGGAATGTAGGATTATGTGGTACTATATGTCTGCCTGTGATGTGCCCCATGGATCAAGTGAGTCAGGAGTGGTAAGTGACCTAGTGCAGAAAAACAGAATGAAAGGTCAAACGAGTTGGGTTCTTAGGTCAAGTAGTAAATCTGTGTTCTTCTATTTTCTTGTTTTACAACATCCGATTGAGTGGTATTTACATCATTTTCAACATTATTCCTCTTATAATGCGGTGGCATGTATCCTGGAATCTGGTGCCCCAGTACTTTAAACTACATTCTTCTCAAGCCACTGGCTGCTTTCCTATGCAACCGTCATTGACATTATAATTTGTAGCTGTTTGTGAAAAAAAAAAATCCTTAACCAAGTACTATGTAGCGCAACCAAGCCTGTGGAACAAAGTGTGGTGCTGAAAAGACGACAGAGAACAGTGAGGAAGTGGAGGCCAAGATGAGAGCACGAAGAGCCCAATCAATGGTGCAACTCATAAATAACAAAGGTATGCATGAATGCTTGTAACCAGCATTTTTTTCCTTTTCCCACGATGTTTTCTATCCTTCCAAAAGCCAATTTTTATTTTTGAGTCACAATTATTTTGTCGTCTGCAAAAATTTCATTTTAGGCATTTCCAAATTTTATCAGGTGGTAAAGGGTTAAAGCCGTCCTCGTCATATTTCTGTCTTATTTCACTCCCAAGTTTCTATTATCGCTACTTCTCCCGACACTTTTTTCAAGCCACTGCCTTTTTTCCCCAATTGAAAAATCATCAAAACAATGTTCAATAGCGAGACAGGAATCGAATCATGACACAATGATCGTGATCAGTTTTTGAAACCAGATTGGGATTCGATTTTGAGACCCCTTGATTACAAGCAAGAAAGTTACTGACAAAGCTACCTGGCTGGTCCCCTTAATTTTCTTCTCTCTTTTTTTTTTTTGCCACATTGTCTTCACATCAATAGCTGTTCTGATTCAAAGTCAGAGAGCAACTTCAATGTAGTCTGATCTTGTCACTGCAAAAGGTGTAATTGAGCAACATTGGGTTGGCAAGTCGGGCTTGTGCTCCCTGTTAATGCATACAATGCATGGCATCAGCACTGTGTTCAAACTTTCTGACTTGCTGTTTCTAGGGAGGATGACCAAGGACAACAGCGAGGAAGCGGAGGCCAAGACGACTGTGAAGAGCCCGAGCAATTGCGCCTCTTCTCAAATACAAAGGTAAACATGACATCTATGTCTTCTTTTCAACGGTAAGAGCACCTATCACAGAGATGTTGAAGTTTCTTTTACTGTTTCACATTGCTATTTTCAAGCAAATGCATTCTTAGTACTGTAACACCATCAAAAATAATGTTAAATAGTGAGATAGGAATGAATCTTGTCGAAATGACTATCAGCAGTTTAAAAGAAGACATTGTGCAAGCAGAAATTCGATCTTTAGACCCTCTGGTTACAATCTAGTTTGTTACTGAGCTTCTAGGCTGGTCTCCTTATTTTTTCTAATCTCCATGCTTTTCTTTGCCAGATTATCTTCACGTCAATAACAGTCTGGATTCAAGATCAGACAGCATCTTCCATGTAGACTGATCTTCATATGCAAATACTCTAATTTAGCCACACAGGTTTGCAAGTCAGGCTTTTGCTCCCTGTGAATGACTACTATGCATGACACCAGCTTTTGTATTAAAATTTTGACTTGTCTTTTCTAGAGAAGATGGCCAAGGACAACAGTGAGGAAGTGAATGCCAAAAAGACCATGCATAAGCCCGGGCCATGGTGCAATTTCTCCATAACAAAGGTATCTATTATACTAATTAGCCTTAGGGTGCAGAATAAATCACAATGGGATTATCAATCAGTGACAAAAATTTGGTATTTTGTTTTGTGTTCACTCAGATTACAATGCTGAATTAATGAAATGGACCTCTTTAAACAGGAAAAACCATTTGAAATATTGTCATTCCAAGCTTGTTTTGGCTAGAATGTGTAAAAGATTAGCAGACAGTGAAGATCCAAGATCAGACTGCACATTCTGTGCAGTCTGATCTTGGTCTACACTCTCCGCAAAAACAACTTAAGTCGGTTCCTGTGCTTTATGGGTTAACCCTTTACCACAGAATCCCGACTTTTAACGACCCTGAGAAAGAAGCCTTTTGAAAACATTGTAGGAAAAGAAGAAACTGCTGGTAACCAGCATTTTCTTCTTTTCCCAGAATGTTTTCTACCCTTTAAGAGACAAATGTTATCTTTTGAGCTACATTTAAAATGTCGTCTGCAAATGCTTTCAATTTGGACTAGTCTACTAATTTTGTCATTTGGTAAGCAGTTAAGCGACATGCTAAACATAATTTTGTCATATCCCAATGGCCCGTCTATGCATTACTGAAGCTGTGTTTACCAGTCACTTTTCACACTACTCTGTCACAGTTGTCTTCTTTCACACCCACACACACAATACCCAAATGTGCAATCCATTGAGAATTTTCTTGAATTTTGATATGTTTTTCTTTTAGAGGGATGACCTACTGATGAAGCAAGTGCAGACAGACTTCCATAGACGCGGCCAGAGAGTTCCGATTTGCCAAGGAGGGTGACAGGTTTTCATACTTTATTCATCTCTTTCATATTTCGTCTACCGTTAATTTGCTTGAAGGAATGTGCTTGAAGTTATTAGTTAAACAAGAGGGCCATTGGCCCTAAAATGCTCACATGAGTAAGGTTATCTAGGACTGATAAAGCTGAAAACATCCTGGCTGTGATGCTGTAAAACACATGTGTGTGAGTAACTTATTTTTTGACCGACTTGACCATTTTTTTTTTTAAACTTGTCAGAGGTATCAAAGCAAACATTTTGACAAAAGATTCATGAGTATTGGATTGAAAATGTAGCCTCTAGAGAGCACAAAAGGTTTTCCCAAGATTTGGCCCAGTGACCTACATTTTCACTTGACATGACCGAATTTCACGCTTGTCCAAGATTTTATCAAGACAAACATTCGGACCAAGTTGCATGAGTATTGGGCTGAAAATGTGGCCTCTAGAGTGCACTAAAGGTTTTTCAAGATTGGGCCCAGTGACCTACTTTTTGACCCAACATGACATAGTTTCAAACTTGTCCAAGATGTTATCAAGAAAAATATTCTGACCAGCTTTCATGAGTAATGGGCTGCATATATGGCCTGTAGGATGCCAACAAGGTGTCTCTGAAATTTGGCCCAGTGACCTACTATTTGACGTAAAGTTACCCAATTCCAAACCCTTCCAAGATTTCCTCCAGACAAACAATCTGATCAATTTTCAAGAGTGTATGATTGAAAATGTGGCCTCCAGAGTGCACACAAGGTCATTGTTGACGCATGGATGACGGACAGAGCACAATTCCAAAAGCTCACCTTGAGCACTTTGTACTCAGGTTGGCTAAAAAGGCAAATATTAATAGTGGCTTTCTTCTTAAATGTTTTGAGAAAGGAACCAGTGTTCAGTTTTGCTGTAATCTGGCAGGATACAAAATTCTGTGGTGTATAATGCTGAAGCAAATGATTTAAACAAAAGAATCATCTGCCATTTTCCAAAACTCAGTGATTCTTTGCAGTGGCACTGTTTACACAAGAAGTGTGGAGTGGGCACTTTGATGAACACTTCCTGGTCAGAGTTTATCATTGGGTTCATGTAACACCACTGCTTATGGTAAGGTGTTCCATACCTCTTGTTGTCATCAGTTTCATTGGCCTGTAATTGAGTGCAGTGTCTGGGAATGAATGAATTGGTCATGTTAGGTGAGGAAATGTTCAGCTGAACTGATCTGCTCTAAGTCTTTACATTTGTTTGTGTAATTTACATGTTGCCAAGACCCACACACCCAAATGCCTTTGTACAAAGCACATTGTTTTCTGGAGAGAAAAGTTGCAGTGGATACCACAAACTTGCCATATATTATGGGTCAATGTTTAAGCTTTGGTCACTAAAAACATGATGGCATTCTAAAGGTAGTCATGAGCGTACCCCGTCCAGTGTTGATACCAAGGAATAGGTCAGCAATAATGTCCGCGTTAAAGGGTCAACAGTTAAAGGAAGGGATATAGGGCCTTAAGCTCTTTCTTTTGCATTTTTAGGAATGTAGGATTATGTGGTACTATATGTCTGCCTGTGATGTGCCCCATGGATCAAGTGAGTCAGGAGTGGTAAGTGACCTAGTGCAGAAAAACAGAATGAAAGGTCAAACGAGTTGGGTTCTTAGGTCAAGTAGTAAATCTGTGTTCTTCTATTTTCTTGTTTTACAACATCCGATTGAGTGGTATTTACATCATTTTCAACATTATTCCTCTTATAATGCGGTGGCATGTATCCTGGAATCTGGTGCCCCAGTACTTTAAACTACATTCTTCTCAAGCCACTGGCTGCCTTCCTATGCAACCGTCATTGACATTATAATTTGTAGCTGTTTGTGAAAAAAAAAAAATCCTTAACCGAGTACCATGTAGCGCAACCAAGCCTGTGGAACAAAGTGTGGTGCTGAAAAGACGACAGAGAACAGTGAGGAAGTGGAGGCCAAGATGAGAGCACGAAGAGCCCAATCAATGGTGCAACTCATAAATAACAAAGGTATGCATGAATGCTTGTAACCAGCATTTTTTTCCTTTTCCCACAATGTTTTCTATCCTTCCAAAAGCCAATTTTTATTTTTGAGTCACAATTATTTTGTCGTCTGCAAAAATTTCATTTTAGGCATTTCCAAATTTTATCAGGTGGTAAAGGGTTAAAGCCGTCCTCGTCATATTTCTGTCTTATTTCACTCCCAAGTTTCTATTATCGCTACTTCTCCCGACACTTTTTTCAAGCCACTGCCTTTTTTCCCCAATTGAAAAATCATCAAAACAATGTTCAATAGCGAGACAGGAATCGAATCATGACACAATGATCGTGATCAGTTTTTGAAACCAGATTGGGATTCGATTTTGAGACCCCTTGATTACAAGCAAGAAAGTTACTGACAAAGCTACCTGGCTGGTCCCCTTAATTTTCTTCTCTTTTTTTTTTTTTTGCCACATTGTCTTCACATCAATAGCTGTTCTGATTCAAAGTCAGAGAGCAACTTCAATGTAGTCTGATCTTGTCACTGCAAAAGGTGTAATTGAGCAACATTGGGTTGGCAAGTCGGGCTTGTGCTCCCTGTTAATGCATACAATGCATGGCATCAGCACTGTGTTCAAACTTTCTGACTTGCTGTTTCTAGGGAGGATGACCAAGGACAACAGCGAGGAAGCGGAGGCCAAGACGACTGTGAAGAGCCCGAGCAATTGCGCCTCTTCTCAAATACAAAGGTAAACATGACATCTATGTCTTCTTTTCAACGGTAAGAGCACCTATCACAGAGATGTTGAAGTTTCTTTTACTGTTTCACATTGCTATTTTCAAGCAAATGCCTTCTTAGTACTGTAACACCATCAAAAATAATGTTAAATAGTGAGATAGGAATGAATCTTGTCGAAATGACTATCAGCAGTTTAAAAGAAGACATTATGCAAGCAGAAATTCGATCTTTAGACCCTCTGGTTACAATCTAGTTTGTTACTGAGCTTCTAGGCTGGTCTCCTTATTTTTTCTAATCTCCATGCTTTTCTTTGCCAGATTATCTTCACGTCAATAACAGTCTGGATTCAAGATCAGACAGCATCTTCCATGTAGACTGATCTTCATATGCAAATACTCTAATTTAGCCACACAGGTTTGCAAGTCAGGCTTTTGCTCCCTGTGAATGACTACTATGCATGACACCAGCTTTTGTATTAAAATTTTGACTTGTCTTTTCTAGAGAAGGTGGCCAAGGACAACAGTGAGGAAGTGAATGCCAAAAAGACCATGCATAAGCCCGGGCCATGGTGCAATTTCTCCATAACAAAGGTATCTATTATACTAATTAGCCTTAGGGTGCAGAATAAATCACAATGGGATTATCAATCAGTGACAAAAATTTGGTATTTTGTTTTGTGTTCACTCAGATTACAATGCTGAATTAATGAAATGGACCTCTTTAAACAGGAAAAACCATTTGAAATATTGTCATTCCAAGCTTGTTTTGGCTAGAATGTGTAAAAGATTAGCAGACAGTGAAGATCCAAGATCAGACTGCACATTCTGTGCAGTCTGATCTTGGTCTACACTCTCCGCAAAAACAACTTAAGTCGGTTCCTGTGCTTTATGGGTTAACCCTTTACCACAGAATCCCGACTTTTAACGACCCTGAGAAAGAAGCCTTTTGAAAACATTGTAGGAAAAGAAGAAACTGCTGGTAACCAGCATTTTCTTCTTTTCCCAGAATGTTTTCTACCCTTTAAGAGACAAATGTTATCTTTTGAGCTACATTTAAAATGTCGTCTGCAAATGCTTTCAATTTGGACTAGTCTACTAATTTTGTCATTTGGTAAGCAGTTAAGCGACATGCTAAACATAATTTTGTCATATCCCAATGGCCCGTCTATGCATTACTGAAGCTGTGTTTACCAGTCACTTTTCACACTACTCTGTCACAGTTGTCTTCCTTCACACCCACACACACAATACCCAAATGTGCAATCCATTGAGAATTTTCTTGAATTTTGATATGTTTTTCTTTTAGAGGGATGACCTACTGATGAAGCAAGTGCAGACAGACTTCCATAGACGCGGCCAGAGAGTTCCGATTTGCCAAGGAGGGTGACAGGTTTTCATACTTTATTCATCTCTTTCATATTTCGTCTACCGTTAATTTGCTTGAAGGAATGTGCTTGAAGTTATTAGTTAAACAAGAGGGCCATTGGCCCTAAAATGCTCACATGAGTAAGGTTATCTAGGACTGATAAAGCTGAAAACATCCTGGCTGTGATGCTGTAAAACACATGTGTGTGAGTAACTTATTTTTTGACTGACTTGACCATTTTTTTTTTTAAACTTGTCAGAGGTATCAAAGCAAACATTTTGACAAAGATTCATGAGTATTGGATTGAAAATGTAGCCTCTAGAGAGCACAAAAGGTTTTCCCAAGATTTGGCCCAGTGACCTACATTTTCACTTGACATGACCGAATTTCACGCTTGTCCAAGATTTTATCAAGACAAACATTCGGGCCAAGTTGCATGAGTATTGGGCTGAAAATGTGGCCTCTAGAGTGCACTAAAGGTTTTTCAAGATTGGGCCCAGTGACCTACTTTTTGACCCAACATGACATAGTTTCAAACTTGTCCAAGATGTTATCAAGAAAAATATTCTGACCAGCTTTCATGAGTAATGGGCTGCATATATGGCCTGTAGGATGCCAACAAGGTGTCTCTGAAATTTGGCCCAGTGACCTACTATTTGACGTAAAGTTACCCAATTCCAAACCCTTCCAAGATTTCCTCCAGACAAACAATCTGATCAATTTTCAAGAGTGTATGATTGAAAATGTGGCCTCCAGAGTGCACACAAGGTCATTGTTGACGCATGGATGACGGACAGAGCACAATTCCAAAAGCTCACCTTGAGCACTTTGTACTCAGGTTGGCTAAAAAGGCAAATATTAATAGTGGCTTTCTTCTTAAATGTTTTGAGAAAGGAACCAGTGTTCAGTTTTGCTGTAATCTGGCAGGATACAAAATTCTGTGGTGTATAATGCTGAAGCAAATGATTTAAACAAAAGAATCATCTGCCATTTTCCAAAACTCAGTGATTCTTTGCAGTGGCACTGTTTACACAAGAAGTGTGGAGTGGGCACTTTGATGAACACTTCCTGGTCAGAGTTTATCATTGGGTTCATGTAACACCACTGCTTATGGTAAGGTGTTCCATACCTCTTGTTGTCATCAGTTTCATTGGCCTGTAATTGAGTGCAGTGTCTGGGAATGAATGAATTGGTCATGTTAGGTGAGGAAATGTTCAGCTGAACTGATCTGCTCTAAGTCTTTACATTTGTTTGTGTAATTTACATGTTGCCAAGACCCACACACCCAAATGCCTTTGTACAAAGCACATTGTTTTCTGGAGAGAAAAGTTGCAGTGGATACCACAAACTTGCCATATATTATGGGTCAATGTTTAAGCTTTGGTCACTAAAAACATGATGGCATTCTAAAGGTAGTCATGAGCGTACCCCGTCCAGTGTTGATACCAAGGAATAGGTCAGCAATAATGTCCGCGTTAAAGGGTCAACAGTTAAAGGAAGGGATATAGGGCCTTAAGCTCTTTCTTTTGCATTTTTAGGAATGTAGGATTATGTGGTACTATATGTCTGCCTGTGATGTGCCCCATGGATCAAGTGAGTCAGGAGTGGTAAGTGACCTAGTGCAGAAAAACAGAATGAAAGGTCAAACGAGTTGGGTTCTTAGGTCAAGTAGTAAATCTGTGTTCTTCTATTTTCTTGTTTTACAACATCCGATTGAGTGGTATTTACATCATTTTCAACATTATTCCTCTTATAATGCGGTGGCATGTATCCTGGAATCTGGTGCCCCAGTACTTTAAACTACATTCTTCTCAAGCCACTGGCTGCCTTCCTATGCAACCGTCATTGACATTATAATTTGTAGCTGTTTGTGAAAAAAAAAAAATCCTTAACCGAGTACCATGTAGCGCAACCAAGCCTGTGGAACAAAGTGTGGTGCTGAAAAGACGACAGAGAACAGTGAGGAAGTGGAGGCCAAGATGAGAGCACGAAGAGCCCAATCAATGGTGCAACTCATAAATAACAAAGGTATGCATGAATGCTTGTAACCAGCATTTTTTTCCTTTTCCCACAATGTTTTCTATCCTTCCAAAAGCCAATTTTTATTTTTGAGTCACAATTATTTTGTCGTCTGCAAAAATTTCATTTTAGGCATTTCCAAATTTTATCAGGTGGTAAAGGGTTAAAGCCGTCCTCGTCATATTTCTGTCTTATTTCACTCCCAAGTTTCTATTATCGCTACTTCTCCCGACACTTTTTTCAAGCCACTGCCTTTTTTCCCCAATTGAAAAATCATCAAAACAATGTTCAATAGCGAGACAGGAATCGAATCATGACACAATGATCGTGATCAGTTTTTGAAACCAGATTGGGATTCGATTTTGAGACCCCTTGATTACAAGCAAGAAAGTTACTGACAAAGCTACCTGGCTGGTCCCCTTAATTTTCTTCTCTTTTTTTTTTTTTTGCCACATTGTCTTCACATCAATAGCTGTTCTGATTCAAAGTCAGAGAGCAACTTCAATGTAGTCTGATCTTGTCACTGCAAAAGGTGTAATTGAGCAACATTGGGTTGGCAAGTCGGGCTTGTGCTCCCTGTTAATGCATACAATGCATGGCATCAGCACTGTGTTCAAACTTTCTGACTTGCTGTTTCTAGGGAGGATGACCAAGGACAACAGCGAGGAAGCGGAGGCCAAGACGACTGTGAAGAGCCCGAGCAATTGCGCCTCTTCTCAAATACAAAGGTAAACATGACATCTATGTCTTCTTTTCAACGGTAAGAGCACCTATCACAGAGATGTTGAAGTTTCTTTTACTGTTTCACATTGCTATTTTCAAGCAAATGCCTTCTTAGTACTGTAACACCATCAAAAATAATGTTAAATAGTGAGATAGGAATGAATCTTGTCGAAATGACTATCAGCAGTTTAAAAGAAGACATTATGCAAGCAGAAATTCGATCTTTAGACCCTCTGGTTACAATCTAGTTTGTTACTGAGCTTCTAGGCTGGTCTCCTTATTTTTTCTAATCTCCATGCTTTTCTTTGCCAGATTATCTTCACGTCAATAACAGTCTGGATTCAAGATCAGACAGCATCTTCCATGTAGACTGATCTTCATATGCAAATACTCTAATTTAGCCACACAGGTTTGCAAGTCAGGCTTTTGCTCCCTGTGAATGACTACTATGCATGACACCAGCTTTTGTATTAAAATTTTGACTTGTCTTTTCTAGAGAAGGTGGCCAAGGACAACAGTGAGGAAGTGAATGCCAAAAAGACCATGCATAAGCCCGGGCCATGGTGCAATTTCTCCATAACAAAGGTATCTATTATACTAATTAGCCTTAGGGTGCAGAATAAATCACAATGGGATTATCAATCAGTGACAAAAATTTGGTATTTTGTTTTGTGTTCACTCAGATTACAATGCTGAATTAATGAAATGGACCTCTTTAAACAGGAAAAACCATTTGAAATATTGTCATTCCAAGCTTGTTTTGGCTAGAATGTGTAAAAGATTAGCAGACAGTGAAGATCCAAGATCAGACTGCACATTCTGTGCAGTCTGATCTTGGTCTACACTCTCCGCAAAAACAACTTAAGTCGGTTCCTGTGCTTTATGGGTTAACCCTTTACCACAGAATCCCGACTTTTAACGACCCTGAGAAAGAAGCCTTTTGAAAACATTGTAGGAAAAGAAGAAACTGCTGGTAACCAGCATTTTCTTCTTTTCCCAGAATGTTTTCTACCCTTTAAGAGACAAATGTTATCTTTTGAGCTACATTTAAAATGTCGTCTGCAAATGCTTTCAATTTGGACTAGTCTACTAATTTTGTCATTTGGTAAGCAGTTAAGCGACATGCTAAACATAATTTTGTCATATCCCAATGGCCCGTCTATGCATTACTGAAGCTGTGTTTACCAGTCACTTTTCACACTACTCTGTCACAGTTGTCTTCCTTCACACCCACACACACAATACCCAAATGTGCAATCCATTGAGAATTTTCTTGAATTTTGATATGTTTTTCTTTTAGAGGGATGACCTACTGATGAAGCAAGTGCAGACAGACTTCCATAGACGCGGCCAGAGAGTTCCGATTTGCCAAGGAGGGTGACAGGTTTTCATACTTTATTCATCTCTTTCATATTTCGTCTACCGTTAATTTGCTTGAAGGAATGTGCTTGAAGTTATTAGTTAAACAAGAGGGCCATTGGCCCTAAAATGCTCACATGAGTAAGGTTATCTAGGACTGATAAAGCTGAAAACATCCTGGCTGTGATGCTGTAAAACACATGTGTGTGAGTAACTTATTTTTTGACTGACTTGACCATTTTTTTTTTTAAACTTGTCAGAGGTATCAAAGCAAACATTTTGACAAAGATTCGTGAGTATTGGATTGAAAATGTAGCCTCTAGAGAGCACAAAAGGTTTTCCCAAGATTTGGCCCAGTGACCTACATTTTCACTTGACATGACCGAATTTCACGCTTGTCCAAGATTTTATCAAGACAAACATTCGGGCCAAGTTGCATGAGTATTGGGCTGAAAATGTGGCCTCTAGAGTGCACTAAAGGTTTTTCAAGATTGGGCCCAGTGACCTACTTTTTGACCCAACATGACATAGTTTCAAACTTGTCCAAGATGTTATCAAGAAAAATATTCTGACCAGCTTTCATGAGTAATGGGCTGCATATATGGCCTGTAGGATGCCAACAAGGTGTCTCTGAAATTTGGCCCAGTGACCTACTATTTGACGTAAAGTTACCCAATTCCAAACCCTTCCAAGATTTCCTCCAGACAAACAATCTGATCAATTTTCAAGAGTGTATGATTGAAAATGTGGCCTCCAGAGTGCACACAAGGTCATTGTTGACGCATGGATGACGGACAGAGCACAATTCCAAAAGCTCACCTTGAGCACTTTGTACTCAGGTTGGCTAAAAAGGCAAATATTAATAGTGGCTTTCTTCTTAAATGTTTTGAGAAAGGAACCAGTGTTCAGTTTTGCTGTAATCTGGCAGGATACAAAATTCTGTGGTGTATAATGCTGAAGCAAATGATTTAAACAAAAGAATCATCTGCCATTTTCCAAAACTCAGTGATTCTTTGCAGTGGCACTGTTTACACAAGAAGTGTGGAGTGGGCACTTTGATGAACACTTCCTGGTCAGAGTTTATCATTGGGTTCATGTAACACCACTGCTTATGGTAAGGTGTTCCATACCTCTTGTTGTCATCAGTTTCATTGGCCTGTAATTGAGTGCAGTGTCTGGGAATGAATGAATTGGTCATGTTAGGTGAGGAAATGTTCAGCTGAACTGATCTGCTCTAAGTCTTTACATTTGTTTGTGTAATTTACATGTTGCCAAGACCCACACACCCAAATGCCTTTGTACAAAGCACATTGTTTTCTGGAGAGAAAAGTTGCAGTGGATACCACAAACTTGCCATATATTATGGGTCAATGTTTAAGCTTTGGTCACTAAAAACATGATGGCATTCTAAAGGTAGTCATGAGCGTACCCCGTCCAGTGTTGATACCAAGGAATAGGTCAGCAATAATGTCCGCGTTAAAGGGTCAACAGTTAAAGGAAGGGATATAGGGCCTTAAGCTCTTTCTTTTGCATTTTTAGGAATGTAGGATTATGTGGTACTATATGTCTGCCTGTGATGTGCCCCATGGATCAAGTGAGTCAGGAGTGGTAAGTGACCTAGTGCAGAAAAACAGAATGAAAGGTCAAACGAGTTGGGTTCTTAGGTCAAGTAGTAAATCTGTGTTCTTCTATTTTCTTGTTTTACAACATCCGATTGAGTGGTATTTACATCATTTTCAACATTATTCCTCTTATAATGCGGTGGCATGTATCCTGGAATCTGCTGCCCCAGTACTTTAAACTACATTCTTCTCAAGCCACTGGCTGCTTTCCTATGCAACAGTCATTGACATTATAATTTGTAGCTGTTTGTGAAAAAAAAAAATCCTTAACCAAGTACCATGTAGCGCAATCAAGCCTGTGGAACAAAGTGTGGTGCTGAAAAGACGACAGAGAACAGTGAGGAAGTGGAGGCCAAGATGAGAGCACGAAGAGCCCAATCAATGGTGCAACTCATAAATAACAAAGGTATGCATGAATGCTTGTAACCAGCATTTTTTTCCTTTTCCCACAATGTTTTCTATCCTTCCAAAAGCCAATTTTTATTTTTGAGTCACAATTATTTTGTCGTCTGCAAAAATTTCATTTTAGGCATTTCCAAATTTTATCAGGTGGTAAAGGGTTAAAGCCGTCCTCGTCATATTTCTGTCTTATTTCACTCCCAAGTTTCTATTATCGCTACTTCTCCCGACACTTTTTTCAAGCCACTGCCTTTTTTCCCCAATTGAAAAATCATCAAAACAATGTTCAATAGCGAGACAGGAATCGAATCATGACACAATGATCGTGATCAGTTTTTGAAACCAGATTGGGATTCGATTTTGAGACCCCTTGATTACAAGCAAGAAAGTTACTGACAAAGCTACCTGGCTGGTCCCCTTAATTTTCTTCTCTTTTTTTTTTTTTTGCCACATTGTCTTCACATCAATAGCTGTTCTGATTCAAAGTCAGAGAGCAACTTCAATGTAGTCTGATCTTGTCACTGCAAAAGGTGTAATTGAGCAACATTGGGTTGGCAAGTCGGGCTTGTGCTCCCTGTTAATGCATACAATGCATGGCATCAGCACTGTGTTCAAACTTTCTGACTTGCTGTTTCTAGGGAGGATGACCAAGGACAACAGCGAGGAAGCGGAGGCCAAGACGACTGTGAAGAGCCCGAGCAATTGCGCCTCTTCTCAAATACAAAGGTAAACATGACATCTATGTCTTCTTTTCAACGGTAAGAGCACCTATCACAGAGATGTTGAAGTTTCTTTTACTGTTTCACATTGCTATTTTCAAGCAAATGCCTTCTTAGTACTGTAACACCATCAAAAATAATGTTAAATAGTGAGATAGGAATGAATCTTGTCGAAATGACTATCAGCAGTTTAAATGAAGACATTGTGCAAGCAGAAATTCGATCTTTAGACCCTCTGGTTACAATCTAGTTTGTTACTGAGCTTCTAGGCTGGTCTCCTTATTTTTTCTAATCTCCATGCTTTTCTTTGCCAGATTATCTTCACGTCAATAACAGTCTGGATTCAAGATCAGACAGCATCTTCCATGTAGACTGATCTTCATATGCAAATACTCTAATTTAGCCACACAGGTTTGCAAGTCAGGCTTTTGCTCCCTGTGAATGACTACTATGCATGACACCAGCTTTTGTATTAAAATTTTGACTTGTCTTTTCTAGAGAAGATGGCCAAGGACAACAGTGAGGAAGTGAATGCCAAAAAGACCATGCATAAGCCCGGGCCATGGTGCAATTTCTCCATAACAAAGGTATCTATTATACTAATTAGCCTTAGGGTGCAGAATAAATCACAATGGGATTATCAATCAGTGACAAAAATTTGGTATTTTGTTTTGTGTTCACTCAGATTACAATGCTGAATTAATGAAATGGACCTCTTTAAACAGGAAAAACCATTTGAAATATTGTCATTCCAAGCTTGTTTTGGCTAGAATGTGTAAAAGATTAGCAGACAGTGAAGATCCAAGATCAGACTGCACATTCTGTGCAGTCTGATCTTGGTCTACACTCTCCGCAAAAACAACTTAAGTCGGTTCCTGTGCTTTATGGGTTAACCCTTTACCACAGAATCCCGACTTTTAACGACCCTGAGAAAGAAGCCTTTTGAAAACATTGTAGGAAAAGAAGAAACTGCTGGTAACCAGCATTTTCTTCTTTTCCCAGAATGTTTTCTACCCTTTAAGAGACAAATGTTATCTTTTGAGCTACATTTAAAATGTCGTCTGCAAATGCTTTCAATTTGGACTAGTCTACTAATTTTGTCATTTGGTAAGCAGTTAAGCGACATGCTAAACATAATTTTGTCATATCCCAATGGCCCGTCTATGCATTACTGAAGCTGTGTTTACCAGTCACTTTTCACACTACTCTGTCACAGTTGTCTTCCTTCACACCCACACACACAATACCCAAATGTGCAATCCATTGAGAATTTTCTTGAATTTTGATATGTTTTTCTTTTAGAGGGATGACCTACTGATGAAGCAAGTGCAGACAGACTTCCATAGACGCGGCCAGAGAGTTCCGATTTGCCGAGGAGGGTGACAGGTTTTCATACTTTATTCATCTCTTTCATACTTCGTCTACCGTTAATTTGCTTGAAGGAATGTGCTTGAAGTTATTAGTTAAACAAGAGGGCCATTGGCCCTAAAATGCTCACATGAGTAAGGTTATCTAGGACTGATAAAGCTGAAAACATCCTGGCTGTGATGCTGTAAAACACATGTGTGTGAGTAACTTATTTTTTGACCGACTTGACCATTTTTTTTTTAAACTTGTCAGAGGTATCAAAGCAAACATTTTGACAAAGATTCATGAGTATTGGATTGAAAATGTAGCCTCTAGAGAGCACAAAAGGTTTTCCCAAGATTTGGCCCAGTGACCTACATTTTCACTTGACATGACCGAATTTCACGCTTGTCCAAGATTTTATCAAGACAAACATTCGGACCAAGTTGCATGAGTATTGGGCTGAAAATGTGGCCTCTAGAGTGCACTAAAGGTTTTTCAAGATTGGGCCCAGTGACCTACTTTTTGACCCAACATGACATAGTTTCAAACTTGTCCAAGATGTTATCAAGAAAAATATTCTGACCAGCTTTCATGAGTAATGGGCTGCATATATGGCCTGTAGGATGCCAACAAGGTGTCTCTGAAATTTGGCCCAGTGACCTACTATTTGACGTAAAGTTACCCAATTCCAAACCCTTCCAAGATTTCCTCCAGACAAACAATCTGATCAATTTTCAAGAGTGTATGATTGAAAATGTGGCCTCCAGAGTGCACACAAGGTCATTGTTGACGCATGGATGACGGACAGAGCACAATTCCAAAAGCTCACCTTGAGCACTTTGTACTCAGGTTGGCTAAAAAGGCAAATATTAATAGTGGCTTTCTTCTTAAATGTTTTGAGAAAGGAACCAGTGTTCAGTTTTGCTGTAATCTGGCAGGATACAAAATTCTGTGGTGTATAATGCTGAAGCAAATGATTTAAACAAAAGAATCATCTGCCATTTTCCAAAACTCAGTGATTCTTTGCAGTGGCACTGTTTACACAAGAAGTGTGGAGTGGGCACTTTGATGAAC
Organism: Tridacna gigas; assembly: GCA_945859785.2. Taxonomy (NCBI): domain Eukaryota; kingdom Metazoa; phylum Mollusca; class Bivalvia; order Cardiida; family Cardiidae; genus Tridacna; species Tridacna gigas. The sequence goes on from OX244041.2 coordinate 30,440,967, forward strand.
ACTTCCTGGTCAGAGTTTATCATTGGGTTCATGTAACACCACTGCTTATGGTAAGGTGTTCCATACCTCTTGTTGTCATCAGTTTCATTGGCCTGTAATTGAGTGCAGTGTCTGGGAATGAATGAATTGGTCATGTTAGGTGAGGAAATGTTCAGCTGAACTGATCTGCTCTAAGTCTTTACATTTGTTTGTGTAATTTACATGTTGCCAAGACCCACACACCCAAATGCCTTTGTACAAAGCACATTGTTTTCTGGAGAGAAAAGTTGCAGTGGATACCACAAACTTGCCATATATTATGGGTCAATGTTTAAGCTTTGGACACTAAAAACATGATGGCATTCTAAAGGTAGTCATGAGCGTACCCCGTCCAGTGTTGATACCAAGGAATAAGTCAGCAATAATGTCCGCGTTAAAGGGTCAACAGTTAAAGGAAGGGATATAGGGCCTTAAGCTCTTTCTTTTGCATTTTTAGGAATGTAGGATTATGTGGTACTATATGTCTGCCTGTGATGTGCCCCATGGATCAAGTGAGTCAGGAGTGGTAAGTGACCTAGTGCAGAAAAACAGAATGAAAGGTCAAACGAGTTGGGTTCTTAGGTCAAGTAGTAAATCTGTGTTCTTCTATTTTCTTGTTTTACAACATCCGATTGAGTGGTATTTACATCATTTTCAACATTATTCCTCTTATAATGCGGTGGCATGTATCCTGGAATCTGGTGCCCCAGTACTTTAAACTACATTCTTCTCAAGCCACTGGCTGCCTTCCTATGCAACCGTCATTGACATTATAATTTGTAGCTGTTTGTGAAAAAAAAAAAATCCTTAACCAAGTACCATGTAGCGCAACCAAGCCTGTGGAACAAAGTGTGGTGCTGAAAAGACGACAGAGAACAGTGAGGAAGTGGAGGCCAAGATGAGAGCACGAAGAGCCCAATCAATGGTGCAACTCATAAATAACAAAGGTATGCATGAATGCTTGTAACCAGCATTTTTTTCCTTTTCCCACAATGTTTTCTATCCTTCCAAAAGCCAATTTTTATTTTTGAGTCACAATTATTTTGTCGTCTGCAAAAATTTCATTTTAGGCATTTCCAAATTTTATCAGGTGGTAAAGGGTTAAAGCCGTCCTCGTCATATTTCTGTCTTATTTCACTCCCAAGTTTCTATTATCGCTACTTCTCCCGACACTTTTTTCAAGCCACTGCCTTTTTTCCCCAATTGAAAAATCATCAAAACAATGTTCAATAGCGAGACAGGAATCGAATCATGACACAATGATCGTGATCAGTTTTTGAAACCAGATTGGGATTCGATTTTGAGACCCCTTGATTACAAGCAAGAAAGTTACTGACAAAGCTACCTGGCTGGTCCCCTTAATTTTCTTCTCTTTTTTTTTTTTTTGCCACATTGTCTTCACATCAATAGCTGTTCTGATTCAAAGTCAGAGAGCAACTTCAATGTAGTCTGATCTTGTCACTGCAAAAGGTGTAATTGAGCAACATTGGGTTGGCAAGTCGGGCTTGTGCTCCCTGTTAATGCATACAATGCATGGCATCAGCACTGTGTTCAAACTTTCTGACTTGCTGTTTCTAGGGAGGATGACCAAGGACAACAGCGAGGAAGCGGAGGCCAAGACGACTGTGAAGAGCCCGAGCAATTGCGCCTCTTCTCAAATACAAAGGTAAACATGACATCTATGTCTTCTTTTCAACGGTAAGAGCACCTATCACAGAGATGTTGAAGTTTCTTTTACTGTTTCACATTGCTATTTTCAAGCAAATGCCTTCTTAGTACTGTAACACCATCAAAAATAATGTTAAATAGTGAGATAGGAATGAATCTTGTCGAAATGACTATCAGCAGTTTAAAAGAAGACATTATGCAAGCAGAAATTCGATCTTTAGACCCTCTGGTTACAATCTAGTTTGTTACTGAGCTTCTAGGCTGGTCTCCTTATTTTTTCTAATCTCCATGCTTTTCTTTGCCAGATTATCTTCACGTCAATAACAGTCTGGATTCAAGATCAGACAGCATCTTCCATGTAGACTGATCTTCATATGCAAATACTCTAATTTAGCCACACAGGTTTGCAAGTCAGGCTTTTGCTCCCTGTGAATGACTACTATGCATGACACCAGCTTTTGTATTAAAATTTTGACTTGTCTTTTCTAGAGAAGGTGGCCAAGGACAACAGTGAGGAAGTGAATGCCAAAAAGACCATGCATAAGCCCGGGCCATGGTGCAATTTCTCCATAACAAAGGTATCTATTATACTAATTAGCCTTAGGGTGCAGAATAAATCACAATGGGATTATCAATCAGTGACAAAAATTTGGTATTTTGTTTTGTGTTCACTCAGATTACAATGCTGAATTAATGAAATGGACCTCTTTAAACAGGAAAAACCATTTGAAATATTGTCATTCCAAGCTTGTTTTGGCTAGAATGTGTAAAAGATTAGCAGACAGTGAAGATCCAAGATCAGACTGCACATTCTGTGCAGTCTGATCTTGGTCTACACTCTCCGCAAAAACAACTTAAGTCGGTTCCTGTGCTTTATGGGTTAACCCTTTACCACAGAATCCCGACTTTTAACGACCCTGAGAAAGAAGCCTTTTGAAAACATTGTAGGAAAAGAAGAAACTGCTGGTAACCAGCATTTTCTTCTTTTCCCAGAATGTTTTCTACCCTTTAAGAGACAAATGTTATCTTTTGAGCTACATTTAAAATGTCGTCTGCAAATGCTTTCAATTTGGACTAGTCTACTAATTTTGTCATTTGGTAAGCAGTTAAGCGACATGCTAAACATAATTTTGTCATATCCCAATGGCCCGTCTATGCATTACTGAAGCTGTGTTTACCAGTCACTTTTCACACTACTCTGTCACAGTTGTCTTCCTTCACACCCACACACACAATACCCAAATGTGCAATCCATTGAGAATTTTCTTGAATTTTGGTATGTTTTTCTTTTAGAGGGATGACCTACTGATGAAGCAAGTGCAGACAGACTTCCATAGACGCGGCCAGAGAGTTCCGATTTGCCAAGGAGGGTGACAGGTTTTCATACTTTATTCATCTCTTTCATATTTCGTCTACCGTTAATTTGCTTGAAGGAATGTGCTTGAAGTTATTAGTTAAACAAGAGGGCCATTGGCCCTAAAATGCTCACATGAGTAAGGTTATCTAGGACTGATAAAGCTGAAAACATCCTGGCTGTGATGCTGTAAAACACATGTGTGTGAGTAACTTATTTTTTGACTGACTTGACCATTTTTTTTTTTAAACTTGTCAGAGGTATCAAAGCAAACATTTTGACAAAGATTCATGAGTATTGGATTGAAAATGTAGCCTCTAGAGAGCACAAAAGGTTTTCCCAAGATTTGGCCCAGTGACCTACATTTTCACTTGACATGACCGAATTTCACGCTTGTCCAAGATTTTATCAAGACAAACATTCGGGCCAAGTTGCATGAGTATTGGGCTGAAAATGTGGCCTCTAGAGTGCACTAAAGGTTTTTCAAGATTGGGCCCAGTGACCTACTTTTTGACCCAACATGACATAGTTTCAAACTTGTCCAAGATGTTATCAAGAAAAATATTCTGACCAGCTTTCATGAGTAATGGGCTGCATATATGGCCTGTAGGATGCCAACAAGGTGTCTCTGAAATTTGGCCCAGTGACCTACTATTTGACGTAAAGTTACCCAATTCCAAACCCTTCCAAGATTTCCTCCAGACAAACAATCTGATCAATTTTCAAGAGTGTATGATTGAAAATGTGGCCTCCAGAGTGCACACAAGGTCATTGTTGACGCATGGATGACGGACAGAGCACAATTCCAAAAGCTCACCTTGAGCACTTTGTACTCAGGTTGGCTAAAAAGGCAAATATTAATAGTGGCTTTCTTCTTAAATGTTTTGAGAAAGGAACCAGTGTTCAGTTTTGCTGTAATCTGGCAGGATACAAAATTCTGTGGTGTATAATGCTGAAGCAAATGATTTAAACAAAAGAATCATCTGCCATTTTCCAAAACTCAGTGATTCTTTGCAGTGGCACTGTTTACACAAGAAGTGTGGAGTGGGCACTTTGATGAACACTTCCTGGTCAGAGTTTATCATTGGGTTCATGTAACACCACTGCTTATGGTAAGGTGTTCCATACCTCTTGTTGTCATCAGTTTCATTGGCCTGTAATTGAGTGCAGTGTCTGGGAATGAATGAATTGGTCATGTTAGGTGAGGAAATGTTCAGCTGAACTGATCTGCTCTAAGTCTTTACATTTGTTTGTGTAATTTACATGTTGCCAAGACCCACACACCCAAATGCCTTTGTACAAAGCACATTGTTTTCTGGAGAGAAAAGTTGCAGTGGATACCACAAACTTGCCATATATTATGGGTCAATGTTTAAGCTTTGGTCACTAAAAACATGATGGCATTCTAAAGGTAGTCATGAGCGTACCCCGTCCAGTGTTGATACCAAGGAATAGGTCAGCAATAATGTCCGCGTTAAAGGGTCAACAGTTAAAGGAAGGGATATAGGGCCTTAAGCTCTTTCTTTTGCATTTTTAGGAATGTAGGATTATGTGGTACTATATGTCTGCCTGTGATGTGCCCCATGGATCAAGTGAGTCAGGAGTGGTAAGTGACCTAGTGCAGAAAAACAGAATGAAAGGTCAAACGAGTTGGGTTCTTAGGTCAAGTAGTAAATCTGTGTTCTTCTATTTTCTTGTTTTACAACATCCGATTGAGTGGTATTTACATCATTTTCAACATTATTCCTCTTATAATGCGGTGGCATGTATCCTGGAATCTGCTGCCCCAGTACTTTAAACTACATTCTTCTCAAGCCACTGGCTGCTTTCCTATGCAACCGTCATTGACATTATAATTTGTAGCTGTTTGTGAAAAAAAAAAATCCTTAACCAAGTACCATGTAGCGCAATCAAGCCTGTGGAACAAAGTGTGGTGCTGAAAAGACGACAGAGAACAGTGAGGAAGTGGAGGCCAAGATGAGAGCACGAAGAGCCCAATCAATGGTGCAACTCATAAATAACAAAGGTATGCATGAATGCTTGTAACCAGCATTTTTTTCCTTTTCCCACAATGTTTTCTATCCTTCCAAAAGCCAATTTTTATTTTTGAGTCACAATTATTTTGTCGTCTGCAAAAATTTCATTTTAGGCATTTCCAAATTTTATCAGGTGGTAAAGGGTTAAAGCCGTCCTCGTCATATTTCTGTCTTATTTCACTCCCAAGTTTCTATTATCGCTACTTCTCCCGACACTTTTTTCAAGCCACTGCCTTTTTTCCCCAATTGAAAAATCATCAAAACAATGTTCAATAGCGAGACAGGAATCGAATCATGACACAATGATCGTGATCAGTTTTTGAAACCAGATTGGGATTCGATTTTGAGACCCCTTGATTACAAGCAAGAAAGTTACTGACAAAGCTACCTGGCTGGTCCCCTTAATTTTCTTCTCTTTTTTTTTTTTTTGCCACATTGTCTTCACATCAATAGCTGTTCTGATTCAAAGTCAGAGAGCAACTTCAATGTAGTCTGATCTTGTCACTGCAAAAGGTGTAATTGAGCAACATTGGGTTGGCAAGTCGGGCTTGTGCTCCCTGTTAATGCATACAATGCATGGCATCAGCACTGTGTTCAAACTTTCTGACTTGCTGTTTCTAGGGAGGATGACCAAGGACAACAGCGAGGAAGCGGAGGCCAAGACGACTGTGAAGAGCCCGAGCAATTGCGCCTCTTCTCAAATACAAAGGTAAACATGACATCTATGTCTTCTTTTCAACGGTAAGAGCACCTATCACAGAGATGTTGAAGTTTCTTTTACTGTTTCACATTGCTATTTTCAAGCAAATGCCTTCTTAGTACTGTAACACCATCAAAAATAATGTTAAATAGTGAGATAGGAATGAATCTTGTCGAAATGACTATCAGCAGTTTAAATGAAGACATTGTGCAAGCAGAAATTCGATCTTTAGACCCTCTGGTTACAATCTAGTTTGTTACTGAGCTTCTAGGCTGGTCTCCTTATTTTTTCTAATCTCCATGCTTTTCTTTGCCAGATTATCTTCACGTCAATAACAGTCTGGATTCAAGATCAGACAGCATCTTCCATGTAGACTGATCTTCATATGCAAATACTCTAATTTAGCCACACAGGTTTGCAAGTCAGGCTTTTGCTCCCTGTGAATGACTACTATGCATGACACCAGCTTTTGTATTAAAATTTTGACTTGTCTTTTCTAGAGAAGATGGCCAAGGACAACAGTGAGGAAGTGAATGCCAAAAAGACCATGCATAAGCCCGGGCCATGGTGCAATTTCTCCATAACAAAGGTATCTATTATACTAATTAGCCTTAGGGTGCAGAATAAATCACAATGGGATTATCAATCAGTGACAAAAATTTGGTATTTTGTTTTGTGTTCACTCAGATTACAATGCTGAATTAATGAAATGGACCTCTTTAAACAGGAAAAACCATTTGAAATATTGTCATTCCAAGCTTGTTTTGGCTAGAATGTGTAAAAGATTAGCAGACAGTGAAGATCCAAGATCAGACTGCACATTCTGTGCAGTCTGATCTTGGTCTACACTCTCCGCAAAAACAACTTAAGTCGGTTCCTGTGCTTTATGGGTTAACCCTTTACCACAGAATCCCGACTTTTAACGACCCTGAGAAAGAAGCCTTTTGAAAACATTGTAGGAAAAGAAGAAACTGCTGGTAACCAGCATTTTCTTCTTTTCCCAGAATGTTTTCTACCCTTTAAGAGACAAATGTTATCTTTTGAGCTACATTTAAAATGTCGTCTGCAAATGCTTTCAATTTGGACTAGTCTACTAATTTTGTCATTTGGTAAGCAGTTAAGCGACATGCTAAACATAATTTTGTCATATCCCAATGGCCCGTCTATGCATTACTGAAGCTGTGTTTACCAGTCACTTTTCACACTACTCTGTCACAGTTGTCTTCCTTCACACCCACACACACAATACCCAAATGTGCAATCCATTGAGAATTTTCTTGAATTTTGATATGTTTTTCTTTTAGAGGGATGACCTACTGATGAAGCAAGTGCAGACAGACTTCCATAGACGCGGCCAGAGAGTTCCGATTTGCCGAGGAGGGTGACAGGTTTTCATACTTTATTCATCTCTTTCATACTTCGTCTACCGTTAATTTGCTTGAAGGAATGTGCTTGAAGTTATTAGTTAAACAAGAGGGCCATTGGCCCTAAAATGCTCACATGAGTAAGGTTATCTAGGACTGATAAAGCTGAAAACATCCTGGCTGTGATGCTGTAAAACACATGTGTGTGAGTAACTTATTTTTTGACCGACTTGACCATTTTTTTTTTAAACTTGTCAGAGGTATCAAAGCAAACATTTTGACAAAGATTCATGAGTATTGGATTGAAAATGTAGCCTCTAGAGAGCACAAAAGGTTTTCCCAAGATTTGGCCCAGTGACCTACATTTTCACTTGACATGACCGAATTTCACGCTTGTCCAAGATTTTATCAAGACAAACATTCGGACCAAGTTGCATGAGTATTGGGCTGAAAATGTGGCCTCTAGAGTGCACTAAAGGTTTTTCAAGATTGGGCCCAGTGACCTACTTTTTGACCCAACATGACATAGTTTCAAACTTGTCCAAGATGTTATCAAGAAAAATATTCTGACCAGCTTTCATGAGTAATGGGCTGCATATATGGCCTGTAGGATGCCAACAAGGTGTCTCTGAAATTTGGCCCAGTGACCTACTATTTGACCTAAAGTTACCCAATTCCAAACCCTTCCAAGATTTCCTCCAGACAAACAATCTGATCAATTTTCAAGAGTGTATGATTGAAAATGTGGCCTCCAGAGTGCACACAAGGTCATTGTTGACGCATGGATGACGGACAGAGCACAATTCCAAAAGCTCACCTTGAGCACTTTGTACTCAGGTTGGCTAAAAAGGCAAATATTAATAGTGGCTTTCTTCTTAAATGTTTTGAGAAAGGAACCAGTGTTCAGTTTTGCTGTAATCTGGCAGGATACAAAATTCTGTGGTGTATAATGCTGAAGCAAATGATTTAAACAAAAGAATCATCTGCCATTTTCCAAAACTCAGTGATTCTTTGCAGTGGCACTGTTTACACAAGAAGTGTGGAGTGGGCACTTTGATGAACACTTCCTGGTCAGAGTTTATCATTGGGTTCATGTAACACCACTGCTTATGGTAAGGTGTTCCATACCTCTTGTTGTCATCAGTTTCATTGGCCTGTAATTGAGTGCAGTGTCTGGGAATGAATGAATTGGTCATGTTAGGTGAGGAAATGTTCAGCTGAACTGATCTGCTCTAAGTCTTTACATTTGTTTGTGTAATTTACATGTTGCCAAGACCCACACACCCAAATGCCTTTGTACAAAGCACATTGTTTTCTGGAGAGAAAAGTTGCAGTGGATACCACAAACTTGCCATATATTATGGGTCAATGTTTAAGCTTTGGTCACTAAAAACATGATGGCATTCTAAAGGTAGTCATGAGCGTACCCCGTCCAGTGTTGATACCAAGGAATAAGTCAGCAATAATGTCCGCGTTAAAGGGTCAACAGTTAAAGGAAGGGATATAGGGCCTTAAGCTCTTTCTTTTGCATTTTTAGGAATGTAGGATTATGTGGTACTATATGTCTGCCTGTGATGTGCCCCATGGATCAAGTGAGTCAGGAGTGGTAAGTGACCTAGTGCAGAAAAACAGAATGAAAGGTCAAACGAGTTGGGTTCTTAGGTCAAGTAGTAAATCTGTGTTCTTCTATTTTCTTGTTTTACAACATCCGATTGAGTGGTATTTACATCATTTTCAACATTATTCCTCTTATAATGCGGTGGCATGTATCCTGGAATCTGGTGCCCCAGTACTTTAAACTACATTCTTCTCAAGCCACTGGCTGCCTTCCTATGCAACCGTCATTGACATTATAATTTGTAGCTGTTTGTGAAAAAAAAAAAATCCTTAACCAAGTACCATGTAGCGCAACCAAGCCTGTGGAACAAAGTGTGGTGCTGAAAAGACGACAGAGAACAGTGAGGAAGTGGAGGCCAAGATGAGAGCACGAAGAGCCCAATCAATGGTGCAACTCATAAATAACAAAGGTATGCATGAATGCTTGTAACCAGCATTTTTTTCCTTTTCCCACAATGTTTTCTATCCTTCCAAAAGCCAATTTTTATTTTTGAGTCACAATTATTTTGTCGTCTGCAAAAATTTCATTTTAGGCATTTCCAAATTTTATCAGGTGGTAAAGGGTTAAAGCCGTCCTCGTCATATTTCTGTCTTATTTCACTCCCAAGTTTCTATTATCGCTACTTCTCCCGACACTTTTTTCAAGCCACTGCCTTTTTTCCCCAATTGAAAAATCATCAAAACAATGTTCAATAGCGAGACAGGAATCGAATCATGACACAATGATCGTGATCAGTTTTTGAAACCAGATTGGGATTCGATTTTGAGACCCCTTGATTACAAGCAAGAAAGTTACTGACAAAGCTACCTGGCTGGTCCCCTTAATTTTCTTCTCTTTTTTTTTTTTTTGCCACATTGTCTTCACATCAATAGCTGTTCTGATTCAAAGTCAGAGAGCAACTTCAATGTAGTCTGATCTTGTCACTGCAAAAGGTGTAATTGAGCAACATTGGGTTGGCAAGTCGGGCTTGTGCTCCCTGTTAATGCATACAATGCATGGCATCAGCACTGTGTTCAAACTTTCTGACTTGCTGTTTCTAGGGAGGATGACCAAGGACAACAGCGAGGAAGCGGAGGCCAAGACGACTGTGAAGAGCCCGAGCAATTGCGCCTCTTCTCAAATACAAAGGTAAACATGACATCTATGTCTTCTTTTCAACGGTAAGAGCACCTATCACAGAGATGTTGAAGTTTCTTTTACTGTTTCACATTGCTATTTTCAAGCAAATGCCTTCTTAGTACTGTAACACCATCAAAAATAATGTTAAATAGTGAGATAGGAATGAATCTTGTCGAAATGACTATCAGCAGTTTAAAAGAAGACATTATGCAAGCAGAAATTCGATCTTTAGACCCTCTGGTTACAATCTAGTTTGTTACTGAGCTTCTAGGCTGGTCTCCTTATTTTTTCTAATCTCCATGCTTTTCTTTGCCAGATTATCTTCACGTCAATAACAGTCTGGATTCAAGATCAGACAGCATCTTCCATGTAGACTGATCTTCATATGCAAATACTCTAATTTAGCCACACAGGTTTGCAAGTCAGGCTTTTGCTCCCTGTGAATGACTACTATGCATGACACCAGCTTTTGTATTAAAATTTTGACTTGTCTTTTCTAGAGAAGGTGGCCAAGGACAACAGTGAGGAAGTGAATGCCAAAAAGACCATGCATAAGCCCGGGCCATGGTGCAATTTCTCCATAACAAAGGTATCTATTATACTAATTAGCCTTAGGGTGCAGAATAAATCACAATGGGATTATCAATCAGTGACAAAAATTTGGTATTTTGTTTTGTGTTCACTCAGATTACAATGCTGAATTAATGAAATGGACCTCTTTAAACAGGAAAAACCATTTGAAATATTGTCATTCCAAGCTTGTTTTGGCTAGAATGTGTAAAAGATTAGCAGACAGTGAAGATCCAAGATCAGACTGCACATTCTGTGCAGTCTGATCTTGGTCTACACTCTCCGCAAAAACAACTTAAGTCGGTTCCTGTGCTTTATGGGTTAACCCTTTACCACAGAATCCCGACTTTTAACGACCCTGAGAAAGAAGCCTTTTGAAAACATTGTAGGAAAAGAAGAAACTGCTGGTAACCAGCATTTTCTTCTTTTCCCAGAATGTTTTCTACCCTTTAAGAGACAAATGTTATCTTTTGAGCTACATTTAAAATGTCGTCTGCAAATGCTTTCAATTTGGACTAGTCTACTAATTTTGTCATTTGGTAAGCAGTTAAGCGACATGCTAAACATAATTTTGTCATATCCCAATGGCCCGTCTATGCATTACTGAAGCTGTGTTTACCAGTCACTTTTCACACTACTCTGTCACAGTTGTCTTCCTTCACACCCACACACACAATACCCAAATGTGCAATCCATTGAGAATTTTCTTGAATTTTGATATGTTTTTCTTTTAGAGGGATGACCTACTGATGAAGCAAGTGCAGACAGACTTCCATAGACGCGGCCAGAGAGTTCCGATTTGCCAAGGAGGGTGACAGGTTTTCATACTTTATTCATCTCTTTCATATTTCGTCTACCGTTAATTTGCTTGAAGGAATGTGCTTGAAGTTATTAGTTAAACAAGAGGGCCATTGGCCCTAAAATGCTCACATGAGTAAGGTTATCTAGGACTGATAAAGCTGAAAACATCCTGGCTGTGATGCTGTAAAACACATGTGTGTGAGTAACTTATTTTTTGACCGACTTGACCATTTTTTTTTTTAAACTTGTCAGAGGTATCAAAGCAAACATTTTGACAAAGATTCATGAGTATTGGATTGAAAATGTAGCCTCTAGAGAGCACAAAAGGTTTTCCCAAGATTTGGCCCAGTGACCTACATTTTCACTTGACATGACCGAATTTCACGCTTGTCCAAGATTTTATCAAGACAAACATTCGGGCCAAGTTGCATGAGTATTGGGCTGAAAATGTGGCCTCTAGAGTGCACTAAAGGTTTTTCAAGATTGGGCCCAGTGACCTACTTTTTGACCCAACATGACATAGTTTCAAACTTGTCCAAGATGTTATCAAGAAAAATATTCTGACCAGCTTTCATGAGTAATGGGCTGCATATATGGCCTGTAGGATGCCAACAAGGTGTCTCTGAAATTTGGCCCAGTGACCTACTATTTGACGTAAAGTTACCCAATTCCAAACCCTTCCAAGATTTCCTCCAGACAAACAATCTGATCAATTTTCAAGAGTGTATGATTGAAAATGTGGCCTCCAGAGTGCACACAAGGTCATTGTTGACGCATGGATGACGGACAGAGCACAATTCCAAAAGCTCACCTTGAGCACTTTGTACTCAGGTTGGCTAAAAAGGCAAATATTAATAGTGGCTTTCTTCTTAAATGTTTTGAGAAAGGAACCAGTATTCAGTTTTGCTGTAATCTGGCAGGATACAAAATTCTGTGGTGTATAATGCTGAAGCAAATGATTTAAACAAAAGAATCATCTGCCATTTTCCAAAACTCAGTGATTCTTTGCAGTGGCACTGTTTACACAAGAAGTGTGGAGTGGGCACTTTGATGAACACTTCCTGGTCAGAGTTTATCATTGGGTTCATGTAACACCACTGCTTATGGTAAGGTGTTCCATACCTCTTGTTGTCATCAGTTTCATTGGCCTGTAATTGAGTGCAGTGTCTGGGAATGAATGAACTGGTCATGTTAGGTGAGGAAATGTTCAGCTGAACTGATCTGCTCTAAGTCTTTACATTTGTTTGTGTAATTTACATGTTGCCAAGACCCACACACCCAAATGCCTTTGTACAAAGCACATTGTTTTCTGGAGAGAAAAGTTGCAGTGGATACCACAAACTTGCCATATATTATGGGTCAATGTTTAAGCTTTGGTCACTAAAAACATGATGGCATTCTAAAGGTAGTCATGAGCGTACCCCGTCCAGTGTTGATACCAAGGAATAGGTCAGCAATAATGTCCGCGTTAAAGGGTCAACAGTTAAAGGAAGGGATATAGGGCCTTAAGCTCTTTCTTTTGCATTTTTAGGAATGTAGGATTATGTGGTACTATATGTCTGCCTGTGATGTGCCCCATGGATCAAGTGAGTCAGGAGTGGTAAGTGACCTAGTGCAGAAAAACAGAATGAAAGGTCAAACGAGTTGGGTTCTTAGGTCAAGTAGTAAATCTGTGTTCTTCTATTTTCTTGTTTTACAACATCCGATTGAGTGGTATTTACATCATTTTCAACATTATTCCTCTTATAATGCGGTGGCATGTATCCTGGAATCTGGTGCCCCAGTACTTTAAACTACATTCTTCTCAAGCCACTGGCTGCTTTCCTATGCAACCGTCATTGACATTATAATTTGTAGCTGTTTGTGAAAAAAAAAAATCCTTAACCAAGTACTATGTAGCGCAACCAAGCCTGTGGAACAAAGTGTGGTGCTGAAAAGACGACAGAGAACAGTGAGGAAGTGGAGGCCAAGATGAGAGCACGAAGAGCCCAATCAATGGTGCAACTCATAAATAACAAAGGTATGCATGAATGCTTGTAACCAGCATTTTTTTCCTTTTCCCACGATGTTTTCTATCCTTCCAAAAGCCAATTTTTATTTTTGAGTCACAATTATTTTGTCGTCTGCAAAAATTTCATTTTAGGCATTTCCAAATTTTATCAGGTGGTAAAGGGTTAAAGCCGTCCTCGTCATATTTCTGTCTTATTTCACTCCCAAGTTTCTATTATCGCTACTTCTCCCGACACTTTTTTCAAGCCACTGCCTTTTTTCCCCAATTGAAAAATCATCAAAACAATGTTCAATAGCGAGACAGGAATCGAATCATGACACAATGATCGTGATCAGTTTTTGAAACCAGATTGGGATTCGATTTTGAGACCCCTTGATTACAAGCAAGAAAGTTACTGACAAAGCTACCTGGCTGGTCCCCTTAATTTTCTTCTCTCTTTTTTTTTTTTGCCACATTGTCTTCACATCAATAGCTGTTCTGATTCAAAGTCAGAGAGCAACTTCAATGTAGTCTGATCTTGTCACTGCAAAAGGTGTAATTGAGCAACATTGGGTTGGCAAGTCGGGCTTGTGCTCCCTGTTAATGCATACAATGCATGGCATCAGCACTGTGTTCAAACTTTCTGACTTGCTGTTTCTAGGGAGGATGACCAAGGACAACAGCGAGGAAGCGGAGGCCAAGACGACTGTGAAGAGCCCGAGCAATTGCGCCTCTTCTCAAATACAAAGGTAAACATGACATCTATGTCTTCTTTTCAACGGTAAGAGCACCTATCACAGAGATGTTGAAGTTTCTTTTACTGTTTCACATTGCTATTTTCAAGCAAATGCATTCTTAGTACTGTAACACCATCAAAAATAATGTTAAATAGTGAGATAGGAATGAATCTTGTCGAAATGACTATCAGCAGTTTAAAAGAAGACATTGTGCAAGCAGAAATTTGATCTTTAGACCCTCTGGTTACAATCTAGTTTGTTACTGAGCTTCTAGGCTGGTCTCCTTATTTTTTCTAATCTCCATGCTTTTCTTTGCCAGATTATCTTCACGTCAATAACAGTCTGGATTCAAGATCAGACAGCATCTTCCATGTAGACTGATCTTCATATGCAAATACTCTAATTTAGCCACACAGGTTTGCAAGTCAGGCTTTTGCTCCCTGTGAATGACTACTATGCATGACACCAGCTTTTGTATTAAAATTTTGACTTGTCTTTTCTAGAGAAGATGGCCAAGGACAACAGTGAGGAAGTGAATGCCAAAAAGACCATGCATAAGCCCGGGCCATGGTGCAATTTCTCCATAACAAAGGTATCTATTATACTAATTAGCCTTAGGGTGCAGAATAAATCACAATGGGATTATCAATCAGTGACAAAAATTTGGTATTTTGTTTTGTGTTCACTCAGATTACAATGCTGAATTAATGAAATGGACCTCTTTAAACAGGAAAAACCATTTGAAATATTGTCATTCCAAGCTTGTTTTGGCTAGAATGTGTAAAAGATTAGCAGACAGTGAAGATCCAAGATCAGACTGCACATTCTGTGCAGTCTGATCTTGGTCTACACTCTCCGCAAAAACAACTTAAGTCGGTTCCTGTGCTTTATGGGTTAACCCTTTACCACAGAATCCCGACTTTTAACGACCCTGAGAAAGAAGCCTTTTGAAAACATTGTAGGAAAAGAAGAAACTGCTGGTAACCAGCATTTTCTTCTTTTCCCAGAATGTTTTCTACCCTTTAAGAGACAAATGTTATCTTTTGAGCTACATTTAAAATGTCGTCTGCAAATGCTTTCAATTTGGACTAGTCTACTAATTTTGTCATTTGGTAAGCAGTTAAGCGACATGCTAAACATAATTTTGTCATATCCCAATGGCCCGTCTATGCATTACTGAAGCTGTGTTTACCAGTCACTTTTCACACTACTCTGTCACAGTTGTCTTCTTTCACACCCACACACACAATACCCAAATGTGCAATCCATTGAGAATTTTCTTGAATTTTGATATGTTTTTCTTTTAGAGGGATGACCTACTGATGAAGCAAGTGCAGACAGACTTCCATAGACGCGGCCAGAGAGTTCCGATTTGCCAAGGAGGGTGACAGGTTTTCATACTTTATTCATCTCTTTCATATTTCGTCTACCGTTAATTTGCTTGAAGGAATGTGCTTGAAGTTATTAGTTAAACAAGAGGGCCATTGGCCCTAAAATGCTCACATGAGTAAGGTTATCTAGGACTGATAAAGCTGAAAACATCCTGGCTGTGATGCTGTAAAACACATGTGTGTGAGTAACTTATTTTTTGACCGACTTGACCATTTTTTTTTTTAAACTTGTCAGAGGTATCAAAGCAAACATTTTGACAAAAGATTCATGAGTATTGGATTGAAAATGTAGCCTCTAGAGAGCACAAAAGGTTTTCCCAAGATTTGGCCCAGTGACCTACATTTTCACTTGACATGACCGAATTTCACGCTTGTCCAAGATTTTATCAAGACAAACATTCGGACCAAGTTGCATGAGTATTGGGCTGAAAATGTGGCCTCTAGAGTGCACTAAAGGTTTTTCAAGATTGGGCCCAGTGACCTACTTTTTGACCCAACATGACATAGTTTCAAACTTGTCCAAGATGTTATCAAGAAAAATATTCTGACCAGCTTTCATGAGTAATGGGCTGCATATATGGCCTGTAGGATGCCAACAAGGTGTCTCTGAAATTTGGCCCAGTGACCTACTATTTGACGTAAAGTTACCCAATTCCAAACCCTTCCAAGATTTCCTCCAGACAAACAATCTGATCAATTTTCAAGAGTGTATGATTGAAAATGTGGCCTCCAGAGTGCACACAAGGTCATTGTTGACGCATGGATGACGGACAGAGCACAATTCCAAAAGCTCACCTTGAGCACTTTGTACTCAGGTTGGCTAAAAAGGCAAATATTAATAGTGGCTTTCTTCTTAAATGTTTTGAGAAAGGAACCAGTGTTCAGTTTTGCTGTAATCTGGCAGGATACAAAATTCTGTGGTGTATAATGCTGAAGCAAATGATTTAAACAAAAGAATCATCTGCCATTTTCCAAAACTCAGTGATTCTTTGCAGTGGCACTGTTTACACAAGAAGTGTGGAGTGGGCACTTTGATGAACACTTCCTGGTCAGAGTTTATCATTGGGTTCATGTAACACCACTGCTTATGGTAAGGTGTTCCATACCTCTTGTTGTCATCAGTTTCATTGGCCTGTAATTGAGTGCAGTGTCTGGGAATGAATGAATTGGTCATGTTAGGTGAGGAAATGTTCAGCTGAACTGATCTGCTCTAAGTCTTTACATTTGTTTGTGTAATTTACATGTTGCCAAGACCCACACACCCAAATGCCTTTGTACAAAGCACATTGTTTTCTGGAGAGAAAAGTTGCAGTGGATACCACAAACTTGCCATATATTATGGGTCAATGTTTAAGCTTTGGTCACTAAAAACATGATGGCATTCTAAAGGTAGTCATGAGCGTACCCCGTCCAGTGTTGATACCAAGGAATAGGTCAGCAATAATGTCCGCGTTAAAGGGTCAACAGTTAAAGGAAGGGATATAGGGCCTTAAGCTCTTTCTTTTGCATTTTTAGGAATGTAGGATTATGTGGTACTATATGTCTGCCTGTGATGTGCCCCATGGATCAAGTGAGTCAGGAGTGGTAAGTGACCTAGTGCAGAAAAACAGAATGAAAGGTCAAACGAGTTGGGTTCTTAGGTCAAGTAGTAAATCTGTGTTCTTCTATTTTCTTGTTTTACAACATCCGATTGAGTGGTATTTACATCATTTTCAACATTATTCCTCTTATAATGCGGTGGCATGTATCCTGGAATCTGGTGCCCCAGTACTTTAAACTACATTCTTCTCAAGCCACTGGCTGCCTTCCTATGCAACCGTCATTGACATTATAATTTGTAGCTGTTTGTGAAAAAAAAAAAATCCTTAACCAAGTACCATGTAGCGCAACCAAGCCTGTGGAACAAAGTGTGGTGCTGAAAAGACGACAGAGAACAGTGAGGAAGTGGAGGCCAAGATGAGAGCACGAAGAGCCCAATCAATGGTGCAACTCATAAATAACAAAGGTATGCATGAATGCTTGTAACCAGCATTTTTTTCCTTTTCCCACAATGTTTTCTATCCTTCCAAAAGCCAATTTTTATTTTTGAGTCACAATTATTTTGTCGTCTGCAAAAATTTCATTTTAGGCATTTCCAAATTTTATCAGGTGGTAAAGGGTTAAAGCCGTCCTCGTCATATTTCTGTCTTATTTCACTCCCAAGTTTCTATTATCGCTACTTCTCCCGACACTTTTTTCAAGCCACTGCCTTTTTTCCCCAATTGAAAAATCATCAAAACAATGTTCAATAGCGAGACAGGAATCGAATCATGACACAATGATCGTGATCAGTTTTTGAAACCAGATTGGGATTCGATTTTGAGACCCCTTGATTACAAGCAAGAAAGTTACTGACAAAGCTACCTGGCTGGTCCCCTTAATTTTCTTCTCTTTTTTTTTTTTTTGCCACATTGTCTTCACATCAATAGCTGTTCTGATTCAAAGTCAGAGAGCAACTTCAATGTAGTCTGATCTTGTCACTGCAAAAGGTGTAATTGAGCAACATTGGGTTGGCAAGTCGGGCTTGTGCTCCCTGTTAATGCATACAATGCATGGCATCAGCACTGTGTTCAAACTTTCTGACTTGCTGTTTCTAGGGAGGATGACCAAGGACAACAGCGAGGAAGCGGAGGCCAAGACGACTGTGAAGAGCCCGAGCAATTGCGCCTCTTCTCAAATACAAAGGTAAACATGACATCTATGTCTTCTTTTCAACGGTAAGAGCACCTATCACAGAGATGTTGAAGTTTCTTTTACTGTTTCACATTGCTATTTTCAAGCAAATGCCTTCTTAGTACTGTAACACCATCAAAAATAATGTTAAATAGTGAGATAGGAATGAATCTTGTCGAAATGACTATCAGCAGTTTAAAAGAAGACATTATGCAAGCAGAAATTCGATCTTTAGACCCTCTGGTTACAATCTAGTTTGTTACTGAGCTTCTAGGCTGGTCTCCTTATTTTTTCTAATCTCCATGCTTTTCTTTGCCAGATTATCTTCACGTCAATAACAGTCTGGATTCAAGATCAGACAGCATCTTCCATGTAGACTGATCTTCATATGCAAATACTCTAATTTAGCCACACAGGTTTGCAAGTCAGGCTTTTGCTCCCTGTGAATGACTACTATGCATGACACCAGCTTTTGTATTAAAATTTTGACTTGTCTTTTCTAGAGAAGGTGGCCAAGGACAACAGTGAGGAAGTGAATGCCAAAAAGACCATGCATAAGCCCGGGCCATGGTGCAATTTCTCCATAACAAAGGTATCTATTATACTAATTAGCCTTAGGGTGCAGAATAAATCACAATGGGATTATCAATCAGTGACAAAAATTTGGTATTTTGTTTTGTGTTCACTCAGATTACAATGCTGAATTAATGAAATGGACCTCTTTAAACAGGAAAAACCATTTGAAATATTGTCATTCCAAGCTTGTTTTGGCTAGAATGTGTAAAAGATTAGCAGACAGTGAAGATCCAAGATCAGACTGCACATTCTGTGCAGTCTGATCTTGGTCTACACTCTCCGCAAAAACAACTTAAGTCGGTTCCTGTGCTTTATGGGTTAACCCTTTACCACAGAATCCCGACTTTTAACGACCCTGAGAAAGAAGCCTTTTGAAAACATTGTAGGAAAAGAAGAAACTGCTGGTAACCAGCATTTTCTTCTTTTCCCAGAATGTTTTCTACCCTTTAAGAGACAAATGTTATCTTTTGAGCTACATTTAAAATGTCGTCTGCAAATGCTTTCAATTTGGACTAGTCTACTAATTTTGTCATTTGGTAAGCAGTTAAGCGACATGCTAAACATAATTTTGTCATATCCCAATGGCCCGTCTATGCATTACTGAAGCTGTGTTTACCAGTCACTTTTCACACTACTCTGTCACAGTTGTCTTCCTTCACACCCACACACACAATACCCAAATGTGCAATCCATTGAGAATTTTCTTGAATTTTGATATGTTTTTCTTTTAGAGGGATGACCTACTGATGAAGCAAGTGCAGACAGACTTCCATAGACGCGGCCAGAGAGTTCCGATTTGCCAAGGAGGGTGACAGGTTTTCATACTTTATTCATCTCTTTCATATTTCGTCTACCGTTAATTTGCTTGAAGGAATGTGCTTGAAGTTATTAGTTAAACAAGAGGGCCATTGGCCCTAAAATGCTCACATGAGTAAGGTTATCTAGGACTGATAAAGCTGAAAACATCCTGGCTGTGATGCTGTAAAACACATGTGTGTGAGTAACTTATTTTTTGACCGACTTGACCATTTTTTTTTTTAAACTTGTCAGAGGTATCAAAGCAAACATTTTGACAAAGATTCATGAGTATTGGATTGAAAATGTAGCCTCTAGAGAGCACAAAAGGTTTTCCCAAGATTTGGCCCAGTGACCTACATTTTCACTTGACATGACCGAATTTCACGCTTGTCCAAGATTTTATCAAGACAAACATTCGGGCCAAGTTGCATGAGTATTGGGCTGAAAATGTGGCCTCTAGAGTGCACTAAAGGTTTTTCAAGATTGGGCCCAGTGACCTACTTTTTGACCCAACATGACATAGTTTCAAACTTGTCCAAGATGTTATCAAGAAAAATATTCTGACCAGCTTTCATGAGTAATGGGCTGCATATATGGCCTGTAGGATGCCAACAAGGTGTCTCTGAAATTTGGCCCAGTGACCTACTATTTGACGTAAAGTTACCCAATTCCAAACCCTTCCAAGATTTCCTCCAGACAAACAATCTGATCAATTTTCAAGAGTGTATGATTGAAAATGTGGCCTCCAGAGTGCACACAAGGTCATTGTTGACGCATGGATGACGGACAGAGCACAATTCCAAAAGCTCACCTTGAGCACTTTGTACTCAGGTTGGCTAAAAAGGCAAATATTAATAGTGGCTTTCTTCTTAAATGTTTTGAGAAAGGAACCAGTATTCAGTTTTGCTGTAATCTGGCAGGATACAAAATTCTGTGGTGTATAATGCTGAAGCAAATGATTTAAACAAAAGAATCATCTGCCATTTTCCAAAACTCAGTGATTCTTTGCAGTGGCACTGTTTACACAAGAAGTGTGGAGTGGGCACTTTGATGAACACTTCCTGGTCAGAGTTTATCATTGGGTTCATGTAACACCACTGCTTATGGTAAGGTGTTCCATACCTCTTGTTGTCATCAGTTTCATTGGCCTGTAATTGAGTGCAGTGTCTGGGAATGAATGAACTGGTCATGTTAGGTGAGGAAATGTTCAGCTGAACTGATCTGCTCTAAGTCTTTACATTTGTTTGTGTAATTTACATGTTGCCAAGACCCACACACCCAAATGCCTTTGTACAAAGCACATTGTTTTCTGGAGAGAAAAGTTGCAGTGGATACCACAAACTTGCCATATATTATGGGTCAATGTTTAAGCTTTGGTCACTAAAAACATGATGGCATTCTAAAGGTAGTCATGAGCGTACCCCGTCCAGTGTTGATACCAAGGAATAGGTCAGCAATAATGTCCGCGTTAAAGGGTCAACAGTTAAAGGAAGGGATATAGGGCCTTAAGCTCTTTCTTTTGCATTTTTAGGAATGTAGGATTATGTGGTACTATATGTCTGCCTGTGATGTGCCCCATGGATCAAGTGAGTCAGGAGTGGTAAGTGACCTAGTGCAGAAAAACAGAATGAAAGGTCAAACGAGTTGGGTTCTTAGGTCAAGTAGTAAATCTGTGTTCTTCTATTTTCTTGTTTTACAACATCCGATTGAGTGGTATTTACATCATTTTCAACATTATTCCTCTTATAATGCGGTGGCATGTATCCTGGAATCTGGTGCCCCAGTACTTTAAACTACATTCTTCTCAAGCCACTGGCTGCTTTCCTATGCAACCGTCATTGACATTATAATTTGTAGCTGTTTGTGAAAAAAAAAAATCCTTAACCAAGTACTATGTAGCGCAACCAAGCCTGTGGAACAAAGTGTGGTGCTGAAAAGACGACAGAGAACAGTGAGGAAGTGGAGGCCAAGATGAGAGCACGAAGAGCCCAATCAATGGTGCAACTCATAAATAACAAAGGTATGCATGAATGCTTGTAACCAGCATTTTTTTCCTTTTCCCACGATGTTTTCTATCCTTCCAAAAGCCAATTTTTATTTTTGAGTCACAATTATTTTGTCGTCTGCAAAAATTTCATTTTAGGCATTTCCAAATTTTATCAGGTGGTAAAGGGTTAAAGCCGTCCTCGTCATATTTCTGTCTTATTTCACTCCCAAGTTTCTATTATCGCTACTTCTCCCGACACTTTTTTCAAGCCACTGCCTTTTTTCCCCAATTGAAAAATCATCAAAACAATGTTCAATAGCGAGACAGGAATCGAATCATGACACAATGATCGTGATCAGTTTTTGAAACCAGATTGGGATTCGATTTTGAGACCCCTTGATTACAAGCAAGAAAGTTACTGACAAAGCTACCTGGCTGGTCCCCTTAATTTTCTTCTCTCTTTTTTTTTTTTGCCACATTGTCTTCACATCAATAGCTGTTCTGATTCAAAGTCAGAGAGCAACTTCAATGTAGTCTGATCTTGTCACTGCAAAAGGTGTAATTGAGCAACATTGGGTTGGCAAGTCGGGCTTGTGCTCCCTGTTAATGCATACAATGCATGGCATCAGCACTGTGTTCAAACTTTCTGACTTGCTGTTTCTAGGGAGGATGACCAAGGACAACAGCGAGGAAGCGGAGGCCAAGACGACTGTGAAGAGCCCGAGCAATTGCGCCTCTTCTCAAATACAAAGGTAAACATGACATCTATGTCTTCTTTTCAACGGTAAGAGCACCTATCACAGAGATGTTGAAGTTTCTTTTACTGTTTCACATTGCTATTTTCAAGCAAATGCATTCTTAGTACTGTAACACCATCAAAAATAATGTTAAATAGTGAGATAGGAATGAATCTTGTCGAAATGACTATCAGCAGTTTAAAAGAAGACATTATGCAAGCAGAAATTCGATCTTTAGACCCTCTGGTTACAATCTAGTTTGTTACTGAGCTTCTAGGCTGGTCTCCTTATTTTTTCTAATCTCCATGCTTTTCTTTGCCAGATTATCTTCACGTCAATAACAGTCTGGATTCAAGATCAGACAGCATCTTCCATGTAGACTGATCTTCATATGCAAATACTCTAATTTAGCCACACAGGTTTGCAAGTCAGGCTTTTGCTCCCTGTGAATGACTACTATGCATGACACCAGCTTTTGTATTAAAATTTTGACTTGTCTTTTCTAGAGAAGATGGCCAAGGACAACAGTGAGGAAGTGAATGCCAAAAAGACCATGCATAAGCCCGGGCCATGGTGCAATTTCTCCATAACAAAGGTATCTATTATACTAATTAGCCTTAGGGTGCAGAATAAATCACAATGGGATTATCAATCAGTGACAAAAATTTGGTATTTTGTTTTGTGTTCACTCAGATTACAATGCTGAATTAATGAAATGGACCTCTTTAAACAGGAAAAACCATTTGAAATATTGTCATTCCAAGCTTGTTTTGGCTAGAATGTGTAAAAGATTAGCAGACAGTGAAGATCCAAGATCAGACTGCACATTCTGTGCAGTCTGATCTTGGTCTACACTCTCCGCAAAAACAACTTAAGTCGGTTCCTGTGCTTTATGGGTTAACCCTTTACCACAGAATCCCGACTTTTAACGACCCTGAGAAAGAAGCCTTTTGAAAACATTGTAGGAAAAGAAGAAACTGCTGGTAACCAGCATTTTCTTCTTTTCCCAGAATGTTTTCTACCCTTTAAGAGACAAATGTTATCTTTTGAGCTACATTTAAAATGTCGTCTGCAAATGCTTTCAATTTGGACTAGTCTACTAATTTTGTCATTTAGTAAGCAGTTAAGCGACATGCTAAACATAATTTTGTCATATCCCAATGGCCCGTCTATGCATTACTGAAGCTGTGTTTACCAGTCACTTTTCACACTACTCTGTCACAGTTGTCTTCTTTCACACCCACACACACAATACCCAAATGTGCAATCCATTGAGAATTTTCTTGAATTTTGATATGTTTTTCTTTTAGAGGGATGACCTACTGATGAAGCAAGTGCAGACAGACTTCCATAGACGCGGCCAGAGAGTTCCGATTTGCCAAGGAGGGTGACAGGTTTTCATACTTTATTCATCTCTTTCATATTTCGTCTACCGTTAATTTGCTTGAAGGAATGTGCTTGAAGTTATTAGTTAAACAAGAGGGCCATTGGCCCTAAAATGCTCACATGAGTAAGGTTATCTAGGACTGATAAAGCTGAAAACATCCTGGCTGTGATGCTGTAAAACACATGTGTGTGAGTAACTTATTTTTTGACCGACTTGACCATTTTTTTTTTTAAACTTGTCAGAGGTATCAAAGCAAACATTTTGACAAAAGATTCATGAGTATTGGATTGAAAATGTAGCCTCTAGAGAGCACAAAAGGTTTTCCCAAGATTTGGCCCAGTGACCTACATTTTCACTTGACATGACCGAATTTCACGCTTGTCCAAGATTTTATCAAGACAAACATTCGGACCAAGTTGCATGAGTATTGGGCTGAAAATGTGGCCTCTAGAGTGCACTAAAGGTTTTTCAAGATTGGGCCCAGTGACCTACTTTTTGACCCAACATGACATAGTTTCAAACTTGTCCAAGATGTTATCAAGAAAAATATTCTGACCAGCTTTCATGAGTAATGGGCTGCATATATGGCCTGTAGGATGCCAACAAGGTGTCTCTGAAATTTGGCCCAGTGACCTACTATTTGACGTAAAGTTACCCAATTCCAAACCCTTCCAAGATTTCCTCCAGACAAACAATCTGATCAATTTTCAAGAGTGTATGATTGAAAATGTGGCCTCCAGAGTGCACACAAGGTCATTGTTGACGCATGGATGACGGACAGAGCACAATTCCAAAAGCTCACCTTGAGCACTTTGTACTCAGGTTGGCTAAAAAGGCAAATATTAATAGTGGCTTTCTTCTTAAATGTTTTGAGAAAGGAACCAGTGTTCAGTTTTGCTGTAATCTGGCAGGATACAAAATTCTGTGGTGTATAATGCTGAAGCAAATGATTTAAACAAAAGAATCATCTGCCATTTTCCAAAACTCAGTGATTCTTTGCAGTGGCACTGTTTACACAAGAAGTGTGGAGTGGGCACTTTGATGAACACTTCCTGGTCAGAGTTTATCATTGGGTTCATGTAACACCACTGCTTATGGTAAGGTGTTCCATACCTCTTGTTGTCATCAGTTTCATTGGCCTGTAATTGAGTGCAGTGTCTGGGAATGAATGAATTGGTCATGTTAGGTGAGGAAATGTTCAGCTGAACTGATCTGCTCTAAGTCTTTACATTTGTTTGTGTAATTTACATGTTGCCAAGACCCACACACCCAAATGCCTTTGTACAAAGCACATTGTTTTCTGGAGAGAAAAGTTGCAGTGGATACCACAAACTTGCCATATATTATGGGTCAATGTTTAAGCTTTGGTCACTAAAAACATGATGGCATTCTAAAGGTAGTCATGAGCGTACCCCGTCCAGTGTTGATACCAAGGAATAGGTCAGCAATAATGTCCGCGTTAAAGGGTCAACAGTTAAAGGAAGGGATATAGGGCCTTAAGCTCTTTCTTTTGCATTTTTAGGAATGTAGGATTATGTGGTACTATATGTCTGCCTGTGATGTGCCCCATGGATCAAGTGAGTCAGGAGTGGTAAGTGACCTAGTGCAGAAAAACAGAATGAAAGGTCAAACGAGTTGGGTTCTTAGGTCAAGTAGTAAATCTGTGTTCTTCTATTTTCTTGTTTTACAACATCCGATTGAGTGGTATTTACATCATTTTCAACATTATTCCTCTTATAATGCGGTGGCATGTATCCTGGAATCTGGTGCCCCAGTACTTTAAACTACATTCTTCTCAAGCCACTGGCTGCCTTCCTATGCAACCGTCATTGACATTATAATTTGTAGCTGTTTGTGAAAAAAAAAAAATCCTTAACCGAGTACCATGTAGCGCAACCAAGCCTGTGGAACAAAGTGTGGTGCTGAAAAGACGACAGAGAACAGTGAGGAAGTGGAGGCCAAGATGAGAGCACGAAGAGCCCAATCAATGGTGCAACTCATAAATAACAAAGGTATGCATGAATGCTTGTAACCAGCATTTTTTTCCTTTTCCCACAATGTTTTCTATCCTTCCAAAAGCCAATTTTTATTTTTGAGTCACAATTATTTTGTCGTCTGCAAAAATTTCATTTTAGGCATTTCCAAATTTTATCAGGTGGTAAAGGGTTAAAGCCGTCCTCGTCATATTTCTGTCTTATTTCACTCCCAAGTTTCTATTATCGCTACTTCTCCCGACACTTTTTTCAAGCCACTGCCTTTTTTCCCCAATTGAAAAATCATCAAAACAATGTTCAATAGCGAGACAGGAATCGAATCATGACACAATGATCGTGATCAGTTTTTGAAACCAGATTGGGATTCGATTTTGAGACCCCTTGATTACAAGCAAGAAAGTTACTGACAAAGCTACCTGGCTGGTCCCCTTAATTTTCTTCTCTTTTTTTTTTTTTTGCCACATTGTCTTCACATCAATAGCTGTTCTGATTCAAAGTCAGAGAGCAACTTCAATGTAGTCTGATCTTGTCACTGCAAAAGGTGTAATTGAGCAACATTGGGTTGGCAAGTCGGGCTTGTGCTCCCTGTTAATGCATACAATGCATGGCATCAGCACTGTGTTCAAACTTTCTGACTTGCTGTTTCTAGGGAGGATGACCAAGGACAACAGCGAGGAAGCGGAGGCCAAGACGACTGTGAAGAGCCCGAGCAATTGCGCCTCTTCTCAAATACAAAGGTAAACATGACATCTATGTCTTCTTTTCAACGGTAAGAGCACCTATCACAGAGATGTTGAAGTTTCTTTTACTGTTTCACATTGCTATTTTCAAGCAAATGCCTTCTTAGTACTGTAACACCATCAAAAATAATGTTAAATAGTGAGATAGGAATGAATCTTGTCGAAATGACTATCAGCAGTTTAAAAGAAGACATTATGCAAGCAGAAATTCGATCTTTAGACCCTCTGGTTACAATCTAGTTTGTTACTGAGCTTCTAGGCTGGTCTCCTTATTTTTTCTAATCTCCATGCTTTTCTTTGCCAGATTATCTTCACGTCAATAACAGTCTGGATTCAAGATCAGACAGCATCTTCCATGTAGACTGATCTTCATATGCAAATACTCTAATTTAGCCACACAGGTTTGCAAGTCAGGCTTTTGCTCCCTGTGAATGACTACTATGCATGACACCAGCTTTTGTATTAAAATTTTGACTTGTCTTTTCTAGAGAAGGTGGCCAAGGACAACAGTGAGGAAGTGAATGCCAAAAAGACCATGCATAAGCCCGGGCCATGGTGCAATTTCTCCATAACAAAGGTATCTATTATACTAATTAGCCTTAGGGTGCAGAATAAATCACAATGGGATTATCAATCAGTGACAAAAATTTGGTATTTTGTTTTGTGTTCACTCAGATTACAATGCTGAATTAATGAAATGGACCTCTTTAAACAGGAAAAACCATTTGAAATATTGTCATTCCAAGCTTGTTTTGGCTAGAATGTGTAAAAGATTAGCAGACAGTGAAGATCCAAGATCAGACTGCACATTCTGTGCAGTCTGATCTTGGTCTACACTCTCCGCAAAAACAACTTAAGTCGGTTCCTGTGCTTTATGGGTTAACCCTTTACCACAGAATCCCGACTTTTAACGACCCTGAGAAAGAAGCCTTTTGAAAACATTGTAGGAAAAGAAGAAACTGCTGGTAACCAGCATTTTCTTCTTTTCCCAGAATGTTTTCTACCCTTTAAGAGACAAATGTTATCTTTTGAGCTACATTTAAAATGTCGTCTGCAAATGCTTTCAATTTGGACTAGTCTACTAATTTTGTCATTTGGTAAGCAGTTAAGCGACATGCTAAACATAATTTTGTCATATCCCAATGGCCCGTCTATGCATTACTGAAGCTGTGTTTACCAGTCACTTTTCACACTACTCTGTCACAGTTGTCTTCCTTCACACCCACACACACAATACCCAAATGTGCAATCCATTGAGAATTTTCTTGAATTTTGATATGTTTTTCTTTTAGAGGGATGACCTACTGATGAAACAAGTGCAGACAGACTTCCATAGACGCGGCCAGAGAGTTCCGATTTGCCAAGGAGGGTGACAGGTTTTCATACTTTATTCATCTCTTTCATATTTCGTCTACCGTTAATTTGCTTGAAGGAATGTGCTTGAAGTTATTAGTTAAACAAGAGGGCCATTGGCCCTAAAATGCTCACATGAGTAAGGTTATCTAGGACTGATAAAGCTGAAAACATCCTGGCTGTGATGCTGTAAAACACATGTGTGTGAGTAACTTATTTTTTGACCGACTTGACCATTTTTTTTTTTAAACTTGTCAGAGGTATCAAAGCAAACATTTTGACAAAGATTCATGAGTATTGGATTGAAAATGTAGCCTCTAGAGAGCACAAAAGGTTTTCCCAAGATTTGGCCCAGTGACCTACATTTTCACTTGACATGACCGAATTTCACGCTTGTCCAAGATTTTATCAAGACAAACATTCGGGCCAAGTTGCATGAGTATTGGGCTGAAAATGTGGCCTCTAGAGTGCACTAAAGGTTTTTCAAGATTGGGCCCAGTGACCTACTTTTTGACCCAACATGACATAGTTTCAAACTTGTCCAAGATGTTATCAAGAAAAATATTCTGACCAGCTTTCATGAGTAATGGGCTGCATATATGGCCTGTAGGATGCCAACAAGGTGTCTCTGAAATTTGGCCCAGTGACCTACTATTTGACGTAAAGTTACCCAATTCCAAACCCTTCCAAGATTTCCTCCAGACAAACAATCTGATCAATTTTCAAGAGTGTATGATTGAAAATGTGGCCTCCAGAGTGCACACAAGGTCATTGTTGACGCATGGATGACGGACAGAGCACAATTCCAAAAGCTCACCTTGAGCACTTTGTACTCAGGTTGGCTAAAAAGGCAAATATTAATAGTGGCTTTCTTCTTAAATGTTTTGAGAAAGGAACCAGTGTTCAGTTTTGCTGTAATCTGGCAGGATACAAAATTCTGTGGTGTATAATGCTGAAGCAAATGATTTAAACAAAAGAATCATCTGCCATTTTCCAAAACTCAGTGATTCTTTGCAGTGGCACTGTTTACACAAGAAGTGTGGAGTGGGCACTTTGATGAACACTTCCTGGTCAGAGTTTATCATTGGGTTCATGTAACACCACTGCTTATGGTAAGGTGTTCCATACCTCTTGTTGTCATCAGTTTCATTGGCCTGTAATTGAGTGCAGTGTCTGGGAATGAATGAATTGGTCATGTTAGGTGAGGAAATGTTCAGCTGAACTGATCTGCTCTAAGTCTTTACATTTGTTTGTGTAATTTACATGTTGCCAAGACCCACACACCCAAATGCCTTTGTACAAAGCACATTGTTTTCTGGAGAGAAAAGTTGCAGTGGATACCACAAACTTGCCATATATTATGGGTCAATGTTTAAGCTTTGGTCACTAAAAACATGATGGCATTCTAAAGGTAGTCATGAGCGTACCCCGTCCAGTGTTGATACCAAGGAATAGGTCAGCAATAATGTCCGCGTTAAAGGGTCAACAGTTAAAGGAAGGGATATAGGGCCTTAAGCTCTTTCTTTTGCATTTTTAGGAATGTAGGATTATGTGGTACTATATGTCTGCCTGTGATGTGCCCCATGGATCAAGTGAGTCAGGAGTGGCAAGTGACCTAGTGCAGAAAAACAGAATGAAAGGTCAAACGAGTTGGGTTCTTAGGTCAAGTAGTAAATCTGTGTTCTTCTATTTTCTTGTTTTACAACATCCGATTGAGTGGTATTTACATCATTTTCAACATTATTCCTCTTATAATGCGGTGGCATGTATCCTGGAATCTGGTGCCCCAGTACTTTAAACTACATTCTTCTCAAGCCACTGGCTGCCTTCCTATGCAACCGTCATTGACATTATAATTTGTAGCTGTTTGTGAAAAAAAAAAAATCCTTAACCAAGTACCATGTAGCGCAACCAAGCCTGTGGAACAAAGTGTGGTGCTGAAAAGACGACAGAGAACAGTGAGGAAGTGGAGGCCAAGATGAGAGCACGAAGAGCCCAATCAATGGTGCAACTCATAAATAACAAAGGTATGCATGAATGCTTGTAACCAGCATTTTTTTCCTTTTCCCACAATGTTTTCTATCCTTCCAAAAGCCAATTTTTATTTTTGAGTCACAATTATTTTGTCGTCTGCAAAAATTTCATTTTAGGCATTTCCAAATTTTATCAGGTGGTAAAGGGTTAAAGCCGTCCTCGTCATATTTCTGTCTTATTTCACTCCCAAGTTTCTATTATCGCTACTTCTCCCGACACTTTTTTCAAGCCACTGCCTTTTTTCCCCAATTGAAAAATCATCAAAACAATGTTCAATAGCGAGACAGGAATCGAATCATGACACAATGATCGTGATCAGTTTTTGAAACCAGATTGGGATTCGATTTTGAGACCCCTTGATTACAAGCAAGAAAGTTACTGACAAAGCTACCTGGCTGGTCCCCTTAATTTTCTTCTCTTTTTTTTTTTTTTGCCACATTGTCTTCACATCAATAGCTGTTCTGATTCAAAGTCAGAGAGCAACTTCAATGTAGTCTGATCTTGTCACTGCAAAAGGTGTAATTGAGCAACATTGGGTTGGCAAGTCGGGCTTGTGCTCCCTGTTAATGCATACAATGCATGGCATCAGCACTGTGTTCAAACTTTCTGACTTGCTGTTTCTAGGGAGGATGACCAAGGACAACAGCGAGGAAGCGGAGGCCAAGACGACTGTGAAGAGCCCGAGCAATTGCGCCTCTTCTCAAATACAAAGGTAAACATGACATCTATGTCTTCTTTTCAACGGTAAGAGCACCTATCACAGAGATGTTGAAGTTTCTTTTACTGTTTCACATTGCTATTTTCAAGCAAATGCCTTCTTAGTACTGTAACACCATCAAAAATAATGTTAAATAGTGAGATAGGAATGAATCTTGTCGAAATGACTATCAGCAGTTTAAAAGAAGACATTATGCAAGCAGAAATTCGATCTTTAGACCCTCTGGTTACAATCTAGTTTGTTACTGAGCTTCTAGGCTGGTCTCCTTATTTTTTCTAATCTCCATGCTTTTCTTTGCCAGATTATCTTCACGTCAATAACAGTCTGGATTCAAGATCAGACAGCATCTTCCATGTAGACTGATCTTCATATGCAAATACTCTAATTTAGCCACACAGGTTTGCAAGTCAGGCTTTTGCTCCCTGTGAATGACTACTATGCATGACACCAGCTTTTGTATTAAAATTTTGACTTGTCTTTTCTAGAGAAGGTGGCCAAGGACAACAGTGAGGAAGTGAATGCCAAAAAGACCATGCATAAGCCCGGGCCATGGTGCAATTTCTCCATAACAAAGGTATCTATTATACTAATTAGCCTTAGGGTGCAGAATAAATCACAATGGGATTATCAATCAGTGACAAAAATTTGGTATTTTGTTTTGTGTTCACTCAGATTACAATGCTGAATTAATGAAATGGACCTCTTTAAACAGGAAAAACCATTTGAAATATTGTCATTCCAAGCTTGTTTTGGCTAGAATGTGTAAAAGATTAGCAGACAGTGAAGATCCAAGATCAGACTGCACATTCTGTGCAGTCTGATCTTGGTCTACACTCTCCGCAAAAACAACTTAAGTCGGTTCCTGTGCTTTATGGGTTAACCCTTTACCACAGAATCCCGACTTTTAACGACCCTGAGAAAGAAGCCTTTTGAAAACATTGTAGGAAAAGAAGAAACTGCTGGTAACCAGCATTTTCTTCTTTTCCCAGAATGTTTTCTACCCTTTAAGAGACAAATGTTATCTTTTGAGCTACATTTAAAATGTCGTCTGCAAATGCTTTCAATTTGGACTAGTCTACTAATTTTGTCATTTGGTAAGCAGTTAAGCGACATGCTAAACATAATTTTGTCATATCCCAATGGCCCGTCTATGCATTACTGAAGCTGTGTTTACCAGTCACTTTTCACACTACTCTGTCACAGTTGTCTTCCTTCACACCCACACACACAATACCCAAATGTGCAATCCATTGAGAATTTTCTTGAATTTTGATATGTTTTTCTTTTAGAGGGATGACCTACTGATGAAGCAAGTGCAGACAGACTTCCATAGACGCGGCCAGAGAGTTCCGATTTGCCAAGGAGGGTGACAGGTTTTCATACTTTATTCATCTCTTTCATATTTCGTCTACCGTTAATTTGCTTGAAGGAATGTGCTTGAAGTTATTAGTTAAACAAGAGGGCCATTGGCCCTAAAATGCTCACATGAGTAAGGTTATCTAGGACTGATAAAGCTGAAAACATCCTGGCTGTGATGCTGTAAAACACATGTGTGTGAGTAACTTATTTTTTGACCGACTTGACCATTTTTTTTTTTAAACTTGTCAGAGGTATCAAAGCAAACATTTTGACAAAGATTCATGAGTATTGGATTGAAAATGTAGCCTCTAGAGAGCACAAAAGGTTTTCCCAAGATTTGGCCCAGTGACCTACATTTTCACTTGACATGACCGAATTTCACGCTTGTCCAAGATTTTATCAAGACAAACATTCGGGCCAAGTTGCATGAGTATTGGGCTGAAAATGTGGCCTCTAGAGTGCACTAAAGGTTTTTCAAGATTGGGCCCAGTGACCTACTTTTTGACCCAACATGACATAGTTTCAAACTTGTCCAAGATGTTATCAAGAAAAATATTCTGACCAGCTTTCATGAGTAATGGGCTGCATATATGGCCTGTAGGATGCCAACAAGGTGTCTCTGAAATTTGGCCCAGTGACCTACTATTTGACGTAAAGTCACCCAATTCCAAACCCTTCCAAGATTTCCTCCAGACAAACAATCTGATCAATTTTCAAGAGTGTATGATTGAAAATGTGGCCTCCAGAGTGCACACAAGGTCATTGTTGACGCATGGATGACGGACAGAGCACAATTCCAAAAGCTCACCTTGAGCACTTTGTACTCAGGTTGGCTAAAAAGGCAAATATTAATAGTGGCTTTCTTCTTAAATGTTTTGAGAAAGGAACCAGTGTTCAGTTTTGCTGTAATCTGGCAGGATACAAAATTCTGTGGTGTATAATGCTGAAGCAAATGATTTAAACAAAAGAATCATCTGCCATTTTCCAAAACTCAGTGATTCTTTGCAGTGGCACTGTTTACACAAGAAGTGTGGAGTGGGCACTTTGATGAACACTTCCTGGTCAGAGTTTATCATTGGGTTCATGTAACACCACTGCTTATGGTAAGGTGTTCCATACCTCTTGTTGTCATCAGTTTCATTGGCCTGTAATTGAGTGCAGTGTCTGGGAATGAATGAATTGGTCATGTTAGGTGAGGAAATGTTCAGCTGAACTGATCTGCTCTAAGTCTTTACATTTGTTTGTGTAATTTACATGTTGCCAAGACCCACACACCCAAATGCCTTTGTACAAAGCACATTGTTTTCTGGAGAGAAAAGTTGCAGTGGATACCACAAACTTGCCATATATTATGGGTCAATGTTTAAGCTTTGGTCACTAAAAACATGATGGCATTCTAAAGGTAGTCATGAGCGTACCCCGTCCAGTGTTGATACCAAGGAATAGGTCAGCAATAATGTCCGCGTTAAAGGGTCAACAGTTAAAGGAAGGGATATAGGGCCTTAAGCTCTTTCTTTTGCATTTTTAGGAATGTAGGATTATGTGGTACTATATGTCTGCCTGTGATGTGCCCCATGGATCAAGTGAGTCAGGAGTGGTAAGTGACCTAGTGCAGAAAAACAGAATGAAAGGTCAAACGAGTTGGGTTCTTAGGTCAAGTAGTAAATCTGTGTTCTTCTATTTTCTTGTTTTACAACATCCGATTGAGTGGTATTTACATCATTTTCAACATTATTCCTCTTATAATGCGGTGGCATGTATCCTGGAATCTGGTGCCCCAGTACTTTAAACTACATTCTTCTCAAGCCACTGGCTGCCTTCCTATGCAACCGTCATTGACATTATAATTTGTAGCTGTTTGTGAAAAAAAAAAAATCCTTAACCAAGTACCATGTAGCGCAACCAAGCCTGTGGAACAAAGTGTGGTGCTGAAAAGACGACAGAGAACAGTGAGGAAGTGGAGGCCAAGATGAGAGCACGAAGAGCCCAATCAATGGTGCAACTCATAAATAACAAAGGTATGCATGAATGCCTGTAACCAGCATTTTTTTCCTTTTCCCACAATGTTTTCTATCCTTCCAAAAGCCAATTTTTATTTTTGAGTCACAATTATTTTGTCGTCTGCAAAAATTTCATTTTAGGCATTTCCAAATTTTATCAGGTGGTAAAGGGTTAAAGCCGTCCTCGTCATATTTCTGTCTTATTTCACTCCCAAGTTTCTATTATCGCTACTTCTCCCGACACTTTTTTCAAGCCACTGCCTTTTTTCCCCAATTGAAAAATCATCAAAACAATGTTCAATAGCGAGACAGGAATCGAATCATGACACAATGATCGTGATCAGTTTTTGAAACCAGATTGGGATTCGATTTTGAGACCCCTTGATTACAAGCAAGAAAGTTACTGACAAAGCTACCTGGCTGGTCCCCTTAATTTTCTTCTCTTTTTTTTTTTTTTGCCACATTGTCTTCACATCAATAGCTGTTCTGATTCAAAGTCAGAGAGCAACTTCAATGTAGTCTGATCTTGTCACTGCAAAAGGTGTAATTGAGCAACATTGGGTTGGCAAGTCGGGCTTGTGCTCCCTGTTAATGCATACAATGCATGGCATCAGCACTGTGTTCAAACTTTCTGACTTGCTGTTTCTAGGGAGGATGACCAAGGACAACAGCGAGGAAGCGGAGGCCAAGACGACTGTGAAGAGCCCGAGCAATTGCGCCTCTTCTCAAATACAAAGGTAAACATGACATCTATGTCTTCTTTTCAACGGTAAGAGCACCTATCACAGAGATGTTGAAGTTTCTTTTACTGTTTCACATTGCTATTTTCAAGCAAATGCCTTCTTAGTACTGTAACACCATCAAAAATAATGTTAAATAGTGAGATAGGAATGAATCTTGTCGAAATGACTATCAGCAGTTTAAAAGAAGACATTATGCAAGCAGAAATTCGATCTTTAGACCCTCTGGTTACAATCTAGTTTGTTACTGAGCTTCTAGGCTGGTCTCCTTATTTTTTCTAATCTCCATGCTTTTCTTTGCCAGATTATCTTCACGTCAATAACAGTCTGGATTCAAGATCAGACAGCATCTTCCATGTAGACTGATCTTCATATGCAAATACTCTAATTTAGCCACACAGGTTTGCAAGTCAGGCTTTTGCTCCCTGTGAATGACTACTATGCATGACACCAGCTTTTGCATTAAAATTTTGACTTGTCTTTTCTAGAGAAGGTGGCCAAGGACAACAGTGAGGAAGTGAATGCCAAAAAGACCATGCATAAGCCCGGGCCATGGTGCAATTTCTCCATAACAAAGGTATCTATTATACTAATTAGCCTTAGGGTGCAGAATAAATCACAATGGGATTATCAATCAGTGACAAAAATTTGGTATTTTGTTTTGTGTTCACTCAGATTACAATGCTGAATTAATGAAATGGACCTCTTTAAACAGGAAAAACCATTTGAAATATTGTCATTCCAAGCTTGTTTTGGCTAGAATGTGTAAAAGATTAGCAGACAGTGAAGATCCAAGATCAGACTGCACATTCTGTGCAGTCTGATCTTGGTCTACACTCTCCGCAAAAACAACTTAAGTCGGTTCCTGTGCTTTATGGGTTAACCCTTTACCACAGAATCCCGACTTTTAACGACCCTGAGAAAGAAGCCTTTTGAAAACATTGTAGGAAAAGAAGAAACTGCTGGTAACCAGCATTTTCTTCTTTTCCCAGAATGTTTTCTACCCTTTAAGAGACAAATGTTATCTTTTGAGCTACATTTAAAATGTCGTCTGCAAATGCTTTCAATTTGGACTAGTCTACTAATTTTGTCATTTGGTAAGCAGTTAAGCGACATGCTAAACATAATTTTGTCATATCCCAATGGCCCGTCTATGCATTACTGAAGCTGTGTTTACCAGTCACTTTTCACACTACTCTGTCACAGTTGTCTTCCTTCACACCCACACACACAATACCCAAATGTGCAATCCATTGAGAATTTTCTTGAATTTTGATATGTTTTTCTTTTAGAGGGATGACCTACTGATGAAGCAAGTGCAGACAGACTTCCATAGACGCGGCCAGAGAGTTCCGATTTGCCAAGGAGGGTGACAGGTTTTCATACTTTATTCATCTCTTTCATATTTCGTCTACCGTTAATTTGCTTGAAGGAATGTGCTTGAAGTTATTAGTTAAACAAGAGGGCCATTGGCCCTAAAATGCTCACATGAGTAAGGTTATCTAGGACTGATAAAGCTGAAAACATCCTGGCTGTGATGCTGTAAAACACATGTGTGTGAGTAACTTATTTTTTGACCGACTTGACCATTTTTTTTTTTAAACTTGTCAGAGGTATCAAAGCAAACATTTTGACAAAGATTCATGAGTATTGGATTGAAAATGTAGCCTCTAGAGAGCACAAAAGGTTTTCCCAAGATTTGGCCCAGTGACCTACATTTTCACTTGACATGACCGAATTTCACGCTTGTCCAAGATTTTATCAAGACAAACATTCGGGCCAAGTTGCATGAGTATTGGGCTGAAAATGTGGCCTCTAGAGTGCACTAAAGGTTTTTCAAGATTGGGCCCAGTGACCTACTTTTTGACCCAACATGACATAGTTTCAAACTTGTCCAAGATGTTATCAAGAAAAATATTCTGACCAGCTTTCATGAGTAATGGGCTGCATATATGGCCTGTAGGATGCCAACAAGGTGTCTCTGAAATTTGGCCCAGTGACCTACTATTTGACCTAAAGTTACCCAATTCCAAACCCTTCCAAGATTTCCTCCAGACAAACAATCTGATCAATTTTCAAGAGTGTATGATTGAAAATGTGGCCTCCAGAGTGCACACAAGGTCATTGTTGACGCATGGATGACGGACAGAGCACAATTCCAAAAGCTCACCTTGAGCACTTTGTACTCAGGTTGGCTAAAAAGGCAAATATTAATAGTGGCTTTCTTCTTAAATGTTTTGAGAAAGGAACCAGTGTTCAGTTTTGCTGTAATCTGGCAGGATACAAAATTCTGTGGTGTATAATGCTGAAGCAAATGATTTAAACAAAAGAATCATCTGCCATTTTCCAAAACTCAGTGATTCTTTGCAGTGGCACTGTTTACACAAGAAGTGTGGAGTGGGCACTTTGATGAACACTTCCTGGTCAGAGTTTATCATTGGGTTCATGTAACACCACTGCTTATGGTAAGGTGTTCCATACCTCTTGTTGTCATCAGTTTCATTGGCCTGTAATTGAGTGCAGTGTCTGGGAATGAATGAACTGGTCATGTTAGGTGAGGAAATGTTCAGCTGAACTGATCTGCTCTAAGTCTTTACATTTGTTTGTGTAATTTACATGTTGCCAAGACCCACACACCCAAATGCCTTTGTACAAAGCACATTGTTTTCTGGAGAGAAAAGTTGCAGTGGATACCACAAACTTGCCATATATTATGGGTCAATGTTTAAGCTTTGGTCACTAAAAACATGATGGCATTCTAAAGGTAGTCATGAGCGTACCCCGTCCAGTGTTGATACCAAGGAATAGGTCAGCAATAATGTCCGCGTTAAAGGGTCAACAGTTAAAGGAAGGGATATAGGGCCTTAAGCTCTTTCTTTTGCATTTTTAGGAATGTAGGATTATGTGGTACTATATGTCTGCCTGTGATGTGCCCCATGGATCAAGTGAGTCAGGAGTGGTAAGTGACCTAGTGCAGAAAAACAGAATGAAAGGTCAAACGAGTTGGGTTCTTAGGTCAAGTAGTAAATCTGTGTTCTTCTATTTTCTTGTTTTACAACATCCGATTGAGTGGTATTTACATCATTTTCAACATTATTCCTCTTATAATGCGGTGGCATGTATCCTGGAATCTGGTGCCCCAGTACTTTAAACTACATTCTTCTCAAGCCACTGGCTGCTTTCCTATGCAACCGTCATTGACATTATAATTTGTAGCTGTTTGTGAAAAAAAAAAATCCTTAACCAAGTACTATGTAGCGCAACCAAGCCTGTGGAACAAAGTGTGGTGCTGAAAAGACGACAGAGAACAGTGAGGAAGTGGAGGCCAAGATGAGAGCACGAAGAGCCCAATCAATGGTGCAACTCATAAATAACAAAGGTATGCATGAATGCTTGTAACCAGCATTTTTTTCCTTTTCCCACGATGTTTTCTATCCTTCCAAAAGCCAATTTTTATTTTTGAGTCACAATTATTTTGTCGTCTGCAAAAATTTCATTTTAGGCATTTCCAAATTTTATCAGGTGGTAAAGGGTTAAAGCCGTCCTCGTCATATTTCTGTCTTATTTCACTCCCAAGTTTCTATTATCGCTACTTCTCCCGACACTTTTTTCAAGCCACTGCCTTTTTTCCCCAATTGAAAAATCATCAAAACAATGTTCAATAGCGAGACAGGAATCGAATCATGACACAATGATCGTGATCAGTTTTTGAAACCAGATTGGGATTCGATTTTGAGACCCCTTGATTACAAGCAAGAAAGTTACTGACAAAGCTACCTGGCTGGTCCCCTTAATTTTCTTCTCTCTTTTTTTTTTTTGCCACATTGTCTTCACATCAATAGCTGTTCTGATTCAAAGTCAGAGAGCAACTTCAATGTAGTCTGATCTTGTCACTGCAAAAGGTGTAATTGAGCAACATTGGGTTGGCAAGTCGGGCTTGTGCTCCCTGTTAATGCATACAATGCATGGCATCAGCACTGTGTTCAAACTTTCTGACTTGCTGTTTCTAGGGAGGATGACCAAGGAAAACAGCGAGGAAGCGGAGGCCAAGACGACTGTGAAGAGCCCGAGCAATTGCGCCTCTTCTCAAATACAAAGGTAAACATGACATCTATGTCTTCTTTTCAACGGTAAGAGCACCTATCACAGAGATGTTGAAGTTTCTTTTACTGTTTCACATTGCTATTTTCAAGCAAATGCATTCTTAGTACTGTAACACCATCAAAAATAATGTTAAATAGTGAGATAGGAATGAATCTTGTCGAAATGACTATCAGCAGTTTAAAAGAAGACATTGTGCAAGCAGAAATTCGATCTTTAGACCCTCTGGTTACAATCTAGTTTGTTACTGAGCTTCTAGGCTGGTCTCCTTATTTTTTCTAATCTCCATGCTTTTCTTTGCCAGATTATCTTCACGTCAATAACAGTCTGGATTCAAGATCAGACAGCATCTTCCATGTAGACTGATCTTCATATGCAAATACTCTAATTTAGCCACACAGGTTTGCAAGTCAGGCTTTTGCTCCCTGTGAATGACTACTATGCATGACACCAGCTTTTGTATTAAAATTTTGACTTGTCTTTTCTAGAGAAGATGGCCAAGGACAACAGTGAGGAAGTGAATGCCAAAAAGACCATGCATAAGCCCGGGCCATGGTGCAATTTCTCCATAACAAAGGTATCTATTATACTAATTAGCCTTAGGGTGCAGAATAAATCACAATGGGATTATCAATCAGTGACAAAAATTTGGTATTTTGTTTTGTGTTCACTCAGATTACAATGCTGAATTAATGAAATGGACCTCTTTAAACAGGAAAAACCATTTGAAATATTGTCATTCCAAGCTTGTTTTGGCTAGAATGTGTAAAAGATTAGCAGACAGTGAAGATCCAAGATCAGACTGCACATTCTGTGCAGTCTGATCTTGGTCTACACTCTCCGCAAAAACAACTTAAGTCAGTTCCTGTGCTTTATGGGTTAACCCTTTACCACAGAATCCCGACTTTTAACGACCCTGAGAAAGAAGCCTTTTGAAAACATTGTAGGAAAAGAAGAAACTGCTGGTAACCAGCATTTTCTTCTTTTCCCAGAATGTTTTCTACCCTTTAAGAGACAAATGTTATCTTTTGAGCTACATTTAAAATGTCGTCTGCAAATGCTTTCAATTTGGACTAGTCTACTAATTTTGTCATTTGGTAAGCAGTTAAGCGACATGCTAAACATAATTTTGTCATATCCCAATGGCCCGTCTATGCATTACTGAAGCTGTGTTTACCAGTCACTTTTCACACTACTCTGTCACAGTTGTCTTCCTTCACACCCACACACACAATACCCAAATGTGCAATCCATTGAGAATTTTCTTGAATTTTGATATGTTTTTCTTTTAGAGGGATGACCTACTGATGAAGCAAGTGCAGACAGACTTCCATAGACGCGGCCAGAGAGTTCCGATTTGCCAAGGAGGGTGACAGGTTTTCATACTTTATTCATCTCTTTCATATTTCGTCTACCGTTAATTTGCTTGAAGGAATGTGCTTGAAGTTATTAGTTAAACAAGAGGGCCATTGGCCCTAAAATGCTCACATGAGTAAGGTTATCTAGGACTGATAAAGCTGAAAACATCCTGGCTGTGATGCTGTAAAACACATGTGTGTGAGTAACTTATTTTTTGACCGACTTGACCATTTTTTTTTTTAAACTTGTCAGAGGTATCAAAGCAAACATTTTGACAAAGATTCATGAGTATTGGATTGAAAATGTAGCCTCTAGAGAGCACAAAAGGTTTTCCCAAGATTTGGCCCAGTGACCTACATTTTCACTTGACATGACCGAATTTCACGCTTGTCCAAGATTTTATCAAGACAAACATTCGGACCAAGTTGCATGAGTATTGGGCTGAAAATGTGGCCTCTAGAGTGCACTAAAGGTTTTTCAAGATTGGGCCCAGTGACCTACTTTTTGACCCAACATGACATAGTTTCAAACTTGTCCAAGATGTTATCAAGAAAAATATTCTGACCAGCTTTCATGAGTAATGGGCTGCATATATGGCCTGTAGGATGCCAACAAGGTGTCTCTGAAATTTGGCCCAGTGACCTACTATTTGACCTAAAGTTACCCAATTCCAAACCCTTCCAAGATTTCCTCCAGACAAACAATCTGATCAATTTTCAAGAGTGTATGATTGAAAATGTGGCCTCCAGAGTGCACACAAGGTCATTGTTGACGCATGGATGACGGACAGAGCACAATTCCAAAAGCTCACCTTGAGCACTTTGTACTCAGGTTGGCTAAAAAGGCAAATATTAATAGTGGCTTTCTTCTTAAATGTTTTGAGAAAGGAACCAGTGTTCAGTTTTGCTGTAATCTGGCAGGATACAAAATTCTGTGGTGTATAATGCTGAAGCAAATGATTTAAACAAAAGAATCATCTGCCATTTTCCAAAACTCAGTGATTCTTTGCAGTGGCACTGTTTACACAAGAAGTGTGGAGTGGGCACTTTGATGAACACTTCCTGGTCAGAGTTTATCATTGGGTTCATGTAACACCACTGCTTATGGTAAGGTGTTCCATACCTCTTGTTGTCATCAGTTTCATTGACCTGTAATTGAGTGCAGTGTCTGGGAATGAATGAATTGGTCATGTTAGGTGAGGAAATGTTCAGCTGAACTGATCTGCTCTAAGTCTTTACATTTGTTTGTGTAATTTACATGTTGCCAAGACCCACACACCCAAATGCCTTTGTACAAAGCACATTGTTTTCTGGAGAGAAAAGTTGCAGTGGATACCACAAACTTGCCATATATTATGGGTCAATGTTTAAGCTTTGGTCACTAAAAACATGATGGCATTCTAAAGGTAGTCATGAGCGTACCCCGTCCAGTGTTGATACCAAGGAATAGGTCAGCAATAATGTCCGCGTTAAAGGGTCAACAGTTAAAGGAAGGGATATAGGGCCTTAAGCTCTTTCTTTTGCATTTTTAGGAATGTAGGATTATGTGGTACTATATGTCTGCCTGTGATGTGCCCCATGGATCAAGTGAGTCAGGAGTGGTACGTGACCTAGTGCAGAAAAACAGAATGAAAGGTCAAACGAGTTGGGTTCTTAGGTCAAGTAGTAAATCTGTGTTCTTCTATTTTCTTGTTTTACAACATCCGATTGAGTGGTATTTACATCATTTTCAACATTATTCCTCTTATAATGCGGTGGCATGTATCCTGGAATCTGGTGCCCCAGTACTTTAAACTACATTCTTCTCAAGCCACTGGCTGCTTTCCTATGCAACCGTCATTGACATTATAATTTGTAGCTGTTTGTGAAAAAAAAAAATCCTTAACCAAGTACTATGTAGCGCAACCAAGCCTGTGGAACAAAGTGTGGTGCTGAAAAGACGACAGAGAACAGTGAGGAAGTGGAGGCCAAGATGAGAGCACGAAGAGCCCAATCAATGGTGCAACTCATAAATAACAAAGGTATGCATGAATGCTTGTAACCAGCATTTTTTTCCTTTTCCCACGATGTTTTCTATCCTTCCAAAAGCCAATTTTTATTTTTGAGTCACAATTATTTTGTCGTCTGCAAAAATTTCATTTTAGGCATTTCCAAATTTTATCAGGTGGTAAAGGGTTAAAGCCGTCCTCGTCATATTTCTGTCTTATTTCACTCCCAAGTTTCTATTATCGCTACTTCTCCCGACACTTTTTTCAAGCCACTGCCTTTTTTCCCCAATTGAAAAATCATCAAAACAATGTTCAATAGCGAGACAGGAATCGAATCATGACACAATGATCGTGATCAGTTTTTGAAACCAGATTGGGATTCGATTTTGAGACCCCTTGATTACAAGCAAGAAAGTTACTGACAAAGCTACCTGGCTGGTCCCCTTAATTTTCTTCTCTCTTTTTTTTTTTTGCCACATTGTCTTCACATCAATAGCTGTTCTGATTCAAAGTCAGAGAGCAACTTCAATGTAGTCTGATCTTGTCACTGCAAAAGGTGTAATTGAGCAACATTGGGTTGGCAAGTCGGGCTTGTGCTCCCTGTTAATGCATACAATGCATGGCATCAGCACTGTGTTCAAACTTTCTGACTTGCTGTTTCTAGGGAGGATGACCAAGGAAAACAGCGAGGAAGCGGAGGCCAAGACGACTGTGAAGAGCCCGAGCAATTGCGCCTCTTCTCAAATACAAAGGTAAACATGACATCTATGTCTTCTTTTCAACGGTAAGAGCACCTATCACAGAGATGTTGAAGTTTCTTTTACTGTTTCACATTGCTATTTTCAAGCAAATGCCTTCTTAGTACTGTAACACCATCAAAAATAATGTTAAATAGTGAGATAGGAATGAATCTTGTCGAAATGACTATCAGCAGTTTAAAAGAAGACATTGTGCAAGCAGAAATTCGATCTTTAGACCCTCTGGTTACAATCTAGTTTGTTACTGAGCTTCTAGGCTGGTCTCCTTATTTTTTCTAATCTCCATGCTTTTCTTTGCCAGATTATCTTCACGTCAATAACAGTCTGGATTCAAGATCAGACAGCATCTTCCATGTAGACTGATCTTCATATGCAAATACTCTAATTTAGCCACACAGGTTTGCAAGTCAGGCTTTTGCTCCCTGTGAATGACTACTATGCATGACACCAGCTTTTGTATTAAAATTTTGACTTGTCTTTTCTAGAGAAGATGGCCAAGGACAACAGTGAGGAAGTGAATGCCAAAAAGACCATGCATAAGCCCGGGCCATGGTGCAATTTCTCCATAACAAAGGTATCTATTATACTAATTAGCCTTAGGGTGCAGAATAAATCACAATGGGATTATCAATCAGTGACAAAAATTTGGTATTTTGTTTTGTGTTCACTCAGATTACAATGCTGAATTAATGAAATGGACCTCTTTAAACAGGAAAAACCATTTGAAATATTGTCATTCCAAGCTTGTTTTGGCTAGAATGTGTAAAAGATTAGCAGACACTGAAGATCCAAGATCAGACTGCACATTCTGTGCAGTCTGATCTTGGTCTACACTCTCCGCAAAAACAACTTAAGTCGGTTCCTGTGCTTTATGGGTTAACCCTTTACCACAGAATCCCGACTTTTAACGACCCTGAGAAAGAAGCCTTTTGAAAACATTGTAGGAAAAGAAGAAACTGCTGGTAACCAGCATTTTCTTCTTTTCCCAGAATGTTTTCTACCCTTTAAGAGACAAATGTTATCTTTTGAGCTACCTTTAAAATGTCGTCTGCAAATGCTTTCAATTTGGACTAGTCTACTAATTTTGTCATTTGGTAAGCAGTTCAGCGACATGCTAAACATAATTTTGTCATATCCCAATGGCCCGTCTATGCATTACTGAAGCTGTGTTTACCAGTCACTTTTCACACTACTCTGTCACAGTTGTCTTCCTTCACACCCACACACACAATACCCAAATGTGCAATCCATTGAG
This sequence comes from Tridacna gigas, assembly GCA_945859785.2. Classification (NCBI taxonomy): domain Eukaryota; kingdom Metazoa; phylum Mollusca; class Bivalvia; order Cardiida; family Cardiidae; genus Tridacna; species Tridacna gigas. Next base: position 30,484,928 of record OX244041.2, read on the forward strand.
AATTTTCTTGAATTTTGATATGTTTTTCTTTTAGAGGGATCACCTACTGATGAAGCAAGTGCAGACAGACTTCCATAGATGCGGCCAGAGAGTTCCGATTTGCCAAGGAGGGTGACAGGTTTTCATACTTTATTCATCTCTTTCATATTTCGTCTACCGTTAATTTGCTTGAAGGAATGTGCTTGAAGTTATTAGTTAAACAAGAGGGCCATTGGCCCTAAAATGCTCACATGAGTCAGGTTATCTAGGACTGATAAAGCTGAAAACATCCTGGCTGTGATGCTGTAAAACACATGTGTGTGAGTAACTTATTTTTTGACCGACTTGACCTTTTTTTTTTTAAATTGTCAGAGGTATCAAAGCAAACATTTTGACAAAGATTCATGAGTATTGGATTGAAAATGTAGCCTCTAGAGAGCACAAAAGGTTTTCCCAAGATTTGGCCCAGTGACCTACATTTTCACTTGACATGACCGAATTTCACGCTTGTCCGAGATTTTATCAAGACAAACATTCGGACCAAGTTGCATGAGTATTGGGCTGAAAATGTGGCCTCTAGAGTGCACTAAAGGTTTTTCAAGATTGGGCCCAGTGACCTACTTTTTGACCCAACATGACATAGTTTCAAACTTGTCCAAGATGTTATCAAGAAAAATATTCTGACCAGCTTTCATGAGTAATGGGCTGCATATATGGCCTGTAGGATGCCAACAAGGTGTCTCTGAAATTTGGCCCAGTGACCTACTATTTGACCTAAAGTTACCCAATTCCAAACCCTTCCAAGATTTCCTCCAGACAAACAATCTGATCAATTTTCAAGAGTGTATGATTGAAAATGTGGCCTCCAGAGTGCACACAAGGTCATTGTTGACGCATGGATGACGGACAGAGCACAATTCCAAAAGCTCACCTTGAGCACTTTGTACTCAGGTTGGCTAAAAAGGCAAATATTAATAGTGGCTTTCTTCTTAAATGTTTTGAGAAAGGAACCAGTGTTCAGTTTTGCTGTAATCTGGCAGGATACAAAATTCTGTGGTGTATAATGCTGAAGCAAATGATTTAAACAAAAGAATCATCTGCCATTTTCCAAAACTCAGTGATTCTTTGCAGTGGCACTGTTTACACAAGAAGTGTGGAGTGGGCACTTTGATGAACACTTCCTGGTCAGAGTTTATCATTGGGTTCATGTAACACCACTGCTTATGGTAAGGTGTTCCATACCTCTTGTTGTCATCAGTTTCATTGGCCTGTAATTGAGTGCAGTGTCTGGGAATGAATGAATTGGTCATGTTAGGTGAGGAAATGTTCAGCTGAACTGATCTGCTCTAAGTCTTTACATTTGTTTGTGTAATTTACATGTTGCCAAGACCCACACACCCAAATGCCTTTGTACAAAGCACATTGTTTTCTGGAGAGAAAAGTTGCAGTGGATACCACAAACTTGCCATATATTATGGGTCAATGTTTAAGCTTTGGTCACTAAAAACATGATGGCATTCTAAAGGTAGTCATGAGCGTACCCCGTCCAGTGTTGATACCAAGGAATAGGTCAGCAATAATGTCCGCGTTAAAGGGTCAACAGTTAAAGGAAGGGATATAGGGCCTTAAGCTCTTTCTTTTGCATTTTTAGGAATGTAGGATTATGTGGTACTATATGTCTGCCTGTGATGTGCCCCATGGATCAAGTGAGTCAGGAGTGGTAAGTGACCTAGTGCAGAAAAACAGAATGAAAGGTCAAACGAGTTGGGTTCTTAGGTCAAGTAGTAAATCTGTGTTCTTCTATTTTCTTGTTTTACAACATCCGATTGAGTGGTATTTACATCATTTTCAACATTATTCCTCTTATAATGTGGTGGCATGTATCCTGGAATCTGGTGCCCCAGTACTTTAAACTACATTCTTCTCAAGCCACTGGCTGCTTTCCTATGCAACCGTCATTGACATTATAATTTGTAGCTGTTTGTGAAAAAAAAAAATCCTTAACCAAGTACCATGTAGCGCAACCAAGCCTGTGGAACAAAGTGTGGTGCTGAAAAGACGACAGAGAACAGTGAGGAAGTGGAGGCCAAGATGAGAGCACGAAGAGCCCAATCAATGGTGCAACTCATAAATAACAAAGGTATGCATGAATGCTTGTAACCAGCATTTTTTTCCTTTTCCCACAATGTTTTCTATCCTTCCAAAAGCCAATTTTTATTTTTGAGTCACAATTATTTTGTCGTCTGCAAAAATTTCATTTTAGGCATTTCCAAATATTATCAGGTGGTAAAAGGTTAAAGCCGTCCTCGTCATATTTCTGTCTTATTTCACTCCCAAGTTTCTATTATCGCTACTTCTCCCGACACTTTTTTCAAGCCACTGCCTTTTTTCCCCAATTGAAAAATCATCAAAACAATATTCAATAGCGAGACAGGAATCGAATCATGACACAATGATCGTGATCAGTTTTTGAAACCAGATTGGGATTCGATTTTGAGACCCCTTGATTACAAGCAAGAAAGTTACTGACAAAGCTACCTGGCTGGTCCCCTTAATTTTCTTCTTTTTTTTTGCCACATTGTCTTCACATCAATAGCTGTTCTGATTCAAAGTCAGAGAGCAACTTCAATGTAGTCTGATCTTGTCACTGCAAAAGGTGTAATTGAGCAACATTGGGTTGGCAAGTCGGGCTTGTGCTCCCTGTTAATGCATACAATGCATGGCATCAGCACTGTGTTCAAACTTTCTGACTTGCTGTTTCTAGGGAGGATGACCAAGGACAACAGCGAGGAAGCGGAGGCCAAGACGACTGTGAAGAGCCCGAGCAATTGCGCCTCTTCTCAAATACAAAGGTAAACATGACATCTATGTCTTCTTTTCAACGGTAAGAGCACCTATCACAGAGATGTTGAAGTTTCTTTTACTGTTTCACATTGCTATTTTCAAGCAAATGCCTTCTTAGTACTGTAACACCATCAAAAATAATGTTAAATAGTGAGATAGGAATGAATCTTGTCGAAATGACTATCAGCAGTTTAAAAGAAGACATTGTGCAAGCAGAAATTCGATCTTTAGACCCTCTGGTTACAATCTAGTTTGTTACTGAGCTTCTAGGCTGGTCTCCTTATTTTTTCTAATCTCCATGCTTTTCTTTGCCATATTATCTTCACGTCAATAACAGTCTGGATTCAAGATCAGACAGCATCTTCCATGTAGACTGATCTTCATATGCAAATACTCTAATTTAGCCACACAGGTTTGCAAGTCAGGCTTTTGCTCCCTGTGAATGACTACTATGCATGACACCAGCTTTTGTATTAAAATTTTGACTTGTCTTTTCTAGAGAAGATGGCCAAGGACAACAGTGAGGAAGTGAATGCCAAAAAGACCATGCATAAGCCCGGGCCATGGTGCAATTTCTCCATAACAAAGGTATCTATTATACTAATTAGCCTTAGGGTGCAGAATAAATCACAATGGGATTATCAATCAGTGACAAAAATTTGGTATTTTGTTTTGTGTTCACTCAGATTACAATGCTGAATTAATGAAATGGACCTCTTTAAACAGGAAAAACCATTTGAAATATTGTCATTCCAAGCTTGTTTTGGCTAGAATGTGTAAAAGATTAGCAGACACTGAAGATCCAAGATCAGACTGCACATTCTGTGCAGTCTGATCTTGGTCTACACTCTCCGCAAAAACAACTTAAGTCGGTTCCTGTGCTTTATGGGTTAACCCTTTACCACAGAATCCCGACTTTTAACGACCCTGAGAAAGAAGCCTTTTGAAAACATTGTAGGAAAAGAAGAAACTGCTGGTAACCAGCATTTTCTTCTTTTCCCAGAATGTTTTCTACCCTTTAAGAGACAAATGTTATCTTTTGAGCTACATTTAAAATGTCGTCTGCAAATGCTTTCAATTTGGACTAGTCTACTAATTTTGTCATTTGGTAAGCAGTTAAGCGACATGCTAAACATAATTTTGTCATATCCCAATGGCCCGTCTATGCATTACTGAAGCTGTGTTTACCAGTCACTTTTCACACTACTCTGTCACAGTTGTCTTCTTTCACACCCACACACACAATACCCAAATGTGCAATCCATTGAGAATTTTCTTGAATTTTGATATGTTTTTCTTTTAGAAGGATGACCTACTGATGAAGCAAGTGCAGACAGACTTCCATAGACGCGGCCAGAGAGTTCCGATTTGCCAAGGAGGGTGACAGGTTTTCATACTTTATTCATCTCTTTCATATTTTGTCTACCGTTAATTTGCTTGAAGGAATGTGCTTGAAGTTATTAGTTAAACAAGAGGGCCATTGGCCCTAAAATGCTCACATGAGTAAGGTTATCTAGGACTGATAAAGCTGAAAACATCCTGGCTGTGATGCTGTAAAACACATGTGTGTGAGTAACTTATTTTTTGACCGACTTGACCATTTTTTTTTTAAACTTGTCAGAGGTATCAAAGCAAACATTTTGACAAAGATTCATGAGTATTGGATTGAAAATGTAGCCTCTAGAGAGCACAAAAGGTTTTCCCAAGATTTGGCCCAGTGACCTACATTTTCACTTGACATGACCGAATTTCACGCTTGTCCAAGATTTTATCAAGACAAACATTCGGACCAAGTTTCATGAGTATTGGGCTGAAAATGTGGCCTCTAGAGTGCACTAAAGGTTTTTCAAGATTGGGCCCAGTGACCTACTTTTTGACCCAACATGACATAGTTTCAAACTTGTCCAAGATGTTATCAAGAAAAATATTCTGACCAGCTTTCATGAGTAATGGGCTGCATATATGGCCTGTAGGATGCCAACAAGGTGTCTCTGAAATTTGGCCCAGTGACCTACTATTTGACCTAAAGTTACCCAATTCCAAACCCTTCCAAGATTTCCTCCAGACAAACAATCTGATCAATTTTCAAGAGTGTATGATTGAAAATGTGGCCTCCAGAGTGCACACAAGGTCATTGTTGACGCATGGATGACGGACAGAGCACAATTCCAAAAGCTCACCTTGAGCACTTTGTACTCAGGTTGGCTAAAAAGGCAAATATTAATAGTGGCTTTCTTCTTAAATGTTTTGAGAAAGGAACCAGTGTTCAGTTTTGCTGTAATCTGGCAGGATACAAAATTCTGTGGTGTATAATGCTGAAGCAAATGATTTAAACAAAAGAATCATCTGCCATTTTCCAAAACTCAGTGATTCTTTGCAGTGGCACTGTTTACACAAGAAGTGTGGAGTGGGCACTTTGATGAACACTTCCTGGTCAGAGTTTATCATTGGGTTCATGTAACACCACTGCTTATGGTAAGGTGTTCCATACCTCTTGTTGTCATCAGTTTCATTGGCCTGTAATTGAGTGCAGTGTCTGGGAATGAATGAATTGGTCATGTTAGGTGAGGAAATGTTCAGCTGAACTGATCTGCTCTAAGTCTTTACATTTGTTTGTGTAATTTACATGTTGCCAAGACCCACACACCCAAATGCCTTTGTACAAAGCACATTGTTTTCTGGAGAGAAAAGTTGCAGTGGATACCACAAACTTGCCATATATTATGGGTCAATGTTTAAGCTTTGGTCACTAAAAACATGATGGCATTCTAAAGGTAGTCATGAGCGTACCCCGTCCAGTGTTGATACCAAGGAATAGGTCAGCAATAATGTCCGCGTTAAAGGGTCAACAGTTAAAGGAAGGGATATAGGGCCTTAAGCTCTTTCTTTTGCATTTTTAGGAATGTAGGATTATGTGGTACTATATGTCTGCCTGTGATGTGCCCCATGGATCAAGTGAGTCAGGAGTGGTAAGTGACCTAGTGCAGAAAAACAGAATGAAAGGTCAAACGAGTTGGGTTCTTAGGTCAAGTAGTAAATCTGTGTTCTTCTATTTTCTTGTTTTACAACATCCGATTGAGTGGTATTTACACCATTTTCAACATTATTCCTCTTATAATGCGGTGGCATGTATCCTGGAATCTGGTGCCCCAGTACTTTAAACTACATTCTTCTCAAGCCACTGGCTGCTTTCCTATGCAACCGTCATTGACATTATAATTTGTAGCTGTTTGTGAAAAAAAAAAATCCTTAACCAAGTACCATGTAGCACAACCAAGCCTGTAGAACAAAGTGTGGTGCTGAAAAGACGACAGAGAACAGTGAGGAAGTGGAGGCCAAGATGAGAGCACGAAGAGCCCAATCAATGGTGCAACTCATAAATAACAAAGGTATGCATGAATGCTTGTAACCAGCATTTTTTTCCTTTTCCCACAATGTTTTCTATCCTTCCAAAAGCCAATTTTTATTTTTGAGTCACAATTATTTTGTCGTCTGCAAAAATTTCATTTTAGGCATTTCCAAATTTTATCAGGTGGTAAAGGGTTAAAGCCGTCCTCCTCATATTTCTGTCTTATTTCACTCCCAAGTTTCTATTATCGCTACTTCTCCCGACACTTTTTTCAAGCCACTGCCTTTTTTCCCCCAACTGAAAAATCATCAAAACAATGTTCAATAGCGAGACAGGAATCGAATCATGACACAATGATCGTGATCAGTTTTTGAAACCAGATTGGGATTCAATTTTGAGACCCCTTGATTACAAGCAAGAAAGTTACTGACAAAGCTACCTGGCTGGTCCCCTTAATTTTCTTCTCTTTTTTTTTTTTGCCACATTGTCTTCACATCAATAGCTGTTCTGATTCAAAGTCAGAGAGCAACTTCAATGTAGTCTGATCTTGTCACTGCAAAAGGTGTAATTGAGCAACATTGGGTTGGCAAGTCGGGCTTGTGCTCCCTGTTAATGCATACAATGCATGGCATCAGCACTGTGTTCAAACTTTCTGACTTGCTGTTTCTAGGGAGGATGACCAAGGAAAACAGCGAGGAAGCGGAGGCCAAGACGACTGTGAAGAGCCCGAGCAATTGCGCCTCTTCTCAAATACAAAGGTAAACATGACATCTATGTCTTCTTTTCAACGGTAAGAGCACCTATCACAGAGATGTTGAAGTTTCTTTTACTGTTTCACATTGCTATTTTCAAGCAAATGCCTTCTTAGTACTGTAACACCATCAAAAATAATGTTAAATAGTGAGATAGGAATGAATCTTGTCAAAATGACTATCAGCAGTTTAAAAGAAGACATTGTGCAAGCAGAAATTCGATCTTTAGACCCTCTGGTTACAATCTAGTTTGTTACTGAGCTTCTAGGCTGGTCTCCTTATTTTTTCTAATCTCCATGCTTTTCTTTGCCAGATTATCTTCACGTCAATAACAGTCTGGATTCAAGATCAGACAGCATCTTCCATGTAGACTGATCTTCATATGCAAATACTCTAATTAGCCACACAGGTTTGCAAGTCAGGCTTTTGCTCCCTGTGAATGACTACTATGCATGACACCAGCTTTTGTATTAAAATTTTGACTTGTCTTTTCTAGAGAAGATGGCCAAGGACAACAGTGAGGAAGTGAATGCCAAAAAGACCATGCATAAGCCCGGGCCATGGTGCAATTTCTCCATAACAAAGGTATCTATTATACTAATTAGCCTTAGGGTGCAGAATAAATCACAATGGGATTATCAATCAGTGACAAAAATTTGGTATTTTGTTTTGTGTTCACTCAGATTACAATGCTGAATTAATGAAATGGACCTCTTTAAACAGGAAAAACCATTTGAAATATTGTCATTCCAAGCTTGTTTTGGCTAGAATGTGTAAAAGATTAGCAGACACTGAAGATCCAAGATCAGACTGCACATTCTGTGCAGTCTGATCTTGGTCTACACTCTCCGCAAAAACAACTTAAGTCGGTTCCTGTGCTTTATGGGTTAACCCTTTACCACAGAATCCCGACTTTTAACGACCCTGAGAAAGAAGCCTTTTGAAAACATTGTAGGAAAAGAAGAAACTGCTGGTAACCAGCATTTTCTTCTTTTCCCAGAATGTTTTCTACCCTTTAAGAGACAAATGTTATCTTTTGAGCTACATTTAAAATGTCGTCTGCAAATGCTTTCAATTTGGACTAGTCTACTAATTTTGTCATTTGGTAAGCAGTTAAGCGACATGCTAAACATAATTTTGTCATATCCCAATGGCCCGTCTATGCATTACTGAAGCTGTGTTTACCAGTCACTTTTCACACTACTCTGTCACAGTTGTCTTCTTTCACACCCACACACACAATACCCAAATGTGCAATCCATTGAGAATTTTCTTGAATTTTGATATGTTTTTCTTTTAGAAGGATGACCTACTGATGAAGCAAGTGCAGACAGACTTCCATAGACGCGGCCAGAGAGTTCCGATTTGCCAAGGAGGGTGACAGGTTTTCATACTTTATTCATCTCTTTCATATTTCGTCTACCGTTAATTTGCTTGAAGGAATGTGCTTGAAGTTATTAGTTAAACAAGAGGGCCATTGGCCCTAAAATGCTCACATGAGTAAGGTTATCTAGGACTGATAAAGCTGAAAACATCCTGGCTGTGATGCTGTAAAACACATGTGTGTGAGTAACTTATTTTTTGACCGACTTGACCATTTTTTTTTTAAACTTGTCAGAGGTATCAAAGCAAACATTTTGACAAAGATTCATGAGTATTGGATTGAAAATGTAGCCTCTAGAGAGCACAAAAGGTTTTCCCAAGATTTGGCCCAGTGACCTACATTTTCACTTGACATGACCGAATTTCACGCTTGTCCAAGATTTTATCAAGACAAACATTCGGACCAAGTTTCATGAGTATTGGGCTGAAAATGTGGCCTCTAGAGTGCACTAAAGGTTTTTCAAGATTGGGCCCAGTGACCTACTTTTTGACCCAACATGACATAGTTTCAAACTTGTCCAAGATGTTATCAAGAAAAATATTCTGACCAGCTTTCATGAGTAATGGGCTGCATATATGGCCTGTAGGATGCCAACAAGGTGTCTCTGAAATTTGGCCCAGTGACCTACTATTTGACCTAAAGTTACCCAATTCCAAACCCTTCCAAGATTTCCTCCAGACAAACAATCTGATCAATTTTCAAGAGTGTATGATTGAAAATGTGGCCTCCAGAGTGCACACAAGGTCATTGTTGACGCATGGATGACGGACAGAGCACAATTCCAAAAGCTCACCTTGAGCACTCTGTACTCAGGTTGGCTAAAAAGGCAAATATTAATAGTGGCTTTCTTCTTAAATGTTTTGAGAAAGGAACCAGTGTTCAGTTTTGCTGTAATCTGGCAGGATACAAAATTCTGTGGTGTATAATGCTGAAGCAAATGATTTAAACAAAAGAATCATCTGCCATTTTCCAAAACTCAGTGATTCTTTGCAGTGGCACTGTTTACACAAGAAGTGTGGAGTGGGCACTTTGATGAACACTTCCTGGTCAGAGTTTATCATTGGGTTCATGTAACACCACTGCTTATGGTAAGGTGTTCCATACCTCTTGTTGTCATCAGTTTCATTGGCCTGTAATTGAATGCAGTGTCTGGGAATGAATGAATTGGTCATGTTAGGTGAGGAAATGTTCAGCTGAACTGATCTGCTCTAAGTCTTTACATTTGTTTGTGTAATTTACATGTTGCCAAGACCCACACACCCAAATGCCTTTGTACAAAGCACATTGTTTTCTGGAGAGAAAAGTTGCAGTGGATACCACAAACTTGCCATATATTATGGGTCAATGTTTAAGCTTTGGTCACTAAAAACATGATGGCATTCTAAAGGTAGTCATGAGCGTACCCCGTCCAGTGTTGATACCAAGGAATAGGTCAGCAATAATGTCCGCGTTAAAGGGTCAACAGTTAAAGGAAGGGATATAGGGCCTTAAGCTCTTTCTTTTGCATTTTTAGGAATGTAGGATTATGTGGTACTATATGTCTGCCTGTGATGTGCCCCATGGATCAAGTGAGTCAGGAGTGGTAAGTGACCTAGTGCAGAAAAACAGAATGAAAGGTCAAACGAGTTGGGTTCTTAGGTCAAGTAGTAAATCTGTGTTCTTCTATTTTCTTGTTTTACAACATCCGATTGAGTGGTATTTACATCATTTTCAACATTATTCCTCTTATAATGCGGTGGCATGTATCCTGGAATCTGGTGCCCCAGTACTTTAAACTACATTCTTCTCAAGCCACTGGCTGCTTTCCTATGCAACCGTCATTGACATTATAATTTGTAGCTGTTTGTGAAAAAAAAAAATCCTTAACCAAGTACTATGTAGCGCAACCAAGCCTGTGGAACAAAGTGTGGTGCTGAAAAGACGACAGAGAACAGTGAGGAAGTGGAGGCCAAGATGAGAGCACGAAGAGCCCAATCAATGGTGCAACTCATAAATAACAAAGGTATGCATGAATGCTTGTAACCAGCATTTTTTTCCTTTTCCCACGATGTTTTCTATCCTTCCAAAAGCCAATTTTTATTTTTGAGTCACAATTATTTTGTCGTCTGCAAAAATTTCATTTTAGGCATTTCCAAATTTTATCAGGTGGTAAAGGGTTAAAGCCGTCCTCGTCATATTTCTGTCTTATTTCACTCCCAAGTTTCTATTATCGCTACTTCTCCCGACACTTTTTTCAAGCCACTGCCTTTTTTCCCCAATTGAAAAATCATCAAAACAATGTTCAATAGCGAGACAGGAATCGAATCATGACACAATGATCGTGATCAGTTTTTGAAACCAGATTGGGATTCGATTTTGAGACCCCTTGATTACAAGCAAGAAAGTTACTGACAAAGCTACCTGGCTGGTCCCCTTAATTTTCTTCTCTCTTTTTTTTTTTTGCCACATTGTCTTCACATCAATAGCTGTTCTGATTCAAAGTCAGAGAGCAACTTCAATGTAGTCTGATCTTGTCACTGCAAAAGGTGTAATTGAGCAACATTGGGTTGGCAAGTCGGGCTTGTGCTCCCTGTTAATGCATACAATGCATGGCATCAGCACTGTGTTCAAACTTTCTGACTTGCTGTTTCTAGGGAGGATGACCAAGGAAAACAGCGAGGAAGCGGAGGCCAAGACGACTGTGAAGAGCCCGAGCAATTGCGCCTCTTCTCAAATACAAAGGTAAACATGACATCTATGTCTTCTTTTCAACGGTAAGAGCACCTATCACAGAGATGTTGAAGTTTCTTTTACTGTTTCACATTGCTATTTTCAAGCAAATGCCTTCTTAGTACTGTAACACCATCAAAAATAATGTTAAATAGTGAGATAGGAATGAATCTTGTCGAAATGACTATCAGCAGTTTAAAAGAAGACATTGTGCAAGCAGAAATTCGATCTTTAGACCCTCTGGTTACAATCTAGTTTGTTACTGAGCTTCTAGGCTGGTCTCCTTATTTTTTCTAATCTCCATGCTTTTCTTTGCCAGATTATCTTCACGTCAATAACAGTCTGGATTCAAGATCAGACAGCATCTTCCATGTAGACTGATCTTCATATGCAAATACTCTAATTTAGCCACACAGGTTTGCAAGTCAGGCTTTTGCTCCCTGTGAATGACTACTATGCATGACACCAGCTTTTGTATTAAAATTTTGACTTGTCTTTTCTAGAGAAGATGGCCAAGGACAACAGTGAGGAAGTGAATGCCAAAAAGACCATGCATAAGCCCGGGCCATGGTGCAATTTCTCCATAACAAAGGTATCTATTATACTAATTAGCCTTAGGGTGCAGAATAAATCACAATGGGATTATCAATCAGTGACAAAAATTTGGTATTTTGTTTTGTGTTCACTCAGATTACAATGCTGAATTAATGAAATGGACCTCTTTAAACAGGAAAAACCATTTGAAATATTGTCATTCCAAGCTTGTTTTGGCTAGAATGTGTAAAAGATTAGCAGACAGTGAAGATCCAAGATCAGACTGCACATTCTGTGCAGTCTGATCTTGGTCTACACTCTCCGCAAAAACAACTTAAGTCGGTTCCTGTGCTTTATGGGTTAACCCTTTACCACAGAATCCCGACTTTTAACGACCCTGAGAAAGAAGCCTTTTGAAAACATTGTAGGAAAAGAAGAAACTGCTGGTAACCAGCATTTTCTTCTTTTCCCAGAATGTTTTCTACCCTTTAAGAGACAAATGTTATCTTTTGAGCTACCTTTAAAATGTCGTCTGCAAATGCTTTCAATTTGGACTAGTCTACTAATTTTGTCATTTGGTAAGCAGTTCAGCGACATGCTAAACATAATTTTGTCATATCCCAATGGCCCGTCTATGCATTACTGAAGCTGTGTTTACCAGTCACTTTTCACACTACTCTGTCACAGTTGTCTTCCTTCACACCCACACACACAATACCCAAATGTGCAATCCATTGAGAATTTTCTTGAATTTTGATATGTTTTTCTTTTAGAGGGATCACCTACTGATGAAGCAAGTGCAGACAGACTTCCATAGATGCGGCCAGAGAGTTCCGATTTGCCAAGGAGGGTGACAGGTTTTCATACTTTATTCATCTCTTTCATATTTCGTCTACCGTTAATTTGCTTGAAGGAATGTGCTTGAAGTTATTAGTTAAACAAGAGGGCCATTGGCCCTAAAATGCTCACATGAGTAAGGTTATCTAGGACTGATAAAGCTGAAAACATCCTGGCTGTGATGCTGTAAAACACATGTGTGTGAGTAACTTATTTTTTGACCGACTTGACCATTTTTTTTTTAAACTTGTCAGAGGTATCAAAGCAAACATTTTGACAAAGATTCATGAGTATTGGATTGAAAATGTAGCCTCTAGAGAGCACAAAAGGTTTTCCCAAGATTTGGCCCAGTGACCTACATTTTCACTTGACATGACCGAATTTCACGCTTGTCCAAGATTTTATCAAGACAAACATTCGGACCAAGTTTCATGAGTATTGGGCTGAAAATGTGGCCTCTAGAGTGCACTAAAGGTTTTTCAAGATTGGGCCCAGTGACCTACTTTTTGACCCAACATGACATAGTTTCAAACTTGTCCAAGATGTTATCAAGAAAAATATTCTGACCAGCTTTCATGAGTAATGGGCTGCATATATGGCCTGTAGGATGCCAACAAGGTGTCTCTGAAATTTGGCCCAGTGACCTACTATTTGACCTAAAGTTACCCAATTCCAAACCCTTCCAAGATTTCCTCCAGACAAACAATCTGATCAATTTTCAAGAGTGTATGATTGAAAATGTGGCCTCCAGAGTGCACACAAGGTCATTGTTGACGCATGGATGACGGACAGAGCACAATTCCAAAAGCTCACCTTGAGCACTCTGTACTCAGGTTGGCTAAAAAGGCAAATATTAATAGTGGCTTTCTTCTTAAATGTTTTGAGAAAGGAACCAGTGTTCAGTTTTGCTGTAATCTGGCAGGATACAAAATTCTGTGGTGTATAATGCTGAAGCAAATGATTTAAACAAAAGAATCATCTGCCATTTTCCAAAACTCAGTGATTCTTTGCAGTGGCACTGTTTACACAAGAAGTGTGGAGTGGGCACTTTGATGAACACTTCCTGGTCAGAGTTTATCATTGGGTTCATGTAACACCACTGCTTATGGTAAGGTGTTCCATACCTCTTGTTGTCATCAGTTTCATTGGCCTGTAATTGAATGCAGTGTCTGGGAATGAATGAATTGGTCATGTTAGGTGAGGAAATGTTCAGCTGAACTGATCTGCTCTAAGTCTTTACATTTGTTTGTGTAATTTACATGTTGCCAAGACCCACACACCCAAATGCCTTTGTACAAAGCACATTGTTTTCTGGAGAGAAAAGTTGCAGTGGATACCACAAACTTGCCATATATTATGGGTCAATGTTTAAGCTTTGGTCACTAAAAACATGATGGCATTCTAAAGGTAGTCATGAGCGTACCCCGTCCAGTGTTGATACCAAGGAATAGGTCAGCAATAATGTCCGCGTTAAAGGGTCAACAGTTAAAGGAAGGGATATAGGGCCTTAAGCTCTTTCTTTTGCATTTTTAGGAATGTAGGATTATGTGGTACTATATGTCTGCCTGTGATGTGCCCCATGGATCAAGTGAGTCAGGAGTGGTAAGTGACCTAGTGCAGAAAAACAGAATGAAAGGTCAAACGAGTTGGGTTCTTAGGTCAAGTAGTAAATCTGTGTTCTTCTATTTTCTTGTTTTACAACATCCGATTGAGTGGTATTTACATCATTTTCAACATTATTCCTCTTATAATGCGGTGGCATGTATCCTGGAATCTGGTGCCCCAGTACTTTAAACTACATTCTTCTCAAGCCACTGGCTGCTTTCCTATGCAACCGTCATTGACATTATAATTTGTAGCTGTTTGTGAAAAAAAAAAATCCTTAACCAAGTACTATGTAGCGCAACCAAGCCTGTGGAACAAAGTGTGGTGCTGAAAAGACGACAGAGAACAGTGAGGAAGTGGAGGCCAAGATGAGAGCACGAAGAGCCCAATCAATGGTGCAACTCATAAATAACAAAGGTATGCATGAATGCTTGTAACCAGCATTTTTTTCCTTTTCCCACGATGTTTTCTATCCTTCCAAAAGCCAATTTTTATTTTTGAGTCACAATTATTTTGTCGTCTGCAAAAATTTCATTTTAGGCATTTCCAAATTTTATCAGGTGGTAAAGGGTTAAAGCCGTCCTCGTCATATTTCTGTCTTATTTCACTCCCAAGTTTCTATTATCGCTACTTCTCCCGACACTTTTTTCAAGCCACTGCCTTTTTTCCCCAATTGAAAAATCATCAAAACAATGTTCAATAGCGAGACAGGAATCGAATCATGACACAATGATCGTGATCAGTTTTTGAAACCAGATTGGGATTCGATTTTGAGACCCCTTGATTACAAGCAAGAAAGTTACTGACAAAGCTACCTGGCTGGTCCCCTTAATTTTCTTCTCTCTTTTTTTTTTTTGCCACATTGTCTTCACATCAATAGCTGTTCTGATTCAAAGTCAGAGAGCAACTTCAATGTAGTCTGATCTTGTCACTGCAAAAGGTGTAATTGAGCAACATTGGGTTGGCAAGTCGGGCTTGTGCTCCCTGTTAATGCATACAATGCATGGCATCAGCACTGTGTTCAAACTTTCTGACTTGCTGTTTCTAGGGAGGATGACCAAGGAAAACAGCGAGGAAGCGGAGGCCAAGACGACTGTGAAGAGCCCGAGCAATTGCGCCTCTTCTCAAATACAAAGGTAAACATGACATCTATGTCTTCTTTTCAACGGTAAGAGCACCTATCACAGAGATGTTGAAGTTTCTTTTACTGTTTCACATTGCTATTTTCAAGCAAATGCCTTCTTAGTACTGTAACACCATCAAAAATAATGTTAAATAGTGAGATAGGAATGAATCTTGTCGAAATGACTATCAGCAGTTTAAAAGAAGACATTGTGCAAGCAGAAATTCGATCTTTAGACCCTCTGGTTACAATCTAGTTTGTTACTGAGCTTCTAGGCTGGTCTCCTTATTTTTTCTAATCTCCATGCTTTTCTTTGCCAGATTATCTTCACGTCAATAACAGTCTGGATTCAAGATCAGACAGCATCTTCCATGTAGACTGATCTTCATATGCAAATACTCTAATTTAGCCACACAGGTTTGCAAGTCAGGCTTTTGCTCCCTGTGAATGACTACTATGCATGACACCAGCTTTTGTATTAAAATTTTGACTTGTCTTTTCTAGAGAAGATGGCCAAGGACAACAGTGAGGAAGTGAATGCCAAAAAGACCATGCATAAGCCCGGGCCATGGTGCAATTTCTCCATAACAAAGGTATCTATTATACTAATTAGCCTTAGGGTGCAGAATAAATCACAATGGGATTATCAATCAGTGACAAAAATTTGGTATTTTGTTTTGTGTTCACTCAGATTACAATGCTGAATTAATGAAATGGACCTCTTTAAACAGGAAAAACCATTTGAAATATTGTCATTCCAAGCTTGTTTTGGCTAGAATGTGTAAAAGATTAGCAGACAGTGAAGATCCAAGATCAGACTGCACATTCTGTGCAGTCTGATCTTGGTCTACACTCTCCGCAAAAACAACTTAAGTCGGTTCCTGTGCTTTATGGGTTAACCCTTTACCACAGAATCCCGACTTTTAACGACCCTGAGAAAGAAGCCTTTTGAAAACATTGTAGGAAAAGAAGAAACTGCTGGTAACCAGCATTTTCTTCTTTTCCCAGAATGTTTTCTACCCTTTAAGAGACAAATGTTATCTTTTGAGCTACCTTTAAAATGTCGTCTGCAAATGCTTTCAATTTGGACTAGTCTACTAATTTTGTCATTTGGTAAGCAGTTCAGCGACATGCTAAACATAATTTTGTCATATCCCAATGGCCCGTCTATGCATTACTGAAGCTGTGTTTACCAGTCACTTTTCACACTACTCTGTCACAGTTGTCTTCCTTCACACCCACACACACAATACCCAAATGTGCAATCCATTGAGAATTTTCTTGAATTTTGATATGTTTTTCTTTTAGAGGGATCACCTACTGATGAAGCAAGTGCAGACAGACTTCCATAGATGCGGCCAGAGAGTTCCGATTTGCCAAGGAGGGTGACAGGTTTTCATACTTTATTCATCTCTTTCATATTTCGTCTACCGTTAATTTGCTTGAAGGAATGTGCTTGAAGTTATTAGTTAAACAAGAGGGCCATTGGCCCTAAAATGCTCACATGAGTCAGGTTATCTAGGACTGATAAAGCTGAAAACATCCTGGCTGTGATGCTGTAAAACACATGTGTGTGAGTAACTTATTTTTTGACCGACTTGACCTTTTTTTTTTTAAATTGTCAGAGGTATCAAAGCAAACATTTTGACAAAGATTCATGAGTACTGGATTGAAAATGTAGCCTCTAGAGAGCACAAAAGGTTTTCCCAAGATTTGGCCCAGTGACCTACATTTTCACTTGACATGACCGAATTTCACGCTTGTCCGAGATTTTATCAAGACAAACATTCGGACCAAGTTGCATGAGTATTGGGCTGAAAATGTGGCCTCTAGAGTGCACTAAAGGTTTTTCAAGATTGGGCCCAGTGACCTACTTTTTGACCCAACATGACATAGTTTCAAACTTGTCCAAGATGTTATCAAGAAAAATATTCTGACCAGCTTTCATGAGTAATGGGCTGCATATATGGCCTGTAGGATGCCAACAAGGTGTCTCTGAAATTTGGCCCAGTGACCTACTATTTGACCTAAAGTTACCCAATTCCAAACCCTTCCAAGATTTCCTCCAGACAAACAATCTGATCAATTTTCAAGAGTGTATGATTGAAAATGTGGCCTCCAGAGTGCACACAAGGTCATTGTTGACGCATGGATGACGGACAGAGCACAATTCCAAAAGCTCACCTTGAGCACTTTGTACTCAGGTTGGCTAAAAAGGCAAATATTAATAGTGGCTTTCTTCTTAAATGTTTTGAGAAAGGAACCAGTGTTCAGTTTTGCTGTAATCTGGCAGGATACAAAATTCTGTGGTGTATAATGCTGAAGCAAATGATTTAAACAAAAGAATCATCTGCCATTTTCCAAAACTCAGTGATTCTTTGCAGTGGCACTGTTTACACAAGAAGTGTGGAGTGGGCACTTTGATGAACACTTCCTGGTCAGAGTTTATCATTGGGTTCATGTAACACCACTGCTTATGGTAAGGTGTTCCATACCTCTTGTTGTCATCAGTTTCATTGGCCTGTAATTGAGTGCAGTGTCTGGGAATGAATGAATTGGTCATGTTAGGTGAGGAAATGTTCAGCTGAACTGATCTGCTCTAAGTCTTTACATTTGTTTGTGTAATTTACATGTTGCCAAGACCCACACACCCAAATGCCTTTGTACAAAGCACATTGTTTTCTGGAGAGAAAAGTTGCAGTGGATACCACAAACTTGCCATATATTATGGGTCAATGTTTAAGCTTTGGTCACTAAAAACATGATGGCATTCTAAAGGTAGTCATGAGCGTACCCCGTCCAGTGTTGATACCAAGGAATAGGTCAGCAATAATGTCCGCGTTAAAGGGTCAACAGTTAAAGGAAGGGATATAGGGCCTTAAGCTCTTTCTTTTGCATTTTTAGGAATGTAGGATTATGTGGTACTATATGTCTGCCTGTGATGTGCCCCATGGATCAAGTGAGTCAGGAGTGGTAAGTGACCTAGTGCAGAAAAACAGAATGAAAGGTCAAACGAGTTGGGTTCTTAGGTCAAGTAGTAAATCTGTGTTCTTCTATTTTCTTGTTTTACAACATCCGATTGAGTGGTATTTACATCATTTTCAACATTATTCCTCTTATAATGTGGTGGCATGTATCCTGGAATCTGGTGCCCCAGTACTTTAAACTACATTCTTCTCAAGCCACTGGCTGCTTTCCTATGCAACCGTCATTGACATTATAATTTGTAGCTGTTTGTGAAAAAAAAAAATCCTTAACCAAGTACCATGTAGCGCAACCAAGCCTGTGGAACAAAGTGTGGTGCTGAAAAGACGACAGAGAACAGTGAGGAAGTGGAGGCCAAGATGAGAGCACGAAGAGCCCAATCAATGGTGCAACTCATAAATAACAAAGGTATGCATGAATGCTTGTAACCAGCATTTTTTTCCTTTTCCCACAATGTTTTCTATCCTTCCAAAAGCCAATTTTTATTTTTGAGTCACAATTATTTTGTCGTCTGCAAAAATTTCATTTTAGGCATTTCCAAATATTATCAGGTGGTAAAAGGTTAAAGCCGTCCTCGTCATATTTCTGTCTTATTTCACTCCCAAGTTTCTATTATCGCTACTTCTCCCGACACTTTTTTCAAGCCACTGCCTTTTTTCCCCAATTGAAAAATCATCAAAACAATATTCAATAGCGAGACAGGAATCGAATCATGACACAATGATCGTGATCAGTTTTTGAAACCAGATTGGGATTCGATTTTGAGACCCCTTGATTACAAGCAAGAAAGTTACTGACAAAGCTACCTGGCTGGTCCCCTTAATTTTCTTCTTTTTTTTTGCCACATTGTCTTCACATCAATAGCTGTTCTGATTCAAAGTCAGAGAGCAACTTCAATGTAGTCTGATCTTGTCACTGCAAAAGGTGTAATTGAGCAACATTGGGTTGGCAAGTCGGGCTTGTGCTCCCTGTTAATGCATACAATGCATGGCATCAGCACTGTGTTCAAACTTTCTGACTTGCTGTTTCTAGGGAGGATGACCAAGGACAACAGCGAGGAAGCGGAGGCCAAGACGACTGTGAAGAGCCCGAGCAATTGCGCCTCTTCTCAAATACAAAGGTAAACATGACATCTATGTCTTCTTTTCAACGGTAAGAGCACCTATCACAGAGATGTTGAAGTTTCTTTTACTGTTTCACATTGCTATTTTCAAGCAAATGCCTTCTTAGTACTGTAACACCATCAAAAATAATGTTAAATAGTGAGATAAGAATGAATCTTGTCGAAATGACTATCAGCAGTTTAAAAGAAGACATTGTGCAAGCAGAAATTCGATCTTTAGACCCTCTGGTTACAATCTAGTTTGTTACTGAGCTTCTAGGCTGGTCTCCTTATTTTTTCTAATCTCCATGCTTTTCTTTGCCATATTATCTTCACGTCAATAACAGTCTGGATTCAAGATCAGACAGCATCTTCCATGTAGACTGATCTTCATATGCAAATACTCTAATTTAGCCACACAGGTTTGCAAGTCAGGCTTTTGCTCCCTGTGAATGACTACTATGCATGACACCAGCTTTTGTATTAAAATTTTGACTTGTCTTTTCTAGAGAAGATGGCCAAGGACAACAGTGAGGAAGTGAATGCCAAAAAGACCATGCATAAGCCCGGGCCATGGTGCAATTTCTCCATAACAAAGGTATCTATTATACTAATTAGCCTTAGGGTGCAGAATAAATCACAATGGGATTATCAATCAGTGACAAAAATTTGGTATTTTGTTTTGTGTTCACTCAGATTACAATGCTGAATTAATGAAATGGACCTCTTTAAACAGGAAAAACCATTTGAAATATTGTCATTCCAAGCTTGTTTTGGCTAGAATGTGTAAAAGATTAGCAGACACTGAAGATCCAAGATCAGACTGCACATTCTGTGCAGTCTGATCTTGGTCTACACTCTCCGCAAAAACAACTTAAGTCGGTTCCTGTGCTTTATGGGTTAACCCTTTACCACAGAATCCCGACTTTTAACGACCCTGAGAAAGAAGCCTTTTGAAAACATTGTAGGAAAAGAAGAAACTGCTGGTAACCAGCATTTTCTTCTTTTCCCAGAATGTTTTCTACCCTTTAAGAGACAAATGTTATCTTTTGAGCTACATTTAAAATGTCGTCTGCAAATGCTTTCAATTTGGACCAGTCTACTAATTTTGTCATTTGGTAAGCAGTTAAGCGACATGCTAAACATAATTTTGTCATATCCCAATGGCCCGTCTATGCATTACTGAAGCTGTGTTTACCAGTCACTTTTCACACTACTCTGTCACAGTTGTCTTCTTTCACACCCACACACACAATACCCAAATGTGCAATCCATTGAGAATTTTCTTGAATTTTGATATGTTTTTCTTTTAGAAGGATGACCTACTGATGAAGCAAGTGCAGACAGACTTCCATAGACGCGGCCAGAGAGTTCCGATTTGCCAAGGAGGGTGACAGGTTTTCATACTTTATTCATCTCTTTCATATTTCGTCTACCGTTAATTTGCTTGAAGGAATGTGCTTGAAGTTATTAGTTAAACAAGAGGGCCATTGGCCCTAAAATGCTCACATGAGTAAGGTTATCTAGGACTGATAAAGCTGAAAACATCCTGGCTGTGATGCTGTAAAACACATGTGTGTGAGTAACTTATTTTTTGACCGACTTGACCATTTTTTTTTTAAACTTGTCAGAGGTATCAAAGCAAACATTTTGACAAAGATTCATGAGTATTGGATTGAAAATGTAGCCTCTAGAGAGCACAAAAGGTTTTCCCAAGATTTGGCCCAGTGACCTACATTTTCACTTGACATGACCGAATTTCACGCTTGTCCAAGATTTTATCAAGACAAACATTCGGACCAAGTTTCATGAGTATTGGGCTGAAAATGTGGCCTCTAGAGTGCACTAAAGGTTTTTCAAGATTGGGCCCAGTGACCTACTTTTTGACCCAACATGACATAGTTTCAAACTTGTCCAAGATGTTATCAAGAAAAATATTCTGACCAGCTTTCATGAGTAATGGGCTGCATATATGGCCTGTAGGATGCCAACAAGGTGTCTCTGAAATTTGGCCCAGTGACCTACTATTTGACCTAAAGTTACCCAATTCCAAACCCTTCCAAGATTTCCTCCAGACAAACAATCTGATCAATTTTCAAGAGTGTATGATTGAAAATGTGGCCTCCAGAGTGCACACAAGGTCATTGTTGACGCATGGATGACGGACAGAGCACAATTCCAAAAGCTCACCTTGAGCACTTTGTACTCAGGTTGGCTAAAAAGGCAAATATTAATAGTGGCTTTCTTCTTAAATGTTTTGAGAAAGGAACCAGTGTTCAGTTTTGCTGTAATCTGGCAGGATACAAAATTCTGTGGTGTATAATGCTGAAGCAAATGATTTAAACAAAAGAATCATCTGCCATTTTCCAAAACTCAGTGATTCTTTGCAGTGGCACTGTTTACACAAGAAGTGTGGAGTGGGCACTTTGATGAACACTTCCTGGTCAGAGTTTATCATTGGGTTCATGTAACACCACTGCTTATGGTAAGGTGTTCCATACCTCTTGTTGTCATCAGTTTCATTGGCCTGTAATTGAGTGCAGTGTCTGGGAATGAATGAATTGGTCATGTTAGGTGAGGAAATGTTCAGCTGAACTGATCTGCTCTAAGTCTTTACATTTGTTTGTGTAATTTACATGTTGCCAAGACCCACACACCCAAATGCCTTTGTACAAAGCACATTGTTTTCTGGAGAGAAAAGTTGCAGTGGATACCACAAACTTGCCATATATTATGGGTCAATGTTTAAGCTTTGGTCACTAAAAACATGATGGCATTCTAAAGGTAGTCATGAGCGTACCCCGTCCAGTGTTGATACCAAGGAATAGGTCAGCAATAATGTCCGCGTTAAAGGGTCAACAGTTAAAGGAAGGGATATAGGGCCTTAAGCTCTTTCTTTTGCATTTTTAGGAATGTAGGATTATGTGGTACTATATGTCTGCCTGTGATGTGCCCCATGGATCAAGTGAGTCAGGAGTGGTAAGTGACCTAGTGCAGAAAAACAGAATGAAAGGTCAAACGAGTTGGGTTCTTAGGTCAAGTAGTAAATCTGTGTTCTTCTATTTTCTTGTTTTACAACATCCGATTGAGTGGTATTTACACCATTTTCAACATTATTCCTCTTATAATGCGGTGGCATGTATCCTGGAATCTGGTGCCCCAGTACTTTAAACTACATTCTTCTCAAGCCACTGGCTGCTTTCCTATGCAACCGTCATTGACATTATAATTTGTAGCTGTTTGTGAAAAAAAAAAATCCTTAACCAAGTACCATGTAGCACAACCAAGCCTGTAGAACAAAGTGTGGTGCTGAAAAGACGACAGAGAACAGTGAGGAAGTGGAGGCCAAGATGAAAGCACGAAGAGCCCAATCAATGGTGCAACTCATAAATAACAAAGGTATGCATGAATGCTTGTAACCAGCATTTTTTTCCTTTTCCAACAATGTTTTCTATCCTTCCAAAAGCCAATTTTTATTTTTGAGTCACAATTATTTTGTCGTCTGCAAAAATTTCATTTTAGGCATTTCCAAATTTTATCAGGTGGTAAAGGGTTAAAGCCGTCCTCCTCATATTTCTGTCTTATTTCACTCCCAAGTTTCTATTATCGCTACTTCTCCCGACACTTTTTTCAAGCCACTGCCTTTTTTCCCCCAACTGAAAAATCATCAAAACAATGTTCAATAGCGAGACAGGAATCGAATCATGACACAATGATCGTGATCAGTTTTTGAAACCAGATTGGGATTCAATTTTGAGACCCCTTGATTACAAGCAAGAAAGTTACTGACAAAGCTACCTGGCTGGTCCCCTTAATTTTCTTCTCTTTTTTTTTTTTGCCACATTGTCTTCACATCAATAGCTGTTCTGATTCAAAGTCAGAGAGCAACTTCAATGTAGTCTGATCTTGTCACTGCAAAAGGTGTAATTGAGCAACATTGGGTTGGCAAGTCAGGCTTGTGCTCCCTGTTAATGCATACAATGCATGGCATCAGCACTGTGTTCAAACTTTCTGACTTGCTGTTTCTAGGGAGGATGACCAAGGACAACAGCGAGGAAGCGGAGGCCAAGACGACTGTGAAGAGCCCGAGCAATTGCGCCTCTTCTCAAATACAAAGGTAAACATGACATCTATGTCTTCTTTTCAACGGTAAGAGCACCTATCACAGAGATGTTGAAGTTTCTTTTACTGTTTCACATTGCTATTTTCAAGCAAATGCCTTCTTAGTACTGTAACACCATCAAAAATAATGTTAAATAGTGAGATAGGAATGAATCTTGTCAAAATGACTATCAGCAGTTTAAAAGAAGACATTGTGCAAGCAGAAATTCGATCTTTAGACCCTCTGGTTACAATCTAGTTTGTTACTGAGCTTCTAGGCTGGTCTCCTTATTTTTTCTAATCTCCATGCTTTTCTTTGCCAGATTATCTTCACGTCAATAACAGTCTGGATTCAAGATCAGACAGCATCTTCCATGTAGACTGATCTTCATATGCAAATACTCTAATTAGCCACACAGGTTTGCAAGTCAGGCTTTTGCTCCCTGTGAATGACTACTATGCATGACACCAGCTTTTGTATTAAAATTTTGACTTGTCTTTTCTAGAGAAGATGGCCAAGGACAACAGTGAGGAAGTGAATGCCAAAAAGACCATGCATAAGCCCGGGCCATGGTGCAATTTCTCCATAACAAAGGTATCTATTATACTAATTAGCCTTAGGGTGCAGAATAAATCACAATGGGATTATCAATCAGTGACAAAAATTTGGTATTTTGTTTTGTGTTCACTCAGATTACAATGCTGAATTAATGAAATGGACCTCTTTAAACAGGAAAAACCATTTGAAATATTGTCATTCCAAGCTTGTTTTGGCTAGAATGTGTAAAAGATTAGCAGACACTGAAGATCCAAGATCAGACTGCACATTCTGTGCAGTCTGATCTTGGTCTACACTCTCCGCAAAAACAACTTAAGTCGGTTCCTGTGCTTTATGGGTTAACCCTTTACCACAGAATCCCGACTTTTAACGACCCTGAGAAAGAAGCCTTTTGAAAACATTGTAGGAAAAGAAGAAACTGCTGGTAACCAGCATTTTCTTCTTTTCCCAGAATGTTTTCTACCCTTTAAGAGACAAATGTTATCTTTTGAGCTACATTTAAAATGTCGTCTGCAAATGCTTTCAATTTGGACTAGTCTACTAATTTTGTCATTTGGTAAGCAGTTAAGCGACATGCTAAACATAATTTTGTCATATCCCAATGGCCCGTCTATGCATTACTGAAGCTGTGTTTACCAGTCACTTTTCACACTACTCTGTCACAGTTGTCTTCTTTCACACCCACACACACAATACCCAAATGTGCAATCCATTGAGAATTTTCTTGAATTTTGATATGTTTTTCTTTTAGAAGGATGACCTACTGATGAAGCAAGTGCAGACAGACTTCCATAGACGCGGCCAGAGAGTTCCGATTTGCCAAGGAGGGTGACAGGTTTTCATACTTTATTCATCTCTTTCATATTTCGTCTACCGTTAATTTGCTTGAAGGAATGTGCTTGAAGTTATTAGTTAAACAAGAGGGCCATTGGCCCTAAAATGCTCACATGAGTAAGGTTATCTAGGACTGATAAAGCTGAAAACATCCTGGCTGTGATGCTGTAAAACACATGTGTGTGAGTAACTTATTTTTTGACCGACTTGACCATTTTTTTTTTAAACTTGTCAGAGGTATCAAAGCAAACATTTTGACAAAGATTCATGAGTATTGGATTGAAAATGTAGCCTCTAGAGAGCACAAAAGGTTTTCCCAAGATTTGGCCCAGTGACCTACATTTTCACTTGACATGACCGAATTTCACGCTTGTCCAAGATTTTATCAAGACAAACATTCGGACCAAGTTTCATGAGTATTGGGCTGAAAATGTGGCCTCTAGAGTGCACTAAAGGTTTTTCAAGATTGGGCCCAGTGACCTACTTTTTGACCCAACATGACATAGTTTCAAACTTGTCCAAGATGTTATCAAGAAAAATATTCTGACCAGCTTTCATGAGTAATGGGCTGCATATATGGCCTGTAGGATGCCAACAAGGTGTCTCTGAAATTTGGCCCAGTGACCTACTATTTGACCTAAAGTTACCCAATTCCAAACCCTTCCAAGATTTCCTCCAGACAAACAATCTGATCAATTTTCAAGAGTGTATGATTGAAAATGTGGCCTCCAGAGTGCACACAAGGTCATTGTTGACGCATGGATGACGGACAGAGCACAATTCCAAAAGCTCACCTTGAGCACTTTGTACTCAGGTTGGCTAAAAAGGCAAATATTAATAGTGGCTTTCTTCTTAAATGTTTTGAGAAAGGAACCAGTGTTCAGTTTTGCTGTAATCTGGCAGGATACAAAATTCTGTGGTGTATAATGCTGAAGCAAATGATTTAAACAAAAGAATCATCTGCCATTTTCCAAAACTCAGTGATTCTTTGCAGTGGCACTGTTTACACAAGAAGTGTGGAGTGGGCACTTTGATGAACACTTCCTGGTCAGAGTTTATCATTGGGTTCATGTAACACCACTGCTTATGGTAAGGTGTTCCATACCTCTTGTTGTCATCAGTTTCATTGGCCTGTAATTGAGTGCAGTGTCTGGGAATGAATGAATTGGTCATGTTAGGTGAGGAAATGTTCAGCTGAACTGATCTGCTCTAAGTCTTTACATTTGTTTGTGTAATTTACATGTTGCCAAGACCCACACACCCAAATGCCTTTGTACAAAGCACATTGTTTTCTGGAGAGAAAAGTTGCAGTGGATACCACAAACTTGCCATATATTATGGGTCAATGTTTAAGCTTTGGTCACTAAAAACATGATGGCATTCTAAAGGTAGTCATGAGCGTACCCCGTCCAGTGTTGATACCAAGGAATAGGTCAGCAATAATGTCCGCGTTAAAGGGTCAACAGTTAAAGGAAGGGATATAGGGCCTTAAGCTCTTTCTTTTGCATTTTTAGGAATGTAGGATTATGTGGTACTATATGTCTGCCTGTGATGTGCCCCATGGATCAAGTGAGTCAGGAGTGGTAAGTGACCTAGTGCAGAAAAACAGAATGAAAGGTCAAACGAGTTGGGTTCTTAGGTCAAGTAGTAAATCTGTGTTCTTCTATTTTCTTGTTTTACAACATCCGATTGAGTGGTATTTACACCATTTTCAACATTATTCCTCTTATAATGCGGTGGCATGTATCCTGGAATCTGGTGCCCCAGTACTTTAAACTACATTCTTCTCAAGCCACTGGCTGCTTTCCTATGCAACCGTCATTGACATTATAATTTGTAGCTGTTTGTGAAAAAAAAAAATCCTTAACCAAGTACCATGTAGCAACACCAAGCCTGTAGAACAAAGTGTGGTGCTGAAAAGACGACAGAGAACAGTGAGGAAGTGGAGGCCAAGATGAAAGCACGAAGAGCCCAATCAATGGTGCAACTCATAAATAACAAAGGTATGCATGAATGCTTGTAACCAGCATTTTTTTCCTTTTCCCACAATGTTTTCTATCCTTCCAAAAGCCAATTTTTATTTTTGAGTCACAATTATTTTGTC
Organism: Tridacna gigas; assembly: GCA_945859785.2. Classification (NCBI taxonomy): domain Eukaryota; kingdom Metazoa; phylum Mollusca; class Bivalvia; order Cardiida; family Cardiidae; genus Tridacna; species Tridacna gigas. The sequence goes on from OX244041.2 coordinate 30,511,729, forward strand.
GTCTGCAAAAATTTCATTTTAGGCATTTCCAAATTTTATCAGGTGGTAAAGGGTTAAAGCCGTCCTCCTCATATTTCTGTCTTATTTCACTCCCAAGTTTCTATTATCGCTACTTCTCCCGACACTTTTTTCAAGCCACTGCCTTTTTTCCCCCAACTGAAAAATCATCAAAACAATGTTCAATAGCGAGACAGGAATCGAATCATGACACAATGATCGTGATCAGTTTTTGAAACCAGATTGGGATTCAATTTTGAGACCCCTTGATTACAAGCAAGAAAGTTACTGACAAAGCTACCTGGCTGGTCCCCTTAATTTTCTTCTCTTTTTTTTTTTTGCCACATTGTCTTCACATCAATAGCTGTTCTGATTCAAAGTCAGAGAGCAACTTCAATGTAGTCTGATCTTGTCACTGCAAAAGGTGTAATTGAGCAACATTGGGTTGGCAAGTCGGGCTTGTGCTCCCTGTTAATGCATACAATGCATGGCATCAGCACTGTGTTCAAACTTTCTGACTTGCTGTTTCTAGGGAGGATGACCAAGGACAACAGCGAGGAAGCGGAGGCCAAGACGACTGTGAAGAGCCCGAGCAATTGCGCCTCTTCTCAAATACAAAGGTAAACATGACATCTATGTCTTCTTTTCAACGGTAAGAGCACCTATCACAGAGATGTTGAAGTTTCTTTTACTGTTTCACATTGCTATTTTCAAGCAAATGCCTTCTTAGTACTGTAACACCATCAAAAATAATGTTAAATAGTGAGATAGGAATGAATCTTGTCAAAATGACTATCAGCAGTTTAAAAGAAGACATTGTGCAAGCAGAAATTCGATCTTTAGACCCTCTGGTTACAATCTAGTTTGTTACTGAGCTTCTAGGCTGGTCTCCTTATTTTTTCTAATCTCCATGCTTTTCTTTGCCAGATTATCTTCACGTCAATAACAGTCTGGATTCAAGATCAGACAGCATCTTCCATGTAGACTGATCTTCATATGCAAATACTCTAATTAGCCACACAGGTTTGCAAGTCAGGCTTTTGCTCCCTGTGAATGACTACTATGCATGACACCAGCTTTTGTATTAAAATTTTGACTTGTCTTTTCTAGAGAAGATGGCCAAGGACAACAGTGAGGAAGTGAATGCCAAAAAGACCATGCATAAGCCCGGGCCATGGTGCAATTTCTCCATAACAAAGGTATCTATTATACTAATTAGCCTTAGGGTGCAGAATAAATCACAATGGGATTATCAATCAGTGACAAAAATTTGGTATTTTGTTTTGTGTTCACTCAGATTACAATGCTGAATTAATGAAATGGACCTCTTTAAACAGGAAAAACCATTTGAAATATTGTCATTCCAAGCTTGTTTTGGCTAGAATGTGTAAAAGATTAGCAGACAGTGAAGATCCAAGATCAGACTGCACATTCTGTGCAGTCTGATCTTGGTCTACACTCTCCGCAAAAACAACTTAAGTCGGTTCCTGTGCTTTATGGGTTAACCCTTTACCACAGAATCCCGACTTTTAACGACCCTGAGAAAGAAGCCTTTTGAAAACATTGTAGGAAAAGAAGAAACTGCTGGTAACCAGCATTTTCTTCTTTTCCCAGAATGTTTTCTACCCTTTAAGAGACAAATGTTATCTTTTGAGCTACATTTAAAATGTCGTCTGCAAATGCTTTCAATTTGGACTAGTCTACTAATTTTGTCATTTGGTAAGCAGTTAAGCGACATGCTAAACATAATTTTGTCATATCCCAATGGCCCGTCTATGCATTACTGAAGCTGTGTTTACCAGTCACTTTTCACACTACTCTGTCACAGTTGTCTTCTTTCACACCCACACACACAATACCCAAATGTGCAATCCATTGAGAATTTTCTTGAATTTTGATATGTTTTTCTTTTAGAAGGATGACCTACTGATGAAGCAAGTGCAGACAGACTTCCATAGACGCGGCCAGAGAGTTCCGATTTGCCAAGGAGGGTGACAGGTTTTCATACTTTATTCATCTCTTTCATATTTCGTCTACCGTTAATTTGCTTGAAGGAATGTGCTTGAAGTTATTAGTTAAACAAGAGGGCCATTGGCCCTAAAATGCTCACATGAGTAAGGTTATCTAGGACTGATAAAGCTGAAAACATCCTGGCTGTGATGCTGTAAAACACATGTGTGTGAGTAACTTATTTTTTGACCGACTTGACCATTTTTTTTTTAAACTTGTCAGAGGTATCAAAGCAAACATTTTGACAAAGATTCATGAGTATTGGATTGAAAATGTAGCCTCTAGAGAGCACAAAAGGTTTTCCCAAGATTTGGCCCAGTGACCTACATTTTCACTTGACATGACCGAATTTCACGCTTGTCCAAGATTTTATCAAGACAAACATTCGGACCAAGTTGCATGAGTATTGGGCTGAAAATGTGGCCTCTAGAGTGCACTGAAGGTTTTTCAAGATTGGGCCCAGTGACCTACTTTTTGACCCAACATGACATAGTTTCAAACTTGTCCAAGATGTTATCAAGAAAAATATTCTGACCAGCTTTCATGAGGAATCGGCTGCATATATGGCCTGTAGGATGCCAACAAGGTGTCTCTGAAATTTGGCCCAGTGACCTACTATTTGACCTAAAGTTACCCAATTCCAAACCCTTCCAAGATTTCCTCCAGACAAACAATCTGATCAATTTTCAAGAGTGTATGATTGAAAATGTGGCCTCCAGAGTGCACACAAGGTCATTGTTGACGCATGGATGACGGACAGAGCACAATTCCAAAAGCTCACCTTGAGCACTCTGTACTCAGGTTGGCTAAAAAGGCAAATATTAATAGTGGCTTTCTTCTTAAATGTTTTGAGAAAGGAACCAGTGTTCAGTTTTGCTGTAATCTGGCAGGATACAAAATTCTGTGGTGTATAATGCTGAAGCAAATGATTTAAACAAAAGAATCATCTGCCATTTTCCAAAACTCAGTGATTCTTTGCAGTGGCACTGTTTACACAAGAAGTGTGGAGTGGGCACTTTGATGAACACTTCCTGGTCAGAGTTTATCATTGGGTTCATGTAACACCACTGCTTATGGTAAGGTGTTCCATACCTCTTGTTGTCATCAGTTTCATTGGCCTGTAATTGAATGCAGTGTCTGGGAATGAATGAATTGGTCATGTTAGGTGAGGAAATGTTCAGCTGAACTGATCTGCTCTAAGTCTTTACATTTGTTTGTGTAATTTACATGTTGCCAAGACCCACACACCCAAATGCCTTTGTACAAAGCACATTGTTTTCTGGAGAGAAAAGTTGCAGTGGATACCACAAACTTGCCATATATTATGGGTCAATGTTTAAGCTTTGGTCACTAAAAACATGATGGCATTCTAAAGGTAGTCATGAGCGTACCCCGTCCAGTGTTGATACCAAGGAATAGGTCAGCAATAATGTCCGCGTTAAAGGGTCAACAGTTAAAGGAAGGGATATAGGGCCTTAAGCTCTTTCTTTTGCATTTTTAGGAATGTAGGATTATGTGGTACTATATGTCTGCCTGTGATGTGCCCCATGGATCAAGTGAGTCAGGAGTGGTAAGTGACCTAGTGCAGAAAAACAGAATGAAAGGTCAAACGAGTTGGGTTCTTAGGTCAAGTAGTAAATCTGTGTTCTTCTATTTTCTTGTTTTACAACATCCGATTGAGTGGTATTTACATCATTTTCAACATTATTCCTCTTATAATGCGGTGGCATGTATCCTGGAATCTGGTGCCCCAGTACTTTAAACTACATTCTTCTCAAGCCACTGGCTGCTTTCCTATGCAACCGTCATTGACATTATAATTTGTAGCTGTTTGTGAAAAAAAAAAATCCTTAACCAAGTACCATGTAGCACAACCAAGCCTGTAGAACAAAGTGTGGTGCTGAAAAGATGACAGAGAACAGTGAGGAAGTGGAGGCCAAGATGAAAGCACGAAGAGCCCAATCAATGGTGCAACTCATAAATAACAAAGGTATGCATGAATGCTTGTAACCAGCATTTTTTTCCTTTTCCCACAATGTTTTCTATCCTTCCAAAAGCCAATTTTTATTTTTGAGTCACAATTATTTTGTCGTCTGCAAAAATTTCATTTTAGGCATTTCCAAATTTTATCAGGTGGTAAAGGGTTAAAGCCGTCCTCCTCATATTTCTGTCTTATTTCACTCCCAAGTTTCTATTATCGCTACTTCTCCCGACACTTTTTTCAAGCCACTGCCTTTTTTCCCCAATTGAAAAATCATCAAAACAATGTTCAATAGCGAGACAGGAATCGAATCATGACACAATGATCGTGATCAGTTTTTGAAACCAGATTGGGATTCAATTTTGAGACCCCTTGATTACAAGCAAGAAAGTTACTGACAAAGCTACCTGGCTGGTCCCCTTAATTTTCTTCTCTTTTTTTTTTTTTTTGCCACATTGTCTTCACATCAATAGCTGTTCTGATTCAAAGTCAGAGAGCAACTTCAATGTAGTCTGATCTTGTCACTGCAAAAGGTGTAATTGAGCAACATTGGGTTGGCAAGTCGGGCTTGTGCTCCCTGTTAATGCATACAATGCATGGCATCAGCACTGTGTTCAAACTTTTTGACTTGCTGTTTCTAGGGAGGATGACCAAGGACAACAGCGAGGAAGCGGAGGCCAAGACAACTGTGAAGAGCCTGAGCAATTGCGCCTCTTCTCAAATACAAAGGTAAACATGACATCTATGTCTTCTTTTCAACGGTAAGAGCACCTATCACAGAGATGTTGAAGTTTCTTTTACTGTTTCACATTGCTATTTTCAAGCAAATGCATTCTTAGTACTGTAACACCATCAAAAATAATGTTAAATAGTGAGATAGGAATGAATCTTGTCAAAATGACTATCAGCAGTTTAAAAGAAGACATTGTGCAAGCAGAAATTCGATCTTTAGACCCTCTGGTTACAATCTAGTTTGTTACTGAGCTTCTAGGCTGGTCTCCTTATTTTTTCTAATCTCCATGCTTTTCTTTGCCAGATTATCTTCACGTCAATAACAGTCTGGATTCAAGATCAGACAGCATCTTCCATGTAGACTGATCTTCATATGCAAATACTCTAATTAGCCACACAGGTTTGCAAGTCAGGCTTTTGCTCCCTGTGAATGACTACTATGCATGACACCAGCTTTTGTATTAAAATTTTGACTTGTCTTTTCTAGAGAAGATGGCCAAGGACAACAGTGAGGAAGTGAATGCCAAAAAGACCATGCATAAGCCCGGGCCATGGTGCAATTTCTCCATAACAAAGGTATCTATTATACTAATTAGCCTTAGGGTGCAGAATAAATCACAATGGGATTATCAATCAGTGACAAAAATTTGGTATTTTGTTTTGTGTTCACTCAGATTACAATGCTGAATTAATGAAATGGACCTCTTTAAACAGGAAAAACCATTTGAAATATTGTCATTCCAAGCTTGTTTTGGCTAGAATGTGTAAAAGATTAGCAGACACTGAAGATCCAAGATCAGACTGCACATTCTGTGCAGTCTGATCTTGGTCTACACTCTCCGCAAAAACAACTTAAGTCGGTTCCTGTGCTTTATGGGTTAACCCTTTACCACAGAATCCCGACTTTTAACGACCCTGAGAAAGAAGCCTTTTGAAAACATTGTAGGAAAAGAAGAAACTGCTGGTAACCAGCATTTTCTTCTTTTCCCAGAATGTTTTCTACCCTTTAAGAGACAAATGTTATCTTTTGAGCTACATTTAAAATGTCGTCTGCAAATGCTTTCAATTTGGACTAGTCTACTAATTTTGTCATTTGGTAAGCAGTTAAGCGACATGCTAAACATAATTTTGTCATATCCCAATGGCCCGTCTATGCATTACTGAAGCTGTGTTTACCAGTCACTTTTCACACTACTCTGTCACAGTTGTCTTCTTTCACACCCACACACACAATACCCAAATGTGCAATCCATTGAGAATTTTCTTGAATTTTGATGTTTTTCTTTTAGAGGGATGACTACTGATGAAGCAAGTGCAGACAGACTTCCATAGATGTGGCCAGAGAGTTCCGATTTGCCAAGGAGGGTGACAGGTTTTCATACTTTATTCATCTCTTTCATATTTCGTCTACCGTTAATTTGCTTGAAGGAATGTGCTTGAAGTTATTAGTTAAACAAGAGGGCCATTGGCCCTAAAATGCTCACATGAGTAAGGTTATCTAGGACTGATAAAGCTGAAAACATCCTGGCTGTGATGCTGTAAAACACATGTGTGTGAGTAACTTATTTTTTGACCGACTTGACCATTTTTTTTTTAAACTTGTCAGAGGTATCAAAGCAAACATTTTGACAAAGATTCATGAGTATTGGATTGAAAATGTAGCCTCTAGAGAGCACAAAAGGTTTTCCCAAGATTTGGCCCAGTGACCTACATTTTCACTTGACATGACCGAATTTCACGCTTGTCCAAGATTTTATCAAGACAAACATTCGGACCAAGTTGCATGAGTATTGGGCTGAAAATGTGGCCTCTAGAGTGCACTAAAGGTTTTTCAAGATTGGGCCCAGTGACCTACTTTTTGACCCAACATGACATAGTTTCAAACTTGTCCAAGATGTTATCAAGAAAAATATTCTGACCAGCTTTCATGAGGAATCGGCTGCATATATGGCCTGTAGGATGCCAACAAGGTGTCTCTGAAATTTGGCCCAGTGACCTACTATTTGACCTAAAGTTACCCAATTCCAAACCCTTCCAAGATTTCCTCCAGACAAACAATCTGATCAATTTTCAAGAGTGTATGATTGAAAATGTGGCCTCCAGAGTGCACACAAGGTCATTGTTGACGCATGGATGACGGACAGAGCACAATTCCAAAAGCTCACCTTGAGCACTTTGTACTCAGGTTGGCTAAAAAGGCAAATATTAATAGTGGCTTTCTTCTTAAATGTTTTGAGAAAGGAACCAGTGTTCAGTTTTGCTGTAATCTGGCAGGATACAAAATTCTGTGGTGTATAATGCTGAAGCAAATGATTTAAACAAAAGAATCATCTGCCATTTTCCAAAACTCAGTGATTCTTTGCAGTGGCACTGTTTACACAAGAAGTGTGGAGTGGGCACTTTGATGAACACTTCCTGGTCAGAGTTTATCATTGGGTTCATGTAACACCACTGCTTATGGTAAGGTGTTCCATACCTCTTGTTGTCATCAGTTTCATTGGCCTGTAATTGAATGCAGTGTCTGGGAATGAATGAATTGGTCATGTTAGGTGAGGAAATGTTCAGCTGAACTGATCTGCTCTAAGTCTTTACATTTGTTTGTGTAATTTACATGTTGCCAAGACCCACACACCCAAATGCCTTTGTACAAAGCACATTGTTTTCTGGAGAGAAAAGTTGCAGTGGATACCACAAACTTGCCATATATTATGGGTCAATGTTTAAGCTTTGGTCACTAAAAACATGATGGCATTCTAAAGGTAGTCATGAGCGTACCCCGTCCAGTGTTGATACCAAGGAATAGGTCAGCAATAATGTCCGCGTTAAAGGGTCAACAGTTAAAGGAAGGGATATAGGGCCTTAAGCTCTTTCTTTTGCATTTTTAGGAATGTAGGATTATGTGGTACTATATGTCTGCCTGTGATGTGCCCCATGGATCAAGTGAGTCAGGAGTGGTAAATGACCTAGTGCAGAAAAACAGAATGAAAGGTCAAACGAGTTGGGTTCTTAGGTCAAGTAGTAAATCTGTGTTCTTCTATTTTCTTGTTTTACAACATCCGATTGAGTGGTATTTACATCATTTTCAACATTATTCCTCTTATAATGCGGTGGCATGTATCCTGGAATCTGGTGCCCCAGTACTTTAAACTACATTCTTCTCAAGCCACTGGCTGCTTTCCTATGCAACCGTCATTGACATTATAATTTGTAGCTGTTTGTGAAAAAAAAAAATCCTTAACCAAGTACTATGTAGCGCAACCAAGCCTGTGGAACAAAGTGTGGTGCTGAAAAGACGACAGAGAACAGTGAGGAAGTGGAGGCCAAGATGAGAGCACGAAGAGCCCAATCAATGGTGCAACTCATAAATAACAAAGGTATGCATGAATGCTTGTAACCAGCATTTTTTTCCTTTTTCCACAATGTTTTCTATCCTTCCAAAAGCCAATTTTTATTTTTGAGTCACAATTATTTTGTCGTCTGCAAAAATTTCATTTTAGGCATTTCCAAATTTTATCAGGTGGTAAAGGGTTAAAGCCGTCCTCGTCATATTTCTGTCTTATTTCACTCCCAAGTTTCTATTATCGCTACTTCTCCCGACACTTTTTTCAGGCCACTGCCTTTTTTCCCCAATTGAAAAATCATCAAAACAATGTTCAATAGCGAGACAGGAATCGAATCATGACACAATGATCGTGATCAGTTTTTGAAACCAGATTGGGATTCGATTTTGAGACCCCTTGATTACAAGCAAGAAAGTTACTGACAAAGCTACCTGGCTGGTCCCCTTAATTTTCTTCTCTTTTTTTTTTTTTTTGCCACATTGTCTTCACATCAATAGCTGTTCTGATTCAAAGTCAGAGAGCAACTTCAATGTAGTCTGATCTTGTCACTGCAAAAGGTGTAATTGAGCAACATTGGGTTGGCAAGTCGGGCTTGTGCTCCCTGTTAATGCATACAATGCATGGCATCAGCACTGTGTTCAAACTTTCTGACTTGCTGTTTCTAGGGAGGATGACCAAGGACAACAGCGAGGAAGCGGAGGCCAAGACGACTGTGAAGAGCCCGAGCAATTGCGCCTCTTCTCAAATACAAAGGTAAACATGACATCTATGTCTTCTTTTCAACGGTAAGAGCACCTATCACAGAGATGTTGAAGTTTCTTTTACTGTTTCACATTGCTATTTTCAAGCAAATGCCTTCTTAATACTGTAACACCATCAAAAATAATGTTAAATAGTGAGATAGGAATGAATCTTGTCAAAATGACTATCAGCAGTTTAAAAGAAGACATTGTGCAAGCAGAAATTCGATCTTTAGACCCTCTGGTTACAATCTAGTTTGTTACTGAGCTTCTAGGCTGGTCTCCTTATTTTTTCTAATCTCCATGCTTTTCTTTGCCAGATTATCTTCACGTCAATAACAGTCTGGATTCAAGATCAGACAGCATCTTCCATGTAGACTGATCTTCATATGCAAATACTCTAATTTAGCCACACAGGTTTGCAAGTCAGGCTTTTGCTCCCTGTGAATGACTACTATGCATGACACCAGTTTTTGTATTAAAATTTTGACTTGTCTTTTCTAGAGAAGATGGCCAAGGACAACAGTGAGGAAGTGAATGCCAAAAAGACCATGCATAAGCCCGGGCCATGGTGCAATTTCTCCATAACAAAGGTATCTATTATAATAATTAGCCTTAGGGTGCAGAATAAATCACAATGGGATTATCAATCAGTGACAAAAATTTGGTACTTTGTTTTGTGTTCACTCGGATTACAATGCTGAATTAATGAAATGGACCTCTTTAAACAGGAAAAACCATTTGAAATATTGTCATTCCAAGCTTGTTTTGGCTAGAATGTGCAAAAAATTAGCAGACAGTGAAGATCCAAGATCAGACTGCACATTCTGTGCAGTCTGATCTTGGTCTACACTCTCCGCAAAAACAACTTAAGTCGGTTCCTGTGCTTTATGGGTTAACCCTTTACCACAGAATCAAGACTTTTAACAACCCTGAGAAAGAAGCCTTTTGAAAACATTGTAGGAAAAGAAGAAACTGCTGGTAACCAGCATTTTCTTCTTTTCCCAGAATGTTTTCTACCCTTTAAGAGACAAATGTTATGTTTTGAGCTACATTTAAAATGTTGTCTGCAACTGCTTTCAATTTGGACTAGTCTACTAATTTTGTCATTTGGTAAGGAGTTAAGCGACATGCTAAACATAATTTTGTCATATCCCAATGGCCCGTCTATGCATTACTGAAGCTATGTTTACCAGTCACTTTTCACACTACTCTGTCACAGTTGTCTTCTTTCACACCCACACACACAATACCCAAATGTGCAATCCATTGAGAATTTTCTTGAATTTTGATATGTTTTTCTTTTAGAGGGATGACCTACTGATGAAGCAAGTGCAGACAGACTTCCATAGATGCGGCCAGAGAGTTCCGATTTGCCAAGGAGGGTGACAGGTTTTCATACTTTATTCATCTCTTTCATATTTCGTCTACCGTTAATTTGCTTGAAGGAATGTGCTTGAAGTTATTAGTTAAACAAGAGGGCCATTGGCCCTAAAATGCTTACATGAGTAAGGTTATCTAGGACTGATAAAGCTGAAAACATACTGGCTGTGATGCTGTATAACACATCTGTGTGAGTAACTTATTTTTTGACCGACTTGACCTTTTTTTTTTAAACTTGTCAGAGGTATCAAAGCAAACATTTTGACAAAGATTCATGTGTATTGGATTGAAAATGTAGCCTCTAGAGAGCACAAAAGGTTTTCCCAAGATTTGGCCCAGTGACCTACATTTTCACTTGACATGACCGAATTTCACGCTTGTCCAAGATTTTATCAAGACAAACATTCGGACCAAGTTGCATGAGTATTGGGCTGAAAATGTGGCCTCTAGAGTGCACTAAAGGTTTTTCAAGATTGGGCCCGGTGACCTACTTTTTGACCCAACATGACAGTTTCAAACTTGTCCAAGATGTTATCAAGAAAAATATTCTGACCAGCTTTCATGAGTAATGGGCTGCATATATGGCCTGTAGGATGCCAACAAGGTGTCTCTGAAATTTGGCCCAGTGACCTACTATTTGACCTAAAGTTACCCAATTCCAAACCCTTCCAAGATTTCCTCCAGACAATCTGATCAATTTTCAAGAGTGTATGATTGAAAATGTGGCCTCCAGAGTGCACACAAGGTCATGGTTGACGCATGGATGACGGACAGAGCACAATTCCAAAAGCTCACCTTGAGCACTTTGTACTCAGGTTGGCTAAAAAGGCAAATATTAATAGTGGCTTTCTTCTTAAATGTTTTGAGAAAGGAACCAGTGTTCAGTTTTGCTGTAATCTGGCAGGATACAAAATTCTGTGGTGTATAATGCTGAAGCAAATGATTTAAACAAAAGAATCATCTGCCATTTTCCAAAACTCAGTGATTCTTTGCAGTGGCACTGTTTACACAAGAAGTGTGGAGTGGGCACTTTGATGAACACTTCCTGGTCAGAGTTTATCATTGGGTTCATGTAACACCACTGCTTATGGTAAGGTGTTCCATTCCTCTTGTTGTCATCAGTTTCATTGGCCTGTAATTGAGTGCAGTGTCTGGGAATGAATTAATTGGTCATGTTAGGTGAGGAAATGTTCAGCTGAACTGATCGGCTCTAAGTCTTTACATTTGTTTGTGTAATTTACATGTTGCCAAGACCCACACACCCAAATGCCTTTGTACAAAGCACATTGTTTTCTGGAGAGAAAAGTTGCAGTGGATACCACAAACTTGCCATATATTATGGGTCAATGTTTAAGCTGTGGTCACTAAAAACATGATGGCATTCTAAAGGTAGTCATGAGCGTACCCCGTCCAGTGTTGATACCAAGGAATAGGTCAGCAATAATGTCCGCGTTAAAGGGTCAACAGTTAAAGGAAGGGATATAGGGCCTTAAGCTCTTTCTTTTGCATTTTTAGGAATGTAGGATTATGTGGTACTGTATGTCTGCCTGTGATGTGCCCCATGGATCAAGTGAGTCAGGAGTGGTAAGTGACCTAGTGCAGAAAAACAGAATGAAAGGTCAAACGAGTTGGGTTCTTAGGTCAAGCAGTAAATCTGTGTTCTTCTATTTTCTTGTTTTACAACATCCGATTGAGTGGTATTTACATCATTTTCAACATTATTCCTCTTATAATGCGGTGGCATGTATCCTGGAATCTGGTGCCCCAGTACTTTAAACTACATTCTTCTCAAGCCACTGGCTGCTTTCCTATGCAACCGTCATTGACGTTATAATTTGTAGCTGTTTGTGAAAAAAAAAAATCCTTAACCAAGTACTATGTAGCGCAACCAAGCCTGTGGAACAAAGTGTCGTGCTGAAAAGACGACAGAGAACATTGAGGAAGTGGAGGCCAAGATGAGAGCACGAAGAGCCCAATCAATGGTGCAACTCATAAATAACAAAGGTATGCATGAATGCTTGTAACCAGCATTTTTTTCCTTTTCCAACAATGTTTTCTATCCTTCCAAAAGCCAATTTTTATTTTTGAGTCACAATTATTTTGTCGTCTGCAAAAATTTCATTTTAGGCATTTCCAAATTTTATCAGGTGGTAAAGGGTTAAAGCCGTCCTTGTCATATTTCTGTCTTATTTCACTCCCAAGTTTCTATTATCGCTACTTCTCCCGACACTTTTTTCAAGCCACTGCCTTTTTTCCCCAATTGAAAAATCATCAAAACAATGTTCAATAGCGAGAAAGGAATCGAATCATGACACAATGATCGTGATCAGTTTTTGAAACCAGATTGGGATTCGATTTTGAGACCCCTTGATTACAAGCAAGAAAGTTACTGACAAAGCTACCTGGCTGGTCCCCTTAATTTTCTTCTCTTTTTTTTTTTTTTTTTTTGCCACATTGTCTTCACATCAATAGCTGTTCTGATTCGAAGTCAGAGAGCAACTTCAATGTAGTCTGATCTTGTCACTGCAAAAGGTGTAATTGAGCAACATTGGGTTGGCAAGTCGGGCTTGTGCTCCCTGTTAATGCATACAATGCATGGCATCAGCACTGTGTTCAAACTTTCTGACTTGCTGTTTCTAGGGAGGATGACCAAGGACAACAGCGAGGAAGCGGAGGCCAAGACGACTGTGAAGAGCCCGAGAGATTGCGCCTCTTCTCAAATACAAAGGTAAACATGACATCTATGTCTTCTTTTCAATGGTAAGAGCACCTATCACAGAGATGTTGAAGTTTCTTTTACTGTTTCACATTGCTATTTTCAAGCAAATGCCTTCTTAATACTGTAACACCATCAAAAATAATGTTAAATAGTGAGATAGGAATGAATCTTGTCAAAATGACTATCAGCAGTTTAAAAGAAGACATTGTGCAAGCAGAAATTCGATCTTTAGACCCTCTGGTTACAATCTAGTTTGTTACTGAGCTTCTAGGCTAGTCTCCTTATTTTTTCTAATCTCCATGCTTTTCTTTGCCAGATTATCTTCACGTCAATAACAGTCTGGATTCAAGATCAGACAGCATCTTCCATGTAGACTGATCTTCATATGCAAATACTCTAATTTAGCCACACAGGTTTGCAAGTCAGGCTTTTGCTCCCTGTGAATGACTACTATGCATGACACCAGTTTTTGTATTAAAATTTTGACTTGTCTTTTCTAGAGAAGATGGCCAAGGACAACAGTGAGGAAGTGAATGCCAAAAAGACCATACATAAGCCCGGGCCATGGTGCAATTTCTCCATAACAAAGGTATCTATTATAATAATTAGCCTTAGGGTGCAGAATAAATCACAATGGGATTATCAATCAGTGACAAAAATTTGGTACTTTGTTTTGTGTTCACTCGGATTACAATGCTGAATTAATGAAATGGACCTCTTTAAACAGGAAAAACCATTTGAAATATTGTCATTCCAAGCTTGTTTTGGCTAGAATGTGCAAAAGATTAGCAGACAGTGAAGATCCAAGATCAGACTGCACATTCTGTGCAGTCTGATCTTGGTCTACACTCTCCGCAAAAACAACTTAAGTCGGTTCCTGTGCTTTATGGGTTAACCCTTTACCACAGAATCCCGACTTTTAACGACCCTGAGAAAGAAGCCTTTTGAAAACATTGTAGGAAAAGAAGAAACTGCTGGTAACCAGCATTTTCTTCTTTTCCCAGAATGTTTTCTACCCTTTAAGAGACAAATGTTATGTTTTGAGCTATATTTAAAATGTCGTCTGCAAATGCTTTCAATTTGGACTAGTCTACTAATTTTGTCATTTGGTAAGCAGTTAAGCGACATGCTAAACATAATTTTGTCATATCCCAATGGCCCGTCTATGCATTACTGAAGCTATGTTTACCAGTCACTTTTCACACTACTCTGTCACAGTCTTCTTCTTTCACACCCACACACACAATACCCAAATGTGCAATCCATTGAGAATTTTCTTGAATTTTGATATGTTTTTCTTTTAGAGGGATGACCTACTGATGAAGCAAGTGCAGACAGACTTCCATAGATGCGGCCAGAGAGTTCCGATTTGCCAAGGAGGGTGACAGGTTTTCATACTTTATTCATCTCTTTCATATTTCGTCTACCGTTAATTTGCTTGAAGGAATGTGCTTGAAGTTATTAGTTAAACAAGAGGGCCATTGGCCCTAAAATGCTCACATGAGTAAGGTTATCTAGGACTGATAAAGCTGAAAACATACTGGCTGTGATGCTGTAAAACACATGTGTGTGAGTAACTTATTTTTTGACCGACTTGACCTTTTTTTTTTTTAAACTTGTCAGAGGTATCAAAGCAAACATTTTGACAAAGATTCATGAGAATTGGATTGAAAATGTAGCCTCTAGAGAGCACAAAAGGTTTTCCCAAGATTTGGCCCAGTGACCTACATTTTCACTTGACATGATCGAATTTCACGCTTGTCCAAGATTTTATCAAGACAAACATTCGGACCAAGTTGCATGAGTATTGGGCTGAAAATGTGGCCTCTAGAGTGCTCTAAAGGTTTTTCAAGATTGGGCCCGGTGACCTACTTTTTGACCCAACATGACACAGTTTCAAACTTGTCCAAGATGTTATCAAGACAAATATTCTGACCAGCTTTCATGAGTAATGGGCTGCATATATGGCCTGTAGCATGCCAACAAGGTGTCTCTGAAATTTGGCCCAGTGACCTACTATTTGACCTAAAGTTACCCAATTCCAAACCCTTCCAAGATTTCCTCCAGACAAACAATCTGATCAATTTTCAAGAGTGTATGATTGAAAATGTGGCCTCCAGAGTGCACACAAGGTCATTGTTGACGCATGGATGACGGACAGAGCACAATTCCAAAAGCTCACCTTGAGCACTTTGTACTCAGGTTGGCTAAAAAAGCAAATATTAATAGTGGCTTTCTTCTTAAATGTTTTGAGAAAGGAACCAGTGTTCAGTTTTGCTGTAATCTGGCAGGATACAAAATTCTGTGGTGTATAATGCTGAAGCAAATGATTTAAACAAAAGAATCATCTGCCATTTTCCAAAACTCAGTGATTCTTTGCAGTGGCACTGTTTACACAAGAAGTGTGGAGTGGGCACTTTGATGAACACTTCCTGGTCAGAGTTTATCATTGGGTTCATGTAACACCACTGCTTATGGTAAGGTGTTCCATTCCTCTTGTTGTCATCAGTTTCATTGGCCTGTAATTGAGTGCAGTGTCTGGGAATGAATTAATTGGTCATGTTAGGTGAGGAAATGTTCAGCTGAACTGATCTGCTTTAAGTCTTTACATTTGTTTGTGTAATTTACATGTTGCCAAGACCCACACACCCAAATGCCTTTGTACAAAGCACATTGTTTTCTGGAGAGAAAAGTTGCAGTGGATACCACAAACTTGCCATATATACTATGACAAAAAAGAAACGCCAGGTAACCTATTAAGATAGTTTTAAAGGATATAATGTAATGTTACATTATTATTAATTTTTTGTATAAAACTCCATCTGTATGGAACCAGTTGGTGAAGTTTCAATCGATTTTCTATGCTGTTTAAGCGAAAAATAAAACCCTTTTAACGATGACATTAATAATGTAACATTACAATATATCCTTTAAAACTATCTTAATAGGTTACCCGGAGTTTCTTTTTCGTCCTAGTATATTATGGGTCAATGTTTAAGCTTTGGTCACTAGAAACATGATAGCATTCTAAAGGTAGTCATGAGCGTACCCCGTCCAGTGTTGATACCAAGGAATAGGTCAGCAATAATGTCCGCTTTAAAGGGTCAACAGTAAAGGAAGGGATATAGGGCCTTAAGCTTTTTCTTTTGCCTTTTTAGGAATGTAGGATTATCTGGTACTATATGTCTGCCTGTGATGTGCCCCATGGATCAAGTGAGTCAGGAGTGGCAAGTGACCTAGTGCAGAAAAACAGAATGAAAGGTCAAACGAGTTGGGTTCTTAGGTCAAGTAGTAAATCTGTGTTCTTCTATTTTCTTGTTTTACAACATCCGATTGAGTGGTATTTACATCATTTCAACATTATTCCTCTTATAATGCGGTGGCACGTATCCTGGAATCTGGTGCCCCAGTACTTTGCACAACATTCTTCTCAAGCCACTGGCTGCTTTCCTATGCAACCGTCATTGACATTATAATTAGTAGCTGTTTGGGGGAAAAAAAATCCTTAACCAAGTACTATGTAGCGCAACCAACCCTGTGGAACAAAGTGTGGTGCTGAAAAGATGACAGAGAACAGTGAGGAAGTGGAGGCCAAGATGAGCACGAAGAGCCCAATCAATGGTGCAACTCATAAATAACAAGGGTATGCATGAATGTTTAGCTCTAAAGTGCAAAAGAAACAAGCATTTTTTGTATGGAAGAAAAGAATCCTAGATTCCGTGTTTCTAATAGCTCATGAATTTTGGGGGTCATCTGTTGGTTTGGTGTTAAAGATTAAAGTCAAAAACAATGACTTCCAAGGCTCACAGACACTGTGTCTTCTATCATGCCAATCATTCAAGTTGGTGACCATGACCAAGCAAGTTCTGAAACTCAGACAAAAAGTTTAAACAGGGAAAAATATGAGCACTTGTCTACTCACCCATGGCAACTAGAAATTCGGCTTGTCGAGCCGAAAATGCCTATCAGGGGCCCAAGTGGCGGTCCCACAAAACGGGACGAGTTTTCATGGTTATCAATAGAATAGTGACCAAAGTCAGGTTTCTGTCAAGTGTATTATTCAAATCTGACCAGACTCAACCAGATCTGTTCATAACATTTTGTCCTTTATGGTATTCTGACCATTCCAACTGTTCTAATCTCTACCAGATGTTTACTCACAATTGGCTGGTTTTTGATAAATGCGCACACCAGTAAAAATTTCGAGACTTTTCATTCTTGCTTTGATAAGCTAGGCCCTTAGATTTTGGGCTGGGCCCCTTGATTTTTTAAGTAATTGGCCCAGTTGGACCCTATAGGAAAATAGCCAAGTCTTTTCATATGTTAAAGGATGGATTTGATAGAGTAACATAGGCGAGACAACAGCAATGTCGCACGGAATAATGTTGCTTTTTAGACCGATACAGTATTTACCTAATCAGCAGCTGCTATCGATCTTTGTATCTATTCAACTGTGACATGTGATGCACTCAGCAGCAGTTTATTGTATACTGGAAACAAATAATTCAGTGGTAGAAAGTGGATTAAATATGATTTTGCAGTTATAATCTTGACGATTTTGTTAGATATATTAATTGAAACAAACTTTTATCTTACTTTTAAGTCCGTTTTATGTTGCGTCAAGGAAGACGCAATATGTTTATTTTGTTGCATCAGCCTTTCATTTTCTGTGACAAAGACGCATAATCGCAGACTTCCTGAAACCCTGTAAATTTGCCCTGTTTTTCTTGGTGTTAAACCCTTTACCACACAATCCTGAGTTTTAATGACCCCGAGGAAGACATTGTGGAAAAAGGAGAAAATGCTGGTAACCAGCATTTTCTCCTTTCCCACAATGTTTTCTTCCCTATCAAAGTAAAATTGCACCATTCGATCCACACTGAAATCGGCACAATTAGAGAACGAAAATGATTTTCAAAATGAAGTTCACCCATGAACTTGGCCTTTGACCCACGTGACCCAGAAACAATAGGGCACCTCCTTGGCTCATGAGCAACACTTGTAATTAGTTTCAGGGTCCTAGGACAAATGGCTTTTGAGTTGGAGCACAGACAGGAAAAGATTGACGGATGCACAGACAGACATGGTGAAACCAGTATACCCCCTCTATTTTGTAGGTGGAGGTATAATTACTTGTGTTACAAACCCAGAAAATACTGTAGTCATGTGACTGGAATTCCTTTCACAATATAACTGAAGTGTCATAAAATAATCAAAGAAACAGATGAATGGCAGAAACAGGACTTTTGGACGGAACCAATTTGAACGCAAGTAAAAAGTTTCAATTCTTCACTGAAAGAGTGGATTAACCCTTTACCAGACGACAAGATTTTAGCCTTGTCCAAATTGAAAGAATTTGCAGACGACAATTTGAATGTGGCTCAAATGGTGCAAATTTTCTTTGATAGGATAGAAAACATAGTGGGAAAAGGAGAAAATGCTGGTTACCAGCATTTTCACCTTTTCCCACAATGTTTTCAAAGGCCTTCTTTGCCAGGGGCGTTAAAAGGCGTCATTGTGCGGTAAAGGGTTAATCATAATTGTTGAAAAAGAAGCTATAATACAAGCTTCCTTGTTAACCCTTTATTGAACTTTCCTATGTTTAAATGACCTTAGGGAAAAAGGCTTATGAAATCAGTTTTGAAATTCTGGAAATGTGAAATGTATTCAGCTCCCAACACTTTCTGTCATTGTCTCTTCTCGCGACCAAAAGTTTATAATATGGATCAATATCAGAATGTACAATTCTACCTTAGTTAATCACAATCTGATAAAAATTTACAAGTCTTTAACATAACAATATCCATAGTCTTATCTTTCATCAGCAGTCCAATCTTGGTCTTTCCAATTTCAGTGCAGCATCATTTCTGAAATTCTATTACTTTCTGGACCATTAACTTTCCCTCTTTCTCTCCACTCCCCCCCCCCCCCTTGGCATCTCAAATTCAGTGGTTTAGCTAAGGATCAGGCTTTATCATGCAAGTCTGATCTTTGATCCAAACACTTTAACAGTGGTGCACAATATGCAGACAATTACTGTAAAGTGGCTAAATAATAATGTGCCTGTTAACCCTTTACCAAGCCAATCTGGGTTTTCACCACACCTAAGTAGTAGACTTTTGAAAATATTGTGGAAAAATGATTAAATGCTACTAACCAACATTTCCCTTTTCCCACAATGTTTTGACCCATCAAAAAAATAAATCTCAATTATTGGGTCACATTTACTTTGTTGTCTACATGTTTTTTTTAATTTAGACAATTCTAAAATTTGAGGGAAACAGGAACTAGATTGATTTCTCTTTTGCCTCAATGCATTCAGAACTCCATCAGGATAGAAAACATCTGGAGCTGTTTGCGAGGATTAACTGGGTTTTGAAACTCAGTGTTTAAATTTGTAAAATATTTTCACTTTAAAAAGTTTAGTCTGAATTCTCTTACGTGATATTTGAAAATTAAAAACAAAAGGTGCGCAATAACCATGGTCGAGCATATTTTGAGGTAAACTGACCCGCATTCATGATGATCTGTATATTTTCTTCTTAAATGCCATTTCAGTGCTCTTATCAGTATAAAGCTAATTTCTAAACACTGCTAATATATTCAAATACCCTACCAGGAAACAGCATTTACTTCATTGTGTTCAATCGTTCTTTTCTTTTCAAAATGCATCCACTGATGGAAATAGACATTAATATTTACAGTTCTACATATGGCAAAGACTTGGATTTTTTACTGTTCTAAAAATAAGCCTGACCAGGTAGAATTATGGAAAATTAAATTAACAAAACTGAAATACAATGAAACTTGCGATTATTTTACTTTATTATATAAAGTTTAAATAATTGGGAAATAAAAATAAATGAGTTGACCTATTTTATGTATCCTAAATGGCATTTGCCGTCATTTTCTCCAAGGCCAATCAAGAACGAGATTCATATTCAGCCCAATCAAACTTTCTATTGCAAAGTTGGAAGAGAGAAAACTTGGCCGTCCCAAAAGCTCAGACTTTTGTAACTCTCTTATTACATTTATCCACGTTTTCATTCCGGTGACAAAAAATGTAAAAATTACCCACAGTTGACAACTGGTTGTGTTGAGTATGGAAAAGAGTTGGACGCCTTGTCTTATATATAACATTATATGGATTGTGAAGTTCATCAGAAAACGGACACCTGTGCATTAGCCCTAATGCGCTCACCTGAATAAAAGCATCTATGGTTGATAAAGCTGAAAAAACTCTGGTTTTAATGATGTAAAACACATCATATTATGTGACCTCTTTTTTGACAACTCAACCTACTTTCGAACTTGTCAGAGATATAACCGAGACAAACGTTCTGATGATGTTTCATGAGTATTGGACTTAAAATGTGGCCTCTAGGGTACACGCAAAGTTTCAGTTATATTTGACCAAATGACCTACTTTTTCACCTGACATGATCCAATTTCCAACTTGTCCAAGATATCATCGAGACAAACATCCTGACAAAGTATCAGGCTAAAAATTTGACCTCTACGGTGCACAAGTTTTTCTAATATTGAGCCCAGTGACCTACTTTCTGCCAGACATTACCAGATTTTGGACTTGTTTCAGATATGATCACAACAAACATCCTGACCAACTTTCAGGAGTATCAGGCTGAGAATATGGCCTTAACGGTGCAAACAAGTTTTTCCAAGATTTGGCCAAGTAACCTACCCAACATGACCAATTTTCATAGTAGTCTGAGATATCATCACAACAAACTCTCTGGCCTAGTTTCATGAGTATCAGGCTAAAAATATGGCTGCTAAAGTGCACACAAGGTTTTACTTGGATTTAGCCTAGTGACCTACTTTTTGACTTAACATGACCCAATTTCAAACTTGTGAGACAGCATCAAGATAAATGTTCTGACCATGTTTCAAGAGTATCAAGTTGAAAATGTGACCTCTAGAGTGCACACAACATTTTTCTAAGATTTGGCCCAGTGACCTACTTCTTGTCAGAGATACTATCAAGATAAACATTCTAACAAAGTTTCATGAGTCTTTGACTGGAAATGTGACCTCTAGAGTGTACACAAGGTTTCTGGCCATGGTTAAAGAGTGTCAAGTTGAAAATGTGGAAAATGAGTGCACACACTGTTTTTCTAAGATTTGACCCTACAACCTTCTTTTTAAACTGACCCAATTTCAGATTTGTCTGAGATATTAATAAGACAAACATTATGACCAAGTTTCATGAATAATTTAACCAAAAATGTGGACTCTAAGAGTGCACACAAGGTTTATCTAAAATTGGGCCCAGTGACCTACATTTTGACCCAACATGACCCAATTTCAAGCTTGTCCAAGGTAGCATCAAGAAATACATTCTGACCAAGTTTCATAAGTCTCCAGCTGAAAATGTAGCCTCTAGAGAGCACACAAGGTTTTTTCTAAGATTTGTCCCAGTGACCTACTTTTTGACCAATCATGACCCAGATTCAAACTTGTCCAAGACATCATCAAGACCAACAATCTGACCAAGTTTCATGAGTATCAGACAAAAAAATGTAGCCTCTGGAGTGCACACAAGGTTTCTCTAAAATTTGACCTGGTGACCTACTTTTTGACCCTACATGACCCAATTTCAAACATATCTGAGATATTATAAAGACAAATATTCTACCTAAATTTCACAAGTATTAGACTGAAACTGTGGCCTCTTGAGTGCACACAAGGTTTTTCTAAGATTTGATCATGTGACTTACTTTTTGATTTGACATGACCAGTTTCAAACTTGAACTGAGATATTATCAAGATAAACATTCTAACAAAGCATTTGACTGAAAATGTGGCCTCTAGAGTGCACACAAGGTGTTGGACAATGCACGACAGGTGACGCACAAAGGACACAGCACTATCATAAAAGTTCATCTTCAGCACTTCATGACCAGGTGTGCTAAAATGCCAAATTATACCAGAATCATTTTGTCTTACAACTTAACTCTTTACCACACTGGAAAAATGTAGACTTATCCATATTGAAAGCATTTTGCGGACGACAGTTCAAAATGTGGCTCAAATAATGGCATTGTCTTTGAAAGAATAGAAAACATTGTGGAAAAAGGTGAAAATGCTGGTAACCAGCATTTTCTCCTTTTCCCACAATGTTTTCAAAAGGCTTCTTAATGGTCGTTAAAAATCGGGATTATGTGGTAAAGGGTTAAAAGACTTGACAACTAAAGTTATAAACAAAGATTAATTTTCATAAAGAAAAATGAAGTTGTAACACTTATGCAATATAATATAATATTTTACATTTAACAAAATACTAGATTTATTGCTAGGTTTCAGATATATCTTAAAATCTTGGGTTTCGAAGACAATACTGATGACACCAGGACTGCAACAAACCTTGACATTTACTTTGAAAACATCCAAGCTAATAATATAGCTCAATTGCCAGAATTAGAGATAGGGTGGTAGAAAACTGAGAAAATGAGAAAACAGCAGTTAAATATTTTTAAAATTTCTCTTCCTCGGGGTTGTATTGGTTGATCGATTGTATGATGTTAAACTCCATTTTTCAATATTATTTCAGGTTCATTCACAGCGGCTCGTGCGCCTATCCATGCTTTCATGGAGTTTTTTACCTGTACCTCACACTATATTCTTCCCAAACCACTGGCTGCTTTCCCACATAACGCAAGGTGTAAAAGCACTGGTTTGTTTGAAAAATAGCTCACAGGTCCATTAAAAACTATTTTTCTTTTTTCAGATGCAAGGCCTGAGACTACAGATTCAAAGAGTCAAACTGTGGAGTTAAACTTGGAATTTTCCTGATTGTAATAAAAGATTTTTGCGCTATTTTGTCATTGTTTCTACTTAGAAAACCCCTACTAGTTACATATGAGCTATGCTATAGGAAAAGGGGGTTTAATTCATCTGCAGAGAGTATCAACCCAAGTCAGCCTGCACATTCTGCATGGGCTGGCCTGTGTCAAAACCCTTTTGCTATCTCAATTTTCTGCATTTCTCAACCATTCTAACTCTTGATTCACTTTGTGGTTAAACATAATGGATTTCTAAGATCCATAATTATATGATGGCTTGTTATGATCAAAGAGATGTCCTAAACCCCTTTTTCCAGATCATGGCTCGTAACTAAGTAATTTTCATTTCTTCCATATGTATCATTCCATGTGGCTCATATGACTGGATTTGCTGGTTACTAGTATTTTTTCCCATTCAAAACTTTCAAAATTATTTCAGCTTTATCACCAAAACAGCTCACATATTCATGCATGTCTTGGGTTTCTCCAGTATTAGGCTGGGGACCTGAAGCGTCTTCCTCCAGGGCACATGCAAACAAGAGGGCCATGATGGCCCTGGATCGCTCACCCAAGTCAATAGGCGAAATTTCACTCCAGGGTCATAATGACCCAATTTAAAACTCATCCGAGATATTATTAACCCTTAACCATACAATCATGGGTTTTGACAACCCTGTAGAAGAAGCCTTTTGAAAACATTCTGGGAAAAGCAGAAAATGCTGGTAACCAGCATTTTTTCCTTTTCCCACAATATTTTCTTCCCTATCCATAACAAATTTCAAATTTTCAGTCCAATATATTTTGTCTTCTGCAACTGCTTTCTTTCAATTTGGTCCAGTCTAAAAGTTTGACGTTTGGTAAAGAGTTAATACAAACTTTCTGACCAATTCTATGGCCATTTGAGCTGAAAATGTGGCCTCTGGAGTATCCAAAATGTATTTCTTCAATTTGACCTAGCGACCTAGTTTATGGTAATCCGAGATTTAATTAAGGCAAACATTCTGACTGATTTTCAAGTCAATAGAGCAAAAAATGTGGCCTCTAGAGTGCCCAGAAGGTATTTCTCTAATTTGTTTGAGTGACCTAGTTTATGACCCCAGGTGATCCAAATTCAAACTCATCTGAGATATGATCAAGACAAACATTCTGACCAATTTTCAGGTCAATTGAGTACGAAATGTGGCCTCTAGAGTGCCCGTAAGGTATTTCTTTAATTTGACCTAGTGACCTAGTTTATAATCCCAGGTGACCATAATTCAAATTCATCTGAGATTTCATCAAGACAAACATTCTGACCAATTTTCAGGTCAATTGAGTAAAAAATGTGGCCTCTAGAGTGTCCACAAAGTAAATGTTGACGACGCACAACGCAAAACGCACGATGGAGGACGGACATCGGACTACCACAAAAGCTCACCTTGTGCACGTTGTGCTCATGTGAGCTAAAAAAGCAAGTGCCTCAAATGAGGATCAAACCTAGTGCTTTCATGCTAAGAATTTTACCATAAGTCACACAGGACTTGGGAAACGAAGGAAAATACATGATACCAGAGTTCTTGTCTTTTAAGTCTTCAAATTTTAGACTGGTCCAAATTGAAGGCATTTGCAGATGACAAATTGAAGGTGGCCAAAATGACGAAATTTGTCCTTCATTGGGTAGAAAAACTTTCAAGAAAAGAAGAATAAACGGAGAAAATGTTGGTTACCAGCATTTTCTCTCTTTGTTTTCAAAAGCCTTCTTCCCAATGGTTGTTAAAATTGGGGATTGTGTAATAAAGTGTTACAACCATTACAACAAGTCTTGTTCCTCAGGCCATAAATACATGAAATTTTTCTTCAAGACAGCTGTAGAACTTACAAGGGCATACAGATCAACACTGAGGTGATATTGCTCAAGTCTAAAACTCTTGTTAACTCTTTACCGAAATGACAACATTTAAAACTGGTTCAAATTGAAAGCATTTTGCAGACGACAAATTAAATTTGGTTCAAATGATGGGATTTGTTTCTCAAAGGTTAGAAAACACTGTTCCCAGCATTTTCTCCTTTTTCCATAATGTTTTCTAAAGTCTAATTTCCCAGGTTCATTAAAACTTGTGATTGTGTGGTAATGGGTTAAGCCGATACCATTCAATCCCAAGTTTAAAGGATCCTGAGAAAGAAAGCTTCAACTCTTTACCAAATGACAAAATTGTAGACTGATCCAAATTGAGAGTGTTTCCAGACGACAAATTAAATTTTAGCTCAAATGATAATTTGTCTGATTGGGCAAAAAACATTGCGAGAAAAGGGGAAAATGTTACTTACAAGCCTTTTCTCCTTTTTCCTGCGTTGTTTTCAAATAGCTTGTATTTCAGGTACATTAAAACTCAGACTGTTAAAAGAAACTGGAAAAAGGAGTTCCTCCATTCCCTCCAGTTTTCTACTCTTTTATGGACAACTTCCATCATTTGAGCCACGCTTTAATTGTCGTCTGAAAATGCTTTCAATTTTGATGTGTCCAAAATTTAGCCATCTGTGGTACAGAGATAACACTTGATGAAAGTCACTGCAACGGGACTCGCCCATCTATGCATTTATGCACAATGTATATAATGTCAGAAAGCAGCAGTTGGTGGCCTGAAGAGTGCATTATGTATCACAGAAATGCACAGGGAATAGATGTGCTGACAGCTGATGTTACTGAAATAAGGTCAAGAGTGGTATCAATCAGCAAACAAACACAGATATATGACCTTCACCAGTGTTCTGCGAAACCGTTATTATTGGATATAGTCCCTCCTATTAAATTTTATCACACAGCAAAATTTTGGATTCAACTAAATTGAAAGCATTTGCAGACAACAAAGCAAATGTGTTCCAAAAGATGATTTCTATTTTTGAAATTGTAGAAAACACTGTGGAACAAGAGCGGCAAATTGTCGCAAGATACGCCCGTCTTACCCCAAGTTGTAAAGTTGGGGCATAATAATGATAAAGGGGAGGTATAGAAAAATAGTAGTGCAGAATATTTTTTTTACTGTTGATTGAAGATAATGGCAGTGTATTTGTGTTGACGGAACTCTTGTTTATACACTTTATGTTGATATCCATAGATACGATAGTGTTGAATTTAAGCCTGAAAAATGACTAAGGACAATAAGAAAAAGTTAAGGAAGCAATAGTTATGTTTCTAATAATCTGAGATGTATGCAGCACTGAAATTTCATATACATAGGTAGTGTAGTAAGAGAGATATGCTGCTGACAAAATTTAAGTATGAAAAAGAAGAAAGGGCAATTACTCATAAGGAAGGAAGATTTATTCTTTGTGTACACTGCACCCCATATGATTACAACAAACACAACTGTCAAATTTAAAGTTAATAGGTTTTAAGATGTGTAAGTTATGCTACCTGGATGCCTGTACGCCATGGCTGATCCCATAATACATCCTGTCTTGAAAGGGTGCATAAAAAATAAGCAATTTATATTTCATGTGCACTGCACTACCCCTTGATGAGATGTATCCAGCCCTAAAATTTCGTAACCCGAGGTAGTATGGTTTGAGAGATATGCATCATACAAAATTCAAGTTTGAAAAAAAAACAAGAAAGGGCAATAACTGAAAAATTAAGCAAGCAAGCGTTGAAATTTATATGCACAGCACTTCCCGTTGATGGAATGTATCCACGCATGAAATTTCATATCCTTAGCTAGTATAGTTCTGAAGATATGCACTGGACAAAATTAAAGTTTCAAAATAAAGAAAGAGCAATAAGTCAAAAATTAAGCAAGAGTTATGGTTCATGTGCACTACACTCCCAGTTGATGAGATCTATCTACGCATGAAATTTCATAGCCATAGGTAGTATAGTTTTGGAGATATGCTTGAGACAAAATTCAAGTATGAAAAAAAGTCAAAAATTAAGGAAGGAAGAGTTATGATTCCTGTGCACTGCACTCCCCCTTAATGAGATGTATGCAGGCATGAAATTTCATAACCCTAGGTAGTATAGTTTTGGAGATATTCACCGGAGAAAATGCAAGTATGAAAAAGAAGAAAGGGCAATAACTGAAAAATTAAGGAAGCAAGAGTTATGATTCCTGTGCACTGCACTCCCCCTTGATGAGATCTATCCATGCATGAAATTTCATAACCGTAGGTAGTATAGTTTTGGAGATATTCGCCGGACAAAATTCAAGTATGAAAAACAAGAAAGGGCAATAACTCAAAAATTAAGGAAGCAAGAGTTATGATTCCTGTGCACTGCACTCCCCCTTGATGAGATCTATCCACTCATGAAATTTCATAACCCTAGGTAGTCTGGTATTGGAGATATTCGCCAGACAAAATTCAAGTATGAAAAACAAGAAAGGGCAATAACTCAAAAATTAAGGAAGCAAGAGTTATGATTCCTGTGCACTGCACTCCCCCTTGATGAGATCTATCCACTCATGAAATTTCATAACCGTAGGTAGTATAGTATTGGAGATATTCACCGGACAAAATTCAAGTATGAAAAACAAGAAAGGGCAATAACTCAAAAATTAAGGAAGCAAGAGTTATGATTCCTGTGCACTGCACTCCCCCTTGATGAGATCTATCCACGCATGAAATTTCATAACCGTAGGTAGTATAGTTTTGGAGATATGCTCCGGACAAAGAACTGGACGCCGCCCGCCCGCCCACCCGCCACGGGTGATCCCATAATACGTCCCGTCTTCGACGGGCGTATAAAAAGGAGAAAAAGCTAGTTACCAGCATTTTCTCCTTTTGCCTCAATGTTGTCAAAAGGCCAAGTTCTCATTGGTTGGTTGGCTGTATTGAAGTTTAACGCCATTTTAACAGCTTAGGTCACATCCAGGCGGTCAGTGCAGCTACACATGTTTCCTGGCTTTCTCACATCAGCACTGATACAACTGATACAATTTTCTTTCCAAATCACCGACTACTTCTCTCACATGTATCTGAGGTGAGAGGCGAAAAATCCCTGGAATAAAAGTTTGTCTCAGCCAGGTATCAAACTTGCAACCACCAGGTCATGAGTCAGACAAGCTAACCACTGAGCTACCTGTGCGGGTGCCTATTTCTCAGGGTCATTTAAACTTGCGACTGTGTGGTAAAGGGTTTTAACCTCTCTATCAAACAGCAAAATTTTGGACCAGTCCAAATTGACTGCATTTACAGATGACTAAATAAGTATAGGTCAGAAATTGAAATTTGCTTTTCAAAGACTGGAAAATATGGGAAAAGGAGAAAATGGTGGTAACCAGCAACCTTCTTTTCCACAATGTTTTCAATTGTCGGGATTGTATGGTTAAGTGTTATTGGACCTTTTTACATTAAATTTGAAAAAATGTCTCGTCATAATCCATGCTGCTGGATCTTCTTCCCCTTTCAAACTTTTACCAAACAATTCCATGCTTTAACAACCCTGTAGCAGAAGCCTTTTAAAAACATTACTGGAAAAGGAGAAAATGCTGGTCACCAGCATTTTCTCCTAGTCTTATACATTTTTCTTCCCTCTTTGATACCTTTTTGATCATTTGAGTATTATTTCATTCCTCCTCTGCAAATGCTTTGAACGAGTCTAAAATTTTTTCTTTTGGTAAAGAGTTAAATTTGAGAATTGCTGTTGAATGCACTTGTCTCACTTACTTGATTTGGTTGTTTGAATGGTGTTTTATGCCATTTTCAACATCATTTCAGTTACATCTTTGCTGCAAGTGTTCCTATCTATGCTTTGCTGGAGTTTCTTTTACCAACACTTAGCGCAATATTCTTTCAAGCAACTAGCTGCTTTCGTGGTAAAATATAAATCTATATACAGATCTATTATGATGAATCTACACAAGGGAAGGGCACAATGATCATAAAGAGATAGGTTTACATGAAAATAATCCAAGTCCAGTATATAAAATTCTACCCTTAAAGCGCATTTAACAAAATCAGCTTGTGGCCTGTGTGGATCAAGATCAGAGGACACAATACAGTGCAGTCTGATCTTTGATCTACACTGTCCACTCAGCAGAGATATTTGCAACTAAAACAACTCTGATTCTGCAACTTATTGGGCCTTATTTCCTGACTAACAAGAGCACCGGATGCGGGTACCAATGCTCAACTGCAGTTGCCTGATTTTAAGTGAAAATTCCTAGTCCTAAAGGGGGCATAACTGTGTCAAAAATACATTAACAGTTATCTGCTGCTGTTGTATGGGTTTCCCTTTTGATGGTGAACACCTTGTCCAAGTTTGAGGTATATATCTTTGGTAATTAAATGTCAACTTAAATGTTGAAGTTTTTGCAAGATGATACAATACAACGCAGACAATGCCATGGCTATGACAATAACTCAATGTTTTATTGGATAACAGTGAAGCTAGCAATGTCCCTTAGGCTGCTAAATGAAACAAATGAATATTTTCAGTCTGTAGTAAAAGAAAAGGGATAAAGACTATTTCTTTCGCATATTCACCCTTAGAGCCCCGAATAAACCTATCAGACATTTTCATCCTAGAAATATGACCCAAATAATTGCAATTTCATGGTTGCTTTTGCCTACAGTGATTCAGCAAAGCAGTCAATGTAGATCAAAGATCAGGCTGCATGTTTTGTGTAGCCTGATCTTGATCTACACTGGCCGCAAACGCAACTATAGTCGTGAAAGGCGCTTTAAGGGTTAAGCCTTTGGGCAGTTTTAAAAACAAGAGGGCCATGATGGCCCTGTATCGCTCCACTGGCTTATAAATATAAACCACGAAGAAAAGTCTTCACTATATAAGCCCTTATAAAACTTTGACCTCATGGCTACAGTCTGACTAAATGGGGAATATTGTATTAGAAGAATAACATGCCAAATGTGGGAGTTCTTGGCCTTATGGCTGGTAACAAGATGGTTTCTGAACTTTTCACTCCATAAACCCATGTAAAACTTGTGATCCCTGGTGCAGGGCCAAACTTGATCCTAGAGCTGTAACTTGGGCCCTCTTTGTAACTGTCCACTAAATAATGCTATAATTATATGCAAAATTTGGTAGCCTAAGCCTTATGGCTGTGTACACCAAGATTTAAAAGTTTTCCCTATGTAAGCCTATGTAAATCTTGTGAACCCCCCCGCTCCAAGTATGAGGCCAAATTGACCCCAGGACTATACTTTGGACACTTTTGGTAGACTCCAACTAGATCAAGCTAAATGCCAAATTTGGTAGCTCTAGGCCTTATGGTTTCAGACAAGAAGATATTTAAAGTTTTCTCTATATAAGCCTATGTATAAAACTTGTGACCCCTGGGGAAGAGCCAATTTTGACCCCAGGGCTATAATTTCAAGAAACATGATAGAGGTCTACTACATAAAGCTACATGCCAAATTTGGTAGCCCTATGCCTTATGGTTTCAGACAAGAAGATTTTTAAAGTTTTCTCTATATAAGCCTATGTAAAACTTGTGACCCCTGGGGAAGAGCCAATTTTGACCCCAGGGCTATAATTTGAAGAAACTTGATAGAGGTCTACTACATAAAGCTACATGCCAAATTTGGTAGCCCTATGCCTTAGTGGTGAAACGGTTTACCGATTAACCGATTAACCGCGGTCTATTCAAAGAAAAAACCGAAACCGGTTCGAATTTTACCGTATCGGTATTTCTGCAATATGTCAACTTCTCTTAATTGCATCAGAAAGTCCGGTTTTCCCAAAAATTCTGTCAGAAATCGATCGTTTTTCAACTTACAGTTCTAAAGATTTCCGAAAGCGAAAGTTGTTTATTTTTTTCCACAGGCGGTGTCACCGGTGTTTAGGTAAAACTATGACCACATAAAATTCACGACACGAACTCCAAATAAACGTCGAGCTTTAATGCTTTTGGATCAATGGAGTTTGTATGTTATTCATTTCTTATAACTTTGCTCACACTTATTTTTGCGTTTTCCAGTAGTTAAGCGGCAAAGTATTAGTGTTAGTGCAGTAAGCAACTGAGTAAGTTAGTGCATCGCACTGTCTACTCTGTTGAGCCATGTCCCGAAGTTCGGTATAGTAGCGCTGGTTTTTATATAAACAAGTACGCTCTTGAAGAAAAAAAAATGGCAGACGAAAATCGTCAAGATAGCGAGTGTTAAAGACTAGTCAATTTCAGTTTGTTTTTATTTGTTCATGCGAAACAATTGCTTTTTGGTTCATTATCTTGAAAGAATGGAAGAGTTCCAAGCACATGTACTAGTTTTCTTTATCACCTTTTGAGCATATGCTACCCTAACAGTGACTACAAGTGGTCAGATATGCTAAATGTCAGCATATACAGCATATTGCAATACGTATTGCAATACGGGTCAGCCGTATTGCAATATATTGCAATACGCTTTTTACCGTATTGTTTCACCTCTACTATGCCTTATGGTTTCAGACAAGAAGATTTTTAAAGTTTTCTCTATATAAGCCTATGTAAAACTTGTGACCCCTGGGGCAGAGCCAATTTTGACCCCAGGGCTATAATTTGAAGAAACTTGATAGAGGTCTACTACATAAAGCTACATGCCAAATTTGGTAGCCCTATGCCTTATGGTTTCAGACAAGAAGATTTTTAAAGATTTCCAATATTTTTCAGTTTTGTTGCCATGGCAACCAGAGTTTTTGAAGGAATCAAATTCTTTCAAGAAATTCTGAAGAGGACCATGTCAGGATCATTTCTGTGAAGTTTCGTGAAAATCGGATGGGTAGTTTCAGAGAAGAAGATGTTTGAAATAAAAGTTAACGCACGGACGGACGGACTGACGGACGACCGGACGGACGGACGGACGGACGCACAACGGACACCGGGCCATGACATAAGCCCGCTGGCCTTCGGCCAGTGGAGCTAAAAATCAAGATATTTCCTTTCTTCCAGATAAAATCCAAATTATTTCACATCTGAATCTTATTTTTCACGCTAAAGATGTATTTTTTAATTGATGGAGACACTTGCTCGGAGGAAAATGTGATAGAAGGTGTCACTTAAAGCCATCATTTTTGGAAATAATATGCACACTACATTTTATGGTTCAGAATGTTACACTCGGGATACAAAGCAGCGTATTTGCAACGTGAGGAGAGATTTCATTTATTTTTGAAGGAACTTACTAAAAGCACACAGGGAAATCACTATTATCATTTTAACTCATTACCACACGAGAAAATTTTGGACTGGTCCAAATTGAAAGCTTTTGCAGACGACAAAATAAAGGTGACTGAAAAATTGAAATTTGTTCTGGAAAGGGTAGAAAACACTGTTGGAAAAGAAGAAAATGCTGGTTACCAGCATTTTCTCCTTTTCCCACAGTGTTTTCAAAAGGCTTCTTTCTCAGGGGCGTCAAAAGTAGGGATTGAGTGGTAATGGGTTAAATGACTAAATCTGTCATTTAGCCCACAACTTTAATTTGTGAGTTTTATTTTTAGCCCTTTTGATGCTGATTTTTTTTTAAAAAAATATTCTTCTATCTTTACTTATGATGCAACTACCTGCATATAGGTTAGTTTTTGTCCAAATAAGCCACTATAAGCGGTGCAATGTGTATCAAAGATCAGACTGTCTGCATGGTTGATCTTTGAACATTGCAATTTCGTTTCCAACTGATTAGAAGTGCTAAGCATGCAAGATATCATTATTTCAAGTACAAGTGTTCTGGTCAAATAACAAAGCTTTCTTTTGTTTGTTTTTCATTTATTTGCACATGTCATGTTCAATGGTATCAACAGGATGGCTGTACTGTAGCGTGTTAGGTTATCAGAAGGCACACCAACATCCTTTAGCAATATTATTTTCAAAATGGTTCAGGGTGGGGATGATCTGAACTTCATTCCCCTTCCCCTCCAATTTGAATTTTACAGACAAAAAAGAGACGTAGCAGGCTCCTGGCATGCAATTTGCAATGATTTTACAGATCACTTACACCAACAAAATTTGCCAAATTATGTCTACAACATCTGAATATTTCTTACAAAGATTCAAAATGACCAAAAGTAGAAAATTAATGTTAAAAATTCTGCTTTCCCATCTTCACTTAAGGAATGAAGATAATTTTTTTGTTTTAATGGAGGTATGAAAACCAAAACCTAATCACACTTTTGTATGAAACTGCAAAAACAAAGAAATGCTTCATTTCATACCTTAATTTGCCAATATCACAGGCAACAAATATGGACAAATATAATACTGAATTTTTTCTTTTTATAAATCCAATATTGCAGTTTCTGATGCCCATTTCATTGGTATTTCATAGCGTGGGAAAACTGCTCCTTCATGACATAAAGATGCATTATGCACTGCAGATATAGTAGATCTACAAGTAGCAATTAACCCTTTCCCAAACAAGCCCTGGTTTTCATGTGTCTGCAGTACAAGTCTTTTGAAAACACTGTGGGAAAAGGAGAAATTGCTCGTAACGAGCAATTTCTCCTTTTCCCACAGTGTTTTCTACCCTTTTTGATAACTTTCTGCCATGTTCATCAAATTTAAAACTGTCGTCTGCAAACTCTTTCAATTTGGACCAGTCCAAAATTTGTCATTTGGGAAAGGGTTAAATGCTCTGAAAATAACTTGAAAATTTGATTAATCCAATTCATACCCAGTAAACTGACAATGAGTTTTAAGTTCTCTCTTAGATAGACGGATATTTTTTTTTTCAATTTATGATATTCAGAGAGAATACACTTAGCTAGCATCTGAACTGGAATCAGTATAAAATTAGATGGAAAAACACTATGAAATCTCTTATACATGTTTGTTTACAATAGTTTGACTGCAAAAGCAGATCCGGCACTGCACGATTTTTTTTTTCATAGAGTTATGAACAAACTTTTTCAGCTAACCAGAGCTCACCGATATTCATGAAAACAACTAATACTGAATCATAAATGAAAACTTGCATGCACAAGGGATTTCAGTGAGAATAATTTTAGCAGTAGGGTGATTTAGTGAAAGAAGAAGGGGTCTGGAGGGTCCTCCCACACTAGAAGTCATTTGGGCAGTACCCCTGAGTGCAGTTGTGCCAAGGGCTGGGGAGAAGGGGAGAAGGATTCTAAACTTAACTAGAAAAATATCCCATCATAATCTACACAGGTGAGACTTTGTCTCTTTAAAACTGCTTTGAGAAATACTCTAACATACATGTACCTCACTAATTCTGAAAGTCTTCCCTACTTCTGCAAAACCTGCATTATGTAATTAAATCTGAATTCAGCACTATATTTGGTTAATGCTTCATAATTACTGCTGTTAGGTATAAATGAGGCATACTCTGGAAAATGGGGGCTTAATGCATCTCCATGACACATTATATCTGGCAAGTCATGACCTAATCATGGATCCACAAAATCAACTGAATCATGAATTAAACTGGTCCTTTGACAGGCAGAAAATTGACCAATAGCAAAGAGTTTCAGCCCAGGTCAGTCTGCATAGACTGTGCAGGATGACCTGGGTTGATACTTTTTATAGATATCATTGTGCCCCCTTTTTACAGAGCATGGTTCATATATATATATATAAACTTGGCTCTACTCACCGGTGCTGCATGGCGATGTATGGTCTCAGCCATCAATTTCTTGTAATAAATCCAGATTTATAAGCAAAACACTAGCACTAGACTTTACAACTGACCTATGCCTTTACATATGAAACAGCCTTCAGTTTCTTGTTGCAAATCCAACTTTATCACTGAATTAACCCTTTCCCAATCAACCCTGTGTTTTATTGATCCTTTTCCAAAGAATCTCAAGTTTTAACAGGTGAGCTCAGAGCAGAGTAGGAATAATTAGTAGCACCTTGGTACTAAATTGGATAGAGAATATGTTAGAACCGATCTCACTTAGCATTTCTATATTGCTTTGTCTTATAGCTTTCTATGGTTCTTAAGAAAATTTGTCAAACAATATGACCTTATATTCCCCCCCAAAAGCTTATTTTTAGGAGATTTTCATGGTGCATCCATTTTTTGTTGGTTTTTGAAACACCACTATTCCTATTTTTGTGGCATCTGTCGAAGACAATGCCACTATGAGTTCAATATAGCATTTCAGAAATCATGTATCATAGGTTGTGCAAAATTAAAGGAAGTAAGCCCAATTAAAATCAATTTTTTTCTGAGAAAAGTGTTTCGATTGCATTCAGAAATGAAATTGAAAATGGTGTATTACAATAAATTGGATTAGGTCATCGATTGTGGAAATACTTCCTTTTTATTGAAAATAGCTTGATTTGTTAGGGCCTTCTGTAGTGGCGTAAAGATACACACATACCGTGCTTTTTGTTCCCAAGCCAGTTCGTTCCTGGGCTTATTCTTACCAGGGCTTGTTTGCCCGACTTGTTCATCCCACAAAATTCCACCCTTCACTATCTGATTTTGCATGACTACTAAGACGATTCACTTTCAAGTGAATATTTTGAAACTATTTCTGTTGGTTATTTTTCAAATTATTAATTCCACACAATGGCTCCCTTGACAAATGCCACACCAGTCTTTTCAACTCTTTGATTAAGTAAATAAATGATAATCTTCAGTTATTACATGCTGCAAGCAGCGCTATAAATTAAAAATATTTTTTACTGAATCAAAATCTGGTAAAAATTTCGAAAATTATTTTGAAATTAGTAAATGCCCATGAGTGATACCAAAACCTTTATTTTGACCACTTCAGGGCAGGCAGTACAATTTCT
Source organism: Tridacna gigas (assembly GCA_945859785.2). Classification (NCBI taxonomy): domain Eukaryota; kingdom Metazoa; phylum Mollusca; class Bivalvia; order Cardiida; family Cardiidae; genus Tridacna; species Tridacna gigas. The sequence continues at coordinate 30,547,103 of OX244041.2, forward strand.
AATTATAAGATGGAAAAATATTCACTGATTATCACTATATCAAAAATCTGTCATTCATCCAAGCAAAAATTTTGCTGATTTTATTACAAACTGAGTTACCTTGACAAAATGGTATCTGAATAAGAGCTTATTTTTTGTAGTCTGTAGACCAAGTTTTCTACTGGTGCTATTACAACACCTGTTCACATTCTGGATAAATTTCATTATTTTCTGCCTCAGAAGGATGGAAATGAAGAAAGACAGAAATATAAAGCCAATGCAGTAAATTAGGAGTAAAAATGTACTCTTCCAAACGTTGTCCATAGTCCATAGAGTAACTTATAATTCATGGCCAATAATTTTGGAAATAACACTTTAAAGTTTATTGTTATTCCTAAATATGTAAATTTTCCAATAATTATTTATAATTAAAATGTTATAAACATGCTTCTTAGGTAAAATATCATACTCTACAACAATTTATATAAATTAGGCCAAAAATTTAGCAATTAAACATTTTCTTTACCATTTATCTGATCTTCATTTAAATAGTAGGAGTACACAAATAGTCATGTTCAAGTTATGTATCACTAGATAGTTAATCTGCCCAAAATTAAGCAATTAAACATTTTCTGTACATTTAATTGTTACGGATCTTCACTTATATCTTTGAATCATATTTGTAGGAGTACACATGTGTTTAGTTTTTACCTGGTTTTAAGATTCATTTTACTACCTGCTTTCCTTCATTGAAGTCATAGTCCATATACCTGGGTACTGTTTAAATGAAGTTTTACAAGTTTAAAACTTTGTGCATCATTATACATTTTGCTGTAGTAAATGGCGACTAAAACACTATTGTATGAAAAATAATTTCATGCTTAATCTTTTTTGTATGTAAGAAAGTAAGAAAGATTTTAAACACTTATCACATTTTTCACAGGGAAGATATAATTCTACAGTACAAGGTGGCATATTTTTTAAATTCACCAATATCTAGTCATAAATGTACATAAAATTAAACTCTAGGAGAATTAGCTCACTTTAACATTGGACTTTTACGACAGTATGGAGTTTGTAGAGTCCATAGACTTTTTAAAGGATATGACACTGGAACCCCATTATAACCATGTAGTTGGGAGCCGCAATCGCTGCCAGCGTCATATCCAGCATTGAATATAAACATAATGCTGCCCCCCCCCCCCTTGTGACTGATTCAGCAACTAGTGCAAGAACTATGGTTACGGTTATTTGGCAATATATTCGGACAATTTTCAGATTTTATTTATTTATTTATTTTATTTCTATTCAGATGATTTTCTGATTATTCTAGAATACAAATTTTTTAAATATATTCTTACCTTTTTCAGACATAATAGAAGTAGCTTTCTAAGAATATGAGTTCAGCCATAGTTCAGATGAGCATAATATAGATTCAAGATCGGATTGCATGTTCTTTGAAGTCTGATGTTTATCTACTCTGTCCGTAAAGGCTTTAACCCTTTACCACGCAATCCCGACTTTTAACGACTGTGAGAATTTCTCAAGCTTTTGAAAAACCCTTGAAGAAGAGGGCCGTTGGCCCCAGAGTGCTCACCTGTGTAAAGTCATCTACAGTTGATAAAGGTGACGAGATCCTTGTTTTAATGATAAAAAACACATGAGTGTAAGTGACCTACTTTCTGAACCAATGTGACTAAATTCCAAACTTGTCCAAGTTATCATTAAAACAAACATTCTGACCAAGTTTCATGAGTATCAGACTGAAAATCTGACCTCAAGAAGATAAACAGTCAACAAGATAAACATTCTGACCAATCTTTATCAGTATAAGACTGAAAATGTGGCCTCTATAGAGCACCCAAGGTTTTCCTAAGATTTGGCCCAGTGACCTACTTTTTCACCCGACATGACCCAATTTCAAACCTGTCTGAGATATCATCAAGATGGACAATCTGACCTAGTTTCATGAGTATCCGACTACAAATGTGGCCTCTAGAATGCACACAAGGTTTTTTTAAGATTTAGCTCCGTGACCTACTTTTTGAAAGGACATAACCCAATTTCAAACTTGTCCCAGATATTATCAAGGCAAACATTCTACCCAACTTTCATGAGTTTCAAGCTGAAAATGTGGCTTCTAGAAGGCACACAAGGTTTTCCTAAGATTTGGCCCAATGACCTATTTTTTTACCCGACATGACCCAATTTTAAACTTGTCCAAGATATCATCAAGAAAAACATTCTGATTAAGTTTCAGTCATATCAGGCTGAAAATGTGGCCTCTTGAGTGTACGCAAAGTATTTCCAAGATTTAGCCCAGTGACCTACTTTTTGACCCGACATGACCCAATTTCATATGTGTCCAAAATATGATCAAGACGACATTCTGACCAAGTTTCATGAGTATCAAGCTCAAAATGTGGTCTCTTGAGTGCACACAAGGTTATTCTATGATTTGCCCCAATTACCTACTTTTTGATCCACCAATTTTACACTTGTCCAAGACATCAAGACAAACATTCTGATCAAGTTTCAATTGTATCAGGCTGAAAATATGACCTCTAGAGTGCACACAAGGTTTTTCCAAGATTTGGCCCAGTGACCTACTTTTTAACCCCACGTCCCAATTTCAAACTTGTCCGAGATATTATCAAGACAAACATTCTGACCAAGTTTCATGGGTATATGACTGAAAATGTAGCCTCTAGAGTGAACAGGTTTTTCTAAATCTTTAACCTGGTGACCTAAGATTTCACACCAGTCGTGTGTCAAATGATTGCAGTAAAATTTGTATTAGGGGTTTGGGGTATGACGTAACACACCAATAATTTGAAGCGCGAGGGTTATACTGCAAGTATTTCTCATACCCACAAACAACTGCTTCGCCTAAAGAATTTACACCTGGTTATAGGCTAACCTTCAATAAAAACAAAACAATCATGCAATAAGCCATTATCTCACCTGCTGTTCATGAGCTGATATTGCCTTTTTGCATACCAAAATTATCAATTCTTGAACATCTTGGCAATTGTATCACATGTATTGTGTATACAGCAATAAAAGTAAGTCATCCAACTATTTTCTGAAAACTTATGTTATGGCCATGATAAAAAAAAAAGCAATGCATAATATAACTTGATGCATCAGTTCAATGGATTATTAAATGATGGATAACGAGAAACAACAAGGTTTTGTATTGAACAATGCTTATTTTTTTTTTGTAATCATGGGGACAACACTGGGCTTCCACTATTTCCCTCTCAGGAATGACTTTTCACGCTTCTGTAGAAGGTGCCTTTCGACAACGTTGTGAAAAAAAGGTGAAACTCCTTATATACCATTGAAAAGCCGGGAAAGATTTTACCTTACGTATCTTTCGTAACTTGAGTTGTTTTTGTGGCCTCTGTCAATCAGTATCAGACTAGACTAAATGTTTTGTCTGATCTCTGATTTTAATCTGCTCTGTTCACTTGGAAGAGGCATTTCTAGCAAAGAAAAAAACCCTTAATATTTATTTTTTTGGTGTATTATCATGAAAATTATTGTTGGGTTGCTCAGCTCATGTTCACAACTTTGTTACGAACTATGTACAATTGTGCATTCATTATACTGCCGAACATCCTATCTGAAATATTTTCTAAAAATTAATTAATTTCTAAAAATTAAATTAATTAAATATTTTCTAAAAATTAATTTTTATGTTTTGGAAAATAAATTTTTCAGCCTGTCCGAATATTTAGGAAAACTAAATTTTCAGAATGTCTGGAGTTAGGACTATAAATTAATTGTGACAACAATTCAGTGTGTCCGAAGATTTACCTTATCTGAATACATTGGCGAATTATGGTACATTCAATATCGCTACATTATCTTCCGCTAGGTGGCATTTTTCAAATACAAATCTTCAAAGAATATGACATACACAGACAATGATACCACTGTTAAAAATATACACATACAAGTATGTTGATGTAAAGCCTTTCTAAAGTAAGATTGTGTATTTTACGTGATGACAGTTACAGGCTGAAGTCCTTTTGTAATCAACTGCGCATATATTTTGTCAAACAAAGCAATTGTGCAGAGCCTTTTTTAAAGAAATAATCAACAAGGTGAAAGGTGTGAATTATTGTCACACTATGTGCACAGTATCAATTTTACATTGGTATTTGGTTGATAGGTAGTATTTTTTTCATTGAGCATTCTTAGAGTAACGGTGGATTCGGATCAGACTCGGAAATGATCAACCGCCTGAAATTTTGGCTGCCATAGGACACCAGCATTAAAATAGTGTCAGCGTTTTAGCAAAGTTAGTCCTAATGAGGTTCCAGTGTTTTTACAAAGACAGTATGTTTTTTTCATCTCATTTTTTTTTTCATTTTCTATTTCAAGATAATCAATGAATGTACCCATGTATTTTTTTCTGTGACTAGCTATGCTGCTCTACACATTATGTATGTGACAGATATGACACAACAAACTTGCATATAAGGTGCAGTATCTAGCCCTCAGATTTTAGCACTGCCTAAAATTCTTTAGGTTAATACATTCCATCTGGCTTGTGTCATCATGTTTCAATATTAAATCCAGTTCATAGTTCTTAAACAGTGAATTTGTCTTCAGTTTGAACATTTTTTTTGCTTAATGATGTATATAGTCTGCAGACTCTAGTACCTAGGTGTAATAAGAGATCAATAACTTTTTTATTAGCTATAGAATTCTTTTGCCGCTTAGCAAAATGTCCCCAAGAGTCTACTTAGTTCATGCTAGCAAAGCTTAACACAATCCATGAAACTGCTGTTTTTTTAAACAAGAGGGCCATTGGCCCTAAAGCGCTCACCTGAGTCAAGTCATCTAGGATTGATAAAGCTGAAGAGATCCTGGAGGTAATGATGTAAAACACATGAGTGTTTGTGACCTATTTTTCGACTTACTTGGCCTATTTTTGAACTTGCCAGAGATATCATTCTGACAATATTTTATGAGTTAGTGTGGCCTCCAGATTGCACACATGATTTTTCTAAGATTTGTCCCAGTGACCTACTTTTTGACCCAACATTACCTTGTCTAATATATCATCAAGACAAACATTCTGACCAACTTTCATTATAAGTGATCTAAAAAAGTAGACTCTAGAGTGCTCACAAGTTTTTTCTAAGATTTGGTGCAATGACCTACTTTTTGACCTGACATTACCCAATGTTGAACTTGTGCTAAATTTTATCAAGACAAACATTCTGACCAAGTTTCATAGGTATTGGGATAAGTCTTGCTAATAGAATGCAAACAAGGTTTTCCTAAATTTGAACATGTGACCTTTTTGACCCTACATGACCAATTTTCAAACTTGTCAGAGATATTATCAAGGCAAACACTGTAAGTTTCATGAGTTTACAGCTGATTTGTCCCAGTGACCTACTTTTTGACCTGACATGATCCAGTTTCAAACTTGTCCAAGCTATCATCAAGACAAACAATTTGACCAAGTTTCATAACTATTAGACTGAAAATGTGGCCTCTGAAGCACACAAAAAGTTTGGTGAAAATTTGACCTGGTGACCTACTTTTTGACCTGACATGATCCAATTTTAAATGTCTGATAAATTATCAAGACAAACATTCTGAGCAAGTTTCGTAAGTATCGGACTGAAAATCTAGTCTCTAGAGTGCACACAAGGTTTTTCTAAAATTTGACAGAGTGACCTACTTTTTGACACAACACGACCCAATTTCAAACTCATCTAAGATATCATCAAGACAAACATTTGACCAAGTTTCATGAGCTTTTGGCTGAAAATGTGGCCTCTAGAGTGCTCACAAGGTTTTTCCAAGATTTTTACCAGTGACCTACTTTTTGACCCATTATGACCCAGTTTTAACTTGTCTGAGATATCATCAAGAACAGTATTCTGACCAACTTTCATGAGTATTAGATTAAAAATGTGGCCTCTAGAGTGAACACAATGTTTTTCTAAGATTTGGCCCAGTGACCTACTTTTTGACCCCGCATACCCAATTTCAAACTTATCTGAGATTTCATCAGGACAAACATCCTGACCAAGTTTCATGAGTATTGGACTAAAAATGTGGCCTCTAGAGTGCACAGGTTTTTCTAAATTTTTACCTGGTGACCTATTTTAGACCCAATTTCAAACTTGTCTGAGATATTAATATCAAGACAAATATTCTGACCAAATTTCATGAGAACATGACTGAAAATGAGGCCTCTAGAGTGCACACAAGGTAATTGTTGACGCCTGGACGATGCATGATGCACAAAGGAGGATGCATGACGGACGCTGAACACAGCACGATCACAAAAACTCACCTTGAGCACTTCATGCTCAGGTGAGCTAAAAATGCAACATGCTGTCCTACCCTGATCTGAGCTCAACCGTTAAAAACCCAAGGAAAGAAGGTCTTTGAAAACATTGTGGGTAAGGCAAAAATGCTGGTAAGCAGCATGTTTTCTAACCTTTCCATGACAAATTCTGACAATGAGCCACACTGATTTGTCATCTGCAAATATTTTCAATTTTGATGTAAAGGGTTAATGATCTAGAAATAGATGGCTTATAAAAACATTGTGGGGAAAATGTAAAATATATGCTGATAACAAGCATTTGTTTTTTCATTTTCCCATGATGTTGTTTACTCTTTCAAAGACAAACATTATCTGTTAAGGCACATTGTTTTGCTGTCTGTGAATGCTTCTGATATGGACGAGTCCACAATTTTGTCTTCTGGTAAAGGGTCAATCAGCACAGCAGTCACACCAGAGCTTCCACTGACCTACAACGTTCACATGAGTAACATGTGACTTGGAGGGAATCAAAGTAAAAAATTAGAATGACTGTTTTCACTTCAATACTTTGATTAAAAGAAAAAAATGTTACTCAGTTTTGAAATAAAAGTTTTGTGCAGATCTTCAGTATGTTTGTACACATCAGGTCAAAAAGTACTGATTTGTATCAGTATACATGTGATACATTGTTCTATATTTTGTTTACGTCCAATTTAAAAATTTAGAATGCAACATCACTGTTGATGATGTTGTCTTGAAACCTATTAGATGACACAATTCTGGTAACAAAACTCCACATGGCCACAAAAGGTCATGGCATCTTTGTCAAATCCTCGGGCCCCAGCATACCTTTCATGTGACTGACAGAGTCCATTTTTTTCCAGTATAACAACAATTACAAAGAATCTTCCATTATATGCATAAATCTTGAGGGCATCCAAGATATTAAAGGTAACTCACGTTTCTTCCAATGCGTAAGTTTTTCTTGAAATTCTTTAATTGTTGAAGCATGTCCTTTTTGAAGAGGGTAGCTGAAAGAGAAAAACAAAGTATTAACAGGTTATAAAACATTGTTGGTTCATCTGTTTTGGCCAGATTCTTTGTTTGACTCTTTACCACATGGCAAAATTTGAGACTCTTTCAAAGCATTTGCAGACGACAAAATACATGTGACTCAAAAATTGAAATTTAATTTGGAACGGTAGAAAACATTAGGGAAAAAAGAGAAAATGCTGGTCATCAGCATTTTCTCTTTTTCCCTAAATGTTTTCAAAAGGCTTTTTCGTCAGGGTCGTTAAAAGTCAGGATTGTGTGGTAAAGAGTTAAACCCTTTCCAAAACAAGAGATTTTAGGCTCTTCCAAATTGAACACATATGCACACAAATTCAAAAGTGGTATAAATGAACATAGCTTCTCTGACAGGGTGAAAAACATACAGGGAAAAGGAGAAAATGCAGGTTACCAGCATTTTCTCCTTTTCCCATTATGTTTACAAATGGCTCCTTCCTCAGGATCATTAAAGCATGGGACTGTTTGGTAAAGAGTTTAATGTCTGTGCAGGTAGGTTGCCTTTTCTTTCCAGATATACACATCCAGAATTTACATAGAATTTCCAGAAAATAATGCATGCTTCAAAGCATCATTCAGTGTTCTATCTAGAGTATGCGATTGCACCCTAGGCCCCCTAAAGTCCCAGAAGGAGCAATTCTAAACCAACCTTGGGCCTGTCGGGTGCACTCAATTGTAAAAGCACCATTACACGAATTACGTTCCTTTTCGTCCGTTTCTGCTTTTTCTGCTCAATAAACATGATACTTAGCTTGCCAGTGAGAATTTATTGATAACCCAACGGATGTTATGGTTAACTAAAGTGGTACCCATTATATCTTCCGTAACACTCTAATAGAAAATTGATAACAGGCTGCCAGTTAAATGGTTAACGTTTAAATGGTAGCCTGTTACTGATCTTCATATCGGACAGCTACAGGAGATACAACCAGTGCCAGAAGTTACGATTCCATGAACTTCCGCTGATCATTCAAGATAGCATGAAGCAATTTTCTGAGTATTTTGGAAGTATCAATGGCGCGAGAAAGGCAAAACCTGTTGAAAGTATTATTTTCAAAAGCACAATAGGGCCAGTTCCTACCCTAGTTCAAGCGACAAAAATAAAATCCCTCGGTAGCAATGGCTCTGGATGATCGGATCAAAGATGGTAGTTTATGACGAGAAAATAAACTGTAGTTTGAGTGATTGATAAGAAAGTTAAATCCATTTGTGACTGGATGTCAAAATTTCGAAAGTCTACCATTGACTGACATATTTCATCATTTTTTAGGTTTAAATTAATAACGGAAATATGGTTGCCTCAATTAACAGTGATAAATTCTGCAGTTTTATTAGCTTAGTATCATAGATACATGAAAGGGAATACACTTGTTAAATAAAAAGGCAACACTTGCTATAAAAAAGGTAAACATCGGTAATAAAATATTTTTTGTGTGTGGCCCCCACCTTTCCAAAATGGCCCCGTATTTCAATGTCTGTGGGCCTGATGGGCCCCCCTTACAACCAAAGCTAGATTGAACACTGATCATTGATCCAGAAGTTTAAAACATGAAGGCAATGACAGCCCTTGATCCCTCCACTGAGCTTATATTTGTAGATAAACTTTAGAAGAAGTTTATAAGCTCCAACCTGAATGAAGTCATCTAGGATTGATAAAGTTGAAGACATCCTGGTTGTGATGATATAAACACATGATTGCTCGTGACCTACTTTTTTATGTAATCTATCCAGGTTTTAGACTATTTTCAAGACGTTATCAAGACAAACATTCTGATCAAATTTCATGAGTCTCAGACTGAAAACATGGCTTCTAGAATGTGAACAAAGCTTTTCTTATATTTGTCCCTGTGACCTACCTTATGACCTATAAAGATCCAATTTTTAACTTGTCCCAGGTATCATGCAGAAAAACATTCTGACCAATTTTCATGAGTAGCAGACTAAAAGTATGGCTTCTACAGTTAACAAGTTTTTTTTGTGATTCCTCCCTGTGACCTACTTTTTGACCTGATGTGACACAATTTTTTAACTTGTCCCAGATATCATCAAGATACAAAGTCCAGGGTTTTCATTAAGAATTTGAGTTGCAGGGTAATTCCTAAAAGTTGCAGGGGGGTCTGTAGTCCACTCAACATATCAGATAGGTTCAAACTAATTGCAAAAGTTTCTATTTTTGCATTTCACATCAGCAAAATGAACATAATTATCCCCCAAAAAAAGTTGCACTGAAAATTCATTGCCCGAAAAATGATATTTGTAATTTAAATTTGCAAATTTCGGGGAAAAAAAATGCAAGCTCAATGATGGCCCCATTAACCGCCATATTGAATACTCTATCCAACCTATGTCAAAGTTATCATGCGCCATTCTATGAGTCATATGGAAATACACAGGATTATGACCAGCAAAATGTACTTTGGCAAAGGAATTTAAGCTACCGATGTATCAACGAAACTTCGATGATTACTTAACCCTTTCCCAAACAAGCCCTGGTTTTCACGTGTCTGCAGTACAAGTCTTTTGAAAACACTGTGGGAAAAGGAGAAATTGCTCGTAACGAGCAATTTCTCCTTTTCCCACAGTGTTTTCTACCCTTTTTGAGACCTTTCTGCCATTTTCATCAAGTTTAAAATTGTCGTCTGTAAACTCTTTCAATTTGGACCATTCCAAAATTTGTCGTTTGGGAAAGGGTTAAAAGGTATTCCTCTTTCACTTACCGATACCTTTCATTTCAGATGGTTGTTTGAATTTGAAAATAGACTTCTAGATCTCTTTGTTCGTCCATCATTTCACGCATGTCGATGAACATCTGACGGATGTCAGAGCATAAAAATACCCATTTCTGTGTTTCTATGATTGTTTATCAGCTTTCTACATCAGCGAAGTATCTTTTTAATAGAGAATGAGAAAAAATCCGTGCCAACTGTTGTGTGTTTGTTAAGTGTGAAGTAAATCTAAGGATCAATAAAGTTTGATGATGTCACGACAAGCGATACGGTTGCAAAAAAGTACAGAAGCACCACATTGCCTCAATTTCAGTGTACCGGCAGTAATTACACAATATAGTTTCCTCTGTATTATAATTTTTGCATTCGGCATACCTAGGGTAATCTGGTGATCAAATCCCTCGGCTGTATCACGTAGCTTGATATGCACCTACACGGTACATTTCGCCCATCTCCGGAAGCACGCCCCTTCACTGTTATTGAAATTGTAAGGCTCCTCTTAAAAAAGAAAACATGAGTAAATTTTCTGTCATTATCTTTCAGTCAGCAAACAGTTTGTACATTCAATTTTTAGCGTGGTTTATCAATTCCGTTGGGAGCTTTCATCGACAGATCGATAGAAGTGAATAACTTTACCGTGGTTGTTCATGTCGTTGCTAAGCCGCCATGTTTAAGATCATGTGATTGGTAGTTCAAAATGGAAGCCTCCTTTATACAGACGAGGTTAGATGTAGGTACGGAATCGGCCGAGTTGTGACAAGTGATAATTTTTGATGTCATTGTTACTTTTATATTATGTTTCATCATGTATTTCAATTTATTTGTACTTGATTCGTCTCCTTCAGGTGGCTGAACATTATTGACGCTAAAGAATGATTGAGTGAATAAAATAATTTGAAACTCAAGTAGTTAAGTACACATTTAACAAGTTGAACGATAAACTAATTCATATCATTTTTACAACAGAAGTGTAAGCATGTTTAAACTTTTATTCAGTATTAGTTGAATGATTTACTGGCTTTCAATATGTTTCACTCACATCACAGCGAACTTCACTTGTTCATGTAGTTCATGGGTTTCACCAGTATTTTGCCTAGCTGCCTCACAAGAAGACACTCACATGTGATCAATGATGCAAGTGGGATTCCATTCCAGGTCCCCTGGATTACAAATCTAACTCGTAACCAATGAACCATAGATGGTCTCATGTTAGTGCTAAGCGTTATAGACTAATTATACATGTAGAACAAAAGCATGTTTTTTTTTTTTTCTTAAAAATTATAATCTTTTTCTTCCTTCATTCCCAGTAAACAAGAAACACAAAATTAAATGAACACTACAGGTACATAACTAATGATAAAAGATTTAGTTCATATAAATATGGTGTGTTTCTCCCTTTATTTTGGGAACATGAACATGACATTCAAATGGAGAATTTTACTGGCCATTCCATTAACATTGGGAAAACTAATGAATAGAAAATTCTGAGATTTTTAGCTTATGACCAGGGAAAAAAGGATACTTTAAGTATAAGGAATAAAGTCAAATGGCAACTTTTGTTTCATCAAAATTAAAACAATGAAATATTACCAATGAAAAAGCATTTACATTGAAAAGAAAAATGCCTTACTCATTTAAAAGCTAGTATTTTATGCAGCAATTAATCTGTTGACTGGTATTGCGTGAAAAATTCTGAAAATGATATGAACTGAAGATGTGTTTGTTTCTCTACTGTGTACTTCATAAGGGAATGTAGTTCAGAAATCTAAAAGACTAACAACATACATTTAAAAAAAAAAAGACATTTTCATGTTATCTCATTTTTTATTGCTGATCAAGTCGCAACACTGAGCTAATTGTATGAAATAATTTGACAATATCAGAGCAGCAACAATAATGTAACTCACAACATGTCTCTTTTAACCAGATCTTTTTATTCATTTGACTTTAAAAAGAAATATGTTCTGTGGAAAAGACGTAGAAAAATTTGAAATGGGCGATGGATGGTTTAACTGTTTTACAGCCAATAAATGAGAGCAGGACACAATTACATTAATTAAAAAGCCTTTAACATTCCTTTTTGGTGGCAATTTTCAGACACCCTCAACATCTAGTGATTTTAGAAGTTACCTTTTGAGATGGTCTACATTTGTACAAAGTCAGTCATTATTACCTACTTCAGCTGCAATGTTCAGAATTTCGTTCCCTTCATGTGCACTTTCAGGTACAATGCTAGATAGCCAACACAACTTTCATTGCAGAAGAATGGGTCTAGGAACAAAGAGATTGAATATTCTTTCCAATAAAAACTCGCCTTCCCCTGCCCCAGATTATGAATATATTGAACATAGTCTGTTTAAAACAAACTGTAATACAAAGAAATGTAAAATTGCGAAAAACATGGTTTAGATTATTTAGTTGGCACTAGAGCTGGGACGAGTACTTGAGTACCCGGGTATCGGGTAGGGTACCGCCAGTACCTGGGTACTAAATCATTACCCGGGTACACGATAATTATATAGTGACTTATTAAGTAAAGCTATAATTTTGAAGTTCCAATGAAATAATTTGATCTTAATTTAAATACAAGCAAAAAACATGTTACCCACTCCCGTACATGAACCGGAAGTAGATAATCGAAATAGCTTGAAATAAGGCTGTACCGCTTTTGTCCCCTGCAACGCATAACATGTCAGTAATGGGTAAATATTGTTATATATTTGCCCATTCAGCATTTTAGGTGTTTTTGACATAGACAATGGTAATTTGAATTAAAAGCAAAACATGCATGCGTATTTTGTGATTTATTTATAACAGCTCAAATCATCACGGAAAACTCAACACAATCAAAGGCCTATTCAACAGTAATAAGAAAGAGTCTATCCAGAGAATAATCCGCATTTTGCAGGCGTTGCATGATCATGACAATCTGGTGCTTACTTTTTAATACAATCATTGTTATTAAAGGTCTTTAAGACAATATGAAACAATTTAAATGACAAAATTTATTCAGCGACTAGGAACGAACTGCTGCTAACTAGTAACTAATTCTAATCACCGAAAGCAAAAGTGCACACAACTCAAGTTGACATTCTAGGCAAAGAAGGGAGTAGCAGTTCGATATCCTGTCCCCCGCTCTGCACTGGGTATTTCTACATGTACATGGATATCTTGATCAGACGGCTCAGATTTTATGGCAACTGATGGCTCTGGCACGGGACTAATATTGGAAGTAATAACATCGGGTACCCGAGTACCCGCTGGTAATACGACCACGGGTACCCGGGTACAAAATTTCTACCCGTCTCAGCTCTACGCCAACGGTGGTTTTCATTAGCACAGTGGCGTATCATTTACAGAATTTGTTTCTTTCATTTGCGGAAACAATTTATATCATTTGCAGAAATTTTGGAAACATAATTACATCTTTCGTGAGCCAGTCAGTGTTTAACATCCATGCTAGATTACCTTGCTAGATCTTAACTTGTACTGGCTAGATAGTCCAAGACCTTAAATTTTTCGCCACCAAGCTTGGCCAAGATAAAATCTACAGCAATAAGGAGTGTCATGGTGAAGGTTTCCCTAATGACATATTGCTTAACCTTTATGAAGTTAACATGTACAGTAGCTTGTTCTAGCTTCAAATAGTGGTCCTCACAAAGGGAAATGATAGTATCCCACATGCTTTTGGATGTAGTTTGTGTCTTGACACAGAGTAAGGTGAACTGAGGCGGTTTGTAATGTCAATTCTTTGGAGCATGGATACCGCACAACTGCTGAAAGAACTTTTGGCAGCACTTAAATCTTCGAACAACAAAACGGTCTATTGCAGAACAAAAACATTTCAGGTTCTTGCTACGTGAAAATACTACCATTCCTTAGATAAGATTTTAACGTGACACTTATTGATTTGCGATGTTGCACTTTTTAAATACTGAACTGTTAAATGTATGTGCACTAATGAAAGGGTAGTTTTTCCCGCTTTTGATCAATATGTAATTCATTTTTCATTTTTCCGCAAGTGAAATTCGCCCAGTCGGCTATTGGCCATGTCATCATTGCTGCATCAATTAATATTTGTAAAACTGATTAGGACAGAATGGTTACTACTGATGGATATCTGATTGGTAGAACAAAAATGAGTTGTTGTCATATAAATGTACTAGTATATATTCTCTCTGTATTTGTGAAACCATTCCCTGGTAACATCTAAGACTAGACCAAACTTGAAGGAATCTGTAGATGGAAAAATCAGACTTTGTAAGGATGACATGAAAAGAATATGTTAAGAAAAGTGAAATTGCTTGTTACTGGCAATGTCACTCTTTTCCACAGTGTTATCTACTGTTGTCTGCTGCAAATCGGTCATCTTTAGTCTCATGTTGGAGAGAAAGAAATAAAATAATTACGAGTAGTATTTTAAGCCTTTAACAAACGAGGAAAATATGGCTCTGTCCAATTTCTAAACACTTGTAGACCACAAATTAAATCTGCCTCAATTGACAGAATTTTTGAGAGAAAGAACAGAAAACATTGTCACAAAAGGAGAAAATGCTGGTTACCAGTTTTTGAAAACCTTCTCTTTCAGTGTCGTTAAAACTTGTGACTGTGTGGTAAAGGGTTAAGTGTCATAATTTTTGTTTCATGCTCTTATGCCTGTCCTAAAGAGACAATGTTTAAATTTGTTTTACTTGTGTTGGCCCATTTATTTAAGGCAATACTGAAAGTTAACTATGCCAGCATCATGCAGAAATGATACAACAACTCAAGAATGCAACCTCTTAACCGAAATAAATTGGCGAACAGGATGTGCTGCTCTCTTAATTCGATAGCACATGGAGCGCAGAAAATTTGAGAAATTAAGCCTATAAGCATCTTGGTAGAGAAGAAGAAATTGTTCTGGCAAGAATTTGAGTACACGTATCTTGGGGTTTTCAGAGCTTGGTTTCGAAATTATTGACAGCATCGTACCTAACAGGGAACTAAAACGCTTTCTTGCTAAGGTTTAACACTTGCTGTTCTGGATAAAGACCTTAATCCTTTTACCTATTAACCGATGACAAAATTATAGACTCTTCTGAATTGGATCTGTGCACTGGCCACCGCGATATAACTGAAATAATGTTGAAAAACAGCATTAAACACTATACAACTCAATCTGGGTTAAAGGCATCTGCAGATTACAGAGTGAACATGCTACAAATGTTTTTTTTTTTTTTTTTTTAATTTTTAATCTAATCCGTGAAACTACTATGGAAGTAAGAGAACTTGGTCGTTAAGAGCAAAATTTTCTGCTTCTCTTAAATATTCTCAAAATGCGTTTAAATGTCATGGACATAAAACATAGCATCTATCATAAAGGGTTAAAAATTGAAATTACAAAGGGAAATCTTGCAAGAATTAGCAGTTTGAGTATTGAAAAAATTCCAAAAAAATCCACTTAATTTGCTTTCTTGCAATTATTTATTTAATATACATGTATTTTGGTTATGACAACGACTCAGACGTGCTATTTACATCTGTAGGCCCGCCCCCACCCTCACTCTGGATATGTATATGCGTTGCATATGCGTTGCTTATGCACATGACGATGAAGTTTTGCCATAAGATTGTTTTACTTCAAACAGATTCGTGTATCAAATGTATTTGATGTATTGCACTTCATTAACCAATACAAAAAAAAAATGCATTTCTGAGCTAAGTGGGTGGGGTAAATCAATATGGAATTGCAACAATTAACTTTTTTTTCTTGTTTTGATCACAAAACAACAGAGTTAAAGGTCATAATCTTTCTGCAATAACAGTTTCACAAATAAGGTGAAATAACATCATTTCCATTGAGTATCATGCATAAAATGGCACTTTGTTGAAAAAGTAGATGATGTTGGAAAAAATATACTGGGCCTGTTCGAGGGCATTTTTTGACAACTTTCCCACAGAGTTCAGACTGCAACTTTTTTCTTGTAATTACTGAGCTATCACACGAAATGAAAATGACAATATCATTTCTTTTGCAATTAGTTCCAAGTTTGGTGCTGTTTTCGGATAGGTTGACTGGCCTACTGGGGGTCATGGGTCAGTACCCCCATGTCTAGGGGGGCCAAGGGCCCCTGGCCAAAAATGATTTTCAGCTAATTGCAGACAGTAGAAATTGTCTTTCCAAAAAGACTTTTTAAGTTTTTAACAGGTTGAATAGAAGCTTTTATCTAACAAGAGAGCCACTGGCCCAAAAAAAGCCCACCTGAGTAAGGTCATTTAGGACTGATAAAGCTGAAAAGATCTTGGTCATAATGATGTAAAACCCATGAGAAAAAATGATCTCCTTTTGATCAGAATGTTTGTTTAAAGTGCACACAAAGATTTTTCTTATATTTGGCTCAGTGACCTAGTGTTTGACCGCAGGACACAGAAGTACCTTTTACAGTGCACTGTCAATCATGCCACTTTAAAGTTCAAAGATGCCAACGAGCCATCTTAGTAGCTCGATAGGGTGCTAATTTTATTGACTACTTGAGATGAACAGGTGTAAATTAAGCATACACCGCATACATGCCACTTTCTCACTTATGGATAAATTGATATTAACTCTGCCAAATATTTTTATTTGTCTGCACTCTTCAGATCACTTTGAAATCCATTTTGTTGCAAAAAATATCACTCTAAAGGCCAAATATACAAGTAGACATACTGATCGAACAATCTGCAGTATGGCATGCGACAAGTGGCAAACATGACATGACACGTGCCCAGTAGACATTCAAGCAAATAGACGTGTCAGAAATTGATGTCACCATAAAATATACATGCAGCCTCTATGGCACGCGACAAGTGGCGTGCTTAACTTGACATGTGCCAAGTAAACATACAAGCAAATACCCGTGTCAGAAACAAAGTAACAAAATTAATTAGGTGTCAGGTTTTCATAACATTTCATGTGCCCCATATTATAGTTAAAAAAAAGAAAAATGCTATCTTCACCAATTGTTCTGCAAAGCGAAATAGAATAAAAAGTTACATATAATGTCAGGTAAAACGTTGTCTGCCTACTTCGGCAAGAAATGACCAGTAGAGGATAATCAGTCAAGAGTCTGAACCTGCGTCAAAGTGTGCAAAAAATGGCAAAAATGGCAAAAAACAAGCTGGTGATGCAGATCCCCATCTAAAACCATGCTGAACACCACCATGTTGGGGAAAAATGCGACGCCAAGTAAAGTCAGAACATTTGACAAAAACTTGTTGAAGGAGTTCTTGAGGCTTCGATACAATGAAGAGGAGGGCAAAATGTTTTGCAAAGACTGTGAAAAAAGTGGAAAAAGAAATACCATGACAGAAGGGTGCTCTACATTTCAAAAGAATGCTTTGAATCATCATGTGGAAACATCAAACCACAAAGAATCAGTCTGTGTTCAGCCTATGCAGAATAAAATGCAGTCTGTCTTAACAGCCACCAAACAGGAAGATAGCTCAGCTCTTGCAGCATCAGTGAGAACAGTTTACTACATGGCCACTGAAAACTAGGCCAACAGAAAATTTGTGGGCCTCATGAACTTACAAAAATTGAATGGGGCACCAGTTAAAGACTTCTACAAACACCACGACAGTATAGAGGATATGCAGTGCGCATTAAGTGACCCCATTACGACCGAAATCACTGAGAAATTGCAGAAATCAGCATTTGTGGGATTAATTACGGACGAAACTATGGACGTTACTGTTAGAAAAAAATTAATAGCCTATTACAATTATTTCGATAACTCTGCCATTTGCTATGGAAGGTTACACTGACTTAACAGTGCGCTAGATGACAATGACATTGTTAGTTTGAAGGAGCCATCCTCTGTACTAGTATATATTCTCTTACAAGTACAGTGACAGCCATAGAGGCAAATTTGCCTGCATTACTTATGGAACTAGATAAAGACATCACCAGGGGTAATGTACAAGCGGAGGGCATTCTCAGACGGATTTGGGAATATAGTTTTGTTGCTATGACATATTCATTGCTGGATATATTACCTGTCATGGACAAATTAAACACTGTGTTCCAGTGAGAAGACATAAACTTGTCAACTGTTAGGTCCATGGTAAAGTCGACAATTGCGTCCTTAGATGGTCTGCTGCAGCAAACTAGTGAACGTGAGTCCAAATTCATTCATCATGAAATGTTCAAAGGCCATGCTTTAACATACTGTAGTCAGGCACATAGTCATCATGCTTCCCAACTCTCCTGATTTCATCGGGAGTCTCCCGTTTCAAGACAAATTACCTGATCACCCTGACATACAATTAAAAAAACCCAATTTTGAAAAAAATCCGACATATGGGTAAAATGGGTGTGACAAATTTGTACCCAAGGTGCATGTATATCATATCCGAAGCTTACAAGTTTTTGTATTTCACAGTCGATCAGGTCAATCAAGATACCGAGATTTATTGATAAATTTGAGAACTGGCCGAGGTACTTTTCAGAGTGAAAATCAAATCGTCGTTCACCTAGCTTTAACAGGTAAATTACGTTCTAAGAGTCTAGATCTAAAAACACAAAATACCCCAGGGCGCAGACAAAAATGAGTGAAAACATTAAGTTAATCAGTGACAAAAACAATGAAAAAATACAAAGTTTTAAACTCTTACTGCACAAATTGATGACTGGAATTCCAATTTGTCTAAAAGTAGATCGACCTGCACATGATCATAGCTTTATTTAAATCAATAATGTAGCAATATTCGACTGGTTACCGGCAATAGAGTAATAGAGTACTTAATCCTCAGGGCACTGATTGGAGGAACCAACTGTTACCCAGCATTACTGATGCTGACGTTTGCTTCCATAATTTTTTCATGTGAAGATTGATTCCAGAATCTTTTTTTTCTTTTTTGAAAAGTGCATTGGTTTTTAGCCTGGGCTTGGCTTGCCAAGCCCAAGGCTACAGTAATCGTATACCAAAATTTCAACCCCATCCACATGATCCAAGCAGTTACGGAAAAGCCCGAGTAAAAGTGAAAAGTACCACTTGCAATGCATCTCACTACAATGAAAAAAACAACCCATAGTAATGATAAAAATATTTGGGTTTGAACATCAGAGTTAGGTTTAAGTTCACAAAGAACTGTGAGAGATGTGCGATGTTAATCTAGCGAAAGTATTTGACTAAGAATTTCCAAGCCCTAATGATCTTATTTACAAGTGGAAATTAGTGCGCTGTAACACTGAAGAAACACTGGCAAATCCTTAGATGTAGTTATGGAATCGGCCGAGTAGTGATGAGTGATGTTGCCAAACAATACTTGGGATCTTTCATCTTTCCTATTTTTAGACACAATGTGCATGACGAAACGCAGACGATGAGCTCTTTCCCCAAAACAGCTGAACAACGCGGTAAGATTCATTTTTGCAAAATTACTGTGCTTCTCGTATCTAAAGGTATAAATATGTTTTGATTGGCCCAGTATGTACGATGCCTTATTTCTTCTTGTCAGTGTTGTCCCGATATCCTATGACATCTCGGACCATGACAATTTCGACCCATTTTGGGCATTACAAACTCTGCACACAAAATCAAATATGTAACGTTACACAGGGTATAAAACTTTGTAATATGAGCCATGGACGACAACCAGTTAAGAAGACCTAAGTGGCGAGCGTGTTATATCAAAGATCAGACTTCCCATTAAGTGCCATCTGATCTTGATTTTTGATCTCCTCCACTATTTATCGATAATAAATTGCTTGACCGGAGATTAGCATCAGGTGGTAGGTGTTTTATATCGAAGATCAGATTTATTACTCGGTGCAATCTGATCTTGATCTAAGCTGTCAGTACGGGATATTTAACCCTTAGGCTTCTCAGCGCAACTTGATGCTCTTTTACGCATAGTGTAGATTAAGATCAGACTGCACAGAATGTGCAGTTTGATCTTGGATCTACATTGTCCGATACGATGAGTTATTTTCTTCCAACAACAATTTCGCAATCACCATGTTACAGCAAATAAAAGTGGCTTGAAAACTTCATCCATCGTATTGAGCAATTTAACCCTTTACCAAACAATCCCAACTTTTAATGACCCTGAGAAAGAAGCCTTTTGAAAACATTGTGGGAAAAGGAAAAAAAATGCTGGGAACCAGCATTTCCTTCTTTTCTGATAATGTTTTCTACCCTTCCCCAAAAAGATTTCAATTTGTACAAATGTGATCTAGAAGTTTCAAGCCTGTACAAATGTGATAGAAATTTTGAGCTTCTTGGTCTCTTCTTTGCTCTTCTTCACCCCTTCAGATGCCCAGGTCTTCAGTGCCTTTGGCACTTTGATTTTATTTTCTTCATGCTTTTGAGATATTTTACTGATGATTTATGCAGACAAAAATGATACTCAAAAGGAACTCAATGAGACTCAACTTTTTTTGCAAACAGTATGACAGCTGGTCCTGTAGATACAATACAGTCCAGGCGTTTTTTTCACATTTCGCGCTCCGCGGTAGACTTAGCGCGGACCAAACGCGGCGATTTTAGAACACAGGTGAACGCGGATTAACGCGGACGACCGTTAATCGCAGAGATCCCTGGCGGACCACGACAGACTGGTTACGCAATCAAAACGACCGCGATGTCTCCGCCGCGATCAGACAGGTAGTTTTTTTTTTCAGTTTAATAGATGACTCTTGAGTGAAACGAAATTACACTCCATTTTACTTTTGAATAAAAAAAAAAAAAAGAGATGATAATTATGTAGTCATCATTGCCAAACGAATTATTATTATACGGGCCTTTATTTAATTTGTCATAAAAATCACAACACTTAAACCTTTTACCACACATTCCGAGTTTTAAGTGCCGTGAAGAACAATCGTTTTGAAAACAATGTAGGAAGCGGAGAAAATGTTGATAACCAGCATTTTCTCCTTTTATCACACTGTTTATCCACACTAAAATCGTCATGTATGTGTGTGTGTGTGTGCCGATATAGTCAAATACTAGTTTCACGCCTCGTTAAAAAAAATGTAATGATCACTTCTAAACAACCTGTAATTTTTACACATTGATATATTTGCACATACTCTTTGATTCCTTACAAATGTACAAAAATGTAGACTTTTCCAAACTGAAAGCGTATGCTGACAACTTAAATGCAGTAAACATGCCATTTGTCTTTGATATGGTAAAAAACATTGTGGACCAAGGAGGAAATGCAGGTTACTATCATTTTCTCCTTTCCTCACAATTTCTTCAAAAGGATTCTTCGCTACGGGCCTTAAAATTCGGGGTTATGTGGTAAAAAGTGAAATTAAGAGTAAAAGATTTTACATCAGAATGCACTAATTGATGAAATCGGGGAAGAAAGGGTGTTAAGTGTACACGACCTGCCAGCATAAATTTCTACAGTACATCACACAGATGTTGTGTGCACAATTCTTCTTAGAAGCCGACATCAAAGAAATGCCGTTCAACCTTCACCCTTTCCAT
This sequence comes from Tridacna gigas, assembly GCA_945859785.2. Lineage (NCBI taxonomy): Eukaryota > Metazoa > Mollusca > Bivalvia > Cardiida > Cardiidae > Tridacna > Tridacna gigas. The sequence goes on from OX244041.2 coordinate 30,568,642, forward strand.
AAGATCTGACAATCCTTAATGCTTAATTTTTAACACTAAAATTATTGATTTGGCAACGTTTTCTTTTTTCGGGTGTTCAGTGCAGTCTTTTAACCCTTTCCCAAACGACAAAATTTGGACTGGTCCAAATTGAAAGAGTTTGCAGACGACAATATTAAATTTTATGAAAATGGTAGAAAGGTCTCAAAATGGGTAGAAAACACTGTGGGAAAAGGAGAAATTGCTCGTTACGAACAATTTCTCCTTTTCCCACAGTGTTTTCAAAAGACTTGTGCTGCAGACACGTGAAAACCAGGGTTTGTTCGGGAAAGGGTTAAATACGATCTTTTTTTTTTTCGACCCAGTGAAGCTAATAAGTAATCAGCGCACTGGAATATCCACGCCATGCAATGTCAAACACAACTTTTATTATTTTTAGGATCGTAATAAATCATCTGTACACAAGTGTGAGCAAATCTCTCTGTAAAATAAACATTAACTTACGGACGATTTTCATTAATAAAGTAGCTTTTTTTGCGGGCAAAGTAAGGCCTGATGTGGGTCAGAATATTTCACACATTGTCAGCCTGTTCCTATCCAGTATCAGTATAGTGTTGAGCACTATTCTCAACATGATTCCAGTCATCTCAAGGCTGCCAGCTAGTGCATCTGCACCTGTTTTCCAGTACTTTGTAAAATTATTTTGCAAGACACTGATTGCTAAGGAAGAAAAAATACTCAGTTGTGACAAAGAATGAATCCTGTCGCAATGACCAATATCAATCCTCGACAAGAGTTTTGCTGAGCTGGGATTCGGCGTCACAACCCTGCATTTCTAGCCAGCTAACATACTCGGCAAATTCAAGATCGAATATCACGTTCTGAAATATCATGGAAGGGACTTATGAAGATCAGTGGTAAAAGTGTTAAGTTTGTAACGAACTAAAGCTTAGCGCATTAAACTTTCCAAATTGTAAAGGGTAATAAGGGTTTGATTAACAAAAGACATTGAAATGGCAAGATAAAGACTACCACCCTCCGAATTTGGCTGATCTTATTCTGAAGTAGGAAGATACCGGTAGATAAATTTGACCATTGGCCCATGAAGAGACGACAAATTTTAAACTCAATATTGAAAGTATTTGCAGACGACAAGGTGAATATGGCCCAAACAAATGAATTTGTCTCAGAAAGGGTAGAATACACTGTGGGGAAAATGTTACTAGCGTTTTTTTCCATTTCCCGCAACGTTTCCCGAAGGCTTCTACGGAACGAAAACTCGGGATTGCGAGGTAATGGGTTTATCAGTGGGAAAAAAAACTATATCCATTTGTGCAATGTAACTCTCGGTACTTACTAGTTTTTTTTTTGTAAAGATACATCTATACTCGTTCTCAGCCAGTTTTTAACCGATTTCATCTTTTCTTTATAAAACTATAATATATTCTTGTATCTTCATGCAAAATGCTGCCCTGACGGTTGTTTGGTTGCCGAGATTACGTGAAATTGAAAATGCATTTCATTTTCTGAAGGCCTCCAAAGAGATCACTGCTATCGTATCCGGTTTTAAATGAGGGCAAATCCCTTGAGTTTTACCTATCTCTACACCATACGTATTGGTAATTTATTTATGTATACACAGCTGACTAAATTCTGAGCCATTCTACACACTATCAAGTTTTAAGTGCGTTTTTTACTGTCTAGCTGTATATGGATTCATAAAATCCATTTTGTCTATCAACCGACTGAGCCGCGACTCATGAGGAAGAATCGTCCTTTGACATACAGAAAATTAACCAAAAGCAAAGCGCGTGATACCAGTCAGCCTGCGCGGTCTTCGTTGATACTTTTTTTGTATATGCATTAAACCACTTTTTCATAGCGTATAGCACAGATAGAATCAACATCATCCGTAGGAAAGAATTCCAAAAATAGATTGGGTAAGTCACTAGTCTACCGAGAGTGAACATGAAAGATGAGATATCGCATAATTCATAGTTTGAACCCAATCCACGATATCTGTAAAAATTCTGACAGCAACTCTAAATTTAAGTAACAGTTGCGGTTAACTGTGTTCCGAGTGCCTTAAAGTAACAATAGGTGCCAAAGTAAACAACGCTTGTGTTAAAATGTTTTAACTTTAAATCACATCAGTTAACAATGCGGAAATTATTGTGAAGATGACAATCTGTTATTGTGCGATTGGTCCAGAGTGTAAGTCGCTGGCAAAGAAATTAATGTAAAAAATAGGTTCAAAGTTGTCAGGTCGCTCTATCCTTTGCTTACTTTTTGCTTGACTTTGAAATCATTTTTCTGCCTGCAACTTATATTTGGACCCATCACACAGGTTGTCATACTCAGAATATTTTTTACCATACATCCAAGTGCAGTGCTAGCTCTGGCCCAAGTAAAATAATGGCCAACAAATTTTTATTGAAAAAAATAATAGACAAAATTAGCATGCGAAGTTGGTAAAAAAGAAACACATGCACCTTTAGCAATGAACAAACTTTATTTCATAATGTATTAATAATTAAAGATCTATGATGTGAACAGACCAAAAACTGTATGTTCCTATCTTATTTTTTGGTTGGGTACCAAGCTTTTGCTATTTTAAAGGTATTTTTGGATTTTGGGGGAAAATTATCTCCTTAATGGACTGTGTAAATCTAAGATCAGACTGCACAATCTGTGCAGGCTGAACTTGGATCAATACTGTCCGCAAGAGATCCTTGAGTTCAGCTTAGCAGCCTGTAAAATGCAAGGCAATTCCCCCTCCCCCTTTTTTTTGGGGGGGGGGGGGAATCTCTTGTTATATTCAGGAGAAGTAAATGTAGACAAAATAAATCGTCAATCATGGGTGGAGAACGGAGTGCCCCGTACAACTACCCCCAACTCGGGGCCTAGCTCCGATGTAATTTTTGTGACCATGATTTAACTATCGATTCAATTACAGGTTAATATCTGTTTTAAAATAAAAAAATCAACTTAAATTTTCATAAAATCTAAAATGGTGGATGAATTTGTTAAAGAGTAAGTTACGACTTGTCACATCCGAATATCAGCGTGTACGGTAACTGGTATATAGCGAGTCAACCTTTCCGCCATAGTTCTCCTTGTTATTCGTGCATGCTAATTACCTTTTTGAGAAAGACTGACAAATATATCTGTTTTATAATCAGAAATAGAATGCGCTATATATATATATATAAAACGTAAAATCATGGTAGGCCTGTTGGCCGTAGGTGCAGATGAACGCAATGTAAACAAATTAATGATGTGTAATTGGTTCCATTAACTCGGCCATAACCGTTATTGGCGGTATTGAAATACAACATCGCTGAATCGATTAAATCGATTGAATTGGCCAATCAAAATTTAAAGTGAAATAAACAATAATCGCCAATTGTTCTCTAATTAATGGCTTACAAAAATAACCGGTTACATGACACGCGTTGTGAAATATACTGGGTCATAATTTAACCCCCCATTGTGACTGGTTGATTAATTCTTTACGTCCGCCGAGGTGTGAAACAAGCGATAACAACTCGTGTCCGGTGCAAAATTTACGTGTGATCCAGGCAAGTACAGGAAATTTTACCCGACTTTTTTGGGGATAAATTAATCGACAATTTTTATCGCCAGTTGGAAGAATTAATCGACAGCTGAGTTAAATAATCGCCAATTGGCGATAATGTCGATTGGCAGCGCGAGCACTGCAAGTGTTATGATTTTAATTCAAATGCATTTTAACTCCTGCATTTCTGAAAAGTTCTTTTGGTCGCGGTCGGGCCTTTATACTGACATTTTTCTCATTTTCCTACGAGGTATTCAAAACATTTTTACTCTGGCTCTTTTAAACCGGGGATTGTTGGTACCTAAAAGGGCTACAAAGATGCATGTAATTCTTATGATCAAAGAACCAAGAATTACCCATCTCAAAGGTTGTCTCGAGTTGAGTACCTCACAGAGTGTATACAGTTGCAGAAGATTGCAATTTAACATGCAGTTTGATCTTGATCTACATAGTCTGTAGACGTGATTGAAGGAATGAAGTTGCACTCGCCGTCTTCACCGTTTACCAACCTATACTCTTCGGCTTTTGAAAACATCAAGGGAAAAAGGAGAAAAATGCAGGTAGCAAGCAATTTCTGTATTTCCAACAGTTTTTTTCCCCAAAAATGACAAATCGCATTTCAAATTATTGACAAACTTAGAAGTTTGTCCTGTGGTAAATAATCGATTCTTAGATTGCAAAGCTTAATAGTGCAGACCAAGATCGGACAACATGCTGTCCGATTTTAGATCCTCTCTGACATGTCAAAACAATACTGAAAAGTTCATAATCTTCATCTTCTTTACAGACAACATCTTTCAGCTCCATTTATTCGATGCTGTACGGGTTAAGGGTGAAAGTTTATCTACACCCCGACCACCAAATGTGGTAAGAAATACTGAGGGAGGTTGTCCTGATATCATTAACCCTTTACCAAATAATCCCAAGTTTTAAGGGTCCCGAGATAGTAGGCTTTGGAAACCTGTGTGGGAGAAGAAAATGTGCTGGTTATAAGTAGTTTCTCCTTCTACAACAATGTTTTCTGCCACTAGAAAGACAGATTTCATTGTTTGAATTACTCGTACATTTACCCTTTACCAAATAATCCCAAGTTTTAAGGGTCCCGAGATAGTAGGCTTTGGAAACCTGTGTGGGAGAAGAAAATGTGCTGGTTATAAGTAGTTTCTCCTTCTACAACAATGTTTTCTGCCACTAGAAAGACAGATTTCATTGTTTGAATTACTCGTACATTTATCCTTTACCAAATAATCCCAAGTTTTAAGGGTCCCGAGATAGTAGGCTATGGAAACCAGTGTGGGAGAAGAAAATGTGCTGGTTATATGCAGTTTCTCCTTTTCCAACATTGTCTTCTGCCACTAGAAAGACAAATTTCATTGTTTGAATTACTCGTACATTTACCCTTTACCAAATAATCCCAAGTTTTAAGGGTCCCGAGATAGTAGGCTATGGAAACCAGTGTGGGAGAAGAAAATGTGCTGGTTATAAGCAGTTTCTCCTTTTCCAGCATTGTTTTCTGCAACTAGAAAGACAAATTTCATTGTTTGAATTACTCGTACATTTGCCCTTTACCAAATAATCCCAAGCTTTAAGGGCCCCGAGATAGCAGGCTTTGGAAACCTGTGTGGGAGAAGAAAATGTGCTGGTTATATACAGTTTCTCCTTCTTCAACATTCTTTTCTGCCACTAGAAAGACAAATTTCATTGTTTGAATTACTCGTACATTTAGTCTGTCATCTGCAGATGTTACCAATTTGGACATGGCTTAGATTTTGTCGTCTAGTTAAGAGTTAACAGTACACGTGTGATTTGTTTATGGAACCCTTATAACCCTATGTTCTTTAGAAAATGACTAAATATTCTCTCGTAGACAAGACAAAAGATAGTGGGTCGCGATCATAGAAATATATATCAGTCTTTAGAATCGAAAACAATCATCACATTCGCTTCTTCATTTTATCACATGTACGAGGCTTTTATTAAAGATACAGCTAGACATTTCCCCATTTTTTATTATTTGTACATGGGGGTAATAAACAGTAAAAGTAAAGTATCAGGGTAAATAATAACTAATTTTCGTTGTGTTTTTTTCCATAGCGTAATTGAAGACCGTGCGTGTAGTTGGAAATTTTTGACAATGCTACATAACACATTGTTCACTTCAGCGTAACCCTGATAGCAGCTTTCACGACTGTAGTTGCCTTTGCGACCTGTGTAGATCAAGATCAGACTGCACCAAATGATCTATGGTCTACACCCTGCAAGCGCTCTGATGAGACATTCTGGACGAAAGCAACCTTGAAAATGCTGTTACTCGGGTCCATTTTTTCTTCTTCCTGTGAAAGTGCATGTTAGGCATTTTGGCGATCTTTGGAATAACTTACTTATTCAAATTCAAATAACGTCTTCTTCCATTTTTCATATACACGTTGATGAGTCACAAACGACATAATTCAATAGGCAATTAATAACTTCAACTTAAATTTTAGGACCACAAATAGATGTACTAGTCTTAACAAATATGTTAATCAAAATCCATTTTTATTCAGAAATACTGAAAGGTGTTTTTAAGTCAGGAAGTATTACCTTTGTTTTTGTTTCATGGAATCAAGTATGAAATTGCTCTGTGAACCTTAAATTCGGCACTACTGCTCTGAAATTTCAGATCATTATAACTTGAAGTGCAATAAAACTTTGTAATTCAGAGTGTAGCTGAAAGCAAGGATCGTATATTACATGTAATATACGATCCCTGCTAAAAGTAATCATATATATAACGTTAGGTAATACATGTATAATCCCTATACATCTAGGCGAAAAAACCTAAAATTCACATGATTTATAGGTGCGAAAATGTTGCTGTCGGAATGGAATGATTAGGTCTTGGTTCCCGATATTTCTCTAAAAGTGTTTAGAAAATATACAGATTTTCATAAATATAAATCCACCGTGATCCGTCGTGATTCCGCCGCGATCCACCGCGATTGTCTCCCGCTGAGAAGCTTATCAGTCCGCGGTAAAAGTCCGCCGCGTCTCGCGGACTTTTACCTGTGCAGTAGAATTTGCCGCGGACAAATTGGTGCGCCGCATCTTGCGGACTTGAGCAAAAAACGCGTGGACTGTACTGTAGTTCCAGCAATTCGACCCGGATTATAAGGTGTTTATTCGATACACATGTTTGTGACCAAAGAGAATGAATAATGTAGGGATAAAATGTGGTACTCTGTAGTCTATATTTAAAGCTAAAACATTATGGGTACAATATAAAATGGCAGAATATCTTGAAAAAAAAGTCAGAATTATATGATATACTTAAAAAACAGTGAAAACACAATGGACAAAGCAGCATTTGATAATAAACATTACAATGCTTCTTTACCACAGTCACTGCTCTCTATATATTTATGACTGTAATGTTTGATTTTATTTTTGGTATAAATATTCACATACATCTGATATTGAAACCATAATATTTAATAAAGAATAAAAAAAAAATAAATCGTAAACCAGACTTTTGTTCAATTATAAAGATATTTGGCCTAGAATGGTTTAACAAGAGGGCCATGATGGCCCTGTATCGCTCCACTGGCTTATAAATATAAACCACGAAGAAAAGTCTTCACTATATAAGCCCTTATAAAACTTTGACCTCATGGCTACAGTCTGACTAAATGGGGAATATTGTATTAGAAGAATAACATGCCAAATGTGGGAGTTCTTGGCCTTATGGCTGGTAACAAGATGGTTTCTGAACTTTTCACTCCATAAACCCATGTAAAACTTGTGATCCCTGGTGCAGGGCCAAACTTGATCCTAGAGCTGTAACTTGGGCCCTCTTTGTAACTGTCCACTAAATAATGCTATAATTATATGCAAAATTTGGTAGCCTAAGCCTTATGGCTATGTACACCAAGATTTAAAAGTTTTCCCTATGTAAGCCTATGTAAATCTTGTGAACCCCCCCCCCTCCAAGTATGAGGCCAAATTGACCCCAAGACTATACTTTGGACACTTTTGGTAGACTCCAACTAGATCAAGCTAAATGCCAAATTTGGTAGCTCTAGGCCTTATGGTTTCAGACAAGAAGATATTTAAAGTTTTCTCTATATAAGCCTATGTATAAAACTTGTGACCCCTGGGGAAGAGCCAATTTTGACCCCAGGGCTATAATTTCAAGAAACATGAAAGAGGTCTACTACATAAAGCTACATGCCAAATTTGGTAGCCCTATGCCTTATGGTTTCAGACAAGAAGATTTTTAAAGTTTTCTCTATATAAGCCTATGTAAAACTTGTGACCCCTGGGGAAGAGCCAATTTTGACCCCAGGGCTATAATTTCAAGAAACATGATAGAGGTCTACTACATAAAGCTACATGCCAAATTTGGTAGCCCTATGCCTTATGGTTTCAGACAAGAAGATTTTTAAAGTTTTCTCTATATAAGCCTATGTAAAACTTGTGACCCCTGGGGCAGAGCCAATTTTGACCCCGGGGCTATAATTTGAAGAAACTTGATAGAGGTCTACTACATAAAGCTACATGCCAAATTTGGTAGCCCTATGCCTTATGGTTTCAGACAAGAAGATTTTTAAAGATTTCCAATATTTTTCAGTTTTGTTGCCATGGCAACCAGAGTTTTTGAAGGAATCAAATTCTTTCAAGAAATTCTGAATAGGACCATGTCAGGATCATTTCTGTGAAGTTTCGTGAAAATCGGATGGGTAGTTTCAGAGAAGAAGATGTTTGAAATAAAAGTTAACGCACGGACGGACGGACGACCGGACGGACGGACGGACGCACGACGGACACCGGGCCATGACATAAGCCCGCTGGCCTTCGGCCAGTGGAGCTAAAAATGATCTTTAGAGAGACCTTTTGGTACCCCTAAAAAAGTCTCCCCCTTGAAACCCCAATTCCCCCTGTTTGAAACTCTCAAGAACCCCCTTTGGTGTTCGAAAAAGTTGGGAAGCATGAGAGATGCCCATATGGAAATGCATAATGAATTCATCGCGCATCTTCAAGGTTCCCCGATAATGAACTTTCCTTAAATGAAACAATGGACAAAATTTTCTAGATAACCAGATAATGATAGGAACTTGAACAAATATGGAAATGATGCCCTGGAGCTGTTAGCAGATCATTATGGATTTGAAAAAAATGTAGACAGTGAAGTTTTCCCAGCCATTCTGAATTCTGAATTGATGATGCATGATTTTCTGCAACTGAAGCATGTAGTGAAAACTCAGGTCATGTTCACTTTGGTAATTTATGCACAGCATTAATAGTACAGTATTCAGAAATTTTCCCGAAGTTTTCTACTTTGGCTAGCATAGCAAAAATCTTGCCAGTTTCAAGCGTTCCATGTGAAAGGGGTTTCAGCTCTCAGAATCTGATTAAAACAAAAGGTCGAAATAAATTAAAGGAAGTAAGTGTTAACAGACTAATGACAATTAAACTAGAGGCCCTTGAGGACCTGAATTGCTCCATTGGCATGATTGTGCTGTTTTTTCTAGTATATGTTATGAATTCATGATGCATACAGGCAAAAAAAGCAAACACACAAAAAAATGGGGGACAGGTTTGTTGCAACTGGGCTTGAACCCACTAAGACAACAGAAGTAGGCATGGTGAATTAAGCAAATAGTGAAAAAAAAACTGAAGTACAATTTCTCAAACCAATCATGTGGAATCCAGGCAAATTTGATAGGGTTTCAGTACTCACTGTTTTAAAAAATCCCTGTAAGTTTCAAAGAAATGTGACCAATACTGTGAACTGTGTTGAGTACACAATACTAAATCATCAAATGGCTGCTTTTCCTCAACCGATTGCTAGATTTTCTTCATTCTTAATAGAGTTCAATCCCTTGATGATACAAATAATCTTTTCAAGTTTCAAAAGATTAAATAAAAAATGTGACTTAATTGCATAAACAAGGAATGTAAATTGTTAACTTTAAATGGCTCCTTTTCCCATACTGATTGTCAAATGTTTTCTTTAAATCAATAGGGTTCAAGCTACTGATAATATAAAGCAACTGTGCAAGTTTCATGAAAATTTAACCACAAATGCCGACGTTATTGCATAAACTAGAATTGTAAATTTTCAAATTTAAATGGCTACTTTTCCCATACTCATTGTCATTTTTTTTTTCAAAATCAATAGGATTCAAGGTGTTGATGATACAAAGCAAGTGTGCAAGTTTCAAGAAAATCTGACCACAAATACAGACTTTATTGTGTAAACAAGAAAAGGTAAATTTGATCTTTAAATAGCTACTTTTCCCACACTGATTGTCAGATTTTTTTCAAAATCAATAGGGTACAAGCTATTGATGAAAGAAACAAACTGTGCAAGTTTCACAAAAATCAGACCACTAATACAGACTTTATCATGTAAAAAAGAAATTGAAATTTTGAACTTTAAATGGCAAATTTTCCCTACACCGACTGTCAGATTTTTTTCGACTGATTGATTGATTGTATGGTGTTTAATGCCGTTTTCAACATAATTTCAGTTATATCATGGCAGCCAGTATACCTATCCATGCTTTCCTGGAGTTTCTTTTACCAGTACTCTGCACAATATTCTTTCCAAGCCACTGGCTGCTTTCCAACATAACCATCATTGAAACAATGGTCAGCGGTGAGAGAGGAATGAATCCTATCGTGATGACTATCATCAATCCTCGGAAAGAAATTGGCCAAGCCGGGGATCGAACCAGTGACCTCCTGTTCTCAAATCCTGAATGCTACTGACTGAGCTATGGGGGCTTGGCTTGACCAGACATAACCCAATTTCAAACTTGTCCAATATATTATCAGACAAACATTCTCGCCAATTTTCAGGAGTATCAGGATGAAAGTGTGGCCTCTAGAGTGCACACAAGGTTTTTATAAGATTTAGCCCAGTGACCTACTTGGTCAACCAACATGACCAAATCTCCAATTTGAGATTTTATCAAGACAAACATTCTGACCAAGTTTCATGAGTAACTGACTGAAAATGTGGCTGCTAAAGTGCACTCAAGGTAAATGTTGAAGACCACATGATGGACAATGGACGCCAGACACAGCTCAATCACAAATGCTCACTTCATGCTCAAGTGAGTACTTCATGCTCAGATGAGCTAAAAAAGCATGCCCTAAAGGTTTAACCCAGTTATTAAAGACCATGATGAGGAAGTTATCTGAAAACAATTTGAGAAACTGCTGGTAAGCTGATCTCAAATATCTCTACATAGCCGTCATTGTAGATCCATAATCAGTCTTTACATTTTTTTCCGGTCTGATCTTGATCTTCACTTTCCTCAAGAGCATCTTGACAGTTTTTTTGCATGGTTTTCCAGATACATCAGAAGCCAGTGCACCTGTCCATGCTCCTTCTACGAAAACTTCTTCCATTATTCTTCCCAAAGCATTGGCTGCTTTCCCACTTTACCATAGCCAAAACAATATGGAATGAATTCTATTGCAATGACTATCATCAATCCTCAAGAAGGAAATAGGCCAAGCTGCGGATTGGCCAAACCAGCCGTTCCATGGTTACAAGCCCTGTACATTACTGACTGAACAAGCAGGCTCCTCCAGTAACTTGAGGGTTAGCATGAAAAAAATCAAAGCACTGAAGGTGCTGAAGGCCTGGGCATCAGAACAGGTGAAGAGGTAGGGAAATGAGGCCCAGAAGCTCAAAGTTGCTATCATATTTGTACAGGCTTAAAAACTGCTATCACATTTGTACAGACTAATAAACAAGAGGGCAATGATGGACCTGGGTCGCTCACCAGAGTCAATAGGCGAAATTTCACTCCAGGGTCATAATGACCTAATTTAAAACTCATCTGAGATATTATATTAACCCTTTACCACACAATCATGGGTTTTAACGACCCTGTAGAAGAAGCTTTTTGAAAACATTGTGGGAAAAGGAGAAAATGCTGGTAACCAGCATTTTCTCCTTTTCCCACAATGTTTTCTTCCCTATCCATAACAAATTTTCAAATTTTCAGTCTTATTTATTTTGTCTTCTGCAAATGCTTTCCATTTGGACCAGTCTAAAAGTCTGTTGTTTGGTAGAGTTAAGACAAACATTCTGACCAATTGTCAGATCAATTGAGCTGAAAATGTGGCCTCTGAAGTGTCCAAAATGTATTTTTTCAATTTGACCTAGTGACCTAGTTTATGACCCATGTGACCATATTTTAAACTCATCCAAGATATCAAGACAAACTTGTTAACCAAGGTTCAGGTGAATTGGGCAAGAATTGCCGCCTCTAGAGTGCCCACAAGGTATTTCTGTAATTTGACCTAGTGACCTAGATTATGACTCTATGTGACCCAATTTCAAACCCATTTAAAATATTATCAAGTCAAACATGCTGACAAATTTTCATGTCAACTGAGCAAAAATTGTGGCCTCTAGAACGCCCACACTACATTTCTTTAATTTGACCTAGTGACCTAGTTTAAGACCCTATGTTACCCAATTTCTAATTGATCCGAGATATCATCAAGTCAAACATGTAAACCAATTTCAGGTCAATTTAGCTAGAACTGTGGCCTCTAGAGTGCCTACAAAGTATTTCTTCAATGTGACCCAGTGACCTTGTTTATGACCCTATGTGACCCAATTTTGAACTCATCCCAGATATCATCAAGACAAATATGCCGACCAATTTTCAGGTCAACCGAGCAAGAATTGTGGCCACCAGAGCGCCAACAAGATATTTCTTTAAAGTTGACCTAGTGACCAAGTTTATGACTCAAGTCAATATCATATAGTTCTTACAAGAAAAAAACATCACGAAAACGCGAAGAAAAAATTAAACAAGAAATTATTTCACTGGAACAAAATTTATCAGAAATTAATTCAGAAAGACTAGAACTATTAAAAAAAGAGTTACAACAGATAACAGAAGACAAATTAAAAGGTTCAATGATTAGATCAAAAACAAAGTGGAGTTTAGATGGCGAGAAACCTAGTAGTTATTTTTGTGGTTTGGAAAAGAAAAATTCGTCCATAAAAACTATCCGTAGAATAGTTAAAGATGATGGTACCGAAGTTTCAAATCAAAAGCAAATTTTAGATGAAGTTAAGAGTTTTTATGCATCACTATATAGCAAAGGCAAATGTATTGAATCTGATAATAGTAACGATGACTTTCTTAACGACTTACACATTCCAACCTTAAATGATCAACAATCAGACGCTATTGAGGGAGAAATTTCAATTCAAGAAGCAGCACTAGTTTTAAAAAATATGAAAAATAACCGTAGTCCTGGTACGTCTGGCTTTAGTGCTGACTTTTATAAAGTCTTTTGGAAAAAAATAGGGCATTTTGTAATAAGAAGTCTTAATGAAGCATTTCATATAAACAAATTATGCGATACTCAAACACAGGGTTTAATTACGTGCATACCAAAAGGTGACAAACCAAAACAATATATTAAAAATTGGCGTCCAATTACGTTACTTAATACCGTGTATAAAATTGGAAGCGGTGTAATTACAAACAGAATAAAACCATTACTACCATTGCTAATTAAAAGTGACCAAACTGGTTTCATAAAAGGTCGATATATTGGAGAGAATATTAGACTGATCTACGATATACTCCACTATACTGAGGAAAATAACATACCCGGCATTTTACTTTTAATTGATTTTGAAAAGGCCTTTGATTCCCTTTCATGGTCTTTCATTAACAAAACACTAAATCTTTTCAATTTTGGACCCTCAATACAGAAGTGGTTTAATGTTTTCTACAAAGATGCAAAGTCAACTGTATCACAGTGTGGATTCCTCTCAGATTTCTTCAAGGTCGAAAGAGGTTGTCGACAAGGAGACCCTTTATCTTGTTACATTTTCATTCTTTGTGCAGAAATTTTATCAATTAAAATTAGATCAAATCCTAAAATAAAAGGTATTAAAATAAATGGCACCGAATACAAACTTTCTCAATTCGCTGACGACACCAGCATTTGTCTCGATGGTTCAAGTGAGTCCTTAAATGAAACTCTTACCACACTTTCCAAATTTTCAGTAATTTCAGGCCTTAATGTTAACTTTGATAAGACACAGGTTATTTGGATAGGAAAGAAAAAATACAGCGCTGATACTATTAAAACAAGATGGAAACTAGTGTGGAATCAGCATCAATTCCAGTTATTAGGCATCATCTTTCATGTCGATTTATCGAAAATGATCAGATTAAATTACAGTAAAAAGATTAACGAAATCGAAGAAACTTTAAGGAAATGGAGAAGAAGAATTTTAACACCCATTGGTAAAATAGTCATCGTAAAAAACTTGCTTATTTCAAAGCTTAACCATTTGTTTTTAACCCTTCCAAATCCATTAGAACTTGATTTTCATAAACTTAAGACTCTTTTAAACACGTTCGTTTATGGTAAATCTTTTAAGGTTAAACAATCAGTGATGATCAAAGATTATAATCAAGGAGGCCTGAAAATGATTAATTTAGAAGCTTTCGTAAATTCGCTTAAAATTACTTGGATCAGGCGACTAATGACTAGTGAAAGTAAATGGACGGAAATAGTCAAGATGTATGTCGATATTTCTAAACTACCCTTCTGTGGTCAGTGTTTTTTCGAACTAGTTTCAAAAAAATGTACTAATAATTTTTGGGCAGAAGCATTTGACGCTTTTTCTAAACTAATCGAAAAGTTACCAGTCAAAAAGGAAAAAATATTTGAATATCCTTTATTTTTTAATCCAGATATTCTAGTTGGTTTTAAAAGTATTTTCATAAAGTCATGGTTTGAGGCTGGAATTAACTGCATAGGAGATCTAGTAACAATAAATAACACAATTATGGAATATAATGAATTTAAGGCAAAATACCACGTAAAATCTGATTATTTAACATATCAAGGAATTAAAACATCCCTTCAAAAAGCTTTAAAGAAATACCATGTCAAACAGCAAGAATTAAAACAAACTCAAAAACCCTTCTTCCCGCCTTACCTTAAAGCCTTACTGAATGATAGCAAAGGCTGTAAATCAGTTCATACTTGTTTAAACAATAATAATGAAATTCCAACATGTATAAGGAAATGGGATGAAATTTTGTCCACTAAATTTACTGAAGATAACTGGGAGGCTATTTTCCTCTTACCTTTCTCCGTAACAAGTGATATTAATATAAGATGGTTTCAATTTAGGTTAATCCACAGAATTCTTGGCACAAACAGTTACCTGTACAAAATAAATTATGTTGAAAATTCTGTATGCACTAACTGTAAACAATTTCCAGAAACAATTCAACACATTTTCTGGACATGCCGGTACAGTCAAGCTTTAATTAGAAATATGCTACTAAATCATCACAACATATACGGAGATCTAACTTTAAATAACATGTTATTTGGATTTATAGAATCCGCATGCAAAATGAAAAATTTGCTGTTAATTCTTTTCAAAATGTACATTTTCAAATGTAGGAACATAAATGTAAAACCATCGATACAAGGAGCAAAAAACTACTTAACATTTCAATACAAAATTTTAAAAAATAAAGTATTGTTAAGTGAAAAACACGACGAGTCTATAGAACAGTTGGATGTTGTCTGGTCTCCTTTTATAGATTGAATTGTTTTTGAGTATTTAAATGCTGAGGTGCAAAGGAATATCATATTATAAAAATGAATATACAAAACATAACGAAACTGACTACTCTAGAGTCTGGCTACGGATAGTTTTTTTTTTTTTTTCCCCCTTTTTAACCATACGTTTTTCAATTTTATATTGTCTGTTCTTTGTTTGTATTATAAATGTTATTACTCTTATATTAGAAAAACCAGGTGCTGTTGGAGTACCAAGATTATGAAAATTTTGATCACTCCTATCCGGCAAGCCACTGAATCTCTATACCTTTCTGATGGCAGAATATACAAAAAGATCAATTATTCCCGATAGGCAATTTTAAAGATTCCACCTTTTTTTTTTTTTTTTTTTTTTTGAAAATAGTGTGTAATTAACCGTTTCCCAAAAGACAAATTTCAGACTATTCCAAATTAAACCATCAGCAATCGGCAATATTGTGATTGGTATACTTGAGATGTAGTAGTATGAAAAGATAAGAACCATGGTGGGAAACGGAGATATGTATCTTTTTGAGGTTTTTTTTTTTCTAAAATGTTCTTCAAATCCAATATATCTCAGAGTCGTAGTAGGAGGTGATCGATATTGAAGAGGTCAAACCGGAAATTGTGGATCAGGATCTGAATGAATTTTTGCTCATTCTGATGCTGATCTGCAGTATTCGCATAACCAACAAAACGGTATATATTAACTCTTTACCACACAAGCTCGAATTTTAATGACCCTGAGAAAGAGAGTTTTTGAAAACATTGAGGGAAAAGGAGAAAATGCTGTAACCAGCGTTTTCTCCTTTTTCTAAAATGTTTACAGCCCTTTCAAATACAAATTTCAATTTTTGAGTCACATTTACTTTGTCGTCTGCAAACGCGACTGCAAATGTTTTCAGTTTGGGCAGGCCTAAAATTTTCGCCGTTTGTTAAAAATTTAAGGTGCAGGATCGATCTTATATGTTATTGTAATTTGTGTACTATATTATAGAGAAATAAACGAGGCCCTCTCTGACAGGACCTGAAAAAAAAAAAAAAAAAAAGTTTATGACTCTATGTGACCAAATTTTGAACTCATCCAAGATTTAATCAAGACAAACATGTTGATCAATTTTCAGGTCAATTGAGAAGGAATTGTAGCCTCTAGAGCACCCACAAGGAATTTTTGTAAGTTAATCTATTGAGACCTAGTTTATGACCCTAGGTGACCCAATTCAAACTCATCTGAAATTTCATCAAGACAAACATTCTGACCTATTTTCAGGTCAACTGAGTAAGAAATGTGGCCTCTAGAGTGTCTACAAGGCATTTCTTTAATTTGACCAAGTGACTTACTTTATGACAAAAGGTATCCTAAATTCGAACTCATTCGAGATTTTATTAAGGCAAAGATTCTGACCAATTTTCAAGACAATTGAGCAATAAATGTGTCCTCTAGACTGCCCAGAAGGTATTTCTTGAATTTGACCTAGTGACCTTGATTATGTCCCCAGGTGACCCAGTTTTGAACTTATGCTAGATTTTATCAAGGCACACATTCTGACCAATTTTCAGGTCAATTGAGCAAAAAATGTGGCCTCTAGAGTACCCACAAAATGTTACTTTAATTTGAATAAGTGACCTAGTTTATGACCCCAGGTGGCCCAGTTTCAAACTCATCCGAGATTTAATTATGACAAACATTCTGACCAATTTTCAAGTCAACTGAGCAAAAAATGTGGCTTCGAGAGTGCCAACAAGGTATTTCTTTCATTTGACCTAGTGACCTAGTTTATGATCCCTGGTGACCCAATTTCAAACTAATCCAAGATTTAAATTAAGACAAACATTCTGACCAATTTTCAAGTCAATTGAGCAAAAAATATGGCCTCTAGAGTACCCACAAAATGTTACTTTAATTTGAATAAATGACCTAGCTTATGACCCCAGGTGGCCCAGTTTCAAAGTCAATTGAGTGAGAAATGTGGCCTCTAGAGTGTCCACAAGGTATTTCTATAATTTCACCTAGTGATCTAGTTTATGATCCCAGGTGATGCCATTTCACAATCATCCGAAATTTAATTAAGACAAACATTCTGATCAATTTTCAAGTCAATTAAGCTAAAAATGTGGCCTGTAGAGTGCCCACAAGGTGTTTCTTTAATTTGACCTAGTGACCTTTTTTATGACCCAAGGTGACCCAAGTTCAAACTCATCTGCGATTTTATCAAGACAAACAGTCTGGCCAATTTTCAGGTCAATTGAGTAAGAAATGTGGCCTCTAGAGTGTCCACAAGGTATTTCTTTAATTTGACCCAGTGACCTACTTTATGACCTCAGGTGACCCAATTTCAAACTCATCCAAGATTTAATTAAGACAAACATTCTGATCAATTTTCAAGTCAGTGGAGCAAAATATGTGGCCTCTACAATGCCCACAATTTATTTCCTTAATTTGACCTAGTGACCTAGTTTATGACTCTATGTGACCCAAATTCAAACTCCTCTAAAATTTCATCAAGACAAACATTCTGACCAATTTTCAGGTCAATTGAGTAAGTAATGTGGTCTTAAGAGTGTCTACAAGGTAGATGTTGACAACGCACACCGGACGCCGACGTCGGACAACCACAAAAGCTCACCTTGAGCATGTTGTTCTCAGTTGAGCTAAAAATAAAAACAAGAAGGCCAGTGGCCCTAAAGCGCTCACCTGAGTAAAGTCATCTGCAGTTGATAAAGCTGAAGAGAGCCTGGTTTTAATGATGTAAAACTGAGTGTAAGTGACCTACTTTTTCACCAAATATGACCCAATTTCAAACTTGTCCAAAATATCACTGGGAGAAACATTCTGACCAAATTTCATGAGTATCAGGCTGAAATATGGCCTCTAGGGTGCACACAAGGTTTTTCTATGATTTGGTCCAGTGACCTACTTTGTGACCAAATGTGTCCCAATTTGAAACTTGTCCAAGATATCACAAAGAGAAACTTTCTGACCAAGTTTCATGAGAATCAGGCTGAAAATGTGACCTCCGCAGTGCACACAGGGTTTTTCTAGGATTTTGCCAAGTGACCTACTTTTTGACTAGACATGACCAAATTTTAAACTTGTCCAAGATATCATAAAGACAAATATTGTGAGAAAGTTTCAAGAGTATCAGATTAAAAATGTGGCCTCTAAACTTCATACAAGGTTTTTCTAAGATTTAGCCCTGTGACCTACTTTTTGACCTAACATGACCCAATTTAGAATTTGTCTAAGATATCATCAAGATGGACAATCTGACCAAGTTCCATGAGTATCAGGCTGAATATGTGGCCTCTAGGGTGCACACAAGGTTTTTCAAGGATTTTGGCTAGTGACCTATTTTTTACCCAACATGGCCCAATTTTAAAACCTGTCTGAGATTTTATCAAGACAAAGATTCTCACCAAGTTTCATGAGTTTCATGCTGAAAATGTGGTCTCTAGAGTGCAAATAAGGCTCATATTAGATTTGGTCCAGTGACCTACTTTTTGACCCGACATGACCCAATTTCAAACAAGTCCAAGATATCATCAGAACAAACATTCTGACATAGTTTCAAGAGTATCACAATGAAACTGTGGCCTCTAGCGTCCACATAAGGTTTTTCTTAGATTTAGCCCAGTGACCTACTTTTTGACCCAACATGATCGAATTTCAAACCTGTCCAAGAAATCAGATAGACAAACGTTCTGACCAGGTTTCATGAGTATCAGGCTAAAAATGTAGCCTCTAGAACACACAAGCTTTTTCTAAGATTTAGCCCAGTGACCTACTTTATGACTAGAATTGACCCAATTTTGAACTTCCCTGAGATTTTATCCAGACAAATATTCTCACCAAATTTCATGAGGATCTGGCTTAAAATGTAGCCCCTAGAGTGCGCACAAGGTAAATGTTAAGGACTGCTTGATTGACTTCACACGACACACGATGGTCACAGCATGATCACAAAAACTCACCTTGAGCACTTTGTGCTCAGGTGAGCTAAAAATTCACCAAGTCTTGTCCAACGCTGAATTTTCCCGAGTCGGACAGAATTTCCACACCCCTGAAAACAGGGTAACCAGCATTTTCTCTTTTTCCAACAATGTTTCTACCCTTTCCAAGACCAGTCTCAACACTCTAGTCACATATTATTCTTCGTCTGCAATGCTTTCAATTTGGATAATTCCACAATTTTGATCAAAACATGAGAAGCCCTCTATTATATTGTTTATAAAAGCTGAGTTCTGCCGAGGACACGCCACTGCAGGATCGGCACTAAAAATTACACATGGTGCATCAAAAATATGTCTAATTGGCCAACCTGCACATCAAAAAAACTCCTGTGAAAAATGTTTTTAAAATATATGGCTCTTGGATTGACCAACTTGGCCTCGAGGGAAAGATGGTGGTAGCCAGTACTTCCCCCAGTTCCCACAATATTTTCTTGCCTTCTGAAGTCAAACCCATCTTTTAGTGCATATTCAATATTTAATCTGCAAATACTTGTAACACTTAGAGTGCAGACTAGGCCCATCAAACATTTTCAGTGTAGAAATAAGACCAAATAACTCTTTACCAAAGTACAGAATTTTAGACTGGTCCAAATTGAAAGCATTTGGAGATGACAAATCAAATGTGGCTCAAATATTCATATTGTTTTGTGAAGGATAGAAAAGGTTGTGGGAAAAGGAAAAAGTGCTGGTTACCAGCATTTTCTCTTTTTTCCACAACATTTTCAAAAGGGTTTTTCTCCAGGGTCATTAATATTTCAACAAAATGGACAGTGTAAATCATAGATCAGACTGCATGTTTTGTTCAGTCTGATCTTGCTCTACACCAGCTGCTAATGCATCTGGAGTTGTGAAAGGCACTTTCAGGCTGAACTCTTTACCATGCGACAAAATTTTTGCCCTATCCAAATTGAAAGCATTTGCAGACGACAAAATAAATGTTACCCTTAACATGAAATCTGTTTTCATTTGGTAGGTAAGTTTTGGGGAAAAGGAGGAAGTGCTGATTACCAGCATTTTCTCCCTTCCCCAAAATGTTTTCAACAAGCCTTCTTCCTTGGGGTTGTTAAATGTCAGGATTATGTGGTCAAGGGTTAATTTTTTATTTGTCTGTTCTGCAGTTTAACACACTTTAAACAGCTTAGGCCATATCTCAGCAATCAGTTCATCTTCACATTTCCTGGCTTTCTCTCACCAGTTCTGACACTAATTTCTTTCCAAGCCACTGACTTCTTTTCTAACATCCTTAAGAACATTAAAATTTGCAACAAATGCATAGCTCAAATACAAACCACCCTGGCTAGGATCTGAACCCATGCTGCATTTATCCTTTTTTATTGAGGTTTAAAGACCAATACACTAACCCCTGAGCCTTAGAGAATTCTTTCTTATGCAGTTGTCAGGTATTGATTTTATATGGAAAGAAGCTATGCTGTAAGGAAGGAGTTATCTCCTGTAACACACCCCCTTATTAGGCAGTAAGTCTATTATTTAGACAACAAATGGCTCAAAAGCCAATAAAGGGCAGACAACAAATGGTCAATCCTGGATGAGCCCCCATCTTACCAACATTAAAGTTCACAACAAATGCATAGCTCAAATATAAACCACTATGCCTGGGATTCAAACCAGTGCAGCAAATGTCCTCGTTTATCGAGGTTTAAAAGACCAAAACACTAACCCCTGAGCTGGTGAGAGACAGAAAATAACCAAAAAGAAAATTGGGCTCAATAGTGTATCCAAAAATTTTAAGCTTGACATTTCAGAAAATTGAAAGTAACACAAATGGTTTAGCCAACCAGAAATTGCATTTTCAAATTTGGAAAATTCCAGATAATAAGACTTGAGAATGTTCTTAAGAATGGTTGGTAAACACGAGAGCTGGTTTTACTCTTTACCAAATGGCACAATTTTAGACTGGTCCAAATTAAAAGCACTTGCAGACAACAAAATGAATGTGACTGAAAAAATGCAATTTGTTCTGGGAAGGGTAAAAAAATTGGCAGAAAAGGAGAAAATGCAGGTTTTTTTACCAGCATTTCCTCCTTTTCCTACAATGTTTTCAACAGGCTTCTTTCACTGGCTTGTTAAAAGTCTGGATTATGTGGTAAAGAGTTAAAGTCCCTGTATGTTACCCACTGGGCTAGCAGGCTTGGCCTTGCTAAACCATCTATGAGTGAAACAAGAGGGCAATTGGCTCTAAAGCGCTCACCTTAGTAAAGCCATCTACAGTTGATATAGCTGAAGAGATCCTGGTTTTAATGATGTAAAGCACATTAGTGTGACCTACTTTTTGAACCAATGTGACTTAATTCCAAACTTGTGCAAGGTATCTTTAACCCTTACCGTGCCGATCATGTATATTTACGCTTTTACTCAGTCTCACTCTGAGTGTCAATCACATATATTTATGTTTTCAGGATTGAGTGCAAAACTAGCCTCCGTCTGAGTAAATATACAGATGTATGAATGGAAATTTACCACTGATCTGTTACAGAAATGTTCTCAAGTGATCCTATCTATAAATATCACCAAGACCTCTTCAATACACAAAAATATCTTGGGATTTTCCAACATCAATGCACAATAATTCATTACGAAAACAGGCGGCAGGAAGGATGAGTGTGAATGGGGTTTTAGAGTTGATTTTTGGCATTAATGATTCTGCAAATGGGCAAAAGTTGGATTGATGTTATTCAGAGAATGATAAGGATAATGTTTTTAAAAAAGTTGTCATGTTATGCAATGAGGATTTGCAGCAATCTGTGAATGATGTAGGCTGTTTACCTGAGAGTGGGTAGGGAAAGGATGATACCAGTTCAATAATGTTTACCACTGAACCAGGGCAAACATGTGATTTACCTGGTGACCGACAATGCACAGACCTTTTTTTCATAATCTATTTAACATGTTTTATCACAAACAGGCAAAATTCTTGGAGTAAAATATGTATTGAAAAGTAGGGCTGTCACGATACGCATTAAGTGTACCACAATATATTGCAATACACAGAAACCGTATTGCAGTACATACAACACAATATAGCATCCATGTTAAAAATTTTTTTTTTTTTTTTTTTTTTTTTAAGAATACCTTTGCTTTTCATAATTTAGGTTTAATTCTTCCAAAAAAAGTGAAAGTGAATCAATTAAATCACCCAATCTCAACAAAAGTGATTCCAAATTTTGCCCTCTTATTCAGTATTTTACAGTAACCGTCCTCAGTCGCGTCTATAGCATTAGCGTTGGCAGCCATTGTTGATATGGTCATACTCAACTCAGAAAATGCAGATGCAATCAAGTAGGATTACAAGAAAATACTTCAGTATAATTTGCACACATTTTCTATTAATTCAATTATCGTATTAATGAATTTTATTCTTGTATCCCTGTTTTTAAAAATCTGTAACTTTTGATGTTTTAAACATCACGTTGGAGACTCAGCACTGTGTGGTTTGGATCGAATTGATTGTGATCATAAAATATTGACAACCATGAATCAAGTATGCCCTAGTCTGCTTTCATACTAAAATGGTACCCGTAACAGTCCGATAGACAACAGGCTGCTAGTTTACTTTCATACGCACTACAATTATAATAGTGCTAAGCGTTTGCATGATGTTTTAGAAACAACCAGATCAAAATAAACCGAAAATAAATCGAAACTTAAAAATATCGCAAAAAAAAAAGTGGTACGTGAAGTTTGTATCTCGGTACATACTGACTTTGATTTATATTGCAATATACCAGTATACCGGTATATCGTGACAGCCCTATTGAAAAGTGCCATACTCTTTCGACTAATGTGTAAATTGTAAAAAGTTGATCCTCAGAGTACTGTTTAAACTGTTAAATTATTTGCTGGAAAAAGGGCCAAAATGTCTTAGTTCCATGAAAGTTGTTTTACATTTATGTCGGTTATAAAATGATATTGGTTTCTGTAAACGAAAGAGATGTTGACTAGGACTTATGACATAATAATTAATAAAACCCTGTCGGACACAAGCTTGTTTTGGTACATTAATCTCACATTAAGTTTCCAGTAATTTATCTGTAGTTCAAATACAGAGAAGAAAATTACGTCAATGTAAAGCTTAAATGCTGCCCTTTCCATTGATATAATCACATCCCCAATACACACCAGATGTTAGATGTTATCAGCTCATTAACTGAAAAAGTGTACAGTCGAGCCTCATTTATCGGGACACTTCTGTTTCCTATGAATGTTTCCAGATCAGCCGTATTTCCGGATCAACAAACTGGGATTGCTGGCATGGCATCCAAGTTAAGCTAGGTTAGTTCCCTTCATGTTGATAGGGGACACCGTGCATCGTAAGAATTACAACAGCGTATGTTTTACACAAGCACTTGTATACATGTCAATATTGCTCCTACGATTGTTCAGATCTATGAAATAAAGGGTGTCATAAATTTGCATTTTGCCTTTTTGTTATTTGTGTGTTTTTGTCCATGACTTTTTTCCTTGTACCTAATTACATACTCATGCATACCTATTGTGCAAACAGGTGCGCTTGTAAAGCTTGGCACATTTATGACTTTGAAAACACCATGAAAAGGTCGAAACAAAAAGAAAACACGACATGCACCGTATTTTTCGACGTGTTGTCGAATTCCCGCGATAGTGGTTTTTTGGGATGGTCTTCTTTGTACTGACAAATGTCTTTTTTCACGGAAGTCAAAACTTCAACTCATTGTCTTTTGCTGGTGGTGTAGACATTCTGTTGACTTCTGATAAGCTTGCTTTCAAAGTGGTAAAATGGCAAAGAGTAATTGAGAATATTGATTGCCAATTGATTCGATATGAAAGACAGGCATATTTTCAATAATCTTTATAGTCTGTTAGCAGTAAAATTTTTTCGAAAAACCTAACGAAATTTATCGTGTTTGGCGGCCATTTTGTGTGTACTTTGGGGAACATAAACATCGCGAGTAACTTATAATCAATTTTTTTTTTCTCATTGTTTACCATTCAAATTGAAAATATTTGTTTTTGAAACGAAGGATTATTGAATATGCAAGCAGCCGGTATGTTCATATTTTAGTGTTGCCTTTAATTTTGAAAGATGAGTTTAAACATGCCCACAAAATCTTTGCGGACATTTCAGCTATTTTTTTAGCGATCGTTACTGTAATCAAGTAGATCCAGTAATAGTTAAACAACAAAAGCGTGGAATTGGCACTTCAGTACTATGTGTATGGATTATCTGTTAAATTGACAACTATCGATGGCACGGGAACGTCATTTAACAGTTTTCAAAAACACTACTAATTAACACGCATGTTTTCAATACGTGTGAAAATCGTCTGCAACAAATGATACTAGTTAGACTGATACCTGTGTTATTCACGGCCCACCAGTCTGAAATCGCTCTAAGTAGACTGTATTTATGATATTTATGATAACCAGTCTATGGTACTGGGGAAAATAACAAGTCTATATTGTGTGTAAACTGGTAGCCTGTTATCGATCTTTGTATCTATCGGACGGTTACGGGAGATACAACTGGTACCAGTTTAATTTGTGTGGTACACAGTCAGGCCACGACCGGTTTATCAGATAAGGTTTGTACTAATTTTTAACCCTTCGTTCCCAATTTTTTCATTCCAGTTCCGGAACGCGGATTTCCGGAAAAAAAAGTAAAAATTGTATAGAAAATATCCGTTCCCTGCTGTTTTTGTCCAGATCCTGAGATTTCCGGAATTATGGAGCCCGGATAAACGCGGCTCGACTGTATTGGTCAAGTGACTATTTTAAGCCTGTAGTAAATTTCTGGCACTGGGAGAACTGATAAGCCATACACAGGGGGCATGGTAAGAGTTAAAACAAACATTCTGACAAAGTTTCAAGAGTATCATACTGAAAATGTGGCCTCTACGGTACACACATGGTTTTTCTAAGATTTGGTCCAGTGACCTACTTTTTGACCAGATTGACCCACTTGGAAACTTATCCAAGATATCATGAAGGCAAACTCTCTCACCAAGTTTCATGAGAATCAGGCTGAAAATGTGGCCTCTAGAGTGCACACACAAGGTTTATCTAAGATCTGACCATGTGACCTACTTTTTGCCCTGACATGACCCACTTTCAAACTAGTCTAAGATATCAAGAAGATAAACATTCTGACCAATCATTTTCATTATAAGGCTGAAAATGTGGCCTCTAAAGTGAACACAAGGTTTTTCTAAGATTTAGCCCAGTGACCTACTTTTTGACTGGACATGACCCAATTTCAAACTTGTCCCAGATGTTATCAAGACAAACATTCTACCCAACTTTCATGAGTTTCAGGCTGAAAATGTGGCCTCTAGAGTGCACACAAGGTTTTCTAAGATTTAGCCCAGTGACCTTCTTTATGACCTGGCATGACCCAATTTCAAACTTCACCTAGATATCATCAAGACAAACATTCTGACCAACTTCCATGTGTTTCAGGCTGAAAACATGGCCTCTAGAGTGCACATAAGGTGTTTCTAAAATTTGGGCCAGTGACCTACTTTGTGACCCAACATGACCCAATTTCAAACTTGTCCAAGATATATCAAGACAAACATTCTGACCAAGTTTCATAAGTTTCAGGCTGAAAATGTGGCCTCTAGAGTGCACACAAGGTTAGTGACCTACTTTTTGACCCAACATGAACCAATTTGGAATTTGTCCAAGATACTATCAAGACAAACATTCTGACCAAGATTCAAGAGTATTAGGCTAAAAATATGGCTTCTAGAGTGCACACAAGGTTTTTCTTAGATTTAGCCCAGTGACCTACTTTTTAACCCGATATGAGCCAATTTCGAACTTGTCAGAGATATTATCAAGACAAACATTCTGACCATGCTTCATGAGTATGTGACTGAAAATCTAGCCTCTAGAGTGCACACAAGGTAATTGTTGATGCCTGGACGACGGATGAGAGACAACGCATCACACACAACGCACGACAGACACAACACAGTCACAAAAGCTCACCTTGAGCACTTCATGCTCAGGCAAGCTAAAAACAGGAGCAATGCATGAGGGTGCCAATGCTCAGCTGCAGTTGTTTGATCTTCAGTGAAAATTTCTAGTTGAAAAGGGGTATTAATGTGTCAAGATATTTTGATGGTTATCATGTTAACTCTTTCCCAAACGACAAATTTTAGACTGGTCCAAATTGAAAGAGTTTGCAGACGACAATTTTAAGCTTGATGAAAATGGCAGAAAGTTCTCAAAAAGGGTAGAAAACACTGTGGGAAAAGGAGAAACTGCTCGTTACGAGCAATTTCTCCTTTTCCCACAGTGTTTTCAAAAAACCTGTACTGCAGACACATGAAAACCAGGGCTTGTTTGGGAGAGGGTTAAATGGGTTCCCCTTTCGATAGTTAACAGCTACTCCATATCTGAAGTGAATATCTTCAGTAATGACAGAGATATTACAAAAGGTCAAAGTTTTTGCAGGACAATGACACAGACAACAACAGGGCAATGGCATTATCTCATCATTTTCTTCGAAAACAGCAAAGCTAAAAAATGTACGAAAACAAAAATTTCAGAGGTGTTTCCATAACCCTGTACCACACAATCCTGAATTTTGACAACTCTTGGGAATAAACCATTTGAAAACATTGTGGGATAAAGAGAAAATTCTATTAACCAGCATTTTTCCTCTTCCCACAATATTTTCTCTACTTTCAAAAACATTTAATTTTTGAGTCACGTGTATTTTGTCCTTTGCAAATGCTGTAAATCTGGACTAGTCAAAACATTGTCCTGTAGTAAGGAGTTAACCCTTTAACACACAATCCCGACTTTTAACGACCCCCTTAAAGGAAAGCTTTAGAAAAGATTGTGGGAAAAGGAGAAAATGCTGGTAACCAGCATTTTCTCCTTTTCCCACAATGTTTTCTACACTTCCCAAAACACATTTCAATTTAAGGGTCACATTTATTTTGTCGTCTGCAAATGCTTTCAATTTGGACGGGTTTAAAATGTTGTTGTTTGGTAAAGAGTTAAGGGAATACCTTACACATGTCTATTAGATCTTATACTTCATTTCCTTGCTGATGGATTGTGAACCATCATGGAATTTGAACAATAATGCCCTTCAAATATGTGGGATCTACTTTTGATGACATCATAATCGGATCTCAAGAAAATACATCTGGAGTTTCCTTTTGGCAAAGCACATCCTCATTATTTAATTCTATACCACACAATCCCGAGTTTTAACAACCCTGAGGGAGAAGCCTTTTGAAAACATAGTGGGAAAAGAAGAAAATACTGGTAACCAGCATTTTCTCCTTTTCCCACAATGTTTTCCACCCTTCCCAAAACAAATTTCAATTTTTCAACCACATTTATATTGTCGTCTGCAAATGCTTTCAATTTGGACCAGTCTTGAATTTTGTCGTTTGGCAAAGAGTTAATCCTGTACACACATGGCCGAGTTTTCACAACCTCGAGCATAAATTATAGGCTTTAGGAAACCTTGCGGGAAAAGGAGAAAATGCTGGTACCAAGGTTTTCTTCACTTTCATAGAAAATCACCATCACTTTAGCAAAATTTAAAGTCATCTGCAAATGCTTTCAATTTACAGCAGTCTAAAATTTTATTGTTTGGTAAAGAGTTAATCCTGTACCTAAAAAAAGAAACAATTTCAAACCACCCCGAGAAATGTAAAAAGATCAGCATTTTCTCTTTTTTCCACAAGTTTTTTGTATCCTCATAACTCTATACCAAACAGCAAAATTTTAAACAAGTTCAAATTAAAAGAGTTTGCAGCCAACAAAATAAAAGTGACTCAGAGATTGAAATTCTGTTTAGGAAGGGTAGGAAACATTGTGGGAAAAGCCACTGTTGCTACCAACTGGTGTTCTCCTTTTTACCCAACGTTTTCAAGAGTTTCTTTCTCTATGTTATTGAGAGTTGGGTTTGAGTGGTAAAAGGTTAAGAGGACAAATGCTCTAATTTGCACTGTAATTTAGAATCAGTGAGATTTTTGTCATGAGGTAAAGGGTTAACTCTTCACCACAAAATCCAAAGTTTTAACATCCTGAAGAAGGCTTGAAAACATGAGGGTAAAGCCTTTATTTAGCCTTTACTAAAGAAGAAAATGTTGGCAACAAACATTTTCTCCTTTTCCCACAATGTTTTCTACCCCATCAAACACACATTCCATCATTTCAACTACATTTAACTCTTTACCACACAATCCCGACTTTCAACGACCCTGAGAAAGAAACCTCTTGAAAACATTGTGGGAAAAGGAGAAAATGCCGGAAACCAGCATTTTCTCCTTTTCCCACAATGTTTTCTGACTTTCCCAAAACAAACTTAAATATTTTGGTAACATTTATGCTGTCTGCAAATGCTTTCAATTTGGACCAATCTAAAATTTTGTAGTTTGGTAGAGAGTTTAACTTTCGTCCGCAAATGCTTTGAATTTGGACCAATCTACAATTTTGTCATTTGGTAACGGGTTGAAACTAAACTTACACATTTTCACAGAAAACTACATTTCACAAAATCTGTGTTTTACTGAAAATCACAACAGAAAATATAAATATGCCCCTTTTAAACCTTTACCACACAATTGTGAGATAAAACGACCCTGAATAAGAGGCCTAAAAAATTGAGGAAAAAGGAGAAAATTATGGTAACCTGCATTTCTCCTTTTCCCACATTGTTTTCTACCCCTCCAGTAGCAAATTTCTGTATTTGATTCACGGTTATTTTGTCGTCTGTAGTATAAGGCTTTCAATTTGGACAAGTCGTAAAATTTCGCCATGTGGGTAGAAGCCTATTTCTATTCTCAAAGGATGTTTTCTCGGACGCTTGCTTGAAAGTCTGTTCTAGACCAGAACACGGAAAGACGAGATACAATAAAAAAAATATTTACCTTGTATCATCTGACTGTAGTTTGCTCTGTTCATATTATTCCAAGTCGAGATATCCTTATGTATCGAAATGCATTGGCTTCTTCAGCGTTCAACTTCCGGGCACCTTATCTCTGACATTTTACTATAGACTAATCATAAACCTTTCCAGTACAACAAACTATATCCAATCACATTCTTAGCGAGCTGATCCCATACACTTTTCTTGTAAGAATCAATTTTTCCAATGAATCATTCATTTTCAACAGTACAACTACAGATATTCCTCCATTTTCAGCTCTACAACACTGTGACACAGCCAAACATGATGACGCAGCAGTTCTTTATGCAAGGCTTGAGCTATGCAATTTTTTTCCCGCCAAAAGCTGCGGCGCGTGCTGTCTGCCAATACACACGATTGTGGGCGGAGTGACATACACATAATTTACCTCTTTGCCACACGAGCAGAATATAGACTTGTCCAAATTCAAAGCATTTGCAGACAAAATTTTAAATGTAACTCAAAAATTGGAATTTGTCCTTGAAAGGGTAGAAAACATTGTGGGAAAAGGAGAAAATGCTGGTTACCAGTATTTTCTCATCTTCCCACAATGTTTTCAAAAGGCTTCTTTGCTAGGTTCGTTAAAACTTGTCATTTTGTGGTAAATAGTTAAAGGGACAGTTAGTGACCAAAAATAAACAGTAGGGGGGTCAAAACTGCAGACAAATCTAATTTATTCCATTTAAAAGTAGACCTAGACCTATGAATAGCATTGTGATGTACTAGATCTAGATCTACAATCCATCAAAAATTCTAGTGGTTGGCAGAAAAACGTAATGTAAAACTTTGAACAAAAGCTTGCAACATTTAATATGCAGTAGTCTAGATCAGTAGAAACGGGGTTACTAAGTTATACCAACTTGGTATTATTGTTCCAACCCTGACATCAAAGTTGCCGCTCTATATTAACACTTATTTACCGACAGTGCAGATCCAAGATCAAAGTGCACGTTCTGCGCAGTCGGATCTTGATGTACACTGTCCGCAAAAGGTCAGAGAGTTGCGCTTGGCTGATGAATAAATAAAACCCAAACTGGCAATGCTGTTATTTTTCCGCAAAATTTCGGCCGACGTCGCCATTGACGCCAATGAATAATAATTTTCGATAATATTGAAAATATAACTGAGCCATGCTCTGTGAAAAGGGGCTTAATGCATCTGCGAAGCGTATCGACCAAGGTCAGCTTGTGCAGTCCACGTAGGCTGACCTGGGCCGAAACTTCTTTATTGGTCAATTTTCTGTATGTCGAAGGACGATTCTACCTTATAATACAGTCGTTTGTTAGACTAAATGAATTTTATGAATATAATTTTGTGATGTCTTGCTTGGTATGATGCATCAGGGAGATGCATTAAGCCCCTTTTGCCAGAGGATGGCTCAAATTTAGATCTAGTCTATATTTCATATAATTTATTGCTTTCATTAAATTTATGTTGCTTTCATTATATTTATGTTGCTTTATTTTTATAACTAAAGCTTCATTTTTAAACCAAAATAAATAAAAGAATGTGAACGTAAGTCAATGAGGATTCGGACTTGCGGGATGAAATAAACATGGCTACTAATTGTAATAAAACAATATAGAGATCTATGTAAGTTTTTGCAAGCTACTGGAACTTCGACAGGCCGTGATGAAACGTATTGTCAGACTCGTGACAATATTCATAGTTTTAACTCTTTACCTAACGAAACAAATAGACTTATCCAAATTGAATGCATTAGCAGACGACAAATTAAAGGTCGCTCAAATTACGAAATTTGTCCTCAATGGAAATGAAACCATTGTAACAAGCATATCATTCTTTTGTCACAATGTTTTCAAAAGTTTTCTCCGTCAGGGTCATTAAAACCAGGTAAAAACTAAACAGAAGGTAGAGCAACCTGGTAACTCTTTATCTAGTTTTATAATTCATTTTTAGGCCAGGGAATCCCTCTCAAGGGATTCCCTTGCCTATAGCGATCGTAAGCTGACTTTGCCGGACTACTTTCAGACAAAATGTTGAACGGTGTGTCCACTCTATATCGCTGAGTCCGCCAAAACAACTAGTTTCGTAAGTACAGAGATCGCTTATCACACGGCGTGAATGTTTTCCTTTCCTCAAAGCTTTCCGACATCTGCATAGTGCTATGGAATTGCAAAGGTATTACAGCCCTTTAATAACCGACGAGTGTGTTTTAAGGGTTGTGTCGCTGTTGAATACACAACAGACGGTCAATAACTTTTCCAGGTAAAAGTTAAACGTCCACCGAATAAGTCTGTACACCGTTTAAGTCTGATGTCTATTTTTATCCGATACCGCCTATGGGCGGAGTTTATAGTTACACAAATCTTGTCAGGAACTGTGAATTAAGGCGTTGCCGTATTATGACTGACATCAGACTTATTCGGTGTACAGACTTATTCGGTGTACATTTAACCTCTACTAACTTTTCCATCACTGTGATTGGATACTGAAATCCTCTCGTATTATAGACATGATTACAGCCCCTGATATCACTTTCTAGTGTACTAGCGCGAGGGAAAAACCCGAGAACCAGTTTTGTATTTTTAGTTTCCATTGTCACTTGCTAGTTACTGTCCGCGTTTCAAATAAAGATCAAAGGGAACCGCACGCCGCATCTCCTTTGACTGCCTGGTGAAAAGATTGAGATATACGATTTTCCATGGAAATGTCGATAGTTGAATGAGATTATTGGTGTATTAACTGCATTTATTATCAGTTTCTTTTAATCATTTAGAACTGAACTTGATTTTCTCTATATGTTTGTAAAAAAAATCGATAGAATTAAGAAATATGCAGAAATAGAATAGGCAAACATTATGGAAAAATAAGAATTTTTTGTTCTATCTACATTTTCTGATAATCAACCATGTTATCTGCTTATATTCTTTTTTTGTGACGAGTGTTGATTGATTAGAAATCATGAAAGTGTTGTGCGATCCTTGGACATTTTTTAACTTTCAAACAAAATTATTTGAAAATAAAAGGTGTGTTTAAAAAATTAGGTTTTAATTTATCAGTTATTCATTACATTTACATACCTAGAAGTTCATTCACATAACTGGTAGTTTCCGAAACATTGTTTGAAAAGGAGAAATGAAAGTTTAAGAATATTTATTTTGAAATACATCCCGAATGTGCAAATTCATTTTAAGCGCCAGAAGCCGTCGTTGGAATCTTTCTCTCTCTCTCTCTCTCTCTCTCTAATGGGACGAGAAGGGCTAGTGGACGTCTTTGTATGATTTAGTCAAAAGAATAGATTTAGGTCGACTGTTTGAGAACAAAACTGCGATGTATTGACATCACCCTGCCCTGCGTTCGCGATATTAAGCATTGGTATTCGCGTTGTGTCCAATTTTAAATTGTGTCTTATCTTTCTTATCATTGACGATATTTATTTGAAACTTGGAATATATGTGCGTTATCATAAAGACCAACCTTAACCAATAAGGCAAATAACTCAAAAATAAATTTGCTTGATTTAAGCCCTTTTTCGACTTAGAAATTTTTAAAGCCATTATCATACACCCTATAGCCGAGCGTTGGTATCCACTGTTTGCTTCGGTTTAATTATAGAATCTGGCTTCTGAGCACTGCTTTTTTTTTTTTCATTAATTTAATTTTTCCTGTTGATTATTGTATTATTCCATATTATGCGTGACAGTACCCCTTTACCAATGAATTCTTTTGGCATAATTGAATTGGCCTGATTGTCTGTATGGTAGTGATAATTAGAAAATGAGGTCTCGTGTGAGTTCGTATCCTCCGTTCTTTAGAGATTACAGATCACTAGATTTCCTGGCCTTCAGTACTATCAGTACTTTGATTTCTACCAGTGACTGTTTGTAGGAACGACCGTAAAATAACAGGCTGTCATCTTCACAATAATTTCCATACTCTGTCAATGGTATGGTTTAAATTTAACATTTCAACACCTACATTGTTTACTTTTGGCAGCTATTGGAGTTTTTAGCAACGTCAGGTAGCGTTGAGCGGCAGCAACACACTCCAACCAGGATTATGGGGGGTATGCATTTATAGTCTAAAATTTATTCAAACGATGTTTTTGATTCATTCCTCTCTCACAGCTGACCATTGTTTCAACGATGGTTATGTGGGAAAGCAGCCAGTGGCTTGGAAAGAATATTGTGCGGAGTACTGGTAAAAGAAACACCAGGAAAGCATGGATAGGTGCACTGGCCGCCGCGATATGACTGAAATAATGTTGAAAACGGCGTTAAACGCCAAACAATCAATCAATCAAACGATGTTTTAACCCTTAGGCTGCTAAGCGCGACTCACTACCCTTTGTGGACTGTGTAGATACCAGACTGCACAAAACGTGGGTCTTGGATCTTCACTGTCCGATAAGGAAATATTTTTCCCTAAAAAAATAACTTTGAAAGAGCAATATTTGGGGGTTTTAATATCGACTCGAAGGTATCACTTAACTTATGCAGCAAAATAAGGGTTAATACTTGTGTTTGTAACGGCCCAGTTGTGGGTAACTTTAGGTGCATAGATCTGCTCGTTAAAAGCCGTGAAAAATTACCTTTTCTCACAATGTTTTGTGTAAACAAAATTCATCAATTGAGACAAATTTGATTTGTCGTCTGCGACAGCTTTGAATTTGGACAAGTCTAACTTTTGTCGTTTGGTCAACTTTGTCAAAAATAACACTGAGCAAAAGTGGTCGATCTGATCCGACACCAGCAAGAGCCAGTAAGATATTTATGGGTGGAGACTAAATTTGAGCTATGCTCTATGAAAAGGGGGCTTAATGCATCTGCAAAACAGCATCGACACAGGTTAGCCTGCGCAGTCCGCACAGGCTGACCTGAATCGAAACCTTGTGCTATTTGTCCATTTTCTCCATGTCCAAGGACCACTGTTCCTCAAAAATTCAGTCGATCGGTAGACACATGGATTTTACAGATCCGAAATTATGTGATGACTTGGTTGGTATAATGCAACAGGGAGATGCATAAAGCCCCCTTTTGCCAGAGCATGACTCTTGTAGTATGGGGGGGGGGGGGACTGAATATGTACATACGTAGAAGGTGACGTCACCATCCCCAGGCAATGAATCGATCTATTGTTCTTGGGCAGAATGTGTTGACCTACTTACGGACAAACCAGCAACAGTAAAATGGAGACGGGGTTAACCCTTACGCTGCAAAGCGCAACTCAATGACCTCTTCTGGAGAGTGTAGATCAAGATCAGACTGCACAAAACGTGCAATCTGATCTTGGATTTACGCTCTCCGATAAGGAGATTCTTTTATCCCCAAAGTTACCATTGAAATAGCAAAATGTTGGGTTTTTGCTATAGGCGTGAACTTTTTATTCAATGTAGCTGTTTAGGGGTTAAATTTGCCTAGTTTACATTCGCGGCTTATTAACCCTTAGGCTGCTAAGCGCGACTCGCCGACCTCTTGCGAACACCGTAGAGTAATATCAGACTGCAGAGAATGTGCAGTCTGATCTTGGATCTACACTGTCCGATAAGGAGATGTCTCTCCTCAAAACATACAATTGAAATGGCAAAATTTTTGTTATTTCTAAGTTTCAACTGGTCTATTAAGCAGGATAGGGGCTCACTTCTTTCAGGAAGATCTTGCCGAAACGAAATGTCAATTTCAGCTACACGGCTCAAGACATGACATTGTGTTGACCTTTTAACGGACAAATTAACCCTTAAGCTGCTGATCGCGACCAACTGACCTCTTGCGGACAGGGTAGATCAAGATCAGACTGCACAGAACGATACAGTATTTTCTTTCCGGTGAAATCAACTTCGAAACTGCAACGGCTGGGTTTTTAATATTGAGTAGAAATTCGGGTTTCATTTATTCAGCAGCTTAAGTGTTAAAAATAGTAGATCTAATATGGAGACGGGTTAGTCTTTTACGAGGTGACAAAATTTTAGACTCGTCCCAATTCAAACCAGTTGCAGACGACAAAACAAACGTTGTTGGAATGACGAGATTTGTCTCAAAGAGGGCAGATAACAGTTTGGAAAAAAGAGAAAAATGCTGGTAAGCAGCATTTTCTCCTTTTTTCTACAATATTTTCAAAGCCTACGTTTTCAAGGTCGTTGAAACTCGGGATGGTGTAGTAAAGGGTTAACCCTTTACCAGACGACAAAATTTTAGCCTTATCCACTTTGAAAGCATTTCAATGTGGCTTAAATGGTGCATTTTTTTCTTTGATAGGGTAGAAAACATTGTGGGAAAAGGAGAAAATGCTGGTAACCAGCATTTTCTCCTTTTCCCACAATGTTTTCAAAAGGCTTCTTTCCCAGGGACGTTACAAGGCGGCATTGTGCGGTAAAGGGTTAAGGTTGTTGTGTTTACGCTCGCGGCTTATGTAGCTCTTTGAGTAGGACAAAGAGAATATCAGTTATATTCTGGGAAAAAGGGGGGCTACATGCATCTCAAAATTCTCCATTCTCCATGATACCAAGCAAGCCATTACATAATTATAGATCCTTAATTTCCGTTTTGTAAACAACCGACTGTTCAAGAATCGTGAGGTACAAGTCGGATACGCTGAGCCAAGGACTCAATTTGTACTGTCGCTAACCCCCCCCCCCCGTGTGCTAGTCAAGAAGAATTAGACCTTTTAACCTACTACAATGAAGCTTTCAATCCGGTGGTACAAAACCAAGATTCTACTATTTCATAGACCTGTATTTTCGGGTGAAAGATATCTCCTTATCAGTCAGGGTGTTTCCAAGATCAGAATGCGCAGAACGTGCAGTCTGATTTTGCTCTACACTGTCTGCTAAAGGTCTTTGAGTCAGGCCTGGCAGCCTAAGTGTTAAATAACCATACAATCAGATTATAGACTTGTCCAATTGAAAAGCATTTACAGACAAAAACAAATACGTAAATATGGTATATATCTAGCTAAATAACGATAGACCTATTTGTGCTTAATAAGGTATAAATCATCGTGGGAACAGTAAAAAAATGATGGTAACCAGCATCTAGGTCGATTCCGAGAAGAATCACTCAACTTTTTCCGAATAATGACGTCCGCGGAAGTGAACGACTGTTCTGTCCAGTCTTTTGCTAGCTTTCCCAGACTACTAGCATGTATACTGCTAAATAAGTTAGACGAAACTTTCAAGTTGAATGTTGCTATAAAATTCCCTGTTTTGGAGAAAAAACATTTCCCCGTCGGACTATGTAGATCCAATATCAGACTGCATGTTCTGTGCAGTCTGATCTTGATCTACACTGTCCACAAAATGTCATTGGGTCGCCCTTAGCAGCCTAAGGGTTAAAATGTGCTTAGAGCATTGGCTGCAGGCTTCGTCTGTTCAATTTTGAAGAGTGTGGCACACTATACGATAAAGTGCTTCCTTGCTGACAGAATTATCTTGCCTTTGTACGGAGGCTGCTAACATACCTTAACTTGTATATGCGTGCTTGTTTGTTTGTTTGTCTGATGTGTTTTTGTTTGTTTTTGTTTTTTATCTTTTTCTGTCATTATTTTGTGTGTATGTATTAAACGTCATTATTATGTATACTTCTCTCATATGTAGAAGGCAATCATGAATACTCTACTCTATGTATCAAATGGGGCTATACTGTCCAACAACCTGCTGAATCGGGTAGAATGGTCCTTTGACATACAGAAAATTATCAGTTAGACCTAGATCTAGATCTACAGCAAAATGTTTCGACTCAGATCAGCCCATGCGGATTTGCCAGGCAGATATGTGACGATACTTTTTGCAGGTGCATTAAAACCCCTTTTCACAAAGCATTCCCATCTAATTTCCCCAACGGTACCTCAGGCACGTGACTTCACCGAAAATGTACCATTGCTCTGCTCAGTGTTTCTTCAACCACTGCATTAGTACAACGCAATTAATTTTGAGAGTGCCATATTTTGTGTTTGTGTGTAACCGTAGTTGTGTGTTGTGCCTTCTGTAAGTACACCTTTTATCATTATTACTAATTATGGTATTTATCATATTCGTCACCATGTTATTATATTGTGGTGCAAACGTGAATGTTTGAAAATGTCCTGTTGAGTCGTATTCAGAAGGCAGATGTCCGCCATTTTTGCCTATGCCATTTTAACTAATTTCAGAATCTACATCCCCTTTGCATATTCCTTGGTACGTGTGGTTGAAAGAAATTGCAATCAGAGTGTGTCAGAAAGGAATTTGTTCTTTTGGAGAAAGTGAAAAAGACAACAGTTGAAGACCGCTACCGTTCTCTTATCACCTACCAGTATTCCCATTTCAAGACGGGATTAATCCTTGGGCTGCTAAGTGCGACTCAAGGAACTTTCTGCGGACGGTGTAGATTAAGATCAGATTGCACAGAACGTACAGTCTGATCTTAGGTCTATACTGTCCAGTAAGTAGATTTTTTTCCCAAAATATCTTTGAAATTGCAATATTTGGGTTTTTACTATTGACTTTTGAAAGTTTCATTTTAGTTATATAGCAAGTTAAGGGATAAGGCCTGTAGTGCATTAACATAGCGGACAGTGTAGATCAAAGATCAGGCTGCATGTTTTGTGCAGCCTGATCTTGATCTACACTGGCCGCATAGGCAACTATATTAGTGAAAGGCGCCTTAGGGGTTAAATTATACCATTTAAAAGCATGGAAAATATTGTGAAGAAGACAATCTGTTGTTGTGTGGTCAGTCCAAGAGTAAGTCAGTGGCAGAAAATGAATTTCAAATCAGGCGAAAAGTGAACAAAAGATATAGTTACCTGGTTAGCTTTAACCAAGTTTTAAAATAGATTTCTCTGCCAGCGACCAAGACTTGGACCAATGTACAATTACAGATTGCTGTCTTCACAAAAATTTCCGTATTTTTAAATGGTATGATGTAAAATTAACTGCATTTTAAACACCCACTTTGTGTACTTTTGGACTAGTTGTGAACTATGAAAAGGGGAACTTACACAACAAAGGCAGATAAGCATCAAAGTATTTTTACACAGTTATGCCCCTTTTTTTTACTTGGAATTTTTACTGAAAATCAAGCAGCTTTAGCTGAGCATTGGCACCCACATGCAGGGCTCTTTTGTACGGAGCCAAACGACAAGACACCCAGTTCATGGGTTAACTCTTTACCACATGACAAAATTTCAGATGAGTCCAAATTCAAAGCATTTGCAGACGACACATTCAACTTTGGTACTATGAGCTTAAACCTTTACCACACAATTCTGTGTTTTAATGACCTTGAGGACAAAGGTATCTGAAAACATCGTGGGAACAGAAGAAAATGCTTGTAAGCAGCATTTTCTCCTTTTCCCATTATGTTTTATACCCTTTCAAGGACAGATTCTCACATATGAACCACATCTGATGTTTCCTTAGCAAATGCTCTATATTTGGACTAGTCTAAGATTTTGTCATTTGGTAAAAGATTAAGCTCTCAGAGCAGAAAACATGGTGGGAAAATGAGAAAACTGCTGTTTACCAGCATTTTCTCCTATTCCCACAATTTTTTCAAAAGCCTTCTTTCCAAGGGTTAAAAAGGACAGGATTGTTTGGTAAATATATTAACCCTTTCCCAAGCGACAAAATTTAGACTGGTCCAAATTGAAAGAGTTTGCAGATGACAATATTAAGTTTGATGAAAATGGTAGAAAGTTCTAAAAAAGGGTAGAAAACACTGGGAAAAGGAGAAATTGCTCGTTACGAGTATTTTCTCCTTTTCCCACAATGTTTCCAAAAGACTTGTTCTGCAGACACATGGAAACCAGGGCTTGTTTGGGAAAGGTTTAATACAATAAACTATATATTAACACGTTACCAAATGACAAAATTTTAGATTCAGCCAGATTGAAAGCAGACAAGTTAACTCTTTACCAAATGACAGAATTTTAGACTGGTCCAAATTGAAAGCATATTCAGCAGACACATTTGATTTGTTGTCTGCAAATCCTTTCAATATGGACAAAAATGAGATTTTGTCATTTGGTAAAGAGTTAACCCATGACTCTACAGGCCAGTTTTATGCATACTATTTACCCTTTACTAAACAACTCCATGTTTTCACAACTGTAAAAGAATGCTTGTGAAAAAATTGTGAGAAAAGAACAAAATGCTGGTCATACAGTCGTCCTGTCTTTCTGTCATTCTTTAGGTCTGTTTGTCAGTCTTTCCATCTTCCTGTCTGCCATTCTATAGGTCTCTTTTTCAGTCTTTCCATCCTCCTGTCTATCTGTCATTCTTTAGGTCCATTTGTCTTTGCTTTTACCCTGGCCAATGGAACAGCCACCCCCCCCCCCCCAAAAAAAAAAAGGAAAGAATTTGTAGCCAACAACTTGAATGTAACCTAAATGATTACCTTTCTCTTAGAAATGGTGGAAAACATTGTGGAAAAAAGAGAAAATGCTGGGTACAAACAAAAGGAAGTCAAAGCTCAATATTGATAGCCCAAATCTAGTTTACAGCAAGAAAACATTGTAGGAAAAGGAGCAGTTACCTGTAAAAAGTATATCCTGTCCCTCTCACAACATGTTTAGAGGCTGTCAACTGCAGAGATGTGAACAGTTGTATTTGTTAACCCTTTACCAGACAATCCTGAGTGTTAACGACACTAAGGGAAAACCCTTTTAAAAACAGTGAGGAAAAGGAGAAAATGCTGGTAATCAGCATTTTCTGTGTTTTCTACAATCTTTTCTTCACATTTAGAGAACTTCTATTTTTGAGTCACATTTACCGGTAGTTTGTAGTCGGCAAAAGCTTTCATTTTGGGCAAGTCTAGAATTTTGTTGTCTGGCAAAGGGTTAAGACATTGGCCAGATAATAGAAATATTTTTTTTTTGTTTGTAAAACAAAACAAATGAAGTAAAACATAAAAAAGTCTGCATTTTATAATGTCATTTAGAATCCATGACCGCTTTAGTTTCCTTTTTTGATGGGGCAGACTATGATCAGACTACACAAAATTTACACTTTGATTTTGGATGTAATGAACAACCTCAGTCAGTCATATAGATGACTATATTGCAATTTCAGAGCTGTTGTAGTCAGAGCATCTGGCAGAAAAGTGGACAGTGTACACTCAAGATCATGCTAAACATTCTGTTAAGTCTAATCTTGATCATACACTCTCAGCATAAGCAATTAAATCCAGGTTCAGCACTAGACGGGTTAATGAAAATCCTGATTTTTTTTTTTTCTTTCCTTTCCAGGTAGATCTACAGAAGGATTGACTTTCCAAGTGAGGTATTCATTATACTTGTTATTTAAGCAATGGCCCTTGTGTTTTCTCTTTTGGGGTTTGGTGCTGATCTTTGTGCATGGGCAAAGAAGACATTCGTTGAGGCTGATACTACTGTCAGCTCACCATCTGTGTTCTTTGACCCTGCTAGAGATCAGGTAGCGATCTCCCTTTCAGCTGATGAAGGCACGTCTGTGGATCCTGTCTGCAGTGAGGGCACCTGTGTGGACTCGGTACAGGATGTCTGTTGTAGAGGATGTGGAGATGGAGGACGAGAACCATATGGTTCATTCCTTCATCTCTACATCATCTATGTTGTTGGATGATGCAGATGCAGAGGTGGTGGATGATGCGGAAATGGAGATCTTTAGGCATGCAGGTATTGAGGAGGACTTGGAGATAGAATTTAGCTCTCTGGAGTTAAGTTATACCTCCGAGTCCTCCTTGATGGTGGATAGGGAGTTAGGGGTTTGCAGTGAAGATGAGGTTTGTGTTGGTTTGGCTGATGGAGAAGAGGGTGAGCTGTGCTTAGACTCTTTTTCGATTGGTCAGGGAGGTGAAAGGGAGCTCTGTTTTGATGAGCAGAGTTCCTTTACACCTGTTGTTGTTGCAGAGCCAGAGCCTGTGGTAGTAACCCGCAGTGGGCGCCGTATCCGTCGGCCTGATAGGTATGGCGACTGGGTTTACTATTAGAGGGTGACCGTATGTTTCTAGATGCAAACATTTGTTCTTTACTTGCAAACATTGAAGGTGGAGATGGTGGTAAGGAGAGGAGGTGGAGGTGAAGGTTGTTAGGAGAGGAGGAGAGGTCTCTGCAGTTTAGAGACAGGTACATGGACTTGCACAGGCAATCTGTCCTGTTGTCACTCAGTCTGAAACTTTTGTAATTATCAAAGATTGACTCTGAGTCCATCCGTGTGTTCTGTGTGGCACACTGGGTATACCATCAGGGGCTGAATGTGTGTTGTCAGTTGTGTACGTGTAGACCCAGGGTTCTGCACTCCAGGAAGTATTTTAGATAATAGAACAACTCCAGAACACTTTTGTTATTAGGTCATAGATAGGAACACTTGCAGCAGAGATGAAATTGAGAAACTGTTGAAAATGGTGTGCTGCAATGGAAAAGCTTGACGGTTGTTTACAGTTTCCTGATATTAGCTTCATGACTGTACTGACATTGGACCATTATGTGTTGCTTTTGTTTCTCAATGATAAGCTCCTATATCATAAAGAACTTTGGTATTCATCAAGTGCTAGTGTTTACTAGGAAACAAAAATGGCATTAGGATTAGGTATGGATGGAACCTCTCTTCATATTTGACCAAGACTTGCATGCAGATTTTTTAAAATGCTGTTTTTTTGTTTTAGTTGTTTTTAGGCGTTAAGGAAGATATAGGTGGAATCTGTCTGTACCTTGACCAGGTTTTTGAAATGCCTTTGTTTTTTTTTTTTCCTTCATTTTGTTAGACTTTTATTTTTTACATGCTGTTTTTCTTTTTTCATTTTTTATGCGTCAAGGAAGATATGGGGGGAATCTTCTGCACCCTGACCAAGTTTTTGATATGCCTTTGGTTTTTTTTAATTCTTCAGTTTTGTTAGGCTTTGATTTTTGAAATGCTGTTTTTCTTTTTTCAGTTTTGTGAGGCGTTAAAGAAGATATGGGTGGAATCTGTCTGCTCTTTGACCAAATTTTTGAAATGCCTTTGGGTTTTCTTTTTTCTTCAATTTTGTTAGGTGTTAGGGAAAGGTATGGATGAAATCTGCCTGCATTTTTGACCAGGACTTGCATGCAGATTTTTGAATTACCTTTGAATTGCCTTTGTTGTCTTTTTCCTTTTTTTTCAACTTTGCCAGGCGTTAGGGGAAAGTATGGATGAAATCTGCCTGCATTTTTGACCAGGACTTGCATGCAAATTTTTGAATTGCCTTTGTTTTCTTTTTCCTTTTTTTTTTTCAATTTTGCTAGGTGTTAGGGAAGGGTATGGATGAAATCTGCCTGCATTTTTGACCAGGACTTGCATGCAGATTTTTGAATTACCTTTGAATTGCCTTTGTTGTCTTTTTCCTTTTTTTTCAACTCTGCTAGGTGTTAGGGAAAAGTATGGATGAAATCTGCCTGCATTTTTGACCAGGACTTGCATGCAGATTTTTGAATTGCCTTTGCTGTCTTTTTCCTTTTTTTTTTTTTTTTAATTTTGCTAGGTGTTAGGGAAGGGTATGGATGAAATCTGCCTGCATTTTTGACCAGGACTTGCATGCAGATTTTTGGATTGCCTTTGTTCTTTTTTCTCCCTTTTTTATTCAATTTTGTTAAGCATTAGGGTAAGGTATGGATGAAATTTGCCTGCATTTTTGACCAGGACTTGTATGCAGTCTTTTTAATTGCCTTTGTTGTTTTTGTTTTCCTTTTTTGTTCGGTTTTGTTAGGCGTTAGGGAAGGTATGGATAAATTCTGCCTGCATTTTTGACCAGGACTGGCATTCAGATGTTTGAGATGCCTTTTTTTTTTTTCAATTTTGTTAGGCATTAGGGAAAGGTATGGATGGAAACTTTTTAAACTTTTAACCAGGCCTGCATGAAGATTTTTGAAACACCTTTTTTGACAGATTTGACAAGACGAACTGTTTGACACCTTTTCAGCTGTACTCAATTGTGCACAGTACAATTTCTTTCTTTATACCAGCAAGGAAAAAGAAAAAGTTCTGTGTCAGGTTCAGGAGCTCTTCGCTTTTCTGTAGATACTTTGTGGACTGAAGAACCCTAGGTTTTCATGTATGCAATTGACAACGTACATTTATCTTCATGTGATACACCCAGTGTGTCACACTGAACATGCTGATGGCTTCACAGTCCATTCTTGATGACTACCACAGTCTCAGGCTGAGAGACTACAGTACAGATAGCTACTTTATACCCATGAACCTGGCTCTGAAATGTAGAGAGTAGGTGTAGATAGTGACTCCAAAAAGTCCAGTGTATATGGAGATAGTGATGTGAAAATATTCATTGTGTGTGGAGATGGTGACTCCAAATATACAATGTAAGTGGAGATAGTGACTCCAAACTGTTGAAAATAGGTAGAGATAGTGACTCCAAAATGTAGAGAGGAGGTGCAGGAAGTGAAAATAAAAAGGAGATGGAGACAGCAGTGGTCAGGAGAGGAGGTGGAGAGTGTTCATTGGTGTAGGTTGAGATGATGGTCAATTAAAGAGGAGGAGGAGAGGAGAAGAATAGGGAGGAGAAGAATGAGGAGGAGGAGAATAATGCAGAGGAGGAGGAGTTCTTGTAGATATACAGATATGAGTACTGTTTATAAACAGAAACATGTTAAGTTACTTTTGAGAGAGAGTGGGAGTCATTGCTTTCTGTTACTAAAATTAGGATAAGATGATGTTTGGAGTTAAGGACAAGGCTCTCTTGTTTAAGGTTATTAGTAATTGTATGGATGGCCACAAGAACCTTACAGGTATATAAGAATTAGATAAATAATTAAATGAGATGGAATAGAGAGGTCTGGTCCTTACTGCACCATGACTGGGTGCTTATTGTGTAAGTCCTGAAGTATATGTAATGGCTATGACACTTTTAGGTGAGTGTCAATAACTGTGATTAGCATTTATATTTATCTTGGTGGGATTTTTCAATCACAGATGGCTGAATTTTGGATTGAAACATGTTTTATGCCCTTATCAAAGTTATTTCATATTACTGCGACAGTTCACATATTCATGTATGTCTTGGGTTCCATACTAGGTTAAGGCTGTGAATTGTCTTGCCCAAGGACACTCCCACAAAAAAATCCAGTGCTTCCAGTGAGGATCAAACTGTAATTCTACTAAATTTAGGAGTTTGTTAAAGTACAACAATGTTAGGGATAAAAAATTAAGGTAATTCAATTGGTACAATTATATGATGGCAAAAATAGCTTAATTTTTCTGGAAGTCCATTCTTTAATGCATGAATGAAAGATTTACTAAAACTTAGAGGCTGTTTTGTAAGTTACCCACACACTTGAAGTTGTGATGTCAAAGTTTAAGGCCTTTTCCACAGTCTCCCAGGTGTTGTTATGTTGTTATGACCAGGCCATGGATTGAAGAAATTTAGTCAGTTATATCTGCAGTGGTTCTTTAAAAGTATTGCAAGATGTGATGTTCTCTTTGCCAGTACTAAGGGGCTTACTTCGGCACATGTGTTGTAACACACTTGAAGCTGTAATGTAGAAGTTTAAGCCTTTTCCACAGTCTCCCAGATGTTGGTATGACCAGGCCATGGATTGAACCTTTTAGTCAGGCCTTTTCCACAGTCTCCCAGAGGTTGGTATGACTAGGCCATGGATTGAAGCATTTAGTCAGGCCTTTTCCACAGTTTTCCAGGTGTTGCTATGACCAGGCCATGGATTGAACCATTTAGTCAGTTATATCTAAAGCAGTTACACTTTGAAAACATGGAGAAATACAAAAAACATAATTATGACAATTCATGAACATTAATGCATAATAATGGTGATCATTTGCTTGGTTGCCTAAGTTTGCATTTCAGCATGGTCAACTTGGTGGAGTAGTTCAGCACTTGTTCAGTGGGAAGGAATCATTAAATAGCTTGGAAACATTGCAGGTGAGAATACATTACCATATATGCTAATTTTTTTTAAGA
This sequence comes from Tridacna gigas, assembly GCA_945859785.2. Classification (NCBI taxonomy): domain Eukaryota; kingdom Metazoa; phylum Mollusca; class Bivalvia; order Cardiida; family Cardiidae; genus Tridacna; species Tridacna gigas. Next base: position 30,613,610 of record OX244041.2, read on the forward strand.
CTTTACCATCTACTTTACTAACATTGGAAAGAAAGGAAAGTCTTTTATTATAGGTAGAACAATGTTGTAGAAAGAATGTTTTTTTCTTTTTCCCCCACAATATTTTCTGCTCTATAAAAGACTAATTTCATGTTTTGAGTTACTTTGTCTTCTGCAAATACTTCCAATTTGGACAAGTCTAAAATTTGTCGTTTGGTATAGGATTAAGATGGATTCTTTCCTTTCTCAGTGCTGAACTTACATTTTTAACCCTTTACCAAACAATCCTGACTTTTAACAAGTGAAGAGATACAAGCCATTATGGCCCTCCCTATTGTGTTGCTCTTTACTAAACGACAAAGTTTTTGACTGGACCAAATTGAAAGCATTTCCAGATGACAAATGATGCTAAAATGATTCTGTGTTTGATAGGGTAGAAAAATCGTGGGAAAAGGAGAAAGTGTAGGTATGTTCTCCTTTCCCACTGTGTTTTCGAAGCCCTTCTCTTTTGGGGTTATTAAAAGTGAGGATTGTGTTTTAAAGGGATGGTTTGGACCATGTTCATTCTTTTAAATGGCTCGTGTGAGTCCTTTTAATAGCTTTTGAGGGAGTAAGCTAGTCTTTAGAAGACAATCACACTTTTTAATGACCCTGAGGACAAGTGCTTTTGAAAACATGGTGGGAAAAGGAGAAAATGCTACTTTCCTTTCCTACAGTAATTCTACTCTTTCACAGCCATTGCTCATAATTTCAGCCACACTTACATGTAACTCTTTACATGTAAAGATTTAACTCCTTACCAAACAAAACAGGGCTAGACTTTGAGCATTTGCAGATGACAAATGATGCTAAAATGCCAATTTCTATCTTTGATTGGGTACTAACATTATCCTCCTTTTTCCACAATGTTTTAAAAAGCCTTCTCATTCATGGTTGTTGCACGTTGGGATTGTGTGGTAAAGAGTTAACTCCCTGCTAAATGAAAAAAATTCTCTTGCTGATGTTGAAAGCAATTGCAGTTGATAATTTCATTCTGATTCAAAAAGTAGGTCACAGGCCAAATCATAGAATAACCTTGTGTGCACTCTAGAGGCCACATTTTCAGCCTGATACTCAGGAAACTTGGTAAGAATGTTTGTCTTGATAAAATCTTGGACAAGTTTGAAATTGGGGGTCACATTGGATAAAGAATTAGGTCACTGGGCCAAATCTTAGAAAAACCTTGTGTGCACTCTACCGGCCACATTTTTGCCTTATACTTATGAAACTTGGTCAGAATGTTTGTCTGGATGAAATCTCGGAAGAGAATGATATCAAGTCACCTCAGGTTAAAAAGTAGGTCACAGGGCTAAATCTTAGAAAAACTTTGTGTGACTCTAGAGGTCATATTTTGAGCCAGATTCAAAATTCAACAATAGGCTAACTCAGTCAAAAAGTAGATCACTTACACTAATGTGTTTTACGTCATCATGACCAGGATCTTTTCAGCTTACCAATCCTTGATGACCTAACTCGGGTGAGAGCTTTTGGGCCAATGGCCCTCTTATCTTCTTTTTCCACATTGTTTTCAAAGCCTTCCTCCCAAGGGTCATGGATTCAAGGGACTGCTTGGTATTTGTATAAAAGACCTAACATTCACATTTATTTTTCAGATTTCAGCATGTATCCCAACTCTGATGCTATGGATAATTTTTCCTGTTACAAGGGAGATGGCTCAAGGTAAAGAATTTGAGTTTTTCATGATGTTTTCTTCCTTGTGGTTTTCATTTGTTCATCTATTAGTCTTTTTTTACCCGAGTCCCAGTGGTGTAATTGGTAGCATGCAAGACTTGAGCACAGGGTGGCTGGTTCGAATCCGAAGCTCGGTCGATTTCTATCCAAAAATTGATAATGTCATTGCAACAGGATTCTTCTCTCTATGCTGATCATTGTTTTAACTCTTTACCAGATGACAAAATTTTAGACTTGTCTAAACTGAAAGCATTTGCTGACGACAAAAGTAGCTCAAATGATGATATCTGGGTTTGATAGAGTAAAAAACATTGTGGAAAAAGGAGAAAATGCTGGTTACCAGCATTTTCTCCTTTTCCCGCAATGTTTTCAAAAGGCTTTTTCTTCAGGGTCATTAAAAGTCGGGATTGTGTGGAAAAGGGTTAACTTGTCAGCAGCCAGCAGCTTTGGAAGAATATTGTACCAATTACTGGTACTAGAAGCTCTAGGAAAGCATAGAAAAGTGCACTGATTACCAGGATAAAACTGAAATGATGTTAAAAATGGTGTTAACCCTTTACCACACAACCCTGAGTTTTAATAACCTTGAGGAAGAAAGCTTTTAAAAATATTGGTGGAAAAGGAGAAAATGTTGGTAACCAGCATGCAGTGCTCTCAATAAGGGCCCATTTCAGGAATTTTTATAATTCCATGTTCAAATTTCAGGAATTTTTTTTTTTTTTAAATCATGGAATTTTTTGTTCCATGTCAGTCAATGTGGTCATAGGCTTAGATTTATTTTGATTGTGTCGCGGAATGTCCAGTCCTAATTTCAAACCCCATGTTGTGATTACTCAAAAGTATTATCTAGAAAGACATGTCCTTACAATAACCATATAATAGGAGTAGAAATGTATATATATCTACAACAACACTGATTATGATCTGTGATTGGCTGGCAATGATGGACCATGGTTTTCAAACTAAGTGAACATGCTAAACCTTCTATCTTGAATTTTTTGATGTGCATGATTTTCTTTCAGTTTCTGAGTGGATTTGGGAAGAGACGTATCTCGGATAGGTGTGGTTTCCTTCACAATGGTGGTCACGTCGCACGATGATATTTTAAAGAAATTTGCCAAAGTGCGCTGCATAATTCCCAAAAGAAATGCATATCGAAACCATAATCTGCCGATTTTTAAAGAGTTGGACAAATAATTGATACAGTAGTACTCGATTATTTCAATTTCTTTCATGTTGCCTGTTTGCAAACAAACAACAATCCCCGATTGCGTGTCTTATAAATTGCAGTTGTCCGTTAATTTCTACAGCTGAAGTCAAATTAAAGACGGTTGATTACTTACCGATCATAATTGACCAACCAATAAAATACTTACCATAATCAGGTCATAATTGGATAAACAGTCGCATATGTGTAATTGTCATCTGTACACTGTAATCTGGATCACCAAAACCCTTTAACATGATTAGAGACTCTTTGTAAAGCGCCTTCCTTACATTGAATAGACAATATGGAAGTTTTCCACACGTGTCAAACCCTTTGTGCATTGTTTTTTGAAAAAAATTCCAAGTTGAAATTCTTGGACGTTTTTGTCAAAATCTGGACGTAAGAAAGCCGTCGGACTTTCAAAATGCCGACGTTTTTTCTCGAAATTTGGAGGTAATATACATAGACGTCCGCTTATTGAGAGCACTGAGCATGTTCTCCTTTTCCCACAATGTTTCATACCTTACCCAATATAAATGTCAATTTTTGAGCCATCCTTTTCCCACAATGTTTTCTACCCTTCTCATTGCAAATTTAATTTCTGAAACCTGTTTATTTTGTCAGCTGCAAATGCTTTCAAATTGGACTAAACTAAATTTCTGTCATTTGGTAGAGAGTTAGACACAAAACAATCAATCATATTTGTCTTTTTTAAGTTAATGTGATAAGGTTCACATTTGTGTTTGGCTATACATGTGGGCCATACTCTGGCAAAAGGGGGCTTAGTGCATTTCTATGATGCATGAAAACTTTCAAGCCATTACATAATTATGGATCCATAATAGCCACTTTTTTAACAACTGACTTAATCAACAGGTAGAATGGTCCTTGGACATACAGAAAAGTTTTGGCCCAGGTTAGCCCGTGCGGACTGTGCAGCCAGACTTGGGTTGAAACTTTTTGCAGATGCTTTAAGTCCCCTTTTCACAGAGCATGGCTCATGTATACAGAACATAAAAAAGTCTATGGCAAACAAAGAATTGGGTCTTAATTCTTTACCAAACGACAGAATTTTAGACAGTTCCAATTTGTAAGTATTTGCAGATGAAAATTTAAGTGTGGCTCAGTTGATGAGGTTTGTCTCTGAAAGGGCAGAAAACATTGTTGCAATCAGCATTTTCATCCTTTTCCCTCAATGTTTAAAAAGGGTTCTTTCACAGGGCTGTTTAACTCTTTACCACACAATCCCGACTTTTAACGACCCCGAGAAAGAAGCCTTTTTAAAACATTGTGGGAAAAGGAGAAAATGCTGGTAACCAGCATTTTCTCCTTTTCCCACAATGTTTTCTACCCTCCCCAAAACAAATTTCAATTTTTCAATCACATTTATTTTGTCGTCTGCAAATGCTTTCAATTTGGACCAGTCTAAATTTTTGTCGTTAGGTAAAGAGTTAAACATAGGATTGATTGGTAAAGGCATAATGACTAATGACAAAAATTTAGACTAGTCCATATTGAAAACAATAGCAGGTGATGTACTAGAGTTGGTTGAAATGAAAGGACTGGCCCTTGAAAAGGCATGAAAGATTTTTGGAAAAGGAACAAAAGTTAGTTATCAGCATTTTCTTGTTCATTTCCCACTATATTTTTTAAAGCTACAATCCCCATGGTGGTAAAACAGAGGATTGTTTGGTAAAGGGTATGATCCATAAAATCTCAAACTTTATTACTTGTATATTATGTTTTTGGGTTGTCTTCTTTCCCCACAGAATCCCACACCCCTCTCATAGATGCCCAAGTGAAAGCTGAGTTTTACCATAACTTAGAAGATGCCCCAAGGTAAGCAATTTCAATTCCCACAGCTGGCTTTCTAAAATTACTAATAGTCTGAGGTAGGATGGTCCTTGGACATGCAGAAAGTTGACCAAAAGCAAAAAAACTTTTGTCCCAGTTCAGCCTGCAAGACTGCGCAGGCTGACCTGACTCCATACTTTTTGCAGATGCAGTAAGCCCCTTCTCACAGAACATGTCTTATATACAAAAATCGATTTATTTTTGTTTGTATTACGATGTTTTCATTTTTCTCTCTGTGAAAAGAAGTTGTATGTTTTTCCTTTCCCTTCATATTTTTTTCATATGTTTTTCTTTTCACTTCTTTCAAGAAAGAATTGAAACTGAAATTCAATTATTTGGTATTAGCCCTTTGCCACACAATCCTGAATTTAATAGTCCTGATAAATCAAGCATTTGAGAACATTATGAGTAAAAGATAAAATGCTGGTAACCAGCATTTTCATCTTTTTTCCACAATGCCTTTTAACTTTTCAAAGATAGATTTAGTCATTTGAGACATGGTGAATTTGGGGTCTGCAAATGCTTTCGAAAACCTCAAAAATTAACCCTATAGTGAACAATCCCTAGTTTTAACGACCTTAAAAAATGACTTTGAAAATGTCTTGGAAAAAAGGAGAAAATGCTGGTAACCAGCATTTCCTTTTCCCACAATGTTTTTTACCCTCTCAAAGACACATCACAGCATTTGAGTGGCATTTAAATTGTTGTCTGCAACTGCTTTGAATTTGGACAACTCTAAAATTTTGCTCTTTAGTAAAGAGTTAACTCTTTACCAAATGACAGAATTTTAGACTTGTCCAAATTCAAAGCAAATTATTTATGCCTAAAGTAATGCCATTTGTCTTTTAAAGTACCAAAAACATTTTGGGAAAAGGAGAAAATACTGGTGAACAGCATTTTCTCCTGTACTTTTAATGTTTTCAAAGGTCTTCTTATTTAGAATTGTTAATACTCGGGATTGTCTTCTAAAGAGTTAAACAACCTTTTCAACTAACAAAAATATTCAATGGTGTAAACAGTCTAATTTTATATTTTGTTTTAAATAGAATGCCCACCACTGGCCCTCACCAAACAGATTTGTGCCAAGGCTAGTTCCTCCCCCAATCCCAGAAGATTGCTGAAAGGTATGCGTCGTTTTTCTGTATAAATGTCACTATTCTTCCCTCCTTGGCCCTAATCCTTAAATATACAGCAAAATTTTGGACACATCCAATCTGAAAGCATTTGCAGATGACAAATAAGATATGGCTGAAATAATAGGATTTGATTCCTAAAGGTTAGAAAACAACGTGAGGAAAGGTTTCAAGCATTTTCTCCTTTTCCCACAATGTTTTCAGATGAATTCTCCCTGAGGGTCATTAGCTCCTGATTAGATTTCCCCATCCCAAACTACAAATTTTATTTAACCACAAGTCTTAACTCTTTACCAAACAATTCCAGGTTTTAACAACCCTGAGTAAAATACCTTTTGAAACCATTGCTGGTAACCAGCATTTTCTCCTTTTCCCACAATGTTTTCCATCTTTCAAAGACAAATCCAATCAATTTACAGTAACACCATTCCTCACGACCACCCTGGTAATACGAGCAACCCGCTATTACGAACGATTTGTCAGAAAGGAATTTTTTCTTCTTTATATCAATGACCATGACCCTGGAAATATGGGCACCCCGCTGTTCCGAAATTATGACCACCATTTTCAGTACCAATGAGAAATTACCTATAGATTTTAAACCCGTGAAACAACCACTAATTTTCACAATTTCTTTAAGACCAGCTAATTTTCAAGCATCCATAATCGCGAACTGTGGGCAGTGCTTCATGTACAAATATTCTTGGGTCAGATGGAATTGACGATCAATCATTGGTCTTTTGTTTATCTATTGACTATTGTAACATGATCATGTTAAGTGATCAGGGTGTTACCTGGCTTTTATGCGGCAACCAGGCATTTATCACACATTGCTGACCCGGATGAAAAACATGTCGACATTGGGATAGTTAGGATTTGTCTTTACATCCAGATGTTTAGATGCTTGGATTAATATCTAGTGATTGGGATAGGATAAGTATTTTGTTTTCTTACACAATAGAGCCATACTTATATTGTAGAGAATATGCGATTTGTAAACAGGTGAACACTTCAACTGTGCGATTGATGATTAATAGGACTGTTCGAACATTCAACTTTAATCAAAATGGGAAAAAAACTTGGAAATGTCAGGCTCTTCAATAATATTTGAAATTCTTTGTTCAGAAATGAAAATGAGTGCATGGAATAGGAGTTCTTGAGACTACACAAATTTAAAAAAAAAAATGATTAAAACAGTAGATATGATAAGTTCTATCAGTAACCTTAGATTATGTAGCCGTTCAGATTCTTAATTCATGTACATATCTTACTGTAAGAGTTTAAATAGGCAATTATGAATGGACTTACATGTGGATCTATTCATAGAATTCAAGCAACAACTTTTCAGTAAACATGAAAATTTTCTTGTAGTCATATTAACGTGTGGGCATAGGCTTCCCAGCCTAAAATACATGTACATTACATGGCACATAATTTAATCGACCAAAGTCTACAGAGTCTAGGTTTGATTCAAAGTCTAGGTGGGTGAAACCTGGAAATCAGACCACTCTGCTAAGAAGACCAATTTTCAGAAGTACCAAGGGTGGTCTTAATAGAGGGGTTTTACTGTACTTCATTTTAAATTGTCGTCTACAAATTCTTTCAATCTGGACAATTTGAAAATGTTTTCATCTGGTAAAGAGTTAACCAAACAACAAAATAATAGCCTTATCCTAATTGAAAACATTTGCAGATGATGAATCAATCATTAAACAAAACATGAAATTTTCATTTCAAAGGGTAGAAAATATTGTGAGTAATGTTTTCAAAAGCCTTTTTACTTAGGGTTGTTAAATGCTGGTATTGTGTTGCATAGAGTTAAAGAACCTTTCACAACAATAATTGCCCTTATGGCTTTTTTAGATCAAGATCAGACTGCACAAAATGTGTGGTCTGATCTTTGATTTACACTTTTTACTTAGCTGAGCCATGCTGGACAAGAACAGCCTTGATATTGTAGTGATTAGCTCAGATATTTTCAAAGAAAAGGTCAACTTATTGTCGTAGCCCTGGTATCATTATCTGTGTCATTGTCGTCTGTGTTTTTGTCCCACTGCCATGATATAGCTTAACCCTTTCCCAAACGACAAATTTTGGACTAGTCCAAATTGAAGGAGTTTGCAGATGACAATTTTAAATTTGATGAAAATGACAGACAGGTCTCAAAACGGGTAGAAAACACTGTGGGAAAAGGAGAAATTGCTCGTTACGAGCAATTTCTCCTTTTCCCACAGTGTTTTCAAAAGACTTGAACTGCAGACACGTGAAAACCAGGGCTTGTTTGGGAAAGGGTTAAGCTGTTAAAACAGTGTCCAACTCCAAAGCAAACAACAAAAATTTGTGGTAAAAGTAGAAAATGCTGATTACCAGCATTTGCTCTTCTTCCCAAAATATTTTCAAAAAGTCTTCTTCCTTATGGCCAAAAATACACAGGATTGTTTTGTAAAGGGTTAGAAAGGGTTAGCGTATGTTTAGGAATAAACTGTGATGGATTGGCTCAACTCTTTTCCCACAATGTTTTTAAAAGTTTTCCTCCTCGGGGTCATTAAAACTTGTCATCGTGTGGTCAAGGGTTAAACTCAGAAATGTGTGGTAAAGTGTAAAGCCACTAGAATCTCAAATTCAGTATCTTTTTTTCAGACATTTTCCTCCAGCACACAGACTCAGCTTCTCCTGTAAAGAAGATGGCCCAACATGATATATCTGCTGTAATTTATGAGGCAAAAGGAAACAGGCTCCAAAGTAAGTATTTTCTCTTTTTCTCACCATGTTTTATTCATTTTTAGCTCCACTGGCCGAAGGCCAGCGGGCTTATGTCATGGCCCGGTGTCCGTCGTGCGTCCGTCCGCGCGTCCGTCTGTGCGTCCGTGCGTCCGTCCGTGCGTTAACTTTTATTTCAAACATCTTCTTCTCTGAAACTACCCATCCAATTTTCATGAAACTTCACAGAAATGATCCTGCCATGGTCCTCTTCAGAATTTCTTGAAAGAATTTGATTCCTTCAAAAACTCTGGTTGCCATGGCAACAAAACTGAAAAATATTGGAAATCTTTAAAAATCTTCTTGTCTGAAACCATAAGGCATAGGGCTACCAAATTTGGCATGTAGCTTTATGTAGTAGACCCCTATCATGTTTCTTGAAATTATAGCCCTGGGGTCAAAATTGGCTCTGCCCCAGGGGTCACAAGTTTTACATAGGCTTATATAGAGAAAACTTTAAAAATCTTCTTGTCTGAAACCATAAGGCATAGGGCTACCAAATTTGGCATGTAGCTTTATGTAGTAAACCTCTATCATGTTTCTTAAAATTATAGCCCTGGGGTCAAAATTGGCTCTGCCCCAGGGGTCACAAGTTTTACATAGGCTTATATAGAGAAAACTTTAAAAATCTTCCTGTACCTAGCCATAAGGCCTAGGGCTACCAAATTTTGCATTTAGCTTGATCTAGTTGGGGTCTACCAAAAGTGCCCAAATTATAGTCCTGGGATCAATTTGGCCTCATGCTTGGGGGGGGGGTTCACAAGATTTACATGGGCTTACATAGGGAAAACTTTTAAATCTTGGTGTACATAGCCATAAGGCTTAGGCTACCAAATTTTGCATAATTATAGCATTATCTAGTGGACAACTACAAAGAGGGCCCAAGTTACAGCCGTAGGATCAAGTTTGGCCCTGCACCAGGGGTCACAAGTTTCACATGGGTTTATGGAGTGAAAAGTTCAGAAACCGTCTTGTTACTAGCCATAAGGCCAAGAACTCCCAAATTTGGCATGTTATTCTTCTAATACACATATTCCCCATTCAGTTCGACTGTAGCCCTGGGGTCAAAGTTTTATAAGGGCTTATATAGTGAAGGCTTCTCTTCATGGTTTATATTTATAAGCCAGTGGAGCGATACAGGGCCATCATGGCCCTCTTGTTATAGATTTGCAAATGCAGAGACCAGTAGCTCATTTGATGGTGTACAAGACTTGAAGCCAGGGGATTGCTGGTATAAATTAACTCAGCAAATTTCTTTCCAAGGATTGATGATAGTCATTGCAACAGGATTCATACCTCTCTCACTGCTGATTATTGTCTCTGCTGTGGTTATGTGGGAAAGCTGCCAGTGGCTATGTACTGGTCAAAAAAACTCCTGGAAAGCATCAAAAGGTGCACCGGCTGCTGCGATATAACTGACATACTGTTGAAAAGATGTCAAACACTTTTCTTACAAACCAACAGATTCGCAAATAATTTAGAAAAAATTCTTATGTGACTCAAGACTTGATTAATCAGTAATTTTCATATTAAATACACAGGCAGTCTTTCAAAATCAAATTCCTTAATTCTTAACCAAATGACAAAAATGTATTTTACATGACAATTTAAATGTGGCTCAAACGATGGATTTTATCTGTGATAGGACAGAAAACATTGTGGGAGAAGAAAAAATGCTCAACATTTTCTCCCGTTCACACAAAGTTTTCAAAGGTTTCCTCCTTCTTCAGGGTGGTTAAAACTTGGGATTGTTTGGTAAAGAGTTAACCCTTTACCACACGACAAAAATTTATACCAGTCCAAATTGAAATCATTTGCAGATGACAATTTCAATGTGGTTCAAATGATGTGATTTCTGTTTCATAGGGTACAAAACATTGTGGGGAAAGGAGAAAATGCTGGTTACCAGCATTTTCTCCTTTTCCCACAATGTTTTCAAAAGGCTTCTTTCTCAAGGGTGTTAAAAGTCGGGATTGTGTGGTAAAGAGTTAATAAAGCATATTGTATTTTTGTCTGCAATGTTTTCAATTTAGACCAGTCTAAAATTTTGTCATCTGGTAGAATTATTTCTTTGTCAGATGACAGAATTTTAGATGTTAGCAAAGTTGCAGCTTTTGCAGATTAGAAATTTCAACATGGCTGCAAAGGTGTAGAAATGCTTGTTGACATCTTTTTGTCGTTTTCCAGTATTTAAAAATGCAAATTGCTGTAAGGTGAGAAAAACTCAGGATTGTTCCATAGAGGGTTAAAGAAACTTTTTAAACATGCTTCTGAAATACTTGTAATGCACATACTTGATGTCTCATGCCATGAATACATGCACATGTTTTAGCATTTTTTTAAAAAATAGAAGAGTTCATGTGTTAAATGCAAGTTCTATGTTGCAGTGTTTCTATACTAGTATGGTGTAGGTTGAAAACTAGTTTCTGACAAAGACTGTTTTTGTATGGTCCATACATATTTTCAGGACTTTTTTTTTCCTTTTTTTTTCCCAGCATCAAAAATGACATGGACAAAAGAAAGAGGCCGATACATCATGATGTTGATACATAGATGCAGACTGCCAGAGTTTATTTTTTTGCAGTTTTGTTGCCACAATTTTTTCTGTAAGAAGCCTTTTGATAGTTTTTTCTGTTTTTTTTTTGTGTGTGTTTATTGAGATACATGTATCCAAGATCAAGAACCCTGGCTGTTTGTAATCATGGTATATGTCTTGTAATTGACTAGATAAAGAGGATAGGATTAAGTAGAGGTACCTGGTAGCACATGGTATAATACTGCAGCTCTTTACCACTGCTGCTAATTCCTAGCAAGAAAACCTTTCGAAACAGGTGCATAGTTTCAAAAGGCTATCCCCTGATTTCTAAGAATGTTTTTTTATTGTCATATACAAGTCCTTGAATTCATTTTGGTAGCTTCAAATCCATTTAATTGAATGAGGCCCAACATTCTATGGCACTAGACATTGACAAATGGGCACAGGTTTCCAGAGTTTTTTCTACTTGTATGTTTTATCTCTGGTTTTTCCTGGGCGAGTTGGCCATAGCATAATCAATAAGGTAATCAATGATACTCATGCGATCAAAACTACTGTTGAAAGGTCCAGAAGTTACCACTAAATCATTGACATAATTTACATAGTAATGTATGGTAGCATTTTGTAAGTATTGTCCTCATAGGTAGGCCTTTAATTTGTTTTACTCTCATTATTACCCTAGTGTTACCAGGCCTTAGAATCTCAGTCATTCAGTTCTTCATCATGGTTGTTTTACAGTTTCTGAAAAATATAATAGAGAAAATTATTGATCTTGTTCAAGAAAATTTTTTTTCACTGATATGCCAATGACCAAATTACTGTTTTGATACAGCAGGGATGTAAATTGATGTCCAAAATAGATAATAGTTTAAAACCTAATTAACTGCTTGACCCATATACAAGAGTATATGATAACTGAAAATCAAGGATAGTTTTAAATCATAAGGGTAAATGTTTTCTAAAGTTTGAGATGTGTGACATGTGTAAGTGTTCGAGGTACTTCATTAGCTGAGAGGAATAGAATGGTAAAAACTACCAAAACTAGTCTGTTGAATCTTTTAAAAGTGGCACCATATCTACAAAATTGATAGGTATGATACTTATTAATGTATCTAAACATGAGTGTTTTATACACACTTGTGTGCTTTTACATGTTTGAGGACTTGTAAATCCAAGGGATTTGTAGTAGACAGGTCACATGATAGAGTTACTCCATTTAATTTTTCATATCAGTCCATTAACTCTTTACCACACAACAAAATATAAACATGTCCAAATTGAAAGCATTTGGAGATTGCAATTTACATCAGGCTAAAATGATGGAATTTGTCTTTGTTAGGGTAGGAAACATTGTGGGAAAAGGAGAAAATGCTGGTTACCAGCATTTTCTCCTTTACTCACAATGTTTTCTAAAGGTTTCTTCCTCAGGGTCATTAAAACTTGGTATTGTGTGGTAAAGGGTTGACTGTTGCTTATCCCCAATAAGTAAGCTTCCTTGTCTCATCTATCCCTGGCACCCTTTTTGAAGTACTAGTGTTTACTAGGAAACAAATAGGTGCTAGGGATAGGTAGGGACTGACACTGACACCAGACATACCAGAAGCTGCATGCAGGTTTTTGAAATGCCTTTGTAGTATGTAGTAGTGTAAGGTGTAAGTGTAAGTTCTGTAAGGCATAAGGGACCGGCATGGATGGAATCTGTCTGCAGCTAGACCAGGAGCATCACATAGTTTTTGACAAAACTGACTGCTTTGTTGACAGTTTGTGACAAGACAGACTGCTTTGTTCACAGTTTTAACAAGACAGACTGCTTTTTTCACAGTTTTTGATGAGACAGACCCCTTTGTTCACAGTTTTTGACAAGACAGACTGCTTTGCTCCAAATTCTTGACAAGACAAACTGCTTTGTTCACTGTTTTTGACAAGAAAGACTGTTTTTTAATTGCAAACATTTGAAATGTAAATAATCCCTTTGCTTTACAAACTTCTCAAAAATGTTTCCTATGACAAGGTACTCTCTGGTGTATACATTTGATTCAGTATCAAACAGCTGGGGTAATTAGGACTTGGTGCCTTTAAAAGATTCATTGGCTTGGTCTATGTGCATTGCTTGTATGTGATATCACCTTGACACTGTCTCAGTCAGCTCTTGAAATACTTTTGGATGCTAACCTGAGTCCATTTCTCCTAATCCCAAGGAAAGATTTGCCTTAAACTTGGAACAAATGTTCAGCTCACAGACACTGAACACAAATTAGGATTCCACCTTGTTTACTGCAACATTGTTGGTATTGTACACTTAGACGTTAGGCGTGGCTGTTTTCGAAGAAAATGTCTAGTTATTGTCTTAGCCCTGTCGTCGTCTGACCTTACACTGTTGATGTGCAAAAATTTTGACTTTTTTGACTATCTTTTATTTCTGAAGATATATGCTTCAAAACTTGTACAAGCTTTTGCTAACAATAGGGGAACCCATACAACAAGGTCAGGTGACCATCAAAGTATTTTTGACTTAGTTATGCCCCTTTTTGAGTCAGAAATTTCACTTAAAATCAAGCACCTGCAGCCGAGCGTTTGCACCTGCATGTGGTGCTCTTGGATTTCTGACAAGATTGTATCCAGTTTTCAACCTTAGATATATTTTGATGTTTTAAGTTAAAACTACATGCGCTAAATATTATACATTTAGCAACCTTTGTTTTGTTCTAGTTTTTCTTAACTGTACCATTTCTTTGTAAGATATTTTTTTTTCAACTTGGCCCACTTGTTGTCAGGCATTGGAGTGATACCTGAGGACCATTAGAAAAAAGCGAGTTAAACCTTTCCCACATGACTAATTTTAGACTCTCCTAGATTCAAACATCAGCAGGCAACAAAATCAACTCTAGTACAAAAGAGCTAGTGTTCTCTGACAGAATAGAAAAAGATTGTGGGAAAAGGAGAAAATACTGGTTACCAACATTTTCTCCTTTTCCCACAAAGTTTTGAATTCAAAAGGTTTCTTCCTCAGGGTTGTTACTACATGGAATTGTTTAGTATGGGTTAAATTATGCCAGAAACTGATGACATTTTTTGTTACATGTTTTTTTTCTGAAGTGATTTATTTATTCTCTCTTTGTATTGTGAAAGTGATACTGAATTGTTATTCATTGTTTTGTCTATTACTGTAAATATGATATTATATATTAGATGCTTGTCTAGATGAAGTCTGTATTTACCCACCACCAGACAATCCCAAGCTTTAATGACCCTGACAGAAAAAGTTTGAAACATATTGTAGGAAAAGGAGAAAAAGGTGTTAATCAGTGTTTCTCCTTTTCCCACAACACTTTCTATAGTGTTCAAGATGTATGCATTACATACATATTGTTCTTTTTGTTCCAGATATTTTCCTATTTATGACCTCAGTTATTATTAAATTCTATGTCGATATTTCTGTTGAAATAAAAAATTATATATCACTGTTTGTTATTTATTTATACTACACTTCTCTGAATTGCCAAGTTTAACCCTTGACCACATAGTCCTGAGTTTTAACGATCCTGTGGAACAAAGCTTTAGAAAACATCGTTGGAAAAGGAGAAATGCTGGTAACCAGCTTTTTTCCCTTCTCTTACAATGTTTTATATCCTTTCAGAGACAAATTTGATCATATGAGCCGCATCTGATTTGTTGTCTTTGATTTGGGCGTGTCCAAAATTTAATTGTTTGGTAAAGTGTTAATTAACTTTCATTTATATATGAGCTATGCTCTGGCAAAAAGGGTTTAATGCCTCTCCCTGATGCAATATAGCAAGCAAGTCATCGCAATACTCATTGATCCATAAAACCCATTTTGTCTACCAACTGAGTCCTGAGTTAGACAGCTGAGCCACCCCGTAGCTCAGTCGGTAGCGTACAGGACTTGGGAAGAGGAGGTCGCTGGTTCAATTCCCGGCTCAGCAAATTTCTTTTCGAGGATTGATGATGGTCGTTGCGACAGGATTCATTCCTCTCTCACCACTGAACATTGTTTTGACGATGGCTATGTGGGAATGAGCCAGTGGCTTGGAAAGAATATTGTGTGTAGTACTGGTACAAGAAACTCCAGGAAAGCATGGATAGGTGGGTTGGCCACCGCGATATAACTGAAATAATGTTGAAAACGGTGTTAAACACCATACAATCAACAATCAACCGGACTTAGACAACATGTTGTGTGCAGTCTGATCTTGATCTATTTTAGCCACAGAGGTAACTGAAGTTGCAAAAGGACCTTTTTCCCTTTACCACACAATCTTGAGTTTTAACGGCCCTGAGGAAAAGGCCTTTTGAAAACACTTGAAAAAGGAGAAAATGCTGCTAAACCAGCATTTTGCTCCTTTAAGCACACTGTTTTCCAGCCAACCAAAGGCAAATTTCAGGTTTTAGTGACATTTCATTTATTGCCAGCAAATGCTTTTAATTTAGACATGTCTACAATTTTCTTGTTTGGTAAAGAGTTAACCCTTTACAAATGGACAAAATTTTAGACAGGTTAAATTTCAAAGCATTTGCAGTGTTGAGGAACATTTATCATCTGCAAATGCCTTCAATTTGGACAAGGCTGAAATATTGTTGTCTGGTCAAGAGTTAAAGAAGCAGACCTCGTAAACCCTAGATCAGACAGTAAAAGATATGGGATCCACACTGGCTTCACATCCACATAATGTTTCCAATGGCATGCTTTGGTTCATGCATAAAAGGCTAGAGATCTATTTCTATTGTAGCTTTATACTCCTCTCCAAAATAAGGTATAGCAGGGCCTTCAACATTTAACCCTCTACCAAAAAACAAAATTTCTACCCATCCATGGACGATTTTCATGTTTGAGTCACATTTAACACTTAAGCTGCTGAATAAATGAAACGCAAATTTCTACTCAATACTAAAAGCCCAAACATTGCGGTTTCAAAGTTGATGTCACTGGAAAGAAAAAACCATATCAGACAGTGTAGATCAAAGATCAGACTGCACGTTCTGTGCTGTCTGATCTTGATCTACACTGTCCGCAAAAGGTCAGTGGGTCGCGATTAGCAGCTTAAGGGTTAATGTATTGTCTAAAAGCTGTCAATTTGGGCCAAGTCTAAAATTTTGCCATTTAAAACATGCCTGCTTCAGGCTGCGCTTGTTTTTTCTTAACCATTTAACTGCTTAACCCTTTACCACACCGTCTCGAGTTATAACGAACCAAACGAAAAGTGCTTTTGAAAACATTGTGGGAAAAGGAGAAAATGCTTGTAACCAGCATTTTCTCCTTATCCAACAATGTTTTCTAGCTAGTCAAAGACAAATGTCAGTTTTGCATTACAATTTGTCGTCTGCTAATGCTCTCAGTTCAGACGCATCTTAAATTTTGTCATTTAATAAAGACTAGTCTAATTTCAAAGCATTTGCAGGCAGCAAATTAAATGTGGCTCAACTGATGGAAGTGATGAGTGAAAGGACAGAAAACAATGTGGACAAAAAGGATTGATTCATTGTATTGTGTCTAGCACCGTTTTCAACATTATTTCAGTTATATCACAGCAGCCAAGGCACCTATCCATGCCTTCCTCAAGTTTTTACCAGTACTCAGCACAATTTTCTTTCCAAGACACTGTTAACTCTTTACCAATCAACAAAAATTTAGACTATTCCAAATTTAAAGCATTTGCAGATGACAAAATGAATATGGTTCAAAAATTGAAATTTGTTTTGAGAAGAGCAGAAAACATTGTGGGAAAAGGAGAAAATGCTGGTTTACCAGCATTTTCTCCTTTTTCCCACAATGTTTTCAAAAGCCTTCCTCTTCAGGGTCATTAAAAAAATCGGGATTGTGTGGTAAAGGGTTAACCATCGTTGAAACAAGGGTTAATGGTGAGACAGAAATGAATCCTGTCGCAATGACTATCATCTATCCTTGGAAAGAAATTGGCCAAGCCTACATGTATATCGTCCGCGTTTTCCATCTTTGTTTCATATCTTTTGCGTTTTCCCTCTTTGTTTCATATCGTCTGCGTTTTCCGTGTGTACTACATATTATATCGTCTGCATTTTCCCTCTTTGTTTATATTGCCTGCTTAAAGCATCGAAGATTTCCTAGCCATATTTAAAAGCTTCATTATTTTCTCCTGTTTTTAGCTCCACTGGTCGAAGGCCAGCGGGCTTATGTTATGGTCATGTGTCTGTTGTGTGTGCGTCCGTCTGTGTGTGCGTCTGTGTGTGCGTCCATGAGTGCGTTAACTTTTATTTCAAACATCTTCTTCTCAGGAACTACCCATTGGATTTTAACGAAACTTCACAGAAATGATCCTGGCATGTCCCTCTTCAGAATTTCTTCAAAGAATTTGATTCCCATAAAAACTCTGGTTGCCATGGCAACAAAACTGAAAAATATTGAAAATCTTTAAAAATCTTCTTGTCCGAAACCATAAGGCCTAGGGTTACCAAATTTGGCATGTACCTTCATCAAATAGACCTCTACAAAAACTCTTCACATTATAGCCCTGGGGTCAAAATTGGCCCCGCCCCGGGGATCACAAGATTTACATAGGTTTATATAGTGAAAACTTTATATTCTTGCCCTAAACCATATGGCCTAGGGCTACCAAATTTGGCATGTAGCTTTATCTAATGAACCTCTACTTAATTTCTTCAAATTATAGCCCTGGGGACAAAATTGGCCCCACCATGGGGGGGTGTTACAAGTTTTACATGGGTTTATATGGGGTAAAAATTTAAAAATCTTCTCCTTCTAAACCATATGGCCTAGAGCTACCAAAATTAGCATGTAATTTCATCCAAAATTGGCCCCGCCCTGGGGGTAACAAGTTTTACATGGGCTTATACAGGGAAAATTTTGAAAATATTCTGGTTCTAAATGATATGGCCTAGGGCTACCAAAATTGGCATGTCGCTCCATCTAATAGACCTCTACCTAGATTCTTCAAATTATAGCCCTGGGGCCAAAATTGGTCCCACCCCGGGGGTCACAAGTTTTACTTTGGCTTATACCGAGAAAACTTTGAAAATATTCTGGTTCTAAACCATAGGGCCTAGGGCTACTAAATTTGGTATGAAGCTTCACCTAATTGACATCTACTAAGATTCAACTAATTGTAGTCCTTGGGTCAAAATTGGCCCTGTCCCAGGGGTCACAAGTTTTACAAGGACTTTTATAGTGAAAACTTTAAAAATCTTCTTGTTCTGAGCTGTAAGGCGTAGGGCTACCAAATTTGGCATAAAGCTTCATCTGTGGATCTCTTCTGAATTTGCTAAAAATTTAGCTATTGTTCAAATTGAATTAAACCCCCTCATGGTTTATTAAGAAAACTGAACATTTTGTTTATAACCGTACAGCCTAGTCCAATATTACTAGGTATGTATTATATTTTGTTGACCTCAACCACGATTCAATTAATTATAGCTCATAAATATAGCTTGAAATCGTAATCATAGGTAAAAAATGGACTTGCCCTGGTGTCACAATTTTCACATGGGCTTTTAAATAGAAGTTGTATTTTGTTGTTAATATAAATATGATGTACAAAATGCTTAAATCCGACAATGATTTAAGTAAGTCCCTCTTTGTTTATATTGCCCACTTAAAGAGTCGAAGTTCTCCTGGCCATATCTAATTTCTAATTGCATGGTCTACAAAATCAAAACAAGATTGTTTCATTTTATTCTCTCTCTCTCTCTCTCTCTCTCTCTATCTCTGTCTCTCTCTCTCTCCTTCTTGTCAGATTGTGTTCACTTTTCCTATATTGTTTCTATATGTTCAGATATATCCTCTTTTGTCAGTCCACTTTTTCCTCAACACTTTACCACACAATCACAAGTTTTAACAACCCTTCAAAAAAGAAGCTTTTGAAAAACATAGTGAGAAAATACAAGAAACCAGTATTTTCTCCTTTTTTCAACATTGTTTTCTACCCTATCATAAACAAATTCCATCATTCCAGCCACATTTAAATTGATGTCTTCATACAGAAAAGTTATTCAAAATGCTAATACCAGATACTGATTATATTGAAACACGGCATCTGCGTTTTCCCTCTATGTTAATATCGTCTGCGTTTCCCCTCTTCGTTTCATATCATCCGCGTTTTCCCTCTTCATTCATATAAGTTTTATACACGTTTTTGTCCCCTGTAAATCAAATAATGTGGATGTCCCTAGTTTAATCTATTGAATTACAGCTCTACTTTTTAATGATCTTCTCTTCTGTCCAAACTGAAAGCATTTGCAGAAGACAATTAAAAAGTTACTCAAGTGGAGAAATTTGTCTTTTGAAGGGCTCAAAACGTTTTTGGGAAAAGAAGAAAATGCTGGTTACCAGCATGTAACTCTTTAATCCAAAAATGTTTTTCAAAGCAGCATGCACCTTTCTTATTGTGGTTAAAACTTGGGATTGTGTGGTAAAAGGTTAGTGCATGCTGATTGCCTATTTGCTACTAAGTTTAAACCTTTAGTGCACAATGCAGCCTTTTAACGACCCTAGGAGAAGAGCCTTTTGAAGACATTGTGGGAAACGGAGAAAATGCTGGTTACCAGCATTTTCTCCTTTCCCCACAATGTTTTCTACCAATCAAAGATGAATTGCACCATTTGAGCCACATTGTAGTTATCATCTGCAATTTGGACTGTTGGGATTATGTAGTTAAAACTCGGGATTATGTGGTAAAGGGTTAACTCATGCCGATTGCCTATTTGCTACGAAGTTACTGGCATTTTCTTCTTTTACCAAAATGTATTCCAAATGCTTCTTATATTATGGTGGTCAAAATTTGATTTTGTGTGGTAAAAGGTTAATTCATGGTGATTGTTTATTTGCTACAAAGTTTCAGGGAGGGTGGTGCATCTATTTGGTGTTATATTAACCCTTTACCAAACAATATCAGGTTTTCACTACCCTGGGAAAAGAAGCCTTGGAAACATTGTGGGAAAAGGAGAAAATGCTGGTAACCAGCATTTCCATCTTTTTGCAAAATGTTTTCTACCCAGTCAGAAAGCTAAAGCTCATTTGTACCAATGTTGAATGTCTGCAGATGTGTTGAATTTGAAAGAGTCTAAGATTTGTCGTTTTGGAAATGGTTCATCTTATTGACTGTTTCTATTTACAGACATACCTCTCCTCAAGTCCTCCAGCTAAACTGTCGTCCAAGGGAACAATAAGTCAGTGGCCTCAACTTGAAACAACATACTGTGAACATGTTTAACCTTTTACCACACAGTCGGAAACTTTAATGACCCTGAGAAAGAACGCTTTTGGAAATATTTTAACCAGCATTTTCTCTTTTTCCCACAATGTTTTCATATCAAAGACAGAAGTCATTATTTTAGCAACATGTTATTTGTTGTCTGCAGTTGCTTTCAGTATTGTTCAGTCAAAAATATTCTGGTTTGGTTAAGAGTTAATTCTGTACTAAGACAAAGTTAGAGATCAATCCAAATTCAAAGCATTCGCAGACTACAAATTAAATGTTGCACAAATTATGAAATTTTTCCTTGAAAGGTTAGAAAAAATCTTAGTAAAAGGAGAAAATGCTGGTTACTAGCATTTTCTCCCTGTCCCACAATGTTTTCAAAAGTCCCTTTTCTTTGGGGTCGTTAAAAGTTGGGATTGTGTGGTCAAGGGTTAAAGAGTTGATGGACATGAAGTGTAAAGTGTTTGTGCAGATAAGCCTACTCTAAGAGTTAACCTTACCAAACACTACAGTGTTTTAATGACCCTGCCAAGCCTGTTAGCTCAGTAACATACAGGGCTTAATACGAGGGAGGTCACAGGTTTGAATACCTGTGTGGACCAGTTTCTTTTTGAGGACTTGTGATGGCCATTGCAATTGTCATTCCTCTGTCACCACTCCTTTTTTCACAGTTTTCTATCCTTTCAAAGACAAATTCCATCATTTGAGCCTCATTTGTGGTATTCAACTGCTTTAAATTTTGTTAAGCCTGAATTTTTGACATCTAGTAAACAGTTAACCCTTTACCACACCATTCCAGCTTCTAACGACCCAGAGAAAGAAGCCTTTTGAAAGCATTGTGGGAGAAGGAGAAAATGCTGGTAACTAGCATTTCCTCCTTTCCCCCCACAAGTTTTCTAGCCTTCCCAAAACAAATTTCAATTTTTGAGTTACATTTGTTTTGTTGTCTGCAAATGCTTTCAATTTGGACTAGTCTAAAATTTTGTCGTTTGGTAGAGTTAAATAAATGATCCATGGATGAATAAAATAAAAGTGATTGTCTCTAAGAATGTCTGTTATTCTTTATCTGAAGGCATCTTCATCAGTATGCTTCATTTACAGCAACGTAAAACTGAAATGCATGTTCAGCATAAGACTTGTTTGCTATACAGAGCTTATGTTTGGATACCCTTAATATAAAGAAATGCTAGTGAAATGGTAACAACATTTTCTCCTTGTCTCACACTCTTTTCTACTCCTTCAGAGACGAATCCCAGCATTTGTGACACATCTGTTGTCTGCAATTGCTTAAATTCAATTTTTAACTGTTAATTGAACTCCTGGAAAAACGAAGCACCCCCCCCTCAAAAGCTTATTTATTGGTCTAAGGGAGAAAACTCGTACTGTCTTAATAATTATGTTTGTACGATTAAGCTCCCTTATTACCGCCCTCATCCGCCGTAAAGCAAGACGAATGATGTGTAATGCCGTAAAAAGACTAGAAGTTTTAAATATGATTCATGCGGGATGAAAAGAATCAAAACAATTGTCTGAGAGCGTGGCTGCTGTCCCGAAATAATCTGAAATATTCTCTATCGAAATTTATGTGCATTGATCCATGTTTTAGAAGTTGCAGATGTTACAGATGAAATACCGTATGTTAAAAATTACAGAACAAGAGTGGCTTTCTTTAGGAGGGCTTATGTTTCAGCCAGACGTTAACAAATCTTAAGTTTGTTACTCGTCAACGCATCTTCAAAGTTAAGGTCAGTTAACGACATTGGCCATCATTCGTTTTGCTTTTTGGCAGGCGTGGGGGGGGTACAAGGGAGATTAATCCTACATTTATAATATTTGAAGTAGTAGGAGTTTCCTCCCTTAGACCATTGAAAATGGGGGTGGGGGATTGGGAAGAGAAACTAAACATTTATCGACTGAAAGAAATGAAAGGATTATATATGTGTTTTGTTCAATAAGACTCGTTATGTATATACACATGATTATATCCATCCATAAATGGATAGATAAAACTGCGCCCAGGTGAAAACGAAAAACAGCGTGTTTACCGTTTTTTTTTTCAATTTCCTGATTTATCCAGCTATGGGCGACCCCTGACCTGCCTTGCTTATAAGTTCTTAATTTTCTCCCCGTTTGGCTCGACCTATTAGTTTTGTGTCAATATTTAGATCAAGAGCTCTATTTTACTTCAATCATTTATAACACTGCAATATTTACAAAATAAAATCATTCATTTGACTGTCGCTAAAGCACATCGGACGAAAGTTGGATAACCGCGACGGAAACGTTTCACTAGCGTCGGGAGGCATTTTGTCTCTAGATAATTTCCCAATTAGGTATTCTGAATGTAGACAAAAATGACAAAATCTGAAGATTCTGAAAGATAATACGTGCACCAGGTCAATTTATAATACGAAGACCGATTATAATACTGTGCAAGTTATGGCAGTAAGTTGCGTTTCGTACCCGTGCAGTACGTACCTTTAAATTGGGATTTTTTGGTCACATTTAGATCTAGTATTGAGATATATTTTTGGATTGGAAATACAACCGAATTTCGGCTACGATATCATAAAAAAAAAAAAAAAAAAACCCACATCTCAACAAGATTTTCTTTATGGGAAGCCAAGAATTTATTTCCTAAATGGACATCAGTTAACTTTTGTCTTGAGCAAAATTCCAGAAGATGCCTTTTGATAGGTCAAATATTGATTATCAACTGGAATTATTGTGGTATACATTAACAACTTGTCAAACAATCCTTAAACATTGTGGGAAAAGAAGAAAATGCTGGTAACCAGGGTCCATATTCACCAACCATTCCTAAGAATATTCTTGGTCTTGTGCTGAAGAATTTTCTAGATTGTAAAGTAACATGAATTCTGATTCGTTAAACCATTTGGTTTAGAAAATCAGAAGTTATGTCATCTTCAAACTGAGACTGAGAACATTCTTACTTAAGAATGGTAGGTGAAATACAGACCCTGATCTTTGCCGAGGGTCATAAAACACAGATTGGTTTGGTAAAGGTTTCAATAGATTTGAGAACATTGTATCAAAAGGAGCAATTTCTCCCTTTTTCATTCTACTTGACCTTAAAAAGTGGTTCGCTGCGGGAGTAAAAGAAGTTTCTTTATGCGATAAATACTTGTTTGTGTTGACTCTTTAACCATTTACCACACAATCCTGACCTTTGATGACCCTGAGGAAGAGGCCTTTTAAAAACATTGTGGGAAAAGGAGAAAGTCCTGGTGACCAGCATTTTCCAAATTTCCCACAATGTTTTCTCCACCCCCCACCCCTCAAAAAAAAATCAATTTTTGAGTCACATTATTGTTTGTCGTCTACAAAAGCTTTCAATTTGGACTGGTCTAAAACTTTGTCGTTTGGTAAAGAGTTAACAGATGACAAAATTTCGGACACTTTAATTTTAACTCTCTACCAGCTAACAAAAGTTTGGACTCCACCAAAGTGAAAGCTTTTGCAGCAGACAAATTGAATGTGGCTCAAATAATTATAGTTTTTTAAAAATATGGCTAAGGAAAACATTGTGGTAAAGGAGAAAATGCTTACCAGCAATTTCTCCTTTTCCCACAATCTTTTCAAAAGCTTTGTTTCTCAGGGTCATTCAAACTCAAGATCTTGTGGTAAAGTGTTAAATATTCAATCTTTTTTCACTCTTAAGGTAATAAGGAATTATCTCCCCTTGGTGAAAATGTATGAAAACATTAGAATATCTTTGTTATTACTGAAAACATGTAGAGAGCAGCTGGTTTGAATCCCCATCATAGCCAACTTCTTTCCTAGGATTGATGATAATCATTGTGACAGGATCCATTTCTCTCTCATCACTGATCATTCTGTTAATGATGCTTTTATTGGAAAGCAGCCAGTGGCTTTGGAAGAATATTGTGCAAAGTTCTGGTAAATGAAACTCCAGGAAAGCACTGGCTGCTGCAATATAACTGAAATAATGTTGAAAGTGGCCTTCAACACCATGCAAACAAACAAGATATCAGAGAGTGTAGATCCAAGATCAGACTGCACATTCTTTGTAGACTGATCATGATCTACTCTGTCAGCAAAAGGCAGTCTGATCTTGATCTACTGTGTCTTAACTCTTTCCCACACGATCCCGACTTTTTACGACCCTGAGAAAAAAGCCTTTTGAAAACATTGTGGGAAAAAGATAAAATGCTGGTAACCAGCATTTTCTCCTGTTTGCACAATGTTTTCTACCCTTCCCAAACCAAATTTCAAATTTTCACTCACATTTATTTTGTTGTCTGCAAATACTTTCAATTTTGACCATGCTGAAATTTTGTCGTTTGGTAAAGAGTTAAAAAAAGTGCTTAGTGCTGCAAGGGACAACCCTTTCTCACATGATTGAACTTTAGGCCTGTTGGAATTGAAACCACTTGCAAACTTAAATGAAACTTCCAAGCTGGTAGTAAAACCCTGTATAATGCTATTTCAAACTTTTTTTTTTGAGAAAAATATCTCTTCATCGGACAGTGTAGATCCAAGATCAGGCTGCACATTTTATGTAGTCTGATCTTTATCTACACTGTGAGCAAAAGGTCCTTGAGTCACGCTTAGCAGCCTAAGGGTTAAAATGTAGTGAACTTCAAGACGAAGAAGAGTTGGCTACCTATGGAAACATGTTAACCTCTCACCACATAATACAAGCTTTTAACAATCCAGAGAAAGAAGCCTTTTGAAAACATTGTGGAAAAAGGAGAAAATGCTGGTAACCAGCATTTTCTCCTTTTCCCACAATGTTTTCATCCCCGTTAAGAGAAAAATTCGTAACTTTGACAACTTTTAATTTATGGTCTGCAAATGCAAAATTTCCAACCCTTCTTTAAAAAGTTGTGCTGGAAACATTTTACATTCGGCACAAACGTAAAAGAGATTTGTCTTTAATGAGCAAATCTTCCATGGACATGCTGAACATGGTTTTGACACTGTCTATGTGGCCAGTGGCTTGGATTTTCAAGAATGGTAAACTACTGGTAAAAGAAACTCCATGAAAGTATGGGTAGGTGCATGGCAAACTACTGGTAAAAGAAACTCCATGAAAGTATGGGTAGGTGCATGGCAAACTACTGGTAAAAGAAACTCCATGAAAATATGGGTAGGTGCAGCGGCTGCCCCTCTGTAACTGAAATAAATTTCAATCACTGTGTGTAACACCAAACAATAAAACTTTCTTTGACAGAATAATTTCACGTGCATCAACTCTTTACCAAACAACAAAATTTTAGAACAGTCCAAATTGAAAGCAGTTGCAGACGACAAAATAAATGTTAAAAAATTTTAAGTTTGTTTTAGGAAGGGTTAAAAAAATTGTGGGAAAAGGAGAAAATGCTGGTAATCAGCATTTCCATCTTTTTCCAAAACATTTTCTACCCTATCATAGAGCTGAAGCTGAATTGTACCAATGTTGACTTGTTGTCTGCAGATGTGGTAAATTCAAAAGAGTCTAAAATTGTCGTTTGGGAAATGATTCACCTTATTGACTGTTTCTATTTACAGACCTCTCTATAAGCCAGGTCCTCAAGCTAAACTGTCGTCCAAGGGAACAGCAGATCAGTGGCCTCAACTTGAAACAACTGATTCCTAAGGACATTCTCAACCAAACAAAGTTCTGTGACTGCCTGTACTGTGGCAAGGTTTTCGGGTCTAATGCTTTACTTGTGAGACATGCTGAGGATTCATACTGGAGAAAAACCTTTTATCTGTCACATTTGTACAAGGGCCTTTAATCAAAGTGTCATTGAGAAAACATCTTGCTGTTGTTCATAACATTATATAATAGGCAGAAATGTGCAAATATCATCAGTTATACACTTGCTTAGTTTTCATTTTTTTCTTTGTGCAACAGGTGCATAGCTAGGAGTGTAGTAAACATGAAGCACAAGTCATTTTACATTTGAGCTATGCTCTGGCAAAAGGGGGCTTAATGCATCTCTGTCATGCACGATACCGAGCAAGCCATCACATAATTATGGATTCATAATACCCTCTATTTTTAACAACCAACTTAATCATGAGGTAGAGTGGTCCTTTGACAGATAGAAAACTGACCAATAGCGAAAAGTTTCGGCCCAGGTCAGTCTGCGCAGGCTGACCTGGGTCGATACTTTTCGCAAATGCATTAAGCCCCCTTTTCACAGAGCATGGCTCACTTTCTTCTGGTTTTTTTTTTTTTTTTTTCCTCTAACAAAACAGATGTTAGCACCTTGAAAAGCAGAGCACAGCTTTGTCAGTGTTTTAGGCAATATGATTCAAGATCAAACTGCATTTGCAGATGATGTAGCTCAAGATCAGAATGCACAGAATGCACAGTCTGATCTTTGATCGACATTGTTCACTATTTAGTTTTTATTTTTTGGCAAAAGCAATTTTGAAATTAGGATGATTTGGTCTTTTTTCCTGAATGAGAAAGCACATCATCACATTTCATTTATTTGATGCTTTGATTATTAACCCTTTACCAGACGACAAAATTTTAGCCTTCTCCAAAGTGAAAGCATTTGCAGACGACAATTTCAGTTTGGCTAAAATAGTGCAACTTTTCTTTGATAGGGTAGAAAACATTGTGGGAAAAGGAGAAAATGCTGGTTACCAGCATTTTCTCCTTTTCCCACAATGTTTTCAAAAGGCTTCTTTCCCAGGGGCGTCAAAAGGCATCATTATGCAGTAAGGGGTTAATGTTATTTAACCCTTTATCACACAATCCCGAGTTTTAACGACCCTGAAAGAGAAGGCTTTTGAAAACCTTGTAGGAAAAGCATGAAATGCTGGTGATCAGCATGTTCTCCTTTTCAACCAATTGAAAGACTGAAATCATCATTTGAGCTACGTTCAGTTTGTCTGTAAGTCCAGTCCAAAGTTTGTTGTTTGGTAAAGGGTTAGAGCCTGGGCTTCCAGGCATAAGCCTGGTTACGTGCCTGTGTAGTATCATGTTATTTGTGTAATCATATGTAATAGCTTGGAATTACATGTTTTTTTTTCTTTACAAATTAACTCTTTTCCAAATGACAAAACTTTAGACAAGTCCAAATTGAAAGCAAAATAGATGTGGCTGAGAAATTAACATTTGATTTGGGAAGGGTAATAAACATTGTGGGAAAAGGAGAAAATGCTTGTTACCACCATTTTCTCCCTTTTAAAGAAATGAAAAATTTCCTTTTTTTTTTTCCAATAACAAGTTATTTGCATGTTCATTTGTAGCATACTGTAGCATTTTCTCCTTTTGCCACAATATTTTTTCAAAGGGCTTTTTCTTCAGGGTTGTTAAAACCCGTTCTTGTGTGGTAAAGAGTTAACCCTGTATCAAACCCCAAAATTTTGGACTTAACCAAAATTTAAAGCATTTGCAGATGATAATTTCGATGTAACTCGAGTGATTATTTCTGTCTTTGATAGGGTGGTTACCAGCATTTTCTCCTTTTCCCACAATGTTTTCAAAAGGCTTTTTCCACAGGGTCGTTAAAAGGCGGCATTGTGTAGTAAAGGTTTAAATTCTTAACCAAACAATCCCAAGTTTTAAAGACCCTAAGATACAAGGCTTTTGAAAACATTGTGGGAAAAAGAGAAAATGCTGGTAACCACAATGTTTTCTTAAACCTTTCAGAAACTTATCTTATCATTTGATCCATATTTAATTTGTGGTCTGCAAATGCTTTCAATTCGGCGCAGTTTAAAATTTTGTCATGTGGTTATGAGTTAGACAAGATATAAGAACACTTTGGAAAAAGGAGAAAATGCTGGTCACCAGCATTTTATCCTTTTCCCACACTGTTTTCCGAAACTTTCTTCCTCCAGGTGGTAGAAACTCAAGACTGTGAGTGTGTGGTAAAAGGTTAAGAAAGATATAAATGGGTGTGGTCTGTTTTTCTATAGTCAAAAGTTTGCCTCTTTCAATACTTTACTAATCAGCAAATGATGTCTGCTGTACTTCTTTGTGTCAAAAACGATAGAAAAAAATAAAATTTGAGAGAAAAATGTTTGGAAGCAAGAACAAAATTCCCAGAAAAGATTTATTTCAGTATCAGTAAGGTATCCGAGATAGAGAAATTTAACTCTTTACCACACAAACCGGAGTTTGAACAACCCTGAGAAAGAATGGTTGTGAAAACAATGTTGGTAACCAGCATTTTCTCCTTTTCCAACAATGTCTTCTACCTCTTTGACGAAAAATACTACTACTTCACTGCAAATGCTTTTAATCTGTTCAAGTACAGTAAAACCCCTCTATTAAGACCACCCGTGGTACTTTTGAAAATTGGTCTTATTAGCGGGGTGGTCTGATTTCCGGGTTTCACCCACCTAGATTTTGAATCAAACCCAGACTATGTGTAGACTTATGTGGATTTAAATTATGTTCCAAGTAATGTATACATATTTTAGTCGGGGAAGCCTATGCCCACACATTTAAATGACAACAAGAAAATTTTCATGTTTATTGTAAAGTTGATATCGAGGGGTGAATGCGAAACTATTCCATCTGCATTTTGGAAAATATTACAGGAGAGGGGGAAAAAAAACTCAATTCCATGAAAAGCGTTGTTAGATCGTCTTGTTTAATTATGTTGTGCTGAATTCATGCTCTCAGCTCAACACAACATATCTAAACAAGATGATCTAACTATTCTTTTCACAGAAATGAGAAGCGTTTTTCCCTCTCCTGTAAAATTTTTTGAAACACAGATGGAATAGTTTCGTATTAACCCCTCGATATGTGCTTGACTTTTTATGAATAAATTCACATGGCAGTGAATGCCCATTCATAATTGCCTATTTAAACTCTTACAGCAAGATATGTACATTAATCAAGTATCTGAACTTAAAGATTACATAATTAAATGTTACTGATAGAACTTGTCATATTCCCTGTTTTAATCTGCTTTTTTTTTTATCTTGTGTAGTCTCAAGAACTCCTACTCTACGGGCTCATTTTCATTTTTAAACAAAGAATTTCGAATATTATTGAAGAGCCTGACGTTTTTTTTTTTCCCCCATTTTGATTCGAGTTGAATGTTTGAACAGTCCTACTAATTGTCGATCGCAAAGTTGAAGTGTTCACCAGTTCAAAAATTGCATATTCTCTACGAAAAAAGTATGGCTTTAATGTGGAACAAAAACCAAATAATTATCCCATCCCGATCGCTAGATATTAACCCAAATGTCTCAAATTACAAAAGCTAGATGTACAAAACAAATCGTAATTACCCGAATGTCGACATGTTTTTCACCCGTGTCAGCAATGTGTGATAAACGCCTGATTACCGAACAAAAGCCGAATTAATTATCACCAATTCATTGGTCATTTGATTATGTAAGGTAACACCTTGATCACTTAACACGATTGTGTTACTGTAGTCAACAGATAAACAAAAGATCGCTAATTGATTGTCTACTCCATCGGACCCAAGAATATTCATACATGAAGCACGGCCTCCAGTTTGCGATTATGGACGCGTGAAAATTAGCTGGTCGTAAAAAAAATGTGAAAATTAGTGGTCGTTTCACGGGGTTAAAATCTATTGGTAATTACTCATTGGTACTGAAAATGGTGGTCGTAATTTCGGAATAGTGGGGTGCCCGTATTTCCGGGGTCGTGGTCATTGATTATGAAGAAGGAAAAATTCCGTTCTGACAAAAATCGTTCGTAATAGCGGGTTGCTCGTATTACAGGGGTGGAAGAGAGGTTTTACTGTACATTTTTTGTGGTAGAGGGTTAACGTGATCTAAAAGTGACACAATGTATGTCGCACTCATCATTGCTGTTGCACTGTTCAAATTCTCCAAGTTGTAGTTTTTTATGCTCTTTAATCCTTAACCCTTTACCACACAGTAAGACTGTTACGATAAACCTTAACCCTTTACCAGACGACTAAATTTTAGCCCTGTCCAATTTGAAAGCATTTGCAGACGACAATTTCAATGTAGCTCAAATGGTGCAATTTTTCTTTGATAGGGTAGAAAACATTGTGGGAAAAGGAGAAAATGCTGGTTACCAGCATTTTCTCCTTTTCCCACCATGTTTTCAAAAGGCTTCTTTCCCAGAGGCATCAAAAGGCGGCATTGTGCGGTAATGGGTTAAGTGAACCACAATATATTGCAATACACAGAAACTGTATTGCGATATACACCACAATATATCGCATCCATGTTAAAATTATTATTTAAAAAAAAAAAAAAAAAACCTATGTTATTCATAATTTAGGTTCAAGTCTTCCAAAACACGAGAAGGTGAATCAATTAAATCACCCAATCTCAACAAAAGTAATTCCAAATATCGGATTTTGCTTTCTTATTCGGTATTTCACCATAACCGTCCTCGTTTGCATCTGCAGCATTAGTGTTGGAAGCCATTGTTGATATGGTCGTAGTCGATTCAGAAAATGCAGTTGCAATCAAGTAGGATTACAAGAAAATACTTCAGAATAATTTGCACACATTTTCCATTAATTTGATTATCACATTAATGAATTTTATTCTTGTATTCCTGTTTTTAAAAATCTGTAACTTTTGATGTTTTAAACATCATGTTGGCGACTTGGCATTGCGTGGTTTGGATTGAATTGATTGTGACTATAAAATATTGACAATCACGAATCAAGTATGCCTATTCTGCTTTCATACTAAACTGGTACCCATAACCATCCGATAGACAACAGGCTGCCAGTTTACTTTCATATGCACTACTATTACAATAGTGATAAGCGTTTGCATGACCGCGACATTTTAGAAACGACCAGATCAAAATAAACCGAAAATACATCGAAACTAGAAAATATCGCAACAAAACCAGTATGTGAAGTTTGTATCGCTGTACGTATTGACTTTGAATTATATTGCAGTATACCGGTATATCGTGACAGCCCCACCACACAGTCCCAAGTTTTGATGATCCTGAGGAAGAAACCTTTTGAAAACAAAGTGGGAAAAAAAGAAAATGCTGGCTACAAATGCTGGTAACCAGCATTTTCTCCTTTTCCTACAATGTTTTCTACTCTTTCAGATGCAAATTTCATTATTTGAGCCACATTTCATCTGTTGTCTGCAAATGCTTTCAATTTGGACCAGTCTGAAATTTTGCCGTTTGGTAGAGTTAACCAATCTTCCCTAATTTCAACAACTTGAAGAAAAAAGGCCTTTGAAAATGTGACTAAAGTCGAAAATGCTGGTAATCAGCATTTTTTCCATTTCCAACAATATTTTCTACCTGTTTGAAAACAGATGTCACTTTTTTAGCCTATTTTGGCCACAGTTAATTTGTTCCCTGTAAATGCTTGCTATTTTGACAATTCTAAAAATGTGCCCTCTCATAAAAAGTAACCCTTTACCACACAATCTCAAAGAAGAAGACTTTTGAAATCATAATTGAAATAGAAGAAAATGCTGGTAATGCTGGTTAAGATTTTCTCCTTTTCTCACAACATTTTACTACCCTATAAAAAAAAAAGAAAATGCACCATTTGAGCCACAATGAAATTGTCATCTGCAAATGCTTTCAATTTGGACAAGGCTAAAATTTTGTCAACTGGTACAGGGTTAATAATCAGAGAGATAAACAATGTTGAACTCTTCCATATCTTATCACTCTTCAAGTTTTCTATTTTGCGTAGCTTCTATGGCAGCTGTGTCAAACACTGTATCCTCACTTCCCATGCTACCAATGGCGCTGTCTGGACGTGATGCAACTGGTGGTGATTTGGTAATCTTAAACTCCTGATCTGATTCCAAGTTAAATGAATCATGCATTTCAAGCTCCTCTTCTGCCTCTGTAAGAGGAACAATGTCCTTATTTACTCTTTCATTTTTATCCATTTTAACATCTACATTACTTATCCCATTGTCTACTTTTCCCTTGTCACTCATATTCTGTTTTTCAGAAGTATTTTTGGCCCCATTAACTGCTCTTGTTTCAAGTTTATTAACTGCTACTGTTTCAGATATTTCATCTGTTGTTGTTTCAGATTCGTCACTTTTAGTTGTTGTGGTGATGTTACTGATTCTTGTTTCAATGCTGTTAAATGTTGTTTCAGCTTCAGTAACAGATGTTGTTTCTGCATCATTCTTTGCTTCAGTGTTATCAATTGTTGTAGGTTCACTGTCATTTACTGCTGATGTTTCAGCAATATTTATTTCATTAGATTTACCGATACATGTGTCTGTTTTTTCTTTGTCCAGTGTAGATCTCTCAGTTCCTTCAACAATTACCCGGTCATTTGCTTCGATGCTTTCATTGCTTACATCTATGTAGGGTTTCCTTGGACTAAGTCTCTCTTTTTCACGTTCTCTTCGTTTCTGTAACTCTGTCATCCGTCGCTTTAGGTCCTTCAATCTGACTTTATTGGCTGTAATCAACATTTTGGCTTGCTTGTTTTCAGCGTGAAGAATGGTGTTCCATCTGAAGTAAATATTTTGCTTTATCAACCATTGGGATACCAATCACAAGTAACATTGTTGTTGCAGACAATATAGATCAAGATAAAACTACACAGAATGTGCAATCTGATCTTGGATGTATAATGTCTTTAGTTTTGTATTAAAATATCAAGCTAAATTAACCAAATAGGCATTCTCATCCAATAGTTAACGCTTTACCAAACGACAAAATTTTAGACTTGTCCAAATTGGAAGCATTTGTAGATGCAAAATAAATGTGACTCAAAAATTGAAATTTGTTTTGGGAAGGTTAGAAAACATTGTGGGAAATGGAGAAAATGCATTTTCTCCTTTTCCCACAATGTTTTCAAAAGGCTTCTTCTACAGAGTTGTTAAAACCCGAGATTGTGTGGTAAGACTTAAGATGCAGATGTGGCAACTTAAAAGCTGTTTTTATCAAAACATCGGGCAAAGCAGAGGACAGTGTAGATTCATGATCAGATTGCACATTCTGCACTGTCCACATAACCAATTAAAGCTGGGTCAGCGCTACAAAGTGTTAAGAACCAAGCAGGCTCATCACTTCCATTAACCCTTTACCACACAGTCCTGAGTTTTAACGACCCTGAGAAAGAAGCCTTTTTAAAACATTGTGGGAAAAAGGAGAAAATGCTGGTAACCAGCATTTACTCCTTTTTCCCACAATGTTTTCTGTCCTTTCACAGACATATCTCACCATATGAGTCGTATCTTATTTGTCATCTGCAAATGCTTTCGATTTGGACTAGTGTAAAATTTTGTAGTGTGGAAAAGGGTTAAAAATGTAAACTGTCATTAATCATTTTCTCTGCGTATTGCAATCTGCAGATATTTTTACATCTTGCAGCACACTGTTTGTGAAGCAATTAGGAATGAAAAAAAAATTTTGAATATTTGAACTTCAACCTTTACTGAACTATCCCTGTGTTTAGGAGACCTTTGGAAGAAAGCTATGGAAAATATTGTGGGAAAATAAGAATTTTCAACCATTTCTGTAATTGTTTTCTACCTTTTCAAAGACAAATTGCATCATTTGAGCCATGTTAAATTTGTCGTCTGGAAATGCTATCAATTTGGGCAAGTCTAAAATTTTGTTGCTTGGTAAGGAGTTAACCCTTTACCACACGGTCCTGAGTGTTAATGACGCTGAGAGGGCTTTTGAAAACATTATGGGAAAAGAAGAAAATGCTGATACCACAATGTTTTCTACCCTTTCAAATGCAAGTTTTATCATTTGTGCCAAAATCTTGTGGTTTGGTAAAGAGTTAACCCTTTTCCACAAAACAATATTTTAGTTTTGTCCAAACTGAAAGCATCTGCAGATGACACATTCAATGTGGCTCATATTATTGAAGTAGTCTTTAACCTTTTACCAGACAACAAAATTTTAGCCTTGTCCAAATTGAAAGCATTTGCAGACGACAATTTCAGTGTGGCTCAAATGGTGCAATTTTTCTTTGATAGGGTAGGAAACATTGTGGGAAAAGGAGGAAATGCTGGTTACTAGCATTTTCTCCTTTTCCCACAATGTTTTCAAAAGGCTTCTTTCCCAAGGACGTCAAAAGACGGCATTGTGCAGTAAAGTGAAAATAGGACAGAAAATATTGTGGAAAAAGGGGAAAAAGCTTGTTACAAAAGGCCTCTTCCTCGGGGTCATTAAAACTCCAGATTGTGTGGTAAAGGGTTAATTTGCATTAATTATACACATGTACTCTATCAATATTTTTCAAGCATTTTTTCAAAGATGTCTGCAGCAGATTTGTCTTTGAGGAATTAATTTTTTTTTCTCCACTGTCTTGACATCGCTTGTACATTACACACATGTACCTTGATAATCTTGCACAATATTTCTAATAGCTATCTTGGATAAACACTTGAGCCATGTTCTGGCAAAAAGGGACTTAATGCATCTCTATGATGCATGATACCAAGCAAGTCAGCACAGCATTCTACATCCTTAAAATCAGTTCTGTATAACAAATTACTGAATCAGGAGGTAGAATCATCCTTTAACACATGGAAAATTTACCATTGGTGAAAAGTTTCAGGCCAGGTTAGCCTGCGCAGACTGCACAGGCTGACCTGGGTTGACACTTTTCGCAGATGCATTAGGCCACCTTTTCACAGAGCATGGCTCATTTATATGTTACAGTGCATATACAAGAACAGAAATTTAAAAAAAAAAACTCACTCTTCCTCCTCATCCGTGGAAGTTTTCTTCTTCCACTTGTCTGCATTGCTGTCTGCGAGTGCTTTGGCCTTTCTTACGATGTCCTCAGATGTCATTGTTACCAAAACCCCATTTTTCTGGAAAGAAAGACACTTGGGTTTGTATCCTAATGAAAAGTAAAACAAATGAACTCTGGCCTTGATGGGGTAAAAAAAATTGTGGATATAGGAGAAAATGCTGGTACCACAATATTTGCAAAAGCCTTCTTGTTCACCGTTGTTAAAACTTGGCATTGTGTGGTAAAGGGTTAATAGAATTGAAAGCATTTAGACGACAAAATAACTTTGAATCAAAATTTATATTTGCTTTTGGAAGGGTAGTAAAAATTGTGGGAAAAGGAGAACATGCTGGTTACCAGCATGTTCTCCTTTTTCCACAATGTTTTCAAAAGGCTTCTTCGTCAGGGACGTTAAAAGTCGGCATCATGTGGTAAAGAGTTAAATAATAAAGATGTTTGTTGTACAATATTATGTCCATCTCTTTACATGTATTGAGGTTCCAAGGAAGAGGTTTTGGTGTAACATTTTCAGTGACTTACCATAAAGTTCTGTGTTTCCTGAATGTTTTGTGATTTCCAAGCTTGCTTTAGATGTACGCCCAGCTCACCATGTTCATCCAGCATCTTCAGCAATGCCTCTTTGGATTCCATAGCCTTGAAGAAATTATGGACAAAAATAACTATTCAATCTACAACTCTACCAAAATGATAAAACTTTAGACTTGTTCAAATTGAAAACATATGCAGATGACAAACTCAATATGGTTCAAATATTGGCTCATTAATTCAGTATTGTCTTTGAAAGAGTAGAAAAAATTTTAGGAGGAGAAAATGCTGGTTACCACCATTTTTTACTTGTCCCACAATTTTTTCAAAAGCCCTTTTAATCAGGGACTTTAGAATACAGGATTGTGTGGTAAAGGATTAGTTCTACTATGAAAATGCAAAAAAGTTACCAAAACATACTTTGAACATTTTCTCCACTTCTTGTATCATTCTAAAAGCTATTGTCAATGGGACCTTGTACCAAATTGGTCCTGTATTGGAAATATTGTGCTTTCAAGATTTCTGGACAAGAGTATTTGCAAAACTATCAGATGGTGAGGATGCCTAGAAACATGTGATCTGATCTTGGTCTACAAGTAAAGGCACATAACGCTGTCCAAATCATGCAAGCGGTTAACCCTTTACCAGACAACAAAATTTTAGTCTTGTTCAAATTGAAAGCATTTGCAGACAATAATTTCAATGTGGGTCAAATGGTGTAATTTTCTCTTGATAGTGTAGAAAATGTGGGAAAAGAAGAAAACTAGTTACTAGCATTTGCTCCTTTTCCTACAATGTTTTCAAAAGGCTTCTTTTCCAGGGTCGTTAAATGGAGGAATTGTGCGGTAAAGAGTTAAAGATCAATTTCAACCTTTCCTTTCATAAAAATCCATTTTGTTGTCATGTTATCTGTAAAGTACCAGTATGGAAATAAGACACACAAACATGTTTATGGTCCTTTACTAGTTAAAGGTACATGTACATTAACTCTTTACCAAACGACAAATTTTGGACTGGTCCAAATTGAAAGAGTTTGCAGACGACAATTTTAAATTTGATGAAAATGGTAGAAAGTTATCAAACAGGGTAGAAAACACTGTGGGAAAAGGAGAAATTGCTCGTTACGAGCAATTTCTCCTTTTCCCACAGTGTTTTCAAAAGACTTGTACTGCAGACACGTGAAAACCAGGGCATGTTTGGGAAAGGGTTAACTCTTTACCAAACAACAAAATTTTGGACCTGTCCAAATTGGAAGCATTTGCAGACGATGAAATAAATGTGAATCAAAAATTTACGTTTGTTTTGGGTACGGTGGAAAACATTGTTGGAAAAGGAGAAAATGCTGGTTACCAGGGATGAATCACATGTCTAAATAACAAGGGTAAAGCTATAATTTGTCTAAAATACAGGAGGAAAAGCTGTCACTGTCTAAAAAGCAAGAAAATATAGCCATCAAGTGTCTAAACAACAGGGGCAAAGCCATCATATGTCTAAAATGCCAGTGGAAAGTCCATCGTTGTCTAAACAACAAGAAAATATGGCCATCATGTGTCTAAACAATAGGTGTAAAGCTATCATCTGTCTAAAGTGCCAGTGGAAAGTCTGTCATTGTCTAAACAGCAAAAAATATGGTCATCATGTGTCTAAACAATAGGGGTAGAGCTATCATCTGTCTAAAATATAGGAGGAAAAGCTGTCATGGTCTAAAAAGCAAGAAAATATAGCCATGATTAAACAACAAGGGTAAAGCTATCATATGTCTAAAATATAGGAGGAAAAGCTGTTTTTGTCGAAACGGCAAGAAAATATGGCATTCATGTGCCAAAATAACGAGTAAAGCTATCATCTGTGTAAAATGCTTGAGCAAAAGATTTCATTGTCTAAACAGAAAAATATCTAGAACAGCCATCATCTGTCTGTATAAGAAGGTTTAAACTATCATGTGTCAAAACAGCAGGGTAAAAGCCATCATCAGTCCAAAACACAGGATGCTGGCATGTGACAGTAACAAGAACATTATGTTTAACCCTTAACCAAATGAAAAATATTTAGACTTGTCCAAATTTAAAGCATATGCAGACAGCAAATAACCACAACTCAAAAAAATTGAAATTAGTTTCGTGAGGGGTAGAAAACATTGCTGGTAACCAGCATTTTCTCCTTTTCCCACAAGTTTTTAAAAGGTTTCTTTCTCTGGGTCCTTAAAACTCAGGATTGTGTGGTAAAGGGCTAAACAGGCAGACATGTAAGCAAACATTCCTCAAGCGTAAACAAGTTTTGAGCTCTAGAAAACTCACCTAATCTGTTGATAATGCTTAAAGAACAGCATCTTACCATAACTTTATTCCTTCACCAAACAAGCCCGTGTTTAAATGACCCTGAGGAAGAAGCCCTGTGAAAACGTTGTGGAATGGGAGAAAATGATGGTAGCCCCAAATGTTTTCTGCTCCATCTGAGACAAGTTACATTACCTGAACAATTATTAATTTGTCTGCAAATGCTTTCAATTAATTTATGGTTGACCCATTTCCAAACAAAAAAGTTAAGGCTATCAGCATTCCACTATGAAAACATCTGCAGATGACTTGAAAATAGTGCAGAAGCTCTTTGAAAGAGTAAAATCCATTGTAGGAATAGGAGAAAATGTTGGTAACCAGCATTTTCTGCTTTTCCCAAAATGTTTTCAAAAATCTTCTTTCTCAGGGTAGACAAAACTTTGGAATGTTTAGTTGAGGTGACTTTTTTCTCAAATCACAAAGGGGAAAAGTTGGCTGCATAGTTGCTTAGCTGAGGTGACCACTAGTAATGACTACTGTGTAAGGGACTGGGTGTATCTTTAGGAAGAGACAACAAAACAAGATTAAAAAGTGATAGTTGCTGTAAAAATTGACCTGGCATGGTGTGGGTAACTTTTGACATGAGTGGACCAGTTTATTTTTCATTTTAGTAAGCACAAGCTAGTTTTGTTCCTTGTAAACTTACGTAAACACAATCATGCACTGTAACAGTACTTTATAGATCCTGTGCTTTACGGCTACTCACGATGAATTCAGAATTACCCATTTTACCTCAATCTGAAATGTAGTGAACTATAACAAAGCTCCACCCTGCCAGGTCAGTTCTTACAGCCTATATCTAAACATGATATAGAATTACTAGTTGGATTTTCTACACTTGCTCAGAGAGATTTTACCATTATACAAACACAAAAGCTATTACATGTATATAACATAATGCAGTCCACAACTAAGAAAACACTGGTGCAAAGCCTAAAAGTTTGACTGATCTAAAGCTTGGACCATACAGCAACATTTTACCAGGGAGAGTGCTAAAATTTGTCCTCTAGATGACTGAGATGTCAAGGTCAGTGTTAACCCTTTACCAAAAATTCTCGTGTTCTAAGGATTCTGACAAAAAAGCCTTCTGAAAAGGAGAAAATGCTGATAACCAGCTATTTCTCCCTTTTCCACATTTTTTGTCTAACCTTTAAAAGCCATACTTTACATGTCATCTGCAAATGCTTTGAATTTGGACTGGTCTAAAATTTTGTCTAGTAAACAATTAAGCCTGGCATTAGATGATAAAAGTGGTGCATGACATTCTGTGGAAAGTGTGTTTGGTCGAAATCCATACATGTATATGTTTTACAATACTGATTGCTAAATTCCTAGATTTATTTCACGAAAAGCTCTGGGAGGAAGATTTGAGCCACAACTTGTCTGCGTTAGGGCAAGGGTCAAGGCTAGGGATTGCTTTTGATGAACGAGGTTTTCGACAAAATGTTGCACACCCGATCGATAAAAGATCATGTAGTAATACCAGTCCTTGCTTTTCCTACACTTGCTTTGTGACATTTTGTCACTTTTTGTTCATATATAACTACTATATAGAATATATTGCAATCTATAACTAAGACAACAATGG
Organism: Tridacna gigas; assembly: GCA_945859785.2. Taxonomy (NCBI): domain Eukaryota; kingdom Metazoa; phylum Mollusca; class Bivalvia; order Cardiida; family Cardiidae; genus Tridacna; species Tridacna gigas. The sequence continues at coordinate 30,653,158 of OX244041.2, forward strand.
TGCAAAGCCTAATTGGCTCATCTAAAGCCTGGACCATACAGCTATATTTTACCTGGGAATGTGATAAAACTTGTCCTCTAGATGACTGAAATGTCAAGGTCAGTGTTAAACATGTAATGAAACTATGACTTGTTACAATGCTCATGGCATTTCATTTCCATTGTTTACGAATGCTTGGGCCTATATTCACCAAACATTTCAAATAGTATTAGTCTAATTCTTAAGCATTTTCTAAAGTTTGACCCTTTACCAAACGAAAAAAATGTAGACTTGTTCAAATTGAAAGCATTTGCAGACGACAATTTAAATGTGGATCAACTGATGGAATTTCTCCTTGATATGGTAAAAAATAATTGTGGGAAAAGGAGAAAATGCTGGTTACCACCATTTTCTCCTTTTCCCACAATATTTTCAAAAGACTTCTTCCTCAGGGTTGTTAAAAGTCGGGACTGTATGGTAAAGAGTTAAAGTAACATTATTTCTGATTGGCTAAACCAAGTGGCTAGGCCAATCAGATATTGTTTTACTTGCTAAATCTGAAAATAAGACTAAGAATGCAATTTGAATGGTTGGTGAATACAGACTGAGATCTACATGTACATACATGCCAGCCAGTTCTAGCAAAAGGGGGTTTCATGCATCTCTGTGATGCATTATACCAGGCAAGTCCTCACATCATTATATGGATCCATAAAATCCACTATGTCTAACAATGGGCTGATTCCAGAGGTAGAATGGTCCTTTGACATGCAGAAAATTTATAATTGGCAGAGTTTTGACCCATGTCAGCTTTCCCAGACACTGCAGACTAACATGGGTCGATACTTTTTGAAGAGGCATTAAACCCTGTTTTCATAGAGCATGGCTCATATACGTAAAAGGGGGCTCAATGCACCTGCGAAAAGTATCGACCCAGGTCAGCCTGCGCAGTCCCTACAGGCTGACCTGGGCTGAAACTTTTCGCTATTGGACTATTTTCTGTATGTCCAAGGACCATTTTACCTTGGACATACAGAAAATTGACCAATAGCGAACCAATTACGTCAATTGTCAGACTAAATGGATTTTATGGGTCCCTAATCATGTGATGTCCTTCTGGGTATAATACAGTATGGAGATGCATTAAGCCCCCTTTCACCAGAGCATGGCTAATATATACCCTGATATTCTTTTTGTTCTTTATTAATGTAGGACTCAATCTTTGACTGAGACACAGGGTGAAGCAAAGACAAATGACAACATCACAGCAACGAAACACATCAACATATAAGTTATCAATACATGTACACTCTTGCCATGCTAAGGTATCTGACAACAAGGGAAAATGTATCTGTGAAGCAGATCAGACATGGATCAGATAATTCAAGGATCATAATGGAGGTTATCTGGATACACCTGTAGATTTCAAATGTAAGTTGTCTTTTGGTATTTATTCTAACCCTTTACCACCCAATCTCGACTTGTAACAAGCCTGAGGAACAAGGCTTTTGAAAACATTGTTGGACAAGGAGAAAATGTTGGTTACCAACATTTTCTCCTTTTCCCACAAAGTTTTTTATTCTATTAAAGGCAAATTCCAGCATTTGAGCAACAGTTGATGTCTTGTCTGCAAATTCTTTCAATCCAAACATGTCTGAAATTTTGTAGTCTGGTAAAGAGTTAGATTCCTTTGACCTTTTACCATAGAGGCTCTGATTAGGCACACAATACAGTAGTGCAAGTGACACAAAGTAGAAAGAGTTGAAATATGGTATTACCGGTAGATAATTGTATTTTCCTTTTTTTTAATGATATTGAATTCATTGTAGGAATGTTTTGCCTTAATAAGTAATTCGCTTCTATTCCCAGAATAAAACCATACCACAGATTGGCATTAAAAGCTCTGTTCCAATCCAAATTGAGCAATTTCAACTGAAAAACATAGATAACAAGTTGTTGTTGAAAAATTAAAAAAAAACAAATTTGAAAAAAAAAAAAAAAAGAGAAATTCTTAGGTCACTCAGGTGTTGTCAATGAGTGATAAGTACTACTGAGTGCCAAGTAAACCAAGCAGTCATTTTTCAGTCTAAAAATAAGACCCATATACTGGTAAGAGCAATTTCCAGGATGTTTTTCTCTTTTGTGTCCGGGCAAATCTGATAGTGTTGATCAAAGATCAGACTGCATGTTTTGATCTGGTCACAAAAGCAACTAAAGTTGTGAAAAGTGCTTTAAGGGTTAAATAGCTTGCATGGGCAGTAGATCGGGATAATACTGGAAAGAGCATGCAATCTGATCTTAGATCTACAGCAAGTTATTTTGGGAAATACCCAGTCAAAAACAGCAACATTATAACTTGTCAATTCCATTAAAGGGGTGGGGGGGGGGGGGGCGCTGGTAGTGAATGAAAGTTCTACAACATTTATTTAGCAGTTTGATTGGCAGACATGGAAGGTAGGGATACATGTAGTCTGTTAACCCTTTACCACACAATCCCAAGATTCAACAACACTGACTGACAACACTTTTGAAAACATTGTTGAAAAAAAAAATAAATTGCTGGTAAACCAACATTTTTCCTTTTCCCCTCTATGTTTCTACCAATTCAAAGAGAGAAATCATCTTTAAAGCTTCTTAGAGTTTGTCCTATGCAAATGCTTGAATTCCAGAGTCTAAAATTTTATCCTTTAGTAAAGAGTTAATGGATAGAGTGGCAAGTGGGAGTCACACACAACAATTTAATTCATTACCACACAATCCCGAGTTTTAACAACCCTGACTGAGGAAGCTCTTTGAAAACAGGGTAACCAGGATTTCATCTTTTTCCCATTTTGTTTTCAACTTTATCAAAAACATCTTGTATTATTTGAGGCATGATTTATTTGTTTGTCTGCAAATCCTTTAACCCTTTACCGTACAATGCCTCCTTTTAACGCCCCTGGGAAAGAAGCCTTTTGAAAACATTGTGGGAAAAGGAGAAAATGCTGGTTACCAGCATTTTCTCCTTTTCCCACAATGTTTTCTACCCTATCAAGAGAAAATTGCACCATTTGAGCAACAGTGAAATTGTCGTCTGCCAATGCTTCCAACACGGCTAAAATTTTGTCGTCTGGTAAAGGATTAAATATGGACAAAGTCTACAATTTTGTAGTAAGAAGGTAAGTAGTTGGAAAATGGATATCAATCAAACAAACAACATACAAGGTCAAACAAAACACTGCAAGTATTCACAAAACACTGCAGAACATACCCAACACAACAATATAAAATACCTGATATATAAGTCTTGCTATTGTTAATCTCTTTGCCCTTTTCTGAAAAGTTACTGAATACATATAATATCTGTATTTAGTATAAATTAGAATATTAGTCTGTAACCAATTGCTGCTCATGTTTCTTTTTACGCATCAGAAAGAAAAGAAAGTGGCACACACAGTACATAGGAGATATCTGCAGAAAAAGGACATGTCTTTTATTATGATACAGAAAACTTTAACTCTTTACCGCACAATGCCACCTTTTGACGCCCCTGGGAAAGAAGCCTTTTGAAAACATTGTGGGTAAAGGAGAAAATGCTGGTAACCAGCATTTTCTCCTTTTCCCACAATGTTTTCTATCCTATCAAAGAAAAGTTGCACCATTTGAGCCAAACTGAAATTGTCGTCTGCGAATGCTTTCAGTTTGGACAAGGCTAAAACTTTGTCGTCCGGTAAAGGGTTAAGGGAAAAGGAGCAAATTCTAAGAATTTTCTGGCATGTGTCTACTATGGTGGGCATATAAATTTTATGAAGTATGAAATATTCTAGACTAACCCTTAACCCTTTACCATGCACTCCTGTTTTTTAATGATCTTGAAGAAAAGTTTCGAAAACATTATGGGAAAAGGAGAAAATGCTAGTGACAAGCATTTTCTCCTTTTCCCATAATGATTTCTACCCTTTCAGCGACAAATTCCATATTTGAGCCATGTTAACTTTTAGTCTTTCAAACCAGACAAGTCTAAAACTTTGCCAAATGGTAAAGGGTTAAACTACACAATCATTAAAATAGGAACTTAAAGCTACTAGTGAAATTCAAAATACTGTAGATTTCAAATCTGTTTTTGTCAGGAAAATTTCACCATATCCGACACTGTAGATTAGTAATAAGACTGCACATTCTGTGCAGTCTGATCTTGATCTACAATGTCTGTAGAAACCTCTTTGTATTTGTGCAACATTTACCAGAAACATTTTATACTTGTTGAATATATTTATGTGCCTTTTTTGGCACTGTAAAGTTCACTTAGAGATGTATTTTCTTTCAGTCTTTACAGTTTTGAAGCTGTTTAACCCTGAGGCTGCTAGACACAACTCAAGGACCTTCTGCGGACAATGTAGATCAAGATAACACTGCACAAGGCATGCAGTCTGATCTTGGATCTACACAGTCTGATTTGAAAATATTTTTCCCCTAAAATTAACTTTGAAATAACATTATTTGAGATTTTACTATCGGCTTAAAAGTTTCATCTCGCTTATTTAGCAGATTAAGGGTTAACCCTTTACCACACAATCCCGACTTTTAATAACCCTGAGAAAGAAGCCTATTAAAAAACATTGCAGGAATAGAAGAAAATGCTGGTAACCAGCATTTTCTCCTTTTCACACAATATTTTCTACCCTATCAAAGACAAATTTCATCATTTGAGCCATGTTTTAAATGTCGTCTGTAAATTCTTTCAGCTTTGACAAGTCTACATTTTTTTGTGTGGTAAAGAGTTAAAGTAAAATCTTTATATGGTGTGGAATATGACTTGTACCAACAAATTAATATGATTGAAAAGCATACTTGCATTGGCAAAAGATGGCAACACCACTGGCGCTCGATCATTATTCTAAATCGTTGCTCGATGTGTAACCTAATAAATAATGTTATTTATTAGGTTACACATCGAGCAACGATTTTGAAGAATGATCGAGCACCAGTGTTGTTTATTAGGTTACACATCGAGCAACGATTTTGAATAATGATCAAGAGCCAGTGGGCAACACTGAAATAAGCCAAAGAAGGAGTAAATTGTTCCCAGTAATATGTGTAATTTTCTCGTTTCCCCACATTGTTTCAGAAGTTTTTTTTTTAATAAAGAAACTAAACCATATCAGTGTGTTTGAAAATGAAGTTGAAGAGTCAAATCATGGCTGAACATAATTATTATTCTCTCACCTGATCCAACTGTTTCTCAATCTCTTTGGCTTTTGTAGCTGACATGATTGTAGAGGGCTTTGCAGGTGATGCTGAAGAACCAGTGCTGTCCTCTATAATAATGATGCATGAACTATACTAGTAACCCTTTACCACACAATCCCGACTTTTAACGACCCAGTAAAAGAAGCCTTTTGAAAACATTGTGGCAAAAGGAGAAAATGCTGGTAACCAGCATTTTCTCCTTTTTCCACAATGCTTTCTACCCTTCCCAACACAAATTTCAGTTTTTGAGTTACATTTATTTTGTCATCTGCAAATGCTTTCAATTTGGACCAGTCTAAAATTTTGTCGTTTGGTAAAGAGTTAACTCTTGATTACTAGAAACTAAGTTTAACCCTTTATCCCAAAAACTTGAGTTTTAACCAGCCTGATGAAGAGGGCTTTTGAAATCATTAGGTGAAAAGGAGACAGTGCTGGTGACCAGCATTTTCTCCTTCTTCCACAATGTTTTCTACACTTTCTAAGAGAAATACCACACTCTCAATCATATTTAACCCTTACAGTGCCTAGAAATACAACCAAAGTAATTGCAATTTCGAGACTGCTTTTGTCTACAATGTTTTTCAAGACTGCTATTGTCAACAGTGTTTCAGCAATGTTGACAGTGTAGATCAAAGATCAAGCTTCACATTTTGCAACTAAAATCATGAAAAGCACTTTAAGGGTTCATTTGTCACCTGGAAAAGCTTTGTAGAAGTCCAAAATTGTGTTGTTTTGTAAAGAGCTAGAGGCGCACAGACGACAACTGTGACGAAAATTACAGGATCTTTCCCGACTGGCTATGCTGGTGAAGTATGGTGTTAGTGCCCTTGGCCAGGCACTGCAAAACCCCAGCATTGTTCAGGTTAAACCTGACTCTAATTTGAAAGAGGAACTGGTTGCCTTGGTATAACTGAAGCACTTTTGAAAGAAGTGTACAACATTTTTAAAAATATATTTTTTTTCCCAAAATGGAGTACAAAAATGTTCTCATGTCTGTCTGTCTTTCCATCATTCTTTACATTTATCTATCTATTTGTCTATCTGCTTGTCTGCTTGTGTTTCTTCCAATGTTTCTGTCTGTCAATGTCTCTATCATTCTTTAACTTCACCAGACCGTCTTTCTGTTTTATCAGTCATTCTTTGCATTCATCTGTCTGTCTGTGTTTCTCTCCACTTGTGCTTCTATTATTTCATACCCTCGTAGTTCTGTCCATTTGTCTATAGATCTATTTGTGGACCTATTTGTTTGTGCTAGAAAACTATGTTGATCTGTGATGTCTCATAATGCTTTAATGAAGTCGCATGTCAAAGATGTAGCGCCCATTATGCACAATGCGTACACGCGTATAGAAAAATTTTGTGGACCAAAGTTAACTCACAAAAAACTTTAGACTTGTCCATTTTGAAGAATTTGCAGATGACAAATTTAATGCAGCTCAAAATATGGATTTTTTCTGTGAAAGGAGAGAAAACACTGTGCAAAAGGCCGAAAAATGCACATTTTGTCCTTTTCCCACAATTTTTTGAAAATTCTTCCCTGCTAGGGTCTTTAAAACTTGGGATTGTGTAGTAAAGGGTTGGTTAGTCAAGTACCTTTCCCAATCTCATCTGTAGTACCATTCTGGATCTCAGTTTCCTCAATCACACGGTGTCCTATCACTGTGTGAGGTCGGAGTGGAAATGTTCCTTTGTGAGATCCGCGGACTATAGCAGACTGTACTCGGACTGGTTCAAACTGACTACCCTTCAGAACAAACCTCCGCTTATTCTCCATGTACAGTTCTCTGTTAATGTGTACAGAAAATGGTCAGGAGTTTTTACTCTACAAGTTAGATCTTTTTTTTCCTTTGAATTCAAGAATTTGGATAAAAGAGCTCCAGAGAGAAATCCTCCAAAACAATCAACTTGAACAATAAATTAGTGATATCAATCCTTTACACTATAAAGTAATACCACCTCCATTAGATTTTGAAACCATTATGAGAGAAGGAACAATTGCTTCTTCTCCCAAAAAGTCTTTTCCTTACTGTAAGTGTACAACTTATTTACCTAGCTTTTGGCTGTACAAGAAAGAAGCCTTTTGAAAACATTGTGGGAAAAGGAGAAAATGCTGGTAACCAGCATTTTCTCCTTTTCCCACAATGTTTTAAACCCTGTTCGAGAGAAATTCCATCAGTTGAGCCACATTTGAATTGTCGTCTGCAAATGCTTTCAATTTGGACAGGTCTAAAATTTTGTCGTTTGGTAAAGAGTTAAGTTGGAAAGCAGCCAGTGGCTTTGAAAGAATATTGAGCAAAGTACATGCACTAGTAAAAGATTCACCAGAAAATTATGGATAAGTGCTCTGATGGTCAACATGATATAACTGAGATAATGTTGAAAAAGGCGTTTTACTCCAAACAAGCCTATCATTTGGTTTAACTCTTTACCACATGACAAAATTTTGAACCTGTCAAAGTTGACAGCATTTTCAGACAACAATTAGAAATGGCAGCAGTAAAGGGACTTGTCTTTAAAAAAGGTTGAATACATTGTGGGAAAAGGAGAAAATGCATTTTCTCCTTTTCCTACTATGTTTTCATAAGGCTTTTTCCTTAGGGTCATTAAAACTCAGGATTGTTTGGTTAAGGGTTTATTGAGTTATCAAAAATTAAGATAAAACAAGACCATTTTTTCAGAATACCTACTCATCACTAGGGGGTCTCTCTAGCACCTTGCTGCATTTATCCTTATTGAGATAACACAGTTTTCCACCTTCTTTCAGAGTTTCCTTGATCTGTCCATGTTTGAATTTGTTCCATACGAAATCCTTGTAACCCATATCTCTCAGCTCTCTGTCTGAGATAAACTCATGTCTCTCTGCTTCAATAAACTTTGTCAGCTTCTCTCTGTTTACCATCTGTAGAGCAGACCTGCAGAAATACAACCAAAAAAAAAAAAATCACCAGTCTTAAAATTTAGGTAAATATATGAGCCATGCTCTGTGAAAAGGGGCTTAATGCATCTGCAAAAAAAGCATCAACCCAGGTCAGCCTACGCAGTACCCGCAGGCTGACATGGACTAAAACTTTTTGCTAGTTGTAAATTTTCTGCAAGTCCAAGGACCATTCTACCTCCAGATTTAGTCAATTATTTGACTGAATGAATTTTATGGATTCATTATTATGTGATGTCTTGCATGGTATAATACATTACTGTGATGCATTAACTCTTTCCCAAACGACAAATTTTGGACTGGTCCAAATTGAAAGAGTTTGCAGATGACAATTTTAAATTTGATGAAAATGGCAGAAAGGTCTCAAAAAGGGTAGAAAACACTGTGGGAAAAGGAGAAATTGCTCGTTACGAGCAATTTCTCCTTTTCCCACACTGTTTTGAAAAGACTTGTGCTGCAAACATGTGAAAACCAGGGCTTGTTTGGGAAAGGGTTAAAACAACTTTTGTCCAAGCATGGCTCCAATGTAATTAAAAATAGTAATAAAGTCTCTTGTAAAGAAATAGGGCTTTACATCTTTGCATACATAGTGATGTGGGTTGGTTGCATGATTGGTCTGTCTCTTGGGTCTTTGGTATACTAAACCTCCTCTGCACAATATGTAGACTCTTATCCAATCTTTTTTCTACAAATTTTACATGGGTATTTACTTTGAATGTCAGATGATTCTGGGGTCAATAGGTCAATAGGTCAAAGGTCAAGGTCAAAGAAACCTTCAACAATTTAAATATTGTTCAGTAAATAAGTAGTAACTGGTTTGATCTAATTTCTTCAAACTTGGTACAGATTACCACCATGACATGCTCTTACCACTTTTAAGTCAATAGGTTAAAGGTCAAAGTCACAGTCACCTTTAGCATAAACTAAACCTTGTCTGGTTTCACCTAGGATCTTCAAAATTGTGCCAGATAATCACCATAAATATCGTTTATCTCTATTGATTTTGAGGTGAAAGGTCAAGGTCACATAGAGGTCACATTAAGGTCAGAATGCCAGAATGAGTGATTGGCAGTCTATTAGACTAATAATAATTTTCAAAAAGACATTGTGATAACAACTGTACATTAATTTGCATATATTTTGTAAGCCAGAATAAATGAGTATGCTGGACAGTGTTAATCAGGAAGGACTCCATGTTGGTGTTTTATAACAACCATAGTCATGTTTAATGCTCAGAAAGTTCTTGCCTGGGTTTGAGTTTGACCATTTTTTTCCTTTTACATATTCTGACATTTCTTTGTCAATAATGAATGATTATGGAAGAGATGCCAAGCATGGTAGCACACTCAGTAGCATACAGGATTTGAGACCAAAGGTCTCTGGTTTGGAATGCCCTGCTCAGGCAATCTCTTTCCGAGGATTGATGATAGTCATTGTGGCAGGATTCATTCCTCTCTCACTGCTGGTCATTTTTTCGATAATGGTTATGTGGGAAAGCAGCCAGTGATTTTGGAAGAAGATTGTGAAAGCAATTCCAGGCACTAGCCGCCACAATATAACTGAAATAATGTTGAAAACCGTGCAAATACTAAACAAACAAACAAATTATGGAATAGATGAAAAGATAGCGGCCAAAGATCTATAGCAGATCATGATTAGGACAGCCTGATAAGCCTTGATACATTACTGCTGCCAGGATCATGGCTACAAAAGTTCATGACAGTACCTGTGTAGTTTCAAACAGACAGTTATGGTGGTAGTCACAACTGTACAATAACTTGGCTCGTGATCCAAAACACATTCTTCTCCAAAAAAATCATCTGCAAAGAAGAAAATTATAAATGCATAATGCATGCAGATGAGCCATGCTCTGTGAAAAGGGAGCTTAGTGCAATTGCGAAAAGTATCGACCAGGTCAGCCTGTGCAGTCTGGGCAGGCCGACCTTGGCCAAAACTTTTCGCTGTTGATCATTTTTCCGTATGTCAAAGGACTGTTCTACCTTTTGATACAGTCAGTTGTTAGACATAATGAATTTTAAGGATCCCTAACTATGTGATGTCTTGATTAGTATAATGCATAACGGAGATGCAGTAAGCCCCCTTTTGCCAGAGCATGGCTCATATGTATAAGTGCAAAGCACTGATATGAGAAGCATGAATTCATTATGAAATCTTTATTGTTTCCAACTAAGGTCTCAAGCAGCTGGGATATTTTGTCACAGTTACAAACCTTCAAAGTTGTATGGTTTTATTTTTTTTGACTGGATCATTGGATCTGATCATCGATATTTTTGTCATTTAATATCTTACCTCATGCAGGTGACCTTTTCTGCCTTATAGTGTACCTCTTCAGAAAGTAATATTGCGAGAATAGAGAGTGCTTCTAGGGAAGTGACTTCTCCACTGCCACATATTCACATGCTTTCATGTCCTGTAGTCATTCTTTAATCCTCTACCAGACAACAAACTTTTAGCCTCGTCCAAATTGAAAGCATTTGCAGACGACAATTTCGATGTGGCTCAAATGGTGCAATTTTTCTTTGGTACTTTAGAAAACATTGTGGGAAAAGGAGAAAATGCTGGTTACCAGCATTTTCTCCTTTTCCCACAATGTTTTCAAATGGCTTTTTTTCCTAGGGTCATCAAAAGGCAGAATTGTGCAAAAAGGGTTAACATTTATCCTGCTAAGTAAGTTAAATGAAACTTTCAAGTGGGTAATAAAAAACCTTATAGTCCTATTTCAAACATCATTTCGGAGGGAAATATTTACCTTATCGGACAGTGTGGATCCAAGATAAGACTACATGGTCTGTTTAGTCTGATCTTGATCTACACTGTCCGCAAAAGGTCGGTGAGTCACACTTAGCACCCTAAGGGTTAATCCTGTACCAAACAGTCCCCAGTTTTAACAACCTTTGGGGTAGGTGGCTTTTGAAAACTTGTGGTAAAAGGCCAAAATACTGGTAACCGGCATTTTCTTCCTTTCCCGCAATGTTTTCTACCCTTTCAAAGAACACATTTATACCATTATATGGGTTTTTGGGTTGTCATCTACAAGTTCTTTCATTATTCTCTGAAACTTTTTCATCTGGTAAAGAGTTTATCCATTCTTTATTTTCTTAAAATGTCACTTATTCTCCTCGGTTTGTGAGATATAAAAGCCTCTTGCTAGATGTATGTATAAGTATTTACCAGTACTCTTTTAGATCTACCAAACAATCATGTTTTACCAGTCTTGGAAGAGAAGTGTTTTGAAAACATCTTTGGAATTAGAAATCTTCAAAGAAGAATCACATCAGTCACTGCTCGCTCACTTCTATTCTTCGAAATGCTTTCAGTATGGGTAAGTCTGAAATTTTATTGTTTAGAAAAAGAGTTGAAAAAAGGAAAAAAATCTGAAAAGCTACCAGTATCTCTGCTTGTCAAATAAAATAAAACTTCCTTATCTGCCTCTGGAATATAGACTTCACGATATGTCTGACACCGACCTGAATAAAAAGGATTCATGAAATATTGTACTTCTAAGAAATGGAGCAAAAGGTTTTAAATACAACAAAGTTCAAGAGCTGGTAACCTTCATATAAAATATACAAATAAGTCATGGTATGGCAAAAGGGAGCTTAACCCTTTACCACACAATCCCAAGTTTTAACGACCCTGAGAAAGAAACCTTTTGAAAACATTGTGGAAAATGGGGAAAAAATGCTGGTAACCAGCATTTTTTCTCCTTTTCCCCAGTTTTTTCAACCATATCACAGATAAATCTCATAATTAGAGCCACATTTAACTGGTCATCTTGCTTTAAATTTGGACCAGTCCAAAATTTTTTTCGTTTGGTAAAGGGCTAAACTTTGACATAGATATGCTGCCTCTCTAACCAGTGACACCAAAAGTTCCAAAAGTAAACAGTTGCTATTTCAAGGTTGATTTTGTTCAGAATGCTTCTGTAAAACTGACAGTATGGATCAAAGATCTACGACAGCACGTTTTGTGCAGTCTGATCTTAATTTAAATTGGCCTCAAGGCTATTGTAGGTATGAGAGGCACTCCCCAGTTAAGTTCAAACATTTTGAAAGATTTTTTTTATTAAAAAATACATAACAATAGATAAGTTGTTTTGTTTAAATTTATTTTTGAACATATATGGCTGCTGCGGGGAGGTGGGGGAAGAGTACAGCATGATGGGGGGGGGGGGGCATTATTTCCTTACATATGAGCCATGGTCTGTGAAAAGGGAACTTAATGAATCTGCAAATAGTATCGACCGAGGTCAGTTTACGCAGTCCGCGCAGGCTGACTTGCATCGAAACTTTTTGCTATTGGTAAATTTTATGCATATTAAAGGACATTCTACCTCATGCTTCTGATAATTGTTGGACAAAATGGATTTGATGCTACGGTCTATGTTAAGACCTGCTTGGTACGTAATGCATCTCGGAGATGCCCCATTTCACAGATCATTGCTTAAAATAAGAAAGTTTCATCTCTCGTTTAAAACCTTCGTGCATCTAAAGTCTCTATGTTTTTCAACAAAAGTTATAGAAACTTGCATGCTTTCTAAGGGGTGTTTTTCGAGATTATTGTGATCTAGCCTCCACGAAAACTCATAACCCGATACAATGCACCTGTAATTTACGGCAATGTCTGCTCGAAAATGCTCCGTGACTGGTTCTCTAAGTTGAATAAAATTAGAAACTAGGGTGGGTTATGACAGTTAATAGTTTAAATGGCGCCAAATTTTAGGTTTCTTCAGATCAATTTGAGTTCTTGTGATAATTCAAATTGGCAATTTTAATTTTACTGGTAGTGTTGTTGCATGCTACCAAGAAAGAATTTGACAAGAAATAGAAACGGAATCTTGTCCACACTCAGGTCAAAAGGCCGAAAGGGTGATTTGTGATTAAGAAATACGAAACCAGTCAAGTGCTGCTGTTTAGAGATCGATGAATTTCCCATTAATTCTAAGAAATAAAATGCTCTTTTCCGGTCGTCTGCTCGTTTAGTCATCAAGTTCTGCATATCCTTTAGCAGATTTTAAACCCCTTGTAGACCGTAAGCTACCCTAGAATGATTATAGTTATCATTACGTCGTAGATCTAGATCTAATCCATATCGATCTCGGTGAACTCTTTAACTCAAAATTTCGAATTCTTTGGTTAACTCTAACAGCATGGAATCTTAAGTAGGCCTATGAGCCGAGCCTGATAGCTCTGCATCATCTTCCGCTAGGTGGCATTTTCCTAATACATGTATAACGATATGGGCATTCTGGAGACAGAACCGGAAGTTACTTTTCAAGGCGGCAATCAATGCAACGAATTTCAAAATAAAATATACGTTTAGTCATTAAAATCTACCTTGTACGATTCATCCAGCCATGGTTAGCTAGTATATAACCTACATGTATGTACCAGCCAATTATAAACATAGCCCTTATAAGCTTGGAAAAAAGCCTTGGTATTTATAAGTCCAGCAAGGTGGGGACGTTATTTTTAATGTCAGTCTGTTGCCGGTTTTCCCCACGTATAGTTATTTAGAAGCTGTCTAGAGATTTGCAGATAACAAATGGTATTTAAAAAAAAAAATCCCCGTTTGAAATCATTTCATTTTTTGAGAAATTAGAAAAACTGGCTTGATTTTTCCACAGACGTATTATTTATTGCCGTTTTCCGCCTGCACTTTTTAAGCGGCAATTTACGCACCGCGTAGCCTATTAAAATTTAATTAAAAGGACTGTGATGCGTCATAGCAGGCAGGACAAATCTTCGAAGAATATGCAGACAACGGATAACTTTCGGTCACGCACATGGCTTAAGGGGTCGCGAGTAAACTTGAACTCCAGCTCTGCCAAATATGCTTACAAGATAATTGCTGCAAGCTATTGCGAAAGGGTCCATTCTACTCGTCACAAATCGGCCGATTCCATACCTATATCTGACCTCGTCCGTATAATGGAGGCTTCCATTTTGAACTACCAATTACATGATCTTAAACATGGCGACACCCCTGTAAATCGCTTAGCAACGACATGAACAACCACGGTGAGGTTATTCACATCTAGCGATCTGTCGATGAAAGCTCCCAATGGAATTAATAAACCACGCTAAAAATAGAATGCACAAACTGTTTGCCGACTGAAATATTCTTAGAAAGATAACGATAGAAAATTAACCCATGTTTTCTTTTTTAAGAGGAGCCTTACGATTTCAATAACGGTAAAACAGGGTGCTTCCGGAGACGTGCGAAATGTACCGTGTAGGTGCATATCAAGCTACGTGATACAGCCGAGGGATTTGATCACCGGATCACCCGAGGTATGCTGAAAGGGTCCATTCCTCTCACACCTCAAAACATTGTTTCGGCGATATTTATGTGGAAAGCAGCCAGTAACTTTGAAAGAGTATTTTGCGATATATTTGTAAAAGAAATTCGAAGAAAGTTTGTTATGGCCGTCGAGATATAACTGAAATAGTAGCCTACTGAAAACTTTGTACACCAGCCAGTCAGATCACTAGTGTTGGAATTCAGAATTAAGATGATTATGAGAATTGTTGTTGAATACTGCTGCCTGATTTTGTTACCTGCCATTATGATGAATAAAAACTCGGTAATGTCTCCTTGAGCTAGTAAAACTCGATTCGGCTGGAACTCCTGGAAAAAAAAGGTTAGTTATTTAACCCTTTACCACACCATTCCGAGTTTTAATGACCCTCAAGAAGAAACCCCTTGAAAACATTGTGGGAAAATGAGGAAATGTTGGGAATCAGCATTTTCTCAGTTTTTTTCTACAATGTTTTTGCCCTATCTTAGACTCAATTCGTCATTTGAGATACATTTGTCGTTTGCTAATTCTTTCAATTGGGTCGAGTTCAAAATTGAATCGTTTCGGTAAGAGTTACACAACGCAAACATCTGTGAAGCGTTTGTCGGGTGATCAGCTACTGATAGCCAGAGTATTAAAATCGACCTTCTTTTTTTGGCCGGTGTGATACTTATTTCTATTATAATTGTTGAGGCTTTTTTACAGATATTTGCCTGAAAAGTAAATGTAACTTATTTTTTACTATAAAGACATAAAAAAAAAAACAATCAAGACAGGATGCTTGTCCAGACTCGCACTCGAACTAAAGCTCTATTCAGTACCGATTGCAAGAGAATCTTCATTAGCCCTTAAGCTGCTAAGCGCGACTCACTGACCTGTTGCGGACAGTGTAGATTAAGATCAGACTGTACAGAACGTGCAATCTGATCTTGGATCTAAACTGTCCGATAAAGAGATATCTTTCCTCCAAATAAATACCAATGGGATAGGGAAATTTGGGTTTTTACTATCGGCTTAAGTTTCATTTGTTTCATTCAGCAGGATAAGAGTTAGCAGGTGAAGAAACCCCCTCCCCATCCATTAAAAATGTGTACATGGAGACAGATGCACCGTTCGCTGTAACATGATTGAACTACAAATATCTTAAAAGATTCCCCGTCCCGAAATAGGAGCCGTTTTATGACGCCATAAAACAAGGCTAGTTGTTTGTTATTTATTTTTCTACCGTTGTTATCAGAGAACAATATTCCTTGAAATGTTTTAAACTGTAGTCACATCGAACATTTTACAACCAGGGATAGACAAACGAATGTGACTGCTCCGTTTCTACTCCTCCCGGTGCGTCTTTAATGGTACTATGAGGAAAACCTTTGACGAATGCAGAATTTTTCCAAAAAGATAATTTCCCCAATTTTACGATGTTTCCATTTATTTCATCTAACTAATGCTTTGGTTTTTGTTTTTTACCTACAAGCTGTTGACTTCAAGAATTAACCCTGTACCAAACGACAAAACACTGGACTCTCTCGAATTGAAAGCACTTGCAGACGACAATTTATACGGAGCCAAAATGACGATTGCTGTCTATGAAAGGGAAGAAAAAATTGTGGGAAAAGGAGAAAATGCTGGTTACCAGCATTTTCTCCATTTCCAACAATGTTTTCAAAAGGCCTCTTCCTGAAGGTCGTTAAAACTCGGGATTCTTTGGTAAAGATTTAAAGATGTAATGTACATGAAGTGCTTTATGAGAACGTTACAAACCAAAGCCATTATATAGAAGAAAAAACTGTGGGAAATAGAGAAAATGCTGGTTACCAGCATTTTCTCTATTTCCCACAGTGTTTTCAAAGGCCTCTTCCTGAGGGTCGTTAAAACTCGGGATTCTTTGGTAAAGATTTAAAGATGTGATGTACATGAAGTGCTTTATGAGAACGTTACAAACCAAAGCCGTTATATAGAAGAAAAAATTGTGGGAAAAAGGAGAAAATGCTGGTTACCAGCATTTTCTCCATTTCTCACAATGTTTTCAAAGGCCTCTTCCTGAGGGTCGTTAAAACTCGGGATTCTTTGGTAAAGATTTAAAGATGTGATGTACATGAAGTGCTTTATGAGAAGGTTACAAACCAAAGCCGTTATATTTTGATATCTAAACAAAGGCAAACACACTTAAAAGTTTATTTTCTTTCCATAAATTAGAAAGCGCCTCTTTGTTTTCACTGTTTACGAAAGTTGTTATGATTTAAAGTTTTTGTGGTATAAAATTGTTACGATAGAAATTTATCAGTATGTCGATAAATGATATGGCGCCAGGGGAGCTTTGCTCGTGCGGAAAGTGAAATTGAAGATCAGACTGCTCGAACGTGCAGTCTGATCTTCGATCTACACTTACCGATATTTGTGACGAATTCTGACCAAATAGTCTCAGAACTTGGACCACTGGCTAAAGAAATCATTTAACCAAATTATTACCCTTATGGTCAAATAAAGTACGTGCGACGGCACATGTTAGGAATTGGGGTATAAATCTACGTGTAACTAATCCTTTAAAAATCTTAGTAATTTCAACTTCATTATAGATTTTATCATGAAAACTTTAGAAAACTCTATATACAAAATTAAGTCTAACTAGTGGCGTCTGAAGTGAGCACAAGTTAGTTATTTTCCCGGCCTGTGGGATATATTGACTATAAAAAATCAAAGATCTGACAGCTGTGACCCCTTTCGTATGTTTCTTATGTTACTTTATTGAAGTTCAGCTGTCATTGTTAGATGTTTAGCGCCACTGGCCAAAGGCCAGCGAGCTTATGTCATGGACCTGTGTCCGTTGTGCGTGCGCTCATGCGTGCGTTAGCTTTTATTTCAAACATCTTCTTCTCTGAAACAACCCAGCCAATTTTGACCAAACTTCACAGAAATTATCCTACCATGGTCCTCTCCAGAACTTATTGAAAGATTTTCAAAACCCTGCGTGCCATGGCAACAAAACTAAAAAATATAGGAAACCTTTGAAAATCCTCTTGTCTGAAAGCATAAGGCCTAGGGCTACCAAATTTGGCGTGTAGCGTCATCTTATGGACCTCTACTAAAAGTCTATAAATCATAGCCCTGGGGCCAAAATTAACCCGCCCCAGGGATCACGAGTTTTACATGGGCTTATGTTGTGAAACTTTAAAAATATTCTGGTTTTTAAACCATATAGCCTGGGGCTACCCAAATTGGTATGTAGCTTCATCTCAATGGACCCAACTAAGATCTTTAAATTAGAGCCTTGTTGCGAAAATTGGCCCCACCCCGGGCTCACAAGTTTTACATGGGGTTATATAGGGAAGATTTTAAAAATCTTCTGGTTCTAAACCATATGACCTAGGGCTACCAATTTGGTGTGTAGCTTCACCGAATGAACCTCTTCTAAGAGTCTTCAAAGTATAGCTCTGGGTCAAAATTGGCCCTATCCTGGGGGTCACAAGTTTTACATGGGATTTAATAGTGAAAACTTTAAATAACAACCTTCTTGTTCCTAACCGTAAGGCCTAGGGCTATCAACTCTGGATATAGCTTCATCTAGAGGATCTCTTCTGAATTGTTGAAAATGTAGCCGTTTACTCGAAATAAGCCCAGCCTTTCATTCTTATTGAGAAAACTTTTAAAATCTTCTCGTTTGTAACCATACGGCCTAGACCTGTATTATGTGGTGTGTGGCTGTATCTTGTTGACTTCTACCAGGATTTGAGTTATTATAACTCATATTATAGCTCGAAATTGTAATTATGGGTCAAAATGGACTCGGTCTGGGGTTACAAGTTTCACATGGGCTTTAATAGATAAAATGTTATAAGTCTTCTTGTTCGAAACCATTTGGCCTAGAACTGTAATTTTTGGTGTGTCTGGTTTGTACGTATTACCCATACAATATATGGCAATACAGGGCCATCGTGGCCCTCTTGTTTTAGATGATAACGTGGAGAAGGTATGTTAAAATATTGACCCAATTTTGATCGCTGTGTTGCATTTTCAATGAGCAATGCCGGATGGACAAGGTAGTGGGCAAATGCATGGTTAGAAAGGAACCAAACTTTAATGGAATCAAACCCATTCGGTATTGTGTTAACTCATTACCTTTTTCAGACAACTTAGATCTTCTTGCAGCATACAAACTAACGAGTAATTTCTCGTTTTTGGCCAAATGTTTACGCGTTAATTTATGTATGCATTATAAACTGGAGTCGTATCGGTTAGTCTTTTTTTAGGGTGTTTTCCAAGTCATCAGCAACAAATAAGTCTGGGGTGGTAAAGGGTTAAACTGTCGATATTTGAATAGGACACTGTTTATCGAAATGACCGAATCCATTCTCGCATTGTGTATAATTTTTCTATATTTGGTTAGAAAATACAGACTTCGTGACAAACGGAAATTTACAAAGCTTTAAGTCTGGAGCTGATATGTATTTATGAAAATTTGTATTAAGTTCAAAAAGTTAGGGCAGTGTTTTATGGCTTAAATGTACCGATTCAGATCATAGCATTTTGAGATTTCTTTCCAGAAACAGAACAGCTCACTGAAGAAAAGAATAGCATTAAACTCCAACGAATAGAAAACGGTACGGTAATAGGACAAAATGCTCATTTTGAGCTATTTCTCGTGTTTTACCATATTTCCAAAAGGCGTATGCAGCAGATAATCCTACCTGAGTGGAAAGGGTAAAGCTAAATATAAGATATGTACATTTTATACTGGTTGAATTAAACAGTAGGTATTAGTAAACATCGAGCGCAGCGTAAATAAATAATTATGAACAAAGATATGTCTGCTTTTAGTTTGGGTAAATAAAGAGCATCTGTAGTAATACAAAATCTGTTTATATCATATTTTAAGATATGTAGCTTGACATTTAAGTTCGACGTCTGGCTTGGCTTTAACTCTCTCGAGGGCTGGTTGAATTCTTTGCGACATTGCAATTCACCTTTTAACGTTAAACACAATTACGACATTATTGGTGTGGGACAAAAGCCTATGCCTTGGGAAGATTTCTGTGAAGCACTGGTAAAAAAGTTGAGCTAGGAAAACATGGATAGATGCATTGGCTAGCTCTACCTAAGTTAAATACCGATCAAGTCCAACCACAAAAGCAAAGCTTACCTGTATTGTAAACTTATGTAATAGTTTTTCTTTGACATTATGTGAGACCTTGGTAAGGAAGCTTCTGCTACAAATGTAATCTCTCTTTTGTTTATCGATCATGGCGGTTGCTTTCTCCATTAACTTATGGAACCTTTGTCTGTCTACACGTATGAACTGTGTCAATTCCTTTGTGTAAATGGTTGCGGGTGGAGCTAAGTCTTCTCGGGGTCCCTCGGGGCTGACCAACCCCAAATACTCCCCGGTGCCGTGAGAATATATGATATTAGCCTGATAAACGTTTCTTGACTCCCGCGACCTGAGGTCGTACGTGACCTCCACAGCGCCGTTTAGTATATAGTAACAGGACAACGACTCTTCCCATGACTTATGTGGCACATATTCAAAAGCTTGGTAGACTTCGTAGGTCACGACCCGGCTTAAAACGTCCTTGACGAAGTCGTGACCTTTGTGAATGAGTTTCAAGCCTTCGGTAATACATCTTAAACATTGTAACTCTCTTTTCGTCAAGATGGCTTCCGTATTGCAGACCTCGTTCGCGACAGCGTTAATCGACATTAGTCGGCGTGCTTCACCCGTCATAATAACTGTGCCTTGCGAGGCGAAAAGTCTTTTGTTGAAGACGGGAGCTGCATCTTTCTTCTCGTCTCCATCAGGATTTTTGAGAGATTTTTCGAGACTTTGGAAAAGTTCTACGTCATCCTGGAAGCTTTTTGCCTCACGTGCGGCCTTTACTACTTCAAACATGGCTCTGTAAATTAAAAGAAAATATCGAAAATTAGACAAGAAATGAAAAATGAATATGTCGAATGTGTGTATATAATTTAGAAAGGACGAAAGCTAGAAATGGTATTGTAAAATGTGGATAAAAAGCATGCAAGCGAGGGAGGAAGGAAGGACCAAAAACGGAAATGAGCTGGCAAGAAAAGAAGACTGAATAAAGCGGACGAGCGATCTAATAGACACAAAGGCGTTCAAAAGAAGAGTGAGTGAGTGAGTGAGTGGGTGGGTGGGTGAGTGGGTGGCCGGGTGGGTGAGTAAGGAAGGAAGGAAGGAAGGAAGGAATTAATTTGATTAATATAGTGTATTTATTCACAATATCCACTCAATAATACCACCTTATATTTAAAACTCATTATTTCCTTACGCTTGTTTGTCATTTTCAAAAGACCTTCCGTGATAAAATCTAATTTAAGGATGTTGTAAGATACGCTTGGATTACAGTACCAAAATTAAAATTTCTAATCCTATTAATCTCGCAGTATGTATAGATTACAACCCTGTACAGTCCTATCATCATCAGGCAACGCCTAACATAGAAAGAGCAAAACTGTTTAACTCTTCTGAAAGATCACGGGTTTAAACGACCCTTGGGAAATTTAACAGTAGGGATGAAGGCTTTTGAAAACATTTTGGGAACAGCAAAAATGCTGTTAACGAGTAGGTAAAAGGTAAATAAACGATCACTTTTTACCTAGTTTTAGAATTCATTTTTCTGCCAGCGACTAACACTGGGACCGACCGTACATGAACAGACTGTCATCTTCACAATAATTTCCATAGATCTTCTTTGAAACGGTATGAGTTAAACTTAAATATATTTTAACACCTGTATTGTTTATTTCTGGCCGCTACTAGCCCTTGATGTTGTCCAAAACGAAGAAAACGTAAAAACGAAACCTGAAAAATATCGGTTATAGAATGGAAGAAAGTTAAATTTAATTGAACCTTCACCACCTACATTTAATCCATCCCTGTACCATTACATCAATTGATCGATCGATTCAAGTTACGATTCGTCCATCCGTCTGCCCTCATCCTAACCTCCCACAATCTATCCATCCATCCACCCATTTACCTTCTCGGCAACTTCACCAACCCAACTTACATCCATCTATCCATCCATCCGTCCATGCGTCCGTCCGTCCATCCATCCACAAGTCAATCAATTAATCGGCAAATCGACAAATCTCAACCAATCAAATGGCTGTTTGGGGGTACAGAATTAGAATTACGTATAGAATTGCGGTAAAAGCAGCACATCCTCTTCACTTATCCTTGTATTTTCAATCGAAATTGGCATTTAGTTTTTTTCCATCGACAACTAGCATACTTGTTTGACGGAAATGTATTTTTCAAAAGATTGTAGATATGTGACCTTACTGACTTTTTATTTTACCCTTTACCAGACGACAAAATTGTATACTTGTCGTCCAAATTAAAAGCATCTTCAGACGACAAAAATCAATGTTGCCTAAATTTTGATATTTATCTTTCAAATGTTAGAAAACAATGTGGGAAAAGGAGAAAATGTTGGATACCAGCATTTTCTTCTTTTCCCGCAATGTTTTCAAAAGATGTCTTTAGGGTCGTTAAAGTCGGAATTGTGTGGTAAAGGAATTATTAAGTATGTCCCCCTTTTTAGTGATTTTTTTTATGTTCATAACATGAATCAAAGGGGAAAAAAAAAGTCGGAACCCGTTAGGTACAGTGTACGAATCGAAAACGGTGCAGGCGTGGTTCTGATTGCTCTTTCGAATAGACCAATCCAAGTAAATACCAATAACTTTTAAAAGCAAAACATCACTTGAAAATTTGAAACGAGCATGACATTGATTTATTGATTGATTTTCATTTTGTAATTCAGTCTTTTCTAAGTTGAAGTTTATAATTCAGTGGTAACTGATATCGCACGGCGAATAATAACGCACATTTATGGTTTTTTTCATACCCTTGGCAGCCAATATATGTATACAGACTGTGTTTTTCCCCAAGCCTGAAAAATCATTTCACAGCACATGACGGAACGTTTTGCTATAATTGAGTAGCGGTTTAGGGCCCGAATCAAACTGTACGTAACGTTTTGTGCTGTCTGATCCTGCTCTACGCACGGCGTCTGCAAAAGCCTATTTAATGTTCAAGTTTTGAACTTTCAGATAAAAGGATTATAAGTCAAGTAGGTGAGAATCAGTATAAAGTAAATATAGAAGCACTTTGACATCAAAGGTTACCGAGACATGTAGGCTGACTGGAAATATGCAATTAAATGTGCTTCACCCGACCTTCTATCCGTTATGAGTTGACCAATGGCAACCGCAGACTTCTTTCGTCTTCTTTTAGATAATCACTTCGTAAAGTATTGTGGGAAAAGGAGAAAGTAAAATAGCAGTTTTCCAGTTTCCAAATATTAAGTTAAATATATAACAAGCATAACTTTAAACGGTTCTTTAAATGTATTTTAAAAGGATCTTTCTCTCTCTCTCTCTCTCTCTCTCTGTTTCATATAGTCATATTTTACAAGATTGATATCATTTGACTTACTTAAACCAAACACTGGCCTCCTCGAACCCACTGCCCTGGTATTTAAAGGGGGTGGAAGTACTTAACTCTTTACCAAACGAAAATTGAAAATTGAAAGCATTTGCAGAAAACAAAATAAATGAGACTGAAAAACTGATATTTGTTTTGGGAAAGGTAGAAAACATTGTGGGAAAAGGAGAAAATGCCGGTTACCAGCATTTTCTCCTTTTCCCACAATGTTTTCAAAAGGCTTCTTCCCCAGGGTCGTTAAAAGTAGGGATTGTGTGGTAAAGGGTTAAAATAAAAACGCCATACATCTACCTGTAAAAGAGCGACTGTCCGGAAAAAGGGGTTTAATGTATCTCCATGATTCATTAGAACAAATAAGCCATCACATAATTATGGATACATAAAAATTCAATATGTCTAACAACCGACGGAATCATGAGGTAGACTGGTCCTTTGACACGCAGAAAATCGACCAATTGCTAATCCGACCTATGTCTATTTATTTTCCACATGCATTAAACCCATTTTTTACAGAGCATGGCTCAAATATTGAAATACATGGACGATATTGAAACAGGCGTGTCTTATGGTAATTTATTGTAGGATTCGCTGTTTACCTATTTATGTTTCCTGATCGTCTTTTAGTTTGGTTGCCCTCAAGGCTGTCACTCTAACTATCTCCTTGCTTGTCTGTCTGTAGCGATATAAACCATTTCTAACTTTCTCCCCACCGCGTTTATCACTCACTCGCAAAACCCTGACACTCAATTTATTGTTACAATATCAATGCAATAAAACCAACAGTGCGCACAAGGTTCTACTAAAGTAAACTTTTATTCTGTTAAATTGCTCACAATAAAATTTAATGGCACTTACAAGTAGCGTCCATTTGGTCAGAGGTATGCCCGTTCCCTTAGAAAAATAGAGCATGACGTTTCCTTTTTACCCTTATCCTGCTACGTAACTTAAATAAGACTTTCAAGCCGATAGCAAAAACCCGAATAGTGTTATT
This sequence comes from Tridacna gigas, assembly GCA_945859785.2. Classification (NCBI taxonomy): domain Eukaryota; kingdom Metazoa; phylum Mollusca; class Bivalvia; order Cardiida; family Cardiidae; genus Tridacna; species Tridacna gigas. Next base: position 30,677,081 of record OX244041.2, read on the forward strand.
TTAAACTCAGTTTTTTGTAGAAAACTATCTCCTTATCCAAAAGGGGGTTTAATGCATCTCTATGATGCTCTATACCGAGCAAGCCATCATGTAAACGTGCATCTTCAAATACATTTTGTCCAAGAACCGACTGACTTCTGAGCTAGAATTGTCCTTGGGCATGCATAAAAGTAACCAAAGCTAAAGGTTTCGACCCAGTCAGTCTGCGCGTAGTGCACAGGCTGGCCTTGGTCGATACATTTTACAGATGCTTATGCAGCAAGCCCCCTTTTCACCGAGCATGAAACATATACTTTCCGCATGGGAATTTAAGGAGGGGGACGTTTTTGAATAATGATATTCCTAACATATCAGCAGATCCCCCCCCCCCCCCCCCCACATCCTGAAACTCACTAAAGTTCTATGAAAATCAGTCGTTTGACTTAGTAAAAAAATGTGTCAAAAATGTGAAAATTTGAGCACCAACCACTAAGACATGTATTTAGCACAGTACCAGTTATTCCACGTATTCCCAAAGTAACACTCATGAATTATTTTATTACAGAAGTCTTTTCAATTTACGGATTAAAAAAATATCGTTGAGTCTAATATCTAGGTTTAAACCCGTCCTATAGAAATAAAGCTTCGTTTTTAAAGAACTTTTACAGATCTTTTGTAAATCCAGTCAGATAATCACGCAATTTAGCACAATTACAATTTTTATTGCTGTCATATAACAGAATCACGGATTGTAGAATATTGGGTTACCCGCGCTTCCTCGATATATTGAGGTAGTATGTCTTCCCCTTCAGGTAACATAATGTATGGTTTCTGAACTGGGAGTTGGTTGATTGGCTGAGCAACTGATTGATTGATCGATCGATCTATCGATCTATTGGGTAAGCGAATACGATCGTATGTAGTTTGGTGGTTGGCGAAGTAGACAGTTCACATTTGAATAACCCGAGCAAGTCTGACGTTTTTTTTTTAGCCTGGGCTTGGATTGCCAAGCCCAAGGCTATAGTAATCGTATACCAAAATTTCAACCCCATCCACATGATCCGAGCAGTTACGTGTAAAAGTGAAAAGTATCGCTTGCAATGCATCTCACTACGCTGAAAAAAAACGACCCCCAAAAATGATAAAAATATTTGGCTTTGCACATCATAGTTAGGTTTAAGTTCACAAAGAACTGTGAGAGATGCGCGATGTTAATCTAACGAAAGTATTTGACAAAGAATTTCAAGTCCTAATGATCTTATTTACAAGTGGAAATTAGTGCGCTGTAACACTGAAGAAACATTGGCAATCCTTACATGTAGTTACGGAATCGGCCGAGTAGTGACGAGTGATGTTGCTAAACAATACTCGGAATCTTTCGTCTTTCCCATTTTTTGACACAATGTGCATGACAAAACGTAGACAGTGTGCTCTTTCCCCAAAACAGTTGAACATTTCAAAAACTCGGTAAGATTTATTTTCACAAAATTACTGTGCTTCTCGTATCTAAAGGTATAAACATGTTTTGATCGGCCCAGTATGTACAATGCGTTATTTTTTAAACCTATTTATCGTTACATGCTGTACATTATTGCTATGTTCGCATTTATAATCGGTTGTAGTCAGAAATTACACTGTCTTTAACTAAAAACTTCTCAGACAACATGACAGAACCAAATGTTTCAATTTTGCAATTCTCATCCTGTCAGCTAAGAATTTTTGTCATTCTATGCCGAATAAACTTAAGTTAAACTTTAACATAGAATTAAACTATTGGTTACTTAGTTGTCAAGTTTAATCGAAGCGTGGTTGATTTATTGATAGATTGGGTGAATAAAATAGTATGATTGATTAGTTTGGTTTAATGATTTGATACATGTAATTGACTGATCATTTTTACAATTCCTTAATCTTTCCGCTCAATATTTCCGTCAGTATTATAAGTATTCTTCCCGTAATAGTAGAAGGTGTCCATCGAGTACTTATAACCATATAACAAATTCCTTAGTCTGAATGTAACTTTAAAAAGTAACATAATTTCTGATTGCTTAAACCATTTGTGCCACGGGCAGAGAAAAACCATTTGTGCCACGGGCAGGGAAAAACCATTTGTGCTACGGGCAGGGAAAAAGGGGCTTTAATGCATCTCCATGATGCAATGTATCCAGCAAGTCATCATATTATGCAGACTGCGCAGGCTGACCCGAATCGATACCATTTGGCATATGCATTAAACCGCTTTTTCATAGAGCATGGTTAATTTGATTAAGCCTTGGACTATTTGGTTCAGAAATTACAGCCAGAGAGAAAAAAGAAACCGCTGTTAAAACTTGAAAGTGTGTAGAATGGCTCAGAATTTGGTCAGCAGTGTAAACATGAATTACCTATATATAATTATGGTGTAAGGGATAGAGAAACTCAAAGTATTTGTCCTCATTTAACCCATTACCACACAATCCCGACTTTTAACGACCCTGAGAAAGAAGCCTATTGAAAACATTGTGGGAAAAGGAGAAAATGCTGGTAACCAGCATTTTCTCCTTTTCCCACAATGTTTTCTACTCTATCCAATACATAAATTACTATTTAAGCTACACTTAATTTGTCGTCTGCAAATGCTTTCAATTTGGCCCAGTCTAAAATTTTGTCGTTTGGTAAAGGGTTAAAACCGGAAACGATAACACTGATTCCTTTGGAGGCTGCAAAAAATGAAATGCATTTTCTATCATTTTTTCTTATTTTCTAATCTTTTCAACCTTGCAGCCGTCAGGGGCAACATATGGCATGAAGATACAAGAATGATTATAGTTTCATAAAACAAAGATGAAATGGGTTAAATAACCGGCTGAAAACGAATATGGATGTATCTTTAAATTTAGAAAATTCTTGAGTATTAAAATAAGGGTGCAATTTTGAATGACTGGTGAATTAAGCATGAAGATGTTAAAATAATAACAAGAAATTCCGATATATCTTGCGAGTTGGTAAAAAACTTATTAACCCTTTACCACACAATCCCGAGTTTTACCAATCCCGGCAATGGCACTTTCGAAAACATTGTGAGAAAAGGAGAAATGCTGGTAACCAGCATTTTCTCCTTTTCCCACAATTTTTTCTAATATTTCAGTAACAAATCTATTCATTTGAGCCACATTTAATTTGACATCAGAAATTAATGCTTTCAATTTGGGCCAGTGTAAAATAATGTCGTGCAGTAAAAAAACTTATTAAATCGCGGCGGGAGGATTGTTATATTGTCAATATCTTCTATCATTTTTGACCTTTCACATGAAATAAACATGAAGTTTGAAAAGCTAATCCATAAATCTCGTTACTGTACGAAATGAGGGTTAAAAATCCGCCCCCTCCTCCCTGTAGTACATAATTTATGAAAACTTTGTCGAAAAGTAGCACTACTTTTATTCATAGGCTTGTATGTCTGCCTGTCTGTGTGTCTGTTTGTTTGTCCGGGCGTCTGTCTCCACTTATGCCCAGGCGGTTACCTCTGCCTTTATGCAGGGTCTGTCAGGGTGCTCAGACAGTTGCATAAACCTTTATATACATGTCTGTCTGTCTATGTTTGAGCCGTGCTCTGTGAAAAGGGGATTTGATAAATCTCAAAAATGTATCAACCCTTGACAGCCTGTGCACTCCGAGCAGACTGACCGGGGTGGAAACCTTTTGCTATTGGTCACTTATCTGCATGTCGAAGAACTAGTCATTTCTTTGAGGGGCCGTCTGTTTGTCTATTTGTTATTACGGATCCCTGACGGTTATGTCTGTTTTTAGGCAACAGACTGTCCGTGTGCCTGTCAGTTTGTCTTTCTCTTTATTGACCGCAGTGTAATTTGCATCTCTAAACGTTGGCATAAATAGTTCTTAGTTTAAATTAAATTTGCATGTAGATCCTAAACGATAGGTTCCTTTCTTCCAAATATTTTCATTTTTTGTCGTATATGACGGTTTTAGTCTGTATAAATTTAGGCTGTGCAGTAATCAATACTGGTTCAACTCTTTACCAAATGACAAAATTTTAGACTAGTCCAAACTGAAAGCATTTTACAGACGACAGAATAAATGTAATTAAAAAGTTGAAATTTGTTTTGGGAAGGGTAGAAAACGTTGTGGGAAAGGGAGAAAATGCTGGTTACCAGCATCTTCTCCTTTTCCCACAATGTTTTTAAAGGGCTTCTTTTTCAGGGTCGTTAAAAGTCGGGATTGTGTGGTAAAGAGTTAACCCGTTACCAAACGATCCCATATTTTGTCAACCCTGACGAAATATGGCTTATGAAGACTTTGTGGGAAAAGAAGAAAATGCTGGCAACCAGCACTTTCTTCTTGTTTCACAGTATTTTCAACCCTTTCAAAGACAAATCCAGTTTAATATGAACTATATCCAATTTTGTCGTCTGCAGATGTTTCCAATGTGGAATACTCGTAGTCCATAATAATGTTCTCTAGTGAAAGTGTTATGCGTTGTAGGGCCTACCATTTTACTGTATCGATTTAACTGTTTCATGTACGATGTGAAAGATCGACAGATGTACTAAATGTGTGAAGTGAGAACTTTGGATGGATGGATGGATGGACGGAGTGAGTGAGTGAGTGAGTGAAAATGAACGAACGAACAAATGAATGGGAGGGGAAGATAGACAGGGAATGTTAGACCTTCTCTGAAAATAAGACAGATAGAAGGTAGAGAAGGTAAGGAAAGAAAAGATATAAGAAGAGGAAACTTCAGAGAGAGAGAGACGGCGAGAGAGACAGAGAGAGAGAGAAAGAGCATATAGATAGAAAGATTTTCCATAGACTTTCGACCCTTTTCACGTGAATTAAAGACAGCAAGCATGAGAGAGAGAGAGACAGAGACAGAGACAGAGAAAGACAGACAGACAGAACCAGAGCAGCAAGCCTGAAAAAAACTGATTAGTTCATGATGTTTATAATAGTCTACCTGTTATACGAAATACGTATATGAAATACTATTAATTAAGCTCCATGAAAACTAGAAGAATGGCAGTTTACAGCCTATATACTGCTTATTAAGTGAATATTGACCTTGTCTGCGAAATTTGACACCGTTCATTACATTTTAATACCTGCAGTTCTAATTTCTACTATTGACTGATACAAGAAATAACCTCTTACCAGACGAAAAATCTTTGGACTGCGCCATACTGAAGGCATTTACCGACTACAAGTTAGACATGGCTCAAATGATTGAGCTTTGCCCTGGCAAAAGGGGGTTTAACTCTTAACCACACAATCCCTACTTTTAACGACCCTGAGAAAGAAGCCTTTTGAAAACATTGTGGGAAAAGGAGAAAATGCTGGTAACCAGCATTTTCTCCCTTTCCCAAAATGTTTTCCACCCTTCCCAAAACAAATTTCAATTTTTTAGTAACATTTATTTTGTCGTCTGCAAAATGCTTTCAATCTGGACCGGTCTAAAATTTTGTCGTTTGGTAAAGACATCTTCGTGATGCATAAAACCAAGCAAGTCATCAATTGATCATAGGGCCGTATTCACCAACCATTTTTAAAATGCATGTTTAGTCTAACTCTCAAGAATCAGTCTCCAACTTTAAAAGTAACATTATTTCTGATTCGCTAAATAGAATGGTTTAGCCAATCAGAAATTATGTTAATTTCAACGTAGATCTAGAATAAGACTTAGAATGCAATTTGGAATGGTTGGTAAATACGGTCCAGCACACACACACACACACACACACACACACACATATATATATATATATGTGTGTGTGTGTGTGTGTGTGTGTGTGTGAAGGTTATTTCTGAACCTCATATCAGATGTATGTGCCTAGAGAATGTAGTAGTAGTAGTAGTAGTATGATAAAATTAATGACAAACTGGGTCTGTATTCGCCAGCCATTCTTTAGAACATTCCTTGTCTTACTCTCCAACATTTTTTAAATTTGAAAGTGACACAACTTCTGATTGGCTAAACCAAATGGTTTAGCCAATCAGAGGATGTGTTACTTTACTACTTGGCATTACTTTCAAATGAATAAATAGTAATTTGCGATTGGTGAAAAAAAAAAAAAGTAGACAAGTTAATTTTGTGGGCCTCTGTGTGCCTCTTTGCAGGTATATTTCAGGACCTTTTCACAACGTTTTTTTATAAACTTTTACTAAACAACCCTGTATTTTAACGACCCTGAGGAAGAAGCGTTTTGAAAACATTGTGGTAAAAGGGAGAAAATGCTGGTAACCAGCGTTTTCTCCTTTTCCCACGATGTTTACACCCTTCCAGAGGCTAATCCCATCATGTGCGCCACATTTTAATTTGTTCTCTGCAATGCTTACAGTTTTGATAAGTCTAAAATTTTGTTGTTAGGTAAAGAGTTAAAACAGGTTTCTTGTTTTGTCATTGGAACGTTAATGGGAGAACAATTATTCCGCCAATCGTAATTGTATTTTAGAAAGGAAAAAATTCGGGGATAGTTAAAAAAAAGGTTTGGACTTTTTTTTAAACCCACCATGTTTGTCGATAAATTTAAACGGGTAAAAAAAAAGTGAACTGTTTACAGACAATATGAACAATACGATAACAACATCAAAGGACTTTTTAAATGACACCTCAGCAGGTGGGAGGCGAAAGGCACCATTAAATCATGTTGTCTTTGGACTGATCTTGTCACTCGTTATATTTGAACAACATGTAATAAATACTGGGAAGATCGACATTTCAAATCTTCAATAACTCGAATATAGAGGTTAACTCGAACGTTCTCTTAACCCTTTTCCAAACCAGAGATTTTAGACTCTTCCAATTTAATGCATCTACAGACGACAAATTCAAATTTATACAAATGAACTCAGTAGGGTAAAAAACATTGTGAGAAAAGAAAAAAATGATGGTTATCAGCATTTTCTCTTTTCGCCGCAATATTTTCAAAAGCCCTCTTTCTCAATTTCGTTAAAACTCGGGATTGTGTGGTAAAGGGTTAAACAGAGAGAACTGTAACGGAACTGAGAGAGAGAGAGAGGGGGAGGGAGGGAGGGAGGGGAACTTTACGTAAAATTTAATATTATAAAATGGTGACAATTAAAAATTCAAATTGAAACTTTGTACATACATTACGGGGGAAAAAATAGAGCCTATCGATTGAATATCCCAAGTGACAATGGCTTCTATTAATCCGAAAAGTGTTGACTGCATTAAGCTATTAAATTACCGGGTAGGAATGCCTCTTTTGAATGGAATACAAAGTTGATGTAAAACGTATACTGTAATACTTTCAATAGAGACTTTAGTGACAGATTGCTACAACAGATAAGATTATCTCCATGCAAAATCATTTACTCGCACAATTGTTGGCCTGTCGATATTGGGAAATGAATAACTCTGTACAAGACGACAAAATTGTAGACTTATCCATGTTGGAATCATTTGCAAACGACAAGGTTAGTATCGCTCATATGTGGGATATAGAAAGCATTGTGGGAAAAGGAGAAAATGCTGGTTACCAGCATTTTCTCCTCTTCCCACAATGCTTTCAAACGCCTTTTCCCTCATGGTCTTTAAACAGCACAAAAGTTTAGCTTAGTGAATGATTCAACGCAGAATTTGTAATGAAACCTTAAGTAAACAAACTTCGAGTGCCTTTTAAAGGCATTGTCAGCGATAGATCAAAGAATGCGACAAAAATACATCCTTTGATAAGAGATTCACATCATAAGAGTTTTCTCTCACGCTTACCCTTGTCAGGGAGCATGCTTTTGTTGTAAAATATTGGCAGAAACTATGTTTTTGTATTCCCCCGCCGCCTCCCCCTGCCCCCCCCCCCCGCCCCCCCCAAGTTGTACTGGAATCAGATTGCCCGTCTGTCCTCTCCGTGGACTGCATTTTGTGTCCCTCTCTTCCGCCAAATTTTAAACCAATTTGCTGACTTTTCAAGGAAGCCTTCGTACCACTTGAACTTGGGCCCTGCAGTATTCACTATGGTTGCTGGACCATTACATGAGTTATGGTCCATTGCATTATCACTTAATTTAGTGGGAAGACCCTCGTTTCGGTGGAGAGAGCATTCGATGCTGTGTAACAATGTCATTTTCTTAATTTTCTTAATTATACATGCCTCCCCTTTCCCAAGGCATAAAATTGCTCAAACCCTACCAAACAACCCCAGTTTAAGCGACACTCGTAAAAAGAGGTTTTGAAAAGACTGTGGGAGAACGAGAAAACGCGGGTTTCCAGCATTTTTTTCCTTTTCCTAAAATGTAGGTCGTTTAAACGCGAGATTACTTCGTAAAATGTCCCATCTGGAGTTTTGAAATAGATCTCACTTTAAAGGGCGAATAAAAACGTTTCGAAAACTACATTTATCAGTCGGTAATCTGTTTATGTGTAATTACAAAAAAAAAAAAAAAAAAAATAAGTAAATTAAAGTACTTTATTCTTATTTATATCATGTACGTATTAGTTTTTTAGGAAATCGGTTATCTCCCTTACTTATGTGGTTTGTTCCTTGATTTATGACGTCACAGAGGAAGTAGGAAGTAGATATTAAATTCAATGGACATGGTGTATGGCAGTGATTTCAGCGATAACAGACGCAGAAAAAGATGATTACAGTCTAATAGAGCAGTAGATGTACGAGCCAGTTTGTAAAGTAAACATTGGGCATAATCTACCGAAAAACGCTTACCACTCTACAGTTCTATACAAATTTGTAGCATTGTTCTTTGCGTGAAAAGATAAGAAATTAATGAAATTTTCAGCTTCATTCCTTTGACCAATATTGTATTTGGTGTATACGGAATAAAACTTCTTTTGTCATGGGTTTTCCCGATATAGTGGCGGGCGTTTGCCGGTATAATGCCAACATGGCATCGTTTTAGACCGTTTAACAAAATACTTAGTTAACTCTTTCACGACCGACTTAATACGCTGATACAGTCTTTTTCAATGTTGGTGTCACAGATTTCCACTGAGATAGAAAAGTAATTCGGGTTTTAGTTTAATATAGGGTAGCGGACGGCGTAGATTCAAGTTCAGACAGCGCGATCTAATCGTGACCTACGCTGTCTGCCAAACCTGTTTAAGTAGACATTGGCACTGGAAGAGTAATACGATTCTGATGTCATAAACAAGCTAATCTATACGCCATGAATATTTATCAGAATTATCGACATTTTAAATTAACTTTTTTCCATATTTAGTAATCGATATTTTTTCAAATGACTTTCTTCAGCCCATTTTTTTTTTCTCTATCATTTTTCAATTCTAATTAAGCGAATTTTACTCATTAATAGCTTCAAGTCTTAATTCTTTACCAAACAACAAAAAATTATTCGAGCACTTGTCCAAACTGGGAGCATAATTATGCAGGCGACAAATTTGATAAAACTCATATGATGTGATTTGTCTTTGATAGGATAGAAAACATTGTAGAAAAGGAAAAATGCTGGTTACCAGCATTTTGTTCTTTTACTTCAATGTTCTCTAAAGGCTTTTTCCTCAGGGTCGTTAATTTTTTAGGCCCTATTCTGTGGTAAAGTGTTAACTCTTTACAAAAAAAAAAGATGTAGCCTTCAAAAATGTACGAGGTTCAAATGATTCTATTCGTCTTTGAACTGGTAGAATGCATAGTTGAAGAGGGAAAACAACACTGCTTTATGTTATCAGGGATTTTATATATGTATATATGATCCCTGATGTTATTTTACTTTTTTTTTTTTAATTTTAAATGCCTTTCTTCCCGACGGTCGTCAAACTACTACAATAGGAAAACTAATGAAACTTAGACACAGAAAGCATATTTCCTTCTCACCGCTGATTAAATTTCATGGACCTTGTTTGTCTTATTATCAGTCTGGAAGCCCCTGGTTTGATCCTGTCCAGAGGCGGATTTTCATGGGAGTGTCCTATAGCAAAACACTTCGGAGTCCTGGCGGTGAAGAAACCTGGAGTTCACACGAATAATTAAGCTTTCGCCGTTAAATTTCTGAAATAATGTAGAAAGCTGCTTTCATTAGTTCTCCTACCTTAGTTAAGATTAAATCATTGGAATTCACTTTGAACATTACAACATGCATATAGCCGTGCTCTTGCAAAAGGGGATTTAAATCTTTACCACACGACAAAATTTTAGACTGGTCCAAAAAGAAAACATTTGCCGGCTACAAATTCAATGTGGCTTAAAAATGGCATTTCCCTCTGACCGGACAGAAAACATTGAGGGAGAAGGAGAAAATGCTGGTTACCAAGGCCTCTTCCTTGGGGGGTTGTTAAAACTAGTGATTGTGTAGTAAAGGGTTAATGCAAATCCGTGATACATCATACATAGTAAGTCATCACATAATTATGGATCCGTAAACTCCATATAACCGAATGAATCCTGAGGTAGAATGGTCTTTGGACATGCAGAAAAATTACTAAATGCAAAAACTTTCGACCCAGGTCAGCCTGCGCGGACTCTGCTTTTGTCTTTTGTTAGTAATGTCTTTAAGCCTTTCAGCGCCATAGGCGAAAGCAGGGACTTAAATTGCGGACGGCATAGATCAAGATCAGACTGCACAGAACGTGCTTGTTTAGTCATGCCTATTTGATAAAAGTCTTCCGGAGTGGATTGTATTTACAACCATCAAAAGAAGCAAAGTTTGTTTATTTGGCGCCGAAAGAGTTAAACAGTTCGGAGTGTGCACGGAGTGTAGAGATAAGGATGGGAAGGGTATAAATATAAGGGAAGTAACTCCTGTAAACTTACTCGTTTCCGACCGGAGTCGAGGTTCTTACATGCCTAGACTTTGTCCTCGCTGATCGGGTTAGGAAACATCGCTTTTTCGCATTTCCTGGTGCAGATATTGGCCGAAAAGTTGCGATTCTCATACATGCGGAAGCATTTGCACTTTCTGAATTAGTCTTTCCAGTACAGGGCCTCAAAAACAATTTTGTATCCATATTCAAACGGTTTGAAAGAATTTTATTTTGGTTGTTCTTGGATGTTTTCGTAAATCCGTTTGCCACTGTTTCCACGGCTTCACACACGGAACTTTTACGTCCGGTTCTGCTGTCACGTAATGCGCTAACATTACTCGAACGAGAGTGCGGCCTACACCCAGGTCGAATGGAACACGCGCTCGAAGTTCGAAGCCTGGCACTGTCCATTCTTATTTTCTTCTCCCTGCCATTCACAGAGCACTAGAACATTGTCATCGAAGCTTTTTGGGGGTAAAAATCCACCCAACCATCTGGAAAGTGTATGAAAACATGAAAGTGTCTAACACATAAGTTTACATGTCAATGTCACCGATTTTTTCCATGTAAAAATCCACCCAACCGACTGGAAAATGCGTTTAAACAATGTGTGAAAGTCTCTACCACATAAGTTTACATTTCTGAGATGCAAATGCAATGAAAAGCGCATATGGAGGTCTCTATCACATAAGTTAATCCTAAGCTGCTAAGCGCCACTCGCTGACCTTTTTGCGGACGGTGTAGATTAAGATCAGACTGCAGAGAACGTGCAGTCTGATCTTGGATCTACGCTGTCTAATAAGAATATACCTTTCTATAAGAATACTACTAAAAAACTACTTTTCTAATAAGAATATACTTTTCTCCAAAAAATAAGTTTTAAATAACAAAATTCAGGTTTTTACTAAGGGCATGAAAAATTTGTTGAATTTAGCAGGATAAGGATTAACCTACTATAATGCCAACGCGACTCGCTGACCTTTTGCGGACAGCGTAGATCAAGATCAGACTACACAGAACGTGCAGTCTGATCTTGGATCTACACTGTCCGATAAGAATATACTTTTCTCCAAAAAATAAGATTGAAATAACAATATTCGGGTTTTTACTACGGGCACGAAAGATTTGTTTAATCTGGCAGGATAATTATTACCCTACTGTAATGTATACACTATGTTCTCTTTCTTACAAGTTTACTTTTTGTTGAATATGCGTAGGAAAGCGCGTGAGAACATTTGAGACAATGCATAGGAGTCGAATTATCGCAATACCTTTTTTATTTTGTTTCTTTTAAAAATCCATCTCTACGTACAAAACTGGTCAATAAGTTCTTTTTTACCTGATCTGGTTCCTTTTTTATGGAAGCGCTGAGCATCCGGGGCTCGACCAGAAAAAAAAAAGTTCTAACCCGTCAAAAGTAGACTGTGCTGCGTTGTTTGGCACTGAATGGGATTAAAATGACCGAAACTACCGAGAGAGCCTTGGATAGTGTAGCGCAAGATCATGATGCATATATGTGCAGGCTGATCTTGCGGTACACTCTTCGCAAAGTACATTCTATGATCACGAACAGTAGGATAATTTGTTTGTTTGTTTGTATTGGTGTTTAACGCCATTTTAACAGCTTAGATCATATCATGGCGGCCAGTGGCGCATCCATGTGTTTCCTGGCTTTCTCAAACCAGTACTGACACAACTTTCTTTCCAACGCCACTGACTACTGTTTTCACATGCATCAGAGGTGGAAGCGAAAAACCGCCGGAAACAAAGTTGGCCTCAACCGGGTATCGAATTCATAACCACCAGGTCACGAGTCAGATACACTAAGAACTGAGCTACTCGGGCGGGCCAACAGTAGGATAAGAGTTAATACTTGAACTTTACCGCACAATCCCAAGTTTTAACAACCTGTAGGAAGAGTGCTTTTGAAAACATTGAGGGTAAAGGAGGAAAACCTGGTAACTAGCATTTTCTCCCTTTCCTACAATGACTTCTAGCCTTTCAGAGACAAAACCAAAACACCAATTTAACCACATTTGATGTGTCGTCTGCAAATGCATTCAATTTAGACGAGTCTAAAATTTTGTCGTTTGGTAAAGAGTTAAACAATCCTCGTAGACAGAACCATTGCCAAAACATATACTTAAGCACAAAACCACCTTAAACTTTCTTGGCCCCAAAACAGCCAAGGAATCAAGATAAAATTCATAATAATCCACCCAAAAATTCAGAAAATCATTTACTCGGGTTAAAATCAAACACACACAAAAACCCATCCGACTAACCCCATCCTGTCACAATATATTATGACAGAGTTAAACCAATAAAAAAGTACATTTGTCGATTTTTCTCTGACGCTTATCCATATATGTACTTTTTACCAAACGACAAAATTTTAGACTAGTTCAAATTGAAAGCATTTGCAGACGATAAAATAAATGTGACTCAATAATTGAAATTTGTTTTGGGAAGGGTAGAAAACATTGTGGGAAAAGGAGAAAATGCTGGTTACCAGCATTTTCTCCTTTTCCTACAATGTTTTCTAAAGCTTTCTTTTTCAGACGGGATCGTGTGGTAAAGGGTTAAAGGGTACCATCACATTTGCCAAGTAACATTGCCTTTCTACACCAAATATGTAAAGCGATAATTTTCTTTTTTTTTTAAATCAATGTGACAAAAAACGTTGTGGAAAAAGGAGTAATTGCTTGTAACAAGCAATTGCTCGTTTTCCCTAAATGATTTTTTTCAAAGTTGTCAACTGCATAAGTTATAAATGGACATCTTTGTACAGTGATTATCAAAGCAAGGAGAGAGAGAGAGAGAGAGAGAGAGAGAGAGAGAGGGACAGAGAGCATAAACAGACAGACACACAAACACCAAAGACCATAGGCAGTGTGAAAGGGGAGACAGAAAAAGACAGAGATGTAAGGGTAGAGGGTCGGCCTCTCACGTCTAAGGTTCAGGGTTCAAATCCCGTGATGGGCGGGTCAGCCTTTGGGCCTACCCACATCACGACGAGAGTACTGGTCAACTCTCTACCAAACGACAAAATTATAGACTTGTCCAAATTGAAAGCTATTGAAGAAGACAAAATGAATGTGACTGAAATCTTCAACCTGATGGTAAAAACCCAAATGTTGCTGTTTCAAAGTTATTTCTGTGGGAAAAAATAATCTCCTAATCGGACAATGTAGATTCAAGATCAGACTGCACGTTCTGTGCAGTCTGATCTTGATCTACACTGTCCGAAAGGTCATTGAATAGGGCTAAGCAGCCCAGGGGTTAGACGGGACTCATGTGGAGATCTGCAATACCCAATACGATATGGATAATAGATCTTGGCTTTCAATAGGTCGAGATATTTTTCTTTCTTTATATTTTACTGACATCTTATTTTTATCGTTTTCAAAAATATACCAAAATCACAGATAGGTGTGAAATTAAACTCTATTCTATGATCTATCATTTTATTCTTCGGCTATTTACTTCATTATTGATGGAAAATGGCCCAAATAACAGAACTGAACAGGCCAATACTTGCCCATGTGAAACAGAACCCATCAAATATAAAACTGAAGACGAAATATATATTAACCCTTATCCTGCTAAAGAAGTTAAATATTCAAGCTGATAGTAAACACCCGAATAATGCTACTTAAAACTTTTTTTATTGAAAAAAATATCTCCATATCAGACAGTGTAGATTCAAGATCAGACTGCACGTTCTGTGCAGTCTTATCTTGATCTAACTGTCTGCAAAAGGTCTGTGATGACAGCCTAAGGGTTAATCGGTTTCTGTTAACCCTTTACCTATCTATTCCGTGTTTTAACGATCCTGAGAATGAAACCTTTTCGAAACATTGTAGGAGAAGGAGAAATGCTTGTAACAAGCATTTTCTCCCTTTCCCACAAACTTTTCTAACCCTTCAAAGAAGCAGACCATCATGTTAAAGCCATATTAAATTTGACGTCTGCAAATTCTTTACATTTGGACAAGGGGAGAAGTTTGTCGTCTGGTAAAGAATATTAATTGATTTTGCATGTGTACTGTCGAATTCCATATGAGTCATGCTTTGTGAAAAGGGGCTTTACTGCATCTCTGTGGTGATGCATTATACCAAGGAAGTCATCACATAAGTATGGATACTTAAAGTCCATTTTGTCTAACGACTGACTGAATCATGGGAAAGAATCGTCCTTGGACATGCCAAAAATTGGGACCCAAAAAGTTGTAAAATAGCAAAAAGCTTCGACCCATGTCAGCCTGCGCGGACTGCGCAGGCTGACATGGATCGATACTTTTTGCAGATGCATTAAACCGCCTTTTGATAGAGCATGACTCAAACGCAAAATGGACCGAATAGAAGGAAAAATCCCATCGAATTAAATGTCAGTTATTTATAAACACATTGATTTACAAGCCAACATAAACCGATCAATTTTCATCATCAATAAACTATGAACTCAATACTTTATCGATTGAATTTGCGTTTATTTTTCATTTCCACCGGTTGCCCATATGGGCGACGCCTCCTGAAGGCAATTAGTTTTGTTACAGGGGATAGTGGAAGATACAGGACGAAACCCATCCTCAGTTACGCCTGGTTCCTTAACGTGATCGGTATACAGCACCGTCACACGGGACCTCTGTTTAACGTCTCATCCGAAAGACTACTAGTAATTTTAGATTGCCAGCCGTTGGACTCGAACCCACACCCTCGAGTGACGGAAAACTTGACGTTTACACGTCCTACCCTCTACCACTTAAGCTATGCGGGCTGGTCAGCTCGATACTTCTTTAAAAAAAAAAAGGGACATCAGACGAATTTCGAAAACAATTTTCAACTCGTTTCTTCTTTACAAAAAAAAAATGAACATCAGACGAATTTCGAGATAAAAATGTGCGTAAAATCTGAATAGACTGTATAAGTTTACCATTCCGACTGCTATATAACGAAATTAACGTTCTCAGCATTAAAGATGTATATATTATAATACAATTTCAAAGCTGTTTTTTTGTGAGAATATTTTAGCTAGGAACCGGACGGTGTAGATCCAAGATCAGACTGCACGTTCTGTGCAGTCTGATCTTGATATACACTGTCCGCATAAACCGAATAAACGACGTGTTCAGGGTTACACAAGGGATAAGTAGGTATAAAACATTTTAACATAGTGTAATAACTTATCAAACAAGGGGGATAGACTGAAATCAGAATAAAGCATTTGTAAAGGTTCTGTGTAAATAAAACTTTTATTGTATGGGTGCCTATAATATGTATGAGCCAGGCTCTGTGAAAAGGGGGTTTAACGCATCTGCAAAGAGCATCGCCCGGGTCAGCCTGCGCGGTGCGAAACTTTTTGCTTTTGGTGAATTTTCTGCGTGTCTATGGACCATTCTACCGCAGGACTCAGTCGGTTTGTAGACAAAATGGGTTTTTATGGACCCATGATTCTATCATGACTTGCTTGGTATAACGCATCACGGAGATGCAATAACCCCCCTTTTGCAAGAGCATGGTTCATTTACTCTTGACCAAATGGCATACTTTTTGACTCGACCAAACTGGAAGCATTTGCATACGACAAATTATATCTCGCTCAAAATGATTGGATTCATCTTTGAAAGGGTAGTAAATATTGTGCAAAAAGGAGATGATGCTGGTTACCAGGATTTTGTCCTTTTTTCCACAATGTTTTCCAGAGTCTTCTTTTTTAAGGTTCGATAAAAACGGGATTGTTTGATAAAAGGGTGAAATCCGGTTCAAGTATTTACAATTATGTAATGACTTTTCATATTTTATAGGCCCTACTTCTGATAATTCTTTTTATAATTGTTCCCAATGTAAATCATAAACGGTAAACAGGTCATTAAAATTGAATGAATAAATAATACCCTACCTGTCGGTGTGTGTGTCTGTCTTACCTGTCTGACTGTTCGTCCGTCCGTCCATCTACCTACGCACCTGTTTCCTGGATTTCACAAGTGCTAGGCACCCGCTCTGAAATACCCAGCCCAAAGACATTCTATCGAAAAAGCCAGCTCCTGGATTGAGGATGAAACCTGTGGCCCCCAGGTAGCGAATTCTCCTTCAGCACGAAACCATGCAAGACCTCCTCCAGGGGCGAAAGTACCCTTACATGAAATAGTCTTTTTGTTGACGTTATAGATCACGATCAGACTTCACAACAGATTCACCGGCTTTAACAACCTTTAGGAGGATAGCTTTTGAAAACATTGTGAGAAAAGGAGAAAATGCTGCTCAGCAGCATTTTCTCCTTTTCCCACAATGTTTTCAAATGCCTATCAAAGAAACATTCTTCTCTTCTAGTGACATTTAATATGTTGCCCGCAAATTCTTTGGACTTGGACCAGCCAATGTTTTTTTTTTACTGTATGGGTAAAGAGTAAATCAGAACCATCAGAATTACTGAAACGACGTCGATTAACCTTTAGGCTGCGAAGCACGACTCGCTGACCTTTTGCCAACAGCGTAGATCAAGATCAGTCTGCACAGAACGTGCAGTCTGATCTTGTATCTACACTATCCCTTAAGGAGATATCCTTCCTGCAAAAATACCGTTGAAATAGGAAAATTTTGGTATTTACAATCTGCTTGAAAGTTTCATTTCTTTTATATAGCAGGATAAGGGTTAATAATTCTGTGTATGAAATTACTATTGATTTGAGAGTAATGATTGATGGTGGAAAGTTATTACATTTATTTCTTTTTTTTCTTTAATAATAGTTGTTTATCAAAAATCGTTATCTATTGAATAAGCCTTATATCTCTCCTGTCAGTAGATTGTGGATCGTTTAAAGTCAATTCCATACAAGTCGATAACTCGAGGACGACGGAGGTGATCTACTGGCTGGCTGGCCGTCTATCAGTCTGTCTGTCTATTGATCTGTCTGTCCATCCATCCATCCATGCATCCATCATCCATCCATCCACTCACCAACCCACCCACCCACTGATCCATCCATCCATTCGTGTATGTTTTGTTTCTTTATTCTTTCGTCTTTTTTCTTTCTTGGTGCGGGTAAAGTCATAGATAAGTGATATATAATAATTGAGCCATGTCTGGCAAAAGGGGACTTAACTCTTTGCCACACAATCCCGACTTTTAACGACACTGTGAAAGAAGTCCTTTGAAAACCTTGTGGGAAAAGGAGAAAATGCTGGTAACCAGCATTTTCTCCTTTTTCCACAATGTTTTCTATCCTACCTAAAACAATTTTCAATTTTTCAATTACATTTATTTTGTCGTCTGCCAATGCTTTCAATTTGGACCAGTCTAAATTTTTGTCGTTTGGTAAAGGGTTAATGCATCTCCGTAATCCATTATACCAAACAAGACATCACCTTAATTATGGACCCATAAAATGTATTATGTCTAACAACCGACTGAATTATGAGGTAGAATTATCCTTCGGATTGCAGAAAATTTAAAGATAGCGAAAAGTTTTGGCCTATGTCAGCCTACGCGGACTGCGCAGGCTGACATGAGTGGACACTTTTTGCAAGTGCATGAAACCCCCTTTTCACAGAGCATGGCTCAGATGATAATCAACAGTCATGTTTCACTATAAAACTGCAAAACTGCTCTCTCTCTCTCTCTCTCTGTGTCTCTGTGTCCGTCTCTCTCTCTCTCTCCTATCGTTAACACCTTCATAATAAAAAAAAGGAGATTACCATTCAAGATTATCAGATTTATATCTAAACTCTTTTATATTGCTACAATTTTCCTATGTTATAGGATATTATGACAACCGATTAATTCATAACCCCCTGCAGACGATTTCTTTTTCGTATTGGTGTTGACCATCTTTGAAAACATTTAGGCAAAAGGATAAATTGTTCGTAACGAGCAATTAGCAATTTCTCGTTTAACTACAATCTTTTAACATGCGTTCGCATAATTTATCCCTTTTCCTTTTTCTGTTTTCCTTATTTTACGATTACTATTTTTTTTATGTCATCTGCTACAAGTTTGTTTCAGTAGGTAATGACTCAATAAGAAATGATAAGATTTTTATCGTTAACCCTTTACCACACTATCCCGACTTTTACCGACCCTATGAAAAATGGCTTTTGAAAACATTGTCTGAAAAGGAGAAAATGCTGATAACCATTATTTTATCCTTTCCCACAATGATTTCTACCCTATGAAAGACACATTTCATGTTTTGAGTAACACCGAATTTGTCGTCTGCACAGTGGTCTGGAACAGACTTTGGTTCATGCTTACTGTCACACTATAGAGCTAACTTGGTGAATATTTATGGGCACACTATAGTGCTAATTTGGTCAATAAGTACGCGATAGCACTATCTTGGTATATACGCACGGGCACGGTGCTAAGTTTGTAAATACAAATGGGCACACTGTAGTGCTAAGTTGGTAAATATGCACCGGCACACTATAGTGCTTATTGGTAAGTGCCCACATAAATAGTTTCTGTCTAAAAAATTTGTAACAGATCGATGTATTTTCAACTTATCCAAGGTATGCAGTACTAACATGTGACACCAGCATAATCTATCAGGGCAGTTTAATCCCGCAATAATCCATAGCTAAAGCTAAATTGTTTGGATTTGTTTACAAATTATAGATAACGAGTATGTTGTATGAAGCGGTAACACTATTGCCCTTGTAGGGAAGATTTAAAGTCGATGTTTACTGATCCTTATAACATAGATAGATAGATAGATAGATAGATTGGTGGGTGGATGGATGGATGGATCAACCCGATTTTAGCATTTTTTTTTTTCAGTCGTATCACGGCAACAACTCATATTATATCCAGGTATGTCATTAGTCTTACCAATAATATGCAAGGCCTCTAAACTGCCTAGGGACACTTCCGAAAAACCTAGTGCCACAAGTGAGGATCGAACCGGAGGCCTCCAGATAGCTAAACCTACACTTTCACAACTGAGCTACGCACGGCAAGACTCAGAGAGAGAGAGAGAGAGAGAGAGAGGGGGGGGGGATTGTCCCCTGAAGAAAATCTTACAACTGACGGTCAAAGTTAACGTATAGACTAAAGATTCAGCCATCTGACTTGAGCTCTTAATGTAAACAAAGGAAATATGTATACACCTATATGAGATATTTTATTAAAAAAAGAAGGTCTTTGTCAGAAATAGCTAGTAAGAGCTAAAACTTACACCATGGAAGTCAAGATGCAACCGCGAATTCGAACAGATCATAAAATATAGTTTTGTTTAGTTATGTTCAAACCTTCCCACTTCCAAACTTTAGAACCGTGACCTAAATGGCGCAGTGGCAAACAGGTCAGTCTCCCAAACGAATCATAACCCTTTACGACACAAGCCCGAGTTTTAATGACACTGAGAAAGAAGCTTTTTGAAAACAATGTGGGAGTAGAGAAAATACTGGTCACCAGCATATTTCCTACAGTATTTTCAATGGGCCATTTTTAGGGTCGTTAAATTTCGGGACTGTGTGGTAAAGGGTTAAAATGTAATTTTAGGCTCATCCGTTTGTTACCTCTACCTTGTGGTTCTTGTTTTAGTCACCAACAACCGCAAACACACAAATATGCACACACAGAAAAATAAACACTGTTAAACGCGACAGAAAGCTAAACACATTGTAAGCCCATGTTTACTGAGTTAACTAGAACCAAGAGGACGGACATAAAATGTTGAAAACCTATATTTCAGGAATAAACATCATAATTATCTAGTATATCAATACATAAGTGAAACAAAAAAGAATCTATAGATTATCAAAGATATCCATTTCAGTTGTTCAATTGTTCAATTATAAGAAGTTTGACGAGCTAGTGGGAAGTTGACAAAATAAATAAATAAATAAATAAATAAATTTGTACTGCGTATAAAAAAGGCTGGGACGAACAAATTTGCGCGAACAAGTCTAAGGACGAAATAATCTGATCAAAGAGCAGGTACCAGCTGAAACGGTAACAAGACTGGCGGAAATGTCTGAAATTGCACGAGTTGAAACCTACCACTAAAACACATTTCGTTTCGTAAATTCGTACAGCCAAATATGCGATTGAATTCAGAATTTCAAACGGTATGCTAACTCTTTTAATGAATCGATAGTAAATTAAAATTGACAAACAACAAAGAGACTTTAAATGGATATGATCTAACGTTCCTCCCCCACCCACTTTGAGTCTTGCACGTGACTTATTTGGTATACCTACTTATCCAATGATCTCTTTCTTAATCACAGTGTTTCAACATTTTAAGGTCAATGACTATGCATTGTAAGAATAACAGTCACAAAACGCAAGCAAATGAAGGTTACAGCCGGACCGTCACTCGCCCGCCCCCTTGCCCAAACCAAAAGGGTCCAAATTTGCGCTTTCCCAGTTGACAGTATCGTAAACTTACTCAATGTGAGAGCATTTTTAAAAAAATGTAAAAATAAATAAATGTGACTCAAACCAGGGGTTTGTCATTGAAAGGGTTTATAACAACGTGGGAAATTCAAGAAGAAAATGTCGGCCATTTTTTTGTTCCACAATGTTCTCAGAAACAGTTTTCGGTGAAAGAATGGACTTATTAGGTAAAAGGATTTGAGTGAAAAAAATGCATTTCCCCTTTCCCCAGAATGTATTCAAAAGTCTTCTAATGAAGTTCTCTGTCAGAGTTATAGCAGCTGACTGATGACCACAAATTTCTCCAGAATGTTTTGTAAATGGAGCTTCCATAGGCACATCTTCAAGTGTACCATTCAGTTAAAAGTAATTATCATGTAGTTTTGTGTTTTTAAGACCCGCAGAGACAATTACCTTTGAAACACTGTGAAAAAGGGATGAAATGATATCAACCAGCATTTTCTCCATCTTATACAAAGTTTCTACTTTTCCCACCCCATAAAAAGGAGACAAAAGAAGGAAAAAGTCCAGTATTTATTGCCCACAAATGCTTTCTTCAAGAAGAACAGTACAATTTTTTTTGTCTGTTTGAAAGTTTGATTTATACTGATATATCTTATTTTCTTACAGGTGAAATGGTGAACCTCTTTCCAGATTTGTAGCTCAGAAGTTCTGGGTTTGTTCTTCACTTGCTGATATTCATAGGGATGTTTGGGAGAATGGCACTGCAGAGCCCTAGTCTAAGCTTGATGTCAGGAAACGGATAAAAAAGTTTACTGTTGCCATGATGGAGTTCAACTGATATACTCCAGATGGAGAAAAGCATGTGACTGGTTGGAGATAAACTGTCAGATAGAGGTACCTTTACAACCTTTGTTGAATATTATCAAGTTTTTTTTTAATGCACCTGCCATTCTCAAAAGAGTCATGCACTATGAAAGGTGGGTTTAATCCATCTCCGTGATGCATTATACCAAACAAGTTATCGCATAATTATGGATCCTTAACACTTTACCACACGAGAAAATTGTAGACCAGTCCGAATTAAGAACATTAGCAGACAACATTTTAGATGTGACTTAAATGAGGAATTTTGCCTTTGATATGGTAGAAAACATTGTGGGAAAAGGAGAAAATGCTGGTTACCAGCATTTTCTCCTTTTCCCACAATGTTTTCAAAAGGTTTCTTCCTCAGGGTCGTTAAAAGTCGGGATTGTGTGGTAAAGAGTTAAGATCCATTTTGTCTAACAAGTTAAAATTCGGCTGAATCCTGAGGTAGAATGGTCCTTGGACATACAGAAATTTACCAAAACAAAAAATTTAAAATCTGGTCTGCTTGTGCAGGCTGCACAGTCTGACCTGGGTAGATACTTTTTGGAGATGCATCAAACCCTCTTTTCACAGAGCATGGCTCTCATTTAGCATCATGGCAGTCTGTAGGTATGTTGTTGATTTTTTTTCATAGGGTACAACATTTCACTTGTTCCCTCATATTTACAGTTAGAGATAAGTAAGTTTTCTGACATGGTCGTCTCACAGGATGAGTGCTAAATTGCAGCCAATTTCAACTCTTTTTTTTTTTCCAATAAAAACATACAAGTGGCTCACAAGTAGAAATGTCTTTCTATTTTAACCCATTACAAAAAAATCCCAAGCTTTAACAACTGTTAGGAACATGGCTTTTGAAAACATTGTGGGGGAAAAGGATAAAATGCTGGTAACCAGCATTTTCTCCTTTTCCCACAATGTTTTCTACCCTTTCAAAAACAACTTACACCATTTGAGCCACATTTATTAGTCCCCTACTGGCGAAGCCGAAGGGGACTTGAGGTTTGCACTCTGTCCGTCCGTCTGTCCATCTGTCCGTCTGTTCGGCAATTCAGTTTTCCGGACTTTTTTTCTAAACGCTGGTACATATTGAGCTGAATTTTGGTGTGTAAGTCACCCACCATCACTTACAGATCAAGTTTGACTTTCGTTCCGGTCCACTGGTTTTTCACGGATTTACAGGCCTTGGACTTACAAAATTTCACTGATAAATCAGTTTTCCGGACTTTTTTCCTAAACGCTGGTAGGTATTGATCTCAGATTTGCTGTGTAACTCAACCACCATGACTTACAGGTCAAGTTTGACTTTCGCTCTGGTCCACTGGTTTTTCACTGATTTACGGGCCTTGGACTTACAAAATTTCACTGATAAATCAGTTTTCCGGACTTTTTTTTCTAAATGCTGGTCGATATTCACCTGACTTTTTGCTGTGTAAGTCAACCACCGTTACTTACAGATCAAGTTCGACTTTCGCTCCGCTCCACTGCTGTTTCACGCATTTACGGGCCTTGGACTTACAAAATTTCACTGATAAAACATTTTTCCGCTCTTTTTTTCTAAACGCTGCTACATATAGAGCTGATTTTTGGTGTGTACATCAACCACCATGACTTGCACATCAAGTTCGAGTTTCGTCCCGCTCCACTGCTTTTTGATGCATTTATGGGCCTTGGACTTACAAAATTTCACTGATAAAACATTTTTCCGCACTTTTTTTCTAAACGCTGCTACATTTAGAGCTGATTTTTGGTGTGTACATCAACCACCATGACTTACACATCAAGTTCGAGTTTCGTCTCACTCCACTGCTTTTTGATGCATTTATGGGCCTTGGACTTAAAAAATTTCACCAACATGCCAGCGATACATATGGCCGGTAGGGGACTGGGTATTGCTATGCAATACTATCAGAATGCTTGTTTTGTCTCGATTTTGTTGTTAAGACACTAAGTCAGAATGAAACCAGAAATCAGAAGACCATAGAGCTTTTAAAGTAGAAAATAACAAAAAAATTGATCATTTGTTAGGTGGCCCCGCCCCGGTAGCTCAGTGGTTAGCGTATCGGACTTGTGACCTGGTGGTAGCGACTTCGATACACAGTTGAGGCAAACCTTCTTTCTGGCAATTTTTCGCCTCTCACCTCTGATGCATGTGAGAAAAGTAGTCATTGGCTTTGGAAAGAAAGTTGTGTCAGTACTAGTTTGAGAAAGCCAGGAAACACATGGGTGCGTCACTGACCACCATGATATGAGCTGTTAAAATTGCGTTAAACTCCAATACAAACCTTATCAAACCATATCCGTGGTAGGTAATAGTCAATTTCAAAATTAGTTGATATGAATGATTTTACTATGAATAACAGAGCAATATCTTGTATGACACCTATTCCCACATTGCTTTCCATCCTTCTCAATATAAACCTCATTATTTCAGCCATGTCACCTGCAATTGCTTTCACAAAGACCAA
Source organism: Tridacna gigas (assembly GCA_945859785.2). NCBI lineage: Eukaryota > Metazoa > Mollusca > Bivalvia > Cardiida > Cardiidae > Tridacna > Tridacna gigas. The sequence continues at coordinate 30,701,462 of OX244041.2, forward strand.
TTCTAAAGTTTTGTTATGTGATAAAGACTTAAGTATTTACCACTCAACAAAATTTCGTGCTCAAGCAAATTGGAAGCACTCAGAGACAAAAATGAAGTGTAGCTAAAATGATGACTTCTACCTTTTAAAGGGTAGCTAGTTACCAGCTTTTTCTCCTTTTCCCACATTTTCAAAAGACTTCTTCTTCAGGGTCGTTAAAAACTCCGGACTGTGTGGTAAAGCGTTGAAGAAGAGCTGTACTCAATATGAATTCTATTTCTATTTTCAGAAGACAAGCTGATGTAGAGACGAGTATCAGAGAAAATCTCTCACTTTAGGAGTGTGGACCTGTGGAATGAAGATTTAACCTGTTACCTTATGAAACATAGTAGATTTAACCTTGTACTTCCTCAAAATGAATTGTAATTTCAGAGCTGAATTGACTCAAGAAGAAATTAAACAAATCTTGAAGAACTGTTTTCTACAAAGCAACAGAGGTCCAGATAAGAGGGAGTGATGGCGTTCTAAATCCATTATTTCTCTTCCAAACCCTATGTTGTGGGTACTCATTAGAATCGTCTCGATGATTCTAATGAGTACCCATAACATAGGGTTTAGTGGAGGGTTATCAATATTTTCAATTTTGAAATCAAAATCACTCCCTCTGTCTGGAGCTCTGAAGCAATATGGTTTAGCCCTACAAAATTTGGCATGACGCTTTCCCTAGTAGACATATGCCAAGATGTTTTTGAAGTATAGCCCTCGGTAAAAAAAGGCACTGCCTTGGGTTAATTATGAAGCCATGAAATACATTTGTCCTAGAGTCAGGCAGTCTGATTGTGGATCTACATTGCTACCCATGCAGAGATAGTCCTTTTGAAACCAGAGTATCTGAGCCTTTGATCTTGATTCAAAATACCTCTCTTGATTATTTTGTTATTAGATGACAAAATTTTAATCTATCTATATTCCATATTGAAAGCATTTGCTTACAAAAAATCAATTGTGGCTCAGCTGTTGGGATTTGTTTTTGAAAGGTATAAAATGTTGTGCAAAAAGGAGAAAATGCTGGCTACCAGCACCTCGTCCCTCCACAATGTTTTCAAATCTTCTCCCTCAGTAGTTGGAGAAAATTATTTGGCACTCTAAGGGATGATAAAACATATATCTTGTTTTCTCTGAACCAGCTATCATTAACCCTTTACCACACGAGTTCAAGCGACCCTGGGGAAGAAACCTTTTGAAAATATTGTGCAAAAAGGAGAAAATGCTGATAACCAACATTTTCTCCTTTTCTCACAATGTTTTCTATACTATCAAAGACAAATTCCATCATTTGAACCACTTTCAAAATGTCATCTGCAAATGCTTTCATTTTGGACAAGTCTAAGATTTTGTTGTCTGGTAAAGAGTTAAAAGATTTGTTGATGGTTAAAGGGAAATAACTCATTTCAACATGGTTAAAATTATACACATTCGTGGTTTTTCTGTGTAGAAGGATGTTGATTTATTTTGATATTCTAAATTTTTGTTAGATTCTTTTGGTATTTGACATAGAGCAATGTTCGTATAATTCTTCTTTTTTGTTCCAAAACTGTCATTGGAGTCAAAGGAAAAAGGCTTTTTTAGTTACAAACTTATTGTAAATCTAGCTGAGCAAGGTAGTTCAGTCAGTTACTTACATGACTTGAAACACAGGGACCCCAGGTTTGACTACCAGCTTATCCAAAATTGTTCCGTGGATTTATGATAGTTATTGTGACAGGATTCATTCCTCTCACCAGTGACCATTTTCGGCAGTGTTTGTGTGGGAAAGCAGCCAGTGGCTTGGAAAGAATGTGAGCAGTACTGGTACTCCATTTTCAGCCTGAAACACATGAAAGGTGGTCAGAATGTTTGTCTTGATGATATCTAGGACAAGTTTGAAATTGGGTCATGTCGGGTCAAAAAGTAGGTCACTGGGCTAAATCTTAGAAAAACCTTGTGTGCACTCTAGAGGCCACATTTTCAGCCTGAATGTCATGAAAGTTTGGTAGAATGTTTGTCTTGATCATATCTTGGACAAGTTTGAAATTGGGTCATGCCCGGTCAAAAAGTAGGTCACTGGGCTAAATCTTAGAAAAACCTTGTGTGCACTCTACAGGCCACATTTTCAGCCTTATAATGATAAAGATTGGTCAGAATGTTTATCTTGTTGATATCTTACACAAGTTTGAAGGTGGGTCATGTCGGGGCAAAAAGTAGGTCACCTGGTCAAATCTTAGAAAAACCTTGTGTGCACTCTACAGGCCACATTGTCAGTCTGATACTCATGAAACTTGGTCAGAATGTTTGTTTTAATGATATCTTGGACAAGTTTGGAATTTAGTCACATTTGTTTAAAAGGTAGGCCACTTACACACTTGTGTTTTACATCTTTAAACCAAGATCTCTTCAGCTTTTTCAACTGTACATGACTTTACTCAGGTGAGCGCTTTAGGGCCAATGACCGTCTTGTTGGAAAGCAGCCTCTGGCTTGGACAGAATATTGTGTGAAGCACTGGTTAACCAGACAATCCCAAGTTTAAGGACCTGAGAAAGAAAGTCTTTGAAAACATTTTTGAAAAAGGAGATTTTGCTTACTATCATTTTCTCTCTTTCCCACAAAGTATAAAAAGCCTTCTTTCCCTGATTTCTCAAATAATGGGATTATCTGATAAAGGGTTAAGATGATTCTGTAAGGATGTAAAATGATGTTAAATTTTTTCAGACCCATTTTTGTACAAATATGACTTTTTATGCAAGTGTCTTTAGCAACTTTCGGGAAAAAATTGTGAGAAAAGTAACCATTGGCTGTATCAAACCATTGCTCTTTTTCCCACATTGTTTTGTATGCCATTTTTTCTCCTTGTTTTTATTTTTTTTCTATTGTGTGAGTCGTCCATAGTTTTGGTTTTAGACTAGTATGAGTAGGTATTGTGTTTGTTTAAACCTTTACCACACAACAAAATTTAAGACTTATTGAAACTGTAAGCAATTACAGGCAACATATATCAACATGGGTGAAAATATGATTTTCATTATTCAAAATGGTACAAAACATTGAGGGGAAAGGAAAAAATGCCAGTTACCAGCATTTTCTCCTTTTTCCCATACCGCCTACTTCCTCAAGGTCATTGAAAACTCAGGATTGTGTGGTAAAGGGTTTACCTGTTGCAGTTGATTGGAACAAAAGACTTTTTACCCTCTTTCTGTAGACATATTTTGAAATGACATGTATTAATTCTTTACCAAACAATAAAATTTTAGACATATTCAAAGCATTTGCAGACAACAAATTAAAACCATATTATGGGGTATGTCTGTGAAAGGTTGGAAAACATTGTGGGAATAGGAAAAAATGTTTGTTACCCTCATTGTCTCCTTTTTGCATAATGTTTCCCAAAGGCTGTCTCAGTTGTGGGGTCATTAAAAGTTGGGACTGTGTGGTAAAGGGTTACTGTTCACCAGACAAAAATTTGGACTTACCAAAATTTGAAGCATTTGCAGAAAGCAATACAACTATGGCTCATGGCTCAAACAATAGAAATGTTTCAACGGGTGGATAGTGCTGTGGGAAAAGGATAAGATACTGGTTACCAGCCTTTTATATATTCTTCTCTCACGATGTTTCAAAAATTAATCCTTACGGTTGAATTACACAAGATTTCAAAGGGTTAACCCTTTACCAAACGACAAAATTTTAGACAGGACCAAATTGAAAGCATTTGCAGATCACAAATTAACTATAGTTTAACCCTTTACCAAACAATCCCTTGTTTTCACGACCCTGAGGAAGAAGCCTTTTGAAAACACTGTGGGAAAAGGAGAAAATGCTGGTAACCAGCATTTTCTCCTTTTCCCACAATGTTTTCTACCCTGTCAAAAAACTTCAATACATTTGTACCACTTTTAAATTTGTCTTCTGCAGATGCTTTCAGTTTGGAAGGGTCTAAAATTTGTTGTTTGGGAAAGGGTTAAATGGTGATCTATATATTGGACAGGGTAGAAAACATTGTGGGAAAGGAGAAAATACTGGCTCCTTTTCCCACAATGTTTTTTAAAGGCTTCTTTCTCAGGGTCATTAAAGGTGAAGGCTTAAGGTGATGCAGTTGATATGTAAATAGAATTGTAGAACCATGTACTTTGTTGTTTAACCCTTTACGGCACAATGCTGCCTTGGGAATGAAGCTTTTGGAAAACATTGTGGGAAAAGGAGACATTGCTGGTAACCAGCATTCTCTCTTTTTCCCACAATATTTCCTACTCTGTCAAAGAAAAATTGCACCATTTGAGCACCACTAAAATTTTCGTCTGCAAATGCTGTCAGTTCAGACAAAGCTAAAATTTCGTCATCTGTTAACCCTTTAGCAGACGACAAAATTTTAGCCTTGTCCACATTGAAAGCATTTGCAGACGACAATTTCAATGTAGCTCAAATGGTGCAATTTTTCTTTGATAGGGTAGAAAACATTGTGGGAAAAGGAGAAAATGCTGGTTACCAGCATTTTCTCCTTTTCCCACAATGTTTTCAAAAGGCTTCTTTCCCAGGGTTGTTAAAATGCGTCATTGTGTGGTAAAGGGTTAAAGGGTTAGCCCATGTCTGCAAAAATACATCTTTTTACTACCTTAAAGCTGGAGGCTTTTGCATACATTGTGAGAAAAGGAGCATTTGCTTTCATCAGGCACTTACTCCTTTTCACACACCTTTTTCCTATTTTTTTTTTTCATACAATTTCCCTTTCCCTTTTGGTTGATGTGTATCACTTTCGGTTTTGTCTGAGATTAGAACTTACCCTGAAGAGTCTACTCTGAACCAAAACAAACCTGTATGATAAAATATACTCTTGAAAACATTGTTGAAAAAGAAGTAAATGTAACAGCGTTTTCTCCTTTTCCCACAATGTTTTCTACCGTTTTAAAGACAAATCCAATCAATTGAGCAACATTTTTGTTGTCTGCAAATATGTTAAATGTGGATAAATTAGAGACTTTTTTTTTTGTCTGGTAGACAGTTAACCCATTTAACCCTTTACCTTTCAATCCCAAATTTTAACAATCCTAGCCAAGAAGGCATTTGAAAATGATTGTGAGGAAAGGAGAAAATGGTGGTAACCACCATTTTCTCCTTTTCTCACAATGTTTTCTAACCTTTCACAAACAAATCTCAGCAATTGAACCAAATTTAATTTGTCATCTACAAATGCTTTCAACTTGGACTTGCCCAAATTTTATCATTTGGTAAAGAGTTAATTTTTGATATGTGGCCTGCAAATACTTTGAATTTTGATGAGTCTGAAATTTTATCATTTGGTAACTACAGTAGTTAGCCTGGGTCTTTTTTTCTTTTTATATATTGGGACTTTACTTTAGTCATTTTTGACAAAGTAAAGCCAGAATATAGAAGAGGAAAAAATGATCTGACTGGAACCCAGGCTAGTAAGTAGTCAGTATAGTGTATTTTGAGTTTATTTATCCTAATCCTTCAGCAAACCAGCTTGTTTTAACAACTATGATGCAATAGGTTTTTGAAAATATTGTGGGAATGGCTGAAGCTTTTATCAACATTTTCTCCTTTTCCACAATGTTTTTGCCTTTTCCACAATGTTTTCTATCCCTCAAAACACTAATTCCATTGCTACAGCCACATTCATTTATCACTTCAAATTCTTTGATTTTGGACAAGTCTAAAACTGTGTTCTATGGTTCAGACATGAAGATTTTGTAATGATTGTTAATGGTAGTTTTTGTTGATATCTGTATAATAAACTATCCTGAGTTTTAATGACCCTGAGGAAGAATTGTTTGAAATCAGTAGGAGAAAAGGAGGAAAAGCTCGCAGCCAGCAGGTCCTCCTTTTGGCACAGTGTTTTCCAACCTTTCAGTTACAAATTCTATCATCTTTGTGACATTCCGTTTGTCGTCTGCAATTTCTGCCAATTTGGAAAAGTCTAAAATTTTGCCATTTGGTAACGTGTTAAAATAGCCTGTATTGGGATGTTTTTATTGTATTGATTTTAATCCTCTATCGAACCAGCCATTGTTTTTAACTCTTTACCAAACGAGAAAATTTTAGACTTGTCCAAATTGAAAGCATTTGCAGATGACAAAATAAATGCGACTGAAAATGTGAAATTTGTTTTTCGAAAAGTAGAAAACATTGTGCGAAAAGGAGAAAATGCTGGTTACCAGCATTTTCTCCTTTTCTCACAATGTTTTCAAAAGGCTTCTTTTTCAGGGTCGTTCAAAGTCGGGATTGTGTGGTAAAGGGTTAAAACTGTGATGAAGTGTGCTTTTGAAAACTTTGTGGAAAATAATAAAAGTCCTGGTAACCAGCACCATTTTGGCCATTTCCACAATTTTTTTCTACTCATTGGAAGACCATTTCCATCATAATTAATAGCTATGTTTCATTTGTCATCTGAAGATACTTTGCATTTGGGCAAGCTTAACCCTTTCCCAAATGACAAATTTTGGACTGCTCCAAATTCAAAGAGTTTGCAGAGGACAATTTTAAATTTGATGAAAATGGCAGAAAGGTCTCAAAAAGGGTAGAAAACACTGTGGGAAAAGGAGAAATTGCTCGTTACGAGCAATTTCTCCTTTTCCCACAGTGTTTTCAAAAGACTTGTACTGCAGACAGATGAAAACCAGGGCTTGTTTGGGAAAGGGTTAAAATTTTATTTTTTGTTTGTGAACTTATATTGATTTCAATGAAATTATTCAAAACTTTGTATTAACCTTTACCAAACAATTTCATGTTTTAATGAAGCCGAGTAAGAAGCTTTCTGAAAACATTGTGGGCAAATGAGAAAATACTGGTAACCACCATTTTCTTCTTTGTCCACAATATTTTTCACTCTTTCAAAGACAAATTCAATCATTTGAGACAAATCGAAATTGTTTTCAAGTTCGACATGTAAAACATTTTGTTGTTTGGTGAGGTCATGAACCTGTTATAATTGTTTTAATGATTGTGTTAAACCCTTTACCACACAATCCCTAGCTTTAAAGACCATGCAGAAGAAAGCCTCTGAAAACATTGTGGGAATAGGAGAAAATGCTGGTAACCAGCATTTTCTCCTTTTCCCACAATGTTTTCTACATGTTAACCCTTTACCATTCAATCCCGAGTTTTAACGACCCTGGGGAAAAAAGCTTTTGAAAACATTGTGGGAAAATGAGAAAATGCTGGTAACCAGCATTTTCTCCTTTTTCCACAATGTTTTCTACCCTTTCACAGGCAAGTCCCATCATTTGAGCTGTATGTAATTTGTCTTCTGCAAATGCTTTCAGTTTGGTGCTGTCCAAACTTTTTTCATTTGGTAAATAGTTAAAGACAAATTCCATTAGGGCTACCTTTAACTCTTTACCAAACGACAATATTCTAAACCAGTCCAAATTGAAAGCATTTGCAGACGACAAAATAAATGTTACCAAAAAATTGAAGTTTGTTTTTGGAAGGGTAGAAAACATTGTGGGAAAAGGAGAAAATGCTGGTTACCAGCATTTTCTCCTTTTCCCACAATGTTTTCATAAGGCTTCTTTCTCAGGGTCGTTAAAAGTCGGGATTGTGTGGTAAAGGGTTAAGTTTGCCGTCAGCAAATGTTTTCAGTTTGGACAGATCTAGGTAAAGGGTTAAGACACTCTATTTATGTATTTAACTATTACCAGGTAACAAAATTTTTAGATTTATCTTTATTGAAGACACTTGCATGTGACTTATTTGATATGATAGAAATAACGATATTTGTGTTTGAAAGGGAAGAAAACATTGTAGGAAAAGGAGAAAATGCCGTTAACCAGCATTTTATCCTTTTCCCACAATGTTTTCTAGTCTTTCAAAGACAAAATCCATGTTTTGAGCATATCCTTTGCAAACTCTTTCAATTTGAATGAGTCTTAAAAACTTGTCATGTGGTAAGGTCATTAACCTTGTAGTGCTGAATGAATGAAATGGACAATGTCAGAGAGACCTAAAGATGCAGATAGTGAAAATTAAGGGTATTTTCTGCCACAAAACCTGGCATAGAAGCAGACTGCATAGATCCAAAATCAGACTGCGCCTTTTATGCAGTCTGATCTTGATCTCTATTGTTTGCATAAGCAGTTTAACTCTTTATCAAACGACAAAATTTTAGACTGGTCCAAATTGAAAGAATCTGCAGACGACAAATTAAATGTGACTCAAAAACTGTAATATCTCTTAGGAAGTGTAGAAAACATGATGGGAAAAGGAGAAAATGCTGGTAAACAGCATTTTCTCCTTTTCCCATCATGTTTTCAAAAGTCTTCGATAGGGTCATTAAGGTTTAAAACTCAGGATTGCTTAGTAAAGGGCCAAATCTAATGTTTGCATATTTGTTCTTGTTAGAAATTGTTTGTATTAACATTTCATTTTGAGTATTAAAACAGTTATTTTCTTAATACTCTGGTGTTCCTCTTGCTTACAACATGATCTCTTCACAGAGAAAGCAAGTTTTATAAAGTGAAAAAAAAAAAATCAAATATTAATCTGTTAGGAAATACCTCTTTATTAATACTGATAATGTCTTGCATATAGAGTAGTAAAAGGTAATTTTCCTGGGTCCCACCATCGCCTACTCATGTGTCTTTCTTGCCCGTTCTCTATCCGGCTTCTGTTTCTCTATCCAGGTGTCTTTCTCTTTTTCTCCCGTTCTCTGTGTGGGTTTTTTTTTCCGTCCTTGGGCGCGTCTCGATCTCGGTTCTCCCGGTCCCGAGTCGACTCCCACTACCATTAGACCGAACTGGAGCCTATTAGATAGAGGTTGTGGTTAATATTTGAATACAATGTCTTGTAAAAACAACGAAAAAAAAAATCTACCGGAAGTCTCCCTATAACGCCACGCGAGTTAAATTCAACCAACACTTTCTACCTTACTGTCCCGTGCTCAAAGAACCACACTGACAGAGTTTGAAAACACTGGAAAAAAGAAAATGCTGGTATCCCACAGTTTCTCCTTTTCCATCAATGTTTTCTACATTGTCGAAAGACAACGTTAATTAAATGAGCCACATTTAACTTGTCTGCACATGCTTTCAATATGGACGATTCTACAATTTTGTCGGCTGGACCCCCCCCCCAAAAAAAAAAAAGATTCGACTGACAAAAAAAAAAAAAATGCATTCATGAATAAGTATTGTAAGCTCTTAAAATATCACTCAATCAATCTGTCATTAAACAATGAGCCACGCAGGAACCTTTGTGGCAAAAGGAGAAATTGCTTGCTACGATACAGTCTGCTGCAAGGCGAGAAACAGTCGTTTGCAGTTGGTACATGTATTGCTGTAAGGAAACTCCTTTTATCAATAACCTTGAAAAAAATTAAAATTTTCGTTTTTCACTTCTCATTGAATTTATTTCTGTACTTAACGAATAAAAATTTAAAAAAATCTTAGAAAAAGCAAGCCTTCTCTCTCTATCAACAAAATTTTAGACTTGTCGAAACTGAAAGCTTATTGCAGACGACAAATTATGTGTGGCTGAAGTTGTGAAAAAAAAAAAAAACATTGCGGGAAAAAGGCTTTCTGCAGGCGACCAAATACATGTGGCCAAAATTATGAAAATTGTCTGTAAAAGAGTAAAAAACATTGTGGGAAAAGCAGAAAATGCTGGTTACCAGCATTTTATCCTTTACCCACGATGATTTCAAAAAGTTTCTTTCTCAAGGTCGTTAAAAGTTGGCATTGTGTGTTAAAGGGTTAAAACGGAATAAAGACAAACAGATCGAATGATAATATACAGTACAAGAAAAAGGGATGAATAAGTAATGGAGCGGAAGTACAATGATACGAACTCATCGCTTGTCCGAATAGGCGATTTTTCAGAAAAAAAAAACACGGTAAAAACATTTAACCCTTTGCCGAATGAGCCTGAGTTTTTAGGACCCTAATTAGGAAGGCTTTTGAAAACATTGTGGAAAAAGGAAAAATGCTAGTAACCATTTTTTTTTCCCTTTTCCGACAATACTTTTTACCATTTCGAAAACAAACCCAATCAGTAAAATCGCATTTGATTTGTCGTCTGCAGGTGCTCTCAATTTGGACAGGTTAATTTGTCTTCAATAACCTTGCGGGCCATGTTGATCATGTACGGTGTTTGCATCAAGTCTCATGGAAAATCGATTAAATAATATTCTGAGCAGTTCCGTGTGCTTTCGGAGTTTAGCAAGTACCAGACAGAGGCTCTGAGGTGTCTTGCAAAAGGACTCTCCGAATGAGAACCTAGCGCCATGACTGAGGATCGAACAAGTCCAAAATCTGAATCACCGAGTAACGCAAGAATTCCTTCCAGAGGGTTAAGTTGGACTTGCACTATTTAAATGCCTGAACGATCCCCGCTGACGGAACTGTCTATGTGCAAGTGTCCTTGGGCAAAGCATCGCGAAGTCCCAGTCTGGGGCTGGTGAAGAGCGAGACATACATGCATATATATTTTCACAACCCTGAAGAAGAATGTTTTCGAAAACATAGTAGGAAAAGGAGAAAAAGCTGGTAACCAGCATTTTGTCCTTTTTTCCCCAACAACGTTTTCTACCATTTCAAAGACAAAAATCACCTTCTGAGCTTCACTGAATTTTTCGTCTGCAAATTCTTTCAACTTGGTCTAGTCTAAGATTTTGTCGTTTGGTAAAGTTTAATTCCTGTTGTGCATGGTTGCTTTTACGCCCTTTCAGTTATAATAAGACAACAGCTCACTTATTCGTGTGTTTCATGCCTTCCTTGGTTTCACAAGTACTAGGCTAGAGCTTTAAAAGTGTTTTGCCAAAGGACATTCCTAGGAAAACCTCAGTGCCCCAAGTGGAGATCTAGCCCAGTAATGTCGGACTATGAATCTCACACCTTAACCCGTAGGCTGCTAATCGCGACTCAATGACCTTTTGCAGACAGCGTAGATCAAGATCTGACTGCACAGAACGTGCAGTCTGATCTTGGATCTACATTGTTCTTTTGAGATATCTTTTCTCCAAAAAAAAAAAAAAAAACCATCTTTGAAACAGGAAAATTTGGGTTTTTACTATCGGTTTAAAAGTTTCATTTCTTTTATTTAGCAGGATTCGGGTTAACTACTATCCTCGCTGAAACCCTTTGGTCTCGGCAGGAGTTGAGCTCACAACTCATTTTAAGTATGATGATGATTACACAAAGAAATGACATTGAAAAAGCGGAAAGAAAAGAGGCATAATACCGGCAAACCCCACCACTATACAGTGCTATGCATATATGTGACATTGTTTTATAAGTGAAACGATATGAAATTCATGAAATCACAGCTTCATCCCGTTGACCAACATTGTATTTGATGTATAAGGAATGAATCCGTAAAAAAGTGCAAACTTTTTTTTGGCGCATAATTTTGATTTTCATGGGTTTTCGCGGTATAGCGGTGGGGGGTACTCGGCGTTATGAAAAAAAAAAAATGACAAAACCACCAACCTTGTTGTTCATTTTTATCCAGAGTTTATATTTTACTTAAATAATCCATCAAATTTAAAGACAGTGTCTCATAAACAAACATAATTACACAAGTGGATTACACACTAAATAATAGTAATGAATATAAAACGTTCTGTTCAAACTATGCACGTGGAAAGTCTGCCCATTTAGCGGTGAAGGGGTTTGGGTTAGTTTTACTTTTTACTAAACGACAAAAATTTAGACTGGTCCAAATTGAAAGCATTCGCAGACGATAAATCAACTGTCGTACTAATAATCAGCATCACTGGTCTAAATTTAGAGCGTTAAGGAATGAAGTTACTGCTCTTATCGACAAAGGAAACAAGACCATTTGGACCAGATGGCACTTAAATTGCGTTCAAGTAATATTACATCGAGGGATTGGTGGAAAGTCCTCAAATCCTTTATAAATCCATCTTCTTCATCTTCAATACCTCCACTGATGGATGACTCCACTGACACAATGGTTGTTGATGAATGTGAAAAGGCTAACGTTTTAAATTTATTTTTCGCCAAGCAATCAAACATTGACGACCCAATCAATATCCTGCCAGATAATGATATCCGAATTAATGGTAACTTCTTGGATTCAATATCGATTACCCCCGATGAAGTATTAGATGTTCTAAGAACACTCCGTTTAGGTAAGGCATCTGGTCCTGATGGTATAAATAATAGAATTTTAATTGAAGTTGCACATCAAATATGCAACCCTCTCAGTCAACTCTATAATCAATCTTTGAACATCTGTAGATTTCCCTCTTCTTGGAAAATTTCAAATGTATGTCCAATATTTAAAAGTGGTGACTCTGCTCTTGCAAGTAATGATAGACCTGTATCTTTATTAAACACCATGGAAAAGGTTTTCGAAAGAATAATATTTAAATATGTATTTAATCACCTGAAAGATACTAATTTTTTCACACCTTCTCAATCAGGATTTATGCCTGGAGACTCAACCATCAACCAAGTTGTATTTTTATATGATAAAATTTGCAAAGCCTTGGATGAAGGATTAGAAGTCCGAGTTGTATTTTTTGATATCAGTAAAGCCTTTGACAAGGTATGGCACAAAGGCCTTTTATTCAAGCTACATAAAGCTGGAATCGGAAGTAATCTTCTTTCATGGTTCTCCGACTACCTCTCGAATAGGTATCAGAGGGTTGTCCTACCTGGTGCTGTCTCAGATTTATGTCCAATTAATGCTGGAGTTCCACAGGGATCTATTCTCGGACCTCTCCTATTTTTAGTTTATATTAATGATATTGTAAATGATATTGAATCAAACATAAACCTATTTGCAGATGACACTAGTTTATCCATGGTTGTAGGTGATCCTAATTTAGCCTGGACAGTTTTACAAACAGACATCAACAAAATAACAGATTGGGCAAATAGGTGGCTTATAAAGTTTAATCCCTCAAAATCAGAGTCATTAATAATATCTCGCAAACGAAATAAACCAGACCATCCTAAGCTGTTTATGTCTGGTGTGGAAATCCCATCAGTGCATGTTCATAAACATCTAGGTATTTTCATTTCTAATGATGGCTCTTGGGATCATCATGTAGACCAGTTTTTGGAGAAGGCATGGAAGAGAATTGGAATTATGCGAGGGTTAAAGATGCGGCTAGATCGAGCGTCTCTTCAAACAATATATATTTTTTTTTATCCGACCAGTTCTTGAATATTCAGATGTTATTTGGACTAATTTATCACAATACCAAAAAGATCAAATTGATAAAGTACAAAATGAGGCGGCACGAATCGTAACTGGGTGTAGTAAACTTGTGTCTCTAGCTGATCTTAATATGGAGTCTGGATGGGAATTACTGAATGATAGGAGATCCAAACACAAACTTATATTATTTTTTGAAATGGTAAAGGGACTGGCTCCTACCTATTTAAATGCTTTAGTACCTGCATCAGTTGGCAGTACATCTTCCTATAGCCTAAGATGTTCTCATAACTTACAAACTATAGCATGCAGAACTAATCTGTATTTAAACTCGTTTTTACCCTCTGTTGTTGATTGGAATGCTCTACCCACTGATGTTAGGAATCTGGACTCTTTGTCAGCCTTTAAAAATTTCATTAACAGAGAAAAACCGGTTCCAAACAAGCTTTACTTTTTCGGAGAAAGGAAGATTCAGGTTATTCACACTAAGCTACGGACAAAATGTAGTGCACTTAATCAACATCTTTATTACAGAAATTTAACTGAATCTCCTCTATGTGCTTGTGGTGAAATAGAATCAAATCAACACTATTTTTTTGACTGCAGATATTATCGTGAAATTAGGAACCGCTTAATCCAACGTGTGTCAGAAATCGGCCTTGTTAGCCTACAAACAATTCTTTTTTGGTGACGAGAGTCTCAGCATTGCTGATAATGAAATGATATTTACAGCAGTTCATTCTTATATTACGGAAAGTAAAAGATTCAAGGTTTGAGATGCCATTTCTGTTACTTTGTAAAAACTCTGCACTTTTAAATATAAAGGTACCATTATTGTTTATATTGGTACTCTTCCCCCCCCCCCCTACATTCTTATCTTATTCTATCACATTTTTAGGGTCAGATTGTATTATGTTGTAAAGGGTTGATAACTAATGTTTTTTTTTATTTCTCTTTTCTCCCGCAAATGTTGTTAAAATGTCAAATGAATATTTGTTGGTGACACTCCATGCTACATACAATCGCGCACACACACACTCACATAAACACACACACACACACACATACACAACTGCCCATATTTTGTCCTTATCATACTATTGTTAAATAGTGACCACTTATCGGAGAGGAACTTTATAACCTTATAGCTTTCGTTCCGATCCTTTTCATGTAGTTAGCTGTTGTTAATTATGAATACGTATGTTATCAATATACGAATAAAATATGTTTAAACTAACTGTGGCTCAAAAATTGAAATTTGATATGGGAAGGGTAGAAAACATTGTGGGGAAAAAGGAGAAAATGCTGGTTACCAGCATTTTCTCCTTTTCCCACAATGTTTTCAAAAGGCTTTTTCTTTAGGGTCGTTAAAAGTCGGGATTGTGTGCTAAAGGTTTTACCCTTTACCACATAATCACCAGATTTAACGACCCTGAGCACGATGGATTTTGAAAACATTGTTAGAAAAAGGAGGAAATGCTGTTAACATGTTTTCCTTTTTCCATGTTTTCTACACTTTCTACACTTCCAAGGAGGAATTTCAGTTTTTGAGTCACATTTAATTTGTCGTCTGCAAATGCTTTCAATTTGAATCAGCCTAAAATTTTGTCGTTTGGTAAAGAATGAATTAACTGTACAGGTTTCTCTGTCGTGTATACTCATTTAAGTACCATTTAATTTGTATATAATCTCGGTCAAATAAAAGGATTTGTCTTTGATAGGGTGGAAAAGATTGTAGGAAATAGAGACAACGCTGTTGACCAGCATTTACTCCCATTTCAGCCATATTTTAAAAGCCTAGTTTCCTAGTTTAGAGTCGTTAAAACTCGGGATTGTTTGGTAAAGTGTAATGCAATTCTATTAATCCTTAGGCTGCTAAGCGCGACTCACAGACCTATTTGTTGATAGAAATATATGGAATAAAACTGAGATAAATCTTATGCACGATAAATCATATTCCTATGTACAGTCGAATCTTGTTAGTCCGAACGTCGCTGATTCGCAGCTATGTGTTCGTTCGAATGCCCTCTCCGGTCCCGATATTTTTCCTTCTTTATCATTGTTAAACTTCTCCGAATACTTCGAACGTCCGTGCTTCGTAGTTCGTAGCATATTTCATGTCCCCAAAGTATCAATCTAACACAAATACATCCCTTTAATTCGTCGATGAATTAATCCGCTCGCAAAATGACAAAGGTGTTAAAACGTGTGACCAACCTTGATTTTCATATCTGTTGATTGACGATGTCGATAAGGACCAATCAACGGTTAACTTTGAATGTAATTAAAGGCATTGTTTGCCTTTTAAAGTCAATTAATCCTCTCAATTAATCAGCAGTTAACTGCGAAGGTAATTAAAGGCGTTGTCTGGTTTGTAACGTTAATTAATCCATTCAACTAATCAGCGGTAATGTAATTCAAGGCGCTGTTTGGTTTGTAACGTTTATTAATCCACTCAATTAATCGATCAAAGTGACAATGAACAATTCCGAAATTTCTTAAAACAACCTAACTCCTATAAATTCTCAGACGAAACTTTCGATCGTCCTATTTTTGTATCAACATGACTTCGCTACACACAAGACTTATTGCTGAGCAAAATGTTGGTAACCAGGAAATTATCCTTTTCTCGTTATATTTTGCTACTCTACAAAAGGCAACGTCTATCACTTTAGCCACAATTAAATTGTCGTCTGCAAATTCTCTCAATTTGGACAAGTCTACAACTTTGTAACGTGACAAACAGTTAAATAAACAAAGTGACATGTGTACAAATGATAAAGGTCTGAAGTCCTCTGAGTGATTTGATCTCCAGAAGAGGAAGTCACTCCGACGGACTTCAGCAAACAAAAAACAACAGATACTTTTTTCCATATGTTTATTACGATACCTTTACATGTGTTTATAGATGGATGAACAATAAAGATAAGTATTTTTCCATTTATTACTTTCTTGAAACCATTTATGTACCTACTATGCTGTATTTGGGACTTGGATCCGAAAACATTTAAACAATATCTACGGAACTAAGCCCCAAATAGAGGGTGGAGAAAGACATGCTAACATGCTACGTAAATCCTAATTTGTCTATTTCCGTAAACTGCTACGAAAACATCCGAACACAAGCACACTTGTTGGTCCGAACTACGTTTAGTTCGAATAAAAATTCCTGGTCCCTTGCGCTACGAACTAACGAAGTTTTACTGTATATAAATACAATAATTCCCAAATTCATAATACCTAGTCTATGATGTTGTTTTGGATTTGTGTGTGTGTGTGTACAAGTGACAGAAAAATCGAAGTTTTAAGCATACAGTCGTTATCTAAACCATTTGGCTTAGCCAATCTGAAGTTGTGTTACTTTCAAATGTAGAAAATTTTGGAGAATAAGACAAAGAACGTTCTTAAGAATGGTTGGTGAGTACAGACCCTGGTTTTGTAAATAGAAGCAATTTTATATAAGTAAAGGTATAGTACTCATTACTTGAATGTCTTGAACATTTTCTCTTTCGAAAAGCACCGAATAAATACGCTGCTATGGACTTCAGTTTTTTTCTATTCAGTCTTTGAGGACATTAATACGTAAAACTTGTTTTGATTGGAATTGTAATTTCTTTCGGCAGATATAGCAGAGCAGACAAAGATCTGAATAACTGCTACAACACGATAGAAAATGAGCCATGCTCTGGCAAAAGAGGCTTTAATGCATCTCCGTGATTTATGAGACCAAATACATAAGTCATCACTTCATTATGGATCCATGAAATCCACTTTGTACAACAACCAACTGAATCATGAGGTACACTTGTCATTTGACATGCAGAAAATTGACCGGTAACAACAAGTTTCGGCCCAGGACAGCCTGCGCAGACTGCGCAGGTTGACCTGAATCGAAACTTTTTGCAGATGCATTAAGCCTCCTTTCACAGAGCACCGCTCAAATGATACTTGGTCTCGTCTTCTACGACATCTGCGTCACATAAACGATAGTCTTTTAATAGTTCTCGTGGGATATTGGGTGACGTCATTCCTCGATTTCCTTATAGCAAGAACAAGCTATAAATTTAACACAGGAAAATCTAAATTTTCTAGTACTTAAAACATCAAAGTGGTGTTCATTAGCAACTTCATCCTTCATCGTTTCCAATTTGTGACAAAAATAGTAAAAAGAATCCCAAAAGTAATGTCACAGCAGACTCATAAACTACCTCGGTACATTAGCGGTCACGTTTCAACCATTGCCACACAATTAACTATAAAAAAGAAACCCTTTTAGCGTCTAAGTGCATTTAGTCCGTATTATTATCCGTAAGTTAACCAGTGACAAATCGCTTCGGTATACTGGCACTGCGCTTTTTGTAATGAACTGGGTTTTAGCCCAAGATTACTTTACTATTTAAAACCCTTTACCACACAATCACGGGTTTTAACGACCCTGAAGAAAAAGCCTTTTGAAAACATTGTGGGAAAAGGAGAAAATGTAGAAACCAGCATTTTCTCCTTATCCCACAATGTTTTTTAAGCTTCCCAAAACAAATTTCAATTGTTGAGTTCTCATTTATGTTGTTGTCTGCAAATGCTTTCAATTTGGACGTGTCAAAAATGTGTTGTTTGGTAAAGAGTTAAGGACACTATAAATGAAAATATTTTCATCTATAATTGTCGCTCGAATTCCATTATCTTTTGATTTAGTTACTGCACCACTTGCTGTTGTTCGGTGTCGTAATCGCACATGCGTTATGGACAGGTTTAAATGTGGTGTTATTCTTTCATGATTTTTTTTTTTTTTTTTGAAATGCTCTTAAAAAGGGGTTGTTAAGGGAGAGAATGAGAGAGAGAAAGACAGACAGACAGACCAGAAAATCGCAAAGAAAGCAGCATCTTTTCGTGCCTCAGTGGTAATCAAAGCGCTGAAGGCCTGGGCATCAGAACGGGTGAAGAGGTACTTAAGAGGTACTTAAGAGGAGGCCCAGAAGCTCGAAGCTGCTATCACATTTGTACAGACTAATAAAAAATATCTACATGTCTTATACTGACAGTCTGTGGAGTTGACAACAGAATGGAAAAACATAAATTTAAAAAGGCCAATATAATGAGATTTTTTGTAAAGCCTTGGCCTCAT
This sequence comes from Tridacna gigas, assembly GCA_945859785.2. Taxonomy (NCBI): domain Eukaryota; kingdom Metazoa; phylum Mollusca; class Bivalvia; order Cardiida; family Cardiidae; genus Tridacna; species Tridacna gigas. Next base: position 30,719,737 of record OX244041.2, read on the forward strand.
GGTCTTTATGGACTGAAAGGGGCTCATTTTCAAGGGATTTTCTGTTTCCCATTTTCTTCCGTTACGTTGCTTTGGCAACAAATCAAAATGGTAACAAACCAAAATTAGTAGCGTGCAAAAAACTGCTTACAGAGGACTGCTCCAGGGAACATTTCTGGAAAGTGCAAAAAAAATCCACCGTGACTAAGCAATGAATCATATTTTTCTTTCATTTTACCATACTCAGTCTATAACTTGAAGTAGTAACCATGTCCTTTGAGCAATGACAAGGAAAAACACAAAGCATGAAAAGGCCAATATCAGAGAGCATGATTTGGTGTCTGAGAAGACAATCTTTAAGGTATTTCTTTTTATTTTTGCATTTTTGTTCCTATGGCAACAAATAAAAAGACGTCCGCATTCAGGCGCCAATATTCGGAAACAGTTGTGTTTGGTAACAAGAGCACCGTATGCGGGTGCCAACACTCGGCTGCAGTTGCTTGATTTTCAATGAAAACACAAAGTTGAAAGATGGGCTTAACTTGATAGTTATTTACCCTTATTGTTCGTGTTTCCCTTTTGATAGTTAACAACTTGTCCAAGTTTGATATAAATATATTCAGTAATAGTAGTTAGATAATTACCAATTTCAACCACCCATCAACCACGCGTCATATTTTTATATCCTACCACAAAAATTAACCACAAACCCATATAATTCAACCCCGTATACATATTATATATCCCTTATCCATTCCCCCCACGATTAAGCATATGGCTAGCCCTTATACAATACAACAATATAACAATAAACAACATATTAACAATTTTATGTAACATTAAGCATGCTCATGAAATTAAAACAAAAATGGGTTAACAAGTCAATCTAATTAAGGTCAGCCAACAAAATGGCAAAACCTTTTTTAACATCATTTTTTACTTACATCAAATTTTTAAAAAATAAAAAAAATTTTAAAAAATTTTTGATTAAGAAAAAAAACCATCACACCATGCTAGCCGGCTAACACATCAGCCAAACAAGCCCTTACATCAGTTTATTGCTTAACCTTTTATCCACCCATCAACCAACGCATGACACATCATGCTATGGCTAACCGGCTTATGTGTTTGTGGATGGCTTAAGATATTGGTAAAAATTAAAAAAAATTAAAATTAAAAAAAAAAAAAAAAAAAAAAAAAAAAAAATGTTGCATGCATGCATGCATAATTGCATAACATCATAACCCATACATAAATAGTTACCGGTTTGTTGGTAAATATTTAAAATGGAAAGTAAAAAGATTAAGAAGAAACATCTATAACCCATGATGTTATTGCGAGGGCTGAAGGGATTTTTAAAATAAAAAAATTTACTTAAATTTAAAAAATTTTTAAAAATTTTTAATTAAAATTAAAATTTAAAAATTTTTTATTTTTTTAAAAAATTTGAATTTAACTTAATTTTTTCTGTAACATAATATATCAAGATGAGTGAAAAAATTGATAACTCACATAAGACCTATGATGCAAATAATATGGCTGAATTTATGAAAAATGTGTCTATTGACGAAGCTTATGAAGCAGCAAAGGCTTTAGGTTTTGATGATGAAGAGGTTAAAGAAGAATATGATAAAGATATGGTAAATTTTGCAAATAAAGCGTTTGGTGTGGGTAAACATTATACCCAAGAAACTGAGGAAGAAACTGAGGAAGAACCATATATACCTTATCCCCATGAAGAATATTATGAAAAGTTTGAACATGAAGCAAATTTAATAGAGTTACATGCTAAAAGTAACGCTGAAAAAATGGTTCAATGCTTTAAGGATGATATTTATATGGAATTGGAAAATGCTGATGAAGAAGAAATGGAGGGAATCGTGGAATATGGGATAGAACATATGAATAAATATTTTCATTTAGAAAATTAAAAAAATAAAAAAGATTTAAAAAATAAAAATTTTTTATTTGTTAGAACAAACAAATAAAATTAATTTTTTTTTATTTTATGTTTTTATGATTAATTATAACTTAATATTAATGGAAAATTACCAAAATATATGGTTTTAAATAAGCTTTTTTTATTAGTTATTTGAAAAGTTATTTGGACAGTTATTTGGAAAAACCCATTTTTTATCAATGGAAAATTACAAAAAATTGAATTTTTCTTAATTCAATTCTTTAGTTATATATTGAAAAATGAGTGTATTAAGTAAATTTGATAAATATGATAAAAATTATTTATTTTTTTGGAAAATGTCTTGTCATCATAATGATATAGCTAGAACAATTTACAATCATGGGATGAAAGAAGTAATTTTTGATTATGGAACAAGGATAATGCCTTATGAGGGAATATCATCACATGAAGATATATATTATCAATATAGTAGATTTAAATATGAAAAACCAAATAAAAGTTTTTGGCTATGTTTATGTCTTGAATTTACAAAACTAAATGAAGAACCACGGCGCTTAGAATTAACAAAAATATTTTTTAATCATTTACAAGAAATGGAAAATGTTATTGAAGAATTAAATAAAACATTTATAGCACTTGGCGAGCAAACAGAGCATATTTGTAATTTTGGAGAAGGTAGAGATGAAAGATTTTTTATTTATTTTCAAGAGGAAGATGAAGAAAACTATCCACCTTTTACAGAGCTTTGTGGTATAATTCCGGATAGTAGAGAAACAGATGATGATGATAATAGTAATAATGAAGAGAGATCCTTAGCAGGAAGTGTTGTGCTTTATGACTTTGTTCAAAGAATGATAGATGCATATGGTGATGGAAGATATAATATTGTGTTTGATGATTTTGGTATAGATATGGTTACCAGAATTGATGAACAAAATACAGTTGTTTATTCAAGAGAAAGAGATGGTATTGATATAAGAATTCCAAATGAACATATACAAAATGAAGAGATGATGTTGAAGAAATACGACTACAAACTAGAAGAGACAATAACCAAACAAATACATTAACCTTACAAAATGTACAAGAAAACTTTTCAACTGACGATTTTAGCATATTTTGGGAAAATAGTAATAGATTTTTTGAAAGTGGAAGATATAGAACATCATTTAGTCGTTTTGGTATTGAAAGAATTGAAAGGATAGGGGAGGTAAATGAAGAACAAGATGAAGAAGATGAACAAGATGAACAAGATGCTGCACGTTTAAGACAAGTTCTTGAAAATCTTAAAAAACAAAATGCTCCCAAAAAAACTTTTTATGAAGAAAAATGTGTTATTTGTCTTGAAGAAAAACCAGATGTACTTTTTTGCTTTTGTGGTCATGTATGCTTGTGTGTAAATTGTGATGATTTAAATGAAAACACAAACAAATGTCCAGTTTGCAAATCCCTTAGTGATATCAAACGTAAATTATAACAGGAATATCGGGGGACGTATTTATCCGAGGATAAATTCTGTGAACCCCAAACACAGAGAGACTTAAACTTTGATATTCCTGCTGTAGCTAATTAATGTTGAAAAACGTTAAACTACCATGATATAAACCATTTTTTCATGCCTTCTCACCGAAAACGAAAGAGGAAGTTATTTAATGCACACCCCTTTAACTTTTGCTTAACACACCAAAAACTGAAAATGGTAGAACATTATAATATTAACAAACATTTTTACCCTGTTTTTTTTTAAAAAAATGTTTAACTTGTACAATAATTGTATAAAATACTTAATACTGTTTTTTAAACAGCAGCCTTACAACATTGTGATGGTATTAACTTACGGGTTGTTAGACCGCGCCAGAGGTTACCGTGTTATATTAATAATATAATTTTTGCAACAAGGAAGTAAGACTGCTTTATTATCATAAATAAAAATTATATTTTATACAATTACCATATACAGTTCATTTTTTAGAAAAAACAAAGCAAAAAAATTATTAATATCATAACATACTACCACATCTCCCTCAAAAGTCCAGTCTAAAGTGTGTATTTACATTGCAAAAAATATCGGAAAAAAGTTGTGAAATACTATACCACGTGATTTTGGTGTGTGTATTAATAAACCTTTTTTAAATATTTAACCCTTTACTGGGTTAAATATTTTTTTATAAGTCTAACTCTATCAAAATAGTTATGTAAGAATGACGCACGTTAGCGTTGTTTGACCTTGAGATAAAGTTTATGACACCGCATTGCTTTATTTCGAGTGGTTTAGGAAAAACTACAAAACTACAACTTTCATCTTTCTTTTTAATAATAGATTAATCAACCTGCTCTATTCCATCTACCACAATATTAACTTTTACCTCTTTTGATATGTTTTTCTCATCTTTTACAACCATTAAACTACCTCTTATAATTCTACCTGACACACTCATACAGTAACCACCTAAACCATGACTAACACCTGAATTACCATTACCAAATGAAAACTCGTAATTACCATCTTCTATTGAACCATTTTCTTCGGCACACACGCTTATAATAGGTTTTCGTTCTAAAAGAGAAGGGATTGGTGATACTTTTTCATCAAGATATCCTTTAGTTACTAAATCACCATCACTTTCCGGTTTTTTAGCATTTACTAATCTATTAGCTCTTAAGTTTATATCTGTTACAACTGAAAATGAACCATCTGGATTTTTTCTAATAGCTCCACCATTATCAACATAATTTTTATTAGCAGCAGCATACCGCTCTTCAGGATTTGGAAAATTTATAATTTTGGTTCCTTTTCATATTGATAGGGGATTCAAAAACATATTTTCCATCTTCTTTTAGTAGCCTGCTACCATTTTGTATAATACTCTCTCTAATATTTGTTATTAAACTGTCAACATAAAATTTATTTGCAACATGTTTATTTAATATAGGTGTTATAACCTCTAGAAAACCTTTTACTGCATAGTTTTCAACTTGACCAAATTGTGGATTTTCAAAAGAAGTATAGGTAAAAGGTATTGTATTTTTATCTACTTAAGTTTTAGTAGCAGCATCATGTGTTTCTTCAGGATCAAAAAGATTATGTATTTTTTTAAAACCCATATTGATTGGAGCCGTAGCAATGAAACTACCATTTTCTTTCAATAGAGGTGATTCAACATTATCAACATAATCCTTTGTCGCAACATCTTGAGGATTTACTGGATTACTAACCCGCGTTAATGTATTACCAGCCATATTTATAGAACCGGTAACAGTGGTTGTTCCATCTTTACGTAAAAAATTATTACTTATGTAAGCGAGTGACACACCATCACCGCTTGTTTTAACATCATCCATTCTTCCAAATTTATCAACGGGCATCGTTTTTAATATTACTAAAAAAGTTTATTTAAAACATTTTGAAATTTATTACCTAAACCCAACTCTTTAAGAATGTACAAACATAAATGACCACAAAATACTTGCCCTGCTTGTTGTAATTGGTCGGTATTGTAATGTAATAGACTTTTTAAATAATCTCTAACTTCAAGAGGTGGTTGTATGCCATAACTGTCAAAGTAAATTTTAGTTTTACCATTTTTATACCAGGCAACCCAATGTGTGCCAGGTCCACTCAAGTCATCAAGATTTAATATACCGCATTCTTTGTTTTTTACTTTTTTAGGTAGAGTGTTTCGCAAGTATACCCCCCTAAAATTTTTTATTTTTAATTTTTTTGTGGCATCTACAAGTTCAAAATTGCTTAAAGGTTTGTTTGGTAAAATTATATTATCAATCAAAATATCTTGCATTTTTTATATATATTAAATATTTTCAATAGCACTATTATCAATCCATGAATTAAACTCATCAGAATAACCTTTCCACTTTACGAGAGATTTCTTTTTTCCTTTTTTAATAACCTTTTCTATCCTATACAACTCTTGACTAGTTTTTTGTAGTTCAGGTTCATAAAAGGCTCCTTTTATTTCTTTTTCATTTAAATCTTTAATTTTATATGTTACAGGTGATGTATGTTTTACTTCTGAAACTGTAAAAACCTCTTCTGTCCATCTTGTGGTATAACCTTTTTCAAAAGTCTTTTTCTTTTTACTTATCCTTACTTTATCTCCTACAGAAAACTTTGGTTCGATACCCTCCCTTACCTGATTATAATCAGGATACAATGTTCTCCAAACTTTATTTTCATTTTTCTTCTTACTTGCTTCAGTTGGTGTCATCTTAATAGAAGAATGCCTCGTGTTATTATATAATTCAACCAAGTCTTGTAATACATCAATATAAACATTTGTTGAGTGAGCAGAGAAATACTTCCACATTTTTTCTTTCATTGTTCTAATCCATCTCTCAACAACGCTTGATTTTTCCTCGTTTTCAGTGGAATATAATTCAATCAAGTCTTTAACATCTTTGTTATAAAACTCTTTACCTTTATCCACCCACATTTTCTCAGGTTTCCTTTCCTTAAAAATACTCTTCAATGCTATAGAAACAGATTTTCCTGTTTTATCTTTTAATGGTATCAGCCACCCATATTTTGAAAAAATGTCAATGACAGTAAGAAGATATTTTACACCACGATTAAGTTTAGAAAATGCTTGCATATCTACTAAATCTGCAGCCCATATCCTATCAATACCATTTACTCTAACTCTCCTTTTCTTAAATTTTCTTTTTACAGGTTTACGTAATTCTTCTGCTAATATTATGTTTTCTGAATTTTTTTTTTAACTCCCATTCCAAATTTAGCCTTGGTTCCTATTAATGAGCTAACTAACCCTCGTTCCATTCTTTCCCTAATTGTTGGATTATAGATACCTTTTAATTCCTTTAACATATTTTTATCACAAACAGCATTTCTTGTAGCAGTATCATTATGTTTAAGATAACATATATCATGATGATATGCTGCTTTATCAACACGATTTACAGGTTTTGACCATTCTTTAGGTGTTAAATCAAGATTTAATCTTTTTTTTAACTTGGTGCCCGGACCAGTAAAATTATGACCAGGTAAGTGCATTTCAACAGGTAAGTTATTGATAACCTTGTTTAACAACGACCCACCCTCTATTTTAGTAAATTGAGTTTTAGTTGTTCCACATTCTTTACATTTACCCCGTTTCATATTTCTACCATTTTTACTTACCGCACATTCAAAATTAGATGTTTCAGTTTGTTTTTTACACTTAACACAATACATTTTTTATATTAAATTTTTTAATATAAAATATGGATATTGTTAATTCATCATGGAATGAAGCGTTAGCAAAAAGATTTAACCATCCCCTTTTGCCAAGAAGTATTAGAGGTTTAATAGTAGGTAAATCAGGATGTGGTAAAACTACACTTTTACTTAACCTTTTGTTAAGACCTGATTGGTTAGATTATAACAACTTATACGTTTTTGGTAAAAGTTTGTTTCAACCAGAATATCGCATACTTAAAAAAGCTTTTGAAGAAAAAATACCAAAAGAATATATATTAAGGTTGTTTTCACTTAAAAATGAAGTTCAAAACTATGATGTTTCACCTACAGCATTAGTTGAAGAATGGTGCAAAACAATTAAAGAAAAATCTGATATTAACTGTGAATTTTTTGAAAATGCTAGTGATGTGCCTGACCCAAGAGATTTAAACGGGCAAAACAAAAATTTAATGATTTTTGATGATTTACTTTTAGAAAGACAAAACAAATGTGAAAGCTATTATGTAAGAGGGAGACATAGTAATGCTGATTGTTTTTATCTATCACAAAATTATTTTAGATTACCCCGTCAAACTATTAGAGAGAACGCAAATTTTATTTGCTTGTTTAGGCAAGACTTAAAAAATCTTAATCATATTTTTAGCGATCATGTGGGGGATGATATGACAAAAACCGAGTTTGTTAATTTTTGTAAAAATTGTTGGGACAGACCCCATGGTTTTGTTATCATCGATTTAACTAATGACAAATATAATGGTAAATATAGAAATGGATTTGACAACTTTTATATACCACAAAATTACAACAACTATTATTAAATTTTTATAAAAAAAATATATTTTTGTTTTAAAATATATTTTTAGTAAATATAAAAATGGAAGAATTGCTTGAAAAAATCGTAAAAAACACTGACCATAAAACGTCATTTCAAATTATAGTAAGTGACAACAAAACAGAGTTTAAAACAAGATTTACTCCATCACTTCAATTAGAAAAAGATAAAGAATATGAAATAGCATTGGTTAATCTTGAAACTTATTATTCATTTCCTAATATTGATAAAAGTAATAATACTTTTGTTTATTCACCTGACAATGGTGCAACGTGGGTAAAACTAAGAATACCTGAAGGTTCCTATGATTTAGTTGATATTAATGATGTAATACAACAAGAAATGAGGAAAAAAGGTCATTATGACGCAGTTAATGAAGAATATTATATTAATATCTCCGCAAACACTAATACTTTAAAATCAGTTCTTATCGTAGAAAATGGTTATCAGATAGATTTTAACCAAAATAGAAGTATTGGAAAAGTATTAGGATTTAATAAAGCAAAATATCTACAAGGATTTCACGAATCTGAAAAAGTAGTAAATATTTTAAGTATTAATAGCTTGCTTGTTAATATTGATTTAATTTCTGGTAGTTATGTTAATGGTTCTCAAAGAAATACAATTTATAGTTTTTTTCCTAATGTATCGCCTGGTTATAAAATAATAGAGTCAACAGTTAATTTAGTGTATCTTCCGCTAACATTAAATGAAATACATAACCTCAATGTGTCAATTACTGACCAAGATGGAACTTTACTAAATCTTAGAGGTGAAACATTAACAATCAGATTTCATATTAGAGAAGCAAGATAAATAAAAAATATGTTAATATAAAATGACAAATTACATTAACGCTAAAGTAAATATATCAGAAGGGCAAAAGGAAAAAAATTAAACTCGCTTTAAAAAACAAATGCCCGGCAAGTATTCGTTTAAATTATGAAGATTTGCATGATAAAGATGTAATAGCATTAACCAAGTCACAAGTAAATAAACTTACTAAAGCTTATGAAGCTGGTAAGGGAACCACGATTAGAATGACAGAAAAGCAACTTAAACACAACATGAAAGTTGAAGGAGGATTTTTACCTTTGATAGCTGGATTGGCATCAGCTGCTTTACCTGTATTAGCAAAAACAGTATTACCTGCTTTAGGTGTGGGTGCCCTAACTGGTTTAGCATCAACAGGAGTTCAAAAAGCAATGGGTAACGGTCTTTACCTTAAAAAAGGTGGTAATATTTGTCAAGCTGAAACTGATGGTGAAGGTTTATATCTTATTATAAACCATACAAAGGTAAAGGGTTAAAAAATAAAGGTGAAGGATTGTATTTAAAACAAGGTGGAAAAATTTATGATGGAAAAGGTCTTCAAATAGTCCATTTGCTAATATTCCTATATTAGGTGCAATTTTGTAAATTAAAAAGTATAAATGTGCATAAATTTGGAAATATACCTAAAATGGTTCAACCAAAAACTATTTTTTGGAACCCTTTAGAAGTTAAGCATCCAGCTAAAAAAGTTAATCCTGTTACTTGGGATGTTTTTACTCAACGACCCCTAATATTAAAAGCTGGTGAAACTAAAACCATTGTTTTAGGTTTTGGTTTTATGATGAGTAGGGGTGTCGTTTTAATTTCTCTATCATTCAACTTAAAAATTAAACAATTAAGTATAACAAATGAGGTAGTGTTGGAGGAAACCCCAGATGTGGTTACCACAATTACAAACAACTCTGGTGACCTATTAAAAATTAATGAAGGTGAATTTTTGTGTCGTCTTTACTATTCTATTTAAAAAAATAGTTGTAATTAATAAAATGGAACTTTCAGAAAAGATTTATCCAAACTTATCAGAAGCACGAAATACACCAACTGCACCATCATTACAACCAATACTATCAGCAGGAGACAATGGTCAATCCTTTAGACTACAAAAAATATCAGAAATTCAAACATTTCTTGAAAATGAAGTTAAGGTTAGGGAACAGTTAAGTAAAAAGTATTTGAAGATTAGTAAATCAGTTGATAACGTTGAAACAGGACTAACCACCTTAGCACTAGGTGCCGGAGCAGGTGGAATAGCTCTATTGAGCACCGTAGTAGCAATTCCAGCAACGATAGCTTTAGAAGGTTGTGCCTTAGCTGTTGGACTTTCAGCATTGATAGGTAAGTTTGTTGTTAGAAGAACCAGGACAAAATCAGAAAAACACCTTCAAATTGAAATGTTAGCTGATGCAAAGTTAAATACACTATTTACACATATATCTAAAGCTATCAGTGACAACAAAGTAGAACATTCAGAATTTACTTTAATTATGGATGAATTGGAAAAATATAAGGTGATGAAGGAAGAGATACGAGTTAAGTCAACGAAAAAAAGCAAGTTAGAGGAACAAGAAAGTTTAATCGAGAAGGGGAAACAGGAAGCACTGGAGGAATTCCGCAGACTAGTAGAAAGAAACAATGGAACCCATTAAAGCTAAATCTAAAACCACCTAAGTTTAAATGTTTTTGTGTATGTGAGATAGGTAATACTAATTAAAAAAATAAGATAAAAAATTTTTTTTACTTAAAAAATATGTCATTTTTAAAGATAACTAACCCTGTAAAAAGAGACCAAATGGTAAAAGAATATCTCGCAACAAAGAAAAGAATTCGTGATAGTCAGCTTGCAGAGAGAACAGGTGAAATTGAATTACAAACAGACCTTTCAAAATTTTTTAAACCTATTACGGAAACACAAAAGGAAGCAGCAACAAAAATTACAGAAGAACTTAAACCTATTAAAGAGGGGATTGAACAGTTACCACAGCGGTTGCCTCAACAACAATTAATTCCTAAAGAGGAAGAGGAATATGTAGGTTATTCATTTTTAGATAAAAAATATGATGCAATAAAAGAAGAATATGAAGGAAATATTGATAAAACATTTGGTATTAAAAGGAAAGGTATTAATTATTATATAGGTAATAAAATGGTTGATTACGATGGTGACAATATTTGGGTTGGTGCAGAAAAATATCCAGCAACGGATGGATTATGGGAACTTATTATGGCAAAAAATCCAAGTAAAAAACATAACTTTTCTAATTTTGATCTTAGTAATTATGAAAAAATATTAAGGAATTCCAATGTTATTTTTCATGGCAATGACCCAAACAACCACCCCAGAAGCAGTGGTGGAAACAAATACAAAATTTTTATTAGTCCTATTTATCATGATATCAGAAAAGAAAGAGAAGCAGCAGAAAGAGAAGCAGAAGAAGAGGAAGAAGAAATAGATGGAGATGGAATTACCATTATCCCATCTAACCCTAACTCACTATTAGAAAGATTAGACCTCTTAATAGCAAGTAAAAAAGCTGGTAATACAGGTGTAAGAAATGAGCTTGTAAGTATTTGTGATGAATTAAAAAGACAACGTGTATTAAATTCAAAGAGTTATAAAAAATTAATGTCTATACTATAAAATGATTACATCACAAAAGAGACGATTTAAAAGAAATTATGCTTATGGAGGGGCAGGGATATTTGATAGCTTTGTTAATTTTCTTACAAGACTTTTTACAAGCAGTGCAGCTAAACAAATTGCATCTTCAGCAGTTGATGTTGGTAAGAGTTTTGCTAAGGAAGGAGCAAAGAAAGCGTTAGAGGTTGGAAAAAGTGCCGTGGTTGATGCAGGTAAAAAGTTAGTTGAAAAGGCTTTAACACCAAAATCTAAAAAGATTTTAGAAAAATATACTCAAAAGCCTACTACAACAACTAAACCTGCACCGCAAAATATTAATACCTTAATAGATGGTAGCGCCATTGCTATTCAAGATTTAGTTAAGAAATTAAATAGTAAGGGTTCCGGAGTTAAAGTATTATGAAAATAATAAATTTAAGTTAAGCAAATTATTACATTAAATAAAAAATAATGTCAAATCTTAAATTTAAAGTAACAAAATATGAAAAATACAATACAAAAAGGGTTGGTATCCTTTTTGCAAATTTTAAACTCAATGAAGATTGTGAAATTCTTGAAGTTACCAATACAAGTTATGATTATAAAAAGGTTGTTTTAAAATTGTCACCTGAAAAAGCTGATATCATTAAGGAATTTGAAGAAGATGTAAATCAATATTTAGAAGAAAATGATATACCTAAGGTAACCATTCTTTACGGAAATAGAATTTATCCTATAATGAGAAAAAAGCTTTCTGCAGAAAAACTTAAAAATATTAAACTTAAGGGTGTGTTTGTAAATGATGAAAATAAATCATTTCCTCAACTATGGTTAGAATATTAAAAACAAAACTCAATTATAATTTTAACTTAAAAATTATAATTGCATATAATAAAATGGATATTTTAAACATTAAAGCACCGATTTTAAAAGATGATAGTATTGATGAATATGAATACTATGAGTATGAGCCTATTACAGGAACCAATCTAAACAACTCTGGAGGAAATATTAGGATTGACATTGAAACTCAAGATGTTTTTTATCATCCTTCAGAGTCATATCTTCAAATTTTAGGTGTATTAGAAAAAGCAGATGGAACACCCTATACTGCAGCTGGGGCAAATGCTGATGATGTTACCTTAACAAATAATGGGTTGATGTATTTGTTTAAAAATATTAGATATCAACTTAGTGGTCAAGAGATAGAAAGTATTAATTACCCTGGTCAAACTACCACAATGCTAGAACTGTTAAAATATCCCGATGACTTTGCTAAATCACAAGGACTAAACCAACTATGGTATAAGGATACCGATGACACCGCAAACAATGATAATAATGCTGGTTTTTCGGTAAGAAGACATTATATCTTTAATTCAATTCCTGTTGGAACATTTAGTTTTAGGATACCATTGAAACATATATTCGGTTTTTGTGAAGATTACAACAAAGTTTTATATGGTATGAAACAAACTCTTACCTTAACAAGAAATGATAACAACGACGCAATTTTTAGGGCTCAAACTGTTGCAGCTGCAGGTGGTAATCCTGCTAGACATGAACCTGGTAGAGTTAGATTAACAAAAGTAACTTGGTTTATACCTCATGTGGAGCCGGAAGATGGTAATAGGTTGGAACTTTACAAATTTATCGAGAAGAAAGAAAAATTTCCAGTTGGGTATAGAATGATACAAAGCGACACTATTTCTGTTCCTCAGGCAACTGGTTTTACTTGGAGACTATCATCTAAATCATCCCCTGAGGTGCCACGTTTTTTAATTGTTGGTTTTCAAACTGGTGAAGGTGGTAATCAGGAAGAAAACCCAGCTATATTTGACAATATACTAGTTGAAAATATTTATGTAATGCTAGGTTCAAAAAAATATCCGATATATGATTATGATATAAATTTTACCACTAATCAAATTAGTAGAATATATAGTGAAGCAGCTTCTTTTAGAAAAAAGTTTTATAATATGGATGAATTGGTATCAAACCCTAATATTACCCCTTCAGATTATAAAACGCTTTTTCCTTTGTTTGTGTTTGACCTATCAAAGCAAAGTGAAAGGTTAAAGCATTCTGTAACTGATATTCACATTAAGGCAACATTTGCATCAAGAACCGCAGCCGGTAATCCAAATCCACCAGCAAATACTGAAGCATTTGCGGTTTTACTTAGTGATAGATTAATTAACTTTCAGAGTGATGGAAATAAAATGAGTGTAGTTTATTAAGTAAATTTTTACTTAAATAAAAATATGCTAAAGATTGCTGATTTTAAAAAGATATTAACAGATAACAATATTAAGCTTTATTCATATTGGAACAAGAAAAAGTTTATTGATGTGTTAAAAGAGCATGGGCTATATCATGAAGAAGCTATACCACTTAAGAAAGTACCTAATTATGATAGACTAAAGGATATTGCTAAAAATCCTAAACAGGTAACCTTAAAGGATGTTGAAACTGAAGAAGAAACAACATTTCCATCAATTTACAAGGCAAGTAAGTTTATAGATTGATGTCCTCAAACAATTGAAAATTGGAATGGTAGGGTGTGGAATAATAAATATAAGATTGATATTCAATAATTTATTATTTTTTTAAAAATAATAAATTAAAAAAATTTGACTTAAGGAAAATTTAATTGTATAAAAAATATAGTCATGAGCAGATTTTTTAACAGATTATCTGATTTTACATATGATGCTTATAGGGGAGCCAGAAGAGCAATTAGCACAGCAATGCCAGTCGTTAGAAGAAGAATAGGTGAATTTACTAATTGGATAACTGGTAATGTTCCACCACAACAAATACCACAGGTAATAGATGAAGTAGAAAGAAATATAGAGGAAACAATATCAAGAATACCAAGACCAAACTTTGAATTAAGAGAAGAACAATCAGCATTTAATAATTTTGTAACACAATATGTTATTGATGGAGAAGATGGATGGGGACCAGATAATTTTTTAGAAGCAACTAGACAAAATATAACATCATTTTTAAGAAGAAATAGAAACAACAAGGTAATGTTAAGTCTTTTTTGTGTATTAAAGAAGGAAACTGATCATACAATTACAGTAGATAGGCTATTTAGGTCATATCATGCGTAAAATACAGTAGAAACAGATGTAAATGAATTATATGATTCTATGGTTGAGCGTGTTATAGAAAATTTAGAAATTTTTATGGCAATGGGTAGCGGTAGGATATTTCATAAGGTTATAAACTTAACTTTGTTTGTTGGTGAATATACCCCAATGCAAGCAAGTTCGTGGATGCCTCTACCAACAGGATTAAGAAATAAAAAATTAATTAATATTCAAAACAAAGATGATTGTAATTGCTTTCAATATTGTGTAAAAAGTGTAGAATATCCAAAAGAAAAAGACCCACAAAGAGTTACTAAAAAATTAAAAGAACAAATAAAAGAATTAAATATGACAGGAATAGAAAGTCCATTTAAGCTAAATGATATTAATAAATTTGAAAATCAAAATCCAAAGTTTTCTATTGTTGTTATAGGTTATGATGAAAAAGACGGTTTATATCCTCTTAGAAGACAAAGAAAAGAAACTTTTAACAGAGAATATCTTGTTGTTCTTTTGTTGATAAAAAATGAAGAGGGAAATAGCCATTATGTTTGGGTAAAAAATCCTAGTGCATTGATTGCTTCAGGTTTATCAAAAGATGGGCATAAAATTTTTTTTGTTGGAGCTGTTTTGGTCATTCTACAAGTGAAGAAGTTTTAAGAAAACATCAAGAATATTGTTATACACATGATATTGTAAAAACAGTAATGCCAAAAGAAAACAAACCAATAGAATTTAAAACACAATGGTTTCCTTTTGTAATATATGGTGACTTTGAGTCATATTTAATACCAATACATTCTACTCAACCTAATCCAAGCACAAGTTATACTAAAAAATATCAAAAACATGAACCATCTGGGTTTTGTTTTTATGTAAAAAGTTTTAATGAAAAAGTTTTTAAATCAGAATTAGTAGAGTATACAGGAAAAAATGTTGCAGAAAAATTTGTAGAAGAAATAGAAAAAATGGTAAAAAGGATTTAGGATATCCCTGAAGTAAAAATAAAACTTACACTGGATGATCAAAAAATTTTTAACAAGGCAACAGAGTGTTATATTTGCAAAGAAAAATTTTCTAATGATTTTAAAAATAAAAAGGTTAGAGACCACTGTCATTATACGGGAAAATTTAGGGGTGCCGCACATAGTTTATGTAATCTTAAGCAACGTAAGCCTAACTTTATCCCTGTCTTTTTTCATAACCTTAGTGGATATGATAGTCATTTATTTATTAAAAGTCTTGGTTTTACTGAGGGTAATATTAACTGTATTCCCAACAATGAAGAAAAATATATTAGCTTTAGTAAAAAGTGTGTTGTTGGACAATACTATGATAAAAAAAACAAAAACAAACAAAGATAAAACTATAGATATAAGGTTTTTAGATAGTTTTAAGTTTATGGATTCAAGTTTATCAGAGTTAGCAAGTTATTTAAAGGATCATCAATTTGAAAACTTAAGAAATTTTTATCAGGGAAAAGAATTTAGTCTTTTACGTAAAAAGGGAATTTACCCTTATGATTATGTTGATTCACCAGAAAGACTTAAAGAAACAAAATTACCACCAAAAGAAGCATTTTACTCTAAACTTAATGATGAAGAAATTAGTGATGAAGATTATGAACATGCAAAAGAGGTATGGAAAACTTTTAAAATAAAAGATTTAAAAGAATATCATGATTCATATCTAAAAACAGATGTTTTACTTTTAGCAGATGTTTTCGAAAACTTTAGAAAAGAAGCGTATGAAATTTATGGATTAGACCCTGCGTGGTATTATACTGCTCCAGGTTTATCTTGGGATGCAATGCTTAAATATACCAAAGTAAAATTAGATTTATATTAGATAAAAAAATGTTTTTATTTATTGAAAAGGGAATTAGAGGGGGTATTTCAATGATTTCAAAAAGATATGGAAAAGCTAATAACAAATATATGGATGATTATAATCCTGATGAAGAGGATGTGTTTATTATAGATTTAGATGCAAATAATTTATATGGTGCCGCCATGTCAATGGATTTACCCACTGGTGGTTTTGAGTGGATGACAGAAAATGAACTAAAAACTTGGAAAAATCATTCATGTATGTTAGAAGTTGATTTACTTGTGCCAGAGGAATTACATGATTATTTTAATGATTATTCTTTAGCACCTGAAAGTGTTAAGGTGGGTAATGTTTTTAAACTAATACCAAATTTAAATGAAAAAAGAAATTATATAATTCATTATAAAAACTTAAAACAATGTTTATCTTTAGGCATAAAATTATTAAAAATACATGAGGGGGTTAAATTTAAAGAAAGTAAATGGTTAAAATCATATATTGACTTAAACACAAAAGAAAGAGTAAAGGCATCAAAAGAAAAAAATGCTTTTAAAGAAAATCTTTTAAAATTAATGAATAATGCTATTTTTGGAAAGACAATGGAAAACTTAAGAAATCGCGTTGATATTAAACTTATTACAAATAAAAAGTCTTTAAAAAGATATATTGATAAACCAAACTTTAAGCATTTAAATATTTTTTCAGAAAACTTAATATCTATTCATATGGGAAAAACACAAGTAATATTAAATAAACCAATTTATGTTGGTATGTGTATCTTAGATTTAAGTAAATATATAATGTATGGTTTTCATTATTTTTATATTAAACCAAAATATGGAGACAAAGTAACACTTTTAAAAACTGATACAGATAGTTTAATGTATGAGATCAAAACAAAAGATTTTTATAAAGATATATCTAAAGATGTAAAAGATAAATTTGATACAAGTAAATATCCAAAAGACCACCCCTCAGGTATAGAAAGTGGATTAAATGAAAAAGTAGTAGGCATGTTTAAAGATGAATTTAATGGACGAAATATAGTTGAATTTGTTGGATTAAGGCCAAAAATGTATAGTATTAAAACAGAGGATGAAAAAGAAATTAAAAGATGTAAAGGAATAAAAAAATCAGTAGTTAAAAAAAGTATTACACATGATGATTATTTAGATTGCTTAAAAACAGGAAAAGAACAATTAAGAAAAATGAATATTATAAGAAGTTATAATCATGTTAACTACACGGAAGAAGTAAATAAAATTGCATTAAGTGTTAATGATGATAAAAGATATATATTACCTGAAGGAATAAAGACTTTAGCTTGGGGTCATCATAGGATACCTGAAAAAGATAGAAAAAAATATGAACAACAAGGGGCATAACCAAAAGCATATTAAAAAATTTTTATTTGTTGTAGTATAACAAATAAAAATAATTTTTTTTTTATTTTTCCATTAAATTATTAAAATCATATTCAGTAAATTCTCTTCTATCTTTAAAAACTTCATCACATAAGGTACATTTACTAATAACTGTTGCATATAATCCTCCTAGGATACGATACCTATATTTATTTATTAAACATTGTTCTATATATGAAAATTTTATACGTCCTAAACAACCATTTTTAAGGTGAAGATCTTTTTCATAATATTTACGCATACCATATTTTTTATCATTAAATACAATATAATCATCCCAACTTTTTAAATCAAAAAGTTCATCTCTTAATTTATCTATACTATCATTATATTTTTTGTTTAAGTTATTCATTTCTTCAATATCTTTATTAATTTTTTCTATTTCTTGTAAATTTTTTTCTGTTGTTATTAAATCATAATAGTAATGAATTAAATATCTTATAATATCTAATATTTCTTTTAATATTTTTATATATGTTTCTTTTCCATATAAAATTTTTTTATTTGTTTTATAGTTTATTCCATTTTTTAATTTTTCATAATTTTTTATTGCTTTTTCCATATGTTCTTTAACTTTTTCATCTTCTATTTTATCTTCAGGTTCTTCTTTAGTGTATTGTTCTAATTTTATTGTTCTAATTATTTCTTTTTTTCTTGGAGGGTTTCTTCCTATTTTTTCAGTAGTCATATTCATCTTTAGTTAAATATAAAAAATAATAAGTTTAAATTCAAATTTTATTGATGTATGCATGTAAAAACATTTTTATTTTTTTTTCTTTATTTTTATTTATTTATTTATTTTTTTATTTTTATTTTTATAATGTTAAGCAATTAATGCGTTATACATTGATGTATGCATGCAAAAAAATTTTTTATTTATTTATTTATTTTTTTTTTTAATTTTTTTTTTATTTTTTAATTTTTTTATGATGTTATGCAATTAATGCGTTATGCATTGATGCATGCATGCAAAAAACTTTTTTATTTATTTTTTTTTATTTTTTTTATTTTTTATTTTTTATCAAAAACTTAAGGCGGCCACAAACACATAAGCCGGTTAGCCATTGCGTTATGCATTGGTTGATGGGTTGGGAAAAAGGTTAAGCAATTGTTTGATGTAAGGGTTTGTTGGTTTGTTAAGTAACTAGTTGGTTGATGCATTGGTTTTTTTTCTTAATCAAAAAATTTCTTTAAAAAATAAAAATTTAATTTAAGTAAAAAATGTTGTTAAAAAAGGTTTTGTCAATTTGTTGGCTGACCTTAATTAGATTGACTTGTTAACCCATTTTTGTTTTAATTTTATGAGCATGCCTAATGTTACATAAAATTGTTATATTGCTGTTTATTGTTATATTGATGTATTGTATAAGGGATAGCCATATGCTTAATCGTGGGGGGGGGGGATGGATAAGGGATATATAATATGTATACGGGGTTGAATTATATGGGTTTGTGGTTAATTTTTGTGGTAGGATATAAAAATATGACGCGTGGTTGATGGGTGGTTGAATTGCGTTGAAATTGGTAATTATCTAACTACTAGTAATAACAAAGATAGTGTAAAATGTCAAAGATTTTTCATGACAACGACACAAATAACGAAGACAATGACACTATGGCTATGAAAATACTGTGCCTCTAAAAACAGCCGAGCTAAAAGTTCTAAGTCGAAAACTTTGCCAAAAATATTTTGGTGGTTACCTGTCTCTGTTGCACTGATATAAATTCCCTTTTTAATAGTTAACAAAAAGTCCAAGTTTGAAGTAAGTATATGATAAAATGTCAACGGTTCTGAAAATTCAAAGCAATAAAAAAGGGCGTAACTGTGTCAAAAATATTTTGATGGTTGCCTGTCCCTGTTATATGGGTACCCCTTTCGACAGTAAATAACTTGTCCAAGTTTGAAGTAAATATCTTCAGGAATAACAGAGATATTATAAAATGTCAAAGTTTTTGCACGACGACAATGACGCATAGGCTTTAACAATAGCTTGACGTTTTCTTCGTAAACAGCTGAGCTAAAGACTACCAGTCGAATAAAATCATAAGGACGTACAAGACTGCTCAAGGAACATTTCTATTAAAGCTTTGTCAAAATATCTGCTGTAAATGCCACTTTTCAATTTTCCCCATTGAAATGCTATGGAATCTCTAAGTTGCCATGATCAACCAAGTTGGAGAGTCGATTTTCATATAAACAAGAGGGCTGTTGGATCTAAAGCCCTCATCTGAGTGAAGGCATCTAGGATTGATAAATTTGAATAGCTCCTGGTTGTAATTACGTAAAACACAAATGAGCCATGCTCTGACAAAAGGGGGTTTATGCTCACCTTGATCCATATATATATCATTCCAAACGAGCCGTCATATATTTATGGATCCATAAAATCCGTTTTGTTGAACAACCGACTGAATCATGAGGTACACTGGTCCTTTGACATGCAGAAAATTTGCCAAACAGTTTCGGTCCATGTCAGTCTAAATACCTATGGAGATCAAGATCAGATTGCCCTGAATGTCAAGTCTGATCTTCGATATAAAACGTCCGCCAGTTATTTAACTCTTTACCACACAATCTCGAGTTTTAAGGACTCTATGGATATAGCCTCATGAAAACCTTTTGCAGAAAGAAGAAAATGCTCTCTTTTTTTCTACAAGGTTTTCTGCATAACCAACATTTCAGCTAAATCTAACTTGCCGCCCGCAAATGTTTTCAGTTTAGACAAGTCTAAAATTTCATCGTTTAATAAAGATTAACTGGTTTTCGATGGCTCATGTTACAAACTTTAATGCACTGTGTAACGTTACATATTTGATATTTTATGCGCCGAGTTTGCTACGGGTCGAAATGGTTATGGGCCGAGATGTCATATCTGTACAACTCTGACAGCAAGAAATAAGGCATATATGCCAATCAAATACATACTTATAACTTTAGAGAAGAGGTGCACAGTAATTTTACGAAAATTAAAATCTTACCGAGGTTTTGAGACAACTTTTTCAGAGAATGAGCACACCGTCTGCGTAAAATACGCTATCATTATTTGTTATTCACATGGTGTCTAGAAAAAGGACAAACGAACGATCCCGGTTAGTGCTTGGCAACAGCACTCGTCACAACTCGGTCGATTGCGTACCTACATCAAAACATTTGATCAACAATCACCTCAGGTTTGCCAATTGTTTCTCTCACCGTTAAGCGCACGAATTTGCAGTTATGAATAAGCTCACTAGGGCCCCAAATTCTTAGTCAACACTTTCGAACGATAAACATCGCACATCTATCAAAGTTTGTTGTGGAATTAAACCTTACTATGATGTTCAAATCGAAATATTTTTATTATTCTACGGGGTAATTTCTTTCAGCGTAGTGAGATGGATTGCAGGCGGTACTTTTCACTTTTACCCGGGTTTTTCCGTAAATGCTTGGATGGGGTTGAAATTTTGGTATACGATTCCTATGGCCTTCGGCTTGGCACGCCAAGCCCAGGCCAAAAACTACTGCGCTATTCCAATACATTAAAAGAAAACATTAAAAGTTTCCTAGTAAATATCATTGATCTAGAATAATTTATTTCCGATGAAATCATTAAGTGCTAGAGTGGTCTCTCACCCTTTACCGAATTACCCCGACTTGTAACGACCATGAGGACGAAAGAATTTTGAAAACCATTGCGGGAAAAGGAGAGAATGCTGTTATCAACATTTCTCCTTTTCCCACAATGTTTTTTTACCATTTGAAAATCAAATTTCGTGTTTTGAGTAACGTTTAATTTGTCTTCTGCAAATGTTCTCGATTTGCACAAAGCTTAAATTTTGTCGTCTGGTAAAGAGGTAATGGTCAGACAGAATCAACCAGAACACATTACTTAACCATTAAAGTGCTACATAAACAACACGGATCTAAGTTAATGTTTTCCATCCCCCCCCCCCCTTTTAAGTCTAAACAGTTAACAATTTATCGGACAGTAAAGCTTCAAGATCGGAATGCACTTTCCATGTGTTATGATCTTGATCTACAAAGCCAATGAAAGTACAGGCGAGCCTGATAGGTTCGGTAACGCAGAAAGCTTTAAAACCAGGGGATCGCTGGTTCGATTCCCCCGCTCGGGTCTAAGAATTGATGATATTCATTGCGACAGGATTTATTCCTCTCTCACTGCCGATCATTGTTAAGACGCTGCCGTTTACCTACGTGGAAAAGAAGCCTTTGAGTGATATATATCGTAAGAAGTGCTAATAAAAAGGAAATCTGATAAAATATATACGTGCACTAACTGCCGTGATATAACTGAAATTATGTTGAAAACAGCGTTAAACACCATACAAATCATGAAAATCCACCATTAAGTAGGTACTAATGTGCGGAACATCCTAAGGGTGTGTAAATGGCAGGAATTAATTACGGAATGGAATCATTGAGTAAAAACTTAAAAGCTGTACTCGTTTACAGAATCGTCACGTGACAGTAATTGAACCCAGTAGCCTTTTAGCAAATCCCGTGTTTTAATGACCCTACAGATAAAGGGGTTTAACAACATTGTGGAAAAAGGAGAAAATGCTGGTAACCAGCATTTGCTCCTTTTTCCACCGTGAATGTTTTCTGCCCTTTGAAAGAAGACAAATCACATCATTTGAACCACATTTCATTTGTCATGTGCAAATTGCTTTACATTTGGACGAGTCTACAATTCATTTGGGCCCAAAGGTGATTCGTATTTGGATGAATAAGAAACGTTGTGGGAAAAGGAGAAAGTGTTGATTAACAAAATTTTCTCCTTTTCCGACAAAGTTCTCGAAAAAACCCTTCATTCCTCTGGGTCGTTAAAACTGTGGATTGTGTTAGTAAAGGGATAAAGTATTTGAGAAAAAGGTTTCCTTCTTTTTTGTCTGTATTTGTTGCATAAAGAGATGGGATGATTTCACGTGATACCATAAAATTGCTTATTAATTGAACCCTGGATATATAGATGTCGTTATGAAACTTCTGTGCTTGTTTGGATTAGAGTATCCTATATAACATCAGACAGTGTGTATCTAAGATCAGACTGCACGCTTCTGTGCTGTTAAATATCGGTCTTGTATCTGTTTGGGGAGTTTATCTATATATTTGCTGTTATTTGGAATAAAGGATTACGTTTAAATAAAAATAAATCACGCGTATAGACAACGTGTTCACCATATTTAAATGGAGAAAAAATAAGTTTCACATAGAGGATGGCCGTGTAAAAATCTGGATGTTTATGTAACAATATTATTTTGGATTTTAAACGAATTTATAGGTAATATCTATTTATGTAAGGTATCATATTATTATGAGATACAAGTGTTATAAGTATAATAATAATGAATACATAAATTTAACGATACACCTATACTCGTTTTCAGCCAGTTTTAACCCATTTCATCTTTATTTTTTTTGTATCTTCATGCCAAACGTTGCCCCTTGCAGTTGCAAGGTTGCACAGATAGAAAATACATTTCATTTTCTGGAGGCCTTCAAAGAAATCACTGTTGTTGTTGTTCTTGTTTGTCGAAGAAAAGTGCCCTAACTTTCTTTATCCCTTACACCATGTATATTAGTAATCTATCTCTGTTTACACAGCTGATTTAATTCTAAGCCATTCTATGCACTGTCAAGTTTTAACAGCGTTTTTGTGGCATTTGTCGAAGACATTGCCACTATGAGTTCAATACTGTATTTTGAAAATCGTGTATCGTAGTTTGTGCAAAACCAAAGGAAGTAAACCCAATAAAACTCAGTTTTTTTCTGAGACAAATAAGTGTTTCGAAAGCACTCAGATAGAAAATTAACAACGGCGTATCAAGATAAACTGGATTAGGCCACCGATCATGGGAATACTTCTTTTTCATTGAAAATATCTATACCCGTTATGGTCTTCTATGGGCGCAATGATTCACACGACCTTTCGTCCATGGGCTTGTCCAAACCAGTTCGTCCATGGGCTTGTTCGTCCCTTCGCTTGTTCGTCAGGGCTTGTTCGTCCTACATTATCGTTTATTTTTTCAAATTATTAATTCTACACAATGGCTCCCTCGACAAATGCCACACCAGTGTTTTCAACGCTTTGATTTTCTATCTGGTTGTATAGATGTACGGTATCTTTAGGAATGAAGCACATAATAATAATAACCGTTGTTGTATTAGAGGCCTACATAAGTACATAAGTGGCTCTTATTTATAAGAAGACTGACTCAAAATCACAAAATTATAATATGAACCATGCTCTAGCAAAAGAGGATTTAATGTATCCACATGATGCATTATACCAAGCAAGTCATCGCATAATTATGGATCCATGGCTCATTTAAACTTGATTAAACGACGATGATAGCTACAACAAAACCAGACAATAGCACCGTATGCGGATCGCCTACAGTTGCTTTTTTCTAACTCTAAGTGAAAAAAATCTAAGTCAGTAAGTCCTAATAGCTCAGGTGGTAGAGCGTCAAATCTCAGGCCACCCGAGGGTGTGGGTTCGGTCCCCAAGGCTACCAATCTAAAACTAGTATAAGTTCTGTCGGGTGAGACGTTAAACCTTACCAGAATTAAACACACATAGCAGATGACCAGATGACAAAACTGTAGAATTACCCGAACTGAAAGCATTCGTTGACAACAAACTAAATGTGTCTCTAATGACAGAACTTGTCTTTGAAACGCACTAAAAATTCCTGGAAAAGGAGAAAATGCTGGTCACCAGCAATTTCTCCCTTTTCCACAACGTTTAAACAGACTTTTTCTACAGTTTCGTTAAGGCAAGGGATGGTACGGTACAGGGTTAAATGCCGTCACATATGGGAGACTAAGCCATGAAGCGTGCTATTCTGATCTCATATTGAAATGTTTTAGTCACAGTTGTATGCATATCATTTATATGAGCCATGCTCTGGGAAAATGTTGTTAAATGCATCTCCGTAATGCACTCTACCAAACGAGTCATCATGTAATTATGGATCCATGAAATCCATTTTGTCTAGCGACCGACTGAATCATGAAGTAGACTGGTCCTTGGGCATGCAGACAATTCACCAAAAGCAAAACGCCTCGATTCAGGTCAGCCTGCACCGACTGCGCAAGCTGACTTGGGTCGAAATTGTTTGTAGATGCATTTAACCCCTTTTCAGAGAGCATGGCCTATATAATATGATGTAAACAATATTCGAGATTGCTAGCAAATCAAAATCATATTTTCACACAATTCCAGATCTGAGTTTCGGATATGTTCTGATTTGTTTTTGATTTATCGACTTCAGCCTGAATAACGCATTTTAATTTTGAACCTTTCAGTGCCATTCGCGAAAACAATGGATTTCACGGAAGGTATAGATCAACATCAAACTGCACAGAACAAACAGTCTGATCAAGATCTATATCGTCCACTTGTTCAGTCTAGCCACAAGATAAAAATCTGCAAGACTTTCAATGGATTTTATTTTCAGTCTTCGAAAGAGAAAGACAAATATCTCTGTTGTCTGGGCAAATCCTGTGCCCCCGGATGAGACTCCACAATTTACGGATTAAACGGGACATTACGCAGACAGGTGACAGATCATTATATATGTAAGTCATCATAAAACCTTTATTTAGGTGATAGTTTAATAATATTTTATCTTCACAAGAAATGTAAGAAATTGGATTGGACCACAAGGCTTTGAATTGTAGAGATGATGACTAAAGACGCATACGAAGCAATTATTTCAATTTCACAAATGGCGTAAGGATCTATTTTTCAGCGCAGGCGCCAAATTTTGTCGACCGTAATGCACCATACACTTCCGGTTGTAAATCGTAACATGTAAAACAGTAAATAAGGAGTGGCTACTGCTTTGAGGCGTGTTAGTTGTAGTAGCTTTGGTTCACTGTTATCTTATAGCTTGCATTTATCTATTTATGTATTCATTCAGTCGTTCATGCATTTCGTTTATTTATTTTCAGGTAACTTCAGCAATGGAGAAGTTGAACACCTCTACTTCACAGAAAAACATTACATCACAGAACTATAACGAAGTGTTGGAACAGATGCCATATATAAGTGCGTGCCTAGAAAACAGAGTGTTCCAAACTGTGACCTTAATTGTAGCGATCATAACTTTTATTTCCACACTGTTTGGAAATGTTTTGTTAATCATAGCACATTTCAGATTTAAAGAATTTCACAAGCACGTGATTCATAAATTCATCCTACATGTGGCTCTGGCTGATTTGGTACTATTGTTTGTATTGGTGACATACCCATTAGAACTCGTGTACCCGTCACTATTTCATAAGCCATATGTATGTCTTACACGATCTATTTTTGCCAGCATTTCATTAAGTGCATCAATTACAAATTTATCACTTATATCTACCGATCGCTTTGTCGCTGTCATATTTCCACTACTACATTTAGTAGAAAGCAAGAAAAAATGGCGGGTAAACGTTTTGATATTTACAGTCTGGGCTGGTAGTATAGTCACCGGTGTTATAGTGATTAAAGAGAACATGTTCGTAGAGTATGAATACACAGGTCGAATTGATGGCTGCCCTGTAGCATGGTACTCCGCTGAGACCATGACAACAATTTCCACTTGCTTTATAATGTTAGCTCTTGTCATGAATTTCGTTCTGTATGGGATTATCATGAGAAGACTGATGCGCCGAGATAAAGACTTCAATTTCAACTCGAATAAAAAACAAATGTCGAAGACAAAATTGATGATGTATGTATACATAGCCTTTGCACTTTGTTGGCTGCCGTTTCTTGTATGTCAAACTGGGGTGCTTGTTGACCCTAGTAACGTAAAGTTGAAATGTTACAGGGAGTATTTCTTTATTCCCGGTTTCTTTAACTCGGGTTTAAATTGGATCTTTTACGGTATCGGTAACAAGAAGTACAGAGGTGCCTTCAAGAAAATACTATGTCCTTGTACCAAGGGAGAAAGTTCGTAATAAACCAACAGGTGGCATGTGTGTTATCATTTTGTTTTAAACCGTTGCATTGTAAAGTGGAAAGATGTTAGGATTTTTTTTCTTCTCGTTAAGGGTACGTAGTATACATTTTTAAAATAATTCTTAACCATTTATCACACGATCTTGTTTGTTGACGACCCTGAAAAAGAAAGTTTTTGAAAATATTGTTGGAAAGTGAGAAAATATTACCAGCATTTTCTCCTTTCCAACAATGTTTTCTAACCTTTAAAACTAATCGCATTATTCAAGCCACATGTAATATGCCGTTTGCAAATGCTTTAAAATTGGAAGAGTCTAAAAGTTGAATTGCAACAAAAGCCAAAATACACGTCTGCACCGTAAAACCCAGTTCACAGAGTTAATCAAGGGAATCAATGTTTTTTTTTCGTCACAACGGTTGAAAAATGCTTATTGGCATATCGATTGGCGAAGTATTAAACAGAATGTTAGTTGAATAGCTACATGAAGATATTTTCTACCACTTCCACTAATTTTAACATTAAAGCAATCTCGTGATATGCAATGGCCGCTGACCAGGACTACTTTTAACTGTTCAGAACAGATGAAACGATATAACGAAATAAAATGAATTCAGCTGTATGCCATCAAAACATCAGCGTTACATTTTGTTAGAACAGAGCCCGTATTCAACAACTATTCTTAAGAACATTCTTAGTCTTGTTCTCCAATATTTTCTGAATTTGAAAGTAACACATCTTATGATTGGCTAAACCAAATGGTTTAGCCAATCAGAAGTTGTGTTACTTTCAGTTTTAGAAAATTCTGGAGAATAAGACTAAGAATGTTCTTAGGAATGGTTGGTGAATACGGACCCAGAATGCACCGCCCTATAGTAATAGTTTTACCCATGCTATCCAGGTGAATCGTTTTCTGTCGGTGAGGGGCGGGTAGACGGGAGATGGGGCGCAGAACACAGACGGGTTTGTGTCTACACTTGTGTGGAATACGCCTCTGACTTCTGGGTCCGTATTCACCAACCAATCTTAAAAACGTTCTTTGTCTTGTTCTGCAAGATTTTCCAAGCTAGAAAGTAACACAACCTCTGACTGGCTAAACCATTTGGTTTAGCCAACCAGAAGTTGTGTTACTTTCAAAAGTGGAAAAATCTGGAGAATGAGACTAAAAATGTTCCTAAGAATGGTTGGTGAATACGGACCCTGGTCTCACTTGTCACTAATTCAGAACTTATCTGAAATAAGCATTAGATTGTATTTTAATGCACCATAACCGTTCAAAGTCAAAGAAACAATAAAACAAAAACACCAAAACTGTCTTGTATAAAACTGCTACCAGATATGAAACTTTTGAATTGTGTATGACAGTTAACTCTAATTACCAGCAAGTAATCACAACACGAGTTGTCTTTCTTTAACTGTTGATAAGTTGTGAACAAAAATATCGTGAAGTAAGTCTGGTGCAAGGGGTTTCTTCCATGGCTTTTAATTCTTACGCTAATAAGCGCAAATCCGTGCAGCTTTGCAGTGTACATCAAGATCAGACTGTACAGAAGTGCAGTCTGATCTTGGATTCACACCGTCCGCCTCCTGATGCCACACTTCGATCGAAACAGTGGAGGTACATTTTTGGCCTGGGCTTGGTTTGCCGAGCCTAAGGCCATAGGAATCGTATACCAGAATTTCAACCCCATCCAAGCATTACGGAAAAACCCGAGTATAAGTGAAAAGTACCGCCTGCAATCCATCTCACTACTCTGAAAGAAACGACCCCTGAAAATAATAAAAAAATATTTCGATTTGAACATCATAGTAACGTTTAATTTCACAACAAACTTTGATAGATGTGCGATTTTAATCGTAGGAAAGTGTTGCCCGAGAATTTTTAGCCCTGGTAAGCTTATTCATAACTGCAAATTCGTGCGCTTAGCAGTGAAATAAACAATTGGCAAACATCTGGTGATCGTTGATCAAATGTTTAGATGTACATTGTATGTATGCAGTCGACCGAGTTTTGACGATTGCTGTTGCCAAGCACTAATCGGGATCATTTGTTTGTCCTTCTTTATAGACACCGTGTGATTGAAAAATGATGATAGCAAATCTTAAGCAGACGGTGTACTCTTTCTCTGAAAAAGGTGTCCCAAAACCTCGGTAAGATTTTAATTTTCGTAAAATTACTATGCACCTCGTGTCTGAAGTTATAAATATGTACTTGATTGGTATATATGCCTTATTTCTTCCTGTCAGAGCTGTTCTAATATGACACCTCAGCCCATAACCATTTCGACCCATAGCAGACTTGGTGCATACAATATCAAATATGTAACATTACACGGTGTATTAAAGTTTGTAGCATTAGCCATTGAAAAACAGTTAATCCTTATTAAACGATGAAAATTTAAACTTTTTCTGAATTGAAAACATTTGCGGACGGCAAGTTAGATTTAACTGAAATGTTGGATATTGGCTGTGAAAGTGCAGAAAACCTTGTAGGAAAAAGGGGAGCATTTTCTTCTATTTCCAAAACGTTTTCAAGAGGCTATATCCATAGAGTCCTAAAAACTCGGGATTGTGTGGTAACGAGTTGAGTAACTGGTGGGCGTTTTATATCGAAGATCAGATTTGACATTCAGTGCAATCTGATTTTGATCTCCATAGGTATTCAGACTGAACTGGGTCGAAACTTTTTGCCTTTGGCAAATTTTCTGCGTGTCAAAGGACCAGCGTACCTCATGATTCAGTCAGTTGTTCAACAAAATGGATTTTATGGATCCATGAATATATGACGGCTCGTTTGGAATGATGGATCACGGAGATGCATTAAACCCCCCTTTGCCAGAGCATGGCTCATTTGTGTTTTCCATAATCACAACCAGGACAGGAGCTCTTCAAATTTATTAATCCTCGATGACTTTACTCAGATGGGGGCTTTAGGTCCAATGGCCCTCTTGTTTATGAAAATCGGCTTTCCATCTTGATTAATCATGGCAACTTAAAGATTCCACAGACATTCAAATGGAAAGTGGCATTTTCATGAGATATTTTGACAAAACTTTTATAGACATGTTCCTTGTGCAGTCTTGTATCATCCTTATGATTTTATTTAGCTAGTAGTCCTTAGCGCAGCTGTTTAAGAAGAAAACGTCAAGCTATTGTCAAAGCCTTTGCGTCATTGTCGTCGTAATAAAACTTTGACATTTTATAATTTCCCTGTTCTTTCCGAAGATATTTACTTCAAACTTGGACAAGTTATTTACTGTCAAAAGGGGTACCCATATAACAGGGACAGGTAACCATCAAAATATTTTTGACACAGTTACGCCCCTTTTTACTACTTTGAATTTTCAGAACCTTTGACACTTTATCATATCTGTCATTAATGAACATACTTACTTCACACTTGGACTTTTTGTTAACTATTAAAAGGGGAATTTATATCAGTACAACTGAGGCAGGTAACCACACCAAAATATTTTTGGCAAAGTAATAAGTTATGCCCTTTTTTCGACTAAGAACTTTTAGCTCAGCTAGTTTTTGAGACATGGTATTTTCATAGCCATAGTGTCATCATCTTCCTTGTTTGTGTCGTCTGGTATTCAACTGGTAGTCTTTAGCTCTGTTTACGACGAAAAGGTCAAACTATTGTCAAAGCCTATGCCTCATTGTCGTCGTGAAAAATCTTTGACATTTTGCAATAGCTCTGTTATTACTGAAGATGTGTACGTCAAACTTGAACAAGTTGTTAACTATCAAAAGGGAAAGATAAACAATAAGGGTAAATAACTATCTAGTTATCCTTTTTCAGCTTTGTGTTTTGACTGAAAGTCAAGCAACTGCAGCCGAGCGTTGGCACCCGCATATGGTGCTCTTGTTATCAAACACAACTGTTGCCGAGCATTGGCGCCCCCTTTTTTTTATTGCAATAGAAACCAAAATGCAAAAATAAAAAGAAATACCTCAAAAATTGTCTTCTCAGACACCAAATCATGCTCTGTGATATTAGCCTTTTTTTGTCATTGCTCAAAGGACATAATTACTATCTCAACTTATAGACTGAGTGTGGTAAGATAAAAGAAAAATATGATTCATTGCTTGGCCACTTTGGATTTTTTGCCTTTTCCAGAGATGTTTCCTGGACTTGTCCTCTATCAGCAAATTTTTTGCACGCTGCTTCAGTTTGGTTTGTCACCATTTTGATTTGTTGCCAAAGCGGCGTAAAGGAAGAAAATAGGAAACAGAAAATCCTTTGAAAATTAACTCCTTTCAATCCATAAAGACCATGACGCCAAGGCTACACAAAAGTACTCATTATATTGGTCTTTACAAATTCATGTTTTTCCACTCTGTTGTCAACTCCACAGACTGTCAGTGTGAGACATGTAGATATATATATTTTTTCATTAGTCTGTACACATGTGATAGCCGTTTTTAAGCCTGTACAAATGTGATAGCAACTTTAAGGTTCTGGGCCTCATCTTCCTACTTCTCCCGTTCTGATGCCCAGGCCTTCAGCGCTTTGATTTAGATCTTGGTAGAAGTTTGGATTCATTTAGATAGCAGCGAAAGAGTCCAACCCGCACTTCGAGTTACCCATAAATTCGAACCATTACAAGTTCAGATCAAAACAGGTCTTACTTTAACTGAATATTATATTTGTGTCTTGCTCTGTGAAAACGGGGTTTAATTCAACTGCAAAAAGATTCGTCCCATGTCAGCCTGCGCAGTTCGCCTAGGCTGACATGAGTCGAAACCTTTTACTTTTGGAAAATTTTCTTTTTACTACAGGACTAATTTACCTCAGGATTCAGTCGATTGTTATACAAAATGGGTTATATAGATCCATGATTATGTGATGAGTTTCTTGTTATTATGCCTCACAGAGATGCACCAAACTCTCTTTTCCCAGAGCATGACTCATTTAATAGAGCCATGCTTTGTGAAAAGGGGACTTAATGCATCTGCGCAAAGTAACGACCAGGGTCCGTATTCACCAACCATTCTTAAGAACGTCATCAGACTTATTCTTAAAGATTTTCGAAGTTTGAAAGTAACACAACTTCTGATTGGCTAAACCATATCCAATCAGAAGGTGTGTTACTTTCAAATTTGGAAAATTTTGAAGAACAAGACCAAGAATGTTCCACGCCAGGACATACATGAATATGTGAGCTGTCGCCGTGATATGACTGAAATAATATCGAAAGTGGCGTAAAACACCATTCAATCAATCAATCAATCAATCAATCCAATCACACTTTAACATATACGTATTACATAAAGAGGTTTGCTGTACTGACAGATGAGAACAGCTGACGAAAAAATCAATCCGTTTTTACGACATTCTGACTTCACTTCATGTCGTAAAATGGAGAAAGTTAACTATAAAACTTTTGAGAGGAGACACGTTTATGACGTTTGCAAGAATAAATTGATTTACAAAATGGGGATCTATCCTTTTTTTTCTAATTCTAGTAATGTCTAGGCGGAATCCATGTTGTTTACCGATTATGCATTTAATTCTTTAGGGTTTTTTCTTAAATATTATTTCATCTAGTGTGCTCAAATGCCCTGCACCGATGAGGATACTTTATCTAAACTATATATTGAGTGCTATTTTCACAGCCAAATAATTCTTTTATCAGATGGCAAAAAAACTAGATAATTTGCCACGAAACAATCTGTCAAACTCCAGTCTCTGGCAGGAAATGTATTGTAAAACTAGAACAAGTTACCAACTTTTGTTCTAGTTTTACGATCCATTTTTCTGCCAGCGACTGGAACTTTGACAGACTGCACTGTAACACATTACCAGACTCATAATGATATCCATACTTTTAAATGGTATGACTTAAAATTTGTCAGCAATTTCACACCGGCACTGCTCACATTTGGCAGATAGTGGGCCTTTAAGGATTCCATTATAAGCGGCATCACACCTTAACCCTTTACCACACAATCCCAAATTTTAACGAGCGAACAGATGAAGGCTTCTGAAAATATTGTAGGAAAAGGAAGACATACTGGTAACAGCATTTTCTCCTATTTCTCACAATGTTTTCTGCCCTTTCACAGACAAATTCTAAGATCTGAGTCACATTTAACCCTTTCCCAAACGACAAATTTTGGACTGGTCCAAATTGAAAGAGTTTGCAGACGACAATTTTAAAATTGATGAAAATGGCAGAAAGTTATCAAAAAAGGGTAGAAAACACTGTGGGAAAAGGAGAAATTGCTCGTTACGAGCAATTTCTCCTTTTCCCACAGTGTTTTCAAAAGACTTGTACTGCAGACATATGAAAACCAGGGCTTGTTTGGGAAAGGGTTAATATGTTGTCTGCAAATGCTTTCAAACTTGACAAGTCTAAAATTTTGTCGTCTGGTAAAGAGTTAAACATGAAAACGACAATTAACTAAGATCAATAAATCAATCACTTTAGCTGTCTCGTGAGAAATACTTCGATTATTCCACAGCGACAAAGTAAATTGCAGAACTCAATACAAAACAACAACCTTTACCAGACCACAAACATTTAGATTCTTCAATATTAAAAGGATCTGCAGACGAAATGTTAAACGTAGCTAAAAATGATGGCATTTTCCTAAACAGAAATTGAAAAACATCGTTGGAAAAGGAGAAAATGCTGGTTACCAGCATTTTCTCCTTCTTCCACGATTTTTTCAACGGCTTTTTCCGTAGTCATTAAAACATATGTCTGTTTGGTACAGGGTTCAACCTTTATTTAGAGAGCCGGGATCTTTAAGGACCCTTTTGAAAACATCTAGAAAAAGAGAAAATATTGGTAATCAATATATTCTCCTTTTCCCACTTTGTTTTCTACCCTACCATACAAGAATACAGCCGTTTGAGCCACATCTGATGATTATATCGTCTGTACTTTTTTCAAAAGGAATGAAAAGTGGGTTTAACTCTTTACCAAAAGACAAAATTTCAGACTAATCCAAACTGAGAGCATTTGCAGACGACAAAATAAATGTGACTGAAAATCTCGAATTTGTTTTGGGAAAGGTAGAAAACATTGTGGGAAAAGGAGAAAATGCTGGTTACCAGCATTTTCTCCTTTTCCCACATTGTTTTCAAAAGGCTTCTTTCTCAGGGTCGTTAAAAGTCGGGATTGTGTGGTAAAGGGTTAATGCATCTGCGAAAATTATCGACTCATGTCAGCGTGCGCGGACTGCACAGGCTGACATAGTGCGAAAATATTTTTCGATATTACACGGGTACGACCAGTGAGAATACCGACCACGGGGAGTTTGTACTGATTTTTATGGAAGTCTCGAAAAAAAAAAAAAAGCGTTAGAAGCATGAAATAAATAGAATATTTGTGTTTTTTTTTTCAGTGAAAGATCGAAATTTATTTCATCGAGTGAACATCATCGGCAATATTTTCACGAGTGGCTAAATTTATTTCATCGAGTGAACATCATCGGTAATATTTTCACGAGTGGCGCAGCCACTCGTGAAAATATTACCGATGATGTTCACTCGATGAAATAAATTTCGATCTTTCACCGAAAAAAACAAATATCCTCTATGTCTTGCTAGGTATAATACATCATGGAGATGTACTAAACCGCCTTTTCACAGAGCGTGGTTCATCTATAACGATTTTTTTATAATCGTATTATCAACTGCTCTTTTCCGAAGGTCAGCCTCTAGATACCCTTTTGTCACAATGTTTTAAAAGTTGGAAAAAGTTGTCTACAGGTGACCAACATTAAATGAATACAAATCTAGCATTCCACTCTGTACAACTATCGTGAGACATATCTATCTATTCTTTTCCAGGGGTCTGCACTAGATCTCCGTTTGCCACAATGTTTTTAAAAGTACGCGAAGTTGTTTACAGGGGTAAGATATTGACTGTCTGCAAATCTAACGTTCCACATCCAGAGCTATCTTGAGACCTATATCTATCTGTAGGTATTGTTTTACAAATAAACATAATTATCCGCTATATTTTCCGGGGTCAGCAATTGGCCAGAATGTACTGTACTTTATTGCCCTGTAAGGTTATCGAGCGGTATTGTTGACCACTGTGGACTGACCAATGTCAATATTTTTGTACTGGAAATGTAACAAGTGTATGGAAACATTGTTCCAAATACATGTGGTCAAAAGTCAATACAGGAACTTCTTTCGATAAGTTCTGCTTTAAGTTTTTGGTCGTGTCTCCATTTTAACACCTGTTAATATCTTATTACGGCTACAGCTCACTTATGTGATTCCTAGGCACACCAAGTCCTACGCACAGGTTTGCTTTGACACTTCCACATGAACTGTGCCTAAAGCCAGCATCGAACCCTGGACCTCATGAATAGAGCCCCATAAACACTAAGCTACGGGGAACTCTATCCAACTATTTTGTTGATTTATCCTTTAATTAATTTCGCTTGTGGTAAATTAATGGTTACTTCAAAGTTGCTTCAACGGAAATTAAACGATTAAAGAGCGCACGAAGGATAGTCATAAGTTCACTTAAAAGCAGAGCGATGAAGGGCCATGTAGTTAGCGGAATGATACAAGAGTTTTAATGACAACGTACCATTCGACAAACCTCGGGTGATCCGCTGATCAAGTCCCTCGGCTGTATCATGTAGCTCGATATGCACTTACACGGTACCTTTCTTCGCCGGAAATACACCGCTTTACCGTTCTTAACTCGTAATACTCCACTTAAAAAAAGATAGCACTAGTTACAATTTTCTATCAGAATCTTTGTATAATACATTTCCGTTGACAAACAGTTTGTACAGTTATTTTCTAACTTGGTCTGTCAATTCCGTAGGCATTTTTCAGCGAAAGAATGCTTATCACCGTGGCTGTTGTTGCCATTGCTAATCGATTTACATGGGCGCCGGCATGTTTAAGATCAAGTGACTGGCAGTATTTCAAAATGGAAACCCCCTTGATACGGACGAGGTTAGATATTGGTGCGGCATTGGTCCAGTTGTGACGAGTGGACAACGTACCTGTTGACGGCTAAACAAACAGATAGTGCCTCTTCAGTCATGAAAACACATGTATATACACGTACTGCAATATGTGGGCTGCTTGGGCAAACATATGTAACGAGTTGAGACAAAAAAAAAAAAATCTCAATGTCTCCCTTTCACTCTTTATCAGGCGACAAACTTTAAGACTCATCCAAACTCAAAGAATTTGCAGAAGACAAATTTATTGTAGCTCAACTGATGGCATTTTGGGTTTAAAATAGTAGAAAGGACTGTGGGGAAAAGAGAAAATGCTGTTTACCTACGTTTTCTCCTTTTCCATCAATGTTGTCACAAACATATTCCACAGGATCGTTGAAACATTTGCAGACGACAATTTCAATGTGGCTCAAAGGGTGTAATTTTCTTTGATATGGTAGAAAACATTGCGGGAAAATGAGAAAATGCTGGTAACCAGCATGTTCTTCTTTTCCCACAATGTTTTTCAAAAGGCTTCTTTCCCATGGGTTAAATTAAAAAAAAAAAAAAAAAAAGCTGAAAATGACCAAACTGTCATTTGATGCTTTAAAAGTTAAGTGAGCTCAAAGATCGGTTTCGTACCAAAAATAGTACGTATGAATAAATAAGTAAACGAATCTGATGTTGACAGTTGCTGTGCAAAAACGGAAATTAAGCCTTATTAGGCCGTCTTTATCCTTAGAGCAATAACAATCTCTTTAGTGTCAATATCATAGGGCAATGCTCTTAGGGCTGATTAACTTCAAGCATACTTGACCGGGACTGCTGATGTTTAGATCTTGTACGGGTAGTTGTTGTTTGGTGGTCTTTAATTCACTCTAACAGCGCCTTTCACAACTATGACTGCCTTTGCGGCCAGTGTAGATCAAGATCAGACTGCACAAAACGTGCAGTCTGATCTTTGATCTACACTGTCCGCTCAGCTGATACATTCTGGCCAAGAGCGACGTTGAAATTGCCATTACCTGCGTCCAATTTCTAGAATAAAAATGCCCGTAGGGTTTATTTGGCGTTCTAAAGGTTCAGAATACTTGGCAGGGATAAAACATGTTTAGGTATTGTTTGGGTAAAAGAAATTAATGGCCCAACAGAGAATTCTACGGTAATAATAAAATAAAGGAGTGCAAGAAAGAGTGGTATCACCTTTGTGATAAACACTTAATCCAGCTAAATTTCTAAAACCAGTCATAAAGATAAATGAATTAATTTAGCATTTAATTTCAAGGTAAGAACTATTCACCGACGTCCGTTTTGAACTATATCTACAAACAAGTCAGGTTTTTTAAACGTTTAAAACATTTATGGAGTTTTAATACGAGAATGGTTAAAAAAGTACATCATTGAACAGTAACAGGAACAAGAAATATCTTTAAAAATGATGGACGTCGTAAGAGATACTGTAGTATGAATATTGAAACTCTTTTGTGGCTCAATATGAAGTAAAATGATGAAAGGTAACCTCACGAGCATAATGTGTCTTTTTCTCACTGTTTTTCATTTTGTTGAAAAGTAGTATTGGGTTATTGGGTAAGGCTTACGAAAACACTTAATTTCCTAATAGCACAAGAAAAGAATCATTCTCTACCACATTATTTTTCTAAGGTATGAATCAAGGCCCCAGGGTATCAATTAACAGTATCGCTTGTTGATAGTGGTTTCATAAATGTGTCAGCAAATATTCCAGCAAGGGCCCACTGAATAAACATGTGCACATTTTTGACCAATCGCAAATTAACATCTATTCATTTCTTTATCAGTACCAAAAAATAGGTCAAAAGCCAGCGCATTCAGCTACGCCGAAAAATTCAGCTCCTAGGATATTTCGTGTTCCACTTGTAGAAGTGAGCGGGGTCACACCATTTACACAACTTATAATTGGAAGAAAAGAGATAATAATAACAGTAATGATAATACCGCGATAATAAAATATGGATGTGTTTTGTTCGGAGTGGTTTGTTGCAAATTCATTTCAAGAGATAACGATTTAAAAATAAGTTGCATTTCTAGCCATGTTGTAGAGTGAATGTCTAAAGTAATTATCTAACCTGCACGAGTTTACACCGAGA
Source organism: Tridacna gigas (assembly GCA_945859785.2). Lineage (NCBI taxonomy): Eukaryota > Metazoa > Mollusca > Bivalvia > Cardiida > Cardiidae > Tridacna > Tridacna gigas. Next base: position 30,757,499 of record OX244041.2, read on the forward strand.
AGGCATAACTAATTATAAGATCAAAGAATTCTATCCTGCAAGATTAATCATGGTACTTCATGTCATGCCTAAACTCTTTCACTGCCAATGTCGCCTTGGATAGCTTTTGCGGAAAGTATACATCCAATTATCAGACTGCACAAAACGTGCAGCCAGATCTGGGATCTACACTGTCCGCTACCTGATGCCAATTTTTAACCAAAATCATTTCCAAATGCAACGAAAAATATACTTTTAGACCTCGGGAAAAGTCGAATCCATTAAGTTGGCAGCAAATGGTTAATTCCAATGTATGTTGTTAATGAGCTGAGCACGTGGCTCGATCAGGTGATGTACAACCAGTCGCTAACATATAACTATTATCAGAACAGAACAGGGTCATGGGTCGATACATTTTGGTATAAGTAAATTTTGTGTATGTCAAAGAACCATTCTGCTTCGTCATTCAGTCGGTTGTTAGACGAAATGGGTTTTATGGATCTATAAGTGTGTGTTGACTTGCTTAGTATAATAATACATCGCGCAGATGCACTAAATCCCCTTAGAATGCCAGAGCGCGGCTAAAATTTAAATGCTATTCTTGCTCTAGATTCCAAGCCTGGCCGTGTCCAAATCCCGTGCGATGAGCAGTGTCAACCTTTGGGACAATCAATACCCTAGCAAATGTACTGTTCCCGTATTCACGAGACATTTCAGGAACATTCTTAGTCTAATTCTGATTGGTTGAAGTTGCGTTACTTTCTAATTGAGTCGTGTTCTGTGAAAAGGGATTGGATGCATCTGCAAAAAGTATCGACCCATGTCAGCCTGCGCATTTCGAACTGTGTCGAAACTTTTTGCTTTTGTCAATTTTGTGCATGTCAAGGGACCATTCCACCTCAAGATTCAGTCGGTTGTTAGACAAAATGGATTGCATGTCCAAGTTCCATTCTACCTCATGGGTCAGTCAAACGAAATGGATTTCATAGATCCTTAATTATGTGATGTCTTACTTGTATAATGCATCACGGATATGCGTTAAACCCGCTTTTGCGAGAGCGTGGCTCAAATTTAGAATAAGACCAAGAAAGCAATTTAGAATGGTTGGTGAATACGGGCCCTGGTTAATTTTGCACGAAGCAATACTTAGTGAGACAGATACAAGTTGTGGAACACGTTTCACAATCCATATTAAAAAAATCTAAAAATAAACTAGCCATTTGATTGGATGAGAAATCCTGTCTCAGCAAAACAGATCGATAGTCTTGGAATTTGAGAGTATTCAGAGTGGTCCGTGAAAGGAGACTCTAAAAGTCAGTGTTCTGAAAAGATGTTGGGATAGTGTTATGACACATCAATGAGTTAGACTGACGCAATAACATTGTCGAGGTGCAATATTGGATTTTTGATTGGTTTTGCCAATCATTCTGTAACACAAAGATGGGATTAGTTTATCGTATAGATCTAGATCTACGACATTCTGAAATCTTGTGAAAGGCTTTACTTTGAAACTTCCGTGTAAAATACGGATCAGTTACGTATTTACCAACCATTCTTAAGATCATTCTTAGTCTAATTCTGACGAATTTTCTAAATTTGAAAGTAACACAATTTCTGATTGACTAAACCTACCTAATGGTTTAGCCAATCAGAATTTGTGTTACTTTCTAAATCCAGAATTAGACTAAGGATGAAATTGAGAATGGTTGTTGAATACGAGCCCTGATAATCAACATGAATCATGATCTTAAACATGAATGCAAGAGCAACTAGCAAATCACAGAACTAGGGTTTGGACTTTGACATTTGCTGCAAGTTGGAATGGATGAACTTTACGATTCAACGCATAAGGTCTCATAACATGTGAGCAAAAAAAGGAAAGATCTTTATTAGAAGTTATAGAAATAGAAGTAAAACAAACGAAATATCACAATTTTTAAACTCAAAATGGTCGCCGGTCGGTCATCTTGAATAAAATCTGGCAAAAAGTTGACATTTATCGGCAAAATACAGGAATACCTGTATCAAGGAAGTTTCAAAACATGTATATTTCACTCAAATAAATTGGAGAAGGAGCACCAAAAACAAACATGAAAGCAGAAAATCTACATCTTAAATGGCTGACAGTCGACCATCTTGAACCCAACCTGAGAAATAATTGATATTCGCCAGCACTTTACTTGAGTGCATGTATACACCTCTGATGTTTCACTACATTTCTCCATTTTGTGATAAACAATGGCATCAACAGAAACAAAAGAGCTTAAAATCTCTGAGCAAAATGGCCGCCAGTCGGCCATTCCAACACAACCCAAGAAAAGAGCTGATATCAATCTGCGCATGACAGGAATTTACTCATGTATGAAGTTTAACTAAATCATACCCAAAGGAGATGGGATGGAGCTTCAGGACAAAAGATAATGCAGTCATTCTACCTTAAACTGGCCATCAGTCGACCATCTTGAATCTTATTAAAAAAAAAAAAAAAATGACAGGCATCAGTAAATTAAAGGAGTCCATGCATTTATTAGGTTTCACTTCATTTCATTCATGTGTGTACGTACCTTCAAAAAGACTGAAAATCTAAATAGGCCAACCTGGTGACTGCTTAATCCAAAGTGGCTTTTTTAGTGTGGCTGCCAATCGGCCATCTTGAATAAAATACCAAAAACGGTAAACCAGGCTTACATAAAAAAGTATACAAATATGAAGTTTTCTCGAATTTGGATGATGGTTTTGGAGATTTTGCGAAAACAATATCCATCCACCTTGGTTCGGAGATAAAAATACGAAAAAAGATGAAATTTCTCGTTAAGAATGACGTCTCCCTTTTCCATAGTGTTTAAAAAATGGTTTGCATGAAAAAAGGCGCACAATTAATCTGCAGGTGCTAGTGATGTAAGATGATAAGATTACTTGTCTCTAGAAAATTGCGGAAGCAACCGGTTGACGTTATTTCCACCATTTAAAAAATCATTATAATTGGATAGCAGTTACTTTAATAGAGCACTGACATTAGCCTCCGCTAAAAATGTCCAAGAAAACGATCTACCGGAAGTAAAATTATTGAACCAATCATATCATGCCGGTGCTGACGGGTTCAGTCAAGAACCGATCCAGGAATAATAAACGCTTGTTCATTTCACTAGACTGGTTTTCTTAACGAGACAATGCTTTCTTAACGATGGAATAATAAGCGAAGTGGACGTGAGTGATTATTGAATAGATTGTATTGTGGTTTTCAGTTCACTGGCAGTTTAGGAACCAATTTTTCCTTGGCAGTAAGATTGGAAACTGGTTTGTCTGTCGAGAACTGTTTGCAACTGTCTGTTAGTGTCTATTTAATTTCTGTATTACACTAAGGATTAAGTCACAATTTTATGAAGGAAAAATAGTTCTGAAATTTAAAAAGGAGCAATTACTGTTTCATTTTTATCGACATTGAAAACTCATAAACAGTAATCAGCATGAAATATAATGCTAACTCTTTACCAAACGACAAAATTGTACTATTATCCAATTTTAAAGCATTTGCACACGATAAATTTGAATTTGGCTAAAACGATGGAATTTGTCTCTGAAGTGGTAGAAAACATTATGGGAAAAGGAGAAAATGTTGATTACCAGCATTTTCTTCTTTTCCCTCAATGTTTAAGGAGCCTTCTCTGTCGGGGTCGTTAAAACTTGGCAGTATGCGTTACACGGTTAATGCATGAATACATTTGAAAACATCGTGGTGGTAAAATGAGAAATCCCTCAGTACCAATAAATGTTCACATTGTATCACCTATCACGGTGTTTTCATACTGTCAGCTACAAAACGAAAAGAGGTCGTCTGTGGACGGTAACGAGTGAAGTAAAAACAAGAATTTTACGATATTTTACATAGAAACTGCGAGTGTTACCTTATTTTTTGTAACCTGCGATTTCTTAAGTAGCACCGGATGAAGTGTATTTTTTTTTTCAGTAACTTGGAACTATACACAGTTTAATTTTTCTTTGCACGTGTGCAACAGTCACACAATCTATCTTCAAGTGAAATGCGAGAACCAGCGGATGTCAGCTTCAAATGTACATTTCTTTCCTGGTGAGTAGTTCATTATTTTATTGTAGGATAATTATACGGGTTGATGGAAGAAATGGAACCATGGCCCGTATCCATCAAACATTCTAATTTTATTCAAAGATTTTTCTAAATTCGTAAAGTAATACAGTTTCTGATTAGCTAAACCAGATGGACCCAGACTTTCTTTCATATGCAGACTTTTTTCCTGCACCAACCTCACCAACTTCCTATGATCCCTGTTTAGTGAAATACTCGTGATTTATGGGTCGCAGCGACATGAGAGTGGTGAATAACCATTGATGTTAGAAAAAGATACATATATCTGTCATGTTTTGACTTTTAAGTCATTATATTCTGAAAAAAAAATCTGGCAGATTAGTAATATAATCCTTCATAATTAATTCAGGTTCTATACATTGATATACTAAACAGCAAAATGCTTTCGGAAACTTCGCAACCTTCTCTACAGTAAATGTTTCATAGAACTTAATAGAAAACAACAAAATAATATAATACTTCAGTACAGCCTAGCAAGCCTAGCTACAAACAATGTCAAAAATGCATACTGGATGGTACAACTAACCAAGCAGGATCTCAAAAAGAAGACAAACAAAACATAAACAAAGCACAGTGTTTAGGCGCACACTGGCCAGCACACAAGTTTGGTGCACACTGGCCAGACGTACACAATTTTTGGGTGCACACTGGCCAGCAACACACAATGTTTGGTTGCAGACTGGCAAGCAACACTTAATATTTTGGTGAATATTGGCCAGCAGCAGACAATGTTTGGGTGTATAGCTGCCAGTAGTAAACAATTTTTGGGATTTTTGGGCACACAGTGTTTGGGTGCACACTGGACAGCAACACGCAATGTTTGGGTGCACACTGACCAGTAGTACACAATGTTTGGGTGCACACTGGCCAGCAGCACACAATGCTTGGGTACACACTGACCAGCAGTACACAATGTTTGGGCACACATTGGCCAGCAGTACACGATGTTTGGGCGCACACTGGCCAGCAGCACACAATGTCTGGGTACACTCTGCAATGTTTGGGTGCATATTTGCAAGCAGTACACAATATCTTGGTGCAGCTGGCCAGCAGCACACAATATCTTGGTGCACACGTGCCAGCAGCACACAATGTTTGGGTACACACTTGCCAGCAGTACACAATGTTTGGGTGCACACTAGACAGCAGCTTACAATGTTGGGTGCACACTGGCCAGCAGTACACAATGTTTAGGTACACATTGTCCAGCAGCACACGATGTTTGGGCCCAAACTGGACAGCAGCGCACAATGTGTGGGTGCACATTTGCCAACAGCACACAATGTTGGGTACACACTGGCAAGCAGCACACAATGCTTGGGTACACACTGGCCAGCATCACACAATATTTGGGTGCACACTGGCCAGCAGCACACAATGTTAGGTACACACTGGCAAGCAGCACACAGTTCTTAGGTACACACTGGCTTGCATCACACAATATTTGGGTGCACACTGGCCAACAGCACACAATGTTGGGTACACACTGGCAAGCAGCACACAATGCTTGGGTACACACTGCCCAGCATCACACAATATTTGGGTGCACACTGGCCAGCAGCACACAATGCTTGGGTGCATAGTTGACAGCAGCACAAGATGATTGGGTGCACATTGGACAGCAGGACACAAGTTTTGTCCATTGCTTGGGTACACACTGACGAGCTGGGCACAATGTTTTGGTACACAATGGCCTGCAGTACACAATGTTTGGGTGCACACTGGACAGCAGCACACGATGTTTGGGTGCACACTTGCCAGCAGCACACGATGTTTGGTTGCACACTGGACAGCAGCACACAATGTTTGAGTGCACACTGGCCAGCATCACACAATGTTTGGGTGCACACTGGCCAGCAGCACTTAAGGTATGGGTGCATAGTGGACAGCAGCACACGATGTTTGGGTGCACATTGGACAGCAGCACACAATGTTTGGGTGTATACTTGCCATCAGCACATAATGTTTGGATGCATTTTGGTAAGTAGCACACAATGTTTGTATAAACACTGGCCAGCACCACAAGATGTCTGGGTCAGAATTTGCCAGAAACACACTATTACCCAGTTCATCTTAGGAAACAGTTTAAAAAATACGCCAAACTAGAAGATTGCCGGGGGCAACATGTCGAGCTTGCCACGGGGAAGTTAGTGAAGAACCTCAAAGGCTGCACTTGGGAAAAAATAAATTATCACTCAATGCACATCTCTCTTATTTCAGATCCCTTTGTTTCTTTTTCAAATTTGCATGAAGATAGGAGTACTCCCTATTTATGAACAAGTAGAAGCTTAATCTATGACTTTCCAGTGTGACCTTGAAACTACTGAAGTGAATGATTCAGAGAGACACTTACAAGTCATTAAGTAGAAAAATGTCAAAAATTTTGTCTTTGGACCTACTTAAACAACGTCTTGAAATAGTACATCCACTCATAACGGATAGCAATTGTGCAAATTAATTTTGAAATCCAGCCGTATTTGTAGAAGTTATGGCTCGGACAAGATCAATTTATCATAATTTTATCGTTTGACCTTAACATGTGACCTTGACCTTGAACCTATATAATCAAATATTTTAAATGACATATTTACTTGTGAAGGAGAATGATTGAGCCAATTTTTTTTTTTTGAAATCCATCTAAAATGTAGAATTTATGGCTCGGACATGCTCCACTAATGACAGTTTTGTCATTTAACCTTTCTGTGTGACCTTTACATTGGACCAATCTGAACAAATGATTCAAATGGCACTTATACTGGTAAAGGAGAACACTTTTTGTAAAATTACTTTTAAATACATCCATAAATATAGAAGTTATGGCTCGGGAAAGCTCCATTTATCCATGATAACTTAAGCTTTTGACCTTCATCTGTGACCTTGACCTCGGACCTACCTGAACATAAATTTTAAACGGCACTTCTACTCATGAAGTAAAACAAGTGTGCCGTTATTCTGAAATGGAGAGGTTCTGATCCGGACAAATCTGGACAGACGGGCGGACGGACGCACTAACACACACAGCCACATACACATAAACGGCGATGTGACAACTATGTCTCGCTCACAGCAAGCGGGCTCGACAATTAAATCTTTAAATACAGAATGATCGGTTGCACACTGGCAAGTAGTGTCTGTGGTTATTGTCAAACAGATTATTCAAATAGCATAATGCTTGGGTATACCTTGGCAAGCAGAACATATAGGTAATTTGAACAAACTATTGAAATAGGACAAGACTTAATAACGCCTTAGTAAGCCTTGGCAAGCATTATCTTAATTACGTTGAAAGTGGCGTAAAACACTATTCAATCAAGCAAACGTCACCTTCATTTAATGCAAAAAATATTTGTTAGTTTTAAATGTTTAACGCCGTTCTCAACATCATTTCAGTTACATCGCAACGGCCAGTGCACCTACACGTGCTTTCATGGAGTTTCTTTATCAGTACTTTGCACAATATTTGCCCAAATGCGAGAGGGGAACGAGTTCTGTTGCATTGACTGTCATCAGTTACCGGAAAGAAATTGGCCAAGCCGGGGATTCCAACCAGCAATCCCCCTATTTTCAGGCCCTATACGTCACCAACCGAGCCACCGGCCTCGGCTTACAATGTCAAAAAGAAACTAAGAATAACACAAACTTTTGGTGCATATTGGCAGGCAGACCCTACAATTCATGTCAAGTACAACATTAAAGTGGCATAAAGCTTGGGTCCAACATGCCAATCAGTATGTAAAGTAAATGAAATACAAATCAATGAAAGAGCAAAAGGGTTGAGTGCAACTTGAATCAGAAACTAAAGTGAGATAGAATATAGACTAGGACAAGACTTGGCTACACCATGACAAACCTTTGCAAGCAACATTTTCGGATTATGTACGAAAAACCGTTAACCGTTAAGCTGCTAAGCGCGACTCACTGACCTTTTGCGGACAGTGTAGATCAAGATCAGACTGCACAGAACGTGCAGTCTGATCTTGGATCTACATTGTCCAGTAGGAGATATTATATCTCCAAAAATACCTTTGGAATAGGTAAATTTGGGTTTTTACTATCAGCTTGAAAGTTTCATTTCTTTTATTTAGCAGGATAAGGGGTAAAATAGAACAATGCGTTTGTACATTATGACAAACTTTACACATAGGCGATGTCATATCATCTGGACCTCTGGGTGAAGGTTTATTTTGTTTATTTACAGGCATTTACAAGCTACCATCATATAATCATTCGGGTCGACTTCGTATCAACATTGACGACCGGTATGGAATAAGAGCCCTACGCTTTTTCGCTGTAGAGAACTACAACGCCATGAAGATGTCTTGGGTGATCAGTGATAGTTACCTGTACTTGTAAATGATGTGAGATAACACTGGGTCGAATATTCATCTAGTATATACAGCTGAAGGACACCGAAATCTGAAAATTACCACTTCTTTGATTCATTGCATGATGTGCGTTCGCTTTGACTAAAATCTGGATTTAAATTACAGTTTGTGAACTTTTGTGCAAGTGATTGTGTTTCTCAAAGACATCGTTTGAATTGGGACTGTTAAACTTTTATGACCTCATATTGAAAGAATGGTGCTGATAATGTTATAATGGCAACATATGAACTTTATTATTTCTACATTTTGCGTATTACAGTCAAAAACATGGACTTCAAGTTTCTTAAACTGGGTATCTTTTAATGTTACTATCGAATTGCTTTGTAAATATATATCTTGAGTTCAAATTGCCAAAGTATTTTGAGATCACCTGAGCTGCAACTAACAATGTCGGTGAACGATACGATGCGATGAACGATACTCATGTCTCTGAAACATGAAATATCTCGTAGAAACAGTTAACATTACCAAGGCTTGAAGGTCAATAAGAGCTTGAAATTTTATTCGATAGTGTATGTATATTATCCGGATATTTTCTTTATATTTTCCATGTTCAGAAAACTTAAGATACAGTGTATACTTGATTAAAGTGGAGCCTACAGGAGAACGCCTTTCGATATGGTATTGGAGTTTTACCATGTTCAAAACAAGCAGAAATATTCATGCATTACTATAATGTGATACCATTCCATTGTGATATATGTTTTTTCATGTTTAGATAATGTTTAGGTTATGTTTAGATAATGTTTAATGTTACAGAGGCTCTGCCCAAGGATGAGTCAACGTTTTTTACCATAGCGATTGGAATGTACACCATCGTGGCTCCAATTATCTTTATACTTGTCATTATAATCTTGTTGATGTTCTTCTTTTTGAATATCGTCAATTAGGGATATAAAAACTGGCTCTTCTAATATTTGATGTATTTAGTCAAACATTTGTTAAGCGAGCTGCCAATGGAATGCTGAAAAGTGCTTGATCAAAGCAGCATTCAATACTTGCGAACTTTCACTCATTTTGTATTTTTTATTTCACACTTAAGAAGTGGCATGTTGATCTTTCAAGGTATACTGATTGATTAAGAGATGTAGCCAATACCGCTTTGACTGTGTACAAAAAGTTTGATTCACAGTGACAAGACGTTTGCTACTCAAAAAAGATCTAGACACTCAGTTCTGAACGAAATCCTACGCATAAGAGTTCTTTAATACAATCTTTAAAATAGACACACGCATTCAGAAAGAGATTTTCTTGTATGAAATGCAATGAGGGTTGTTCACGGAAATACAAGCTAAGCTTTTTTTGACCGAAAGATGATAAATGTATTGACAAAAATAAGTGATTTCATTTTCGAGAAATTTCTATGACTCTTTTATTGTATGGACCTTTTATATGCTTAAACATATTATTGAGCAAAAATGGATGTATTATGATCCGACAGGAAAAATGTCTCATACAGTATTCCATTGACAACAGATTTGATATCAAGCTTTTCTGGAAGCTCACAATAGGCTAAAAGTTAGCCGGAAAGACTACCGCCAAAATGAAGCGAACCCTTACCAAATAGGTAAATAGAATCAAGTATTGGTATTTTATGGATGAGGGAGGGGGATATCGTGATGATTGATAAATGATGAACAGTTGAATTCACTGACCATTCTAAATACTGTTCTAATTCCAAAAACTAAAGCTAGTCATCTGATCGGCCAGTCAGACAGGTACATGTAGAACTGGAATTAAGATCTGAATTAAATTTAGAATGGTTGTTAGTAAGACCTATACAGCTGTCTGGAAAGAACCGAATAATACCCACATTGTAAGCGAAGAGTTATCAATGAAAAAAAAAAGACGAAAATAGTAAATCAAGATAGCCATTTTGTTCCACGGCTAATACTGACGTCAGAATACAATAAAGTTGAACTTGAGAAATTGTGATGAATATTTCAGTAGGATGTTATTTCATATTGCTTCTGTGATCCATTTTTTTTTTTTTTTACAGTAGATGTATGACGATTATGTCACATTACTAAACGTTCCTTACGGAATCTCGTTGTCGCCATCAAGTTGTTGACATACACATATCTCTTTTAATGCAAGCTCCGAAGTTCAAATTTTTTGTGAAATATTCTATAATGACCCAAACACTCATGGCCTTATATGCCACCTGGTTCAAAAAGGACATTAAAATGCTGAAAGTTACTTCGAAATAAGTGTAAATATAGTATTACAATGAACGATGTGCACCATTTCACCAGTGTGTACATGGAACTGAATAACTTCACTGGTGCTGTTTTCCTACACCGGTACCCGTCGTATTTGGGTCTCCCAAAATGGTCGAATTGAGATGGCAATCCGAAACCAAGAACTCGCAACTACTTCAATATATAAGTATTCCATCCCACCGCTTCAAATTACAACGATTGCGCTTCACTATTTTTACGATAAAATTGTACACATCTATCAAAATACTCACGTGATATTTGGGCAGGAGAAGGGCAAGAGTATCGTTATTATTGTAGATAACATCATAGTACGAAAAGTCGACCTTAGGAGTCTTTTACCAAGATTTAACCATTGACTTTATGTTGAAACCTTAATGGCGGTAACAGGCTTCCGTAGCATCTGCAGAGGCACAGGAGGCAATTAGCTGATTCCTGGAGATATTTTCCGATGTCCAATAAGTATAGCGTTATCTCATGAATATGAATGACCTATAGAGTATTAACAGGTCCGGGCCAAAAGTGATGAAGATTGTCTGACCTTGCAGCACGTAGAAAATTGTAAACAACTCCCGTGTGGCGTGTAGGTAACTTACGGGGTGCGGGTCATAAGAGCGTGTCTAAGTGTGTGCTTTTGTATGTGTCTATGATAACAGAACAGACACGGGAAAGTATTCATCAACTATTTCAAAGTCTAAGTCTAAATATAAATTAAAAGGTTACACGATTTTTAATTGGCTAAACAATATGGTTTAGATTACTGAGCCAACAAGATGCGTGCCTTTGAAATTTAGAAAATCTTATGAAATACAAAGCAGTTGTAACCGACATTTTTTTTCCTTTTCCCCACAGTGCTTTCTACCCTTTCAGAGACTATCCCATCGCTCGGGTCTCTTTTTTTTTTGGTTGCTAACGCTTTAGATTTTGGAATAGTACAAAATGTTTGGTTAAGAGCTAGACTTCAAGGTAGGTAATTGTATAAATTCAATAATGAAAAAACTATGTAAATAATATTGAATAACTTTCAAGAGCTTTCATTAGTGTACAAATATATAATGTAATCATGTGACGGGGTCGTGGTTGTGGTCGTGCGTGTGTGCTTACGTGTGTGCTTGCGTGTGCATGCTTTTGTGGTAATAATATAATAGTGTGTAATCATCATGTGACGGGGTCCTGGTCTTTGTGCTTGCGTGCGTATACATTTTTGATAATATAACCGACATATTTTACATCAAGAGCATGTATTTTGAAAAATATCACCGTTTGATCAAACCAAGTATTAAATCTTAAGTTGTTCATGTGTATTTAATAATGAGGAAATATGTAAATAACATTGACAACTCGTAAAGTGCTGTTCATTTATATAGATATATCATGTCACAACTATATATTAAATGTTCATTAAAATTGACTGTGTCATCTTATGATTAGTACAATATCTTTTGACTCAAATTTCATGTTGGGTGACGGCGTTGACTAGCCTGGTCCAGACGAAAATACTTTCCCTAATCACTCCTTATCGCGACCTACTTACCGCGATCTGTATAGATCTTTGGCAATAATCTGGCCCAATATTCACCATCCATTTTGCATTGCATTCTTGGTGTTATATTTGATTTAGAGAGGCTAAACCATTTGGTTTAGCCAAACAGAGGTTTCGGTATTATCAAATTTAGAAGATTCTTAAAAATTAGACAAAGAATGTGTGTATGAATGGTTGGTAAATAGTGCGTTTTTTCAGTAGTCCCGTAATTGCGTATTTTTGACAAAGAAAGCATTGCCAGAATTATAGCATGAAAAAAAGTCAGACTTGATCCTAGTAATTATAACATGAAAAAAAAAAAAAAAAAGTCAGACTTGAGCCTAGTCTAAGGAATTGATATTAATGTCCCCTAAAACAAGTTACGAGGTGTCTATGGGTGATTTGTTGGGTTGTTTCTATGGCGTTTAACGTCGTTTTCAAGAATATCGCAGCGCCTAGTGTTTCTACCCATGCTTTGCCAGAGTTTCTTTAACTGATACTTCGCTCAACATTCTTACGTAGCCACTGGCTGCTTTCCCACATAAAGATCGTCGAAACGATGTGTCTATAAACGAAAATATCAATGTATTACAGGAATATTCAACATAAAAATCGTCGCAACGATGTTTCTATGAATGAAAACATCAATGTAACATAGGAATATTCAACATGAAAAAGGTCTAATGCATTAAAACAATTGAAAAAGATCTTGGCAACATGAGAAATTGCTCGTTATGAGCAATTTCTAATTTAGCAACGATGCTTTCAAAAAAGTGGTCGACACAAAACGTCACAGAAAGGTCACCAGCTTGAAGAAATAAGCCTTTTCGGGTAATCCTACATTGGCGAAAACAGAATTTTGCGGACGGCAAAGATCAAGATCAGACTGCACTAGATCGTTGATTTATACCATCCCCTAGTTTAGGCAGGCCTGCAAGATAACGGTACATATTTTTCTGAGTTTTGATGGATTGTATTTTCAGCCGTCGAAAGAGGTTGAGGTTATATTATCCATGCTCTGGCAAAAGGGGGCTTAATGCATCTCCGTGATGCATAATACCAAGTAAGTCATCATACAATTATGGATCCATAATATCCACTCTTTTTAACAACCGTCTTAACCCTTTCCCAAACAAGCCCTGGTTTTCACGTGTCTACAGTACAAGTCTTTTGAAAACACTGTGGGAAAAGGAAAAATTGCTCGTAACGAGCAATTTCTACTTTTCCCACAGTGTTTTCTACCCTTTTTGAGGCCTTTCTGCCATTTTCATCAAATCTAAAATTGTCGTCTGCAAACTCTTTCAATTTGGACCAGTCCAAAATTTGTTGTTTGGGAAAGGGTTAATCATGAGGAAGACTGGTCCTTGGATACACAGAAAACTGACAAATAGCGAAAAGTTTCGGCCCAGGTCAGCCTGCGAAGGCTGACCTGGGTCGATACTTTCCGCAGATGCATTTAGCCCCCTTTTCACAGAGCATGGCTCATATATTTGAGCCCGGAAAGAGTAACAATCTATAACAACGAATCCTGTGTTTTGTCGACTCTAAAGAATATGGTTTTAGAAAACATTGTAGGAAAAGGAGAAAATGCTGGTAACCAGCCTTTTCTCGTTTTCCCACTGTGTTTTCTACCCCTTCAAAAAAACACGTCCTTTGAGCCACATTCATTTTGTCGTCTGCAAAATGCGTCTACTTTGGACAAGCCTAAACTTTTATCGTCTGGGACACTGTTGAACATCATCGGAATCAAATAATGAGCAGAGAATATAAATAGAAAACCTGTCCCAACCTTCTATCTATTCTATCATCCCATATTTCATTATGCCACAGTGAGAAAAATCTATATCCGCAATTCTTCCCCCTCTTCTTTTTTGAGAAAAATCACAAAGTATCGACCTAGAATCAGCCAGAATTTCTTACATAAAACCAGGCAAAGAATTGCCACTGGAATTATATGAAATATTGTGGAGTTCAGTGCAACTAGTATGGAATCCAGTAACTGAGTTGTATTTTTTGAATGCATGTCAGTGCATTATAAATAAAAGATATAACGATCTTGATGAATTTTCTGTCTGTCTCTGTCCGTCCGTCCGTCTGTCTGTCTGTCTGACTGTCTATTTGCCTGTCCGTCTGTCTAACTGTCAGTCTTACGTCCGTTCGTTCGTCCCCCCTACTCTCTCTCTATCTCATTTCTTCTGTATATCAAGGATTGAACAGTCCTTATAAATACATTATTTCATAATCTGGTGTGCAGCAATGTGCAGCAAGGGCCTTTACAACGATTCTTGTAAGAAATTTATTGATATAAAGAAGTTGCATTACTTTTCGAACTCTTAAGAATCAATTTCTTCTTTTACCACTATGTTTTTTTTTTAATGTGGTCCACTGCATAACGATTGAATTCATTCTCATGAGACAATGAGATCATTTTCTAATCAGAGATGACCCTGTACCAAACAATAACGTGTTTAAACGACTCTTATAAGAAGGCCTTAAGAAAACATTGTGGGAAAAGGAGAAAACGCTGGTTATCTATCCATTTAAAGACAAATCACATCATTTAAGCCAATTTTACCACCTGCAAATTCTTAGGATGTGGACCAAAGTTTTGTCTTCTGGTAAAAAGAAAATGAACCATTTAAGCAGTAAATGCCATTTACCTTTAGGGTGCATTTCAAGATATTTTTTTTTATCTTGAAATAAGACCTAAAACCTGCGCAAAAGAAACCACAACAAATGCTTTCAGTCTTCAAGTAAGACCTAAAACCTGCGCAAAAGAAAACACAACAAATGCTTTCAGTCTTGAAATAAAACCAAAACCTTCGCAAAAGAAAACACAACAAATGTTTTCAGTCTTCAAATAAGACCTAAAACCTGCGCAAAAGAAAACACAACAAATGCATGCTTTCAGTCTTCAAATAAGACCTAAAACCTGTGCAAAAGAAAACACAACAAATGCTTTCAGTCTTGAAATAAGGCCAAAAACCTGCGCAAAAGAAAACACAACAAATGCTTTCAGTCTTGAAATAAGACCTAAAACCTGCGCAAAAGAAAACACAACAAATGCTTTCAGTCTTGACATAAGACCAAAAAACAGCAAAATAAACACAAATGGCGCTGTCAGTCTTGAAATACGACCTAGAAACTGCAAAAATAAACACAAACGGTGCTTTCAGTTTTGTAATAAGTCCTAAAACTGCTCAAATTAAACTTAAATTGTGCTTTCAATCTTTTAATAATACCTGAAAATGCGCAAAAGAAACACAAATAGTACTCTCAGTCTTGAAACAAGACCTAAAAACTGTGCAAAAAACAGACAAAGGGTGCTTTCAGTCTTGAAGTAAGACCTAAAAACTGCGCAAATAACCACAAAGTGTGCTTTCAGCCTAGGAACTGCTTTGACAAGACTGCTCTTGTACAGAATATCTGAACAAAGCAGACGGTATAGATCAAAGATAAGATCGCACGTTTTACGCAGTCTGATGTTGATCTACACGAGCCGCAACGGTATACGTGTGAAAGACGCTTTAATGGTTAATAAATAACAATAGACAACCTACTCTCTAAAACTGTCATTGCATATTTCATTCTAGTTCGTGAAAAAACCTATACTTGGAATTCCTATTTTTCTTAGTTTAGAAAAGTCACTCAGTATCGATCTGGGAGCTCATGGCCAACCATTTTAAGCTGCATTCCTAGTCTTATTCTAGGTTTAGAAAGTAACCCAAGTTTTAATTAGCTAAACTATTTTTCGTTTTTTGGCTCAGCCAATCAGAAATTGCGTTACGTTCAAATTTAGAAAATTCTCGAGAGTATAACTAAATATTTACGAAGGTTTGTCTAATACAGGCCATGTAGAATTTCTTCTCATATAACATCAATGACAACACAAAAATTTTCGTCTAAACTACGAATAGAATTACAGTTTGGATATTGTCGCGTTGAATACATATTTTTCTCTATTTGTCTGTCTGTCTGTCTCTCTCTGATCGGTGGTTAAAAGTCAATATGAAATTATGAAACAAAAAAGACCTACTAGCTCTCGCATAAAGAAAATTTTCATTTTCCTAGGTTTCCACCGGTACCAAGAACACATAGATAGGTGGACTAACCTCGATGATGTAACGGCATTACTTGTTAAAACGGCGTTAAACTCAAATCAATAAGCAAAACGTTATTTAACGATTAACTTTGAGTAATAAAACATGGTTTTTATCGGCAGGGATGTATTCGTGACTTGCTACAATATTTTATGAACGAAGTAATTGTTAACCCTTAAGCTGCTAAGTGCGACTCACTGACCTTTTGCGGACAGTGTAGATCAAGATCAGACTGCACATAACGTGCAGTCTGATCTTGGATCTACACTGTCCAATGAGAAGATATTTTTTTCTCCAAGAAATAAGTTTGGAATGACATTGTTCGAGCTGTTATTATCGGCTCGAAAGTTTTATTAAACTTATCTAGCAGGATAAGGGTTAATTACTCTCGTGCGTCTGTTGAAGTTATCTCAGATGGCAAATACAGAAAACTTCGATTTTAACAAACATCAACAAAAAGGCCTCAAACAATTTCCGCCCAACGAAAATTGTTTCTTTTTTGTTGGACAATTAACTGATCGATCGAATGGTGTTTTACGATGCTTTCAACATTGTTTTAGTCATTCACGGCGACAGCTAACATATACATGTGCATGTATATCCTGGGTTTCAGTTGTACTAGACACAAGCCTTTGAAGCTCCACTGGTCTAAAAGTTTCCTTGGTCGATCATCGAACACTTATTTAAAAGCACATTGGCGCATCGTCTCTATACCACGGAATGCTAAAATTTTCCATTAACACCGTTACTGTAAATAGCACATCGGCGACCGCCCATATGTTGTATGTAATAAGAACAAGGTGTGCAACGCAATCGATGAAAAATTGACCCCCAGTTCCCTTTCAGGGATAATATTGAACTGAAAACAGAAAAATAAACCTAGGTACCGATGCAGATGGGTTCAACAATGATTTTTCTTGTGTATAGTGACCTTCTAAAGTTCCAAACGGCTCTTGCGATCAAGCAACATAACTGGTCTAAGAAAAATTGAAAAGTTCCCACATTTTCCGGATGGCCATGCGCTGATGTCACACAGTTCTTTATGACGCAGTGAGTTATAACTCGCTTGAATATAATATCAAAAGACGCGCCAAATTTTGTTACCAATAAACGGTAAATACGCATTTGAAAAGATGCGAAACGGAAGATGAAATTCCTTAAACCGTATTAAATGAAAAGATAAAATATAATAGACCAAATATTAATTTAATAATTCCATCAGTGAATCAACAAAAATTTTTCTGATCTTTGTTTGAAAAAGAAATTTAAATTATAATTCGCTGCGATTTAAAAATTTGTGTGACGTCAGCGCATGGCAATCTGGAAAATGTGGAAGCTTTTTAAAAATTTTAGATTAGAGCTATTGCTTAATCGCAAGAGCCGTTTGAAACCTCCGAAGGTCAGGGTAAACAAGAAAAACCATTAGTGAACCTATCTGCACCATTAACTCGGTTTATTTTTCCTTCATAACAAACGTCCCGAGCCGAAATTTCTTCGTAACAAACGTCCCGAGCCGTATATCCTTCGTAACAAGCGTTCCGAGTCGGAGTTCCCCTCGTAACAGATGTTCCAAGCCGTATATCCTTTTTGTCACGGAGAGATGTTAGATATATAAGCACTTCACACCTATCTTATTGTTGAGCTAGCTTTTACAGCGATGTGAATTGGTGTAGTTCTCTCCATGAAAGTTAAGCATCGTGCATAAGTTTAGTGCCTGGATTGGTGACCAGGCCGTTGCACGTTACATTTCGTGGCAGCGGTGGGATAATGACAACTGCCGGACTAGAGCTGCCTTACCCTTGTATATTCCCCTTGTTTATTTGTATATAAGTCTCTGGGGCGAGACCTCCCGTAGGGCAAAGTAATGTCACGGAGAGAGGTTAGATATATAAGCACTTCAAGCCTACCTTACTGCTGAGCTAGCTTTTACAGCGATGCGGTTTGGTGTAGTTCTCTCCGTGAAAGTTAAGCAACGTGCATAAAGTTAGTGCCTGGATGGGTGACCAGGCTGTTGCACGTTACACTTCGTAACAAACGTTCAGAGCCGAAATTCCTTCGTAACAAAGTTCCGAGACGGATATCCTTCGTAACAAACGTTCAGAGCCGGAAATCCTTCGATACAAACGATCCGAGCCGGAAATCCTTCGTAACAAACGTTCCGAGCCGAAATCCCCTCGGGCCCTGGGCCAGTATTCACTATTCTTAGTATCATGATTAGTCTATTTCTTATGAATTTTTATAAATTTCAAAGTAACACACCTCCTGATTGGCTAAACCAGATAGATTACGGGGACATTAAACTTTGGAGACCAGCATTTTCTCCTTTTTCCACTGCGTTTTCCAATCCTTTCAAAGGATAACCCCATCATTTGAGCCACATTTGATTTGCCGCCTGAAAACGCTTTAAATATGGACAAGTCTACAGTTTTGACGTCTGGAAAAGCCGAAAGTGCGCGATTGAAAATTTAATAGAATGGAAAACAATTTATTCCCAGATGACAATGGCTATAAAGAACGTCAAGCGCGATTAGATATAATAGAAAATTGCAACATTTAATAAAAGCCTTATTTTTCCTTTGATCCGCGTAGATCTGTTTTCAAAGCGGATTTCTTTGAAGGCTGTGCGTGACGCTGCACAAAAATTAGCGCGAAACCTTGCCGTCAAGGTTTTTACAACAACACACGGCACTTAATTGTTGTATAACAGTTTAACTGTAAGGGTAATACTAGTCGGTTTTTGTAGACAGTTAGTAGTTTTTTGAGTGTTCTATAGATCAAGATTAAATACTGTCTTTAAAAGCTTAACCCTTATCCTGCTATTAAATAAAAGAAATATAACTTTCGAACGAACAACATGAACGCAAATTTTCCTATTTCAAACGTATTTTTGATATCTTCTTATCGGACAGTTTAGATCCAAGATGAATGCACAGAACGTGCATTCTGATCTTGATCTACGCTGTGCGAAAAAGGTCAGCGAGACACGCTAAGCAGCCTAGGGGAAAACCGGCCGCGACTTGAACAGGTCAAAGGAGTATCTTCATTTACTATGGAACTGGGCAAAATAAATATTTTTTTCACTCGTTTTGCCACAAAAAATGTGACGCTTGAGATCAAGTGGGATCACTTCTTTTTCAGTTTGCTTCCTTTCTGTGTTTCTGCACAATCAAGACACTTTGGTAACCAGGACGGGGTTTTACTTCTCGTTCAAACTTGCTTTCAGATTTTCGACAGGTTTCTACAAGATTTTATCAAACAAGGTATTGAAGCGTAGATCGAGATTTAATACTGTTTGTTTACCAATTTGTTTTCAATATAAACATCTAGATTTTTCCTTTGAAGTTGTGCGTGCCATGCCACAGTAAATTGCTTCAGTAATCGACCGGTTGCTCGATTTCAGATATTAACAACGCCTGCTTACATCACGTGACGCCACCCTTAGCCAATCGATAATCGAGACTTTTTAGTGTCGGAGAAAATGGCAGGTGTTTTCGTTCACGAGTATTGCTTTGATGGGCAGCGATGGTCAGTCAACTGCCTATGTCTCATACATAAATACAAGTGAGCCATGCTCTAGCAGAAGATGGCTTAATGCATCTCCGTTACGCAGTAAATTAAGCAAGTCATTACATAATTATAGATCCACTTAATCCAGTATGTCCAACAACCGGCTGAATCCGGAGGTGAAATAATCCTCTGACATGCAGAAAACTTATCAATAGTACAAAGGTTTCGACTTGGACCGATACTTTTTGCAGATGAATTATTAAGCTCCGTTTTCACAGAGCATGGCTCAAGTAGTTTTCGGGACTATGAAAATAATGCTTGTTTCTTTCGCATCTTCAAAATTATTGTTGAAAAGTATCCCATTAGTGCCCGTGCTGCTTGTGCATTCATTCATAAATTCATTTTCACCACAAAATCAACGCATAAGCTTCTTTCCAGTCTCTTAAAGCACTGATATCGACCAGTTACGCTCTGTATATTATAGGCAAATGCAAAACCTATTGAAATGTTGGAGCCATAAAATTGACAGTTGTTGCGTTTACTTCCTTTAAAAAAATCCATTGATATCTGCGACGCAAATCTACCTATCTACACATTTTTCTGGTCCGTTTCGATCACTGTGCCACAAAGATCAGTGAGAAGAAAAATCTTAGCCAAAGAGACTGAAAGATAGTCAGATAGAAACAAGAAATATCTTTCAAATAGATAGACGGCGTATGAGATACTGGAATATGAATATTGAAGCTCTTTCTCTTTTGTGGTTCAATACGAAGTACAATAATGAAAGTTAACATCACGAGCAATTGTCTCTTTTCCTCATCGTTTTTCATTTTGTTGAAAAATAGTTTTGGCTCCGTGGTATCGATTAGCGGTGTAAATAATAGCTTCATTAATGTGCGAGCAGAGCCCGCCGAATAAACATGTTCATATGTTTGACCAATGAGGGACATTCTTCAGTCATTTCCCTTGGTTCCTCTTCAGCACTACATTGGTCCTGATATAGGGATTACTTTGGTTTTTATCCTTGATTTTCTTGCACTACAGAGCTATGTTCTTTAGATAATGCCTCCACTAAATCTAGTTAGATTGTTTTACTAATCGATATATACATAGTTTCTGACGATTTAAAACAGAATTTGATCTAAAATAACATGGGGACCTTACACATATATCATAAATCATGTTATATTTATGGCAATATCCCCAAGGGAATCAAGGATAAAAACAAAGGAATACAGGTAAAAAGACCTACCTGTTATTGGCTACCTTTTGGCTTTATCTTGCAGAGGAGATAATGTGACTTACAGGAATGGCCCCCATTGCAAATTACTATCTATTCATTCTTTACCAGTACCAAGAAGCAGGTCAAAAACAAGCGCATTCCGCTACGCCGAAAAATTTGTCACAGTGCATGTCCTGCGAAACACATTCTTTCATACGGTACATACTTCATACGTGATAACACGAGGCCACTAATAACTAGAATATGGTTTTACGTCTGTGCAGTGTAAACATTTTGGAAACAATTCAGAAAAGGGAGCAAACTTTCCCTACATCTTATATGAAAAATGCGTTTCCTTCACCCTTCACAATATGGTACCGTGGTCTCGCGACTCGGAAGAACAAGGCTTTTGAAACATGGTGGGTAAAAGAGAAATAAGAAATAGCTACTGACTCCCCACCCCATCCCCCAACCGTAAAGACAAAACCTCATCTTTTAAGATAGATAGATAGATATTTTATTCAGACAAGTACGTACGCTCATAGTCATAAGAAACACACAAAACATTGTAATGAAAATAAATCAAGACTCGTTTAATTTGTCGTCTGTGAATGCTTTAAATGTGGACGGGTCTAAATTTTTGTTGTTTGGTAAAGAGCTTTTTCAAACGGGCGCTTGCAGACACGTTGTCTGGTGGTTTCTATGTTATGACGTATGTAGACTTACGAGAATAACGTAACTCTTAGGCTGCTAAGCGCGAATCACTGACCTTTTGCGGACAGTGTACGTCAAGATCAGACTGCACAGACCGTGCAGATTGATCTTGGGTCTACACTGTCCGATAAGGAGATATTCTTCTCCAAAAGGATAAGTTCGAATGAACATTAATCGGGTTTTTACTATCGGCTTGAAAGTTTTATCTAACTTTTTTAGCAGGATGAGGGTTAACCCTTTCAGTTCAGTAGGCAAAAACAGGGGCTTTTGCGGACGGCAGAGATCAATATCAGACTGTACAGAACGTGCAGTCTGATCCTGGATCTATGCCGTCCGCTTTTTATTTTCTGTCCAGCCCATAAGATGAAAAACATCTGCCTAAGTTTCAGTGGATTATATTTCCAGCGGTCGAAAGAGGTCGATTTATGATATGGGCTGCGCTCTAGTAAAAGGGGGCTTAATGTATCTCCGTGATGCATGACACCAAGCAAGTCATTACACTGTGATGAATTCGTAATATCCGTTATGTCTAACAATCGACTGAATCATGAGGTAGAATTGCCCTTTGAAATACAGAAAACTGACCAATAGCAAAAAGTTCGACCCATATCTGCCTGCGCGGACTGCGCAGGCTGATATGGGTCGATACTTTTAGCAGATGTAATAAGGCCCCTTTTTACAGACAATCGACTGAATCAAGAGGTAGAATGGTCCTTTGACAAACAGAAAACTGACCAATAGCAAAAAGTTTCGACCCATATCTGCCTGCGCGGACTGCGCAGGCTGATATGGGTCGATACTTTTAGCAGATGTAATAAGGCCCCTTTTTACAGACAATCGACTGAATCAAGAGGTAGAATGGTCCTTTGACAAACAGAAAACTGACCAATAGCAAAAAGTTTCGACCCATATCAGCCTGCGCGGACTGCGCAGGCTGATATGGTCGATACTTTTAGCAGATGTAATAAGGCCCCTTTTTACAGACAACCGACTGAATCAAGAGGTAGAATGGTCCTTTGACAAACAGAAAACTGACCAATAGCAAAAAGTTTCGACCCATATCAGCCTGCGCGGACTGCGCAGGCTGATATGGGTCGATACTTTTAGCAGATGTAATAAGGCCCCTTTTTACAGACAATCGACTGAATCATGAGGTAGAATGGTCCTTTGACATACAGAAAACTGACCAATAGCAAACAGTTCCGATCCATATCAGCCTGCGCGGACTGCGCAGGCTGATATGGGTCGATACTTTTAGCAGATGTAATAAGGCCCCTTTTTACAGACAACCGACTGAATCAAGAGGTAGAATGGTCCTTTGACAAACAGAAAACTGACCAATAGCAAAAAGTTTCGACCCATATCAGCCTGCGCGGACTGCGCAGGCTGATATGGATCGATACTTTTAGCAGATGTAATAAGGCCCCTTTTTACAGACAATCGACTGAATCAAGAGGTAGAATGGTCCTTTGACAAACAGAAAACTGACCAATAGCAAAAAGTTTCGACCCATATCAGCCTGCGCGGACTGCGCAGGCTGATATGGGTCGATACTTTTTTGCAGATGCAATAAGCCCCATTTTTACAGAGCAAGGCTCATACATTTGCTGTTTCGCACTTTCAGCTTCATGTCTATTTAACCCTATACCACACAGTCCCGATTTTTAACGACCCTGAGAAAGAATCCTTTTGAAAACATTGTGGTAAAAGGAGAAAATGCTGGTAACCGACATTTTCTCCTTTTCCCACAATGTTTTCTAACCTTTCAGAAACAAATGCAATCATTTTAGCCACATTCAATTTGTCGTCTGCAAATGCTTTCAATTTGGACCATTCAAAAATATTGTCGTTTGGTACAGAGTTAACCCGACTTGTTCTGACAACTGAAAGTACGATTCACTAAAAAATCAGAATGTTATCCTATTGGCTTGATTTAACAAGCGGATAGACGTAGATCCAAGATCAGGCTGCACGTACTGTACAGTCTGATCTTGATCTATGACGTCTGCAAGAAAAAAAAAAACGTTTTCAGCCAAGGTGTTGTATTAAATATACGGAGAGTATGAGACAACTTAATCTAGTCTGACAATAAAATGCACATAAAAATCTCAAAATAACTCTTAGGTAATCAATAGGAATCATGGAGTTTATTTACCTTATCGTTCTTTTATGACAGCGGTGCTGATATTGAGTAAATGGAATCAGTTACAGCAGTAGTGATCCTCCTGTTTCGATTTTCATAGGTGACGTTAACCAAATGCGACTTTCCTTCGGCAAGACACTGCTGAACATCAGCCTTGATCTGCTGAAAATCAGAAGGGAATGATTGAGCTGTTGTACACTCGTCCAAATTGAAAGCGTTTGCAAACGAAAGAATCAAATGTTTCTAGAATGAAGCTATTTGTCTTTGACAGCGTTGAAAAGCTTTGCGCTTGTTCATGATTATCGGCATATTCTTACGATGTTCTCAAAAGCCTGCCTTCGAAGGGTTAGACTAAATATGTGCACTTTTATCTTTACGATGCACTTTAAAGGTTCAGATGGTTTTCCAAGTATCCAAACATATTGATAGAGCTGATGGCTGGTGTTTTCATTCGTTTTATATATATATATATATATATATATATAAAAATAAAGAACCACACTCTGGAAAAAGGGGGTTTAATGCATCTCTGAGGTGCATTATACAAACCCAGTTATCACATAATCATGGAGCCATAAATGCTATTTTGTCAATCAGCCGACGGAATCATGAGGTAGGATGGGCCTTGGAGATGCAGAAAGTTTAGAAATAGCAAAAAGTTTCGACTCATGTCAGCCTGCGATACCTTTTGCAGATGTATTAAACCACCTTTTCACAGAGCATGACTTACTGGCAGCCATCCCTGTTAGTCATATTATCTCCCAAATAGCAGATTAGTCCTTTTACCTGTATTCCTTGTTTTTATCCTTGGTTCCCTTGGGGTTGCTGCGATAAATACAATTTGATTTATGATATATATGTAAAGACTCCGTGTAATTTTAAAGCAAACCCTGTTTCCAATCATCAGAGAAAAGCATGTACTTGCTTTGTAAAACGATCTGAACAGATTTAGTTCAAATATTATCTCGAAAACATATCTGTGTAGTGTAAGAAAATCAAGGATAAAACCCAAGTAACCCCATAATCAGGGTCAATGTAGTACTGGGGGGGGGGGGGGGGGGGGGAATCAAGGGAAGTAACTGAAGAACGGTCCTCATTGTCTAGAATGTTGCCTTCTGAACCTTGTGAACCATTTTTTGCAGCAGACGACTTTGAAAATATCCTTGCCAAAAACCTGGACAAAATCTTCATGAATTAACTCTTTACCAAACGACAAAATTTTAGGCTGGTCCAAATCCAAAGCATTTGCAGACGACAAATTAAATGTGATTAAGATGTTTCGATTTGTCTTTGAAAGGGTAGAAAACATTGTTGGAAAAGGAGAAAATGCTGGTCACCAGTTTTTTCTCCTTTTTCAGTTATGTTTTCAAAAACTTTATTTCTCAGGGTACTTAAAACTCGGGATTATGTGGTAAAAGGTTACGGTTTGCCGGTTGAAACAAACGCAAGCATTGTGGCAAGACAAAAATTACATATCAAGTAACCTTTTTTCCAGAATGTTCTAAAACATGATCAGCTACAATACACAGAAAGTCGCCTACACACGGTTATTTGTTAAATGTATTTCAGCAGAGCTGAGAAATAGTGGTAAGTATCTTGAACCAAAATATGGGCGATTTGCCATTAATATAACAGAAATACTACTGAAAACGTGGCTTGATCTAGAATGAAAACTTTATGACAATATTGGCTTCCCTAGATTTCTATTTAAAAAAAAAAAAATGATAAAATAAAAAGTAGCAGCCATAAGAATTCAAGGACCGATATGGAAGTTTCATTTATCAGTTTTTCTAGATGCTGATCCGATAAGATTGGTTGTTTTTTTTTATTTTCATCCGTACCAATTATTCGGTCACGAGTATAACACGAGGCTGACATACATTGAAAACGAGGCTAGAATGAAAACCTATAAACACAAGTGCCCCCCCCCCCCCCCCGAATATTAAGTATATAAACCTAACATTAGAAATAAGTTGCCCTAAAATTTCAAGGATCGCTAAGAGAGTTTCGAGTTATTTATCAATTTCTAATGGGCCTGTACTGCTCATATAGATTTATTTTAAATTTTCTGTCTCGGTTCTTCTATTTACGAATAAAAGCTATAATACCACTGAGAACGCGGTTGAATGAAAACCGAACAACAAAAAATGTGTACCCTTGAAAATTCAGTATAAAAACCCAACAACTAAAATTGTTTGCCCTGAAAATTCAAACGATCGATAAGAAAGTTTCAATTCATTTATCACTTTACAAGATGCTGATCTGATACGATTGATTTCTGAATTCCTTCTGCCTCGCTTGCACAATAAACATTTGAGCTATGCTCTGTGAAAAGGGGGCTTAATGTATCTACGAAAAGTATCGAAAAGTATCGACCCAGGTCAGCCTGCGCAGTCCGCGCAGGCCGACCTGAGCCGAAACTATTCGCTTTTGGTCAATTTTCTGTATGTCCGAGGACGAGTGTACCTCATGATTTAAACGGTTGTTAAAAAATGGCTATTATGGGTCTACAATCATGTGATGGCTTGATTGATAAAATGCATCACAGAGATGCACTAAGCCCCCTTTTGCCAGAGCATAGCTCATTTATTTTCTATCAGATTTTCATTGCAGTATTGACAAGCCAGACGTAACCATCTCACACTTAGAACGCTAAACGTGACTTTTGAACTTTTAGGGGACAGTGTAGATCCAAGATCAGACAACACAAAACGAGCAGTCTGATCTTGTATCTACACTGTCCGATACGGTGAGTTTTAATTTGGTGAAAATGCGGCTTTAAAATCGCAACATTTCGGTCTTATATTTCTGGCTTAAAGTGTTTCTCTGCTTTTTTAGCAGTTTAACTCTTCACCAGACTAAATAAATTAAGGCTTGCTCAAGCTGAAAGCGTTTCCAGACGACAAATTAAAAGCGACATAAAAAAATAAAATGTTTCTTTGGGGGAAAAGAGAAAATGCTGGTTACCAGCATTTTCTCTTTTTACCATAATGATTTCAAAAGCATTCTTCATACAGGCCGTTAAAACTCGGGGCTGTTTGGTAAGGGGTTAAAATGGCCAATAAATATCCGAGTTCAATTTCATTACCATGGTAAAATCGTTCGTTCTATTATTACCACTTCAGTGCTGCATACTGAACATTCTTAACTCTTAACCAGACGACAAAATTGTAGACTTGTCCAAATTGAAAGCATTTGCAGACGACAAATTAAATGTGGCTCGGGTGAATGAATTTGTCTATAGCTGGTAGAAAACGTAGTGGAAAAAGGAGAAAAAGCTGATTACCAGCATTTTCTACCTTTCCTACAAAGTTTCCAAAAAGTTTCTTTCCTTACTGGATGAAGGTTCAAGAGTGCTGTTATGGTAGATCGACAGTTTGAGTTATTTAGCCTATTTGGCCAGAATCTTTGTGGTAACAGAATCTTCTCATACCTTATGTCCTTATCGCATTTTTAGACATTTTTTTCCAAAAACTTTATTTGCCACGTCAATTTATGTATGTGTGTGTGGGAAAAGATGGCGGTCGTAGCCATCCCCCATAACACTCGGTAAGGAAAGTCTTCTACCAATCAAGAAAACAGAACCTGATGGCAAAATATATATCAACACAACACGTTAGAAAATATAGTAATATATGTCCATATCCATAAATAAAGAGTACAGTACAAATATCTTTGAATAATTACGCACATAATCATTTTGCTTGGGCAGACGATAGTTTAAAAAAAAAAAGAACCGTCATTGTTTTTTTTTTGAGACCTGCTGCGAAAAAAGGGTCTCCATTTCCATTCACAAATCAAAAAAAAAACAAACCAGATAACATTTTACCTTATCATTCAACAAATACTAGTCATAGATATTTAACCCTTTACCAGACGACAAAATTTTAGCCTTGTCCAAATCGAAAGCATTTGCAGACGACAATTTCAATGTGGCTCAAATGGTGCAATTTTTCTTTGATAGGGTAGAAAACATTGTGGGAAAAGGAGAAAATGCTGGTTACCAGCATTTTCTCCTTTTCCCACAATGTTTTCAAAAGGCTTCTTTTCCAGGGGCGTAAAAAGGCGGCATTGTGCGATAAAGGGTTAAGGAAAGCTTTCAGGCAAAGTTATACCTATCAGTCACCATTAACACATTAATTACCTCGGAAGACTAATTTTCTCTTTTGGTACTCCAGTGGACTACTTTCGAAAACATTGTTGCAAAAGGAGAAACTGCTCATTACGAACACTTCCTCCTTATCGGACAGTGTAGATCCAAGATCAGCAGTCTGATCTTGTCTACACTGTCCGTAAAAGGTCAGTGAGTCGCTCTTGGCTGCCTAAGGATTAAGAGGGCCAAATATTTAAACCCAACCTCTTTTGACAGCTTAAAATATAACCCAGAAAGATTTTTATCACATCTGACTGACTGAACAAGCAGCCGGGATAGGTCCAAGATCAGACTGCACGTTCTGTGCAGTCTTGGTCTTCGTGGGACCCGCAATAGACCCGATCTCTTCCATGGTAGCGAGCGAGTTAAGTTGCAACGATTACTTCCGCCATTTTGACTTTATCATGTGATCAAAGGACATTGTCGAGAAGAGCATTCCATGCCGATTCTGAAATTCGGACAACGACGTGGCATACGGAAAGGACCGAGGTTTGACGAACGATCAAATGTAGGCCGATATAAGTCTACATTTACTCAGAATGTTTGGTCTCTCGATGGTCTGTAATATCGATTTGTAATTTCTTACAATGATTTACGACTGTTGTTTATATTGGGTCATTTTGCAGTGGTGGAATATAACATTGTCTTACACAGAGATTCGTGGTGGACTTATTTCCACAATTCACGGGGGAAAGTTTAATCTAGCGCCAAAACTGCTCGAAATGTCAGTAGCTTTTTCCACTAAGTATAACTTGCAAAAGTTCGTGCCGCAGAATAACTCAAAGGAATTACTCAAAATTAGTTAAAACTGTTTGAGCCATTCTATGTGAAAAGGGGCTTAATGCATCTGCGAACAGTATCGACCCAGGTCAGCCTGCGCAGTCCGCGCAGGCTGACCTGGGCCGAAACTTTTCGCTATTGGCCAATATTCTATATGTCCAAAGATCAGTCTACGTCATGATTAACTCGTTTGTTAAGATAAGTGACCATCTTGGGTTCATAATTATGTGATGGCATGATAGGTATTATGCATCAACGAGATGCATTAAGTCCCCTTTTCGCAGAGCATGGCTCATTTATTCTGTGATGCTATTATAATGTCTTACTGTCGTCTGCTTGCTAATTCCATATTACCAAAGAAACCCGTTGTCGTCACATGTTAAATATAAAAGTCTGGTTACTATTAAGGTTCTTGTATCTCTTTTTAACCCTTTACCACACAATCCCGACTTTTAACGATCCTAAAAAAGAAGCCCCTTGAAAACATTGTGGGAAAAGGAGAAAATGCTGGTAACCAGCATTTTCTCCTTTTCCCACAATGTTTTCTACCCTTCCAAAAACAAATTTCAATTATTCAATTACATTCATTTTGTCGTCTGCAAATGCTTTCAATTTGGACCAGTCTAAAATTTTGTCGTTTGGTAAACAGTTAAAGCCCCCAATAGCGGTCAAAAGTAAACAATGCAGGCGTTAAAATGTATCTAAATTTAGATCATGCCATTTAAAAGAATGGAAATTATTGTGACAATCTGTTATTGCACAGTCGATCCAAGTGTAAGTCGCTGGCAGAAAAATGAATTTTAAAAGTAGGTCAAATGCTGCCAGCTCGCTCAATCTTTTTTTTTTTAAACTTTTTTCCTGATTTTAAAATCCATTTTTGTTCCAAATACTAACACTTGGACCGACCGTTCAATAACATAGTCATTTTCACAATAATGTCCATATTTTTCAAAGGTATGATTAAAGTCAAATGCATTTAAAAACCCGCTTTGTTTACTATTTGCCGCTAGTGGCCTTTAAGTTTTATCTTGGATCTACACTGTAAGATAAGGAGGTATCTTTCCCAAAAGAACTATCATTGAAATAGTTAAATCTTAGTGTTTACAATACACTTGAAAGTTTCATATCACCTATCTAGCAGGATAAGGGGTAAAATCAGAGAAGTGAAAAATGTTGGCGTTTGGCAGAGAATTTCGTGAAATATTCTGGTGAACATTGCATCAAAACTGCAACACATGGGTCTCTCTCCCTCTCTTTCTTTTGCCCTTATTTACAGAAACTGACAATAACGCGGCACTCTAATAGTTAGCAGCGCTTAATACGTCTGCCCAATAAAACAGCTAGTAAATTATCGTTAAACCATATTGTATAATGAAATGGCAATTTTCACGACTGGGTTTATGACAAAAGGTCCGCATGGTGATAAATGCGTCTGGTCATGAGGAGGGCACGTGATGAAAGGCGTAATGGGCGAGTCATATTTCGAAGATTTAACTCTACCTGACGACAAAATTTTGGAATGCACCAAACTGAAAGCATTTGCAGACGACAAATTAAATGCTGCTAAAATGATGATTTCTCGTTTTGATAGGGTAGAAAATATTGAGGGAAAAGAAGAAAATTCTGTTTACCAGCATTTTCTCCTTTTCCCACAATGTTTTCAAAAGCCTTTTCTTTCAGGGTCTTTAAGAGTCGGGATTGTGTGGAAAAGGGTTAACTCTTTACTTGACGACAAAATTTTTAGAATCATCCAAAATGAAACCATTTGCAGAGGACACATTCAATGTGACTAAAATGGTGAGATTTGTATTTGACAGAAGAGAAAACATTGTGGGAAAAGGAGAAAATGCTGATAACTAGCATGTTATCCTTTTCTCACAATGTTTTCAAAAGTTCTCTTCCTCAGGGTCGTTAAAACACCGAATTGTTTGGCAAATGGTTAACTTATCTCCCCTGCAATATATTAACAGATGATGACGTTGAAGATATGTAAGGAGTGGGTGCAAATGCCCCCCCCTCCCCCCCGTGAATTCTAATATCTTTGTTTCACAGTTTAACCCTTTCCCAAACAAGCCCCGGTTTTCACGTGTCTGCAGTACAAGTCTTTTGAAAACACTGTGGGAAAAAGGAGAAATTGCTCGTAACGAGCAATTTCTCCTTTTCCCACAGTGTTTTCTACCCTTTTTGAGAACTTTCTGCCATTTTCATCAAATTTAAAATTGTCGTCTGCAAACTCTTTCAATTTGGACCAGTCCAAAATTTGTTGTTTGGGAAAGGGTTAACCTATATCAAGTAGGCATCCAGTGGACACTCGGAATGTGCCTGATAACGACAGGTGCCTGCATAACAAAGGTAGACGCTCAAAATATTTGCCATAAATGCGACTTCGATTTATGCTTGCTTCATAATTCTGTGCAGTCTGATCTTGATCTACGCTGTCTGCAAAAGGTCGGTAAGTCGCGCTTGGCAGCTAAAGGGTTAAGATCTGTCTCAGTGGCAATCTGTATTAAGCAAACGATGTGTATTAATAAAGCAGACGCACATTCAATTCCGACACTTTCCAAGCGAGTAGGATTTCAATAAACCTTCAAAATACAGTAAAATCTGCCTTAGTGGCCATCTCTATTTAGCAACGGACATTTATGAAGGGTTAACTGTATTTCGCAGGTCTATTGAAATCCTAGTCATTAAACAAGCATACGATGCTGAATTCCAACAGAATGCATCTGTGTTGAACTGCGTTTGTATTACGCCAGCACCTGTCATGTACGACGTCAGATACTTGCTAAACCCTTTACCACACAACCCGGCCTTTTAACGACCCTGAGGAAAATGCCTTTTGAAAACACTGAGGGAAAAGGAGAAAATGCTGGTAACCAGCATTTTTTCCTTTTCCCACAATGTTTTCTACTCTTTCCAAAAAAAATTTCAATTTTTGATTAACATATATTTTGTCGTCTGCAAAAGCTTTCGATTTGGATTGGTCTAAAATTTTGTTGTTTGGTAAAGAGTATAATACATGTTGGACTGTATTCGATTTCAAGCCTTGTACAAGTCGCCGCTCCCACTTTTTGCGGACCATGTGTCTTACTAATCGAATCAGAAAGAAGTTTTTAAACACGATTAGAACTATTTCGAAGAATGTCATGACATTAAACAGGTAAATGTTTCACTTTCTCGATAACAGGGTAAAAATAGCATAAAACAAACCAACCCACATACTTTGATTTTGGACAACATAAAAGAATAATAAGAAATCACCGGAAATGCTGTCTGCAAAGCATGACGGTAATTCAAGGACGAAAAACCAATAAAATGGTCGCCATGACAGTTATGGAGCGGAAAATGGTTATCTTCTGACGGGGTTAAATTGAATTCTTGTCAAATGAAGAATATCCGATGGGCCGCTTCGTCGTCTAGAAAGCGAATAAAATCAAATATTTCTTCACAGGTGCATTCTCGTGCTGAAATTTATTGTTAATGTGACAGACAATGGACTATTTTTTTGCGTAGGGAAATGTCAGTCCCTGAACAATTGTGAAGAAACGTGACGTTTATAAACACATTACTTTCCACAGACGACTTTTTACGCCTAGCTGGAGATCAATATTTAAAAGTACTCCGGCAAAAAGATTGATTACTTGAATGGTGTATTGCGCTGCCATCACCATTATTTCACTTATATCACGGAGACGATTCGTGCGTTTCACCAGTACTAGATTGGCTCATGAACAATTGCTCATGGCGATAGATCGACGGACGGAGGGATGAAACAACGTCATGAAATGAGTTCCCATAACATTTGTCAAATATCTGCTAAATTCATGATTTAGAATCGGTTAACCGTTTACCATACAATCTCGGGTTTTGACCACCATCGGAAAGAAGGCTTTTGAAAACTTTGTGGGAAAAGGAGAAAATGCTGGTAACCAGCATTTTCTCCTTTTCCCACAATGTTTTCCAGCCTCTCATAGACATATTTCATAACTTCAGCCACAAAGAAATTGCAAATGCTTTCAATGTGGACAAGTTGTTTTTTGTTGGTTTGTTTGGTAAAGAGTTAAACCGATACGCGGTAAAGCAACATATCTCTTTGCTCTTGCGCCAGTGATACCGTTGAAAACGAAGTTCACAATAGGAGATCTAATTCAGACATAACCTATAATGTTAAGTTTCATTTTTATTGATAGAAAAACGCTATGACTTTACCATATGCTTCCATAACAGCGATTTGAATTGTTTGACGATTCGAAATAAGCTTTGCACAAATACTACAAATAAAACAACACAAAACACGTAACTCTTTACCAGACGACAAATACTTAGAATCTTTCGAATTGAAATCCTTTGCAGACGACAAATTGAGCCAAGCTCTGTGGAAAGGGGGCTTATTACATCCACAAAAAGTATCGACCCAGGTCAACGTGCGCAGTCCGCCAGGCTGACCGGGGCCCAAACTTTGTGAGTCAATTTTCTGCATGTCCAAGGACCAGTATACCTCATGAATTAGCCGGTTTTAGACAAAACGGATTTTACGTATCCATAATTATACGATGACTTACTCGGTATCATGGATCAGGGAAATGCACATCTTCGCAAGCCAAGGACACTAACTCCACTTTGTTCGTTACGTACCCTTGGCCGTTCGCCTCTTTAAAAATCGAAACTCCCGCTGCGCCACCTATCGAATATCACGAGTTGCGTAACCTTTGCTGATGTTATTTCTGACCAATCAAAATGCTCGTAATAAAATTTGTTAGGCTATGCATCAAATATGGCTGCGCTTTCGGATTCATCACAATTTTCTGAAATTAATCCGACATACGATGATTCGCAATCATTTGGCTGTGGAACCCGTCCTAATATTTGATTGATAATTGATCATGAACTATAAAAAACTCATTAAATATCGTTCGTCTACTCTTTTTTGGCAAATTTTCGTCACAAACACGGCAACTTTCGTTTTTGACGGGCGCCGCCATTATTGTTTTCTGTTTCGCGGAAGATTTCTTGTTACGGATGGTTTGATTGGACGCGATGGGTTTTGATCGCATCCAATGAAATGGCGCAGCGGGAGTTTCGATTTTTAAAGAGGCGAGCGGCCAAGGGTTCTACCTTAGTATCCTTGGCTTGCAAAGATGGGAGATGCACTAAGCCTCCTATTGCCAGAGCATGGCTCAGTTAATTTCTATGCAAATGATGTGATTTGTCCTTGGAAGGGTACAAAACAATGTGCGAAAAGGAGAAAAATGCCGGTTTAACTTTTCCCACAGTGTTTTCTAAAGTTTTCTTTCTAAAGTTTGTCACAATTCGGGATTGTGTGGTTAAGCTTTAAACGTAAAACAAAGAGAAATCCACAAGTATATTACATTTAAAATAAACGAAAATCATGCATATATTTCACTAGGTTTGCCTTCAATTTGTTACACCAGCATTTGAGCCTTGCTCTGTGAATAGGGGTTTAACTCATCTGCAAAAAGTATCGACCCAGGTCAGCCTGCGCACTCCGCGCAGGCTGACCTGGGTCGAAACTTTTTGCTATTGGTCAATTTTCTGTTTGTCCCAAGCTTAGTCTACCTCATGAGTAAGTCGGCTGTTAAAAAAAAGTGGCTATTATGGATCCTTAACCCTTTCCCAAACGATAAATTTTAGACTGGTTCAAATTGAAAGAGTTTGCAGACGACAATTTTAAATTTGATGAAAAGTTCTCCAAAAGGGTAGAAAACACTGTGGGAAAAGGAGAAATTGCTCGTTACGAGCAATTTCTCCTTTTCCCAAAGTGTTTTCAAAAGACTTGTACTACAGACACCTGAAAACCAGAATTTGTTTGGGAAAGGGTTAAGTATGTGACAGATCATGGTATCATGCATCCAGCCCCCTTTTGTCAGGGCATGGCTCAATTTTATTTTGTTTTACACGGTCATACTCACAGTTTATTTTATATCAGAAGCTATATCACATGTATATTCCACTACATTACAATACTGTAATCTATGTACATGACTTAGACATTGTGCGTCAAAGAAATACAGACTTACTAGAAAGAATTTGTAGAAATTGTATTTCTGGAAACTGAAAATGAATACTATTTTCTACTGACCGGTACTAGCTACTTGAATTCAGAACTAAGGTCAAAATATCTCTTGAAAACAGGTTATACCTGACCAACTATTTCGAAATTTGTAAAATTGCCAATAAAGTTGTATGACTTGTCAAAATTTACTTATAATACTATGTTAATGGATCAATAATTTTTTAAGAATATTTTCTTTCATGTAACATCACATGTTCTTCAATTAAGCAATGTACTTCATTATCTCATTATGAAATGCTTTTATCGTGTATGTTTTGTCTAATGCAATAAAGATATAGTTAATTTGGTCTGACCTTTTACCACACAATCCTGAGTTTTAACGACCCTGAGGAGGAAGGCTTTTGAAAACGTTGTGGAAAAAGAAGAAAATGCTGGCAACCAGCATTTTCTCCTTTTCCCACAATGTTTTCTGCCCTATTAATTTTATCGTCTGCAAATGCTTTGAATTTGGACTAGTCTAAATTTTTGTCGTTTGGTAAAGAGTTAAACATGATTTCTTACTGACTTTTAACCCTAATAATCCAGGTAATCTGCATACACTCCCACAATGTTTCCAGAAAGCTTCTTCCTTGGGGGTCATCAAAACATAGGATTGTTTGTCCAAGGACTCAGAAATTTAATTCCATCGCCATCGGCTGGTGTCACTGGGCAAGTAACTGCAGAGGCCCAGCCTAGTAATGATGACACCCAGCAAAGACATAAATACATGAAGGTGAATTGGCACCATTATAAGAATGAAATATTTATGAAAGCTGTATAAAAACAACATTTAACCAAATAAAACATTATACATGTACACTGACAATACAAACTCACTATTTGGTCCCTCTAAAGTATACGTTATTCAAAGGTTTTCCTGTTTTAACCCTTACAATGTTGGATTTATTAAATGAAGAAAAACATCCAAAACACTTTTATTTTATGGTTTCTTTAGCCAAAGAATGCAATGAAGTGGCCGACAGTGTAGATCATAGATCAGACTGCATGTAGCCAAAAAAATGCAATGAAGTGCTGACAGCGTAGATCAAGATCAGACTGCACAAAAACGAGTTTAAATTGGTTCCAGAGCTTATAGGGTTAATGTTCCAGTAAAAACAATGTGACACACCAGCATGACAAGTAGGTACTTAAGCCACGCTGCAGTTGCTCTTTTTCTCTTGGCAAAATTCTAGGGCAAAAAAGGGGCATAACTGTCAAAATATTTTGAAGGTTACCTGCCTTTCCTTCTTGACAGTTACAAACTGGCCTACCCAAAGTTTGAAGTAGTATCTTTGGTAATGACAGTGATATAAAAAAATGTTTTTTCATCAACAACACAGGTAGAACAAAACATGGCTATAATAAAACCACTTCGATTTCTTTGAGCACAGTTGGTTGGTTGGTTATTTCCGTTTATTTATCGTCGCTACCGGTTGCCCATCTGAGCGACGCCCCCAGAAGACGATTAGTTGTTACGGGGGATAGTGCAAGGATACAGGTCGAAACTACTGAGAGCTTCGCCTGGTTCATTAACGTGCTCGGCGTATAGCACCGTCACACGGGACCTCGGTTTAATGTCTCATCCGAAAGACTATTAGTAATTTTTAGTTGGCCAGCCGGGGATACGAACCCACAACCTGTAGGACATTGTGTTCACGAGTCCTACGCTCTACCTACTGAGCTATATCGGCCGGTTGCACAGTTGGACTAAAAATTGCATCTTTAACCACAGGCATAACACTTTTTGCATGGTCTCAAAATTCCACCTTTATACATCATTATACCCCAATTTTCCTTCTGATATTTTGACTTTTTTTGTCATTCTAAAGTCTTCATAATGTGAAGTGATGGCATAAACAGAAATGCATGTCCAAGTTTATTTTTTACTTGGTAGATATGAATTACAAGATAAACAGCCTCTTTACTTGTTATCTGCAGAAGCAAAGCTGCAGGGGATGACTTTGAGACAATTCTTGTAAAATTCGGACAGTCAACATGTAGTGAGGTAAAATACATGAATAAACGTGAGAAGATTGTGAATTTCCTTTCATCATAATCTTTTTAACCCTTATCCTGCTAAATAAAAGAAATGAAACTTTCAAGCCAACTCTTTACCAAATGATCCAGACAGTATTTTTTCCTCTTTCCTCAATGTTGTCTACTCTACCAAAGACAGATGTCCTCTACAAATGCTTTGAATTTGGACAGTTCTAAAATTTTGTTGTGTGGCAGAGAGTTAAAACAATAACTGTTTACTCTTGCTATGTCATTCTATCATCATCAAAATTAAATCAACACCGAAAAAAGATTCACAAACAAAAATATCACATTTAAAAAAAAACGCTCTCAGTCTGGCATTTCTATTGAAACAACAGGCATAATGACTCTTGGCTGATCTTCAGGCATAAATTTTTTGTTCGGTATAACTTTCTCCACAGTTTCACTGTTATCCTGTGAAGAATCAGCACCCTGTACACTGTATGAGATGTTTCCATATTCTTGCAGGCAAGGACACACCCCCAATAAAAAGGAACAAAAGTCTTTTCTTATACCGAACCACCCTGTAAAGTAAGAGAAAAACTGGATGGATGGATGGATGGATGGGTGGTTGGATGGATGGGTGGTTGAATGGATGGAAGGGAAGGTGGGTGGATGGATGGATTAGGAGGGTGAATGATCCTATACTCAAAGATGGATAGATAGATAACATATACAGTTATTTTATTACATTTATAAATACACATGTGCATGAATGAATGCTTTGGTTGCATGGATGAATGCTTTGGTAAATTGTTAGTTCAAATGTATTTATTTCATATTGATTGTGAAAAAGTTTCTACAACTATGATCAACCTCTCTCTAAGTTTGCTTCTAGAAACCTAACCAATACTCATGTCCTGACCTGGGTATTTCAATAGGCAGATCCACCTATCATAGAATTTGGAGCGGATGCTCTACGCTTACACCACAGTCACTTAGTGTGAATGGCAGGTTCATGGTAGGATGGACCCAAAATTAATGGTTTAAAGAAAGGATAAATGGGTGGAAGGGTAAATGGGTGAAATAGAAAGATAAGTTTATTCTGGGCATGAAAATTGGTGTATTTCCTTTATTTGCATGTAATTTTAGGCCATATTGAACAGTCCTCATTCATTCTCTGATAGTGTCTCTATTCATGCGTTCCCACTGTTTCTTTACCCAGTCTGCATGATGCTCTCTCTGAACACTACCTGTTTTCTCTGAATCTCATGTAAAGAAAGGCAATATTGCTCAAAGGAAAGAGAGAATACATAAATTTTGTTTCAATATCCATCATCACAACCAAGAGAAAATTTTGAAAATCAACTTTGGAATTTATAAAACAATGGAGAAAGATAACAGGAAATATTTCTATTTTATTCTTTACCTGCTTACCAAATTGCAAAATTTCTTTTTTGTCCAAGTTGAAAGCGTTTGCAGACAAAAAAAATCAACATTGCTCAAATAATTGGAGTTGTTTTTGATTTATCATTTAACCAATAGTAAGAAGATACACAATCAAAATATTTTGGGAAAAAATACTTACAGTGATTGCCTCCTTTGGCACCAAACGACAACGCAATGAGAGTGAGAAGTGAGATGAAAAGTGGTACTGTGATGGCAGTGTATTTAAAATGGTTGTCACCATCTAGTCTGTTGGCTAGGAGAATCTGAAGTCAACAAGAAAATCTTGGTTAACCCTTTACCGCACAATGCCGCCTTTTGACGACCCTGGGAAAGAAGCCTTTTGAAAACATTGTGGGAAAAGGAGAAAATGCTGGTACCCAGCATTTTCTCCTTTTCCCACAATGTTTTCTACCCTAACGAAGACAGAAATAATCATTTAAGTTACATTTAATTTGTTGTCTGCAAATGCTTTCAATTTGGTCTGGTCCAAAATTTTGTCGTATGGTAAAGGGTTAACAAACCTGTATGAAAACAAGAGCAAAGCAAGCAGATGTTAATGTTTGGTTGTAGTAATTCTAGCACAAAAAACACATGACCAGCGAACAATCATAAGGTTACCTGTTATCTGTTAGTCTTATACCCTGAGTTTGAAGTAATTGTCTTCAATAAGGTTAGAGATAAAAGAAAATGTCCAAGTTTTTACAATACGATGCACACTACAACACAGGTATGACAATACCTCAAACTTTTTCCTCTGAAACAGCCAAGCTAATGAAAGAGTAAACATGACTAGTCTAATAATCACATAAAGAGAAATAATATTGTTCTGTGAAGCCAAAATATCAAAGTTGTTGGATTGGTTCCTGTTCCTCTCTATGAAAAGTAAGCATAAACCAAAGGATCTTCGATTTTCATCTTTCACAAAGTGTAAACCTGCTGGTACATTTAAGGAAGCAGAAGCATGCAGTCTGAACATAGACTATCCAGGTTAAGAACAATTTGCGTTGGAGTACTTATACTATGACACTCATGTGCTTTTTGGTTGATAATGACAAAACTGGAACTGCCTGATTGATGGCTTAGTCTAGTACCTTCACGTTTTACACTTGGGTGCTGGTACAAACCAGTCTATCCGGCAATGTCAGAATACAGATTTAATGCCAGATCACTAGCTTTTATCATGTTACTGGCTGTAGGTTTCAAAGGTCTTTTTCCTCAGGGTCGAAAAAACCCCCCCAAAAAAGAATGAGTCATGCTCTCTGAAAAGGGGGCTTAATGCATCTGCGAAAAGTATCGACCCACTTCAGCCTGCGCAGTCCGCGCATGCTGACCTGGGCCCAAACTTTTCGCTATAGGTCACTTTTCTGTATATCCAATGACCATTCTTCCTTGTGATACACTTGGTTGTTATAAAAAGTGACCATAGTTATGTGATGGCGAGATTGGTACAATTAATCACGGAGATGCGTTAAGCCCCATTTTGCCAGAGTGTGGCTCAAATTAGTTTAGTAAAGGATTCATCTTATAATTTTTTTTTTTTTTAATTGATGAACACACAGATACAAAATAGCCCTACCTCAAATATCAACATTGGTACAAATAGGAGAGAATATCCCACAGCTGTGGTCAGATTTCCTCGCCGCTGCTCCCGCATTATATCTGGTGATCGAGACAGGATAATGGCCAAAATGATGGCATAGATGACTCCAATCATAGATATACACATCAATATCCAGATTGGGATGAACACAATCTGAAAAACATGTTTATTTATTATAAAACTACTAACAGATAAATCTCTTTTCTATCACTATTTCCATGTCTTTTACTTGAATGGACAGACATATCATTGAAAAAAAGGAGTAGTTCTGGTTGCTCATGCAAGCAGTCAGACCTACTATTGCACTAACTCCAGGCTTTTTTATTGTACTGTTTTGTTTCTCATTTTTCTATATAAGAAGATGATTTGTGCATATGTCTGTTTTACCCGTGTCTGCTACTTGCACTTTTACATTTGACTCATACTAATGGGAAATTGATCAAATTTCTTGGTCTCAGATTTTCAGCTTATGAGATTTCAGTGTATTCTTTCAAATTTGAGAATAACTCTTAAAACTACATGTACATTGTTTACTTATAAGTATGGATGGGATCAAATTTCTTGTTCTCAGATTTTCAGCTTATGAGATTTCAGTGTATTCTTTCAAATTTGAGAATAACTCTTAAAACTACATGTACATTGTTTCTTATAAGTATGGATGGGACCGAATAATCGAATATTCTAAAAACGGCCGAATATTCAAATATGAATTTCATATTCGAATATTCTTTTTCTACTTTTACATGGCTAAATAGATTCCCCGTCAAAGAAAAAAAAGAAACTGTTTCAAAGAACGAGGTGATCCCGCGCTCTGTTACTCAACCGTGTATCTGTCGATGTGTTGTTTACGCGTGTCAAGCTGTTTTTAACACCTATTAAATTACATAACACCTTAGATAGGACTTCTAGTTATCGTACCTATTAAAACTACCTTGGTCCAGTCTTGATTGGTCGTATTTTACGCCGATAGATTTGCCAACATAACTTTGTCATTGATACAAGCATAAAGCAAGCCTTTGTTGTTGTTGTCGTCGTGGCTGCTGTTGTATAATATTTATAATAACTACTCTTTACATGAGGCAATTTAACTGTTTTAGTATTAAAACCTGAAA
Source organism: Tridacna gigas (assembly GCA_945859785.2). Classification (NCBI taxonomy): domain Eukaryota; kingdom Metazoa; phylum Mollusca; class Bivalvia; order Cardiida; family Cardiidae; genus Tridacna; species Tridacna gigas. Next base: position 30,798,557 of record OX244041.2, read on the forward strand.
TTCTACCACATTAGTTATTCTTTTTAAGTTAATTATACTTAAAATTTATGCTGAGTGAATTTTTATGACAAACGAGATGGCTGAACTTGCGATACTCAGCATACTTTGATGTGCCTCTTTCATTTTGATACTGGCAGAAGAAAAAGTTCTCGCCGTAAGTAAATTATGCAAGGCATCTGACTGATTTCACAATCACTGATGACCTATCTCTGTAAAGGTTAGTGAACTAGCTATTGAAAGTATCCAGTGCGCTCATTTAATTTGATTTTGCTAGATAAACTTGTGGCGAAAAGTGTACCAGTATTCGGACATTCAAATTTCCGACACTAAAACAAATCATAATTCTGCAGTTCTACAATCGAATATTCGAATATATTCGAATACTAAAAACCGAACATTCTAATACCAGTATTTGTATTCGTTCCCATCCCTACTTATAAGCATCTATCATTCGTAAATCTATGTTGTGTACCTTTCAACATCTACCACAGATTGCATTTTAACTGCTATGTAAGTTAAATAAAACTTTCAAGACGATAGTGAAAACCTGAAAAATGATATTTCAAACTCACTTTTTTGGAGAACAACATTTCCTTACCGGACAGTGTAGATCCAAGATCATGTTCTGTGCAGTCTGATCTTGATCTACACTGTCCGCAAAAGGTCAGTGAATTGCGCTTAGCAGCTTAAGAGTTAACTGGTTTAGGAAATACAGAAATCCCTATGATACTAAAATAATCATTACTTCACTCTACATCCAGGCCACGGTTACTGGTATCCTCTTTTGTTATGCAATCTTTGGTGTATGATGCTGTAAAAAAAGCCCATGAAGTCCAAGAAAAATGAGTGGTGGTAATGTGTTAGCCCTTTACCAACAGATCCCATGTTTCAATTATCTTAAGGAAATAGGCTTCTGAAAACACTGTGGGGAAAAGGAGCAAATGCTGGTAACTAGCATTTTCTCCTTTTCCCACGTTTTCTACTGTTTCATAAACAGATTTTGTCATTTCAGCAGCATATACTTTGTTGTATGCAAACCCTTTTAACATGTATTAGTCTTGAATTTTGTGGTTTTGTTAACAGCTATCAGATGATGACAATTATACATAGAAACCCTACTTACAACCCAGCTCCACTTGATGATGTTATCCAGTCTTAAAGCCAGGAAAATAAACTGGAGAATATTCACAGAACAGAACAGCTCCAGCTGTAAAAATACATCATCATAAAAAGGCATTAATTTATTTGAAATATCATATTTATTTCAACATGTATTTGCTTCTTAACTCTTTACCAAACGACAAAATTTTAGACTAGTCCAAATTGAAAGCATTTGCAGATGACAAAATAAAGGTGACTCAAAAATTAAAATATGATCTGGGAAGGGTAGAAAACATTCTCCTTTTCCCACCATGTTTTCAAAAGTTTTCTTTCTCGGGGTCGTTAAAAGTAGGGATTGTGTGGTAAAGGGTTAATCAGCATCTTCTCCTTTTCCTACATTCTTTTTACTTTTTCATAGATAGATCCACCACTTAAGCCACATTTAATTTGTCATGTGGAATGCTTTCAATATGCACAAGTCTAAAATTCAGTTGTCTGGTAAAGAGAATAAGGCTTTTAACCCTTTACCACAGGACAAAATTTTAGACCCATCCAAATTGAAAGCATTTGCAGACGACAATTTCAATGTGGCTCAAATTATACGATTTTTCTTTGATGGGGTCGAAAACATTTATGGAAAAGGAGAAAATGCTGGTTATCAGCATTTTCTCCTTTTCCGACAATGTTTTGAAGAGGCTTCTTCCTCAAGGTCGTTAAAAGTCAGATTGTGTCATAGAGGGTTAAAGTTAACCAGAATTTTGAACAAGCCCATGTGTATCAAATCAATTAATTCTCTTTTCCATTCATTGTTTCAAAGATCTCTCATTCTTCATGGCCCAAGCACAAAATCCTACTGCAATTATGAACATAAACATAACAGGGATCAATACATACAACTAGGGGTGGTGTTGGTTTGTAAGTTACACTATTTCAAGTCTCCCCTTATCTCCCATATAATATTTCTTATTTCCATGAGTTAAACTCTTCAAGATAAGGGTGTTTTTAGACTTACAATTGTGGCCTCATATAAAAAAAATCAATAGCATCATATACAAAGTACAATCAAATGCAACCATCTATACTATCAAAGGCACATTTCATTGCCATGCAGTATCTGATAAATATAATTATAAAGGCTTTCATTTCTCATCTGTTATTCTCTTTATGGGTTTGTTAACATTTTGTCCATGTTAGGGGCACCAAGTTAGTCCTAATGATATTGCGCTGTCCTGCCAGGAATGTTAATTTTCTAACCCAATATGCACAAGAGTGCGCAAAGAGGGATAACTCTATTGAACTGGCAATAAAAAGTAGCCAAGCCCCAGTAGCTCAGTCGGTAGTGTACAAGACTTTAGAGCAGGGGGTGGCTGGTTCGATCCCTGGCTTGGCCAGTTTCTTTCCATGGACTGACTGATAGTAATTGTGAGTGGATTCATTCCTCCTCCCTACTGACCACCGTTTCGACGATGGTAATGTGGGAAAGCAGCCAGTGGCTAGAAAAGAATATTGTGTGTAGTACTGGTAAAAGAAACTCCAGGACAGCACAGATAGGAGCACTGGCTGCCACGATATAACTAAAATAGTGTTGAAAACAGCGTTAAACATCATACAATCAATCAACCAATAATAAGTATTCCCAAACACTGTCTTACCCCAAATGATCTTTCATTCTTTATGGCCCAAACACAAAAACCTATGGCAATAATGGACATAAACATGAGTGGAATAAATACAAACAGCCAGGGGTGTGAATTGGTCTGTAAGTTATCACAGGCTAAAATGTCAAACACAAGTAACATCAGATGTAGACTGGTCGTCATGATCATTGCTTTAAACTGTACAAAACTGTCTCCTTCAAATCTGAAAATGAACAAAGAACAGTTCTGGTGAAACACTAAATATTACAGCATAGGTAAATGTTTCAGTATTGTGTGCAAATATTTTGCCCTTTGCCAAACAACAAAATTTTAGATCTGTCTAAACTGAATGAATTTGCAGCTGACTAATCAACAATAGATGAATGAACAGAGTTGTTTATCAAAGATTAGAAAACATTGTGGAAACACAAGAAAATGCTTATTACCAGCATTTTCTCCTTTTCCAACAGTGTTTTCCAAAGTCTTCCATCTAAGAGTCCTTAAAACTCAGGATTGAGTGATACAGGGTGATGATATCCATGTACAACTACTTGATGTTTAGTAAATGACACAAAGAAGAAACATTTAAGCTATGCTCTATGAAAAGGGAGCATAATGCATCGCTAAAAAGTATCAACACAAGTCTGCCTACGCAGTCCAAGCAAACTGACCAGGGCCGAAAAATTTTTGCTTTTGATCAATTATCTGCATTTCAAAGGGCCAGTGTACTTCACGAGTCAGACATCTGTTACAGAAAACAGAGTTTATGTATCTATAGTTATGTGATGATTTACTTCATATAATGCATCACGGAGATGCATTAAGCCCTGTTTCGCCTGAGCATGGCTTATTTATAATAACAGTAAGGAAAGCATCTTTTGTTGACAATTGGGAAAATACTGAGGGTAATGATGAAGTACATATAGAGCTAGTACAAAGCCACTCCTACCCACAAAGTTTTTGACTGGTTCAAATTGAAAGCATTAAATGCAACTCCAATGATTTGATTTTTGTTTTCTGAAAGATCAGTAAACATTGTGAGAAAAGGAGAAAATGCTGGTTACCAGCATTTTCTCCTTTTCCCACAATGTTTTCAAAGGTCCAATTTCCCAGGGTCGTTACAACTTTGGATTGTGTGGTAAAGGCTTAAAGTGCTTAAATAACAGACTTTCAGTCTGGTGATAAGACCACAATAATTGCAAAATTTAGGTTGCTCTTGTCCAGAATGTCTCAAAAATGGTAGTTCAGGATGAGAGAGCAGTGCACATTGAGGGAAAAGGAGAAAATGCTGGTTTACAGTGTTTTCAAAAGCTGTCTTCCTTCGGATTGTTAAAACTTGAGAATGTGTGGTAAAAGTGTTAAGGGCAGTAAGCTTTATGACTTTCTTGATGAATAAAACAGTCAATAAGTACCTTTTCTACCACAAGTCCCATTCTTTAACTCTTTACCACACAACAAAATTTTAGAACAGTCCAAATTGTTAAGTGGTTGCAGATGACACATAAAATGGGGTACAAACAAAAGTATCTGTCTTTGAGAAAATTGAAAACATTGTGGGAAAAGAAGAAAATGCTGGTTACCAGTATTTCCCTCTTTTCCCACAATGTTTTCAAAAGCCTTCTTCTACAGGGTCGCTAAAACTCGGGATTGTGTGGTGAACAGTTAACCCATTACCACACAATCCCTACTTTTGACGCCCCTGAGAAAGAAGCCTTTAGAAAAGATTGTGGGGAAAGGAGAAAATGCTGGTAACCAGCATTTTCTCCTTTTCCCACAATCTTTTCTACCCTTCACAAAACAAATTTCAAATTTTCAGTCACTTTTATTTTGTCGTCTGCAAATGCTTTCAATTTGGGCAAGCCTAAAATATTGTCGTTCGGTAATGAGTTAAGTAGTAATTGTCATCTACAAATGCTTCTAAAATGGACAAATCTAAAATAATGTGTCTTTTAAAGAGCTAAACTATATGAGCCATGCTTTGTGAAAACTTTTAGAGGGTTTCATGCATCTGCTAAAGGTACTGACCCGTGTCAGCCTGCGCAGTCTGTCAGAGTGACAAGAGTTGAAACATTTTGCTACAGGTGAATTTCTGCATGTCCAAGGGCCACAGTACCTCATAATTTAGTCAGTTGTTAGACAAAATGGATTTTATGGATCCATAATTATGGCATAACTTGCTTGGTATAATGCATCTTGGAGATGCATTAACCCTTTACCAAACAATCCTGACTTTTAGCGACCCTGAGGAAAAAGCCTTTTGAAAACATTGTGGGAAAAGGAGAAAATGCTGGTAACCAGCATTTTCTCCTTTTCCCACAATGTTTTCTACTCTTCCCAAAACAAATTTCAATTTTTAAATAACATTTATTTTGTCGTCTGCTAAAGCTTTCAATTTGGACTGGTCTAAAATTTTGTTGTTTGGTAAAGAGTTAAACCCCCTTTTGCTAGAAAGCTGCTCATGTACACAATCATACCTGTATTGAGGATGCCTGAACCACACATAACTTCCAACAATGGCTCCACTTATGGCCAGGAATTTCCAGATCCAAACAGGAATGAAGATTACCCAATAACTCCATTCTATTGTATTGTCAAGTCTCAGAGAAAACAGGAAGGAAAACACCAATACACAGGAAAAGACAACAAACTTACTGAAAAAAAGAGAAAAATATCATATTAGTTTAATCCTTTGCCAGAAGTCAAAATTTTAGATGAGTTCAAAAGACAACAGTTTGCAGACAAATATTATCATGGCTCAAGTGATGGATTTGTCTTCAATAGCCTAGGGATAAAATGTTACTGGCAAAGGAGAAAATATTGATTCCCAGTTATCAGTATTTTCTCCTTTTCCTCATGTTTTCACAAGATTTGCTCCTATTTGAAGGGTCATTTAAACTCGGGATAGTTTGGTAAAGGGTTAAATTTATTCAGAATAATGATCCACACTGGGTTATGACCTAAATTTTCCTGGATTATTTCGTGCTATGTATCCCTGCTGGAGACCAGATTTGGGTCTGTGTCAGAGGAAGCATGCTTTTCAACCCTTTACCAAACAACAGAATTTTAGATTTGGCCAAATTGAAAGCTGTTGCAGAATGAGATGACAAAATAATTGAGTCGAACATAAAAATTCACCTTTGGAAATTGGAAGGGTAGAAAACATTGTGGGTAATGGAGAAAATGCTGGTTATCAGCATTTTCTTCTTTTCCCACAATGTTTTTAAAAGACCTCTGCCATAGGATCATTAAAACTCAGGATTATGTGGTAAGGGTTAAGGTGTAGCTGTGGTGATAAAGCGGTTGAATATCTCTATACATTCATATCCCACATTCTGTGTCAAACCCTTGATGGAATTTTTTTCAGAGACTGTGTTTCCCACCCAAAATGGAGGTGATCTGGTAACCTTGCATGCTGTATGCTTTAATACAAGAAGAGAAAGGAACCACAGATCTTATTTGAACTTGAAGACAGGATAGCACATAGTGTCATACACACACTTCCTTCAATCCATCTTTTCCTCACGGGACATCTGGAGTATGGAGGGATTAAATGCCAATGTACAGTATGAAGAAAAGTGCAACAAAGATGTCAGACAACCTCATGGAAACAATATAAAAAAAAAAAATAATAAAATAAACATCTTATGCAAGGCTACAAAGAAGTTACATGTCACAGAGAGGTCATGGGAAGTGGATTTCTAACATTCAATTAGTTCACAAAAACATTAAGAGACAAATTACATAGTATACGATATATGTGTGCCAAAAGGCAATACGAGAATGGCAAAATTTTAGTACGTTTTATATTTCCAGTGTATGTTTTACCCATATATGATTTAAATTAAAACATAGGACTTTGAGCAAGATAAATATATCCGACTACTAGATACACCCGACTACTAAGCAGAAATAAAGAAAAAGACAATTTATCCAGAAATTCTTCCTGTTCATGTCGATATTAGATAACTTAAATCATTTATTCGGACATTATCTCACCTCGGATTAAAATCCTGGAAAAAGTGCTTCAGACTAACCATCACTGGTTTAGAATTCGTCAAAATACCTAACAACTACATAACGCTCATATCAAACAACAAACAAAACTTTACTGAAGGGAAATAACACTAACAATACAATATGAATTGTTATGTTGTAGTTACCTCCCTTGCTCATCTCGGGGGCTCTGTTATTATGATGCAAGTTTTCCATGAAATTTGCATCCAAAAATTGCCATGTAGCAAAATGAATTATGATTTATTCAATCGAAGCCTTCAGCGTTTAGCCCGTTTCCTTGAAAAAACAAATTTATCACTGGAGACTTATTCATGTGTAATAGCGATGATGACACATTAAGCCATATTGTACACATAAATTATTTTTGCTACAGGAAAAGTCGCTCTATATAAGGCTATGATAAGTTTCTCCTCCAGCCACAATGTTTGCGAAAGTGGTGTCCAGGACGAACAAATCAGAGAAATAAGTTGTCTGCAAGGATATCTATTGACACTCACGTGTCCGCAGGCATTAGGAACGAAACCCAAATGATTACAAGTACAGGCTGTGCTTGGATGCGCCACTAAGTTATGCATGCAACAAACATCTTTTCCTTTTCTTGCATAATAAGAAAAATTGTGGGAAAAGGAGCAATGGATTGTTTGTTACATGAAAGACTTTTGTGTTCTCCTTTATATAAAGTTCTCAGTACATGAAACGGAAAAGCAACCCGCGTTTGTTACAAACATTGCTCCTTTTCCTACAAAGATCTGCTTCGTAAGCGTAAAAAGGTCAAATATATGAGCGGCGCTCCGGCAAAAAGAGCGTCTAGTGCATGTCCGAGATGTAGCGTACAATGCAAGTCATCACATAGTTTGGGATCCATAAAATCCATTTTGTTTAACAATCGACCGAATCATGAGGTAGAATGGTCCTGGACATGCATAAAATTTCCAAATCGCAAAAAGTTTCGACCTATGTCAGCCTGCGCAGGCTGACATGGATCAAAACTTTTTGCAGATGCATTAAACTCCTTTTCCACAGAGCATGACATATATATTAATAGATTAATCAATTAACATGCTTCAGCTATTCGCGAGTGCCTTTGGGAACGAGGTGGATGCAGACGGTTATAGTCCTGTGACCAGGTAATGGGCAAAACAACGTGACATGTCCGTCACTACCGACACCTTGTGTGATCAGGAATTTACAGAAGTCTTCAACTCTTTACACAAAGACAGAACTTCGGACCTTTCCAAATCAATTTACAGACTACTAATCAAATGTGGCTCAATTGCTGAACATTGTCTTTGACAGGTACAAAACATAATGGAAAAAGGAGAAAACGCTGCTTACCTGTATTTTCTTCTTTTTCCAACAATGTTTTCCATCATTTTCTTTCTTAGGGTTGTTTAAACTCAGATTTGTTCGGCAAAGAGTTAAAGAATGAGCTATTCAGATTTGAGTAATGCTCTGGCAAAAGAGGGCTTAATGAATCGCCGTTGACACGTAGACAATTAATAGCGAAAAGTTTCGGCCCAGGTCAGCCTGCGCGGAGTGCGCAGGCTGACCTGTGCCGATATTTGTCGCAGATGCATTAAGCACCCTTTTCACAGAGCATGGCTCATTTTCAAATTCATACCAAACTTTAAAAAAAAAAGTTTTCTCACTGAGTTTAGTGGGGAGACAGTTTGCAAACCATCAATTAATACAAGAGAGAACATTTTCCAGCTTGACTAAATAAAAGCACTGTATAGATCCAATATCAGATTTCATGTGCTGTGCAGTCTGATCTTGATCTATGCAGTCCTCAAAGGACCTTGTTTTTGCCTTTGCCGCTGAAATTGTTTTACGTTCTAAAAGTATCGGCTTTTTTGCCGTTTGTAACCAGAATTTGCCTTTGCTATGCATTCGGCAAATCTCTGGTGATCCGCCGACTTGTGACGAGTGGTGATCGGCTGTTTGGTCCTGATACGGAATCAGCCGATTTGTGACGAGAGCCTTGCGTCGGAAGTGTAGGGCGCATTACGGCAAACAAAATGTGCTTCCGCTATGACAAGTAAATCTCAATGTTTCAGGCGATAATGAACAAACCTTAAACCCAAATAATCCCGAAATTTTATGAGTGCTAACAAAATGGATTTCAAAACTTTGTGGGAAAAGGGAAAAAATGCCAGTATTTACAATTTCACTGACAAATTCAATTTGGCATCTGTAAATGCTTTGAATCTGGTGAAGGGTACAACAGCTTAACTTCAATGCAATCAAAGACAGTTCAGGTTATCATCTTTAACACAAATGGTGAGGTCTACATTTCTGTACACGTTATATTATAGTTTACAGACGTCATAATACACAAGTGACCGCGTGACGTTTACCTTTAGTATTAATTGATAACGGCAATTAATTAGTAATTAACTTGTCTATTATTTATGAATACTTCCACGAGTAAATCCACCGAAAATAGTTGACCCATTTTCAGTTTCCAATGCGCCAGTACGTCAAAGGCACATATAACCGCTTGCATGGTAACGAACTAAGAAAAAAAAAAAAAAAAAAAAAATAAGTGAGAAAATTAGGGATTTGACTAAAAACATTGTGAGGGAGAGAAATATTGCGTCACTCATTTGCAACAATGTTTTGCCAAGTTGTACCGTGTCATATGATAGAGTAATTACATCCATCAATGGGTCGACGGGCTGAGTCAGTTTTCAAGAATACTTGAAATACAAAAATTCACATAGATCGGCAAGGTTTCCATAAAAGAGAGAGAGAGGGGGGGGAGAGCGAGAGCGGGAAATTGCTCGAAAATAAGTCAACAGTGTAGGCCTAAGATGCCAGCCTTTTTTACCAATCGCACATTTCTATTCTTTTCATTCAAGTATAACCATACAAAGAAATAGGTCAAAAAGCCAGGACATTAAGCTTCGCCGAAAAAAACTAGTGACGTCACAATTCAATAAACGAATCGAGCTCCATAACCAAATGAGGTGCAAGAAAACTGCGAAAAAAATTCAAAATTTGTGCGAAAGTACCGAAGATACATGTGCCTTACTTTGAAACAGAAAGAGGAACTTAGAGAACTAAGTCGATTCCTTTAGGCCGCCATCCGCCGCAAAAAATGTCCGCGTGAAGTTATGGATCAATCTCCGAGCAGAGTTGTCGTTCGTTACCTCACATACATCTCTGCGATGGGCTAAATGACAAGAATCTTGTCAAACCGAGGAAAACATGTTTTGTTACTGTTTAACTGTTTCATGTGTAACATGATAAAGTAGACAAAGCAAATATGATTCCAAATGCATTATAGGTGCATTTAAATTGATGAATTTACCTGTATACAATGGAACTATTTTTTCGAGTTTCTTCACTGATCAGATTCCTACGCCAATTGTAAACCGAATGGCTGCGCCCACGAATGAAGACAAGTTAAACAAAATTATACAGTCCTGTGACAGTTTCGACAAACCGATGGATCTAAGTTTGTAACATCAAAGAAGATATTGTCGTCCTTTAAAACACATTTTAGCTTTTCAGAAAACCCCTCTTTTCCACATTTTCTCCCACTAAGTTTGATTGGCCGTATGCTGTTTGAACAGCAAACAAAACAATCGATACATCTTTCTTTCACCGGCGTTTGTGTCGCCATTTGGGGTTATGGTCATGTGACGGAAAATCTCGCGAGAGGACGGACTACTTTCTGAGCCCACTATAGAGGTGAATGTGAATGAACCGGAGTGCAAGAGAGTGGTTATGGATAACATAATTTAAAAAAAAAAAAAAGCACTTAAAACAGTTAATCTATCAAATTACAATATCTACTAAGCTTCTTGGCACTGTACATTATTAGTTGTATAGTCGGGTGGCAGGGGACTTGGAAACTTGTTCACGACTCTGTCAAATCATGTCGCCCCGAAGGCGAGGTGGCGACATGATTTGCCACAGCCGTGAACAAGTTCCATGTCCCCTGCCACCTGACCGCACAACGAATTTATATACTGCAAAGTTTAACCACTCCAACGTGTATCCAGCGAAATTTCCGTGCTTTTTGGTCTCACAAATCGAGTCCGTTTACGAAAAAGAATCTCTCCTCTGAATGCCCAAAAACACGCTAAAAATGACGTCACTGAAAACTGACGTCACTGAAACCAAGGTAAAGTGGAGGAGTTTATCTTTGATAGGGAAGAAAACATTGTGAGTAAAGGAGGAATGCTGGAAAACAGTATTTTCTCCTTTTTCCCATAATGTTTTCAAAAGGCTTTTCTGTTCTGTCTGGGTCGTTGAAACTGGATTGTGTGGTAAAAGATTAAGTAGCCTACCGCTACGAAACGCTTGAAATCACCGTGTTTGTTTGTCCGGTCCCACTTGCTCCTTCGGGCGTCTGGCTGGTCGTAACACTGAACCAGTTTTGAAAACAGACGATGCAAAAAAAATGGTCGGTCCCAAAAAGGACAAGAAAAATATGGCATCTTAACTCTTTGCCAAACGACAAAATTTTGGACTCGTTCAAATTGAAAGCAATTGCATGCGACAAGTTAAATGTAACTGAAAATGGCGATTTCTGTATTTGATAGGATAGAAAAGATTGTGGGAAAGGAGAAAATGCTGTGTAGTGAAAACAAATGCAGGTCAACCACAAAAATGACAAGAAAAATATGATACCTTAACTCTTGGAGCTCCAAATAATACCCCAACAGTCATTTTCAGACCGAAAACAAAACCCAAATGAATGCAATTCAAGGTTGCTTTTCTCTAGAATGTCTCAACAAAGCGGACAAAGTAGATCAAAGATCAGGCTGCACGTTTTGTGCAGTCTGATCTTTGATCTAAACGGGCCGCAATGGCAGGTGTCGAGAAATGCGCTCTAATGGTTAAAACGTGCGGTTCACAATATTGAGGTTGTGGTCGACATTGTACTACTTACAGAATAAGAAAGAAATCAGTGTAATTGGAAAGAGAGCAATCGATCAGCAAATATCGATATAAAACACTGATTTACAAGTATATATACAGATTTTTCCCGCTCATTACTTCCAACTTAGTCATAATAAATCACGTAATAAAATTATAATAAAATCGCAATAAAACTTTCTCTGCACCGTGTCAGTTTGATTTTCTGCGCGCGTTGCGTATACTTGGCTATGCTTGGTTTTGGACAGCTGTGTGTCTCGGTGTAGTGGGGAAACGTTGTTTGATAGATTTATGTAATCCTGGATTAAAGTAAAGGTTGCCATCATGAACAGAAATTGGAACATAATATCCTGGATTGCAGTTACGTTATTAGTAAGTCCGTTTTTTTTTTTTTTTTTTGTAAGAGCCATGCTCTGGCGAAAGAGGGCTTAATGCATCTCCGTAATGTATTGTACCAAGCAAGACATCACATAATCAGTGTATTAATGTATTAATGTATTAATAAATATATTGGACATAGAAGAGAGAGAGACAGAGAGAGAGAGAGAGAGAGAAAATAGAGACAGAGAGAGCGGTACTTGCATTTTGTTATATACATATTAACCCTTAACCAAAAAAGCTCGTGTTTTCAACCACCCTGAAATGGGAGACTTTGTAAACATGGTGGAAAAAAGGAAAAATGCCGGTAACCGGCGTTTCCTACTTTTTCCACCGTGTTTTCTACCTTTTTTAAAGATATAACCCATCATTAAAGTCTTACTTTATTTGTCGTCTGCAAAAATGTTCAATTTGGAGCGGTCTAAAATTATGTCCCTTGGCAAAGAGTTAAATATAAATAAATTTGTCCGAGAGACAGAGTACTTTGAATATTTTATATTCGTAAATTGATCAAATATACAATCATGATGTAATTTTGAGAGCGAAAGGGCGGTGATAGAAAATGTGAGAGTGAGAGAGAGAGAATTGTATCACGTGGGACATTTTGAAAATTATTTTGATTGTAACTGACTATGTACAGGATGTATAAGTCAATAAAGTCATTCATTCATTCATTCATTCATTCATTCATTCATAATTAGGGATCAGTTAGACCCACTATGTCTAACAAGCGCTGAATCATGAGGTAGTCTGGTCCTTTGACATGCAGAAATTTTACTAGTAGCAAAAAGTTTCGGCCCAGGTCAGCCTGCGCGGATTGCGCAGGCTGACCTGGTCGATACTTTTTGCAGATGCATTAATCCCCCTTTTAACAGAGCATGGCTAATATATTTTTGCGCATTATACAGGCCACCGTATTATGGCTGAAACAATGTTGAAAACAGCGTAAAACAAACAAACAAACAAACAAACAAAGGTCTTCCGCATGTTTGTTTGACCTTCTACCACACAATTCGAAGTCTTAACGACCTTGTGGAAAAGGACATTTGCAAAAATTGTTTGAAAAGGAACAAAAAAATTGCTGGTGAACACTATTTTTTTTTTCCTTTTCCCACAAGGTTTCATATCCTATCACAGACAAATCTCATGACATATAATTTGTTGTTACAAATGCTATCAATATGGACAAGTCTCAAATTCTTTTGTCTGTTAACCCTTTCCCAAACGACAAACTTTGGACTGGTCCAAATTGAAAGAGTTTGCAGACGACAATTTTAAATTTGATGGAAATGGCAGAAAGGTCTCAAAAAGGATAGAAAACACTGTAGGAAAAGGAGAAATTGCTCGTTACGAGCAATTTCTCCTTTTCCCACAGTGTTTTCAAAAGACTTGTATTGCAGACACGTGAAAACCAGGGCTTGTTTGGGAAAGGGTTAAAGGATTAACCCTTAGCCTGCTAAATAAGTTAAACTTTCAAGCCGACAGTATAAACCCGAACACTGCTATTTCAAACTTATTTTGTGGGAAAAATCTCTCCTTATAAGACAGTAAAGATCCAAGATCAGACTGCAGTTTGGACTTGATCTACACTGTCCGCAAAAGGTCAATGAGTCGCGCATAGATAGACTAAGGGTAAGACACTTGCTCGAGGACACCCTCACGAAAACCCCAGTGCTTCAACTGATGTTCGAACCCGAGGGCCCAGATTACGAGTCCTACACTTTACCACCAAGTCACACAGGACTCCTGTATGGTTCTTACCATATAACTCTTTACTAAACGATAAAAATCTAGAGTCGCCCAAATTGAAAGCATTTGCAGAACACTGATCAAATATAACTCAAATTGTGAGGTTTGTCTTTAATGGCCAGAAAACAATGTGGACAAAGGAGAAAATGCTTGTTACCACCATTTTTCCATTTCCCGCAATGTTTTCAAAAGGCCTTTTCTTCAGGGTCTTTAAAAGTTAGGAAAGTGCAGATAAGTGATAAAACTCATGAAAGTTAAATTTCTCGAAAAGTATTTTGTGACAGTCTGCAAAGCAATTTTGCAAGGATAAATAATTAGCGTGACTTCCTAACTAACATTTAAATAATTAGCGTGACTTCCTAAAATTTTCTTCACCACGCTATGACAAAATTCAAAGGACGACTTCAAATTTTGCCAACAGATTCCATGCTTTAACGACCTTGTGCAAGAGGGTTTTTGAAAACAAGTGATATGCCCTTTCAAAGCCATATTTACAGTGCTGTCTGGAATGCTTTTGAGGTGAACAATTCTAAAATATTTTTCGCCCGATAAAGATTTAACTGAAAGATTTAATACTCTTTCACTACCAATGACGACTTGAGTAGCTTTTGCGGATGGTGTAGATCAAGATCAGACTGCACAGAATGTGCAGTCTGATCTTTAACCTACATCATCTGCTATATGGTGCTGGACTATGACTTAATTCATCTTCAATAGAAGTAGCAATGTACCTTTAGACCTTGGATAAAAAATCACATATTTTGACCTAGTACTGAAAAAGTTTGTGTTTTACATCCCCTGTTTTTTTCCTAATTTTTACAGATTCTCATCTACACGTGCGGTATACATGCTTTCTCAGCAATAGGACAGGAGGCGCAGATTAGTCAAGAAACTCATCCATTCAGTTTTCATCCGGCACATCAGAATGCCCTTCTAACGGAAAGACTCTCATTTCCCGGCAGAGATTTCATTAGAAATGCTCCGGTCGATAGGGGATCCAAGACGCAGGGCGTGTACCCAAGTTCCGGCAGTAGGCGGTCGTATTCTGGCCGAAAACGGCATTACGACTCTGGACAGGACGGAAAAGTTCGACGGTTTAAGCGTCAAGTTTTACCAGCAGAACAGCACATGACTTGGAATTTTCATCCTGACAACAGAAACCCACCGAGTGCCAAAAGATCGCCCATTTCCCATAAAAACAGCCCCGTGGTGATACGTAAGGCTGGGGCAATATCGGCAGGTCCATCTCACCAAGGTGGGGCAAATGTACCCCCACAACAAGTCACAGACCCGCCGTATCAAGTCAGTCCACCAAGTCAAGTTACATGGTTATCTGAACCACCAAAGAATACAAATGTACAAGCTTCCTCACCAGGAGCTGCTACTATTCCAGAAATTACGAGAATGCTTGTACAGCAAGGGCAGATAAACACTCTTCCCTCAAACAACGTCCAAAAGCAATCAAGCTCAGTCATTGACGCATTCTTTCCTCAAGTAAAACAATTTCCTTCTCAGTCGAATATCTCACCTCTGTTAGACAACAATTCAGCGAAACCAACAATAAACAAGATCGGGAACAGTCTATCACCTTCTGGCCCAGCGAACAAAATGGGACCACATATGATGCCACACGTACAGGAGCAAATGGTAACCCCGACGACACAGATACCTCACCACTCACATCAAGGCACAGGAACGGCCCAACTTATGCCACAAAACCCAGCTCCCTCTCAAGGAGGCGAGAGAATGGTCGCTGGTTGGCAGCCTCAAGCAAGCAAGAGCAGCGGTCCTGTACAACAAAATCCCCAAAACGTTATGTTAGGCAATGAGGTTCACCGAGGTTTGCAGGTTCCGATGGACAACCCGGGTTTAATACCGAATACAGCAAACCCTCGTGGAGAATCAGGCAAAAATTCGCTGCTGGTGCAAAAAGCCCCACCTAAATCTCAAGCTGGTCCGGTAGTTATTGATAGTTTTCGTCTGCCGACAAGTGAAATTATTCGTCTTGAGCAACGAAATCCCGTTACATCTATAATTGGCGCGAAAAATATTGCCAGAGTTCTACCATCAAAAGTGCATACGTCTGGTTTTCATCCACAATCACAAGTTCACAGAAACAAGTTACTTTCAAGTGGCGGAACCAAACATCAGCAAATGTTAGGCCACGAACAAAAGCACAGCGCTGCAGGACAGCAGCATAATCCTACCAATAACATTTCGCCGATAACTAACAACTTAAACAATGGCAAAGTAGTTAGCAATCAAGCAATAACAGGTCCTGGAGTTCAAGGACAACAGCAAAACGCGCAACATCGAAGTAAAACTGGACAGAATGGTCAAAGACAAGGGGATCTTATTCTTTCTGTTCCAAATGTAGTTTCTCCGATACATGAAGGTGTTCATCATGGAACTTCTGCCCAATTAGCACCAACTCATGGAATTCACAGAACGGGACCAATACAAAGCCAGGGAAACAACGCAGCAGAAATGCCACAACCACTTTCAGCAGGATCTTCCAAACCCGGCATCGCTCCATCCCAAAGTCAAGAGAATCAAAATCAAATGATGCTTTCTGTATTGCCACCAAAGACTATCCCACAACAGTCTGTTAGGGGTATTCTCCCGCCGAAACAGCCAGTATTACCGCGACCGGCACAGCAACTAGGGCCACTGGTAAAACATGCGGGTCAGGGTAATGTCCTAAATAGCTTTGCTACAAACAGCGTTCATTCAGAAATCGTTCGACCATTAGAACAGAAACAGACCTCTATTATGAACACGATGGAAACTTTAAATCCTCCCGTTTACCCTGTCAGTAAAGGCGATATCTACCGACAGATACAAGGTTTGACTATAAAAGATCTTGCTTACACAAACTTTACGAGGGCTCAAATACTAAATGCTTTGTCTAACAATTTGAGGCGTACAGACACAACAGGTCAGCAAACTAAAAAGGTAACACAGAGCCAGCAAAATCAAGAATTTGGTCCTAACAATCCAGCAACTTTTAGTAACAACCAGGTTCCTTCTAAACAACCTGGTACCACAGGCGTGTTTTCCAAATCTGTGAACAACGTCGTTCCAACACAAACGGTACGAGCAAATAGAGGTGGAAACCAGTTTGATCAGTCGGTTCATATGGCAAACAATGGTCATGTTCAAGATATCACAAGTGATCAGTTTCCATCTGCTGAAAGTACCAGAAGTCAGGCTGGTCTCAAACAAACTGCAGGAACCCAATTTCTTGCGACAAATACGCTACCCTCTTTCTTAGGAAAACAGTTTAAGCTTCGGCCCCAAATAAGTCCTCCTGTAATTCAACCGACCCTCTCCTCCGGTAACACTCAAAATCAAGATCAGCCAATAAACAAGGCCGGGTCTACCCATTGGAATAGTGGTGTGAATAGCATATCTCAGAAATCACCAAATAGTGCTAGTAGTGGTGGTCTGCAAAGAAACCCATCAAACAACTTCGGTCAAAATACAGAACCCGTAAGTCAGCTTCTTGGCCAAAGCGCTCCTCGAAACATGTTGGACCAATCTTGGACGCATGACAGGCACATTAAACAGGCACTTGGTCAACCAAATCAACAAAATAATCAGATAAACGTTAAGAATGGACAGAACGTGCCACAAAATATAAACCAGCAGGCTTTCGGCCAAACAAATCCAAACAAAAGTATCCTTCTTACCAAAAACATACTAAGTAATGCACAAGACGTGCAGTCGAAGGTAGCACAACCACCAGCTAACGGCTTTATTGGAGAAAGAAATTTTCAGGCTCAGGAAAGGCCAAATCCAAAAGGCAGAAATGCAGGACTTGGTGTGTCACCAAAGCCTCAACAGCAGTCTTTCGGAAACCCAAGGCATCATAGTGCATCACCAAACCTACAACAATCCTTTGGAAATGATAAATTGAACAGAGTGGGTATTGATGGAAAATCTGTAAGAGACACATTTCAGAACACCAATGTGGTAAATCGAGCTGACAAGGCAATAAAACAACCAAATCAATCTGGAAGAGGTGGAATACGCGCTGGACAAGATCGAAACAACATGGAACATTCCCGAAACACGCAGGCGAAGAACGGATCACCATTGAAGTCTGTTGGTGGAGTGTTGGTAAAGCACTGGTTCTTTCCAGAAATGGCTAACATGTTTTCCTCGGTAGTTTCTACAGTACCTACAACTTTAATACCTTCCACCCCCAAACCTAGCCCGTCGCTTGTTGATCAGACTCCTAGTAGAAATGGGAGGCGACCCTCCGGAAAGGGCAGACCAAGGTCAGGAAAACGAAGGCGCATCAAAGGAAGGAGACGAGCTAACAGAGGCAAGGGTAGAAGAGTTAGAAACAGGTCTAGACAATCTCAAACGGCTATCAATGGCTCACAACCTAACAAGTCTAGACAGTCATCAGCAACTATCACTGACTCAGTAGGCACAAGGCCAAGACAATCACCAACGACTATTAACAACTCAATACCAAACCGGTCTAGAAAATCATCAACAGCTATCAACAACTCAGTACCACACAGGTCGAGACAATCATCAGCTACTATCAATAGATCAGTACCAAGCAGGTCTAGACAATCGCCAATGACTATCAATAGCTCAATACCAAACAGGTCCAGAAAACCACCGACTATCAATAACTCAGTAGGCAACAGGTCCAGACAGCCACCGATTAGCAATGACTCAGTAGGCAACAGGTCCAGACAACCACCTGTGACTATGAATGACTCAGTAGGCAACAGGTCCAGACAACCACCAGTGACTATCAATGAGCCGGTAGACAACATGTCCAGACATCCACCAACGAATATCAATGACTCAGTAGGCTACAGGTCCAGACATTCACCAACGAATATCAATGACTCTGTAGGCTACAGGTCCAGACATTCACCAATGACAAGCAACGACTCAGTAAGCAACAGACGAAGGCAAATGCCAAAGACTATCAATAGATCAATAGAAAAAACAAATGCTCTTGACAAAACCGATTCTAAGCAAGAGAGTAAGCTGAAAAGGAGAAAGTTGAACATTACAAAAGAAACAAGAATTATAACAAGACCTTTGGTATCATCTGCCAATGTGCAGACAAATGCCTTGTTGTCGCAGATCATGAAAGAGTTAAGAAAATCTGCACCTACGCCTTCGCCACTGAATCAAGATATCAATGCCAAACTGTCACAGATTTTGAACCTTCTTCAGTCTAAACCTAACGCGGTACAAGCATTTGACAGTGGACCATCAACATCACTGCTGGGCTTGACACAGTTACTAGGGGGTGTGTCTACAGTTGGACCAACAAATAATGGCTTGCCTTCGAACTCAAATCAAGTTTCCCAGTTAAGTCCTTTGGAAATGCTTTTTATGACAAATATGATCCAAGGTGGGGGCTCTTCCGGTTCTTCAGCGGGTGGGAATTTAGACCTCGCCCAAATACTTTTAGGTCCCAGCGGAAATGGTGCTCTATTGGCGGGTAAAAATAGTACAGGACTACAAGGACAAGGCAGCACCAATACAACGTTACTGCAGGAACTTTTGGTACAGGCAATCCAATCCAACGACAACAACAACAGTAAGTAAAGATACCATCTAAAAAAATCTGACAAGAGGAGAGAAAATTATTTCTGAGTGCCTTATTGTAAAGTCGGAAGTCTCTTATGTGGAATAAATGGTCCTACCTTGTTAAAGCTTAATATACCAACCCTGAGAAGGACAATAAACTCTTCAGACTTCCAGAAAGACTCCATTTAATGGACAGGGTATATCAAGGATAGGATTTCTTTTTTATGCTGTTTGATCTCCATCTAAACTGGAAGCAAAGGCAGCCGAAGTTGTGAAAGACACTATAAGGGTTAATGCGTAATGCAAAAACGCAACCTAGAATGCTTTTTGCAAAACTTGAAGACTTCTTTGAAAGGATAGAAAATATGATATGGAAGGAAGAAAATGCTGCTTTTATCTCTTCCCTCTATATTTTCAAAAACATTCGTCCTCAGGGTAGAAATCAAATTCAGATTGGTTTGGCAAAAGAGTGAACTTCTTGGATTATCCCCCACCCTTCAATGAATTAAGATTTTCAATCACTCGACAGCATAATTTAACAGTTAGCTCTTTGCCAGTCAACAAAATTTTAGATTTGACCAAATTCAAAGCAGTCAACAATTTACAAGTAGCTCAAATAATGATTTCTGTCTCTGATAGGGTAGAATACGTTATGGGAAAAGGATAAAATGCTGGTTACCAGCTTTTCCTCATTTTCCTCGAATGTTTCCAAAAGCCCTCCTCTTCAGGGTCGTTAAAACTCAGGATGGAGAGGTAAAGGCATTTGAAACATGGCTCAGGTGACCGAAGTGCCTTTAGTAAGTGTTAGAAAAAAATGTAGAAAAAGAAGAAAATGCTGATTACCAGTATTTCATCTTTTCTCCACCATGTTTTCACTTCGCAATGGGTAAAAAAAAAATGTTGAAAAATTAGAAAATGCCGGTAACCAACAGATTTTCTTTTTCGCGATCTTCTCGCTATCCACTTTCCTCAGGGTCATAAACAAGAGGGCCAATGGCCCTAAAGCGCTCACCCGAGTAATGTTAAATAGGATTGATAGAGCTGAAGAGATCCTGGTTGTGATGATGTAAAACACATGAGTCTTAACGACCTACTTTTTGACCAGCCTGACTTTTTTTTTTCCCTGTCAAAGATATCATCAAAACAACCATTCTGACCATGTTTCACGAGTATGGGACAAAAGATGTGGCCTGTAGCAGGCAAACAAGGTTTTTCTAAGATTTGTCCTAGACACCTACTTTTTGACCCCACATGACCCAATTTTGAACTTGTAATAACTATATGTTATCAGGACAAACATGCAGATTATGTTTCATGAGTATCAGGCTGAAAATGTGGCCTCTAAGGTGCACACAAAGTTTTGCAAAGATTCGTCCCAGTAACCTGCCCTTTGGGCTGACATGATCCAATTTTGAACTAATACTATATATCATCAGAGACAAACATTCTGGCCAAATTTTGTGAGAATTGGTCCAAAAATGTGACCTCTAGAGTGAACACAAGGTTTTTCTAAGCTTTGTCCCAAAGATCTATGTTTCGAGTTGATGTGATCCAATTTTGACTGTGTATTATGTGTCATATAGGTAAACATTCTGACTTAAATGAGTATCAGACTGAAAATTTGGCCTCTATAGTGCACAGAATGTTTTTCTTAGATTTGTTCCAGTGTTTGACACGTTGTGACCCAATTTCAAACTTGTCCAAGATGTCATCAAGAAAAACATTCTTTCCAACTTTCATGAGTATCAGGCTGAAAATGTGGCCTCTAGAGTGCACATAAGGATTTTCTAAGTTTCGACCTAGTGACCTACATTCTGACCCTACATGACCCAATGTAAAAATAGCCTGAGATATCATCAAGAAAAACTTCCTAATTTTCATGGGTATCAAACTGAAAAGTAGCCCCTACAGTGCATACAAGGTTTCTTCCTGAAATTTGGCCCAGCATGACCCAAATTTGTTCAAGAAAAAGGTTCTAACCAAGTTAAATGAGTATCGAGCTGAAAATGCAGCCTCTAGAGAGCATATAAAGTTTTTTTTCTTATACTTTGCCTAATTACCTACTTTTTGACTTCACATGTCCAAATTTCAAACCTGTCCAAGATATTGTCAACACAAAATTTCTGACCAACTTTCATGAGTATCAAACTTAAAATGTAACCCCCAGAGTGCACACGAGATTTGGCCCATTGACTTACTTTTTTACCAGATATGACCAAACTTCAAATGTGTCCAAGATATCAACAAGGCAAACATTCTGACTAAGTTTTATCAGTATCAGACTGAAAATGTGGCCTTGAGAGTGCACACAAGGTTTTTCTAAGATTTGGCCTAATGACTTACTTTTTGACCCATGTGACCCAATTTGAACTTTTCTGAGATATCATCAAGACAAACATTCTGACCAAGTTTCATGAATATTTGTCTAAATGTGTGGCCTCTTGAGTGCACACAAGGTAATTGTTGAGGTCCGCATGACAGACAATACACAACACATGATTGACAGCACAATGAAAAAAGCTCAACTTGAGCACTTTGTGCTCAGATGGGCTTAGAACAGAATTGTTTTGTAAAGGATTGAATCATTTTCCCATTGGCTATTCTGAGACATACAGGTTAGAAGGACCTTAACTATTTTATTAGGGGAAAAGTACTAACATAATTCTCTTTTAGGGCTCCTTGTCGCTGAAATATCTCTGAAAAGGAAAGAGTATAGAAAAAAAATCATAATGCACAGTTTGTGCAGTCTGATCCTGGTCTACACTGGCAGAAAAAGCAACTCTACTTCTCAGAAGCCTTGTGAGAATTAAACAATTGACCCTTTACTACACAATCCAAACTTTTAATAAACCCAAGGAAGATGGCTTTTGAAAACATTGTAGGGAAAGGAGAAAATGCTGATTACCAGGGTGTCTTCTACCCTTTCAAAGACACCACCATTTGAACCACATTCAATTAGTTGTCTTAAAATGCTTTGGGTTTGGAAACTTCCAAACTTTTTTGTTTGGTAATGTGTTAAATGTCTTTTATTTCCTTTCAGATGGTTGTGGATGCTATCCAAAAGCACTTGGATGTCCGAATGAGTTGTTTCCTAGACGGGGTCGAGGTGCCATGGCCTGTAAAAAAGATGAAATCAGCTGCTGTGATGACAACTGAATGAAACAATGATTTCATGAATGATTATTCTTAATTTAGTTGACAGTATTTTAGTGTTAATAATGTCTTTAAGTGACTTAAGCCTTAACCCTTTACCACACAGTCCAGAGTTGTAACAATCCCAGGGAGGAAGGCTTTTGAAGACATTTTGGAAAAAGGAGAAAATGTTTTGTGATCAACATTTTCTCTTTTTGCCATAATGTTTTCCATCCCCCACAATAAAAACTTCATTTTTTGAGTACTAGTAATTTTGTGGTCTGCAAATGCTTTCAATTTTAACAATTCTACAGTATTGTTATTTGTTAAAGAGTTTACCCTTAATCTGCTAAGCACGACTCACTGACCTTTTGCAGACAGTGCAGATCAAGATCAGACTGTGCAAAACGCAATGTTTAGGCATTTACTATTGAGTAAAAATTTTTGTTTCATTTATTCAGCAGCTTAAGGGTTAATACCCTTCACTTTCAACATTCCTGTGTTTTTGCGACCCTGAGAAAGAGTGCTTTATGACAACATTGCTGTAAACCCACATTTTATCCAGTTCCAACAATGTTTTCTACCCTTTAAAGCATCAAACCCATCATTTGAGCCATCTTTGATCTGTTGGCTGTCAATGTTTTTCGAGATATTGAAGACATTGTTGGGAAAGGAGTAAATGCTGGTAACAAGCATTTACTCCTATAGCCAAGTGTTTTCTTCTACTTCTTAAAACATGTAAATTAACTATCAAAATATGAACTCTTTTCAAAGTGAAAAATTCAAATTTGTGACAATGCATATCCACCCCCTCCCATGAATTATCATATAAATTATCCTCTTCAGGTGACACCAGTCATTCTAACATCATTTCTATTTTTTAATTACAATTCTAGCAATTTGACTGGCTGAGACAGAAGGTGTCAAGAAGCAAAAACATATATTTCCAGGAAAGGAAATTGTCTTTACTGTAGAGCTGTGGTAATTATTTGTAACATAAAGCTCTATTTTTTTTTTAACAAAGTTTTCAAACTGCTCTTTAGAGTAAAGTGATGATTTTTTTACCCTTTACCACATATTCCCAACTTTTGATGACCCTGAGAAAGAGGCCTTTTGAAACCATTATTGCAGAAGGAGAAAATGTTGGTAACCAGCATTTTCTCCTTTGGCTCACAATGTTTTCTACCCTTCCAAAAACAAATTTCAATTTTCCAGTCACTTGTATTTTGTCATCTGCAAATGCTTTCAAATCAGACGGGTCTAAAATTCTGTTGTTTGGTAAAGAGTTAAAAGAGGATCATATACTGTCCATTCAATTTGATCAATAAAGAAGCAAATGTTCATATGCAATGGGCAAGCTTGAGCCAAAGGTTTAGGGGCAAACAATTAGTTACATGCCAAGACACATTCAGAAGACTACATAAAGTTGACTTTGCCAGATATATAAAGGAGAGATCATTAGCTTAAAAGAAGCCCTTCTCCTTTTGTAGGCTGTCAACCAAGTTTTGATGAATAAATAGGATTCTTCCTCCCTCCCCCCCACCACAAAAAAAAAAAAATATATATATATATATAGAAGTTTTACTCATTTTTTGTAGACAAAATGTAAGTATTTTTGGGTATAAAATTCTTCATTACATAACACTCACGGGACAATGTATTTACTTGCTAAGTGGATAAAATCATTTGTGTTTTAATTAACCATGCATCTCCACCAAGGCAACCATCCTGAAGCAACACTCCTTCGTCAATAAAAGTTAAATGCTTTGCAATGGATTGAAATATCTTCCACGAGTAGGGCACATTGTATACTAATATAGATGATAACTCTTCTATATTCATAGCTGTGGCAAATCAATTTAACGCTAGTTGTATGATGAATAAAGAATTAACAAATCATTATACATATATCTTAAAATTCATGTAATTCACTGACTCTGCACATAACAATTCACAAAACAGATATAAGTCATATCACATCCACAAAACAACAATCTAGCATACACTATTAATATTTACCTTACAACTTCCCCTAGTTCTGTGAAAAATTTTATCCCGTCATACAAAATCTCATTCTTTATTAACCTGATGAAAATGGCTTTAGAAAGCATTTCAAGGGATGAAGAAAATGCTGGTAACCAGCATTTCTTCCTTTTCCCCATGATGTTTTCTACCTTTCCAATGATCAATTTTATCAGTGGAGCCACATTTCTTTAGTCATTTGCAAAAGCTCTTTAAATCTTTACCAAATGACAAAATTTTAAGACTAGTCCAAATTCAAAGCATTTGCAGATGACAAAAGTGAACAAAAATTGAAATTTGTTGTGGGAAGGGTAGAAAAAATTGTGGGAGAAGGAGAAAATGCCGGTAACCAGCATTTTCTCCTTTACCCACAATGTTTTCAAAAGTCTTTTTCCAGAGGGTCGTTAACAAACATTCTCAAATCCTGAGTTGACACAATGTTTCTATCACTCAATCAATCTGTCAATCACTGTTGAATTTTTAAAAGGAATTTTGCTTTAAAGAGCATGAAGTTGCTACAAAATTGTTATCTACCATCTAAAAATATCCTTTTAGCTCTTCACACCAAATGACACAATTTTAGACTTGTCCGAACTCAAAACATTTGCAGACAATAGTTCAAATGTGGCCAGAATGATGGAATGTGCCTTTGATAGGTTAGAAAAGATTGTGGGGGAAAAAAAAGTTATTAGCGTTTTCTCCTTTTCCCACAACACTTTAAAAAGGCTTCTTCCTCAGGATTGTTAAAACTCGGGATTGTGTGGTAAAGGCTTATATTAAAACAACTTGTTCAGTTTGATAAAAAAAATGTAAGGGTGATGCAGAATATCTGAAACAGTTTCCATCTGTAATTTTTTTTTTTCTGCCAGCACATACCTTGTTAAACCTTGTTAAAATTTATTTCACAGTATTATACAATATTACAGTTTTGTTTGATACACAACGTTAAGTACATTAGTACTTACATGTTAAATAAAATAGGTCAAACTTTTTCAAACCATTACATGATATGTTCTATATGACCTCCATCCTGGGCGATTACGACATCAACCCTCTTTTGAAAGGTTGCTAAATTATAACCAGGTATGTGCTGGCAGGAAAGAAATACTACAGATTGAAAGTGTATCAGATATTATGAATCACCATGCATATCTTTATCATGTTATACAGGCTAGCTAAATTTGGCCTGATAAAACTTTTTCACCCTTTTCATGACATGTTGATTTTGTTTTAACATAAGTGTTTCCTTAATGGTCCACTTTCAGCAAAAGCATATCAAAGGGGAGACAAAATGCAGGAAATTTTCATTCTTACAAATTAAACATATGGAAATCATCATTACTAGTCTGACAATGTATTATCATATAGTACAGTCACTATACATTTGCTGGGAGAAAAGTGAATCTTAAGACAAGAATTAAAATTGAAAATTTTTATTCTTCTTTACATTTCACTTTTCTTCCGGCCACTTGTATTTAAACAAACTGTACTGTAACACATTGTCAGACTTAATATATCTATACTTTTTTAAATGGTATAAAAAAAAAAATTGCCTGTATTTTGACTCCCTGACTTTATTTTTTGTCACTAGTGGGCTTTAACCCTTTATGCCACAATGCTGCCTTTTAATGACCCTGGGAAAGAAGCCCTTTGAAAACATTGTGGGGAAAAAGAAGAAAATGCTGGTAACCAGCATTTTCTCCTTTTCCCAAAATGATTTCTACTCTATCAAAGAAAATGCACCATTTGAGCCATACTGAAATTATCATATGCAAATGCTTTCAATTTGGACAAGGCTAAAATTTTGACATCTGGTAAAGAGTTAGGTGACAGCCCCTTCAAATTAATTCATAACAGATGACTTGCAAAGCATGCTTGAAAAATGTGGACAATCAACATGAAGATTTCATACAAAACACTGGCTCCTGATTTTGGCAGAGACAAATAGCTTTATATGAACAATATCTCCTCTAGCATCACTGATTACAAGAGTAGTATGACAGCTGCAAAATACAATAAGTTGACCATAGCAGGCACTGAGCTCAGACAAGTATTATTTAAAACTAAAGAAAATGAGTCATGCTTTGTGAAAAGGGGGTTTAATGCATCTGCAAAAAGTATTGGCCCATATCAGCCTTCGCAGTCTGACCTGGGTCAAACTTTTTACTATGGCTAAGGTTCCTACACATCCATGAACCAATCTAACTTACGACTCAGTCAATGTTAGACAAAATGAATATTATGGATCCATAACTTAGAGATGACTTGCTTGATATAATGCATTTACACCCCCTTTTGCCAGAGCATTGCTCAAATACTTTGAACTTTCATTTATCATTGTACTTTCTCTTAAGTAAAAATTCCCCTAATTGTCCCTCAATGTTAACTTGACGGAGGTGGGGCTTTAGGTATCGCCATGGAGGCAGCTTTTGCTGAAGACGTTTGATTGGTTGTTCCATAAATAGTTTGGTCCTCCTGCCAGATCACCTTCTTGGCATGTCCTGCGATAGCATCGTTAACTTTTTCATCAATCATTTCCTCTGTAAGAATGCCCGTTTCTGAAGCATATGCTGCTGCCTGTAACAGGTAATATTATTTTCTTAATCCTTGACCACACAATCCTAAGTTTTAAAGACCCTGAGAAAGGAAACTTTTGAAAACACTATGGGAAAAGAAGAAAATGCTGGTAACCAGCATTTTCTAATTTACCCACAATTTACCCAAAATGTTTTCTACCGTATCAAAGACAAATTCCATCATTTGAGCCAAATTTAAATTATCAGCAAATGTGTTCAATTTGGACAAGTCTACACTGTGATAAAGAGTTAAACTTGCCTGAATTTCGTTAGTTCGTATGTCGCTTGTTCGAAGCTATGTATTGGTTTGTAAGCTATCTCTGTTCACGAAATTTATCCTTCTTTATCAGTGGTAAATTTCTTCGAATACTTCGAACATCGGTGGTCCATAGTTTGTAGTATACTTCATGCCCCAAAAGTAGTTTTTGAACACAAACTCCTCCCTTTAGTTGGTCTAAAATTAATCCGCTTACAAACTTGCGAAAGTGTGAAAACCCGTAACCAACCTTGATTTTCACACCTCTTGATTGACGATGTCGACTGGTATCATTCAGTCGTTAACAACAAGTGAATGCGATTTAAGGCGCCATTTGGTTTGTCACATCAATTAATCAGTCAAAACGACAATTAATAATTCAGAAATTCCTTAACACATCCAACAAAGCATAAACGGATAACAGTCTGAAGCGGTTACTAGAAAGACAGGAGAACACTTTATGACCGGAAAATGCAGGAAAACGCTGAATTACATGGGAAAACACCCAAAATATAGCAAAATACATACATGTATCGACAGGTAGAGGGGGTCGAAAGGGTAGGCTTATATGTTAAATACGGATATTGGGGAACAAAGTTATTAACCTATACTTGCCCACAAATACCATTGATATTTCCTCATCCTATTCCATTTTTATCGCTGAAAATCATTGCATAGCCCAAAAAATTCAGATAAAAAGCAAATCATACACTGTAGGCGGAGGTATTTTATTTATTAGGGTTATCTGGTCAGTACAAACATGGGGGCAGGATATTACCTTTTACTCGCCTAAACCACCTAAATATTCCGGAAACACCATTGGTGTTTCTACTTGTGACTCGGTCTGAAGTCCTCCGAGTGATTTGATCTCTAGAAGGGGAAATGACTCCGGCAGAATTTAACAAACGCAGAAACAGTGGATAAATTTGTTTCATGTGTTTATCATGATAAACATGTATTTATAGATGGATGAAAAATAAAGGTAAGTAAACCTTCTCATTTCCGACGGCCACATGAAATTACCCCCCGATTCTGAAGCATGCTCTGATGGTTTTTTTTTTTTTTTTTTTAAATGCGTCTTCGCTAGGTGAGAAGAGAAACAATCACAAAAATAACATCGGATCAAGCCTTCAAGTTGAAGGAATGGGAAACAGATGTATAATCGGTACTAGTTCAGGGTACTGCAAGACATGCTGCGTAAATCCGATTGTCTATTTCCCTATATATATATATACGTCACCGAAAATACCCGAATAGAGTCATACTTTTTGGTTCGTACTACGCTTACTTGGAATAAAATACTCCGGTCCACTGCAATATGAACTACCGAGATTTTACTCTACTTACAAAATCTTGTGACAAGTGAATTTATTTCAAGAAATTTTTACCTCAAAAATTAACATTAATATTTTAGATCATTTATTGCAGATGTATGTGCCATAGCATGAAATATTGAAAACTATTAAACATATTTGTTTGAAGAGAAATCACATCGTCTTTGTGTAAAACATTGTAAGAATTTATTGTTTCAACATACCCAGACACACCAATAATCAATTATCACTAACAAGAGGCACAACTATAATTTAGAAGTAAACGGACTAATTCACTAATTAACTGAACCAAATAAAAGCAGACTATCTGAATACATCCTTGACAAAATTTTTCTTTTGCTTTCAAAGATATCTTGACAGTGAAAGCTTTATCACAGTCTGTGGAGATGTTTAGTTCATTTTCACAAACCATTCTCAAATGCCTTTTAATTCTAAAATTCAAATAATTCAATTTTTGATTGGCTAAACCATTTGATTTTGTAAATCAATGAGTTAGCCAATCAAGAAATGTGTCACTAACTAAATGGTTTAACCAACTGACAACTGTGCTTTGTTGAAGTTTTGAAAATTCACTGAGAATCAGAATTTGAATGCAACTTAGAATGGTTGGAAATATAACCTCTTCAGTACAGCAAGCAAGTTGTCAAGAGCGTATAACCTTTGACAACACCCCCCCTCCCCCCCCCCGCCTTGATCTTGAAGCTGGGCATCTGAAACCTCTGCTCTGCATGCCACATCTCATCAAATGCATAAATATGTGACATACTTTTTGACATGACATGACCCAATTTCGAACTTATCCCAGATTTTATCCAGTCAAACATTCCGACCACGCTTCATGAGTATCTGGCTGAAAATGTGGCCTCTTGAGTGCACACAAGGTTTTTCTAATATTTGGCCCAGTGACCTACTTTTTGGTCTGATGTGACCCAATGTCAAACTTGTACTAGACTTTATCAAGACAAACATTCTGACCAAGTTTTGCAAGGACCTGCCTGAAAATGTGGCCTCTACAAAAATGTGCACACAACATAAATGTTTACAACTGCACGCTAGTCGCCTGACACAGCATGATCACAGAAGCTCACCTTCAGCACTTTGTGCTCATGTGAGCTAAAAATCAGACCAAGGGTTCAGAAGATATGAAGCTGAAATCATAACAGAGTATGTGACCTTCGATCCCCCTTGCTGTGACCTTGAAATGGGAAGCCTTTGCTCTGCACATCATCCAATCCAGGTGCACGCATATGTGGAATATTTTCAAAACTGGACAAGGTGTTCAAAAGATATAAACTAGATCGGAAATCGCAAACAGATGAATGGACAGACAAACAACCAGGGCATAATGTAATAATTACAGTAAAATCTCGGTAGTTCGTAGCGCAAGGGACCGGAGTATTTATTTCAAGTAAGCGTAGTACATACAAGGAAGTGTGACTGTGTACGGGTGTTTTCGGTGCCGTATATATACGCAAATAGACTATCAGATTTAGGCAGCATATCTTGCAGTACCCTGAACTAGTACCGATTATACATCTATATCTCCCGCTCCTTTAACTTAAAGGCTTGATCCAATGTTATTTTTGTGACTGTTTCTCCGCTCACCTAGCAAAGACACATTTAAAAAAAAAAAAAAAAAACATTGGAGAAAGCTTCCGAATAGTGGGTAATCTCACGTGACCGTCGGAATCAAGAAAATATACTTATCTTTATTTTTAATCCATCTATAAATACTTGTTTATCATAATAAACACATAAAACAAATTCATCTACTGTTTTTGCTCTTGTTGAATTCCGCCGGAGCGATTTCCCCTTCTAGAGATCAAATCACTCAGAGGACTTCAGACCGGGTCACAAGTAGAAACACCGGAAACACCTAATGGTTTTTTCCGCCATATTTAGGTAGTTTAGGCGAGTAAAAGGTAATATCCTACCTCATATCCCTATTGACCAGATAACCCTAATAAACGAAACATCTCCACCTACAGTATATGATTTGCTTTATTTCTGCATTTTTGGGGCTACGCGATGATTTTCGGCGATAAAAATGGAAAAGGATGAAGAAATATCACTGGTATTTTTCAGCAAGTATAGGTTGATAACTTCTTTCCCCAATACCCCTATTTAACATACAAGCCTACCCTTTCAATATGTATTTTGCTATATTTTGGATGTTTTCCAATGTTTACTGGTGTTTTTCTGCGTTTTCCTGTCATAAAGTATTTTCCGGACTTTCTAGTAATCGCTTCCGACCGTTATCTGTTTATGCCTTGTCAGGTGTTTTAAGGAATTTCGGAATTATTAACTGTCGTTCTGACTGATTAATTGATGTGACAAACCAAATAACACCTTTGATTACATTCGCTTGCTGTTAACGACTGAATGATACCAGTCGATAACATCAATCAAGAGGTGTGAAAATCAAGGTTGGTTATGGGTTTTCACACCTTCGCAAGTTTGCAAGCAGATTAATTATATACAAATTAAAGGTAGGAGTTTGTGTTCAAAAACTACTTTTGAGGTATGAAATACGCTACGAACTACGGATCACTGATGTTCAAAGTATTTGGAGGAATTTAACAATGATAAAGAAGGATAAAATTTGGGACTGGAGATAGCATACGAACCAACACACAGCTTCCAACAAGCGACATGCAAACTAACAAAATTCTACTGTATATCCCTTCAGGCATATAAAACGCTAAAAAGTATCTCAGGAAAATATTTACCTGCCATGCCACTCCAAGTTTAGAGATTTCTCTCCCAGATAAACCCTCAGTTCTTTCTGCAATTTCTGAACACTTTTGATCATAATCAAACTCAGCAACCTTCAACCTCCTGTTAATACATAAACACAAGGGTTCAATGAAAAATAAGCCATGCTCTGGCAAAAGGGGGTTTAATGCATCTCTGTGATGCATTATGCCAAGCAAGTCATAACACTGCTATGGATCCATATAATCAATTTTGTCTAACAACAAAGTGAATCATGAACTACACTGATCCTTTGACATGCAGAAAATTTACCGAAAGCAAAAAGTTTTCATCCATGTCTATGCGGACTGCTCAGGCTCACATAGGTTGATACTTTGTGTACATGCATTTCACCCTCTTTTCACAAAGAATGGCTCAATCATTTGTTTTGCTGTAATTACCAGATGAAATAACAGTGAGTGTAAACCAAAATGAATTATTCAACAATCATTTAACTCTTTACCAATAAATCCCAAGTTTTAGTCAGGCCAAAAAAAAATATGTATCATGTCTAATTTTTACATCCAAGCCTAAATTTTTTTCCACCAGTTGATCGTTTAATATTTAACACACCCATAATGTCCCTTATTCATGTTACCTCTCTAATCAACTTTTCCCCAGCCTTTTTCTATCTAAAAACAGGGCTTACCAGATGGCCAATCCATCGATAAAGCTGAAATAAATCAGCAGGAATAACTTACGGCATCAACATATTAATCCTCATTACTTCACAAATGTGTCATTAACACCCGACTTTCTGAATACACATACACTTCTGCTAACATTATAAACATCCAGCAGCACAAAATTTGTCAAGTAATTTGGAAAGAAAAACTTTAAAAAAGTGAAAGAATCCAAGACCAGTGTCCAATATTAATCCTGAATGTCAATTTAACTCTTTACCAGACGACAAAAATTTAGACTTATCTAAATTGAAAGCATTTGCAGATGACAAATTAAGCATGACTCAAAAACTAAAATTTGCCTTTGGAAGGGAAGAAAACATTGTGGGAAAAGAAAAAAATGCTGGTTGCCACAATGTTTTCAAAAAGCTCTTTCCCCAGGGTCGTTAAAATCCGGGATTGTGTGGTAAACGGTTATGGATGATCAGCAGTAATACTGACATTATGCATTAAAAACAGTGGGTTTCTCAAAAAGCGATTGCTTCACAGTCAGCAATGACTAAAACCCAGATGTTAATGTTATCGTCCTCCTCGGAAAATTCTGTATCGTTTTACAGCCATTATTCCCCACTTTCGTGACATCTGAAGACAAGAGATCATCTGAACAACAATTACCATGAAAAAGTTGACTTTCTGCATGTGATTTGTATGGTGTTTAATGCTGTTTCAAGATTATTTGAGTTATACTAGGGTGGCCAGTGCAACTATCCATGCTTTCCTGGAGCTTCTTTCACCAGAACTTTGCAAAATATTCTTCCCAAGCCACAGAAACACTGTCAAAGCCATGATCAGCAGTGGGACTGGAAGAAATCCTGTCACGATGGCTATCATTAATCCTGGGAAATAAATTGGCTGAGCTTGGGATTGGAGCCAGCAACCCATCTGGTCTCAAGTCCTGTATGCAATCTACTGCAAAAATGGGGTGGATTAAAACTTTTGCATTTTGATAAATACTCAAAAGCTTTTGGTGGGTTTGAAAATCCTGTGCAGTTATGATATGATGTTTACAAAAATATAAACACTCACCCTTTTGCCTCAAAGGCTGGCTGTAAAACATATTTTTCGAAATAATTTCGCACTAATCTTTGTCTCTCTTCTAGGTCAGGTAACTGGAATTCCACCATTTCATCCAATCTATCATTAATGGCCCAGTCAAACTGTTCTGGTGTATTACTTGCTAAAACTAACATAAATCTGGAAAAATGACATATTTTTTGGATGTTTGATGCTTAGCAACATTTTTAATTACATCTTTACAAACAACAAATTTGTAGACTTGTCCACAAGCATTTGCAGATGACAAATGTGGCAAAAAGAATGTTTCCTTTAAAACGGAAGACACTGTGGGGGAAAAGGGGAAAATGTTGGTAACCAGCTATTTCTCCTTTCCCAACAAAGTTTTCAAAAAGTTTATTCTCAAGAGGCATTACAACACTGGCTTTTTGGTAAAGGGCTGACTCTTTACCAATTGATAAAATTTTAGCCTTGTCCAAATTGAAAGCACTTGCAGAAGACAAAACAAATGTTACTCAAAAAAAAAAAAAAAAAATTGCTTTTGAAAAGGTAAAAAAACATTGTGGGAAAAGGAGAAAATGCTGGTTCCCCTTTTCCCACAATGTTTTCCAAAAGCTTCTTTCTTTGGATCTTTAAAACTCGGGATTGTTTGGTAAAGGGTTAAACAGTAGGGTAAACTCTGAATCATTTGATTTTGACAGGAATTGACAAATTGTCTCGATGGTGTTTTCAAAAGTATTTCAGATACATAAAAGAAGTGATTGCACCTATCCATACATTCTTGTACCAGTACTATGTACAACTATCTTTCAAAGCCACTCTTGCAGGCTTTCATACTCGAAATCCCAGAATAACAAAACATGTATGTTACAAGCAGAGCTATCAGAGTGTGGTGAAATTCTGACTATTGTAGGTTAATAAATACCCCTCACCTGTTTTCTTGTAACTACCTGTTCTGTCAGGCTGGACTAATTAAAGATATATTCTTCAAAGGTGTATGTCACACAATTGTCATTAATTGTTGTTCCATTTAAGTTGGATTACAAAAGGTAAAGTTTCTTCTGAGTTCATTCCCGAAGATACAAGGTTGAAGTGTGGACTATTCAACAGGACTATCAGGTTATTTCTAGATGTTTACATATGGGGGAGGGGCAGGAAAAGGGGGAAGATCATCAAAATTCTAAAAGTTATATTTCTAAATGAATGTCCATTTTGTGGGGTACTAATCTGAATAATTATTGTCTGGACGATAAAAATTTTAGTAAAGGACTAATGAAATGTTATTCTCTTAGCCAAACAATACTCTCATTATCTGTTCCACTCGTTTACCACACGCAGAGCATGGTAGCTCAGTCGCTTTTGTAGAGGGCTTGAAGCCAGCAGACTGCGGATTCGATTCCCCAGCACAGCCAATTTCTTTCTGAAGATTAATGAGTCACTGCAACAGGATTCATTCCTCTCTCACAGCTGATCTTTGTTTCAACGATGGTTATGTGGGAAAGCAGCCAGTGGCTTGGGAAAAATATTGTACAAAGTTCTGGCAATAGAAACTCCAGGAAACCAAGGACTGGTGAATTGACTGCCACAATATATCTGAAATTATGTGTCAGTGTTATTCATCATCAAAAACGAACATTCATTCCTGTATACCCCTAACAAACTTTATTGCATGGGTATTATAAGTTTACTGTAAAAATAAGAATATAAGAGTAGCTGACTCACTTTTTTGACTGTTCCCCTGTTCTATATAAAAATGCATTTAAAGTTGCTCTCATATCTTCACTAATCATCTCCTGTAGTAAAATGTTAAAGTGTGCAAATATTGATTTATCCATCACCTAATATGGCCCTCAACATGTGAAAAGAGACCTTTGGACATTTGCGTAAAGTGTTGTCTCGGATTAGCCTGCGCAGTCCTCGCAGGCTAGTCCGAGATGGCACTTTACGACTACATAAGATTTTTTCATAGAGTAGACTGTCGTGAAACAGAAAATTGCACAAAAACGAGAAGTGTGGTCTCGAATTAGTCACAGACTGCACAGGCTGATCTGGGACGACACATGTTTACGCATCGTGTGTTGCATGCCATATGTAATTATAAGATGATTCCAATGATCTCCAGTATACAGAAATGCAGACTGTTTCTAGCTATCCTCAGTCCAATATTTCCAATGATATTTAGGCAAAAACAACATAAAAATGTTAACACTTACTGTAATTCGCCAATGTATTCGGACAGAAAAAAAAAAGAAAAATAACGAAAAGAAACAATGAGGTTTGGTACTTATAAATTTTTTCAAATATTGTTTATGGAGGGACAATTTCACGGTTCTGCAGGTGCCTTTTGAAAACCTTACGAAAAAAAGAAAAAACTGCTTGCACAACACCAAAAAGCTGAGAAACATTAAATTCTTCAAGCACCTTTCAAAACTAGTTGCTTGAGCGGCCTGTGTAGATCAAGATCACACTAGGCAGAATGTTTGGTATGATCTCTGATCTAAATCTACACTGTTTGTTTTCGTGAGAAGTTTTCAACAAAGACAACCTTGGTGTTGCATTTTTTTTTTTTGGTCTTATTTCATGACTTAAAATAACCACTGAGTTACTCGACTCTTAAGGAATTCATGTTCATATCGATGAATATCAGTGATGCAGAAAAGTGCAAATATGCAACCGATCATTATCGGAAACATTTTCTAAAAAAAAAAAAAAAAAAAAAAAAAAAGAAAAAAAAAAAAAAAAAAAAAAAAAAAAAAACATGTATTTACTGGCTGATTTTTTGGAAAATTAATGTTACAGGCTGTCCGAATATATAGGAAAATTCTTTTTCTGGACTGTCCGGAGTAAGGACTCAAAATAAATTATTTTTGAAAATTTTTGACAGTGTCCGAACTTTTAGGGTGTCCGAATATATTGGCGAATTATGGTAGGTCTTTTTCTACAAAAACCAATATAAACTTGACCTGGTTTGTAGGTAAAATGGGTCTACCTCAGGCCACAACTTGCTTGACACAGTGCATTACAAAGATGCATTAAACCTCCTTTTCACAGAGCAAGACTCATCCATTGTAAAACACTCTGAGATTATTTGGAGAATAAAAAAAAAGAACTGTGAATGTAAATTTACTGTGTTTTTCCTGCTATGATTTTTGCACCTCTTTCATATTTCTATGGCAGTTTGTATCAAGAGTCTAAAAAAACTTACTTTATTCCTTTTCCGTAAAAACGCATCTGCTTCATCTACAAATAGCAACAACCTGAAAAACAGGCAACAAAAAATGACATTTTTTTCGCAAGATGTCTTCAATATTCAAATGATTTGCTAAACAATCTTGTATTTTAACAATGCTGAGGTAGAATGCTTTTGAAAACATGGTGGGAACCTTTTCCTTTTCTCTCAATGTTTTCAACCATTTCAAAGACAAATTCAAACATTTGTGAAACATTTAATTTGTCATCTGCCAATACTTTCAAATTAGACAACTTAACAAGAGCACCACATGCAGGTGCCAGTGCTTGGCCGCTGTTGGTTTTTTCAGTAAACATTCAAGACAAATAAGAGGCATAACTGTTTCAAAAATATTTGGAGGGTTAACCATTCCTCTGATATACTTTTGATATTTACAACTGGCTAGAGTTTTAAGTAAATAACTTCAGTAATGACAGAGATATCAGAAAATGTCTTTGTTTAATTCCGATGATGCACACAAGAATGAATCTATGGCAACACCCAAATGTATTCCCCTAAAACAGATGGGCTAAAAATATGTGTTTAACTCTTAACCACACAACAAAATTTCATATTAATCCAATGTGGAAACATTTGCAGACAAGAAAATTTAATGTGAATCAAACAATAGAATCTGTTTAGGTAAAGGTAGAAAACATTGGGAGAAAAGGGGAAATGCTTAAATCAGCAATGCTTTCAAAAGCCTCATTCCTAAGTGTTGTTTTAACTCTGCATTGTGTGGTAATGGCTTAAAAAAATGAAACAATGTCTTTTCTTGATAAAAAGGAAGCTGTATCATCTATGTATTGAAACTATCAAAATTTTTGTGCTTGGTGGCTAGGCATTCAAACTCTCAAATCCTGTTCTTCAGGTCTCCATCACTGCTCTACAGGGGTTTGTTTGTTTGCTAAGTGTTTCATGCCATGTTTGACACCATTCTCACAATGTTTTCAAGAGACTGTTCTATCAAGGTTGATAAAACGTGACTTCTTGCAAAAGGGTATGGCAGTAAAAAGTTAGAACCACATTTAGGAGAGAGAACCTACCCTCTACGACTAGTCTGAGCCCAATCAAACACTTTATGCATGGCACTTACACCATCTTTACCCATGGGGGCCACATCACCACCTGTCATTATTGCGTAATCCATACCTGAGTGTCGTGCTAAACTCTGAAATCATTTCAAGTATATAAATATCTTACACTGATACAGATAAGGACTATATATTGGGGTTCAAAGGGTAGTATGTCTTCACTTCTGAAAATGGTTTTCTGGGTATACATTAGAATGATCCTTTCTAATGTATAACCATAACTTGAAGATAAGGTTTTTGGAATTTGATGAGTCCTTCCAACATGAAAAAATCTGATCAGAGCAGCTTCATTTCAACTTTCTAACTTTTCCCAATACAGCTTGAAATGGTGAAACAAGAAAAAATTGATATGATAAATTATCACTTCTTTCTGAAAGAGCAATACTTGCTTCTCGACATACACATAGATTACCATGTAAACGCATCACTAACTGCAGGAAACTTTTTCCACTCAGTGGACTTTTGAAAATACTGTTGCAAAAGGAGAAGTTTCTAGTGGAGGGTAATTCCCTTTTTGCCACAATACTTCGGATTTATGCATGCACTGAACCCTGATTCATTCTAATTACCCCTAATTCATAAGGATGTTTTCATCTGTGGTAAATTTGCTCCTTAGAATAACTGACAGGTTTTAACCCTTTACCACACAATCCCAAGTTTTACATACCCTGACAAAAGTGGCTTTTGAAATCATTGTGGGAAAAGGAGAAAATGCTGGTGAACAGCATTTTTTTTCTTTTCCCACTGTTTTCTATCACTATACATGTACATACAAATCCTACCCTTTGAGCTGCTTTTATTTCACTGTCTGCAACTGCTTTCATTTTGGACAAGTCCAACTTTGTGATGTCTGGTAAAGCATCAATTTGACTTGGCAATTAACTAGTTACATTATTCCAACATGCTAGTTTGTATCCATATTTTCAACAAAAACTCTACTCACTTTTGCAAACATGGTCTTCCCTGTGCCTGGAGGTCCATACATTAACAAATTTCTATAGAAACCACTGTTCTTTTTGGTGTGTTTGGTTGCTATGGCAACATCTCGAAGTCTTTCTTCTAAGTCAGGCTGCAAAAGAGGTTACACATAAGCTTGTTTCAACCTGTAGTGAATTTCCAAACAATTTATATGTTACAATTATTTTGTGATCCACACAAGGTTTATACTGTGATGATTGACGTGAGGATTGGCATAATAATAGCCTCATCTGAAATCAACACCAGATGTTACTTCCTTGAATAAGCAGCAAAACTGACATCATCTTTCTTATTTATTTATCTAAATCTTTACCAAACGACAAAGTTTTAGAGCAGTCCAAAATCAAAGCATTTGCAGATGACAAAATAAATGGGGCTGAAAATTTTAAATTTGTTTTGGGAAGGGTAGAAAACATCATGGTAAAAGGAGAAAATGCTGGTTACCAGCATTTTCTCCTTTTCCCAACATGTTTTCATAAGGCTTTTTTCTCAGGGTCGTTAAAAGTCGGGATTGTGTGGTAAAGGGTAACTATAGATCTAACCTTCATAGTTGAGAACAACCTTACGCTAAAGCAAAAAAAAAAATTGTACATGCTGAAAAAATATAAAATGAACTCATTATTATATTTGATGCAAATATGTGAGACAAGATAATGCTCATGATTTCAATATTATATACCATCATTATCAAATGGTTAATCCTTTACCACACAATCCTGAGTTTTAATGACTCTAAAGAAAAAGCCTTTTCCCACAATGTTTTCTAACCTATCAAAGACACAGTCCATCATTAAGTCATATTTAAATTGTTGTCTGCTGCTGCTTTCAATTTGGACAAGTCTACATTTTTGTAGTCTGGTAAAGAGTTGATAAAAATATTAATATTTACTAAAGCTGGTATTAAAATAAAACAAAAAAAAAAACAATGGTAAAAACCAAGATGGGAAGTTAACTGGTTAGTAAGTTTTACAGTGCTTTCAGATAAAAGCAAGAGGGCCATTGGCCCTAAAGCGCCCACCTGAGTAAAGTTATCTAGGGTTGATAAAGCTGAAGCGATTGTGGTTGCAATGATGTAAAACATGTGAGTGTTCGTGACCTACTTTTTGACCTCCTAGACCTATTTTTTAACTTGACAGAGATATCATCAAGACAAACATTATGATGATATTGCGTGAGTATCAAACAGAAAATGTGGCCCCCAGATTGCACACAAGATTTTTGTAAGATCTGTCCCAGTGACCTACTTTTTGACCCAACATGAACCAAATTTAAAAATTGTCTGATATATCATCAAGACAAACATTCTAACCAACTTTAATTAGAACTGATCTGAAAATGTGGCCTCTAGAGTGTGTACAAATTTTTTCTAAGATTTGGCCCAATAACCTACTTTTTGACCTGACATGACCCAATGTTGGACTTGTGCTAGATTTCATCAAGTCAAACATTCTGACCAAGTTTCATGGGCCTCTAGGGTGCACACAAGGTTTTTCCAAAATTTGGCAGTGACCTTCTTTTTGACTTGACATGACCAAATTTGAAACTTGTCAGAGATATCATGAAGACAAATACTCTAAGTGTCATGAGTTTACAGCTGAAAATGTGGCCTCTCGACTGACAACAAGGTTTTTCTAAGATTTGTTACAGTGACCTAGTTTTTGACCCCCACTTGACCCAGTTTCAAACTTGTCTGAGATATCATCAAGACAAACAATTTGACCTAGGGTCATAAGTATTACACTGAAAATGTGCCATCCAGAGTGCACACAAGGTTTTGCTAAAATTTGACCTAGTGACCAACTTTTGGACCCAACATGACCCAATTTCAAACTGTCTGAGATATTATCAAGACAAACATTCTGATCAAGTTTCATGAGTATTTGACTGAAAAAAACTGCCTCTGGAGTGAACACAAGGTTATTCTAAAATATGACCTGGTGACCTACTTTTTGACCCAACATGACCCAATTTCAAACTGTCCCAGATATTATCAAGACATACATTCTGACCAAGTTTGACATGTTTTTGACAATATGGTCTCTAGAGTGCACACAAGGTTTTTCTAAAATTTGGCAGACTGATCTACCTTTTGAACCAACATGACCAAATTTTTAAACATGTCAGAGATATCATCAAGAAAAAAATTTTGACTAAGTTTCATGAGTTTCTGGCTGAAAATGTGGCCTCTAGAGTTCTCACAAGGTTTTTCTAACATTTGTCCCAGTGACCTACTTTTTGACCCAACATGACCCAGTTTCGAGCTTGTGGGAGACATTATCAAGAAAGTATTCTGACCAAGTTTAGTAAGTATTGGGCTAAAAATGTGGCCTCTAGAATGCACACAAGGTTTTTTCTAAAATTTGATCTGGTGAGCTACTTTTTGAACTGGCATGACCCAATTTCAAACTTGTCTGAGATTTCATCTAGACAAACATTCTGACCAAGTTTCATAAGTTTGGACTAAAGATGTGGCCTCTAGAGTGTACACAAGGTTTCTCTAAATTTTGACCCTGTGACCAACTTTCTGACCCAACATGACCCGATTTCGAACTTGTCCAAGATATTGTCAAGACAAACATTCTGACCAAGTTTCATGAGTATATGACTGAAAATGTGGCCTCTAGAGTGCACACAAGGTACCGTAATTCGCCAATGTATTCGGACACCCTAAAAGTTCGGCCATGGTCAAAAATTTTCAAAAATAATTTATTTTGAGTCCTTATTCCAGACAGTCCAAAAAATTAATTTTCCTATATATTCAGACAGCCTGTAACATCAATTTTCCGAAAAATCAGCCAGTAAATACATATTTTTTATTTAGAAAATGTTTCCGATAATGATCGGCTGCATATTTGCACATTTCTGCATCGCTGATATTCATCATTATGAACATGAATTCCTTAAGAGTCAAGTAACTCGGCGGTTATTTTAAGTCATGAAATACGACAAAAAAAAAAAAAAAAAAAAAATTGCAATACCAAGGTTGTCTTTGTTGAAAACTTCTCACCAAAACAGAGTAGATTTAGATCAGTCCAAACATTCTGCCTAGTGTGATCTTGATCTACACAGGCCGCTCAAGCAACTAGTTTTGAAAGGTGCTTGAAGAGTTTGTTTCTCGGCTTATTGGTGTTGTGCAAGCAGTTTTTCCCTTTTTTCGTAACGTTTTCAAAAGGCACCTGCAGAACCGTGAAATTGTCCCTCCATGAACAATATTAAAAAAATTATAAGTACCAAACCTCATTGTTTCTTTCCTTTATTTATCGGTATTAAATCCATTTACATGTATATATAAAATTAAATCGAATGCATTAATTGTTGTATGCATTCCTTTTTATTTTGGTTGCAAGGAATATTTTCTAAAGAAAAAAACAGGCAGACTTTTTTTCTGCTAACTACACAAATTATGTGACAAAGCTGCCCAGGTGTTCCTGAAACAACCATTACTAACCGCAAAAAGACACTATCAGCTAGTATAAAGTGGGCATGATATACGCTTATTGCGTGGTCATTTTATGTCCATTGGAGGTCAGCATGTAACCCGGGAGAGTGTGTACAAAAACAGGTGCTTTACAACCCTCTCGCTCTGGATGATTTGCACATTACGTCATACCCATAATCCAAATTTTACTGCAAACATTTGTGTACCCACGACAGGTGTGAAATCTTGTTGACAGATGGCTCTTTGATGATGGCAAGATGGCGGAGTTTAAAATGTTGGCGTACGGTATAGATAGAGATCAGATTATAGAGAATGTGCGGTCTGATCTTGGATATGTACCATGCACTACTGAACTATGATTTTAGAAAGTTACTGCTTATAGGTCTTAAGAAATTAAGAAATATTTAAAACACATGCTTTTAAGATTGAAAACACACTGGAACTTTAGATATATTACAGTTTTGACCCCCTCATTGGTGCTATAAATAGATCTAAATCTGTTGGATTTTACTCTTATTTTTTCGGGACACACACATTTGGACAACAAGGTAAAACCTATTATTTCGGCCACCCCCTTTTTTTCAAGATAGTAATTTCCT
The DNA here is from genome assembly GCA_945859785.2 of Tridacna gigas. Classification (NCBI taxonomy): domain Eukaryota; kingdom Metazoa; phylum Mollusca; class Bivalvia; order Cardiida; family Cardiidae; genus Tridacna; species Tridacna gigas. Next base: position 30,841,007 of record OX244041.2, read on the forward strand.
AAAGATTCGGACACAAAAAAAAAAAAAAAAAAAATGATTTTTTTCTGTCCGAATACATTGGCGAATTACTGTAATTGTTGATGTCTAGAGGATGCACAACAGAAGACACTGGACACAGCACTTTGTGCTCAGGTGAGCTAAAAACTATAACAGAAGCAGCAAGTGTGAAGAAACACTCTTCTTACCTTAAGTATAATTCCACTTAAAGCTTCCTCAGGTTTGGTAAAAATCCTTCTTGAGGTCTGAAATGAAGAGAACAAGAATGCTCATATATACTTCAACCTTAGAATGAAGCAATAACTGAAGCTGTACTTTATGATCAGACAGAACAGAACATGAAGCATGACCATGGATCCAAGAAGGAGGAGCAAAATTCAATTTTACCTTAATTGTCCATAAATGAAAATTCTACAATCAACTTTTCAGCAGACTAGTAACAGAGCTGATTTCTTGAAATTTAAATGACCATACATGGTGCTGGAAAACACAGGCAACAAGAACAGGTAAAGTTGATATCACGGCTACATCTGCCAATACTTTTAGATATTCTGACCTATAGGCATTAACTGGGCGCATCATTTAGCTAATTTTTTTCCTTTGTAACCCTTTACCAAACAATACCGGGCTTTAACGACACAGAGGTTTGATAATTTTATGGTGTTAAACATCTTTTTCAGTATTCTTTTCGCAATAATGTGGTGGCCAGTACATCTATCCATGCTTTCATGGAGTTCCTTTTTATAAATACTTCACACAGTACTCTTCCCAAGCCACTGGCTGCATTCCCACACAACTATCGTCAAAACAATGATCAGTGAGAGAGGAATGAATCCTGATGCAATGACCATTATCAATCCTTGGAAAGAAATTCCCCAAGCTTAGGATTCCAACCATCCACAATGACCATGAGGAAAATTCTATTTTAAAACATCGTGTGAAAAGGAGGAAATGCAGGTAAGCAGAGCAGACCAAGATAAGCCAAAACTGTAACATACAACCCATCGATTTTGTACAAACTGGCTGGCTGTAAGGCAGGGGAAACTGCAGTAGAAGACAGAAATATAGATGTAAATCCAATACCTTCACTGGATGTTTTAATGCCTCTAACAAAGTAAGTCTGGAAGTTTCTCGGACCAGAGAAGGTTTGCCCAATCTGGCCTCGGTATATCTAGCAGCCACACCAATACTGTATTTTGCTGAATAGATGCCGGCAGCTAACAATGTCAGACCTGCAGCCTAAAAAAACATGTAGATGATATTTCCTGTTAATGTTTTCTTCACAAAGATTTCATAAAAAAAATCATTTTAATTTAGATCGTTTCATCTGAACAATAGTCCATGATGGTGCCACAATGTGCTGCCATTAAGGCTGACCAGGATTAAAATTTTTTGCTATTGGTCAATTTTCTGTGTGTCCAAGGACCAGTCAACCTCATAATTCAGTCACTGTTAAACAAAAATGATTAATGGATCAAGAATTATGTGATGACTTGCTTGGTATTTTGCATCATAGAGATGCATTAACCCTTTACCACACAATCCTAACTTTTAACAACCCTGAGAAAACAAAACTTAAAGTTTTAAAACATTGTGAGAAAAGAAAACAAGAGGGCCATTGGCCCTAAAGCGCTCACCTGTGTAAAGCCATCTACAGTTGATAAAGCTGAAGAGTACCTGGTTTTAAACATGAAAAACAAATGCGTGTAAATGACCTACCTTTTGAACCAATGTGACCCAATTTCAAACTTGTCCAAGATATCATTGAAACAAACATTCTGAGCAAGTTTCACGAGTATCAGGCTGAAATGTGGCCTCTATGGTGCCCACAAGGTTTTTCTATGATTTGGTCCAGTGACCTACTTTTTGACCGGGTGTGACCCACTTTGGAAGTTGTCCAAGATATCACAAAGACAGACTTTCTGACCAAGTTTCATGAGTATCCGGCTGAAAATATGGCCTCTAGAGTGCACGTAAGGTTTTTCTTAAATTTAGCCCAGTGACCTACTTTTTGACCCGACATGACCCAATTTCAAATTTGTCCCGGATATCATCAAGACAAACATTCTTCCAATTTTCATGAGTTTCAGGCTGAAAATGTGGCCTCTACATTGCACACAAGGTCTTTCTAAGATTTAGCCCAGTGACCTACTTTTTGACCGGACATGACCTAATTTCGAACTTGTCTGAGATTTTATCAAGACAAACATTCTGACCAAGTTTCATGCATATCTGACTGAAAATGTGGCCTCTATAGTGCACACAAGTTTTTTCTAAGTTATGGCCCAGTGACATACTTTTTGACCAGAAATGACCCAATTTTAAACTTGTCCAAAACATCATCAAGACAAACATTCTGACCAACTTTCAAGAGTATCAGGCTTAAAATGTGGCCTCTGGAGTGCACACAAGGTTTTTCTAACATTCAGCCCAGTGAGCTACTTTTTGACCCGACATGACCCAATTTTGAACTTGTCCAAGATATCACCAAGGCAAACATACTAACCAACTTTCATGAGGTTCATGCTGAAAATGAGGCCCCTAGAGCACACCCAAGATATGGCTCTGAAGACCTACTTCTCAACCAGACATGACCCAATTTTGAACTTGTCCAAGATATCATCAAGACAAACATTTTGACCAAGTTTCAAGAGCATCAGGCAAAAAATATGGCCTCTAGAGTGCACACAAGGTTTTTCTAAGATTTAGCCCAGTGACCTACTTTCTGACCCGAGATTACCCAATTTTAAACTTGTCAGAGATTTTATCAAGACAAACATTCTGACTAAGTTTCATGCAAATCTGACTAAAAATGTGGCCTCTACAGTGCACACAAGATTTTTCTAAGATATGGCCTAGTGACCTAAATTTTGACCTGACATGACCCAATTTCGAACTTGTCCAAGATATCATCAAGACAAACATTCTGAGTAAGTGTCAAGAGTATCAGGCTGAAAATATGGCCTCTAGAGTGCACACAAGGTTTTTCTAAGATTTAGCTCAGTGACCTACTTTTTGACCTGACATGACCCAATTTTGGAAATGTCTGAGATTTTATCAAGACAAACATTCTGACCAAGTTTCATGCATATCTGACTGAAAATGTGGCCTCTAGAGTTCACACAAGGTAAAATGTTGACGCCGCACGACAGATGTCCGACACCGGAAACAGCACGATCACAATAGCTCACCTTGAGCACTTTGTGCTCAGGTGAGCTAAAAAGCTGGTAACCAGCATTTTCTCTAGTTCCCACAATGTTTTCTACCCTTTCAAAGACAAATTTCATAATTTGAGCAACATTTAAATTGTCATCTTTAAATGCTTTCATATTGGACCAGTCTAAAATTTTGTTGTCAGGTACAGACTTAACAGGCGACAAAATTTTTTACTCATCCAAATCCAAAACATTTGCTGATGACCACATAAATGTGGCTACGATAGAGAAAATTGTCTATTAGAGTGTAGAAAGCAATGTCAGAAAAGGAGAAAATGATCGTAACCAGCATTTACTCCTTTCACCACCATGTTTTCAAAAGGCTCCAATCTCAGGGATATTTGAACTCAGAATTGTGTGGTAAAGGGTTCATGCCATAAAACCCCTTTTACCCGAGCTCCACTTGTTTACCTTGCAGCAGAAAAAGAAAATACATGTCCTACTTACAGTGGCTGTGACTTTATCCCAGTCTGCTATAAAGGCTTTGAACCCTTCACCAAGTACAGCTCCAGCTGTCCTGTAAAACAAGTGAAATGTATTTATGTTTCTGCAATGTATGGACCTTCACAAAGATAGACAAACTTCTTACCACACGACAACATTTTAAAATAGTCCAATTTCACAGCATTTGCAGATGCCACATTCAACTTTGGAACAAACAGGCTTAAGGTCTCTGACAGAGCAGAAAACATTGTGGGAAAAGGAGAAAATGCTGGTTACCAGCATTTTCTTCTTTTCCCACAATGTTTTCAAAAGCCTTCTTTCCTAGGGTCGTGAAAACCTGGGATTGTTTGGTAAAGGGTTAATTGGATTGTGCTATAAATCTGCTTTTAATATTACTTCAGTCAAATCACAACAACACTTCACTTATTAAGTCTTTGCTAAACAATACAATTTCAGACAAGACCAAACTGAAAGCATTTGCAGATGACAAAATAATTGTAGCTCAAATGAAGATTTCCTTCTTTGATAGAGTAGAAACAAGAGGGCCATGATGGCCCTGTATTGCTCCACTGGCTTATAAATATAAACCATAAATACTAAACATTTCAATTCTGAGCCAAATGGTTTCAAAATGAAGACTTACAAAGTTTTCTCTGTAAAAGCCCATGTGAAAGTTGAGACCCACAAGGCAAAGCCATTTTTGATCCCAGAGCTATAACTACTTGAAACCTGGTAGAGGTCCACAAGATAAAGCCACATGCCAAAATAATATAAGTCTATGCTGTATGGTTATAAATAAGGTGATTTTCAAGTTTTGTCCATATGAAGCCTCTGTAAAACATAAGACCCCTGATGCAAGGCTAATTTCAAAAAAAAAAATCAAAACAGGAAGATTTCTTAAGTTGTCACTATGTAAGCCCATGTAAAACTTGTGACCCCTCCGGCGGGGCCAATTTTGACCCCAGGGCTAAAATTTTGGCCTGCATGGTAGAGGCCCACTAGATATAGCAACATGCAAAATTTGGTAGTTCTAGGCCTTATGGCTAGGTACAGGAAGATTTTTAAAGTTTTCTCTATATAAGCCTATGTAAAACTTGTGACCCCTGGGGCAGAGCCAATTTTGACCCCAGGGCTATAATTTGAAAAAACTTGATAGAGGTCTACTACATAAAGCTACATGCCAAATTTGGTAGCCCTATGCCTTACGGTTTCAGACAAGAAGATTTTTAAAGATTTCCAATATTTTTCAGTTTTGTTGCCATGGCAACCAGAGTTTTTGAAGGAATCAAATTCTTTCAAGAAATTCTGAAGAACCATGGCAGGATCATTTCTGTGAAGTTTCATGAAAATTGGATGGGTAGTTTCAGAGAAGAAGATGTTTGAAATAAAAGTTAACGCACGGACGGACGGACGGACAGACTGACGGACGCACGACGGACACTGGGCCATGACATAAGCCCGCTGGCCTTCAGCCAGTGGAGCTAAAAATTGTGAGAAAAGGAGAAAATGCTGGTTACCAGGAATGTCTCTTTTTCCAACAATTTTCACTTGCGCCTTTTTCTTTAGGTCTGTTATAACTCTGAATTGTGTGGTACAGGATAAAAAAGTGTCCAGGCTTTCACAAGTTTTAGGCCATGACTCCAATAAGTCTTGCGCAAAGAAAATCCTGAAAAATACCTAGCATCCCACCTGGGAATTGTTTTCTACTGTTATCAAGATAAATCTCATCATTTTAATCAGAACTAATTATTTATCTGCACATGCTTTCATTTTTGACAAGTCTAAAAGTTTTGTTGTCTTGTAGAGAGTTCAAAGCAAAAAATTAAATTGCTAATGAAAATACCACATTGTCAATGAAAATAATTATTTAATCAATCACTGTTGGCAACTTGACCTACAACTTTTTAACCAATAAAGTACTGGAACTGAACTTAACTGTTTTTGTGGAAAGTGTAGATCAAGATCAGACTGCACAGAATGTGAAGTCTGACCTTGGATTAACACTGTCTACCACTTCTTTACATATTCTGGCTAAAACAACCATGAAATGTATAATATTTGGGATGTCTTTCCTCACTGAAAAGGTCCTTTTCATTAATTCAACACCCTAAGGGTTAAGACCCTGCAACTGTCAGCTTTTGCCATTCTGGCAGAAAAGAATAGGTTCCTTTTTATTCAACTATTTGCCCCTTGTGTATTGCAAGATCTAAAAGCAGCCCGTACAATAAAATGTTAAACTGTCATCGGTATACACTGCCATTACAATTGAGCTATGCTCTTTGAATAGGGGGCTTAATATAGCTCAAAAAGTATTGACCCATGTCAGCCTGTGCAGTCCGCCCAGGCTGACATGGGTTGAATCTTGCTATCTGTAAATTTTCTGCTTAACTAAGGACCACTCTTCCTCCAGCCTCATTGAATTGTCAGACTACACAGATTTTTTATGGATCCTAAATATGTGATACTTTGCATGGTATAGTGTATCACAGAGGTGCACCAAGCCCCCCTTTGCCAGAGCACAGCTCTAATTTTTAGCAATTAAAGTGCCAAGTAAACCCAGCAGCTATTTCAGTTTCGAAATAAGATCCATAATAATTGAAATTTCAATGCTGTTTTTTCTAGAATGTCTCAGCAAAGGTGACTTCTTGTTTTGTGCAGGCTGATTTTGATCTACATTGGCCACAAAAGATGCTTTAACCCTTTACCACACAATCTCAAGTTTTAACAGCTGTGAGGAAAAGCCTTTTGGTGGGAATAGAAGAAAATTCTGGCAGGGTTTTCCCCGACTCCCTGTTTCTCTGAATTTGGACCCCTAAAGTTTCTAATTGACCCCCCTTTTTTATATGTATTCCTTCTTTTATCCATTTGAAGAAGGTCAAATGATCCCCCACACCACAAAAACCCAGTGATGGTAATCAGCATTTCCTCTTTTTCCCACGTTTTCTACCCTATCAAAGACAAGTTCCATCATTTGAGGTCACATTCAAATTGTCGCCTGCACTTTGCCTTCAGTTTAGACACATCTTCATTTCTGTTGTGTGGTAAATAGTTAAGGATTAAAGCTGTCAGTCAGTGCAGTGTAGAAAATATCTGTTGTAAAGATTGGGGATATTTACTTGATTGATTCCAGTCTTGTCTGTCGATCTTCCTTTGCTCTCAATCTGATCTGTTCCCGTATCAGATCCTGATTCTCTCTGTCAACTTGAGCTCTCCCTCGTAACTCTGCTTCGATTCTCTTCATATCATTCTTGTGATTTAATTCTGCCTGATACTGCATTGTAGCTGTTAATATAAAGGGCAGAGAATGTTTAACTCTTTAGCAAACGACAAAATTTCGGACCCCAGCAAATTGAAAGCAATAGTAGACGACTAATAGAATCTGGCACTAAGGAAGATTTCCGTCTTTGAAATAGGAGAAAACATTGTGGGAGAAGGAGAAAATGCTGGTTACCAGCATTTTCTCTTTTTCTCTCAATGTTTTCCAAAAGCTTCTTGTTTAGGGTCGTTAAAATTCAAGATGGTGTGGTAAAGGGTTAATGCAGTAGAAAAATTCTCTACGTGAAAAGGAACAAAATTGATTACCCAAAGGTAAGAAAGCATAACAAGAATTGGTAACGTTTTAGGAAAGTCTAAAGACACATTTATTGAACGATTTCAACCCTTAATTTACTGAAGGTATAAACTGGACCTTTTCAGCTAGGGACACTGTAGACTGTGAGCAACAAACTTGCCCCTCATACCTCCCTCCCTCATCCCTGATTTTTTTTTTTTTTTTTAAGGAGGGCGCATTATCTAAGGACTGATCTGGTGAAATCTGACAGCTGGAATTCCAGCAAAAAACCAGAAAAATATGAGGCCTGTTAAGGATTAAAAACTTTTGCTCGAATTCCATGGTAGGATTTCTGCACTCATTTGTTAATTACATAAAATTGAAGTTTTGTTTTCGGTCAGTAAGCTAAGCGCACTTGCCACCAAGATATTACTAAAATAATATCGAAAATGGGTGCCAATAAATAAAATGGAAATTTTCAGTCAACGATACTTCAGCAAGAGAACTTCACTTATGTCATTATATTCTGTTAGTATGCCCATACCTTGATAACTTGACATAAACTTTTATGCCAGTTAGACAAATGCATTTTCCACTGTGCAGTGTTTGTCAGAATCTAAAACATTTTACAGCAAACTATTTAGTAAAGCTCTCAATGATAATTTCCCTCCACCTCAGTAGAGGTGGTATATTTTCCATAAAGAAAAAAAAAAAAAAAAGACTTATGGGATGCGTGGACAGACGGACAATGTCAGAACTGTTCAGTTCGAGGTAACATGGATGTTTTCCCAAGGAGGGACAATTCACTCACATTTCTTCATTTCTTCCTGTTTTTTCACAGATTCCTCCTGCTTCCTTAAGTTGTCTTCATTAAGTCTGGCCTAAAATCAATAAAAAAGGATTAATCTATTATCCCTTTAACTCTTTACCAAGTGACAAAATTTTAGACAGGTTGAAACTGAAAGCATTTGCAGATGACAAAATAAATGGACTTGTTTACATGGAAAGCCCCTGAACACTGCTAATTTGCTTAAATGATCTGTCTTTGGAAGATCAGGAAACATTGGAGGGAAAAGGAAAAAAAATGCTGGTTATCAGCATGTTCTCTTTTTTCCTCAATGTTTTCAAAAGCTTTATTTCTCAAAGTCATACTCAAGATTGCTTGAAAAGGGTCAAAATTGTGTTCAATTTTTACAAAAATTTGCTTCATATCTAAACCAACCAATTATCAGAGAATCCAAACAAAACAGAAACTAACCTGTTGGGCTAACTGATCATCGTATCTTTTCCTTGCCAACTGATCCTGGTATTGAGCTCTTTGTTGATGCTGTTTGGTCTCCTCCTGTAAAGTTTTCCTTTTTTCTTCCTGAAGTACTCTAGCCTGGTCTAGCTTCATTTGTTCAATCTGGCCCTCCATCTCCTGAAAATCAAATACAGCATCAGTGGTGTAGAAATTCTGATTTTTCTTAGTATTTCAAGAACTTTCCAAATGAAAATAAATTAACTCTTTACCAAACAACACAATTTTACACTTGTCCAAATTGAAAGAATATGCAGACTAAAAATCTGACAAAATGGACTGATTTTTACTTTGAAGGGTAGAAAAACATAGAGGGGAAATAAGAAAAAATGCCAGTCACCAGCATTTTTCTCCTTTTTCTACATATTTTCAAAGGCAACTATTCGTGTTTCCTGCTTAACCAACACCACCAGCTGGGTACAAACCCAGAAGTTCTGATAATTATTCCACTTGCTTAGTCACTGAGCTCCCCAAATTTAATGTAACATCAGAATGATGGAAATTTTTAGTTGTCCTCGGTGGCTCTTGGGCAAATAAGACAGAAATTTCCAAGAGGCTAAAACTGAATGTGCTTATCCATTTACCAAACAATCACAGATTTTCACGACCCTGGGAAAGAAGGCTTTTGAACATTGTGAGAAAAGGAGAAAACGCTCCTTGTCTGCAAATGCTTTCAATTTGGACCAGTCTAAACTTTTGTTGTTTGGTAAAGAGTTAAACATTATGTTAGCAGTAACAAATAGAATTGCACTCAGCTTTTTAAGGGTTAAAACTGACAGCCTAATATTACCTTCATTTTCTTCTGATTTTCCAACTGTGCTGTTGTTTCTTGCAATTTAGCCAGTTCCAGAGCTTCTTTTGCATGAGCTAGAAAAAGAAAACAAGTGATAAGTAAGAATACCTTTCCTTTTTCTGTTCTAAAATTCAACTTGTTAATAGAAGTTCTTCTCCATGCGCTAGCAAAAGGGGGCTTAATGCATCTCCGTAATGCATTGTACCGATAACGCCACCATATAATTAAGGGTCCACAATAGCCATTTTTTAAAACAACTGATTAACAACTGAATCATGGGGCACACTGGTCCTAGGACATACAGACAATTGACCAATAGCAAAAAGTATTGGCCCAGGTCAGTCTGCACAGGCTAACCAGGTTGATACTTTTTGCAGATGTGTTAAGCCCCCTTTTCACAGGGTATGGTTCCAATATATGATGCATCAAACAACTACACAATCATAACTTGAACTGACCAACAGACAGGTAACCATATTTCAGTACACCTGCCTTTCCGCCCCCCTTAACTCTTTACCAAACAACAAAATTTTGTTCTCAACCACATTGACAGTATTTGCAGAAGTCAAGTTGAATATAGCTCAAATGATGACTTTTGTCTTTGATATGAAAGAGAAAACATTTCAAGGGAAATCCTACAATGTTTTCAAAACTCTTCTCCTCATGGTCGTTAAGTCGGAGTTTTTTGGTAAAGGGTTAACCCTTTGCCACACAATCCCAAGTTTTAACGACCCTTGGTCAAAAGCTTTTTGAAAACATTGTGGGAAAAAGGAGAAAATGCTGGTAACCAGCATTTTCTCCTTTCCCCCACAATGTTTTCTACCCTTTCAAAGACATCCAAAACTTTTAACCATGTTTAAATGCTCTTTTGCAACTGCTTTGAATTTGGATAACTCCAAAATTATGTTGATTGGTAAAGAGTATACTTAATTGTGAGGGGTGTAATTATACTTTTCACAATACTGTATAAATAGAAAACAAGTTGAAGTCTAGTTAATCAAACAAAAGGTTCTGAGTTTGAATCAACTGGCAAGTTTAGTAAACCTTTGATACAGATCAAGCTGCTCAGTTTGTGTGAAAAAAATGAAAAAAAAAAATGGCGGACAATGGCAACACAGTCTTTATCGCTCCGAAATAATTGTTCGTAAAGTGGTTTAATTAATCAGCTGAATACATAAAAGCCTTTTCAGAGTGAAGGAAGTGATAGGATAGGTTTGTTTTCACCAGTTTATGCAGGTGGATACCGATTGCATTGGTCTTATATTGTGAGAAAAGGGGATACATTTTGTGAATTGAGCTACCGCCATCGTTTTACGCTAAGCGTTTTGGTCATTCATCTTGTGTTCTATAATGGGACAGAGAAGTTTACAAATGCTGTGGACTTGTATCCTATGAAATTTACGGTCTCAGTGTTTAGTTAAGAAAAGTGCCTAAGGTTTGGATTTTACTCAATTTTTGCTATCGTATTAAAAGCCTTTTCTACCACTATCATTTCTGTGGAGTAAAAGGTGAATATTCAAATCTCCCACCTCGACCGACCGTGGGTATCGTCACGCTTGACTGACTATACGATTTTCACTCAAGATCCCGTAATTGCAGCACTATGTCCTTAGGCCAGGATACGACCGACAGTCGAGTTGGAGTTAACTCCCTTAGAATTGGATGAGAATACGTCTGTTAAAGTTCCTATTATTCACCCATCCTATCCTCTACCTGGGCAAGTCCCCAAAAATTGTGATTCAGAACTAGAAGTGTCCTTATGATGAAGATGTATCAGATTTGCCAATAAAACTGACTGATGAACAATTAGATAAACTAGTGTCTTCATATAATAGCTTTCCCTGGGAGTTATTTAAAAATTCTCTCTTGAAGTGGTATGCATCTTGTGACAAAAAGTTAAATGAAGTGAGGCACGATTTATTCACTATACTTTGCAGTAAAGACGAGTTTCCGTTCAGTAGTAGTATTCTAAAGCGTAGGGCACAACGACGTAATGGTGATTCACTTGCAGAAAAGTTGGCTTACGATGTGCATACTCTTATCGCTGGTTTAGTAGATGGTGACTATGATAACCCTGAATTCAAAAGCCTTATTAGCTCTCGTTCAAAATCTGTCTCGACTACGGTGGCTCATCCAGGTCCTGACTCACTGACTCCCGCAAAGAAGGAGTGCAATAGTCAACGCATATCAGAACAACCTTCAAGATCAGACTTCTGTGATATGCAGGAGTGCATTTCAGCGCTTCGTGCGGAATTCATGACATTTAGCAAACAACCGAAACCATAAACAATGATAGAAATAGTCAAATTGGTGAATTGAAGGAAACTGTACAACAAGTCGGAACACTAGTGCAAGAAGTTCAACAGAGTGTTATATCTGACTTACACTGTATTCTAAACAACCTGTCATGAATTGAAACTGTAGTGTTAAACAATATAACACAGATGAAAAATGATATAAAACTTCTAAAACAAGAATGGAAGGGTTGCGAAGAATCTATGAATTTGCTTCAAAATAAAGTGGAACATGAAATCAGCAAGACTAGTAAAAATATTGCTCGTAGCAAGAGGAATCCGAGTCCCCGATCAGCGAAAGCCGATGACCGTCGGTCTGCAGAAGCAAACAACAGTCATGCTAACCAGCGTTTGTCTCTGCAGGCCGAGGGCCGTCCTAGTCCAACAGGTGTCGCTAGTGTTTGCAATAGCCAGTCTTGTCTTGCTGAAAGTGTTCCGCAACAGTTTGGTAGCTCTGACACAGTTATGCATCCAGGAGAAGATGCTAAATGCTCGAGCCTTGTTGGAGAAGGTAGAAATCTTGGGGGCCATCCCAGTAGCAATAACACTGCTGCAATGGCTCACAGCAAAACAACAAATGACGACGGGCAACTTTTTGCCGTAAAGTGTAATCCTCCCGTGCCATACCATCCTCTACCAAATACATCTACCGACTCAACACAAGGCTCGAACACTCAAGCAAATTTGCAAAGTTTGGTGGATTTCCCCAATATATCTGGTCAAAAACATGTCGATAAAATAGGTGCAGAGCAAATGAGTCTCAGGCATGCATATAACTCACATCATTTCGATCAACAGAAACAAAATACGTCTTTACCCACGTATTCAAATGTACTGAAAGCAGATAATAATCACTCATATGACACAAATAGGCCATATCAAAATGGGCATACTGAAAAACAAACACAGGCACACGAGTACCAACAATATAGGTTTGGCCGTGACCATTCTGGCAAATTAATGCGGAGTAGCTTTCGCACTAAACCTCGTTCAAAACGAGAAGAGCATCATTATACCAGATCAAATACTAAGCGGGAGAATATGCCGTCACAAATATTTGAAGAACAAGCAAACCCGCAAAGTGTATTCTCAATGCAGAATGCACAAAGTATAGAGTCACATGTACATAGTGCCTGGGACCAGGCTGATTATTATAGTAGTTCGTCGAGGAACAATACCTACGAACACACACAAAAGAACCAATCAAATTACCCTGAAAACAAGGGGCAGTATTTACCAAGTCATACGCAAGATGAGGAGCAGAGTTGGAATCTCGTTGACTTCGTTCGAAAGCGCACTTGCCGTTTTTTCTTGGGTGGGTTCATACCCTCTATTACAGAGGGGATGATTGCACAATATGTTAATCAGAGAGGTCCTAGGGTTACCAAAGTTACAATATTTCGGTACAGAACAAAACCGGTGGTAATTCATTTTAACATCGAAAACGACGCAAATGCGCAGCTTGTGTGTGAACCTTTCTTTTGGCCCGAAGGTGTTGTTTGTAGGCCATGGGTCTCTCAGGCAAGGTATAATGCGCGTGATTTCAGTTTGCGACGTGACGTCAATGCACCAGTGCACAACGATCGTTTGACTGATGATGTAGATTACAGTCATGGGTACTATCCCGAAAATTACGATTACAATTATTATGACCATTATGAATAGTGACCTTTTACGTATTAACCTTTATACATGGAACGTGACAGGTTTTATGACAAGTGCGGTCTACCTATGCGACTGTTTAGAAAAATATGACATAGACTTTCTCGGTATTTCTGAACATTGGTTACATGAGAAGGATTTGCATATTATAGATACTCTCAGTCGTTCATATACTTCATATGCGATTTCGGATAATGATTTGGTAACGTCTGGATTGGGACGGATAGGTAAAGGGGGCGTTGCTATCTTGTGGAAAAAATCTTTTGATCACTGTGTGAATCGGCTGCCCTTTATCAACGACAGAATTCTAGGTATCCAAATAGAATTGTTGCCAGAAAATCTTTTGTATTTATTTCAAGTCTACCTCCCTTCCAAAAATAATTCTTCTGCTATTTTTGAGGAATATCTAGATTCACTAAAAACCGTAATTTACGAATATAGCTGGAAAGGCAAAGTTATCTTAATGGGTGATTTTAACTGTCACACCAATAGTAACAAGGTCAAAAAGACACTAGATACACGCGATAAAGTTTTCAGCGCGTTTTTGCGCCAAAACGGACTGTGCACGGTTACCTCCCTTGATTTATGCAGCGGAGCACATATGTCCTTTGAATCAAACTGTGGCCGAAGCCTTATTGATAATATAATTTCTAACTCCAGTGAGGCTCATTACATCACTTCCTGCAGCATTGTAGATGATGACTCTCTGCTTTATTCGAATCATCGAGCAATCCAATGCTCACTTACTGTTCCTACATTTGGTCAAAGGACACAGATTGAAACTGTTCAGAGAAGTATAAATTGGTCAAAATCTTCTCTAGAGCAGAGAGAAAAGTACAAGCTATCTCTTAATAATGACTTAGGGTTAGAGGCATTGTTATGACACAGAATGCAGACGACAAAGGATATAGATTTTGTATATACGGCATTGGTTAACGCTCTCTATAATACCGGTAATTTGTGTATACCTGTAATACCATATAAACCTTACTTAAAACCATACTGGTGCAGTGAGTTGACAACATTGAATAAAACTATGAAATCTATCAGACGCGAATGGCTACAATCAGGATCGTCTCGTGACAGTCCGCTTTTCAAAAAACTGAAATCTTCAAAATGCATATTTCGCAATGCTCATAGGAAAGCCACTCAAACTTACTTGCACAAGCTTTACGATGATATTGATCGTAGTGCAGAAATTGACCAGGAACAATTTTGGTGTTTGGTTAATTTAAAGCGAAAATCCGGTAACACATGCCCTGGCTCAGAGATTATATTTAATGGAGAGGTTTGCCGAGACAAGGATTCAATAATTAAAGGGTGGAGCAATTACTTTCGGGACTTATACGCATTTGATGAGAACCCGGCATATGATAATACTTTTAGGACACATGTAGATAATGAATTAGATAGAATATCCTCCTCTAGTAATGAATGTAATTCAAATACACCATGCAAAGTCTCTATAGATCAAGTTCACTCAGCCCTCAAGTCAACCAACAGGAACAAAGCCCCTGGGGCAGACAACATATGCTACGAACACTTATTATTTGGGGGTACTTTAATTCGCAAGGTGTTGGTGAAACTTTTTTCGGCTATGCTAGAAATGTCTTATATTCCTCCGGGGATGAAAAGGGGCATTATAATTACTTTGTTTAAAGGAGGAAACAAAAACAGGAAAGATCCGAACAATTATAGAGCAATTACTCTAACTTCATGTATTTTAAAAATTTTTGAAAAAATCTTATTGGAGAGAATGCAGGCGACTGTATCTCTTCGACCGCATCACTTACAGGGAGGGTTTCAAGAAGGTCTAGGGTGTTTGATGTCCTCATTTTGCTTACGCGAATGTATTCACTTTGCTAAAGAAAATGGTAGCAGACTGTATGTTTGCTATCTGGATTGTAAGCAAGCTTTTGATAGAGTTTGGATTAACGGCTTACTTTATAAACTATCAACCTATGGCTTAGACAGGAAAGTTCTCCAATGCTTGCTTAACCTTTACTCTAGGCTATATAGTTCAGTCCGCCACAAATCTATTACTTCTATTGATATGTTTCTTATTCTACAAAGTGTCCGTCAAGGGGGAATAACCAGTCCATTTCTCTACTTGATTTACATTGATGGCTTAATTAAGCTATTAGAATCTTCCGGTTACGGCCTTAGTATTGCTGGAGCTGACGTAAGCTCGCTTAGTGTAGCAGACGATATGATTCTTGTCTCTTTATCAAAATATGGTTTGCAGAAAATGATGAACATCTGTTACGAATACTCTTGCAAATGGAGGTATTTATATAACCCGAGTAAATGCGCTGTCACCGTTTTTAACGAATCAAGAAGGGTAAATGCAAATCGTTTGTGGTTTTTAGGCAATAGTTTAATTTCAGAGGTAGAAAATTATAACCACCTAGGAATAATCTGTAATAAGTATATGAAAATTTCAGTCAACATAGATGAATCATGTCGGAAACTGAAAAGCACTTTACTCGGCCTAATGAATGTCTGAATACACGATAATGGTCTTCTCCCCCCTACATCTATGAAAATATATAAGTCCGTAGTCCTTCCTAGAGCCCTCTATGGCTGCGAGCTTTGGTCCTCGCCAGCCACATGTCATATTTCACAACTTGAGAAGGCTCACAGGTTTTGTATTAAATATATACAGGATCTTCCTGTATACACGAGAACAGATATTTGTGTAAGTATGGTCGGAGCTTATCCGATCGAGTTTGACATAGATTATAGGAAACTGCTTTTCCTCGGTCAGCTCTGCCGTCTGTTTACTGGACATTTTTGTAAACAACTGTTTAATTATCGTTTGGTTACATTTTACAAATATAAGTCCTCCACTCAGCAAGGATTTGTGTCTGATATAGTCGATGTTTTAAGAAAGTATGATATTGAATATTACCTCACAGAATACATGTCTAAAACATCGTTTCCTACAAAATCTCAATGGAAGAGTATTATTCGAAGGGCCATTCATACCAGGTCAAATGAAGACTGGCTAAGCAGGGTTCAACTCGATAGACAGTTAAATAGTTTTTTGTTCATTAAGCCACAGCTTCTCTATAATAGTGAACTATGGGAAATGAGTAGGTCATCTTCTTCCACTCTAACGCCATATCAATGTAATAAGTGCGTAAGATTAATAGCCAAGTTTTATAGCGATAGTTTCACTAAAATTTGCTCACACTGTAAAGTGAACTTCACTGCATCAGTATGTATCCATGTAATATTTGATTGTCAGTTCACTCGGTACTTAAGGAATATAATATTTGAAATTTTACAATCACATTGTGACAGTGGATTATATAATGCATTTTTGTCCCTAGAAAGCAACGAGATGCTAGTCGGTTTATTTTCCGGATTAAGGAATATAGTAAATGATAATAGTTTAAATCACAGAATTCTGATGCATATTGTCCCAATACTTAGCAAATTTGCAGACTTTCTGTGGAGTTAACCAATGCCGAGTTTGCAATTTCTGCTGTTTATCATTTTACCGTTATTTTATCAAATTTATACATATCTAAAACCTTGTTAATAGTTAGCATATTGATCAATAGATCGTTCACTTTGTCGATTGACGAATTAGGTTACTTTGAAAGCTATCCTGTCACCAACTCTCATTCATTCATTCATTCATTCGTCCGGTCACTCACTCACTCACTCACTCACCTACTCCCAATCATTTGCTTGCTCGCTCGCTCATTCATTCATTCATTCACTCACCCACTCACTCACTCACTCGCTCATTCACCCACCAACTCCCAATCATTTGCTCCCTCGCTCGCTCGCTCATTCATTCATTCATTCATTCACTCACTCACTCACTCACTCACACACTCACACACTTATTTCCGCCTTGTATTTCGTTTTCGTTACAAGGATCTTTTTCTTGTTTTGCTCAGTCCTGTTATACTCAGGCTCTGATTCTGTTCATTTTAAATTGTTCTTCCATGCAACCATACACCTGACTGTACTTTCATATCGGGACTGAGTCAGTCAGTCAGTCAGTCCCTAATTCAGTCACTCACTCACTCACTCACTCACTCACGTATTTATTTCTTCAACCATTCATGATCATTGTTTTGTAATTTGTCAAAATTTCCTTGTTTTTCGTTTTCGTGCAAGGATTATGTAATTTATTTGCTGAGTTTTCCTTTTCTAATTTGTTACATTTCATCACATTTTTCTCTCTTTTCTTTTTGTTTATACATGTATGTATTTCCATGATGTTTTGTTTGCACAATGTGCACCTGTATTCTGACTAAGGGAGGGGCCTTTAAATTTTCGTCTTTTAATTGCAAGGGCCTCTTTCGGGTTGGAAATTGGCTGCACATTGACTTTTTTTCTAATTAGTTTGTTTGTATATGTCTTATTCTTTCTTTTCTTTTTTTTTCCCCTTTTTCTATATTTTGTACTTTCATTGTTGTTATGATGCTCGCCGATTTGGCGGATAAACAATAAAATAATAGCAATTACTCCTTCTCCCTCTACAGCCATCACAGACAAGGTCTTGATACAATATTTAGCAAACAATAACAATTAAAGTCATACAAAATGAATGCTTTAGCAGGCGACATATTCATTGGGGCTCAACTGATGGGTTGTTACTATGAAATGGCAGAAAACATTGCTAGAAAATAAAATGCAATTTAACAACATTTTCTTCTTTTCCCTCAATGTTTCCAAAAGACTTCTTCCTCAGAGTCGTAGAAAGTCATGATTGTGTGGTAAAGGGCTTATAATGGTGAAACATCCATCAATACAGACATTTAAGCTGTAAAATCAGCTTATAAACATGCAAAGCTTGCCATTGCATCATTGTAAATACTGACCTCTAAAACTGGCCATTCATGACCTTATATAAAAAATCTCAAGTTTATGCGAGATCGCAACCCCTGATCGCTGTTGTCGCATGTGAATGCCTAAGATCAATGTGAGAAACAGCGTACCTGACTTTTCTAGTGTTTTGGCAGCCTGGGCGGCTCTTTCGAGCGCCGCAGAATCGAATCTGTATGCATCCATTTTCGACGTGCCGGTTGGCTGTCCACCGGTTTGTCCCGCGTTTCCACCTTTTTCACCACCTGTTCCTGGCGGTGGCGGAAAGCCAGGCGGTAGTCCCGTACCTCCAGGCACGCCACCGGTTCCAAATATCCACGACATATTTTTTTTACGTAAGAATATCGATGTTCGTTCCTGGATGTTTCTCAATGAAATTTTAAACCGGAAGTTGTGATTCGCACGTGTGTCCGGTTACTTGTAACAAACATGTTGTCGTGACAATCTAATTCGTAGTCGACTTGTTCGAGCATAGTGATTCAACCTCTGCAAAATCTGATATAATTCTATTCATTTTCTGTTTATGAAGATTTTCTAAACTTTTTTTAGAGTTAAACACATGATACTTTCCGTTTAGTGACAAACACCCACGACTGTGGTTCGAATGTCATATAGCGAAAAAGCCTTAGAACGAATAGCTAAGGATGGAACTTGTTTTGGGGCGAACTCAGAATGCATAGCAAGGGAGGTTACTGTGGTTGTCACGTTGCCTTTGTTCAGTACTAGTTTTCTCCCTTCGACCATTAAACTCAGCCTTTCCCCGTCATCCCTGACTGCAGGTTTTATGCAGGCCAAGACTGATCTAACTACAAGTTGGCTTCTTTAAAAAAGAAGCCAGGAGAGGTCGGCATCGATGTTTTCAAATAGTTTATTGGCTTTTGATTTAAATATATTTTGGTAGAAGTCAACAAACAAGTTAGGCATTAAATGAATGAGAAAAAACATTTTTTTTTTCCAATCTTGATGGAGTAAAGGCACAAAACAGTACATGTTCCACATTGTTATAATATTCAAGGAACTGGAGGCCATGTGCTATTAACATGCTCAGAAATGCATATTTTTTTCAAAATTAAAGGACACAAAACCGCAGATGATTATCCAATTTAGCTCATTTTCAAAAGGAACAACCCTCAAATGAATGTTTGTAATGTGTGCTCAGATAAGCCATTTTGTTTTTTTTTGGAAAGGAGAAATCGTTCAATTAAAATTTGATACAATATGCTAATTCCACTGAAGAGGCAAGAATCTTACCTGATAACAACAAATAAAGGTGGCCTATACATAATACTAGTACCAGACACGTTAAAAATAAATGTAACATTTTTTAATCTTTTAACAAACAACAATTTTTTGACTGTCCCAAACAGAAAAAGCATGCAGACAACAATTCAAACTTTGATAATTAATGTGGAAGATGGTGCTTTGATGTGATGGACACCATTGTGACAAAAGGAGAAACTGCAGTGACTAACAGCTTCTCCTCTTTCCACAATATTTTGAAAAGTTGTCTGCTGCAGACATGTAAAATGAAAAGGTTGTTTGTCTAAACGTTAAAAATTTAAGCAAGTAGATAAATGAGCCATGCTCTTAGAAAAGGGCCCTTAATGCATCTGCAAAAAGTATCGACCCATGTCAGCCTGCGCAATCCGCCCAAAACCAAAGGACAACGGACTCTTTTGAGGTGTGCGGTACGTAGGGCGAAGAGGCACGACTTTCTTTCGCGCTCATAAGTTGATTTTCGCAGGATCCTCGAAATCCCGCATAATAGAAGCAGCTCTGTGTGTTATTTCATCAAATCTATATCATTATAAATCCATAGAATTTTTTAATAAAACAGAAAAATGCTAGAATCTAGTCAGTTTTGAAAAACAGAACTTGAAAACATACTGATCAACCTATTTCTATCTATTTGTGGGGTACGAGTTCTCCAGAGAACACATGCTCTCGAGATCAGGGTTCGAGTTCTCCAGGGTACGAATTCTCCAGATAGTATCAAGTCACGTGATCTTTTCCCGCGGTGTTCTTTCTCTTTTTTTTTTTAACGATTTTTTTTTTTTTCTCTCTGCTTAGATTTATTTGTTTAATGAAAATTCGCAATTATTGGAGAGATCATTTACTATCAATATAGTATAATAAATCTTTTTGGAAAGCTGTCATACAAAAGAAAACGTTTACTTCCTACTTCAGTTTCTTGATTTCGGTTTGTTTATAAAACCATGACGAAAAAGACTGTGTATCAGAACAATTTCGCAAAAACAAATGGATTTAGACAGAGATTTCTGTGGCAGTCTGCCTTTTAAACTCACCACTGTTGGAGAGGTCTGATGACCTCTCCTATGAGTAAAGCAACTAAATTTTTGATTTTTGTTGTTTTAGAAGTATTCTGCATTTAAGCATATACCAACTGTCTGTTTCATCCCAATTGAGTTTTCCCTAATGAGAAGCGATTCAACATATCTTAGATGATTCTTCACAGGCATTTTTTTCCTTTTCCAAATTGAAAACATATGAAAATGACAAATGAAATGTGGGTCAAATGATGGAATTTTGCTGTGTAGTAGTACAAAACTGTGGGGAAAAAAGATAAAAAAAATGCTGGCTACCAGCACAATTAGTTCAAAAGCCTTTTCCCTCCAGGTCATAAGAACATTGTATTGCAAAGTAGTTGATTAAATCTTAACAAAACCAAGGTGGCTTTTGCCAAAAGAAAAAAATCTAACACCTGTCCATTTTACTGGCTCCATACATGACCTGCTTATCCTCTCAGATAGCTACCATAAACTTGTAGAAAGATGATGAATTTTGAATGGTAGGTGAATACTGCCGTTTTCCCTGAACAAAAAATAAACATTTTTGTTATCCATGAGTCAACCCTTCATCACACAATCCTGTGTTTTACATCCCCAGGGAGAATGCCTCTGAAAACATTGTGGGAGAAGGAGAAAATGCTGGTAACCAGCATTTTCTCCTTCTCCCACAATGTTTTCCACCTTTTCAGTGACACATCCAATCCCTGGAGCTATATCTACTATGTTGTCTGTAAATGCTTTCAATTTGGACATGCTTAAAGTTTTTTTGTTTGGTAAAGAGTTGATTAACTTAAACCTTTCCCTTTGAATGAGGTTTTCAAAAGCCTCCTTTCTGAGGGTCATGTCACCTTTTGCCAAAAAAAAATCCCAAATTTTAACATCCCAGAGAGAGCAGGCTTTTGAGAACATTATGGGAAAAGGAGAAATGCTGGTGACCAGCAATTTCTCCATTTCCCACTATGTTTTTACCAATGAAAAAGGAACCTCATTATTTAATTTATGCTTTTAATTTCGACAAGTTCCATTTTTTTTCCCAACTGATGAAGAGAGAACTGTTCTGTAGGGGGACAGACCTTCCTTGACTCATGATGGAGAAAACAAAACAACTGACTCAGCGATTACTTCATAATATTTTACTTTTCTTTCATTCACATTTCCCTTAATAACAAATATAAACTCTTAACCAGACAAAATTTTAAGACTTTTCTTCCATATTTTGCCATATTTAGCAATTGCAGATGACAAATTAACTCTTTACCACATGACAAATTTTAGACCCGTCCATATTGTAGGAATTTACAGCCGGCAATTCAGATGTTCTTAAATGATTTTATATGTCCTGGAATAGGTAGAAATCATTGTGGGAAAAGGAGAAAATGCTGGTTACCAGCATTTTCTCCTTTTCCAACAATATTTTCAAACGCCTACTTCCTCAGGGTTTTTAAATCTCGGAACTGTGTGGTAAAGGATTAAATGTAGCTCAAATGATGGGATTTGTTTTTAAAAGCATAAAAAGTATTTTTGGAAAAGGAGAAAATGCCGATTACTAGCATTATCTCCTTTTCTAACAATGTTTTCTAAAGCCTTATTCCTCAGGGTCATAAAAATATTTGATTGTTTGGTAAAAGGTTAACATTAAATTTTCATCATTACAGAATTTACAAGCAAACTTTCTGGATATATAGAACTTTCAGTATGCAAACCTCCTTGCTGTTGGAATGATTAAGTCATAATAAAACAACATGACTAAAACTGACATAAAAACAACATGACCTAACTAAAACATGACATGAAAAGGGACATGACAAAACTAAAACCTTGATGAATTATGCAATTTGAAAATAATGTTTTACTGTGCAAGGAAAAGAATAGCTCAAATTTCCTACTTAAAAACTGGATTTCTACTGTTCTTCTTGAGTCTTTAATACCTAAAGAAAGTTTGTCTAGGTTTAACAAGCAATTATGGTGCTGCTTGAATAGATAAATTTATACATTTATTCATCAATTCTTTAATCCTTTTTCCTCAAACATATAAAGAGTTTTTTTGTTTTTTTTTTTACACAGAGTGCAGAAATCATAAACTTTAATTTAAAACAAGAGGGCCATGATGGCCCTGCATCGCTCACCTGAGTCAATAGGCGAAATTTCACCCCAGGGTCATAATGACCCAATTAAAAACTCATCTGAGATATTATTAAGACAAACATTCTGACCAATTTTCAGGTCAGCTGAGCTGAAAATGTAGCCTCTGGTGTGTCCAAAATGTATTTTCTTCAATTTGAGCTAGTGACCTAGTTTATGACCCTATGTGACCATATTTCCAACTCATCCAAGATATCAAGACAAACTTGTTAACCAAGGTTCAGGTGAATTGGGCAAGAATTGCCACCTCTAGACTGCCCACAAGGTATTTCTGTAATTTGACCTAGTGACCTAGATTATGACCCTATGTGACCCAATTTCAAACCCATTCAAGATATCATCAAGTTAAACAGGCTGACAAATTTTCAGGTCAGGTGAGCAAAAATTGTGGCCTCTAGAATGCCCACAATACATTTTTTTTATTTGACCTAGTGACCTAGTTTATGACCCTATGAGACCCAATTTCTGACTGATCCGAGATATCATCAAGTCAAACATGTAAACCAATTTTCAGGTCAATTTAGCTAGAATTGTGGCCTCTAGACTGCCCATAAGGTATTTCTTCAATGTGACCCAGTGACCTTGTTAATTACCTTATGTGACCTAATTTTGACCTCATTCGAGATATGCTGACCAATTTTCAGGTCAATTGATTAAGAATTGTGGCCGCTAGAGCGCCCACAAGATATTTCTTTAAATTTAACCCAGTGACCTACTTTATAACCCAATTTTGAACTCATCCAAGATTTTATCAAGACAAACATGCTGATCAATTTTCAGGTCAAGTAAGTAAGAATTGTAGCCTCTAGAGCAACCACAAGGGATTTTTGTAAGTTGATCTAGTGAGACCTAGTTTATGATCCTAGGTGACCCAAATTCAAACTCATCCGAAATTTCATCAAGACAAACATTCTGACCAATTTTCAGGTCAATTTAGTAAGAGTGTGGCCTCCAGAGTGTCCACAAGGTATTTCTTTAATTTGACCTAGTGACCTAGTTTATGACCCAAGGTATCCCAAATTTGAACTCATCCGAGATTTTATTAAGACAAAGATTCTGACAAATTATCAAGACAATTGAGCAATAAATGTGGCCTCTAGAGTGTCCACAAGGTATTTCTTTAATTTGACCTAGTGACCTTGTTTATGACCGCAGGTGACCAAATTTCAAACCCATCTGTGATTTAATTAAGACAAACATTCTGAGCAATTTTCAAGTCAACTAGCAAAAAATGTGGCCTCTAGAGTGCCCTAGAGGTATTTCTTTAATTTCACCTAGTGACCTAGTTTATGACCCTAGGTGACCCAATATCAAACTCATCCAAGATTTCATGAAGACAAACATTCTGACCAATTTTCCAGTAAATTGAGTAAGAAGTGTGGCCTCTCGAGTGTCCACATGGTATTTCTTTAATTTGACCTAGTGACCTTGTTTATGACCCCAGGTGAGCTGAATTCAAACTCATCCGAGCTTTCATTAAGACAAACATTCTGACCAATTTTCAGGTCAATTGAGTAAGAAATTGAGTAAGAAATGTGGCCTCTAGTGTGTCCACACAGTATTTCTTTAATTTGACCTAGTGACCTGGTTTATGACCCCAGCTGACCCAAATTCGAACTCATCAAAGATTTCATCAAGACAAACATTCTGACCAATTTTCAAGTCAATTGAGCAAAAAATGTGGCCTCTACAGTGCCCACAAGGTATTTCTTTAATTTGACCTATTGACCAAGTTTATGGCCCCAGCTGACCCAAATTCGAACTCATCCGAGATTTCATCAAGACCAATTTTCAGGTCATTTGAGTAAGAAATGTGGCTTCTACAGTGTCCACAAAGTAATTCTTTAATTTGACCTAGTGACTTAGATTATGTCCCCAGGTGACCCAATTTTAAAGTTATCCAAGATTTCATCAAGACAAACATTCTGACCGATTTTCGGGTCACTTGAGCAATAAATGTGGCCTCTAGACTGCCCACAAGGTATTTCTTTAATTTGACCTAGTGACCTAGTTTATGACCCCAACTCATCCGAGATTTGATTAAGACAAACATTCTGACCAATTTTCAAGTCAATTGAGCAAACAATGTGGCCTCTAGAATGTCCACATGGTATTTCCTTGATTCAACCTAGTGACCTACTTTATGACCCCAGGTGACCCAATTTCAAACTCATCCGAGATTTAATTAAGACAAACATTCTGACCAATTTTCAAGTCAGTTGAGCACAAAATGTGGCCTTTATATTGCCCACAAGGTATTTCTTTAATTTGACCTAGTGAACTAGTTCATGACCCCAGGTGACCCGATTTCAAACTTATCAGAGATTTAATTAAGACAAACATTCTGACCAATTTTCAAGTCAATTGACTAAGAATTGTAGCCTGTTGTTAAAAATTATGTACTCCAATCTGATTATGCACATCAACTTTCAGAACACATAAAGTTGTAAATAAAAACAATTTTTATTTGATATTAATCGAGATTCACATATAGAAGAAAATTTTGTATGAACAGGAAGTTTCATATTGATATAAGCAATGCATCTTTTTTTTTTTTTTTTTTTAAGTAGCATCGAATAAATTTTGTATAGAACTAATCAAACTCGTCGATTCCTGTAAATAAGACTAAAGAGGCAGCCTGTTATCATTGTCTGAGCATGCCATGTTCTTCGAAGATCTGTCTGCTGGCCCATGACGCATCACACTGTACAGAATATTAGTTTGCGGTGTGTAAAATGCTGCTAAAATAGCAAGCGGAAAATAAGTTTGAATAATAGATTCTACACCCATGGAAAAATCAAGCGAACTTTTTGCTAAAAATTTCTTAAGAATATAATGTTTTCTTACTAGGTAAATGATTTTAAAAAATACCATCGTTTACTGCATCTCTATATGTAGGTTTTAAATTTTGACATGGGGAAAACCTGGATTTGTAAAACAGACTGCCAACTAACAATTCGCATTAATGTCCACACCATGCTTGGCTTATAAACGAGCTATTTCCAACGCCTACATGGGCTATGCCTGTCCAGGAGGAGATGCTACATAACAAATATCAAAGCTCTAGGCCTTGTAGATCTAGTTTCTGACAAGATTTTTAAAGTTCATTCAATATACCTTTATATCCTGTTTTGACCCAGGGGCATCATTTGAACAAAATTGGTAGAAGTCCACAAGGAGATGCCACATACCAAATATCAAAGCTCTAGGCCTTCTAGTTTCAGACAAAAACATTTTTAAAGTTTGCTGTATATACAATTTTGCCCAAAATTGTGACCCCTGGAGTTAAAGGGTTAATTCAATTCTTTTAACAACTTTGGTAGAACTTCACACAAGGGACATGCCTGTCAAGTTTCAACATGATTGGTTTAGGAGGAGAAGATGTTTGAAGGAACTGTAGAAAGACCGACGCCGGACAACAACGAATCACAATACCTCACCCAGCACTTCGTGCTCAGGTGAGCTAACAAATATGCCTTACCATTGTCTGTAGCTTGTGATAAACAACATAAAGATGAAGTTTCATAACATTTTGTCCTGTAGTTAAAGAGATATTAACCATAATGAAAATATATGTGAAGCCCCCTTTTTCCATGACACGACATTTAATCAAAAAAGCTAAAATAATGATATTGGCGGACTATCATAGGAAAACATGTATGAAGTTTCACAAATTTTTGCCCAGGATTTTAAGTTGAAGATACATGTATATTGATCCTTAACAGAAATATACATGAAGCCCCTTTGTCCTATGAGACCGTATTTGATATCAAAAAGGCAAAAAAACCAATATATATCAGCGGACATGATTATGAACACCTGTATGAATTTCTATTAGTTTTTGTCAAGGCTTTTAGAAGATATCT
The DNA here is from genome assembly GCA_945859785.2 of Tridacna gigas. Lineage (NCBI taxonomy): Eukaryota > Metazoa > Mollusca > Bivalvia > Cardiida > Cardiidae > Tridacna > Tridacna gigas. The sequence continues at coordinate 30,867,427 of OX244041.2, forward strand.
GTCCTGAAAGACGGACAAACAGATGGTCATTGGTCCATGATGAAATTAAATATTTAGCCCCCTTTTTTGATGACATGGCATTTCATGAAATAAAAACAAATAACTATTGTCTGTGACTTGTGATAAACAATATAAAGATGAAGTTTCATGACATCTTGTCCTGTAGTTAAAGAGATATTGGTCCACAATGAAAATATATGTCAAGCCCCCTTTTTCCATGACACAGCAATAAAAACAAAACAGAGGTATATAACTGTGGTGTTGCATGGTCAATCTGGGTGAAACTTGTTGTCCTGCATTTCCTAATGGTGGTTGATAGATGTTACAAGTTCGATGTAAAAACTCTGTATAGTTTTCAAGATATGAGTCAAAACAAAAGTTCAATCTATATACCTTTATGTCCTACTTTGTGACCCCTGGGGCAGGGCTGATTTTGATGCCAGGGGGCATCATTTAAACAAACTTGGTAGAGGTTCACCACTTCGTGCACAGGTGAGCTAAAAAAAAAATGTCTCAGTCATTTTTTTTTTTTTTTATAACGATATGGATACATTGTGAAAAAAGGAGCAGTTGCCTATCAAAGGCAACTGCTCTTTATCCCAACAACATTTCAATATTTTTAAAAGTAACTACAGGGGTGTAAATGTGTACACTGTGGCAACTGGTTACAAAATTTTCAGTGTCTTTTCCCCTTCTTTATACATTTTGGAGGATATTCTTTTTTTTTTTTTTTTTTAACATGCAATAAAGAACAAGAAAACTCACTGACAATAGTAATTCCTTTAGCCGTCTTTTCCAAATTCACCTTGAATGAGAAAATTTCAAATAATGTGCTAAAGTATTATTACAAAGAAATCAGATCAATAGTGCAATAAAACTGCAGCTGCACCTTTTGTAAAGTATAATGAGATTGACAGTAAATAAAAGTTTGACTTGCATATAAATTGCCTTCATTGTACCATTAAAATTCAGAAAAATGCAGTTTACTAATCAGTCTTTAGAAACTTCTGAATTTGTTAGTTTCAGCAAACATTGAGGACAAAGGCACAAAATGCTTGTAACAAGCAAAATGCTCCTGTCTCCATGACATTTTATCCTCCATTTATGATCCACAAAACATTTTTTACTTCTCTTTCCAAAATTTCCTTTCCAGATAAAGAATAAGCCTGTATGGGTAAAAAGATATACAAAAGAAATACAAAAATAAAAAAAAAAAAAAAACAGAGTCAAAAAGTTTTCACCCTGAATCAGTATTAGCCAATGCAAAGTTAAGATCAAAATTTTGAAAAACATTCAAACTTAAGAGCAAGCAATCATAAAAAAAAAAATACAGTAACAATAAAAGGAAAGCAAACAAACAAAAATATGGGCGATCAGTGAACATTTTCTACATTAAAAACATGAATAAAATTTATCATTTTGGCAATGAGTTAAATCATAAAGTATGCCCAATATGATGACTAGAGAGAGTCCTTAGAACCTTGCTACAACATAAAAATCTATTACATGGGCAACTAAATCAGTAAATCTGGGCCATTTAAAAGACAAATACCATTGTTTATGCCACATTCATTTTGTCCCCTTCATTTTTGTTCGTTGGTAAAAAGTTACTTTAACCCCTTACCACACAACCAGAGTTTCAAACACCCTGAATAGAAAAAGCTTTTGAAAACATTGTGAGAAAATGACAAAATGCTAGTAACCAACAATTTCTCCTTTTCCGAAAATTTTTCCACCATATCAAAGGACCAACCCAACTGCTTGAGCAATATTTGACTTCTCCTCTGCAAATGCTTTCAATCTGGACAAGTCTAGAAGTTTTATCGTATGGTTAAGAGCTAACACATACTATGCTGTAGATACTACTTTACAGTATCAGATCATGATCCGAAAGTCCAAAATACATTTCAGCCATGCTCTGTGAATGCATTTGCAAAAAATACTGATTCAGATCAGCATGTGCAGTCCACGCAGGCTGACCTGGGCCGAAACTTTTTGCTTTTGGTCAATTTTCTGCGCACCAAAGGACCAATGTACCTCATGATCCAACTGGTTGTTATAGAAAACAGACTTTATGGATCTGTAATACTGTGATGAGTTGCTTGGTATCATGCATTATGAATATGCATCAAGCCCCCTTTTGCTAGAGCATGGCTCATTTCAATGTAAAAATACATATGTGAACCTGAACAATACATGAAAGACATGGGACATGCTCTGGCAAAAAGGGGCTTAATACATCTCCGAGATGCATCATACCAATCAAGCCACCACATAATTATGGATCCATTGCAGCCACATTATTTAAAACCGACTCAGTCATGAGGCAGACTGGTCCTTTGACATACAGCAAATTGATCAATAGCAAAAAGTTTCCGCCCAGGTCAGCCTGTGGGGACTGTGCAGGCTTACCTGGGTCAATACTTTTCGCAATGCATTAAGCCCCCTTTTCACAGAGCACAGCTAATATTTTTCACAGGAGCCAGGCCCAGCTGGACAGTCTAGAACTTAAAGGGTTTGAAACCCTGAGGTTGATGGTTTGATTCTCAAGTTTGGCCAAATTCTTGCCAAGAATTAATGAGTCATTGCAAAAGGCTTAATTCCTCTCTCATAGGTGAACATTGTTTTTACGATGTCTTGGTGGGAAAGCAGCCACTGGATTGGAAAGAATGTTGTGCATAGTACATGTACTGGTGACAGCAACTCTTGGAAAGCATAGATAGGTGTACTGATCACTACAATATAACTGAAATAATGTTGAAAACAGTGTAAACCACCAAACAAAGTTATTGCGAGTTATTTCCTCTCTAACATCCAATAAAAACAAAACGAATTAAAAAATAAAACCATAAAATTAATTGTTTCAGATCTAACACTTGGAATGTCAATCTTCAATTAAACACCATAGTTTTCAAAATGAAGAACAATTAGTGTTTTATGGTGCCTATCATAGGCAGCTAAGCTCATTTTGTGCATGTTAAAATAAATGTTTGAATAAAAGGACATGTGAGCCATGCTCTGTGAAAAGGAGGCTTAATGCATTTGCGAAAAGTATCAACTTATGTCAGCCTGCACAGTTGCTCAGGCTGAAATGGGCCGATACTTTTCGCTATCAGTCAATTTTCTGCCTGTCAAGGGATAATTCTCCCTCATAACTCAGTCAGTTGTTCAATAAAATGGATTTTATGGATTCATAATTAGGTAATATCTTGCTTGGTATAATACATTACGGAAATGCATTAAGCCCCCTTTGCCAGAGCATGGCTCATATATTTTGAGAAATAACTGATGTAGAGGTACTGAAGTTTTTCATATAAGGAAAAAGATAAAAACAAGAGGGCCATGATGGCCCTGGATCGCTCACCGAAGTCAATAGGCGAAATTTCACTCCAGGGTCATAATGACCCAATTTAAAACTCATCTGAGATATTATTAAGACAAACATTATGACCAATCGTCAGGTCAAATGAGCTGAAAATGTGGCCTCTGAAGTGTCCAAAATGTATTTCTTCAATTTGACCTAGTGACCTATTTTATGACCCTATGTGACCATATTTCAAACTCATCCAAGATTTTATCAAGACAAACACGCTGACCAATTTTCAGGGCAACTGAGCAAGAATTGTGGCCACTAGAGCCCCCACAAGATATTTCTTTAAGTCTGACCTAGTGACCTAGTTTATGACCCAAGGTGACCAAAATTCAAACTCATCGGAAATTTCATCAAGAAAAACATTCTAATTTTCAAGTCAATTCAGCAATAAATGTGGCCTCTAAAGTGCCCACAAGGTATTTCTTTAATTTGACCTTGTGACCTAGTTTATGACCCAAGGTATCCCAAATTCAAACTCATCCGAGATTTTATTTAGACAAAGATTCTGACCAATTTTCAAGACAATTTAGCGATAAATGTGGCCTCTACACTGCTCACAAGGTATTTCTTTAATTTGACCTAGTGACTTAGATTATGTCCCCAGGTGACCCAATTTTGAAGTTATCCAAGATTTCATCAAGACAAACATTCTGACTGATTTTCGGGTCAGTTGAGTAATAAATGTGGCCTCTAGACTGCCCACAAGGTATTTCTTTAATTTGACCTAGTGACTTACATTATGTCCCCAGGTGACCCAATTTCAAACTCAACCGAGATTTAATTAAGACAAACATTCTGACCAATTTTCAAGTCAATTGAGCAAACAATGTGGCATCTAGAATGTCCACATAGTATTTCCTTGATTCAACCTAGTGACCTACTTTATGACCCCAGATGACCCAATTTCAAAGTCATCTGAGATTTAATTAAGACAAACATTCTGACCAATTTTCAAGTCAATTGAGCAAAAAATGTGACTTCTAGAGTGCCCACAAGGTATTTCTTTAATTTGACCTAGTGACCTAGTTTTTGACCCCACATGACCCAATTTTGAACTCATCCGAGTTTTTATCAAGACAAACATTCTGACCATGTTTCATGAATATTGGATTGAAAATGTATTCTCTAGAGCGCGCACAAGGTTTTCCCAAGATTTGGCCTGGTGACCTAGTTTTTGAACTGAGGTGACCCAGTTTCAAACTCTTCCAAGATATCATCAAGACAAAGATTCTGACTTAGTTTCATTAGTATGGGACGGAAAATGTGGCCTATAGAGCGCACACAAGGTTTTTTAAGATTTGACCTAGTGACCTAGTTTTTGACCCCACATGACCCAATTTCAAACTCGACCGAGATTTTATCAAGGCAAACATTCTGACCAAGTTTCACAAGTATCTGACTGAAAATGTGGCCTCTACAGCCCACACAAGGTTTTTCTAAGATTTGACCTAGTGACCTAGTTTTTGATCCCACATGGACCCACATTAAAACAACAACACCAAAGCCCGAACAGATCATAGCCCAACACCTAGAAAGGTAAACAAGTCTTTGGCCAAAAGAGTTATGTTACGCGACGTTTGATTGGTTTTCCATGACATAAATCTAGGGGTGATAACAATCAAAATCCAGTAGGTGGCGCGTCGCTGTGCTAACAAATTTCGACACCATCAGCCAAGGGGTAAGATCCATGTAGTGATCGTCACCTTGGCTTGCGAAGATGAGCTAGCCCTGTAGGTAATGAGCTAACAGGCTTGGCTAAAATCATTAACAAACAACAAAATTTAACCCTTAAACCCAAAGGCCATTTTCATTCCAGAATGAGTCCAAGATGATAACAACTGAGTGGGTGCCTTTTGTCTGCAGTGTTTCAACAAAGCAGACAGTAAAGATCAATGATGGGACTGCATTTTGTGCAGTCTGATCTTGATCTACACTAGACACAAAGGTAACTATAGTAGTGAAAGGTGCTTAAAGGGTTAAGACTTGGCCAAATTCAAGCCATTTGCTGACAACAAAATAAATGTAACTCAAAAATTTAAACTTGATTTTGGTTGGGTGGAAAACATTGTGGAAAAAGGAAAACATGCTGGTTACAAGTATTTCTGCTTTTTCCCCCAATATTTTAAAGAGCCTTATTTCTCACAGGCGTTAAAACTTGGGAATGTGTGGTAAAGGGTTAAATAGAACAAGATTTTTAAAGTTCATTCCATATACCTTTATGTCCTGTTTTGACCCAGGGGCATCATTTGAATAAAATTGGTAGAAGTCCACAAGGAATGGCCACATACCAAATATCAAGGCTCTAGGCCTTCTAGTTTCAGACAAAAACATTTTTAAAGTTTGCTGTATATACAATTTTGCCCAAAATTGTGACCCTGGAGTTAAAGGGTTAATTCAATTCTTTTAACAACTTTGGTAGAACTTCACACAAGGAACATGCCTGTCAAGTTTCAACATGATTGGTTTAGGAGGAGAAGATGTTTGAAGGAACTGTGGAAAGACTGACGCCGGACAACCACGAATCACAATACCTCACCCAGCACTTCCTGCTCAGGTGAGCTAACAAATAGGCCTAACCATTGTCTGTGGCTTGTGATAAACAACATAAAGATGAAGTTTCATAACATTTTGTCCTGTAGTTAAAGAGATGTTAATCCATAATGAAAATATATGTGAAGCCCCCTTTTTCCATGACACGACATTTAATCAAAAAAGCTAAAATAATGATACTGGTGGACTATCATAAGGAACACACGTATGAAGTTTCACAAATTTTTGTCCAGGATTTTGAGTTGAAGATACATGTATATTGATCCTTAACAGAAATATACATGAAGCCCCTTTTTCCTATGAGACAGTAATTGATATTAAAAAAAAAAAAAAACCAAAAAATATCTGCGGACATCATTAGGAACACCTGTATGAATTTCTATTAGTTTTTGTCAAGGATTTCAGAAGATACCTGTCCTGAAAGATGGATGAACAGATGGTCATTGGTCCATGACGAAATTAAACATTTAGCCCCCTTTTTTGATGACATGGCATTTCATGAAATAAAAACAAATAACTATGGTCTGTGGCTTGTAATAAACAATATAAAGATGAAATTTCATGACATTTTGTCCTGTAGTTAGAGATATTGGTCCACAATGAAAATATACATCAAGCCCCCTTTTTCCATGACACAGCAATAACTGGTCCTATTAGACCTATAATCGAACTCATTCAAGATCTTACAGTCATATATATTTTGACCAAGTTTGGTGCTGATTGGTTTATATTTGTAGATGCTAGAGTGTAAAGAAAGTCAAATGTAGCAATTTTTTTAATTCAAGGGCAGATAACTCCAGTTGTTCTGATCTGATTAGACCCATAATCGAAATAATCCGAGATCTTATGGTCATATATATTTAGACCAAGTTTAGTGCTGATTGGTTGATATTTGTAGATGCTAGAGTGTAAACAAAGTCAAATATAGCAATTTTTCTAATTCAATGGCAGATAACTCCAGTCGGTCTGATCCCATTAGACCCATAATCGAACTCATCCGAGATCGTATGGTCATATATATTTATACCAAGTTAAGTGCTGATTGGTTAACATTTGTAGATGCTAAAGTGTAAACAAAGTCAAATATAGCAATTTTTCTAATTCAAGGGCAGATAACTCCAGTCATTCTGGTCCTATTAGACCCATAATTGAACTCATCCGAGATCTTATGGTCATATACATTTTGACCAAGTTTGGTGCTGATTGGTTCATATTTGTAGATGCTAGAGAGTAAACAAAAAATGTGAACGTACGGACAGTCTGACAGATGGTGAGTGATCAAAATAGCTCATCCTGAGCACATTTGCTCAGGTGAGCTAAAAAATCAACAGAAAGAGCTTAAAATTACAAAAAACAAAATGTGCAGCATTCAGATAGATCAAGATTTTATATGTAGAAGTTGTGATCAACTGCATCTGTGGATAGTGTAAATAAAAGATCAGACTGCATAGGATGGGCAGTCTATTCTTGAATTTATGATGTTTTCTAGCTGAAAAAATCCTAAATTAGCAAGGGTGTGGAATTCCTTTGCTGGATTTGGCTGAATTGTCCACAACAGACCCTGGGCCAAAAGAGTGTCACTAACTTGCCCAAGGCCAAATATCTTTTAAATTGAAAAAAATCCATGTTTTCTCAAAAAACAATCAAACACTTTCTTTACGGCCATGCATTACATAATTCTGTATAATAAAGAAAGAAATAGGTGTTTAACCTTTTACACACCTACAAAGTTTTAGACTTGTCCAAATTAAGAACATTAATTTTGCAGACGACAAATCAAATTTGACTCATATTATGCAGTTTGTCTCTGAAAGGGTACAAAACATTGTGGGAAAAGGAGAAAATACTGGTTACCATCATTTTCTCCTCTTCCCACAATGTTTTCAAAGGCTATCTTTCTCGGTATTGTTCACACACGGGACTGCATGGTAAATGGATAAACAGCATAAATTTTGGCAAGTAAATTTGCGACAGGACAAGTACAATACATGTACATGTATATGCTTAAGAGGAATTATAAATCAAGGTTCGACCAGCCAAGGATAAATTGAAAAGCACAGTTGAGTGCTGCACTGAGTACACTAAGACAATCTTTAGTTGATAGATCCTTTATGTTGTGGGTGTACAGACACGTAAATATCAGTGTCAGGGGAGTCAATGGCTTCCTTCATCAGCGTGTTGAAATTGTCCTTTTGTCCGTAATATCTAAACTGAACCAGTAGCTGAAAAACTGTCAAAGAAAATACTTGAAGAGATTTACCACTACAAGTAATACTACAAGAAGTATAGCATCATGCCAAAAGTGAGTCAAGTTTTTTAATGGCCGACGTAAACAATGTCATACAAACTAAATATTCAAATAGAGTACTCACCAAGATCCAGATGACAAAATTCTGTTAATATTTGATTATTTGACCATTCTGAATTAGTATATGTCGAAAATACCTCTGTAAATTGTGATATAGAATTTTAATGTAAAATAATGGCACATCATTCCGCGCCTTTAGCAATTGAATTTTCAGTTCAAAATTTTTTATACAATGCATTCACTTATTCTGAGCCTGTCTGCAACATTCCTAGCATTCAACCCACTTTTTATCAAATCCACGATGAGCTTTTTCTGATCAGTAAACAGCTGATTACCAAGCTTTCCCATGTAAATCCTCGCGCTAACCAAACTAAAAATAACTCAGTGACAAAACAAGAAATCAAATTTCGTTTTAACATGATGAAATCTACAAGTTTGTCATTCTTCTATGTGTCTGTAATTCTTAACTTTTTCCATAATATCTGAACTGGATCAGTAACTGAATTCTTGTTAAAGAAAAAGAGTGTCATGAAATTTCTACCCACAGTGCCAATGAGTAATGGTACATTGTGTATGTCATATGATTATTTTTAATGAAGTGAAAGAGAGAAATGAGGTCAAATGTTTGTTTCCCATGATGTACACAGGGTCAAACTTTGGAACCACTTACATTACACTGCAAGTACTGTTTAACTCTTTACCAAACAACAGAATTTAGACTCATCCAAACTGAAAGCATTCGCAGATGACAAAATTAATGCGACTCAAAAATTGAAATTTGTTTTTGGGTGGGGGGGGGTGTTTAGAAAACATTGTGGGAAAAGGAGAAAATGCTGGTTACCAGCATTTTCTTCTTTTTCCATTTTTCCACAATGTTTTCAAAAGGCTTCTTTCTCAAAGCCATGAAAACTCAGGATTGCTTGGTAAAGGGTTAAGGTTTCCAGGAAGCGATCAAAGTGAGTGATTTATCTAGTAAGTTGTCGGAACTTGTTTCACATTTGATAAAAACTCAATTAAACTTCGAGAAAAAATGCAAAAGCCATAGACCATTGAATGTGAAGCTCTACTTAACCTTTTTCTTCATGAAATACCAGTAAATTCGCAGCAGAACTGTGAAAATGCTCCTATAATTCACTGATAATTAACAACAGAGTTCGAAATTAGCAGTAGCAAGTAGCAAATTTGGTACCTGAAAAACAAATTTTGCTACCTGGGCACAAAAGAAGTAGCAAAAGGTTGCTACCTGGTAATCCTGTCTGCTTGGAAAGTTTTGCCAATTTTCAATGAAATAATCTTCCACTTGTTAATTTAGAATCTGTTGAAATGATCTTTTCAAGTGTTTGCATGGGTACAAAAACATGCAAGCAATACTGAGTCACGCAGTAGAACACATCTGTGCTTGATGATGACTTTATATTTAACATCTATTATTATAGCTGCCCTTGTGAATCTTTGCTATTATGCATTTGAAAATGGTCTGCATTTTAACAAATGGGCAAAAGCATGCAAGTATAAATGAGCCACTTGAAACGGAAATTGCCAAACAGCATTATGTGTCTCCATGCCCATGTCTTTGAAGACATGCTGTTTTTACTTCTGCCAAACAATTCATCAGCAACGGCAGTAATTCAAGCATCATTTTATTGGTGGGAAGGAGGGCCATTATTTGTATGCCCCATTTGCTACCAGGAACGTTCCTTTTGCTACCTTATTTTAAGTCAGGTGGCAAGTACATACTACCTGCAAAATAAGTTAATTTCTTTCACTGAAAATTACCCTTTACCACACAATCACAAGTTTTAACAACCCTAGAAAAAAGGCTCTTGAAACCATCGTGGGAAAATGCTGGTAACCCGACAAATCCATCTTTTGAGCCATATTTTTTTTGTCTCCTGCATAAGCTTTGAAGTTGGACAGGTCTAAAAAACTGACATTCAGTTAAAAGTTAAGTAAATCTTAATATTCCAGTATTTCTCCGTTTTCTAACATGTTTACAAAAACACACCCCTTAGAGTCATTAAAGCATGCAAATAACTCTTTATCGCACAATCCTGAGTTTTATCGACTCATGGGGCAGAAGGCTTTTGAAAACATCATTTTCTCCTTTTCCTGAAATGTTTTAAACATATTTATTTTACATCGATTGAGAAACAAGTTCTCACAACTTATACTAATCTCTCTCAATTCTGCTTTCTGCAAACTACACCAGTACTCGCGCAGATTGTGTGGGCCAATGAACAGTTCCTATGTTGACATCCGCTCCTGGGTATCAAACTCAGGACCTTTTGATTACGAGGCCGACGCTCTACCTCACAACAACGGACACCACACTAAGTGTTTTCTACCCTTTTTAACACAAATCATATCATTTGAAACACATTTAAATTGTCGTCTGTGAATGTTTTCAATATTGATGGGTACAGTGCATGTATTTTGTTGTTTGGTAAAGAGTTAACCCTTTACCACACAATCCCGATCTTTAACGACCATGCGGAAGAAGCCTTCTGAAAACTTTGTGGGAAAAGGAGAAAATGCTGGTAACCAGCATTTTCTCCTTTTCCCACAATGTTTTCTACTCTATCAAGGACAAATTTTGTCATTTGATCCCCACCTTTGTCAACCACCCTACACAAGGAGGCTTTATAAAAGCATTGTAGGAAAAGGGAAAAAAAATACTGGTAACCAGCATTTTCTCCTTTTCCCACAATGTTTTCTAACCTTTCAGGATAAAATTTCAAAACTTCATACCACATTTAATCTGTCATCTTTGAATTTGGGCCTGCCTCAAATTTCACCCTGTGGTAAAGGGTTAACAAGTGTAGGTGAATTTGTTGTCAGCAAATGCTTTCAATTTGGAATGGTATAAATTATTGTTGTTTGGTAAAGGGTTAAACACTTATTTGACCTAAATGGGTAGGGGATGAATTAAAGTATAAATGGATAAATGGGACACATGGATATACATGTATAGACTAGACTGACAAAGATGGACAGATGGAATTGACCGAAATATGAATGACTTGATTAACAGATCATTCAAGGTGGATGGCTGTATGAAAGGTTGGGTTTGGGATGGATGTCCAAAGTGTAATTTATCTATTTCATGGTCTATGGACTACACAAAGGATACGGAGGTGTCTAAAAAGATGACACCTAGACTACCGATCAACCATGGTAAATGTCGAAGAACGTATGTGCCGTCTAAACTCCGAACCAGGATGGACAATCCATACGTGAGATTCCCAATCACAGCCAGTATAAACATTGTGATGGATAACCCCTCTGTTGACTTTCTCTTATACTGAAAATATAAAAGTCATACAAATATCATGCTGCTATTCTCTAATGAACTGAAATTAAAGCTTTACCAAATAGTCCCGAGTTTCAACCACCCTATGGTACAGGACTTGAGAACAGAGGTTGATCCCTGGCTCGGCTCATTTCTTTCCGAGGACTGGTGAAAGTCATTGTAACAGGATTCATTCCTCTCTCACTGCTGACCATTGTTTCGATGATAATTATGTCGGAAAGCAACCAGTGGCTTGGAAAGAACATTGTGTGGAGTACTGGTAAAAGAAACTCCAGCAATAGACAGGTGCAATGGCCGTTGCAATAAAAAATAATGTTGAAATGACGTTAAACACCATACAATCAATCAGTCAACCACCCTACACAAGAAGGCTTTGTAAAAGCATTGTGGGAAAAGGAAAAAATACTGTTAAGCAGCATTTTCTCCTTTTCCCACAACAGTGTTGCATCTAGGATTTTCTAAAATGGGGCCCTGGGGCCCCCTCACTTCCTGAAAAGGGGCCCTCACTCCTCGAAAAGGGGCCCTCAAACTTATCATTTTGTCAGAGGCTTGTTTTTCCCACTGACAAAGTGACTATAGCACTGGCATTATTTAAGAACCCTTTCAGATGCTTGTTTTCTTTTTGACATTACTCATTTTGTTATTTTTTGTTGAAGTTTTAAAACCAATGAGAAAAATGAATTACAGCAAGTACATAACAACTTTACATCTGTGAATGTCCTATACCTCTTCAGCATGTGTTCCCATGCTAGTATTGTAAGACAAGGTGGCCTAATCCCCACCCTACCTGCCGTCTTATTTGTAGGTTGTTAATATTTTCATTTCATAAAATCCTCCAAATTTTTTCCTCATAATAAGAGGGAGATTCTTAACACCCAGCTATTGTTTTATACATATACTTGTGTAAATTTACTGTTTAAAGTCATTATTAAACCTAAAAAGACAGTCTAAAGTGCTCCTGATCGGACACTGTAAAAACTGACATTTTGTTGTGTCATGGGTTTTCACGTTTTTTTTTTCTGTGGTCTATTTTTCATATTAGGTAATTTTTGGATGGATATCTTGGCATAATTTTACATAAATTTGCCAATAATGGTAGCAGGTAACTTCAAAACTTGTCATTTTACTCTAGATAAGCCGATTTACATCACTGTAGCGTTTTTCATTAATGACAGGCCAGCTTGTTCACTTGATTTATATTGTTTTATTTCGGGTTTAGATCTTTGAATAATCATTTATAGGCAAAGATATTTCTTTGGCATCCTTTTATTTTATGCGAACACAAATGTTATATAAAAAGAGAGTAGCTAATATTTTCTGATATGATGATCAATCTTTGATCCATCTGCTGTTGCTAGGCGATTACATGATTCTCGTTTTTTTTTTTTCTTTTTCAGACACTTTACACTGATTAGAGCCGGGAACCATTTTACAGTTCCCGTAAATTCCCAGAAAATTTATAAATAGCTGTCGAAGGAATTTTCAGTGATATTACCGCTGTTTAAGACGAAAGGATTACTTTATTTGCATAATCGCACATGCAATTTATTTCAGTTGCATAACTGACCTTCCACAATTTGCATTTTTGTTTCGAGTGCATGAAAATTCAACTTGCATTTTCTAATTTTTACTCGCATGCTGCCAGTAAATATACGGGAATTTCAAACCTTTAACGAAATCAACACATTTTCGGCTACAAAGCGGGATCAATTTTCTAACCAGTCGCTGCTGTCGACACAAGGTCTCACGGAAACACTGGAGGCTGCACTCCACTTATAAAATTTATCACGCTGGGCGCAACAAACAGCGAAAATTGCGGGACTCTCCTTAAAATTGTGGCACATAGGGCTCAGAGGCATGACATTTTTGTGCCCCGACTTTAATTTTCATGGGATTCCCACAATGCCGTATCCTAGAAGCAACTCTGTCACAATGTTTTCTAACCTTTCATGATAAAATTTCAACAATTTGTACCACATTTAATCTGTCATCTGCAAGGGCCTTGAATTTGGGCCAGTCTCATTTTTCACCCTGTGGGAAAGGGTTAACAAGTGCACAGTATGATAGCACTCAGCTGAATTTGCTTTTTCCATGAAAATTCAGTGAAAAAAGAGGCATAACTGTGAGAAATTTTCTTTTGAAGTAAATATCTTCAGTAATAACAGAGTTATGAAAATATGTAAAAGTTTTTGCATTGACAAAGACAAGAGGCTATGACAATGCCTCCAGTTTTATCTCCAAACCACAGTTTTATCTCCGAAAAGAGACAAAGCTATGAGAAAATGTTAGAGTTTTGTACGCAACGATGAAGCAGGTACAGACAATAAGTGAGTGAAATTATCTTGAAGATTTCATGGAAAATAAAAGAGCTAAAAATGAGAACCTAAAAGGTTGCAGAGAGTCCTAAGAAAGCATGGATAGGTGCACCAGCTGCCATAACATAACTGAAATAATGTTGAAAATGGCATTAAACCTTCCATTACAAATTTCAAAGAGGTAAATTTACAGTATAAGTACTTACATTTTTCCACATCTGTCCTAGTCTAGAGAAGGTATAAAATACACTAGATATAACTCCTATTGCATAACCCACTGTGTCTGTAACACCCTGTAAATGTAGAATAAAGTTACTGATAATCTTTTCAATATCAGACAGTGTAGATCCAAGATCAGACTATGCATCCAGAGTTGTCTGATCTTGGATTTATCCTGTCCACAAAAAACAACCAAAATTACCCTTGGCATTGTCAGGGGTCCAGCATGGCTCAAGTGTAAGGTGTAGGATTCATACAAAACCTGGAGGCCTCCAATTTGATGCTTTGTGGAAATGTCCTAAACCTTTAACCCTTAAGCTGCTAAGTGTGACGCACCGACCTTTTGCGGACAGTGTAGATCAAGATCAGAATGTGCAGTCTGATCGTTGATCTACACTGTCCGATATGGTATTTTCTTTCCAGAGAAATCCACTTTAAAACCACAATGTTTGGACTTTTAGTATTGAGTAGAATTCTGGTTTCATTTATTCAGCAGCTTAACCCTTTACCAAACAATCCCGTGTTTTCACGTCCCTGAGGAAAAGGCCTTTTGAAAAAATTGTGGGAAAAGGAGAAAATGCTGGTAACCAGCATTTTCTCCTTTTCCCACAATGTTTTCTACCCTGTCAAAAAACCTTAAGTTCATATGTACCACTTTCAAATTTGTCGTCTGCAGATGCTTTCAATTTGGGAGGGGCTATAATTTGTCGTTTGGGAAAGGGTTAAAGGTTAATAGGACACTTCAGAGCCCTTGTCTAGTACTGGTAAACACAGGACATGCATAGATAAGTGAGCAGAAGCCATTAAAGCAATATAAAACATTTAATCACTCAAATCAATTCATACATCCCACAAGATAAAACTCATCCCTTTTTCCCGCCAAAACCCTTTACAACAGAATCCCAAATTTTTACAAACCTGAAAGAGAAAGCTTATGACAGCATTGTGGGAACAGGAGGAAATGCATTTTCTCCTTTTTCCCATGTTTTTCACTCTACCAAGGACAGAATGAATGAATGAATGTTGTTTTATGGCGCATCGACAGCTTTGGTCATTTAGCGCGCATACCTGTGGCAGAATTTTTGAGCTAAAAAGATTTGAGACATACTGACATCACTTCAGCAACATGTAATATGTCATTCTTTCAAATTGGATCAGTCTAAAATTTTGTTGTATGGTAAAGGGTTGAATCCATTCCTCTGTTGATCCCTCATTCACTGATTTATACAAGAGGCAAAAATCGGGGAGGTATGATGCAGTTCAAACAATATCAAAGACATAAGATCAACTTTGTTCTCCAAGAAAATCTATGCTGTGGTTACTCCTTACAACTGTTTGCCCATAATAAATAATTCCTTTTATGGCCAAAATGTTCTTACATGAATTTGTATTCATTAACCCTTTACCACACAATCCCGACTTTTAACCAACCTGGGAAAGAAGCCTTTTGAAAACATTGTGGGAAAAGGAGAAAATGCTGGTAACCAGCATTTTCTCCTTTTCCCACAATGTTTTCTAACCTTCCAAAAACAATTTTCATCTTTTCAGTCAAATTCAATTTGTCGTCTGCGAATGCTTTCTATTTGGACCAATCTGAAACTTTGTTGTTTGGTAAAGAGTTAAATCTCAATTTCTTTTGATTTTCCCTATTTTCAACCATGATTTCTGTGATATTTGCTACAACTTTGTTTCAAGAGGTACATATCTAAAGCAAAGATATTTTATAAACATTTACAACAGAATATCAAGTTTTAATGACTCTGAAAAAGAAGGCTTTTGAAAACATTGTAGGAAAAGGAGAAAATCTGGTTAGCAGTATTTTCTTACCTTCTAAAAATGTTTTCCAACCTTCCAAAGGAAAATTTGAATTTGTGAGTCACAATAATTTCATTTTCTGGCATTGTTTTCAATATCTTTTCTACCATTCCAAAAGTAAATTTCAATTTTTTGAGTCACATTTATTTTTTCATCTGTAAATTGCTTTCAATTCTTTCGTGTGGTAAAGAGTTAAGTGTGGGAATGAGCTATTTCACAATTTGTCACAGAGTATTGGATGGAAGCTTTGCAATTTTTTATGAATTTTAAGCCTTTACTTTCTAGTTTTTTTTGTTTTTGTAACAAAAAATTACAACTAGAATAACTATCACTAAAGGTGATAAATACCCCAGCCCCTATATTTCATGTTACAGGGGCAATAACTCTGCAATGTCAATTTAGGGGCAATAACTCCGTAATCATTAGGCCAACACTCATGAAATTTGTGCTTTGCACATCTACTGCTCCTGGTGAATATCATGACAAATATCAAGTGAATAAGACTTAAACTGAAGGAATAGTTCTCTGGACAAGAAGTTTTGAGTAAATTCAGGGGTAATTAATTTGGCAAACATTTGAGAAAAATGCATCTTGAACCTCTACTGCTCCTGGTGAATATTTATGCAAAGTATCAATTTAATTGGATACAAAACTAAATGAGTATAAAAAAGTGCAGACCATGATCTGATAATATGTCTGAGACACAGCGGCTGGTCTGGATCCAAACTTGTTGCAAATGTCCAAAGGTGCCTTTTCGCATAATGTTGGCCAACTATACGTATGACAGAAAAGACCTCCTTAAAGTGAATCAGACAGACACTGTAGGAGGAGTTTTCCGGACAAGCATTTTTAAGTCAAATCAGGAGCAATAACTCAGTAATTCTTGATGGAATTTTTACAAAATGTGTGTCTTGCACATCTACAACTCCAAATGGACACTTCTGCCAAGTATAAAGCGAATCGGACTGAAATTGTAGGAGGAGTTGTCCGGACAAGCATTTTAAATGTGAATCAGGGGCAATAACTCATTAATTCTTCATAGAATTTTCACGAAAGTTGCGTCTTGCACATCTACAACTCCTAATGAACACTTCTGCCAAGTTTAAAGTGAATCAGACAGAAACTGTAGGAGGAGTTGTCCGGACAAGCATTTTTAAGTCAAATCAGGGGCAATAACTCAGTAATTCTTGATGGAATTTTTACAAAATGTGTGTCTTGCACATCTACAGCTCCTAATGAACACTTCTGCCAAGTTTAAAGTGAATCAGACAGAAACTGTAGGAGGAGTTGTCCGGACAAGCATTTTTAAGTCAAATCAGGGGCAATAACTCAGTAATTCTTGATGGAATTTTTACAAAATGTGTGTCTTGCACATCTACAGCTCCTAATGAACACTTCTGCCAAGTTTAAAGTGAATCAGACAGAAACTGTAGGAGGAGTTGTCCGGACAAGCATTTTTAAGTCAAATCAGGGGCAATAACTCAGTAATTCTTGATGGAATTTTTACAAAATGTGTGTCTTGCACATCTACAGCTCCTAATGAACACTTCTGCCAAGTTTAAAGTGAATCAGACAGAAACTGTAGGAGGGGTTGTCCGGACAAGCATTTTTAAGTCAAATCAGGGGCAATAACTCAGTAATTCTTGATGGAATTTTTACAAAATGTGTGTCTTGCACATCTACAGCTCCTAATGAACACTTCTGCCAAGTTTAAAGTGAATCAGACAGAAACTGTAGGAGGAGTTGTCCGGACAAGCATTTTTAAGTCAAATCAGGGGCAATAACTCAGTAATTCTTGATGGAATTTTTACAAAATGTGTGTCTTGCACATCTACAGCTCCTAATGAACACTTCTGCCAAGTTTAAAGTGAATCAGACAGAAACTGTAGGAGGAGTTGTCCGGACAAGCATTTTTAAGTCAAATCAGGGGCAATAACTCAGTAATTCTTGATGGAATTTTTACAAAATGTGTGTCTTGCACATCTACAGCTCCTAATGAACACTTCTGCCAAGTTTAACGTGAATCAGACAGAAACTGTAGGAGGAGTTGTCCGGACAAGATTTTGCAGACAGACCGACCGCCCGACCGACCGCATGACCGACCGACCGACGGACAGGCTGATTCCAGTATACCCCCCACAAACTTCGTTTGCGGGGGTATAATAATGTAACAAACCAGCTCACCCTAAATATATGTAAATGATATCCAAGATTTGTGGAAAGCAGCACCCTTCCAGAATGATGGCTTCCTGCTGTATACTGTAGTGACAAGTCTTCATTCAGATCTATGGCAGACCATACACGCAGGGAACCATGCACAGCAAACATTAGGGCTCCAGCTATACAAAGAACAGCTTGTGGAGGGGCACCATTTGCACTGATAGTTGGACTGTTAGTTCCAGATATAGGCACATAATCTGCTCAAAAAAATGAGACTGACAGTAATTATATTACACATGCCACATTGCTGCTTTGGGTCAATTAAAAATTAAGTTTGAGATTTAGCCAGCCATGGACCTGAACTTTCTTTGCCAGGAAAGGTCTCATTTGAATTCTGTTTTATGTACCGGTAAAAGATACGTACAACTAAGCCATGCTCTGGCAAAAACTACTTTAACTCTTCTCCAAATGACAAATTTTATACTCTTTCAAATTCAAAACATTTGCAGATGACAAATTCAAAATTGGTACAAATGAGCTAAAGCTCTCTGATAGGGTATAAAACATTGTGGGAACAGGAGAAAATGCTGGTTACCAGCATGGCTAATATCCTGCTGGTAACCAGCATGTTCTCCTTTTCTCACAATATTTTCAACAGGCACTTTGTTACCTCTACAGACAACATGTTTTGTCTTGCACTACACCATTCTTGGAAAAGAGACATTGTTAACCTTTCAGTAAAAAATGGAAGCTGACAAGGGATTCTGACAACAATGAACTTTGATTGAAGAAAAACTTTTTCTAAACAAACTTCTTGCTTCAACATTGTAATATCATTTTACAGTATCATGACTTTGGGTCACCAATATAATCACTAATCCAATAGAATGTTGCCGAACTCAATAGCTACACAGTATGTTGCTATCTCTTAACCCTTTCCCAAACAAGCCCTGGTTTTCATGTGTCTGCAGTACAAGTGTTTTGAAAACACTGTGGGAAAAGGAGAAATTGCTCGTAACGAGCAATTTCTCCTTTTCCAACAGTGTTTTCTACCCTTTTTGAGACCTTTCTGCTATTTTCATCAAATCTAAAATTGTCATCTGCAAACTCTTTCAGTTTGGACCAGTCCAAAATTTGTCGTTTGGGAAAGGGTTAACCATACAACACTGAGTTTCATTGACCTTAAGGCTTTTGAAAACACCATGGAAAAAGTAGAAAATGCTGGTAACAAGTGTTTTCTCCTATTCCTACAATATTTTCTATCATTCCAAATTCCAATTTTTGATTCACATTACTTATGTCATCTGCAAATGCTTTCAATCTGGACAAGTCTGAAATTTTGCTTGTTTGGTAACATTTAAAGTGCTGAAACCAATCTAACTTGCTTTTGTGGAGAGTGTTGAGAAAGATCAGACTCCGCAGATGGCTTAATTCTTTACCAAGCGACAAAATTTTACCAGTCCAAACTAAAGGCATTTTGAAGATAACAAACTGAATGTTGCAAAAATTAGGAATTTTTTTCTTTAAAAGGGTAGAAAACATTGTTGAGGGAACAGGAGAAATATTTTGGATTACCTGCCCCTACCACTACGTCATTGGGTCAGGCAAAGTGTAATAATGGCGGCCTCCATGGCGTTCTCAAGCGTAGCCCTTCATGCTTTCCTGTTTTTCCCAATTTCATTTGATCCAGTTTGATCAGTGAATAAAATGAAACCAATTTTGTACAAAATATACATTACCGAATCTTAAACATGCTGTTGGGGTATGGTTTAAATATAAATTTCACTATGAATCATTTTAAAAATAGCCCTGTTTTTGGACATTATATAGGTTCATTGACATTTCGAATACTTGAAGCATTTCTGATGTGTAGTTTTTCTCGCTAAATAAGAATGACAGTTAAAAAAAAAACTAAGTGCCATTACTTTCTTGCAAGCAATCTGTTTTGAATTTTGCCTATGATACCTCTGCATATTACCAACGGGGGCCCGCCATCATTGCACTTTGCCTGACATGCTCTTGAAGAATGGCGGGGTACCAGAATACAGGAGAAAATGTTGGTTACCAGCATCTTCTCCTTTTCCCATAATGTTTCCAATATGATTTTCCTTAGTGGAAGATTGTGGGGTAAAGGGGTTAGAGGGATGACTTCTAGAGGAAAAGCTATCTCTCCAGCAAAGAAGGGTTTAAGCACACTTTCCCTGACACCATGAAAATTTAGAGAACTGAAACAAAACCCTGTATCTACCTTTGTACTGTCTTTTCCACCATAGGTTGTAATACAAGAACTGTGCAAATAAGACCAGATCAGCCAACACAAAGTAAACTGCCAAGTAAATCTATAAAATGGAAACAATAAACATAAGCCATGCTCTGGCAAAGGGGGGCTTCATGCATCTCTGTGATCCATAATACAGAGAAAAATCATCACCTAATTATCTAATTATGGAACCATAAAATCCATTTTGTCTAAAAACCAACTGAATCATGAGGTAGACTATCCTTTGACATGCAGAAAAATGACCAATAGCGAAAAGTTTCGGCCAAGGTCGACCTGCGCAGTCTGCACAGGCTGACCTAGGCCGACACTTTTTTCACAGAGCATGACTCACATATGAGTGGTTTTAACACTGTTTCTCTTAACTCTTTACTAAACAACAAAACTTAGACTAATCCAAATTAAAAGTATCTGAAGATGACAATGTAAATTTAGCTCAAATGATGGGGTAGAAAACATAGTAAGAAAAGGAGAAATTTCTGGTTACCAGCATTTTCGCCTTTCCCACCATGTTTTCAAAAGCCTTCATAGCAAAGGTCATTAGTCAAGATTTTGTGGTAAAGAGTTAAGTCTTTACCACACAATTCCAACTTTTAACGACCCTGAGAAAGAGGCCTTTTGAAAACATTTTGAGAAACGGAAAAAATGCTGGTAACCAGCATTTTCTCCTTTTCCCAAAATGTTTTCTATCCTATCAGAGAGCTTAAGCACATTTGTATTCATTTTGAATTTGTCGCCTGCTGATGGTTTGAATGTGGGAAAGTCTAAAATTTGTTGTGTGGGAAAGGGCGTGGTTGTGAGTTGGGTATAATACATGAAAACATTTTGAAAATATTGTGGCAAAGATGATACTTATTACAACATTTCTCCTTTTGCCACAACCTTTCCAACGGTGGTAAGCTGTATCAATTCACTCCTTTCACCGTGCCATCATTTTGGACAGGAGTTGGGTGCAGATCAATCTGTTACATTGATAAAAAACTTTTTTTAGAATTGCACCGAAAATGAAATTCATGAGCTGCCTAAGTAAACATTTTGGGGGTCAAACTGCAGACAAATTTATTTTACTCCATATAAAAGTTTGGATATTTTTATGACTCCAGAAATGTTACACTGCAATCTGCCAAAGGTCCAGTCCCTGCCAGAAACATGTATTGTAAACCTACAACAAAAGTAGGCAAATTCAACAAAAATAATAAACCAAGCTTATTTCCTACCTGTAAGGGCAGCTGTTTGGTGAGGTAAGCACCCACCAGGTTGGATGTATCTCCCAAAGTCCACATCAGTATAAGCATCAAGGATATCCCTTCTACACCTCGAATATTACGACAGTTTTTCACCATTTGACTGTGAATGAACCATTTCTAATTTGTTTACCCTTTACCACACAACAAAATTTTGGACTTGTCCAAAGTGAAAGCATTAATTTTGTAGATGACAACTGCAATGTCAGTCAAAGAATGATTTTTATCTTTGAAATGGGAGAAAACATTGAGGAAAAAGGAGAAAATGTCAGATTATAGCATTTTATCCTTTACACACAATGTTTCGATAAGTCTTTTCTGTCAGGGTCATTAAAAATTGGTATTGTGTGGTAAAGGGCTAACCTATCTATTACTGTAAAAAAGGACTTTTTATGCCCCTGCAGACAAAATTCTAAAAACACTGCGGGAAATGACCAATTGTTTGTAGCAAGCAATTGATCCTTTTCCCACATTATTTTCAGTTTGTTTTACGAACATATACTTTTTTTATATCTTTCAAATGCTTATCATTTTTCGAATTTTCAGCCAACAGTTTGAGTAATAATGGATGGAAAATACACCAGAAAACAAAAAATCTCATAAAAACAAAACATACAGGTAGTAGAAAATAATGGAATTACATGTATTGTCAATTAGCACATTCCTGCACGGTCTCATTTACTTTAACCCTTTCCCAAATGACAAATTTTGGACTGGTACAAATTGAAAGAGTTTGCAGACGACAATTTTAAATTTGATGAAAATGGCAGAAAGTTATCAAAAAGGGTAGAAAACACTGTGGGAAAAAGAGAAATTGCTCGTTATGAGCAATTTCTCCTTTTCCCACAGTGTTTTCAAAAGACTTATACTGCAGACACGTGAAAACCATGGCTTGTTTGGGAAAGGGTTAAAGATTATATGATTTACATAAATATAATTATCATCCCTCCAAACTGTTCTTTTTATCAATTTCTTGGCTAAAAAAAAAATCTGCAAATTCCTTTACCTTTTATCAAACATGACATGAATCCATAAAATCCGTTTTTATCTAACAAATAACTGGGTGATGAGGCAGACTTGTCCTTTGATGTGCAGGAAATGGTACAATAGCAGAAGATTTTGACCCAGGTTAGCCTGCAGCGACTGCGCAGGCTGACAAAGGTCGATACTTTAAGCAGATGCATTAAACCCTTGTCACAGAGCATGGCTCAATTAACCCTTTACCACACAATCCTGACTTTTAACGACCCTGAAGAAGAAGCCTTTTGAAAACATTGTGGAAAAAGGAGAAAATGCTGGTAACCAGCATTTTCTCCTTTTCCCACAATGTTTTCTACTCTGTCAGGGAGAAATTTCCTCTTTTGGGCCAACTTTAATTTGTCGTCTGCAAATGCTTTCAATTTGGACCAGTCTAAAATTTTGTCGTTTGGTAAAGAGTTAAAATTGCATGGTAGCAGGTTGATATCAAAACAGAAAAAAAAACTGTTATAACACTCACGGAAAGGACACAATAATCCATGTTAAAAGTGATGCCAAGCCGAAGACTTCTGACGCAATCCCCCGTGAATCGTACACGCAATCATTCAGGATATGATATATCCACTGTATACCCGTACTACAGTTGTTATCTGTGACATTCTGTAGGGGATCTTGAATTCCAGAGACAGCATAATTGGGAAATTTTGAAATCATGGTTGAGTCTTCGTAAAGGTATCACAAATTTATATGAAGCGCACTAAATAATACTACTTTAAAACTATTCTATTTGATTTTAAGAAGGTCTGTTTAATAACACAAAACACAAAAAAGATTTACATCATATACTTAGTCTCTGTTCTTTTCATAAAAAAACTTTGCAGGATAAAAAAAAAATTCTTAACATAGTCTTGTTCGTTAAAAGAAAATCAGACCTCTATAAAATCTTCACAGATATCTCCTCTGTCAAAAAAAAAAAAAGATGGTTCTTTTAACTGTCTTGTATTTTCAAACTGTATTCTTGTAATAAATTGTGTCTATATGAGTAGAGTTCTTGCAATGATATCATGCCTCGCTACAAAAATGTCTTCTTTCAAATGATTTTGTCTATAACTTAAATTCTAAATCAACTGTAGTCCTGATAAAACATAAAAAATATATCAAATCTTGAAATGTTGAACTTTGTGAACCTGAGTATGAAGCATTCATGTGGACATATTCATAGAAATTGAATGCCTTTGCAATAGCGAAAAACGTATCAACCTTGTATGAATGTTCTTTGCTAGTCTTTTATGATTTTGTCTACTTAATTTGTTTTTAATTCTTCAATTAATCTGTCTGTAGGATTCTCATCCATCCCTTTGTAGATCTGTCTATTGAAAGGTTCTTCCTCATTCCGCTGTTTCTGTCAAAGCTGTACAGAGTTTGTGTGCCTCTACCAATATGTATTTTCTAATCTTTCCCACTGAAGTCAACCTTGATTGCTGAGTGTCACCGAAGCAAAACTTGTCTGGAGGATCAAAACTGTTGTTCTTTGAAAAAAAATAGTTCATTTGCCTCATATCATAACTGTATCTGTTTTTCAAAAAAGTCTGAAATGAAAAGAAAAAGTTTTAATAAAATTCTTGACACTTTCACAAAAGGAAAATCTGTAAAAATGTTAGAGATAGGCATGTAAAAAATTAAGCAGGACTCAAAAAATGAAAGGAGAGAACACTGGTGACCCGCACTTTCTCCTTTTCTTATGATATCTTTAACTCTTTACCACATGACAAAATTTTAGATTACCGGTAGTCCAAATTGAAAGTATTTACAGACAATAAAATAACTGTGACTCAAAAATTTAAATTTGATTTGGCAAGGTAGAAAGCATTGTGGGAAAAAGACAAAAGCATTTTCTCCTTTTCCCATGATGCTTTTTCAAAAGCTTTCTTTCACAGGGCCGTTAAGAGTTGGGAATGTGACTGTGGTAAAGGTTTAAAAGTCTTCTTCCTCTGAGTCATAGAAACATGAGAATATCAGTATGCTACAGGGTTAAGTCTTTACCAAATGACAACATTTTCTCGTTTGTCCACAATATTTTCTATCCATTCAAAGGCAAACCCTATCATTTGAGCAACATTTAAACTGATCAAATGCTTCCAAACAGACAAGTCTAAAACTTTGTTTGTCATCAGGCAAAGAATTAGTCCAGAGATGAGGTAATACTGGCCTCATTGTACAGGAGGCCATTTTACACAAATAATTTAGCGACATAACAGAATTATGGGATAACATAGGTTACTGCTTAACTCTTTACCAAACAACAAAATTTTAGACTAGTCCAAATTGAAAGCATTTGCAGTGACATACGGTAATATATGTGACTGAAAAATCGAAATTTGTTTTGGGAAGGGTAGAAAACATTGTTGTAAAAGGAGAAAATGCTGGTTACCAGCATTTTTTCCTTTTCCAACAATGTTTTCAAAAGGCTTCCTTCTCAGGGTCATTAAAAGTCTATAAATACATGTGGTTGCTATATAAAGGGGCATTTAAGTAGCTAGGTTTCATCTGAGAAAATCTTGACAAAAACTGATCACTTTCATCATTTTCATTTGCCTTGCAAAGATGGTGCTAACACTAAGAAACAGAAACACATATACATCTAGAAAACATGAAAAATGATCTTTTTATGTGTCTTTCTGTTAAATTCTATATCCTTACGTCACACTGAAATGGTGTGTTTCGAGTACATGTAGTTTTCATTTTGCAAGGCAAACATGATCTCTGTTTGACTGACTAGATCTACAAAACCTGGGGAATGACATGGGTACTTTTTGTTTTTCTGTAAAATCCCAACCTCTAACGTCACTGAAACTGTGTGTTTAAAGGTTTTTTTTTTTTTGGTTTTTTTTTAATGACGAAAAAAAGAAAAAAAAAAAAAAAAAAAAAATATGTCATGCTTGTATGCAAAGACCTTGGATGAAATTCATTTTGTTGCATCATTTAGATCTACAATTATGTGCTATAGATCTATACACAATTAGATACATAGATTACAGTATGGACCAACGTACAGTGTCGCAAATCGGAAGCTGCTGCTACTGTACGCCCCAAATCAGTTAGCTGCAGTAAAGAAATTTAACAAAACAGGCTGGCACGCGTAATCTAGCAGACAGAAATTGATCGGGTGTGTTACATTTGAAAGGGAAGAAGTTCTTCTACCAATACATACTGCGATTGGGTTCATAAACCGACCGAGTTTTGTATAGGAAAGCTGCATCACCAAATTTTGTCGTTGGCGGCTGCCATGAACGCTAAACTTTTGCTTTCTACTCCTTCGGGAAGATCGGAAACCATTTTCTGATACTGCAGACAGATAAAGAAATCATTCAGCTTTGCGTATACATGTCTATCGTAGTATTCAGTGTCATATCCATTGAAATATTTCTCTTTTTATCAAGGTACCATCAAAACGTTCACTGTACGGCTAGCTGCCAACCCGGATTTTTGTACCGCTCGGTTAGCTGCGATTTTCTTGGTAAAGCCTCTTTCACATCAGCCTTGCGATTTTTTCGTCGTACGATTTCCGCCGCAAACACGATCGCTATCTATTCGTACCCGTCGCACATATTGCAAATTTGCAAAGCGATCTCCGTACGTTGTTCGTACGGTTGACTCACGAACTGTACGGTGTCCGCAGGTTGAACGTACGAAAAAAAACCAAAGCGATGTGTTTGCACGGCTGTCTTGCAGTTATCTTAAGGCTGCCGCACAAATTCTCAACGCACCCGCAAGACTCGTAAGAATTTTCAAAGTTTCTTACGACCACCGCACGGCAAGCACGATTTTGCAAGACAGCTGTACGGTGTTCGTGCGATCGCCATAAGGAGGAGGAATTATCTCCTCTTGTCCAGATTGGAGATATGTATATTCACAATGCTACCCCGGCACATAGGTTTCATATTGCAACACTGGACAGGATACTCGGGGATAAAGACCGGTACGACGATGTTTTATGCTAAGGGCATATTTGTCATTCTTGTACAAGCACGTGTCTTCTTCATCTAAATCCTTGGTTGGTGGTACCTTGAATGTCTCGGGTTCAATGGGGGTTCAGCAATCGGAACCTTTCCCTTTCCATTCTGAGATCTTTGCTTCTACCTGACCTTCTCGTCCTGAAATCTCGATAGCGACTGATGACGAACAAGACATACAAACTTTTTAAAAGAGAAGGGATGACGCTAACTTGCAGGGCAGCCGTGCGAATCTCCACGTTGTTCGTACGTTCCGCAGTAGTCTTCAGACTAACTTTCACCAAACGCAAGGCATTCGCAAGGTAGCCGCAAGATGTTCGTGCGATCGTCTTGCAGCCTTCCCAGAACAAACCCTAAGTTATAAAATCGTATGATTGATGTGCGATGGTCTCAAGGTAGCCGTACGGCTGCCATGTGGCAACCGTACAGTTGCCGTGCAAACTCAAAAAATCGCAAAGAAATCGAAAAGAAAATGGGCATGTTGAAAAAAAACCCAGCTTAATTGCGACGTCTACGGCGTTGCAAATTCGTAAAAGGCAGACTTGCGGAGTCCGCGCGAAGTCCTGCGATTTGTCAAAAAATGTTCCCGTACGGCTGTCGTAAGGCTGATGTGAAACAGGCTTAAGCTTATAATGAGAATTGTGTACATCTTGGATATAGTTTTTATCATATATTGATTGAGAAAAGAAGATCACCATCATGCTAGGTTAAGGTGTGTTGCAAGAAATGACATATAGATCTCGCTCTGAAGATGTGAGGTTGGCAGTGGTGAATGTATGAAGTTCGTATTCGAACTTTCCGGATTCCATTTCCACCCTTTAAAGACTGGGTTAATCAATGGGTCGTGAATAGCTCTACCATCGTCTATAAACGACCAATAGTCAGTGGTGTGTCTGTCCTTTGACATTTACTGTTGAAACCCAGTACAAACACGTGTTAAAAGCGAGAAGCAGGAATGGCAGTCAATAACAATTGTCTGAAAAACTCGGATGATCCGTCGACATAGCCGTTTAGAGGTTTAGATGTAATAAAAGAATCGGCTGCGTTTAAGCTAGTGATACCTTTCAAGGGAAAATGCTACCAAATGAACGTCTGCAAATGCTTTGGTAAAGACTTAAGACTTGAGGATGGATGTGCGAGATAATATCGTGAATTTAGGTTAAGAAAGAAAACCTTTACGTTTAGCGCGAGCTGAATTCTTTATTTCGTTGAAAAGCTACCAAAAAAAAACTTACTATATAATTCATTGATGTTCATCAGTGAATTAAAATCAATGATTAGGGGTTGCAAAAAATGGCAAACTATGTACCTATCTGTTGTACAGGAACTAGACCTAAATCATGAAATAATATCCGCGATGTTTAAAAGGATTTATCACTGGGGCCGGATTTGTGTAATTCATGAAATGCCTGGAAGAAACAAGAAAATCTTACCTGCTATTGTTTGAATTTATATATTTGTATATGTCGCCGTCCAAACTGGAATCTAGGCAGATCCGGAATCTAGACCAAACTGGAATTTTCCTCTACCAAAATAGTTTAACAGTTTGGCTAGGCAGTTCCACAATCTGCCTATACCAAATTGGAATATTTTCTCGTTTTATATAATGCGACTACATATTAACCATCTTATTCAACTTAAACTCCAACATAAAAGAAGTTTCATTAGAAATTCTGAGTAAGATTAAATTTTGAATGTTTAGCAC
The DNA here is from genome assembly GCA_945859785.2 of Tridacna gigas. NCBI lineage: Eukaryota > Metazoa > Mollusca > Bivalvia > Cardiida > Cardiidae > Tridacna > Tridacna gigas. The sequence continues at coordinate 30,895,695 of OX244041.2, forward strand.
TTTTGAGGAAAAAATGCAACGTGAAAAACGGAGCAATTGTGGGGAAAACAAATAAATTGCTTCAATTAAAAATACGTCTCAATTGTAAACACATGAGAATTAATATGATTAAAAATTTGGAAAAGAATCTAGATGTATTTTGGTCTACACTAAAGTATTATTCTAATTTGGTCTAGGTAGATTCCGGATCTGCCTAGATTCCGATCCGGCATACGACATATATCGAGCTAAAAAATCGTGTTTTACCATAAGGCTGAACCTTTTGTTCTGTACTATGATGCATAAATGCAGCTAGGCGTACAATTTTTTTTATTGTGAAATGCAGCTAATCGTTGCGTACAGATGCAGCTAGCCGTACAGTGAACGTTGTGATGGTACCTTGATAAAAAGTGAATTATTTCAATGGATATGGCACTGAATACAACGATAGACATGTATACGCGAAGCTGAATGATTTCTTTATCTGTCTGCAGTATCAGAAAATGGTTTCCGATCTTCCCGAAGGAGTAGAAAGCAAAAGTTTAAAGTTCATAGCAGCCCCCAACGACAAAATTTGGTGATGCTGCTTTCCTATACAAAACTCGGTCGGTTTATAAACCCAATCGCAGTATGTATCTGTAGAAAAGCTTCTTCCCTTTCAAATGCAAAACACCCGATCAATTTCTGTCTGCTAGATTACGCGTGCCAGCCTGTTTTGTTAAATTTGTTTACTGCAGCTAACTGATTTGGGGCGTACAGTAGCAGCAGCTTCCGATTTGCGACACTGTACGTTGGTCCATACTGATTATCGAGACCTAAAATTTCGTCGCACACTGATCTAATATTTTTTATTTATCTTTTATAAAAACTGCACACCAAAACACCATAACGCGATCAATGGTGAGATAATCAACGTAACTTTTTGACTTGATATCGTGAAGCAAGAAAAAGGCTGTTAAAGACTCACAAATGTTCGTTAGAAAATATATGCATTATCTACACAGTAGTCTCCCTTGACTTATTGACCGCCATAGTTTAAATATTTGGGATTTGGGTTTGAATTTACCAATACAGACATTATCTAGGTATTCAAATCTTCGTGACGAGTAAACATCATAATATGTGCTGAGTAAAGTAATTCAACATCTAATCTAAGCTGTTATATTATCTTGTTTATTTATCCTACTTTCCGCCTTTCGTCCCACTCTGCTTTAGCAACCGTCATTACGAATGGTTTTTTTTTTTGCGTAAATATTGCTGATAAGGAGTATAGAATGAAGAATATCCGACAGCATTTGTATCGATCCGTTAAAAGTGAATAAATATAACGATTATTATAAAAAGCAACAAGATACAAGTGCATTTCATTTAAATCCATCCACCAATGTTAAGTACACCCCTCTCCCTCCCTCGTATTTTTATGGTCCAAGGGAGAAAACTCCTACTACCTACCTTTTTTAAATTGTATGAGTATTCTCCCCTGTATCCCAAATCATGTCGAAAAGCAAGAGGAACAATGTCGTCAACAGGCCATATCATTCGACGATTCTTTATAACAACGTGTAAGACACAATAATATTTAGTTAACGGAGGTATGCGGTGTTACTGCTGCCAAAATAATACAAGTTCTCTGAAGAAGGCAACTCTTGTTTAGAAATTGCGACAGTACCTGTAGATCTATTTCAGTTTAGATATCCTAACTGAAATGGATCACTGTGATTGATTTAAGAATTTAAGATGCATTTTAATTCATTTGATTTTGAAAAACAGCCACACGTCAAGGAAATTACTTCCAATTCTATCCATCCAGGGATTTCAAACATTTTGGCTGTTTACGACATTGACCGTCTTGCTTTATGGCTGATGGGGGGGGTACTAAGGGAGCTTAATCATACAAAACTAGAAATTAAGACAGTACGAGTTTTCTCCCTTAGACCAGTAAATATGTTTCGAAGGGGGGGCTCATTCTGGTTTGGTCGATCATTTTTTTTTCCTCTGAATCGTTAATCATTTGTTTCATGGCATTGACCAACATGGATGTAAGAATTAAACGCTGCAGGTTTTATTTCCAGCAAATAATTAAGAGCAAGGTCATATATAAGTAAAATGTTAGTGAATAAACTGACAAATGGAAAACTCAAAATGTTGGTCCAGCTATTTCAAAAATTTGAAATTCTTGGGGGAATGTCTGAAAATCTGAAACGTTTAACAGAAAAATAAGACAGAGCATAAGTGGTTCTGGAATATGAATACTGAAACTCTTTTGTGGTTCAATATGAATAGAAATAATGAATAGTTACCTTGCCAGCAATTTATCTGTTCTATTTCTAATTGTTTTCCATTTTGTTGAAAAGTGATTTTTTAAAATTAAATATACATTTCAAGATTGCATGTTAATCCGATTCATCGCAGAAAAAAGGGGGGGGGAGTTACAAACTAAGTAATGTGTCTGGACACACATCGCGACTGCATAATGACCAGGTCACCCAACTAAGCACTGACCTTAATACATGATGCTAACTAAACTGGTCTCCATTGCACATATACAGATATATACAACTGGTACAGGCTATTGTGATAGTTGTTTCCATTGGATAAGCTAGATTAGCCAATCGGAGTGTGTTTTTCACATCATGTCTGGACGTAGTATGAGGAGTGTTCAAATATGAATGCATCTAAGCACCTAAAATTTTACTCTTCACAGGTTTCACTGAAATTTTTATTTTTTTCCCTCAAAGTATTCACCTCCAACAGATACCGGTATACAAAGTTTCAGTCTCTGGATCCAATCTCTGAAGGTATTTTCATAGTCTTTTTATGTATACTTGTTCGTAATGGACAACTTCATCCTACAATATCATGGTATTTCTCCCTGTGATTTAATTAAGCAGCGTGCGTTTTGGTTAGTACTTGGAAGAATGCCTAAGTCATTTCCACATTCCATTTGGTGGCAGAGATGCGATTATGACAACGGCAGGGCCAGAGTTGCCTTACCTTCTTATGTTCCCCTGGCCTTTTTGTATACCAATCTCACGTTTGAAACTTCTTGAAGGGGAAAGTAATGTCACGGACAGCTGTTAGATATATAAGCACTTAAAACCAGCCTTGCTTTATAAGCATGTTTATACAGCAATGTGGTTTGGTGTATTTTTCTCCGTGCAAATTAACTTGTCACCACACAATCCGAAGTTTTAATGGCCCTATAAAAGGCCTTTTGAAAACATTGTGGGACATAGAGAAAATGCCTGTTGTCAGCATTTTCTCCTTTTCCCACAATATTTTCTACCCTATGAAAGACAAGTTCCATCACTTGAGCCACGTTTAAATGGTCATCTGCAAATGCTTTCAATTTGGACAAGTCTACTTTTTTAGGCATTTGTCGAAGACAATGACACTAATAGTTCAATACCGCATTTTGAAAATCATGTATCGGATTTTGTGCAAAACCGAAGGAAGTAAACCCAATTAAACTCAATTTTTCCGAGACAAATAAGTTAAAACACAGGATTGTGTGGAACAGGTTTAAGCGTTATCTGTAGAACCGCACTCAATAACACATTCCTTCACTTGTAATCTACCAAGGTTGGCCAAATTATACTTGGGTAGCCATACAGCATTGGATAACACTTAGAAAATACTAATTGCCAATTAGTGCAAGGGAAGGATCATTCTGTATCATGTTAACCCTTAACCCTTTACCACACAATCCCGACTTTTAATGACCCTGAGGAAGAAGCCTTTTGAAAACATTGTGGGAAAAGGAGAAAATGCTGGTAACCAGCATTTTCTCCTTTTCCCACAATGTTTTCTACCTTTCCCAAAACAAAATTCAATGTTTAAGTCATATTTATTTTGTCGTCTGCAAATGCTTTCAATTTGGACCAGTCTAAAGTAAAATTTTGTCGTGTGGTAGAGAGTGAAGCTGCTAAACAGATGAAAAGAAACAGATAGTATAAATCCAATATTTCCTATTTCATAGGGTTTTTTTTATGGGGGGGGGGGGAGTAATACCTCCTTATTGGACAGTGTAGATCCAAGATTAGACTGCACGTTCTGTGCAGTCTGATCTTGATCTACACTGTCTGCAAAAGGTCAGTGAGTTGCGCTAAGGATTAATTTGCTATGGTGTGAATAAAGCCACCCAGTATCGATTAGCTGTAGCAGCGTCAGCATATTGGTGTCATAATTGTGCAAGCAAATGGGCCAACAGGGGCCTACAAAATAAACATGCACATTTTTGACCAATCACAAATTACCATCTATTCATTCGATTTCATCAGTACCAAGAATAAGACGAACTTAATACATTCAGCTATGTTAAATCAAAGGACTGATAGTCCTGAGAGTCGCCTGGATGGTGATGGGCGAGAAGTGTTCACCCTTTTTTGTTCAAATCCATTAAAAACATTCAAGATAGAAAATAACTTAACCTTAAGACAGTATTACATGCAAGCATATTTCTAAGTTGTCATCCTAAAATTACGTACATTAATAGTAAATTTACATGGAAACATGTGGTGAGAATAAAATTTAGGCACCAGGAAGAGCTTTAAAAAGTTCGAAGTCTCTTACCTCGGGTGACTTCATTTAAAAACGGTTTTCAAAAGGTACAATCAATATAAAACAAGTCATTTCGTTGAAATAACATCCATCGCCGAAAAAATCTTGTTTTGATAATTATAAGAGGTATTGTGTTTTGCATGTAAATCGTCTTTTTTTGTTACTAGTGAAAATGTACATTAAGCCCCATTTTTCCATGACACAGCATTTCATTAAATAAAAACAAATACTGATTGCCTGTGGCTTATGATAAATAATATAAATGTGAAGTGTCATAAAATGTTGTCCAGTAGATATTGGTCCATAATGGAAGTATACATCAAGCCCCATTTTCCATGATACCGCGTTTTATTAAATAAAAACAAATACTGATCGTCTGTGGCTTATGATAAACGATATAAATATGAAGTTTCATAAAATTGTGTCCAGTAGTTAAAGAGATATTGGTCCATAATGGAAATAAACATCAAGCCCCCTTTTTCCATGACACCGCATTAAGAACAAAAACAAAATAAAACAAAACAAGCAGATCGGAAGACATCAAGCCTCCTTTTTCCATAACAAGACATTACATAAAAAAAACAGTGTATCGGCGGGCTATCATGAGGGGCATGTATGAAGTTTCATTAACTTTCGTTAACGTTTTTAGAACATATCTTTCTGGATGGACGGAAGATCGGATGGACAGACGGACAGACAACAGGAAAACTATATCCCCCCCACCCACCTGAAATTCGGCAGGGCATAATAACTGTCGAAGTTCCATCAATATTTACAGTTCCTCCCCAGCTTAATAATGCCTGTAAAGAATGTGCACAAAAATTAGGCTTCTAGGTTGATAAAAGTGTTTTTCTAGCACAGAATCTGAGTGGCTGAACTTACATGTACATGTATATCTTAATTCTTACACATATTGCTAAAACAAACATTCTGAATAATTTCAGTGGAATAGGGCATACATTTTCTCTCCAGAATTAGAACAAGTTGCTTTTGTATGACACAAATTTTCTAAAACTGGACCAAGTGGTTATACATACATCGGTTAATTTAACTAATTTTCCTTTCCAAATACAGAATGCTGGATATGAAATTGGGTATAATTGCTTATACTGTTTCAGGGGCGGTGATTCTGAAATGTTACTAATCAGTTCTGAAGCTTCTGTGAACTTTATAGAAACAGAGCAGAACCACTTGAACAATGATACAAGAGGACCATTTAGGCAACATTAGTATGGAATTCATTTGAACCTTATAGGATCTAGTGACATACGTTTAGACCAAAAATGCCCTTTTGCAACTCACCCATATCGAATCTAAGCAGTCTGACAAAGTTTCATGAATATTGGATCGAACATAAATAGATTCTAAAGCACTATTACGGGTTCGTCTGATTTGACCTAGTGACAACCTTTATCTTTTAACCCCTGGAGACCTATATTCAATTTTGTCAAAAATATTATTGAGACAGTCTGGAAATTTCATGGTCATTGGACCGAAATGTAGCCTCTGCCGCAGTAATCTGCCTGTCCTTTGGAAATAATTTGTTTTTGTTGTCCGGGTTCAAGTTTTGTCCACAATGGACTCCAAGAATGTGGTTGCTACAGCTCAAGAAAAACAATATAACCAGATAGCATGATCATCAGCCTTTTAACTTTGTCTGCGTTTCATAACGTCCCAGGAATTTGCACTGCTTCCATACCAATTGAAAATTGTAGAGATCTACATATATATTGCTTTAGTGCAAACTAAATGTTCACGATTCGCTCTATTACCCTTTACAACAATCCTTTATGAGATAACAAACACACCAATACATGTATAGAACTTGTTTTTCGAGTGGGTTAACATTGACCTGTTCTATTATACATGTATCTGAATTATAGTGGAGTAAAAAGTCAGGTTCTCAGATTACTGGTTGTTAGAACTGCGTAGTTTCGAGGCGAATTCCCGTGTGAATTCAGATTTTGGCACTTACGAAAGTACCTTGCGTTCTAACACCCGCACTAATAAATTGTTGTTTCATAAATACTAGATCTAGGTTAATCGCACATTGAAAAAAAAAAAAAAACAGCAGACTTTGACAAATTCACCTCTTTAAAAAAGAAAAACAAACAATTACACATAGTAAACTTTAAAACACTCTCTGCATTCAATGGATCGTTGAAGAACTAAGTCCGTGTACGCTGAAAATAAAGGCCGATTCAGCGACTGATTCATAAATATGTAAATTCATAAAGAATTCCGTGGTGCAAATGACGTTATACGTCACGTGATTACAAGATCTATATTTGTCGCAGAGCTACATTCCAGAAAGCACCTGCTAAGCGATGACTTGGTACAGCCTAGAACGTGCGCATTACATACGCTAATGTACGATCTCTGGTGCACGTAGAATATGGGTGTGCAAAGTATTTAGAGTCTAGAATAAAAAGCTGTGAAGAAGCAAAGTGTAAGAATATGTAAGAAGGCAATGCAACCATTCCAAGTCGTCATAAATTTGTTAAAAAAAAAAAAAATAGCCTACTGTTAGGAAAAATCTCCATTGAAGGCTTCCATATTAACTCGGTATCGCCTTTCTCTTTCCGATCATAGGTTGAGTGTTCAATTGAAATAATACTTACAATTAAGGACAGATTGTAAGATTTAGAGTGTAATTCTAATGGGTAATTATCAAACAATTTTGTAGTCGAATAGTCGAACAGTATTTTTCAGCGTGTCCGAAAACTTGTTTAGGTCACGAGGGCTATTTTAAGATATACACATAATGCGCTATTTTTAGAGATGATGTCTGTGTAAGCGATAGGCTATCGTGTACCCTTGCGGACGAGATGAATGTTTCAAAGGTTTGGATCGTTAAATAGCTCAGTCTCTATAGACATATTCATTATCACAGAGGCACAATTGTAAGTTATTTACAACAGAAAAATACAGGGTTGTTTACCGAATAATTAGAAAACTATGTTTTATCTCGTAAACCGGAACTTGAGACAGGAAGCAGTACAAGGCCGGAGGTATGCTTACGTCACCCCATAGATCAAGATGATAACAATGAGAGCCTGGTTGCTACGCAACCAGGCGACTCAAAAATCTCAGTTAAAGCAATTACGAACCTGTTAGACAATGAAAATGAAAGATCAGGCAGCACATTTTTATTAGTGTGATCTTGGTCTTTTTTGACTATATTTGTCTATGGAAGGGGAGGAGACATTGGGGGGGGGGGGGGGGGAAAGGGAGAAAATGCTAATTTTCAACATTTTCTCCTTTTCCCACAATGTTTTCAACTGCTTTATTCCCCAGGGTTGTTGAAACATGGGATTGTTTGTAAAAGGGCTATGTGTCTGACATCCCTTATCCCTTGACCACATTACCCCGAGTTTTAAAGACCTTGAGAAAGAGGCCTATAGAAAACATTGTGGGAAAAGGAGAAAATGCTGGTAAACAATATTTTCTTGATTGATTGATTAATTGATTGAATGGTGTTTTACACCAATTTCAACATTAGTTCAGTCATATCACAGCGACAGCTCACATATTCATGTCTTTCCTGGGTTCACCAGTACTAGGACAGGGCTCTGAAGTGTCTTGCCCAAGGAAACTCCCATGAAAAAAACCCAATGAATCCAGTGAGGCTCAAACCCAGGGCCTCCAGATCACAAGTCCTACACTTTACCACTGAACCATGCAGGACCCCACAGTATTTCCGATTTTACCAACAATTCTGTCCCCATTTTCAAAAAAACATTCTCCATCACTTGAATCCTTTAACTCTTTACTAAATGACAAAATTTCAGATAAGTGCGAATTGAAAGCAATTGCAGACACCCAAATAAATGTGACCATAAAACTGGAATTTGTTTAGGGAAGGGCAGAAAACATTGTGGGAAATGGAGAAAATGCTGGTTACCAGCATTTTCTCCTTTTCCTACAATGTTTTCAAAAGCCTTCTTGTTCAGGGTCGTTAAAACTTGGGATTGTGTGGTAAAGGGTTAACACACAATTCTGAGTTTTAATGACCCTAAGAAACAAGACCAGCATTATCTCTTTTTCCTACAATGTTTTTTACACTTACGAAGTGCATTTCAGTTTTTGAGTCGCATTTAAAACTGCTTTTAACTAAGACAAGTCTGAAATTTTGTTGTTTGGTGAAGGGTGAAGAGCATTAGACATCTTTACCACACACAAAATTTTAGACTAGTCCAAATTGAAAGCAATTGCAGGCAACATATTAAATGTCACTCGAAACATAAAATTTGTCTTTCAAAGGGTTGAAAACATTGTGGAAAAAGAAGAAAATGCTAGTTCTTTTCCTTAAATGTTTCCAAAAAGCCTCCTTTTCAGGGTCTTTTCTCAGGGTGACTCAGTGGTTAGTGTATCTGACTTGTGACCTGATGGTTGCGAGTTTGATACCCAGATGAGGCAATCCTTCTTTCCAGCGATTTTTTTTTTGCCTCTCACCTCTGATGCATGTAAGAAAAGTAGTCAGTGACTTGGAAAGAAAGTTGTGTCAGTACAGTGCTGTACTGGTGTGAGAAAGCCAGGAAACACATTTGTAGTTGCACTGACCACCGTGATACGACCTTAGCTGTTAAAAGGGTGTTAAATCACAATACAATCAATCAATCAGGGTTGATAAAATTTGACATTGTGTGGTAAAGAGTCAATGTATCAATTTTAAATGCTTTCAATACGGACAGGTATAAAATTTTGTTGTGTAGTAAAAAGCTACATGTATCTACATCAGTGACATAGTAGACATACAACAGAACTGCAAAACTTACACAAACATATTAACATATATTGTGTGAAAAAAAGTGATTGACAGCTGAAACAATATATCTCACACATTTTACATTATAAAATGACATGGCTATAATTGATTAGCTTGATTTTCCCCTCAGGCTATGTGTATGTAACTAAATGGTCATTTCCTACAATGAAACATTTTAAAGAAAAATCTTACATAAAAATTTGAAAGACTTTTTTTAAAAAAACGTTCTTTCTCTGGAAATATAAATTGTCTGGAGTAAAATGCTTCCAATTAAGAGATATAAAAATTTTAAGTTAATCAAATAAAGTTTGACTAGTGTCATAATTTAAGGGTGGGCAGTTCTTCAGGGGAGTTCCTGTCAAGTTATTCAAGGGAAGTAATTAGCACAAAACACTATGTTTATTTAAAAGAAAACCATACTTACACCTGATGGACCTTATTTGAAAATAATAGAAACGAAAAACAATAATACGTTGTGCTTTCCAACAGATGTTAATATAGAGGTGGAATAAAAGTGGACTTCAACACATTTTCATTCCAAATTCCAGTATGTTTACTGAAGTTTGACCTTTGAACCGGATGTCGATTTTGGTTGGCGGAAAGTCCCGAATGCAGCCGTCTCCTTGCGGACTTGTAAGGTAGCCATATTTTTGCCGCAATATTTATTCAATCTTGGACCATCTAATATGATATTAACTGACATTATCGTTTAGTATCGGTTTTTATTATGCAGGAATATACGAAGCATGATTTTGGAATCTTATTTTTTTGCTTGACAGGAGATAGAGCTTGGAAACAAGCTTCGAAGCAGTCCTCTCCGAGGGACTTCTAACACCTTCAAATTTGCGTTGCGATGAATGGAATTCGTGCGAAAGCGTCAACATCTCCGCCCGTTCAAGTTTCGGCCCAGCAGCAACAGAGACACACATTTTATCAACGTGGCGGTATGTTAAACCTTTTAGAATGTTCTTTTGAGTGTCCTTTGACTGATGTTGATCGTTTGACGTGTCGTCGAAGTGGCACACTGCCGGTTTCGTCATTGCAACATGTGTTGTCAAGCGAGCTATGACTCGAATGTCTGTCTAACGTCTTTAATTTTGGTAAATGTATTATCAATTTTTATAAAGTTTTTGATATTCAGAATCTCTAATTTTGATACAAGAATTGGAGACTTTGGAATTGTTCTATTTTGCGGAGTAAATTCAGTTTCGTAGGCGGGGTCAATTTTCGGAAAATAATCATGATCTCGTGTTTCGCGCATGCAGTGAGATGTCATGGAATATTGAACTTGTTGATTGAAAAAATAGCTGGCTATTATGTTGGTATAAACTGGTCCGTAATAAGTCGCTATTTCTTTTAGGTGTTACAGTTTGATCAATGCAATATGTTGCCTAAACAACACATGAGTTCAGCAGTTTTGCCTTTTGATAACCGGATGTGACCTTAATTTTAAGGGTCACGGGTAGTTATGTACACAGTAGGGGGAAGGGATAAATGTGATCCCAGAAAGCAACGTATGATGTCATAAATGGGTTTTTGTAGATATTTTGTGAAAAGTACTTAACATGAGTTTCTGCAAGAAAAATAAGCTTGGATATTACAGTGAGTTCAGTTAATTAAGTTACTTGACAGTACATTCTTTGTTTATGATGTACCATGTGTTAATGAGTCATTTTTTATGTTGATTCTGTACTATATCCCCAATTTCAGACAATAGAAATCAACGGTTCATGAAGTTTATGAAACTTAACAAATACACAGATTATTTTATATAGATTTTAAATCACTCAGTGAAGCACATAGAAAGAAAAAGAAAATGTCTTTGTTGAATATTTGTAACAAACAACTGCTCCTTTTTCTACAGAGTTTCAAAAAAGAAGTCTTTTGCAGGGGTGTGAAAATTCATACTTCTATGGTAATGGTTCAGCCTTTACCAAACTAACCCAGAGGTATAAGGCTTATGAAAACATTTTTGTGAAAGGGAGGAAGTTGATGGTAACCAGCAGTTCTCTTTTTCTCACAATATTTTCCATCCTTTTGTAGATGATTCCAATATTTTTGAATCGGATTTGGCAGTCTGCACATGCCGTCTGTGTAGACAAGTGTAAAATTTTTGAAGTGTGGTAAAGAATTAAACAGAAGTATTTTATTAATGTTGATATTGGATCAACAATCTTAACTCTTTACCACACAGCAAAGTATAGACTTGTCCAAGTAAAAAGCATTTGCCAACTACAATTAAAATGTAGCTCAAAAGATGGAATTTGATATGGTAAAAAAAACATTGTGGGAAAAGGAGAAAATGCTGGTTACCACAAAGTTTTCAAAAGGCTTCTTTCTTAGGGTCATTAAAACTCCCCATTATGTGGTAAAGGGTTAACTCTATACCACACAGCAAAATTTTAGACTAGTCCAGATGAAAAGCATGTGCAGGTGACGAATTAGATATTAATCAGTTGAAAGTTTGTGCAGTCTCTGATCTTTGCTCTACACTGTCCGCTTTTTTGAGACATTCAGGACAAGTGCAACATTGAAAATACTCAAATGAGAGCACAGTTTCTAGAATGAAAATGGTGGGTGGGTTTATGTGGTGCTCTTAAATTTAACCTTTACTTGTTTGATCCCTGTACATGTATTTGATAAATGTTTTTGAATTGAGGTATACATATAGCTATAATGTAAATTTAAGTTACATGTACCTTCAGTACCTTGGAAACAAAAACCACTTTCATTGTCATGTCAGTTGTAGCTGATTTATTGGAAAGATATGGTTAATCCAGAATATTGCATAAAAAAGAAAGTGGTTTCTAAGAAATGATTGAAACACATTTTTTTTTTCAAACAACCGTTCTTCCTGGTTCAGGTATGCTTTTTTTTAATACTTCCTTGTTCAACCAAAATGTCCTGCAAAGTGGTGGTCTTCAAGATTCTGTAAGCACTTTTTCTTCAGTATAACCCTTTACCACACGATACTGAGTTGTAATGGCTCCGGAAAAGAAGGCCTTTGAAAACATTGTGGGAAAAGGAGAAAACGCTGGTAACCAGCATTTTCTCCTTTTCCCACATTGTTTTCTACCCTATCAAAGAAATTATCATTAGAGCTATGCTTATTTTTGTTGTCTGCAAATGCTTTCAATTTGGTGGAGCACAAAATTTTGTCATATGCTATAGAAATAACCTATGTTGTGGGTACTCCAGTATGGTCTGATAAACGTAAAAACTCTGGTTACCCATAATTTAGGTTTCAGTAAATACATGTAGAGGGCCAGAATGGGCATGACTCTGAAAAACATGGTCTGCTTTATGCATTGAAATTATCGACAAGAAATTATTATTTAACCCTTTAACATGTGACAAAATATTACACTTGTCAAAATTGAAAGCATTTGCAGATGACAAAATAAATATGACTCAAGAATTGATTGGGTTTTTTTAAAAGTTGTCTTCCTCAGGGTAGTAAAGTCACAATTATGTAGTAAAAGGTTGATTATTGACCTGAGATTAAGGTACAAGGGACTCCTATTGTGTTAATTATGCCATCTGCTGGGACTGATCAAAAGGTTCAAACAAAGTATTGCTCTGGAATAGTAATTTTTTATTATTTGGTCATTTCAGAGAACGTTCCAGAGTACACAGCTCCAGGATATCAAAATCAGCCCCCGTTTTCACAGACAGGGGTAAGTAATTTGGTCTTTCAAGTTCATCAGAGGTACAGTAAAGTCAGGTTTTTTCAATTTCTCGGAACTTTCTCTTGTATATGATAAATATTGCTTGAAATTTATGTAAAAGAAGTTGAATGATAAAAAGTCTTGGTCTGCATTTTACCACACAACAAATTTTGTACTAGTCCAAATTGAAAGCATTTGCAGACAACAAAATTAATGTGACTGGAAAATGGAAATTCATTTTTGAAAAGGATAGACAATATTGTTGGGAAAGGAAAAAAATGCTAGAGACCAGCATTTTCTCCTTTTTCCACAGTGTTTTCAAAAGACTTCTGTATCAGGGCCATTAAAAGCCTGAATTCTGTGGTAAAGGGTTAACCAACCGTTCTAAATTGCATGTGGGGTCCTGCGTGACTCAGTGGTAAAGTGTTGGACTTGTCACTTTGAGGTCCCGGGTTTAAGCCCCGCCTGATCCACTGGATTTTTCGTGGGAGTGTCCATGGGCAAGACAGTTCAGACAGCAGGCCCACTAGGTTTTCAATTCTACAGACAACAAATTCAAAATTTATACAAATGAACTCAGTAGGGTAAAAAACATAGTGAGAAAAGAAGAAAATGCTGGTTACCAGCATTTTCTCCTTTTCCCACAATGTTTTCAAAAGGCCTCGTCCCTTGGGACGTGAAAACACAGGATTGCTTGGTAAAGGGTTTATCAAGTCATAGTGAAAGTTATTCAGACAAACGAGGGAGCCGCAAAATATATATAGTGAAAATATTTGGTTACCCGCTTTATGTTGAGGACAAAGCATGGTACCCACTTACGAGGAAAACTACTTTCCTTTTGTTTGTTTGGCATGCAATTCGAAATGGTATCTAATTTGTATGGTCAGTTTACATAATTACTTTCCTTTTTGTTCGTGCATACTTTGACAGTGCGTGCATGCATGTAAGCACAAAAAATTTGTATGCACAGAGTAGAATTTATACGTGAATTACATACTGCAGTACATGATTGGGCACCCTGTCAGATTCCTAGCCTAGTACTGGTGAAACCCAGGAAATAAGAAATTGGTGAGCTGTTGCCTTGATATGACTTAAACAATGTCGAAAGCGGCATAAATATCATTCAGTCAGTCAATCTAAATTGCATGCATTCTCAGTCTTGTTCTAAAAATCTATAAATTTTTTCAAAATGCTTGTAATTTAGAGTTTTTTATTGTCGAATATGATGTTGAGAAAACCTAACAAACCTTACGAAAATACTAAAAACCTTTTATTCTATTAGTCTTTGGCAAAACTGAGGTTTATGAGGTGTTTCATTCTTTCTCATTAAAGTTCAAAACTTTGCTGGCACAGGTATTACATTGTCCATAGCCCCAGAAATTCACACTTTTATACATAGCGTTGTGTAAATTAGTTCATGTATCCATAAATTTCTTAGCGAGAGTTCATCATCGGCAGAAACATGAACAGGAATATTTTTCCAGAATTTAATCGAGAGAAAGTCATGACAGCACGATTTAAGTAGCCTTTCTGCTATACTGTACATGTATTTACTGTGTTTGTTTGGGAGCCCTTAGCAATGGTAACCAGGGAAGTTGGTTTATCTCATCGCCACGGATCCATGTATTCACCAACCATTCTTACTCATCAGGATTTTCTAAATTTGAAAGTAACACAACTTCTGATTGGCTGAACCGTTTTCTGATTGGCTAAACCATTTGGTTTAGCCAGTCAGAAGTCATGTTTCTTTCAAATTTAGAAAATTTTAGATAAAAAGACTCAGAATAATCTTAAGAATGGTTGGTGAATACAGACCCTGATTTCTTAGCCGAAGGGTTTAGCCATTCAAAACTTGTTTTAGTACTTTAGATTATAGACATTTGTTGAAAATTCAACTAAGAATGGTATTAACCCTTACAGGGCCTTTCACAACGGTAGTTGTCTGTGTGGCCAGTGTAGACGAAGATCAGACTGCACAAAATACGCAGTCTGATCTTTGATTCACATTATCTGCGTTGCTGAGACATTTTGGACAAGACCACCCTTGAAATTGAAATTATTTGGGTTTTATTCATAGATCGAAAATGTCTGCTCAAAGGGTTAACCGTTGACCACACACTCTCAATTTTTAATGACCCTGAGAAAGAAGCCTTTTGAAAACATTGTGTTTTCTACCCTTCCCAAAAGAAATTTTGATTTTTCTGTCACATTCATTGTCGTCTGTATATGCTTTCAATTTGGACTAGTCCAAAATTTTGTCGTTTGGTATGGAGGTAAGAGTGTTTGGTGAATACATGCCTGGTTGTTCTGCCTTTTGTAGGATCTATACTTCCAGTCACTGGGTGCTCAGTCCCAGAACTATGATATAAAGCCACTCTCTTCCATGCTGGGACAGGGTGTGGGCCCACAACCTCCATCTACCATGTATCAGCAACAACAACAGCCACTTCACCAGGGTATGAGGCCTGGAAATACAGTGAGTACTGGTTTAGTGATTTAAATTAAACCAAATTTCATCAAAATTTCATGAACAAAATTTTAGACTTTACCAGATTGGAAGCATTTGCAAAAGACAGTCAAAAATTCTAATGTGGTTCATATGACTGGAATCAATCTCCCGATGCAAGTCTTAAGGTGTTGTGCGCAGTGTTAGAAGTTAACTTAGTTTACAGGTAGCAAGTACTTGCTACCTGGCTTAAAATAAGGTAGCAAAAGGAACCTTCCTGGTAGCGAAAAGGGGCACACAAATAATGGCCCTCCCCCAACCAATGAAATAATACATGTGCTTAAATTATTGCCTTTTTCCATGAATTGGTTGGCAGAAGTAAAAACAGCATGTTTTCAAAGACATGGGCACATAAACTGTGCTGTTTGGCAATTTCTGTTTTGGATTGCTCATTTAGCATTTTTTTTCGCTCATATGACATAATGCAGACCGTTTTCAAATGGACATTAGCAAAGATTCACGAAAGTAGCTCTAAAGATAGAGGTTAAATATAGTCATCATCAAGCACAGACATGTTCAATTGCGAGACTCAGTGATGCTTGCATGTTTTTTAGTTTATGTAGACGATTGCGAAGATCATTTCAAAAGATATCTAAATTAACAAGTGAAAGATTATTTAATTGAAAATTGAAAAACACTTCAAGCAGACAGGATTACCAGGTAACAATCTTTTCTTTAATGCCCAGGTTGCAAAATTTGTTTTTCAGGTAGCAGATAATTTGGTACTGCTAATTTTGAACCCTGGTGCATGCTTCCTGTGTGCGGTCTGAATGATTTATACAAAGTACATTGGGGGGAAAAAAAAACCTGTCAATGCGTTTGTAATGTGTTAACTGTTAAAGAATGTGGTTGAAAAAATACCAAGACAGATAAACTGTTGTAGACATGCTGCATATATGTTGTTCACCTGCATTTGTCTGAAAAGTTTGGACATGCACCACACCTTCCGATGCTAAGTGAACAGTGTACAGGACCATGCTTACAAAAAAAATAAAAAGGCTAATATGAACTTGGAATAAAATGAGCTACCAAATTTTAGCATATGCTAGCATCTGTGCAATAGCATATGATGGGTAAATTTTTTACAGCGTAAGAGTGCCTTTATATATATTGGAAGCATTTGCAGATGACAGAATAAATCAGACCAAATGATGTGATCTGTATCTGAATTACTGGACCATGTGGTAGAAAGGCTTTTATTGATATTCTATAATATATTCATAGGTGAAAGTTTCCGGTATTATTAGGCCATATTTTCAGTGTCAAAGTAGGTAATTTTTTAAATTGTCTAAATATGAGGAGAAAATTGGGGGGGTGGGGGGAGTTTACCCCTTCTGGCATATTGCAAGCCCAACTGATCTCCAGGTGCCACATCAATAAGGTTTAACACATCTCTGCTTTTCCTTTGTTTGATTTGTTCGAGGCTATTACTGCTTACTTATGGCTCTTGACGAACATTTGGTAACAGAGTTTTCATTACGGAATTAGCAGAGTTTAGTGGTCGAGTATACTCGGAATATTCATAGGAGTATTTCTGGTCACCTATTTGAAAAAGGAAGATTGTTGGTGTTAAAAATGAAGTTTTAGTTCAAAATATATCAAAAAGGACAGGAACAATAAATGAAGGTTTGAATGGGAAAACGGAAGTGATTAACGTGGAGAAAGATAACGGCAGCTGATCAATAATGCCCGATGTAACTGGAGTTGCATTTTGTGAAGTATGCACAAAAACGATCATTACAGTACAGATAGAAAGAAACCCATATGCCTTCATGACTGTAGACAAGATTGTTATGAATAAATGAATGTGAGTTAGGTCAAAGGGTGAATTTTTAAAAGAGCCATGCGCTTGAAAGTATCAATCCTTATTAGCCTGCCTCGGTATGGCACTTGATTATAGACAAAAACCTTAGGTTTTATGTTAACTGAAAAGTCAAAATTAAGAGTGAAGATACCTGAAGGCTTTTTGAAATGAGGGTCACAGGAAAGGGATAAAAAGGTAATATTTCTGGAGCTTCTGTGGGCTGTTTGCCAGGGTGTTGCCCTGGACCCACCAGAGGCACTATTGGCCCCCTGGACCTGCAGCAAGAAATTCAGTATTTTCAGTTTTTCTAACTTTAACCCATACATATTGTTATTTTTGATATTTTGTAATTTCAGCCCTTTTTTCCTGGTAGTAACCCACCAAGGCAGCCCAGGTTTGCCACTGGCCAAATGAATCAAGCGTCGCCTCAACAGGGAATGTATAATCCTCTACCCATCATGTACCTACCCAATGCTGGACAATTTGCTGGAGGGCACCAGCAGATATTGATGAACCCAAATATGGTAAGTCAGAGATAGAGATGGTTCCTGGTTTAAAGAGATTTTAAGTGTAAATGGTCCAAAAGTTACCTGCTTCCCCAATTGACAAATTAATGTCATATCATCAGTGTTCCCACTCACATCTTTTTTGGAGAGTGCATGGACTCCCTGGGGTACAAGTTTTGGAGTGCAAGAGAAATTCTGGGGGTGCATTTACTAATGACAATTCTCGACCTTCTATTTAAGAAAGTAATGAAAATTTGTTATGACAAGTTTCACTCTGCACTCATCTGCTCTTGATAACAACATGGGCAATTTAAAAAGAGACATTGCTTCAACTTGCTTTTAACATTTCCTTATTACAGGACCATGTTCAGAGGGATAACTTTTAACCTGATAGCTAGCAAACTTTTCCCTTTCACTATCATTTTCAGACACTAATTAGCTTTCACTTATTGTTTTATTGAGATTTATGTAAATTCACTGTTAAAAGTCATTATTAAAACTGAATAGAGAGTTTTAAATGCCTATAATGGGACAATGTCGAACCAATTTTTGTTGTGTCATGGGTTTTCATGTTTTTTCCAGCAATTTTTGTTTCGTGCCATTTAATTTTTGTAGTAGTATTTCTGCATGATTTGGCATAAATTAGGGTAGCATATAACTTCAAAACAAGTAACTTCACATTAGAGAAGCAGATCAATATCATTAATACTTTTAAATAAATGACATAACAGCTTAATTAGCAGTGATAAACAGTGACCCGTGCATCCTTCACACTTGATACTTATTGTACATGTATGTGTCAGAGTTTATATCTTTCAAATATCATGTTAGGACATAACTTGTTGCCAGGTGGTTCGCCAGTGCTTCAGTTTTGGAGACATTTTTTCTAACTTGTCCCAAATGGCGCCACTGGTGATCGACAGTGGGAGCCATGAAACCTGTGCGTGCAGGCACGTTTCACATGACATTTTTGTGCGTGAGTATTCAATTAAGTGTTTGAAACTAAAATTTTGTTGTTTGGTAAACAGTTGAAAGATTATTTGTGTCCATTTATCCATGATGATGATTTGCATGCTATGGCTGCAAGTTAACCCTTATCCGGCTAAATAAGTTAAATGAAACTTTGAAGACCATAGTAGAAAACCAGAATAATGCTATTTCAAATCTATTTTTCGGAGAAAGATATCTCCTTACCGGACACTGTAGTTCCAAGAAGAGGGTTAGAATTCATCTATCCACATCATTCCATAAAGTCTGTATATATGAGGGTTGTCCCAAAAATCTGTGACAATTTCATTTACAAAAGAAAATGAAACACTACTAATGCAGTTTTCAGATATGTTTTTAGCTCCACTGGCCGAAGGCCAGCGGGCTTATGTCATGGCCCGGTGTCCGTCGTGCGTCAGTGCGTCCGTCCGTCCGTGCGTTAACTTTTATTTCAAACATCTTCTTCTCTGAAACTACTCATCCAATTTTCATGAAACTTCACAGAAATGATCCTGGCATGGTCCTCTTCAGAATTTCTTGAAAGAATTTGATTCCTTCAAAAACTCTGGTTGCCATGGCAACAAAACTGAAAAATATTGGAAATCTTTAAAAATCTTCTTGTCTGAAACCATAAGGCATAGGGCTACCAAATTTGGCATGTAGCTTTATGTAGTAGACCTCTATCAAGTTTCTTCAAATTATAGCCCTGGGGTCAAAATTGGCTTAGCCCCCCAGGGATCACAAGTTTTACATAGGCTTAGTGAAAACTTTAAAAATCTTCCTGTACCTAGCCATGAGGCCTAGAGCTACCAAATTTTGCATGTAGCTATATCTAGTGGGCCTCTACCAAGCAGGCCAAAATTTTCGCCCTGGGGTTAAAATAGGCCCCGCTGCAGGGGTCACAAGTTTTACATGGGCTTACATAGTGACAACTTAAGAAATCTTCCTGTTTTGATTTTTTTTTTTTTTTTTTGAAATTAGCCTTGCATCAGGGGTCTTATGTTTTACAGAGGCTTCATATGGACAAAACTTGAAAATCACCTTATTTATAACCATACAGCATAGACTTGTATTATTTTGGCATGTGGCTTTATCTTGTGGATCTCTACATTAGGGTTAAAGTAATTATAGCTCTGGGATCAAAAATGGCTTTGCCCTGTGGGTCTCAACTTTCACATGGGCTTTTACAGAGAAAACTTTGTAAGTCTTCATTTTCAAAACCATTTGGCTCAGAAATGAAATGTTTAGCATTTATGGTTTATATTTATAAGCCAGTGGAGCGATACAGGGCCATCATGGCCCTCTTGTTAATTCATATAATCCAAACATATAGATAAAAAAATTGACACAAAAATCCTTACAAATAAGAAATTGCAGCATAAATACCATAACAACCACACACACTGCGGCGCTTGTTGAGCGTCAGTAACAACATCAATGTTAAATTTGCATGCCTTTTTCAAAGTGTTCTCCCTGAAATTAAAACCAGATAGCAGACATAGAACCCATCATGTGTAGAGACGTGGCACGTTCAGTTTGTCCTTAAGTATTCTGTGGATATAAGAAGTATTCTGTGGATATAAGACTTGAAATGGATGTTGACGATGATGTCTCTCTTGCCTGTTGGACTCCGATCTGCGAAAATGCATCTCTTTGCCAAATCACAGGTTTCTTCATTTACAGAAATCAGTCTTCCATTTCATGCTTTCTCTTTTTCCTGACACTTTTTTCACGTCATGCCATTGTAGGCCAGTGCCCGAGAATCTTTTTCAGTGTAGCACATTTGTTTTATTGTCTGGAAGAGTGTCTTTCCAAGATCGGCACAAAATTTATAGCTGTCTGCTGCTCTGCTTGATCATCCATTGTCATTTCAAATTTTCTGTTTTTTCCCATCATTTTCGTTCGTATTTTGTGCGTTGTTTACATGATCACATTCAAAGTTTCTGTGATGACGTCAAAGTATCAGGAAAGTACTTCCATGTGATATTTAGCAGAAATAGTGCCAAGTATTAAAAGTATCTGTGCATGACTTGAGTTCATACTAAAATGTGTATGGATAAATTGACGTGTGCCGGTAAATGATACCTCCTTACCAATTATGTACATTTGAAGTAAAAATAAAACTATGATCTTATTAAAGGTTTCATAAAAAAGTAAAATAGCATCATCATAGATGATATATGCAAACAGGAATGTCCTGATGCTAAAAATGGCCCGTTTATAAAATTTGTTGTGGTGTTTTGGAACAACCCTTGTACATAAGATGAGACATTTTCTTGTGTAATTTCTGGCCATAAATAAAGAATACAATAAATAAAAATTGTTTTTATTTCTCCCTATATCTCGCCATTTTAAATAAATGAGTAATTTTGACCCTTGGACGTTTCTCTTTGACTCCTGGAAGTTTTATTTCAACTCCTGAAAATTTGTGCCCAAGAATCAATGACTAGGGATTCAGGACCTCGTGAAAACCCTGCACAGTGTTTACTGCCCCTTTCAAAAATATATTTCAATGTTTTAGCCACTTTTGTCATCTGCAAATGCTGTGAATTTGAACAGGTCTAAAATTTTGTTGTTTGGTAGAGTTAAAAACTGAATTTTCTGTAAATACCTTCAAAGGCCAGCTTTGTCACTCACTTACTAAGAAAAGGTAATATGCATATGTTGGATTTTTTCTTAACACTTAATAAGGGAAATCTATTTCTGACCTGTTAACATCCATTGCAAGTTTGCTCACATCTCACATCCTTCAGATTCCCCAACAGAGGATGCCTGCAGCCCAGTTCAATCCTGCTGGAATGCCCTCGACACAGCAGAGTCTGTACCAAATGCACCAACAACCAACCACATACACCCAGGGTTATAATAACCCGGCCACGTTTTTCAACACAAGTGCCCAGTCACAAAGACCACCTTCAGGTGGAGGACAGAGTAACATGGCTTCAAAGAAGGAGAGGAAAAATCGAATTCCAATAATAGACCCAACCACAGGACAAGATGTAGCAGTTGAGGATGTTTCACAGAAAATGTCAGATTCGGGATCTAGAAGCACACCAGTGGGCTCAAGCGAGGTAAATTGATCTTTTCTGTCAAAATTTTTGGGGGTAGTTTTCCTGCTGTATTTGTTTAACCTGTTATCAAACAGTGCCATTGTTTTATGATCCTGAGAAAAAAGGCCTTCGAAAACATTGTGGGAAAATGAGAAAATGTAACCAGCATTTTCTCATTTTCCCACAAGTTTTTTGAATCCCTGAAAGAATTTCATTATTGTGCCAGCGTAATATGGGGTTTGCAAATGCTTTTAATTTGGACAAGTCTTAAAAATTTTGTTTTCCAATAAAGAGTAGAACATCTGTAATGCTGTGTTGTACCTGGTGTCCTCTGTGGTTAACTATGTCTGAGAAAATGCTGGTTACTAGCACTTACTCCTTTTCTCATGAGATTTTCAAAATCTGTATGCTTCGGGGTTGTTAAAACTTGGGATTGTGTGGTATAGGGTTAATGAGGTCAAGTTTATTAATTATGCCCCCCTTCGAAGAAGTGGGGGTATATTGCTTTGCACTTGTCCATTGGTCGGTCTGTCGGTCGGTCGGTCCGTAGACCACATTTTTGTCCGGAGCATAACTCAAAAAGTATTTCAGGTATCATCTTGAAACTACATAGGTGTATAGATCTCATTAAGGAGAAGTGCAGTGCACAAGAATCATAACTCTGCCCATCATATTTATGGAGTTATTGCCCTTTGTTGATTTTCATACTTAATTTTTGTCTGGAGCATAACTCTAAAAGTATTTCAGGTATCATCTTGAAACCTCATAGGTGGATAGATCTCATTAAGGAGAAGTGCAGTGCACAAGTACCATAACTCTGCCCATCATATTTTTGGAGTTATTGCCCTTTGTTGATTTTCATACTTAATTTTTGTCTGGAGCATAACTCAAAAAGTATTTCAGGTATCACCTTTAAACCTCATAGGTGGATTAATCTTATTAAGGAGAAGTGCAGTGCACAAGAACCATAACTCTGCCCGTCATATTTTTGGAGTTATTGCCCTTTGTTGATTTTCATACTTAATTTTTGTCCGGAGCATAACTCAAAAGGTTTTTCAGATATCATCTTGAAACTTTACATGTGGATAGATCTTATTCAGGAGAAGTGCACTGCACAAGAACCATAACTCTGCCCATTATATTTTTGCAGTTATTGCCCTTTGTTGATTTTCGTACTTAATTTTTTTCCGGAGCATAACTCAAAAAGTATGTGAGGTAAAATCATGAAACCTTATAAGTTGATAGTTCACATAAATGAGAACTGCAGTGCCCAAGAATTGTTAATTTATCATTAATAATTTTTGAGTAATTACCCTTTGTTCGTTTTTACACTTTGAACTTAACAGTTTATAATCACATGTTATATGTAGAATTGGATGCCATTAGGGGGGCATACATGTTTTACAAACATCTCTTGTTTTCTTTTGTGGGTGTATCTGTTGGAAGAATTTTTTCCTATAAACACCCACAACACTGGTTTTGAGTTAGAACTTACTTTGCGATTAACTCTGAGATCGCTGAATATACCAACAGAAATGTTCATCCCAGAAACAGGACCCATATAACTGCTATTTAATGATAGCTTTTGTCTAAAAGGTTTCATCAATGCAGACAGTGTGGATCAAAGGTCAGGCAGCACAAAACTTAGACCATACTGGCCGCAAAGGCAACTATAGTAGTGAAGGGTGTTTAAAGTGTTAAGAATATGTTTGCTTATCCTCGTCTCTTTTGAAATGTGACAAAGTACAGGTTTCTTCTGTTTATTTTTCAGCCCCAAGCAAATCAGTCCTCAAATAATGAAATAGCCGCAGAGTTTGCTGCCGCAGTTGCCATGAGACTGAAACCTACACAGCCCCCTCCCTCACAACAATCTGGTACACCACCCCCACAAATGATGCAGCCACCCCCTACACACCCAAGTATAAAACCTCACATACAACAGCCTCCCCAGCACCAGGGTCAAGGGGGTGTGCCCATACAGATGCCCAGTCAGCCCCCAGGGAGTATACCAGAAATACCCATGCAGTCACATGGTGTTGTTCAAGGAAATATACCAGGGATGCCTATTGGGGTGGCTCAGCCCATTCCTGGTGTGATAGAGGGCCCAAAGATCCCAGAGCAGGACCTGCAGCCCCAGAATGGGGATGTAAGGGTCCCACCCCCAGTCCCAGTGGATAACAACAGTGAACTGATTCCAAACAATAGTGCAACTAATGTAGTGGTATGCTCTAACTCGCCCAGTCTTTCAAATCAGTCTGACTATGTGCCACAGGCAGCAGGAGTAGCACCAGATGTAGCCAGGGTGCCAGGTGTTGTGAAGGAACAGCAATCAAATGACAAATCAAATGAAGAAATGCTACAACAACAGCAACAACAGGAGGTGGAAACAACAAAAGATTTGTCTCAAGTTAACACTTTCGGTGCACCAAACACAGATTCAGTGCCTGGAATGCAAGTGGAATCTATACGTGACAGTGACGCGGTTGAAGATTCAGCAGGAAACATGGAGAAACCTGTGTCAGGTATCAGTGAAACAGTGGATACAAAAAGGATTCAAGAAAAGGCTGATGCTGCTAGACAAGCCACACCAGAAGTGGTTGTTAGCCCAGCAACCCCGGTGGAGAAAGATGTGAATGTTGATTTGGATAAAAAACCAGATGAGACTGCAATAGAATCATCAGGTAAGAGGAAAGAAGTTTTGACAAGTTTGTATGATTAAAGGCTATCAAGGTTTTACTTCACATACATATGAGCCATGCTGTGACAAAATGGGGTTTGATGGGATGCACTATACCAAGCAAGAAGTCATATAATCATGGATCCATAAAATCCATTTTGTCTAACAGTTGAACTGACTAAATCATGCAGTACACTGGTTCTTTGACATGCAGAAAATTGACCAATAGCAAAAAGGTTTGGTCCAGGTTAGCCTGTGTAGACTGCACAGGCAGACCTGGGTTGATACTTTTTGGAGATTTATGAAGTCTCCTTTTCACAGAGCAGTGCACATGTACACATAATGAAGAACTTCATTAAGTAAATTGAATATCAAACAGGGCATTGTTTTAGAAATAAGCCATATGACAGCAGAACTTTGACCAAATGTGACGGGATTTATCTCAAATATGTGTAAGGTAAGAAAAATAGTAATGGTTGTATTACAAAGAAATTATGACTGGTTATGTGATAAAATGAAAGTTCATGGCTGTTTTTTGTGAAGATCTGATAAACCCGTAGATTATGGTTTAGACCTAAGCCAGACTGCACGTTTTGTGCAATCTGGCCTTGGTCTGGACTGTCTGCCATGATAGTTTTAATAACTTAAAGTCTTTGTTCTTCAGGGTTGTTTAATTTGGGAATTTTCGGTGAAGGGTTTTGTAGGATGGAACAACATTTATCAGCCCTTTGTGATAGAATCCAGTATCTTAACAACCCTTGGGAAAGAGGCTTTTGAAAACGTTGCTGAAAAAATAGAAAAGGCTTGTAATCAGCATTTTCTCCTATTCCCACATTTTCTACCCTTTCTAAAACAAACTCTTTTGATCTATGTAAATTGTCAACCGCAATTGCTTTCTATTGTAACATTCCAAAAATTTGCTGTATGGTAGAGTCAAGCTTGAATACATCAATTGATGTGAAAATGGGAAAAACAGATCGCACATCATGAGGAATTTATCCTTTTTTCACATTTCAAAAATCATTGACCCTTTACCACACAACAAAACTTTGAACTAATCCAAATTGAAAGCAACTGGCAGACAACAAGTTACCTTTGGCTCAGATGGTGGGATTTATCTTTGATTGGGTAGAAAACATTGTTGGAAAAGGAGCATTTTTTCCTTTGTCCA
The DNA here is from genome assembly GCA_945859785.2 of Tridacna gigas. Classification (NCBI taxonomy): domain Eukaryota; kingdom Metazoa; phylum Mollusca; class Bivalvia; order Cardiida; family Cardiidae; genus Tridacna; species Tridacna gigas. The sequence continues at coordinate 30,921,371 of OX244041.2, forward strand.
CTATGTTTTCAAAAGCTGTATTCCTCAGGGTCACTAAAAGTTTGGATTGCGAGGTTAAGGGTCAGTAATTTGCAACAAACCTGAAAAATTTGTCTGCAAGAGGTATTTTTCAAATGATACCAGTATTGATGCATTCCAGTGATAGTTTAACATATTTACTTACTTTCATAAATTTACAGTTGTTAAAAAAGATAAAGCCAAGAAGAAAGCACGGGACAGAGAGTTAAACAAGAAGGGAGAAAAACGTTCAAACTCTGTGTTCGATGCATATACAGACGAATCTTCAGTGGTAAGTGGCAACTTAACCTTTGCCCAGCTTCTCCATTTATCTTTGCGTTGTTGACATCGTAGAGTCCTCTTATTAACTCTTCAATATACAAAATTTTAGTCTGATCCAAAATGAGAGCATTTGCAAACAAAATGATAAATGTGGCAGAAATAATGGGATTTGTCTGTGAAAGGTTAGTAAACATTGTGGGAAAAGGAGAAAACGCTGGTTATCAACATTGTCTCCTTATCCCGCAATGTTTTTAAAGGCTGTCTTTCTCAGGGTTGTTTAAACTCATGATTGTGTTGTAAAGTAAACAGTTAACTCATTACTGGACAACAGATGTTTGTTCTATATTGAAAGCATGCTACTAGTCAGCATATTCACCTTTTCCCAAAACATTTTCTACCCAAAGACAAATTCCGTTATCCATTTGTTGTCTGCATATTCTAATTTAGACAAGTCTAGAATTTTGTCTTCCGGTAAAGTGATTGGCCTAGAAAACATATGGAGAAAAGAAACCTACAAGCTGCCTGTACGTCAGCAATGATAATTATACAAGCATATCGACTTAACCCTTTACCACACAATCCCGATTTTTGACGGCCCTGAGAAAGAAAGCTTTTGAAAACATGTGGGGAAAAAAAAAAAGATGCTGGTAAGCAGCATTTTCTCCTTTTACCTCATTGTTTACCCTATCAAGGGCAAATTACGTCATTTGAGACACATTTAATTTGTTGTCTTGCAAATGCTTTAAGTTTGGACAAGTCTATATTTTTGTTTGGTTAAGAGTTAATACAAGTGAATGAGAAGGCATAAAGTTACACAAATATTTACAGAAATTGTAAAGTTACTTAGATTAGTGAAAGAGGTTTTTTTCAGTTTAGTAAAAGGCAGTCCTGGACCATAGCCTTAATTTTTTTTTGCGGGGGGGGGGGGGGGGGGGGGAATTGGTTAAATATCACCCTCTGAGGATTTCACCTTTTGTAGTTTCAATATTTTCTGCTGTAAAACTGCATGCAACTGGCTTGCATGAAACAACTTTTGAGCGCTTTTTTTGCTGAGGGAGGAATTACATGTGAGTGGTAGTTTGAACTTTAACTCTTTACCAAATGACAAAATTTTACACTGGTCCAAATTGAAAGCATTTGCAGACGACAAAATAAATGTGATTGAAAAATTGAAATTTGTTTTGGGAAGGGTAGAAAACATTGCTGGAAAAGGAGAAGATGCTGGTTACCAGCATTTTCTCCTTTTCCCACAATGTTTTCAAAAGGCTTTTTTCTCAGGGTCGTTAAAAGTTGGGATTAAGTGGTAAAGGGTTAAACCAGTGCATTCACATGTCTTGACTCTTTACCACACAACAAAATTTTAGACCAGTCCAAATTGAAAGCATTTGCAAACAACAAATAAAATGGGGCACAAATGACAGTATCTGTCTTTGAGATCTTTGAAAAACATTGTGGGAAAGGAAGAAAATGCTGGTTACCTGTATTTTCTTCTTTCCCCACACTGTTTTTAAAGCCTCCTTGTTCAAGGTTGTTAAAACTCTGGATTGTGTGGTAAAGAGTTGAACATTGATTTATGTTGTAAATTGATATTTTTCCCCCAAGATGGTTTAAAAAAATAAAAAAAAATCTGTAGAAAATTTGGCATCAGGAGTTGAAAATAGATCAGTAAATGGTCAACTGAAATTATTTGGAAAGGAACAGAACAAATGTATTCAGGGCATGCAGGGTTTTGTATGGTACATTTGATGTACAGGCTGTTGTTACATTCCTAGTGTATTTAGTGAATACCTAACCTGCAAAATGTGAAGCAAATATTTACTGGTTTAGCAGACAGTGTAGATCAAGGCCAGGCTGTAGGGAAAATGTAGTCTGATCTTGGATGTACAATACCTATTACATGTATTTCAAAGTAGAAAAAAAAAGGGAACTTGAAAACTGCTTTTTTTGTGTGGCCTTTTCTAAACAATTTTGGTCAGAACTTGGACAAAAGATCTGACAGAGTAAGCATGAGATCAGCCTGTGTATAAGTCAGTGCTGCTTCTTACTCTGGAGCTATCTAGACTCTGCATTCCAGTGATTCATAATTATCTAGGATCTTAACTCTTTACCAAACGACAAAATTTTAGGCCAGTTCAGATTGAAAGTGTTTGCAGACAACAAATTAGATGTGACTCAAACTTTCAAATTTGTGTTGGGATGGGTAGAAAACATTGTGGGAAAAGGAGAAAATGCTGGTTATCAGCATTTTCTCCTTTTCCCATAATGTTTTCAAATGGCTTCTTTATCAGGATCGTTAAAAGTCGGGATCGTGTGGTTAAGAGTAAATTCTTGTCATAAAGGGAGATAATTATTGTTCTGTAGCTGAAATTACAAATAGACTGTTATGTACCCTGACATCTCTTTAGCAGATGACTAAATTTGATATGTGTCCAGCTTTGAAGCGACATATAAAATGTGGCTCAAAATTTCACAGGATTTGTCCTTGATAGTGTAGAAAACATTGTGGTGAAAGGAGAAAATGCTGCTTACCATCATTTTCTCCTTTTCCCACAACGTTTTCATAAACCTTTTTCCTAGGATTGATTGGTAAAGGCTTAAGTATCTGCAGAGATAAAGAGACACAGAGATGCCCAAAATGCACACTTTTTCTAAGCTCTTAAAGCGCCTTTCACATTTACAGTTGCCTTTGCGGCCGATCTTGATCTACATCGTCCACTTTGCTGAGACATTCTGGACAAAAGCAACCTGTTGAAGTTTCAATTAATTAGGGTTTTATTTCCAGATTTAAAATGTCTGTTTGGTTTATTCAGCCCTTCAAGGGTTAACCCTTCAGCTGCTAAGAGCAACTCGCCAACCTTTTTGCGGATAGTATAGATCAAGATCAGACTGCAAAGAATGTGCAGTCTGATCTTGGATCTACACTGTCTGATAGGGAGATACTTTTCCCCCAACAAATAATTTTGAAATAGCCAAATTTGGTTTTTACAATAGGCTTGAAAGTTTTTTTTTCATTGATTTAGCGGCTTAAGGGTTAATTGTTTAGACAACACAGCAGGAAATGGAGTAATTTATTGTTAAAAGCATCTGCTCCTCTCCCCTGAAATGGGCAGACAGAGCCCTGTGGCTGGTGTGTTAACCCTTAAAGAGCCTTTCACAACTATAATTGCCTTTGCCGCCATTGTAGATCAAGATCAGGCTGCATAAAATGTGTGGCCTGATCTTTGATCTACACTGTCCGCTTTGCTGAGAGACAGTAGACAAAAGCAACCGTGAAATTGCAATTATTTTGGTTGTATTTCTAAAATGAAATTGTTGGATAGGTTAATGGTCCTGTTAGGGTCAATGTTCCTAGCTAGTAGCTTTTTTTTTTTTAACCCTTTACCGCACAATGCCGCCTTTTGACGCCCCTGTGAAAGAAACCTATTGAAAACATAGTGGGAAAAGGAGAAAATGCTGGTAACCAGCATTTTCTCCTTTTCATACAAGGTTTTCTACCCTATCAAAGAAAAATTGCACCATTTGAGCCACCTAGAAATTGTCGTCTGCAAATGCTTTCGACTGGACAAGGCTAAAATTTTGTCGTTTGGTAAAGGGTTAAAGGGTGTTGTGCCAAGTGTGGTAAAGGAAACCCAAGGAAGACATGGATAGGTGCATCGGTCATTGTGATATGACTGAATTAATGTTGAAAATGGAATTAAACACCAGGTGTTAAACGCCAACAAACAAATAAATAATGTGTTAATGTTTTTCCCACTCTGTCCGAAATGATTCACATTTGTCAGGAGTAATTAAAAGTGAAAGTAGATGAGGTAGAAGAAACCTTGCATACCTGTATGCTATCTTGAGCAATCAACAACACAACTTGGCAACATCTTCATGGCAAAACAAAATACCACAAAATGTTCCCTCTATCTCTTTGTTTCTCTCTCCTTAACCACAAAATCCCAAGATTCACTGACCCTGAAAAAGAAGGCTTTGAAAAACATGGTGGGAAAAGGAGAAAATGCTGATAACCAGCATTTTCTGCTTTTCACACAATGTTTTCCACCCTTTCAAGACCAGTTTGTTTATCTAAGCAGAGAAAGGCACCCTCTATTCTCTTTTGTTTTCTGTTAAGTGTTTTAATCCCTTATCAACAATCCCAACATTTTAATGATCCTGAAAATGAAGGCTTTTGAAAACATTGTGGGAAAAACCCAGCATTTTCTCCTTTTCACACACTGTTTTCCACCCTTTCAAAGACAAGTTTTTTCATCTAATCCTAACTAAATATGTTTCTACAAATGTCTTCAATTTGGACAAGTCTAAATCTTTTGTCCTGTGGTTTAGAGTTAACCATTTTCTAAAGTTATAAACAACCAAACCAAGCTAGTGCAATTAAAATAGTGTACAGGACTTGAAAACGGTGTTGCTGGTTTAAATTCCTAGCTCAGCTTATTTCTTTCCAAGGATTGATGATAGTCATTGCAACAGGATTCGTTACTGTCTCACCACTGATAATTGTTTTGACGACGGTTATGTGGGAAAGCAGCCAGTGGCTTAGGAAGAAAATTGTGTGAAATACAGGTAACAGAAACTACAGGAAAGAATGGATAGTTGCACTGGCCTTGCAGATATAACTGAAATAATGCTTAAGACAGAATTGAACCCCACAAATCAATACAATCAACCTTTATGAACCGATTAAGAAAGAAGCGTATACTAATATGTATGTTGTTGTTATCTATATTACTTAGGCACAAGAAACCTGTATTGTATATAATTTGTGGACAGTGTAGATCAAGATCCTACAGCAATAAAACATGCTGTATGATCTTGTACAGTTTCAATGTCCAATGCAATATGCTTAAATATTCTGGACAAAAAAAAAGTGTTCTGTATAAGACTGCTGTTAAACATGACATATTTTGTTAACCCTTTACCAAATGAGAAAATTTAAACTTGTCCAAATTGAAAGCATTTGCAGACGAAAAAAATCATTGTGACTGAAAAATTATAATTTGTAATGGGAAGGGTAGAAAACGTTCTGGGAAAAGCAGAAATTGCTGGTTATCAGCATTTTCTCCTTTTCCCACAGTGTTTTCAAAATGCCTCTTTCCCAGGCTCATTAAAACTCGGGATTGTGTGGTAAAGGGTTAAATAACTTCTTACTTGGTGACAAAATTCTAGACTCATCTATTTGGAAATCAGTTCTAGACCATAAGTAAGTAAAACAACAAGGAAGAAGAGGGCTTAAATTAACTCTTTACCACACAATCCTGACATTTAACGACCCTGAGGAAGAAGCCTTGTGGTAACCAGCATTTTTCTCCTTTTCCCACAATGTTTTCAACTCTATTAAGGACAAATTTTGTCATTTGAGCCACCTTTGTCGTCTGCAAATACTTTCAAGTTGGACCAGTCTAAATTTCTGTTGTTTGGTAAAGAGTTAAGTATGCAGTGTTTGATTTTGATCTACAGTGAGCTGAAGCATGTTAAGTTTTAGTGAGTGCTGAAATAGATAAACAGCTGTGCTTGTGACACACAAAATTAAAGGACATGGAAATACTTCAAGTATTTTCCCAACAATCCCTAATCTTTTAAGAGCCCAAGTAGCTCAGTCAGTAGCATTTAGGAGTTGAGAACATGGGGTTGCTGGTTTGATTCCTGGCTCAGTAAATTTCTGCCAGAGGATTGATGATAGTCATTAGGACAGGATTCATTTGTCTCTCACTGCTGGCCATTATTTAAACGAATATTATATGGGAAAGCAGCCTGTGGCTTGAAAAGAATATTGTGCGTAGTACTGGTAAAAGAATCTCAAGAAAAGCATGGATAGGTGCACTGGCTGTCATGATATACCTGAAATAATGTTGAAAATGGTGTTTAACACTATATTATCAGTCAGTACAATCAATCAATCAATCCCTAATTTTGAACAACCCTGAGGAAGAAAGCCTTTTGAAAACATTGTGGGATAAAGGAGAAAATGCTGGTAACCAGCATTTTCTCCTTTTTCCCACAATTTTTTTTACCCAGTCAAAGACATCTCATCATCTGAAGTGCATTTAATTTTTATTCTGCAACAGTTACTGCTGTCATTTTGGATGAGTTAAAAATTATGTCATGTGGTAGAGAGTTTGTTTTTATTGTTGCTAAGCAAACTAATATGCATACAATGCAGTTGTACCAACAGACCAGGATGTTGCATTTTTAGCTCCACTGGCCGAAGGCCAGCGGGCTTATGTCATGGCCCGGTGTCCGTCGTGCGTCTGTCCGTCCGTCTGTCCGTCCGTCCGTCCATGCGTTAACTTTTATTTCAAACATCTTCTTCTCTGAAACTACCCATCCGATTTTCACGAAACTTCACAGAAATGATCCTGACATGGTCCTCTTCAGAATTTCTTGAAAGAATTTGATTCCTTCAAAAACTCTGGTTGCCATGGCAACAAAACTGAAAAATATTGGAAATCTTTAAAAATCTTCTTGTCTGAAACCATAAGGCATAGGGCTACCAAATTTGGCATGTAGCTTTATGTAGTAGACCTCTATCAAGTTTCTTCAAATTATAGCCCTGGGGTCAAAATTGGCTCTGCCCCAGGGGTCACAAGTTTTACATAGGCTTATATAGAGAAAACTTTAAAAATCTTCTTGTCTGAAACCATAAGGCATAGGGCTACCAAATTTGGCATGTAGCTTTATGTAGTAGACCTCTATCATGTTTCTTGAAATTATAGCCCTGGGGTCAAAATTGGCTCTTCCCCAGGGGTCACAAGTTTTACATAGGCTTATATAGAGAAAACTTTAAAAATCTTCTTGTCTGAAACCATAAGGCATAGGGCTACCAAATTTGGCATGTAGCTTTATGTAGTAGACCTCTATCATGTTTCTTGAAATTATAGCCCTGGGGTCAAAATTGGCTCTTCCCCAGGGGTCACAAGTTTTATACATAGGCTTATATAGAGAAAACTTTAAATATCTTCTTGTCTGAAACCATAAGGCCTAGAGCTACCAAATTTGGCATTTAGCTTGATCTAGTTGGAGTCTACCAAAAGTGTCCAAAGTATAGTCCTGGGGTCAATTTGGCCTCATACTTGGAGGGGGGGGTTCACAAGATTTACATAGGCTTACATAGGGAAAACTTTTAAATCTTGGTGTACATAGCCATAAGGCTTAGGCTACCAAATTTTGCATATAATTATAGCATTATTTAGTGGACAGTTACAAAGAGGGCCCAAGTTACAGCTCTAGGATCAAGTTTGGCCCTGCACCAGGGATCACAAGTTTTACATGGGTTTATGGAGTGAAAAATTCAGAAACCATCTTGTTACCAGCCATAAGGCCAAGAACTCCCACATTTGGCATGTTATTCTTCTAATACAATATTCCCCATTTAGTCAGACTGTAGCCATGAGGTCAAAGTTTTATAAGGGCTTATATAGTGAAGACTTTTCTTCGTGGTTTATATTTATAAGCCAGTGGAGCGATACAGGGCCATCATGGCCCTCTTGTTAAGATATTCTGTTCTAGAATGTCTCAGTTGCTATTTAGTCTAGACCATGATCAGAATGCATGTTATGTGCAGTCTGAAATTGGTGTTTGCTTTAAACAAAAGGGCCTTGTTGTAACTTTATCAAATTAAGAGGTAATTCTTTACATAACGACAAGATTTTAGACTTGCAGATGACATAATTCGGCATACTGGTAAGCCTTTTACCAAACAATCCCAAGTTTTAAGGACTCCAGGGGGAAAGGCTTTTGAAAACCTTGTAGGAAAAGCAGAAAATGGCAGGAAACAGCATTTTCCCTTTTTGCAGAATGCTCTCTACTCTTACAAAACCTGTTGTTGATGCCTGCCATATTTAACCCTTAAAGTGCGGAATAAACCGAATGGACTTTTTCAGTCTAGAATAAAACCAAGATAATTGCAATTTTGTGGTCACTTTTCATGTCTAGTGTCTCAGCAAAGCGGACAGTGTAGATCAAAGATCAGGCTGCACGTTTTGTGCAGCCAGACCTTGATCTACACTGGCCGCAAAGCCAACTATAGTCGTGAAAGGTGCTTTAAGGGTTAATAATGATCACATAAAACTTCCTCTGACAGTGTATTAAAGCCATGACTTAGTTTTGATAATACACTAGTGTATTATTGTCTTTGGGTCCCAGTTCTGATCAGGTTTTAGTCATGAGAGCGTGAAGCCGGAGAAACCAGCCACAGCACATTGTGTAGGAAAACCAAAAAAATGTAGCTATCTACTTGTCTATGCACAAATTTGAAACCGAACTACAACTGTAAACAAGGACCCATGAATGGTTTATAGGCTAAAGGTGATGATGCAGGATATTTTTATGTCTGTCATGCCTTTTATGCTATAAATAGAATTTCACATTCGTGTTTATGTATTATCATTTTAATCGAACTTGTTGACTAAAATGTATTTGACACTCGCCAAGGCTAGCAGCATACATTATTAGTCAACTTGTTTGATAAAAATAATACAGGATATTTTTTATGTCTGTCATGCCTTTTATGCTATAAATAGAATTTCACATTCATGTTTATGTATTATCATTTTTATCGAACTTGTTGACTAAAATGTATTTGACACTCGCCAAGGCTCGCATCATACATTATTAATCAACTTGTTTGATAAAAATAATACCTAAACACTCATGTAAGATCCTCTATGTCGAGTGCAAATGCTTTCAATATGGACAAGCCTATCATTTTGTCTTGTGGATATGAGGACAAAAACATGGTGAGAAAAGGAGACAGAGAGTGTCTCCCTTTTGCACAATGTTTTCAAAGGCCATCGTCTTGGGTGTTTTAACCCTTTCCCAAACAAGCCCTGGTTTTCATGTGTCTGCAGTACAAGTCTTTTGAAAACACTGTGGGAAAAGGAGAATTTGCTCGTAACGAGCAATTTCTCCTTTCCCCACAGTGTTTTCTACCCATTTTGAGAACTTCTTGCCATTTTCATCAAAGTTAAAATTGTTGTCTGCAAACTCTTTCAATTTGGACCAGTCCAAAATTTGTCGTTTGGGAAAGGGTTAAACACTGAAATGTTTGGTAAAGGATGCACACGTCACAACTTGGCCAATTCCGTACCTACATCTAACCTCGTCCGTATATAGGCGGCTTCCGTTTTGAACTACCAATCACATGATCTTAAACATGGCGGCGCGCCTGTAAATCGCTTAGCAACGACATGAACAACCACGATGGAGTTATTCACATCTATCGATCAGTCGATGGAAGCTTCCAACGGAATTGATAAACCACGCTAAAAACTGAATGTACAAACTGTTTGACGACTGAAATATTGTTAGAAAGATAACGATAAAAAATTGACTCATGTTTTCTTTTTTGAGAGGAGCCTTAAAATTTCAATAACGGTAAAATGGTGTGCTTCCAGAAACGTGCAAAATGTATCGTGTAGGTGCATATCAAGCTACGTGATACAGCCGAGGGATTTGATCACCAGATCACCCGAGGTATGCCGAATGGTAAAGGGTGTAATACAGAGTGAAAGATGGGAAATATGCATAAGTATTTTCTGGAGATAACAGATGGATGTAAAAAGATCATAAAGTGCATTTTGAAGAGTTGTAGTGTAGAATCCTGGGAAATTTCTATGTACTTTCGTGCAGAGTTTTGGAATGTTCTTACAGACTTCAGAGAATTAAAAGTCAGTGGAATAATTGTGTTGGTGAATTTGAATCTAATGTTCTACATCGAAATATTAATTGTGCATGTTTTGCCCATTAATTTTGCTTTTCAGACTTGCGTAAATAATATTAATATATTTTTTTAATGTACAGTTTTATGTTTGATATTGACATTGTTCAAAGTAACCCTTTACCAAACAACAAAATTTTAGATTCCTCCGAATTCAAAGCAGTTGCTCACAACAAACTTGTTACATGTAGCTCAGAGGACACTTTTTGGTCCATCAATTGGTGAGAAACATGTTGGGGAAAAATGCTGGCCACAGCATTTTCTCCTTTCCCCACAATGTTTTCAAAAAATTTCTCCCATGGGGCCTTTAATATTACACAGGATTACGAGTAGTTGGGAAAGAGCTATAGGGGAATTTTAGATTTTTTTTCTATAATCAAAAATTTTTTTCAAACACGGATGAATTCAGCTAGATTTATTTTCCTTTGATGGTGAAAAATACTGGACCATTACATTCAGTAATAACATGCAATATCTGGCATTTGAATATGGGCTGGTTGTTTTGCTGTTGTTAATCTCTTTTTTTTTTCAGATAAATGAGAAAACTATAAATACCTTAACCTTTTACTAAACAATTTTGAGTCTTTACGACACATAGGAAAAGTGTCTTTAACATTGTGAGAAAAGGAGAAATTGCAAGGCCATGTTAGAGTTAGTGGCAATAAGCAAGGCTGGTAATTCAACATTTTTATAAAAATGTATTTTTCTTTACCCCATACTAAAAAACCCTGTGATTGAAAAAATCCCAAGTAAGAGTTTTGAAGACATTATGGGAAAAGGAGAAAATGATCACAGTTATTTTCTCCTTTTTCTCAAAAAAATGGGTTTCAGCATGTCGTTTTGAGGCCTGAGATTCAAGCATCACTGGAAGCAGTGGATTTTTTGTGTTGAGTGTTCTTGGGCAAGGCTTTTCAGAGCACTTGCCTAGTACTGGTGAAACCTTGGACATACATGTTCATGAATATGTGAGCTGTTGCCTTGATATGGCTGAAATAATGTTAAAAGTGAGGTAAAGCACCATTCAAACTATCAAATCATTCACACTGGCAAGTTTTGTTCAAAGAGTTACCAAACAATACAATGTATTAAATGGTGATAAAGAGCTTTGAAATCATTGTCGGAAAATGAGCAAATGGTGGTAACCAGCATTTTCTCCTTCTCCCACAATGTTTCCGACCCTTTCAGTGACAAATTCTATTTTTTGAGACACATTCAAATTGTTGTCAGCAACTGCTTTGAATTTGGACTAGTGTAAACTTTTTTCATGTGGTCAAGAGTTAATTTTGCCAGAGAACAAAATTAATACTAACAGACATGTTTCTCTCATTTTCATTATGTTGGCATGACATTGTGTGTGCAAGCTCAACTGATTAGATTGGACTTTGGAAGGCCTGAAAACATTGCGGGAAAAGAAGAAAGTGCTAGCTACCAGTAATTTCTTTTCCCATGATGTTTTCAAAGTAAAGGTTAAGGGTCAATCATACAGCTGTTACATGCATCATGTTACCATTTTACCCTTTACCGAATAGTCCCATGTTTTCACAATCCTCAGCAAGAAGGATTCCGACTCTTTTGCAAACAACAAAAGTTAAGAATTGCCCAAATTGACAGCATTAGATGACAAGGTAAAAGTGGCTGAAAAAGTGAAATTGGTTCTAGGAAGGCTAGAAAAGATTGTGGAAAAAGGAGAAAATGCTGGTTACCAGAAAATGCTGGTTACCAGCATTTTCTCCTTTTCCAATAATCTTTTTCAAAAGCTTCTTCCTCAGTGTCGTTTAAATTTAATGACCCTGAAAGAAGAGCCTTGTGAAAACCATGCTAGCAAAGGAGAAAATGCTGGTAACCAGCATTTTCTCCTTTCCCCCCATGTTTTCTACCATATCAAAAGTAGAAATCATCATTTTGAGCCACATTTCATTTGTGAGCTGCAAATGCTTCTAATTTGGTATAGTCCAAAATTTTGTTGTTTGGTAAAAAGCTGTTTTCTTGTTTTCCTAACATGCCTTCAGACTTATAAGACAAACCCCAGCATTTAACCTGTTGCCACTTTGGCTGGTCCAAATTGAAAGTATTTGTAGATGACATTAAGTATGGCACAAATGATGGGATTTGGATCAGAATGGATAGAAAACATGGTGGGAAAAGGAGAAAATACTGGTTACAAGCATTTTTTTCCTTTTCCCACAATGTTTTCAAAAGCCTCTTGCTCAAGGGTGGTCAAAACAAGGGATTTTTTGGTTAAGGACTAACTCTTTACCACACAATCCGGACATTCAACGACCCCGAGAAGGAAATTTTTTGAAAACATTGAGGGACAAGGAGAAAATGCTGGTAACCAGCATTCACTCCTTTTCCCACAATGTTTTATAGCCTTCAGGGAAAAAAAATCAATTTTTGAGTTATATTTGTCATCTGCAAATGCTTTCAAATTTGGACTTGTCTAAAAATTTGTCATTTGGTTAAGGATTAAGCCACATTTTGTTCACGTCTGAGAGTGCTTCAAATTTGGATGAGTCCAACCTTACATTGTAAAGTGCTCAAAAGCTACAGGGGTGTAAAAAATTATATTCATATACTAATGAGTTGTGTACAAAAGGCTTATCAGTTTGATGTCTAGGGAGGAGAAATGAGGTTTAAATTACTGTATGGCAGAGGCACACAGATGAAATGTAAATGAATGGTGTTCTAAAAATAGACTTGTACATACCACATACCTCTCTCCATGGTAGAGAGATTTGATCCTTTGCCTTGGTAGGCTGGACTTCATTTACTCACACCAACTTTTCTGATGGTACTCTCTTTTTCGTAAATCCAAGAGTAGTAGTCTGATTGGCTGAGGCTGTCTCTGCCTCAGCCAATCAGATTGCTAGTCTTGGTATACTGCCTCCCAAGATCTTCCATCCCAGACTAAATCTGAATTACTTTATCAGTATTTCATTGATTTGAATGGTGTTATCCTAAAAGTAACTTTTACAGCTTTATTTTGTGCTAAGAGTATGTGTAGATCAAGACCAGACGGCACAGAACATGCAATATGATCTTTATTGTACATTGTGTGCTTTGCTTAGACATTATGAAAAAAATCCAACCGTGTAAAAATCCAGTTGTAATTATCTGGGTCTTTTTTCTGAAGTAACAATGTCTGTAGGGTTTATCTGGCTCTGGTTAACTCTTTGCCAAACGGCAAAGTTTTAGACTTGTCTAAAATGAAAGCATTTGCAGACAGATTTATTATGGCACAAAGGATTGGAATTTTATCAGAAAGGGTAGAAAACATAGTGGTTAAAGGAGAAAATGCTGGTTACCTGGATTTTCTTCTGTTCCAACGATGTTTTCTAAAGCTGTCTTGCTTTAGGCTGTTGAAACTTGGGATTGTGTGGTAAAGCATGAAACGTCTAGCCACTCAGAGCATGGTTTTTGAATATTTCACATTCTGACCTTGACCAGTATCAATCTTGGTACAATCAATTGCTTGTTTTTTCTGCAGTGATTACTGCAGGGAGGTTATAGGTCAAGTTTGTGGGGTAAAGGGTGAGATTATTGTGTGTCTATATTCTGTGGTGGGGGGGGGAGAGAGATGGTATTATAAAACTGACACAGTATAATGCTGAATGAACTTGTTTTACTTCTATTTTATGGACTGGTGATCACATGGTATGGCTTGTCTTTGGTTTGGATAAAAAAAAATCATATGAGATTCTAGATAGATTTTTTTTTTATGTCATAACGTGAATGTGTTAGTGGACTTCAGGAAAAATATCCAGATTGTGCTTATTTGAGATTTTACAGTTTTTGGGGACTTGGGTGAGGATTTTCCTTCTCTGTAGGACACCGGTAGTGTTCAACTGGTTTCCACACAAATTCTGATTTTAGACATTTTCAGTTGACGACAAAGTTTAGACTCAATGGAATTGGAAGCATTTGCAGACAACATATTAAATTTAGTGCAGATGATGATTTCTGACTTAGATAGGGTAGAAAACATTGTGGGAAAAGGAGAAAAATGCTTGTTACCAGCATTTTCTCCATTTCCAACAATGTTTTCTACCTTATCGAAGAGAGAAATCATAAATCTTAGAAACATTTGTCATCTGCAAATGTTATTTGTTTGGTCAAGGCCAAACTTTTGTTGTTTGATAACGAGTTAAAGCCTTATGATGGCAGAGAAACAGGACAGAATGTTTGAATGAGGGAGAGGGACTCGGTCCATTAACCCTTTCCCAAACAAGCCCTGGTTTTCATGTGTCTGCAGTACAAGTCTTTTGAAAACACTGTGGGAAAAGGAGAAATTGCTCGTAACGAGCAATTTCTCCTTTTCCCACTGTGTTTTCTACCCTTTTTGATAACTTTCTGCCATTTTCATCAAATTTAAAATTGAGGTCTGCACACTCTTTCAATTTGGACCAGTCCAAAATTTGTTGTTTGGGAAAGGGTTAAGAGAAAGTTTTTACACTCTTCGAAATTTGAAAGCATTTACTGACAACTTATGAAACATGATTCAAATGACAGAATGTGTCTTTCAAAGATAAGTTAACCCTTTACCAGACGACAAAATTTTAGCCTTGTCCAAATTGAAAGCATTTGGATATGACAATTTCAGTATGGCTCAAATGGCGCAATTTTTCTTTCATAGGGTAGAAAACATTGTGGGAAATGGAGTAAATGCTGGTTACCAGCATTTTCTCCTTTTCCCACAATGTTTTCAAAAGGCTTTTCTCCCAAGGTTGTGAAAAGTCGGCATTGTGCAGTAAAAGGTTAACATTGTGGGGGAAAAAAGAAAAAAAGATGCAGTCAGCAATTTCTCATTTTCTGATCATGTTTCAAAAGCTTTTATTTTGAGGATTATCAAAACTTTGTATTGTCAGGTAAAAAGTTAAGGATTGAAAGGATATCCTCTCCTTTCATAATCTGTCTTTCCAGTCATTGACCTTGACCCTCGGATTATCTATCTTGACACCTTCACCACCCAGTTTTTGGAAAACACCATGACAAATTTATTAGACATTTACTATTATTTAGTTATCCCATTACCATACAGAATTTGTATGTTTTTAATATTTGGAAAAACACTTGAAAAAAAATGGGGAAAAGGAGGAGTTGCTTTAACCCTTTATCGCACAATTCCGAGTTTTAACGACCTTAACCCTTTCCCAAACAAGCCCTGGTTTTCACGTGTCTGCAGTACAAGTCTTTTGAAAACACGGTGGGAAAAGGAGAAATTGCTCATAACGAGCAATTTCTCCTTTTCCCAAAGTGTTTTTTACCCTTTTTGAGACCTTTCTGCCATTCTCATCAAATTTAAAATTGTTGTCTGCAAACTCTTTCAATTTGGACCAGTCCAAAATTTGTTGTTTGGGAAAGAGTTAAGAAAGAAGGCTTTTGAAAGCATTGTGGGAAAAGGAGAAAATGCTGGTAACTAGCATTTTCTCCTTTTCCCACAATGATTTCTACTCTTCCCAAATGAAATTCCAATTTAAAGTCTTTTTTATTTTGTCACCTTCAAATGATTTCAATTTGAACCAGTCTAAAATTTTGTCATTTTGTTAAGAGTTGAACAGTAATAATATTGTTGAATATGAGCAACTTTTCTAGAGCTCAAATAAACTAAACAGACATTTCAGCTGAAAAATAAGACCCAAAATGATTTGTAAGTTTTTCACAGTCCAGAATGTCTAGAGATAGACGACTTTGTAGATCAAAGATCAGGCTGCAGGTTTTGTACAGTCTGATATTGATAGATCTATGCTAGCCAGAATGGCAAAGTTTCTGTGGGTGTGGCAGATGCTTTGAGGGTGAACAGTCATATTCAGGCATTTCCCAAATTCAAGGATATTATTTTCTTCTTTTCAAATTTTTCTCCTTTTAACCATTAAAGCTCCTCTCATGACTAGAGTTACCTCTGCAGCCAAGGTAGATCAAGATCAGGCTGCACAAAACAATGCAGCCTGATCTTTGATCTACACTGTCAGCTTTGGTGAAAAACTAGACAAAATCTACCATGAAATTGCAATTATTTGGGTCATTGTCGAAGATGAAAATGTCTGCTGAGTTTATTTGGTGCTGTAAGACTTAAATGCCTCACTTTTCACTATTTTTTGATTGGTTAATGACGACTTTTAACGACCCTGAAGAAGAAGGCTTTTGAACACATTGTGGGAAAAGGAGAAAATGCTGGTAACAAGCATTTTCTCCTTTTCCCACAATGTTTTCTACCCTATTAAAGAAAAACCACACCATTTGAGCCACATCGAAATTGTCGTCTGCAAATGCTTTCAATTTGGACAGGTCTAAAATTTTGTCATGTGGTAAAGGGTTGAAGAAAAGCCCATTACAGTATTGGGTTAACCCTTTCCCAAACAAGCCCTGGTTTTCAGGTGTCTGCAGTACAAGTCTTTGAAAACGCTGTGGGAAAAGGAGAAATTGCTCGTAACGAGCAATTTCTCCTTTTCCCACAGTTTTTTCTACCCTTTTTGATAACTTTCTGCCATTTTCATCAAATTTAAAATTGTCATCTGCAAACTCTTTCAATTTAGACCAGTCCAAAATTTGTCATTTGGGAAAGGGTTAAAGTACTACTTGTACATGTATTTACCTTTACAGTTTCTGTTACCTAAATGTTTATGGGAAAAAATCTGTGTCTTGCATTATGGGTTGCATACTTAACCCTTTACCAGACGACAAAATTTTAGCCTTGTCCAAATTGAAAGCATTTGCAGACGACAATTTCAGTGTGGCTCAAATGGTGCAATTTTTCTTTGATCATGTAGAAAACATTGTGGGAAAAGGAGAAAATGCTGGTTACCAGCATTTTCTCCTTTTCCCACAATGTTTTCAAAAGGCTTCTTTCCCAGGGGCGTCAGAAGGCGTCATTGTGCGGTAAAGGGTTAAAGGGATTTTAAGCCGGTGGGGGGGCTTCTTTCATGGAAATCCGGAATGGGCATTCAAGTTAACTCCTTATCAAACAACAAAATTTTAGACTTGTCCAAGTTGAAAACATGTGCATACAACAGTTCAGATGTGGTTTAAATGATAGAATTTGCCTTTGGTAGGACAGGAAACTTTGTGGAACAGGGAGAAAATGCTGTTTACCAGCATTTTCTCTTTTTCCCTCAATGTTTTCAAAATGCTTCTTCCTCAGGGTCATTAAAACTTGGGAATGTGTGGTAAAGGGTTAACCCTTGAGCAAAGAATAAAAGTAACAGGCATGCTCAGCCTAGTGCTCTGACAAGGCATTGCAGAGCCCAAGCAGAGCACTTGCTTCTTTCCCAGGGGCGTCAAAAGGCGTCATTGTGCGATAAAGGGTTAAACCATTACTTGACAATCCTGTCTTAACGAATCTTAGGTTGGAGGCTTTTGAAAAGTTGTGGAAAAGGAAAAGCTGCAGTTTTTTCTCCTTCCACAATGTTTTCTACCATTTCAAAGACAGAAGTCATCTTTTGACTGACATTTTGTATGCAAAATTACTTGGTCACTTAGTGAAGACTTAACTGTTTACCAGATGACAGAATTTTGTACTTGTCCAAAACTATAGCATTTGCAGACTACAAATTAAACTCAGCTCAAATAGAGGAATTTGTCT
Source organism: Tridacna gigas (assembly GCA_945859785.2). NCBI lineage: Eukaryota > Metazoa > Mollusca > Bivalvia > Cardiida > Cardiidae > Tridacna > Tridacna gigas. The sequence continues at coordinate 30,938,947 of OX244041.2, forward strand.
GTTGAAGAAAAGAGAAAATTGTTGGAAAGAGAGAAAACACTGATTACCAGCATTTTCTCCTTTTATCTCAGGGTCATGAAAACATTGGATGTTTTGGTAGAGGGTTAACTCTTTACCTAAAGATTAAATTTTGGACTCAACCAAATTGAAAGCATTTGCAGGCCACAAAACATGTACATATAGCTCGCGTGATGATTTTCGTCTCTAATAGAGTAGAAAACATTGCGGGGAAAGGAGAAAATGCTAGTTACCAGGATTTCTCGTTTTCCCTAATGTTTTCAAAAGCCCCCTTTAGGTTAGTTATTATTCAGGATTGTGTGGTAAGGGTTTAGTCATATAGAATTGTGTACAGTAATGGGTTGGGTAAATATTGTGACAAAGGTCTCTGTAAAGGATTACAAATTGTATTGAGACCAGACATATTGATAAGGGAATCTAGAACATGGTATGTCTACATACATACTGACCATTTACCCTCTACACATTGTGTTGTTTACATGCTTTGGGATAGTAATAGGAATCCTTTTATACCTGTAACATACAATCACAGGTTGTAACGAACCTTAGCAAGACAGCTTTTGAAAACTTTGTGGGAAAAGGAGAAAGTGCTGGTAACCAGCATTTTCTCCATTTCCCAGTTATGAGCACTGTGGGTTGTTACAAATCAACTAAGTTTAAGTGTGTAAATGATCATTCTGTAAAGTTACAACTTGCAGGAGCCAGGCCGGGTAGCTCAGCAGTTAGCAATATCTGACTCGTGACCTGATGGTTGCAGGTGCAATTTTTCACCTCTCACCGCTGATGCATGTTCGAAAATTAGTCAGTAGCTTGGAAAGAAAGTTGTGTGCGAAAAAGCCAGGAAACACATGCATAGGCTCACTGACCACCGTGATCTGACCAAAGCAGTCAAGATGGTTTTAAACTCCAATACAAACAAATAAAACTTGCAGAGATTTTTAAAACTGAGAAACAGGTTATGCAGAAAAAAAAAGATGAAACTGCTGCAGATTTGTCTTGGGAAGGGATGAGTAATATTCAAAAATACAAGTCCCAAGCACCTCTCTTCTCATCTGTATGTCTTAATTAACCCTTTACCTCATGACAAAATTTTGGAGTCATCCAAATCGAGATCATTAATTTGCAGACAACTATATAACCAGAAAAACATTGTGGGAAAAGGAGAAAATGCTGTTTACCAGCATTTTCTCCTTTTCCCAGAATGTTTTCAAGAGGCTTCTTCCTCAGATGGGATTGTGTGGTAAAGGGTCAACACCCACACAAACCTGTATCCTTGTGAAGTGGCAGGGTAATTCTACATAACCAGTGTAACATTGTACACATTCTTATGTCTCTGTTCCGTGTGTTTGTTCCTGTGGTGCCAAAATAAACCTGAAAATACATTCTCCACAGCAGTAGTTCTTACAGATAATGAAGATAAATATCAAACAGCCTAAAGCCTTAAATCTTACCAGGAATCAATAGGGGTCCTGCATGGCACAGCGGTAAAGATTAGAACACATGACCTGGAGCCCCTGGGTTCAAGCCTCACGAGAACTAGGCTTTGGTGGGAGTGTCCTTGGGCAAGCCCTACCCTAGTACTGTTGAAACAAGGCACATGCATGAATATGTGAGCTGTTGCCGTGTAATGACTGAAATAATGTTGAGGACACCATTTAACCCTATACTACACATACCCAAGTTTTAACAACCCTAAGAAAGAAAGCTTTTGAAAACGTTGTGGAAAAAGGAGAAAATGCTGGTAACCAGCATTTTGTCATTTTCCCACAATGTTTTCTAACCCTCCCAAAATAAATTTTAATCTTTAAGTCGCATTTATTTTGTTGTCTGCAAATGCTTTCAATTTGAACTAGTCTAAAATTTTGTCATTTGGTAAAGAGTTAATCAGTCTTGCATATGGTGTAGATATAGATCAAACTACACAGAAGCATTAAGTCTGACCTTGGATCATCATTTTGCTGTTAGATCGTAAAATATCGCCAAAACAGCTTTACAATCACAAGACCTAATTAAGACTGGTTACTTGTCAAACAATCTCATGTTAACTCTTTACCACATGAGAAAAATTTAGAGTGGTCCGAATTGAAAGCATTTGCAGATGACAATTTAAATGTGTCTGAAACAATGGAACTTGTCTTTTATAACCCAGAAAACATTGTGGGAAAAGGAGAAAATGCTGGTTACCAGCATTTTCTCCTTTTCCAAGAATGTTTCCAAAAGGCTTCTTTCTCAGGGTCGTTAAAACTCAGGATTGTGTGGTAAAGGGTTAAACAACCATGAAGAAGAACGCTTTTGAAAACAATGGAAGAGAAAGGAGAAAATGCTGATAAGCAGCATTTTCTTCTTTTACCACAATATTTTCTACCCCTCCAAAGAGCACTTTTGGTTTTTGAGTCGCATTTACCGTGTCGTCAGCAAGAGCTTTCAGCGTGGACAAATCTAAAGTTTTGTCGTTTGGTAAATAGTTAACTCTTTACAAAACAACAAAATTTTAGACTAGTCCAGATTGACAGCATTTGCAGACGATAAAATCAGTGCAACTGAAAAGTTGAAATTTATTTTTGGAAGGGTAGAGAACCAGCATTTTCTCCTTTTCCCACAACGTTTTGAAAAGGCTTCTTCCTCGGGTTCGTTAAAAGTCAGGATTGTGTGATAAAGGGTTAAAAGACTATTCATTAGGTATGAAAAAGGGATACATTGTTGCAGGCAGGATTTCCAGGCTCTATTATTCAAAGTATCTTGCAAAATATGAGACAGTGAAGATCTGGGGTCAGTCTGCACTTTTTGTGCAGTTTCATCTTGATCTGCACTGTCCATAAAAGCAAGTATGTTTGTGTTTGTCATTATCAGAATGATTGAGCTGGATCTGGCTTCTTCGTTATACAAAAACCCACTTCTCCGACTTGATGGATAAATGACATAACTGTCTGTATTGTTTAGAGGTGTTAAGTTCTTTTCACGCTTTGAAGGAGTTTTGTTGGTGCCAGATGCTGTTTCTAAATATACATAGATGTGTTTTCTGTAGATATGCTCCAGGGTTTTGCTTGTCTTGACGTCTCTTTCTGTGATAGATGGTTGCTGAAAAACGTTAGTCAATCCTTTCAGTGCTATTGGCTAAAACAGGGCTTTTGCAGACAGCATAGCTCAAGATCAGACTGCACAGAGAATCAAGATCAGATTACACAGAACATGCAGTCTGATCTTGGATTTATACCATCCGCTTGTTTAGTCATACCTAGAAGATAAAAATATCTCCTAGATTTAGTGAATTGTATGCTTAACTGTTGAAAAAGGCCGAGGTTATGTGAGCCATGCTCTGTGAATAGGGGGCTTAATGCATCTGCAAACAGTATCAACCCAGGTCAGCCTGCCCAGTCGGCATAGGCTGTTAAGCCCCTTGCCAGCATTTTCTCCTTTTCCCAAAATGTTTTCTACCTTTTCAAATACCAAAGAAAAACATCATTTGAGCCACAGATAATTTGTTTTCTACAAATTCTTTCGATTTGGACCAGTCCTAAATTTTTCGTATAGAGATAAATGATGGTCGTTGTCTTTGAAAATGTAGAAAAATCGTGGTGAGATAAGGAGAGTTCCTGGTTACCAGCATTTTCTACCTTTTCCACAATATTTTCAAAAGCCCTCTATCTCGGGATGGTTTAGCTCTTTTACCACACAATCCCAAGTTTTAATGACCCTGAGGAAATAGCCTTTTGAAAACCTTGCAGGAAAAGGATAAAATGCGGGTAACCAGCATTTTCTCCTTTTCCTACAAGGTTTTCTACTCTTTCACAGACAAGCACCATTATTTCAGCTAAATTTAATTTGTCACCTGCAAATGCTTTCAATGTGGACTAAAATTTTGTCATATAATAAAGAGTTAAATTCGCAATTGTTAGATAAAGGGTTAAGAGTTAAAATCTACCAAAAAAAAAAACCCTGAATCATACTGTCAGTGACTCATTGCCCAAACATTGTTTATCTCTGTGTGTTACAGCCAGAAGAATCATCAGAAACCGCTCAAGTCAAGTCAGATGTTTCGGAGAAAGAGAATGTTGAACCAGTAGTGGAGAGTAGAGAGGAGGAAGTAACCAAGGAGGAATTGACTCCGCCAGCTTCAAGGGAGACCACTCCGGCAGACGAGACCATTCAGAAAGTGGAGATTAAGATCCAGGACGTGGATGCACAGGACGATGAACTAGAGGAAGGGGAGATCGTCGATGACGATGAGGAGGAGAATGTAGATATCATGCTGAAATATAAGTACGCTGAAGGTATGTGTGGAACTTTGTTTGGTGTTCAATGCTGTCTTCATAAGTGTTCATATAAATCTTGCAGCACTCGGTGCATGTACTTAGCAAAGTTAACCCTTTACCACACAATCCCACGTTTTAACGACCCTGAGGAAGAAGCCCTTTGAAAAGATGTGGGAAAAGGAGAAAATGCTGATAGCCAGCATTTTCTCCTTTTCCCACAATGTTCTGTAACCAGTGAAAGACAAATTCCATCATTTTAGCCACATTGAAATTGTCTGCAAATGCTTTCAGTTTGGACAAATCTAAGATTTTGCCCTGTGGCAAATAGTTAAGGCTAGAGTTTTTTTGACATCTAAAACACTCATTCTAAACCATTTGTCAATTTCTCACCTAACTCTTTACCAAACAACAAATTTTTAGACTGGTGGAAACGGACAGCATTTGCAGATGACAAAATAGAAGTGACTTTAGAATTGAAATTCGTTTTGGGAAGGGTAGAAAACATTGTGGGAAAGGAGAAAATGCTGGTTACTAGCATTTTCTCCTTTTCCCACAATATTTTCAAAAGACTCCTTTCTCAGGGTCGTTAAAAGTCGGGATTGTGTGGTAAAGGGTTAAACAAGGTCATGAGAAGGGTGTGCAAAGAATGAATCTTGGAGCACTGTCATGAATGGTTCTTAACCCTTAGTGCCAGAGGTAAACCTATCAGACATTTTCATCATATTAACCCTTTTCCAAACGATAAAATTTAGACTGGTCCAAATTGAAAGAGTTTGCAGACGACAATTTTAATTTTGATGAAAATGACAAAGTTCTCCAAAAGGGTAGAAAACACTGTGGGAAAAGGAGAAATTGCTCATTACGAGCAATTTCTCCTTTTCCCACAGTGTTTTCAAAAGACTTGTACTGCAGACACGTGAAAACCAGGGCTTGTTTGGGAAAGGGTTAACCTTTAAAGTGCCTTCCATGACTATAGTTGCTTTTGTGGGCAGTGTATATCAAGATCAGACTGCATAGTCTGATCTATGATCTATTACTACCTGCTTTGCAGATTTTGACATTTTATAATATCTCTGCTATTACTAAAAGTATTTACTTCAAACATGGACAAAATTGTTCACTATCAAAAAGGGAACCTTTACGACATGGGCAGGTAACCATCAAAGTATTTTTGACACAGTTCTGCCCCTTTTTGACTTAGAATTTTCACTGAAAATCAAGCATCCGCAGCTGAACATTGGCAACCTCATGTGGTGCTCTTATCGTGTTCTTAGATAATTTATCTTCACTCTGGAGGGTGAAGCTCAAAAACCAAGCACCTGTGGTTCTAGCAACATTTTTAATTAGCCCTTTTCCAAACAATGTAGTGTTTTAACAACCTTGAGGCAGAAGGCTTTTGAAAACATTGTGCTGAAAGGAGAAGATGCTGGTATTAGTTTCTCCTTTTCCACAGTTTCTGTCCTTTCAATGATAAATATCATCATTAGAGATTCACCAGTTTCCTTTTTTGTCGATCCTCTTTTGCAAAGATTTCCAATACTAAGTCTAAAACTTTATTATTTGGTAAAAAATTTGAGACATAGCACATTACTCAATTTACTGCATTCAAGGTTTTACCTAGTTTCATTCTCTTTCAGACCAATGGAGCCCCCTAAACCCTGAGGGAAAGAAGCACTATGACCGTGAGTTTTTATTGCAGTTCCAGTATGACTTGGCAGCAACTTCTAAACCAGTGGGACTGCCAGACATTCCAGACATCATCTTAGATAAGGTAAGTCCAAAAGTTTTTATTGCATTTTCACCAACCACTTCTTAACACTTTACCACACAGTCCCGACTTTCAACAACCCTGAGAAAGAAGCCTTTTGAAAACAATGTGGGAAGAGGAGAAAATGCTGGTAACTAGCATTTTGTCCTTTTCCCACAATGTTGTCTACCAATCAAAGAGAGAATTCATCATTTGAAATACCTTTAACCCTTTACCACACAATGATGCCTTTTGACACCCCTGGGAAAGAAGCCTTTTGAAAACATTGTGGGAAAAGGAGAAAATACAGCATTTTCTCCTTTTCCCACAATGTTTTCTACCCTATTAAAGAAAACTTGCACCATTTGAGCCACATTAAAATTAACGTCTTCACATGCTTTCAATTTGGACAAGGCTAAAATTTTGTCGTCAGGTAAAGGGTTAATACAATGTCTGCAAATGCTGTCAATTTGGTTGAGTCCAAAATTTTGTCATTTGGTAAAAGTTTAACTCTGTACCTGAGGTAGAAATTGTTAACAAAATTGAAAAGCATTTCTAGGGGTGAATGTGAAACTGTTCCATCTGCTTTTTGGAAAATTTTACAGGAGAGAAAAAAAAAAAAATTTCTGTAAAAAGCATGGTTAGATGATCTTGTTTAGATGTGTTGTGTTGAATTCTGTGAATGAATTTATTCGTGTCTTTGTCTAGAGTGCATATGTCAGATTTATTCAATGTCCTGATAGTTGACACAATTTTACTGATGATGATGAACTTTCAAAACTAGAGTCTCTGAGTTTTGTGCTGAAAGTTTAATCTGAAGTTACTTCAAGCCCAGATCTCTCTGGACTAGACAGCTGAAAAGATGAAATAGAATAAAATACCTGACTACGTGTGCTTTGATAGAAAGACCTTTTCTTTGATCTATCTGCACCTTTCTCAGCAAATTGGGATATTTTGTGGACTAACTTCAAAGAATCAGGGGGTCAGGGAGAACCCAGATCTCAACACATTACAGCATGCAGATTCTGATTCTTGCCGCACAGCAGCAGACCACCCTGAAAATCAGAGTGACTTAAAGGGAAAATGTTTGTCTGTTACAATTTCTCTTTTACTGTAATGTTTTCCTATATATTCATGTTATAAAACGTAATTTATTTTGATAATTTATACGTTATGAAGAGATTTTCAGTGGCATCAGATTCAAGTTTGTTTTATCAGTTATCACTTTACCAAATGACAAAATTTAAGACTCGTCCAAATTGAAAGCATTTGCAGACAACAAAATAAACATGACTTAAAAATGGAAATTTGTTTGTGGAAGGGTAGAAAACAAATTGGGGGAAAAGGAGAAAATGCAGGCTACCAGCAATTTCACCTCTTCCCACAATGTTTTCAAAAGCCTTCTTCACGGTTGTTAAAACTCATGATTGTGAGGTAAAGGTTTAACTCTTTGCCACACAATCCAGAGAACAAAGTTTATGAAAACATTGTGGAAAATGGGAGAAAATTCTGGTAAACAGCATTTTCTCCTTTTCCCACAATGTTTTCTGTGCTTTCAAGCATAAATCTCATTATTTTAGCCACAATTAGCTTGTTGTCTGCTAGTGCTTTCAAATTGAACAAGTCAAGAATGTTTTCATTTGGCCAAGGGTCTATGTATTGTTGAGAATTATAATACGAAACTTTAAACATTCTGTTGTTCTACATGATTCGTACCCTGTACTGATGACAGTCTATGAAAACTAAGGTCGCTGAATTCTATGTTGAAAAGTTATGCACTGAAGTAACTTAAATCCTTATCTATCTCAAATAATTATGTACTAGTATAGGCTGATTATAGATTGATTTGGTTTTGTATTTTCTTTTGGTGACACTTCCCACAGCCAAATTTTTTGATAACCCTTTACCACACAATCTCGAATTTTAATGACCCTGATAGAGAAGGCTTTTGAAAACATTGTGGAAAAAGTGAAAATGGTAGTAACCAGCATGTGCCCCTTTTCCCACAATTTTTCTACCATTTCTGATAAAATTCCCATTCTCTGTGCCATGTTGAAGATGTCTCTTCCAAATGCTTTCAATTTGGACCAGTCTAAAATTTTGGTGTGTGGTAAAGAGTTAGCAAACATGGCCATGAGCATGGTTGAGGCATGCAGTGGTTACTTGTTCAGACTTTCTATTGATCATGTTTTTAGCAGCTGTACATTATACAGACTCAGGTGCTTAACCCTTTACCGCACCGTGCCACCTTTTAACGAACCTGGGAAAGAAGCCCTTTGAAAACATTGTGGGAAAAGGAGAAAATGGGGGTAACCAGCATTTTCTCCTTTTCCCACAATGTTTTCTACCCTAATGAAGACAGAAATAATCATTGAAGTTAATTCAATTTGTCATCTGCAAATGCTTTCAATTTGGTCTGGTCCAAAATTTTGTCATTTGGTAAAGGGTGGACTTCTTACTGGATGACAAAATTTTGAGATTTGTCCAAATTGAAGGTAATGCCAATGTACAAATGAGATGTTAAGAATGACAGAGTTTGTCTTAGAAAGAGGAAAACATTTTCGGAAATGAGAAAACATCAGCAGTTTCTCCATTTCCCACAGGGTCAGGAAATCACGTAGGGTATAGGTTACGGTGCGAAGCTATTGTGGTTACCTTTTTTTGTCTCTCTGTCGAATTCTGATCTAATTTCTCTCTACGTTTATATATGCAGCCAATATCAGTGGGCAGACATTACAGTAGGGAACTATCTGGAGGAAACACAGGTCCATTAGGAACTGGCAGTTTTGACTTTACACCCAACTATGTATGGAACCAAGGTGGAGGCGGAGGTCGACCTGTAAGTAGTGACCATAGCAAAGAAGGCTATATAAATCATTTTGAGAAAAAGTTAATATGCTGGTAACAGTGTTTCTGCTAGCCCATAAATTTTGGGGGTCATCTGTGACTCCCGGTGTGGAATTTTGGGGGTCATTCAGAAATTTTATGCATCATGCTCTTTAAACATTTTTTTTTTTTTTTTCAATTGTTGTTCGTTCGCCTTTGGCCCATCGTAGATGTCCCATAATGCTACAAGTTTTCTATGACAAGTCTGTGACCATGACCAAGCTGGGTCTAAAACGCGGACAAAAAGTTTAAAGTACAGATTCCATATGGTAATACAGGTGAGACCACAGCAATATCACACAGAATAATGTTGCGTTTTAGACCGATACCGTGTAAACCGGAAACAAATAATTTGGTGGTAGATAAATGGTACCCATTGCATCTCACGTAACCGTTTATATGAAGATAAATTAAGGCTGACAGATTAAGTGGTAGAAAGCAGATTCGGTATGATTCTGCTGTTTTGTAAGATATGTTGATTGAATCAAATTTTTATGTGACTTTTTATGTTGCATCAAGGAAGATGCAATGTATTAATTCTGTTGCATCGGCCTGTCATTTTGCACGTCAAAAACGCAAAAACGTGGACTTTCTGAAACACTGCTGGTAACCAGCATTTTTTCCGTTTCCCAAAACATGTTTTACTCTTTCAAAGACAAAAATTTCATCTTTTGAGCCATGTTTAATATTTTGTCTGCAGTACCTGTTCAAATTGGAAAGTCTTGAAAAGTTTTCTATGTGAATTACCCTCTTCCATTTGAAACAAATAAACATGCAGCAGATGACATCATTTTGAAATAGGGGTAATCAACGTGACTCACCATATGACAAACTGTTAGACTTGCATATTGAAAGACTTTGCAGATGCAGAATTAACCCTTTACCACACAATCCCGACTTTTAATGACTCTGAGGGAGAAGCCTCTTGAAAATGCTAGTAATGCTAGATGCTAGTAACCAGCATTTTCTCCTTTTCCCACGTTTTCTACCCCATCAAAGACATTTTACATTAATTGATTCACATTTCAATTGTCGTCTGCAAATGCTTTCAATTTTGACCAGTCTACATTCTTGTCTTTTGGTAAAGAGTTAAAGTGGGCTTAAGTGGTGCAGATTTGCCATTGTAAAAAAATGCATGACTTGGTGTTGAATTAAATACTAAGTAAATTTTTTTAGAGGAAAATATTCATGCCCTGTCTTCTTGTTCTTAAAATGCTTGTTCTTTTTCTACATAGCCGTGGGCATCTGTGCACAATCTTAACATCATCATTCAAAACTTTTTGAGTTGACAGGGATTGCCCTGTTGCTCAATTATATCTTTTAGGCATATTAAGATCACACATAATCCTTTTTAATTTAACTCTTTTACTGTCAGCATGTCTCAAATCTTTTTAGGTAAAAAATTCCGCCTTAATCATTCCTTTAACACAGATATGCATGCTAAATGACCAAAGCTGTTGATGCGCCATAAAACAACATTCATTCATTCATTCATTCATTCATTCATTCATTAATTGATTCATTTCAGCTCAACAAGAAATTTCAAAGTTACATAAATGCAATTTTGATACACTGCATAGAACAAGATCTTAACATTTCAGTATTGTGTGTCGTTCCTTCACATTAAATAAATTTAATTCCATGATTTAAAAATACAGACAAAAGATTAAGCAAGCATCAAAGGGGTGGTCAGTATGTGCTTGCTTAGTCTAGGTGCTTGCTTAATGCAGATCTGAACATGGTTTTGCTTTTTTGGGAACTCGATATATATATGCTTGCTAAATACAGAATATTTGCATGATGGAGGTGGCCACAAGACAGGTTTTATTATCTGAAGCAGTATGGGAACTTAAGTTTGAGCTGAAGTTTAAGCATGAAATCAAATGTATTAAGTTGGGGCCAAGTTGCTGAATTCACCAGCCATCCAAAAATGCATTCTTATTCTAAAAAAAAAAAAAAAACTTTCTAAATTTCAATGTAACACAATTTCTGATTGGCCTAAACCAAATTTTGTTAAAACTGTCTGAAGTTGCGTACCATACATTCAAACTTAAAAAGTTCTTGAGATTTCTACTGCTGTTCATCTGTTTACTGTTACTTTTTGAGAGGAATAACAAAAATTTTAATGTTCTTTATAGTCCAAAGGTTTACCTCGGCAGCCCAGCAACCAGAAAAACAAGATGGGAGGACCTCCGCCCCGACAGATCAATCTCTCCATCACAAAGGATATAGAACTGCACAAAGCTAAAGAGGCTTGGAAACCAACTATGGTTGAAAAGAAGGATATTAGTGAAGATGATGTAAGTTTACTGTCATATAGCCAAGTTGTTGCAATTCATAACATGATTGATTAAACGGTGTTTTATGCAGCTTTCAACATTGTTTCAGTCATTAGGTTAACAGATCGTATATTCATATATGTCCTGGCTTTCACTGGTAGAATTTTGGGCTTTGAAGTGTCTTGCCAGGGACAGTCCCATGAAAATCTGAGTGCACCTGGTAAGGATCACACCCAGGGACACCAGGGTACAAATCCTACACTTCCCACTGTGCCACACAGGACCCCATCATAAGACATTATACAATTTCATACACATACAAGACAGGAATGCTAGTCATGTAGGCAAAAATTTTCAGACATGATATTAACTCTCTACCAAACGACAATATGTTAGACTGGTTCAAATTGAACGCATTTGCAGATGCTGAAATAATGGGATATGTCTGTGAAAGGTAGAAATAGAGAAAATGCTTGTGTCTAGTATTTGCTGTTAGTCCCACAATGTTTTCAAAAGCTTATTGATTAAAGTTGTGAAAACACTGCATTGTTTGGTAAAGAGTTAAAACACAAGATAGACGGGTAGTCAAAATAAATAATCTTTCAGTGCCAAATAAAGAAACTCCTCTTCTTTTGATTGCTTAACCCTTTACCACACAATCCCGACTTTAAACGACCCTGAGAGAGAAGCCCTCTGAAAACATTGTAGGAAGATGAGAAACTGCTGGTAACCGGCATTTTCTTCTTTTCCCACAATGTTTTCTACTCTTCCCAAAACAAATTTCGATTTATGAGTCGTGCTTATTTTGTCATCTGCAAATGCTTTCAATTTGGACCAGTCTAAAATTTTGTTGTTTGGTAAAGAGTTAAAGCACAATCCATTGAAACTCGGATTTCTATCATACAAGTTCGACTAAATGAGCACACATTATAGATCCCAAGATCACTCTGCACATTGTGTGCACATTACAACATTGTGAATGGTTATGTTTTAGAGAAAACTCTTGATAGGTCATCCCATTTATCCCTTCACCAAACAATCCCTGAATGTTGATGACCCAGAGGAAAGAGGATTTTGGAACTGTTAAGGGAAAAGAAAATGCTGATAACCAGCGGTTTCTCAATGAGCCACAATTAGTTTGCTGTCTGCAAAGGCTTTCAACTTGAATGAGTCTTAGATTTAGTCCTCTGGTATAGATTTGATGTTTTTATTTTTCTCTCTCTGTCTTTTTAGGAGCTGTATAAGAAAACCAGAAGTATTCTCAACAAGCTCACACCACAGAAGTTTCAGACTCTTGTCTCACAAATGCAGGCCTTACCCATTGATACAGAGGCAAAACTGAAGGGGGTCATTGATTTGGTCTTTGAAAAAGTAGGTGATTCTCTTCTCTAAGTTGTATTAAGTCTTTAATATATGGCAAATGTATGTTGTGTTAATTTAAACCATACAAAGACGACAAATTAACCCTTTACAAAATGATAAAATTTTGAACTCGTCCAAATTGAAGCATTTGCAGACAAATTAAATGTTGCTCAACTGATTATTTCTGTCTTTAATAGGGAAGAAAATACTGTTGGAAAAGCAAAAAAATGGTAGTTATCAGGAAGCCTTCAAAAGCCTTCTCTCTCAGGGTCGTTGGGATTGTGTGGTAAAGGGTTTAATATGGCTCAAATGATGTTATTCATGTTCTGAAGAGCAGAAAATATTTTTCATCAGGGCGGTTAAAACACTGATTATTTGGTAAAGGGTTAGTCAACTCTGCATGTGCCAAAGCCTGGCTGCTTAGTCTGTAATGTACTTGGCTTGACACTCAGTGGTTGCTGGCTCAGTTCCCAGTTTGGACAAATTCTTTTGAGGATTGATGGTAGTCATTGTAACAGGATGCATCCTCTCTCCGTTCTGAAAATATGTTTTGGTATTTTATTTTTGAAAAGCAGCCAGTAGATTGGAAAGAATGTTGTGCAAGGTATTGGTAACAGGAACGCCCAAGAAGCAGGGGTGGACGCACTGGCCGCAGCAATATGACTGAAATAATGATGAAAATGGCTTCAAAACTAATAAAAGCAAACATTAAACCCATAAAGAACAAAGTGTAACTTGTACCATTAATTTTGACGTCTAGGTTAGTGATACATGTGTATGATTTGTATATTTCAGGCTATCAGTGAACCAAACTTCAGTGTTGCCTACGCCAACATGTGTCGATGTTTATCCATGGTAAGTACAATCTCAAAGATGTATACTCACAATTATCTTATCTATGCTAGCCTTAAGCCTTTAGCAGACAATTCTTTGTGTTCTTTGCTAGAGGCTTAAGGCTAGCATAAGATAATAGTGAGGAAGAAGACCCTTGAGTACACTATAAAAAAAAGAGAAAATGCTCACAACCATTATTTTCTCCTTTTTTTCATGTCTATTTGGTTCAATTTATCAATATCGTACCAATTGCAGACCCTTAATTTCCGCTTGCAGCAGACTGCATTTGAAAGCATTTTTGAGAAAAGAGAATTGCATTTAAACAGTACAAGTGTCAGAACTACTTCAGCTCTGAATCTAAGAGTGATGCCAAAAAAAGACAGACATCTTAGTTTGTAGTAAATGGATAACAAACAGGCTCAGGTTTCATAAATCATTTACTGAGAAAGATTTGCATTAGTCATAGAACTTATTTCTCGATGGATTTAAAATCAAACTAATCAGTTCCTTTTTCTTTCTTGTTTCATGCAGTTTAAAGTACAGTCTCAAACAAAGCAAGGAGAGATGGTGAATTTCCGTGCCGTTCTCCTTACTCGTTGTCAGCGTGAATTTGAGAAGGATAAATCAGCCGAAGCAATATTTGTTACAAAGAGGAAAGAAATAGAGGAAGCAGATGATGTATGTATTGACCTCAAAACATCATTAACTCTTTACCTCACAATCCCAACTTTTAACGACCCTGAGAAAGAAAGCTCTGAAAACATTGTGGGAAAAGGAGAAAATGCTGGTAACCAGCATTTTCTCCTTTTTCCACAATGTTTTCTACCCTTCTTAAAACAAATTTCACCATTTTAGTCATATTTATATTGTTGTCTGCAAGTGCTTTCAATTTTGATTAGTAACAAACTTTGTCGTTTGGTAAAGAGTAAAGTGTAAATGCAGACTAACATATGACTTGCAGATGAATTTTTGTGTCATGCAGGTGACTCTACTTGAAAACGTTTTGGTAGGAGCAAAAATAAAATTGCTCTATGGAACAATTTCTCCTTTTGTCACAATGTTTTAAAGTGTTTTGGTGCATTAGGCATGGATTTATATTAGTTATCGTAATTTTTAGTTCTTTCGAAGTAAATGTTGAGTTACTGTCTTAGCCCTGGGGTTGTTGTCATGTGCATTGTCTTGCAAAACTTTGACATTGTATATTATCTCTTATTAGGGAAGATATTTACTTCAAACTCGGACAAGTTGTTCACTATTAAAAGGGGAACCCATACAGCAGGGGCAGATAACTATCAAAGTATTTTTGACAGTTATGCCCCTATTTCTACTTAAAATTTTCACTGAAAATCAAGCAACTGCAGCTAAGTGTTTGCACCCACATGCAGTGCTCTTGTTGTGACAAAGCATTCAGTTTCATTAGCTGAAAACGTGTTGAAGCAGGTAATTATACTGACTTGACTCATGACCAGATGACCATTACTGATGATGACTAACTTTCAAAACTAGAGTCGCTGAAAGCTATGCTGAAAGTTATGATCTGAAGTAACTTCACCAATATCTACTTTGTATGTATGGGCAAAAATCAAAACATTTTTATGATGGTATTATTGCTTTTAACCACCATTCCCCTCTCCCTTTCGTATAGTTTTAAGTTGATCCCTAGTATCTTGCAGGACTTAAATCTGGGCAGAACGAAATGCTGACCTGGGTTGATACTTTTCGCGGATGAATTAGCCCCTTTTCACAGAGCATTGCTAAACTATTTTTGCTTCTCTCACATATCAGTAGCAGCTATTTGCTATAAAAGAATTCTAACAGAAAGGAGAAAGTACATGCTAGTTGATACTTGGTGTATAGAAAATTAAATACCGATTTTCACTTGTACAGGGGCCAAAGAAGGAGGAACTTAAAATGGAGCTGGAATATGAAGAGTCAAAAGCAAAGCGAAGATCTTTAGGAAACATAAGGTAAGTTTCTTGTTTATACAGGGTTAACAGGGGCTTCAGGTTTAACTGTGGAAAGCATAAAATCTTTTCCAGACAGCAAAATTTTAGACGCGTCCAATTTCAAAGTATTGCAAACTACAAATCTTGTAGGTCAAATTATGTGATTTGTCTTTGATTTGGTTAAGAACATGAAAGAAAAGGTAGAAATGCTAGTCACCAGTATTTTCCCCTTTACCTTTAATTTTTTCAAGAGGCTCATTCCTCAGAACTTTGTAGTAAAGATTTTAAGCTGCTCTCATACATTTGAATGTTACAACACAAGTATTTTAGGAACCCTGAAGAAGAAAGCTTTTGAAAACATTGAAAGCACTATGAGAAGGCTGAAATTGTGTTAAGCACTATGTTTCACATATTCCCATAACATTTTCTTCCCTTTTTAAAGGCAAATTCCAACATTTGAGCAACAAATAATTTGTCGACTGGAAATTCTTTCAGATTGAACAAATCTAAAATTTTGCCTTTAGGTAAAAATTTAGAATAATTTTGTCAATTTGCCTTTCAGATTTATTGGAGAGTTATTCAAGTTGAAAATGTTAACAGAGAACATCATGCATGATTGTGTGTTCAAGTTACTTAGAACCAAAGACCCAGAAAATCTGGAGTGTTTGTGTAGATTGCTAACTACAATAGGGAAAGAACTTGATACAGATAAGGCCAAGGTAAGGGTACACACATTTATCATACATACTCCTGTTTCAAGTTTTTTTGTACTTGTATCGATGATGTTTCCATGGGAAAGCAGCCTGTGGCTTGGAAAGAATGTTGCACAATGTACTGGTAAAAGAAGTCCAGAAAGCATGGATAAGTGCTTTGGCCTCCACAATAATTAACCCTTAAGCTGCTAAGCGCCACTCACTGACCTTGGGCGGACAGTGTACGTAAAGACTGTCCAATGAGGAGATATTTTTCTTCAAAAATAAGTTTTAAAGAACATTATTTGTTTTTCTTATATTGGCTTGAAAGTTTCATTTAACATATGTAGCAGGATAAGGGTTAATGATAGTTGAAAATGGTGTTAAAATCTAATCAAAGTTTCCATTTTTTTTTTTTCTGTTAGAAAACTCATTAATGTCATTGATTTCTGTTTTACTTCTTTCTGATGATATTGTCAAAACTTGATGTTCGAATTTGGTCTGTATCAAAGCTGCATTAGAATTGGATGTTGACGAGGGAAAGAAAATGTAGAAGAAAGTTGGTATTTAGTTGTGAAAATCATTAGGACATGCCTGTTTTCTTGTATTTGGTTAAAAACAAAAAAATTACCACAAAAATAATTTGCTGTGGCTAGGGTTTGATCCTGCTATTTTCACATCGGAAGACAGCAATTCTACTGGCAGAGCTATCCATGTAATGTACTATGAGTGTTCAAATATGAATGCATCTAAGCACCTAAAATTTGATTCTTCATGGGTTTCACTGAAAGTTTTATTTTGTTCTCTCAAAGTATTCACCTCCAGAAGATATACAAAGTTTCATTCTCCGGATCAAATCTTTGAAGGCATTTTCAAAGACTTATTTAGGTATACATGAAGACACTGGAATATTGCAGAACCGAGGTGTTTGCACTGGTAAAATTTTCAACCTGAAAGGTTTTCAGTGTTTCCATTTGAATAAAATTTTACTGAGTCCATGGGACCCAGTGCAACTGCGAAAGTTGAGTCCCACTGCGTTCTTCTGAGTCCCAGTTTTGCTTGCATAAATCGTCCATTTAATAAGGCTAAATTTGGTTAGTGAAATAGAATTGACAGAAAATGAACTCCAGTGTCTTCATAGCATACCTTAAAAAATCTCTGAAGGTTTGATCTGGAGACTTAAACTTTGTATATCTGTTGGAGGTGAATACTTTGAAGGAAAAAAATAGTGAAACTTATAAAGAATCAAATTTTAGGTGCTTAGATGCATTCATATATGAACACTCCTATCTAGCGCATTTTAAATGAGTCATGCTTTGGGAAAAGAGGACTTAATGCATCTTCATAATGCATGATACCGAGCAAGACGTCACAGTATTATACATCCATAAAATTTGTCTTGTATAACAACCTAATGAATTATGAGGTACACTGGTCCTTTGTCATGCAGAAAAACTGACTGAAAGCAAAAACTTTCGACCTGGGTCGATATTGTTTGCAAATTCATTGAGCCCCCTTTTCACAGAGCATGGCTTAAATGCATTTATTTATCCCTTCTCTTGCAATGGTGGCTACCCTGTGACATACAGGATAGTAAAAATTTACAGGAAAAAATACCGAATAATGAGACATCTTTCATGTTTTCAAGTGGAACATTTTCAATTTTCAGCCTAGGATGGATCAGTATTTCACACAGATGGGGAAAATCGTCAATGAGAAAAAGACCTCATCACGTGTACGATTTATGTTGCAAGATGTGATTGATCTTAGATTGGTATGTAAACTACTTTGTGTATCATACCGGGATTCTTACCCCTTTACTAGACGACAAAGTTCTAGACTTGTCCATGTGAAAAGTGTCTACAGATGACACCTTAAATATGGCTCAAATTATTGGATTTGTGATTCAGAGGGTAGAAACATTGTGGGAAAAGAAAATGCTGGTTATAAGCATTTTCTCCTTTTCCCATGTTTTTTTTTTTTCAAATAGCACCTTCGTCAGGGTGGTTAAAATACTGATTGTTTGGTAAAAGGTTAATTTCTAGGTAATGAAAGATGGTCTTTGTTAGACTATGTTATACATGCAGAAGGTTTTTAATGCAGGTACTAGGGCTGCCAACTTCTGTCTCCGAGATGAATTTTGTGGAAGTGTCCGTGGGCTAGGCATTTCAGAGCCCAAACCTAGTACTGGTCAAATCATGGACATCTACGAATAAGTTAGATGTCTCCATGATTTGACAGGAATAATTTTGAAAGTGTTGTAAAGTACCATTCATTCGATCGACTAATTGATCTGTGAGGTGAAATGTATTCCTAAGGTTGTCTTAAAAAAATGATTTGGATGCATTTGTGGATAAGATCAAAATAAGTCGGCAGTTTCTTTGATCTTACATCTGAGAGGACTTTGATGTAAAATACATTGTAACTGAGCCATGCTCTAGCAAAAAGGGTTTAATGCATCTCCATGATGCATTATACTCAGCAAGTCATCACATAATTGTGGATGAATGAAATCAGTTTTGTCTGATAACTAGAATGGTCCTTGAACATGCAGAAAATTTACCAAAGCGAAAAGTGTCAACACGGGTCAGTCTGCTCAGACTGCGCAGGCTGACCTGGATCAATACTTTTTGTTGATGCCTTAAACCTCCTTTTCATAGAGTATGGTTCAAATAAAAGCAAAGGTGTCCTTTATTACAGAATAAGTGGGTACCCCGTAGAGTAGACAACAACCCCAAAACTATCGACCAGATACACAGAGAGGTTGAACAGGAAGCTCAAGAAAAGGCACTTTTAGCTCAACAAGCTCAATTACAGCAAAAAAGCAACAGAGGTAATAGAATCTCCGTTTTGTTTTAACTCTTTAGTAAACGATAAAATTTTAGACTGGTCCAAATTGAAAGCATCTGTAGACGACAAGTTAAATGTGGCTTAGATGATAAAATTTCTTTTTGATGGGGAAGAAAACATAGTTGGAAAAGGAGAAAAAGCTGGTTACCAGCATTTTCTCCTTTTCCTACTATGTTTTCAAAAGCCCATTATGTTAGGATCAGCTGGTTACCAGAATTTTCTCCTTTTCCTACTATGTTTTCAAAAGCCCATTATGTTAGGGTCGTTAAAACTCGGGATTGTGTGGTAAAGGGTTAACCCTCAACCCTCTACCACACAATCCTGATTTTTAATGTCCCTGAAGAAAAAGCCTTTTGAAAACTTGGAGGAAAAAGAGAAAATGCTGTTAAACAGCATTTTCTCCTTTTTCCACAATGTTTTCTACCCTTCCAAAAACAAATCTTAGTTTTTTTATTTTCATCTATTTTGTTTTATCTGCAAGTGCTTTCAATTTGGACTAGTATAAAATTTTGTCATTTGGTAGAGTTTAGCTGCTAAATAAATGAAACGAAAATTTCCGCTCAATAGAAAAAACCCAAATACTGCAATTTCAAAGTTTGTTTCACCAGAGAGAAAGTGCCATATCGTACAGTGTAGATCAAAGATCAGACTGTACATTCTGTGCAGTCTGATCTTGATCTACACTGTCTGCAAAGGGTCAGTGTGTTGTGCTTAGCAGCTTTGGGGCGAACCATTTCACTGGTCAACCCTTCACCAAAGAAAGATTTTTTTTTTTACTTATCCAAATTGAGAATACCTGCAGATAATAAATTCCAACTTGCTACAAATAAACCAGAGATCTCGGATAGTGTAGAAAGCATTGTTGGAACCATTATATTCTCTTTTCTCCACAACGTTTTCAAAAGCTTTCCTCCTCAGACTTGTTAAAACACAATATTGTGTGGTTAAGAGTTATTCTATCTACTTATCTTTTTTTTACACGGTCAAAACTGGTACAGAAACAGTAATATTAACATAAACCTTCAATATTACACTCCTGTCAGTAAACTGTAAGGTTTATACATGAGTAAATGTGTGAAATGGGAAAGTCGCTTTTTATGAACAGTAGAGGTTATGTCTTCAAAATGTTCCAGGTCGACGAGGTCCGCCAGGCCCAGGAGGACAGATGGGCGTGGGCAGTGATGGCTGGAACACAGTGGGTTCAAGGACCCCACTGAAAAATGTAGATAGGTCAATAGATCCAAGCAAGATGAAGTTTTCCAAAGTAAGTAAAATGTCCTGCTTGCAAGGCATTTGGAAAAGATAAATTCCTTACAAATGACAGGATACTTTGTTGGACACATTCTAACCTTTTACTAATACCGAGTTAACAACAGAGAAAAAGAGGGCTTTTGAAAGCATTGTGAGAAAAGGAGAAAATGCTAGTACTAGGATTTTCTCCTTTCTCACAGTGTTTTTTGCTTTTAAAGTTCCGTCATTTGAGTCACATTCAATTTGCTGTCTTCAAATGCATTCAATATGTGAGATTCTAAAACTGTGAGGTCTGAAAAAGAAAAAATTAATGTATTTTGCAATGGACTGATTTGAAATGTTAAAGCTAATGTGAAACAAGTGCAAAGCTAGACGAAGTAAGATGCAAGTTAAATAAGTGAAATGAAACTTTCAAACCAATGGTAAAAACTAAGATTTTGCTGTTTTCAAAGGTTTCTTTCTTTTTTTGAAATGTATTATTTTATCAAATAGTGTAGATCCAAGATCAGACTGCACATTCTGTGCAGTCTGATCTTGATCCACACTGCCCCCAAAAGGTCCTTGAGTTAAGCTAAGCTGCCATAGGGTTAAGGTGAAATAACTTGTTAAAGCTATGGTAAAATGTGAAAGGTAATCTGAAACCAATGAGAAAATACAAATAAAAAAGATGCAGTGGCCTTTGTAATATAGATCAGTTGTAAATGTAAACTGTAATATATTTGACTGGCAAAGAATATGGTCTTCTAATTGTTTCCTATTTATTGTTTAACAGCAAAATGTGGATGAGTCTATACAACTTGGACCAGGAGGTGGTGCTTCACGGTTTGGGGCCTGGGGCCGAGGGAGTACAGGGGGTACCACAGGTAGACCTTCTCAAGAAAAGGAGAAACCCAACACTCCTCAAAATAGGTATGACATCATGGTTATAGATAAAAAGGTTATTGTGGGATTCAAAGGACGCCATATCTATTGTTCTTTATGAAAAAAAAATGTTTGGATACTTACCTCTTTACCAAACAACAAAATTTTTAGACAGTCTAAATTGAAAGCTTTTGCAGACGACAAAATAAATGTGAATCAAAAGTTGAAATTTGTTTTTGGAAGAGTAGAAAACATTGGAGGAAAAGGAGAAAATGCTGGTTACCAGCATTTTCTCCTTTTCCCACAATGTTTTCTAAAGGCCTCTTTGTCAGGGTCGTTGAAAGTCGGGATTGTGTGGTAAAGGGTTCTATAAAATATGTTGTAGTTTTCACAGGAGAAGTAAGACAGTGCTCCTGGAAATAGGTAGATGTATAATACCATTGCTAGATTAAGCCGGCACCAAACAATTTCATGATAAAACAACTCTGAAGATTAAAGGTTATAAAAACATTGCTGGCATCAGCAAAGTGAGTGTTCATGTGGGAAAGCAGCCAGAGTCTTGGAAAGCTTTGGCAGTAATACATGAAATAGAAGCATCAGAAACTAGAGTAGATGCATTGGTCACTGTGGTATAATAGAAACAATGTCAGAAGCACTGTTAATGCCAAATGAATTAACAAATCATCTCTGAGGCAGGTAATCCAGTATTCAAAACAGACGAGCATGTAATTATTACCCAACTTCTTGTGTAATACCACTAAAAAAACAAATTGCTACAGTCTAGTAACTGTTGAATCCTTTTTGAGATAATCTAATTTAACCCTTTTCCAAAGGACAGATTTTAGACTCCTAGGATTTCAAAACACCTGCAGACAACAATATACAAATTTGGTACAAATGAGCCTTAGTTCCATGATTGGGTAGAAAACATCGTGGGAAAAGGAGAAAATGCTGGTTACCAGCATTTTCTCCTCTTCCCACAATGTCTTCAAAAGCCTTCCTGCTCAGGTTCATTAACTCTTTACCAAACGACAAAATTTAGCCTCATCCAAATTTAAAGCATTTGCAGATGACAAAATAAATGTGACTCAAAAACTGAAATTTGTTTTGGAAAGGGTAGAAATCATTGTGCTGGTTACCAGCATTTTCTCCTTTTCCCACAATGTTTTCAAAAGGCTTCTTTGTCAGGGTTGTGAAAACCCAGGATTGTGTGGTAAAGGGTTAAAAGATGTGATAAAAGGAGTTAAGGTCAGCCATTCATAGAACATATAACAATTTTGTTTCAGGTTTTCTGCCCTCAGTAAGCCTGAGGACGATTCTAGTCGCAGATATAGTGGTGTCAGTCCAGCCCGGGGTGAGGGCAGAGGTCGCGGGTTTGGGCGACCACCTTCCATTGGTGCAAGGCATTCTCAGGAGTCAGAAAGAGAAAAGGCTGTTGCTGCTGCCAAGTGAGTCTTTTTGATCTAAGGTTGCTTGAATTCATTACCTCCTGTTAAAGGCTATTTTATGTGTTGCAATAAACAGCTTTTCGAAATATTGTGGCACAAGAGAAACTATTCATAACAAGCGCTTTCCCCTTTTACCATTTTTTTGCATGTATTGCAAACCCTATTTAATATGTAGTTATTGGGGCCCTTTTTCAAGTTATTATGCTGCAAAAGGTGTTTTGGAAGGAAAAAATGTATGCTGTTTTCCTTTATCTGGGGAGAGCTATGAGAATCAGATAGATGAACCAAGCCCTGTGAAAAGGGAATTTAAGTTATCTGCTAAAATTGTAGACCCATGTCAGCCTGTGCAGGATGACTTGGGTCAAAACTTTCTGTTATATGTCAATTTTCTGCCTGTCAAGGGACCAGTTTACTTCGTGATTCAATTGGTCATAAACCAATTTTATGGATCAATAATTATATTTAGTATCATGTATCTCGGATGCATTAAACCTCCTTTTCCAAGAGGATGGCTCAAATGTTTCCAGCAGAGATAATTCCACTTTCAAAGGTTGTTTATAACCATAATGTCACTCAAAATAAACAATGGTGTAGGTCCAAGATCAGACTGCAAATTAGGTAAAGTCTAATCATGATCCATAGAAGGAACAAAGCGTCTAGAACTACCTGTGTAGCCCAAAGATGAAAACATTAAATCATAATATTTTATTGTAGAGCTATTGGTAATAGTCAATCCATGGATGCTGGTCGAGACGGCAGCCGTGGTAGAGACATGAACCGTCAACCTGAGGAAAGAATGCCTCCACCACCTCCACCGCAGGTTAAAGAACTTTCTGCTGATGAAATGGAGAAGAAAACCAAAGCCATTCTGGATGAATATTTACATATACTGGATGTCAAGGTCTGTGATTTAAGACTTTACCCAGTGATGCAGAGTTTTAGCAACCCAATGGAGAAGGGCTTTTGAAAATATTGTGGGAAAAGAAAATGCTGGGAACCAGCATTTTCTCCATTTTCCAAAATGTTTTCTACCCTTTCAAAGATTGATTTCATAATTTTTGCAGCATTTGTCGTCTGCAAGTGCTTTCTGTTTGGACCAGTCAAAAATTTGGTGTTTGGTATAGAGTAAAATCTTTGCCAAACAAACTGGTTTTTACAACCCAGAAGAAGGCTTTTTAAAAACATCGTTGGAAAAGGAGAAAATGCTGGTAACCAGCATATATCATTTTACTACATTTTCTAACATTTTAAGGACAACATTATAATTGAGCCTAATTTTATTAGTTGTCTTATGCAAGTGCAGAAAATTCTGAAACTGTCAGCTGGTACAGTGTTGCATCCAGGGCATGCGACTGCAAATCTTGCTGTCTACACCTTACATCCCGCTATTTTTTATTTTTTTGGGTGACAACTTCAGTGGAAACAAAAAGAATCCCCTACTCAAAAATAGCCTGTGTGCAGTAAGACTACATTTTGACAATAGCAAACCCTGAGATTTTGCAATTCAAACCATGTATAAGGTAAACAACTCCTTTGCTTAAATAGTAATGCTCAAATATAACTTTGGAAATACCCATATGAATATGAGAGACTGTGACATAATCAGTGCTAGGGGGATAAATGCTGTGGAGAAATGCCTGGGATGTAATTTGGACACACATGTGTTGCGGAGGAAGTTCGTCTAGCTGTGTTTAACTTGCTAAATTTGTATTGCGGGTTGAATTTCAAATACCCAGAGGGTTATGCCACGTGAACGCATCATGGACTTTTTCAAAGTGTCAGAGTGGGGGGGAGGGCATGTAGTCTGTGTAAACCAAATGGTGTTCATTCAAATTGAGGGTGGGCAATCAGCATCATTTGAATTTGAAGAGGCAATGGCATCGTGAAAAAGATGTTTATTTCAAAAGTGTTAATGTGACTATGTATGTGGTGAAGACACTTGTTTCTTTAAAAGATATGCTAAATAAAGGTTATAAAGATAGTTTCCATCTGCAATCAACTTTTCCACTCGCCCCTTTCTATACCCTGGAAAAAAGTATTTTGGGGACATATAGTTTTTGTTTAGCCAGTCTGTCCATCTGTCTGTCCGTCCACTTTCGTGTCTGAGCCATAACTTTTTCCCTGCTGGTCAATTTCAATATGACTTGGCACAAATATTAACCACATTTGAGATGACATGTCAACAATGCTGATATGCTCTTCTGTGTACTTACAGGAAGCCATAGAATGTGTTAAAGAATTACCTGCCATTAGTCATCACCATTTTGTATGCAGTTGCATTAATCTAGTTTTGGAGAGGTCTTCTGTTGCACGTAGACAGACCGGCCATTTATTGCATGATCTGGTGAAAGAGAAGATTGTGGCAGTCCAGGCCTACTTAAATGGGTAAGACATAAGTAGTCAAAGATTTGTTTTTGGTTTACTATGATCTATAGTCGGCTTAACCCCTTACCCCTTCTCCAAACAAGCCTGTGTTTTAATGACCCTAAAGTAGAGGCCTTCTGAAAACATTGTGGGAAAATGACAAAATGCTGGTAACCAGCATTATCTCATTTTTCCCCAGAATGTTTGCTATCTTGTCATATACCAGCAGTTCATCAAAAAAATTTGTATCACATACAGATTTGTCATCTGCAGATACTGTCCTTGTTGAAGAGTCTGAAATTTTACTTTTGGAAAGGGTTCATCCCTTCCTGCCCATGTATGAGTTTACGCCCTTACAATTTACAGCTTTGGAAAATATTGCAGGAAAAGGAGCAATTTGTTTGTAATAAGCAATTATGTTTGAAGAAATTCCAGCTTTTCACAGTGTTTTCATGAGGGAGAAGACTGGAAATCATGTGAAAAGGACCAGCAGTTTGTCATTTTTTTTTTTCCATAATACTTTTCTGCCCTTTTGAAGACAAATCCCATCATTTGAGCCAGATTTAATCGATACTCTGCAGATGACGTCAGTATGCAAATCTGAGACTTTTTAGTAATGAGTAATTATAATGCAGGATGAGTCATCCCAAGATTTTTACCACTATCAAAATAAATTGTAATATAAGCATAAAGTTATTAACAGCAAAGTAATATCCTTATATATTGTGACAAATAGCGTATTTTCTTTTAACTCTTTACCACACGAGAAAAATTTAGACTTGTCCAAACTGAAAGCATTTGCAGATGACAGTTTAAATGTGACAAAAATAATGGAATTTGTCTTAGATAGGGTAGAAAACATTGTGGGAAAAGGAGAAAATGCTGGTTACCAGCATTTTCTCCTTTTCCCACAATGTTTTCAAAAGGCTTCTTCCTCAGGGTTGTTAAAAGTCGGGATTGTGTGGTAAAGGGTTAAAGAATAGGCATTCATCATACTACTTAACAATATGCAATTGGGCTGAATTTTCCTTGAGCAGCAAAATGTCATTATCATTCATGTAAAAGTAGATTTCCTGTACAAAGAAATGTGTGAGCCGTGCTCTGGCAAAAAGGGGCCTAATGCACCTCTGTAATGCATTGACCCAAGCAAGCCGTCGCATACTTATGAATCCATAATAATCACTTTTTTTAACAGCCAACTCAATCATGAGGTAGACTGGTCCTTGGACATACAGAAAATTGACCAATAGTAAAAATTTCAGAGAAGGTCGACCTGCGCAGGCTGACCTGGGTTGATATTTTTTTATTGATGCATTAAGCCCCCTTTTTGTAGAGCATGGCTCATATCTACTCTTTCAGGCTGAATGAAGCATTAGAGTATGCGGAGGACATGGAGATTGACATTCCAAAGATATGGCAATATTATGGAGAACTCATCAGTCCTATGGTACAGGATGGAAGTGTTCAATTAAACTTTCTCAAGGAAGTCTGTAAACCTCTTCTCGCCAGTAACAAAGCTGGCAACTTGTTGGCAGAAGTTTTGCATGATGCTAGTCAAAGAGAGGTAGGTCAGCTTTTAATTGTTTTCCATTTGGGTCATGCTTGGTTCATTGGTGAAGTGTAACCTGGATGTCCAGGGTTTGAAGCTCACTGGAAGCTGCGGGTTTTTTGTGGGAGTGTCCTTGAGCAAGACACTTCAGAGCCCTAGCCTAGCACTGGTGAAACCCAGGATGTACATGAATATGTGAGCTGTTTTTGTGATATCAGGGGCGTGGAAATACTATGCCAGACTCGTCTGAATCAGGAAAATTAAGCTTTAGACAAGTAACTGTTTTCAGTCTAGTTGTCCGCGGACAAGGAGAAAAGAAACAAAGATCTGTTGTATATACATATTAAGTGAATTTCTCACTTCGAACACAATGACATTTTTAATGACAAACAGTGTCTGGAGATGATCCCAGATTTCTGGAAACCCAAAATAAACACATGGCCTACCTCCACATTCACCGCATACGACAAGATTGGTAAAATATACGGCTGTTTTTCCATGTCAATTTTAATTGATTAGAAAAATGTCTGAACACCTTCAAGAACATCATTATGGATTAAAATAATTTTATTAGTACGATTTTAGCACCGATTAAGAGATCTTAGACGACAGTGTTGCTCATGTGAAAATTTTAGCCTTTAATCTGACTTTAAAGAGCTTTGGTGTGAAGTGGTCCATGATTTAAAACCTCTGCTAGAAGCTGTCTCAATCCAAAAGTTTTCAATTCGGTGATCAGTTGGTGCGTAAAATCGGACCAAAAGGAGGGGGGGGGGAGGTATCAAATCTTTGATGCAAACGGAAAGAGAGAAGTCTGAGACTCCGGAACCATTTGACGGCTCCAAACATAAATCTTGAAACAGACTGTGACTGTGGTTGAAAGAATTCCCACAGTAACAGTATTTCTTGTAAGGTTTGTCGAGAATATCCCCATATTGCTGACATGTCTCTTTATGTGTGCCATTTAAAATCATTTTGGACAAGTGAGCCACACTGGCTGACAAGTATATTTTTGTAATTTAGTTGTCCGTTTCCACGGACAAGTAGAAATTTCTAAGATTTCCACACCCCGGGGTGATATGCATGAAATAATGTTGAAAGTTGCTAAATACCATTCAATTAATCGCTTGTCTTCCATAGAATGCAATACCAAATGATTTGTCATAATTTCAAGTCTGTCAATAAGGAGTTGGAATGTGCAAAGTGTAGATAAAGAATCTTGCGGCATGTTCAGTTCAGGTGGATCGTTGTCAACACTGTTTGGATAAGCGACTGATGTTGTGCAAGGCATCTAAAGCTGTCAACATGAATGAATGGCCCAAGTCATGGGACTGTCTTTTTCTTATATTATTTAAAATTTCAAACATTCAGTATATGTAAGTGAGCATCCGTTCAAAATTTGATTATGGGCTGAATTAAGGTTCAGTATTCAAATACACACTAGACTATAATGACAAAGGGAAGAAATGCTTACTGAACAAATTTCTCTATTTGCTTCTGTCTCATTTTTAGTGGGAAAGAAGAAATTGATTGCTTTAATGTTGTAATGAACAAAGTACTTCAGAAAAGGCCCAAGTGCTCCAATGATATTTTTACTTTGCAAGAATATCACTCAGGATATCAGGCAGTGTAGTCTGATTGGTATCTAAATTGTTGAAAAAAGCTCCAAACTGTTTTCCATTGCTCATGCTGAATTAAAGTTACATGATTGTTTTATTTACTAGGGCCATAAAAAGGTTGCTACTATATGGTTGGAGTCAGGATTACAGTGGTCTGACTTTGTTCCCAAAAACCAAGTAGAACAGTTCTTAATTGATAAGGTGAGTTTGCTTTCAGTTTCATACTTTGGCCTTAACTCTTTACAATACAATCCTGAGTTTCAACGACCCTTAACAAGAAGGATGTTGAAAAGGAGAAAATGCTTTTAACCAGCATTTTCTCCTTTTCCCACAATATTTTCCATCCTTTCAAAGACAAATTCTATCATTTTAGGCAACTTTAAAATGTCATCTGCAAATGCTTTCGATTTGGACAAGTGTAGCATTTTGTCATCTGAAAAAAAGTTAACTCTTAATCAGATGACAAAACAGTAGAGCTTGAGCTGTTGAAAGCTTTCACAGATGACACTGTTTTCATGTTATCAAATGTTAACTGAAGATTATCAAATTGTTACATACTAAAAACCTCTATTATTACGAAGGAAATGTTGCAATTTCCTAATGTTTATGAGAGTGTATTGAGTTTACAACAGGTAACATTGTCACACTTTACAGTATTTACCAGCCCCAATAGCTCAGGTGATAGATCATGAGACTTTTGAATGTCACATCTCGGGCCACTTTATGGTGTGGTATTGATCCTAATGGCTGGCCACTTAGAATTACTAAAAAGTCCTTCGGATGAAACGTTAAACTATGGTCCTGTGTGAAGGTGCTATAAACCGAGCATGTTAACTCTTTACCACACAATCCCGACTTTTAACGACCCTGAGAAAGAAAACGTTTGAAAACATTGTGGGAAAAGGAGAAAATGCTGGTAACCAGCATTTTCTCCTTTTCCCACAATGTTTTCTACCCTTCCCAAATCAAAGTTTAATTTTTGAGTCACCTTTATTTTGTTGTCTGCAAATGCTTTCAATTTGGACCAGTCTAAAATTTTGTTGTTTGGTTAAACAATCAGGCATAACTTACTATGTGTTTTGTCCTGTATCTTGCACTTTCCCCACTAACAAAACTAACAATCTTCTGGGGACACTGCCCAAATGAACCACCAGTGGCAACAATATATAAACGAAAATTAGTCAATCAAACAGTGCAGTATGAACAAACAACTAAATATATCACAGAGAGATGACAACTATTACAATTTTTGCACTCTATTTGCTCTTCTCTGGTAAATTTACAGATTTGTGATTTTCAGAAATATTTTGGAAAAATTGTCTTTATTTGTACTAAGTGCTTCTTAGAAAGCAGCCGTCACTAGTATCGGCTTTACCTGTAGCCATGTGACAAGATTTTAAACTTGTCCAATTTGAAGACTTTTGCAGACAATGAATCAAATGTGGTTAAAAATTTGAGATCTAGTGGTTGAAAGGTAGAAAGCATTGTGGGACAAGGAGAAAATGTTGGTTACCAGCATTTTCTCCTTTTCCTGCAATGTTTTCAAAAGCCATCTCTGTCAGGGTCGTTAAAACTTGAGATTGTGTGGTAAAGAGTTACCTCATTACCGGACAACAAAATTTTAGACTCCTCTTGACAGAAAGCCTTGCAGAAAACAAATTCAATGTGGCTCAAATTATGGGATACGTACCCACAACATAGGCCTTTGTGAATAAGCAGTGTATTTAGAATTAGTCAATGATTATAGTTCCAACACAATTATTGCAGAAACTGGAGTTCACTAAAGGCGACAGTGCTCCATCCACACCCACAACAGGGCTTCCAATCTCGGAGATATCAAATAAACTCCATGATCTGATCGTGGTGAAGAAAATGGATAACGAGTCAGTGTTTGATTGGATTGAAACAAATGTAGACGAACCTACAACAAAGACTCATCCATTTATACGTACACTAATGACTGCTGTCTGTAACAGTGCAATTAAAGGTAAGCAGGGCTACATTTAGAGAAGGTGGGGGAATGCTTCACCTCTTTACCAGACAATAAAATTTTAGACTTACTGAATTCTGTATGGCTCAGTAATGGGATTTGTCTTTTAAAGGGTAGAAAACATGAGTGAAGGAGAAAATGCTGTCTTACAGCTTTTTTCTCCTTTTCCCACTATGCTTTTAAAGGCTTTCTTCTTAACACTGGATTGTTTGGGAAGGTGTTACACATTTTTGAAAATACTACTACTATTTTATTTTAACAAAGGCTGCAAATAACACAAAGGATCAAACCCAAGACTCCTAGAATAGTGGAATCTTTATTTGATAACCATTTATCCTTGACATCAAATGCCATTGTCTTGCATCTCCGGGGTCCTGCGTGGCTCAGTGGTGAAGTGAAGGACTCATAACCTGGAGGCCCCGCGTTCCAGCCTCACTGTATCCACTGGGTTTTTCGTGGGAGTGTCCGTGGGCAAGACACTTCAGAGCCTTAGCCTAGTACTGGTGAAAGCCAGGAAATACATGAATATGTGAGCTGTCGCTGTGACATGACTGAAATTTTGTTGAAAGCTGCATAAAACACCATTCAATCAATCAATCTTGCATCTCTATTTGTGGCAAAGCCATGTGACTGCATGGTGCAGTGGTTGAGGTGATGGATTTTTTAATCTTATAAAACGGGCTCAAATGATGGAACTTGTCTTTAACCCTTTCCCAAACAACAAAATTTTAGACTGGTCCAAATTGAAAGCATTTGCAGACGACAAATAAAAAGTGGCCCTAATGACAAAATTTTTCCATGATAGGATAGAAAATATTGTGGGAAAAGGAGAAAATGCTGATTACCAGCATTTTCTCCTTTTCCCACAATGTTTTCAAAAGGCATTTTGTTCAGGGTTGTTAAAACCTGTGGTTGTGTGGTAAAGAGTTAAAAGGGTAGAAAACATTGTTGGAAAGGAGGAAATGCTGTGTAAAAGCATCTTTTTTTCCCATTTTTTCTAAAGCCTTCTTCCATAGGGTTGTCAAAACATAACATTGTTTGATAAAAGATTAGAATGCAATTTGAAATAAAATTCAAAGGCTCGTGAATCGGTAAGCAGATATGTAAAATAGGATGGGGTGGGTGAATGATTTCAAATAGTGAATATAATCTATTGTAACTATCATATTTACAGGAGAAAAGAGCAAAGAGAAGGTTGAGCAGAAGGAGATCAACTTGAGACACGATCTCTTGCAGAAATATCTTGATCATCAAGCAGAATCGGAATTACAGGCTTTATATGCCTTACAAGCGTTGGTGACGAAACTAGAGCATCCTAAAGGTCTGTACACCTATTTCTGATACCGTTTGATCCCATGTTTTGATGGTCTTGAGGAAAAGAACTTGGAAAAAGGCTTTTTATAATCTGTGGGAAAAGGAGAAAATGCTGTACACCAGCATTTTTCTTTTTCAACAATATTTCGTACTCTTACAAAGAGAAATCCCACCATTTGAGCTGTAATAAATTTGAGTCATGCTCTGAAAAGGGGGCTTAATGCATCTGCAAAACGTATCGACCCTGGTTCAGAATGTGCAGTCTGCGCAGGCTGATCTGAGCCGAAATTTTTCGCTATTGGTCAAGTTTCTGTATGGCACAGGACCAGTCTACCCAATGATCCAGTAGATTGTTAGATATAATGAATTTTACCAATCCCTAATTTTGCATTGACTTGCTTAGTATCGTGCATTACGGAAGTGCAGTAAGCCCCCTTTTGTCAGAGCATGGTTCATTTGTAATTGGCAATGCTTTTCGTTTTGGAAAGTCTAAAATTTATCATGAAGAGTAAAGCACTAGATAACTCCCCTCAAATGTAGGCTTGCTTGCCAAGTAGTGTTTCTGCTCTATCAAAGATACCATTATTCGAGTTTCAATTGTGATTGGCATATGCTTTCTATAGGGAAAGTCCAAAACCTTTGTGGACAATGTAGATCAAGGTCAGACTGCAAAGAAAGTGTTGTGATAATGGATTTGCACTATCAGCTACTAAGTTGCACATCTTTACTGTTTTTGTCCTTTTGAAAAGGTACATTTCATTAATTCAGTGCTTGATGGATTAATCTTCAGTTTAATTCTTTACCAAACGAAAGAATTTGAGACTTGCCCAAATTGAAAGCATTTGCAGACAACAAAATGTGCCTCAAAATTTGTTTTTAGAAGGGTAGAAAACATTGTGGGAAATGGAGTAAATGCTAGTAACCAGCATTTTCCCTTTTTCCCATGATATTTTCAAAAGCCTTCTTTCTCAGGGTTGCTAAAACTTTGGATTGTGTGGTAAAAGGGTTAAGGATTCATTTTTGCTTATTTCTCCGCAGGTGTGTTGAGGACAATGTTTGACACATTTTACGACGAGGACATTATTTCGGAGGACGCTTTTATTCAGTGGGAAAAATCCGATGAGGAGCCAGAGGGAAAGGGAGTGGCTTTGAAGCAAGTTGTACAATTTTTTGCGTGGTTGAGAGAGGCAGAGGACGAGAGCTGAGAGTAGCTTTCCTCTAGGACCTTTTTAATTTAATTATAACCATTATTTCTGTCAAGGAAAAATTGTGCTGTGAAATTCAAAGCCTCTCAACCATTGCCTCAATTTAAGTGTTTGCTTATGACTATTTTTTTTCTGCCATTCTCTGTGAACCATTGACAATTAAGTTTTGGAGTTATTCACACCGTGCATTGGAAGTACATAAAAAGACACTTGTGTGAAAAAAATACCATATTTGTTCAAGAACCAAGTTGTATCAGTTTGGATGTAAATAATGTTCAAGTTTGATAATGTTTTTTTTTTTTTTAATTAATTTGTGGACATTTTCTCTATGAAACCAGATGGCACTGTTATATCTCTGTATGTCGTTGCCTGGTGGACATCTAAAGCTTTGTTTGTGGTAGTATATGAGACATGATAAATAGAGGTAAACTTCCATTTGTAAATGAGGAATAAGTGGAGTGCAGGGCTGCATTCATGAACTCTTCATATTGTTGATCTGATTCTAAATTCCAAGACAAGCCATCTGATTGGCTGAGACAGAATGTCTCGGCCAATCAGATAGCTAGTCTAGAAATTTAGAATTATTTTTTTTCAATTGTTGGTGAATAGTACCCTGGATGTATGCCTAAGTTTTTGTATGTAAAGCATTGCATTGTGTTAAACATTTTGTTACTACATGTATGTATATTGACATTTGACAAAATATTGTGATATATATATTATTTCTTTATTTGTTTGATACATATAATTATTGTCATTGAAAATTTTGTTTCTCTGTAAAGGAGAAACACATCAAGTTAGGGAAAAACAAATTAAGTTAGGGAAACTGTGTAATGTTGGGTTTGTTCTGATTATTTCTTCCTTATATGGAGAGAGAAATTGTCTGTTAACACTGAGCATCAAGTTCCATCCAGTGAAATGGATATACTGAGGTCCTAACATAGGCTAAATATCCCAATTTCAAGGGATTTAATGGTCACAATGTCACGGACAGTGACGGACATGGCAGATCCAGGATCAAGCTGCACATTGTGTGCAGGTTGATCTTGATCATTATCGTCTACAAAAGCCACCAAAATCATTTCAGGTGCTAAAGGAGTCAATTCAGTTAAAAGCTAAAGCTATTTAACCCTTATGATATCCTGCTAAATGAATGAAATTAAACTTTGAAGCCACCTGTAAAAATCTAAATTGTCCTATTTCAAAAGTTTTTTTTTTTTTAAGATAAGGTACCTGCTTATTGGACAATGTAGATCCAAGATCAGACTGCACATTGTGTGCAGTCTGATCTTGATCTATGCTGTCTGCAAAAGATCAGAGAGCTGCATTTAGCAGCCCAAGGGTTATTCTTTGAAGGGACTAGTGAATTCAGCCTGTAAACATTAAATAAATCGGGCCCATATGTTCTGTCTAGAAGAAACAAGCCTAATAAGTGCAATATCAACACTGCATTTGTCCAGAATATCTTAGCCGAGTGGACAGTGTAGATCACAGATCAAACTGTACACTTACTGCAGTCTGATCTTGATCTACACTGGCTGCAAAGGCTACAAAATAAGTGAAAGGGGTTAAAGATTTTCAAGGAAATTGCAGATGATCTGTCTTCTAAAGTTTTAAGTATGTTAGTAGTTTGCATGTGAGGTTGGAACTGCTCCTATGCCATTTTTACATCCATAGGACAAAACTTTGCTAGATTCAAGTGCCATTTTATATTGTTATGCTTGTTAGTGTAACTGAGGTGTTAAGTGTGTGAGCTGGCATTTCGTTATACTGGTATAATTGATACAATATTGAAAGTGGCAAAAAAAATCCATTCAGACATACAAACAAGCACACATTGTATGCCAGTAAGCCCTTTACCATACAATCCCGAGTTTTAATTACCCTGACGACGAAGCCTATTGAAAACATTGTGGGAAAAGGAGAACATGCTGGTAACAGCATTTTCTCCTTCTACCACAATGTTTTCTGCCCTAACACAGACAATTTCCATCATCAGCTACTGTATCTATGGGTTATTAAAACTTGGGATTGTATGGTAGAGGTTTCAATGTGAGAATGAGATAATCAATAGAGAGGACAAAATTAGTTTTTGTTACAAATCGGAAAAGGAAATTAAAGCTAAGACTGACAATTTATCAGTTGAAATGTCTATAGGCCTTACCATGCCTTGAGGAATGCTAGGCGATCTTACTGTGTAAATCAAGATCAGACTTCACTGAAGATGGGCTCTGGTTTTTGATCAACTCTTAACCCTTAAAGCACCTTTCACAACTATAGTTGCGTTTCCAGGCAATGTAGATCAAGATCAGGCTGCACAAAACATGCAGCCTGATCTTTGATCTACACTATTCGCTTTAAAGCAACCATGAAATTGCAACTATTTGGGTCGTATTTCCAGGATGAAAATGTCTGGCAGGTTTATTCTGCGCTCTAAGGGTTAATAATAGTCTTTTGTGTGATGCTGTATCAGATCTAGTGTAAGTTTTTAAATTAATCTATACAGTTGGGGAAAAAAAAAGAGAATTCATCTGGCTGTGTGACAGCAATAATTACTTTTGAGAAGTAATTTAAAATGACATACTAGCTCTGGGTAACACCGAGGTAGACTTGATTAAAAAGCAAGGCCATGATTTCAAAATCATGTTGTCTTACATGCTGAAAATGTTTAAGTGAATCATTTATTGCTGGTCAATGGGAGACCAAACTTGTCTTTTCAGAGCTACAGTGCTGTCATTGAAAAGTTTCATGAATGAATTGAAAGACTTGATGGATAAAAATATACTGGTAGCCTCATTTTGCTGTAAGCCTTGCTGAAGGTATATCATACTACTTTTTCCCCAAGTTTAGGATAGACAACGAGTGGGGTTGTATATCTGACATAGACATGAGCATTAGCGAGTATTTATATCAGATGTACAGCCCCATGAGTCTATTTGACTTAGACCATATGGATTGATGAAGCATTGTATATATGATATATATAGTGGAACCGTGGTCTAATCATTTCTGGAGAACAATGAAAAATGTGTAAACCATGTAAAATTAGATCATGGTGAATCAGCAGCTTCTCTTTTTAACAACAAAATTTTAGACTAGTCGAAATTGAAAGCATTTGCAGGCGAGAAATTAAATGCAACTTAAAAATTGAAATTTGTTATGGGACGGACAGAAAGCATTGTGGGAAAAGGAGAAAATGCTGGTTACCAGCATTTTCTCCTTTTCCCACAATGTTTTCAAAAGGCTTCCTTTTTAGGGTTGTTAAAAGTTGGGATGTGTGGTAAAGAATTAATCAGTTAAATTTAAGGACACGGTTTTAGTTGTGTTCCAATGGTGAAGAACCAAAATCCATCTACACATGCAGTGTAAGAAAGGTTGATGAATACAGACCCATGATTTGATTAAGATAAATTAGGTTTGTTATTATATGTATATTTGTATTGATTTCATTGCATTTTTGTTCCCTTGTATTTCGCTATACAGGTTTTCCATGCCCGAAATTATTTGTTCCATATGGGATGGATACCAGTTTAATATTGAAAGAGAACCTTGCTTTGTATATAAGTATAGTCCTGATAATTTTGATAACCCTCAACCCTGAAGCAGAAGCTTTTTCAAGACACTGTGGGAAAAGGAGAAAATGCTGGTAACCAGCATTTTCTCCTTTTCCCAAAATGTTTTCTACCCTTTCACATACACATTTCATCTCTTGAGCCAGGTTTAATTTGTCACCTGCAAATGCTTTCAACTTGTAATTGTCTAAAACTTTTTGTTTAGGAACCTTTCACAGCTGTAGTTGCCTTTAAGGCCAGTATCGTATTGTTGGATAAAGTGTTTCTAGAGACACTGGGACAGGGGAATTACTATGCTGATTTTCCCTGAACAAGGTTCCATTGTTTACTTGTATTGCTTGTGTATATTTTTCTCCTTGATAAGCAAAATGTCATAATGAAAGCTGTGAAAGTCATATCTGCATGGTCTTCAGGGGCAGCAGAGTTCAGTTTAACCCTTTACCGCACAATGCCGCTTTTTAACAACCCTGGGAAAGAAGCCTTTTCAAAACATTGTGGGAAAAGGAGAAAATGCTGGTAACCAGCATTTTCTCCTTTTCCTACAATGTTTTCTACCCTATTAAAGAGAAATTGCACCATTTGAGCCACATTGAAATTGTCGTCTGCAAATTTCTTCGATTTGGACAAGGCTAAATTTTGTCGTCTGGTAAAGGGTTAAGCTTCCTTGTCTGCAAATGAAGAATTTCTAGAACACTTGTCTATGAAGTAAAAGTACAGTAAAGAGGACAATACACACAACTTGGACAAATGATTTTGCTATGATCTGTGTATATCTGATATGGTACATAGCAAGTAAAGCAATTAAACCTTTACCACGTGAAAAAGCATTTGCAGACGACAATGTCATTGTGGCTCAAATGATATGTTATTTCTTTGATGGGGTAGAAAACATTGTTGGAAAAGGAGAAAATGCTGGTTACCAGCATTTTCTCTTTTTCCCACAATGTTTTCAGAAGGCTTCATCCTCATGGTCGTTAAACCTCGAGATTGTGTGGTAAAGGGTTAAACCTTAATATACAGTTTTAGTTGTGTTCCAATGGTGAAAAATCAAAATCCAACTACACATGCAAAGCAGTATGATCTTGGATAAATAGTGTTTGA
This sequence comes from Tridacna gigas, assembly GCA_945859785.2. Classification (NCBI taxonomy): domain Eukaryota; kingdom Metazoa; phylum Mollusca; class Bivalvia; order Cardiida; family Cardiidae; genus Tridacna; species Tridacna gigas. Next base: position 30,976,085 of record OX244041.2, read on the forward strand.
TATTTCATGAACTTTTTTTTATCAATTTTGTTTTCCGTCAGTATTTTCTTTTTGATACTTACTTTCTATAAGATATCTAAAGAAGTTTCTTCAAAAACTCTTTGACAAATGAGGGGAAAAAGTATTTTTTTCACACTAAAATGTTTCCAACTCCTTGCCAATAAAGAACCCAAGTTTGTGTACATCAAGGCATAGCTCTTTCCCACACAATGAAATTTTATACTGTGTTTTGCATATTGTTAGCGTTTGCAGACCAATGATAAATGTCGCTGAAGTGATGGTATTGGTCAGTGAAATGGTAGAAAACATAATGCGAAAAGGGGGAATGCTGGTAATCAGCATTTTCTCCTTTTCCCACTATGTTTTCCAAAGCCTTCATCTTCAGGAGACCTAAATTTTTCAGTTATAAAGAAAAATTATCGGGATTTAAACACCTTAATTGTATAGATTTGTTGCTTGATATAATTTGCTGCTTTTTGTGTTTTTGTTTCAGTTCTGAACATATTGCGTGGCTCAACTGATTACCCCCTGTGGACAATATTTTAGCCTTGTTGCAGACTTCTTTGATAACATTGTTGCAAAATGAGAAAAATGCTGTTGATGCAAAAATTCCTATGGATTTTGCCTGTATTAATGTTTTCAACATGAAGTTAAGTTGGTTCTCCATATTTTACCATGATGTTCTCAAACTCCTGCCACAAGTTTGTTTCAGGGGGTGATGAGTTACGGGTGGTCCTTAACTTTGTTCAATTGTAATATAGATTGAGTTCTTAAGTTATTAAATTATTTCTTTTTGTTCATTGACTGTATTAGTGCTGATGATTGCCTCAGTTTTTAATCGTACTCTTCCCTGTTGACGTATACCTTTAGAATGTAGAGGTTTGAGTTAGTTCTATAGATCACATTTAAGTTTTTTGACGTCGAATGTGAAGAATAACTGAAGGATCAAGAATGCAGTTGATAGAAAAATGTTTTGAATGAGAATTCATATGTATTTTCATCTATATACAAAAGTTCACTTGATTTTGTCAAAGCAAATAAAAGGTAAAAGCATGGGACATTCTGTTCATGCAATTCACAATCTTGCATTTTCCCTGACTTTCCAGTGAGAACTGTCCACCTTTAAATATCAATAAAAGTGATATAGTTCTGAACTTCTTAGTACACTGCTGTATGAATTAACCCTTTACCACACAGTCCTGGGTTTTAATGTCCTTGATGAAGAGGTTTTTGAAAACATCTTGGGAAAAGGAGAAAACGCTGGTAACCAGCATTTTCTTCTTTTCCCACAGTGTTTCTACCCTATCAAAGATGAATCAAGTTACTGGAGTCTTATTGAATTATGTGTTTGGAAGTGTTTTACATTTGGATAAATACAAAATGTTTTTGTTTGGTAAAGAGGAAAGGGGTGAGAAATTTTCATATGCAAATGTCACCTTTTACCAGTGGTCTCTTGAATTGATCAGCATTTTTTTCATCTGTTTATAGCTTCAGTAATTTGCTTTTTTTTGTTAAAATTAACATAAAGGGTGCTACTGTATCTTTTATAACCAAGTCATCTTGGTTTAGTTATATGCAAGGAAGTCCTACAATTTTATGTTGCTTGCGTTGACAAAGGTCGCTTGTTTCATTTTCTACATAGAGCTAAAATTTAATTTCAGTATGAACCCAAGGCTATAGAATTCCTCTACCATCAGGGTTTGTATTATTCACCAACCATTCTTAAGAATGTTCTTAGTCATACTGTCTAGAATTTCCATATTTGAAAGTAACACAACTTCTGATTGGCTAAACCAAATGGTTTAGCAAATCAGAAGTTGTGTTCCTTTAAAATTTAGAAAATCTTTGAGAATAAGACTAAGAATTGTCTCAAGAATGGTTGGTGAATACAAACCCAGGTCTTAATCTACACTGTATGCTAAAGAAACTGTGGTTGTCTGTGGCATTTCTAGGATCTAGAAACAGATTTGCAAAAAAGTAATGGGAATCTAATGTAAAAAGGTTAAACCTTTACCACACAATATCATCTATTACCAACCCTGAGGAATACAAGTTTTGATTGTAGGAAAAGGAGAAAATACTGGTAACCAGCATTTTCTCCTTTTTGCACGATGTTTTCTGTCCAAATACAAAGCATTGATTTTAGCAGCATTGAATTTGTCGCCTGCAAATGGTCTCAATTTCAACAACTCTAAAATTTTGTAGTGTGGTAAAAGTTAAATGGTTCAGATTATTTGTACCAAAGTTTACAAAAATGGATGTTGATTTTCATTCATTGAGGTTTTTGGTCCATTAGCGCTTTTGATTGAACTGTTCTGGTAAATTGTAAAATACATGTATGTTTGGTGTATTCAAAAGATACCATATTTTTATGAGAAAGAATGTTTATGTTATGTGTTTGATGAAATATATACCAAGTGCCCATCTTTGAAATACTGCCACATTTTAAATTTTGCAGATTGTCTCACAATAATGATACTAGTAACTGTCTCTAGGAAAAAAATGAATTCAGCCATCACCACACAATGCAAGTTTAATGACCCTAAAGAAAAAGGCTTTAAAAAACGTTGTCAGAAAAGAAGAAAATGCTGGTAACCAGCATTTTCTCCTTTTCCTGTCCATTTTGAGACAAATCTCATCATAGCCATATTTAACCTTTTCCCAAACAAACCCTGGTTTTCACGTGTCTGCAGTACAAGCCTTTCAAAACAATGTGGGGAAATAGAGAAATTGCTCATAACGAGCAATTTCTCCTTTTCCCACAGTGTTTTCTACCCTTTTTGAGAACTTTCTGCCATTTTCATCAAATTTAAAATTGTCGTCTGCAAACTCTCTCAATTTGGACCAGTCCAAAATTTGTCGTTTGGGAAAGGGTTAATTTGTTGTCTGCAAATGCTTTCAATTTAGATAAGTCTTAAACTTAGTTGTACGGTAAAGGGTTTAAGAAATCAGTGGGAAGATGATCAAAAGCGGGATAGGGAAGAATTTCTGTCTATGACTTCATTTAACTCTTTACCACACAATCCCAAGTGTTAATGACCTCCAAAAGAGAAGGCTTTTGAAAACATTGAAGAAAAAGGAGAAAATGCTAGTAACCAGCATTTTCTCCTTTTCCCACAATGTTTTCTACCCTGATACACATATCGCCATTTAAGCTACACTTGATATACTGTTTGCAAATGCTTTGAATTTGGTCTAATAAAAAATTTGTAGAGTTAAAAGTGTTGATCTATTGTGTTTTATACAAGATGTGTGAATCCATCGACTTATATACTATTAGGAGTTGACCCCAAGTGTGGAAGAAAAGAATGGCATTATTTTCGATAAGATTTGTCACAAATTTTCATCTCCTGATTGGGCAATATTTCAGAATTTGACAAGGCAGTGTATATTTTAAAGTACATGTAATTGTGTTAAAAATCTATTTCTGCTTTTTGTGTTCATCAAGAGAATCATTTTTTATATAAACATGTTAACCCTTTACCACACAATCCAGACTTTAGGGACCTTGAGAAAGAAGACTTTTGAAAACACTGTGGGAAAAGGAGAAATTCTGGTAACCAGCATTTCCTCCTTTTCTCACAATTTTTTCTATTCTATCAAAGAAAACTTCGACAATGTGAGCCACATTTGATTTGTTGAGTGCAAATACTTTGAGCTTTAATTTTTGTCATGTGGTAAAGGGTTAAAAAGAACAGTTGTATTGATATAATTTGAAAACAGCTAGATGATTGCAAAAAAAAACCTGGACAGATTTAGGAATTCTGAAGAAGTTTCACAGGTTTAACCATGATGATACACTTTTTATATGCATTTTTTTTTTCCTCATGAAGAATGACATACCTTGTGCACAAAGTAGGAATAGGTTCAGTCAACCCCTATAGAGCTGTTTAGTACTTTTATTGCCTTCACAGGCAGTGCTTATCAATATCAGACTTCACAAACTGTGCAGTCAGATCTGCGATCTACATTGTCCACTTTGCTGAGACATTCTGCACAAAAGCAACCTTGAAATTGCTCTTATGAGGGTTTTATTTCTAAAATGAGTAAGTCTTTTGGATTTATTTGGTAGCAGTTTGGTTTTGCTAGGACTGACTGCATATGTTTTTGTTAACAGTGCAGATCAAGGCCAGACAGCACAGAATATGCAGTTTCTTCCCAAGTTGTGAAAATATCCTTTTTTTTTTTCATGTATTGATTCAGCAGTCAGAAGGTAAAATGTGTATTTTTTTTCAACAGTTCTCTGTTTGAACCTGATGTATGATAAAATTGGAGGTATGTGTTTGTACAGTTTATAAGGTAAAACATTTGCAAAGTTTTCTATAACTTGAATGTTGAATTTGTAGAAAGATTGAAGGATTTATGTTGAAAAGCTATCACAGCTTTTTGCCTCTTGTGTTTATTTCATTGATGTACTTGTTACAAAAAATGACTTTGTGGAGATGTTAGGATCACTAAGAGAAGTGGTCTCTGAGATGAAAAAAGAAATATTACTATAAGCAGAAGTTAATTGAAATTAAAAAAAAAATAAAACAATTTCTGCAAAATTTTTATAAAATAGAGGAAAAAAAATAAAAAAAAAACAACTCAATATATTCATTTGTGTTTTCTGTCTATCCTCTTACCACACAGTCCCGAAATCTAAAGGCCCTGAAAGAGAGGGCTTTTGAAAACTTTGTTGGAAAAGGAGAAAATATTAGTTTCCAGCATTTTCCCCTTTTCCCTCATAGTTTTCAACCCTCCAATAAAAATTGTATTTTTGAATTACATTTAATTTGTCATCTGCGAATGCTTTCAATTTGGACAAGTTTTGTTGTTAGGTAAAGACTTAACTCTTTACCACACAATCTGGACTTTTAACAACCCTGTGAAAGAAGCCTTTTGAAAACACAGTGGGAAAAGGAGAAAATGCTGGTAACCAGCATTTTCTCCTTTTCCCACAATGTTTTCTATCCTTCCCAAAATAAATTTCAATTTTTGAGTCACATTTATTTTGTCGTCTGCAAATGCTTTCAATTTGGACGGGTCTAAAATTTTGTCGTATGGTAAAGAGTTAAATCATTTGAGCCATATGATCTGTGAAAAGGGGGCTCAATGCAAAAAACTATTGACCCAGGTCATCCTGTGTTCAATTTTTAATCCCAAAACCAGCTATCTGATTGGGTAAGATGATCGGATGGATAGTCTTGACGGTCACATGGCTTGTCTTTGAATTTAGATTAACACTACCAAACGACATTTCGGACTTGTCCAAATCCAGAGCATTTGCAGACAAATTAATGTTCTTTAACCCTTTACCACACAATCCCGACTTTTAACAACTCTGTGAAAGAAGCCTTTTGAAAACATTGTGGGAAAAGGAGAAAATGCTGGTAACGAGCATTTTCTCCTTTTCCCACAATGTTTACTACCCTTCCCAAAACAAATTTCAAATTTTCAGTCACATTTGTCGTCTGCAAATGCCCTCAATTTTGACCAGTCTAAAATTTTGTCGTTTGGTAAAGAGTTAAATATGGGAATTGGCTTTGAAAGGATAGAAAATATTGTAGGGGAAGAGGAAATGCTGGCAACCAGCATTTTTCCCCTTTCTCTGCAATCTTTCAATAGCCTTCTTCCTTAAGTTTGTTGCAAATCGGTATTGAACGGTGAAATGTAAAACGAAGAGACTAATACGACCCTTAATACCAAACAGCAAAATTTTAGACTTGTCAAAATTGAAGGCATTTTCAGGGGTCAAATAGCGAGATGTGTCTGTGAAAGGGTTTTAATCTGATCTCAAAACTACACTCTGCATGTAAATGTATCGCAGCTATTATTTACGGATTCAGTATTGTAACAGTTACTTTCCTCGGTTACTTCCCTTCTTAATAAGAGTAGAACACGTTCCGACAGACGATTTTAGATTGAATGTTGCCAGAAAAGTGTTTGCAGCCTAAACGACCACCCCACCCACTCTGAGGAGGAAGGGCCATGAGATTTCGATTTTAAATGAGGAAATAAAAGATTCTACATGTCCGATAACTCTTTGGCAGAAAATATACTTTCTTTAAAACTTTATACACATTATCTTAGCATTTAGCAGCAATATGCCGGTGTTTTTACATTTCCCAATATGAAAGAATCAGAAAGCCCTTCCAGCCATCAAACACAAACTTCAAACAAAAACAGTTATCGCCCTGGTTCTTCTTGTCAAGGACATTTATAAAATCATGAACTTCTCAGAACTTGTAAAACGGATCAAAGTAAAAGATCACATTTTTTAATTTATTCAAGTGTCTTTTTGTTAAATATCGACATAACATGCCGCTCTTTTCCTTGTCGTCCTTTTTTTAGAATAAGATTTTTAGACTGAAATGTACATGACAGTTCTATAAACATAAGGCCGGAAGTTGGATAGTTCGTCTGCCGCACACTTTTCTCGTGGAACTTCTTCAAGGCTTGTGACAATATTATTCATTTTACAGTCGAAAGGTAATGAAATTTCAATACTAAGTGCTCATTAGTTGTTTTAAGTGATCCTTTAGGATATGCATATCCTTTCTGTATGTAATAAAGCATTAAATATGACGAATATTTCGCGGAAATGAAGTTTGGTCGGATGCAGTTCATGAAGTTCAGGTAAGAGTTGATTGGTTTGGATTGAAAATTTTCTCCCAGTCATAGCCCTCCTATTTTACAACTTTAATTCCACCAGACATAAGTTCACATGTTTTCATTCGATTGATGCAAGATGAAATAGTTCTAAATTTAGGAATTTGTGGACGGGAAGTACAATTTTTATCGAAGAAAATTTTCCATGTTTTTACGTACTCTCGAAGTGACACGTTAGGCGTTTCCGAGCCGTTTTCATTGTTTTTATGGCATTAAAAACCTTATTACTTGGACACATTACCAAAGTTGCAAATGGCAATTTCTGTTTTTCAATTGATACCATTTGAAAACATTGTGGAAAAAGCAGAAATTGCTTGTAACGAACAATTCAGCTTTTACAACAAAGTTTCACAGTTTTGAGCCATCCTCTGTGAAAAGGAGGCTTAATCCTTTACCACACGATCACAAGTTTTAACGACCCTGAGAAAGAAACCTTTTGAAAACATTGTGGGAAAAGGAGAAATTGCTGGTAACCAGCATTTTCTCCTTTTTCCACAATATTTTCTACCCTATCAAAGGGAAATTGCATCATTTGAGTTTAATGGAAATTGTCATCTGGAAATGCTTTAGATATGGACCAGACCAAAATTTTGTTGTGTGGTAAAGGGTTAAAGAATCTGCAAAAAGTATCTATTCAGGTCAGCCTGCTCAGTTTGCACAGGCTCACCTGGGTCGATTTTTTTTTAATTGGTCAATTTTCTGCATGTCGAAGGACCAGTGTTTACCCCATGATTCAGTCGGTTGTAAGACAAAGTGGATTTCATGGATCCATAATCATGTGATAACCTGCTTCGTATTATGGATTAGGGACATGCATTAGAACTCCTTTTGCCAGAGCATGGTTCACCAAATATTTGTGTTAAATAATCACGACATATGAAATTTTTATCGTGCAATAGACCTGTTTTTAAATCATTGTGGCAAAAGCAGTTGATCGTAACGAGCAATCTTTACTTTTGCGACAAAGTTTCTCTATACAACCGTATTATTACCTAATTCATAACACGCAAGACCAGTAATCTGGTGGTTGCGAGTTCGAATCACCGGCTCGGCCAAAATTCCTTTCGAGGATTGACAAAAGCCATTTCGACTAGATTCATGTGATCCATAACGTTGTTGCGATTTAAGTAGCCATTAACTTGGACAGATTGTTGTGAGAAGTTCTTGTAATGAAACTCCAAGGTCAGATGGGTGGATGCCAGGCCGCATATACATAGCTCGAACGCTATTGAAGACAGCGCTCAACACAATACAGACCATGAGACACGTTGCTAGTCCATCATTTGCATTTTTATTTTACAGTAGTGTGACACAAATATTATTTGAGCCATGCTCTGCAGAAAGGGGGTTTAATGCATCTTCAAAAAGTATCAACCTAAGTCAGCCAGCGCAGTCCGCGCAGGCTGCCCTGGGTTGAAACCTTTTGCTATATGTTGGTTGATTTTCTGCATATCAAAGGACCAGTGTACCTCATGATTTAGTCGTTTGTTATACAAAATGTATTTTATGGATCTATAATATTAGTACTTGATGACTTGTTTTGTATAATGCATAATGCATCACGGAGATGCATTAAACCCCCTTTTTGTCACAGCACGGCTTATTTAAAGATTAAATGTATATAACTGTAAGGTAATTAGTCTTAATAAAAATGAGTTACGATCTGTGAAAGGGGTTTTAATGCATCTCGGGCATTCATTATACCAAGGAAGTCATCATATGAGGTGGATCCATAAAGTCCATTTTGTATAACAACCGCATGAATCATGGGGTAAATTGGTTCTTTTGGCACGCAGGAATTTTTTTTTTTCTGGCATGCAGGAAATTGATCAATAGCAAAACGTTTGGATCCAGATCGGCCTGTGCCGACTGCGCAGGCTGACCTAGGTCGATAATTTTTGCAAATGCATTAACCCACTTTTTCAAAGAGTATGGCTCAAATATAACTGGCTGTTTCTCGTGGGAAAGAGTGTAACAGCATTTCCGATTGCTTAATCGATGAATCAGAACTGCTGCTACACTGTTTTACGAGCTCTCAAAGGTCTCGAACTGATGACTGTCATTGTTACAAGATTCTTTCCTCTGTCACTGCTTTTATTCAAGCTAATTGCTTGAAAAGAGTGCCGTGCAAAGTACTTGTAAAAGAAATACCACTGGCGCACGGATAGATGCACTGGCTGCCGTGATACCACTAAAAATTATGAAAACTCAAAAAAACAACAACAACAACAACAACAAAATACAGACGAATTCTGCAGACGTGTTTTCTTATGAAATCATTGATGCAAAACGAAAAGATATTCGTGAACGTTTGCTCTGGACTCGCCATAGACTACCGGGAACACATTTATATCTAACCAAACTCCCTTAATCCTTTACCACACAGTACCGAGTTTCAACGACCCTGAGGGAGAAAGCTTTTGAGGACATAATGGAAAAAGGAGAAAATGCTGGTAACCAGCATTTTCTCCTTTTCCAACAATGTTTTCTACCTTGTCAAAGACAGAAATCATTATTTGAGCTACATATATTTTCTCGTCTGTAATATTTTTTAATTTGGTCGAGTCCAAAATCTTGTCGTCGGTAAAGAGGTAAACAAATGATATATTGTTCAAGAGGATGCTTAACACCGACGAAATTGCCGTAGGCCTAAATGCCGCCTGCAAATACTTTCGACTGGAACGAGTCTAAATCCATGTCGTCTGGTAGAAAGTGAATCCATGCTGATAATCCATGTTCTATAATAGTGTTTTCAAATTAGTTTTCTGCAAATTAGTTTCAGGAGGTAAACAGCGAATTGTTGACAAGTATACGACATGGACACATAGATACCAGGTAAGCGAGCAGATCAGAACGCGGGTTCAAGAAGAAGATGGGGTAAGTCACAAATCTTACATAGTCTGTCTCCAAGTTAATCTCTCCGCACCCTCAGTTCCTTGCTATAGGAAATATGACTGCCCGAATCTCGTTTTCATCAATATTCAGTGAACAGCGACGGTTAAAAATACTGGTCTGGGTCGGTATTCACCTATTATTCTTTATAGCAGTCTTAGTCTAATTCTGAAAAAAAAAAATCTAAATCTAAAAATAACGCGGTTTCTTATCGGCTGAACGAAGTGGTTTAGGCAATCAAAAATTGCGTCACTTTCTAACTCTAGAATTAGACTAAGAAGGCTACTGATAATGGTTCGTGAATATGGACCCCGACTTCAGAGTCTAGGTACATGTATGACGTGAAATTAAGGATTTTGAGTCTGAAATTAGACCAGAAATCTGCTTTCCTATGAGTGATTTGTAGCGTGCCATTTCATTGGTCGAAACTTCCGACAAAGCATAATCCCGGAACCAATGAACGATTTCAATCAATAATTATTCATGAGAACGAGATTTTTTCAGCCCAACGGCAATATAGATGGAGGGTTTCGTGATCAAAGGATTTTTGGTTGACCGACGATGTAAAAATTGTTACATATTGAAGAGCTCAGTGTTCAAGAATTTCTCATTTAGTTAAACCCTTAAGCTGCTTATCGCGAATCACTGACCTTTTGCAGACAGTGAAGATCAAGATCAGACAGCATAGGACATGCAGCCCGATCTTGGATCTAAGCTGTCCGATATGGAGATATTTTTCTCCAACAATTAGGTTTGAAATTACATTGTACATTATTCTGGTGTTTACTATCGGCTTGAAAATTTTATTTAACAGGATTGGGGTTAACCATTATTGCTCTAGAGACCACAGCCAAATAGCGGCCAAATGTAAACGATACTGTATATAAAATACAAGTACATTTCATTCATCGAAAGAACAATGAATATTAAAACTAGAACTGTTGTTGGCAGCATTAATTATAGTTTTAATATTCATAGAACTGCCAGTGACCGGAACTTTGACCAGCCGTAACAGACTCGCCACACACTGTAATCGCCTTACTTTTAACTCTTTGGGCGCCAAATAAACAAACTCGGCTTCTTTTGAAGGCTGTAAATGGAATCCACTGAGTCTCCAGAAGATTTTTATCATATAGGCTTGACCAAACAAGCGGAAGGTATAGATCACGTTCTGTGCAGTCTGATCTTGATCTATGCCGTCCGCAAAAGTCCCTGTTTTCGCCTATGGCGCTGAAAGGGTTAAATGGTATGAATTAACCCTTTACCACACAATCCCGACTTTTAACGACCCTGAGAAAGCGGCCTTTTGAAACCTTGTGGGAAACGGAGAAAATGCTGGTAACCAGCATTTCCTCCTTTTCCCACAATGTTTTCTAACCTATCAATGACAAATTTCATCATTTGGGCCACATTTAATTTGTCGTCTGCAAATGCTTTCAATTTGGACCAGTCTAAAATTTTGTCGTTTGGTAAACAGTTAAATTACTTTTATTTCTTACACAGAGTTGTTTACATTTGACCGCTATTGGGCCCTTAAATTGCTGATGCCAAGAGTGTAGATCAAGATGAGACGACAAAAAATGTGCACACTTGGTAAAAGGTTCCACCAGTTTATGCACCGCGTCAGCAGTATTTTACCGTTTAGTTTCAGAATAGACCTCGTACATCATTTGATCAGACTTCACCGCTTGAATGGGATCCCTACCGCATAAAGACATTAAGAACCCATTGGTATTAACGAATTGAAACAGTGAGACAAACGGACAAATAGTTCAGAAAAGAGCAAATTTCTTCATTTGTCACAAGTTTTCGTTGATCCCAATTTTATTTGTCTTAATTCGATATTTTTCTTGCCAGTGCCTTTTGATATCAAAATACTCTTAACCCGTCACCAGCCAACAAAATGTTAGACAGCTCATATTGGAAGCTTCTGCATACGACAAAAATTGTGACTGAAAATAGAAAAACGGCTCTGGAAGGGTAGAAAACAACGTGGGAAAAGGAGAAAACGCTGGTTTCCAGCATTTTCTCCGTTTCCCACGATGTTTTCAAAAGGCTTCTTCCTTTGGGTCATTAAAAGTCGGGATTGTGTGGTAAAGGGTTAAAACAGAGTTCCCCTAGTTACCCAGCGACAAAAATGCAGACTCGTTTTGAAAACTTTGGCAGACCACAACTAAATGAAGCACGGATGAGGCAATTTGTCTTAAAAAGGTAGAAGACATAGTGACAAAAGGAGGCAATGTTGGTTACTGCCGTTTTCTTTTTTTCCCACACTATGTCCAAAAGCCTTCCGCCCCTTGGTTGTACAACAAGCACGTGATGGTTTGTCAAAGGGTTGACAAACTGTTGGCATTTACTTTAAAAAATAAGTATGGAGAATGTCAACGACAAGCTTTCAAGCTTTCGGAAACCAGGTTTTCAGAAGAGCAAGTAAAACAGTGTGGCAGAAGTAAGAAGTCATGTTCCTCCTCCAACTTGTGCCGTGCAGCAGAAAGGTAAGTGGCATTGAAGTCTTTATGTATATACATGTAACTATTGCTATAGTAACGAGGACTGAGCTCTTCAATAGCGTTTGATTCCCTGTTGTTGTCATTTAACTCTTTACCAAACTACAAAATTTTACTTTGTCAAAGCATTTTGCAGACGACAAAATACATGTGACTCAAAAGATTAAAATTTGTTTACGGTACGGTGTTATATATCGTGGGAAAGGGAGAAAATGTTTTAATCCACAAATTTTTCAACAGCTTTCTTTCTTAAAACTGGAATTGTGTGGTAAAGGGTTAAATGTTTGTTTCCGTTTGTTTCCCTTATCTTGAACTTAAGTCCTGGCCCACCACCCCTTCTTTAACCTTTTTGCATGCTGTGGGTAGTATTAAGTGTTTTGAAGAGGATAATTGATTATTTTTTCTTAATAACGACAGGCAGGAAGATAAGTAAAAGAATGAAAATACAAAAAAAAATAAATGAGCCATGCTCTTGTAAAAGGGGGTTTCATGTTTCTTCTTGATACGTTGTACCAAACAAATCGTCACATAATTATGGGTCCATAAAATCCATTTTGTCAAGCAATCGACTGGAACTGGAGGTAAATGGTCCTTTGACATGCAAAAAATTTACAAAACAAAAAAGGTTCGCCCCGTTTCAGCCTGCGCGGACTGCACAGGCTGACATTGGTTGATACTTTTGCAGGTGCATTAAACCTCCGTCTTACAGAGCATGGCCCAAATTTATGTTTAAATCGCCATCGACAGATTTTGTAGTTCCCTGTCCCTCTTTACCCGGGCCCCACCAACAGCCTTGAATCTACGGTACTTACCTACAACTCAAGGTATGTTGGCCGATTTGACAAACCATTCTTAATTAAATTCTAATTCTAAATTCAAAGACGTTTTGGGCCAGTCTGTTAGATACTTAGTCTCAGAATGTAGAATTACATCAATATCTAGAATGGTTTGTATGTACACCCCGAGAGATGGAGTGATTTAGCTCACCCGGCCCTGACCTTTGTTACGTGCATGCAGTTTATTGTTTTGTAAAGTTACTTGTTGACAAACATGTCGATACACATGTACGTTTTAATGAGATAATGATGCTATTTTCTGGAAGGGTTTCAGATGTATTTACTATCGTATAACTTGGATCTTCGAACTGTTATTTACCATAATTCAATGATCGCAGATCATTTCATATGAGCCATACTTTGTCAAAAGGGGGGCTTAATGCATCTCCGAAAAGTATCTACCTAGGTTAGTCTGCGCAGGTTGACCTAGGTTGAAAACCTTTTGCTTTTGGTAAATTTTCTTCATTGCCAAAGGACCAATATACCTCACGATTTAGTCCGTTGATACACAAAATCGATTTTACGGATCCATAATTAATGATGACTTGCTTGGTATTATGCAACACGGAGGCACATTAAACACCCTTTTGCCAGATCATGACTTCTATGTATAAGTATCACAATGAGAGATATAACTATCTATGGTGTTTTCTGGATATTTTAGGGTAGTCCGACTCTTGTATTATTTCGATCTTTAAATCATGAATTTTCCAGTATTTCATGATGGATCAGCTTTCAGTGTATGTTTACTAGAGATACGTAGTTTCTGTGCTGTTTTCTGAGTTTCACGAGCCTTTGCTCTGGCATTAATTGGATTATCGAACCATCATATATTTATTATCCCAGGGTCGCAGAAGCTTCCATATATTTAGATATAACTATTTTGTTTCGACATATTTAAACTTTATTTTGTAATCTGAAAGGATTTATAAACTAGTATACTTTGGATCTTCGATCTATTCATTATTCATCATCTTTACATGATGACTGAACATTTTATACATATAGATTGTAATTGTACTGTATACGAAATATACTCGTGTATGAACCATGCTCTGGGAAAAGGGGTTTAAGGAATCTCCGTAATGCAATGTACCAAGCAAGTCATCACATAATGATGAATCCATAAAATCCATTTCGTCTGTCGATTGAACCATGAAAAGAATGGTCCTTGGACATGCAGAAAATTTACAAACAACAAAAACTTTCGACACATGTCAGCCTGCGCGGACTTCGCATGCTGATCCGGGTCAATAATTTTTGCAGATGCATAAGATCCCCATTTCATGGAGTATGGATCGACTATTTTTTTGTATATATAGACTTTATTTTGCTGTCTGGGAGATTTTCATATATCATCTGTACTTCGATCTTGGAGTCACTATTTACCACCATTCTGTGATAAAAGTACCTTCGATGCATCGAAATTAATTATGTTGTTGTGATGTAGGTTGTTCTCTGAAAGAATTTCAGGTTTGTTTACCCTTCCAGAACTGGAATCTTTGAACCATGAATCACCGGGGTTCAAGATCGTAGAGGGTTGAATTTTCGTAAAAGCGTAAGCCTTTACAGAAGAAGCTGAGAGCGTACACCAAGATCAGACTGCACGAATGCGCTGACTGATCATTGTGTACACTCTCCACAGAATTTACCCAAAGCCACCGCCTTAATGAAGGATAAGTAAGACCAAGGTTTGAACAAACATAGGACATTTTCGTCTAGTCAGCTAATAGATTTGGTGAGAGGGTTGAGGAGTGTCGAAGGAACTGTGTGTTAGAATCATCGAAATGTTATCGAAAACCTCGAAATGAATGAAAACGATGTGAATATCTAGACCGTTAGAGTTCATACAAAATCAGAATAAGAAAATAATGTCGGATTTGTACAGTGCGTCAAAATGGGCACATCATCAATCAGAGCTGCTGCTGCATCTTTTCTCAAGCGTTATTATATGTTTCCAAGCGGTAATTTGCATGTGCGAAGAATCAAAATTACTGTACCATAATGTGAGAACGCCATGAAAAGCAAAACGTGACTTTGCCTTGTTGTATACATGGCAACATGCCATTTGCAGACAATTCTCAACAAATTAAAGTATGGAAGGAAGTGATTAAATCCTGTCAACAAAAATACAAGTCTAATCTATTTTCTGGATTATTTTGCGTTTTTTATTTTCAATTGACATGGAGATTATAATTTCACAAGTTCAGTTTTCTGACATTCAACCGAAATGAAGAAAACTCATTAGATGTTGTTTTCTTAAGTTCCTGAATGGATATTATCCTTCGACGATATTGATTTTAATGAAAGGCTCGTTATTTTTTTGTTCTCGACTTTATTAAAACATTTAGATGATTTTTTGATGATTTCTTTCATTCAGTTTCAGTCACGACTAGCAAACTACTCAAAATCTGTTGTTAAATTGTGAAATTCAAAAGTTAATACAATCTGAAGAGAGAGAGAGAGTATCTTAAACACCTACATTGACAATTCTGTTACCTGGCGTAACTAGTTCTACATATGCAGAACATTTTGTTTAGGACAAAGAACAAATCAGTAGATAGCAAAAGGAATGTGTTAGAAGAAAAAGTATGATAAGCGGAATGACCAAACGATGAAATGAAAGAACGGCCACGCTGGAATTTTCAAAAAGTATTATAGTTAAGATCACTTTTCTGATTGTTAAACAGACAAGAGACAAACTGTCTTTGAATTTTTTTTCCTGAGTCTCACTTAAACCCACCAAGTCCTGTATTATAGTTGATCGAGTCAAACGGTCGTTTATCGATAAACGTATCGTCAGATGAGTCCTTTTTGGCGGGAAATATTTTATGTCCTCCCGGAAATGTGAAATCTCGCGAGACCTTTGAGGCATCTCTATTGCCGGAGACGGGAACTGAGAAAAACTGTCGTAGAACTCTTATTGGTGTTCGTTTATCCTGAAATATATGTTTGGAAGAACGCTACAACATTGTTATATGAAAGACTAACCCAATACCAAACGATCCTGTGTTTATACGAGTCTAACGAATAAGGCATTTTAAAACATCGTAGAAAAAGAAGAAAATGCTAGAAACCAGCATTTTCTCCTGTTTCCACAACGTTCTCTGTGGTTCAAGGATAACGCCATCATGTAAGCCGCTTTAATTTTTCGTCTGCAAATGTGTTTAATGTGTTTTCATATGGTGAAGAATTGAAAAGAAAAACAACTTTATATCTAATACATATGAACCATGCTCCGTGAAAAGGGGTTTGATTGATCAGCAAAAATGTCGATTCATCATGTCAGCCAGCGAAATCCGTGTGGCCTGACCTGGGTCAAAACATTTTTCATTCGTATATTTTCTGTATGCCCAAGGACCATTCTACCTTGGGATTCAGCTGGTTGTTATACTACATGGATTTTATGGATCCGTAATTATGTGATGAACTGCTTGGTATAATCCATCTCGGAAATGCATTAACTCCCCCTTTGCGAGAGCATGGCTCATATATTCTGGTCCAAGTAAAAGGTATTTTCAAATTTAATGTCAGTCACAAAAGTTAACCTATAGAGTACCAAACAAATGAAATGGGCACATTCAATGATTATAGCGATAAGGTTTCGCGATTTTAGGGCCATTTTCGCCAAGTTGAAATATGGGATACGGTAGATTTTAACGTACAACTGTATCTTCTGAGCAGTCCGATCTTAACCGGTGTACCATGTTCACAACGGCAACCTAAGTTATTCTTAACGCACGAATGGTTTACTTTTACGACGTCTCTGGGTCCTTTCTAATCAAGTGGCCATCGATATCCGGCCAAACAAAATGTGTAATATGACCTAGGACCTATATCTATTTTTGTGAGATATTGTGGCCATGACGGCTTTGACTTTGCAGCGATCGGGCTCCATCCACTGACTGAATATATTCATCAAAATCATTTCCAAGGTTCCATAACTCTTAGACTCAGGTTTTCTGACTCTGCACCAAGTCACATAAGACTTCTAATTAGAGTGGCTTAGAATCCCCTTTGACTCAGTGGTTAAGAGCAGAATCATTTCTCTGACGGTGCCAGAGCGTTAACGCAAGTTTGTTGCCAGAAAGTTAATTATTTGGGGTTCAGCTCTGTTTTAAAGGGCACCACGGTCGCAAGTGGACCCAGCCGTGCGTTCCTTGGCTTTCTTTTACCAGCACTTCTCACAATAGTCTTTCCAAGCTTGTGGCTGCTTTCCCACATAATTATACATCATGTAAACAATGTTCAGCAGGAATTACATGGCTAAGACCGTTCATAGAAAAGCAGTCAGTGAAAACAACTGACTGAATTAGCAAAAAGTATTGAACGGGATCAGGCTGCATGCATGTTCATGCTGATTTTGGTCTATACTCTCTTCTATTAAATCCATGGTCACGTTCAGAAGCTAAGGTATTAATGCTGCAAGGGATCTTAGTTGATAGAGGAGAAAAATGAGAAATGAATACTTACCAACATGACGTCATCGTCTTCCTCCACACAGAGCTTTAAGCTGGTACCCCGGAGTCGCCAACACGTCGACGAAAACATGTCCTGAAAATACACAAGGTTGTACATTTCAGTGCGAGAAAAAGTTATGCTGATAAGAAACTGAATAATAAAAATAATAATAAAAGAATCCTTTTCCAAGATCACAGAGATGTGACGAATAAGAAATAGTGGTATGCGTTTGTGCGTGTTACCCCCGCAAAACGGGGTATTCTTGAATCAGCCTGACCGTCTAACCTTCCGTCTGTCTGACAGAGTGCGTAAAGTAGCGGACTTCTCCATCAGTATTGCTGTCATTGTGTTTGAACACGACACAATTATATACCATAGACTATTGATATGCATGAAGCAAGTTTTGGATATTTGCTGTTTATCGTTACAAAATCCCCCCCCCCCCCCCCTTTGAGCCTAAAGCGTCTTATGTTAAATGTACGTAAGTTTGAACATCCATGCCTATCAAAGCACTTGGCCGGGATGTTAATCCTGAGAGCGCCAAAGAAACAAAATAATTTTTCAGTTTAAAAAAAAAAAAACATTGCATGTACCATCTATTGCAATGTTGCCTGTGTCCAGAATGTATCAGCAGAGTAGACTATGTAGATCCTAGATAAAAACTGTGAGTTTAGTGCTGTCTGATCTTGAATCTACACTTGCCGTAAAGGCAACTATATTTGCTTTAAAGGTAAAGTCACTTTTTGTCACAGTTTTAGTCTTCTGCCGACAACGACCATTGTGGTGAGAGAACTAGGTCCTTTTAGATGGTGCCAATATTAAAACGCTTTATAGATTAACCCTGTATCAAACGACAAAATTTTAGACTCGTCCAAATTGACAGCATTTGCAAACGACAAAAAAAAAAAAAAAAAAAAAAAAAAAAAAATGTGATTCAGAAAATGAAATTTGTTTTTGGAAGGGAAGAAAACATTGTGGGAAAAGGAGAAAAGGCTGGTTACCAGCATTTTCTCCTTTTCTCGCATTGTTTTCCAAAGCTTTCTTTCCCAGAGATTGTAGGGTAAAGGGTCAAGCGAACTCTTTCTGTCCTATAAAAGTTCAGTTTAATTGTGATTTAAATGCTGTTTTACCAAGAATATCTGGAAAAATATTGGACGTTGTAGGTGCAAGATCAGACTGCATATTTCCCATGGCGCGGAGAAGGTTACCTCATTACTGTGCAAAATGCGATTTTCAATGTCACTACAGCTGGCAACTTTAGAAAACACGAAAAAATAGCTATTGCTCGTAAATCGCTCTCTTTTCTGTAATGTTTTTAATAAATCTTTTAGGGAATGAACTCCGTAACGTTTCTTTCCTGGTAAGATTTATTATGTCCCTCATCTAATTGTAATACATTTCGATAGGCTCTAAAATAGATTGTAACGTGATGGGTTCACTAGATTTTTTTGCCTGCTGCTTTTTATGACACTAACATAACCATAAAATGAGGAATAATCTCAGAATAGTGAGTATTACTCCCGAAAGGCTGTTTATCTAACCGGGCTGGAAATCAGCAAATGGATATGAGCCATACTCTAGCAAAAGGGGGCTTAATGCATCTCCGTGATGCATTTTACCAAGCAAGTCATCACATAATTAGGGATCCATAAAATCAATTTTGTCTAACAACCGACTGAATCATGAGGTAGACTGGCCCTTTGACATACAGAATCTTGACCAGTACCGAAAAGTTTCGGCCCAGGTCAGCCTGCACGGACTACGCAGACTGACCTGGGTCGATACTTTTTGCAAATGCATTAAGTCCCTTTTCACAGAGCATGAATCATGTGTAGTTACTTTACACTTGAGCAAGTTGTTAACTTTCAAAAGGGGAATACCAGAATGGAAGGTAACCCTCAAGATACTGACCGAGTTATGCACCTCTTTGACTTTTAATTATCGCTGAAGAAGCAAGTGCAGGCGAGCGTTGCCGTCGAATGTGGTCCTCGTGTTAACTCATAACATTATAGAAAGATTAAATGTCTGGTGTTCAATGACTTTAGCAAGGTGATGTACGTATATTGCACGATTTGTAATGAGGTTGCAATAAAATATGTTTAACTCTTTACCAAACGGCAAAATTTTAGACTGGTCCAAATTGAAAGCATTTGCAGACGACAAATCAAATACTGCTCAAATGGCGAGATTTGTCTTTGGTAGGATAGAAAACATCGTGGGAAAAGGAGAAAATGCTGGTTACCAGCATTTTCTCCTTTTCCCACAATGTTTTCTAAAGCCTTCTTTTTCAGGGTCGTTAAAACTCGGGAATGAGTGGTAAAGAGTTAAACTGAACCAAGGAAAAGGAGAGGACATATTACTGTCGCCTGGTAAAGAGTTTATCTCTTTACCAAACAACAAAAACATAGGCTTGTCCAAACTGAAAGCATTAATTTTGCAAGCGACAATTTAAATATGGCTCAAATGATGGAATTTGGCATTGATATGGTAGAAAACATTGTTGGAAAAGGAAAAAAATGCTGTTTTTCTCCTCTTCAACAATGTTTCCAAAAGGCTTCTTCTGTAGGGTAGTTTAAACTCGGGATTGGTTGGTAACAGGTTGAATGAATTTAGAATGGTAGGTGAATACGGTCTCTGACAATGTTCTCAGGAATCGAAGGATTGAAAGAGGAGTGTGAAGATTTCCAACATAAAAGGAGAGGTCTTCCGAATAGATTAAATAACGTCCTTGACCCGAGTAACTTTTAAGGAGCTTTCCCACACGTTTTACATTGTTAACCTAGTCAGTTAGAGCGCTTGATGCTGATTACTGTCAGTTCTAATTTAGAAAATCGGTGTTGATCTTGTTAGATATGTCCTTTATTGTCATATCGGCTGGTTTTATATGGTCCATTGTGAAGGCTGTACTTCTTACGTCTTTGCACAAAAAAAAGTATAGAAATCATGATCAGTGATAGAATATCATAGCATTGGATTCATATGTTTCTCCTCACTTACAATAATGTGATACATGATATTGTATGTAAATGATTGTTTGTTTCTCTTTGTGGAGTTTAAAGCCGTTTTCAACAATAATTTCCGCTATAGTGCGGCAGCCAATGCACATGCTTTTCAGTTTTTTTTTTTCAACCAGTACTTTGAACAATCATGATTCCTCACAAGCCATTGGCTTCTTTTTCACATAACCTTAATCGAAACAATGATCGGCGGTGAGAGAGAAATGAATCCTGTCGCAATGACGATCATCAATCCTTGGAAAGAAATTATCCGAGCTGGGGATTCGAACCAGCTAACACCCCACCTCCGGTTTCAAGCCATGTATGATACTGAATGAGCTACAGGGCTCGGCTAGTCGGTAAATGCAAGACGGAATTACACCAGTAATTGAGCCATGCTCCGTGAAAAGGTGACTTGATGTATCTGCAAAAAGTATCGACCCATGTCAAGCTGACATGGACCAAAACCTTTTGCTATCCTTAAATTTTCTGTATGTCGAAGGACCATTCTACCTAAGGATTCAGTCAGTTGTTAGGCAAAATGGATTTCATAGATCCATGACCATCTGCTGACTTGCTTAATACAGGGCATCACGGAGGTGTATTAAGCCCCCTTTTTGTCAGAGCATGGCTCAGTTGTAATCTTTGTGATGTTCTGATAGAAGTTCCTTCATAGCAATAAACTGCTCCTTCTCCAACAAGTTTTTTCATGTCGGTCAAAGAATTACCTGAATTTCCTTCTCTCAAATGTTTCTCCCCCACCTTTATTCTGCTAAATAAAAGAAATGAATCTTTCAAACTGATAGTATAAATCCAATTTTTCCTGATTCAAAGGTGTTTTTGGAGGAAAGATATCTCCTTCTCGGACAGTGTAGATCCAAGATCAGACTGCACGTTCTGTGCAGTCTGACCTTGATCTACGTTGTCCGCAAAAGGTCAGTGAGTCGCACTTAGCAGCCTAAGGGCTAGAAACGTATGAGTAAGGAAGTCCTATGCCTTAAACGACATGTAGTAAAGGATTAAAAAGAATGGGACAACCGAGTGTGACTGCCATGTTTTATCTGAGTTCTCGAAGGTATTAAAGATAAATATATAGATGTTTGGCAGACAAGGGAAAATGAAATTATAGAATGGCTTACACACACGCACTAAAGAACTTCATTTACATGTATGTGAGAATCAGGAAAGTTCCTATAGATATGCAGTCAATTTCTTTAGCCACCTCTGTTGGCATGTGAGGGACGTGGCCATCCCTCATCATTCAGTAGTCATATATACATATCTAAACATACATCACCAATCGGCCCGCCCGGGTAGCTCAGTGGTTCGCGTATCTGACTCGTGACCTGGAGGTTGCGAGTTCGATACCCGGTTGAAGCAAACTTTCTTTCCGCCGATTTTTCGCCTCTCACCTCTGATGCATGTAAGAAAAGCAGTCAGTGGCTGTGGAAAGACAGTTATGTCAGTACTGGTGTGAAAAAGCCAGGAAACACATGGGTGCTTCACTGACCGCCATGATATGACCTGAGTTGTTAAAATGACGTTTAAATCCAATACAAAACAAACAAACAACACCAATCAATCATAACAATTAATCACAAAGTGGCTTCTTTGAAAAAGAAGCCAGGAGAGGTCGTCATCAATGTTTTCAAATAGTTTATTGGCTTTTGATTTCAATATATTTTGGTAGATGTAAACAAACAAGTTAGGCATTAAATGAATGAGAAAAAACATATTTTTTTTTCAATTTTGCTGGTGTAAAGGCACAAAACAGTGCATGTTCCACATTGTTATAATATCCTAGGAACAAGAGGCCTATAAGGACTGAAAACAGCTTTACTGGCATTTAATACAGGCTCGGGTTTTTTACAAAGAGTTGTTGAGGTATAATGAAATTGAGAGCTGATATGAGCAAAGCTATTCTTTTTCATGTTAGTTTCCAAAAATACATGCGGTAAGCTCTTCACAAGCTCAAAATGCATCTTTTTAAATTGAAGGGCAAGGAATTTCTTACCCAGTAATCCGACGGTTTGCAAAAGAATCCAGCTCCCATAAATATCTATAAACTGTGTGGGTTTTGTGAAGATTGAAAGTAAAATGAAGGCTGCAAGCTGTTCACAAGCTAAAAAATGTTTTTTTTTTTAAATTCAAGAGCATGTAACTTGTGACTCAATGGCCCGATTTTGCTCAATTTTGAAAGGAACCAAGCTCTCATAAATATCTAACAACGCGAGTTTGGTAAAGATTTGAAGAACTTGTAGGCCATATGCTATTAACATGCTCAGAAATGCATATTTTTTTCAAAATTCAAGGAAACAAAACTCAAGATGATGATCCAATTTGGCTCATTTTCAAAAGGAACAAACCTCTAATGAATGTTTGTAATGTGTGCTCAGATAAATATTTTTGGAAAGGAGAAATCGTTCAATCAAAATTTAATACAATTTGCAAATTCCACTGAATATGCAAGAATCTTACCTGACGACAATAAATAAAGGTGGCCTATACATAATACTAGACATGTTAAAAATAAATGTAACATTTTTTAATCTTTTAACAAACAGCAATTTTTGGACTGTCCCAAACAGAAAAAGCACGCAGACGACAATTCAAACTTTGATAAATAATGTGGAAGATGGTGCATTGATGTGATGGAAACCATTGTGACAAAAGCAGAAATTGCACTAACTAGCAGCTTCTCCTCTTCCCACAATATTTTGAAAAGTTGTCTGCTGCAGACATGTAAAATGAAGAGGTTGTTTGCCTGAACGTTAAAAATTTAAGAAAGTAGATAAATGCTCTGAGAAAAGGGCGCTTAATGCATCTGCAAAAAGTATCGACCCATGTCAGCCTGCACAATCCGCCCAAAACCAAAGGACTACGGACTCCTTTAAAGTGTCCAGTACGTAGGGCGAAGGGGCACGACTTTTTTTGCGCTCATAAGTAGATTTTCGCGGGGTTCTCGCAATCCCGCATCCTATAAGCAATTCTGTGTGTTATTTCATCAAATCTATATCATTGTAAATCGATAGAATTTTTGTATAAAACTGACAAAAATGCTAGAGTTTAGTCAGTTTTGAAAAATAAAACTTGAAAACATACTGGTCAACCTATTTATATCTATTTGAGGTGTTCGAGTTCTCCAGAGAACTCGTGCTGTCAAGATTAGGGTACGAGTTCTCCAGTGTACGAATTCCCCAGATAGTATCACGTCACGTGATTTTTCCCCGCGGTGTTCTTTCTCTCTCTTTTTTTAACGAATTTTTCTGTTTGCTTAGATTTATTTGTTTAATGAAAAATTGCAATTATTTGAGAGGTCATTTACAATCAATATAGTATAATAAATCTTTTTGGAAATCCGTCATATTAAAAAACACGTTTGTTTTCTATTTCGGCTTTTTGATTTCGGGTTATTTACAAAACCATGACGAAATAGACTGTGTATCAGAACAATTTCGCAAAAACAAATGGATTTAGACAGCGATTTCTGTGGCAGTCTGCGTTTTAAACTCACCACTGTTGGAGAGGTCTGATGACCTCTCCAATTAAGATGAAATATGAGGTAATATAGCTTTTCTGAGAGAGAGAGGTGCCATAATTTGGACGACAAATTCTTAGCACTTTTACCCTTGGAATACCTTTGGTTATTGATGTTAGGGAAAAAAATTACAACCAACCATCCAAAACTTTGCACTTTAGGTTTCGAATTTATTTTTACCATTTGACTGGTGACAAATCGGAGTATTTGTCAAAGATGTTATTACTGGAACACCTTTGGGATACATGGTAATTTGTCCGTGTTTGTAATTAGGTATTGGAATTCGCAGTCGGAAGGAATCGGTTTGAAGTGAAGAAGTTCACTTGCATCGATGGAAAAAATTACAATACTATGGAAAATTAACGTATTACCATTACGAAAAGGATAGAGCGAAGGGTTAAGGAAAAATATGTATTGCTATCTTTTTTTTTTTAAATTTGATAATAAAGTCATTTAGGAAGGACAAAAAAGGGATATCAAGCAATTCCGTCTTTTTTCAGACACAAATTGGTCAAAAGCTGCTTTGGTGATCGGTAAAATATTTTCTTGTTTACCAGAAAGTAATGCTAGAAACAACTCTGACAATTTTCCAATCAATTCTGTTCTTTAACGAGGGTGAGGAAGATGATTTTTCGAATAGAAAATGGAGACAGCTTTACAGAGAGAGAGAGAGAGAGAGAGAGTGAGAGAGAGAGAGGGGGGGGGGACGACAGACAAAATTTTCTCACAAGAAGTTAAGAAACTAGTCTTAATAATGACGAACTGAACGCCCATAAATAGATATGGAATCAAAACTTAAAAAAAGCTCTAGCTTAGCGTAAAATTTTGTAGAAAATGAAAAGCTTTTTGTAAATGGACTATCATTTGATTTATAATCACCAATCAGGGAATAAATAGTACATTTCAAAATGTCTTTGAATTAGACATTTTTCATTTTTCTATAGTCGGCTGTTTTACTGCCAGCCTTTCGCTGTCATTAACTCTTTACAAAACGATAATCTAAGACTTGTCCAAATTGAAAGCATTTGCAGACGATAAATCAAATATGACTAAAAAACTGATATTTCTTTTTTTTTTTTCTTTTTTTGTGAGGGAAGGTGGAAAACATTGTTGAAAAAAGAGAAATTCTGGTAACCAGTATTTTCTCCTTTCCACAATGTTTTCAAAGGTCTTCTTCTTTAAGGTCGTTAAAGCACGGACTTTTTTGTATTCGGTTAAACCAACATGAACTTGATAAGAGTTTTTAGGAATTTTGCAACCTTGTTCTCATTTCAATCAGGAATCGTGTTATATACGAGTCCTGTTTCAGTTTATAGTACTCAGAGACCGATTGACATCTGGAAAATAAACATATCCCATTTTACAATAAAGAGTCTTTGTATGTAATCTTTGCATCAGAAAAAAAAAAAAAAAATAGGACAGGTCCCAATATTGTACTTTAAGGACGAACCTAGTTAATTCATGGGTACGAACAAATGAATTTTCTACAGCTCCGCCTACCATTACCCTTAACTCTTTACCCGACTGCAAAATCTTAGATTTGTCTAAATTGCAAGCATCTGCAGACAAATGAAATTTAGGTAAAATAATGAGATTTGTTTTTGACTGGGCAGTAAATATTGTGTGTAAGGAGAAAGTGGTAAGTAGGTTTTTGTCCTTTACCCAAACTGTTTTCAAAAGCCATCGCCTTCAGGGTGATAGGAATTGCTTGGTAAACGGCTAATTATTGAAATTTTAGCTCTGAACTTGTACGGGTTTTCCGTTTTTTTTCCCCCCATCCCAAAACAGACCCTAAATAACGATAATTATTATCTATAGGAATAATGTTCTGTAAACAGGAGCCAATTTCTTTAACTCGAACACGTCTCGAGCAATTGTTTCTGTTTATCGACATTCAGCAATGGCTTATTGATAAACAACCGTTAGAATTTAGCTCACGTAACATTTAGGGACCGTTCAATGTCCATCAACAGTTCTAAGAAGTTTCTTCTCAAAAACTACTTGGTCAGTCATGATCAAAGTTATGAGTCGCCTTACATTTATTCAAGTTTTCTTACTCATATAACCTCCACAACCACCAAAATTGTTAAAACTAGAGCAAGAAATCTTTTTCACCAGCACCAGACGTAAGATGACATTGACATTGGCACGGATCGTTAGTATCTGGAGTACTACAAATCCTATTAAAATCATTTCTACCTTTGACCTATTTTTGGAGCATCAGCCTTTTAGTCCTTACAACAAATCTGTTTAAGTTTTGCCCTTGGTTTCAAAAGCAATTTCTATTTATTATTATTGGTTTAGGTGAGCAATATAGTACCATAACGACTCTCTTGTTTTCTTGGTTTACAACGTGTATAGCTATGAAAGGAGTTTTAATCCTGAGACTGGTAAGAGTCACCTTTGATGTTTTTGAGTACAGTATGGAACAAAGATCAGACTGCACAAAACGTGCAGTCTGAATTTGGATATATACTGTCCGAAATATTAAAGACATTTTGGTTGAAAAGAAGTCTTGAAATACTAATACATCTATGTTGATTATTTCATATACGGAAAAACTTTCAATTCTTTGAGTCAACTCTTTGCTAAACTACAAACTTTTTGACTTGTCCAAGTCACATGCTCTTGCAAACAACAAATAAAATTAGCTCAAATGGTGAAAAAGGTCTTTTAAAGTTAAGAAAACAATGTGGGTAAAGGAGAAGACGCTGGTTATCATCATTTTTTTACTTTTACCACAGTTTTTTCAAAAGTCATTTTCCTAGGGGCCGTCAAAATTTGAGTGTGGTATAAATTTGAGCAGACTCAGAGTGACATCGGACGCTTGGATGGATTTGTAAAGCGTAGGTTATGATTTATATGTGTCACGTGGGAAAAGTTCCATGACATTTGCTGAATCTCTGACGCAAGGATTGTAAAAAATAAAAATGAGCCGGGCTCTGTAAAAAGGGGCTTATTGCATCTGCGAAAAAGTATCGAACCAGGTCAGCAGTTCGCGCAGGCTGACCTGGGCCAAAACTTTTTGCTATTGGTCAGTTTTCTGTATGTCAAAGGACCAGTGTACCTCATGAATCAGTCGGTTGTTATACAAAATGGATTTTAAATATGTGTTGACTTGCCTGGTATCATGGATCACGGAGATGCTTGAAGCCCCCTTTTCCCAGAGCACGGCTTAAATCATGTGGACTCAATGGTGTGAGGTGAATGAAAATACATGTACGTAACGATAACAGGACGATACGTTTAATTATTGTGTGTTTGTGGGTTAAATTTTGCGAACTTTCAAATTCGTACAGTTTGTTGTCGTTGAAAAAACGTAAAATATCGATCTTCTTGGATTATCAAATTGTTGTATGACTCTTGTATGAAATGATGTTTGGAAAACACACACAGGATGACTGGCAATACAATCGTAGTGCCCTACCTTTTTTGTTTTGGCATAAATGGCCATTAAATTTCAACAACTTACTAATTCACCGATTCATCTAGACTTTCCTTTCGAGGTGAAAGGGCCGGTAAGCAGAGAGAGAGAGAGAGAGAGAGAGACAGAGAGAGAGAGAGAGAATGTTGCTAAAACTTGATGGTGTGTCTAATTGCTCGGAATTTAGTCAGCTGTGTAAACACGGATAAATTGGATAAATTACCAATATATATGAGCCGTGCTCTGGCAAAAGGGGGCTTATCGTCTTGATCCATGAGTGATTGAGTGAGTGAGTGTTCTGTATGGCTGATTGATGTAAAAACACGAGAGAGTAATGTCTAATTCATTTGGAAATAGTCGTCCTCATGTGTTTAATGTCTCCACAATTACAGTAAAATCGGCGAGAGAGAGAGAGAGAGAGAGATCAGGGATTAATCCAACAGTTTAATTTGATTATTTATTTAAAAAAAAACATACTAAATCAAATGGTCTGAGTATCGCGATAGTTGAGTTTTTCCTGTCTCTAAATACATTTTTAATCTGGGAAAAAAACATGTATAACAGCATTTTGCACCACTACAAAAGTCTATCTATCGAGTTTCTGGATGGGATCGGAACAAGATGAAACAATTATTGAATTAATCAGCATTTCATTGTGGCGATTAATTTAGGCGTAATAAGAACGGTTATTTACCGTGAACGTGAAAAATAGATACAGTTTTCCCTAGGGCCCATGTTGAAATGCAATTGAGTAATCTGAGTGTAGTGATGGAATGATTGAGCTTTATGACCTTCAACCGACGTTACCTATCAAACCAATCACGTGACAAATTCTGCACAGGGTGAAATAAGGGTTTTAAGCTTTAAAAGTAACAAGAAATATTTACATCACAAATAGAATCATTTAAAGTGAAAAAAGATGTACTAGTTGTGAAAACACGATTTAAACACACACACAAAACATCACAGAGACACACAGAGAGAGAGAGAGAGAGAGAGAGAGAGAGGAGGGATGGAAGTGTGGTAATACTAAATGTATAGAGAAATATTCAGACTATATGCATAAAAATATCTGACTTAATAATCATTACTTTTAATGATGTATCAGTAAAATGGGAAATGACCTCTTAGTCCTGTAGTTTTATGATATATCTAAAGTTAATACATTTGCTCGTATTGATAGATATGTGTTATTCGACCCACCAGACTGGTTCTTAATCAATAGAAAGCCACACATCTCAAGGCATCCTTGATAAGAAAAATATGGTGAAACTTAATTTGTAGTAGACTCTGACACGTTCATTTCTAGTATAGGTGTTTTGTTTGATAAAAGAACTTTCCCAATAGACGTATATTATAATGATAAACTTGAGAACGTGCGGGTGCTTGTTAAGGCTGGTAACATTCATGGTTTAACTCCATATTCTGTCATACCTTACTGTACATATATTTAGCAGAGACTGTAGATCAAGATCAAATTGCAAAACGTGTAGTCCTATCTTGGCCCACACTCTCTGTCCCCCTCTGTTTTCACTTACCCTGCATAGAAAAAATTGAACGTGTTAACCCCTATCGTGCTAAATAAGTGAAAAGAAATTTTCAAGCCGATAGTATGTACCCAAATTTTGCAATTTCGACGGTATTTTTTGAGGAAAGATATCTCCTAATCGGACAGTGTAGATCCAAGATCAGACTGCACGTTCTATGCAGTCTGATCTTGATCTACACTGAATGCAAAAGGTCAGTGAGTCGCGCTTAGCAGGATAAGGGTTAAAATCTGTTTTTTCTTTCCAGCCTTACTTTGCATAGAGACATACACTAATCTGACCGACGAGAAGTTTTAAACATCTGGGTTGTTATCCCAAGAAGTATAGTCTGCGTATAGTACTAGCGGACAAATCTTAGGATGCCAACTTATCTCTCTGACCTAGTAATTAATTAACACAAACTTATTTATTGTGTCCGTAAAGTAAGGCTTTACAAATAAGCCTATAATCCCGTCATACCGAGGGCACAGTTTCTATTGTTTAACACCCTCTGTAAACCTATCGCCTTGATAGTCACTATACTGACTACAAGACAACGTTTCTAGGGTAGGCATTAATCATTAAAATTCAAGACAAAAGACATCGTATCTTTGTGGTTAACTGTCTACATGTACTATAAAACAAGAGGAAAAGGCTTTTGCTGAATTCGACGACTCATTGTTTTGTACGTACAGCTGATGCATGCGTAGAGCAAATATAAATCTTTGTTCTTTCAGTGCTTTGAAATAGGAAATGCTGCAACATTTAACTCCCACCCACCTATCCCGATATTGAATAGTTTCCTACTCTTATCGACAGAACTCGATATGAAATTATTTCGAGCACATACATTAATCCTTCCGATGAATTCATGGTCGACTTGTTGATTTTTTTTCTGGACTAATTAATCCTTATAGAGGCTATTGATATTTCGACTTGCTTTGAAGGCAATTGCAGATCAAGATCAGACTGTTCTGAAGACGCAGCCTGATCTTGGATCTCCGTTGTCTGATAGAAAATAGGCCTACTCTGGCAAAAATAATTTTTGAAACTGCAATATCGTTGTCTTATCCATCGGTGATTGAAAACGTTTGGCACTCTAAGGGTCAAGACGGTCGACTTTCTAATCTTATGTGCGATATTTGTGTTGATACCTTCTTGACGTATCTGTACTAAGATACCTCTAAAGCCTGTGACAAACACTTCGACGGCGATAATTTCGTAGGATTATGTCCCTGCGTGCTTTAGCCATATTAGGTATTCAAAGGGAAAGAAGCGAATACTTCACTAAATAAGAAATATATTATAATGTATGGTCTGTCTGTCTGTCTGTCTGTCTGAGACACTCGACAAAACCAATATGAGTAATTTTGTTTGTTTATAGCACTGAAGTCAAGGTAAGAATTATATATATATATCTCGGAAATAAGGATATTCCTTCGATCATTATTCTAATGAATTAACCCTTTAAAAAAAACCCCAACAACAAAAAGCGACTTAAGTGGACGACGTAGGGCAAGATCAGAATGTACAGAACGTGCATTTTGATCCTGGATCTACATTTTGATCCTGGATCTACATTGTCCGCTTGTTAAGTCAAGAATTAAGATGCAACTCTATCTCATTTTCAGCGGATTGTACTCTCAGCGGTTCGAAGAGGTCAAGTATTCTTCTGTGAAAAGTGGGTTTCATGCGTCTGCCAAAAGTATCGATTCAGGTCAGCCTGCGAATTGTGTGCAGGGTGACCTAGGTCGAAACTTGTTTCTGTTACCTATTTTTTGCATGTTAAATACTGACTAAACCAGTCTTGAAATGGAAATCGTGCCTCTCATTAATGTTTTCTTTGTAAAAAAGAGCAGGAACATTTTTATCTATGTTCTATTCTCCAAAGACAATGCCGTTATACCCAATATTTTGAATTAAACGGTATATTCGAATATCATTATTTCCGAATAATTCAGGTGACTTTTTGATATACAGATACGTAAAATTTTATAAGCGCTACCCAGTGGATCCGATATAAGACAACGCTGTCCGGTGAATACAATATCGGACGACGGTGGATACAATATCGGACGACGCTACACGATTCATTCGATATAACACAACGTATCTAGTTGACCTATGGAACATGGGGTACACAGAGGGATCGATGTAACTCGACGCTGCCATGAAGAATCGATGTAACAAGATGCTGCCCGGTGGATTGATATAAGACTTTTTTTTGCAAGTTGGATCCGATATAAGACGACGTTAATAGGTTGATCCGATTTAAAACGTTGCTGTATAGATCCAATATAAGACGATGCTGTGCTGTGGATCCGATATAAAACACCGGTGCCCGAACGATCTGATGTAAATGAAATTGCTCGTATAAGACGACGGTGCCCGGTGGATACGATATAAGACAACGGTGCCTAATAAGTCTGTTATAAGACGATGGTGTCAGTTGGATCCGACATAAGACAAAGGTGCCCGGTGGATCCGATGTAAGACGACGGTGCCCGTTTACTACGTTAGATAAGATGACGATGCCTGTTGGATTCGATATAAGACAATGCTGTCCGTTGGATCCGATATACAACGACGGTGCCCTATGTAAGCAATATAGGACCTCTATGGCCGATGGATCTGATATTAGACGACGGTGCCCTGTGGATCCGATATAAAAGGACGATGCCCGGTCAATCCGATATAAGACGACAGTGCCCGGTGAATCCGATAAAAGACGATGGTTCCCAGTGGATCCGATATAAGACAGCTGCATTGTGAATTTGATACAATACTACGCTGCCCAGTGAATCCGGTATAAGACGACTGCTGAGTCCGATATAAGACGATGCTACACACTTGGTCCGATATCAGACGGCGCTAACAAATTGATCTGGAATAGGACGACGTTACCCATTGGTTCCGATATAAGACAAAAACTCCCGGTGGGTCCTGTATATGATTTAGATTTGGTATAACGCGACGCAAACCGATGGATTCGACGGCCCGGTGGATTAGACATAACAGGACGCTAGTCGCTGAACTAGATATTTTACATGTAATTATGATACTTCCCGATGAATTGGATATGAGACAACGCTTCCCGTCGGATTCGATATGACATGCCGCTGACTGTTGGATTCGATATGAGACGACGCTGCGAGGCTGATTCGATACATAACGACGCTGTCCGATGGATTCGATGTAACACGACACTGCCTGGTGGGTTTGGTGAAATACCACGCTGGGTTCTATATAATAGGACGCTACTCAGTGAATTCCATGTAAGACAACCCTGGCTGGTGGATTCGAGATATGACGACGCTCCTGAATGGATTCGATGTAGGACAAAGCTGTCAATCAAATTCGATGATAATAATAGGACAAGGATGCTCGGTGCAAATGGTGCCTTTTCGGTGAATTTGATATAGATTTGCTACGAATGATTGCATTATTGTTGCTTATGGCGAATTAAAAAGGAATCCTATGTATGTTTCCCATTATTGTAGAATCATTAAATAGTGTTGTGTAAGGCCAACAGCATAGATAATATTATTTCAAACAGGTTATAACTTGGCTGCTACGTTCAGACTCGGAAAACAAACTTGGTCTCACAGATTAAATGCATTATATATATATTTATGTCTTTTCTGGTGTATTTTATAATTGTGATACTATTGAAATTCTTAAAACTAAGTCTTTGTTTAGTTTATTGTTTGACGAAGGAGTGGTAAGTGTCCGTAATTAACAGTTTAATCTTAGTAGAATACAAGCATTTCAAAAGTAGATTTGCATATGAATATTACCTACATTTAGTTCCTTATGACTAAAGATTTTATATCAACAAAGCTGAAGTTATCACCTCATTTACTCAGATTTCAGCCAGATGTTGTATTTGTAGTTTACAGGTAATTCTGGATGCTTATATCACTTTGTCTTCATTTGCCATTCATATGTCCCGTTGCATTTTGGGTATGGTAGAACTGTCAGTGGATTTAATACATGAAAACGATACTTTATGTATTATGATATACCGTACTACGACACCGCCCAGCAGATATTACATAAGTCGACGTCAACCAGTCAGTGGGCAAAACAAGATACTGACTAACGGATTTTATATCAGATGATGCTACAAGGTAGATTAAACAAAAGATGACGCTGCCCAGTGGACCTGGTATAACACGACAATAACACCACGCTGCCCAGTAGATATTACACAAGTCAACGTCAAACGGTCAGTAGGGCAAAACAAGATACTGAATAACGGATTTTATATCAGACGATGCTGCAAGGTGGATTAGACAAAAAATGATGCTGCCCAGTGGATCTGGTATAATACGACAATAACACCATGCTGCTCGATGGATCTGATATAACACGACACAAAGACGATGCTGCTTGGTGGATCTGATCTAATACAACACGACAAAAAGATGCTGCTGCCCAGTGGATCTGGTGAAACAGGACGAAAATACGATGCTGCCCTCTGGATCTAGTAAAACATAACAAAAAGATAATTCTGCCCGCTGGATCTGGTAAAACGCGACAAAGATACGATGCTCCCCCGGGGGATCTGGTATTGAAAAAAAAAAAAAAAAAAAATCGATGCTGCTTGATGAATCTTGTAACACACGACAAAAAGACGGTGCTGTCCGCTGGATCTGGTAGAACACGATTAAAAAGACAATGCTGCCCGGTGGATCTGGCATAACGGGACAGAAAGACGATGCCGCCTGGTGGATCTGGTATAGCATGACAAAAAGACGCTGCAGCGCGGTGGATCTGGAAAAATACGACAACAGATGATGCTGTCCCTTGGATTATACAAAAAGACTATGCTGCCCGATGGATAAGAAAAAAGACTGTGCTGCCTGGCGGATCCGGTGTACCACGACAAAAAGGCCTGGTGGATCTAGTATAAAACGACAAAAAAGACTATACTGCTCAGTGGATCTCATGTAACACGACAAAAAGACGATGCTGCTCGGTGTATCTGGTATAGCACGAGAAAAAGGCGATGCTGCCTGTTGGATCTAGTATAACACGACAAAAACATGCTGCTGCTCAGTGGATCTTATGCAACACGACAAAAACATGCTGCTGCTCGGTGGATCTTATGTAACACGACAAAAAGACGATGCTACCCGGTACATTAGATAAAATACGATGCTGCCCGGTCGATCTAGTATAACACGACAAAATGACGATGCTGCCCATTAAACTACAGAAAGATGCAGCTTCACAATGGATCTGATATAAAACGATAAAAAGACGATGCTCCTCGGTAGATTTGGTATAACACAACAAAAAGATAATGCTGCTCGGTGGATCTAATTCAACACGACAAAAAGATGAGTTTTCTGGTGGATGTGGTATAAATCCCGCAAAAAGATGAAGCTGCCCGGTCGATCTTATAAAACACGACAAAAAGACAATACGCCCCGTGGATCTGGTAAAACGCGATAAAAAGACGATGTACCCTGTTGACCTAGTAAAACAAGACAAAAAGACGATGCCAACAAGTGGATCTGATATAAAACGACAGTAAGGTAATGCTGCTCGATGGATCTAGTATAACATGATAAGGAGACGTAGCTGCCCGGTTGATCTCGTATAACACGACAAAAAGGCCATGTCGCCCGGTGGATCTGATATAACATGGCAAAAAGATGCTGCCTGGTGGATCTAATAAAACTCGACAAACAGACGATGCTGTCCGGTAAATCCAGTATAACAGGACCAAAAAACGATGCTACACGGTGGATCTGGTTAAAAACGACAAAAAGACGATGCTGCCCGATGGATCTGGTAAAACATGACAAAAGACGATAGTCCCCGGTGGATCTGCTAAAACACGACAAAAAGAGGATGCTGCCCCGTGGATTAGAAAAAAGAAGATAGTCCCCGGTGGATCTGGCGGGGAAGGTAGTCGCCCGTGGATTAGACAAAGGACGATAGTCCCCGGTGGATCTGTTGAAACACGACAATTGACGATGCTGCCTGGTGGGTTAGACAAGAGATGATGCTGCCCGGTGGATCTGATATAACACGACAAAAAGACGATGCTGCTCGTTGGATCTTATGTAACAGGACAAAAAGACGATGTTTCCCGGTGAATTAGACAAAAGACGATGCTGCCGGGTGGATCTAGTATAGCACGACAAAAAGATGATGCTGCCCGGTGGATCTGAAATTACACTACAGAAAGAGATGTTGCTGCCTATGGGATCTGAATTGACAAAAAGACGATGCTGCTCTGTGGATCTGGTATGACAAGACAAAAAGATGCTCCTGCTCGGTGGATCTAAAACAACTCGACAAAAAATGATGTTTTCCGATGGATCTGCTAAAACACGATAAAAAGACGATACTGCCCTGAGGATCTAATATAACTAGACAAAAGGACAATGCTACTCAGTAGATCTGGTGAAACACGATAAAAAGACGATGTTCCTTGGTGGACCTGGTAAAAACACGACAAAAGACGATACCGCCCGGTGGATCTGATATAAAACGACAAAAAGATGCTACTTCTCAGTGGATCTAGTATAACATGACAAAGAGACGATGCTACCCGGTGGGTCTGGTATACCACGACAAAAAGACGATGCTTTCCGTAGGATCTGATATAACTCGGCAAAAAGACGCTGCTGCCCGGTGAATCTAATTAAACTCGACAAACAGACGATGCTGCTTGCTGGGTCTGGCATAACACACACACACACACACACACACACACACACACACACAAAGATTAACGATGCTGCATGGTGGATCTGGTAAAACACGACAAAAAGACGGTGCTGCCCGCTGGATCTGTTATAACACGACAAAAAGATGCTGCTGCCAGGTTGATCAGGTAAAACACGAGAAGAAGACGATGCTGCCCGGTGGATCTAGTTAAACACGACAAAAGATGCTGCCTTGCGGATCTGGTAAAAACACGACAAAAACACGATGCTGCCAGGAGGATTAGACAAAAGACAATGCTGCCCGGTGGATCTTAAATAATGCGACAAAAAGACGATGCTGTTCGGTGGATCTGATTGATGTAACGCTAAAAAAAAAACAAAAAAAAAACCAAAAACAAAACAAAAAAAAAAACAAAACAAAAAAAAAAAAAACCAAAAACAAAAAAAAAAAAAAAAAAAAAAAAAACATGATGCTGCCCAGTGGAGTAGACAAAAGACGATACTGCCCGGTGGATCTCGTATTAAAAAGAAATGCTGCTCGGTGAATCTGATATAAACGGGAAAAAGACGATGCTGCTTTGTGGATTTGGTATGACGCGACACAAAGACGATATTGCCCGCTTGATCCAATTCAACACGACAAAAAGATGATGCTGCCCGGTAGATCTGGTAAAACAAGACAAAAAGGGATGCTGCCCAGTGGATCCAATGTACCATGACAAGAAGAAGGTGCTGCCCGGTGAATCTGTTTAAACACGACAAAAAGATGATGCAGCCCGGTGGCTCTAGTAAAACAGATAAAAAGACGATGCTGCGAGGTGGATCTGGTAAAACACGACAAAAAGACAATGGTGCCCTGTGGATTAGACAAAAGATGATGCTGCCTGGTGGATCTGGTAAAACACGATACTGCCGGTCGAAAATAACACGAAAAAAAGATGATGGTGCTCGATAGATCTAATACAACACGACAAAAAGATGATGTTCTGTGGATCTGGTAAAACATGACAAAAAGGCGATGCTGCCCCTTAGATCTAATATAGCATGACAAAAAGACGATGCTGCCCGAAGGATCTAGTAAAACACCACAAAAAGACGATGTAGCCCAGTTGATCTAGTAAAATACGACAAAAAGACGATGCTGCCTGGTGGATCTGATAAAACACAACAAATACACGATGCTGCCCATTTGATTAGGCAAAAGACATTGCTGCCCGGTTGATCTGTTATAACACGATAAAAAGACGGTGCTGTCCGGCTGATCGGATACAACATGACAAAAAGATTATGCTGCCCGGTGGATCTGGTGAAAACCGACAAAAGGACGATGCTGATTGGTGGATCTGATACAAAACGCAAAGAGACGATGCCGCCCGGTGGATTAGACAAAAGACGATGCTGCCCGATGGATCTGATATAACAGGACAAAAACACGATGCTGCTCTATGGATCTGATATAATACAATAAAAAGACTATGTTGCTCATTGAATCTGATATAACACCACAAAAAGACGATATGGCAAAGAGACGATGCTGTCCGGTGGATCTGATATAACATGACAAAAAGACGATCCTGTCCGGTGGATCCGATATAACACAACAAAAAGACAATGCTGCCCGTGGATCTGATATAACACCACAAAAAGACGATATGGCAAAGAGACGATGCTGTCCAGTGGATCTGATACATCACGACATAAAGACGATGCTGTCCGGTGGATCTGATACATCACGACATAAAGACGATTCTGTCCGGTGGATCCGATATAACACAACAAAAAGACAATGCTGCCCGTGGATCTGATATAACACGACACTGCCCGGTGGATTTAATATAACATGACACTGCCCCTTGGATATGATTAAGGAAACCGCTGCTCGAACGATTTAATGAACCGAAATGCTGCCCGTCGAATTTGATGTAAACAACGCTAACGGGCGAATTTTATTCAAGGAGGCGCTACCAGTTTAAATGAATGTATATCATGAGACATCCCAGTGAATTCGGGATAAAAGGAGGCTTCCCGGTGGATACCATGCGATAACGCAACCAAATAGATACAGGTATGATAAACTACGGCGCTGCCCGTTGGATGAAATACTACGCTAATCTATCTAGAGGAATATATACTACTAAACTGACCGGTGAGACCAGTAGGATTTGGTATATAGGATGACACTGCTCAATGGATTTGACATAACACGACGCTATCCGATGAATATGATAGATGATGATGCTACCATAACTGGACGCTATCCGGTGAAACTGATACATGATAACACTACCCTATGAATTTGGCATTACACGACGCTATCCGGTGAATCTGACAGATGACGACACTGCCCTATGGATTTAACATAATAAGAACCTATCTGGAGAACGGATACATGACGACGCTACTCAATGGAACTGGCATAACACGACGCAGGATGTGAACATGATATATGACGACAAATTTTGGTATGATGCGACGCCACCCAGTGAATTTGATGTAAGCCGACGCTTACCGATGGATTTGATAAAAGACGTCGTTGCCTGGTATTTGATACATTACCGCGCTACACGATGGATACGATAAAACACGACGCTACCTTAATAATTCTTCATAAGCCGTCTCACTGGCTGACTTCGCTGTAAAAGACGCTACCAAGCGATTCCCATAAAACGGCGCATTCCGGTGAAATAGGTATAATATGACGCTTTCCGGTGAATTTAACACTACCCGGTGATATACGATGCTTACCGGTGAATCCGAGCTAATACGATGCAGCCCTGTGAAACGGAATAAGATGACGTCACCCGGTGAACATATAACATGACACTGCACAGTGGGTGTAGCCTTTGCCTGATATTTTGTTAATTATTGACTTTTAAAAGTGTTTGAAATTGAATTATCAGAATCATTTTTGCTTACTGCACAATAAATCTTCCTTTTCACTTATTTGACGATCTAAGGTCTCATTCGCCTGCCTACATTTACATGTGAGTAAAGATATTTACATAGAGGTAGGTCAATTTCTTACTTAAACAGTCCTGGAGTAAATAGGGGTAAGTAAAAGTGTATTTGCACTATCTTGGAAAAGTATAATTACTAACATTTATGTCGTGTGATCAGATCCCAACTTTACTTTTCTTCAAAGAAAAGGGCGAAAAGTAAAGTATGTAAGGAAAAGAAGCCTTTAAAAGGGTCCTCATCGTGAAATGACACGGACAGAATGTTTGCTTCACAGTGGGACGAATACTTAACATCTGTACATGTCTGTTATAAAAAAGGAAAGACAAACAGATCCAAATCAAGGGAATTTAGATTTTTTACTTGAATTAGCATGTGGATGCAGTGTAAATGAGCCATGCCCTGATACCAATCAAGGCTTCACATGATTATGGATCCATAAAGTCCATTTTATATATCAATTAACTGAATTTTAGGTTAAACTGGGCCAGCTGCAGAAAAGTGGCCGATAGCAAAAAGTTTAGGCCAGGTCAGCCTGCGCAGATTGCATTAAGCCCCCTTTTCATAGTGCAAGTGACTCGATTGCAATTTTACGTAGGGGTGTAAATTTGTGAGAGCACATTTTGTGCATGTAAGTGAGACCTACGTTTAAATGAGAACAAGACAAAATCAAATAGGACAGATGAGACTAAAAAAAACTATTGACTGTTGTGGTTCTATGTCAGTACTGTTTTTCTTGTCTTAGACCATGTCAGGTTACAGACGTCTGGCTTTCAGTTCAGTAAATTAACTTAAGAACCTTCTGAAACAGATTTTCAAGTAAACGACATGCAAAATACCATTGTACAGCACGAGTAATTGACAAGGATTGCATTGTAATACATCTATGCTTACAGTGACAACATTGTGGAAAAAGGAGAAATTGCTCGTAGCGAGCAATTTCCCCGTTCACTACGATGTTCTAAATAAATGTCTGTTGCAAAACTGTCTGGAATTGCATTTGGACTCTTTTGCTACCAAATAATTACAGATGTTATCAACGGGGTTAACTACAATTTCGACTGTTTCGACTGTAGCCTAGGCGAAGATACTTTTTTTTTTATCATACTTAGGAGTAGATTAGCACACAGTAAAGATCCCAGATAAGCACGAACATTCTGCCCAGTCTGAATTTAGATCTAACTAGTCAGCATTAAGGTACTACTATCGCGTTTGGCGGCGAAAGGGTTCGTTTTGGGATGCAATATAACATTACTCTGTATGTATGTGGGAGAAATTATTAAGTTACTGGATCCCTACAATAAAGTAATCCCAGGTAACACTGTTTTGGGAAATAGTATTACATTCCTTGTGTGCCTATTGATTGAATGGTGTTTTACGCCGCCTTCAACATTATTTCAGTCCAATCACGGCGACAGCTAACTTACTCACGTACGTCATCGGTTTCACTAGTACCAGGCTCGGGCTCTCGAGTGTCTTGCCCAATGGCACTCCCACGAAAAACCCATTTTTTCCAGTGAGGATCGAACCCTAGGCTTCCAGGTCTCAGATGCTACATCTTACCGCTGAGCCATAAAGGACCCATGTATGTCCATCATGTCTGTCTGTCACGATCGTGCCTTTCGCGTCTTGTGATTATCAGTATGCATGTCTACTTGGAGGCCTATATGCTATGTCCATCTAGACAATATACTGTAAGAGCATGGTATTGAAAAGACAATGCTTTGTATGTTAAGAACTCTATTAAAACCCTCTAGCAAACAACCCCGTGTTTTAGCGACCAACAGGAAACGCGTTAGAAAACATGGTGGAAAAAAGGAGAAAATGCTAATAACCAGCATTTTCTCCTTTTCCCACCATGTTTTTCTACAATTTCGAAGAGCAATCCGGTCATTTGAGCTACAAGGTTGTCTTCTTCAGATGCTTTCGATACGTTAAAGTTTAAAATTTTGTTGTTGGCAAAAGGTTAGCGCCCATGTTGTGAATGCTCGTATGAGTTTAGTCACCAAAACATAGATTTGGTAGAGAACTACTAGATATAATGCTTAACTTTGAATACGCCCACTTTTCTATCAAGGTCCTCCCCGCTTGTCTACCATCATTGAGTGATAGCTATGAAAGATTGGATGCGCTGCTGTAAATGATTCAGTTGAAGAGCTTGGAAATTAAGCAGACTGTTTTATTCAAAAGATAGTTTCTACTTGCTCGATGTCCATCTATATGTTATGCTGAAGGATAATTACGAGTTTCCCTGACTGGGCTTACATAGAGATATTTAGACTTTTTGGTCAGAATATGCATCTGCTGTTGTCCAATAATTTTTTCAGCGTCTGATCTTAATGACCCACACAAAGAGCGCCAAGTAGTAACTTTGGTCTGTCTTACACTTATTTTTGTGTTTTGATCTTCATTCCATACAACTCTGATAGCATACCGGTATCATTTCTATGTAAAAGGTTCGTTGACGGTGGCTTCAGTCATGTGGAATTAATACATGAAAAAGAATGGAAACTTATATTGCTAACCAGAGATTTGACAAAAATCTACAGATATTCATTTCTCAAACACTAAGTATGACGAATGGTAGAAAATAATGTACGGACTGTAAAAACGGTCAACATATTGATGAACCAATTTAGTAAGGACAACACTAAGGTCAATATGACACTGAAGTACAGACTACAATGTGATGGGTGATTTTGCTGTAATCATGTAATTGTTGTGTTTTGTGTAATGAACAACATTTCGTTAGCAGGATGAATAACTCGACACAATTACCCACAATCATATATAGGAAAGTTGTTAGCGTATAGAGAGACAGAACGCTATTTAAACGTTTCTCAAACGA
The DNA here is from genome assembly GCA_945859785.2 of Tridacna gigas. Taxonomy (NCBI): domain Eukaryota; kingdom Metazoa; phylum Mollusca; class Bivalvia; order Cardiida; family Cardiidae; genus Tridacna; species Tridacna gigas. The sequence continues at coordinate 31,017,405 of OX244041.2, forward strand.
CAAAATTTTAGACTGGACTAAACTGAAAGCATTTGCAGAATAAAAAATAAATGTGACTCAAAAATTTAAGTTTGTTTTGGGAAGGGTAGAAAACTTTGTGGGAAAAGGAGAAAATGCTGGTTAACAGCATTTTCTCCTTTTCCCACAATGTTTTCAAAAGGCTTCTTTTTCAGGGTCGTTAAAAGTCGGGATTTTGTGTTTATCAAACAAGCCTATGTCATAACTACCCTGAGGAAGAACGCTTTTGAAAGCATTGTGAGAATAGGAGAAAATGCTGGTGACAAGCATTTTCTTTATTTTCCTAGAATGGTTTCTGCCCCTTCAAAGCCCGAACCTCAACCAATGAGCCACATTTATTTAGTCGTCAGCAAACGCTTTTAATATGGATCAGTCTAAAATATTTGTCTTCAGGAAAGAGTTACGTTTGATTCTGTCAACGCAGATTCTTATCTGCATTTGCAATTTTGTGTATAATATTGTCAAAGTAACCCATGATGTTTAGACGAAAAGCAACAGTCTGTGCTTTTGTAGGTTTGAACGTAAATGCGCAATTGATAGCGAAGAAAATTGGTCAGAAAATTGAGAGTTATTCTCTGAATACGTTTTCAACGATTTCTTGTCCAAACAACACCAGAGAACTATTTTTGGTCTTTTTTGTATACTATTCATTATACCCCGCCGAAGGCGAGGGTATAAAGTTTTTGCGTTGTCCACCCGTCCGTTTGTTCGAGCATACGACACACTACTTATGCGTCCGAAAATTGCCACACAGCGTTCATTCCGTAGTGAAATTCAAAGAATTCTCTCTTATGTTGCTTAAAAAATTCGTTTAAGTGGCTGCTCGAAATTCAAAGAATAGACACACAAATACGTTCCCGATAGAACATCCCCCCGTCCGTCCGTCCCGACAAATATCTTATAAAATTTTTAACGAAATTCGATGAAACTTCCAACATGAGTGCCTTATGATAGTCCGCCGATATATATTTTTCTTATTTAATGCCGTGTCATGGAAAAGGGGAGCTTGATGTATATTTCCATTAATGACCAATACCTTCTAAAACCCTTGACAAAATTCGATGAAACTTCATACATATGTTTCTTATGATATTCCGCCGATATCTTTTTTCTTATTCTTTTATTTAATGTCGTGTCATGGAAAAGGGGACCTGATGTGTATTTCCATTATGGACCAGTACTAGTATCTCTTTATCTTCTAGACAAAACTTCTCGTTTATATCATCAGCCAAAGACAATCATTATTTGTTTTTATTTGGTGAAGTGCCATGTCATGGAAAGAGAGGACTTTTTTCGGCGGGGAATATCATTTCAACGAATTAGCTTATTTATTTAGTAAATAATTGATACAACTCTGTTGAAAATTTTCATATTGTGAGTGACTTGGAAAAATTCCAAATAAAGCACAACATTTTGAAAAAAATAAGAGGGGCGTACTATAGACTCAAATTTAACCAATAAATTCCGATATCATCGCTACAATTTTATCGTCAGATGTGTGGGAAACCTCTCTAATTTTGTCCCAATTCACATCGTATATTTTACATTTAATTACTTATTATCAAAACGGGATTAGATCAGGCAATGAAGTTTTAATTGAATGTTTTGGGGCTGAAATAAAACTTACCATGCATTTTCGGTACTTTTTTTGTTCACATTGGGCGATTTTTTTTCAACCGAATTGATTACAATCTTTTGGTGTCAGTAACCTTCTCTCTCTCTCTCTCTCTCTTTGGTTGTCATCGCATGTGCCTGCCCATTCTTCGTTTTTAGCTCAGCTGTTTTCGAATTACACGTCGAGGTATCGCCACAGCAATGCTATTGTCTGAGTCGTCGTGTGGAAACCTTAACACTTTCGGATATCTCTGTCGTTACTGAATATGAGCCATGCTCTGTGAAAAGGGGGCTTAATGAATTTCCACGATGCATGATACCAAACAGTCATCACATTATTAAGGACCCCATAAAATGCAGTTTGTTTAACAACTGACTGAATCATGAGGTAGACTGGTCCTTTGACATGAAGAAAATTTAAAGACAGCAAAAAGTTTCGGCCCATATCGACATGGGTCGACACTTTTTGCAGATGCATTAAGCTCCCTTTTCACAGAGCATGTTGCTGTTTTTTTCCCCTAAGTGTATGGCGTTAATCTTTAACCCTTTGCCAAACTGTCCAAAAATTAGACGCCCCTTGAGAAGAAGATTGTTGAAAATATTGTTGAAAATGAAGGAAATGCTGGTCTCAAGCAATATCGAGCCTCTTTTGTGAAATTAAACTGCATATATAGAGGAAAAAGGAAAAGAAGTAGAAATCGAATTTCACTAAAACCTGAACCACTAACAAAAAAACAGATGTACTTTTGAGGAATATGAAAACCTGGTCAGAGAACACACACACACACACACACACACACACACACACAAAATGAATTTTTGTTTAAATATTGAATTATCATCACAAGCTCATTGAAAGTGTGTTTCTATTCCCAAACGTTGGTATTCATGATGTTAGAGATTTCAGTCACGTCTGGTACAAAATTCAATCATCTAACTTCTGTCCAGTAAACTCTTAAATACTCATTCCACCCTCTTTTCTTTCAGTGCTGTAATTATTCTTTTATTGCATAGGGACAAGTTTTTTTTTGTACTTAACCCTGAGGCTGCTAAGTACGACTTAAGGACCCTATGCGAACAGTGTAGATCAAGATTAGGCTGCACAAAACGAAAAGTATGATCTTTGTTCTTCACTGCCCGATAAGGAGAATTTTTTCTCCAGGAAATTACTTTGAAAAAATCAACATTCGGGTTCTTTTCTGTCGACTTCAAACTTTCATTTAATCTATTTAGCAGATTTACGATTGAGGTACGGGAAAAAAATGATGAAACAAGAAGAAAAAAGGAACATAGATTTGAGCCGTGAAAAAGGGATTTTAATGCATCTGCAGAAAGTGTCGACCCAAGGGTTGAAACTTTTTGCTTTTGGTAAAATGTCTGCACGTCAAAGGACCATTCTTCCTCACGATACAGTCGGTTACATACAACATTGCGTTTACGGTACCATAATTATGCGCTGACTGGCTTGGCAAAATGCGTCATGGAGATGCATTAAACCCCCGTATTCCAGAACCTGGCTCATTTCTTTCTTCGTTTCTTGGCATATTTGGCATATTCTTATATTCTTAATTTCATTCTGATTTGCTAAACCTTTTCTTTTAGCCAATCAGAAGTTGTGTTACCTTCAAATTGATCTAATTCTTCAGAATAAGACGAAGACAATTTTCAGGTATGGTTGGTGAATACACGGACACAGACTGCACTGACCTTTGATCTACACTGTCGGAAACAGTCAGATGTTTCCGGCAATAAGAACCTTGCATTTGCAGTGATATGTCTATTGCAGTCATTATTTCGAACAGACCAATTTATTCGAATACCTATTGCAATCCAGAGTTATTGAGATCAGCCTACTGCATCCAAATGTTAGTTCCATACTATTCGTTTCTCATGGACAAATTTGTTACATGATTTTTTGGTCATTTTTGTGGCTTTCTTGCCTTTAACGTTTTCAGTGCCAAATATACAAAGTCGACCTATTTCGACGGCTGAAAATTTCAATTCACTGACACAAAGAAAGATTTTTATCTTATAGGCTTGACCAAACAAGCGGTAGGTGTAGATCCAAGATCAGACTGCACGTTTCGTGCAGTCTGATCTTGATCTATACTGTCCGCAAAACCCCCTTGCTTTTGCCCATGTCGCTTAAGAGTTTAATGATCCGCGAGGATTAAAATAGGACAAGGATGGTGTGTAGAATTAACGCGGAGGGATATTCCACTGGTTTCTCGGCAATAAAACTCGCATTACTCCCCCTGATTGATAATAAAACTGTAATAATCACTGTACATGAAGTTGGCTTCATGTGACGTCATTCCTCTTGGTCCCAAGGGCAAGTAATTTTGTTGCTTTCGTGGACAGTGAAGGTCAAGAACAGACAGCACAGAATGTGCAGTCTGATCTTGCAACTACATTGTCCTTTCTTTGTCAGACACACTAACTAATTTAAAATTACTGTGTGTATTTACGGGATGCACAAAATATTCAGTTTGCTCTAATTGGCCCACAGTGTTAAACTGTCTTCTACTCTGTAACATAGAAAAGTGGTACTTATCCATATTGACAATAACAATTGAAAAGTTCACGAGACACTACGGGTAATATTTAGTTATACAACCACTAACTGCGGCAGACGTTAACAAAGGGAATTTCACAAAACGGCTCGTTGTCGTAACAGATTACTTCAACTATATTCGGTATTGGCGAAAGGGGTGATGGGAGTGTTACACAGTTTCCGGATTTATTCAGACTGACTCTAGGCCAGTAATTTGGACTAAAGCTGGTCGATGTTTTCTTGCCTTACACATTGCGAAATATAGAGAAAAGACCATTTTAACTGACTAAATTGGCTAATTTTTCAAAATTCAGCGCCTACAGGGGAATCAAACCCGGGGTCCCCGGATTGCAAATCTAACACCTTCACCAGAGACACGAACATCCACAACATACAGACAAACAAACAAGTGAGAAACCCATTTTTTTTTTAAAGTTTGAGTTTACGATGTTTCTTTGTGTTTTAAATCTTCAGCGTTCTGAATGGTATTTTGCAGAAAGGTTAGACTAAGATCGCAATAAAAAAAATAGAAGGATCAGTTATTGTTGAGAGAGATCGTGCAAGTAGGTTCCTCTTTCTTAATTTCAGCTCATGTTTAAATCAGTGAAAATATATTTAAATGTAAATGCCAAGGATTTTATTGCATTTCTTTCCCCTTTGAAAAACGAAATCACGTGTCATCGAAAAGTATGGCGTAGACTACAGAGAGAATCTAACTGATTAACCCTGTCAGTGCCACTCATAGGCAAAAACAGCGCTTTTTGCGGACGGCATAGATCAAGATAAGACTGCACTGCAGAACGTGCAGTCTGATCTGGATCTATACCGTCCGCTTGTTCAGTCAAGCCTATAGCCTTGAGTTTCAGTGGATTGTATTTTCAGCCGTCGAAAAAGATCGTGTGTTTATATTTGGCTGAAAAACGTAATGTAGATCCAAAATAGGACGATAAGGGACGTGCAGTTTGATCTTAGATGTCCACAGCGCATTGTCTGAGCAACATGGCTTGGATATTTCAAAAGTAAAAGGGCTGAACATGGCTGTTTTAACTATTTAGCTGTCTAAGGATTGAGAAAATGAAAATGTAAAGGGCTGACATATTTAGGAAAATATGATTGAAGGTTTTAAAAGTAAATTATAATGGTTGTCTCTAAAGTTTCCACGGTATTTATCATGGTGAACTGACTAAATTGTGGCTTTTTATTGCCATGACAACTGTGTGAGATTTACCCCATTAGCTTGCCTTCCCATTCTCAAAATGTTATATGCGAGGCACGAGTAGCTTTGGTGCACGGCGTATATCAAGATCAGCTTATACAGAACGTGCAATATGATCTTGGAGTCGACTTGTCAGTTTTTTATTCTTTATTATGACAGAGGAGTTATGTTTGTCGCCAGTGAAAAGAGTGGAATGACTCTATCTGTCGAAGAAAGGGTATCTGTTTCCTTCATATAGATGAATTTGACGAATAAATTTTGACCAGCATTGGAATATCCCCAGTTTTTGGAAACAGTAATTTATGGGGTAGATTTCCAACCTTTCTTGTTAAAGGTACTGAGTTTGACCGCAATGATAAACATCGCCATCCTTGTAAACTACAAAGCACTGGGATTCTAGGCGTTGTCCGCGCATGTCAGTATTTTTCGAAGATTTGACCTGTCTGCTTTGACGCATCATTACCTCCTGTACAGGAGAAATTAATACGCGAAATAGCAAGCGGAAAACGTCTATAAATAATATGACTTTGGGAAAATTAAGCCAGTTTTTGCAACAATCTTTTTGAAAATATAATGACTTCAACCGGGGACAATAATTTTATAAAATACCATTGTTTACTGCAAATCTCTGTAGACAGTTTCTAAATATAGACATGGGGAAAACCGAAATCAATCCTGTACCCAGAATGCCCTTATCAGACAGGTTATGTTTTTGAAAAATGCCATCTACCAGAGGATAATGGGTTTCCAGGAAGCAATCACTGGGAGTAATCATGATTAAAATGTACACCGCGTCTCACAATCGATACAAAATAGGTAGGTTTAAAATATTCTCATCTTTAAATTGCTTATAATGATCTCAATTCCTTGATTAGAGAAAAAGAAAACGTTTTATCAAACTTTTTTTTTTTTTAATTTCAAAACTACTGCTAAGCCTTTTTCTGCAAATAGTTTTAATCCAAAGGGTTAAATCCTTTACAACAAGATATACCGACTTATAATGACCCTGATAAGTAAAGCTTTTGAAATCATTATGGGAAAAAAAGAGAAAATAAAGGTAACCAGCACTTTCCCTTTCCCCATAATGTTTTATACCCTTTCGTCTGTAAACCTTTTATTAAGGACTGGTCAAAAGTTTTGTTGTACTGTAAAGAGTTAAATATGGGTATAATCATTATGATGTGAGCTGTTTCTTTAACCTTTACCAAACAACCCCGAGTTTTAGCGACATTAAGGAAGAAGACTTTAAAAACATTATGGGAAAAGGAGAAAATGCTGGTTAACAGCATTTTCTCCTTTTCTCACAATGCTTTCTACCCTACCAAGAATAAATTTCAGTGTTTGAGTCACATGTATTTGTCGTCTGCAAATGCTTTGAATTTGGACAAGTCTACATTTTTCTCATGTGATAAAGAATTAACCCATTACCACACAAACCGGAGTTTTTACTACCCTTGTGGAAAAGGCTTTTGAACACATTGTGGGTAAATGAGAAAAACGCTGGTAACCAGCATTTCCTTTTTTTCCCAAGTATGTTTTCTGCCCTTTCAAAAACAGTTCCTATAATTCTAGCCGTATTTTAATACAGGTGAGTCTAAAATTTTGTCGTATCGTAAAGTGTTTATTGTCGTAGTCCGTCATTTGTTCAAGATTTCGATGAGCTACTTAAATTCATCCTGTTAAAAAGCAGAGGAAAACAAGAAAACATAGGGCGTATTCCATTCACATGTACTGGCACGATGCACTAGTGTTCCAGAATGCTCTTCTGAAATGGGCGAAAGGAATATTTCAGCAACAAAATCTTAGCTTTGTCCAAAGTGAAAAATTTGCAGACGACAACATCAATGTAATTCCAAAATTGAAATTTGTTCTGGGATGGGTAGAAAACGGTGTGGCTTATATAGAAATTGCCGGTTGCCAGCATTTTCCCCTGTCTTCACACAATGTTTTCGAAAGTATTATTTTCACGTATATTTCTATGATGACGAAATCCCGTTAGTTGCAAGTTTTTTTTTTTTGCAATGCAGCTATTTAAGAGTCGAGTGATTATAGTGCTGACAGCACTTTGATTTATACAATGGCCATATGGACTCGAGTATTCTGAGTTTTTTCACGGTACATTTTTGCCAAGAGACACGAGGAAATGAGAAGACAATTTAAACCAACAAAATGACTGCGTTCCGCATGGATCTAGAGCACCCTGCACATCTGTGCAGTCTGTTCATACTGTTTTCGCACTGAAAAATTCGCCTGTCAGCCATATTGTAACACATGGGTACGTGTTCAACAGGTGCGCTGCACCCGCTTCATTTAGAACAAAATGAACATGTTCTGAAGAACACAGCACCGTGTTCCGAAATACTCCATTGATCTAGAACATGTTCGGAGTGGTCGGAGCAGCGAAAGGAATACGCCCATATATTTAGTAGAAAACAGTTAAAATTGACGAGAAAGAGAATAAGCACCATTAGCCATGCCAATTTTCTGTAATTCAGTCACTGTCACATGTCATTAATATGTCGGCTGTATTAACATCATGGTCGTCATGATGATGATGATGATGATCTAATAAATATAAAGATTCTGGAAAATGATTTCTTTTTATCCCTCTGATTTGTCTGAGTCCACACAGTACCTGCTGAATTTTTTCAGATGGTTTTCAAGAGGATAGTAAAATGTTAGATGTTATTACCTAGTTTGATTGATTTGATTGGAGTTCAACGCCGTTTTAACAGCTTCGGTCATATCACGGCGGTCGGTACACCTACGCATGTGTTTCCTGGCTTTCTCACCTCAGTACTGACACAACTTCCTGTCAAAGTCACTGACTACTTTTCTCACATGCATCAGAGGTGGGAGGCAAAAACTCGCCGAAACGAAAGACTGCCTCAACCGGATATCGAACTCACAAGCACTAGGTCACGAGTCACATACGCTAACGACTGAGCTACTCGGTCGGGCATTGCTACCTAGCGATTGAAAGCTGATTGACAGTTTCACTCTCATTCTATTTAAATGTGAAATATGCCTCAGATTCTGCTGCAGCTGCTTTTGATGATCTGTATTTGTTCAAAATTTTAAATTTATATCAGTTGTATGATTTTCTTTGCTAACACCATACAAAAAAGAGAGGAAATCTGGCATTCAATTATTAATCTTTTGTCTCAGCTTGTCTGAGAGTTAGTCTTGGAAAATTCAGGACTAGTATTTTGTTTAGATTGGTCGGTTGACAGATACGAACTGAGCTTCGAACTGACTGTTTGTTTGGTGTTTAACGCCGTTTTCAACATTATTTCAGTCATAAAGCGACCATTGCAGCTATCCATAGAGTTTTTTTTTCATCGCTACTTTGCACTTTTTTCCAAGCCACTGGCTTCTTTTTTGGAATATGACTGCCTAACTCGCAATGACTTTTGCATTACATTATTAACAGTTTTCATAAGCATGTATGTCGTCTCGAGTATATGGCACAAATTAGAAAAATCTAAAATATTTTAAATAATATGGAAAACGTTGTAGGAGAAGGAGCAATGTAGAAAGCCCACATCCCCCCTTTTCCTCGAAATCTTGTCAAACGCTGGCATCTGTGTAGGCATAAAACAATGGGTTACTACACAATCCAGTTTTAAGGACTCTGAGAACGAAAGCTTTCGAAAACATTGAGGGAAAAGGAGAAAATGCTGATAACCAGCATTTTCTCCTTTTTCCACAATGTTTTCTACTCCTTCACAGCCAAATCTCATAATTCCAAGCACAACTGATTCGTCGTCTGCGAATACTTTCAAAATGGACGGATCTAAAATTTTGCCATGTAGGAAAGGATTAAAGGAGAGATTAGCGACGATGAAATATCTTACCTGATCGTCCACTGGCCTTCCATAAACTTGTGTCATCAGATATATACATATACAAAATAACACCTTAAGCACTTCCATCTTTTATCGTTCTGTTTTATTTATTACTAGGGAATTACTCTCGAAGGTTTTATTCGGAACAAATTATCAACGTTCGTTTTGAAAAGCCTTCTTAAATGTTTTTTTTTTTTTTCAGATTAATTCTATGCCAGACAATCCAGTATTTTTTCAACCCTACAGAGACCCAGCAATTAAAAGCACTTTTTTTAAAAATTGAACAGATGCTGGTAACTAGGATTTTCTCCTTTTCCCAAAATGTTTTCAATCATTTCAAGGAAAAGTCCTATTATTTAAGCCACATTTGTTGTCTGCAATTGCTTTCAATTTTGGAAAAGTCTTCAACTTTTATCGTCTGATATAGAATTAAAAGAAACAGGTATCACTCCTGCAAGCACACACCGGTTCTCAGTGACTTTCTCTCTTTTTGCCCCCTTTGGGAAGTCCTTTCCTACTAGCCGACATCCCACAATACAGCCGATATTTATATATCCACCAGTCCCCCTTCTATCTACAGGATTTCTAGAAGATACTCTTTCGATATCAGCGTTCAGTGGTAAGCGTTGTCTTCAAGGTACAGGAATCGCAAGAATTAAGTCCCTCAGAGTGCGAGGAAAATGAAATGAGCAATTCGTCTTTATGCAAAACGAACTTTGAAATTTCTTCGTAATTTTTGCTGATTCCCCTCTTTACAGGTGATATATAAACATTCGTGTACATTAGTTAGCCTAGACCAAATGGGAAAATCTGTTCTTTATCAAATTATTGGAATTTCACAGTTGTTTTGGCCAGAATTAGACAGATCGTAGATAAGACTGCTTTTTTAGGTCCGGACGGATGGATGAAAACACTACGCGGCAAACAATATTCCTCAGCTGTTTGGTTTGGGAGTAAGAGGAGGAAATGCTAGTTATCGGTATTGTCTATAAACCACGATTTTCAAAAGTTCAAATGAAAGGAAAGAGAGGAATGAAATTGTCCATTCAATCAAACTTTTGTCATGCATAAAACATGTTCTTAAACGAACCAGCAGGTAGATATTTAATCAAACAAGCTAGCGTTTCAGAGCAATCAGGGATCGTTCTTTTTGGCAAAGGCTTTGTAAAGGACTTTAGACACCAAAGTACCTTGTGCATCTGGTCAAAGACGAAGACTCCTTTTCACCATCCCGGTTCTTTCACGCGAGAAGACACTTTGCACTTCAAGCAAAATGGTACTACTCAAAGCTAGCTAAAATTAAATACATGTATTCGATATGGGTGAATCTTCCCATCCTGATTCTGCGAGGCCCTTAATGTCAACGAAACTGTTTTCACCAGAACATGGGCGACCTTTTAACAGAATGACAAATCTGTGAGGCAGCATGATTGTGGCAGAGAAAATGTAACCTTTTCAGCTAAAAGTATATTTAGCACAAATCGTTTTGCAACAGCAACCCAGCTTCGCACTATCCTTCAGAATGCATTTTGGGTCAGTGTATCCACGTGAACCGTCTACACAAGGTTCTGCAGATGTGGTCACCTCTCGAAGAGCTCTTATTTATACATACCACTTTCTCGGAACTACAACAGACTACAGTATGCGTAGACCGTAGACCAAAATGGTTGGCTCAAAATGGACGTGTGCTCTCTATAGATGAGTCCAGGTATTGCCTAGAACACACGGACAAGCCTGTTAGGATTAGTGCGAAGGCTACGGGAGTGATTTCCTACAGTCTTCTTTGTTGAACATGACCATAACAGAGGTAGCTTCATCATGGTCTGAACGGACAAACCCTGTCGTCCTTGCCCGTGGCACACTGACTGTCCAGCAGCATCGAGATGATGCTATGGAAACCAAGCTAAGATTATAAGCTGGTGTATGTTCATATGGTGTACAAGAGTACCTGCAAAGAATCGGGAGAGAATATCTCGACTGGCCAGCCCGATCCCTTGACCTCAATCCTAACGGGTATATTTGGAATGAGTTGCAGGTGCGAATATCAGCCTGTCAGATCCAACCGTATAGTATACAGGGGCTTGGTGCAATGTTTGTCCGTCCAACAGTGGATAAAAATGATGATTAAAAAAAGCGATAGAGAACTTGAGGAGACGATCTAAAGCTGTCATTAAGGGCAACAGCAGCAGCAGGGTCATTTGCTTGATATCAATATATAACTTGTAGCTTTATGAGGAAACAGTACTGATTAGGATCTTCCGCCAGGATGTCTCAAGCAACCGGAAGACGAAACATTTTCTTGAACAAAGTGTGACTTGAAGTTATTTTTTCAACCCAATGACTGCCACATTGACTTGTTCCACTTTTTATTTCATGTACGCATAATTAGATCTATGAGTAGAATTGTAAAATAATCGGTTTTCCCGTCTCATTCAAGATTTTTCATTTCACATTTAGAGCTTCCAACATTATAACCGGCAACGTGTAAATAGCTATTTATCATTTGATATGATTTGATATAAAAAATGAGTATTTCAGTGTATATACGTAGAAGCGAGTAAGGTTACAAAAAAAAAAAAAAAAAAATGGGGAGGTGGGGGGGGGGGGGAGGGTACTCGCACCCGGTGCTATTTAGAGATTTAGAACACCCCTTGTACAACCTTTTACTGACTTGCAGCACACTTTTGTACGTAAGAAACTGCCTTCAAACCTTTCGCCTCGACTAGATGATCGAATCTACCACCGGCTCATTTTCACCACCCATTGTTTGCTTATCTGCACGGGCCGTAATATCACCGAAAGGGACGTGCTTAACATAGTTAGGATTAGGCTACAACCTGTAGTTACAAATAACGTCACAAATTTAGCATATAAAGAATTGTTTTTAGTTTAATTATTGCACTTTTATGGTTAATGGCAGAACCCCGTTGATGATGAGGGAAAGCCTTTTATTGTTTTGTTTTCTTCTTCCAATATGACAAAGAAATGGTATAGAATTTTACGGTGTTCACAATGTAATGAAAATCTATACAGACGGCTTGTTTGTTTTTGCTTTGGGGTTTAACCTTTTAACAAACGATCGCATGAGTTGAAAACATTTTGGAAACCAATATTTGCTTTTCCCACAATATTTCTTTTATTTCAAAGACAAAACCCATCTTTTAGAACCAAAGTTTATATGTCGTCTGCAAACGCTCTAAGTATGAGCAAAACCAAAATGTTGTCGTCGCGTAAAGAGTTGAGTCATGACACCCTGACTCAAAGTGCAGCAGACGATTTTAACTCTTTACCCCACAATTCAAAGTTTTAACGACCCTTTGAAAACATTGTGTGAAAAAGAGGAAATTCTGGTAACCAGCATTTTCTCATTTTCCTGCAATGTTTTCTACCATATCAAAGACAAATTCCATCATGTGAGCCAAATCTATATTGTCGTCTACAAAGGCTTTCAATTTGGACAAGAGTAAATTGTATTGTGGTAAGAAGTTAAAAAGAATCCTCGTACCATATGGATATGGATTAAACGAAGTAAGGTTTAATACATGAATGTACGTGAAAACATTGAGGTAAAAACAAGAGAAAATGTTCGTTACGAGTAATTACTCCCAACGTGCTCAGAGCTGTTTTCCTTTTTGCCACATTGTATTCAAAGTCGTTTGCTGAAGGAAGGGGGGGGGGGGACTAAAATCTTCTGGAAGATGTAAAGGACAAGTTAGGTTTGTTTTGAAACAAATGAAAATAGTTCTATAACGAACTTGGATATTATTTTAGAAACTTTGTCATTCTAGATGTCAGTAACAGACCCAGGTTCTGTGACAGTATTCTGACCTTGATCCTTATATGTGAAAAAGATACAGTAAGATTACTATGGTCTCCAGTCGTGCATTGCAGGTGTTATCCAAATGATTGCAACCGGTAACATTGATTGAGTAATGTAATGAATACTGAGGACAATAGACCAGTATTTCTTTCTATGAAAAGGAAAATACCCTGAGTCTGTGACACTAAATACGATCTTTATCATGATATTTAAAGAAGATAATGGTAAAATTAAAACGGTCCGAGCTCTCGGTTCCATCCGTGCATTGCTCGAGTTATTCAAAGGGTACAATCGGTACAGATTGCTAGATTAATTTTATGTGGGTGAAGGCTGAAGACCATGGACAAATATTTTTTTGTTGAAAACGAAAATGCTGGGTCTGTGACACTGTTATAAATACGATCATGATATTTGAAGAAGATTTAGTAAAATTATTACGGTCCAAGCTCTCGACTCCATTTGTGCATTGCTCGTGTCATCCATATAGTTTCAACCGGTACAGATTGCTAGAGTAATCAAAGCACTGAAAGTACTGACAGACTAGCGAATTTGATTGATTGATTGTTTGTATGGTTTTTAACCCTGTTTTCAACATTATTTCAGTTATGTAGCAGTGGACAGTGCACATATCCATGCTTTCCTGGAGTTTCTTTTACCAGTACTCCGCACAATATTCTTTCCAAGCCACTGGCTGCTTTCCCAAATTTACATAACAACCATCGTCGAAACGTGAGAGAAATGAATCCTGTCACAATGACTATCATCAATCCTCGGAAAGAAACTTGCCTAGTCGGGGATCGAACCAGCGACCTCCTGTTCCCAAGTCCTGTACACTACCGACGAAGCTGCTTGGCTATGCGTGGTATTGGTTAACTGTAATCCAGTTTAAGTTTAACCCTTAACCTGCTAAAAATGTAAAACGAAACTTTTAAGCTGATGGTAAACATCTGAATATTGCTATTTCAAAGTTATATTTTGGAGAAAATGATATATCCTCTTATCGGGCAGTGTAGATGCAAGATCAGACTGCATGCTCTGCGCAGTCGGATCTTAATCCACATTGTCCGCAAAATGACATTGAGTCACGGTAGTGCTAGTAAAAGAAACTCCAGGAAAGCATGGATAGGTGCTCTGGCCGCCGGAGTATCACTGAAACAATGTTGAAAACGGCATTAAACACCATGTTATCATTTAGTCAGTATCCAATAGCACAAGATGTAGTTAACTATTTAACTCTCTTTACAAAAAGAAAAATTTTATGCCAGTCCAAATTTGAAGCTGTTGCAGACCATAACTTAAAAGTGGCTGAACAGATGAAACCTGATTCCAAAAGGGTAGAAAACAATGTGGGGAAAGGAGAAAATGATGGTTACCAGCATTTTCTCCTTTTCCCGCAGTGTTTTCAAAGGGATTTTTCCCCAGTATCGTTAAAACTTGGGATTGTTTGGTAAAGGGTTAATATTCAAGATAGCAGTTTAACTATACACAATGATCTAAATAATGAGTGACTGAAGGAATGACAAGGGTTCCCTGTCGAGTGAGGTTTGATGTAACTGGGATTTGCTACAAGTTACCTAGGTGTATCTATTAATAGATTCATTCATAATGTTACAGTTGTGTAGGAAAAAGTGATTCTCTGCTTTGCATAGGTCACTTAATTTACATATAAGCAAAGATCTTGTACCTTGTAAATGACATTTAGTTCAGTTTATTACTTTGTAAGACGACATGTTCAAATTGGGAGTGGTAGAGATTAGCGGTTATTGTCAAAATTGTCATATATAACAGAATTAAAATTTATAACAGAAAGAAGTATTTTTCTGTGAGGCAGTATTTGGCAACTGTGGGTTTTTCTTTGTTTACTTTGACTCTAGGTCAATCTTGATGCTTATAGACTTACTTCGCTAGTCTAATTATATATGGGTAAAAGCTAAGGACAGTGGCCAGATATCTTGATGAGAGGGAAAATATCTTTTTTTTCCAGCTTTAAGGAAAATATCTTTTGAGAAAATGAACGTTTGTTTGTTTTTTTTAAACTCTGTACCAGACGACGAAATTTTAGACTCGTCCAGCTTGAAAGTATTTTCAGGCGGCAAATCAAGCGTTTGTAAAATGATGCAATTTGTCTTTGATAAGGTCGAAAACATTGTGCCAAAGGAGAATACTGTGACTCAAACAGCATTGAGACTGAATCTAAGTCTCTATGCTTTCATCATTTTCTCCCGGCTTCTTCCCACAATGCTTTTGAACAACTGTCTTTCCCAGGGTCGTTTAAAGACGGTCTTTTCTGGTATTGGTTTGAATCATCACATGAGCGTGTCCTTCGGCAAGAAACTGTAGAGGGATACATTGGAAGGTAAACTGTTTGTGAGATATAACTAAATTACTGTCGAAAGGGACGAAGAAAACCATTCACTATAAAACAACAAAAGTTCGTCCAGGAGCCAGGAAGAAGAGAAATGCCACTACAAATGTTGCAGCTGATCAGCAGATATCTATCTACCCCACGGCTGCTGTGTGCCGCTAAATAGGATATGGCGGACAGTGAAGATCAAGATCAGACTGCACAGAACATGCAGTCTGATCTTGGATCTTCACTGTCCGTTAAGGCGTAAAGAAAACTGAAATCGCAATATTTGTGCTTTTACCACTTTGTTTGATTTACCTAGCAGTTTAAGGGTAAAGTTCGAAGGTCCTTCCGGCGATAATTTTCCTTTATGATATATATAATACTTGCGGGTGTAGTAATTCACGATTTTAAATGAAGCGGGTGATTTCAATTTGTGGCCAATTCCGTATCTTATTAACCTGTAGACCGCTACAGGCAGCTGTATGTGCATTTGCAGACAGTTTAGATCAAGATCAGATTGTACAAAAATTGCAGATTGTGACATGGTCGACGGTGTACGATATATTGAGATATTCTTGACCAAAACTATAGCCTTGGAATTGTAATACTTCGATACTTTTTCACTGCAACAAAACGTCCGTTTCATTTCCATGGTAACGTAAGGGTTAATACCCAGTACTAATTGTGTCCAGTAAATGAAGAAAGATTCTTAATTAGAAGATCTCTAGATTCCCCGCACGTTCAATATGTCGTTCTTGGTGCCCCAGACGTTTATCTCGACGGTCCTGCAAATTTTATGCCTTCCCGTGCCTACTCCATATTTAGTTTCTTTTGCAGATTGTGTAGACCAAGATCGGACTGCACTCAAAGTGCATGCTGATCTTGGATCTTTACCGTCTGATTTTTTTTTTTATAATACTGTGACTCAAACAGCATTGAGACTCTATGCTTCCTGAAGATGATCATGTCTAATGCCAAGCGCTTTAACATAGGCGAATAGCTTTAGACTCCATATTGAAAGAATGTGCAGACGACCAATTAGTTATGGTTCAAATGATTGAATTTGTCGTTGACCGGATAGAATAATATTGTAGGAAAAGTAGCAAAAGCTGGCAACTAACATTTTCTCCTTTTACACGGCTTTCACAGGTTTTTTTCCTCGATGTGGTTAAAAAAAAAAAAAAAAAAGATGGTAGGTAAAGGGTGATGTAAAACTGTCCATTTGAAAGTTTTGAAAGTGTTATGTAAGTCTATCCTAGTTGCACTTAAAGCAGGCTTTTCAACTCTTTACCAGACAACAAAATTCTTGACAAGTCCGAAATGAAACCAGCTGTAGACGACAACTCAAAACGTGGCTCAAACTGTTGGATTTTTCTGTGAAAGGTTCTGAAATATCATGGGAACAGGAGAAAATGCTGGGTGCCCGTAATGTTTTCAGAGGCGTTCTCAGTCAAGGTCGGTCGTTAAAACTCAGTGTGGTCAAACGATTTAACCTTTATCCTGCTGAATAACTTATATGAAACTTTCAAGCCGATCGTAAAAACCAAAATGTTATTTCAAATGTATGACTGTTGGGGAAATATCGGACAGTGTCGATCCAAGATCAGACTGCACCTTTTGTACAGTCTGATCTTGATCGACACTGTCCACAAAAGATCTGTAAGTCACGCTTAGCAGCCTAAGGATTAAAGGCTGACAGACTTGTTTGATTATGTAAGTAAAGATAGGGTTGCTGCTGCATTGTTTCATGTGCAACCATTTACGTTTGAAAAGATTTTTACGTGAATCATCAGAGCTGCAGATAAGGAGGGAAGTTGGGGATTTACAGAATAAATTCTTCACTAAAAACTATGTTGTGGGTTCTTATTGGAGTCTGTTTTCGTCTGCAAGTACTTCTGATACAGACGAGTCGAAAGTTTTGTTGTCTGGTAAAGGATTTAAACCTTTACCAAACAATCTCGAGTTTTTTATGACCTCGGAGTTGAAGGCTTTGGAAAACATTATGGGGAAAAGGAGAAAATGCTGGTAATAAGTATTTTATCCTTTTCCGACAAGGTGTTCTATTCTTTCAGACAATTTCTCCTATTGGAACAGCATTTAGTTTGCCGCTTGCAGATCCTTTCAATTTGGACGAGTCTAAAATCTTGTCGTGTCGGAAAGAGTTAACGCAGACGAACCTGTGGCCTTATAAAGGATTAAAGGTAGACAGACTTGTTTCATTACGTAAGTAAAGATATGGTTGCTGCTGCATTGTTTCTTGTGCATCTATTTACGTTCGTTTTTACGTGAATCATCAGAGCTGCAGATCAGATTAAAAATCTTACTGCGGTATATGCTATGTTGTGGGTATCAATGGAATTCGTATCTGTGACAGTTCAAAAGCGTACCTATAGAGATTTTATAGAAGAAATCACGATTTCGGAATTAGATTTTTCCTACTCAATCTATTCCCTATAGTGAAGATGCAGAATTAGGAGGGATTCTGTTATTCTATTACTTATGACGTCGTTCTGTATGACGTGTCTTCGTGAACCATGATCCACAGACCTCCATGGCAAAGTTTATACTCGTCTATTGTCGCAAACTTCTTCGCTTATAGCCGAAAATACGGGAGCCAAATTTGGTCAAAATTAGGAAACCATTCTGCAATGACTATGGATTTAAAAATGGTTCTTTAAAAATGTTATGAGGTATAGTACTATCTGCCTATTTGTATAGAACCATTTGAGAGGCGCTCTGGCAAAAGGGGGGGGTTGAAATGCATCTTCATGATGCATTATACAAAGCAAGTCATCAAATTATGGATCCATAAAATCCATTTTTTACGACTGAGTCATGAGGTAGACTTTCTGACATGCAGAAAATTGACCAAAGCAAAAGGTTTTGACCCGTGTGAGAGTGCGCGGACTGCGCAGGCTGGCATTAGTTGTTACTTTTTGCGGATGCATTAAACCCTTTTCCACAGAGCATGACCCATTTATAAACGTACGTTGGTATTTCTAATATATTATTAGAAACTCAAAATGCTGCCATGTCCTTCAAATTTCGTGATGATAAAGTCTAGACATTTAGAAATAGAAGATATGAAAAAGAAGATAATTGTATTCAGCATATGTCTGTTGTGTTGCTCCAGTATTGTTGCACGCAAAACAATATTTAAAGCAGTGATTACTCCACCTTTACCACACAATCCACAGTTTTGAAACTTTTGAAGACGCTAACTGAAAAGGTTTTTGAAAACATTGTGGGAAAAGGAGAAAATGCTGACACCATTTTCTCCTTTCTCTACTAAGTTTTCCACTTTTTCGAAGAGAACCCCCTTTTCTAACCTCACCTGAGCACAACGTGCTCAAGGTGAGCTTTTGTGTTTGTCCGGCGTCCGTCGTGCATTGTCAACATTTACCTTGTGTAGACTCTAGAGGCCACATTTCTTACTCAATTGACCTGAAAATTGGTCAGAATGTTTGCCTTGATGAAATCTCGGATGACTTCGAATTTGGATCACCTGGGTCAAAAACTAGGTCACTAGGTCAAATTAAAGAAATACCTTGTAGGCACCCTAGCGGCCACATTTCTTGTTCAATTGACCTGAAAATTGGTCAGAATGTTTCTCTAGATAAAATCTCGGATGAGTTTGAATTTGGGTCAATTGGGGATCATTAACTAGGTCAACTAAGTCAAATTAAAGAAATACCCTGTGGACACTCTAAAGGCCACATTTCTTACTCAACTGACCTGAAAATTAGTCAGAATGCTTGTCTTGATGAAATCTCGCATGAGTTCGAATTTGGGTCACCTGGGATCATAAACTAGGTCACTAAGTCAATTTAAAGAAATATCTTATGGGCACTCTAGAGGCCACATTTTTTGCTCAACTGACTTTAAAATTGGTCAGAATGTTTGTCTTAATCAAATCTCGGATGAGTTTGAAATCGGGTCACCTGGGGTCATAAACTAGGTCACTAGGTCAAATTAAAGAAATACCTTGTAGACACTCTAGAGGCCAAATTCATGCTCAATTGACCTGAAAATTATTCAGAATGTATGTCTTGATGAAATCTCGGATGAGTTCGAATTTGGGTCACCTAAGGGTCAAATTAAAGACATACCTTGTGGACGATGTAGAAGCCACATTTCCTACTCAATTGACCTGAAAATTAGTTAGAATGTTTGTCTTGATAAAATCTCGAATGACCTAAATTTGGGTCACCTAGGGTGATAAACTAGGTCACTAGGTCAAATTAAAGAAATACCTTGTGGGCACTCTGGAGGCCACATTTATTGCTGAATTGACTTGAAAACTGGTCAGAATGTTTGTCTTAATTAAATTTCGGATGGGCTTGAAATTGGGTCACTTGGGGTTCTAATCTATGTCACTAGGTCAAATTAAAAGTAATACTTGTGGGCACTCCAGAGACCACACTTATTGCTCAATTGACCTGAAAATTAGTCAGAATGTCTGTATTGATGAAATCTAGAATGACTTAAAAATTGGGTCACCTGGGGACATAATCTAGGTCACTAGGTCAAATTAATGATATACTTTGTGGGCAGTCTAGAGGCCACATTTATTGCTCAATTGTCATAAAAATTGGTCAAAATTATTGTCTTAATAAAATCTCAGATGAGTTTGAATTTGGGATACCTTGGGTCATAAACTAGGTCACAAGATCAAATTAATGAAATACCTTGTGGCCACTTTAGAGCTCAATTGACTTGAAAATTGGTCAGAATATTTTTCTAGATAAAATTTTGGATGAGTTTGACTTTGGGTCACGTTGGGACATAAACTAGGTCACTCTGTCACAGCGTGTTTGTCTTAATAATATCTTGGAATTTAAAAATTGGGTCACATAGGGTCATAAACAAGGTCACTGGGTCACATTGAAGAAATACCTTGTGGGCACTCTAGAGGCCACAGTTCTAGCTAAATTGACCTGAAAATTGGTCTACATGTTTGAATTGATGATATCTCGGATCAATTAGAAATTGGGTCTCATAGGGTCATAAACTAGGTCAATAGGTCAAACAAAGAAATGTATTGTGGGCGCTCTAGAGACCACAATTTTTGCTCCACTGACCTGAAAATTTGTCAGCATGTTTGACTTGATGGTAATCTTGAATGGATTTGAAACTGGGTCACATAGGGTCATAATCTAGGTCACTAGGTCAAATTACAGAAATACCTTGTGGGCACTCTAGAGGCGGCAATTCTTGCCCAATTCACCTGAACCTTGGTCAACAGGTTTGTCTTGATATCTTGCATGAGTTTGAAATTTGGTCACATAGGGTCATAACTAGGTCACTAGGTCAGATTCAAGAAATACATTTTGGACACTCCAGAGGCCACATTTTCATCTCAATTGACCTGACAATTGGTCAGAGTGTTTGTCTCAATAATATCTCAGATGAGTTTTAAATTGTGTCAGCTGAGGTCATTAAGTAGGTCACCAGGTCAAACTGAAGAAATACCTGGTGGATATTCCGGAGGCCATATTTTAAGGGCAATTGACCTTAAAACTGGTCAGAGTATTTTATTTCTTTTCATTATGTTTAAGTCTATACTGTAAGCTTTGATAAATCCCAGAGCAACTCAGTTTTCTTAATAGAATTGGTGCTTTTATGTATTCAATTAATACAATCTTTTAACACATATAAATGCAGATTTAACTGAAGACTTGATGAAAAATGTTAATTTGTAAACCAGCTGTTCAGAGTAATCTGAAAACTGCTCAAGGAAATCTGGTAATACTTAACTATAAATTAATAATGTTTTTAACCTGTGACTACAAACTTTTGTGAGGCTTAAGTTTTTGAATAATACTACCCGTTGGAATATCAGGGCATGTAGTTTTACTGTTATCTATTTGTCCATGTGTTTGTCTGGCCAAAACTTGCAAAATCAAATTAAAGTTACACTAATCATATTTATTGAGTAAGTACATTATTTTCATTAATACAGTGTACAATAAATTCTGCTGCTGAAGACTTTAAAATCAACTGGCAAGATCATGAGGGAAACTGGACATTTGCCTATAATTTCAAAAGTACACCATTTACCATGTGACAAGGTCAAGGTCAAATATCATGGTCACATCTCTGAACATTTGCCATTATGGGAGCATTCGTGTTTCACAGATGCATCTTGTTAGTATTCTTTGATCATGATTTTCTGGATTTGTTTTTATCTTTTTTAGGAAGAATATAAACTGCCAACATATATCAAAGACAATTGTTATCTACTGTGTACTGCTTGATAATTTTAATACTGTGTACATTATTGTGAACATTTTGTGCTAGTTTGTTAATGATACATTGTTATATAAGTGAAGAATGGAAGTGAGGAGAGAAATTGGAAAGGATATAAAGATATAAGGAGGAGTTAGGTGGATTAAACATTATATTGAACAATTTGATCATAAAGATTACAAGAGGAAGCTGTAAGTATACAGTCAAACTTTGGTAGCTCGAACACCTTTGGGGATGGGTAATTTGTTCGAGATATCGGTAGTTCAACGGATCCATATTTCAAGTACAAAGTGCTCAGTAGACGAGATACATATATTTTTATCGCATCTTCATAACTTTTGTATTTGGAAATATCACACAGTACACACCACGTAACTTTGTCATTTCACAGGAATCGGCCGTCTAATTGGTGAAAATAGCTTGTTTTCGGCCGAAATCGATACCCTTTATTAATGTATCCATTTCGGCCGACAAGAAACCTATTTTCACCAATTAAAACACCGATTCCTGTGGTCATTTACTTGGTACAGATCTAAGTCATTTTATCAGCAAAATAAAAAATAGCCCGAAAAAATGAAACTTATAATTATGCAGATATTGAGTGCCAAACATCATCTTGTTTATGTTCTAATTATAACCCAATCAACGCTACATGTGCGGATCAAGATCAAAGTTGCAGTAAATAAAAACCTGATGCGTTGAGAGCAACACTCTTTATACATTTGTAGCCTTACAAAAATGACTTGTCCCACTCATTCATCTCAACAACCTTGGAAAACAACATTTAAAGACAAAGCAATTGTTAAATCACTTCGAGACAATCCCTAAATTAACACCTTGGGCAAGTGTGTGTATATTTTATCGTAAGTGTTAAAAATATGCATCATATTCATTTTTTCACAGATAATTACCGGCGTATCCAATTGACAAATACAGGTGTGCAACCCAACGACTAGTTATTGACCAACCCTTTGTTCGACTTCGAAGAGGTAAAATACATAGGAAAATTAATGATGGGACCCTGCTATGTCTTCGAAAGTTCGAATTAAGGGTTGTGCGGGCTTTCCGAGGTCGAACAACATGAATTGTATGGAGATTTTTGCCGAGACTGAGATTATTGTTCGAGCTTTCTTTGGTATTCGAAATTGCCCATGTTCGAGCCATCGAAGTTTGACTGTACTTATTTTCCGCCTACTCCTCATTAGAGCAGTAGGGGTGCATATTGTTACTTCAAAAGTTATGCTTTTACTTGGTGTGTCGATACTTTTCATGATTGGTTTCTGTTACAGACTGAATGAAGATCACCTGACAAGGTAAAGGTCAACTGTCAATAGATGGTTTCAAAAATTAGGGTGTACTTTGGCCTGATAGTAGGGTGTTTCACAAAGACATCTTTTTATGCATAGATAGATTCGGGTATATTATGTTACAGTTGTCTATGTTTCTGTCTGTCATAAACTTAATATTGTTTGTAGCTTCAAAAGTATTTAAAGTGACAAAGCTCATATTTTGTATGTATGCACATGTCATGGATAAGCATTTTCTCTTAACCTTTGCCTCTAACTTCAAAAGGTTTTTTATGGTACAATGCTCATATTTGGTATGAAAGTACTTTCCATCTGTATGCATCTACCGATACCAAGGTGAAGGTCTTCTGTCACAGTTTAGGTCAAATCCCAAGGTCACATTAAGAAAAGAATCTATAGTGGGGGAATCTGTTAGTTACAAATATATTGTGTATATTTCGGGTGAACCATGCCAAGATTGAAGAGAAAATCATCCTCCCAGCGTGCTGCGGTTAATCGCATGTTTATGAGGGACAGACTGGTTGCTGGAAGAGAGGCAGATCAAGGAAAGAAAAGTCCTGTCAATGTGCAGGCAGTACGTCTTGTCATTGCGCAGGCCGTAGCACAAAGTCCTGTCATTGCGCAGGCAGCAGTACAAAGTCCTGTCATCGTGCAGGCAAGTTTGAAAGATTACGATTGTGAAATGACATTGCGAAATTATGATTGCGATATTAATTTGCAAAATGATACTGCTTGTGAAAATTACAACTTGAAAGTTAGTACAGATGCTGATCTGAAAGGCACTGAATTGGATGAAGATGAGTTAGTGATACTTACCCAGCTGATGAGGAAATGTATATAGATGAGTCAGAGCAACATCTTATTGCAACTCGTTTTGCTAAGGTTTCCAATGCAGTGAAAGTTATTTGGGGTACATTTCATCAAACAGATACAATGTTCAGTCAAGAGTCTCGAGGAAGCCAATGTGTAATAAACTGTGTTTGTGCTATTTTTTTTTTATGCAAGTAACATAACAGATACAACAAGTTTGGATAAAGTTTTAATTGAGGGTGATGACTTGTACCAAAAAGTTATTACTGATTTGACAGCAAAGGGTATTTTCAAGAACAGACTCCTTAGTTTTGATGAAATTCCAGCTGTAGTAGAAATTTCAAGTAAGAAATATAGAATACTGAAGTCAGATGTGATATCTGGTTTGACAATTCAACAAACTGGAGACTCCACTCTACCTACCTAGCAAGAATCACTTTTGCTTTCCTTACAGATATCAAGGTATAATTTAATGATGATTGGAGCAATATCCTCAGCTGTTTTCAAAGATAGCAATAACTACTACTTTTTCTATTCTCATTCACATGGTAAAGATGGGCTTTCAGATCCAGATGGAACATCAATATTTCTTTCATTCAATTGCCTTGTTGACTTGGTTTGTTACATGTATGCACTGTATGTTAGTATGAGAATAGATCTTGAATCTCAATATGAAATTCTGCCTATTAATTTCTCACATTATGAAGCTTCAGAAAAAAACAGTTCCAATGAAAATTTGGATACCGAAATAAAATGTTTGTCATCAAAAGAACAGTCATTAGATTTAAACCTGGAAAAGTGTGCAAAAGATGGAAATGGTGTGATGGTTGATAGCTATGAAGACAGCCTCAAAGATCAGTATTTTATTGATCAAAGAATTAAAGAATCTTTGAAGCAAACTGCTCGATTTATAAGCAGAAAAGAATATCTCAAGAATTACGAAAGAAAACAAAGGCTTTCCAGTGAAAAAAAAAAAAAAAAAAAAAAAAAAAAAAGTCAAGACAGAGTAATGACCAAAAGCAGAAAGAAAAGATTAGCACAAGAATATCAAAGAGTAAGGCTAGACAAAGTAGTGATTTCAAACTAAAGGAGTTGGAAAACAAAAGACAGGCAAGAAAGAGTTTGGAGCAAAAACAACAAGACAAGGCTAGCACTAAACAATCAATGAGTAAAGCTAGACTAAGTAGCGAATTTAAATTAAAGGAGTTGGAAAACAAAAGAGAGACAGACAGAGTTCTGAGCAAAGAAAGAAAGACAAGGCTAGTACTAAGATATCAAAGAGTAAAGCTAGACTAATTAGTGAATTTAAATTGAAGGAGTTGGAAAACAAAAGAGAGGCAAGACAGAGTTCTGAGCGAAGAAAGAAAGACAAGGCTAGTACTAAGATATCAAAGAGTAAAGCTAGACTAATTAGTAAATTTTAAATTAAAGGAGTTGGAAAACAAAAGAGAGGGAAGACAGAGTTCTGAGCGAAGAAAGAAAGACAAGGCTAGTAATAAGATATCAATGAGTAAAACTAGACTAATTAGTAAATTTAAATTAAAGGAGTTGGAAAAAAAAGAGAGGGAAGACAGAGTTCTGAGCAAAGAAAGAAAGACGAGGCTGGTACTAAGATATCAAAGAGTAAAGCTAGACTAATTAGTGAATTTAAATTAAAGGAGTTGGAAAACAAAAGAGAGGGAAGACAGAGTTCTGAGCAAAGAAAGAAAGACAAGGCGGCTAGTTCTAGGATATCAAAGAGTAAGGCTAGAGAACATGTTCACTTTAGACTTGGGGAACTTGAAATAAAAAGAAAGGCTAGAAGATTACAGTCGATGAAAACTAAAGAGATATTTTATCAGAATGCATCAAACAAGATAGCAAGATCAGATCCTTACACTAAAGAAAAAGAAATCTGCGGGTTGAAAAATAGCTGATGTTAATAGGAAAAATTCAAAGAGAAAGGATCCTGCTTTTCGCATTGAGGAAGTAGTAGCTGCTAAGCGAAGAAAATATGGGTCAGACATTGATGTATGCATTGACCATTTCCATTCAAATGTTGCAACTGGGCCAATATATATAATTTTTTTCTATGTAGTTGTCGTCATCAAACCTGGTTCAAGCAAAGTGTCTCGGAAGTAAAATATAAAGATTGCAATATCACTGCAAAATATTTAACAAGTTTGAAATCGGTTGATAAGGAATGGATATGTTATACATGCAAAAACACTATTATCCAAGGAAAAGTTTCAAACTTGTCCGTTATAAATGGTATAATATGGCCAGAAAAGCCAATGGAACTTGATTTGCACGCACTAGATAAACGTTTTATTGCTTTGCGTATACCTTTCATGCAAATTAGAGAACTGCCAAGGGGTCGCCAACTATCTATTAAAGGAAATGTTATCAATGTTCCAATTGATATACAACCAGTTGTAAATGTATTACCAAGACCATTTGATGAGAATGTTACTGTTACAGTGAAGTTGAAAAAGAACATTTCTTACAAATCATGTATATTCTCAGAAAATGTGAGACCACTTAAGATTTTAGTTGCTCTAAACTGGTTGATGAAAACAAGCAATTTATACAAGGATTCGAATATTAACGTTGATGACAAGTGGATAGAGCAAATTACTGCATCTACAGATGAGATCACAGAGGAGTATATTGAAACAGAAAATGTAAATGATGAAAAGCTGTATGATAAATCATCAGCTGAGAAACAGAATAATGATAAATTTAAGAGAAAATGAAGAGCTTTGTGACTCAGATATTGAAGAAGTTGTTCAAGAAAACGTTGGTAATATTGATACTATGATTCAGGATTCAAATGAAGAAAATAGGAATTGTACATTTACTTTTACACCAGGAGAGGGCCAACAGCCTTTAAGTATTTATCAAGAGAAGGATTATGAGTACCTGTGCTTTCCAACAATCTTTTGTGGGAAAAGAAGAAAGGAAGATGAAGAAAGAATAGTACCAGTTCATTATAGTGAAATTGCAAAATGGGAATTAAGAAGTAGAAACAGACTGCTGCAAATAATGTTCCCAATATATTTTTCAAGCTGAAAAATACAAATGAAGCAACTTAGTGATAAAGTGAATCTTTCTGTCAGAAGATGTCAATTACATGGTCATAACATGACTGCTACAAATGCCAAAGATTCTGATTATCTAGATAATATTGTGAAGAAAGATGAAGGATATTACATATTCAAACAACTGCGAAATTCACCTGCTTATTTAGAAACGAGGAAAAAAGATGTTTTTGCAATGATCAGTCTGCTTGGTCTCCAAACATGGTTTATGTCTCTGTCCTCTGCTGGTACAAGATGGACTGATTTATTGAGAATGCTCACTAACCTAAGTGAAAATGTAAATTATAGTAACGAGGAGTTAGAAAATCTGACTTGGGAACAAAAAATTAGTCTGATACAGAAAGATCCGGTAACATGCTTAAGATATTTTGATCATAGGGTTCAGGAGTTGATAAACACTGTGTTAAGAAGTGACCATGAACCTACCTCTTGGAAAAATGACAGAGTTACAGAGTTTCGGCAAAGAGGTTCTTCTCATATTCATATGCTTATTTGGATAGAGAATGCTCCCCAGTTCAACAAACGTACCAATGAGGAAATATCTGCTTATGTTGATAAATATTTACGTTGTAATAACTCAGAGAATGAAATTAAACACCTGACTGATCTCAAAGTGCATAAAAATTCCAACTTTGTTGAAAAAAGTAAGATAAAATATGTCGCTTTGGTTACCCATTACCCCCTCTTCAAAGAACTGTAGTGTTAGATCCTCTTGAAGAAAATAAAGATAAATACCAAAAGAAATACAATGAGTTGCAGAAAGAAATGAATGATGAAAGTGATGAAAGATGGATATGATTTGACTTTTGAAGAGTTCCTACAGTCTGTAGCAAAGATGACTGAATCGGAATACATCAAATGTATCCGTAGTTCACTAGCCGCTTCAAAAGTTTTCTTCAGAGAAAACCAAGTGAACTTCGAGTAAAAATGTACAATAGGAATGTACTGAAAGCATGGAAAGCAAATATTGACATTCAATTTGTGTTAGATCCATATGGATGCGCTATGTATATTGTCTCATACATAAGCAAATCTCAAAGAGGTATGACTAACTTACTGCATGCTGCAGCAAAAGAAGCACGTAATGGAAATTTAGACATCAAAAGACAAGTCAGACAGACTGGAAACATATTTTCAAATAGTGTGGAAGTAAGTGCTCAAGAGGCTGTGTACCTTGTACTGCAAATGCCACTAACAAAAAGTAAGAGAGATGTCTCTTTTATCAATAAATCAACCCCGAATAAACGTGTTCAGCTTTTAAAATCAAAGTCAGCACTTGATCAGTTACCTGATCACTCAACTGATATTATCTCAGATAGCATCTGTAAAAGGTATGCTCGAAGACCAAATGCCCTGAACAGTTAGTGTTTATCTGACTGTGTTTCTCAGTTGGATATTACATATCCAAATAAATCAGAGTTTGAAGAATATGAAGAACATAATGGGGATGAGCATGATAATGAACAATTTAGTTCAGATGAAACAATCTTAACACTTCAAAATGGTATTAATATCAACCTATGTAAAACAAATAGAGTTTTACGCTATGTAAGATTCAACAAAAAAACAGATGAAGAAAACTATTTTAGAGAAAAGATTCTTTTATTTTACCCATGGAGAGATGAAGCAAAAGATTTGATGAGTTATCATAACACTTACAAAAAGCATTATGAAAGTATAAGACATATAATTGATCACAAATGCAGCCAGTATGAACATCATGTTGATGAGCTTGAATTAGCAAGAGAGCTAGCAGAAGCTGAGTATGATGCATATAATGAAATTGCGCCTGGTACTCAACAAGTAGAAGCTGACACTGCTGAGGAACAGTCAGTTGAATCGGAACAGTTGATATACTTCAATCCTGATAGAGTTCGCGAGCATAGAGAATATGACATTGGTAATGAGATTGGATTCTCTGTTTCAACATCCCAAGTTAATGTAAATGAAAGCATATTATCTGATGATGAATATAGAAAACTTCTGCTATGCTTAAACTCAAAACAAAAGCAATTTTATAACCATGTCATTCACTGGATCAAGACGAATGATGCACCATTATACTCATTTCTGTTAGGTGGAGCTGGCATTGGAAAGAATGTAGTTGTAAGAGCATTGTATCGGACTTTGTTTAGGATGCTCAGTATGAAGGAAGGTGAAGATGCTGATAGCATAAGAGTTATTTTGTATGCTTATACAGGTAAAGCAGCAATCCATATTGGAGGGTCCACTATTTCCTCAGCTTTCAAACAGAAATATAAACAATCTAACCAAACAATAACATGCGATAGTTTGAATACATTCAGATCCAAATACCGTAACTTATCAATTGCTACAATTTATGAAATTTCAATGGTAAGCAATTCCATGTTGAGTTTCATTGATCAAAGACTACAGGAACTGAAAAGTACAAGAATTCCATTTGGTGAAATAAGTGTAATAGCTGTTGGTGACCTTTATCAGTTGAAACCTATAGGCGGTGATTGGATATTCAATGATATGACCCATGGGGCATCATGTCTTTCAACAAGTTTGTGGAAAGAACACTTTAAAGTATTTGAGCTCACAGAAATAATGAGGCAAAAAGATGATAAAGAGTTTGCTGAAATGTTAAACAGGCTGAGAGTAGATGCTTTGACTAATGAAGAAAAAATTAAATTAGAAAAATGTATTGTCTCAAAAGATCAAGATAATTATCAGTCGAGTTCCCCTCATCTTTTTGCTGAAAACTATTTTATGCATTTATTTAATGATTCTATAATTAATTTCCTAGAAACAGAGAAAGTTATAATTCCATCCCATGATTTTGTTATTTCACCAACTTTATCAAAGGAGAAACAAGAGCACGCTGTAGCAGGAGTACCTACAGACCCAAACATTACAGCAAATTTACAATATTCTTTGACTGTTGTTGTTAACACGATATATGATCTTACTGTTAATACCAATACTGAAGATGGTTTAGCAAACGATGCATCTTGTACTGTAAAATTCATAGAATATAAAATAGCTGAAACAAATCGCCCTAGTATAATATTGGTCCATTTTCATGAGAACGAATGCCGGATTTGAAACAAGGTCAAAGTTCAGAAATAGTGGATTTTACTATAGTAAAATTGATGTGAGATGGACACCAGTCTTGGACGTAGAGAGGACATTTATTTACAATAAAAAACCATTTCAGAGAATTCAGTTTCCTCTTCAACCTTCAGCTGGACGATCTGTACACAGCGCACAAGGCACTACTTTGGACAGTGTTGTAATTGACTCGTCACAGCGTAAAACAAAAAAAAATTCCACATTTACATTATGTTGCAGTCAGTAGGGTAAAATCTATGGAAAAGCTTCAAATTATAAACTTCAATGAAAAGGCGTACAAAATAGATAGCCAAGTTCAAGTAGAAATGAACAGATTACTGGGAGAAGCAAAGCTTGATTTATGCTTTACCCTTTTGAATTAGTTGATCCAAATGACCCCTTCAAAATTGCTTTCAACAATTGCAGATCTCTACATTTACATTATGAAGATATCAAGGCTGATCCAAACTTAGTTTCATCACATGTTTTTGGTTTGGTAGAGACTAGATTACACAACCAAGATCAAACATCTGATTATGAGTTAGATGGATTTTACTTGATAAGGAATGATAAAGATCAGTCTTCAGAAAAAGGCCTGGTCAAGGTTTATGTGTCTATGTCAAGAAGGATGTGAATGTCAAGAGTCATATCAGTTACAGCTCAAAAACAGTTGAATTCATATTGATCAGTTTAACACATGGTTCACTAAGCTCTCAGGTAGATTTATGAATAAATCTCAAGGTTCGTCAAAGCAACATTTCATGGCTTGCCTTGAACATGATCTTTTACCACATTTGAACAAAACTGAACAATTTGTTATAACGGGGGATTTTAACATTAACTACACATCTGCAAATAAATAGATATGGAGGGAAATTCAGAATAAATTGTCATGTAAAGTTCTAAATGAAACTCCTACAACTAACTACATGACAGTTCTTGATGTCGTGTTGTCAAATGTTCATGGTGAAGTTGGTGTTTTAGAAACATACTGGTCAGATCACAAGATTGTCCTTTCATTCGTAATAACAATTTGATTCTGTATTCATTACCCAGTATTTTAAACTGCAATACCGATCCATAAGTTGTGGTTGGTATTGCTGGTGGTTTTTCATGATGATGTGGGTGGCCACAATAACTAAGGGAAACATTATACCATTGCAAAATCAGTGTTTTAGGGTATACTTGAATAAGCATTTCCATTTCCTATCCTAAGTTCATTTATATGAAGTCACAAAACAGTGGTACTTGTTTTGTCAACAGTTCTCTTAGTGTTGTAATGCAACTTTTAAATGTCTTCTCTATAATGAGGGGTTGGTGCAAAACTATTGTCAGTGCATATACAATGTATATGCTCCTGTACAATACTCTTGAAAATTGTTGTCCTCAGCCATAAGCCTAACATCATATTTATTTGGCATGTAGTACTTTCAATTATGACCCTGGAGTGAAATTTCGCCTGTTTACTCAGGTGAGCGATTCAGGGCCATCATGGCCCTCTTGTTTCGATTTGTTATCTGCTTATGCTTAGAATTTGGACAAGGTTAGGTGAAAAGTTAAACACATATCATCTGAAAAACCAACACGCCGCGATGTGGATGAACTTCTCGGAACAATAACAAAAACTGGGCCAGTAATGAATCCGTTATTTTTCTCAGGAGTGTTTATTGTGCACTTTCAAAGACCTTTAAAAAATAAACAAATGAAGATTCTCAAAGTACAAATTACGCCGTGTTTTTTCAATGTTAATTTCACTTTTAATCCTATATTTTACTGCGTTTTGGATGCGGAATTTGTACAAATGAAAAAAATAATCCCCCGGAATGCTGTAAAATGGAATGTTTTCTGGAATAAAAAAAAAAAAAAAAGCGATTGCCGTTTTGGCAAGAACGTTTCGCAACATATCGAAAAGCTCTTTGCTCTTATGTCCTGCGCAGTCTGGACCAGTGCTTATGAAATTTGAATGCATGCTCAACTGAGTTTGTGCCCAAACTTTCACCTTTATTAGTGCTTCTGTAGGTACGAAAATCAGAAATAAAGACTTGCATTCAATAAGAAGGGGGTAAAGACAAGGTGGAAAAATTAAGAAGTTGCTCATTGCGATGTGTCAAGTCAATTCTGTATACCTATAAAATTTCATTCTCAGTGGAGTTGATTGGTTTGGTTTGTATTAAAGTTTCACAGCTTAGGTAATATCACGGCGGCCAGTGTACCCACACATGTGTTTCCCGGCTTTCTCACACAAGTACTGACACAACTTTCTTTCCTGACTGTTTTCTCACAAGCATCAGATGTAAGAGGCGCAAAATTGCCGAAAGAAAATTTGCCGAAAGAAACGGGTATCGAAACCGCAACCACCATATCAGAAGTCAGATACGCTAACCGGTCAAGCAGAGTTGAGCATGAAATAATTTTATAGTCACCTGCCCTGTTCTTGATCTGTCCACTAAAGTATCAAGACAGGTACCCTCTACATCTCTTGCACACTGAAACAAACGACAAAATTTTTAGATTCTTATGTGTTTAAAGAAGTTGCAGACAATGACTTCATTTTAGCCGAAATGATTAAAACATTCACCAGCATTTTCTCCTTTTTCCAAAGTATTTCAAAAAGCCTCTTCCTTCCTCGGGGTCGTTAAGAAGACGGGTTTTTTTTTTTTCTAAAAAGTTAAAGAAGATGTTTCTTCTAAATCAGTGGTCGGAAATGCAGTGACTCTGTATTTTGCCACACTGATTAATGTAAGTTTATAAACTTTTTGTAATAGCATCATTGTTCAATATAACAGTGACATGATTTGACACGACAATGGGAAATTCATTATATTATGTCTGTATTTTCTTGGTGTGTGTGGAATTTTTTTACAGGTTCGTTCTTTTAATCTGGAGATTACAGGAAATTTAACAAGGGAACAAAAGTTAATCAACGTCTAATCTCCCCCCCCTCTCCCCGCTTTTCCCAACTCTTCTTGCACTACGGACGACGGTTAGTACTTTTGCAGGGGATTTATGTCGTTCAGTGTTTTGTGAGTTGCTTTAGGCAACAAAACTATGAAGGTACACTATCTTGGTCTTTTTACAAACTAAAGATATCTCTTAAACTCATCTGGCATTCTACGTTTTGTAGAACTTACTGGTAAATATGGTGCGATATTAGGTAGAGTTTGCAGTACTTATGGGTGAAGATGGTCCGTCATTAGGTACAGTTTGTAGTGCTTATGGGTAAGTATGGTGCGTCATTAGGTAGAGTTTGCAGTATTTATGGGTAAATATGGTGCATCATTAGGTAGAGTTTGCAGTACTTATAGGTAAATATGGTGCGTCATCAGGTAAAGCTTGCAGTACTTATCGGTAAATATGGTGCGTCATTAAGTACAGTTTGTAGTACTTACCAGTAAATATGGTGCTTCAGTAGGTACAGGGTGTTTCATAATATGTGATACACTTTCAAATAATTGTTGTTTCACTGATACTATAGTTATAAACACAATGCTTGTACTATAATAAACTAGACACTTCACCATGTTGTATGCAACGTAAATTACGGGAAAACGTTGACGTCATGACGTCATATATGACGTCATTATTAACTGTTATTTTCAAGATGGGTTGTCCATGGAAAAGTGTCAGGATGTCATAAAATTGTACTATGAACACCGTTCTATCATAGCTGTAACCAGAAGAATGAGGCAACTGTACTCTGGCGATAGGAGGGTGACCAGGCTACAAGTAAGCAGAGTAGTAAAAAGGTTTGAGCAGCATGGAAGTGTACTGGACCAGAGACACAATAACCAGGGTCACCTAGGACGAGCGGGAGTGACGAGAATGTTGCAGAGGTGAAGCAGATGATTAGTGAAACACCACAGAGGTCGGTATTGTCAAAGTGAAATTCGCTCCATTAAAAAAAAAAAGTCAGTAAATAACAAAACTTAAGGCCTCATTTAAATTTTTAATTTGCAGCAGGCCAGCTTTTGAAAACTTTGTGGCAAAAGAAGAAATAGGTCGTGACGAGCTATTTCTCTTTGAGTCACGATGGATTTTTGCTTTCAAATCTATTTTCGCGCAACTTACGATTACTATCTCTGTTTCTCAACGATGTTTTCAAAAGCTGTCCTGTGCAAGTTTGTATCAGGAAGTAATCTCGCTTTTAATCGGCTTAACTCTTCGTGGGGTCCCCAGGTCCTTTTGACGTAAAATCTCGGATAAGATTAAAAATCTCAGCGTCTTTTTCCAGCACACCTCGGTTGTACTTCATCCTTCACCAAACAAACCCGGGTTTTTACGACCTTGAAGAAAAAGGCTTTTGAAAACATCGTGGGAAAAGAAGAAAATGCTGGAAAGTAGCATTTTCTCCTGTTTCCCACATTGTTTTTCTAACCTTCCAGAGGCAAATCCCATCGTCTGAGCAACATTTGATTTGTCGTCTGCAACTGCTTTTACTTTGAATTTAGATTTGTGTAGAATTTTGTAATTTGGAAAAGAGTGAACGAAATGGAAAATATGCTTTGGAATCAAAATACCATCCTCTAGCCGTAGCCTACCTTTATTTTTGTTGCAAATCGTAGAATGGGCTCATGCGTGGATCAGTGGTGAAGGTGTATGATACGAAACCTTGGTCGTATTCACCAACCATTTTTAAGAACATTCTCGGTGTTATTCTGCTGACTTTTCTTATTTTGAAAGAAACGCAAATAGTTTAGCCAATCCGAAATTGCGTTTGTTTCAAAATCTTAATATAAGAATGAGAATGTAATTTAGAGTGGTTGGTGAATACGGACCCTGAAGATCCAGAGTTCGATCCTCACTCGACGCGCTGGACTTCTCATGGTGGTGGCCTTTTGTAGGATACTTCAGAACCGTCTTCTAGTACTTTTAAGGCCAAGTCATACATAAATAAGTTAGTTTTCATCGTGGTGTGACTGAAATAACGATTAAAGCAGCGCATTTCAGTCAGTCAGTCAGCTAGCCAACCAGCCAGTCAGCCAGCCAGCCAGTCAGTATTCAGTCAAAGAAATACAAGGCCGGCGAGCTATATTTATTCGCTGTATATGTTATATATACATCACCCTCGTTGAGCCATTTCCGATGTATTCCGTAAACTACATTCATCGCCCTTGGGTTATCTCGCGTATGTTTTCTCGTTCTCATGAATTATTCATGAGGCATTCTGGTTGGTAATCTCAGTTTTTCAGCTTCCTTTAGGCGCCCCGCTCTGCAAAGCTCTTGTTTAGACCCATTTCGAGCAAAATCGTCCGCGTTTTGCGAATTGTACTGTCTGATCTTTGATCTACACTGTCTACCTCGCTTAAACATCCCGAATAATGGCAAACTTGACATTGCAATTATTTGGGTCGTACTTGTAGTCTGAATATGTCAGTCGGTTTTATTCTGTCAGAAGATTTAATCTATTTTTATCAACATGTATGTCATCATTTCTATTTTTACCTCGTCTACAACCGATTAAATCGCTTCTTTCAAATCAAGCTTGGCGATACTTTAAATATGGCTGAGGCCGTGAACATCATTGACAGAAGGACTGCAACAGCACGCTATATTTCTGAATATTTGCCCTTGTGTACAAGGATTTGTAATGTCTGCCCTGGATTGTCGTAAGGCAAATGCCACAGAAGGAAGGCTCACCGGTGGCCGCCATATTCGTTTATAATGATATAGGTTTTACCCGTTTTATTCATAGTAACGGATGAAATGTGATCATCTTCCACTACAAGAGTTATGTTATCGACAATTCGATTGGTTATTGGGTGTAATTCGCAATCTTATGAATATTCATAGAAACGACGGTTTCACAATTAAATGTCCCAGGGTTGATGAATGGTAATACTTCAACATGGTTTAACGGGGGTGTATTATATATTTATGCGTCTTTTTCTACAATCATCGTGGTTTGACAGAAATGATGTTTAAAACAGCGCATTTCAGTCAGTCAGTCAGTCAGCCAGCAGCCAGCCAGCCAGTCAGCCAGCCAACCTACCGACTGATCGATAGATCGATCAATCAATCAGTCAGAGAAATACTAAACCGTCGAGCTATATTTATTCGCTGAAATAAACCTTTTTTAAAAAGTTAAAAGGAAAAAAAAAAAGCTGCTACAGCTAGATATAAAAGGAATTCATTTGCGTTGAAGAACCGGGCGACGTCGATGATGGCTATGATGATGAGCGTATTATTTCTCGATTATAACAATTTTGTCACGGTATGATCTGGTCCTCTAAGTTGTGGACGACACAGTTGTTTCCCTTACATTGCGAAAGGTATTCACTTGATCCGTTCTAGAAACACACATTTTTAACAACATAAAATTAACACGAAATTGCTCTTCTGAACATAGCGCATCAAGCTTAATATGCACAGAAAGTGCAGTCTGATCCAGCATAAACATTTTCCAACATATTTGAGATACTCCAACGGCAAGGGAAGTGCTTATCCTGTATTTGGGAAAAATGTTTAGATAAAGTTAAAAGGAATATCACAATAAATTTTGTGTCAAAAGTTTTGTTTAATCAGAAGACATTTGTCAGTATGAAGCCATTGGCAAGTGTTTTATTGAATATAAGATTATTTTGGGAACGGTTAAATCAAAATTGGACTGCAGAAAGTGTAAAAAAATTGTCTTAAATCTAAACTGTCTGCTATTTATCGGATTATTCTGGAATGAATACTCATGGAATGTTATCAAAAGTTTTATTTCTATCTGATTTTGAGAGAGTCCATTCCGTCTTTTCTGCAATCTGTAACCCATTACGTGAAAATCCCGTGCTCTAACGATCCCCAAGGAAAAGACATTAGAAAAAAATGTGGGGAACAGGAGAAAATGCTGGTAACCAGAATTTTCTTCTATTTCCAGAATGGGTTCTACCCTTCAACAGACGAATCTAATTATTTGAGCGACATGTAATTTTTCGTATGCAAATCTTTTCAGGTTAGACAAAGGAAGAGTAATGTAGTTTAGTGAAGAGTTCAGTTGAGCACCAGAGTTTGTACTCCGAATTGTTAATAAACTTGGACGCTTTTTGATGGTCCAAAGGGGGTTAAGGGACTTTTTTCCCCTCTTTTCAGAACTTTGTAATTAGGAAGGTATGTGATGACGTGTTGCTTCGTAAGTCCTCTTGTCATTGCCACAATGAGTTTGCGATTTCTCGCAGTGATTTAATGCCAGTGATGTTGAATGTAGGAAAATCATGAAAGTTCAGCCGACTCTTACGTAAAAGTAATCTGCTTTTAAAAGTGTCGATTAGCTTCTTGACGAACCGTCTGGAATTTAATGGTGAATTATCGATATCATGTTGAGAGGTATCACCAAAACATTTATATCATTGCTGCAGTACGGAATCTTGATGCTGCCATCTTGGTTTCCCCGGTATAAATACGATTATAATGATCACTGAAAAGTGAAAATTAGAAGTTAAGCAGCTGTTTTGAACTGGTACAATTTGTTTCATTGAACTTTAGATAAGTCGGCTATTGAGCAATTTCTACACTTGCCACAATGTCTTGACTGTTATCTCTTTCTACTAGTATTTAGCTCTCTCGCCTGTTTTTTACCTAATGTTTTTCACACTCAAGGGATAACTGTCTGTAATAGATGTGGTTTACAAACATTGCCTTGAATGGAGAAATCTGCAATAATGAGCAATCGCTACAGTGCCTTAATGACTGTCGCTTATTTTCTTTTGCATATATCCATTTTTATGCGCCAGATGGGGCGTCTTATGTTATGTCCCTGGTGTCCATCCGCCAGTCCGTTAGCATTTTTGTATATGTTCTGCTCTGTATGATTTTGAGCCCATGCCTGATTTTGAAAACAGTTCACACATGTGTGCGCTTTCATGAGACAAGGTGCAGAGTAGAGGTTTCAAAAGGCAGGCTTCAAGGTAAAGTTTACATCACAAGGCCAGAGGTGACACTCTGTCGATATGCTCTGCTTCCAGTCACAGTAGTTTGTTAATGGTCACATGCTTCTCAAATCGTGTCCGCTCCAAGTATCTTGAACCCCTTTCCTGATTTTAGAAATATGTGATATATATGTGCACCTTGATGAGAATACATGCAGAGCAGAGGTTTCAGACGCCGGGCTTTGAGGCTGAGGTTACATCACGGCGTAACGGGTGACATACTCTCGACAGCTTCCTTCAGGCGCCCCGCTCTGCAAAGCTCTTGTTTAGACCCATTTCGAGCAAAATCGTCCGCTTTTTGCGAATTGTGCTGTCTGATCTTGATCTACACTGTCTACCTCGCTTAAACATCCTGAATAATGGCAAACTTGACATTGCAGTTATTTGGGTCGTACTTGTAGCCTGAAAATGTCAGTCGGTTTTACTCTGTGCTCTAACGATTCATTTAGAAATCCGAGTTTTAACGATCCTGGGGAAGAAGAATTTGAAAACATGGGTGGAAACCAGCATTTCCCCTTTTCCCACTATGTTTCCGATCCATTGTAAACAAATTTCAAGGCTTGATTAAAATTTTATTTTTCTGTTGCAAATGTTTTCTAATTGGACGAGGCGCAATTGTTGTCATCTGGTAAAGTATTAAACTTGGGAAAACAGTTTGTTAAGAGACCAACACGTGTTGTTTTCACGTGATATCCTTCTTCATTAACCTTGCCTAGTTACAAGGAATTAGATTCGGTGGAAAAATGTCAAAGGCACTATGAAAAGGAGAATTCTACGGAACCGAGTGGAGTTATTGTTACCTGTCCATTATTTTTGGATTGAAAATTATAATTGAGCCCTGTTCTGGCAAAAGGGGATTTAATGGACCTCCGTGATGCGTTACCTGGTAACCAGCATTTTCTTCTTTTTCAACAATGTTTTCAAAGCCTTTTTAAAACTCGGGTTTATGTGGTAAATAGTCAAGAAGAATAAATATACTAAAAACGTACACATCTCTTTGCTATGGCCTTTAAATTAATGGTTAATTTGAGTAATCAGTTAAGGGTACGTTTAATGCAGTATGGGTCTTAGTTCACGTAACATTCTGAAGAACATCTATAGTTTAAGTACCAAAAAAAAAGAGAGAAAAACAATTTCTAACTTGCTAAACCATTTTAGCCGTGCTCTGTGAAGAAAGGGGCTTAATTTAATGCGTCTGCGAAAAGTATCGACCCAGGTCAGCCTGCGCAGTACGCGCAGGCTGACCTGAGCCGACACTTTTCGCCTTTGGTCAATTTTCTGCATGTTAAAGGACCACTCTAACTCAAGATTCAGTCGGTTGATAGAGAAAATAGATTCTATGGATCCGCAATTATACGAGGCCTTGCTTGGTATCATGGATCACGGGGATGTCTTAAGCCCCCTTTTGCCAGAGCATGGCTCATTTGTTTTCGCCAGTCGGGGCATGCATATCTTTAAAATCACAAAAAACTTTTAGGAATTATAGCCAGAGTACAAAGTTTGAGTGGTTGGTGAATACGGTTCTTGATTTGATCTACACTGTCAGTAGAGAGAACGAAAATATGTATTGTGCATAACGGTTTTAAATGTAAGGTGAAAAAAAATTGACCTGCTAACCTGTTTTACGCTGAATTGTAGGTGTAAGCTGAAGGTTGATTGATATACAAAAATTGAGACCGGTTTGGGCGTCTGTCACGAGAACTATCAACACCTGGGATAGAGAATTATGAATGTAGATAGATAGTTTTAACCTATTTACACAAAAATACGATTTATTTCGTCTCTGCATTTAACCCTTTGGCTGCTAAGCGCGGCTTACTGATCTTTTGCGGATAGTGTTGATCAATATCAGACTGCACCGAACGTGCAGTCTGATCTTGGATCAACACTGTTCGATCAAGAGATATTTTTCTCCAAAGAGTAAGTTTGAAATAGCATTTTTGGGGTTTTTACTATTGGCTTAAAAGTTTCAAGCTTCATTTAACTTATTTAGCAGGATAAGGGTTAACATCTATTGAAAAAAGTTTCTTTTTTTTTTGTTTTATATATATTGCTTTTAACTCTTTCATCGCCACATGTATGAGCCGTGCTCTGGGAAAAGGAGACTTAATGCATCGCCGTGATCCATGATACCACGCAAGTTATCACACATTTATGGATCAATGAAATCCATTTTGTATAACAACCGACAAATTCTCATGAAGTACACTGGTCCTTTGACAAGCAGAAAATTGACCAATAGCGAAAAGTTTCGGCCCAGGTCAGCCTGGGTCGATACTTTTTGCAGATGCATTTAGCCCCATTTTCACAGAGCATGGCTCATAGAAACTCGATCTCGAAATCTTCTGAAACTCAGATTTTTTTTTCTTCATCACATGACCTTGACTAAGCAAGTGGGCTGTATAGGTTTAGTGATACTGAAAGGATAAAGATTATCTTTAACAAGAAATATCTTTAAAAAAGATAAACGGCGCAAGGACCATTAAAATAAGCATGTCTACATTTTTAAGTGGGGTGCAAATCATCCCAGCTCAGATTTACCATGTGGGAAATCAAACTCGGTAACCCAGGTGTGAAGTATTACCATTCATTACCCTTGGGACATTCACTTGCGAAACCGCCGTTTCTATGAATATTTATAAGATTGCGAATTACACCCAATAGCCAATCGAATTGTCTATAACATAACGATACTCTCTTGTTGTGGAGGATAATCACATTTCTTCCGTTACTATGAATAAACCGGGTAAAACCCATATCATTATCAACAAATATGGCGGCTGACGGTGGGCCTTTCTTCTGTGGCATTTGCCTTAGGACAATTCAGGGCAGACATTACAAATCCTTGTATACAGAGGCAAATATTCAGATATACAGCGTGCTGTTGCAGTCCTTATGGCTTTAAGCTGGAACTCTTTCGGGGTCACGCCGAATGTTTTTTGTAAAATTTTATCAATGATGTTCACGGCCTCAGCCATATCTAGAGTATCGCCAAGCTTGATTTGAAGCAAGCTATTTAATTGGTTGTGGACGAATAGAAATATGGTTGATAAAAATAGATAAAACTTTCTCGCTGAAAAACAGAGATAACCAATCAAAATGCCTCATGAATAATTCACGAGAACGAGAAAACATACGCGAGATAACCCAGGGGCAATGAATGTAGTTTGCGGAATACATCGGAACTGGGTCAACGAGGATCGTGGGAAATTGAACCTAAAAAAAAAATCGGATTCTGGGATACCTAACATTGCAAAATCATTACCTGGAAAAATAGTACTATTAAGAAAGCATTTTATTCACTTTGGCATCAAGGCATGACTAAAACGTTAACAACGGGGGAACTTACACGACTTGGACGATAAATATGTAAACAAATACACCATTATCATACCACAATTTGAAAACCCCCGTAGCTCAGTCAGTAGCATACAGGACTTGAGAACAGGAGGTCGCTGGTTCGATCCCCGGCTTGGCCAATTTCTTTCCGAGGATTGATGATAGTCATTGCGACAGGATTCAATCCTCTCTCACCGCTGACCATTGTTTCGACGATGGTTATGTGGGAAAGCAGCCAGTGGTTTGGAAAGAATATTGTGCGGAGTACTGGTAAAAAGAAACTCCAGGAAAGCATGGATAGGTGCACTGCCGCCGCGATATAACTGAAATAATGTTGATAACGGCGTTAAACACCATACAATCAATCGTTCAACAATTTGAAAAGGAGTATTAGAACAGACTACCTTGGGGCATGCGTAGGTATATATTTATGTATCAGTTCCACCAAATAGCGTCAAGAAGCGTCGGGAAGTGCCATGGAAAGCTTAGAAGCATCATGAGAACTTCTGTAGTAATTTCTTTAAATAGGATTGCTTTATTTGTGTTTATATCGCTTAGTAATACAAGTTTCTCACGTCGTTTCATTTTGACGTTCTACTGAATCACCCTCCACTCACACACAAATAAAGAGAAATTTGATATGTACTTTGCTCAGAGATTTATAGGAGAGATACCTCTCAGCTCCTTAAATGTCTGCTTACTTTTACTCAATTCTTTCTAGTAGCACTACGTGCTTATTATTTGGTACAACAGTTAGATTTCAATTTTAGCAGGATTAAAAGCACCCCACCTCAGAAGCGCTTTCAGCGCTTTGATTTTTTTTACCCGTCACAAATTTCTGTTTATTCATTTGTTATCAGAACCAAAAAAGTAGGTCAAAAGCCAGCACATTCAGCTACGCCGAAAAAAACCTATGTGGTGAGACCGTCGACGCCCTAATTGATGTTCCCGTTTACACTTCATATCTAGCCCTGAAAGATTTGACTGTCGAAATCTTGTTTTCCATCATTATTAACTGTTATCCTGCCGTTCCCGACCATAGACATATTTTACGGTGAGTGTAAAACAAGATCAGCCGGCGCATACGTACATTCTGATCTTGCGCTACAGTCTTCGCTGTTCTCAGTAGGTTTGGTCATACAGATCTTATTCGATGACAATAAACATAAGAAATCCGATTTTCATAATGGTCAACAAGTAAAATTCTACAGGGTAAAGGTTAATGAGTTATCACAGTCAATGTTCAAACAATAAAAACTCGCATTTCAATTTAAATCTCTTAAATAGGAAGGGTAGCACTGAGGATAAATTCGGAATTTCGGTACTAAAATAGGGTATTATATGACTGAATTTTGACCAGAAAAACGCTTTTCTACGATTGATTTGTAACGTGTCAGTTCATTGGTAGAGAGCTTCGTAAAATGTCATTATGAACAAATAAATTGCTTCTATGTTATCATTCACAAGAATGGGATTTTGCCAGCGAGACTTTGTATCATGGTTAACATACGATATATATTATGTGCAGTCTAATCTTGATCTGTGCCATCCTCAAAAGCCTCCTTTTCCATCTATGACGCTAAAAAGGTTGACAAGAATTAAGATGTTCGTACTAAAAAAAATCATAATTTTATAATTTTGTACCGTCTCGATTTGTTAAAGAGAGACGATGGCGTCATTGTACGCAATCCTCTTTACTTTATCTGGAACTAACTTGAAGTAGAAAATGCCTTCACGAATTAGTGAATCTCTTGAAACAGAGTAAAGCTAGAAACGTAATCGATTCATAATTATTTCCTTGAAAGACTGATTTCCATTAAAAACGAGAATTGGAGATAGCATTAAATCGTTATCATTTCTTTTTTTCTTTTTTAGTAATTAAGCATTTTCTGTTACCTGTTGAGCCTTTACCAAACAACACCTTGTTTTAAAGACCCTAACTGAGAAGAAAGACACTGAAAATATTGTGGGTCAAGGAAAAAATACTAAGAATCAGCAGCATGTCAATGTTTTCTACCACATCAAAGACAGAAATCATCTTTTGATCTACATTAACTCGTCGTTTGTAAATGCTTTCAATTTGTTCGAGTCTAAAGTTTTGTTGTTTGGTATAAAGTTGAATACCCAGTTTTTTTTTTGTGACATGTAACGTCGCCCTGCCTTGCACTTTCTGTATATCCTATGTACGAATTAAAATAGAGGTTAATTCGCGCGTGTGATTTAATACAAATGACCAAATATCATTCGTAAAATTAGTCATATTGGATTATCGTTAGACGCTATTGTATCAAAAATCGCTAAATGGATGACGCTGAATAGTTAGGGTTCTGTTCACCCTTAGTGTATTAGATAAGGGAAATGGATATCAGCTATGCTTTGCGAAAACGGGTTAGACGTATCTTCGTGATCCATTAACTCTTTACCACACAATCCCGAGTTTTAACGACCCCGAAGAAGAAGGCCCTTTGAAAACATTGTGAGAAAAGGAGAAAATGCTGGTAACCAGCATTTTCTCCTTTTCCCACAATGTTTTCTACTCTTTCGAAGATAATTTTCTCCATTTGAGCCACATCAAAATTGTCGTCTGCAACTGCTTTGAATTTGAGCTAGTCCAACATTTAGTTGTTTGGTAAAGGGTTAAACCAAGCAAGCCATCACATAATTCTTGATCCACAAAAATCCATTTTGTCTGACATCTGACTGAATCACGAGGTAAACTTGTCTTTTTCATCGCAGTCTCATTAAACCCCTTTTCACAGAGCTTGGTCCATATGTTAAGTAAGTTATAAAATCAAGACATGACAGCATTAAGTTTGTTTTCGGTTTATCTTGAAACATAAGACAGTGTAGATCAAAGATAAGCAGTCTGATCTTGGATCTACTGTACACTATCTTTCGAAGCAAATTATGTAACTCGTTGGCAGGCTTAAACGATCTAATACGGTCAAGATTAGCGTACATTCGCATCAAGCAATATTTCCACATCGTCCATCGTGTAAACTTTGGTTCGTCTGGCATTAAATGTTTATGTGTGCTTTTGTTCTATAAATGGAACAGTATCTACATGCATTTTTAATTTTTAGCTCACCTGAGCACAGCGTGCTCAAGGTGAGCTTTTGTGGTTGTCCGATGTCCGTCGTGCGTCGTCCGTCATGCGTCGTCCGTCGTGCGTCGTCCGTCGTCAACATTTACCTTGTGTAGACTCTAGAGGCCACATGTCTTACTCAATTGACCTGAAAATTGGTCAGAATGTTTTTCCTGATGAAATCCCGGATGACTTCGAATTTGGATTACCTGGGGTCATAAACTAGGTCACTAGGTCAAATCAAAGAAATGCCTTGTGGACACTCTAGATGCCACATTTCTTACTCAATTGACCTGAAAATTGGTCAGAATGTTTCTCTTGATGAAATCTCGGATGAATTCGAATTTGTGTCACCTGGGGTCATAAACTAGTTCACTAGGTCAAATGAAAGAAACGCTTTGTGGACAATCTAGAGCCACATTTCTTACTGAAATGACCTGAAAATTGGTCAGATTGTTTGTCTTGATGAAGTCTCGAATGAGTTCGAATTTGGGTCATCTAGGGTCATAAACTAGGTCACTATGTCAAATTAAAGAAATATCTTGTGGGTACTCTAGAGGACACATTTTTTGCTCAATTGACTTGAAAATTGGTCA
The DNA here is from genome assembly GCA_945859785.2 of Tridacna gigas. NCBI lineage: Eukaryota > Metazoa > Mollusca > Bivalvia > Cardiida > Cardiidae > Tridacna > Tridacna gigas. Next base: position 31,062,279 of record OX244041.2, read on the forward strand.
GAATGTTTGTCTTGATAAAATCTCGGATGAGATTCAAATTGGGTCACCTGGGGTCATAAAATGGTCACTAGGTCAAGGTTACACCTTGTGGGCACTCTAGAGGCCACATTCTCTGCTCAATGGGAGCCATTCCTGTAAGTCAAGTTATCTCCCTTTCCAGATAAAGACTAAAGGTAACCAAATAACAGATTGGTCCTTTTACCTGTATTCCTTTGTTTTTATCCTTGATTCCCTTGGGAACTTTGCAATAAATATAATTTGATTTATGATATAAATGTAAGGACTTCATGTAATTTTAAAGAAAATCTTGTTTCCAATCATCAGAGAAAAGCATAGAATTGCTTTGTAAAACAATCTGATCAGACTTAGGTCAGATATTGTGTCAAAAACATATCTGTGTAGTGCAAGAAAATCAAGGATAAAACCCAAGTAACCCCTTAATCAGGACCAATGTAGTACTCGAGAGAAATCAAGGAAAGTAACTGAAGAATGACCCTCATTGACCGTAAAATTGGTCAGAATGTTTGTCTTGATGAAATCTAGGATGAGTTCAAAATTGGGTCACGAGGGGACATAATCTGGGTCACTAGGTCAAATTAAAGAAATACCTTTTGGACACTCTTGAAGCCTCATTTATTGCTCAATTTTCTTGAAAATTGGTCGGAATCTTTGTCTTAATAAAATCTCGGATATGTTTGAATTTGGGATACCTGGGATCGTAAACTAGATCACTAGGCTAAATTAAAGAAATACCTTGTGGGCTCTCTAGAGGCCACATTTATTGCTCAATTTTCTTGAAAATTGGTCAGAATCTTTGTCTTAATAAAATCTCGGATGTGTTCGAATTTAGGATACCTGGGGTGATAAACTAGGTCACTAGGTAAAATTAAAGAAATACCTTGTGGACACTCTAGAGGCCACAATTCGTACTCACTTGACCTGAAAATTGGTCAGAATGTTTGTCTTGATGAAATTTCGGATGAGTTTGAATCTGGGTAACCTAGGATCATAAAGTAGGTCTCACTAGATCAAATTACAAAAATTCTTTGTGGGCGTTCAAGAGGCTACAATTCTCCAGTCAACTGACTTGAAAATTGATCAGCATTTTTGTTTTGATAAAATCTTGGATGACTTCAAAATTTGGTCACAAAGGGTCATAAACTAGGTTACTAGGTCAAATCTAAAGAAATAGCTTGTGGGCGCTCTAGCGGCCAAAATTCTTGCTCAATTTTCCTGAAAAATTGGTCAGCGTGTTTGTCTTGATGATATCTCGAATGAGTTCAAAATTGGGTCACATAGGGTCATAAACAAGGTCACTGGGTCACATTGAAGAAATACCTTGTGGGCACTCTAGAGGCCACAATTCATGCGAAATTGACTTGAAAATTGGTTTACATGTTTGACTTGATGATATCTCGGATCAGTCAGAAATTGAGTCTTATAGGATCATAAACTAGGTCACTAGGTCAAATTAAAGAAATGTATTGTGGACGTTCCAGAGGCCACAATTTTCGCTCAACTGGTCTGAAAATTTGTCAGCATGTTGGACGTGATGATATCTTGAATGGATTTGAAATTGGGTCACATAGGGTCATAATCTAGGTAATCAGGTCAAATTAAAGAAATACTTTGTGGGCACTGTAGAGGCGGCAATTCTTGCCCGGTTCACCTGAACCTTGGTTAACAAGTTTGTCTTGATATCTTGGATGAGTTTGAAATATGGTCACATAGTGTCATTAACTAGGTCACTAGGTCAAATTGAAGAAATATATTTTGGACACTCCAGAGGCCACATTTTCAGCTCAATTGACCTGACAATTTGTCAGAATGTTTGTCTTATTAACATCTCAGATGAGTTTTAAATTGGGTCATTATGACCCTGGGGTGAAATTTCGCCAATGGACTCAAGTGAGCGATCCAGGGCCATCATGGCCCTCTTGTTACTGAAATTCTAACTGCAAAGGGCTCCAGTATACTAAGTTATCGAAGATTTGAAAGCAAGTGATAAAAATGAATTAAAACAAATTACTAGTGTAAGGATAATAAACAAGAGAAAATACATCAAGCTATCTAAAGTTGTGGCTTGGCAAATTAGGCCAAGTTTTTTCACGAAAAAAACTTAAGTCTCTTATTTTGCTCTTGAAAATCCACCAGCGGACTCATTTTCCGACTTAAGTTGAGTTAAGAATTTGAGGCGCAATTCGTTATTAGTAACGTTCTCAAACCCTGAGTAGACACAACGTTTTAGACTAAACTCAGCAAACTTCACATACTTTACTTAGTTAACAGACTTGGTTCCATTTAGGCTTTTGAAAACATTGAAAACACATGAGGAAATGCTGTTATTACTTATGTTTTCTACTTTTTTATTTGAACTATATTTTTTTTATCTGTTATCTGTTTTTCATCTGCTAATGCTTTCAATTGTCTAAAAAGATTTGTCATCTGCTTAGCCCTTAGGCTGCTAAGCGCGACTCACTGACCCTTTGTGGACAGCAGTAGATCAAAATCAGACTGCACAGAACGTGCAGTCTGATCTTGGATCTACACTGTCTGATAAGGAGATATCTCTCCTCCAAAAACACCTTTAAAATAGGAAAATTTGGGTTTTTACCGTCGGCTTAAAAGTTTCAGTTTTTTTTTTTGATTTAGCAGGATAAGGTTAAAAGTCAAACCCCGTAAGACTGGCAGGCTGAAGCGAGGTTAAACTGTAGAGATTTTACTTTGAGAAAAAACACGGGCACTTGCTTTTTTTACAAACTGCATACTCCATATTTAATTTAGAAGTCTTGAGCCATGCTCTGTGAAAAGGGGCTTTAATGCATCTGCAAAAAGCATCGACCTGGGTCAGCTTGCGCAGTCCACGCAAGTTGACCTGGGCCGAAATGTTTTACTATCTGTATATTCAGTTTCCTGCCTGTCAAAGGACCAGTCTATCTCTTGGTTAAGTGGATTGTTAGACAAACTGCATTGTATAACTCCATAACTGTTTGGTGACTTGCTTGTTATAATGCAGAAATGCATTAAACCCCCTTTTGCCAGAGCATGACTGTCTTATATTTGGTTGTAGGGAGCGAAGTTAGTAAACAAAAGCCTTTGTGACAACCATAGTTAAGTTACAAACAGGGTGCTTGCATGCTGACTGTCTATATTTTATTTAAGTGTAATTACAGACATGTAGACGCTTTCGCCAAACAAAGAAACTCGACCTCATTCGACGGCTGAAAACACAATCCACCGTAACTTAGAAAGAGTTTTATCTTATAGGCATGTATAGGCAAGTAGATGGCATAGATCCAAGATCAGACTGCAAGTTCTGTGCAGTCTGATCTTGATCTATGCCGTCCGCAAAAGCGCCCCCTTTCGGTTATAGCGCCGTAAGGGTTAAAGACGTCAGTATATAACTTCCGTAACGTGATGTATGGGACCCTCTGATGTAATAATCTTGCTTAAAGATACATCTGTGCTTGTTTTCGGCTGGTTGTTAACCCATTTCATCTTTAGTTTATGAAACTATTATCATTGTTGTATCTTGATGCGAAATGTTGCCCCTGACGGTTGCAAAGTTGTGCAGATTACGACCGATAGAAAATGCATTTCATTTTCTGGGGGCCCATCAAAGAAATCACTGCCGTCGTTCCTGGTTTTAGATCGAAGATAAATCCCACGATTTTCTTTATTCTTTACACCATATATATTGGTCATTTATCTCTGTTATCACAATTGACTAAATTCTGAACCAGTCTACAGTCTATCAAATGTTAACAGCATTTTCACTCTGACTGTACGGATGTATCTTTAAAACATTAAATTCTGAAAAACAAAAGAGCCATGCTCTGTGAAAAGGGGGCTTAATGCATCTGCGAAAAGTATCGACTCAGGTCAGCCTAGGCAACTTTTCGCTACTGGTCAATTTCCTGTATGCCCAAGGACCAGTTTACCTCATGATTCAGTCGGTTGTTAAAAAGGTGGCTATTATGGATCGATACTCACGTGATGGCCTGCTTAGTATCATGCATTACGGAGATGCATTAAGCCCCCTTTTGCCAGAGCATGACTCATTAATTTTTGTTGACGTCTTTCAAAACTATTTTGTGAAATATGGACATGGATTATTCAAGATGAATTAGGTTAAGCACATGCATATGAATTGTAAATACTTAGTACATAAGAAATCTTCGTGATAAAAGGAGAAATTGCTGGTCACGAGTAATTTCACCTTTTTCCAAACTGTTTACATTAGTAGTTAGTAGTTAAACCACCAGTGCGTCAAAAATGGAAATAGGTGGATTTTGTTTTATAGGGTCTGGAAAAAAAAAAAGAGAAAAACTCGCAAGCCATTCTATTTTCGTATCTTTTTCGGGTCACAATACAGTAGACAAGGTAGATCTAAATTCTGAAGTCTGATTTTGATCTAGATTGTCCATGAAATCAGTCTAAATTGTTTTTGGTACCGAAAGGATAAATTAACATATTTCATGCACTAGGTTTTTAAATGATACTTTTGTGGAACGAATGTTTTTAACTGCATTTTAGATAAACGATTGATTCTGTGTGAACCGCTGGATGTATAACACGTTTTTTTGGTTTCTTAGGACGTTTTCTGTCTTTCAGATTGCCAACCAAAGGAGAGAGAGAGAGAGAGAGAGAGAGGCAGGCAGGCAGGCAGGCAGGCTGACTGCTCATAAATGAAATGGAGAGTGCCGAGTTGTTGGTTTCTAACGATTTCAGACGAGAGAAATAGACGCAGAGAGAGAGAGAGAGAGAGAGAGAGGGAGACAGAGAGAGAGAGAGAGAGAGAGAGAGAGAGAGAGAGGCAGGCAGGCAGGCAGGCAGGCTGACTGCTCATAAATGAAATGGAGAGTGCCGAGTTGTTGGTTTCTAACGATTTCAGACGAGAGAAATAGACGCAGAGAGAGAGAGAGAGAGAGAGAGAGAGAGAGAGAGAGAGAGAGAGAGACAGACAGAGAGAGAGAGAGACAGAGAGAGAGCGAGAGAGAGAGCGAGAGAGAGAGGCAAGCAGGCAGGCAGGCTGACTGCTCATAAATGAAATGGAGAGTGCCGAGTTGTTGGTTTCTAACGATTTCAGACGAGAGAAATAGACGCAGAGAGAGAGAGAGAGAGAGAGAGACAGAGAGAGAGAGCGAGAGAGAGAGAGAGAGAGAGCGAGAGAGAGAGAGAGAGGCAGGCAGGCAGGCAGGCTGACTGCTCATAAATGAAATGAAGAGTGACGAGTTGTTGGTTTCTAACGATTTCAGACGAGAGAAATAGACGCAGAGAGAGAGAGAGAGAGAGAGAGAGAGAGACAGAGAGACAGAGCTCATAGACTACTCATAAATGAGATGGAGAGTACCAAGTTGTTGGAGACATACCTCACAAAAATGAGACCAGTAGTTTTGTGCAGTCTGATATTGATTAAGAACGTCTGCAGTGGCACCTTGAGAATCACATTGTCGTCAACATCCTCATGGTAAAACTTAGCTCTTTACCGAATTATCCCAGGTTTTCACCTCCAGTGGAAAGAAGGCTTTTGAAGACATTGTGGAAAATGGAGAAATGCTGGTACCAGTATTTTCTCCTTTTTCCACAATTTTTTCTATCCTAGCAGAGATCTTGAGCTCATTTGTATCATTTCTGAAGTTGTCGTCTGCAGATGGTTTAATTTTGAAAGAGTGTAAAATTTGTCGTTTTGGAAAGGGTTAAAGCATAAGAAGGTTTCTTACCCCCCCCCCTTTTTTTTTTATTTTTGGTCTTTGGATTTTAACCATAATTGTGTAATTACAAAAAAAAAAAAAACGTACACTCCAACTAATCGTTTTGTTTTGTTAGAATTTATTGAGAATGATTATTAAAATGATTGTTTTTTGTCAGTTTAAATGATTGTTAAACAAGGGTTTTTACAAATCGACAAGGAAGTTTTTACAAACTGACTGACATCAAACCTTTAGCCTGTCAGTTACAATTTCGTTGGCCCTTGCGGGCAGTGTAGACCAATATCGAACTGCACAGAACTTGTTCAGATACTGGAACCGCCATGTCCGATCTTTGTTTACGGACTGTCATCAAAATACATGTAGTCTTGCGAGGTTAACATCTTGGATTCTTATTCACCGAACCATTCTATGGAACATTCTCAGTTTTATTCTCAGTTATTGTCTAAATTTGAAAGTAACTCAACTTCTGATTGGCTAAACCAAATGTTTTTAGCCATTCAGATGTTGCGTTACTAGCTAAATCTAGAATTAGACTTTGGTTGAAATTAAGAATGGTTGCTTAATATGGGCCTTGGTCGTTTCTCCTCGTGAACATGCACTTTATGATTTATAGCTCTTTCTTAGCTCATTACCAAACTCGTTGCCAAATGATCAACTGTTGGACTAGAACAAAATGAAAGCATTTGCAGCCGACATATAAGATGTATCTCAAATGATTATTTCTGTCTTTGATAGGGGTAGAAAACGTTGTGGGAAAAGGAGAAAATGCTGGTTACCAGCATTTTCTCCTTTTCCCACAATGTTTTTAAAAACCTTCTCTTTCAAGGTCGTTAAAACACGGACTTGTGCGGTAAAGGGTTTAAAGGAACAACTGAACCATCGTGTATCTCATGATCATTTACCAAAAAATATGAGCCACGCTCTGACAAACGTGGGCTTAATACTTCTCCGTGATGCATTATACTAAGCAAGACATCAACAAGAACGGATCCATCAAATCCAATTTATCTAACAATCGACGTGATCAAAAGGTAAAACGGTTCTTGGACATGTAGAAAATTACTAAAAAGCAAAAAGTTTCGACCCATGTAAGCCTGCGCGGACTGCTGACAGGCTCACATGGGTCGATACTTTTAGCAGATACATTAAGCTCCATTTTCACAGAGTATGGCTCATATCGTTTTTGCAATAATCCGGAGGAAAAGGGTTTTGAGAACATTATGGAAAAGGCAGAAAATGCTGTTATTGAGCATTTTCTCCTTTTTACAAGCTGTTTTTTAACTCTTTCTTAAACAAAATGCATAATTTGATAGAAAATGAATAAGTCGTCAGATAATGCTTTCAATTTGGATTTGTCTGAATTTTGTTTTCTCGTAAAAAGTAAAAACACTTTGACTGCTTGTTATGTGCAATAGATGTACTCAGAATTATGGCGAAATGATTAACCCTTAAGCTGCTAAGCACGACTCAAGGATCTTTTCTGGACGTTGTAGATCAAGATCAGACTGCACGGGACGTGCATTCTGATCTTGGATCTACAACGTGCAGATAAGGAGATATTTTTCCCTCAAGATAACCTTGAAATGGCATTTTGATTTTTACTATAGACTAGAAAGTTTCATTTTAGTTATATAGCAGATTAAGGGTTAAAAAAACATTAATTCCAAATTAAAGGCTTCCCCGGTCACAGTATCATAAAAACAAACGAACAAAACAACCAAGAATTAGGCATACTAGATTGAGGTCAGATTACCCGCTTGAGTAGTCTGATCTTGAGCCTAAAGTGTTCGAGAAAGCGACTGAAATTACATGTGGTGCAGTAAGGATTGATTTAAAAATCTATCTAATCTTTTGGTTGCTAAGAGCAGCTCAAGGACCTTTTGCGGACAATGTAGATTAAAATCAGACTGCACAGAACATGCAGTATGATCTTGGATCTAATCTCCAATAAGTAGGTATTTTCATCCCAAAATAGCTATGAAATAACAACACTTGGGTTTTTTTACTATCGACCTGAAAACTTTCATTTCACTTATTTTCCAGGTAAAGGGTTAGGTGAAACGTTTCTGATCACTTTCGCAAAATTTTGTCCTTATAAAAAAGTTGACTTAGTAAAAAATTGTAGAAAGATGAGTAATATACGTGAATAATTGCATAAAATACAGAAAAGAAAGTTCCAATATAAAGTAAAGTCATTCTTGTTGCCACGGTAACTGCTTGTGTTCTCAGTCATCGAACATATCATCTCCACCCCAGAAAAAGGGCATCTGCATTCTCCACTGCCAGAGCCTCTGGTAATGTGCGATATACTGGGCCCAGAGATTAGGTACTGAAAGTAGAAATAAGTATAATTATTGCGATAAAGTGATAAATGAGTATTCACATGGATGCGTTTATCTGTCTGTCTGTTTCAAGTAGCTTCTTGCATACATCAAATATACATATATAAACTAGAACAGACAGACAGACAGACAGGCAGACGGACGGACGGACGGACGGACGGATGAAAGAAGATACAGACAAAAGGGACAAGTGGCTCGTAAACCAGATGAAAGGAGAAAAAGAAGGAAAGAAAGCAGAGGGAATGAAGAGAGAAAAAAAGGTGGAATATAATCTTTATTTTTTTAGCGTTTCAAAAATGGTCCTCACTAGTCTATCCTAAAGGTACGCGATATGGAAGCTAGTTACGTGTACTATTCAATGAATATGATAAATGAGATGATGATTGATCACATATGGCGTGCAACACACGAAAAAGGTCCTTCGGACATATGCGTAAGTGTGCCGTCAAAGAACAGCCTGTGCAGTCCGTATTGACTAATCTGAGACGACACTTTCCGTTCTTATGTGACTTCCTGTTTCTTGAAAGTCTACTGTATGACAAAATCTTATGTAGTCGTAAAGTGCCGTCTCGGATTAGCCTGCGCGGACCGCGCAGGCTAATCCGAGACGATACTTTACGCCAATGCCAGAAGGTCTCATTTCGCATGTTGCGGGTTAATTATAATGATTGATTATGAATAGGTTCTATGCACATGTAATGCCAGTTTCAACAATATTTCAGTTATATGGCCGCAACAGTGCATTGTGGAACGGATCGGATTCGGCACAGCAAGTTAACGAATTCGATTGGTCGATGCAAATTTCGGCAATTACACGTACTAGTTATTTCAAAAGTCGATCGCTGAGTTTCACTGACCGGTCTGATTCGTTCAGTGTATATTCCCCATGATATTAGATTTCCATTCTAGGATGAGAAAAAGTGTCCGTCTCCCAAAGTTGTGACCTTTGTAACTGAAGTTAAGATCAGAACTAAATGAGCCACGCTCTGTGAAAAGAGGCTGTAATGCATCGATTCAGGTCAGCCTTGGCATTTCGCGGAGAGTGACCCAGGTCAAACCTTTTTGCTATTGGTCAATTTTCTGCATGTCAAAGGACCAGTGTATCTACTGATTCGGTCGGTTGTTACACGAAATGGATTTTATGGATCAATAATACTATGATGACATGGTTCGTATAATGCATCACGGAAATCCAGTAACCCAGCATCCTTTTGCCAAAGGATGGCTCATCTGTATGCGAAAAGACTGACAAATGACTTGGGATCGTGTTCCACAGGTAAAACAAAGAGGGCGTGAAATGTCAAAAAACAAGTTTATGTGAGTGCAAGGTTAAAATCCTAGACAAATGTACATCATTGAACAATCGTATCGACTTGTTTACATTTCTCTTTCACTTTTATAATATTTACTTGTCAAGTTGAATGCTATAAGTTCAGAAGTCACCGAGACAGACGGGCGGGGGGGAGGGGGTTGTTGTTTATACGCAACGCAAAATTGTCACATCTGACATAGAAGTACCCTTTAGCATTTTGAAGACGTTGTTTGAAAGTTATGAAAGATCTTAATTAAAACGGCAGCTATTTCAAAACTGTAAAAGACAGTAATATTGACGCCAAAAGCAAGGAAAAAAAACCACATTATCAAACAGTAAACAAGACGCACAGATTGCAATTTCACGACTACGTTTGAACTGAATATCTGTATCTGACAAAATAAATAAATAAATAAATAAATAAATAAACAATAAATAAATAAATAAATAAAAGACAGTTTTTTTGAAGGCTAAATGCAATCGACTCAAAGTTTGAAAAGATCAAAGATTATTTCTCTTGTTCAGGAGTTAAACATAAAATACACCAATTTTAACTAATGTTTAATGTTTAAAAAGATTCAAGCTTGTTTTTCTTATTTCAAAAATTTAACAGCAACGAGAACAACGACAGAAAGACAAAAATAACATCATCCAGACAGATGTTGACGATAAAAAGATGTAAAGAATCTACGTTGTTCATATCATTACCATAAATATTAGGTTTATTATCTATTTGAAGTAGGTTTTCATTAGAAAGGGAATAGAGTTTTTTTTTGTTGTTGTTGTTGTTTGTTTGTTGTATCAATTCCTAGTACATGTAATTGCGGTTTTACCGGTTTCACAGAAAGTAAAAACAACAATTGTATTTGGTTACTTTTCAAGTAGATGGATATACATCTCTAAAATCTATTGAACCCCATTTTCAAAATGCTTTGAGATACATTGATGTTAATTCCAGGAAATATAGATCAAAGACAGATTGCAGAGCTACTGCAAGCCAAATCTTGAAACTAATCAGTCGGATTTCTCCTATGAATTTCTTTTAAAACTGGACATACAGTGAAATTGGCCCCTTTTCACTAACTGAAAATACCATCTTTTTTAATTAATTTATTGCTCCAAGGGTAAACTAATAGGTGACGTGAAAGAATGGAGAAAATTGACAGAAAACTGACAAAAATTGACAAGAAAAACAAACTTACTGGCTGGTGCTGTTGGTGTCGGTTTTGAAGTCTGTGCCATTGACTGGTATGCAAAAAGACTTATCAGCAATATCACCGATATAACAAGAATTTTTTCTACTCCCATTTTCGTCTAAGATGTTTGTCTGCCAGCCAAATCTTTCAAATAGATTTTAACTTGTTGCGGTCTCTTGTTTGTTATGGATTGGTCTGCTCCGGGCGATTCAGCAGTAAATTGCCATTTCAATCCTGAGTTATACTGATTCATGTTGCCCACGTGGTATATACTTTTGGACCATTTAAAGTCATTAATTACCCTTTGATTTACGTCATGCTGGGTGAAAAGGGGGCTTAATGAATATGCAAAAAGTATCGAGTTGTATCAACCTGCGCAGTCTGCGCAGGCTGACATGGATCACATTTTTTTGCTTTCGGTAACTTTCTGCATGTTCCAAAGACTATTCTAAATCCAGATCCAGTCGGTTGTTAGACAAACTTAATTTTTAGGGATCCATATTTATGTAATGACTTGCTTGGTATAATCACTCGCTTGGTTGCATTATACCCACATTTTACCAGAGCATGGCTTATTTCCTTTTAACTAGCCTCGATGGCTTTGTTGTAAAGCAAAAGGGACAGTGACCCAGGGATGAGACGTTCGATTACTGGATTGTCTAAAACTACCTCTGGGGACCCATGCCATTTATCTATTGTCACTAAACATTGCTGCGGCTTTGCTTACACAGGCAATAATATTGTGCATAAGACCGGTATAGAAACAGTAGGTTCAATAGCCGCTGTGACATAACTGAATTGCTTCGGAAAGGAGCATTGGTCTTTAGATCAATTAAAAAAAAAAAGAAAAAAAATGGGGACTTGGTGCATCTGCAAAATGTGTCGACCCAGGTCAGCCTGTGCAGTCCGCAATTTTCTGCAGGTCAAAGGACCCGCGTACTTAATAATTCAGTCGGTTGTTATACTAAATGAGCTTTATGGTTCCATAATTATGTGATGACTCACTCGGTATCTTTCGTTAAACCCCCTTTTACCAGAGCAAGGCTATTATTAGAGTATATCGTGTATAACTCTTTGATTGAGATGAGATTTAATACATACTGTTCGTGCTACTTTTCAGGCATGTCACTTACTTAATTCAGACACAATGGAGAAAAAATTGAAGGAAAGGAATATGCCTCAGTAGATGGAGAACATTGAGGGAAAAGGAGAAAACCCTATGCGATATATTCTAGCCAAAAACAGCCTGAGAATTGAGGAATTTTTGTCTTTTTTACCAACAGAAAATGTCCTAAAGAATCTTGATAGAATTCAAGGACTGAGACGATAGTAAGGGGGTGGGGGAAGTGTGTCGTGATATGACTCAAAAGCCGTTGAACGAAAATAAGTATCGTCAAACCAAATGACAAACCTGAACGAAAAGTTCTTAAAGGTTAAACTTTTCTATAAAGTGGGCGAATTTTCAAATTCCTTACGGGACGATGATGTAAATTGGACCATTTGTCACGTTCAGACTGGGGATCGATCAGCCAGAAATAATTGTTTCCGTTAAATCATTTCAGTTCACAAAGACTCGGTTGTGATCGCCATATCGTGTACTTTTTAGTTAGTCATCCATCTGTACGTCGTCATAAACACTAGATCAGGCGGTGACCGTGCTGTCTTTACAAGTCACATTGCTAGTTTTGGAATTAACTCTTTACCAAACGACAAAATTTTGGACCTTTCTAAATTCAAGGCGTAATTTGCAGACGACAAATATGGCTCAAATGGTGTGAGTTGTTGTTGAACGGGTAGAAAAAATTGTGGGGAAAGGAGAAAATGCTAGCAAATAGCATTTTCTCCTTTTCCCACAATGTTTTCAAAATTGTTTTTCATACATTACACTGGCATTGGATTGGCTGAGACGTTCTGTCACAGAAAAACTAGTAATCTAATCCTTAGAGTGCTGAAAAAACCAAAGAGACTAGTCTAGAAATAAGCCCCAAATAATTACAAATTCAAGATTGCTGTGGCCCAGACTATCTCAGGAAAGAGGGCAGTGAAGATCAAAGATCAGATTTCACGTTTTGTGTGATCTTGATCTACGCTGGCCGCAAAGGTAATTATAGCAGTTAATGGCGTTTAAAGGATTCAATCAAAATATCTGTAATTTTCAAGAATGTTCTCAAAGTCCTCAGGTGCATATTAGTTTAACAGTGTAATGAGTTTGTTTTCTAATGACAGCAATGGTATGAATCATTGAAACAAAAAAAAAAAAAGGTATATGTACTTGAAATCGACTCGTTTCCACCAAAATTTTCAGTGTGTGATTTCAGACTCTCGTTTTGCATTTTGTACTCCTAACCACATGCCAAATTTACTTTCGATAAGCATCTCTGAAAAATTTGTTTCGAACTGTTTTTTGTGCTTTGATCGTGATAGTGTTATTCAACAATTTTACTTTTAATTCGTTACCAAACAATTCTGAGTTCGAAAAGGCTTGAGGAAGACGGCTCTTGAAGCCATTGTGGAAAGAGAGAAAATGTAGGTAGCATTTTCTCGTTTCCCCTCGTTCCACCCTCCCACCCAAGGTTTTCTAACTTATGAAAGACATTAAAGATGTTTTGGATAACAGTTATGTTATCGTCTGCAAATGCCTTCAGTTTGGACAAGTCTAAAACTGTGTGGTATGGTGAAAAGATAATTTGTATTTAAAGGTAGAAGGGATAAGGATATTATATGCACGAGAAAACATGTCATTATATCTTCATTTACGCGGATGCAAATTTCTGCGGTTAAAACGCCACAAAATAGTACGTGAGTTTCGGGGAACGACCTCAAACTGCAGATTTAGTGCGAACTAGTAAAATGGCTCCCATTAAAGGCCAAATAACGATAAAAAATAAATGGAGTGGTAGGCTAATATGCATTTAAATTTAATCAGTACCATTTAATAGTCGTCTAAAGGTTTGTCACTGGCAGGAAAATTAATTTTCAGACTAGGTCAAAAGTTGTCAGGTTGTTCTATCTTTTGTTTATAGTTTACCTGGTTTTAAAATTCATTTTCCTGTCAGCGACTAAGACTTGGACTGACTGTACAATAACAAATTGTCATCTTAACAATGATTTCCATAATTTTAAATGGCATCATTTAAATGACATGATTTATATTTAGATGCATCTAAACACCCCATTGTTTACTTTTGGCCGTTACTGGGACTTTAATCTATAGGCTGCAAAGGAAACTTTTGTTGTCCTTTCGGGTAGTGTAGATATAAGATCAGACTGCAAGTTCTGTGTAGTCTGATCTTAGATCTACTCTGATGTTTTGTGTCGAATAAACAGAAAGGACAGTCTTGTGTCTGCATGGGCCAACTTTACTCACTGAAAATGTATCCATCATTGATTTAGTTCTGTAACCCTTTACCACGCCACGAAATTGAAGACTTGTCCAAACTGAAAGAATTTACAGCCCCCCCCCCCCCTTATTGGAAAAGGAGAAAATGCTGGTAACCAGCATTTACTTCTTTTTCCACAATGTTTTCAAACAAAAGCGTTTTTTCCTAGAGTTGTTAAAACTCGGGATTGTTTAGTACAGGGTTAAATTAAAAAAAAAATGCTATATCATCTACTTCTTGACATGATTTAATTATGATATAATCTGTAAGGTCGCAGACGGTAACACCTCCACCCACACTACTTGTTACGATCTGAAGGAATAAAAAAATGAGGTTTGTTTAGTCATTTCAAGTAAGCCATGCTCTGTGAAAAGGGCTTAATGCTTTTGCAAACAGTATCAACCCATGTCAGTCTACACAGTCCGCGCAGCCTGACTGGGTCGAAACTTTTTGATTTTTGTAAATTTTCTACATGTCCAAGGACCATTCTACCTTCAGATTCAGTCAAATGTCAGACTAAATGAATTTTATGGATCTCTAATTATGTGATAACTTTCGCGGTGAAATGCACCACACAGATGCATTAAGCCACCTTTTGCCAGGGCATGACTCAAGGGTATTACTCACTAAGTGGCATATTTGGATTTATTTGCCTCGAATCAAAATTTATCGCAAAGCACTGATAAATACTATGAAAGATATATATCTTTGCAAGCCTAAAGAGGCTAGACGATTACATTCGATTCAAAAAGGTGCAAAAATGGCATTTAGATAACACAATGATTGTTTCGCATTCGCGAACTTTCGTCTATCTTAATGAGACGAATTATGACGTCATGGTACTTTGTTGAATAAGATACAGATTGTATACCTCGTATACGCAACGAATACATAATCGACGCGTGTTAGAGGTCACGTGACATTCTCAGTTAGATTGGTTACCTCCCCTGATACAGCAAATGTATATAGGGATCAGTACAGGCTATTAAAACGGGCGGAATTCTGCCCGTCTAATTTTAGAACAGCCATGTCGCGAGATTATTCGAGATCCAGGGGAGGTCACTCTCACTTCCTGAGCAGGAGATTTTCCAATATTTTTGACGTTACGAGTAAGTGAATTGTATTTTTGGTATTACCTTTTAATGTTTATGTCTGCTAATATTCTTTTTAGTTTCGATTACCAATTTCATATTGTGCAAAATATCGCAGTGTTACCTATACAACCAAACTGGAAATGTGTAAGCTTCTCTGATTGGCCAGTCTGTGATATACATGTGGCCCAATGGAAAGCAATGACACAATAACCTGTGCCAGTTGTAATATGTGTATCTACAACGGGCACCAGTTCAATTCTCAGTGAGTCTCGAAATTCATAGTCGAATCTTAGGTACCTTTTGAGGCTACGTACCAATGGAAAAAAAAAGTTTCACTTCTCTTTCTTTTTTATTAATCGTTGGCAAATAATTGCCTTACTACATTTGAATTTTGCCATGCTATAGAATATTCTTAAAAGCCGCCTTTAAATATTTTTTACTGATGCATGAATTTTATTTATATTAAAAAAAAAAAAAAAAAACTAGAAATGTCTGCTGTCGCAAGTTTTGATGAATTTATGACATAAACAACACGCAGGTTTACTGTAGGTTTGCGTTATAAATGGTACAGAATGTAAACAACAAAACTGGTTGAAGAATAATCTCTCTCTCTCTCTCACTCCCCCAACACACAACCTCCGCCTAGAAGTTCATAGATGAACAATTTTCTTTTCGGTATGACCAGGTTCTGTTAAGCATCGTTAGAATAGTAGGAACCGCTGCTTCCCATTCGACGGAGACTGGGTGACACGTAGTTTAGCTGATGATCTCTTCTAAACCAATGGGAAAAAATTCAAAGCCACTTAACGGAAATAGTCATTGGGTAATACCAATGAAAATTCATTAAACATGGCCATTGGAGCAAAATTGCCGCTGACAATATATTTACCAAAAAGCATTTAAAATGCTCTGTCCTAGAACAGGTAAGTGGATGGCATTCAAACATGGTATGGTTAATCAGTATCAGGAGTACTACAGAGTTTGCTCAGATAATTGGCCTCTTAACTGTTTGGGGCTAGGTCAAACTTTCGGCTTCTATCTTCCTATGATATCGAAATATAAAACTTCAAAAATCTTCTTTTTGAGTCTTCAACTTGAAACTTGAAACTTCTTGCCTGAAACCGTAATGCCTCGTGTTTTGACTATTTACCCGGGTGATCACTCGGGACCTTTTATTAAAGTTGTTTCTTCTGAATAATGTGTCAAGAATCAAAAATTACTCATCCAACAGTTAACCTGTTTTCAGAAAGCACTCTATGGGGAAAAAATAATCTTTCTGCTTAACTCTTTACCAAACGACCAAATTTTAGACTTGTCCATATTGAAAACATTTGCAGGCGACAAAGCGAATGTGACTCAAAAACTATAAACATTTTGGGAGGAGAAATACTGGTTACCAGCATGTTCTCCTTTTCCCACAAAGCCTTCAAAAGATTTCTTTCCTAAGGTCGTTAAACTCGGGAATGTGTGGTGAAGGATTAAAGGTACAAGGCCTGGACAGTTGATCAGCTTGTGGAGAGTTATTTAGGGATACACATAACAGTCTTCCAGGTTAAAACCAGAATCATTATGGCCAAGTGGGTAAATGCTTGTTCTATAGCATCATGTAAATAGTCATGTATCAAAGTTGTTCAGATTGTGTCCCTAGGGTCAGAGATTGCCCCATCCAAGGGGTCAAGTGTTTTACTCACAGTTATACAGAAATCTGCAATTACTTCAACGATTCTTGAGTTACATTTATGAGATTTTGCATGGAGAACGGTTTTGACATGAAATTTATGTTGGTAGTATCAGTTTTAGGCAGAGGTAAATGTCAAGGTTGCTGCCACGGAAAAACAGGGGAAAAATACAAGAACATCAATTATCTTTGAGCTAGGTTAAAAAGAAACTTGCATGTTGATATATCTTAATATCCAGATTAAGCTCACGCTTTCATTTAACAGCTAAAGTCAAGGTCATGTCATTGTCACTGGAATAGAAACATTTATAGGCTTTAAGAATTGACCTGGCAGGGCAGAGGAATGTTACAGCTCACTGCATTTTAGACTGAGGTAAGATAGGTTATTCGGAAATCACGTTGAGTAGCCGTAAAAGATCGATATAAGACTAGTATTCTTTTGATGCATGTGTTTACATTGATTTACGACGAATAATTCCGAGCAAGCTCGAGGTCGCAAAAATGAAAAATAAACTGGTCAACTTATGTCAAAGGTTAGCCACGCCCTACCAGATCAGTTCTTACAGCCTATAATCTGCAGTAACTTCAATAATCTCTGAGCTAGGGTTATTAAACTGTGCATTGTAAAAGATTTTGATATGCACATGATGCACATATCATCAATGTATAGCCAAGGTGAAAGTCAAGGGCATGCTACTGAATATAGAGATGACGAATCCAAGAACAGAAAGAAACGTAGTGTCCGAAATTTAGAATGGTACTAAGTATTGATATGCAGACTATGCACGTAGCATGAACGTTTCGCCAAGGAAAAAGTAAAGATCTCTGTTGCTATGTTAACCCTTAGGCTGGAAAGCGCGACTCAACGACTTTTGCGGACAGTGTAGATCAAGATAAAACTGCACAGAACGTGCAGTCTGATCTTGGACCTACACTATCCGATAAGACGATATCCCCCCCCCCAAAAAAAAAACCCTTTGAAATAGCATTTTTTTTCTAGGCTTAAAAGTTTCATTTAACTTATTTAGCAGGTAAAGGGTTAATAGATAAAGAGAAAAAGGAATCCAAGCTTCAGTAAGGAATGGGGCTCTATCTTCTATCATGCGGAAGTCTAGGCCTTGTAGCAGATGATTTATGAAAACATTGTGGCGAAAGGAGAAATTGATTGTAACAAGCATTGTTTCATTTAGCCACAATGTTTTAATTTATATTTATGCACAAGCATATAAGACCTTAATCCAAATTCATAATCCATTTTATAAAAGTATATTGTACAAGCCCACTGCTGCAAATTTGATTTAGTGTATAAGGAGTTCAAAATTTAGTAAGACGGAATAAGAGAGAGCCTCGGAAAATGTATGAGAGTTACTCTGGGAAAATGGGATTAAATGCATAGTCGTAATGCGTTATACCAGGCAAGTCATCGTATGATACGGATCGATTTTATCTAAAAACTGACTGAATCATGGGATGGAATGTCCCTTGACCCGCAAAAAATTTACAAATAGCAAAAAGTGCCGACCAAGGCAGTCCGCGCAGGCTGACCTGGGTCGATACTCTTTTCAGATGCATTAAAGCACCTTTCCAAAGAGAATTACCCGTATGTCAATATTACCATTATGAAAATCTTAACCTAGAAGCTGAGTTTTTGAGGCAGTCATTAAAATGTCATTTATCATGATTTGTATGGATATGCGTTGTGCAGACACCGGTTGCCACCTACGCAAAAAATGATTAAATAAATCGCCATAGACGAAAACAGGAGCTTTTGCGGATAGCATAGATCAAGATCAGACTGCACAGAACGTGCAGTCTGATCTTGGATCTGTACCGTCCGCTTGTTTAGTCGAGCATATTTATATCTTTCCGGGTTTCAGTAGATTGTATTTTCAGCCGTTGAAGGAGATCGAGTTTATATGAACCATGCTCTGTGAAAAGGGGACTTAATGCATCTGCGAAAAGTATCGACCCAGGTCAGTCCGCGCAGGCTGACCTAGGCCAAAACTTTTCGCTATTGGTCAATTTTCTGTATGTCTAAGGACCAGTCTAGCTCATGATTCCGTCGGTTTTTAAAATAAAGTGGCTATTGTGGATGCATAATTATGTGATGGTTTAATTGGTACAATGAATCACGGAGATGCATTAAGCCCCCTTTTGCCGGAGCATGGCACATATATTTGGAGCAGAGCGAGTTGATAGATGGTTAAGCCTGACATTGTATTAAATTTAGCAGAGATGACTAGCAGCATAAATACTTTGCATCTAATATTTCTTGAAGTAATAAGCTGAATTTTGTTAGCTGACGCTGTTTCATTATACATCGATTGTGAAACAAATCCTGTAACCTATTTTAATCTGTTACGATGATTGCTTCCTAGAAATCTCTCCAGTACTAGCGCCCTGAGGTGGGCAATTCCAAAGGTCGGCCTTGCTTAGCACTCGATTTGAACCCGAAACCTCTGATGTGAATGGACGATGCCGTACCTAGCACTATTGCCTTCCGAATCATAAAAGGTATGGATCTAGTTAAGATTTTGTGCTGCTGACTAGCTATAGAAGGTACATCTTGAACCCAACTGACCTTGGGGTTCATCAAGCAACTGTCGCAACGAAGCACTTCAGAGGCTATGTAAGACTTCATTCTTTAGCTGTGGCAGAGCACTGAATACAGGACACAGACTTTGGCATCCGTCATTTCGAAAGAAATGCTTCAACGTAACTATTTATCATTATCCATATACATGTACTCGATACACGTGTACCTGTAAATGAAACAGATTAAACTTATCTGCTTTTTACAAACTTATGCATATTTATTAGGTAGGGTACTGATACCATTGCGAGCTGTGGTCTGAGGTTCTGTAGTGATTTGCCTTGGAGCACTTTCACGAGACGAGTGCTGCCAGGAGGTATCAGACTAGGATCTTACGGGTACAGTTATAAAACCTTAACAAGGGAGTCATGAAGAGCCCTTTTCTAAGTATCAGACCTATGATACCATGTGAACAGAGCTAGTAGGTGACTTCGAGTGCCTTTTCCAGACAGTGTAGAGTCAAGATTAGACGACACAATCCTAATCTGAAGCCTGATCAGGAATCTACACCATTAATTACGTCGTATAGTCTGGCCAAAACGACCTTGACACTTACACCGCCATGCTTTTTGAACTGACTGAAAATACCTGTTTCATAATTGATTTATTTATAGAAATAATGGAAGACCAGCGTGATGCTTTGACGGGAAAAAGTTTTTGCAATCAGGACTTCAAACAATAATAACCTATAAATTTATGCAAATTTATGGAAATATATTTACAGTGACTTGCAT
This sequence comes from Tridacna gigas, assembly GCA_945859785.2. Taxonomy (NCBI): domain Eukaryota; kingdom Metazoa; phylum Mollusca; class Bivalvia; order Cardiida; family Cardiidae; genus Tridacna; species Tridacna gigas. Next base: position 31,082,322 of record OX244041.2, read on the forward strand.
GTTTGATGTCACGAAAGCCTGTTTCCTTTGTCATGCTCTACATGCATATTTTTATTCTATTTATTTACCATTTTCTTCATGCAAGATTCTAGCAAGTTCGACGCTTATGCAACATGTGACGTTTACATATGAGCCGTGCTCTGGCAAAAGGGGGCTTAATGTATGTGCGTGATGCAGTATACCAAGGAAGTCGTCATACAATTATGGATCCATAAAATTCATTTTGTCTAACAATCGGCTAGACCATGAGGAAGACTGGTCCCTTGACATGCAGAAAATCGACCAATAGGAAAAGGTTTCGGTCCAGATCAGCTTGAGTCGATAATCATTGCAGATGCATTAAGCCTCCTTTTCACAGAGCATGGCTCATATATAATGGTGTGAATAAGGAAACTAGTCGGTCTGATGCCTGATCAAAAAGTACTCTTTGTATATGAACTGTTTTATTCTATTTCCTTGGTCGTATCGTGATATACATGCTTCTTGCATATTTTCTCAACACTTGTTCAATGTGTGCGACCACTTTTTGCCGTTCTGCTGTTCGACGTATTTGAGACACTGCTATAAATGGATAGAAATTGATTGAAATAAGCAATTCCGCTTTTGTAACCGTGTTTAATTTTAAATCTTCATATCCAAATTTTACTTCTACGTGTTTTTTTTCCCCTCATTATGCCTTTATCTCTTTACCAAACGACAAAAATAGACTTGTTCAAACTGAAAGCATTTGCAGCCGGCAATTTAAATGTGGCTCCAACGATTGGATCTGTCTCTGATAGGTAGAAAACATTGTGGGAAAAGGAGAAAATGCTGGTTACCAGCATTTCTCTCTTTTCCCACAATGTTTTCCAAAACTTTCCCTGTCAGGGTCGTTAAAACTCAGGATTGTCTGGCAAAGGGCTAAAGGGGAGAGGTAAAAATGTAGGTTACCGAATAACTCTTTATCAGACGAACATTTTAGACTTGTTCGAACTGAACGCATTTGAAAACTATAATTGTGTAGCAAATTGTTGAATTTGTCTGTGAAAGGATAAAAGGCATTGTGGGAAAGGAGAAAATGTTGTTTTTACCAGCATTTTCTCTTTTTCCCACTATTTCCTCTATCCATCCAATGGTAAATTTCAATCATTGAGTCACAAATATTTTGCTGTCTGCAAATGCTTTCGATTTCGTTTTAGAATTTTTCGTTTGGTGAAAGGTTTACAACAGCACCGAACTAACTCTAGGATGCAGTTTTTTTTTTTTTATATTAGTGAAAGTTCGAAGTCGGAAGCAATGTCTGACAGAAATATGTATTGTAAAAATACGACAAAAGTTGGCAACTTCCGTACTAGTTTTACAATACATTTTTTTTATCAGACACTGGAACTTTGACAGGTTTCATTGAAACACATTCTCAGACTCATGATAATAGCATTAAAAGATATTATTTTTTTTCTTCTTCATTTTGACTCCTGTTTACATACTGCTCACATTTGGCAGCTAGTGCCTCTTTAACAACTTGCCGCAGCGTGAGGTATTATCTTTAGTTGTGTCCGAGATTAAGCTGCTGAATAAATGAAACTCAAATTTCTACTCAATACTAGAAGCCCAAACACTGCGATTTAAATTTGATTTCACCGGAGAGAAAATACCGTATCGGACAGTGTAGATAAAAGATCAGACTGCACGTTCTTTGCAGTCTGATCTTGATCTACACAGTCCGAAAAAGGTCAATGAGTCGCAATTAGCAGCTCAAGGGTTAACAAGAATGAAAATGAAAACGGCTCAACTGCATTACCTCGAAGTTTTCTTCTAGAATAGCAGAGCTGACAATGACTTTTCATACTTATATTTTGAACAGTGGCTTTGATTGAATTGTGTTTCACGCCACTTTCAGCTATATTTCAGTCATATCACGGCTACAGCTCACATATTGTTAGACAAAATGGATTTTATTGATCCATAAGCATGTGATGACATGCCTGGTATTATGCATCACGCAGATGCATTAAGCCCCCTTTTATCAGAGCATGGCTTACATATTTGTTTCATTTTTTAAGCTATCTGGGGGTAATTCTAATGAAATGATAGTATGCTTTCATCCTAATCCTTATAGTTGTATGTTCTACGTCCTTACCAGGCGACGGAGGTTTAGCCCTGTCAAAATTGAAAGTATTTGCAGACGGCAAATTAAAAGTAGTCCGATTGTCGACATTGGTCTTTGAAAGCGTTGAGGATACAGGAGAAAATAAAAATTGATAGTTTTTTCCCCCTTTTCCCACATTGCTTTCAAACAAATATTTCTTCTTAAAGGTCGTTAAACACCGGATTGTTTGATGAAAAGTTACTTTAAGTATTGTACGAATTCTGAGCTTAGTATATTTAACCCTGCAGCACAAAATCCAGAGATTTAACGACAGTGATGTAAGGGCCTTGAATATACTGCGGAAAAGGAAAGAATGCTGGTTACCAGCATTTTCTCCTTTCTCCGCAATATTTTCTACCCTTTCTAGCTGTCGATGCCCCCTAAAACCACATTCATTCATTCATTCTACCCATTCTATGGCAAAACATTTCAGTTTTTGGGTTGCATTTAGTTTATCGTCTACAAATGCTTTGAGTTTAGACCAGTCGAAAACTTTGTCATTTGCCGAAGAGTTAGATAAAAGGAAACGCCGTTCTATCATTATATGAGATACAGATTGTTTTGTAATTTTTGGTGGAATAAATAGATCTAAAACTGTCAAAATCTAATACATAGGTTTTAACTGTCTTAGCTCAAAGCTGTTGACATCCCGGTTTATTTGTGTACACATGAACGTAGATAAACACATTTTTTCCTCCTAAAATAATTTATTTAGAAACGAACAACAACAACAACGTAAACAAACAAAGCGTAAAACGACCAAATCAAATTTATTATAGATATTATGCTATATATGTTACAAAACTGGTAGACGCCTCGGTGACTTCTTTTGCATTGTCGGTTCTTCAATCTGAAAATAAAAAAATGCCAAAAAATTACACAAGTATATTGAGCCATGCTGTGTGAAAAGGAGGCTTAATGCATCTGCAAAAATGTATCGACAAATGTCAGCCTGCGCAGTCCGCGCAGGCTGACATGGGTCGAAATTTTTTGCTATCTTTAAATTTTCTGCATGTCAAAGGACCATCCTAGCTCATGATTCAGTCGGTTGTTGAACAAAATGTATTTAACCCTTTCCCAAACAAGCCCTGCTTTTCACGTGTCTGCAGTACAAGTCTTTTGAAAACACTGTGGGAAAAGGAGAAATTGCTCGTACGAGCAATTTCTCCTTTTCCCACAGTGTTTTCTACCCTTTTTGAGACCTTTCTGCCATTTTCATCAAATTTAAAATTGTCGTCTGCAAACTCTTTCAATTTGGACCAGTCAAAAATTTGTCGTTTGGGAAAGGGTTAAGGATCCATAATTATGTGACCATTTGCTTGGTATAGTGCACCACAGAGATGTATTAAGCTCCCTTTTGCTTGAGCAACCCTCAGATGTATTTTATCGTTTGCTAAGTCATTGTTTCTTTCAAAACTGTTCATTTAATCATTATTTTAAGATGTCTGCGTTTTCTCTGAAATTTCGACTGTAGGCAATCTTTCAAAAATGTTGAGTGCAAAAGGAAACATTGCTTATAACAAGCGATCTCTCGGTCCCCCCTCAATGCCTTCACATAATTAAAGACTATCTCTTGCCCCACCATCTCCCCCACTCCGCCTCCTTCCCCGTCCCCGCCATATCTTTCTGTGTCGCGTGTATTATGAGATCTTTGTCTAAATTGGTCCAAACTTCAATTCCGCAGTTCATGCACCCAAGCAAAAAAACAAAGCTGTTACTAATATCCAAAACGTCCCGAAATACTCTGAACGCAGAAGGCTTGATATTGCTGTATTTGAGCCAAATCGAAACTATCTTTTTCATTGGATTGTGACGTTAGACATACTCATAAGATTGTGGTTTTATTTACGATCTCTTTTGTCCAAATGCTACCAAAATACTGTCGACAAAGCAAACAAAGTAAAAAGAAAGGTAGCCCTTAGAATAATAATAATAAAAAAACCGTTTGCACCGCCATATTGGTAGGTTTTGTGGTTGGCAATGATCAAGATTAGGCTGCAAAGAATGTGAAGTCTGAACGTAGATGTACACATTCTTTAAGTTGATTCTAAACGATGACCTTTCCCCCACCCACATCATACACCCGTTCAAGGTCTAATTTCGCCAACGATTTTCAAAAAGATTCTTAGTCTTATTATCAAGAATTTTCTAAATTTGAAAGTAACATAACTTATGATTGCTAAACCAAATGGTTTAGCCAATCAGAAGTTGTGTTACTTTCTATACTAGTACTAGAACAAGAATTTTCTTAAGCATTGTTGGTAAATACGGCCCCAGGTTTTATGCACAGTCAGTTCAGCCCGATTACTGAAAAAGGCCAGTCTAGAATATTGTCTCCAGACTCGTACAATTTATGAAGACGCATTGTGTAGATTTGATAGATCGCTAATTGGTTGTCGACACAAGTTGGCGAGGAAAATGTTTAATTAAGGACATCAATTTAATTGTCTTTATACCTCTTTAGACTCTAACCCCTCTTTCCTTATTTATTTGATTTAAATCCATCTAGTAGTCCTTCCAGTGCAATAAGCGAAAACAAGGGTATTTGTGGATGGTATAGATTAAGATCAGACTGCACGTTCTGTGCAGTCTGATCTTAGATCTATACCGTCCGCTTGTATAGTCTAGCCTGTAAGATAAAAACCATTTTGGCTTCTGTTGGATTGTTCTGCCAGCCTTTGTAAAGGATTGAGTATATATATATATTTGGCGAACGAATTAATTATCTATCGAATCGTAAATCGTACTCGTAGTCGTCTTGGTTTCTGTTTACAAAAATGGACACTTACTGAACGACGTTAAAACACGTGCCTCATTGTGTGTGTATGTGTGTTTTGTGTAATTCCTAGTAATGAGTTGCTATAAGCTTTTATTTTCCAGATCAATAATATCAAGAGAGAGAGAGAGAGAGAGAGAGAGAGAGAGAGAGAGGGAGAGAGAGAGGGGGGAGGGGAGGACTTTTTTTTGACAATGAAATATTAACAATTTAGATAGAATAAAACCACGATAATACTTTGAACTTATTTATTCCAGAATTTGCAATTTAAGGAAGTTCCGGGCGCAAACGTTGATAATTTTTCCTTTCAGCTAGATTTATGTACGTGTTCAACGAATGATTTCATTTCCTTAATTATGTATTAAAAAAAGCTTTGCTTGCTTTCAAAGGTAACGTAAATCAAGACCTACCAGTGTGTCCGTATTCACCAACCATTTTTAAGAACGTTCTTTGTCTTTTTCTACAAGATTTTCCAAATTTGAAAGCAACACAACTTCTGATTGGCTAAATGGTTTAGCCAATCAGAAGTTGTGTTGCTTTCAAATTTACAAAAATGTTCAACATAAGACCAAGAATATTCTTAAGAAAGCTTGGTGAATACGAACCCAGGCTCCATACAACTTGCAGCCTAAACTTTAATCTACATTGTTCGTCATTTTTACCATTGGTTTAATCTACATTGTTCGTCATTTTAACCATTGGGCTGCTAAGCGTGATTCACTGACTAATTGCAGACCGTGAAGAAGACATGATCAGATATCACAGAACGTGTAGTCTGATCTTGGATCTACACTGTCCGATAAGGAGATATTTTCCCCCAAAGTAAGTTTGAAATAACATTATTCTGGATTCTTTACCATCCGCTTGAAACTTTTATTTCACTTATTTTGCAGTATAAGAGTTGGTAGCTATTTTGATCAGAGTAGCCATATAAAATGTCTGTAGGTTTTTGCGTTCTACCCATTGAATTCGTTACTGTAACTCTATTTTGCTACAAGATTTATTGCGAACGTAAAACAAATATGCGCGGACATTTGAACTTATGTTTTTGTAACCTTAACCAAATTGACTCTTTCGCTCTAAAAGAAGTAAACTGAAATTCAAATTTCTACAAGTACTGACCTACAGAGCTCACTTATCCTAAAAATAATACGAAAATTTGAAAATGATACGAGTACTTCATTTTGAGAAGAAAAAATAAAGAAAATATCTGAGCCACGCTCTGGGGAGACAGGGTTTAATGTATCTCCATGATGTATCATACAAAGCCTGTGATCATATAATTATGAATCCATAAAACCCATTATGTCTACAGCTGACTGAATCAGGAGATAGAATGTCCTTGGACATACATAAAAGTTACAAAAAGCAAATAGTTTAGACCCTTGTAAAAAAGCACTTACGTAGTACTTAGTCCTCATCCTGCTAAATAAGTTAAATACAACTTTCAAGCCGATAGTCAAAACCCGAATAATGTTGTTTCAACCCTATAGTTTGGAGAAAAATATCTCCTAATCGGACAGTGTAGATCCAAGATCAGACTGCACGTTCTGTGCAGTCTGATCTTGATCTACACTATCCGCACAAGGTCAATGAGTCGCGCTTAGCAGCTTAAGGGTTAATGTCTACAGTTAGCCGAGTTCAGCGTAGAAAAATAAAATGTTTTAAAAGCAAAGATCCAAGCAATCTTCATAATCAGAAATTGCTTTAGTTTCTAAATCTAGAATAAGGCTAAGAATGCAATTCGGAATAGCTTTGTGAATACAAGCCCTGGGTCCGTATTCATTAATTTCATTTTAAGTGTGGTTCTAGATTTAGATAGTAACACAACTTCTGATTGGCTAAACTATTAAAATGAGCCATGCTCTGGCTAAAGAGGGCTTAATACATCTCCGTGATGCATGATACCAAGCAAGTCACCACATGATCATGGACCCATGAAGTCCATTTTGTTCATCAACGTACAAAAACGGGACTCCCTAAAACGCTGAATTTCCTGCTGAATTCAGCAACCTGCTGATCAGCAGACCTACACTAAAACGCTGACCTGCTGATAATATGAATTTGTGATTCTTATATACTTTACAATGCATTTACATGACATTTTTATTTTATGTCTTACAATAAATTATTGACTTTTTGTTTGTTTTGTTTTATAATTAATAAATGAGCCATTTCTCAAGAAAACACAGTATAATTGCTATGTTGCTGAATTGCTGATAAAATGAATCCGTGATTTTAAATTCTTTCTTAAACAAAAAATGTAGTCTTATTTTCTAATTGACATGGTTGAATATAAAACTGTTTTTGGTTGATATTTGATATTTAGGCCATTTTTACGAGAAAGATAAATTGTCAAAGCCAGTGTTTTGTTTCTAAATTGTTGATACAAACGAATCTTTGATTTTTAATGCTATCTCGCGCATTAACATGTTATTGTCATTATGTCATGTATGATATTTTAAACTTATTATCAGTACTTTCAATATTATCATTGGTATTATCATTATTCAATACCGGAGCCATGTTACGAGAAAACAGTTTAAAATTTTGTTTTATTTCGTATGCTTTCGATAATTAAAAGCTATGAAAGAAAGTAAAGCAGAGCCAAAAGGTTCTTGTATCTGTAATCTTTTCAAGGTAAATAGATGACTTTTGAATATATATATATATATATATATATATATATATATATATATATATATATATATATATATATATATATTTTTTTTTTTGGGGGGGGGGGGGTTTAAATGTATTTATGTATAAAAGTCACAACAAAAAAGAATGCTACTAACACTAAATGATTGAATAACCATATACTGTATCTGTATCTTTATTGACGACAAGAACGTTGACTTTTTCTTAAAACTGTGACGGGACAAAACCGACAAAGTGATACGTGCTCCAGTACTCCAGACTAGAACGAGCATCGCTATGAATTAAGTGCACAGCGAAGACTTTGATCAGAATGGCAGCTTACATCGATTCTGATCCGAATCTTTGCTGAGTGATCATACCACTTAGTTGGTGTAGTCATGATGTGCGTATGCATTTGTTCATGTGCATTCTTAAGAGCATTTACATGACTGGCCAAAATTTATACAGTGAGTAGAATTTTTAATAAGCAGTTATGATAATCATCATTTAGACAATACACTCAGAGGTACAAACATATAGTCCTAAATGTGATTTTTCTATTGTTAGTTGGTTTGAAGGACTAAACAACAATAACCGCGACAAAATCTTTAACTGAAGCTGAATCAACCTACATGTATGTATATGTAATTCAAATTGTTACGGTAGCACTGGTGTACAAAGTTATCACGTGCACCTGAATGATACTTTGATATTCAGTAGAAACATTATCATATTTCGCCTTTAAGACAACTTTCAGGGATAAGAGGTTGTCCACGTTGATAAATTCTAATTAGTCAATTTAATTATCGTGCCAGTATTGTTAGAATCCTGTAAAATATGCATAATGTTTGAAAGGGGAAAGGGTGCTTAACTGGAAAGCAAGTTGTGATACTTGGAAAATCTACTATCGTAGTATATTAAGTATGCCACTTCTGTTTATTGATATCACACTAATTGGATTATCTTTCGTATTAATCCTGTTAAGTTGACATACTGTTAAAGGTAGGCAGCGTATTTAACCCTTTACTACACAATACCGACTTTCAACAACCCTGTAGGAGAAGGATTTTGGAAACATTGAGGGTAAAGGGGGAAATGCTGGTTTATATTTTCTCCTTTTCCCACAACGGTTTTACCCTTTTAGCCTATAAAAGACCTTTAGTTTTTGTATAACTTTCAAAATTGTTGTCTGCAGGAGCTGTCAATTTTGAAGTCTAGAATTTGTTGTTTGGCAAAGAGTTAACTGGAAATCTATCTGTGATACTTGAAGAATTTCTTATCTCTGTAGTTTATGATGTGACAAGTCTGTTAATTGATTTAACACTGATTGGATCATAGTGTCAATTGTTTGAAACATATTAAGTCGGTATACTCTTAAACCTTTACCACATAATCCCGACTTTTAATGATTTTAGGAAGGAGGCTTTTGAAAACATAGTGGGAAAAGGAGAAAAATTAATGCTGGTAACCTTTTCCCATAATGTTTTCTGCCTCATCAGAGAGAGATATCATTATTCTGGCAACCTTTAATTTGTCGTTTGCAAATGACTTCAATTTGGTCCTACCCATAATTTTGTCATTTGTTAAAGAGGTAAAAGAATGAAAGTGTGCTTAACTACAAACCAAGTTGTGATTCTTGAAAAATCTATAATTGTATATATTTTGTTACTTCTGTTTGTTGATGTCACACTAATTGGATTATCTTTCAATTCTATTAAGTCGGCATAGGCAGTGTATTTAACCCTTTACTACATAATACCTACTTTTAACAACCCTGTAGGAGAGGGCTTTGGAAACATTGTGGGTAAAGGAGAAACTGATGGTTACCAGCATTTTCTCCTTTTTCCCACAATGTTTTACCCTATCAAAGACATTCAATTTATTTGCAGTACTTTAGAAATTGTTGTCTGCGGGAGCTGTCAATTTGGAATTGTCTAGAATTTGTTGTTTGGCAAAGGGTAACTGGAAACCTATCTGTGATACCTGAAGAATTTCCTATCGCTGTAATTTATTGGGATGACAAGTCTTAATTGATTTAGCACTGATTGGATTATGGTATCAGTTGTTAGAAACATACATGTATACTGTTTAAATTATGTTTATATTGGAGTTAAACGCCGGTTTTAATAGCTTAGGTCAGTGTACTAACGCATGTGTTTCCTGGCTTTCTCACACCGGTTCTGACACTTGACTACTTTTCTCACATGCATCAGAGGTGATAGGCGAAAAATCGCCGGAAAGTAAGTTTGCCTTAACTGAGTGTCGACCCCGCAACCACCAGGTCACGAGTCAGATACGCTAACAGCTGAACTACCTGGCAAGGCATTTACTGTTTAAAAGAAGAAAGTGTGCTTAACTAGAATTCAAGTGGTGATACTTGGATAATCTCTCTCTAAATTATGAGATGACAGGTCTGTTTATTGACAGCACACTTCTTTTTAGGTCATAAACGAAATGGACATTTTTTCTACACTGTAAAACAAGTAAGAGAATCGGACTAAGACGTAAAACTTAGTGTTTCGGTTGTCCGGAAAGAAAAAAGCCAACGAATTTCGTTTTTTCAGTTTCCAACACTTTAAGAGTTCTACTAGTCTGCTCTAATAATGACTTTAATGTTATGTAAAAAAGCGGACCCTTAGTTAGTTGATCAGTCAGAGTCTTGCTTTCAAGCACCCAACTTACACGGGTATACAGAAATTTCAGTTTTGGTTATACCAATTGAAATGGTTGAACATGTCATCTAATTATTCATAATTGACGGAAAGTGAGTTTTAAGAAACCAGGACATCTGCAGACAACAATTCCGAAAGTGATACAAATAACTTGAAGTTCTTTAACAGGGTACAAAACATTGTGGTAACCGGCATTTTTCCTTTACCCTCTATGTTTTCAAAAGCTTTCTCCTACAGGGTTGTTGAAAGTTAGTATTGTGGGGTAAAGGGTTAAATACACCGCCAACCTTTAATCTTATGGCGACTTAACAGGATTAATATGAAAGATAATTCAATTAGTGTGATATCAATAAACAGAAGTGACATACTTAATATACTGTGATAATAGATTTTTCAAGTTAAGCACCCTTTCCCCTTTCAAACAATAGGCATATTTTTCAAGATTCTAAAACATTGACGCGATAATTAAATTGACTAATTAGAAATTTTTAATGTGGATATTCTCCTGTCCTTGAAAGTTGTCTAAAAGGCAAAATAGTTATAACTTTGTTGGTTTGTCACGACATAATTGCAAGAAAAGGTCAATGTTCTTAGCGTCAACCAAGATACAGATATAACGTAATCCAGTCATTTTGTATTAGTAGCATTTTTTTGTTCTTGTTGTTGTTGTGACTTGCGCACATAAATACACCTAAAGCCCCCTAAAACGTACATGTATACTCAAAACTCATATATTTACCTTGGACAGATTACAGGTACAAGAACCTTTTGGCTCTACTTTTTTTCTTTTATTGCCTTTAATTATTGAAAGCATACGAAACAATACAAAATCTCGAACTGTGTTTTCCAGTAACATGGCTCCGGTATTAAATAACAAAAATGATAATGATAATGTTGAAAGTACTGATAATAAGTTTAAAAATATTAAACATAAAATAATGACAATAACATGTTTATGCGCGAGACAGCATTAAAAATCAAAGATTCATTTTATCAACAGTTCAGCAACAAAACACTGGCTTAACCCCATAACACACAGTCCTGACTTTTTGATGACTTTAAGGAAGAAAGCCTTCGAAAATTGTGGGAAAAAGAGAAAATGCTGGTAACCAGCATCTTCTCCTTTTTTCCACAACTTTTTCTACCATATTAAGGACACGTGTTGCCATTTGAGCAACCTTTAACTTGTCGTCTACAAATGCTTTCAATTTGGACAATTCTTAAAGTTTTGTCGTTTGGTAAAGAGATAAACTTATTTCTCTAATAAAAATGGCCCAAGCATCAAATATCAAAGAAAAACAGTTTTATTTTCAAACATATATCAATCAAAAAATAATACTACATTTTTTTGCATCTAAAATCATGGATTCATTTTATCAGCAATTCAGCAACATAACAATTACACTTTCCTTCCTTGAGAAATGGTTCATTTATTAATCGTATAACAAAAAGTCAATAACATATTTAAACATAAAAAAAAAAAAAAAAAACATGTCAATGCATTATAAAGTATATAAGAATCATAGATTCATTTTATCAGCAATTCAGCAGTTCAGCGTTTTAGTGTATTTCTGCTGATCAGCAGGTCGCTGAATTCAGCAGAAAATTCAGCGTTTTAGGGAGTCCCGACAAAAACAGGAGGTAAACTGGTCCTTGGACATGCAGAAAATTGAGCAATAGCAAAAACTATCGGCCCAGGTCGAACTGCGCGGGCTGACACGGGTCGATACGTTTTGCAGATGCAGTAAGCCCTTTTTTACATGACATGGCTGATAAGTTTTGGTATAGCCAATCAGAAGTTGTGTTACTTTTAAATTTAGAAAATTCTTGAGAATAAGACTAAGCTAGGTTTTACTATACCTACCTACAACATTTCCAGTGTCTCTATTTTTCGGGTTAAGAGGTCAGTCTGAAAACAAGCCGTCGTTGTCATCCATGTCATTGTCTTGATCGAAATATCCCATACTTTCTGTTAAATAGAAATAATTCATCATTGATTGATTAATTGGTTTCTTTGTTAGTTGGCTGGTTGGTATGTTGGTCGGTTGGTTGTTTGATTGATTGATTGATTGATTTACATGCATATCAATTTTCAAAACGTAATAATATATTCATTTATCTATTGAATTTTTCGATAAATAAATATTTACTCACCAATCTCTTCATTTATTCATGTAAGAAAGGAGTTCCTGATTGAAGGCCCAGTGGCAGCCAAAAGTAACTAAGAGGGTGTTAAAATGGATTTAGGTTTAAATCATACCATTTACAAGTATGGAAATTATTATGGAGATGGCAATCTGTCACTGTACGGTCGGTTCAGGTGTTAGTCGCTGGCCGAGAAATGAATTTTTAAAATCAGTTAAAAGGTAAACAAAGAATACAGCGACCTGGCAACTTTTGACGGATATGATTAAAAAAAAAAAAAAAAAAAAAAAAAAATGCTGAAAACGGTTGATGAAAAGATAAAATAAAAGTATTCAAGAGATATCCACGGACATTAAAATTATGTAAACGACGCCTTCCCGACACATGTTTTACCCCGAGTAATCGCGCTTACAAAGTAAATATAACTTGTTGCAACAGAATTTCAACTTCCATATTGTCAAATATATAAAAGCGAAAAGCTCAAAACTTTAAGATAAGTTACAGAATAACCTTAAAGCTTCAATATGTGTCTATAGAACAATTTCAAAACTTTAAAACATGTAAGTTAACTGCAGAGAAGAAACAAAGTCTTAAAACATTTGAGCCATGTTCTGGCAAAAGGGAACTTAATGCACCGCCATCACATAATTATGGATTCATAATGGCCATTTTTCTTCTAAAACAACCGACTGAATCACGTGGTAGACTGGTGCTTGGACATACAGAAAACTGACCAATAGCAAAAAATTTCGGACTGCGCAGGCCGACCTAGGCCGAGATTTTTGCAGATGCCCCCTTTTCACAGAGCATTATTCAATGATAAATATTCCCTGTCGGTCATCATTACAATCCGGGTGAAAATTATTCTATGAAACAGTGATACGGCATTCAGTTCATGTCAACAATTTGACCTTGTTACTTGCTCTCTGTTTTACGTTTTCCATGGCTTAATCGTGTCCTTCATTCATCGATTTACTGAACTCATGAGCAACACAAGAGTAAGAACATTAAGCCATGCCCATCCTTACACGTCCATGCAGCCTTATTTGATTGCTAAAGCTTAACTATGCTCACTGAAAACAATGGATGTCTTCTTTGATTATAACTGTATTGAACAAGTGTATTGTTCGCTTGTTTTAAAACGATCGAAGCCACAGAAAACCTCAAAAGGTGTCAAACTGCGCAGTAAAGTTTATAACTGCTGGACATTTCAGCTGATATAGAATATTATCTAAAAAAAATGTGTGACATGTTTAAATTCTATATGTAAATGTAGCGACAACAAGAAGCAGGAAAATCAGACCCCTTCTGTCTACACTCTTCGTTTTATTTGCTTTAAAAATAATTGGGCGGCGACCTAGAAACAGGAGGTGTAATGCATTACTTTGATGCATTATACCTCGAGCAGGTCGTAGTGTAATTTAGACATTGCTGAAAAAAAAAAAATGACTGAATCATGAGGTAGAATGTCCGTTGACAAATAAAATGATTTATAATAGCAAAAGATTTTAAATTCAGGTCAGCCTGTGCGTACTGCACATGCTGACATGAGTTTATACTTTTTGCAGATGCATTCATAGTTAGGTCCACACTTCACAGAGCTTGACTTATGCAAGCGACACAATTCACGGTTTCAACTCAAAATGAGGCCATAGGAAAATCTTAAGTACGGATATCAGAGTTAGTAAAGATGTTTTTTGGCCAAGCTTTGTTGATCAACATGTCACAAAACGTTGGACATTGTTGATCTAGGATCAAACGGTACATTTTGTGCCCTGACCCTTTTGTACATTGTCAACAAAAGCATCTTTAGTCATTCTTTGCAAGTGATCTACTTCAGTTACATAAATCTCAGGTCAACAACAAGAAATGATTGAAATATGAAGAACTAAAAAAAAGAAATATCTTACGTAGTAAAAGCCAAAGGTTTCTTGCAGGCATAGCTTCGGCGACCATTAAACAGAGAGCTATCAAGACTAACAGTTGTAGAATGAACATCTTGTCGAAACCGTTTCTTGTTCAATCACAAAATTCCTTAAACAGGTGCTCTTTTTTCCTGCTGTCTTTTCGATCCTCTGAGGGTTCTTACCAGAAACACAAGCTCAACTGATTCCAGCAGGGATTCACCCGAGTTTTATAAGACAGATTGTAATGTCAACTGTATGACGTCATCATAATGTCATCCGTGGTGACGAATCATTGAGGCGCGTTTGATTTACTAAAATAACTGACAGATAGAAATAAGGTCAAAGGCTTTACATTAACATTTACCGCAGCCGTCATGCAGATTCAAATGTGGACTCAACGTCTTCAGCAAGATAATGCCTGTTATAATTTTCATTATTACTAATTTGCATATCAACTTTAACGGCGAATCTATGTGGATATAGATTGTCATAGACTTTTTCATGTTTTTCCTTGTCTGACTTTGTCGGCATGAAAATTTTTCTCAACGCCATCAAGATGGCTGAAAGAAGTTAAAGAATAATCTATAACATATAATTTTACGCCCGTTGATCTGCACTATTAAAACTTGTCCGAACAATCCCGAATTTTAACGACGCTGGGAAAGAATGCTTTTGAAAACATGATGGGTAAAAAAGGAAATTCTGTTAATAGCATTTTCTCCTTTTCCAACCTTGTTTTCTACTTCGTTTGAGAGACATGTCATTTTATTAGAGTCACGCTTAATTTGTTGTTAAATTACTTTCAATTTGGACCAGTCTAAAATTTGATCTTATAGTAAAGAGTTAATGTCATTAAAAATAGGAACAAGATGGGTATCAGCTAAATATTTTTCATTGAAAAGTTCACGCCGTGATAGATATGGAAACTTACACGGCTTTTTAGAAAACGTCTTTTTCGACGACCTCAAGATGACGCTTTGGTGATACATGTACCTTAATATTTAAGTCATGGTCTGCGAAAAGCGGGTTTAATACATGTGCAAAAGAGTATCGAGTCCAAACCTTTTTGCTACTGGGGTCAATTTTCTGCACGTCAAAGTACCAGCCTACCTCATGATTCAGTCGGCTGCTAGACAAAAGGGGGATAATGAACCTATATTTATGTGATGTTGGCACAATGCACTACGGAGATTCATTAAACCCCTTTTGCCAGAGCACGACTCATTTAGAAACGAACTGTGTCGCTTACACCGGTATCTGGTTGAAAACGCAAAGCGCTAATAATCCAGAGCATATCAGTACGAATCTCGGTACAGCTAAACCTCTTTCCGGTAGTTGTCTAGAGTTGTTGCGAAATTCCTCTATCACAGTTAGACGTACTTGATGGTCCCATTTTGTACATATTGTGCAAAGAAGCAAGTGGTTTTAAAAGAGTACTGGTTGAAGATACACAACTAATGCCTTGATATGACAGAATTGATGTTGAAAAAAAGATGTGAAACACCAAGTAAACAGATCCAGTATAACGCAGATCCGTCCGTAGATTGATTGCTTGTATGGTGTTTAACGCCGTTTTCAACATTATTTCAGTTATATCGCGGCGGCCAGTGCACCTATCCATGCTTCTTGTGTTTCTTGTACCAGTACTACGCACAATATTCGTTCCAAGCCACTGGCTGCTTTCTCACATAGCCATCGTCGAAACAATGGTCAGCGGTGAGAGAGGAGTGAATCGTCGCAATGACTATCATTAATCCTCGGAAAAAATTGGCCGAGCCGGGTATCGAACCAGCGACCTCTTGTTCTCAACTCCTGTACGCTACCGACTGAGCTACGGGGGCTTGGCAGATCCGTCCGTAAAAGACACATATGTTGCCTATGGTGTTGAACTGGCTAGATTTGTGGCAACGTCCTGTTGTACTGTTTAGGAGCGTGGAAGAGTTGTTAAATCATCAAAGAGACTGCTGTATAAATGAATGAACATGAAAGAATTAGCTGTAGCAGGCGCAAGTCTAGTTCTTTTCTCTTTTTTCTCTCTCGCAAATATCTTGAAACTGCAGATGCAAGATCAAGCCGTTATAAGCCTGTATTGGTTCAGTTGCAAGAAAGCTGTAGAAATCATTTCATAATTGGTGTTAACCCCTAGCCTGCTGAATAATTGAAATAAAACTTGGAAGCCCAAGTTTTGCTATGTTAAAGGTATTTTTGTCGAGAAATATCTCGTTATCGGACAGTGTAGATTCAAGATCAGACTGCAAGTTCTGTGCTGTCTGATCTTGATGTACACTGTCCGCAAAAGGCCAGTGAGTCGCGCTTTGCAGTCTAAGGGTTAAATAAGTACGAAGATCAGGATTTCCGTTCTTTATGGCCTTGTCTTTGAATCTAAGATTTAATTTTGGCACAAATTTAAGGTTGTGTTATTAGTAGAAGATTATACAATTTTGTAAGTCTGTGCCGAAGTGAAAAGTGACACCTGGGGTCTTTGCCTAGGCATAGGCGTTGAAGTACCATTTTCATCCAGTTTTATGTCTTTTATGCTGTTTATGAGTTTTTTTTTCTTTCCTAATAATTTTCAAGGCCACTTGTATGCTGTATGACCCTTGGTCATTACTAATGCATGTTAGAGCCCTAGCCTAGTACTGGTGAAGCCTAGGAAATACAGGAATATGTGAGCTGTCGCCATGATATGACTAAAATAATGTTGACAGCGGCGTGAAAAATCAATCAATCAATCAATCAATCAAATGAAAATGGCTATCTAGACAGTGTGGGTCCAAAAATCAGAAAGCAAAGAACGTGATTGTGTCACGCCATTTTCGATATTATTTTAGTAATATCTTGGTGGCAAGTGCGCTTAGCTTACTGACCGAAAACAAAACTTCAATTTTATTTAATTAACAAATGAGTCATGCTTTGTGAAAAGGTAGCTTAATGCATCTGCGAAAAGTATCGATCAGGTCAGCCTGCGCAGTCCGTGCAGACTGACCTAGACAGCAACTTTTTGCTATTGGTCAATTTTCTGTATGTCGAAGGACCAGTCTACTTCTTAATTAAGTCGCTAATTAAAAAAAGTTTCAATCGTGGATCCATAATAATTTGATGATTTGATTGGTGTGATGCCTTACGGAGATACATTAATCCCCCTTTTGCTTGGGCATGGTTCAAATGTTTTATGACTCACATGGTTGTTATTGTTGTCATCATAACCATCATCATCAGTAGACAAGAGGAGGTTTAGAAAGGCACAATGGAACTTTTGTTCTGGTCCTCATTAAAAATGTAAATTGCAAAGTGCATCATTTGAATTTGATTTAATTCAACTGCGGTTTCATGGCAAACAAATCGTCAACTGTATGATGTATGTATGCAAATGGAATTCAGCGATAAATCATGCAAAAAATAAAGACAAATACGATGCATTATGAAAATGAAACGCCGAATCTTTGCATCATGAACTTATTTATAGTTCTACTTGCATAGATTTGAATATGTATTAATCAATATAGCAATACTTCATAAAAATCACTCATTAATTTTTTTTATTTGACACAATTCTCGTGACTGATAATCCCAATTGGGGCGTAGATCAAGACTCCAACCAGCCACATACGACGACAAGGCTTATGGAGAGCATTGCATGCAAAGCACGGGCAGCGGGATCCGACATATTAGTACCTTCACCTTAACCTACTAAATAAACTAAAATGAAACTTTCAAGCCAAGAGTAAATTCAAAAGAATATTTTTGGGAAAATATCTCCGAATCGGACAGTGTAGATCCAAGACCAGACTGCACGTTTGATCTGATCTACACTGTCCGCAAAAGGTCCCCGAGTCGTGGTTAGAAGCCTCAGGGTTAACCTCGGAATTGACTCACGCCAAATACATTTAAACTCTGTACCGGTTGAACTCATTTGCATGCTATGAGCCATGCATAGGGGGAGATAGGAGCTTAGATCATAACACAATTCGTTCAAGTACAACACAACATCATAGTTATAAGTTTTTAGCGTGCATATTAGAGCTACAGATACCTTTTTGCAAACAGTTTAGGTCCAAAGTCAGACTACACAAAACTTCAAGTCAACTCTTAAAATTGCAGTAACTGGGCCTTCTTCTATCACAGAAAATGTCAACGTCTTTTCTCTTGCTGAAGTTATAGACCAGTTTAAGATCATGTAAAAAATGCAGAGTAACCAATGTAAATAATGCCGTTTATTCCTTTCCTTGGATTCACTTTAACCAAATTGTTCAGCCAAAGCATAAGGGTTGTGTAGTTTTCAAAACACCTTCTTATGGTGACTATGCTTGGTATGATGCATCACGGAGATGTATTAAATCTCCTTTTGCTACAGCATGGCTCAGTTATAGTCTAGAACTTGTAAGGCCTATAACTTTGATATGTGGTAAGTAGTATCACTTAAGGCCATTGCCAAGAGTGATCATGGGTCAAATTCGGCAAAATCCCGGATTTATATGTTTCACAAAGAGTCATACTGGGAAAGCTATTTAATAAAGTTCTTGTCTGCACCACAATGCTCTTTGCTTTGATCCTTGGTACTTTGCATGATCTAATGAAGGGCTACCAAATATGTCCAGGTTATAATCTGGGGTTAAAAAGGTCCTTCTCCACAGGGGTCAGATATTTAGAAAAGAGACTGACGATATTTGTAAATAAATCTTGTGCGTTGAATCATCTGATGGCTAAGAGTTTTAAAATGCTAAGTCCTTAGGATTGTTCCCTGGGTTTCGAACTCACGACGTCTAGCTCACCGGCCCTGTTTGTAACCGAGTGAGCAAAAAGACTCGGCCGCTCTGTTTGTATAAAGCTTCTGTATTTATTACTTTACTTTGGTTTTTCCCATGAACATGTCAGTTTCTGTTGGAGAAAAATGGTTATATAATGATATTTCTGCAAAAAGTTCATCTGCTAGAGCTATTTTGCCATATGCCCGTAGTTTACATTCTTCCACCTTTTTGATCTATTTACAGCGACATCAGTACGAGGCATTCAATATCATGACATTTGGTGCTTTAGCATTTATCATGCATTCAACATTCGTAAATGGATACCTTTCTCGCATTCAAGGAGGTTATTATTTCCATATTTGCAAGTCATTCATCTTATGCGAGGTGCAATGTCGTCGACTACATTAACATCCTGTCATAATAAATACTAGACTCGTTCATACTGAAAGCATTTACGAACGGAAAAAAAAAAAAGTGGGATTCGTCTTTTGAGGGTAGAAAACATTGTTGGAAAAGGGTAAGATGTTGGTTACCAGCATTTTCGCCAACATTTTACCCTTTTCCAACGATGTTTTCAAAAGCCCTTCTCCTAAAGGTCGTCAAAACACTGCATTGTTTAGTTAAGGATTGACTCAAGCATGTCGTAAATTGTTCTCTGTTATTGTTCCATAGGCATATCGGCCACAGGTGTGAGAATACCTATCAAAATTCTGTTTATCAACAGTTTTAAGTTCTGAATATATGTATTATCATAATAGAAGACATTATTTGACATTATAGACATTTATAGCCACTATTTGTATTCGGAAGTGAGGCAGACACAGCTTAGTCACATGTGAATGAAATGTGACACGAGGGCAGGTTTTATTAAGTATTAATCAGAGATCAAAATTCCCAGGGAAAAAAAAACGGCATTTCACTTGAAAAAATAGTTCAATCGTCTATTTACTATTGCTTTCGTCGTTTAGCAATGCAAAAATCTTGACAGTGTAGTTGTAATGGTGTTTGTAAATTCGTCATGATACAATAATCTTTACTCAATGTGATTTCGGCTAAATACGCATAGAAAGCTTATTGATTTAATGTGTTTAACTCTTTACCAAACAAGAAAACTCGTCGAGATTGAGACCTTTTGCAGACGTCAAATTACATGTGACTCAAACTGTGGAATTTGTCTCTGAAAGAGTGGAAAACATTGTGGGAAAAGGAGAAAATGCTGATTACCAGCGTTTTCTCCTTTCGCCGTAATGTTTTCAAAAGACTTCTTCCTCAAACCTGTTAAAACTCGGGGTTGTGTGGTAGTGGGTTAACGCTAACAGTATTTTAGTCATATCAAGGTCGTAGTGCGCTAACCAAGGCTACCTCTGACAGCTACCGCTGCTTGTATATCAGGAAAAACAATCAGAGCTCGGAAAGATGCAGTCCAGATCTCGGATTCAAGCTAACAACTCCTGGAAGCAATCATCTAGGTCCGTGTAAAAACTGTACACAGTCCTTATATTGACAGTGCAGCCATTAGATAGAGTTATGCTCTCTGAAAAGGGTACTTAATGCATCTGCAAAAGGTATCGATTCATGTCAGCCTGCGGAGTCCGCACAGGCTGACATGAGTTGATACTTTTTCCTGTTGGTAAATCTTCTGCATGTCAATGGACCAATCCACCTCGCGATTCAATCGGTTGTTAGGAAAAAAAAAAAAAATGATGATATAGATCCTTAGTTTGGCCATGCTCTGTGAAAATGGGGTTAATGCATCTGGGAAACGTATCGACCAGGTGAGCCTGCGCAGTCCGCCTAAACTTTTCGCTATTGGTCAATTTTCTGCATGTCAAAGGCTATCGCATGATTAAGTCGATTGTTAAAAAAAAAGTGGTCTTTATACACAGTGTAGGACCGGAAGTATGCATTGTATGTGACTTGGGATTCTGTACAGTGACGATCAGTCACTTGGTAGTAAAAATTGTGTTCACAAGGTGAGTAAAGCTGGTGATTTTTCATTTATTTTGATAGTTATTATAAAATATTCATATCCAGTTATAAGTCTGTTATGTATAGACCATGTCAGGAACACGTAAGTGCGCTGAGAACCTTCCTTCGAGCAATGGGTATGCCTTGATCATTGACCATGCTAGAAATACAGATGATTTTATCCCAAAACATCGCCGTTTTTTCTCGATTACTCAGCGTTAAAAACCCGTTTTCTCAACGAAAAACGTATAAAGAGTTTCTTTGTTTATATTGTTGTTAAAACATGTCAAAGTTTGGTCACAAAGTCGATTGCAATATTCCTTATCCATCTTTTAAAACGACATGTTGAGAAAAGAAATTTGTACAGTCACTTGCAAGCTATTAATAGATCTCAGGTGACTGTACAGCCGAAAATTTCTCAACGTTCCATTTTAAACAGAGGATAATGAAGGTTGTAGTCGACTTTGTTACCAAACCTTGACATATTTTCTCAAAGATATGAATAAAAAGACTGTTTATACATTTTCCGTTGAGACACAGGGTTTTAACGTTGAGTAATCGAATAAAAACGGCGTCTTTTTGGGACAAAATCATCTGTATTTTTAGAACGGTCAACTGATCACGGCATCGCTTTTGCTATACGGAAAGTTTACAATGCGCATTCGCGTTCCTACGGTGGCACAAAAGTGACACGGAAGATATATTTTATACTACGTGCGCACGTAATAGTTATTACGTGCGCACGTATTAGTTAATACGTGCGCACGTACTAGCTACTGCGTGCGCACGTACTAGCTACTGCGTGCGCACGTAATAACTAATACGTGCGCACGTAATACTATTGCGTGCGCACGTATTAGCTAATACGTGCGCACGTATTAACTAATACGTGCGCACGCAATAGTATTACGTGCGCACGCAGTAGCTAATACGTGCGCACGTATTAACTAATACGTGCGCACGTAATAATCGACCAATCAGTTTATAAGGAACAGAAGCCATATTGTTGCGAGGGAAGGGCAAAATTACATTGGTCCAACACGGCAACAGATGTGCATACATCTGACACCCAAGTAAAAAATCAAGTAGAGCTATTACTTCTTAAATCGTTTAGGCATACTGCGATTATTTTAAGTATCTGTACCTTGGTACGGTACAGTAACTATTAATACTCTAGCCTACGGTCCATCGAATTACCCCAAACCACCCCAAAACACCCCAAACCACCCCAAAACATCCCAAACCACCCCGAAACACCTTTTATATGATATAAAATTATTAATACAGTAAGGGTTGGTTGAATTGTTGGGTGAGGATCACTTTTAACAAAAAATATCTATATTACGTCCTGTCACGTTAGCCTAAGGATAAAAGGACTACATGCATTACATGCGCTAGAGACTTTTTGGCCCCACTGAGATCTGGGACCATAATGTCTGACTGTCTGAAAAAGTTCGTTCATGCCTCCAAACTATATGTAATCAGAATGGCAAACATTGTGGACCCGGATCCGACTGCCCCTTGAAAGAGCAGTCTGATCTGGGTCCAATATGTTTGGTCATGTCTGACTGTCTGAAAAAGTTCGTTCATGCCTCTATATGTAGTTAGAATGGCAAGCATTGTGGACCCAGATCCGACTGCCCCTTGAAGGAGCAGTCTGATCTGGGTACATTATGTTTGGTCATGTCTGACTGTCTGAAAAAGTTCGTTCATGCCTCCAACCTATATGTAGTCAGAATGGCAAACATTGTGGAACCAGATCCGACTGCCCCTTGAAGGAGCAGTCTAATCTAGGTACATTATGCTTGGTCATGTCTGATTGTCTGAAAATGTTCGTTCATGCCTCCAACCTATATGTAGTCACAATGGCAAGCATTGTGGACCCAGATCCGACTGCCCCTTGAAGGAGCAGTCTAATCTGGGTACATTATGTTTGGTCATGTCTGTCTGTCTGAAAAAGTTCGTTCATGCCTCCAAACTATATGTAGTCCTGCTGTCAGAATGGCAAACTTTGTGGACCCAGATCCGACTGCCCCTTAAAGGAGCAGTCTAATCTGGGTACATTATGTTTGCTAATGTCTGACTGTCTGAAAAAGTTCGTTCATACCTCCAAACTATATGTAGTCATCCTGTCAGAAAGGGAAACTTTGTGGACCCAGATCATGCGCGGATCCAGATATCTTTCTCAGGGGGGGTCCCACCGCAAACGCACTCTTCTTATTATATGATACTTTGATTTCGGATTTCAGTGGATGTAAGTCAACGTTTCCAGTTCTAACCATGAGGAGGTCTCCACATTTAGAACAGTTTATTTTTTATATTCATGACTGTATTTTACATAAATGCTGTGCAATATCAAACCAGTACCATTTCACGAATCCGATAACCACATTTTTCCAAAATTCCAGGGGGGGGGTCCGGACCCCCGGTCCCCCCCTCTGGATCCGCCCATGAAGATCCAACTGCCCCTTGAAGGAGCAGTCTGATCTGGGTCCATAATGTTTGGTCATGTCTGACTGCCTGAAAAAGTTCGTTCGTGCCTCCAAACTATATGTAGTCAGAATGGCAACAGATACCGTAATTTATATAAGTTTTAGGGAAGTTAGATATATGCAAACATTGTGCAGCCAGATCATCAGACTGCTACTAAAGTAACAGTCTGATTGGGGTCCACGGTGTTAGGCATTCAAACTACATCTTTTGAACCATAGATATTTCAGTTTAAGGAAAATTAATTATTGTGTATGCCATTTTCAATTTGATTTATACTGTTCCTGCATCTTAAACCGTTGTAAAATGATATCACTTTAAACGCCTTTTTTGTTTTCTTGAGGTGTTTTGGGTAGTTTTCGGTGACACAACTCCTTGTATAGCTCATCAGTCTTTCGTACCCTACAAATCATTCCACCCCCAACCCCACCACAGTATTAATTTTATATGATAAAAGGTGGTTTGGGGTGTTTTGGGGTGGTTTGGGGTAATTCGATGGACCGTAGGCTAGAGTATTAATAGTTACTGTACCGTACCAAGGTACAGATACTTAAAATAATCGCAGTATGCCTAAACGATTTAAGAAATAATAGCTCTACTTGATTTTTTACTTGGGTGTCAGATGTATGCACATCTGTTGCCGTGTTGGACCAATGTAATTTTGCCCTTCCCTCGCAACAATATGGCTTCTGTTCCTTATAAACTGATTGGTCGATTATTACGTGCGCACGTATTAGTTAATACGTGCGCACGTATTAGCTACTGCGTGCGCACGTAATACTATTGCGTGCGCACGTATTAGTTAATACGTGCGCACGTATTAGCTAATACGTGCGCACGCAATAGTATTACGTGCGCACGTATTAGTTATTACGTGCGCACGCAGTAGCTAGTACGTGCGCACGCAGTAGCTAATACGTGCGCACGTATTAACTAATACGTGCGCACGTAATAACTATTACGTGCGCACGTAGTATAAAATATATCTTCCATGTCACTTTTGTGCCACCGTACGTTCCTGGTATGATCGACACAAAACAAGCAAATAAATAGATATGAATATTTTACAATAACTATCAAAATAAATGAGAAATCACCAGCTTGACTCACCGTGTGAACACAATTTTTAACACCCAAGTGACAGATCGTCACTGTACAGAATCCCAAGTCACATACAATGCATACTTCCGGTCCTACACTGTGTTATAGATCCATAATTATATTACAGCGTCAATGATATCATGGATGGCGGAGATGCATAAAGCCCCCTTTTCCCAGAGCACGGCTTAATTATAGGATAACTTGCTTTGTATAACGCACCAGAGATACATTAAACCTCATTTTTCCAGGGCACCGCTCATATGATATGCTTCACTTTTTTTTGCTATAAATAATTTCGGGGTTAGTCGTCAATCATTTATAATTTAAACTGAAAAAAGTAAATGATTGATATTCCAGGTTGCTTTACGATTGGTATATCTTAACCCTCTGGCTGCTAAGTGTGACTAAATGCTTTCTACAGAGAGTATAGTTCAAGATCAGACTGCACAGAATGCAGCCTATAAGATCTACACTGCCTAATGTAATGATTTCTTTTCCCAGAGAAAATCGTATGTTGCTTTTTTATTCTTTCGCTGCCAACTAAATAGATCCGACTTTACTCTAAGCTTAAAAGTATACTTCCGTTGCGATTGAAGGCGACTCTGGTCAAAGATCGACATCAGGAAGCGGACGATGTGGATCAAAGATTGATCTACGCCGTCAGCAAAAGCGATCCAAGGCGACATTGGCAGTGAAAGATATAATCATTATAAATACTGGTAGGAAATGTTCGTTTACATTCTAATCATCAGTTCAAGGGTTAAAAATGAGTCCAGCACATTTCCGCATTCGCAGCTAATTATAAATTTCAGGTCACCTGGACTCCCATGTGATCGCACAGTTGTGAAGATAAATTGTCCTATGTCAACATTCTTTTAATACTTTCTATGAAATGGATGAGTCAAAAATAGTAGAACCCTCAATCAATTAAAATTAATTATGGTCAAGAGGTGGGTTCTACTAAACACTTTATCTTTTTTTCTTTTCTTTTAGTGTTTAGCGACGTTTTCAACACCTTTTCACTTATATCACGGCGATAAGTGTGCTTATCCATGTTTTTGATGTACTTCACACAACGCTCTTTCGATCCCACTGGCGGCTTTCCTACATGTACATCGTCGGAACTACGAGTAAGTTCTGCGGTAAGAGAGGAATGAACCATGTCACAATAACTATCATCATTGGCCTTTGCCTGGTCTTTGTCCATCATCGAAGATTGCTGCTAAAAATAGTTTTGTTAATCCCCGCCGCAAAAGGGGGCGGGGTTTATAGGAATAGCCTTCGTCCGTCCGTCCGTAATACTTTCTTTTCCGCTCCATATCTCTTGAACACTGTAAAAGATTTTCATTAAACTTTAGTCAAATGTTCATCACAGTGAGACAGTGTGCAGTGCACAAGATTCATAACTCTGTCTTCATTATTTTGAAGTTATTACCCTTTGTCATTTTACAAGCTGGATTTTTGTCCGGAGCATAACTTCCAAAGTATGAAAGCTATCAACGTCAAACTTCATATGCAGATAAATCACATTGAGGACAAGTGCAGTGCACAAGATCCATAACGCTGTCTCCATTATTTTTGGAGTAATTGCCCTTTGTTATTTTAACATATTGATTTTTGTCCGGAGCATAACTTTCAAAGTATAGAAGCTATCGACTTCAAACTTCATATGCAGATAAATCACATCAAGAAGAGAAGTGCAGTGCACAGTGTCCATAACTCTGTGGTCATTTTTTTGGAGTTGTTGTCCTTTATTGTTTTACATATTCGTCTTCTTTTTGTCCACAGCATAACGTTCAAGGTATAAAAGCTATTGACGTCATACTTTGAATATATATAGATCACATTGAGGATAAGTGAAGTACACATGACCATCGTAAAATAAATGTGCAGAACACATATCCATGGTCATTTAAGGTTACAATAATTTGATGGCCAAGGTCCCAGTCATTGGTCTTATGTTTGAAGCTCGGCTGTCATGTTTGCAGCTTTTGTGTTTGTAGATTTTGTGTTTGCGGATTTTGTGCTTAAAGATATATTCTCAAGGAATTATGTTGATGTAAAGGTTTTCTTTGAATTCATTAATGAGACCAAAGATATGGATGGATGGTTTGGTGTTTTATGTCCGTCAACAGTATTTCAGTCATGATACAACGATGAAAGAGTGATTTTAAAAGGCTCAGTGCAATGAAGTGTTGTCTAATTGCAGCTGCGGCGGGAAATAGAGCTGGCTTTCAGACTGCCTTCTTGTTTGTATCGGAGTTCAATGCCGTTTTAACAGCTTAGGTCCTATCACCTACGCATATGTGTCCTGGCTTTCTACACCAGTCCTGACACAACTTTCTTTCCAAGTCACTGACTACTTTTCTCACATCAGAGGTGGGAGGCGAACAATCGCCGGAAAGAAGGTTTGCCTCAACCGGGTATCGAACTCGCAACCACCAGGTCAGGAGTCGGATACGCTAACCTCTGAGTTACCCGGCCGGACCGCTAAAAATAGCGCTTACCTCTATATCGTATGTAGTAACTAGTATGCTATTTTAATAACAGTGTTCGATAACCAACATACGAAAATTCCTGTGTTCCATGATAGAACAGTGGGGCCTCAAACGCCTATGCTGTTATCAATCGTAGAAAAGAAATTGGCCGAGGTGGGATTCTAACCACGACCCCTGCATTACTAGCCCTGTACATTTCTTACTGAGTTACCGGGATTGGAAATCATCAGTGTATATGGTTCAACGAAAAATCTCACAGAGATTTCTGTTTGTTTTTATTTCGCAAAGATAACCATGAGAATCGTCAGAGAAGTAACTGAAAAGGCTATATTTCATTGTCTTTGTCTTCCTCCAGACTGTCGTAAATAGAGGATCTTACATGAGTGTTTGTATGTTCATTTTTAGGAAACGAGTTGACCAAAAATGTATGACGCGAGCGTCAAATACATTTCAGTCAACGAGTTTGATAAAAATAATAATGCATAAACACGAATGTGAGATTCTATTTATCAAATAAAACGAATGACAGACCAAAAAGTATCCTGCATCATCACCTTTAGCCTATACACATTTCACGGGTCCATGTTTAAAGTTGTAGTTCGGTATCAAATGTGTACATACACAAGTAGATAGTACTTGGACATTTACAGCCAAAGTAGAATGAAACGATTTCTAGAGTGGGTAAGTCCTCCTGTCTCTGCAATTTTGTTGATTTAAAAGACTCTCGCTGCATTTCTTAGTTTTTATTAAACATGAAAATCAAATATTTTCCACGCGTATACGTCTTAGCAACAATGACGTCATTTTTCTGCGAAACGGCGTAGTCGTACAAATTCCGGGACATGCTGTGGCTGGTTTCTTCGGCTTCACACGCTCATGACTAAAAACTGAAAAGAACCAGGACCCAGAAATGAAAATACACTAGTGTATTATCAAAAATAAGTCATGGGTTTAATACACGGCCGGAGGAGGTTTTATGTGATAAACTCATTATAAGTCCCGTTTTTTTTCATTTTTTTTCTTATTCATCTTTCTAATAATGTCAAAGTAAGAAGTTCGAAAGTCAATAAAATGATAAAGGTACCTTTATGCTCAGCCACCAACCTCCTAAGTGTGGCGAACTCATGATTTATATTCTCTGGGGTTTCGTGTATGTGTATTATCTTTTTGTGTTATTATCAATATTCGTGTAGGATCATAGAAATCTCTTTCGTTAAATCCTATGAATATAATAATTGTAAGTATGCATGATCACAGGTAAAGATTATCAAAGCACTGAAAGCACTGCTGAGGTGCGATGTGCTTAATTGCTTAATCCAACTCAAATTGAAATCCAAGTTTTAGACCAGATATACATGTAGTGCTGCATTATATGTCAGAAAGAGTTGAACTGGAAAATTAACATTTGAAGAACGTTAGCTTAATATAAGAAATTCAAAGGATTTACACTGCATGTTAGATATTTACTTGCCCGATTGCTAGCTTGCCTGTGTATTTAATAAAATCTATAAAACAACTGATTCAGCTTAATGTCAGTTCACAACATGAGATTTTCATTTCACTTTTGATATTTTCATACACACCTTATTGATTACGATACGGTTTCGAGTAAATCAATATTTCTGGAATAAATCTCTAAACACATTTGCTATTTTTAGCCAAGCCGAAACAGAGACCGGTGAAATTTACATGGAAAACCTTGGAATTACCACGGCACGTCTGTTTCTTTCAATTATGTCTCATAGAGTCAGGATATTTCTAAACCAGACGATTGACAAAAAGCCCTGCAAAAAGGGACAGACGACCCTAGACTCTTCAATAATCATTTGTTCTATGTGGGGGTTGATTACTTTCTCTTTTGCAAAATAAAACATGGTTCGACTTCTACATGAGCCTGAATAGATGGTGGCCTTATTGAGTAGTTACCACAAATCGGAAAGACAGCCGTCGCCAGTGTAAGTTTAATTTGGCTCCTCTGGCCAAAGGTCAGTGAGCTTATCCTTTTGTCCGCAAAATGCCTTAACGAGCGTCCTTAAACTTTTATACTAAAACATTTCCTTTTGTGAGACTACTGAAATTTGAAAACTTGATTGATATGATCCTACACTCGTCTTACTAAGAATTAATTCAAATAATCTGACTCCATCCAGAAGCTTTAAAAAAGTATATAGGAGCACATGTCCGCCTTAAAAGTGCATGTATATGTAGAAAGAAGCAATTTGAGTTTCAGCAAGCCAGCTAGAAACCATTGATCAACTCAAAAGGAAACGCTGCGCTTTTTGTTTTTGGAAGGTTGTCAGACAGTTCAGACAAAAAGATTATAAGGTGTTTGATATCAGTCCCAACGAATGGTTTCATCATTTCAGAGTTCTATAATTTGACGAGTTTGTTGAGGGTTTATTTCCGTGTAATTACTATAAACTTAAGCTTCGGGATGGAGTCAAATTCTTTAAATTAATTCTTAGGAAGACGACTGTAGGATCACATGGTAGAACGATTACTCCTCTTCCAAACAATCGCGTAGCGTCCATAATGCACGATATGCAAGTGCGTATCGAAGAAAAAAAGGGGAAATATCCTTAACATTATCACTTCATAGAACAAATTCATCTTCATAACTTACTGAAACTTTTGTTTTTTTAATGAAATTTCCAGCAAATAGACCTACTTGTATTCACTCACATCAACCACAGGCCTTTGAAACTCCATTGGACTATCACGGAACACTAAAATTTTCCTTGCTCGATCATCGAACACATTTGCACATTGGTGCATCACCAGTCCTGTAGATCACGGAACATTAAAATTTTCATTTACTCCGTTACTATAAATAGTACATTGGCGACTGCCTCTACATTGTATATAATAAGACAAGGTGTGCAACGAAATCGAAGAAAATTTTAACCCTGTTCCCTCTCAGTAATAATATTTTACCAAAAACGAAAAAATACAAAAAGTTAACGTTGCAGATGGGTTGACAAATGATTTTTCTTGTGTACCCTGACCTTTAAATGTTCCAAACGGCTCTTGCGATCAAAAAATAGCTTTGATCTTAAAAAAAAAAAAAAAAAAAAAATATTCTACATTTTCCTGATCGCCATACGCTGACGTCACAGAATTCATTATGACGCAGTGAATTATAACTCACGTGAATTTATTATCAAAAGACGCTCCAAAGTCCTTGACCAATGAAAGGTAAATACACATTTGGAAATATGCAAAATGGAAGATGAAAATCGTGATACTGGATTAGATGAAAAGATGACTTATAACAGACGAAATATTAATTTAAAAATTTCATCAATATATCAACAAAAAAAATTTTAGATCGTTGTTTGAAAAAATTATTTTAGTTATAATTCGCTGCGGGATAACAACTTGTCTCACGACAGCGCAGGGCGATCCGGGAAATGTGGAAGCTTTTTAAAAAAAAAATTAGATCAGAGCTACTGCTCGATGGCAAGAGCCATTTGGAACTTTTGAAGGTCAGAGTAGATAAGAAAAATCATTTGTGAACACATCTGCAACGGTAACTAGGTTTCGTTTTCCGTTTTCGGTTAGATATTACCTCTGAAAGGGAACAGGGTTAAAAAATTTCTTCGATTTCGTTGCACACCTTGTCCTACTATATACGATGTAGAGGCAGTCGCCGATGTGCTATTTATAGTAACGGTGTCCGCTAAGGAAAATTTAATTTTCCGGTGATAGACTAATGGAATTTCAGTCGCCTATGCATCAACTTGGCATGTAAACAGCATGACTCATTTTTTTCTTGCTAGGCTTATTTTCTTGTTCTATTGCCGCACAGACTTCGTTTGCTTTAATGTCCCTATCATGTCAATTCTTTTAAAAGGCATTGGAGAGATACAGGCCACTCTGGCCTTCTTGTTTAACTCTACCAAACGGCAGACCTTTAAACTTGTCCATATTGAAGGCAGTTGCAGACGACAACTTACATGTGTCGCAAATGCTGGGATTTATTCTGAAAGAGGAAAGAGGTGTTTTTTTTTTGTCACCAGCATTTACTTACTTTTTCGCATCGTTTTCTCTTACTTTCTTGTTAGAACCACTTTCTACCAAAATTCCCCAATGACATATTTGCTTTGTGTGTGTGTGTGTGTTCATGTATTTTAATATGGATATCTAAGGTCCCTTGGTTTTTTTTGTAACCCTTTACTTAACAATCCAGAGTTTTTAACGACCCAGAGAAGAAAAGCTTCTGATAAAAAAGTGGGAAAAGTAAAAAATGCTGGTAACCAGCATTTTCTCCTTTAACCACAATGTTTTCTACCATTTCAAAACCAATCCAAACATTTGAGCCACATTTAATTTGTCGTCTGCAAATGCTTCCAGTTTGGACAAACCGAGCCCCGTAGCTCAGTCGGTAGCGTACAGGACTTGAGAACAGGAGGTCGCTGGTTCGATCCTCGGCTCGGCCAATTTCTTTCCGAGGATTGATGATAGTCATTGCGACAGGATTCATTCCTCTCTCACCGCTGACCATTGTTTCGACGATGGCTATATGGGAAAGCAGCCAGTGGCTTGGAAAGAATATTGTGCGAAGTACTGGTAAAAATGAAACTCAGGAAAGCATGGATAGGTGCAATTTGGACAAGTCTAAAATTTTGTCGCCTGGTTAAGGGTTAAGGGTTTATTCATTTATTTTGAATTTTTTGTTTTGTTTTGAACCCTTTTCCTATTGACTCTCTTGATTCCGAAGAATAGTCGAAGGTTTCGGTGGTAGTTCTGTCATTTACATATAGGGCATCCCTTTACAAAACAATCTGGCAGACCCCGGTAGCGCGGTCGGTAGCGTACAGGACTTAAGAACAGGGGTTGCTGATTCGAATCCCCAGCTTGGCCAATTTCTTTCTAAGGATTGATGACAGTAATTGCGATAGAATTCATTCCTCTCTCCATGCTGATCATTGTTTTGACAATAGTCACGCACAAACGCAACTAGTAGCTTGGGAAGAATATTATGCGAAGTACTGGTAAAAGAAATTTCAGGAAAGCATGCAAAGGCGCGCTGACTGCCAACTAAAATAAAGTTGAAAACTGCCTTAAACACCATACTATCAATCAATCATTACCACACAATCCCCAGTTTTGACTAGCCTGGAGCAGAAGTTTTTTGGAAAACAGCATTTTTTTTCCTCCATTTGCAACAATGCGTTCTACCCTATCAAAGACAGAAGTCATCATTTGAGCTACATTTATTTTGTCGTCTGTAAATGCTTTCTATTTGGTTGAGTCCAAAATTTTGGCGTTCGGTAAAGAGGCATAATATGATTGATAATCTCACGTTTTTAGCTAATAAGTGATTCTAAAAACGATAAAAAACAAGGTTTTGCTGAGTTTTTATCGCTTGTCAATGACAAGCTCAGTACTAAAGTTACACAAGGTGAAACAATAGATGACAAAATCAAGATTTTACCTGTTTTTTTTTTATTCCAAAGTTTTAACACTTATACTAAAATCTTAATTTACAATAGCAGTATTTCTTCAAGGCAATCTTGTACACCTAGGTACCCTGTAATTCTTATCAGACTACAAAATTTAGATATGTTCATAATGAAAACATTCGCAGATGACAAAATAGATGTTGCTTAGATCATAGAATTTGCTTTTGAAAGGGCATAGAATATTGTGGGAAAAGAGGAAAAGGTTGTTTACCAACATATTTTCTTTTCCCTGTCTTTGACTCTTCACCAAACGGCAAAACTCTACACTTGTCCAGATTGACAGCTTTTACAGACGATAAACAGACCATAGTCCAAATGATATTATCTATCTTTAACTCTTTACCATACAACAAAATTTTAGACTCATTCAATTTCAAAGCAGTGGCAGACGACAAATTTGATGTGGCTATAATGATGAAACTGGTCTCCGAAAGGATAGAAAGCATTGTAGACAAAGGAGAAACTGCTTGTTTTAAGTATTTTCTTCCTTCCTCAGAATAATTGCAAAAGCCTTTTTCTTCAGGGTCGTTCAAAATGTGATCCTTTGGTAGAGGATTTAAAAGGGTGTAAAACATTGTGGGAAAAGAAGAAAATGCTGGTTAATAAGACCTGTCCACATTGAAAGCATCTACAAATGACCAATCGAACATAGTCTAAATGATGATTTCTATCTTTCAAAGGATTTAAAGATTAAGGAAAAAGGAGAAAACGCAAGTTACCGGCATTTTCTCATTCACCGACAATGTTTTCTGAAGGGTTCTACAGTAGGATCGTTAATACAGCAGGATTGTTTAGCAAAGAGCTTCTGCTTCATGGTCTTGAAAAAGCAGGATTCTTTGGAAAAAGATAAGATGTTCATTTGTGGTTCTCAAATAATTCTGCCAAGCCCCCATAGCTCAGTCGGTAGCGTACAGGACTTGAGAACAGGAGGTCGCTGGTTCGATCCCCGGCTTGGCCAATTTCTTTCCGAGGATTGATGATAGTCATTGCGACAGGATTCATTCCTCTCTCACCGCTAACCATTGTTTCGACGATGATTATGTGGGGAAGCAGCCAGTGGCTTGGAAAGAATATTGTGCGGAGTACTGGTAAAAGAAACTCCAGGAAAGCATGGATAGGTGCACTGGCCGCCGCGATTTAACTGAAATAATGCTGAAAACGGAGATTCAACACCATACAATCAATCAATCAAATTCAAATAATTCTAAAGAATAACTCAATTTCTGGAATATTTTTACTGAAAGCAAGTTTCTAACATTTTGCACTTTTTTGTGCAGTTTGATCTTGAAACTTTTTGTGAAATGAATTATCAGATGAAAGTTTTTAAATCATTTTCCAATAATTATTTGAGAAAAGAGGAAGTGTTGGCGACAAAAAAAAAAAAAAAAAAAAAATGCTAGTAAATTTTTTAAAACACTTTTTTGACTTTGCTACGTTCGCCACTTAGATAATATGAGCATCTTAACATATTTCTTTACAAGCGGACAATATTTTAGACTTGGCCAAATTTAGAGCATTACAGATGACCAATTTGAACATGTCCAAATGATGGGATTCGTCCTAGAAAGAGAAGAAGAAAGAAAAAGGAAAGGAAAGGAAAAATGTCATTCATGCATAGTGCGCAAATCACAACTTAATCGGCCGAAAAGCAATCCAGTTGTAAGTCTTTTGAATGCAAACCAACACCATGCACTCATATAAAATGTATTTAACTGATATTGTACAAATGTAGTCTTGGACTGCACTCTTCTCTTCTATACTACTGGTCTCTGTAATATAAAGTTACGGTTTCTGTTGTAGTGGTGGGTGGTATATAGTGTCCATGATTTCTGTTGTAGTGGTGGGTGGTGCACTGTGTCCACGATTTCTGTTGTAGTAAAGAGTGGACCTTTTTCATACCTAAACAAGATAAATATACCATTAACTACTATTGTTACGGGAGATCACGCCCTCCTTACAGCATAGCTTCTTCCCGTATAAAATCAATACCTGACAAATGCGTTAGGGAGAATTCTCTTTCGCTCAGGGGTTAGTATATTGGTCTTTTAAACCTCGATAAACGAGGATAATTGCCGCACGGGTTCGAATCCCAGGCGGAGCGGGTTATATTTGAGCCATGCATTTGTTGCGAACTTTTATGTTCGGAAGACTATTTTTTGTAAAACCATCATACCTATAGTAGGCCAAATAATTCATCCAACAGTGCGAAGCAATGGATTGAATTTCAGCCATGTAAGATTTCTCATGTATCCAAATGCAACTTAAGCTCGCAATGGCCATTTTTTTCAGCAGCACAATACTATTTCAAACTGTAATATGCCCATCACTACTATGGATTAGGACGCTGTAGATTAAGGTTGGACTATACACGCTATCTCTCCACCACAAGACAAAAATGTAGACTTATCCCAATTGAAAGCATTTGCAGATGACAATTCAAATGTGGCTCAACTGATGGATTTCTCTTTGATAGAATAGAAATATTTTAAGAAAAGGAGAAACCCTGCTCACCAGCATTTTCTGCTTGTCACTTTAATGTTTTCGAGAGGATTCTTTCTTAGGGTAGGTAAAAACTTGGATGTGTGTGGTAAAGAGCCATATTATGCAATTACAGCTAATAAAACTGCACTGACTTTGTTATATTCATTCACATAAGCTTTTACAAAAGCAAAACCAAGTTGATTACCCTTTAAAAGGAGACAATTGTAAACATAGCTGGAAAAGGAGAAAATGTTGGTATTTAATTTTTTGTCTACAAATATCTCTTAACTTGTCATTTGGTAAAGAGTAGAAACAAGTTTGTTTTTATCACATATTTCCATTTTCTGCTGTATTCCAAGTATATGAAGATGTTCAAAGATATGGTGCAAAAATAGATAAAGGGTAACAAACAAGATAATAACAAATTGATTGAATGGTATTTTATGCCAGTTTCAGCATTATTTCAGTCACGAAATCAACTCACATATTTTGATATTTCCTGGGTTTCACAAGTAATAGGCTAGAGCGCTGAAGTGTCTTGCCCACGAAAGACCCAGTGGATTTAGTGAGGCTCGCCAGGTCACGAGTCCTACACTTACATTTTGCCAGTGAGCCACGCAGGACCCCAAACATGACTACAGTCTGATACATAAGACAATAAACCAAATCACAAAAGACATATTCTCATCAATGTTTTTTAAGATCAACCCCTATTCTTTTAATGAGAATACAGCTTTTGTAGAAAGCTGAGCGATATTGATGTACTACCAGATCCTTGATATTTTCATAAGCTAGTAACAGAAGGCACATCCTGTTCATGTACTCATCAATGATTCATAAAAAAAAAAAAAAAAAAGAAAAGAAAAAGATCAAGCCCATTTTTTAAATGAGATACAGCTTTTGTAGAAAGCTGAGGGAGATTGAGGTCTTACCAGATTCTTGATATTTTCATAAGCTAGTCTTATGTCAACCATCGCACATTTGGCTGGCTTCTATGATGTTTAGCAGTATGCCTACCCTGAAAGTAGAAAAGAATTAGGGTAAGGAGCAAACCACATCCCCATGTGGGTCAAATTTATCACTAGTTCCTTACATGTATTTCATCAATTGACATTAATTACAATGAAATGAGTGTACCATAAACTAAACATGGTTAGATAAAAACAAATACAATCAAGGAAAAGGAATATTTAGATAGAATATGTATATACAAAACACTTACTCAAATTTTTAAGACAAATGCATACAAGACATAAAGTAAATTCAAAGCGCGGTTACAGAAATACGAACAAAAAGTTACAGAAATTTTTACAAGAAATGCATACATGAGATGAAGCAAATTCAAACCACGGTTAGACAAATATAAAGAACACCTTGCGGAAATTTTCAAGGGGAGTAGATTTACATACACAACATATAGCGAATATATGGTTAGACAAATATGAACAAAAACTTACGACAATTGATATGAAAAATACATACACAGGATTAAGTCGAATTCAAAGGATGATTAGACAGGTATTTCCAAAACCTTACTTAATTTAAACTAGTTCATACATGAGATAAAGCAAATTCAAAGCATAGCTAGAGATACATAAACCAAAACTTACAGAAATTTTCAAGAGAAATACATACAAGAGAGATGCCATATTCAAACCTAGGCTGGAAAATGAAGAACAAAACTTAATAAGTTGACATTAGAATAAACGAATAAAGATATCATATTTCAAGTATTCTTTTCGGGGGGAAATTGATTTTGACCCGTTGTAGTTTAGGTCATTTTATTCAAAACCTTTGTCAAGGGACCTCCTTGATGAGTATTTAAACAAATGGATAAAAGCTGATCGCAACCAGGGTCGACCATTTTAAAACTTTAGTCCAGGGACCTCCCTATTTAGTATTAAAACAAATAGATGTAACTCGTAAAAACTCTGAATACTTTTTTTTTTTTTTTTTTTTAATAATATTTTGATTCCAGCAAGATTCGGCCATTTTAAAACCTTTATCCAGGGACCTTCCTCATAAGCATGAAAAAACCAAAGGATGAAAGCAGTAAAAACTCCAAGTACCCGTTTCTTTCAGGTGAAATTATCTTTGTCCTAGCTAGGTTCAGCCATTTTAAAACATTAAATCTTTACCAAACGACAATTTTAAGACTTATCCAATCTTAGTTTTTTTTTTGAAATTTACATGTATATTTAAAGGTGAGAAAACATTGCGAAAATTAGCAAGTGCTGGTCACCAGCTTTTCTCCTATTCCCACAATGTTTTCAAAGGCTTTCTATATCAGGATCGTTAAAACTCGGGATTGTGTGTTGAAGGGCTAGACCCATTACGGAGGAACCTCCCTGATTATTTTTTAATGCAGTAGCAACTCTATGTACTCTTTTTTTATGGTAAAAGTATATCAACCTGTAGGTTCAGCAATTTTAATACTTCTATCGTGGGTCTCCCTGATAGTATTTAAACCAATGGATAAGAGCTGTAAGAACTTTGAAAGCTCGCATTTTTAAGATAAAATACTTTCACCTTTACTATGTTAAGATATTCTAAAAAGCTTTTTTAATTCGGTAAAATATTTTAATCCTTGTTTTCTTCGGCGATTTTAAAACCCTGTCTCAATGACCTGCTGAGTGTTGAAACCAATGGATAAAAGCAGTAAAAACTCCGAATGCCCTTTTAGTAGGGTAAAACATTTCTCAAGGTTCTCAAGGGACCGCACTAGCGAGTGTTAAAGCAAATGGATAAAATCGGTAAAAACTCCGAGTGCTCTTTTATTGGTCTTAAATATTCCCATCCTTGTACATTCGGCTATTTAAAAACCTTTCTCAGGGGACTTCCCTGTTGTGTGTTAAAATCAATGGATAAAAGCGTTAAAAACTCCTAATGCTCTTTTATTAGAATAATACATTTTCATCCTGGCGCTATGAAGTTATTTTAAAAAGATTTCTCAAGGTCCTCAAGGGACTGCCTGGCGAGTCTTAAAACCAATGGATAAAGTCAGTAAAATCTCCAAGTGCTCTTTTATTGGGGTAACACATTTTTATCCATGTGTTAGTCAAATATTTCGAAAACATTTCTCAAGGTTCTCAAAGGACCGCTCTGGCGGGTGTTAAAACCAATGGATAAAATGGGTAAAAGTTCCGAGTGGTCTTTTATTTCGGTAAAATATTTTGATCATTGCATATTCAGTTGTTTAAAAACCTTTCTCAGGGGAATACCCTGTTTTGCGTTAAAACCAATAGATAAAAGCGTTAAAAACTCCGACTTTCGGTAAAATATTCTTATCCGTGTTTTCTTCAGCGATTTTAAAACCCTATCTCAATGACCTGTTAAGAGTGAAAACCAATGGATAAAAGCTGTAAAAACTCTGAGTGTTTTTTCATTAGGGTAAAGCATTTTTAACCCGATGTTAATCAGTTATTTATAGAAACAAAACAAAATCATTTCTCAAGGTTCTCAAGGACCGCCCTGGCGAGTGTTAAAACCAATGGATAAAAACGGTAAAAACTCCAAATGCTCTTTTATTAGCTAAAATATTTTCATCGTTGTATATTCAGCTATTTAAAAACCTTTCTCAGGGGGCTTCCCTATTGTGTGATAAAACTAGTGGATAAAAGCAGTAAAAACTCTGATTTATTAGGGTAAGTATTTTTATCCTGGCGTTATGAAGCTATTTTAAGAATATTTCTCAAGGTTCTCAAGGGACCGCCCTAGTGAGTGTTAAAACCAATGGATAAAATCGGTAAAAGTTCCGAGTGCTCTTTCATTAGGTTAAAATATTTTCATCCTTGCATATTTAGCTATTTACAAACCTTTCTCAGGGGACTAACCCGTTGTGTGTTTAAATCAAAAGATAAAAGCGTTAAAAACTCTAAATTTCGGTAAACAATATTCATCCGTGTATTCTTCAGCGATTTTAAAACCCTGTCTCCATTACCTCTTGAGGGTTAAAACCAATGGATAAAAGTTATAAAAACTCTTAGTGCGCTTTTTTATTAGGGTAAAACATTTTTATCCTGGTGTTAATCAGCTATTTTAAAAACATTTCTCGAGGTTCTCAAGGGACAGCCCTGGCGAGTGTTAAAACAGATGGATAAAATTGGTAAAAACTCCGAGTGCTCTTTTATTAGGCTAAAATATTTTTATCCTTGTATATTCAGCTATTTTAAAACATTTCTCAAGGTACTACCCTGTTGTGTGTTAAAAGCAAGGGATAAAAGTGTTTAAAACTCCCAATGATCTTTTATTTCGGTAAAATATTTTCATCTTTGTTTTCTTCTGCGATTTTAAAACCCTGTCTCAATGACCTTTTGAGTGTTAAAACCATTGGATAAAAGCAGTAAAGACTCCGTGTACTATTCTATTAAGGTATTTTTTTTTAATCCATGTGTTATTCAGATATTTTAAAAACATTTCTGAAGGTTCTCAAGGGACCGCCCTGGCGAGCGTTAAACCAATCTATAAAATCGGTAAAAATTCCGAATGCTCTTATATTAGGTTAAAATATTTTTATCCTTGCATAATTAGCTATTTTAAAACCTTTCTCAGGGGACTACGCTGTTTTGTGTTAAAAACCAATAGATGAAAGTGTTAAAAACTCCAAATTTCGGTAAAAAAATTTTCATCCGTGTTTTCTTCAGCGATTTTAAAACCATATCTCAATGACCTGTTGAGTGTTAAAACCAATGGATAAAAGCTGTAAAAAACTCTGAGTGCTTTTGTATTAGGGTAAAACATTTTTTTTCTGTTGTTATAAAGCTATTTTAAAAGCATTTCTCAAGGTTCTCAAGGGACCGCCCTGGCGAGTGTTAAAACCAATGGATGAAATCGGTAAAAACTCCGAGTAATCTGTCATTAGGTTAAAATATTTTCATCCTTGCATATTTAGCTTTTTACAAACCTTTCTCAGGGGACTCAAAAGATAAAAACGTTCAAAACTCCGAAATTTGGTAAAAAATTTTCATCCGTGCTTTCTTCAGCGATTTTATTAGGCTAAAATATTTTTATCCTTGTATATTTAGCTATTTAAAAACATTTCTCAAGGGACTACCCTGTTGTGTGTTAAAAGCAAGGGATAAAAGTGATTAAAACTCTGAATGCTCTTTTATTTCGGTAAAATATTTTCATCCGTGTTTTCTTCAGCGAAACATTTTTATTCTGGTGTTAATCAGCTATTTTAAAAACATTTCTGAAGCTTTCAAGGGACTGCCCTGGCGAGTGTTAATAACAATGGATAAAAAACTGTAAAAACTCCGAGTGCACTATTATTAGGGTTAAAAATTTCTAACCTGATGTTAATAAGCTATTTAAATAATATTTCTCCAAGTTCTCAAGGGACCGAACTGGCGAGTGTTAAAACCAATGGATAAAACTTTAAAAACTTCGAGTGCTCTTCTATTAGGGTAAAACATTTTCATCCTACTATATTCAGCTTTTAAAAACCGTTCTGATGGGACTTCCCTGTTGTGTGTTAAAAGCAATGGATAAAAGTGTTAAAAATTCCGAATTCTCCTTTATTTCGGTAAAATATTTCATCTTTGTTTTCTTAAGCGATTTTAAAACCCTGTCTCAATGACGTTTTGAGTGTTAAAACCAATGGATAAAAGCAGTAAAAACTCCGAGTGCTCTTTCATAAGGGTAAACTTTTTTATCCATGTGTTATTCAGCTATTTTAAAAACATTTCTGAAGGTTCTCAAGGGACCGCCCTGTCGAGTGTAAAAACCAATCGTTAAAATCGGTAAAAATTCTGAGTGCTCTTTTATTAGGTTAAAATATTTTCATCATTGCATAATTAGCTATTTTAAAACATTTCTCAGGGGACTACGCTGTTTTGTGTTAAAAACCAATAGATGAAAGTGTTGAAAACTCCAAATTTCGGTAAAATATTTTGATCCGTGTTAAAACTTTCTTCAGCGATTGTAAAACTATATCTCAATGACTTGTTGAGTGTTAAAACCAATGGATAAAAGCTGTAAAAACTCTGAGTGCGCTTTTATTTCGGTAACACATTTTTATCCTGGTGTTGAACAGCTATTTTTAAAAACATTTCTTAGGGTTCTCAAGGGATTGCCCTGGCGAGTGTTTAACCAATGGATATAAACGGTAAAAACTCCAAGTGCTCTTTTATTAGGCTAAAATATTTTCATCCTTGTATATTCAGCTATTTAAAAACCTTTCTCAGGGGACTTCCCTATTGTGTAATAAACCAAGTGGATAAAAGCGATAAAAACTCTTGAGTGCGCTTTTATTAGGGTAAAGTATTTTTATCCTGGTATTTAGCTATTTACAAACCTTCCCGTTATGTGTTAAAATTAAAAGATAACAGCGTGAAAAACATCGAATTTCGGTAAACAATTTTCAACCGTGTTTTCTTAAGCGATTTTAAAACCCTATCTCAATTACGTCATGAGGAATAAAACCAATGGATAAAAGTTGTAAAAACTCTGAATGCTATTTAATGAGAGTAAAACATTTTTATCCTGGTGTTAATCAGCTATTAAAAAAAAATTCTCAAGGTTCTCAAGAAACCGCCTGGCGAGTGTTTAAACCAATGGAAAAAAACGGTAAAAACTCCAAGTGCTCGTTTATTAAGCTAAAATATTTTCATCCTTGTATATTCAGCTATTTAAAAACCTTTCTCAGTGGACTTCCCTATTGTGTGATAAAACCAGTGGATAAAAGCGTTAAAAGTCCGAGTGCTCTTTTATTAGGGTAAAGTATTTTTATCCTGGTGTTATGAAGCTATTTTAAAAATATTTCTCAAGGTTCCCAAAGGACCGCCCCGGCGAGTGTTAAAACCAATAGATAAAATCGATTAAAGCCCCGAGTGCTCCTCCATTAGGTTAAAATGTTTTCATCCTTGCATATTTAGCTATTTACAAACCTTTCTCAGGGGACTACCCTGTTTTGTTTTAACAACCAATAGATGAAAGTGTTAAAAACCTCCAAATTTCGGTAAAATATTTTGATCTGTGTTTCTTCAGCGCCTTTAATACCATATGTCAATGACTTGTTAAGTGTTAAGACCAATGAATAAAAGCTTTAAATACTCTGAGTGCTCTTTAATGAGGGTAAAACATTTTCTTCTGGTGTTAATCAGCTATTTTAAAAACATTTTTAGGGTTCTAGAGGGATTGCCCTGGCGAGTGTTTAACCAATGGATAAAAACGGCAAAAACTCCGAGTGCTATTTCATTAGGCTAAAATATTTTTTTTTATCCTTGCATATTCAGCTATTTAAAAACCTTTCTCAGGGGACTTCCCTATTGTGTGATAAAACCAGTGGATAAAAGCGATAAAAACCCTGAGTGCTCTTGTGTTTGGATAAAATATTTTTAACATTCTGTTATAAAGCTATTTCTCAAGGTTCCCAAGGGACCGCCCTGGCGAGTGTTACAATCAATGGGTAAAATCGGTAGAATCTTCGAGTGCTCTTTTATTAGGTTAAAATAGTTTCATTAGCTATTTACAAACCTTTCTTTAGGGGACTTTCCCGTTGTGTGTTAAAATCAAAAGATAAAAGCGTTAAAAACTCCGAATTTAGGTAAAAAAATTTCATCTGTGTTTTCTTCAGCGATTTCAAAACCCTATCTCCATTACCTCATGAGTGTGAAAACCTATGGATAAAAGCTGTAAAAACCCTGAATGCTCTTTGATGAGGGTAAAACATTTTTATCCTGGTGTTAATCAGCTATTAAAAAAAAAAAAAACTTATCTCAAGGTTCTCAAGAAACCGCCCTGGCGAGTGTTAAAACCAATTGATAAAAACGGTAAAAACTCCAAGTGCTCTTTTATTAAGCTAAAATATTTTCCTCCTTGTATATTCAGCTATTTAAAAACCTTTCTCAGTGGACTTCCCTATTGTGTGATAAAACCAGTGGATAAAAGCGTTAAAAGTCCGAGTGCTCTTTTATTAGGGTAAAGTATTTTTATCCTGGTGTTATGAAGCTATTTTAAAAATATTTCTCAAGGTTCCCAAAGGACCGCCCCGGCGAGTTTTAAAACCAATGGATAAAATTGATAAAAGCCCCGAGTGCTCTTCTATTAGGTTAAAATATTTTCATCCTTGCATATTTAGCTATTTACAAACCTTTCTCAGGGGACTACCCTGTTTTGTTTTAACAACCAAT
This sequence comes from Tridacna gigas, assembly GCA_945859785.2. Taxonomy (NCBI): domain Eukaryota; kingdom Metazoa; phylum Mollusca; class Bivalvia; order Cardiida; family Cardiidae; genus Tridacna; species Tridacna gigas. The sequence continues at coordinate 31,125,473 of OX244041.2, forward strand.
AGATAAAACTGTTAAAAATTCCAAATTTCGGTAAAATATTTTTATCTGTGTTTCTTCAGCGATTTTAAAACCATATCTCAATGACTTGTTGAGTGTTAAAACAAATGGATAAAAGCCAAAACAACTTTTCTCTCCTGGTGTTAATCAGCTATTTTAGAAACATTTCTTAGGGTTCTAAAGGGATTGCCCTGGCGAGTGTTTAACCAATGGATAAAAACGGCAAAAACTCCGAGTGCTCTTTTATTAGGCTAAAATATTTTCATCCTTGTATATTCAGCTATTTAGAAATCTTTCTCAGTGGACTTCCCTAATGTCTGATAAAACCAGTGGATAAAAGCGTTAAAAACTCCGAGTGCTCTTTTATTAGTGTAAAGTTTTTTTTTTTTTTTTTTTTTTTTTTATCCTGATGTTATAAGGCTATTTTAAAAATATTTCTCAAGGTTCCCATAGGACCGCCCTGACGAGTGTTAAAAACCAATGGATAAAATCGGTAAAACTCCCGAGTGCTGTTTTACCAGGTTAAAATATTTTCATCCTTGCATATTTTGCTATTTGAAAACCTTTCTCAGGGGAGTACCCCGTTGTGTGTCAAAAAGGAAAAGATAATAGCGTTAAAAACTCCGAATTTCGGTAAAAAGATTTTCATCCGTGTTTTCTTCAGCGATTTTAAAATCATATCTCAATGACCTGTACAGTGTTAAAACCAGTGGATAAAAGCTGTAAATAAACTCTGAGTGCTTTTGTATTAGGGTAGAACATAATTTTTCCTGGTGTTAATCAGCAATTTTAAAAACATTTCTCTAGGTTCTCAAGGGACCGCCCTGCCAAATGTTAAAACCAATAGATAAAAAACTGTAAAAACCCAAGTGCTCTTTTATTAGCCCTAATTATTTTCATCCTTGTATATTCAGCTATTTAAAAACCTTTTTCAGGGGACTACCCTGTTTTGTGTTAAAACCAATAGATAAAAGCGTTAAAAACTCCGAATTCCCGTAAAATATTTTGATCCATGTGTTCTTCAGGGATTTTAAAACTCCATCTCTATGATCTGTTGAGTGTTAAAACCAGTGAATAAAAGATATAAAAACTCCGAGTGCTCTTTTATTTCGGTAAAACATTGCTATCCAGGTGTTATTCAGATATTTTAAAAAACATTTCTCAAGGTCCTCTAGGGACCGCCCTAGCGAGTTTTAAAATCAATGGTTAAAAGTAGTAAAAATTTCGAGTGCTCTTTTATTAGCCTAAAATATTTTCATCCTTGCATGTTCAACTATTTAAAAACCTTTCACAGGGGACTACCCTGTTGTGTGTTATAACCAATAGATAAAAGCGTTAGAAAGTCCGAATTTTGGTCAAATATTTTCATCCGTGTTTTCTTCAGCGATTTTAAAACCCTATCTCAATGATCTGTTCAGTGTTAAAACCAATGGATAAAAGCTGTAAAGATTCTGAGTGTTCTTTTATTAAGGTAAAACATTTTTATTCTGGTGTTAATCAGCTATTTTAAAAACATTTCTGAAGCTTTCAGTGGACCGCCCTTGCGAGTGTTAAAAAGAATGTATAAAAAACTGTAAAAACTCCGGTTGCTCTTTTATTAGGGTTAAATTTTTTATCCTGATTTTAATCAGCTATTTTAATATTTCTAAAGGTTCTCAAGGGACCGAACTGGCGAGTGTTAAAACCAAAGGATAAAAACTGTAAAAACTTAGAGTGTTCTAATATTAGGCTAAAACATTTTTATCCTCGTATATTCAGCTATTTAGAAACCGTTCTTAGGGGACTTCCATGTTGTGTGTTAAAATAAATTGATAAAAGTGTTAAAAACTCAGAATTCTCTTTTATTTCGGAAAAACATTTTCATCTTTGTTTACTTCAGCGAATTTAAAACCCTGTCTCAATGACCTGTTCTGTGTTAAAACCAATGGATAAAAGCTGTAAAAACTCAGTGCTCTTTTAATGAGGGTAAAACATTTTTATCCTGGTGGTAATCAGCTATTAAAAATAAAACATTTCTAAAGGTTCTCCAGGGACTGCACTGGCAAGTTTTAAAACCAATGGATAAAAACGGTAAAAACTCCAAGTTGTCTTTTATTAGGCTAAAATATATATTTTCATCCTTGTATATTCAGCTATTTAAAAACCTTTCTCAGTGGACTTCCCTATTGCGTGATAAAACCAGCGGATAAAAGCAATAAAAACTCCCGAGTGCTCTTTTATTAGGGTAAAGTTTTTTTTTTTAATCCCGGTGTTATAAAGCTATTTTAAAAATATTTCTGAACGTTCCCAATGGCGCCCTGGAAATTTATAACAAGAGGGCCATGATGGCCCTGTATCGCTCCACTGGCTTATAAACATAAACCATGAAGAGAAGTCTTCACTATATAAGCCCTTATAAAACTTTGATCCCAGGGCTACAGTTGGACTAAATGGGGAATATGTGTATTAGAAGAATAACATGCCAAATATGGGAGTTCTTGGCCTTATGGCTAGTAACAAGACGGTTTCTGAACTTTTCACTCCATAAACCCATGTAAAACTTGTGACCCCTGGTGCAGGGCCAAACTTGATCCTAGGGCTGTAACTTGGGCCCTCTTTGTAGTTGTCCACTAGATAATGCTATAATTATGCAAAATTTGGTAGCCTAAGCCTTATGGCTATGTACACCAAGATTTAAAAGTTTTCCCTATGTAAGCCTATATATATCTTGTGACCCCCCCCCCCCGCCCAGCATGAGGCCAAATTGACCCCAGGACTATAATTTGGGCACTTTTGGTAGACCCCAACTAGATCAAGCTAAAAGCAAAATTTGGTAGCTCTAGGCCTTATGGCTAGGTACAGGAAGATTTTTAAAGTTTTCTCTATATAAGCCTATGTAAAACTTGTGACCCCTGGGGCAGAGCCAATTTTGACCCCAGGGCTATAATTTCAAGAAACATGATAGAGGTCTACTACATAAAGCTACATGCCAAATTTGGTAGCCCTATGCCTTATGGTTTCAGACAAGAAGATTTTTAAAGATTTCCAATATTTTTCAGTTTTGTTGCCATGGCAACCACAGTTTTTGAAGGAATCAAATTCTTTCAAGAAATTCTGAAGAGGACCATGGCAGGATCATTTCTGTAAAGTTTCATGAAAATTGGATGGGTAGTTTCAGAGAAGAAGATGTTTGAAATAAAAGTTAACGCACGGACGGACGGACGGACGCACGGACGGAAGGACGGACGCACGGACGCACGACGGACACCGGGCCATGACATAAGCCCGCTGGCCTTTGGCCAGTGGAGCTAAAAACTAATGGATGAAATCGGTAAAAACTCCGAGTGCTGTTTTATTAGGTTAAACTATTTTCATCCTTGCATATTTAGCTATTTACAAACCTTTCTCATCACAGTGCCCCGTTGTGTGTTAAAATCAATAATTAAAAGCGTTAAAAGCTCCGAATTTCGGTAAACAATTTTCATCCGTGTTTTCTGCAACGATTTTAAAACCCGCCTCCATTACCTATTCAGGGTTAAAACCAATGGATAAAAGCTGTAAAAACTCTGAGTGCTCTAACATTAGTGTAAAACATTTTTATCTTGGTGTAAATCAGCTATTTTAAAAACATTTTTCAAGGGTCTCAAGGGATCGCACTGGCAAGTGTTAAAACAAATGGATAAAAACGGTAAAAACACCCGAGTGCTCTTTTATGAGGCTAACAATTTTTTTATCCTTGTATATTCAGCTATTTAAAAACCTCTCTCAGGGAATTATCCCGTTGTGTGTTAAAAGCAAGGGATAAAAGTCTTAAAAACTCCGAATGCTCTTTTATTTCGGTAAAATATTTTCATCGTTGTTTTCTTCAGCGATTTGACGTTTTGCGTGTTTTTCTCCGTGTGTTATTCAGATATTTTAAAAACATTTCTGAAGGTTCTTAAGGGACGGTCCTGGCGAGTGTAAAAACCAATAGATAAAATCGGTAAAAATTCCGAGTGCTCCTTTATTAGGTTAAAATATTTTCATCCTAGCATATTTAGCTATTTACAAACCTTTCTCAGGGGACTACCCTGTTTTGTGTTAAAAACCAATAGATAAAAGTGTTAAAAACTCCAAATTTCGGTAAAATATTTGATTCGTGTTTCTTCAGCGATTTTAAAACCATATCTCAATAACTTGTTGAGTGTTTAAACCAATGGATAAAAGCTGTAAAAACTCTTGAGTGCTCTTTAATTAGGGTAAAACATTTTTCTCCTGGTGTTGAACAGCTATTTTTAAAAACATTTCTTAGGGTTCTCAAGGGATTACCCTGGCGAGTGTTTAACCAATGGATAAAAACGGTAAAAACTCATTTTTTTTTTTATTAGGCTATTTTTATCCTTGTATATTCAGCTATTAAAAAACCTTTCTCAAGGGACTACCCTGTTATGTGTTAAAAGAAAGGGATAAAAGTGTGAAAAACTCCGAATGCTCTTTTATTTCGATAAAATATTTTCATCTCTGTTTTCTTTAGAGATATTAAAACCCTGTCTCAATGATCTTTTGAATGTAAAAACCAATGGATAAAAGCAGTAAAAACTCCGAGTGCTCTTTTATTAGGGTAAAACTTTTTTATGCATGTGTTATTCAGATATTTTAAAAGCATTTCTGAAGATTCTCAAGGGACGGCTCTTGCGAGTAAAATCGGTAAAAATTCCGAGTGCTCGTTTATTAGGTTAAAATATTTTCATCCTTGCATATTAAGCTATTTTAAAACCTTACTCATGAGACTACCATGTATTGTGGTGAAAGCTATAGATAAAAGTATTAAAAACTCCCAATTCTCGTAAAATATTTTGATCCGTGTTTTCTTCGGCGATTTTAAAACCATATCTCAATGACTTGTTGTGTGTTAAAACCAATAGATAAAAGCTGCAAAAAACTTTGAGTGCTTTTGGTATAAGATAAACCATTTTTTCCCGGTGTTAATCAGCTATTTCAAAAACCTTTCTCAAGGTCCTCAAGGGACCGCCTTGGCGAGTGTTAAAACCAATGGATAAAAACAGTAAAAAATCCGAGTGCTCTTTTTTATAAGCCTAAAATATTTTCATCCTTGCATGTTCAACTATTTAAAAACCTTTCTCAGGGACTACCCCGTTGTGTGTTAAAACCAATAGATAAAAGCGTAAGAAAGTCCGTAGTTTGGTAAAATATTTTATCCGTGTTTTCTTCAGCGATTTTAAAACCCTATCTCAATGATCTGTTCAGTGTTAAAGCCAATGGATAAAAGCTGTAAAAACTCTGAGTGCTCCTTTTTTAGGGTAAAACATTTTTATTCTGGTGTTAATCAGCTATTTTGAAAACATTTCTGAGGCTTTCAAGGGACCGCCCTTGCAAGTGTTAAAAACAATGGATAAAAAACTCTAAAACTCCGAGTGCTCTTTTATTAGAGTCAAAAATTTCTATCCTGATGTTTATCAGCTATTCTAACAATATTTCTCAAAGTTCTCAAGGGACCGAACTGGTGAGTGTCAAAACCAATGGATAAAAACTGTAAAAACTTCAAGTGATTTTCTATTAGGCTAAAATATTTTCATCTTCGTATATTCAGCTATTTAAAAACCGTTCTGAGGGGACTTCCCTGTTGTGTGTTAAAAGCAATGGATAAAAGTGTTAAAAACTCTGAATGCTCCTTTATTTCGGTGAAATATTTTAATTTTTGTTTTCTTCAGCGATTTCAAAACCCTGTCTCAATGACGTTTTGAGTGTTAAAACCAATGGATAAAAGCAGTAAAAACTCCGAGTGCTCTTTCATAAGGGTAAACTTTTTTTTAATCCATGTGTTATTTAGATATTCAAAAAATATTTCTGGAGGTTCTCAAAGGACCGCTCTGGCGAGTCTAAAAACCAATCGTTAAAATCGGTAAAAATTCCGAGTGCCCTGATTAGGTTAAAATATTTTCATCCTTGCATAATTACCTATTTTAAAACCTTTTTCAGGGGACTACCCTGTTTTGTATTAAAAACCAAAAGATAAAAGTGTTGAAAACTCCAACTTTGCCGGAAAAATATTTTGATCTGTGTTTCTTCAGCGATTTAAAACCGTATCTCAATGACTTGTTGAGTGTTAAAACCAATGGATAAAAGCTGTAAAAACTCTGAGAGCTCTTTAATGAAGGTAAAACATTTTTCTCCCGGTGTTAATCAGCTATCTTAAAAACATTTCTCAAGGTTCTCAAGGGATTGCCCTGGCGAGTGTTTAACCAAGGGATAAAAACGGTAAAAACTCCAAGTGCTCTTTCATAAGGCTAAAATATTTTCATCCTTGTATATTCAGCTATTTAAAACCTTTCTCAGGGGACTTCCCTATTGTGTAATAAACCCATTGGATAAAAGCGATAAAAACTATCTAGTACTATTTAATTAGGGTAAAGTATTTCTATCCTGCTGATATACAGCTATTTTAAAAACATTTCTCAAGGTTCTCAAGGGACCTTCCCGGCGAGTGTTAAAACCAATTGATAAAATGGGTAAAATCTTCAGGTGGTCTTTTATTAGGTTAAAATTTTTTCATCCTTGTGTGTTAAAAACAAAAGATAAAAGCGTTCAAAACTCCGAATTTTGGTAAAAAATTTTCATCCGTGTTTTCTTAAGCGATTTTAAAATCATATCTCAAAGACCTGTTTAGTGTTAAAATCAATGGATAAAAGCTGTAAAAAACACACTGAGTGCTTTTGTATTAGGGTAAAACATATTTTTCCTGGTGTTAATCAGCTATTTTAAAAACTTTTCTCAAGGTTCTCAAGGGACCGCCATGCCGAGTGTTAAAACCAATAGATGAATACTATAAAAACTCCAAGTGCTCTTTAATTAGGCTGAAATATTTTCATCCTTGTATATTCAGGTATTTAAAAAAACTTTTTTCAGGGGACTACCCTGTTGTGTGTTAAAACCAATAGATAAAAGCGTTTAGAACTCCGAATATCCGTAAAATATTTTCATCCGTGTTTTCTTCAGGGATTTTAAAACTCCATCTCCATGATCTGTCGAATGTTAAAACCAGTGGATAAAAGCAATAAACACTCCGAGAGCTCTTTTATTTCGGTCAAACATTTTGTTCCAGGTGTTTTTCAGATATTTTAAAACCATTTCTCAAGGTTCTCAAGGGACCGCCCTGGCGAGTGTTAAAACCAATGTATAAAACAATAAAAATTGCGAGTGCTATTTTAGTAGCCTAAAATATTTTCATCCTTGCATGTTCAACTATTTCAAAAAAACCTTTCTCAGGGGACTACCCCCTCGTGTGTTAAATCCGATGGACAAAAGCGTAATAAAGTCCGTATTTTGGTAAAATACTTTAATCCGTGTTTTCTTCAGCAATTTTAAAACCCTATCTCAATGATCTGTTGAGTGTTAAAACCAATGCATAAAAGCTGTAAAACCTTTGAGTGCTCTTTTATTAGGGTAAAACATTTCATTCTGGTGTTAATCAGCTATTTTAAAAACATTTCTGAAGCTTTCAGTGGACCGCCCTGGCAAGTGTTAAAAACAATGTATAAAAAACTGTAAAAACTCCGAGTGTTCTTTTATTAGGGTTAAAAGTTTTTATCCTGATTTTAATCAGCTATTTTGATAATATTTCTCAAAGTTCTCAAGGGACCGAACTGGCGAGTGTTAAAAGCAATGGATAAAAACTGTAAAAACTTCGAGTGTTCTTCTATTAGGCTAAAACATTTTCATCGTAGTATAAAAACCGTTCTTAGGGGACTTCCCTGCTCTGTGTTAAAAGCAATGGATAAAAGTGTTAAAAACTCCGAATGCTCCTTTATTTCGGTAAAATATTTTCATCATTTTTTTATTTCTGCGATTTTGACAACCCTGTCTCAATGACGTTTTGAGTGTTAAAACCAATGGATAAAAGCAGTAAAAACTCCAAGTGCTCTTTCATAAGGGTAAACTTTTTTATCCATGTGTTATTCAGATATTTTAAAAACATTTCTGAAGGTTCTCAAGGGACCGCCCTGGCGAGGGTAAAAACCAATCGTTAAAATCGGTAAAAATTCCGAGTGAATAATTACCTATTTTAAAACCTTTCTCAGGGGACTACCCTGTTTTGGGTTAAAAACCAAGCGAAAACAGTGTTAAAAACTGCAAATTTCGGTAAAATATTTTGATCTGTGTTTCTTCAGCGATTCTAAAACATTATCTCAATTACTTGTTGAGTGTAAAAACCAATGGAAAAAAGCTGTAAAAACTCTGAGAGCTCTTTAATGAAGGTAAAACATTTTTCTTCCGGTGTTAATCAGCTATTTTTAGAAAAAATTCTTATGGTTCTCAAGGGATTGCCCTGGCGAGTGTTTAACCAATAGATGAAAACGGTAAAAACTCCAGGTGCTCTTTTATAAGGCTAAAATATTTTCATCCTTGGGTATTCAGCTATTTAAAACCTTTCTCAGGGAACTTCCCTATTGTGTGATAAAACCAGTGAATAACAGCGATAAAAACTGAGTGCTCTTTTATTAGGGTAAAGTATTTTTATCCTGCTGTTATAAAGCTATTTTAAAAACCTTTCTCAAGATTCCCAAGGGACCGCCCTGGCGAGTGTTACACTCAATGGATGAAATCGGTAAAATCTTCGAGTGCTTTTTTATTAGGTTAAAATATTTCCATCCTTGCTTATTTAGTTATTTACAAACCCTTCTCAGGGGACTACCCCGTTGTGTGTTAAAATCAAAAGATAAAAGCGTTAAAAACTCCGAATTTCGGTAAAAAATTTTCATCCGTGTTTTCTTCAGCGATTTTAAAACCTATCTCCATTACCTCTTCAGGGTTAAAACCAATGGATAAAAGCTGTAAAAACTCTGAGTGCTCTTTTATTAGTGTAAAACATCTTTATCCTGGTGTTAATCAGCTATTTTAAAACATTTCTCAAGGGACCGTCCTGGAGAGTGTTAAAACAAATGGATAAAATTGGTAAAAACTCCGAGTGCTCTTTTATTAGGTTAAAATATTTTTTATCCTTGTATATTCAGCTATTTAAAACCCTTTCTCAAGGGACTACCCTGTTGTGTGTTAAAAGCAAGGGATTAAAGTGTTAAAAACTCCGAATGCTCTATTATTTCGGTAAAATAGTTTCATCTGTGTTTTCTTCAGCGATTTTAAAACCCAGTCTGAATGACGTTTTGAGTATTTAAATCAATGGATAAAAGCAGTAAAAACTCCGAGTGCTCTTTCAAAAGGGTAAACTTCTTTATCCATGTGTTATTCAGATATTTTGAAAACATTTCTGAAGATTCTCAAGGGACCGCCCGGTCGAGTGTAAAAACCAATCAATAAAATCGGTAAAAAATTCGAGTGCTCTTTTGTTAGGTTAAAATATTTGCATCCTTGCATAATTAGCTATTTTAAAACCTTTCTCAGGGGACTTCCCTGTTGTTCGTTAAATCCAATGGATAAAAGCGTTAAAAACTCGGAGACCTCTTTTCTTAGGGTAAAACATTTTTATCCTGGTGTTATTTTAAAAACATTTGTCAAGGTTCTCGAGGGTCGCCCTGGCTAGTGTTAAAACAAATGGATAAAACTGGTAAATATTCCGAGTGGTCTTTTATTTCGGCAAGATATTTTGATCATTGCATATTCAGCTGTTTAAAAATCTTTCTCAGGAAACTACCCTGTTGTGTGTTAAAACCAATTGATAAAAGCGTTAAAAACTCCGAATTTCGGTGAAATATTTTCATCCGTGTTTTCTTCAGCAATTTTAAAACCCCATCAATGACCTGTTGAGTGTGAAAACCAATGGATAAAAGCTGTAAAAACTCTGAGTGCTCTTTTATTAGGGTAAAACATTCTTATCCTGGTGTTAATCAGTTATTTAGTAAAAATAAAGAAAACATTTCTCACTCTCAAGGGACCGCACTGGCGACTGTTAAAACAAATGGATAAAATTGGTAAGAACTCCGAGTGCTCTTTTATTAGGCTAAAATATTTTCATCGTTGTATATTCAGCTATTTAAAAACCTTTCTCAAGGGACTACCCTGTAAGGGATAAAAGTGTTAAAAAACTCCGAATGCTCCTTTATTTCGGTAAAATATTTTAATCTTTGCTTTCTTCAGCGATTTTAAAACCCTGTCTCAATGACGTTTTGAGTGTTAAAACCAATGGATAAAAGCAGTACAAACTACGAGTGCTCTTTCATAAGGGTAAACTTTTTTATCCATATGTTTTTCAACTATTTTAAAACATTTCTGAAGGTTCTCAAGGGACCGCCCTGGCGAGTGTAAAAAACAATCGATAAAATCGGTAAAACCTCTGAGTGCTCTTCAATTAGGTTAAAATATTTTCATCCTTGCATATTTAGCTATTTACAAACCTTTCTCAGGGGACTACCCTGTTTTGTGTTAAAAACCAATAGATAAAAGTGTTAAAAACTTTCGGTAAAATATTTTGATCCGTGTTTTTTCAGCGATTTTAAAACCATATCTCAATGACTTGTTAAGTGTTAAAACCAATGGATAAAAGCTTTAAAAACTCTGAGTTCTCTTTAATGAGGGCAAAACATTTTTCTCCTGGTGTTAATCAGCTATTTCTTTAAAAAGTATTCTTAGGGTTCTCAAGGAATTGCCCTGGCTAGTGTTTAACCAACGGATGAAAACGGTAAAAAAATCCAACTGTTCTTTTATCAGGCTAAAATATTTTCATCCTTGTATGTTCAGCTATTTAAAAACCTTTCTCAGGGGACTTCCCTATTGTGTGATAAAACCAGTGGATAAAAGCGATAAAAACTCTGAGTGCTCTTTTATAAGGGTAAAGTATTTTTAACATGCAAGTTATAAACTATTGTAAAAACATTTCTCAAGGTTCCCAAGGGACCACCCTGGCGAGTGTTAAAACCAATGGATAAAATCGGTAAAATCTTCGAGTGCTGTTGTATTAGGTTAAAATATTTTCATACTTGCATATTTAGCTATTTACAAACCTTTCTGAGGGGACTTTTCCGTTGTGTTTTAAAATCTACAGATAAAAGCGTTAAAAACTCCGAATTTCGGTAAACAATTTTCATCCGTGTTTTCTTCAGCGATTTTAAAATCATATCTCAATGATCTGTTGAGTGTTAAAACCAATAAATAAAAGCTGTAAAAACCCCGAATGCTCTTTAATGAGGGTAAAACATTTTTATCCTGGTGTTACTCACCTATTAAAAAAAAAAAAAAAAACATTTCTCAAGGTTCTCAAGAGACCGCCCTGGCGAGTGTTAAAACCAATGGATTAAAACGGTAAAAGCCCCAAATGCTCTTTTATTAAGCTAAAATATTTTCATCCTTGTATATTCAGCTATTTGGAAATCTTTCTCAGTGGACTTCCCTATTGTGTGATAAAACCAGTGGATAAAATGCGTTAAAAACTCTGAGTGCTCTTTTAATAGGGTAAAGTATTTTTATCCTGATGTTATAAAGCTATTTTAAAAATATTTCTCAAGGTTCCCAAGGGACCGCCCTGACGAGTGTTAAAAACCAAAGGATAAATTCGGTAAAAACTCCGAGTGCTGTTTTATTAGGTTAAAATATTTTCATCCTTGCATATTTAGCTATTTAAAAACCTTTCTCATGGGAGTTCCCCGTTGTGTGTTAAAAGATAAAAGCATAAAAAACTCCGAATTTTGGAAAAATATTTTCATCCGTGTTGTCTTCAGCGATTTTAAAATCATATCTCAATGACTGTTCAGTGTTAAAACTAATGGATAAAAGCTGTAAAAAACTCTGAGTGCTTTTGTATAAGGGTAAAACATGCTTTTTTCTGATGTTAATCAGCTTTTTAAAAAACATTTCTCAAGGTTCTCAAGGGACCGCCCTGCTGAGTGTTAAAACCAATAGATAAAAACTGTAAAAACTCAAATGCTCTTTTATTAGCCCAAAATATTTTCATCCTTGTATATTCAGCTATTTAAAAACCTTTTTCAGGGGACTACCCTGTTGTGTGTTAATACCAATAGATAAAAGCGTTAAAAACTCCGAATTTCCGTAAAATATTTTTATCTGAGTTCTTTTCAGGGATTTTAAAACTCCACCTCCTTGATCTGTTGAGTGTTAAAACCAATGAATAAAAGCTATAAAAACTCCGAGAGCTCTTTTATTTCGGTAAAGCATTTTTATCCAGGTGTTATTCAGATATTTTAAAAACATTTCTCAAGGTCCTCAAGGGACAGCCCTGGCGAATGTTAAAACCAATGGATAAAACAGTAAAATTTTCGAGTGCTCTTTTATTAGCCTAAAATATTTTCATCCTTGCATGTTCAACTATTTCAAAACCTTTCTCAGGGGACTACCCCGTTGTGTGTTAAAACCAATAGATAAAAGCGTTAGAAAGTCCGAATTTTGGTCAAATATTTTCATCCGTGTTTTCTTCAGCGATTTTAAAACCCTATCTCAATGATCTGTTGAGTGTTAAAACCAATGCATAAAAGCTGTAAAAACTCTGAGTGCTCTTTTATTAGGGTAAAACATTTTTATTCTGGTGTTAATCAGCTATTCAAAAAAATATTTTTGAAGCTTTCAAGGGAATTCCCTGGCGGATGTTAAAAAGAATGGATAAAAAAAAAAAAAAAATTGCAAAAACTCCGAGTGTTCTTTTATTAGGGTTAAAATTTTTTATCTTGATGTTAATCAGCTATTTAATAATATTTCTCAGGTTCTCAAGGGACCGAACTGGCGAGTGTTAAAACCAATGGATAAAACTGTAAAAACTTCGAGTGCTCTTCTATTAGCCTAAAATATTTTCATCCTCATATTCAGCTATTTAAAAACCTTTCTCAGTGGACTTCCCTATTGTGTGATAAAACTAGTAGATAAAGCGATAAAAACTCCGAGTGCTCTTTTATTGAGGAAAAGTATTTTTTATCCTGGTGTTATAAAGCTATTTTAAAAATATTTCTCAAGGTTCCCAAGGGACCGCCCTGGCGAGTGTTATAACCAATGGATGAAATCGGTAAAAAATCCGAATGCTGTTTCATTAGGTTAAAATATTTTCATCCTTGCATATTTAGCTATTTACAAACCTTTCTCAGGGGACTATCCCGTTGCGTGTTAAAATCAAAAATGAAAAACGTTAAAAACTCCGAATTTCGGTAAAAAAAATTTTCATCCGTGTTTTTTCTTCAACGATTTTAAAACCTATCTCCATTACCTCTTCAGGGTTAAAACCAATGGATAAAAGCTGTAAAAACTCTGAGTGCTCCTTATTAGTGTAAAACATTTTTATCCCATATGTTATTCAGCTATTAAAGAAAAAAAACATTTCTCAAGGTTCTCAAGGGGTCGCACTGGCGAGTGTTAAAACCAATGGATAAAACAGGAAAAATTTCGAGTGCTCTTTTATTAGGCTAAAATATCTTTGTCCTTGTATATTCAGGTATTTAAAAACATTTCTCAGGGGACTATCCCGTTGTGTGTTAAAAGCAAGGGATAAAAGTGTTAAAACTTCCGAATGCTCATTTATTTCGGTAAAATATTTTTTTCATCTGTGTTTTCTTCTGCGATTTTAAAACCCTGTCTCAATGACGTTTTGAGTGTTAAAACCAATGGATAAAAGCAGTAAAACTACCAGTGCTCTTTCATAAGTGTAAACTTTTCTTTCCATGTGTTTTTCAGATATTAAAAAAAAAAAAAAAAAAAAAAAATTCTGAAGGTTCTCAAGGGACCGTCCTGGCGAGTGTAAAACCCAATCGATAAAATCGGTAAAAATTCCGAGTGCTCTTTTATTAGGTTAAAATATTTTCATCCTTGCATAATTACCTATTTTAAAACCTTTGTCAGGGGACTACGCTGTTTTGTGTTAAAATCCGAGGCTAAAAGTGTTAAAAACTCCAAATTTCGGTAAAATATCCGTGTTTCTTCAGCGATTTTAAAACCATATCTCAATGACTCGTTGAGTATTAAAACCAATGGATAAAAGCTGTAAAAACTCTGAGTGCTCTTTAATTAAGGTAAAACATTTTTCTCCCGGTGTTAATCAGCTATTTTAAAAACATTTCTTAGGGTTCTCAAGGGATTCCCCTGGCGAGTGTTTAATCAATGGATAAAAACGGTAAAAACTCCAAGTGCTTTTTATTAGGTTAAATATTTTCATCCTTTCATATTTAGCTATTTACAAACCTTTCTCAGGGGACTATCCCATTGTGTGTTAAAATCAAATGATAAAAGCGTTAAAAACTCCGAATTTCGATAAAAAAATTTTCATCCGTGTTTTTTTTTCAGCGATTTTAAAACCCTATCTCCATGACCTCATGAGGGTTAAAACCAATGGGTAAAAGCTGTAAAAACTGTGAATGCTCTATAGTGGGGATAAAACGTTTTTATCCCTTATGTTAATCAGCTATTAAAAAAAATAACATTTCTCAAGGTTCTCAAGGGACCGCCCTGGCGAGTGTTAAAACCAATGAATAAAAACGGTAAAAACTCCACGTGCTCTTCTATTAGGCTAAAATATTTTCATCCTTGTATATTCAGCTATTTAAAAACCTTTCACAGGGGACTTCCCTATTGTGTGATAAAATCAGTGGCTAAAAGCGTTAAAAACTCCGAGTGTTCTTTAATTAAGGTAAATTATTTTCATCCTGGTGTTATAAAGCTTTTTTTAAAAATATTTCTCAAGGTTCCCAAGGGACCACCCTGGCGAGTGTTAAAACCAATGGATAAAATCGGTAAAATCCTCAAGTGCTGTTGTATTGCTCCTTCATTAGGTTAAAATATTTTTACCCTTGCATATTAAGTTATTTACAAACCTTCCTCAAGCGACTACCCCGTTGTGTTTTAAAATCTACTGATAAAAGCGTTAAAAACTCCGAATTTTGGTAAAAGTTTTCATCCGTGTTTCGCCCTGGCGAGTGTCAAAACCAATTGATAAAATTGGTAAAAACTCCGAGTGCGCTTTTATTAGTCTATTTTTGTCCTTGTTTTTTCGGCTATTTAAAAACCTTTCTCAAGGTTATGTGTTAAAAGCAAGGGATAAAAGTGTTAAAAAGTCCGAATGCTCTTTTATTTCGGTAAAATGTTTTCATCTTTCCTTCAGCAATTTTAAAACCCTTTCTCTATGACGTTTTGAGTGTTAAAACCAATTAATAAAAGCAGTAAAAACTCTCGAGTGCTCTTTTATTACGGTAAAACTTTTTTATGCATGTGTTATTCAGATATTTTTAAAAAAAATTCTGAAGATTTTTAAGGGACCGCCCTTGCGTTAAAAACAATCGATAAAATCGGTAAAAATTCCGAGTGCTCCTTTATTAGGTTAAAATATTTTCATCCTTGCATATTTAGCTATTTCTCATGGTACTACCCTGTTTTGTGTTAAAACCAATAGATAAAGTGTTCAAAACTCCGAATTCCGGTAAAATATTTTGATCCGTGTTTTCTTCGGCGATTTTAAAACCATATCTCAATGACTTGTTGAGTTAAAACCAATGGATACAAGCTGTAAAAAACTCTGAGTGTTTTTGTATTAGGTAAACCATTTTTTCCCGGTGTTAATCAGCTATTTTAAAAACATTTCTCAAGGTCCTCAAATAACCTCCATGGCGAGTGTTAAAACCAACGAATAAAAACGGTATAAACTCCGAGTGTTTTTTCAATAGGCTAAAATATTTTGTATATTCACCTTATTAAAAGCCATTCTCAGGGGACTACCCTGTTGTGTGTTAAAAGCAATGGATAAACGTGTTAAAAAACTCCGAATGCTATTTTATTCCAATAAAATATTTTCATCTTTTTTTTTCTCTCTAGCGATTTTAAAACCCTGTCTCAGTGATCTGTTGAGTGTTAAAACCATTGGATAAAAACTGTAAAAACTCCGATCGCTCTTTTATTAGGGTAGAAAGTTTGTATCCAGGTGTTATTTAGCTATTTTAAAACCATTTCTCAAGGTTCTGAAGGGACCGCCCTAGTGAGTGTTAAAACCAATGGATAAAAATCCGTGAAATATGCGAGTGCTTTTTTATCAGGCTAAAATATTGTTTCTCCTTGTATATTAAGCGATTTTAAAAAAAACCTTTCTCAGGGGACTACCCTGTTTTGTGTTAAAACCAATAGATAAAAGCGCTAAAACTCCGAATGATCTTTTTTTATTTTTGTAAAACATTTTTAACCTTGTTTTCTTCAGCGATTTTAAAACCTTGTCTCAATGACCTCCTGGTGAGTATTAAAACCAATGGATAAAATAGGTAAAAACTCCAAGCGCTCTTTTAGTAGGCTAAAATATTTTTATCCTTGTATATTAAGCTTTTTAAAAACCTTTCTCGGGGAACTTCCCTGTTGTTTTTTAAAATCAATGGATATAAGCGTTAAAAACTCCGAATGGTCTTTTATTTTGGTAAAATATTTTCATCCTTGCTTTCTACAGCGATTTCAAAACCCTCTCTCAATGACCTGTTGAGTGTTAAAACCAATAGATAAAAGCAGTAAAAACTCAGAAATCTTCTTTTGTTAAGGTAAAACGTTTTTATCCAGGTTTTTATCAGCTATTCTAAAAACATTTCTCAAGGTTCTCAAGGGACCGCCCTGGCGAGTGTAAAAACCAATGGATAAAATTGGTAAAAACCCCGATTGCTCTTTTATTAGGAGAAAATATTTTTATCCTTGTATATTCAGCTTTTTAAAAAAAATTCTCAAGGGCCTTCCCTGTTGTGCAAGGGATAAAAGTGTTAAAAACTCCGAATGCTCCTTTATTTCGGTAAAATATTTTCATCTTTGTTTTCTTCAGCGATTTTAAAACCCTGTAAAACTCCGAGTGCTCTTTTTTTTAGGCGAAAATATTTTTATCCATGTATATTCAGCTTTATAAAAAACTTTCTCAAGGGACTTCCCTCTTGTATGTTAAAAGCAAGGGATAAAAGTGTTAAAAACTGCAAGTGCTCTTTTATTGGGCTAAAATATTTTCATCCTTGTAAATTCAGCTATTTAAAAACCTTTCTTAGCGGACTTCCATGTTGTGTGTTAAAACTGATAGAAAAAAAAGCGTTAAAAACTCCGAAAGCTCTTTATTTTCTGTAAAATATTTTCATCCTTGTTTTCAGCGATTTTTGAGACCCTGTCTCAATTACTTCCCTGGTGAATGTTAAAAGCAATCTATAAAAAGGGTAAAAACTTTTAATGTTAGCTTAATTTGGCTGTTTCAAAACCTTCATCGAGGGATCTCACTTGTGGGTATTGAAACCAATGGATAAAATCTTTAAAAACCAGAGTACTCGTTTATAAGTCGAAAATTATCCAATCCTTGTTTTGTCAGCTATTCTAAAACTTTTATCAAGAGACCTCCCTGGTGGGTGTTAAAAGCAATGGATAAAAGCGGTTTAAACTTTGGAGCCTGTTATTTTTGTGTAAAGCGTATTGATGCCATCGTAGTTTGGCCTTTTTAAAACCGTCCTCGAGGGATCTCTCTGTTGGGTATTAGAACAATTAATAAAAACGGTAAGAACTCTTCATCCTGTCCAGGTTCTGCAATTTAAAAACAGTTATCGTTGGACCTGCCTCGTAAGTATAAAAACTGAATAGTATTGGTAATACTCTTGAGAATTTTTTGTTGTTGTTTTTTTTATGTAAAATATTTTGATCCTGGCTAGAATCGACCGTTTCAAAACCTTTCTCAAGGAACCTTCCTGTTGAGTGTTAAAACCAATGGATAAAAGCAGTAAAAACTCAGAGTGCTCTTTTATTAGGGTAAAATATTTTTATCCTGGTTTCATTCAACTATTTTAAAAACATTTCTCAAGGGATCTCCCTGGTGAGTGTTAAAACCAATGGTTAAATTCGGTAAAAATTATGAGTGTTCTTTTATTAGGGTAAAATATTTTCATCTTTGTATATACATTTATTTAAAACATTTCTCAGGGGACTTCCCTGTTGAGTGTTAAAACAAATGGATAAAACCTGTAAAACTCTTTTATAAGACGAAAATTATTTAAACCTTGTTATATCAGCTATTCTAAAACTTTTAGCAAGAGACCTCCCTGACTGCCACTTTAAAAACCCTCATCGCGGGACCTCAATTTTGGGTATTAAAACAATGGATAAAAAAGGTTAAAACACTATGTACTGTTTCTTTAAAATTAATGGATAAAATCCGCAAAAAAACTTTGAGGATTCTTATTTTAAGAAAAACAAATGTTTCAAATATGTATCAGTGCACATCTCTTATCATTATTAAACCAATAAATAAAAGAGGCAAATTTTACAAAACTCTTTAAAAAAAAAAGATATTTCACGCCCGCCTTCATTCGATTATTTCAAACCTTCTATCAAGGGACCATTCATTATTCATAAATAAATAAATAAATACACGAGATAAGCTAATTCGAAGCACTGTTAGACAAATGTAATTAATATAGAAATAAGACTAATGTAACTAAAAATTAATTATGTTTGGATATTATACATGAGATACAACAAATTCAAAGCATAGTTAGTGAAATATAAACACAAACTCACAGAAGATTTTTCATGAGAAATACATACAGGAGATAAGCTAATTCGAAGCACGGTTAGACAAATGTAACTAAAAAACTAATCATAATTGGGATGAGAAGCACATACATGAGACACAGTAAATTTCAAAGCACGGTTAGTTAAATATGAAAATAAAACTTAATGTAGTTTTCACGAGAACTAAATGCAGGAGACAAAATACATTCAAAATAGGAAAATATAAACACCCACCTTACTGAAATTTTCATTAGAGTGACTTACACGAGACATAGCAAATTCAGAGCATGGTTAGTACAATATAACACATTCTTATTGAAATGTTCATATGAAATACAAACACGCAATTAAACAAATTCAAAGCATAGTTAGACAAATACAAGCAAAAACTACTGGTTACTGCCATTTTAATGACAAATACATACACACAAATACATACAAATTCAAAGCATGGTGAGAGAAATATAAATAAAACCTAGACAATGCCAACTCATTATATTTGATGATATATATATAATATATACATGAGAAAAATCAACTTTAAAGCATGCTAAGACAAAAGTAAGCGAACGCATTTTTATGAGACATACATACCCGTGATAAAGTAAGTGCAAAGCATTCAACACTAACTGCAATTTTAAGGGCAAATACAATATATAAGCAATCTAAAAGCATGGTTAGAGAAATATAACAAAAACTAACTAGAGTTTTAATGACAAATACATACACAAAATAAAAGCAAAAGTAAATCTGCTAAATTCAACCCACCTCTTTCCAAAAGCTGTCGTTCTGTAGCATCCTCCAAGTTAAAATCTGAAAAATGATAAAATAAAAGATAAACGCTTCTGTTTGAATGGTGTTTTCAATGTATGCTAAAGTGTTTCAGTCTGCTACTTATGTCTTTCCTAACTTTCATGAGTATTAGACTGAGGCTTTGCAATGCATTGCACAAAGATACTCATGCGACAAAATATAGGGGAGGGGTCAATCGCATGATTTTTTCAATATCGGTAAACTCATCGCCAGCATCTTCTTCTTTTCCCACAATGTTTTCAAAAGGTCTCTTTCTTATGGTGGTTGAAACTCGGGGACTTGTGGCAAAGGGTTAACACTTTACCAATTAATCCTGTATTTTAACAACTCTGAGGGAAAACAATGTGGGAAAAAGACAAAATGCTGATAATCGGCATTTTCTCCTCTTCCCATAATGTTTCAGTCACCAGCATCTATCCAAGGGAAAATTCCAGCGATTCTTTTTGTAATTTGAAAATGCTTTCAACGTGGACCTGTCTAAAATGTTGTTTTAAAAAGAGCTTTTTACTGAGAAAATAGGGAATCTTCGATAAAACCGGCTAGGCATGTCCTTTATTGTTTAATTGGCAGTGTGTGTGTATCAAAATTAGACTGCACAGATTTTAGACTGCACAGATTTTCTAGCTTTATCTCCTGTATATCTGATATTTCTGGCTTAACACTGGATGCTATGGAAAAGTAGCTAGTGGCATTGAAGAGGGTTTCTTTGCAAAGTACTGGTATATAACTCTAGGTACATGGAATCATATCGAAAGGTGCATCGGCCCCTGCGGTCAGGCTGAAATAGTGTTAAAACGGCGATAAACATCAAGAAACAAGCAAACGTTTGACATTTTGTTGATAGGTCAACACAAACCATTTTGAACTTTTAATATCTTTGTCACTCATTTTGATTGACAAGGTCTTATCCAAAAATTTGATTCTGTTGATGTTAGATTTTGACTTTATGTTTTTTCCTTTTCTTATGGAGTATCGGCACCTTGGGCCATTTAACATGATTGGATGTATGGTGTTTACCGCCGTTTTCAACATTATTTCAGTTATATCACGGCGGCCAGTGCACCTGTCCATGCTTTCCTGGATTTTCATTTACCAGTACTTCGCACAATATTCTTCCCAAGCCACTGGCTGCTTTCCCACATAACCATCGTCGAAACAATGGTCAGCGGTGTGAGAGGAATGAATCCTGTCGCGATGACTATCATCAATCCTCGGAAAGAAGTTGGCCAAGCCGGGGATCGAACCAGCGACCTCCTGTTCTCAAGTCCTGTATGCTACCGACTGAGCTACGGGGGCTTGGCGTCATTTACCTTGAAGCGTGAACTTAATCACTATGGACATGGAGGCTAACTCAGTAGCATCTACAAAGGACTTGCATTCTAGAGGTCGCTGCTTCCATTGCCAACCTTTTCTAACTAACTGCCGAAATATAACTTAAATATTGTTGAAAGTGGCGTTAAGCGCTGATCAAAGAAGCAAACTAACCCTATAACAGCTGGGTTAATATCATGTAATATCAGTTAATGTACTAGGGCAATTCGAATACTTTCCATTTAAAAAGGATTTATTTCGCCGTTTCAACCGCCAAAAATACAATTCACAAATAATCAAAATCATTTTCTTTTGTAAGCTTGACTAACCAAGCAGACTGTAAAGATAAAAAATCAGAATGAATATTCCGTACAGACTAATCTTGGTTATATGCCTTCTGCAAAAGACTGTTTTCGCCTATCGCTTAAAAAGGATTAATGCCTCTCTCTTTTTATCAATAAAATAAAGTTCTTTCTTTAAAAAAAAAAGAGGAGAAGATTCGCACATTACAGATCCTTGACTTTTCTTGACAAATGTTTCATAATCAAAATAAATGGTCTTATACCTGTTAGCAATTCAGTTTTCAGTCCTCAATCCTTGGTCCTTGATACTGAAATTTTAATGAGCTAGTCTATCGTAAAATACCATCTGTCGCATATTTGTCTGTTTTCTATTTCATCTTTCTATTTGCTCTGAAAATAGAAAAAATAATAGGGTAAGGAGCAAACCACATCTCCCTGTGGGTCAAATTTATCAGCAGCTGCTTACATCTACTGAATCAACTAACATTAATTACAATTAAATAACCATCTCCATATGTTGACATATCATTCAATTTTTTGTATACACTCCAACGCCAGACAAGACCGTCCACTCAGCACAGTGAGGCCGATCAGTGGAATGACTTTTTCTGGGCATGTCAATGATCTCCAATTTGCTGAGGGAGTCAGCATTTTTATGGTCATTCTCATGGCATAGTGGGTACGGTCATAAATGTCTTCACACATTCCCTGGCCTGACAATCTTACAAAACGATGTATGTGCAAGTTTTATAACAAAAATGAGCGTAAGGTTTTAAACAGTCGATGAGATGCAAACACTCTGAAATAGCACTGCTTTTAACTACAAATTAGACTCGGGACGCTCATTGGTTAGCGTATCTGGCTCGTAACCTGGTGGTTGCGGTGTCGATACTCGGTTGAGGCAATTTTTTTCCTGCAATTTTTCGCTTCTTACCTCTGGTGCATGTGAGAAAAGTAGTCAGTGGCTTGGAAGAAAGTTGTGTCTGTAGTGGTGTGAGAAAGCCAGGAAACACATGCGTAGGTGCACTGACTGTCGTGATATGACATTAGCTGTTTAGCTTCAGTTAGCTTTAAGCGGCGTTTAATAACAATACAAACAAAACCTACAAATAATTGCTACAGGATAAGCATGGGGCCCTATATCTTTCTCTATACACCTGAATATATCGGGAATATTATTGCTAACCTATTACTAGGTTACATATTTGCTGACAGCACTGCACATAAACACGCCTGCAGAAAAACATGAAAAAAGGCTACAAGAAACCAAACATGGTTTGATAATCAAATACATACAACAATTACGAAAATAATCAATGCAGACAAAGCTTGGTTAGATAAGTACATAGAAAAACTTACTTAGATTTTCAAGACATGTACATAAATGACATACAGCAAATGCAAAGCATGAGAGAAATAAGAAAAAAACTAACTGAACTTTTCACGAGGAACAACTACGAGAGGTAAAAGCAAATTCAAACCCGGGTTACACAAATATAAACAAAAACTTACCGGTACCGAAATTTTCAAAAGAAATATATAGACAATATATAGCAATTTCAATGCATGGGTGAAGATATATGAACAAAAACAAACTAAATTTGGATTAGAAATATGAGATTAAGCTAATAGTATGCATGATCAGACAAATGAAAGCAAAATCTGATTATAATTCGGATGGGAAACATACACATGAGATAAACAAAATTCAAAGCATGGTTAGTGAAATATAAATGAAATCTTACCAAAGTTTTGTAAAGAAATTACCTAAGACATAAACCAAATTCAAAGCATAGTTAGAGAAATATAACCAAGAGGTCAGATTTTTTTTCATGAAAAAATACATACATGAGACAAAGCAAAGCTAAAGCATGGTTAGACAAATAGATTTGAAAAAAAAAAAAAAAAAAAAAAAAAAATTTACTGACATTTTCATCAGAAATATTTACCCGACACTAAGCAAATTCAATGCATGGTTAGAGAAACATATGCAAAAGCTTACTGACATTTTCATTACAAATACATTCACGAGATAAAACAAAATCGAATCATGGTTAGTGATGAATAAAAGAAACTTACTACAATTTATATACTACAATATATTCATGAGAAATACATACACCTTTAAAACAAATTCAAATTATGGTTAGAGAGACATAAATACATACTGAAACTTGAATGATAAAATAAACATTAGATAAAGCAAATTCACAGGATGGTTAGATGAATATAAACAAAAACTAACGATAAATTTGATGAGAAATAAATACATCACATAAAGCAAACTCGAGCTTAAGAAAAACCTGTGGGGACAAACTTGGCTTAAATTTGGATTAGAAATACATACTCAAGATAAAGCTATTTCAAAGCATAGATATATCTACAGACAAAAACTTATTGCAATTTTCATGAGAAATACATACACAAGATACAAACCATGTTTGACAATTATAAACAAAAGCTTACTAATTTTTCATAAGAAATATGCAAGATAAGTAAATTCAAAGCATGGTTGGTGATTTATAAACATACACTAATTCAAGTTTTCGTGAGAAATAACTCAAAACGATTAATTAAATTCGAACTATGGTTAGACAAATATGAACAAGAACTTTCTGAAGAAATACATGTAAGAGACAAATCGAATTTATAGCATATTTATAGCACCATAAACGAAAACTAGGCAAAGCAAAGTCAAAGCATGGATATTGAAATATATAAACCGAACTAACTGCAATTTTGATGATAAATACATACACAACATAAAGCAATTTTAAAGCATAGTTAGAAAAATACAAACCAAATCTTATTAGAATTTCGATGCGAAATAAATTCATGACACAAAACAAATTCCTAGCACGGCAAGAAAAATACAGACAACAACTAAATCAAATTTTTGTGAGACATACATTCTCTAAGCAAGTTTAAAGCAGGGGTAGAATTTAAAACAAAAACTAATTGCAATTTTGATGACAAATACATACAAGAGATAAGTAAATTCAAAGCAAGGATTCACATATGAAAGCTTGAAACCATTCTTTTCAGAATTCCTTCCTGGTCTAAGGAGTTGTGATAAGAATGGTTACATCCTACCAAAGAAAAACTGATTGATGAATTTAACCCACCTCTTCCCTTAAGCTGTTGACACCTGGCATCCTCCATATTGTCATCTGAAAAGAAAAACATATCAACACTTTTGCTTGAATGGTGCTTTTATCGCATGTAACGATATTTCAGTTATTTATCAGCAATAGCTCACTTGTAGCTTTCTTAGGTTTGACCAGTAGAAGGCTGGACCTTTTTAGTGCCTTGCACAAGGCTACTCCCGGTGACTCCTGCTTCAAACAACAATCAATCACTGGCTTTTACAATTATCTATAAATCAACTTTATCAGAAAAACCAGTGTGTAGACGGCCCCCAAGAGAAGATATTTGCAAAAAAGATTGTGGGAAAAGGAAAAAAAAAACTTGATTATCTGCCTCTATAGACCTGTCTCAAATTTTAATGTCTTGTAAAGTGGTAACCGCTGAGGAGATATGGAATCCTCAATTTAAAAGGCTAGGCACACTCTTATGTTTTATCAAAATTAGACCGCAAAATGTGTAGTTTGATCTTCTAGCTTTATCTCTGGTACGTCTGATATTTCTAATGTAATTATATCCTTCTGAATATTGCATAGGCATTTATTTTTTCTGTGGGAAAGCAGCTGGTAGTATGGAACGGATAAAAACTCCACGCAATTATGTTATTAGGTACACTTGCCACAGCGATATAACTGAAACAAGAAAATATTGATGCTGAACATCAATGGCGCCGCAAACTAGTTGTTTCTGTAACAGGGCACAATGCATTGGGTTATTTCCTAATACGCATCTCTTGCACAATCTTCGTAGAGGTCCAAGTGGTGATACTGTATTTAAACTCTGGGCCATCTGGTTTTTGACAAGATTTTTAAATTTCATATCATTGAAGGCTATTTGCAAACTTCTTATCCATGGACTGGGCCATTTCTTTATCCACAGGACATCATTTGGACACAATTGGTAGATAGAAATGTTAGAGCTGTTGCCTTTCTGATATTTGATAGAAGATTTTGAAAAGTGTGCAACAAATATGGCTATGCGCAAATTAGTGACATCTGGGTGGAGGGGAGCATATGGCAACTTTTGACCCGCAGGCCACCATTTGAACATACTAGTACTTGGTAGAGGTCATTGTAGCGATACTACACATGAAATATCAAAACTCTCGACCGTCTGATTTTGAACAGGAAGATTTTACATTAACGAAAGAAAAGTCTGTTATCGGATTGTGCTAAATCTGACACTCCAACACATGTCTGGTATCATACAACCCCTCTTTATTATAGATATAATAAAGACTTGAATGAAGTCCTTATATCTATATAGACTAGACGGGTTGTATGATACCAGTCATGTTAGGCGCTCCAACATTGATTTATGGATGTTTCGGTAACAGACGAGTTCGGTAAATTGGAGTTATAGAGTAAATTGATTGGATGTTTCGGTAACAAGGCAGTAATATAGTGCCGTGACGTTTTTCACACCCATGGCTTCTGTTTGTGCAAACGTTTTTTCTTTTAATTTGCAATTCTCACTCGTTTTCTGACGTAAATATATTTGTTGTTCTTTCCATGCTGTATAAATAAATACCTGAAATTAGTAAATTTTGATCACCATATCTTATTTTCGTTTTTCACCCATAGCTGATTCATGTAATGAATAATATACGATCCCTGATAAAACCCAGTCCTAAGCTTGTACCCGTATTACTTAATCGTCCTACAGATAATAGACTCCAACTTTAAGCCAATCCTCAAGTTTTTTAAAAATGTTTTATTAAAAATGACGCTATTCTTGTCAACGTTTTCTGTGTGAAAAATAATTTCTTCCGGAAACAAAGTGGTCAACTTCCAAACCAGCCATTCACCCTCAGAATACCTTTCACTCTTGTTGCCCTTGCGACCGATTCAGACAATGATCAAACTGCAAAGCAAAAAAAAAAAAAAAAAAAACAGAGTCTGATCGTTGGTTTACGTTGCCAGCTTTTCTAAGACATTATGAGGAAGGACAACTTTGCTTTGAAATAGCTAATATTAGACCAGGGATCGTATACTGTAATATATATATTGTTCTGTTTCTAAAATGAAAATAGCCTGTACTTTTTTCGATGCCCTAAAGGTTAAAATTATGGATAATTAACGTGAATTCAGAAATAAAGATAATACATTTGAAACATTGTGGCAAATGAAGAGAGGGAGTGAGAGATAGAGAGAGAGAGGCCTTGACAATAATGCTTTCGTGCATACTTCTTGTGATTTTGACCATGAACATTTGTGCCCATCTAAAAGATATCTGTTCTGTATTGTTCCTCTCCATTTTCCACACAGATTTCAAATCTGGTCTGGTGCACAAAAACCGGCGTCTGCTGGTTTTAAAGTGCGTTCATCAATACAACACTGCATAAAAAAATCATATGCGTACTATTTGAGAGCGAAGGGAGTACTGTATATTGTATATAGACGCGTTTACAGCCTGTCTTCACACCTCCCATTGCCAACAAGATAAAGAAGTTTCCCGTAGATCTTAAAGATTAACCCCGGTTTATGAAAACCTGAAACACCAATGGACAAGAAGAAACTTGCAGATCACACTGCATGTGAAAGTTATGGGTATTGGGCATGTTTAGATCACACACTGCTCGTGCAGTTTGAAAAAAGTATTTGTCAAAAAAAGTATTTGCTACTATCTATCTCTCGCGCTCACTCTCTTCCTTTGCCACAATATTTTTACCTGTATTACCTGTGTTTCTGAACTAAATTTAACTAACCATAATTTTAGATCTAAGAGCGTCGAATAAACCCAAGGGTCATTTTCATTCTAGATATAAAACCTATTTTTAGCAGTGTCAAGGTTTTCTTGTTCAGAATGTCTTGCAAAATTGACAAATGAAGATCAAAGATCAAACTCCGTGTTTGGTGTACTCTGACCTCGATCTGCACCGGCCGCAATGGCAACAGCAGTAATGACAGACGCTCTAAGGGTTAATGGCTGGTCTGGAAGTCTTTCAGTAAGAAAATATATTTCCACATTGAAAGGATCATAAATCATTGATTTAAAAGGAGATACAACGTGTTTCAAGTTTAGGATTTGGTGTTGTTATTCGTTACCTCAACTTTGATTCGGGTATCATTTTACGTACAGCATGACAGTAGAAACATAACAAAAATATTATGTCTTAAAGTGTGTGGAAGAAAAAAGAGAAACATTGAACGAATCAGAACCAAGACTTTATTTGGTGTGAAAAACGTCACGATGCATTACCACTATATAATTACCTTGTTACCGAAACATCCAATCGATTTACTCTATAAGTCCAATTTACCGAACTTGTCTGTTACCGAAACATCTGTCACCCCCCAACATTGACCTAGTTACAGTTAGCTGGTCTTAAAAACACGACCGCGAAAGGAAAACAATATTTCTACAATCCATACAATACTAGAACAAAAATATAAGTGGGGTCACAAGGACCACATAGGGTGCTCTAGGGTCAAAGAGCTTGAAAATGCCTCTTAACCTTTTCCAGCGTAAGATATTTAAAATGGTGACTTCGAAAATTTGTGACAGATAATTTTTGATCACGTGAGTTATTATTCGAAATGCATTATTTTTTCGAAAGGAAAATGTTGATATGTCTACGATCCGTGTTTTTATCCATCTAACAATAAAAGTGCAATATACAAAAACAAAAATCCCCACAAATAAATAAAAAAGTTATTATGGACCCCGATCTGGTAATCAAAGTACAGTAGATATAGGTGGATGTTAAAACAAAGCATGGAACCAGTTCAATATGGCTGCCTCCATAGGCACTTTTCAAAACCGAATAAAAATATAGTGCCGCCGCTCATGCGGCGCCACAATAATATGGAAAAAGGCAATAAACACCATGTATTCAACAAATGTCTGACATTTTGTGGATAGATTATCAATAACAGTTTTGAACGTGTAACATCTATGTCCATCATTCTGATTGATAAAGTCAAAACCAATAATTTATTTCTCCAGATATTTGAATATGACCTTTATAAACTTTTTGCCACATGTTATAGTTTTTGACCTGCCTAAATTGAAAGCTTTTACAAATTCAGCGAGACTTAGATGATATGATTAGTCATTAAAATGTTAGAAAACATTGTTGGAAATGGAGAAAAAACTGGTTACCAACATTTTCTCCTTTTTCCACAAAGTTGTCAAACGCCTTGTTTTCTCAGGATGATTAAAACTCAGGACTGTTTGGCAAAGGGTTATTAACTCTTAGAGACCAAACCAAGTGAGTAGGTTGGTGAAATGCACACAGCTTGAATCAAAGGGGTCTAAACTTGATTCCTAGCTAGGGCAAACTCCATCCAAAGAGGTGATGATATGTCATTGCTACAGAATTTATTCCTTTCTATTGTAACCACTGACCATTATTTTGATATAAGAAAGCAGCCAATAGTTTGAAACGAATGCGTATGCGAGGAACTGACAAAAGAAACTCGGGAAAGCGGGAATAGGTGTACTAGCCGTCGAGATAAAGACTGAAGAAATGTTGGAAAACAGCAGAAAACACCTTTCTGACAAATTTATCTTTAGGGTGTTGACTTAATGAAATGGGCCTTTAAACACTTTACCAAACAACCCCGCGTTTTAACGACCCTGACCCTGAGGAAAAAGGCGTTTGAAATCAATGTGGAAATAGGGGAATAATACTGGTAACCTACATTTTGTTCTTTTTACACAATGTTTATTCCACAATGTTTTCAAAACGTTTTTTCTTCAGGGTTGTTAAAAGTCGTGATTGTGTGGTGAAGGGTTAAAAGACACTAGCTTATTTCCAAAATATACAAAGTCAAAGCCACTTGAATGTTCAGTGGTAGGAGAGGAAGTAAAATTCTGTCACCAGGACTTTCCTCAACTCTTTAGAGTGCAGACTTGGCCTTTTATCACTTTACCAAACAATCCTACGTTTTAACGACTCTGAGAAAAAAGGCGTTTGAAAACAATGTAGAAACAGGAGAAAAATACTGGTTACCCTCATTTTGTCCTTCTTACACAATGTTTTTTACCCTTCCCGAAAGAAAAATTAGCTTTGAGTCACATTGATTTTGTCGTCTGCAAATGCTTTCAAGTTTGACATGTCTTAAATTTGGTCATTTGGTAAAGAGGTAAATAGGACAGAGCCAAATATTGCCATTTCAAGATAAGAATATGTTACAAGGTATTGGGCTGTGTAAGCCCAAAAGCTGATAGGATTTTCTGTGAGTCTGATCTTGATCAAGATGTTCACAACAACACCAACATAACTTTTGCTGAGAGCTGAAATATAAAATGCTCTCCTGCTCAAACAAATTTATTCATCTTGCAGCTGACCACTCTAGAAAACATAGTGGTAAAAGGAGAAAGAGCTCAGATTCCAGAGTACTTCTGATTCATGAGTTTCTTTACCAGCAATACACATGTTATATAATCTTTAAATCTTCACCAAACTGAAAGCATTGTAGAAGACAAACAAAATGTGACTCGAAATTTGAACTGGATTTTGGAAGGGTAGAAAACATGTGGGAAAAGGAAAAAATGCTGTCAGATGGCTAACAGCACTTTCTCCTTTTCCCACAATATTTTCAACAACATTTTCTTCCTTTTTCCACAATGTTTTCAAAAGGCTTTTTCTTCAGGGTTGTTTAAAGTCGTGATAGTGTGGTGAAGGGTTAAAAGACACTAGCTTATTTCCAAAATATACAAAGTCAAAGCCACTTGGATGTTCAGTGGTAGGAGAGGAAGTAAAATTCTGTCACCAGGACTTTCATCATCTCTATAGAGTGCCCACTTGGCCATTTAACCCTTTACCAAACAATCCTACGTTTTAACGACCCTGAGGAAAAAGGCGTTTGAAAACAATGTGGAAATAGGAGAAAAATACTTGTTACCCGCATTTTATCCTTCTTACACAAAGTTTTTACCCTTCCAGAAAAAAAAAATCACCTTTGATTCACCTTGTTTTATTCGTCTGCAAATGCTTTCAAGTTTGACATGTCTAAAATTTGGTCATTTGGTAAAAAGGTAAATAGGACCGAGCCAAATATTGCCATTTCAAGATTAGAATATGTTGCAAGGTATTGGGCTGTGTAGGCCCAAAAGCTGATAGGATTTTCTGTGAGTCTGATCTTGATCAAGATGTTCACAACAACACCAACATTACTTTTGCTGAGAGCTGAAAATAAAATGCTCTCCTGCTACAAACAAATTTATTCATCTTGCAGCTGACCACTCTAGAAAACATAGTGGTATAAGGAGAAAGAGCTCATATTGCAGAGCACTTCTGATTCATGAGTTTCTTAATAAGCAATACACATGTTATGTAATCTTTAAATCTTTACCGAATTGAAAGCATTGTAGAAGACAAAGAAAATGTGACTCGAAATTTGAACTTGATTTTGGAAGGGTAGAAAACATGTGGGAAAAGGAATGAATGAATGAATGAATGAAGTTTTATGGCCCGTCGACATCAAAGGTCATTTTGGGCGCAATTACAATTAATGCAATGCTTTTTATTGAATATACTGTAAGGTTACGAAATTAGATTAAAATCTATACCGTGTAAATACTAAGAGCAAATAATTATACTGGTATTACGTATAAAAAACAAATGGTCAATAGAACCTAAAATTACATCTTTTTTAGAGATTTACCTCTTTCAAAAACTCAAAAATAGACTCCAACTTTACAGTATTAAATAAATTGTTCATACTGTCAACATAAAAAAACCTGTCTCTTGTAGGCGCAAGGTCTATGCAGTCTACAAATATATGTTTAACAGTAAGAGATGCATTGCAGGAAATACATTGAGGTGCTTCTTCTCCTTTCAGGAGGTATGAGTGCGTCAGATATGTATGACCAATGCGAAGACGGGCCAATATAATTTCCTCGCGGCGACTTGTCTGCAACCCCGGAAGCCACTCGCCAAGAGCTGGCTTCACTGTAAACAACTTATTGTTTTGATGTACTGGGTCATTCCAGGATTGCTGCCATACACTTTGAATAAAATCATTCACTAATGGCTTAAAATCGTTAAAAGGAACTTTAAAAGGTAAAACTTCCAGTGACAATGCCTCCTTGGCAGCTTTATCTGCCTGTTCATTGCCACTGATACCAATATGGCTAGGGAGCCAACAGAAAACAATATCGGCTTTTTCACAGATTCCTGATAATTTTTCAAGGAGACTGACGAGGGAAAAGGAAAAATGCTGTCAGATGGTTACCAGCACTTTCTCCTTTTTACCAATATTTTCAACAACAATTTCTCCTTTTTCCACAATGTTTTCAAAAGGCTTTTTCTTCAGGGTTGTTAAAAGTCGTGATAGTGTGGTGAAGGGTTAAAAGACACTAGCTTATTTCCAAAATATACAAAGTCAAAGCCACTTGGATGTTCAGTGGTAGGAGAGGAAATAAAATTCTGTCACCAGGACTTTCATCATCTCTATAGAGTGCAGACTTGGCCATTTAACCCTTTACCAAACAATCCTACGTTTTAACGACCCTGAGGAAAAAGGCGTTTGAAAACAATGTGGAAATAGGAGAAAAATACTGGTTACCCGCATTTTGTCCTTCTTACACAATGTTTTTACCCTTCCAGAAAAAAAAAAAAAAAAAAAAAAAAATCAGTTTTGAGTCACAATGATTTTGTCGTCTGCAAAATGCTTTCAAGGTTGACATGTCTAAAATTCGGTCATTTCGTAAAGAGGTAAATAGGACAGAGCCAAATATTGCCATTTCAAGATAAGAATATGCCACAAGGTATTAGGCTGTGTTGGCCCAAAGTCTGATTGGATTTTCTGTGCAGTCTGATCTTAATCAAGATGTTCATAACACCAACATAACTTTTGCCGAGAGCTGAAAATAAAATGCTCTCCTGCTACAAACAAATTTATTCATCTTGCAGCTGACCACTCTAGAAAACATAGTGGTATAAGGAGAAAGAGCTCATATTGCAGAGCACTTCTGATTCATGAGTTTCTTAATAAGCAATACACATGTTACGTAATCTTTAAATCTTTACCGAATTGAAAGCATTGTAGAAGACAAAGAAAATGTGAATCGAAATTTGAATTTGATTTTGGAAGGGTAGAAAACATGTGGGAAAATGAAAAATGCTGTCAGATGGTTACCAGCATTTTCTCCTTTTCCAACAATATTTTCAACAACATTTTCTCCTTTTTCCACAATGTTTTCAAAAGGCTTTTTCTTCAGGGTTGTTAAAAGTCGTGATAGTGTGGTGAAGGGTTAAAAGACACTAGCTTATTTCCAAAATATACAAAGTCAAAGCCACTTGGATGTTCAATGGTAGGAGAGGAAATAAAATTCTGTCACCAGGACTTTCATCATCCATTAACCTTTCAGGTGTCAAATGAACCCACCATGCATTTTTAATCTTGACATAAGATCCAAATAAATGAAATATCAAAATCTACACTGGCCTCAAAAGCAACTATAGTTGTAAAAGGAGCTAAAACCCTTTGTCACACAACGCCGTGTTTTAATGACCCTGCGAAGGAAGGAATCTGAAAACATTGTGGGAAAAGAAGAAAATGCTGCTAACCTGCATTTTCCCCTTTTCCCACATTGTATTCTACCCTTCCCAAACTGAATGTCAATTTTTGATGGTTTGAATTTGGACTAGTCTAAAATTTTGCTGTTTGGCAAAGAGTTAAATGTTAAAAAGTGTTAATTGTAGAGCTAGGTATCTAACTCAACTCCTTACTAATCGACATCACCGTTTAGTTTCCAGCGCGCAAAGATTGTTTTTCGGCGTAGCTGAATGTGCTTGCTTTTTACCTAATTTTTGGCAGTTATAAAGATGAAATTTTTGATCGGTCAAATATGTAGACATGCTTATTCTAAGGGCCCCTGTGGGTATCATGTACCACAAAGTGAATACTACGTCTTGGCATAGGAATGCCAGAGTTCACGGGGACATTATCAGTCGTATAAGATCAATGATAATTATACATTTTTTTTCTTTTTTTCTTCATCCATTTTCATTACTGTTCAGTCATCCTCATGTTCACACTCTTTCATGACTCTATATTGTAATATCTATATTTTTCTTTCTTTTTTCTCTCTGATTGTGTCTGTCTCGTTTGTATTATGATGTTGATGTATACATTCTAAACTTATATAATGTAAATCTTCATTTACTGGAGGAAATAAAGATATGAAATGTAGACATGCTTATTCTAAGGGCCCCTGTGGTAAAAAATGTAGGCATGTATTTTCTATGAGCCCCTGCCTATTTGCTGGCAAATTTACGCCGTCTATCTTTTTCAAAGATTTTTATTGTGTGTTTTTTTTTTTAATGAGAAACGCAATTTTGGAAAAAATGTAAATAAAAAAAAAAATGCTACAAAGTTTTGTTAACTTTTCACCAAACATTACGGTTTCACCATTTATCCCAAGGCAAAATTTTAGACTTTCCCAAATCAAAAGCATTTCCAACAGACAAATTATATGTGGATAAAATGATTAGATTTGTTTCTAAAAGGATATTAAACCTTGTGGGAAAAGGAGAAAATGCTGTTTTCCAGCATTTCTCCTTTTCCTATAATGTTTTCAAAAAAGCTTCTTCCTCAGGATCGTTGAAACTTGTAATTGTGTGATAAAGGGTTCAGACCTGTCCATATTAGGTGGAATTAAATGTGGCTAAATGGATAGGATTTGTCCTTGAAAGGCTAGAAAATATTGTGGGATAAGGAGAAAATTTAGGTTACCAGCTTTTTCTACGTTGTCCTCAATGTTTTCAAAAAAAAAGGTCTTTCTCAAGAATGAAATCATGAGAGAGTTTGTGTAAATCTGTTTGTAGACTGCTTGCCAGAATTCAAAGGTATTGGGTAGTTCAAGCCTTTACAGAGCGAATCAACCCTTTACCAAACAATGCTGCGTGCGTTTTCACGACCCTGAAAAAAAGGCTTTTGAAAACATTTTAAGAACAGGAAAAATTCTGCTAACCATTTTTTTCCTTTTTCCACAATGTTTTCTACCATGTCAAAGATAGAAATCATCATTTGAGCTGCATTTATTTTGTCATCTACACATGCTTTCAGTATAGCTGTATCCAAAATTTTGTTGTTTCGTAACGAGTTAAATGCTCGAGTTTCAGGTTTGTTATTAGCATTGGGTAAAAATAAACGTGGGCAAACATGGTCTGATCAGGGATCGTACATAACATGTAATTTACGATCCCTGTTCCGATCTAGCAGATCCATACCAAGGGAGTCAGCATAACTCTTTACCACACAATCCCACCTTTTAATAACTGCCAAGAAGATGTATTTTTGGAAACATTGTGGGAAAATGAAAAAAAAAAAAAAAATGCTGGTAACCAGGATTTTCTCTCTTTCCCCCCCCCCCCCCCCCCCTCGTGTTTTCATACCTATCAAAGACAAATTCCATAATTCGAGTTACATTCGAATTGTCTGCAAATGCTTTCAAATTGGAAAAGTCTACGTTTTGCTCTATGTGGTACAGAGATAATGATGAAATTGTAGCAACAGGAATTATCAGGTGTAACTATATTGACATCTGCTTTCGTCACGCAGATACACGTAGTCTAAATACATTGTGGCAAAGAGCAAAATTCCTTGTGAGGAACAATTTCCCTTTTAGCCGCATTTCTTTTTTTTTATTCAGATTTACATGCAATCACCATTTGTAACAGGCGAATCTTTCAGAACTTTTGATAATGAAACCTCACAATGTTTGTTTGCATTTATAGAGTTATACTTTCCTGATATCGCTGTGGAAACAACAGCAATCAACGAGGGAGAAAAATAACATTGAAAACTGACATATAAAGTTCAAGGTATTCGACAGAATATTAGATATATCCATCAGTAAAATAAGCATGATAATACAATTGAGCCATGCTCTGTGAAAAAGGAGCTTAATGCATCTGCGAAAAGTATTGGCCCAGGTCAGCCTGCGCAGTCCGCACAGGCTGACCTGAACATAAACGTTTCGCAAGTGGTCAATTTTCTGTATGTCCAAGGACCAGTCTACCTCATGCTTAAGTCGGTTTGTTAAAAAAAGTGGCTAAAATGGATCCCTAATTATGTGATGGCTTGATCGGTATCATGGGTCACGGAGATGCATTGAGCCGCCTTTCGCCAGAGCGTGGCTCAATTATTTATCTATCAAAAATCTTGGTCAAAGTACCTGTATCTGAAAGATTAATTAGTACTCTAGGTCCAAAACTAGAACATCCTGTACTGTCTGATCTTGATCTACACCGCCTACAAATGCAACTGACGTTGATTTTCGTGCCCTTTCGAGTCTTATATTACTAAGAATAGAAACATGCAATAGATGTATTACCTTTGAGTTCGTATTATATCACAGCCACACAGAGACGCTGCTGGAGAACTCCACAATGCCGTAAGAAGACTCTGTATCCGGTAGAATTTAACACAAACTGACCGACCTCTAATAACTCCAGAGAAGTTGACCACAATCCGCCCAGCTTACAACACAAAACTGACCTACTGAAATAAAAACGCTCACTTGCGCAACGATGGGGTATTGTCCACAACACGTGAAAAAACAACTCATGGTCAGCTTAATACCTGAGAAAATCTTAACCTCTATGTAATCCTTATTCTGTTAAATAACTTAAAACTTCCCAGTCGACAGTAAAAACCCGAATAAAGTTATTTCAAACTTTTTTGGAGAAAAATATATCCTTGTCGGACAGTGTAGATCCAAGATCAGACTGCACGTTCTGTGCAGTCTGATCTTAATCTACACTGTCCGCAAAAGGTAAGGGAGTCACGCTTAACAGCTGAAGGGTTAAAATGCATTTCAGAATTACTAAAAGTTTTGCGAACAGTATAAATCGAGATCAGACTGCAGAAAACGCAGACATTTAGACAACAATTATTTATGTGCTTGTTTCTATGTTACCCCCTATCCCGCTAAATAACTGAAATGAAACATTCAAGCCGACAGTAAAATCTCATATTTTGCTATTTCAAAGGTTTTTTTTTGGGGGGGGGCGGGGGGGGGGGGCAAACGTATCTCATCATCGGACAGTGTAGATCCAAGGTCTTACTGCATGTTCTGTACAGTCTGATCTTGATCTACGCTGTCCGCAAAAGGTCCTTGGGTTAATTTTGTTGATTTGGCATATTAAGGGTTAACCCGTCGAGCGCTAAATCAAGGAAATGGACGTTTTCAGTAGTTGAAACATCCTATATATCGCAATACGTTACATATCTTATTTTGCCGCAATATGTTACAAACTAGAGGACACTATAGAGCAAAGATCAGTCTTCACAAGCTTTACAATCTCATCTTGGTCTAAATTGTCTGCAAAACCAGAATAACTGCTCTCCTACGATAAATTCCTTACCAGATCACAAAATTCTAGACTTGTCGAAATTTAGAGGGTTTGCAGAAGACAAACGATTAGATTGGTCCTTGAAAGGGTATACAATATATTGTGAGGAAAGGGAAAAAACATGGTTCTTTACAAGCGAAAGAAACTCGGGGTTATATTCGGCAAAACAGCAACATTAAGCAAAACATATTCAGTTTCCAACGTGAATGGATTAGATCTAATCTTTTACCAAACAATCCCGTGTTTTGAGACCCCTGAGACGGATTTTGAAAACATTGCGGGAATACGAGAAAATGTTGTTAACCAGCATTTTCTCTTTTCCCACAATCTTTTCTATCCATTCACAGGCAAAATCAATCATTAGAGCCACATTTAATTTTTCGTCTGCAAGTGCTTCCAATTCTGACACGTGTGAAATTTTGTCGTCAGGTAGTCTTTTAAATTTCCTTTCGTTAACGTTATTCAAGTCTTGCATTAATGCTAAAATGAAAAAAAAAGGAGAGTTTTCTCTTTGGTATTATTTTGTCAGGTACTGATTTTGCGATGTAATGTACCTCAGAATCAATGTTTTGGGGTTCAGTTTCTTACATGATAAATCTGAGTTGGGATACTTTGCACCCCACCTCAACAAGATACGAGGTACATCAGAGCTATGCCCCGTGACGCATGATGCCAGGCTAGTCATTACATAAGTATGGATCTATAAAATCCATTTCGTGTAACAACCGACTGAATCAGGAGGTAGAATGGTCCTTTGAGATGTATTTTAGACAATTTAATAATGGCAAAAAGTGTCGACTCAGGTCAGCCTACGCGGATTGCGCAGGCTGACCTGATTGGATACTTTTTGCAGATGCATTTAATCCCCTTTTCACAGAACATGACCCATACGTATACGTAATAAGGTGTATCTATGTCAATAAGCCCAAGACATATACTAGTAACCATTGCCCTCTGAGCATTCATAATCCTATTATTTTTCTTTTCCTTTAGAAAAATAGGACAGTATTAGGTCTGTCTTTTCCATAAGCAGTTTTTTTTTAAGGTATGCCCTTTCAAGCCTATAGCCTACTTTGAACTCTTTACCAGACAACAAAATTTTAAGCCTTGTCCAAATCGAAAGCGATTGCAGAGGACAAAATAAATGCGACTAAATGACGCAGTTTGTCTTTAGAAAATAGACAAAACATTGTTGGTGAAGGAGAAAATGCTTGTAACAATGTTTTCTAGGCCATCTTCCTCAGGGTCGTCAAAAGTCGCGGTTGCCTGGTAAAGACTTAACCGACATATTCCAATGATCCCGTTTAAAAAAAAAACTAAATTTTATTGTCTTTGCTTTAAATTAAGCTCTCTGTATCGTTTACCATAGGCGACAAAAGCAACTTAAAATTCAGGAAAATAATACGTAAATATCAGAAAGAAAGTAGATTTACAACATGAGCCATGCTCTGTGAAAAAGGGGCTTAATGTATCTGCAAAAAGTATCGACCCGGGTCAGCCTGCGCAGTCCGCGCAAGCTGACGTGGGCGGAAACTTTTTGCCTCTGGTCAATTTTCTGCATGTCAAAGGCCCATTCTACCTCCAGATCCAGTCGATTGTTAGAAAAAAAAAAAAAAACGGATTTTGTGGATTTCTGATTATCTGATGACTCACACGGTATAATGCATCATGGAGATGCATTTAGCCCCCTTTTGCAAGAGCATGACTCATCCATTATATATATATATATATATTTTTTTCCTTTTCATTTTGCTCGTTAGAAAGACATTCATATGTATATATATAAATTTTTTTTTTTTTGGGGGGGGGGGGGGGGGGGGGAGAAATGTATGATTTAGAACGTATTTATCTTGATATGTTACCGCAAATCTTTTACGACACAGTGTAATGCATTTTTTTTTTGTTGAGCTGATTTTTTGTCACTTTACAAAAAATGTATTTTATGATAATGGAGCAAGATATGAAATAGGCTAGATCTTCTAATATATAAACAGGTAATGATTGAAAAACAGACAAACAAAAAGAAAAACCGTATATAATCTGGTACTATCTGGCACTAGATTACTTGTCATAAATAATAGATCTAATCCTCGTAGTAATTTTTTTTTTTTATTACAATCGTCCCCGTTTTTTTATTGCATCAGAATATAAGTTCTAATATACATGTATACATGTAAACGATTTTAGAGAAAATGATTTGTATAATGGAGAAAAGGCTTTGCTGTAACTAAGGATTTGATTGGTCGACGGTCTAAACCAATGTGCAAGCTTCCATGAACAGAACAGAACAGAACAGAACAGAACTTTATTTACATATGACTTGAACAGTGTTCATCGTCATTACAAAGCATAATACAAATAGGATGTACATACATGTAACAATAGCTGACTTTGAATAAATAAGACTTTTACCATTTGCGGAAATCACGCTTCGGTGCTATAATACGTTTTTTTTCATGATGTACAGACTGTATAGATCAAGACCAACAGACAGCTTAGTGTATGTTCATTTTGATCTATGCATTCCGAAAACATCCAGAATATTTGTCTAGTGGCACAATATTTGTTCCTCAATGTTTATTTATACATGTAAATAGATGAAAGAAAATAAATGCAAGTAATAGATTCAAAAGTAGAATTTGCTTGAAATTAACATTTTTATATAGTAGAAATAATAATACTGATGTTGATACCCATAATCATACTGATATTGTTTGAAATAAAAATAAACAATACTGATATTGCTTGAAATAAAAATAAACAAAATGGAAAAAAAAAAAACGATACATGAATACATGTAATATGTACTGGAAATCGAAACATAAAAAAAAAAAAAAAAAAACCAACATATTATATGTATTATAACTCGAAAAATCGAAAGTTTATATTCACAGTGTATATATCAAAGCGTAAATGGTGAAACTACCGTCGAAACATAATACATACGAAAACAACACAATAAACGATTTCATGGAGAGCGAATAGATGTAGATAATGCATGTAAATGGTTAACGCTTTATCAAACGGCAAATTGTAGACAAGCCCAAATTTAAAGGATTTGCAGTCGACAAAATAAATATTGCTAAAAAATTGAAAATTGTTTCGGAAGAGTGGAAAAACATTGTGGAAAAAAGGTGAAAACGCTGGTTACCAGCATTTTTCTCCTTTTCCCACAATGCTTTTAAAAGGCCTGTTTCTCAGCGTCGTTAAAAGTCGGAATTGAGTGGTAAAGAGTTTAATAAAGCGCAAATAAATGTTTTGGAGGGAATAACCTTTCCAAGCTACCGCCCAGAAGGACAATGATGATCAATGTCCGACCGCACAAAGCACGCAGTCTGATCCTGAGACATTTCCGTCCAAAAATATCGGGAGTAAAGAAGAATAAACATGGAAGTATACATGACTGTGTACAATATACAACAAACGGCAGAACGACACAATGTTTGACTCGAACAAATTGAAAACATTGACAGATGGGGATTTCCGTCCTTGGTAAGGTAGACAACATTGTAGAAAAGGAAGAAAACGCTGAAAACCAGCATCCTCTTTCCCTCCCACAGTATTTTAAAAAGTCAGTTTCTATATGGTTATTCAAAATTCGGGGTTGTGTGGTAAAGGGTTTTCTACTGTAGTATTAGTTGTTAGAATTAAGGGTCTCGCGTCTCTGTTCAAAGGCCTTGATACAAAAAGTGGCGAGGTTATTTAAAGTTTGAACATTCGAATTTTCCAGTAATTGTGTAAATTTATATTTGCTTGGCCTAAAGACAAAATATCTTTTTATATAAGTCTCTCTCAAAGTTTTGTAGAAAGGGCAAATAAGTATAAAATGATATTCATCCTCAATTTCGTGCATGTTACAGAGCGTGCAAATTCTATTTATTCTGTCTATGTTTCTGTGTCTTCCATGGAAGATAACGTTTTTTTTATGCAGTTTTTCTTAGGGTGAAAATTATTGAATCAATGTAAGATATGTATATAGAATTACTAAAATACTGACACTATAACCAAGGCATATATTAACACCCAATGACAAGACACTGGCAAAATTTGACTTCATAAAAGAAACTTTGAACAAGCAGACTTCGTGACATGGAACTTGTTTTACAACAATATTTACCACATTAAACACATTCTTATGAAACTATGAACATTTTAACATTCTATATGATTTTTGACTCTTTACCAAACGACAAAATGTTAGACTTGTGCAGACTGAAAGCATTGGCAGACGACAAATTAAATGTGGTTCAAATGGGCAAAGTTTTCTTTGAAATTGTACAAAACCTTGTGGGAAAAGGAGAATTTTCTCCTTTTCTCGTGTTTTCAAAAGCCATATTTCTCAGGGCCGTTAAAAGTCAGGATTGTGTGGTAGATGGTTAATGTATTTGATAGATATGAAAACAGGCAATACTTTGAAATAAGATATATTCACAATATTACATTATGCACTGGTACTTCTTGTATATTTTCTACTTTTCTCTGAATGTAACAAATCTTTTTTAGAACCAATTTCAAAACTTTTTGGTGACATTTGAAGTTCGGCATTTTATGTTTTCTCCAAGTCTCCAACACTTCAAAAGACTCAACTAATGACAAAAAAATAACGAATGACAATTTAATTGGGAAAAAAGGAATATGATGGATATTTTTTTTATCCTGTTGCCATTTTGCATTCGGTAAATACATCGACTGTCATATATTTTTTCAACTTTTTTTTTAGGTTTAAAAATAGAAAGGATATCAGTTACAAAAGTGATGCATCACATAGTTTATCATGGGATAAACCGCAGTTTAAGGGCAGCTGGTTTGTTTAAAGCATTTCGACCTTTTGCTTCTAGACATTTTGCTGACTACGCAGATTTAGAACCAATATCAGGCTTAGCAGAACATGCCGTCTTACCTATATATGACATGTCTGATTTTTTTTGTCGGGATAGATATTTTCTGCAGCATTTGTCGTTTTTGAGGCCTGATACGATTTCATCTGTTCTGCTTTAGTTACTATGTACTCGTATACCGCTGTTTACTCTAAGAATTATAGTTTTTTTTCATCTTTTATATATCATTATCTAGAACCAAAGCAGTTATCTTTGCGACT
This sequence comes from Tridacna gigas, assembly GCA_945859785.2. Classification (NCBI taxonomy): domain Eukaryota; kingdom Metazoa; phylum Mollusca; class Bivalvia; order Cardiida; family Cardiidae; genus Tridacna; species Tridacna gigas. The sequence continues at coordinate 31,166,874 of OX244041.2, forward strand.
GTTGCCTTACGTCCTGACTATATTTAATTCTTTACTTAATAACATCATTTTTATTTTTTCCAAATTATAAACATTTGCAGACGAGAAAAGAAATGTTTTTCAGACATTGAAATTTGTGTTTGGAAGGGAAGAAAACTGCGGGAAAAAAATAGGAAAATGCAGATTAGACAAATCCTATCGTTTTACTCAGATTCTATTTGTCGTCTGCAATTGTTTTCAATGTGGACAAGTCTGAAATGTGTCCTCTGGTAAAGAGTTAACCTTTAAGCTGCTAAATAAATGAAACGAATATTTCCACATTATTGTAAAATACCAAATATTACGATTTCAAAGTGGATTTTACCGGAAAGAAAGCATCGTATCGGACAGTGTAGATCAAAGGTCAGATTGCACGTTCTGTGCAGTCTGATCTTTATCTACACTGTCCGCAAAAGGTCAGCGAGTCGCGCATAGCAGCTAAAGAGTTAAGGGCATTTGATGAGTATCGAAGGGAGTAGACCGAGAGTAGACTCTGCGAACATGGAGGCTGGTATTCGCTTACTATCTCTGCAAGAGATACCAAGTTTCGCGATACCCAGCACGTCACCGAGGATTTTTCATAATTACAAAGCCCCCTTCCATATTTGAGTCTGTACTGACAAGAAGCGGTTTAACGCATTTTCGTGATACATTGTACCAAGCATGTCATCACAAAATCATGGATCCATAAAATCCATTCTGTCTAACAACCGGCTGAATAATGCAGTGGAATAGTCCTTGTACAAGCAGAAAATTTACAAATGGCAAAAACTTTCGACACGGGTCAGCCTGCGCCGTCTGTGCAGGCTGTCATGGGCCGATACTTTTTTGCAGATGCATTAAACCCCCTTTTTACAGAGCACGGCTCATTTCTTTGATATTCCAGTTGCAAGCAGAAAAATGAATTGTAAAACTAGAACTAAGGTTGACAACTTCAGTTCTAATTTTACAATTCATTGTTTTTGCCAGTGACCAGAACGTTGGCAGACCGTACTCTATCATATTGTCAGATTCCTGATAATATTCATACCTTTGAAAATTATCTGTTTACGTTTAGCCGCCAGTGGCTCTGTCTTTAATCGATGTTTCTCAGCGCTAGTTTTTGAATGGAGAAACAGAACGCTACACAGAATGCATTCTTGATCGGTCGCCATGAAATTACTGATGAATTCTTCACAGGACAGATAGAGGAAGTTTTTTTCTTGTTTGTTTATTTGTGTTCCATGTAAGATCTATACACAAACAAAGCCACTAAATGTACACTAGAATCGTTGCCTACGAGTGGCAGTACTTTTTTAAGCCATTTTGTCTCACATGATACTCGGTACAGAAATACAGTATAAACTAATAGTTTCAACACTATATTATCACGGCTCGAGGACCCTAGTTTCCCTTTTTAATATAAGAGTATAGTTGAGCTATTATCTGTGAAAAGTATCGACCCAGGTAAAGTCCTAATTTTCCCGCATTAAAACGGTGCCTATTTAAAAAAAAACTGGGCTTTCACTATAAATTCATGTTAAAGTTCCCGACTCATTTTTTTTTTAAACTTGGGGAAAAAATTCGGGGAGGAGGGGAGAGTTTTAAAAGCATCATATTATACAAAGCGTCACATGTTGGGTGGTTAGAAGTAACATACATAATTATTTAAAAATTAATGCGCTGGATTTTGGTGAAGCCGGGACCCAAAGTCAAAGAGTCCCTATCTTAATTGTTTTATGTGTAACAAAACAATTGGACTGTATTAAAAAGTTGATATCTGGCTATTTGCTTATGTGTAAAAAAAAATGTAAGCATTGAATTGTAAGCCAGTTTCCTTATTACGTCACGACAGAACCCTTTTCTTTTTTTTTTTGTATTACATTCATATGGTATACATATTTCAAAGTGTTAGAGGTATTGATTACAGGGCTAATAGAGCTCGACATTTTCCGGAGAATTATAGTAACGGTTTAGTACTTAGTCACCTAATGCATTGTCATGTATGACATGCACTTTCATTTTTTAACTCTGTACCAAACAGTCCCGTGTTTTAACGACCGTGAGAAAGAAAGCTTTTGAAAACATTGTGTGATTTTGAGAAAATGCTGGTAACCAGCATTTTTTCCATTTCCCATGATGTTTTCTGACCTTTCCAAAACAAATTTCAGTTTTTGAGCCACGTTTATTTTGTCTTCTGCAATTGCTTTGAATTTGGATAGAGTCTAAAAATGTTGTCGTTTGGTAAAATATTGATGTTCTTTAGCGACAATTTAACCCTTACACTGCCGAGCATGTGCTGTATACGCTTTTGCAGACCAGGTAGATCAAGGTCGGACCGACTAGGACGTGCATTCTGATCTTGGATCTATACTGTTCAATACTATGAGTTTTTTAACAGGCGAAAAGAATCCTGAAATCGCTATATGTACATGTAGCTTGTTACGAACTACTGACTGAGTATTTTCATTTAATTATCTTATCTGCTTAGGGGTTATCGACGTCATGTCTAACATATGACTGAGTCCTACTCTGTGAAAAGGGGGTTTAATGCATCTGCAAAAAGTTTCGATTCAGATCAGCCTGCGCAGACTGTGCAGGCTGATCTGAATCGATACTTTTTGCTGTTGCTTAATTTTCTGCATGTTAAAGGGCCATTCTACTCGTACTTCATTCTACCTTGTGGTTCAGCCGGTTTGGGGTTATCTTATGCAACAGTTTGATTAGTACAATGCGTCAAAAAGATGCATCGAACTCCGTTTTCACACAGCATAGCCTATGTATTTTCTTAATCCGTTTCAGAACAAGCGTGACTATTCGCTTCTTGAAGTAGAGGGATTTGGAAATAATTTGGAGGGGAGAAATGTTTCTTTTCTGTCAGTTTTGTTATTTTCCCATAAAATTTATTGCTTATCTTTTTTATTTTTTTCAATACGGGTGTTGTTTAGCTTCTGTAGTTATGCACTTGTGCTGTGCCGTGCGCAGCATTCGTTAATGTCGCCAATAGCTGCGAAAGAATCAATGTAATAGAACAATTTTCTTATAAAACGTCATTCTGATCGAATGATAGACAGTGCAAAATGCAAATATCAAACAGCACAGCAGGTGTAAATACAGAGTAAATGACATGCTGTTTACAGAAACATCAAATTCATGTATCATATCTGTAACGCACAGCCGCAAATAAAATTTATAAATGGAGTATGTAAGTATTATTCTGGAAAAGAAATAATTGTCGTCCAATTATAAACATTTTGCATGCTAAACAAGTGAAACATGCTATTTTCAGTAACTACAGTATAATGGAAATTAAGCTTTTATATAGTATTTTCGAGCTGTTTTTGAAATCCCTCAAAGTATCGGACAGTACAGATCAGAAATTCTCTACGGTCTTGTTTTGATCTATTGGTACATTGTATGCAAGTCTCTTACAACCAGTTTCACTTTGCGTTTGTGTAGAATAACCCACTTATACTTTCGACCAATGAATGAGAGGATAGATCAACAGTCAGTCTGTGCAAAGGACCAATCATTCTTAAGAACATTCTTGGTCTAATTATGGATTTTGGATGTAACACAACTTCTGATTGGCTAAACCAAATGGTTTAGACAATCAGAAGCTGTGTTACTTAAAATTTAGAAAATTCTTCAGAATAAGACGGAGAATGTTCTTAAGAATGGTTGGTGATTGCTTTGATGAAAAAAGTTCGCCATGTATCGGACAGCGTTCTGCGCAATCAGGGTGCGTATTCACTAACAATTGTAAATTGCATTCTTGGCCATATTCTACGTTTAGCAAGTAACACAATTTCTGATTGGCTAAACCAATTGGTTTAGTCATTTAGAAATGGCGTTACTTTAAAACTCAAGAAAAATCTTGAGAATTAGACCACAAGTGTATTTAGGAAGGGTTGGTAAATACGAACCCAGATCTGAATTTACGGTTCCTTTAGTTATACCATCCTCTAAAGCAAAGTTCTGTGCCCTTTTTGGTGTCGAAAGACTTCACATATGAGTAATACTCTGTGAAAAGGGGCTTGATCATCTGCAAACTATATCGACCCATTTCAGAATGCACAGTATGCACAGGCTGACATGGGTCGAAACCTTTGGCTAACTGTATATTTCCTACATATCAAAGGACCATGCTACCTCCAGATCCAGTCAACTGTTAGACTAAATGGATTTTATGGATCCATGATTACATTCTGTATGTGATAGTTTGGTTGGTATAATGAATCGAAAAGATGCAGACATGCATTAAACCCCTTTTGCCAGACCATGGTTCAAATATTGGATGCATTAGTGATGATTGGTCGCATCTTAACCCTTAGGCTGCTAAGCGCGACTCGCGGACCTTTTGCGGACAGTGTAGATCCAAGATCCGACTGCACAGAACGTGCAGTCTGATCTTGGATCTACACTGTCCGATAAGGAGATATTTCCCCAACCCCCATACCTTTGAAATACCAACATTTTGGTTTTTACCATCGGCTTGAAAATTTCATTTAAGTTATTTAGCAAGCTTGATCTGGATTCGTCCTGTTTTCCCTCCCTTGACATTCTTTCGTGTTGGACAACGTCCGGCTTTACGATATGTTGCTGCGCCCAAACTGATTGTGTGTATGTTAATGAAATCACCGATATATTTACACGAAAAACTAAATAGTGCATTTGACTAGACGGAAATTTTCTACGCTTATTAAAGCGAAATATGGGCAAATTTGGTATGAAAAGATCATCAAAAGATCAGACTTCAAGGAACGTGAATCTGATCAAGGATTGACACTAGTAGTATATATTATACCATTTTGAAAATATTTTGCTATGAGACGGTATGAGACGGTATGAGACGGTTTTGTTCTCTAAAAAAGGTTCCTAAAAAAAATTAAAAAATTTCATCATCATCATTACATCATTGCTTCAGTTACTGAGTCACTCAACGACCTTATGAACTAACGAACTGATGAACTAGTAGGTGGCTTAAGATTTTGATAAAAAAAAAATTAATTTTTAAAAAAATTCATCATCACACGTCTTTGCTTCAATCAAGTTACTGAGTTACTGAGTTACTGAGTTACTCAAGACAAACCCCCCATCAACCAACGCATCACGCAATGGCTAGCCGGTTTATGAACTAGTAGGTGGCTTAAGATTTTAATAAAAAAAAAAAATTTTTAATTTTTTATTCCTTTGATAGAAATAAAAAATTGATTTTAAGGTAAAAAGATCGCGCAAAGACAGTAGGTATAAGAGTACAAACATGTCATGCAACAAAAGAAAAGCATTAGGTAATACAAAAAGAGGACAGATATCTTTCGTAAGAGACGATACTTTATACAACCAAATTTCAACACCCAAACTGAATGATGTTAGCGTTAGAATAGTTTTAACCATCATTGAGAAGATAAAAAAAGATGTAAGCAACGCCCGTTTAAAAAGAACATCTAATTTTTTAAGACTGCCTAAGGTTAAAGACGACAACAAAAACGAAGAAATGAAAAGACAAGTATTAATCAAAGTAAAAACCATCCATGAAGAAATTAAAACCAAAATAGATAAATTTATAAAAAAACTTGAAACAGGTAGAAGGAGTGGAATAATAATGTTAAGGAGGGATATATTAAACAACATAGACTACCTTCGAATCATTGAAGACATATTAGATGACAAAGAAGTATGTTGGAATTAATATCAATGTATACCACAAAAAATTTTTAATAAAAAAAAAATTTAAATTTTTTATTCCTTTGATATAAATAAAAAATTGATTTTAAGGTAAAAGATCGCATAAAAATAGTAGGTAAGATGACAGACTTACTAGAAAATTCAACTGATAACAACCAAACACTGGATGTTAAAAATAAAATACAAGAACGGTTAGAAGAAGAACTAGCCAACCTGGTTCCCGGCATTCTTTTAGAAGTAAAAGGTTTGCAAGAGTCAATAGTAGAAGACGATCTTCTATGGTACTTTCATGAAAACGATGTTAAAGAAGATAGAGCAGATATTACCGTTGATAGATTTATAAGACTGTTTAAGGACAAACTAAAGTTTTATGTTGAAACAAAGAAAAAAAGCGATAAAACTATTGATGATTATGAGGATAATACTTTAACTAAAGAAGAACTACTAGACAAAGCATACAACGAATTTTTAGAATATGAATTTAGTGATGATGAAGAATGGACAATTGATAGAGAAGATGGAGTAATGTTAAGAAAAGATTTTGATGGAACCGAAGGAGAAGTTGTTGGGGTTTTTGAGAATGGATTAGGAGTTACCAGATATGAATATATAGAGATAGAAGATCTAGAAGAAAGATAAAAAATCATGTTAAAATAGGACTTAAATAATAATCCATGGTATATATTTCATCTTAAGATGATATATAACCCATATTAAAAGAGAAATATGGAAAAAATAAAGGAAGAAATAGAAGCAAGTAAAACTGTAAATGACAAACAGGTAATAGACCGGTTCCATTCAAGAGCATATGAGGATATTGAACATAAATATGAGTTATTTAAAGAAATAACAAACAGAGCATGTGTAACATTTTCCGTAGAGGATGAAGAATACAAACATGTGGAAAATCTGATAAAAGAATTTAGAGAACTAGAAGAGTTTTATAAAAAAATAAATTGTTATACTTACTTCCTAACCCATAGTATATATGGTGGAGTAATGCAAGAATGGTTTGATAAAAATTGTGAATTTGCAGACGAATGTTTCTATCTAGATCATCTAATATCCGAAAGAGAAGAACTAGAAAACGACTTAATAGACATTGTTAGAATTAATTGATAAATAAAAAAAAATTAAATAAAAATTTTTCATAAAATAAAATGCTAGAACTAGAGCCAGATTTCAAGCAAAAGCTAAATGACCTGCTTAAGGATAAATCAAATATTCATCCTATAAACACAAACAAAATCATTTACACAAATGGAACCGGACTAATGCCCTATAAAGATCCAAGATGGTTTAGTGATATCTACTATTACTGCAGTAAAATGTTTTATGAACAACCTAACGAGGGTAACCTAAACATAACATTTTATGCTGGTGGTAACAACATACGCGTTAAACATCAATTTATCAGTAAAGATTTAACCAATTTGCTATCTCTCTTTAAAGAAAGATTTATAGATTGTCCAAATGAACATGAATTTTTAGAAAGTTGTATTAATGATATTGAAGAATATAGCATAAACTTTAGGTTTATATAAAAATATCTAACCCTTTTACTGGGTTAAATATTTAACTATTTTACAAGTCCAACTCTATCAGTATTGTCAAATATGCATTTTTAGCGTTTGGATTGTTTCTCTTTGTTATAAAGTTAATAACATCACATTGCTCCACTTCTAAAGGTTTAGGAAAAACTGTACAACTACAACCTTCTCCTTTCTTTTTTATTATGGAGTAGTTAGGTTGTTCAACTCCATTTATGACAATATTAACTTTTGACTCTTCTCTTAGAGCACCGGTTCCTTTAACAACCATTAAAGTTCCTCTTAAAATTCTACCAGGAGCAGACATACAATAACCACCTAGCCCATGAGTTTCTCCACTTGATCCATTACCAAAAGCAAACTCATAACTACCAATTTTTAATTCTCCTTGTTCCTCAGCATGCACACTTATAATAGGTTTAGGACCTATGAGAGAAGGAAGTGATACTTTTCCATCCACGTAAGATTTTGTTGCTAAGTCTCTTTCTTCTGCAGGAGCCCCAGCATTTTTTATAGTAAAACCTTGAAAATCAACATCAGATATTGCCGTAAAACTTCCATCAGGATTTTTTACAATGGCCCCTCCATTATCAACATAATTTTTATTAGCAGCAGCATCACGATCTGTAGGATTCGGCAATCCAGTAAGTGGGTGAGTGTTCATATCTATTTTACCAGTTGCTAAGAAAGTTCCATATCGGTTTTTTGTTAAAGCAATATTACCTGCAGTTATTGCTTCAACAGCGGTATCAACATAAAACTTATTTGCAACTTGCTGAGTTTCTATAGGTGAACCAACATTGTTAATCCTAAATCCATCCATAGAAATGTCTCCTCTTGCTGTACCATCTGCTCCCAAAACAAAAGCATTTTCAGCAGCATCTACATATTTTTTATTAGCAGCCTCACTCAATTCCTCTGGGTCCGCTATATTTTTTATTTTATTAAAACCCATATTTAAATATCCTGTCATATGATATCCTCCATTTTCATCTAACAACCCAGCGTTTGCATCAACATAACTCTTAGTGGCAACATCCTGTGGATTTACTGGATTACTAACTCTAGTTAGTGTGTTTCCATTCATATTTATAGAACCAGCAGCGGGGGTAGTTCCATCTTTACGTAAAAAATTATTTGAGATGTAAGCAAGTGATACACCATCACCGCTTGTTTTAACTTCATCCATTCTTCCAAATTTATCAACAGGCATTTTTAATATTGCTAAAAAAGTTTATTTAAAATATCTTGAAATTTATTACCCAAACACAATTCTTTAAGAATGTACAAACATAAATGACCACAAAATACTTCACCTGCTTGTTGTAATTGATCCGTATTGTAATGTAATGGACTTTTTAAATAATCTATAATTTCAAGAGGCGGTTGAATACCATAACTATCAAAATAAATTTTTTTCTTTCCATCTTTAAACCAAGCAACCCAATGAGTACCAGGTCCGCCCACGTCATCAAGATTAAATATACCACATTCTTTATTTCTTACTTTTTTAGGTAGGGTATCTCTTAAAAATATTCCTCTAAAATTTTTTATTTTTAATTTTTTTGCTGCATCCTCAAGCTCAAAATTGCTTAAAGGTTTATTTGGTAAAGTTATTTTATCAACTAAAATATTCTCCATTTTTATATACTTAAATATTTACAATAGCACTATTATCAACCCACGAATTAAACTCATCAGAATAACCTTTCCACTTTACAAGAGATTTCTTTTTACCTTTTTTAATAATCTTTTCTATTCTATACACCTCTTGGCTCGTTTTTTGTAGTTCTGGTTCATAAAAAGAACCTTTTATTTCTTCACCACTTAAATCTTCAATCTTATACGTTATAGGCGTTGTATGTTTTACTTCTGTAACTGTAAAAACCTCTTCAGTCCATCTCGTAGTATAACCTTTTTCAAAAGTCTTTTTCTTTTTACTTATCCTTACTTTGTCTCCAACAGAAAACTTTGGTTTGATATCCTCCCTTACTTGGTCATAATCAGGATACAATGTTATCCAAACTTTATTTTCATTCTTCTTCTTACTTGCTTCAATTGGCGTCATCTTAATAGTAGAATGCCTTGTGTTGTTGTATTCCTTAACAAGATTTTGTAATACATCAATATATACATTTGTTGAGTGAGCAGAGAAATACTTCCACATTTTTTCTTTCATTGTTCTAATCCATCTCTCAACAACGCTTGATTTTTCTTCATTTTCAGTAGAATACAATTCAACCAAATCTTTAACATCTTTGTTATAAAACTCTTTACCTTTATCCACCCACATTTTTTCAGGCTTTCTTTCCTTAAAAATACTCTTCAGTGCAGCAGAAACAGATTTTCCTGTTTTATCCTTTAATGGTATTAGCCATCCATATTTTGAAAAGATATCAATGACAGCAAGAAGAAATTTTACTCCACGATTAAGTTTAGAAAATGCTTGCATATCTACTAAATCTGCTGCCCATATCCTATCGATACCATTTACTCTAACTCTCCTTTTCTTAAATTTTCTTTTTACAGGTTTATGTAATTCTTCTGCTAGTGAATATTTTTTTTTTTACTCACACCCATACCAAATCTTTTCTTGGTTCCTATCAATGAAGAAACCAATCCTCTTTCCATTCTTTCCTTAATAGTAGGATTATAGATACCTTTTAACTCTTTAAGCATATTAGCATCACACACATCATTACGTGTTTTAGTATCATTATGCTTAAGATAACAAATATCATGATGATAAGCCGCTTTATCAACACGATTTACTGGCTTTGACCAATCTTTAGGTGTTAAGTCGGGATTTAATCTTTTCTTTAACTTTGTACCGGGACCAGTAAAATTATGACCAGGCAAGTGCATTTCAACAGGCAAGTTATTGATTGCTTTGTTTAACAATGAACCACCTTCTTTTTGTTTAACAAATTGTGTTTTAGTTGTACCACAAATAGCACATTTTCCTCGCACCATTTTTTTACCATTTTTACTTACCGTACAATTTAAATCTGTAGTATCAGTTTTCTTTTTACATTTAACGCAATACATTATTTTATATTAAAATATATTTTTTAATATAAAATGGATATTGTTAATTTATCTTGGAATGAAACATTAGCAAAAAGATTTAACCATCCCCTTTTACCTAGGAGTATCAGAGGTTTAATAGTAGGTAAATCGGGATGTGGTAAAACTACACTTTTACTTAACCTTTTGTTAAGACCTGATTGGTTAGATTATAGTAACTTATACGTTTTTGGTAAAAGTTTGTTTCAACCAGAATATCGAATACTTAAAAAAGCTTTTGAAGAAAAAATACCAAAAGAATACATATTAAGGTTGTTTTCACTTAAAGATGAAGTTCAAAACCGAGATATTTCACCTACAGCATTAGTTGAAGAATGGGCAAAAACAATTAAGGAAAAATCTGATATCAATTGTGAATTTTATGAATATGCTAGTGATGTTCCTGATCCGAGAGATTTAAATGCATCAAATAAAAACTTAATGATATTTGATGACTTACTTTTAGAAAGACAAAACAAGTGTGAAAACTATTATGTGCGGGGTAGACATAGTAACGCAGATTGTTTTTATCTAGCACAAAACTATTTTAGACTACCTCGTCAAACTATTAGAGAAAATGCAAACTTAATATGCTTGTTTAGACAAGACTTAAAAAATCTTAACCATATTTATAGTGATCATGTAGGGGATGATATGACTAAAACAGAGTTTATCAATTTTTGTAAAAAATGTTGGGAAATACCTCATGGTTTTGTAGTGTTAGATTTAACTAAGAACCATAATGATGGAAAATATAGATGTGGTTTTGATAACTTTTATATACCAAAAAATTACAAAGATTACTAATAAAAATATATTTTTCATTTTAAAATATATTTTACAAATTATAAAATGGAAGTAGAATTACTTGAAAAGATAGTAAAAAACACTAACCATAAAACTTCATTTCAAATTATCGTAAGTGACAACAAAACAGAGATTAGAACAAGATTTACTCCTCCTCTTTTATTAGAAAAAGATAAAGAATATGAAATAGCATTGGTTAATCTTGAAACTTACTATTCATTTCCTAATATTGACGCAAGCAATAACATTTTTGTTTATACACCAGACAATGGTACATCATGGATAAAAATAAGAATACCTGAAGGAAGTTATGATATAGTTGATATTAATGATGTAATTCAACAAGAAATGAGAAAAAAGGGCCATTATGATGTAGTTAATGAAGAATATTATATTAACATCTCAGCAAATACAAATACATTAAAGTCTATTCTTGTTTTAGAAAATGGATATCAGGTTGATTTTAACCAACAACATTCTATTGCTAAAATATTAGGGTTCTCTCGTGCTAAATATACACAAGGATTTCATGAATCTGAAAATGTAGTAAATATTCTTAGTATTAATAGCTTACTAGTTAATATAGATTTAATTTCAGGTAGTTATGTTAACGGTTCACAAAAAAATACAATTTATAGTTTTTTTCCAAATGTATCACCAGGATATAAAATTATAGAAAATCCAGTTAATTTAGTTTACCTTCCATTAACATTAAATGAAATACATAATTTAAATGTGACAATTACTGATCAAGATGGAACATTACTCAATCTTAGAGGGGAAAATTTAACAATTAGATTTCATATAAGAGAAGCAAGATAAATATAAAAATGACAAACTATATTAATGCAAAAATAAATATATCAGACGGACAAAAGGAAAAAATTTTACATTCTTTTAGAAACAAAGCTCCAGCTAGTATTCGTTTAAAGCATGAGGATATACATGGTAATGATGTAATAGCATTAACCAAATCACAAGTAAATAAACTTACAAAAGCTTATAAAGCCGGTAAGGGGGCAACGTTTAGAATGTCAACTAATCAACTTAAGCATAATATGAAAATAGAAGGTGGATTTCTTGGAATGTTGGCAGGATTAGCTTCATCAGTTCTACCTACATTAGCAAGGACCGTTTTACCTGCTTTGGGAGTTGGTGCACTATCTGGTTTAGCATCTTCAGGTGTTCAAAAAGCAATGGGTAATGGATTGTATCTTAAGAAAGGTGGTTGCGTCTGTCAAGTAGAAACTGATGGTAAAGGTTTATTTCTTGGTCCAGCTAAAGGTAAAGGATTAAGTTCCGTTGGTGATGGATTGTATTTAAAACAAGGTGGTAAAATTTATGATGGAAAAGGTCTTCTTTTAGGGCCTAATAGTCCATTTGCTAATATTCCTATATTAGGTGCAATATTGTAAATTAAAAAATATGAATGTGCATAAATTTGGAAATGGAAAACATAAAATAGTTCAACCAAAAACTATTTTTTGGAAACCTGTAGAAGTTAAGTATCCAGCTAAAAAAGTTAATCCTGTTACATGGGATGTTTTTACTCAACAACCGTTAGTAATAGAAGGAGGACAAACGAAGACGATAGCCTTAGGTATGGGCTTCAATATGAGTAAAGGTTTTGTTTTAGCTTCTCTATCTTATAATCTTAAACTCAATCAATTATCTATTACAAATGAAGTTACGTTAGAAGAGGTGGATGATATGGTTGCAACAATTACAAACAACTCTAATAAAATAAAAAAAATACAAGAAAACACCTTTTTGTGTCGTCTTTACTATTCTATTTAAAAAATAAGTTGTTGTTAATAAAATGGAACTAAAAGAAAAGATTTATCCAGAGCTACCAGAAGCACGAAATATACCAAATGCACCATCATTAGAGCCAGTAATAACTGCAAGAGATAACGGTCAATCATTCAGGTTACAAAAGATATCAGAAATTCAGACTTTTCTAGAAAATGAAGTTAGGGAAAGAGAACAACTAAGTAAAAAATACATGAAGATTAGTAAGAATGTGGACAATGTAGAAGCTGGACTAACCGTTATAGCACTAGGTGCAGGAGCAGGGGGAATCGCTTTACTATCAACCGTAGTAGCGATACCTGCAACTATGGTTCTAGAAGGCTGTGCTTTAGTTGTTGGGTTAACCGCTTTAGTGGGTAAGTTTGTAGTTAGAAGAAGCAGAACAAAATCTGAAAAACATCTTCAGATTAAAATGTTGGCTGATTCAAAGCTAAACACACTACTTACGCATATATCAAAAGCAATAACAGACAACAAAATAGATCATTCAGAATTTACTTTAATTATGGAAGAATTGGAAAAATACAAACAAATGAAGGAAGAAATTAGAAGTAAAACAAAGAAAAAAAGCAAGCTAGAGGAGTCGGAGAGTTTAATAGAGAAGGGACGAATAGAAGCACGGGAGGAATTCAGGAGGCTTGTAGAAAGGCATTCAAATTAAAAATAAAACCACCTAAGTTTAAGTGTTCTTGTGCATGTGAGATAAACAATACAAATTAAAAAATTATTTTACTTTTAAAAAAATGTCATTTTTGAAGATAAAAGACCCTTTGAAAAGGGAACAAACAGTAAAAGAATTTCTTGCACTGAAGAAAAGAATTTATGATAATCAGCTTGCAGAGAGAACTGGGGATATCGAATTACAAACAGACCTTTCAAAGTTTTTTAGACCTATTACAGAAACACAAAAAGCTTCAACAAAGGAGATTACAGAAGGGTTTAAACCTATTAAAGAGGGGATTGAACGGTTGCCACAAGCTATTACGTTTCCTGCCTTTCCTTCTATAAAAGCTAAAAAAAGTGATGGCCTTACTGATGAAGAATTAGAAGAAATAATTTGGTTTAGGGATCAAATGGAAAAAGAAAGTGATCCATTATTGCTTATTGGATCAGAAGCATCAAAGCAACTAAGAAGATTTACAAATAAGGATGAAGCTGATACAACTTATGGGATATATGATAAAAAAGGTAAATTTTATATTGGCAATGAGGAAATTGAAATTATAGGAAATGATATTTTATTTACAAAAAAAATTTATGAAGGTACACCTGGTCTGTGGGAGTTAATTATAGCTAAAAGACCAGACAGAGATAAATATACTGACGAGGATTTTGATAATTATAAGGAGATAATGTTAAAATCTGGCACTCTTCATAAAAATCATGATAAAAATACTCATTTACCAAAAAGCAGTAAAGCATTTAAATGGAGAAAAATTCTTAAAGATTTTTGGCTTGATAGGCCCATCGGAAAAGGAATAGTCGTGATCCCATCTGACCCTAACGCACTATTAGAAAGATTAGACCTCTTAATGGCGAGTAAAGGAGCTGGTAATACTGGTGTAAGAAATGAGTTGGTAAGTATTTGTGATGAATTAAAAAGACAGCGTATATTTGATTCAAAAACTTATAAAAAATTAATGTCTATACTATAAAAATGATTACATCACAAAAGAGAGGATTTAAAAGAAATTATGCTTATGGAGGAGCGGGGATATTTGATAGTTTTGTTAATTTTCTTACAAAACTCTTTACAAGCAGTGCAGCAAAACAAATTGCATCTTCAGCAGTTGATGTTGGTAAGAGTGTAGCTAAGGAAGGAGCAAAGAAAGCATTAGAGGTTGGAAAGAGTGCCGCGGTTGATGCAGGTAAAAAGTTAGTACAAAAGGCTTTAACACCAAAATCTAAAAAGATTATAGAAAAATATACACAAAAGCCTACTACAACTGCTCAACCTGTAATGCAAGATATTAGTAAGTTAATGGATGGTGGTGCCATTGCTATACAAGATTTAGTTAAGAAGTTAAATAGTAAGGGTTCCGGAGTTAAAGTATTATAAATTTAAGTTAAGTAAAATATTACATTAAATAAAAAAAATGACAAATCTAAAATTTAATTTAACGCATTATGAAAAATACAATACAAAAAAGATTAGTATCCTTTATGCTAATTTAAAACTTGATGAAGATTGTGAAGTATTAGATAGCAGTGATACAAATTATGATTATAAAAAGGTTGTTTTAAAATTGTCGCCTGAAAAAGTTGATATCATTAAGGAATTTGAAGAAGATGTAAATCAATATCTTAAAAAAAATAATATGCCTAAGGTAACCATTCTTTACGGAAATAGAATTTATCTAAAAATGAAAAAAAACCTTTCAGTAGAAAAAATTAAAAATATTAAACTTAAGGGTGTGTATGTAAATGATGAAAACAAGTCATTCCCTCAACTATGGGCAAATTAATTTAAACAATTATAATTTGACTTAAAAATTATAATTGCATATAATAAAATGGATATTTTAAATATTAAAGCGCCGATTTTTAAAGATGATAGTATTGATGAATATGAATA
This sequence comes from Tridacna gigas, assembly GCA_945859785.2. Taxonomy (NCBI): domain Eukaryota; kingdom Metazoa; phylum Mollusca; class Bivalvia; order Cardiida; family Cardiidae; genus Tridacna; species Tridacna gigas. The sequence continues at coordinate 31,182,369 of OX244041.2, forward strand.
TTATGAATATCTACCTATTACAGGGACTAATCTAAACAACCCTGGAGGAAATATTAGGATTGATATTGAAACTCAAGATATTTTTTATCATCCTTCAGAATCATATCTACTAATTGAAGGAAGATTGCTAAAAGAGTCTCTTGTTGCTGCTAATCCTAGTTATGCGAATGAAGATATGGTCAACTTAGTAAACAATGGATTGATGTATCTGTTTAAAAATATAAGATATCAACTTAGTGGACAAGAGATAGAAAGTATTAATTATCCTGGTCAAACTACAACAATGCTTGGACTGTTAAAATACCCTGATGATTTTTCTAAATCACAAGGATTAAATCAGTTTTGGCAAAAGGATACACTCCCGAATATAGCAAATAATATTGGTTATAATTTAAGAAAGACTTTTATTTTTAGTTCACAACCTACTGGAATATTTAGTTTAAAGGTGCCCTTAAAGCATATATTTGGTTTTTGTGAAGATTACAACAAAATTTTATATGGTATGAAACAAACACTAACCTTAACGAGAAACAATGATAATGATGCAATTTATAGACTTGCCCAAGCGGCAGTAGGTGGTAATCAAAGACATGAACCTGGTAGGGTTGTATTAAGTAAAGTATCTTGGTTTATGCCACATGTAACGCCAGAAGATGGAAACAAGTTAGAACTTTTTAAATTTATCGAGAAGAAAGAAAAATTCCCAGTTGGTTATAGAATGATACAAAGCGATAGCATTGTTGTACCACAAACCATAGGTTTTACTTGGAGGTTATCATCTAAATCATCTCCTGAAGTGCCACGTTTCTTAATTGTTGGTTTTCAAACAGAAAAAAGTAATAACCAACAACGAAACCCGGCAATATTTGATAATATAGATGTTAGAAATATTTATGTAATGTTGGGTTCAAATAAATATCCAAACTATGATCATGATATTAATTTTACAACTAATAAATTTGGAAGAATATATGGTGAAGCTTCCTCTTTTAGAAAGAAATTTTATAATATGGATGAATTGGTATCAAATTCAAATATTAGTCCTTATGATTTTAAATTTATTTTTCCTTTGTTTGTGTTTGATTTATCAAAACAAAGTGAAAGGCTTAAGTATTCTGTTACTGATATACATGTTAAAGCAACATTTGGCGACGCTGCTCCAGCAAATACTGAGGCATTTGCAGTTTTACTTAGTGATAGACTAATTAACTTTCAGAGTGATGGGAATAAGATGAGTGTAGTATATTAAGTAATTTTTTACTTAAATAAAATGAAAAAGATTGCTGATTTTAAGAAAATATTAACAGATAACAATATTAAGTTTTATTCCTATTGGAACAAGAAAAAGTATATTGATGTTTTAAAAGAGCATGGTTTGTATCCTGAAGAAGAAGAAAAAAAATTTTTAAAAAAAATTCCTAATTATGAAAGATTAAAGGATATTGCTAAAAACCCAAAGAGGGTTACCTTAAAGGATGTTGAAACTGAAGAGGTGAAAGAGTTTCCATCAATTTATAAGGCTGGTAAGTTTATTGAAAAATGTCCACAAACGATTGAAAACTGGAATGGTAGAGTATGGAAAGGTAAATATAGAATTGATATTCTTTAATTTTATTATTTATGAAAAATAATAAAATTTGAATTAAGTAAATTTTATTAATTTTAAAAATTATAGCGATGAATTCTTTTTCACGAAGATTTATCAATAGACTGGTAGATGCTAGTCAGTCAATTGCATCTAATTTATATAGTGGTGCTCAAAGGGTTGCCTCAGTAGCAATTCCTCAGAGTGTTAGAAGAAGAGTGACTAATTTTACTAATTGGATGACTGGTAATGTTCCAGAAGAGCAAATTCCACAAGTTATAAACGAGGTTTTAGAAAATGTAGAAGAAGACTTGCCAAGAAGAGAAATGCCAAACTTTGTATTAAGACAAGAAGCGTCTGCATTAAGAGAATTTGCAACACAGCATGTTATAGATGGAGTAAGAAGATGGGGAGCAAATGATTTTTTAGAAGTATGTAGAGAAAGCATAACTAATTTTTTAAGAAACAATAGAAATACAAAGGTAAAGCTAGAACTAGTATGTTTATTTTCAAGGACAAAATCTGATGGTGATATTGAATATAAACAAGCTAAACTTTCTTCAATTAGTGAAACTATAACAAGGGAACGTGATGTAAATGAGGCTTATGATGATATGGTAGAACGAATTATGGAAAATTTTGCGTCTTTTGTACAATCAGGAAGTGGATGGAAATTTGAGAGGGTTATAAGCTTAACATTACATGCTGTAGAAAATAGACCCTTATGGGAGGGGCTTGCAGGTTCATGGATGCCTTTACCAGCAGGATTAAAAAGAGCAAATAACAGAAATGGACTTGTTAATATTAAAAACAAAGAAGATCATAACTGTTTTTTATACTGTTGTATGAGGGTGGTTTATCCGAAAAAAGAAAATCCACAAATAGTTGATAAAAAATTAAAAGAGCAAATCAAAGAATTAAATATGGGGGGAATAGAATGTCCCGTTAAGTTGTGTGATATTAATAAATTTGAAAATCAAAATCCAGATTTTTCTATCGTTGTTATAGGTTATGATGAGAAAGATGGGTTATATCCTCTTAGAAGGCAAAGAAAAGAAACTTTTGATAGAAAACATTTAGTAATTCTTTTGTTAATAAAAGATGAAGATGAAAATAGCCACTATGTTTGGGTAAAAAATCCAAGTGCACTATTAGCATCAAAAATATCCAAAGATAAACATAAACTTTCTTTTTGTTGGAGTTGTTTAGGACATTTTACGAGTGAAAGAGTTTTAGAAGATCATAGGGTGTTTTGCTATGAAGAAGATGCTGTAAGAATTAAAATGCCATCAAAAAAACAGTGTACCGTAATGTTTAAAAACTGGGTTAAAACACAATGGCATCCTTTTGTTGTTTATGGTGATTTTGAAACGATGCAAATACCAATACAACATGCAAAACCAGACCCAAGTAAAAGTACAACAACAAAAACTCATATGCATGTCCCAACAGGTTATGCTTTCTTTTTAAAAAGTTTTGATGAAAATGTTTTTAAGTCTAGATTGTTACTATATCGAGGAGAAAAAGCAGAGGAAAAGTTTGTGGAAGAAATAGAAAGTCTGACTAAAGAGATTTTTAAATTACCAAAAAAAGATATGATACTTACCGCAGAGGATGCAAAAAATTTTAATAAGGCAGATACCTGTTATCTTTGTAATAAGAAGTTTGGGAAGGAAGAAGAAAGTGATGAAGAAGAGGAAAGCGATGAAGAAGATGGAGTGGAAGAAGAGGAAGAAAAAGAAAAAGAAAATAAAAAAGATGAAGATAGATGGAAAAAAGTAAGAGACCACTGTCATTTTAGTGGCAGATATAGAGGAGCCGCACATAATAAATGTAATCTTAAATTTCATAAACCAAACTTTCTTCCTGTTTTCTTTCATAATTTATCTGGATATGATACTCATTTGTTTGTTAAAAATCTTGGTGTTAGTGAGGGGGAAATTAATGTAATTCCAAATAATGAGGAAAAATATATAAGCTTTACAAAAAAGACTTTAGTAGGTCAGTATAAAAATAAAGATATTTATAAGGATATTAGGTTTTTAGATAGTTTTAAATTTATGGGTAGCAGTTTAGCAAAACTAGCAGAAAATTTAAAAGATTATCAATTCAAAAACTTAAAAAGCGAATTTCCAAAAGAAGAAGAGTTTAAACTTCTTCGTAGAAAGGGCGTTTATCCATATGAATATATTGATTCATTAGAAAGACTTAATGAAACACAATTACCACCTATAGAAGCATTTTATTCAAAACTTGCTGGGGAAGGAATTACAGAAGAAGAATATAAACATGCAAAAAAGGTATGGAAAACATTTAAAATTAAAACTCTTGGTGAATATCATGATTTATATTTAAAAACGGATGTTCTTCTTTTAGCTGATGTGTTTGAAAGTTTTAGAAAAGTTTGTTTTAACGTTTATAAATTAGACCCTGCTTGGTATTTTACTGCACCTGGTTTAGCTTGGGATGCTGCATTAAAGTTAACTGGTGTTAAGTTAAAACTGATTATAGATAAAAATAAAATCCAATTTATTGAAAGGGGGATCCGAGGTGGAATTTCAATGATTATTAAAAGGTATATAAAAGCTAATAATAAATATTTAGCTAAAAAGTACAATCCAAATATGCCTTCAGTATTTTGTAAATATTTAGATGCGAATAACTTGTATGGTTGGGCAATGAGTCAGAAGCTTCCAATTGGCGGATTTAAATGGATGACGGAAAAGGAATTAAACAACTGGAGGCAACATTCTTGTTTTTTGGAAGTTGATTTAGATGTCCCTAAAGAACTGCATGATTATTTTAATGAGCTTCCTCTTGCTGCAGAAAGAAAAAAAGTAAATAAAGTTGAAAAGCTGGTACCAAATTTAAATGATAAAAAGAACTATATTATACATTATAAAAGTTTAAAACAGTGTTTAAGTCTTGGTTTAAAATTGAGGAAGATACATAGAGGGATTAAGTTTAAAGAGAGTGATTGGTTAAAACAATATATTGATTTAAACACACAACTGAGAGCAAAAGCAGAAAATGATTTTGAAAAAGATTTTTATAAGTTAATGAACAATTCAGTGTTTGGAAAAACTATGGAAAATATAAGAAAAAGGGTAAATGTTAGACTTGTTAGAAGTAGAAAAACAGCAAGAAAATTTGTAAACAAACCAAACTTTAAGCATTTAGAAATATTTAATGAAAATTTAATAAGCATTCATATGGGAAAAACACAAATAACATTTAACAAACCAATATATTTAGGGTTTTCCATTCTTGAGTTAAGTAAAACATTGATGTATGATTTTCACTATAACTATATTAAAGCAAAATATGGAGATAGAGCAACTTTAGGACTGACAGATACAGATAGTTTATTGTATGAAATTAAAACAGAAGATTTTTATAAAGATATTTCAGATGATGTTAAAGAAAAGTTTGATACAAGTGACTATCCAAAAGAGGGGCATCCTTCAGGTATTCCAGTTGGTGTAAATAAAAAGGTGATTGGTATGTTTAAGGATGAAACAAGTGGACGGGAAATAGAAGAAACTATTGGATTAAAACCAAAAATGTACAGTATTAAAATGGATGATGGGGTGGAAAATAGAAAATGTAAAGGGATTAAGAAAAATATAATTAAGAAAACTATAACGCATCAGGATTATCTAAATTGTTTAGAAAAAAATAATATACAGCATAGAACAATGACAAATTTAAGAAGTTATAAGCATCAAATTTATACGGAAGAAATTAATAAAATAACATTAAGTGCAAATGATGATAAAAGGTTTGTTTTACCTGATAGAATTCATACACTTGCCTGGGGACATCATAGGATAGAGGAGTACAAAAAATAAATTTTTATTTGTGTTAATAACAAATAAAAATTATAAATTTTTAATTTTACCACATGTTATACATTCTAAAACATAGTTTTCATCAATATTTCTTCCTGTAATATAATTCATTATATCATTAAATGATATGTTTTCATTTAGTTTTCTTTCAAATCTGCCTAAACAATTATTTTCATGATGAAGATTGTTATAACATTCTTTAAAAAGACCATATTTTTTATTTTCAAAAATTGTATATTCTCTCCAATTTGTTAATTCCTGCATTTTCTTACATAGTTCACTTCTTTTTTCATTATAATCTGATATTAAGTTATTAATGATGACTACTTCTTCATTTATTTTTTCAATTATCTCTAAATCTTCTTTTGTTAAAGTATCTCTATATTTTTCTTTTGTGTTAAGTAAAAGAACATGATTCTTTAATTTTTGTAAAAGTTTAATATAAGTTTCTTTTCCATATTGTATTTTTTTCCCCGTATTATAGTTTATTCCGTTTTTTAATTTTTCATATTTTTCTTTTAAAGTAATAGCTTTTGCTAAATCATAATATAAATTAAAATCATCAACACTACTTTTTATGCGTGATAATGAATATGGTATAAAATTTCTTGGATAAAATGAAACTGGATATTTTATTGGAGGTAGATACCTTTTTATTTTATCTTGTAAGTCTGTCATCTTACCTACTGTCTCTGTGCGATCTTTTTACCTTAAAATCAATTTTTTATTTCTATCAAAGGAATAAAAAATTAAAATTTTTTTTTTTTTATTAAAATCTTAAGCCACCTACTAGTTCATAAACCGGCTAGCCATTGCGTGATGCGTTGGTTGATGGGGGGTTTGTCTTGAGTAACTCAGTAACTCAGTAACTCAGTAACTTGATTGAAGCAAAGACGTGTGATGATGAATTTTTTTAAAAATTAATTTTTTTTTTTTTTTTTATCAAAATCTTAAGCCACCTACTAGTTCATCAGTTCGTTAGTTCATAAGGTCGTTGAGTGACTCAGTAACTGAAGCAATGATGTAATGATGATGATGAAATTTTTTAATTTTTTTTAGGAACCTTTTTTAGAGAACAAAACCGTCTCATACCGTCTCATACCGTCTCATAGCAAAATATTTTCAAAATGGTATAATATATACTACTGACACTGATCTAGGAGCGACATTTTCTGAGCTGTTACTCGCACCCCCCCCCCCCCCCCCCCCAACTTTGCAATATTTGGGTCTTTATCCCTTTACCAAGCAATTCTGTGTTTTTAAGACTCTAAAGAAGAAGAATTTGAAAACATTATGGGACAAGGAGAAAAAGCTGGTAACCAGCATTTTCCCCTTTTCCCACTATGTTTTCTATCCTTTGAAAGACATGTTCCAACATTTGAGCCAGAATTAATTTGTTGTTTGCATATGTTTTCGATTAGGGCATTTCTACAAATTTGTCACTTGGTACAGAGTAAATACCACTCGAAAATGTTTTATTTAGCAGTTTAACCCTTTACTACACAATCCCTTGTTTTAAGATGCTGGAGGTGAACGGTTTCGAAAACATTTTGAGAAATGGAAAAAATTCTGGTAACCAGCACTTTTACTTTTTCCAGAATGTTTCCTTCTGTTTCAGAGAAATATTTCCATCAGTTAGGTCACATTTAATAATGTCTTCTGGAAATATTGCATTTAATATGTACGAGTCTAAAATTTTGGCGTTTCGTAAAGGTTTTAAGGTGAATCCGACAGGGAATGCCACAAGGAAATAACAGGTTTTCTCTTCCAATAAAACGGATCACAATATTTATATTGCTGTCAAAGTCGTAAATACAATGGCGTGCATGCGGAAATCTATATTTGAACCTGCAATTAAGATGAAATGGTACTTGCAGATATTTCCTTATAAGGTCAAAAAAACCCGAGATGCTGAGCTCGAACTATGGATGCTTTTGAGGACAGCACAGGTCGTGATTAGAAAGCACAATCGTAGTCTGTTCTCTATCTATAATATTCGATACTCATATGGATGACAAAGTCATATAGCTGGTATGCGGAATTAAATACATGTACATACACCTCTAATTAGGATGCTTCAGATATTTCGTGAATCCAGTCATTAAATCTTAAGCCTGATGATGCTAAGTCTAACGTTTAAAGAAGCCTACGAGGGCAGTGTGGGTCGAAATCAGACTGCACGAACACTGCAGCCTAGTCTTAGATACGTAACACGGTCCGATATTTTATTAAAAAGTCATAATGCAGCGGCGTACATGCAGGAACCTGTACGTGTATATCCCACTAATTAAGATGAAGTCTCTCATTCATTTCCTGCACAGGTAATTATATAGTGATTCTTTACCACAGGACAAAATTTTAGACTGGTCCAAACTGAAACCAAATGACAAAATAAATGTGACTCAAAAATTAAGATTTATTTAAGGAAGGTATTAAACCATTGTGGGAAAATGAGGAAATGTCTGATTTAGCATTTTCTCCTTTTCCACAATGTTTTCAAAAGTCTTCTTCTCTAGGGTCATTAAAACTCTTGGTTGCTTGGTAACGGGTTAAAGTGTTGATGAAGGCCTCCAGATGATTCTGTGGACAGAGTAGATTAAGATCAGACTGCTTATCTTGGATATATAATATCCAGTATCTGGAAAAAAAAAAAAAAAAAAGCCGTAAATACCATACCGTGCGGGAACCCTCTATATGGGCCTTGCTCTGGAAGAAGGGGGTTTTAAATGCATCTCCGTGTTGCAATTTACTTACTCAGTCATCACATAATTAAGGATCCATGAAAAACATTTTGTCTAACAATTGACTGAATCGGGAATTAGAATAGTCCTTTGACATGCAGAAAATTTACAAACAGCAAAAAGTTTTGACCCATGTCAGCCTGGGCATATGCATTTATTTACAGAGCATAGCTCGTTTATAAACCTCTTTCAGTGAGAATATGTGCAGTATGAACTTGAATCTACACTGTTTTATTTGTATACTGGGTGGTGCGAGAGTAATAAATGAAACGGCGTGACGTTTATGTATAAATTACTGATTTTCAGTGTTTTGGCTAGCTTCTGATCGGTAAAAACAGTACATTGCTAAAAGTCATTTGGCAGTTAACACTGTGTTATGTATTGATTTTTATGGAAAAACGTTAAAAAACTACGTAACGTTACAGGTTCCTCACGCACTACATATGACACTGAATGCTTAAATTTTAATACAGAGAAGCTTGTTAATGCTAACTTGTCACAGTGATGATTTAACTTACAGAAAAAAAAAAAAAAAAAAAAGTGGTGGCTATATTGCAATGTAAGAATTTAACAACAAGTTAAATATCCCACTCAAAGAATTGATAGTCGTTACTTTTTCCTCCATAAGAATTTATATTGTGGATTAGAAACGGTACAGAAGACATATGCTTAGTATGGTGCAAGGCCTGCTACTTTAGACTAACCATTAGAGTGCCGAATAAACTCAACAGCAATTTGTATATATATATCCTATTAAAACAATCCAAATAATCGCAATTTCAAGGTTGCTTTTGTCTGCAGTGTGTAAACAGAGCGGACAGTTTAGATCAAAGATCAGGCTGCACGTTTCGTGCAGCCTGATCTTGATCTGCCGGTGACTGGCCGCAAGGGCAGCTATAGCAGTGAAAAGGTAAATTGACGCATTTCAAGTGCCCGCCCTGCCTCCCCGTTTTTTTTTTTTTATTTTTAAGAAAACAAAATAATCGAAATAATTGCTGCGCTGTTTCCTGTACACTTAGAGATTTAACTTTTTACAAGACAAAACATTCAGACTTGTTCAAATTGAAAGCATCTGCTTTTCAATTTGTCTTAAATGATCACATTTGTCCATGATTTATAGAAATCAAAACTGGAAAGGGTGAAAATGACGATAACCATTTTACCATTACTCATTCAAAGATCCGTTACATTCGATAAGGATTTATGAAGGGAGGAAATTTGAATTAGACCAATTTCATGTGCCCTTTAGTTATTCTTACGTGCATTTATATGTTTATACCCCAGAATAGACTCTGACCTCCATTGCACCATAGCCAGATCACGTTCTATTTATACTTACAGTCACTCTTTGCACCGGGCTATCTCCCATACACTTTACTGTAGACATCTAGACGGTTTTACTTTCCGTTTTACAGTCACTTGTCATGAGTTTTAGCCTATTCCAAATGAATACTCTCTACGCAGAAGGTAATCACTCAAGCTAATGCGGGTAACTTAATTATGGAAAAATGCAAGAAATTGAGCCTCAAAAAACGCAAGGTACAAGCGACAAATGAATCAAAAATGAAATTAGAAACTAAAAACACCGTAGGATTGTTCGACGACCTTTTAACATCCGAAAATGACGCTGAACGAATCGAAATTTCAGTAGAACGAACACAGAAGTCAACCAGAGATACAGAGAGGTGCGTTTCTTTTCATCTGACAATTGGTTTTTATTGTCAGTGTAATAACCTTGAAAATTACACATATGTTGGCATTATCCCGGGAACCCGCCAATATTTTCAATGTAATAACCTTGGAGAGTACACATATTTTGGCATTATCCTGGAACTCGCCAAGGTTGATTTTGCGGAACAATATTCGGGTGTAATGCAAGAAATAAATTTTGAAATGATGATTACACAGGATTTGCGTATTACCATTTCAACATTCATACATACATTTTTTGTATTATTTCCCAAAATGGCTGAGCAAGATCCACCATTGGGAGTTCGCGTTTATGCCCATATTTAGTCTCAGTCACTTTACATTCTAACCATACAAATATTGATTAAAAGAAAAACATTGCAGGATCCCTGGCATCCTCTTTTGATTTTGAAGGATTTAATGTTAACCTCATTCTAAGACTTCTAAGACAACAGAATAGATAACTTTGAAAATAGCCCAGTGAACCGTTTCTTAAATTTTAGACACCCAGATTAAACTGTCTTAAGAGGACAAATTAAAAAGATATTGATACTAGTGAGACAAAATTCTCTGATAGGATTGAAAATATTGTGGGAGAACATTCTGGTTACCAGCATTGTCTATTTCTAGGAATGATAGTTGTCATCACTATATAGGTATGGTTCCTCTCTCCTCTGAACACTGTTTGGATTATTTCTATGTGGTAAAGCAGCCAGTGATATGGAAAGAGTTATGTAAAGTATTCAATTTCATGCAACCAGAGGAGAAAAATGGAAACACTGTTAAATACTTCTGAAACATTCTACCACACTATTCTTAACGCTTTACCACAAAATGGTAGGTCTCAACCTGTCCAGACTGAAAAGCGTTTGCAGACTACATATCAAATCAGACTCAAATGATGTGACTATCTTTGCAAGGGGAGAAAACATTGTGCAAAAAGGAGAAAATGTTGGTTACTAGCATTTTCACCTTTTCCCACAATGTTTTCAAAAGGCTTCTTCCTCAAGATCGTTAAAACTCAGCACTGTGTAATAAAGTGTTAAAAGTGATACGCTGCACGAGAAAGAAATTGAACTTAATGAGGTAATTTGTTATGCCATAATTTTGATAAAAACAGCAGTGTGAAAATCAGTATCTTATCAGGATTAATGTGGCCATGTAAAGGGATAATGAAGCTCAGTAAGTTATGTTCTAATGATCAGATTCAGATATCTAATGATCAGATTCAGATATATTCCCATGAAATTCTTCCCAACCTAGACTTCAGAATGATTAGAAATTAACAGATGTATATATCGATTCTTATTCTTTATACAGAACTGCTGCACACACTGATGATCCAAACCTGCAAAAGTTGAGAGAACTTATGATGAAAGTTTCTTCAAGAGAGATTGAAAATGGAAAGACACTGCAACCATTTCCACCATACATTTCAGACGATCATCTTTTACAGGTAATTATGATACTTGAGATACATTTATGTTTTATTGACATGTTGCCACCTGGATCAATAAGACCACTTTTGCAGACTTTATGGTGAAAGGGGCAAGTAAGAAACTTGATTGTAACTAGCTATTCCTACTTTTGCCTTTATGTTTTTACCAATTTATTAACCCTTCACCACACAATCCTGAGTTTTAAGGAAGCCTCTTGAAAACATTGTGGGAAAAGGAGAAAATGCTGGTAACCAGCATTATCTTCCTTTCTTTTCCCACAATGTTTTCAACGTAACAACATTGTCTCCTTTTCTAATTTCTACAGTGTTTTCTGTCTTTCCAGAGAGTATTTCAGTCATTGATTTACATTGAATTTTTTGTCAGCAAAAACCTTAAATTTTGACACATACTAAACTCAGTTATTTGGTAAAGAATAAAACCTGAAACGATTTTGACTGCATATACTTTACAGGAGTGCTTTCAAGGTCATCTGCTACAGATTTGTTGCAGGAGGTCATGGATTAACCATTGCCTGATTTACCACGTTTGGCTGGCTACTTTTGGGGTTCCATGAAAGGGAGAGAGGGCAGGATTGGGTCCATGCTCTTTCTCCAGATTTTCATTCTGCAGAGGCATAAAAAGTTTTATGTTTGCATATGGATAAGATACTGTCAAATAAATGTGTGTCTTGTGTGGCTGTGGCACTGTACTGTAGCAAATGATTTATCTATCCATTTTGATTATTTACAGTGTGTAGCTAATAACTCTGCAGTGCAAATGAATATACTCTGTAAAAGTTATTTGTATAGGGTAGTATTGTTTTACAAAGGGAATGGAATCAGGTTGAGACCTACTGATCTTCAACCAAGTCAGAGATGGAACATTGCCGATTGCAGTATGCCATAAAGATTTTAATTTCTGTTTTATTTCAGAATTTGCAAAAACAGGGCTTTTACAAAGAGAAACAACTCATTGCTACAAAATTTACAGTAACTAATGATGAATTACTTCCCTTCCCATCCTTACCAGCTAAATTCAAACAAAGAAAAAAACAGAAATTGCTAGAAAAGTATAATAGTTCTGCTGGATCTAGTATATCGTTGGTGAACCAAGTTGAGGACAATGTTCCATCAAAAAACCTGGACACAAATGGACTAACAACTTTAAAATCCCATGGGCAGTCCAACTTGGCAGGTTTGTGTAATGTCTTTATCATTTTTTATTGCTACAGTCCAGGCAAGTGTCTGGTGGTTTCATGAGTCTTACTTTTTAGATTTTCTTGGAAGCCAGTGTTGTAGGTACTCATTGCAATATGATTATACATCTCTAAGGAATAACTATAACATAAGTTTTTGGAGAAGAAATTATTTTAGAATTCTAAACCCTCTTCTCTGCTGCTCTATTTTTTCTAATGCATTTTGTGTATATACATAAGCCAGGAAAATTAGAATATGATGGATTCCTTTTTCATCCTGTTGCCATTTTGTATTCAGTATATCATGAGCAGCTCTATGGCAAAAGGGTTTTAACACACCTCCATGTTGTATAATACAGACCAAGTTATTACATAGATGTATAAAAACCATTTTGTCTATCAGTTGACCGAATCAAAAGGTAGAATGGTCCTTGGACATGAAGAAAATTTACAAATAGCAAAAAGTTTCAACCCACATCACACTGTGCAGACTGTGCAGGCTGACATAGTTTAAAACTTTTCGCAAATGCAATAAATCACCTTTTCACAGAGCATGAAGATATTTACTTCAGTATAAAAAATCAGTAACTAGTCATTTTGTTATAATTTGTTGGCAGTAAAATAACCTGTTTTAAATGGCTTCCTTCTTTTGTTAACTCTTTACCAAATGGCAAAATTTTAGACTGGCCCAAATTGAAAGCATTTGCAGACATCAAAATAAAGGCTGAACTTTGGTAATTTTTTTATGAAAGGTTGAAAACATCGTGGGAAAAGGAGAAAATGCTGGTTACCAGCATTTTCTCCTTTTGGCACAATGTTTTCAAAAGTCCTTTTCCTTGGGGGGTTAGTAAAACTTGGGATTGTGTAGTAAAGGGTTAATATGTCTTGTTGATTGAACTTCACCATGGCTGATCTTGGCTAAAATGCTTTAAACCATCAACATGCTGATGACTTTTTATATCCCTGCAGTAGATGCCTTATGAAAATATTTTTGAAAAAGGACCAATAGCTTTTTATAATTTATTGATCTTTTTCCCAGAATGTTTCCCATATCAATCAAACAAGACATTTTCCTGGCAAATGTTTTACCTTAGAGCTACTTTTGCCTATTATGTCCAGTATGTTGAAATAGCCTGTATGGTAATGGGCTAATGATTACTGTATGAAAGAGACGTTAACCCTTTACAAGATGACAAAGTTTTAGTCTTGTCCATATTGAAAATATGCAAAGGAAAGTTTAATTGTGGCTGAAATGGTAGAGTTTGTCTTCAGAAGAGTAGAAAACATGTCTTTCTAAGAGTAAAAAACATTGTGAGAAAAAGAGAATATGCTGGTTACCAGCATTTTCTCCTTTTCCCCAAATGTTTTAAAACACTTTCTTGCGCAGAGTCATTTATACATCTTTTCTTGTAAAGGAATGATAATAGTTACTGGTATTTGCTTTTTCAGACTTTCAGAAAAATGAAAGAGACATGGACATTTTGTTTGATTCAGACAAGAGGGATTTATCAGAAGTTGGAAGCAGGAGAAATATGGATTCCCCACCACCTCATAACTGTCATCTTATCCGAGACAGGAATTCAAACTATTACTCTTTACAATCACAAAATCAAAAACAACCAGAACAAAAATGCAAGATAATGGCGAATACAGCAACTTCTACCTCTACTGTACACAGCTCAAACCTTAGTGCTTTCACAAAATCTAGTGCTTTCATTAAATCAAGTGCTCAAATAGGTGAGGTTGAAAACATGGGGGATAAGTTTGATCAGTGCAATGATATAGCTACAAGCAAAAGTACAAATAAATCAAAACATGTTGACTTGAAAACTTCGGCGAGTTTGTATAGCAGTTGTGTCAAATCAGGGGCCAGTAGCAAAACGGAGTTGGACAGAAATAACGATGGTAATGACTCTCTGCAGTTCTCACCACTGGAAGAAGATCTGTTTTTTCCTGAAAAGGAGACCAAGTCTGATATCTTGCAGAAGTGTCCTCTTTGTCAACAAGAGTTTCCAAGGAAGTGAGTCATTTTTAGCTCCACTGGCCGAAGGCCAGCGGGCTTATGTCATGGCCCGGTGTCCGTCGTGCATCTGTCCATCTGTTAACTTTTATTTCAAACATCTTCTTCTATGCCATAAGGCATAGGGCTACCAAATTTGGCATGTAGTTTTATGTAGTAGACCTATCATGTTTCTTCAAATTATAGCCCTGGGTCAAAGTTGGCTCTGCCCCAGGGGTCACAAGTTTTACATAGGCCTATATAGAGAAAACTTTAAAAATCTTCCTGTACCTAGCCACAAGGCCTAGAGCTACCAAATTTTGCATGTAGCTATATCTAGTGGGCCTCTACCAAGCGGGCCAAAATTTTAGCCCTGGGGTCAAAATTGGCCCCACCACAAGGTCACAAGTTTTACACAGGCTTACATAGTGACAACTTAAGAAATCTTCCTGTACCTAGCCATAAGGCCTAGAGCTACCAAATTTTGCATTTAGCTTGATCTAGTGGGGGTCTACCAAAAGTGCCCAAATTACAGTCTTAGGGTCAATTTGGCCTCATGCTGAGGGGTGGGTGGAGGGGAGGTTCACAAGATTTACATGGGCTTATATAGGGAAAACTTTTAAATCTTGGTGTACATAGCCATAAGGCTTAGGGCTACCAAATTTTGCATAATTATAGCATTATCTAGTGGACAACTACAAAGAGGGCCCAAGTTACAGCCCTAGGATCAAGTTTAGCCTTGCACCAGGGGTCACAAGTTTTACATGGGTTTATGGAGTGAAAACTTCAGAAACCATCTTGTTACTAGCCATAAGGCCAAGAACTCCCGAATTTGGCATGTTATTCTTCTAATACACATATTCCCCATTTAGTCTGACTGTAGCCCTGGGGTCAAAGTTTTATAAGGGCTTATATAGTGAAGACTTCTGGACAATCTTCTTGTTTCTAACCATAAAGCATAGGACTAACAAATTTGGCATGTTTTGAGCCTTTGGATCAAAATTTGTCCCACTCCAAGGTTCACAAATTTTAGATAGGCTTACATAGTGAAAACTTAAGATATCTTTTTTTTTTCCTTACTGTAAGGCCTAGGGCTATAAAAATTTGGCATGCCGATTCATATTGTAGACTTCTACCAAGATTGTTCCATCCTTTTCATTGAAACCACTCTTCCAATTTTAACCAAACTTTACAGATATCATCTTGCCATGATGTTCTTCAGAATGTCTTCAAAGAATTAAGTTCTGTTAAAAGCTATGGCTGCAAAACTGAAAAGTATTGAAATACCTTTAAAAATCTTTTCCAAAAGCTTGTATTTACTAAGTCATTGTAGCTCATGAAAAAGATACTGCTTTTTAGCTCCACAGGCCTAAGGCCATCAAGCTTATCATCTCTGTAACTGCTTCACCCAATAAGTCACAAGCTTTACGTCTATAGGCTAATATAGTGAGAATTTAAAAGGTCTTCTTGTTCCTTATCTTGAGTTACAGCTGTAATATTGTATGAGTGTAATCTAAATAACCTCTTCCAAAGTTATTCAAGTTATGTCAAAATCACTTTTGATTTTTTTTTTGAAATTAGCCTTGCATCAGGGGTCATGTGTTTTACAGAGGCTTCATATGGATGAAACTTGAAAATCACCCTGTTTATAACCATACAGCATAGACTTGTATTATTTTGGCATGTATTATTTTGGCATGTGGCTTTATCTTGTGGACCTCTACCAGGGTTCAAGTAATTATAGCTCTGGGATCAAAAATGGCTTTGCCCTGCAGGTCTCAACTTTCACATGGGCTTTTACTGAGAAAACTTTGTAAGCCTTCATTTTGAAACCATTTGGCTCAGAATTGAAATGTTTAGTATTTATGGTTTATATTTATAAGCCAGTGGAGCGATACAGGGCCAACATGGCCCTCTTGTTGTTGTAGTTATGATGAGTTACAGTCATTATCTTTCATTTGTTTAGTGCTGAACTTGTATTGAATAATTTCTCCTCCTGTCAAATTTTCTTTTCAATGATTTTAAGCCTCAACTCTTTGCCACACACACAAAAAATAGACCTGTCTAAATTGAAAGCATTTGCAGATGACAGATTATATGTGGCTCAAATAGTAGGACTTTTCTGTGAAATGTTCAAAAAATTGTGGGGAAGGAAGAAAATGCTGGTTACTAGCATGTTCTTCTTTTTACATAGTGTTTTCAAAAGGGTTAAAAAGCCAAATTACCAAAAGACACATTCAGTCTTGAAAAAAGGTGCTAGTAGTTGCAACTTTAAGGTAATGTTTATCCACAATGTCTAAGCAAAGTGGACAATGTAGATTGAAGATCAGACTGCATATTCTATCCAGTCTGATCTTGGTCTTCACTAGTGGCAAAGGCAAGTATTGTTGTTGAAGGTGTTGTAGGAGTTAATTAAAAAAAGATAATTGAAAAAAAAAATCTGTTCATATACATGTGTTTATCAGTGGTCTTTTTTTTTTTTTTTCAGTTCAACGCAGATGGATGTTGACGGTCATATAGCAAAGTGTTTTTCCAACTCAGAAGATGATGTGCTGTGGTGATGCAACACAGAAAACAACTTTAAAAGAGCTCTGCTTTATACATCTGTTTTGTAACTTTTCTCTTGCAGAGAAAAACTTTGGCTATCTACAAGGCCTATGGCTACAAAATTTTGAATAAAGCTTCATGTAGTGGACCCATGCAACGGTTATTCAAATTTTAGCCCATTGGTCAAAATTGGCTAAGCCCCGGGAATTCCAAGTTTTTCAAGGGCTAATACTGTGAAAACCTTTTATATATCTTCTTGTTCTTATCCATAAATCCTATGGCTACCAAATTTCACATGTAACATCATCTAGTGGATCACTACCAAGTTTTTTCATAATTGAGCCCTGGAGTCAAAGCTGGCCCCAGTCCATAGGGTCACACATTTTAAAGGGCTATATACTGAGGAAACTAAGATCTTGTTTATTTCCATTTGGCATAGATTTGTATTATTTGGTATGTGGCTTCATCTAGATGTTTACCAGGTTTCAGCTAATTATAGCCTTTCAGACAAAAATGGCCTTGCCCTGGGGGATCACAACCTCTATATGCACTTTGATAGAAAGAAAAACTCTGGAAGTGTTTGTGGTCCCAATCATTAGCCTAGAATTGTAATGTTTGGTACAGGGTGTTTCATAATGTTCTGTTTTTATACTAAATGTTGATATTGTCTGCACATATGGGTCTAAAATAAATGGAAAGCTACTTGAACCACCATTTTGCAGACAGGATAATTTGTTTTTTTATCATATATAATTGATAAACATGACTTTAACATTAGTTAACTTGACATACTACACTTTTTCTGACAAGCCCATTTCACAGTAAGCATCCAACATAATGCTAATTCCTGGCATTTAGATAATGTCAGGTCTTTGTTTAAAGATTTTCTTGGAAGTGTATAGATTTACAAGCAAAAGAATAGGCTCTTGACAACAGAGAATTGCATTTTCATACAGAAACTCTGGTACTTAATGAAACAATTGATGCACAAGCTTCTTTCAGTCCAGACAGTATTACGGGTTCCTTGTTTTTCGCAGATAACGAGGGCAATGCCTACGCTGTAGATAAGAACAGCTAGCTGAACATTCTGAAGAAGAATTTCATCCCAATGCCCAGAAGTAACAAGAAATATCTTTAAAAAAGATAGATGTGCAAAAAGGCAGGGGTCCTTAAAATACATGTGTACAATTTTGACTAATCACACATTTGTATTTATCCATTTTTTATCAGTACCAAAAAGTAGGTCAATAGCCAGCAAATTCAGCTATGCTGAAAGAATAATGGTAAAGATTTAATATTTTCTTTTTTTGGTAGCTCAAGGACCTTCAGGATCTTGAGATAATTGGTAAAAGATGAAATACTGCACACATTTAACTTAAATATTGCATGCATTCATCAATAATGTCCATCAAACAGCTGAGAAGAGACTGCAGACAGTTAACTCTTTACCTCATCACAAAAATGTAGGCTTGTCCAGAGTGAAAGCATTTGCAGACAACAATTTAAATGTGGCTGAAAAGATGGAATATGTCTTTGATAGGGTAAAAAATATTGTGGGAAAAGGAGGAAATGCTGGTTACCAGCATTTTCGCCTTTTCCCACACTGTTTTTAAAACTGTCTTTCTCAGGTTGTGAAAACTTGGGATTGGTTGGTAAAAGTTTAACCCTTTACCACACAATTACAGGTTTTAATGACCCTGGAGAAGAAGCCTTTTGGAAACATTGTGGGAAAAGGAGAAAATGCTGGTAACCAGCATTTTCTCCTTTTCTCACAATGTTTTCTAACCTTCCCAAAACAAATTTCAATTTTTGAGTCACATTTATTTTGTCTGCAAATGCTTTCAATTTGGACAAGTCCAAAATTTTGTCGTTTGGTAGAGTTAATTCACTGACTTCTGCAGATAACATTTTTTGTCATGCATGAGACAGTTGTTGATGAGATTATTGCTTTGGACAGAATGTTTGCAAGAAGTAGTTTCTCCTTTTGCTAACATATTTTCATATTAATTTATATTTCAAGCCTCAACCCTTTACCACACAATTCCGACTTTTAATGACCCTAAGAAAGAAGCCTTTTGAAAACATTATGGGAAAAGGAGAAAATGCTGGTAAGCAGTATTTTCTCCTATTCCCACAATGTGTTCTACCCTTTCCAAAATGAATTTAAATTTTTCAGTCACATTTATTTTGTTGTCTGCAAATTCTTTCAATATAGATAAGTCTAAGATTTTGTCGTTTGATGAAGAGTTAACTTTATGTTGATAAGTCCTACTTTACAAAGTTGTATTTGTGTTTGTTGTAAATTTGCTTTTGTGGAGGTTAGGAGTAGTTAAGTGAAAAATTATTTTTTCAGGAAAATATTGAAGCTGATTGATAAACATAACCCACTACTAAACAAACCTGTGTTTTGATAACCTGGAGAAAAAAAAAAAGGTTTTTGAAATCACTGTGAGAAAGGAGAAAATTTTGGTTATCAGCATTTTCTGCTTTTCTCACCATGTTTTCCATTTTTCTTCATACAGAATTCATCATAACTTTGATCCATGTTCAGTTGTCATCAGCTCCTTCTTGAAATTTGGATCCGTCTAAATTTTGTGGTATTGCATAGAGTTAAAGATTTCTGAAATTCAAGAAACTCTGAATCATGTCTCAAAGGCATTTATCACTTGCTTCCAGTTTCTTCTCAATTAACTCTTACAGAAGTAAACTAAATGAAAAAGGCATTTTCAGTCTGAAAAATAAGATGAAACGTTGTATTTTGAAGGCTTTATTTTTTCGAGAAGGGGTGTAAAAAATAAATAAGCCATGCTCTCTCTGGAAAAATGGGGCTTTATACATCTCTGTAACGCATGATACTAGGCAAGTTGTCACATGATTAGGGATCCATAAAATCCATTATGTCCAACAGCCGACTGTATCATAAGGTAGACTGGTCCGTTGACATTCAGAAAATTGAGCAATAGCGAAAAGTTTTGGTCCAGGTCAACCTGCATGGACTGTGCAGGCTGACCTGGGTCGATACTTTTCGCAGATGTATTAAGCCCCCTTTTCACAGAGCATGGCTCAAATGTATTTTTTTGCATTTTGCATTTTTTTGACCAGCACTTCCCCCCAACTTGAAGTTTTACACATTACTGTTCAATTGGTTTTATGTTGGTTTGTTTGAGAAAGTTGCATCATTTGCATATAAAGTACAATACAGTCAAACCTGTATTAAGCAAATGCCCAAGGGAAACCCAAATCATGCTTTCTTTTAAATTGTTTGCACAGTTATTGGTTATCTTTTTCATAAGATTCTTTATAACTTTTGGTATGAAATATTGTTATAACTTTTGGAATGAGATATTATGACTAAAGATACTTTGGAAGGCATAAATGGTTGTTTTCTTTGAAGAAGACTGAACAACATTATGTTGGATATTTTATTTTCATATTCAGCGTGTACAGTTTTCTCTTGCAGCTGCGAGAGGGGCATCGTAGCTGAATGGGTTTCAGTGCTATATTTGTAATACAGAAGTTTGGAACAGAGGTTTTGGGTTCAGTTACCCCTGATGATGCTGGTAGTTTTTGGGTAATGTGTCATGGGGACACTGTCTGGCACGTGTTGACTAAAAGAATTCTAGTTGACTTTTAGCATACAATCTCAGTGGTCAGCAAGATACTTTTTGTATATACATGTATTTTGTGTAGCTGAACTAGCTTTGAAAGCAGTTTAAAGCAGCATTCAAATCAAACAAGCAAAATAAACAGAACATTTTGTTAGATGTGCAACTTGTTTTTAGATTCATGTGTATAAAGTATAACAGATACATGTGCTGACAAGACCTTAGCTTGTATAACCTGGAAACTTAAGTGTGTTAGCACTGCATGCAGTTAGATCTACAGCTCACATACACCTTTTTTGGTGTAGCTGTTTGAGTTTACTACTTCTTGGTATTACTAATTAAGTCTCAATTGAATGAATAAAAACTTGTTGATTGGTTAAAAATGTAGACATTTTTCAACTGCTGGCCTAATGGGCATTACAGTTGAAATGTATGAATGAAAAGATAGATAACAGCTGTAGTGTTAATTTGAACATTTACTAAAACAGCTTGTAACAGAAAAAATTCATATCACATTCTTATCTATGATTGTAACTAACTGACGCAATTTAATCATTGATGGTCTAAGATAGAACTGTTTGTTGAGAAATTTAGTTTATAACCATTTACTTAGCAACAAAATTTTGGATTGAACCAAATGGAAAGCATTTGCAGACGACAAATTAGATATAGCTCAAATGATGATTTCTGTCTTTGATAGGGTAGAAAACATTGTGGGAAAAGATGAAAATGCTGGTTACCAGCATTTTCTCCTTGTTCAAAAATGTTTTCAAAAGCCTTCTCTTTCAGAGTCATTGAAACTCAGGATTGTGTGGCAAAGGGATAATGGAACATATACAGGGTAAATGAAAACAAATTGATGAATGTCTTTAACTCGTTACCACACAATCCTCTTTAACTCTTTACCACACAATCCCGACTTTTAATGACCCTAAGACAGAAACTTTTGAAAACATTGTGGGAAAAGGAGAAAATGGTGGTAACCAGCATTTTCTCCTTTTCCCACATGTTTTCTACACTATTAAGTAGAGAAATCATCATTTTAGCAACATTTAATTTGATGTCTGCAAATGCTTTCAGTTTGGTCAAGGCCAAAATTTTGTCGTTTGGTAAAGGGTTAACTTCATGCAAATCACAAAAAGTGCAGTACCTTTACTCACTTGGAACTGTATTTGGTCCATAGCTGCCCTACTCGATTCTTAGTGATTGAGCTGATAAGCTGGTAATATAAAATATTAACCCTGTACCACACAGTTCAGAATTTTAATGACCTTTAGGAATAGAGCTTTTGAAAATATTGTAGCCATGGTAACCAGCATATTTCCTTTTCCCACCATGTTTTCTATCCTTTTTTAAAACAAATCTAATTATTCTAAAAGCAGTTAATTTGTTGGCTGCAAGTGCATTTAATCTGGAAGAGTTTAAAATTTGTCATTTGGTAAATCTTACATAAAAGTAAGGCAGAGGGAGATTTCCTTCAGAAGAGCTGTCTTGAAAATCGCTATATTTGGGTCACTTATACTGAAAATTTCCGATTGATTTATGATGATATTCTAGGGGCTAATGAGGACTTCTAGTGTTCTGCTAATTAAAGTTGATGTAGCGGAAAATATAACTAGGTTAACCTTGTCAGCACCATGTAGACGAAAACTGGCATTTTGTGAATGACATAGATCAAAATCAGACTGCACAGAACGTGCAGTCTGATCTTGGATCTGTTCTGTCCGCTCGTTTAGACAAGCCTATTAGATAAATACGAGTATATTTCTGGGTTTCAGTGGATAGTAATCTCAGCCACTGAAAGAGTTAGAATTTATTTACATAACTGAACCATGGTTTGTGAAAAGAGGACTTAATGCATCTCTGAAAAATATCGACCCAGGTCAGCCTGCGCAGTCTGCACAGGCAGACCTGGGCCAAAACTTTTCGCTGTTGGTCAGTTTTCTGTATGTCCAAGGACCAGTCTACCTCATGATTAAGGCAGTTGTTAAAAAAAGTGCCTTTTATGGATCCATAATTATGTGATTGCTTGCTTGGTGTCATGTATCATGGAGATGCAGTAAGCCCCCTTTTGCCAGAACATGGCATATATTTTCTGCTGAAGGAGTAAAGTATTTCTCTTTCAATTTTCAGGACAGCTATAGACAAACTCTTGATAATCTGAGCTGGATCAGGACACTACTTAGGTGCTTTTGCTTAGGTCGAGTCCAAGATTTTATCATTTGTGACGGGTTAAGCATTAATGAAGCATTTGCAGACGGTAAACTAGATGTAGCTTAATTGATGGAAAATGTCTTTTGAAGGGTAGAAAATATGGAGGGAAAAGGAGTAAACGCTGATAACCAGTATCTCCTCCTTTTCCGTCATTGTTTTCTATGTTTCCTTAAAACTCTTTACCACACAATCTTGATTTTTAATGACCCTGGTGTGAAAGGCGTTTGAAAACATCGTTGGAAAAGGAGGAAATGGTGGTTACATGCTGGTAACCAACATTTTCTCCTCCCACAATGTTTTCTACCCTTTATGATACAAAACCCATCATTTGAGCATCATCGTATTTGTCATCTACAGTTCTTTGAATTTGGACCAGTGTTAGAACCACTTTTGTAATAAAACGGCTTTTTGCAAAGTGGTTCTAACAGACCAGTCTAAAAGAAAAATGTCGTTTGATAAATACTTTAGCAAATTCCGTCATTTGAGCAACATTTACTCTGTTGTCAAGATATTATTGCAATTTAGACCATTGCGATTTGTCATATGGTAAAAAGTTAGTAATTTATCAAACAATCCTGTGTTTAAATGACCCCCATAGAGAAAGCTCTCGAAACCATTATAGCTCAATTGCTGGAAATTGTCTTTTGACAATACATGAGAAAAGGAGGAAATGCAGGATACTAGCATTGTTTCCTTTTGCCAAAATGTATTCAGAAACGTTCCTCAAGGTGCTTAAAACCCTATAGGGAATCAGTATATATGCAAAATCTTGTCCCTTGGGTTTTGTATCATAAAAGGACACGCAATCACAACTTTTTGTGTTTTTTTTTTCTCTCGAAAGCCGCCTGGAGTATAAGAGAGGTAAATGTTTGTGTACTACCGGTCTATGGTGATCCTATTTTGTTAGCCTTTAACATGCTAGATAGGTGCAATGAAGCCTTGAAGCCGATACTAAAACATTTTTTTTTTTACTATTTCAAAGGTATTTTTAGGGGGGGCGGAATATCTCGATATCGGACAGTGTAGATCCAAGATCAGACTGCACATTCTGTGCAGTCTGATCTTGATCTACACTGTTCGCAAAAGGTTCTTAAGTCGTGCTTAGCAACCTAAGGGTTAAGTACTAGTATGTAAATCTCAGTGCTGTCACGTTTGTTCGAAAACAATACTGTCACGAATTTCCAATCTATCCTTGATTGTCTATTAGAACCTCTTGTAATTGCATCCGCATATAGCGTGTTTTTTGACCATCTTTGGGTATGTAAAATTGTTTGTGTGTCACGCTGACCTTACAACCGTAGAGAACCTGATACATTTAGATAGGTCAGACCCTTTAAGTGGGGGAAGTGACCATGTTGTTATGAATAACAAAATGGCTTTGTTTGTGTTCTCACATTCCGCTTGCAGCAAGTGTAGTCGACAAACAAGACAAGTCTGATACAAACTTGCAGCGGGCGAGTGCAAAAACAACATTGTATAAAAATGTACGATGCAGCACAAATGGGGGGGGGGGGGGGGGGAAGGGGGCTTTTTAGATTTTCTATGCAGCAACCGATATGTAGGTATACTACTACATATTTTCCTGTGTAATAAAAAAAATCTCTACGGTTACATCCAACAAAAAATTGCAATTTCGACATTTAAATAACAGAATGGTCCTTTTGCAATCGGTGAATCCGTCTATTTTTACGAGATCGGATATGACGTCACTGTACTGATTTGAATACAGATCCACGTAATCGACCGTGTTGTTATTGATCATGTGACATTCCCACAAGTCTTTACGAAACCCTGTTCATAGACCAAAGTTTCCCAGTTATGACATAGAGCAATATGAAATATGATCTGCAATACTTATTCTTAAAATTACACGTAAATCACAACCTGGAGGAAAAAAGACCTTATTTCGACGTGTATCATCCTTTCCAAAGCATTTACAATGAAGTTGTCAAAATACTGTTCAACGGATTAATAGTAAATAAATCTTGCAGTTTCAACTTTTATCCACACGCACAAATCTGTTGCAATTTTCGCCCTCAACAATCCGATATAGCCAGTATATATGAGGTTATAGATGGCAATAATTGTAAAGCAACAAGTACCTGTACTTTCATCAGATTACAGGATTCTTGTCTCGGTCGCTTT
The DNA here is from genome assembly GCA_945859785.2 of Tridacna gigas. Taxonomy (NCBI): domain Eukaryota; kingdom Metazoa; phylum Mollusca; class Bivalvia; order Cardiida; family Cardiidae; genus Tridacna; species Tridacna gigas. The sequence goes on from OX244041.2 coordinate 31,207,379, forward strand.
TTGATACGTGCGGAGCTGGTATACTATGGACTGCAACAAGACAAAAGAAATAATATATTTAGCGAAAAAAATTGAGAATAGCTAGATGTGGTTTTTTTTTTTTTGGATGAAAACTGTTCTAGCAATCATAACAATCAAATTGTTGTTTCTCAGGGTAATTAACTCTCCACTACACGCCAACATTTAGACTTGTCCAAACTGAAAGCATTTGCAGACTATTATTTAAATGAGATTCAAACGCTTGGATTCTGTTTGGGAAATGTCAGAGAATATTGTGTGAAAAGAAGAAAGTACTGGTTACCAGCATTGTCTCCTTTTTACACAATGCTGTCAAAAGCTTTTTGTCGCAAGGTCGTGAAACCTTTGGATTGCGCGATAACAGATTAAAAGGCCTTAAAATACATCACATCCTACAGACAACTTTTTGCGTCTGGCAGCAGACTAATTTTAAATTCATACTGATACTTGGAGGAATTGCCAGCGATGAACGACTTCTCCTTTGTCACATTTTTAGCTCGGCTGTTTTCGAAGAAAAAGTCGGGATATTGTCATAGGCTTGTCATCTTTTTGCGTTGTTGTGCAGAAACTTTGACATTTTCTAATGTCTGTGTCGTTACTGAAGATGCTTACTTCAACCTTGGAACAAGTGTTAACAATTAAAAGAGGAACCTGTAAAACAAGGGCAGGTAACCATCTTTTTGTTTTTGGACTCGGTTATTTCCGCTTTTCGACGTAGAATTATTACTGAAAAGCAACTGCAGCCAAGCGTTGGCACCCACAGGCAAAGCTCTTGTTTCTCATTTGTATTCAAGTATTTTACATCAACCCGTATTGATTATTCACATTACCCAAAGTTTTTTTTTGAAGTCCGTTCATAAATTCTGTTTTTGTTTCAAGAACTGATGAATGGAAACTCGTAAAAGTAGCAAATACGAAATATTTGCAGACCATGGAAGGTGCTATTCTTGATTTTCTCTCAAAATTTTCAAACTCTGGGCTGTTAATTCACAAACATATAAAGCAGCAACGGTGTGGTAAAGAGCTAAATGAATTAAATATGTAAGTTTATTTGCATTTGAGATTATCTTGATAACATTATTGTCAACAGTTTAGAGGAGCTCATCTCTGCAAAAGCGAATTATCTTACAAACTGATCGAAGGTTCTTTAGTTACAAAAGACGACAAAGATGTTGCGCTAAACATTTAAGTATTATACAAAAGTTCAGCTGATATTGACAGAAAATTATACCAAAATCGGACTCTAAAACAAACCTGTTCGAGTCGTGCTCTGTGAAAAGGGCGCTTAATGCATCCGCGAAAAGTATCGACCCAGGTCAGCCTGCGTAGTCCGCGCAGGCTGACCTGGGCCGAAACTTTTCGCTACAGGTCAATTTTCTGTATATCCAAGGACCATTCCACCTCCAGCAGATCCAGTTGATTGACTGACAAAAAGGATTTTATGGATCCAAAATAATGTGATGATTTGCTCGGTAAAAGGCATCATGGACATGCATTAAGCCCCCCTTTACCAGAATATGGCTCATTTATCTTTGGGACTGAAAGAGCTTTAAAGAAATTGAATGAAATTGATAAAAAAAAATCCATATAGGAAGCTAGACCTAAGTCTGCTATTACCACGGTGGTCGACCGGAAGTTCTGGGGTATTACAGTGAACAAGATATACTGCCGCAATGAAAAGTAACCCCAAACCAACGCCTTTCAAGATGTGAGCTATGCTCTGTGAAAAGAGGATATAATGCATCTTCGTGATGAATTATACCAAAGCAATGTCATCACATAATGGTGGATCCATAAAATCCATTTTGTCTTACAGCCGACTGAATTATGGGGTAGACTGGTCCTTTAACATGCAGAAACTTTACACATCGCAAAAATTTTCTGCTCAGGTCAACCTGCGCAGGCTGACATGGTCGACTCTTTTTGCAAATGCATTAAGCCCTCTTTTTACAGAGCATGGCTCGATTATGATAATGGGTAACTGTGGTTTAAAGAGAAATGCTATCAAAATTTCATTGACATACACTTTTACTCCCCAGGCAAACTCCAGACCCTTCAAATTTAAGAAACTTTATTGGGAACTAAATATTTGAACTCGGGGCGTGGGGGGGGGGGTGTGGGGGGGGGGGGGAGGAAGGAAAGAAAAATCTTTTTTAAACGTATGCAAAAACTAGTTCGGAAAAGGAGCGATTTTTTTCAGGCAATGTTTCCAAAGCATTTACCTGTGTGGGCTTAAAAAGTTTTATTTCTAAAGTAATGGACCAGCCATTGTCAAGACTTTTACCTTTTAACAAATGATTCTGAGTTTTTGCGACCCTGAGAAAAATGGCTTTTGAGAAAAAAAAAATGGGAAAAATAAAATACTTGTAGTCAGCATTTTCCCCTTTTCCCACAATGCGTTCTATCCTTCGAAAGACTTTTTTTTTTATCACTTGAACTCCATTTAGTTTGTGATCTATACATGCTTTGTACGTAGGCAAGTCTAAAATGCTATTGTCCGTAAAAACGTTTGAAAATGAGCCCGACTGTATGTATTTTATCTTGTTCGCAAGAGTCGGGTAAATTTACCATGAGATGTTGATTACCAATTTCTGTAACGAATCTATGGTGTGCGTGATGAAAGTCTCTATTCGTGAGATATATACGTCGCAGTGTAGGCGATAGTTATTGAAAATACTGCCTTTTCTTTGCGTTAAACAGGGCAATGGACTCTGTTTACAGCGAAAAGTACCGATATAGAATTACTTTTGAATGGTTGTTTGTTTGATTGATATAAAACGTCTTTATCATTTTTTTTCCCCAGATTATGCATGGCGGCTGGCACACGTGACTGCGTTTCTTATCATGTAGACAAGTTTTATTTTGCGCCTATAAGTAGACCATTCACATGTACTTTTATTTTAAATGTGGTTTTAAGATAAATTGTTCGTGACGAGAAATTTATCCTTTTGCGATGACGTTTTTGTATACTTTTCTCGTGTATAATATATATGACATTCTCAAGGTCGTCTGCGACAAGTTTGTATCAGGACTTTACGTGGATTATGCACGACATTCTTTCAAAGCCAACAGCTGCTTTCGCTAAAACAGAGTCGAATATATATGAGCCATGGTCTGTGAAAAGGGGGGCTTAATGCATCTGCGAACAGTATCGACCCAGGTTAGCCTGCGCGGATTCCGTTGGCTGACCTGGGCCGAAACTTTTCGCTATTGGTCAATTTTCTGTATGTCAAAAGACGAGTCCACGTAATGATTTAGTCGACTGTTAGACAAAATGAATTAAATGGATCCCTAATGATGTGATGTCTTATTTGGTATGATGCATCAAGGAGATGCATTAAGCCCCCTTTTTGCTAGAGCCATGCTCTGTGAAAAGGGGTTTTTATACATCTGCAAAAAGTTTCGACTCAGGTCAGCCTGCGCAGTCCGCGCAGGCTGACCTGAGTCGAAACTATTTCCTATAGGTTAACTTTCTTTTTTTTTTAAATAGATCCATATACGAGTATGTGCGACTACTCGCTTAATTTGATGCTTTACGAAGGCGCATTACGCCCCTTTTTCCAAAGCGCCGCACATATGAATCCTGTCTATCCTATGCTGGTATAGCCCCGATATCTATTAACCTTTAGCCTGCTGGATAAATGGGATAAAATTTTTCAGGAATAGTAAAATCCAAAATAATTGCATTTCTAAGTTCTTTCCGCGGGAGAAAGTCTCGCTTTACTGGACATTTTAGATCCAAGATCATACTGCACGATCTTGGACCTACGCAGTCTGCATAAGCTGCAATGAGTCGCACTCAGCAACCCAACGCTCACTTTCTTTAAAGTCTCACAGTGACGGACGATATAGATTCAAGATCAGACTACAAGTTCTGTGCAGTATGATCTTGATCTACGCTGGTCAACAAAAGACGTAGAGAGTCGCACCGAGTAACCCAAGGATAATAGACAAAATTCGCCCACTTTCTTTATTACTCAGGGGAAAATAACAACTTTGTAATTTTACAGCGACACTGCTTCAGTAATACCCAAGACTTTCTAGTTCGTTTCATTCAGGAAGTGATAATGTCTTACTTCAATATGACTTGTAATGTAGCAGGTGGTAATTTGTTGCCGACTCTGATTTAATTTCGACTTGTCTACATCGTGACTGGCTGTTTTGATATTGTTACGAGATTAGTATCAGTCACTGTAACCCTTTACCACACAACTTTTCAAGACCCTAAGAAAAGAAAAATTTAGAAACATTTGGGAAAATGGAGAAAATGCTGGTAACCATTATTTTCTTCTTTTCCCACAATGTTTTCTGCTCCATGAAAAACAAATTTCACGTTTTGAGTAACTTGTATAATTTGTCGTCTGCAAATGCTTTCAACTTGGACACGTCTAAAATTTTGTCGTTTGGCAAGGAGTTAACCCTTTAGCTGCAAAGCGCGACTCACTGGCCTTTTGTGGAGAGTGTAGATCAAGATCTTAGATCTACACTATCCGATAAGGAGATATTTTTTTCTTCCAAAAAAAGTTTGAAATAACATTATTCTGGTTTTTACGGTCGGCTTGAAAGTTTTATTTAACTAATTGAGCAGGATAAGGGTTCAGAGGGCATTTTCAATTAAAAAAAAAAAAAAAAAAATGACAAAGAAAGGTAAAAATGGCACTACAAATACACAAGTACAGGGTCCGTATTCACCAACCATTCTTAGGAACGTTCTTAGACTTATTCTTCAAAATTTTCCAAATTTGAAAGTAACACAACTTCTGATTGGCTAAACCAAATGGTTTAGCCAATCAGAAGGTGTGTTACTTTCAAATTTGGAAAATTTTGGAGAACAAGACCAAGAATATTCTTAAGAATGGTTGGTGAATACGGACCCAGTTTAAATTGTCTTAGGAAGCCGTACTCCGGAATCTTTTACGGCGGTAGTCACCTAACTTTTCACCAAACGACAAACTTTTGGACTAAACCAAATTGAAAGAATTTGCAGACTACGACATAAATGTGTCTCAAATAATGACTTCTGTTTTTGATAGGGTAGAAAACATTGTGGGAAAAGGAGCAAATGCGTTTTCTTTTTCCCACAATGTTTTCAAGGGCTTGTTTTCCTCTCTACGTCGTTAAAACTCGGGATTGTGTGGTAAAGGGTTAAAGTCCCATTTATATTCAAAAGTAGGATTTTGGAACTTGAAATACTGTCCGCTTAAAGCATGTGGTTTAATGACTGCTAAAAGATGCTTAAAAGATGCTAAATTTTGTAATGGCCGCAATGTCTGACTTTGCGGACAGAGAAATAGCCTTAGTATGGGGCCTCTTCCCCAAAACCCGGGTGTAGATAAAGGGCGCATAAGAACACAATTTTTTTGGAGGTCTCCTATAGTTTTGTGCCTTGTTTATTGGAATTGTCCTAATTCAGGTCCTGCATACCAATGCCCGGATAATATTTTCTCAACATCCTAGCTAAAAGTTCAATGTATTCAAAGATGAGGTTGACAAATAATAAGGAACCGATCTCGAAATTATTACTTTTTCGTCTGGTATTTCTTACTCCTTTGCTGTTTAACACACTTTCACTTCTTTCATTTAGAGAAAAAAAAAAACATCTTCACCTACACAAATTATGGGACAGTGTGGATCAACGATCAGGCTGCACATATTGTGTCGCCGGATCTTGATCTACACTGTCCGCAAATGCACTCACTGTCTGTCTTTATTACTGTAAGGATAATAGGATTTCAATTCTTCAGATGTTTTTAATTGGTTGACTATGTCGACAGGAAGCAACGATCACCCATAATGAATACAAATGATGCTCTACAATCGAGTTTTAAAATCCAGGGGACGCCGTCAGCATAACAATGGGAAAGGGAAAAAATCAAAACAAACCAAATCACTCTATGGTTGTAAAATAGATTAATCCTTTTCCTCATGGCGCCGTGCTTTCATTGGCACAGAGCGGAAAATATTTGAAAAACACATGGATAACGAGTACTTCCCCAATTTCGCCACCAAGTGCATCTTGTATGAGAAGTTGTTTGTTAGTTTCCTTTCTGTCTGCGTCAATATTTAGAAACATGCATATTCATGTTTCAGAGTTTACTGAAATGAACTTCGATTTAGAGTGCGTTTAAAATGCAAATTTGGTTGCGAAACAGAAAGAACATCATTGTCACTACAAGAATATTAATCATTCAGCGCGAAATTATATCAATGGTTATCAAAATAACATTAACGATTGCTAAAATGCGTAAACTTATTGTGAACCAAAATGCACAATATCCCCGAAGTTAATCGCGTACAAGAAAAACCGATATGGCCCGCAACATGCGAAATGAGACCTTCGGACATTTGCGAGAAATGTCGTCCCGGATTAGCCTGCGCAGTCCACGCAGGCTAATCCGAGACGGCACTTTACGACTACAAAAAAAATGTATACAGTAGACTTTCGTGAAACAGAAAATCGCACAAAAACGGGAAGTGCGTCTCGGATTAGTCACAGACTGCACAGGTCATCTGGGACGACACACTTTTACGCGTATGTCCGAAGGCCCCTTTTCGTGTGTTGCACGCCATATGTAATGTGATTGGTTTGAATCCCAACTGTTTTCGGAGTTTGGACAGGCTATTATTAGTTTTTTAAGAGATAGACACTAACAGTCATTTTGGCCGCGGAAAGTACAAAACAACGGCAAAAAGCAACAAAGGCGAACAAGAGCAATACTATTAACCCTCGACCAAGCATTTCCGCGATTTAACGACAGTATGGAAGAAGCCGTTTGAAAACATTATTTGGAAAGGAGAAAATAGTCGTACCCAGCATTTTCTTCTTTCCCACATTGTTCTCTACTATTTCAAAGACAGAGCCCATCATCTGTGCAGTATTTATTGCGTCGTCTGCAAATGATTTCAATATGGACTAGCCTGAAATGTTGCCGCCCGTTAAATTTAAACTGTTTAGACGTTACTAGCCAAACTATTATCACTAGCATTAACATATGTGCAACTTAATCTGGTTTAAGCCTTTCTTTTACAATGTGGGTTGCCCATATACATTGTCCGTAACCGATCCTCAAGCAAGGCGATATTGTTTGAGGCTTATGGGTTTAATTTGCTATTAATTCATTACGCCGGTTATCGTAAGATTGGGACTATTCCGTGATGGACCGCCAGGCAGAGGTGTACTTTGTAAAGCCTGAAAACAGGATAGCTTTTCGAGACGGACTCGAATACTTATGGCCGAAGCGTACTTTGTAATGTTTTATACAACTTTAACCTCATAAAAATAATTTCTTGGGTGAACAAACTGCCACTCGGTGTTACATAAATAGCTTAACTTTCTAACGTTATGAAAATGAGGTATGCTCTGGCAAAAGGGAGCTCAATGTATCTCCGTGATTCATTATAACAAGCAAGACATCACATAATTATGGATCTACAAAATCCACGTTGTCTAACAACCGGCTGAATCATGAAGTAGACTGACCCTTTGACATACAGATAATTGACCAATAGCGAAAAGTTTCAGCCCAGGTCAGCCTGCGCGGATTGTGCAGGGTGATCTGAATCGATACTTTTCGCAGATGCATTAAACCTTCCCATTCACAGAGCATGGCTCAAATGTTGTAACTTGATTGGAAAGGGGTTGTTTTATGCCACCGTCCTCTACCCTGGATAGGACTGGTTTGTAATATCCAGAACAAATCGACTGATTCAAATACTTTGCGTATGTTAGTAGTGTATAATATGTACCTTGACGCTTATTCTGGTCCGCTCAACCATCCTTTTTCCGAAATTTTCCATTCCGAAAAATTCTGCCCCCAACCCATCCATCTTTTTCCGAAAAAAATTCTGGCCCCGTCCAACCATCTTCCCCCGAAAATTTCCGAAAAAATTCTGGCCCCGCCTAACCATCTTTTTCCGAAAAAATTCTGATCCCGTCCAACCATCTTTTTTCCGAAATTTTCCATTCTTTGATCTTATTATATCTTTTTTTTTTCTTATTTCCCCCGCGGACGTCTCTCGTAAAAAAAAAAAAAAAAAAAAAAAAATTATAACCAGCGAAAAAAAAAAAAAAGTTATAAATTTTTTCGTAAAAAAAAAGAAAAAAACATTTTAGTTTTAGTTTAAAATTCCATATTTTCAAAAAAAAAAAAAAAAAAAAAAAAAAAAAAAATTTTTTTTAATTCTTTTCCATTTTTTTACTAATTTTTTTCCTCTTATTTTCCCCCGCGAGCGTCTTCTTCTCGGAAAAAAAAAAAAAAAAAAAAAAAAAAAAAAAATTAATTTTTTAAAAATTTTCGTAAAAAAATTGAAATGTATAAAACTTTTTTTCGAATAAAAATGTCATCATGACGAATGAAAATAATTATATAATTTTGAGAACTAGAACTTCTAGAGTCATTGTCGAGGATAATGGCTCGCGGACTTACGTCATGCCACCTGTTATTGACCAATACGATTATGAAGTTATAAAAAATATTAGGAGAGTGATTACGATTAAAAAAATATTTATACCTATAGCCAAGAGAGGTGAAATAAAGGTATTTCCACTTAGTAAAAGTAAAGAAGATTTTTTATATATTTTTAGACTCATGATGTCTAGATTTTATTACGAATATAGTATGCAAAGATTAGAAGAATCTGAGTTTGACACAATTATTTATGTAAATTGGTCAGAAATTGATAGAGCTAGACCTAAATTTGCTGTTATTAGAATTCCATTTGCCCTAAGTGAAAATTTTTTAAGAGTTTATAAAAGTTCTTTGCTTGGTTTTGCTGGGTCTTACAAAAGAATTTCGGAAGAAAATAGAAATTTTTTTATTACATCCGTTACTTACATTTAAAAGATTTAGTCATAGTCCTACTCTATATCATGTTGAAGTTTATGATGATGAATACGACAACCATTTTATTATGGATGATGACGATTATTATGGGAGTTACCTAGGGATCTTTACCGAAATGGAATTAAACTTTCAACTGCCCTATGTGGAAAATCCTGCTATTTATTTTAATTTTCAAGAACAATTTGTTCTTCCTAATGAAAGGGGAAACCAATATCTTACGCGGGGAGAAGGGATAATACGTTATAACGGAAACTCGACATTTTTAGAAGAAGAATGTGTCATTTGCAAAAGTGCGAAACCGAACGTATTATTTTGTAATTGCGGCCATATAGTCGTGTGTGCGAGTTGCGATAAGGCAAGTAATTTAGAAAGTTGCCTCTTATGTAAGACAGTCTGTCAAATAAACGCGAGTTACAAATATAATATTTTATTTAAAATATTATATTTTATTTAAAACTTCTTAAAAAAGCTAATTGACGCCTTTTATTTTCTATTAAACGTCTGTTTTCCTTTTTTAGTTTATTTATTATCTTATTATTAATATATCATTTTTTAGCATTAATTATGGATTGTTTTAATTTTTTGTTTCTACAATTCATATCATATTCGTTAATTTTCGACGGTAAAAACTTATTTTCCTCTTTTAACGCATTAATACGATTTTTATTTTCCGAGATTTTCTCCTCATAATCCATTTTCGTAAAAAAATAATTTTTTTTTACTCGCTTAAAATTCGATATTTATCAAAATTTAAGAAAAAATTTCTCGTATAAAAAAAGATGAATAGTTTAAACATCGGGTTTATTTCGCATTTAACTAAAGTACAAGAAGATAAAATTTATTTCAGTAAAGTAAAATATCGAGATCCAAATATAATAGCATTACCACCATGCATGGATGAGAATTATTTCTTATCGATGCGAAAATTAAAACCGGTTATTTACTACCAATATAGTAAGATAGATTATATTTACAAAAATGTATTAACTCGCGTAACGTTAGTATTAAAAGGTTTTTTTACGCGAGATTTAAATAATCTACGAACCTACGATATATTATGGTCATATAATAATTTAGTTAGCGTTCAAGGATGGGGGGGGGGGGTAAAAAAGAACTGTTTTTCGTAAATCTTGTTATGGATCACGTTTATTTTAATTCGACAGATTTTCCTCATTCGTGGGAAGAGGGTTTCTTTACTAAATACAATAAATGGTCCGATTATCCTATATCAATAAATGATGGCTCTTTATTGTCGGAAGAAGAACTTAGCGATAGCGAATTACTCGATATAGAAACTCATACAGAAACCACGCCAGTAACGGATCCTTCCGAAATTAGAATAACAAGTGAAGTACAAAATATCGAAACAACAACGTCAGTTTGTTATTGAGGCGAAGTTTTCCAAGAAGAAGAATGCGTTATATGCGGAGATAAAGAACCGAACGTATTATTTTGTAACTTTGGTCATATGGTAATATGTTTTGATTGTCTCGATGACAGCGAAAAGAAAAAACGAGTGATAACTGAATGCCCAATATGCAGACTAAAATTCGACGTGATAAGGATATTCTAATAAATTTATAACTTTTTTTTAAAGTTATAAATTTTCGTCTAACTTATAATGCCCCAAAGCTAACGTATTTATACTATCTTTTAATATAACTCTTTTATCATCATCGTGACTTAACGCTATTTTGTTTATCTTTTCCGTATATATTTCATGACCGCGACCTCTTAGTACACGCATTTTCCTATACTGATCTTTTTTTGTAAATAAACAATCTTTATAATTCGCGAAATGTAATTCGTTTTTGACAACAGGCTTTTTAATCCCCTTGTATCTTTTATCCTCCTTATTATCTAATGTTTTATAAGAATACATTTTCGCTTTTAATCCTACAAATTCCGTCATAATTTTACCTCCTAATTCGTCTTTAAACTTTCCTATTACTTTCTTGTTCCCGCTATAATAGCATGGATGATCGGTCGGATAGTTACTCATATCAAATATTTTAGGTATGTCCGTTTCTTATATTTTCCATCGTCTTACCAAAAACGGAATTATTCATCAACTTAAAAAAATCTTTTTCAAAGTCATTTTCGGCTTTAGTTCTTAAACCGTTGTTAAGATCGATGTAAGATTTAAACCAATTACTTTCTTTAAATTTAAATCCTCGGGTAACGTTTTTTAATTTAAGGCCCGAGTCAATATACGTTTTCAAAGCCCGATAATGCAAAACATATTTTTCTTTATCGTATAAATTGGGAATTAATTTTTTTACCTTTTCTACTTTTAAATGTTCGGGCGCTAAAGGAAAGTCGTTGTGAAAATCGTGTAATGTTTTAGGGTATTCCAATTCTACCTCTAAGATACAACCTTCTCCTTTTTACTGCAATATTTTTCCCAATTTTTTAATTCGTTTTCCGTCATCCATTTAAAATCATGCATGGGTAAAGGCTCACTCAATGCTCCGGAGTAAAGACTATTTGCGTCTACGTATATTAAATACTTCGGAGGTTCGTTCGTTACATATCGATCCCCCATGTATTTATTATTCGCTTTCGAGTATCTCGTTGTACACATACTAATTCCGCCTCTTAGTCCATTTTCTACCATTAAAAGCGTATCAGGGTCCGATAAAAGTTCTAACTTTACCTCGGTTATCTTTAATAAGGCGTCCCAAGCTAAACCGGGAGCGGTATAATACCAACTAGGGTCTAAGTCGTAGTTTTTGCGGCAAACGTTTCTAAAGTTTTCGTAAATATCAGCTAAAAGTAATACGTCCGTTTTGTTGTATGATTTTAAGTAATCTTCTAGCGTGGTCGTGTTAAAAGTTTCCCAAACATTTTTCGCGTGAGCGTAGTCTTCATCGTTAATATGTTCCCCGTTTAAACTGGAGTAAAATTCTTCCTTAGGCGGTAATTGTGTTTCTTTAAGCCTTTTAAAAAAGTCTAAGTATTCGTAGGGGAAAATTCCTTTTTTCCTAACTAATGGCAGCTCTTCTTTCGTAAAAAATTGCGATAAAATTTTTATTTGGTCTTTATTTAAATTGCTCGAAAGATTATCTAAACTCGTACTCATAAATTTAAAGGTATCGATAAATCTAAGTTTAAGCCATATCGTTTTTTTCTTATTCTCTTCTTTTACCTCAATGACAATGGTCTCTTACTTTATCGTTATTAAATTCTTTACCGCAAAACCAACAATGCGTTCGATTTTCGTAATCCGTCTCTTCTTCCTTAGTCACGATAATAGGCTTTTTATCTCGGTAGTACTTTCGGTAAATTTCTGGGATATTAGCCGTTCTATAAACTTTTCCTCAGCATCTTCTCCAACATAGCTTCTCGTAATAGGCTGACAAACATTATCCTCGAAACATTTTATAAGATAATAAAAACTACAAGGAATGTGATGATGTTGTTTTATAGTAAAACTATTTTCCGGGTTTAAATCGCACGTATGTATAGGTTCCAAAATACTCTCAAAATTGGCGTACACAACAAAAGGAACCGGTAGTTTCCTATAATGGTTTTTAAAACTTATTATAGTACCCTTTTCAGGTATCTCTAATCTAATGCTCTCGTGATCGTTACAAAATTTTTGGTGTTTTTCTAAAAGATTTTCATTTCCAAAATGGTTTAAACACCGCTTACAAAATTTAATATTTCCGTTATGATGACTCGTTACCTGGCTTCTTAATAACCGATTAAAGTTTTTTATGAGAGCGTAGTGCGTTTTTTCTCCGTCTTTAATATATAACAGGTCAACGTGATTAGTTTTTTCGAAGCTCGCGTTCCTAAGAGGATAAATTTTTTCATTTTCGTAACCAAAAACATTGACGCTAATTTCCGGATTTTGTTTTTCGAACTTATTTATGTCTTTAATCGAGACGAGGTATTCGATCCCATCCATGTTTAAACTGAATTCTGTCGATCGTAAATCTCCATCAATTATTTCGGTGTTATGATTTTTAGGATAAAGATGCCTTAAAACGCACCATAAAAAACATTTATTATCCTTATTTTTTACATTAATAACGGCCTTTTTATTTTTAATCCAGTCCGGCAAATCTAACCACCCATTAGCCCCAAACGGTTCGTAAATGACTGTATGCAGTTCTAATACCGTTATACGTACATAAACCCATCCACTGCCTTCTTGTTCAAACTTATCCATTTTTGCCGTAATTTCGTCATTACCATTAGCCCCAAAAGGTTCGTAAACGACTGTATGCAGTTCTAATACCGTTATACGTACATAAACCCATCCACTGCCTTCTCGTTCAAACTTATCCATTTTTGCCGTAATTTCGTCCCACATATCTCGTAATATATCATTTACTTCTTCCCCGTTTAAGTTTAAATATTGATTCGAGTGAAAAGCAAATTCTTTTTCTTCCCTATTGGGGTCCGTTATATAATAATATCTGCTTCTAAGAACTAGTTTTACCTTTTTTCGTAGGTTACTTCTAAGAACGCCTCGAATAGACTCTTCCGTTTCGTTAAAAAAATCGTCCGGCAAATAACCCCTTTTTCCATCTATTTTATACACTCTAGTATAATCTCAAAATGCGGATTGTCTTAATCTAATATTAAATCGTTCCCTAACGGGAGAAGCCCTTGGTACTAAAGGTACCCAAGCAGAAGGTCTAGTACGCAACCTAATTCTTGACTGAGTCAGAGCTCTAACGCCCGGCGTATCTGGTACTATGGATCTTCTTACGTGCAATCTAAAGTCATCCAGTACTTGCGGTATGTCCGTGGAATCTACATTATTGACTAGCCAGTTATTGAAATTAGTTATTCTTCTTTGTACAGGTTCTGGGACAAACGCCGAGTAGGCCCTAGATGCGGCCCGTCTCACCGCTGAAAAGAAATTCGAAATATAACTTGACATTCTTTTTTATATTATAATAAAATTTTTTTTTAATTTAGTAATCAATTTTTATTACGATTTTTTTAAATTTAGTAATCAATTTTATTACGATTTTTTTAAATCGTAATAAAATTAAGTTATAGTTATTTCATATTTATCTTTCCAAACTCTGCCATTCCAATTACAAACCATTTGAGGACTGGTCCCGATAAATATGCTCGCTTTATAAATCGAGTAAAAATCGTTCGCGTTTCCCGTTTCAATGTTTTCTAAGCGAACTTTCTTTGGATTATTCCTAATATCTTTTAATCTATCGTACCTAGGATCTATCATCTTTTCCGGTTTAGGAGGCTCTTCCGGTAATACCCCGTGCTCTTTCGCTAAATCAATCAATTGTTTTTTATCCAAATAAGAAAAAAATTTTATGTTATTTTCTTTAAGAATATCTTTTAAATCCGATTTGCTTATCATTTTTTTATATTAAAGAAAAATCTTAATACACTACGCTCATTTTATTTCCGTCGGATTGGAAGTTTATTCGCCTATCGCTAATCATAAGGGCATACACGTGCGTGTTTGCGGGCACATTAGCGCCAAAATTTGCCTTAACATGAATATCGGTTACGGAATATTTTATCCTTTCACTCTGTTTGCTGACATCGAACAAAAACAAAGGATACAAATCTCTGTACTCTATTGGGGTAAAGTTAGGATTTGAGGCTAAATCATCCATAAGAAAAAACTTAGATCTAAACATAGCGACATCACCGTACGCTGTACTAAATCGTTGTTGGGGAAACGAAAGATTGTAGTCGGTTCTAGGATATTTAAAAGAATTTAACGTAACGTGAATATCCGTAACGTTAACGTTGTCAAATATGGCAGGATTTTGGAGTTGGGAATTTTCTTTTCCCGTTTGAAAACCGATAATGATGTAGCGCGGAAACTCGGGTGATGTTTTAACGGCGAGCCTCCAGGTAAATGATGTTGTTTGAGGAACTACGCCAGTATCGCATCGTAACATTCTATAATTAACCGGAAAACTTTCTTTATTCTGAATATGTTTATAAAGTTCCATTTTATATTTATCCGTGGGTAACACGTGCGGCATATACCACGCTATTTTTTCCAACGTAACTTTACCAACTTCTTGCCTAACAGGGGGACCTGCTGCCCGAGCAGCTTTATATATCACGTTATTATCATTACCTCTTGTCAAGTAAAGAGTTTGTTTCATTCCGTACAAGACTTTATCGTAATCTTCGCAAAAACCGAAAATATGTTTTAACGGAACTCTAAAGCTAAATGTGGCCTTTGGATTAGGCTTCACAATAATTTGTTCGTGTCTTAATTTAAAACCCAAATTATCGTCTTTGCTTGCCGTATTTGTCGTATCCTTAAACCATAATTGGTTTAAACCTCGCGATTTAGAAAAATCGTCGGAATATTTTAACAATCCTAGCATCGTGGTAGCCCAACCTGGACTCGTTATTATTTCAATCTCTTTACTCGAAAGGTCGTATCTAATATTATTAAAAAGATACATTAAACCGTTGTTCGTTAAAGTAACGACGTCATCATCAACATATGCTGCACCATCCGGATCCTGTATTAATTTACCTTCTATAAGTAAATAGCTTTCGCTAGGATGCGTCAAAATATCTTGAGTTTCGATGTTAATCGTAATATCTCCTCCGCTATTGTTAAGATTGTTAACCGCACCTACAATTGGTAGATACTCGAAGTATTCGTACTCTTCGATACTATCGTCGTTAAAACCCGTTTCAGTAATGTTTAAAATGCTCATTTTTTATTATATTATAATAATCTTAAATTATTATAATATTTTTTACGTCGTTTTAATACCAGCCCCGCTATTTAATTTTCTAACTAATTCTTGTATAGCGATCGCATCGTTGCCGCTTCCGGCTAATAAAGTGTTCGTGTCTCGCGAAGTCTCGGGCGTTGTCGCGGGTATAGCGTTATACTAGATTTTGGCGTTAAAGCCTTTTCGATTAACTTTTTTCCCACGTCTATAGCGGCGCTCTTATGGCCTCTAAAGCTTTTTTCGCTCCTTCTTTAGCGACGCTTTTTCCAACATCAACGGCAGAGGACGTGATTTGTTTAGCCCCCTACTACTAAAAAGTCTGGCGAGAAAGTTAGCTAAGCTTTCAAAAATTCCGGCTCCCCTGTATCTATTTCTTCTTAAAAATCCTCGTTTCTTATAGACAATCATATTTTTATAATAAAGACATTATTTTTTTATAGATATTACCATCGAAAACGCCTTGCCTTTTTAATTCGTCGCACACGCTCACGAGTTCGTTTCTTACGCCCGTATTACCAGCCGCTTTACTAGCCATAAGTAAGTCGAGTATTCTAGTAACGAGTTAGGGTCGCTGGGGATAACGACTTTTTTAAGGCCTTTACCAGTTTTTCCTTTTTTTCCTTTTTTAAGTCCCTCTTGTACTTTTTGCCTTTCCCAAGTAGAGGTAATAATTTTCCATTTTTCTGGACTCATGCCGCTGGGTGGAGGTTTTAATTTATTATTTTTTGGATGATTGTCAACAAACATAGTGTTAGTCCTGATTAAGATATCACGGTAGTTTAAAATATCTTTAGCTTTAACAATAGTTGGATCGTATTGTTTTGATGAAAGAAGATGGTCCAAACCTTTTGTTAGCGGATAACTTTTTTTATCCGTCTCACCAATAACAATTTCTTGGCAACCTTCTTCGTCTTCAATATCTTCAACTATTTTATCGCCAATAAAAAATTCGCCGCCTTTTTCATAATAACCAAAATCAATATCAGAGCCAGGAAAATATTCATGTATTTCCTCTTCAGGGTCTGCTTTTGATGTTGATGGTGCTGGGGACATATAAGCAGGAGGGGGAGAAGTAGGAGGTCTTTTTAAAATAGTAAGAGGTTGCAAAAATGGTCTCCTTTCTCGTGGCAACCTTTGGGGTAACTGTTCGATACCCGTTCTAATAGATTCAAGTCCTCTCGTAATTTTTTCCATTTTGGCTTTTTGCGTTTCTGTAACAGGCTTAAAAAACTCCAAAAGATCCTCTCGTAATTCTATTTTACCCGTTTTTTCCGCTAATTCGTTAGCGCGAATATTCTTTTTTATCGCGAGAAATTCTTTTACCGTTTGTTCCCTTTTTTACTGGATCAGTAATTTTTAAAAAAGACATTTTTTTTATTATGATTGTTTCTTTTTATTACAGTTTTTAACACAGTTTTTAACGCAGTTTTTATTGCAGTTTTTATTGCAGTTTTTAACGCAGTTTTTATTATAGTTTTTAACGCAGTTTTTATTATAGTTTTCTAACCAGTTTAGTAACTAAAACTACACAAAAATTTAATTTTAGGTTTTCTAAAATTCCAACGGGACACCGTGATGTTTTTCAACCAACCTCCGAAAGGACTCATGCTGTTCTCTTCTCCCTCTTTCTATTAACGACGCTTCCGTTTCGCTCGTAATCTTTTTCTTAAATTTAGACTAATTTCTTCCTTCATCTTCTCATATTTTTCTAATTCTTCCATAATCAGTTGAAACTCTTCGTCCGTGACTTTATTATCCGATAAAGCTTTCGAGACGTGCGAGGATATAATATTCAATTTCGTATCGGCGATGGTTTTAATCTTTTCGTGTTTTTCGGCTTTAGCCGTCGAATTTCGAACGGCGTATTTCCCGACTAAACTTAATAAACCGGTAAAAGCCGCGACACTTTCTATCGCTATTACTGCGGGTATCGCGACTACCGTCGATAACAAACTAATACCTCCAGCCCCCGCAGGTAAAGTAACCGTAATTAAAACGGTGTCAGCGTTGTCTACTATTCTCGCGGCTCTAAAATATTTTTTATTTAAAGCTTCTCTTTTCGTGATCTCGCCTTCTAAGAAATTTTGTATTTCGTTAATTTTTTGCAAACGATAACCTTGACCCTCATCCACCGGAGGAGCCGTGGGTAATGTAGGATATTTAATCTCTTGCATCTCAGTCATTTTTTATTAGCGAGACATTTTTTTTAAAGATGATAATAAAAGCGACATAAAAGTTCGTTTTCTTTTATTTTTACCGACTTCTTCGAATTATTGGTAATAGTAACTAAAACATTGTAAACGTTTTCGATACTAATCTCGTTTTGTAAACTGCAGTTTTCAAGTCTTAGAGAATACTCTAATGAGGTTAAAACTACGCCTTTAGTCGACGTAAAACCTAAACCTAAATCCATCGGAAGTATCTACCCCGGAGTTAACGTAATTTCTTTTTGGGCAAAGATTTTCCAAGTTAACGGATTTTCTTTTATCGGAGGATGTTTTAAATTAGGATCCAGTCTCCAATGGATCATTTTCGCTCGAGAAATTTTTGGTTTTACGCTAAATTTGTGAACATTCATCTTTTTTAATTTATAAAATAGCTCCTAAAATGGGAATATTTTTAAAAGGACTATTGGGTCCGAGAATAAGACCTTTTCCATCGTAAAGTTTTCCATCCTGTTTTAAATATAAACCGTTACCGGCGGAACCTAATCCTTTACCTTTATAAGGACTTAAATAAAGACCATGTCCGTCAGTTTCTACCCGACAAACGCAACCTCCTTTTTTAAGGTAAAGACCCGAACCCATCGCTTTTTGTACGCCGGATGAAGCTAATCCCGAAAGAGCGCCGACGCCTAATGCCGGCAAAACGGTTCTGGCTATCGCCGGCAAAGCGCTCGCGGCTAAACCGGCTAACATTCCGAGAAAACCCCCCTCTATTTTAGTGTTATGTTTAAGTTGATTGGCGGACATTCTTATTGTTATGCCAGTACCATTTTTGAAGGCTTTAGCTAATTTTTTCGCTTGTGACTGGGTAATGGCTAAAACATTATCGCCGTTTAAATCCTTATGCGATAAACGAATACTCGTTTCGCAACCCCCTTTTTTAATAGCGGATAAAAGTTTTTTCTTTTGCCCCTCCGTTATATTAACTTTAATATTCACGTATTTCGCCATTTTTTATACGTTTTTTATTTTTTTATGCCTCTCTAATATGAAACCTAATTGTTAAATTTTCGCCTCTTAGATTTAGTAAAGTTCCATTTTGATCCGTAATTTTTACTCCATATCGTGTATGTCGTACTTCGTTATCGGTAAATATACTAAATTAACCGGCGACTCTATTATCTTATATCCGGGCGCGACATTGTGGAAAAAAGAGTAAATTGTGTTTTGCGTTGAACCATTAACGTAGCTTCCCGAGATAATATCGATGTTAACGAACACGGAATTTATAGTAAGAATATTTACTACGTTTTCCGATTCATGAAAACCCGCTTCGTATTTAGAGTGAGTAAAACCTAAAACTTTAGAAATGGAATTCGGATGATTAAAATCTACTTGATAACCGTCTTCGAGAGTAAGAATAGATTTTAACGTATTCGTGTTCGCCAAAATATGAATAGGATATTCGTCGTTAATTAAATTGAAGTGACCTTTTTTCTTCATTTCTTGATGAACGGTATCATTAATATCTGAAAGGTCGTAACTTCCTTCTGGAATTAGTATTTTAACCCACGAAACGCCATTGTCCGGAGAATAAATAAACGCGTTATTCGACGCGTCAATATTTGGAAAAGAATAATACGTTTCGAGGTTTACCAAAGCTATTTCGTATTGTCTATCGTATTCCAGTCGAATTGGCAGATTAAACGTCGTCGTAAAACGCGTTTTATCGTTACTTACTATAATTTGAGCGGACATTTTATGTTCCGTATTTTTAGCTATTTGTTTTAAAAGATCTTCCATTTTTTTTATAATAAAAAAAGAATTTTTAAAAAATATATCTTTCGTTAAAAGATATATTTTTTTAAAAATGGGCTAATATTAACTAATCCTAGTACATCTACTGTAAAATTTCCTGCTAGAAGTCTGGTTTAACCTAGCCCTTAAATAACTTGGGTTAATTAAAGCAAAAAATTGTCCTTCACTTTGTTCGAAAAGTAAACATATTTTTATTATTTCATTTACATACGGTAACATTTCTTTTATGTGTCTCCTATGTTTTTTATTCTTTCTGTCTTCCTCTTCAGTTTCGAAAATCTTTGCCCACTTACTCACATTACGCAATGGTTCGGAAACGCATTCTTTTATAAAAGTAATGTACAATTTTTCTTTAATAATACCACGTTCTTTAACAAAAGAAGAAAATTCTTTTTTTAGATCGAGGATTTGAATGACTCTATTAAAAATGCTCTCTAGGCTACTTTCGAGCTTTCCCGGTAATTTATTTTCCACTAAATCTCTAGCACCAACCATAACTTCATTTACTGTCATACCATTTAATCTATAATCGAGAAATGGAAGACTCGCTTCAAAACTAAGTCTAATTCTTCCGAATTCCATTTTGACAATTATTATTTTTTAAAATTTTTCTCGCTTTCAAATTTTTTTTACTCTATCGAATTAGGTATATAAAAGTTGTCAAAACCGTCCCTATATTTTCCTTCGTCTTTTTTACTCGATAAATCGATAACGTTAAAACCAAAAGGCTTTTCCCATACTTTTTTGCAAAATTTTCTAAACTCTTCTTTCGACATATCTTCGCTGACATGATCGCTATAAATATGATTAATATTTTTATGATCTTGACGAAAAAGGCAGATAAAATTCGCGTTTTCTCTAATAGTTTGCCTCGGCAATCTAAAATAGTTTTGAGAAAGGTAAAAGCAATCGACGTTACTATGTCTTCTGCGAATATAATAACACTCGCATTTATTTTGCTTTTCTAAAAGTAAATCGTCGAAGATCATTAAATTTTTGTTTTCTGATTTTAACTCTCTCCGATCAGGTACGTCATCGGCAGTTTCGAAAAAACTACATTTAATATTCGATTTATTCGCTAAAGTTTCGATCCATTTCTCGATCAAAGCCACGGGAGAAACCTTTTTATCTCGAATTTCGTCGCGCACGTTAAACAACTTTAAAATTGCCTCTTTCGGTAGTTTTTCTTCAAAAGCTTTTTTAAGTATACGATATTCGGGTTGAAAAAGACTTTTTCCAAAAACGCATAAATTATCATAATCGAGCCAATCCGGTCTTAACAAAAGATTTAGTAAAAGCGTCGTTTTACCGCATCCCGATTTACCCACGATTAGTCCTCTAATGCTTTTAGGTAAAAAAGGATTTTTAAATCTCTTCGATACTACTTCGTTCCACGATAAATCTATGACATCCATTTTTTCATATACGTTTAAATAAGTTTAAATTATATATTAAAAAAAGATGTATTGCGTTAAATGTAGAAAAGATACTGAGAAGGGCAAGTTGACTTATACCGTTAGTAAAAATGGAAGAAATATGGCGCGCAGAAAATGCGTCGTATGCGGAACGACTAAAACGAAATTCGTTAAAAAAGGGTGGTTCAATACTAAATAAGTTTATTAATAACTTACCGGTTGAAATGCATCTCCTGGGTCATAATTTTACTGGACCCGGTACTAAGCTAAATAAAAGACTCAATCCCGATTTAACGCCGAAAGAATGGAGTAAACCGATAAACCGAGTTGATAAAGCGGCTTACCATCACGATATTTGTTATCTTAAACATAATGACACGGAAACCAGAAATTCTATGTGCGACGCTAATATGTTAACGGAGCTAAAGGGAATCTATAATCCGATGATTAGAGAAAAAATGGAACGATTCGTCGTTAGTAATATGATTGGAACGAAGAAAAAATTCGGAATGGGAATTAAAAAAAAAAGTTCGAAATGACGACGCTGTCGGAAGAGCTGCATAAACCCGTAAAAAGAAAATTTAAGAAAAGAAGAGTTTTAGTAAACGGTATCGATAGGATATGGGCCGCCAATTTAGTAGACATGCAAGCGTTTTCTAAATTTAATCGGGGTATGAAATATCTTCTCGCGGTCATCGATATCTTTTCCAAATACGGTTGGCTAATTCCGTTAAAAGATAAAACGGGAAAATCTGTTGCAGCGGCATTAAAGGGTATTTTTAAAGAGAGAAAACCTGAAAAAATACGGGTAGATAAGGGTAAAGAGTTTTATAACAAGGATGTTAAAGACTCGATAGAGTTGTATTTTACCGAAAACGAGGAAAAATCTAGCGTCGTTGAGAGATGGATTAGAACGATGAAAGAAAAAATGTGGAAATATTTTTCCGCTAATTCCACTAACGTTTACATTAACACGCTTCCGGATCTTGTTAAAGAATATAATAACGCAAAACATTCTTCTATTAAGATGACGCTGGTAAACGCTAGTAAAAAAGTAAACGAAACCGAAGTCTGGAAAACTCTTTATCCCGAAGGTCATGAAATAAGAGATATAAATCCTAAGTTTTCCGTAGGCGATAAAGTAAGGATATCTAAAAAGAAAAAGACCTTCGAAAAGGGTTATACTACAAGATGGACTGAAGAGGTTTTTATGATTTCCGAAGTAAAACGTATGTCGCCCGTAACGTATAAAATTACGGATCTTAACGGAGAAGAAATACGAGGTACTTTTTACGAACCCGAACTACAAAAAACTAGTCAAGAGTTTTTTAGGATAGAAAAGGTTATTAAAAAAGGAAAAAAGAAATCTTTGGTAAAATGGAAAGGGTATTCCGACGAGTTTAATTCTTGGGTAGACAACGAAAACATTAAAAATATTTAGGTATAAAAAAAAATGTCAAATATCGCGATTAAAAACGTAATTTTACCGAACAAACTGTTAAGTAACTTCGAACTAGAAAATGCCGCGAAAAAATTAAAAATTCCTTCTTTTAGGGGGATATTTTTACGAAACGCTTTACTGAGAAGGTGTAGAAAAAAAGAATGCGGCTTATTAAATCTCGATGATACGAGCGGTCCCGGGACACATTGGGTCGCTTGGTATAAAGACGGTAAACTAAAAATTTATTTCGACAGTTATGGTATACAACCGCCTCTCGAACTTCGAGACTATCTGGTAGATCCGATATTTTATAATTCGGACCAATTACAATGAGCCGATCAAGTATTCTGCGGCCATTTATGCTTGTATGTTCTTAAAGAACTAAGCTCGGGAAATAAATTTCAACGAGTTTTAAATAAACTTTTTTAAAATATTAAAAAAGATGCCGGTCGATAAATTCGGAAGAATGGATGACGTTAAATCTAGCGACGATGGAGCATCGTTGACTTACATAAATAATAATTTTTTGCATAAAGATGGAACGACGGAAGTTATCGGTTCTATAAATATGAACGGTAATACATTAATGAGGGTTAGTAATTCCGTAAATCCGCAAGACGTCGCAACTAAAGATTACGTCGATTCCAACGCCGGAATACTAGATGAAAATGGAGGCTATCTCATGAGAGAATATTTAAACATGGGATTTAATAAGATAAAAAACTTAGGCGATCCTATGGAACCGAGCGAAGCCGCTAATAAAAAATATGTGGATGAAAATAGTAAAGCAATTATACAACGGCAAGATGGTACTTTTCACACTATTGCGAATATAAATATGGAGGGGTATCAGTTAACTAACGTTTTGGAACCCGCGGAACCTCAAGATGTAGCGACAAAAAATTATGTGGATGGTGCCAATCGAGCTTTCATTTTTGGACCTGGAGGATATATAGCGAGTAATGACGTCTCCATGGGAGTACGAAGAATTAACAACCTCGGGACGCCTTTAGATAATCAACAGGCCACAAATAAGTTTTACGTAGATAACGTAGTTGCGATAGCTACCGCTTTAACGAAAAACCCGGACGGTTCTTTTACCGTGAATGGGCAAATAGATATGAAAGGAAATAGAATTACAAACTTACCCGAACCCGCCGCTTGGGATGATCCTGTAACGAGGTCTTTTCTTTCCACACAGTTATTAACTTTATCTGAGCGGGAGAAAGAAAAAATTAAACCCATAATAAGCGTCCATGCTGAGGAACAAGGAAGTTTATTGGAAGGAAATTATGAGTTTTCTTTCGGTAATGGAAGCAGCGGAAGATCTCACGGATTAGGGGGTTATTGCATGTCAGCTCCAGGTAGAATTATAAGAGGTTCTTTAATGGTTTTAAAAGGAAATAAGTTTTTAGAAGAAGAAGTAAAAATTAACTTAGTCATAAACGGCGAGGAAAAAACCGACTATTCTTTAATTAAAAAACTAGGAGAAGGTTGTAGTTGCGTAGTTTTTCCTCAACCTTTAGAAATAAAGCAGTGCGACATCATAAACTTTTTAACGAAAACTAGCAATCTATGCGTAAAAAATGCTTATTTAACGATACTTATAGAACTCGATTTATAAAAAAAATTTATAACTTAAAAAAAGTTATAAATTTACTTTTTAATATTATAAAGCGGTATCATTT
Organism: Tridacna gigas; assembly: GCA_945859785.2. Lineage (NCBI taxonomy): Eukaryota > Metazoa > Mollusca > Bivalvia > Cardiida > Cardiidae > Tridacna > Tridacna gigas. The sequence continues at coordinate 31,231,471 of OX244041.2, forward strand.
TTATTAATCATCTCCAGTTTCACTTTCATCGTCGGAATCGAGCGTTTATTCCGAAAGAGGGGTGGGTTGGCTTATGCCCGTTCTTATAGGTTGAGGAACATCCTTCTTAATAATAAGAACTTCGGAAACGCTAGTACGTATTTTAATCGTAGTATAATTAATAAAAATATCCGTTATATCCATATAAACGATTACTTTACATCTTCTTTTTATAAAAGAAAGAGGGTCTTTTTTTCCGAGTTTATTATCGTTACCTTTTTACAAAAAAGCAGTAACTATATCGTTTTGTACGTGATTTCCATGTTCGTCATATTTTTTAATTTGTTTTAGTTTCGGGTAAAAAATATTTCCGTTAACAATTTCTAAATCATCGAAATTCTTACTTTTAATATTTTTATCTTTTTTTATACATTTTTCGGGCGCTTCTTTTCGTAAAAAAGCCGAAATATCATCTAATACTTTTTTAAATTTGGTTTCTTTCGGCGTCGGATTTTCTTTGTCGTAAACAGATAAGATGCTCATAAAGTAATCTTTCAAATTCTCTTCATAAGATTTTATTCCATACGTAAATAAGGGACCTGAACGTAATTGTAAACCTCTCGTTTCTCCATCCGGATATTCGTATAAGATCCCTATTGATTGATAATTGTAAGCCGTATTTCTCGCGCCGCCGCAAATTCTTAGTTTATTTATATCGAAGTCTTGAAACTTTGTATAATTTTTCGCCATTATACACTTTTTATATAAAAAAATTTTTTCCTTAAGTCAATTTTTTTTTATTTAACTTTTTTAAATAAAAAATAGAAATTTTTGTTCGATTAACTAAAATTTTTTTTCTTTTAAAAATGAACGAAAACGTTTCTACCCAGGTATTTATGGCTTATACAAACATAAATGATCTTAACTTAGAAAAGTTGCAAAAAGAAATCATTCAGACGCCCGAATTAACGCGTATGTATTATAGTCCGAGCAAACGTAGGAAAAATTTTTTTAGTTGTATTTTAATTTTTTTCTTTTCTGACGAAAAAAAAAATCAACTTAAAACTTTTTAAAAACGGAATAATACAACTTACCGGTTGTAAGTCTTACAATCATTGCGTAAAAGGTCTAGTCCTTTTATGGAACGTACTCGAGAAAACCCCGTCATGTATTTTACTCGATAGTCTAAAAATTTACTTGGTTTCCGTAATGAGAAACGTTATTATTAATTTAGGGTTTTCCGTTGACAAAGAAAAACTGAAAAACTATTTCACTCGCAATGAACGATATGGTCTTTTACCATCCATAGGAGATTCTATAGGAATCAAGTTTCTGTTACCCGTAGATTCTATCGATGATATGCCGGTTTACGAGCTCGATATAAGTAGGAAAGATAATGTCGTACATTTAGAAAAGGAAATACCGGAGACGCGAAACACCTGTAAACTATCTAAAAAATACGATACCAAATCCGTATTTCATACGGGGCGAGTATTGTTTTCCGGAATACACAAAAAATACCAAAATCCCTCGATAAAATGGTTTTTAGATATCATGTTTAGTATAAAAGATGAGGTCGTGATAGAAGAACCTCCGATTTGTTATTTAAAGGATTACTTGCGACCAAATTTATAACTTTTTTTTTTTGCAAGTTATAAATTTTTTTTTTAATCTTTCGAGAAAACAAATCTTACTAATCTTACTAATCTTTCTATTATCGTGAGCCTACGATCTTGTTTAATTACGAAGAAATTATTTATTACCGTTATGCAAATAGCGCATTCGTTTCTTTTTACATTTTTAGTATTACAATCCTTACACATGCAAACGTGACCGCAAGGGATATTAATTATAGTAGGTTTCTCATTTAGGCATGCGCAACATTTATTCTCCATTATTAAAGTTTTTTCTTCAGGTACTTCATTATGGCGGGTTACCGCATTTTCTCCATCTAAATCTTCGGGAATATTGTTAGGAATATCTTCAGCTTCTTCATGCGCGTAATTATTGCGGGTGGGTCTCATATATCTATTACATTGAATATCTTCTTCACAACGAATTTCATTGCGTAATTCAATACATTGATCACTTAAATTTTTCTCCTCCGTTAATAAAATCCGTTTTCTTTGCCTTAAATTCTTCTAAAAATCTTTTCAGGTCTTCGTGAAAAGTGAGAATATCTGATATTTCATTTTCTATATTTTTTCGTATATTTAAATTACTAATTTTACTTATTCTTCTCCGTTTATAAAATTAATCAACTTGCGAATTCTTTCTAATTTTTTTTCTTTTTCTTCCAATTGTTTTTCTTTACTGATATTTGTACCCATTTTTCCAGCTTTATTCGAAAAAAAAAGTTTTATAGATTTCAAAATTTTTTTTCAAACAAAAATTTTAAAAAATTAAATATTTTTTTCTTTTTTTTCAAAGAAGACGCGGACGCGGAGGGGGAAAATAAGAAAAAAAAAAAAAAAAAAAAAAAAAAAAAAATAAGATAATAAGAATCGAGGAAAAAATCTATAACTTTTTTCGCTAGTTATAAATTTTTTTTCTCGGGTACTTTATGACAAGGGCAAATTACCAAAATCATAATCTTTGGGGAATTTATCCGGAGGAATTTCAGAAAGCATGTTATCCAATTCATCACATTGAACTCTTAAATCTTTCTCCCTAATTAATAATTTCACTCTCTTTGCTTTAAATTTTTCTAACAATTCTTCCTCTTCTTGGAAAATATTCATAATATTTAATATTTCCTCTCTTATATTATCTGTTGGCTCGCCTTTAATTAAGTTTGAGTGTTCTTCATTTTCTAGATCATGAAGACGAAGCAATCTATGCCCTCTTTCGCGTACTATATAGCGAGTACGGTTTTTTATAGACTGAAGGTCAAAGTGAATTATTCGTAATTTTGCTTCTCTAATTGTTAATTGTTTATCTATTTCAATAAGCTTTTGTTTAATTGATTTTTCGCTATTATTCGTTGCCATTATGACATTTTTATTCGAAAAAAAAGTTTTATAGATTTCAATTTTTTTTTTCAAACGAAAATTTATGATTATTAAACATTTTTGAAATTTCGCCGATATTTTTAAGAGACTTAATTTTGTTTTTATCGAATCCAAAAATTTGATATTTAGAAAAATCTATAACTTTTTTTTTCGTTAGTTATAAAAAAAAATTTTTTCTCGGGGGCTCGAGCTCGGGGGAGAAAAAAAAATAAAAAAATTTTTTTTTGAAAATATGGAATTTTAAACTAAAACTAAAAATTTTTTTCTTTTTTTTTTTTTTTTTTTACGAAAAAATTTATAACTTTTTTTTTTCGCTAGTTATAATTTTTTTTTTTTTTTTTTTTTTACGAGAGACGTCCGCGGGGGAAATAAGAAAAAAAAAAAAGATATAATAAGATCAAAGAATGGAAAATTTCGGAAAAAAGATGGTTGGACGGGATCAGAATTTTTTCGGAAAAAGATGGTTAGGCGGGGCCAGAATTTTTTCGGAAATTTTCGGGGGAAGATGGTTGGACCGGGCCAGAATGTTTTTCGGAAATTTTCGGGGGAAGATGGTTGGACGGGGCCAGAATTTTTTTCGGAAAAAGATGGATGGATTGGGGGCAGAATTTTTCGGAATGGAAAATTTCGGAAAAAGGATGGTTGAGCGGACCAGAATAAGCGTCAAGGTACATATTATACACTACTTATGTTAATGTAAAATAAGTACCGTATCTGAAAGCAGGGGCTTTTGCGAACGGGATAGAACAAGATCAGAACTTATCTTGTATCTGTATGATCCGCTTGGTTAGTCAAGCTTACAAGGTAAAAATCTTTGAGTTTTAGTGGATTGTGTTTACAGACGTCGAAAGAGATCGAGTTGATGAACTTATATTTTTGGCGTTGAAAGAGTTAATCTGTGGGCTGCCGCAGTATGCTCCAGAAAGACAATGTTGTTTTATTTGACAGTTTGCTGGAGCAAGACAATGTCGTTTTATTTGACAGTTTGCTGGAGCAAGACGATGTTGTTTTATTTGACAGTTTGCTGGAGCAAGACGATGTTGTTTTATTTGACAGTTTGCTGGAGCAAGACAATGTCGTTTTATTTGACAGTTTGCTGGAGCAAGACGATGTTGTTTTATTTGACAGTTTGCTGGAGCAAGACGATGTTGTTTTATTTGACAGTTTGCTGGAGCAAGACGATGTTGTTTTATTTGACAGTTTGCTGGAGCAAGACAATGTTGTTTTATTTAACAGTTTGCTTTATTACTGTTATGCTGCTGTTGTGACTATTGGTCGGTGGTTTTATCATAAAGATTGATCGACTGGTTGTATGGTGTTTGGCGCTATTATCAACATTAATTGAGTTATATAGTGGCAGCCAGTGCACCTATCCATGCTTTCCTGGAATTTCTTTTACCAGTACTCCACACAATATTCTTTCCAAGCCATTGGCTGCTTTCCCGCATAATCATCGTCGAAACAATGGTCAGCAGTGAGAGAGGAGTGAATCCTGTCGCAATGACTTCAATCCTAGAAAAGAAAGTGGCCGAGCCAGGGATTGAACCAGAGGCCCCCCTGTTCTCAAGTCCTGTATGCTACCGACTGCGCTGCCGGGGCTCGGCTTAATTAAGAAGAAGAAGAAGAAGGAGAAGAAGAAGATGAAGAAGAAGAAGAAGAAGAAGAAACTTAGTACCAGCGCACTAACAATCCACGATATATGTGGTATAGGCAATTCTAATTCGCACAAACATTTTGTGACTTGAAAATGAGAATAGATGAGTAAAAGTCTAAATGAGAGAAATTTTTAAGCTTTTTTTTTTGTGGGAAACATACTGTTGTAATTACAGGAAAAAAATATTCATGAGCTTTGCGGTTTTCGCCTTTCATTACTTTTGTTGCCTTTGCGGCCAATGTCGATCAAGATCCGACTGCGCAAAACGTGCGGCCGGATCTTTGATCTACACTGTCCGCTTAAATAACGAGACTCTCTGGACGAAAGCGACTTTAGAGAGTTTTTATTCCAGACTAAAAATGTGTGTTGTTTTATTTCGGCGCTCTAAGGGTAAATTGTAAAAGGGTGTAGGCCATTCGTCTCAATTATTTGAGCCATGCCTTTTGAAAAGGGGTTCAATGCATTTACAAAAAAGTATCGACCCAAGTCAGCCTGCGGTGTCCTCGCGGGCTGACACGGGTCGAAATATTTTGTATTTGGTAAACGCAGGCTGACTTAGGTCGAAACCTTTTGCTAGTGGTTAATTTTCTGCATGCCAAAGGACCATCCCACCTCATGATTCAGTCTATTGTTAGACAAAATGGATTTTATGGATCCTTATTGTGTAATGACCTGCTTGGTATCATATATCGCAGATATTCATTAAACGCCTTTTGCCAGAGCGTTGCTCATTTCTATTTTTCTAATTTTGATTATTTACGGCGCTTTTAAAATCTTTAGCTCTAACAATGTGGCAGCTCAGATGTGTTTTCCATGGTTTCAGCGCTAGCAGACTGGGGCTATGCAATCCCTTGCTCGGGGGTCCTCCGATGTGTGACCAGCACCGCGGTTCGAACCGTTGATCAAGATTGGATCTCCTAGAAATTCAGTCCCTGTGCCACTGAGCAACGGAAGTGTTCTCGCCATAATCGTTCAAGAAATTATCATTGACTGTAGTGTTAAAATGATGGAGGAACAAACCTCGGCATGTAGAAATATTTCTTGTTCTTCGTAACCCTTAACCTGCTATATAATTATATAACTAAAATGAAATTTCCACGTCCACAGTAAAAAACTAAAATATTGCTATTGCAAAGTTATTCTTTCTCGGGGGGGGGGGGGGGGATATCTCCTTATTGGACAGTGTAGATCCAAGATCAGACTGCACGTTCTGTAGAGCTGATCTTGATCTACGCTGTCCGCAAAAGGTAAGTGTGTCGCTTAGCAGCTTCAGAGTTAAGTCATAAGGTATCTAGAGAGCAAATATAGATGAAATACCACACACGAATTACATTATTTTATTATAGTCATTTTCAGCTAGTTATTATTGCCAAAACAATAATCAAAATAATGCTATTGCTTTAATGAAAACTGATTTTGCCACGCATTAGTTTATTTTACAGCGAACGAAGTACGTCTCAATCGATGTTTATCGTATGAAATCAGTAATTGTGAGCAAGTCGTGGTTTCTAAATAAGCTTCTTAAAGTTTTAATTATCATTTAATTAAGATCAGGATCGGGCTGTAAATACATGAAGGCTGATCTTGGTCTACATCGAAAGTCGCTAAAAGTAGGATTTGGCTTCATACATCCTAAAACAGGACTGAACAGCCGCTATTGAAGAGTACATTTATATCCCTGCAAGACAGTCAAAGCAATTTTGAGATACATGGAGAAACGAGTCACAGTGGGTGACTTCTTAATGTTCCACGATTCTAATAACTTTTTTCTAAATCTGATCCATCAAAGGGTTCATAGAAAAGGAACCAGGTTAAGAAAAGGACATAAAATTAATGGAATAAGGTTGTGTTTTTCGTGCTTAACTTTTTGCCGCCAAATAAATGAATCGTCCTTTTTTTTTTTTCCGGAGAAATGGAGAGACCATATCGGGTATATTTTGTGGGGTCAAAGAAATAAGCCGTGCTCTGTGAAAAGGGGGATTAATGCATCTGGGAAAAGTATCGACCCAGGTCAGCCTGCGGAGTCCGCGCAGGCTGACGTAGGCCGACATTTTTCGCTATTGCTCAATTTTTTGTATGTCCTAGGACCATTCTACCTCATGACTAAGTCGGCTATTAAAAAATGTGGCTATAATGGATCCACAATTATGTGATGGCCTGACTGGTATCATACATCACGGAGTTGCATCTAGTCCCCTTTTGCTAGAGCATGGCTCAAATTAATCTAGCAGGTTTAACCCTTAACCTACTAAATAAGTGAAATGAAACTTTTAAGCAGATAGTCAAAACCCAAATTTTGCTCTTTAAAAGGTATTCTTTTAGGAAAAAATATCTCCTTATTGGACAGTGTAGATCCCAGATCAGACTGCACGTTCTGTGCAGTCTGATCTTGATCTACATTGTCCGAAAAAGGTCTATAAAAATAGCACCGAATTCGTCTTTGTATTGTCTGGGAGCCTCCATGACTCAGTGTTGGGATTGAGTTTCTTTACTCAAGCGCGAGTGGCTCTTAGTAAGGCACCGTGCAGACAGTCCTTGTGCTAACGCTAGTGAAACATGTGAATTTAAACTGTCGCTGTATTATGACCGAGATGATGTTGACGTTAATACACAATTCTAACAATCTTTTTTGGTCTACATCGATACAGAAATATGTCTGTATTCGCAATGAAATGCTAATGACATGTTTTCTCTAATGTATTATTTGTTTGCGTGCTGAATTATTTCTGATTCAAGTCTGTCATTTGTTCTGTGGTAACCTGTCATTATACAAATGCTATTTTCGGGCGCAACGCCAACTAGTGTAAATGACTCGTAGTAAGATAGTTTGAGGGAAAGGAATAATGCCTTTTTTTCCTAAATTGCTTTAAGTAATAGGAAATTACTTCTTTCCCCACAACATTTGTTTCTAAAGTGGAACCACAACGTATTCCTATGGTACTTGATAAAATGACGCAGGAGTTGTCGAAAAGCCACATTATTCCCAAACTCGTGCCAGCCAGCATTTCTGTTCTGCAACAACCTGCATTAAGCAACCACTATTTCAAGTTCATAAATAATGATTTTTGTTTTTTGTAGGAGAATGCGTGCCAATAAACCACTTCCTTACTAGTAATTTTAACACATGGAAAAAAATTAGACTCGTCCATATATTTTGAAGGAATTTACAGTCAAAAGTCCAAATCTGTTTCAAATGATAATATTAGTTCTTGAATAGGTAGAAAACATTGTGGGAAACGGAGAAAATGCTAGTAGCATTTTCTTCTTTTTCCACAATGGTCTGAAAGTCGTTGAAACTCGGGATTGTGTTTTAAAGGGAGAAAGAGAGTATTTTTAAGCCTTGGATAGCTATTTAATTTTTTACCTGACAGCAAAATTTTAGACTTGTCAATATTTGCAGACAAATTAACCCCTACGCTATTAACCGCGACGCACTGATCTTTTATGGGCAGCCGCTAGATCAAGATCAGACCGCAAGATCAAGCATGATCAGACATGCACAGAACGAGCAGTCTGATCTTGGATCTACACTCCGATATGAAGTTTTTTTCTCCTTTCAAAAAATCAGTTTGAACAAGCATTGTTCTGGTTTTTACTATCGGCTTGAAAGCTTCATTTAACCCTTTCCAAAACGATAAATTTTAGACTGGTCCAACTTGAAAGAGTTCGCAGATGACAATTTCAAATTTGATGAAAATGGCAGAAAGTTCTCCAAAAGGGTAGAAAACACTGTGGGAAAAGGAGAAATTGCTCGTTACGAGCAATTTCTCCTTTTCCCACAGTGTTTTCAAAGGACTTGTACTGCAGACATGTGAAAACCAGGGCTTGTTTGGGAAAGGGTTAATTTATTGAGCAGGATAAGGGTTAAACAAACGTGCAATACATTATAGTGCATGCTTTGAAAAGATGAAAAATATAACCAGGATTTTCTCCATGTCCCAATGCCTTTTTTCTCGGGGTCGGAAGAACACGATACTCCTTGGTAAAGGGTTAATATATATACATGTTTGACTTTAGATTTTACATGGCAGCCTATTATTTCTGTATTTCGTCTTCTGGTGAATATTTTGTCTTGAACTGACAAAGTTTTCTCCCCGGAAGTCATATACATTTGATAAACGTATCCTGGTTTATATTGTATGGAAATTTAGCTGACGGGGGAATAAAATTGGGTTGAAAGTATTCCCCTTTCTTTGGGACTTTTTGAAGTTAATGTAAATAAGGTGAAGTAGAAAAGGACGGTCAGCTGGAATAGCTCCAGTGGTAGGCCATGTAAGCGACAAATTCTGGGATCCATGAGGGTTTGGGTTCGAGCCTCACGGCTGGCCAGCTAAGGAATAACTCCAAGTTTCTTTCGAATGAGACGTTAAGCATAGGTCTTGTGTGAAAGTACCGAGCACGTTAAAGAACCAAGTGTATCATACGACTGGTTTCGTCTTGTATCTTTCACTATCCCAACATAACCAACAGCCTCGCAGGGGTAGGGGAGGGGGGAGGGGGAGAGGTTGTCATAGACAACCGATGGCGACGATAAATTTTCGTAAATTTAGTCAGTCCTATAGAACGGGTCGAAGTTGATCATTTAGGACAAGTACATTGAACAAAACCACAGTGTAGGACCGGAAGTATGCATTGTACGTGACTTGGGGTTCTGTACAGTGACGATCAGTCACTTGGTAGTAAAAATTGTGTTCACAAGGTGAGTAAAGCTGGTGATTTTTCATTTATTTTGATAGTTATTATAAAATATTCATATCCAGTTATAAGTCTGTTATGTATAGACCATGTCAGGAACACGTAAGTGCGCTGAGAACCTTCCTTCGAGCAATGGGTATGCCTTGATCATTGACCATACTAGAAATACAGATGATTTTATCCCAAAACATCGCCGTTTTTTCTCGATTACTCAGCGTTAAAAACCCGTTTTCTCAACGAAAAACGTATAAAGAGTTTCTTTGTTTATATTTTTGTTAAAACATGTCAAAGTTTGGTCACAAAGTCGATTGCAATATTCCTTATCCATCTTTTAAAACGACATGTTGAGAAAAGAAATTTGTACAGTCACTTGCAAGCTGTTAATGGATCTCAGGTGACTGTACAGCCGAAAATTTCTCAACGTGCCATTTTAAACAGAGGATAATGAAGATTGTAGTCGACTTTGTTACCAAACCTTGACATATTTTCTCAAAGATATGAATAAAAAGACTGTTTATACATTTTCCGTTGAGACACGGGGTTTTAACGTTGAGTAATCGAATAAAAACGGCGTCTTTTTGGGACAAAATCATCTGTATTTTTAGAACGGTCAACTGATCACGGCATCGCTTTTGCTATACGGAAGGTTTACAATGCACATTCGCGTTCCTGGTATGATCTACACAAAACAAGCAAATAAATAGATATGAATAGTTTACAATAACTATCAAAATAAATGAGAAATCACCAGCTTGACTCACCGTGTGAACACAATTTTTAACACCCAAGTGACAGATCGTCACTGTACAGAATCCCAAGTCACATACAATGCATACTTCCGGTCCTACACTGTGAAAACTAGACCCTAACAACCACCTTTACACCTTTAAGGAAGGACACACACACGATAGAATTGTACCTTCATCTGGGGAAGTATGAACGTGGTACAGCAAGAAATATTCCTTTTCTTTAGCGTTTTTACACTGTAATTAATTACTTATTGAACATAATTTAACAGTTGGTTTGAAGTGTTGATTAAATTTCCAGCTACCCTTCAATGGCAATTTACGATATATGTACCTTGTTATGTTGCAACCAAAGACAGCTCGACGTACAATGTTACAGAAAATAATATCTTATAAGCTGTTGTCGAGACTAACCTTATCATGTTGCGACCGTTTGCGACCATTCACGTATTTGCTCAATCTGCTGTTTCTGAAGACGTATGAAATAGCAGCTGCCTCTGTCCCATTTCTCATGCAGTTTGAGACAGAAGCTTCCTCTGTCCCATTTCTCAAGAGATATGAGGAACAGAAACTGCTTTAGTACCGTTTCTTAAGACGTATGAGGAACAGAAGCTGCTCAGTGCGATTGCTTCTTTTCCCACAACGATCTAAACAAGATGTTGATATTTTCAAATGTTTGTCCTTTATGCTACTTTTTGTATGTCTAAAGTTAGCCTCTAGAATAGAATCAAAGCGCTGAAGGCGCTGAAGGCCTGGGCATCGGAACGGGAGAAGAGGTTGGAAGATCAGGCCCAGAAGCTTAAAGTTGCTATCACATTTGTACAGGCTTAAAAACTGCTATCACATTTGTACAGACTAATAAAAAAAATATCTACATGTCTCACAGTCTGTGGAGTTGACAACAGAATGGAAACAAACATAAATTTGTAAAGGCCAGTATAATGAGTATTTCTGTATAGCCTTGGCCTCATGGTCTTTTATGGTTTAAAAGGAGATAATTTTCAAAGGATCTTCTGTTTCCTATTTGCTTCCTTTACTTTTCTTTGGCAACAAATCAAAATGGTAACGAACCAAAATGAGCAGCGTGCAAAAAATTGCTGATAAAGGACAAGTCTAGGGAACATTTCTGGGAAGTGCAAAAAGTCCACAGCGGCCAAGCAATGAATCATATTTTTCTTTCTTTTTACCATACTCAGTCTATAAGTTGAAATAGTAACCATGTCCTTTGAGCAATGACAAGGAAAAACACAAAGTCTTTAAAGGCTAATATCACAGAGCATGATTTGGTGTATGAGAACACAAGTTTTTAGGTATTTGTTTTTATTTTTGCATGTTGGTTTCTATGGCAACAAATAAAAAGGATGCCAATGTTCGGCAACAGTTGTGTTTGGTGACAACAGCACCATATGCCGGTGCCAACGCTAGGCTGCAGTTGCTTCATTTTCAGTGTAAACACAAAGTTAAAAAAGGGTCATTACTAGATAGTCATTTACCCTTATTGTTTATGTTTCCCTTTTGATAGTTAACAACTTGTCCTTGCTTGAAGTAAACATCTTTAGTAGTAATAAATATATTGTAAAATGTCAAAGATTTTGTTTGACGACAGCACAAACGACGAAGGTGATGACACTAGGGCTGTGAAAATACCATGCCTCCAAAAATAGCAGAGCTAAAAGTTTTTAGTCGAAAAAGGGTTATAACTAATTACTTTGCCAAAAATATTTTGGTGGTTACCTGCCTCTGTTGTACTGATAAAAGTTCCCCTTTTAATAGTTAACAAAAATTCCAAGTTTGAGTAAGTATCATCATTAATGACAGATATGATAAAATGTCAAAGGTTCTGAAAGTTCAAAGTAGTAAAAAGGGGCATAACTGTGTCAAAACTGTTTGGATGGTTACATGGCCCTGTTATATAGGTACCCCTTTTGACTGTAAATAACTTGTCCAAGTTTGAAGTAAATATCTTCAGGAAGATCAGAAATATGATAAAATGTCAAAGTTTTTGCACGACGACAATGACGCATAGGCTTTGACAATAGCTTGACGTTTTCTCCGTAAACAGCTGAGCTAAAGTTTACTAGTTGAATAAAATCATATGGATGATACAAGACTGCTCAAGGAACATTTCCATAAAAGTTTTGTCAAAATATCTGCTGTAAATGCCACTTTTCAATTTCCCCATGGAAAGTCTATGGAATCTCTAAGTTGCCATGATCAACCAAGTTGGAAAGCCGATTTTCATAAACAGGAGGGCCGTTGGACCTAAAGCCCTCATCTGAGTAAAGTCATCTAGGATTGATAAATTTGAAGATCTCCTGTTTGTGATTATGGAAAACACAAATGAGCCATGCTCTGGCAAAAGAGGTTTTAATGCATCCCCGTGATATATATCATTCCGAACGAGCCGTCATATATTTATGGGTCCATAAAATCCATTTTGTCGAACAACCGACTGAATCATGAGGTACACTGGTCCTTCGACATTCAGAAAATTTGCCAGAAGCAAAAAGTTTCGACCCAGGTCAGCCTAAATACCTATGGGGATCAAGATCAGATTGCACTGAATGTCAAGTCTGATCTTCAATATAAAACGGCCACCAGTTCCTTAACTTTTTACCATACAATCCCGAGTTTTATGGATTCTAAGGATATAGCCTCATGAGAACCTTTTGGAAAACGAAGAAAGTGCTCTCTTTTTTTCTACAAAGGTTTTCTACAAGGTTTTCTGCACTTTCACAACCAATAACCAACATTTCAGCTAAATCTAACTTGCCGTCTGCAAATGTTTTCAATTTAGACAAGTTTAAAATTTCAGCGTTTTATTAGAATTAAATGGTTTTCAATGGCTCATGTTACAAACTTTAATAAATATTTGATATTGTATGCGCCGAGTTTGCTATTGGTCGAAATGGTTATGGGCCGAGATGTCATATCTGGTCAACCCTGAAAGGAAGAAATAAGGCATGTATGCCAATCAAATACATACACGACGTAGTTATTACTTCAGACACGAGGTGCACAGTAATTTTACGAAAATTAAAATCTTACCGAGGTTTTGAGACACCTCTTTCAGAGAAAGACCACACCGTTTGCGTAAAATACGCTATCATTATTTGTCATTCACATGGTGTCTAGAAAAAGGACAAACGAACGATCCCGATTAGTGCTCGGCTCGGCAACAACACTCGTCACAACTCGGTCGATTGGGCACCTATCTCTAAACATTTGATCAACGATCGCCAGAAGTTTGCCAATTGTTTCTTTAATTGTTAAGCGCACGAATTTGCAATTATGAATAAGCTCACCAGGGCCCAAAATTCTCGGTCAACACTTTCGTACGACTAAAATCGCACATCTATCAAAGCTTGTTGTGAAATTAAACCTTACTATGATGTTCAAATCGAAATTTTTATTATTTTAAAGCGTCGTTTCTTTCAGCGCAGTGAGATGGATTGCAGGCAGTACTTTTCACTTGTACTCGGGTTTTTCCGTAAATGCTTGGATGGGGTTAAAATTTTGGTATACGATTCCTATGGCCTTGGGCTTGGCAAGCCAAGCCCAGGCCAAAAACTGGTCCTTTGAGAACGAAATGAATAAATTGACATTAACAGTGGATAAAAAAGAAACAATTATGAAGATCTTCCAACATCAATTATATTTTTGCGGGATAATCTGAAAGTATCTCACAGTACTGGCCCAAGACCCGGATCTGTATTCAACAACCATTCTTAAGAATATTCTAAGTCTTATTCTCAAGAATTTTCTAAATTTGAATGTAACACAACTTCTGATTGGCTCACCTAAATGGTTTAGCCGACCAGAAGTTATGGTACTTTTTAAATCTAAAATCAGGCTAAGAATTAAATTAAGAAAGGTTGTTAAATACGAACCCTGGCTGCATGTTCTTTGCCGTACGACGCATATCGACACTGCCTTTACAAACAACTGAAATCGCCTTGGCACCGACGGTGTACTCATACAATTTCTTTCCGTAAGCCCAACTAAAGATATGTAAAGTTTGTTTCCCGAAATTAGGACAGTAAAAACGACTTGTCAACAGCAGTTCAGTTTCATCAAAATAACTTGGTATTAAAATTCTTTCTTTCTTTGTTACTTTCTTTGTTTCTTTCTTTCTTCCGTCTGTCGGTTCGTTTTTTTTTTTTTGTTTTTGTTTTTGTTTTTTTCTTTCTCCTCCCTTTCTCCTTTTTCTATCTTTCCCTCATCATACTTTGCGCATAAATTAGATATAGATATACTCAGGTGGATGTATAAAGTTACTTACAATCAATCAATCAATCAAGTTTATTGTTCAAATCATACATCTATATGATATACGAACAAGGAGACATGATACAGCTAAAATACAAAAGATTCACAAATAGTGACGGAGAAAAATGGGTTGGAATAGTTGGGGGCCGTAACTTTGGTCAGAACATGAAATAGACTATAAGTCTTGACAAAGTTATAGTGAATAGGCCTTTTTTGATTGGTCAGTCTACTTTACACACAGTGGCAAGTTTTCATTGATAAAGTTCGGTAAATAAACAAAGTGCACGTGAATGACATTTTTTTCCTTTGTTTCGTGAGATATATACAAAAAATTGTGATTGTTTTATTTGAATTTTTTAAAGTCCTTTAAGAAAAATTGTTTTCAAGTGATTCAGCGAGTTTTGCATATTATAATGGATTATTATGCTAATCTGTAAGTAGATCTACATGTTCCCCGATTTCGTTCTACAGGGTGACAAAATGAAAATGCCACCCATAAAAATTTCAATAAAAGTAACAATGCTACAGCAAACAACAAAATATTTGTTGTAGTTAAACTTCACTTTACGCACAAACTTTGCACAAAATTTCAGGCTTAAATTCCACACAGTTTTTGAGTCATTGTCTTTCCAGTATATGCTCTAGATGAGCCCCACGGCGTCGTAAACACACATGAATACGATTTGCGAAATTGTCAATAACCAGAACACATTCTTCCACTGATATTCTTCTTATCCTACCTGTAATGGCTCGCTTTAGTTCTGGGATTGTCTGAGGATTGTTCTCATATACATTATCTTTGAGATAACCTCAGAGATAAAAATCTGGAGGGTTTAAGTCTGGCGAATGTGGTGCCCACTCGATTTCACACCTCCAACTGATGAGGCGATCTCCAAAACGTTGTCTGAGCCATTGCAAAGTTTCATTTGAAGTGTGAGTGGTAGCACCATCCTGCTGAAATCATCAACCATCCCTCTCAAAGCCTCTTCGTCGTCCCAATAGTTAAACTTTTATGAATGATTATATGGGTGGCATATTTTTGTGTATCACCCTATACATTAACAAATTTCGTATCCACTGAACATCCATCCAGTAGACATGGAACTTATTTGAAATCGGGAAAGGCTTCTAAAAATCATTCTAATAGCTAGATAGTTACACTACTTGTTTATTCTTTCTTTCTTTCACACATACTTACACACACTAACATAAATCGTGAACATTTACCTGGGCAGAGGAAATGTGGGTCATGATCAGTTTACGCAACTGTGCAGACGATCACTATCCACACCATCCGCTAGGTATGTGATGTTGTCAACAGCTCGTGACGGTAAAAATAACCTAAGAGTTTGGAATGCTGATTTGTAGGGCAGACTAAATGGTAGAGAAAGAGGGATGCTTGAGCATATGTCTAGAATGGTGAAAAAAAATTAACTCTTTACCACACAATCCTGACCTTTAACGACCCTCAAAGAAAAAGCTTTTGAAAACATTGTAGGAAAGGAGAAAATGCTCAGCATTTTCTCCTTTTCCAACAATGTTTTCTATCCTATCAAAAAGAGAAATCATCATTTTAGCAACATTTAATTTGTCGTCTGCAAATACTTTCAATTTGGTCCATTCCAAAATTTTGTCGTTTGGTAAAGAGTTAAGGTGGTAATATCAACAAAGGTTAGACTGCACAGAAGTGCAGACTTACCTCTGCAGGTGCTGCCACACTAATTTCATACTTAAGTAAAATAGTACACGTATTTGGTGCAAATATATTTCATACTTAAGCAACTGACAGATCTATGGAAAGGTCATGTTACTATGATGAAAGTTTACAAATTAATATTTCAATCAATCCATTGATGCATCCACCTTGATCTGTAGCCATACCTTAATTGCTCAATCACTCACACCTTTTTGTAGGATATGAACCAAGATCTATCAGCATGGGTGTGCTGAATGAACTTGCTCACATCCCACAAAAATTCACATATGCTAGCAATGGCCACTACTCATTTATGTACATTTGTGCTGGCTCTTCTGCATCAACAGTCCCATGTACAGGAAAACTCAAAACTTAAAAATAAGCAGAAGATGAACAAGTGAAAAGCTTATGTTGCTAAATAGCATAATGTTTCATGTAGGGTGCAGGCTAGGATCATTGTCTACATACCCTTTACCAAGAGTTCCCATGTTTAGAGGAGGCTTTTAGAAAAAAAGTTTGAAAACATTGTTGGATACGGAACGTTTATTCTAGGAATGTTTCCAAAACTTTCAACAATAAATTCTGTCATTTGAGTGACGAATGAAACGCGTCTGCAAATGGTTTCACAATGGAAGAGTCTACCGACTTGTCGTCTGGTAGAGTGAACGCTCAGACTTTTTTCTGTATCCGCAATACATCATTATTTTGCCATTATTTTGTCATTATTTGTTATTATTTTACCATCAGACTTTACACAATAAACTACCATTAAAACACAGTTCTGGACATAAACCTGCGCAGGCTTCTCTAAGGAAAACTGTGTCTGGATAGTGCGGATCTTGAAGCCACTGCAATAACAGGTAGGGGAGACCGGGGCTAGTTGGTCCGAAAATCAGTTTTTTCCCAATTCTGAATAAATTATTCATTTGTGGGTAAATTTATTGCTTTTGATGTTTAGTTTAATCATTTCTCTAACTAAAATTGTAGTTTTCCATACAGTAAATTACAGGAAATTGTCAAAAAAGCTAATTTTTGAGACGTGGTCAAACGGACCAACTTGCCCCGGTGTCGGGGCAAGTTGGTCCGGACAGCGGGGTAAGTTGGACCGACGAGATAGGTTTGGACAAAAATGCTTCCTTTTACTCAATGGAGAAAACAAAACTTTTAAATTTTGAAGAATTTTTAAACTTTGAAGAAATAAAGTTTCAACTTCGAAACTGAGTGCTTAACGAGTCACACCAGTGAAAAACCCGTTCATCAGCGAATAAAGTCAGAGTCACCTAAGTCACAGTTGTGACAGAGATATGACAGACCAGACGGCACACACTCAACGTGCGACCAGTCCTTACAACCGCCACACTGAATCCACTGTTCTCCGCTCTTGCTGTTTGAAAACGGTTCCCCACATACTATGCAGAAATATTCTCTACATTTCTTCTTGGTTTTAGATTTGTATAAAAGCTTTTTACAGCCTTTTCCTTGATTGATGATTTTTGACTTTCTAGCATTTTGTTCTTTCTCTAGAGCTATTTTCTCCGGCGTATCTGTAAGTATTGCAGTCTTCCTCTTTCTGCGACCTCCTTTGGTTGATTTCCTTGCACCAGCCTTTGGCAACGGACGAATTGTATGGGGTGTGAAAATGGCATCTGGTACATCTATTTAGAAAAAAAAAAAAAAAAATCGAGTTGAATAGATTGAAATGAGACAAAAGTGTTCGGGTCTCATGGCCGTTCGAACAACAGCTAAACACATATTACTCGACACCTTGGTAATCCCTGTTACAAGTCAAAGAGTTTTTTTTCAAAAAGCTTTTTTTGTATACAACAACCTCACGAATAGCAGTTTCTAAAAGATGGCGAGATAATGTGCATCTTTTGCTTTGTCTTCTATATGTCCGCACCATTCTGCAAAGTAAATGATAGGTCTAATAATAATTATTTTAAGTCGATGAAGATTTACAAGAAGAATAATAAAAATGTAATTAGATATATTATAGTCTAAGTCATAGTTAATAGATCTAATAATAATAATAATAATAATAATAACAATAGTAATAGTAGAAGTAGTAGTTAATAGTAGTAGCTGTGGTAGTAGTAGTAGTAGTAGAATAGTAATAGATCAAGTTGTATAAGATTTATTGTTATTAATGTTATATTATTAGATCTATTACGTTAATTTTATCTTTCAAAGTTCGATCCAGATCTGTAATATTATACTGGTTCACGACCAGTGGCGGCCATTTTTTAAAACCTTTTCTAATCTGTAAGGTAATGTTCTTCAAGTTCACAGCTCATACTTTACGTGGGCAAACTAGGGTTCAATATTGTAAGAGTCACGAGTGGAAATCTGAAATAAACTGTAAATGAAACTCGGCACGATATAAATAACCCGTCGGTCAACAGACGGACTCAAGTCACGAAGAGTACCAGTGGCGGCCAACCGAATTTTGTACACAGAATTACCGTAATATTACTATTGCCAGAAGATATCGAATGAAAAACCATTTTTCTTGAAATTCTGCAATATTCTAGCGAGTCTAATGTTTTATATGACCCCTACAAAGAGTTAATGAGGAACAACCTACAACAGTTACTGTGTACATTTTATACTTTCACAATTCAAACACGCATGCGCGAGCCAAAAATAGATATGGACTTTGGCAGCTGAGGTTGCACAGGGGGCAGGGTAGTTATGTCAGTTAATCAACATTTAATGGTATTCTATAGGAAAAGTGGGGAAATGTGGAGGGAAAAACAGAATTCAGGTGAGTATAAGCTCAGTTTGTTTTTTAAACAGCATTTCATTTGTTGTTGTACTTAGTTACGATGGTAAAATACTGCCCATTATTTCAATAAGGATACCAAAAATGCCAATATCATTTCATAAACATACAATTACAAAATGATAATGTTGAAACTGAGTCATTGAAGAGATTAAAATTATATTTTGTAATTCCACAATCGCAAATTTGAGTATTACACAGTCACAAATGCCTTTATAAGAAGAATGATGTCAGGCGACTTCCGTTAGCTAATGGCACCACATATTAAAATGTTGATGATGTGCACATACAGGAAAATTAGACGATGCAAAATGATGAATTGTCACATTTCATAAAGATCTTTATTGTGAAATATATGTATTTCTTTGCAGTAAAACTGTTTCGCTGACAACAATTCCTACACACAAAATAACTATTATTATCCATAACATGGATAAACCTACACACTCTTTGGGAAACTACGTCTGTTCTTACTCAAGGCAAGTACATGTAGTTCACTGCCTGGAAACAAACACTTAAACACATATCATGCTTTCATGTTAAACAGAATAAAAATGATGATTTTCTGTTTTTGATTTATAAGCCTTTTTAAGCTTGTTAGTGCATCCAGAAGTTACACACATATTGCTTCTTCTTTGTCCTTCCTGCTATTCTACTTTCTATCTGCATTTTCTTTAATGTTCTGCATTTCACTTTTCTTCCAGCCTCTTGTGAACTCTTAAGTATGTTATCACTGTTGCCTACAAATAATTCAGAAATCCCAAATAGATATGACGTTAATTTGGCATGTATGTGTATATATGTATGTAAATTTTTTTTTTTTTCCAGTATAATTTTTTATGATTTGGTAATTCAAATTGAAATAGATATTTTGACATTTTCAAGACACATCTATGAATATTGCATAATACCTGTTTAATATTTCATATTTAGATAATAGTAGTACAAATTTGTATAAAAAGAGCTTTAAAAAACTGTAACAGAAAATCTTATCTGGTAATTTCAGATTTGGCTGGAGCTGGTGGAAATACATGTGACAAGAATTCTGGAATCAATTCCTCACGTTAATTCTGGAGGGATTGACAAGAGGATTGGCTAAATAAAGAGCAACATGCTAAGCAAATTGATCCTTTATTCGCTTCGGGTACATATGCCTTAATATTTCCGCTGCAGTTAGTGCCCTCTCTTCCCCAGATCTGTCTCTATATCAACCAAGATGGAGTTACAGGTGTTATGTCAATGGCATCTGAGTTGACTTGGAGGATTTCACACTTCATAAAGAACCCTAGATGACAGTCTTTGTCCTTAATACACATATATTTATAAAACAATCACCATTGGAAGCAAAAGTCAATATGTTCAAAACTCTTTGTAATTATTTGGTAATATGTTTGTGATACTTGAAATAAAGTTTTGGAAAATAAATCTATTATCATCATGATAATCAGATTCATAGAGGTTTTAGCACTTTTGGTGTTGAAGCTCACACTTTTTCCACTGAAAATGTTGAAAAAAAGTTACAGTCTCAGACTTCAGGGACTGATTGTTTATACAGATGTACACCTTTGCTGACAGCAATAGAACACAGATGGTCCACTGTGTGGCTTCAAACTGCAGGAAACTTGGCTTTGCTGATGATGGCATTCTCATGGATAAAACCCAGCCTTGCAGCCAGCAATGAAAACTTCAGCTTAAATAAAGCTGAATTTTGCTTTATAAGAAAACAAGTTTTATTAGTTCAACTATTTTTGTAAGTTCAGCTCATTAATTTTGAAAAATGTGAAAAGTTGAAAAAAAGAAGGATTTTAGAAACATAATTGGATGGAAGAAAATGTATGCTGCACATCTGCACATGCTTTTAATATGGACAAGGCTAAAAATTTATTGTAGATCTAGTACAGAGTAAGATACATCGATTGATTTAAGATGAACTTGGCTGTCTAAAAATTTCAATTCTGTAGTTGTGTGTACAACTCAATTTAGTGTGTCCTCAAGAAGATCAAAGTCATTGTTCATTGTTTACCATTCTTGATCTTGATCTGTCAGTATCTTCCAAAGAAAGATCTAAACCATTTGTTTGATCGCCAACATCACATTATAAACAAACTTACTGCTTTTTTGCCTTGATACCTACTATTTATTGCTCCTTCAAAAACCTTGTCTAGTCATGTATTCTAGATAGATCTACCTGACTACTGCAATTTGCAACTTCTTCAATATCCTGGGCGATGTTTCATTTATAACCGCCCTCCCTGACATGCAGGGTCAAAATTGTGTTTCATAAATACCACCCCCATGACTGTTGACAATTTTCCTTGAAATAGAGTATTTTTTTGTTGCCTGTCGGACAGTTATCCGCCAGATATAGCCATTTTAAGTATTTCCGTTGAATAGGAATATGGCAGATGTCTGTTGAAAAATCGAAAAACTTGAATTTATACCTTTTTTTCTCCAGTCCTACAGGAATACAATTTATATCATGGATTTACTTAAATGGATTTTTTATTGATACATTAAAATATGAAATAAGAACAAATTAAACTTATAATTATGATACTGTAGTATTGTACCCGTTTATAGCATTTTTGTCCAACCGTCGAAGGGGAACCTGAAAAGCAATAATGTGGTTTATGAAAAAGAGTATAGTGACTGACTGAACTGGATGCCCTGGATAGCTATGCCTCTGCATGACGTCATTTAACGCGTGCCTTCTGCAAGTCAAACGTGATTTGTGTCTCTCGTGAATATCTGGGAATTACTGCTTAAGCAAATAAAGAAATGGACTATTTGATATAGTAAGTGAGAAATCATCGTGTATTTGACATTTTTGATATAGAAACATTGTTCTTTTGGGTTATTTCAGACTTAAATCGGTTGGAGAAATGATGAAGGTCAGTCCCCCGGAAGTGAATTTTTGACACTTAGGGGGTTAACAGGGATACTTGTTTATATTTTTACTTACATTGCATCAAGTTCCGATTTTTATTTGGTATCTGAAACATAATTTCTTCTTTTTCAACATGATCGAGAGCTTTGATATGCAAATGAACGCACAAACGCGATATCATAAGAATGGCCGCCACTGGTACTTGGCCGCCACTGGTAGCGAACCAGTATATATATTCATTCTAATTTCATTTTTATTATCATTTTTATCATTTTCAAACTAAATACCCATGAATAATAAGATATTTGTAAAACGAAATAGTCTCAAGGCAGATTGACTCAGTGCGGGGCAAGTTGGTCCGACGGACCAACGTACCCCATCAAAAACGGACCAACTTGCCCCGACCATACCTTAGTGTAAACCTTCACTCATGGACTAAACGTCCTTAAAAATAGATACATTGCGTATGCTTTATTGAAAAAAAAGGGTTGTTAAGCTTTCGGACAATGTATAACATAAGACTAGTTCTCTATACAGAAGAAAAGCAAAAAGTAAAATTTGCGAGAGAAAGAAATTTACTTATGTGGTCCAAATTCAGTTTTTTTCAAATAATTTCTGTAAATCGCCGCCGATCTTCATCAAATTTTCGTGGGTTATTATGGCGCCATTTTAGACTCGATTACGTCACGAAATGGCGTCATAAATACTATCACTTGGCGGCAATCATGGTAGGACCAACTTGCCCCACGGTCCGACTAGCCCCGGTCT
This sequence comes from Tridacna gigas, assembly GCA_945859785.2. Lineage (NCBI taxonomy): Eukaryota > Metazoa > Mollusca > Bivalvia > Cardiida > Cardiidae > Tridacna > Tridacna gigas. The sequence goes on from OX244041.2 coordinate 31,253,958, forward strand.
CCCCTACTTATAAGTTAGCCATCCTCTGTGAATATAGGGTTTAATGCATCTGCAAAAATCATCTACCCAGGTCAGCCTGCACAGTCCTCGCAGGCTGACCTGGGCCGAAGAATTTCGCTTTTAGTCAATTTTCTACATTTCAAAGGACCATTCTATCGTGAATCAGTGGATTATTTGGAAAAATTGATTTTATGAGTAAAATATTCTGTCATGACTTGCTTTGCATCACGGAGATGCATTAAACCCACTTTTGCCAGAGCATGGCCCTAATGTATAGGAGCAGAGTTCCGGGGGTGGGAGGCGTGGGGGGCTGCGTCTTCGTTCTGCATTACACCAAGAGAGTTGCATAGTTTGCATCCATTTTTGTCGAAAACTTGGCTCAGTTATGAGGTTCTATGGCTTTACGATTCCTTCTTTCAGTCCTAACTTTCTCGTTTCAAACGTACTAGTGTTGATAAGACCACGATTTCTACATTGCTTTCTAAAGCTACCGACTGCAAAGGCGTAAAAAAATTCGCTTTTGTAAAGAACTGGATTAAGACAAAGTCAAAGACTTATCTAAAGAATGTTCATTGCTGATACTCATTTGGAATGTTACTCTTTTACTTAAATGAATAGTCTGGAATTACAATGTTACTTATAAAGATAGTGATTTTGTTTCCGGTTTTGACAACATATTAACTTCCGGTGCTAAAAGCTCAATATTTGTGTAAGCGATCATTGAGACGAATATTATGTAAGCGATCACTGAGAAGAATAACTTAAGGACTCTTTACTGTTGTCAATGTTGCTGTTGTTTCCGTTTTATTGTGGTTGCTGTTGCTAATTATGATGATTATGATGATGAGGAGGAGGGGAGATGGAGGAGGGTGAGTGAGTGAGAGAGAGTGCGAGTGAGTGAGTGTGTGAGTGAGTGAGTGAGTGCCGTAATAAATTATGCAGTATCAAAATTTCCATCTCACGGCGGGAAGAGAAAAATTTGGCCATGTTCGGAGTATTGACCATTATTATTCCCTCAGTATTTATCGATATATTACAGTTATATTTCTATGTAACTGATTCGAGATAAATCATCGCAGAACACGATAAAATTAAACATTTTTTTTTTTCATTAAAGTTTAGAAATATGTGAACAATACTGACAACTGACTCTGTGTGGCCTTTGGCAGGTGATACAGTTGGACAACTGGTCTTATAATATATTAGGTTAGGGGGTGAAGCTTCTCAACAATAAAGTGCCAGTGCTACAATACATGTTTGTTGTCCTCAAAGACAGCTTTAGATAAAAAAAAAGTTCTCCTTGTAGAAGTATGACTCATGAAAAATGAGTCATGCCCCGTGAAAAGGGGGTTTAATGCATCTGCAAAAAGTATCCACCGATGTCAGCCCGCGCAGTCCACGCAGGCTGACCTGGACAGAAACCTTTTACTATTGGTCAATTTTCTGAATGTCCAGGGACCGGCCTACCTCATGATTCAGTCGGTTGTTCCACGCAAGGATTTCTGTGGATCTATAAAAGTCGGTTGTTACATGAAATGTTTTTTATGGATCTATAAAAATGTGATGACTTGGTTGGTATGATGCATTATGGAAATGTATTAAAGCCCCTTTTGCGAGAAAATGACTCAGTCAATTTCGCATTCAGAAGGAAGGTCAGTTTCAGTTCACACTTAATAGAAGGTCTTTTTATTTTTTCATTATTCTTTCCTCGATACGCCAGACTTTTTAAACCAAAAAAAATTTTTGAACTCTACATGACCTTTGTACAAGACAAATAAGACAAGATTTAATGAATTACTTTTTTTTAGATCTCTAATTCTATCTGACAGTAAAATTAATATTTTGAAAATAAGAAGGCTGTCGTATAAATCTGATTTAAGCTAAGGATAGACTCATTTACTTCTCAAGTTTGATAACTCTTTGCCAAACGACAAAATTTTAGACTGGTCCAAATGAAAAGCATTGGCAGACGACAAAGTAACATTGCTAAAATTATAAGATTTGTCTTTGAAAGGATAGAAGATATGGTGGAAAAAGAAGAAAATGCTGGTTAACAGCATTTTCTCCTTTTCCCATGTTTTCAAAAGTCCTTTTCGTTGGGCGTCATTAAAATTCCGGATTGTGTGGAAATGGTTTAAAACTAAACTCTTTACTTGACGACGAAATTTTGGACTGGTCCAAATTCATGCATTTACAGACATACTTGCTAAATAAGTTAAATGAAACATTCAAGCCGATGGTAAAAATCAAAATAATGCTAGTTCAAGTTTTCTTTTTTCTTAGAAAAATATCTCCTTATCGGACACTGTAGATGCAAGATCAGACTGCATGTTCTGTGCAGTATAATCTTGACCTAAATTATCTGCAAAAGGTCCTTGGGTCGCGCTTATCAGCCTAAGGGTTAAATGTGCCCCTCTCCAAATATTATTATCATCATTCCTTTAAAGGACAAAATAATGAAGAAAAATGAGAACATGTTGAGAGAAGAATGAATCCTGCCTTAATGACTAGCATCAGTCCTGGAAAAGAATTTGGCGGAGCTGGAGACTCGATCTATGGATCTCTGGTTTCAAGTCATTCACCTTACCGACTGCGATACAGGGCTCAGTTTTTCAATCTCGAACCTAATATTTTGTTTGGCAACAGTAACGTCTGATAGACAGAGAGAAAGAGTGACCTTGCGTTTTCTAAATGTTTTTATTAATCATATTTTTGTTAGCGCTAATTGACATTCGTGAGAACATTATCTTACTACTATATAAGGAATGTCTGGTAATCCAATCATTGATAAGAAATTGTGTGTTTATCATCATTATAAAACTGTTAGACTTAGTCCCTTAAGGAATATAACATTCCAGGAAATATATTGGAACTATGCGATGATATTTCTGGGTCTCTTTAGCATTCGAGAATTTGAAGGAATTTTTTATTGCCATGGTCACGTGGCAATTCAACATTTACTGCTTTTAGTTATAATCAATTTCAAAGCTATATGAGTGCAATGTTGAGGCCAGACTTGTCTTTCAAAGATTTATAATCATATCAACTCTAAAATCTCCGAGCTGGGGATATGAATCAGCGACCCCCTGTTCTCAAGTCCTGTATGCTACCGACTGCGCTACCGGGGCTCGGCAGTGATCCAATGAAAGGTAATAGTAAACTTTCATTATCTCTGATAAGAACATGTGTCACCATCAGGGGTAGAAACAGCTGTAGCGGTTGCAGCATCATCGGAAACAGCAGCAGAGAATAAAGCTGGAAGATTGATATGAGCCATGCTCTGGCAAAAGGGGAATTAATGCATCTTCAAGATGCATTATACCATGCAAGAGATCACATAATTAGGGATTTATAAAAAACCCACCTAGTCTAACAAATGACTGCATTATATGGAGGTAAAATGGTCCCTGGACATGCATAAAATTTACCAATAGCAAACAGTTTCGATCCATGTCAGCCTGCGCGGACTGCGCAGGCTGACAAGGGTCGATACTTTTTGCAGATCCATTAAACCCACTTTTTACAGAGCATGGCTCATATACTGTTATCGCATACAGTCTTTCCATCATTTGAGCCTTGCTCTGACAAAAGGGGGCTTAGGGCTCCGTGATGCATGATACCAAACAAGGCATGACATAAGTTAGGGATCCTTAAAATTTGTTATGTCCAACAACCAACCTTGTTATAAGGTAGAATGGTCATTTGACGTACAGAAAATTGACCTGTAGCGAAAAGTTTCGGCCCAGGTCAGCCTGCGCGGACTGCGCAGGCTGACCTGGGTCGATACTTTTCGCAGATACATTAAGCCCCCTTTTCACAGACCATGGCTCAGGTGTTTGTTTCCAACACGTTTGTTACTTCTTCAGAGAACAAGAGCTACTGTAGAAAAAAGATTGGATCTTTATGGAGCCTTTTCCACACTAACACTGTTTTATTACAGATTCTATCGGAACTAAAAAAAAAAGAAAATTCTGTGATGATTCTAGAAAGTGGAGATGCACGTTGGTAAATTTTTTGTAAAACCCTTATAATTCGGAAATGATTGATCGAACCATTTCATGTCAGTAAAAATATTTTACATTTGGGTTAGAATGTTTCACAAAATATCGTGCAACGTAGATCAAGATCAGACTGTGCATTTGTTTGCGGTCTGATCTTGATCTACTCTGTCATTTAATTCTTTACCAAACGACAAAAATGTAGACTGGTCCAAATTGAAAGCAGTTGTAGACGACAATTTGAGTGTGAATCAAATCATGGACGTAAATTGTCTTTTAAAGGGTAGAAAACATTGTGGGAAAAGGAGAAGATGCTGATCACCAGCATTTTTTCCTTTTTTCCACAATGTTTTCTGAAGGCATCTTCCTCGGGATCATTGAAACTCGGGATTTTTTGGTTAAGAGTTAAAACAGTCCATGACGTGCTTTGAAGTCTTAGTGTTAATTACTGCTCTGGATCAAATAAACCTGTATAATGTGTAGATGAACTTTTCGTTATCAATTACCTCTTTATTGCAAATCTGAATTATCTACACTAATCAAACTTTTAAGTTTATTTTTATCTATAGTTCAGTTACCCTGGAATTTATACTTCCTAACAAGTTCTGTTTTAGTTTTCAACCGTTTTCCTTTGTACAAATACTTCATTTGAAACTCCTGCGGTGCTGAAAGTACTTGAGGGGATTGAGAGAGAGCGAGAGAGAGTGAGAGAGAGACGGAGAGAGAGAGAGGTGCTTGTTGTAATATACGAAGAGTTGTCTGTTTTAAATGTACGAAAGCATAGAATAGACATTCCTGAAAAGAAAACAAATATTTCGTAACTGCGATGCGATATGCTTTAGTGCCAAGCAAATCTCTTTCACAAAACAAGATAGCTCTTTCCCGCAAGATAATTGTTTCGTTTATACGACATAAGATCGCGATTCCACGAGATAATTCTGAATACCGAAAATGAGATACTCCGTGAAATTAATATTCAATGGACAATATACTATTGGGAATGCAATACCGTGTGTTAGAAACAAGGCAAAGATCTGATAAAGGGATAATGATGTCATGGTAACGTGATGGTTATTTTTTTGGAACGAGACACTGCGTACATGGCAACGAGATAACTAAAGTGTCGAAGGAGATAGTAGATGTCACAAGCACCCGTTTTACTTAGCACTCGTTAACAGATTGCATTTCCAAACAAATAAGCAGCAGACTAATGTGAATACATGAGCCATGCTCTTTGAAAAGGGGATTTAATGAATCTGCAAAACGTATCGAACAAGGTCGACCTGCACAGTCCGTGCAGGCTGACCTGGGTAGAAACCGTTTGTTTTTGGTCAATTTTCTGTATGTCCAAGGACAAGTCTATCTCATGTGTCTGTCATTTGTTAGGCGAAATGGATTTTATGTATCCATAATTATGTGATGACTTACTTGGGTAATCTGGATCACGTAGACGTATTAAACCCCTTTTCCTAGAGCATAGCTCATTTCTTTAGTAGGTATACTCACCGTTGTTTTGGATGTAGCACTTGAATAGATGTTGCAAAGGGAGAATTTGGTCGTTTTGCCTCAGTGCCATACGGCAGTTGCTTCTGTCGCTGATGCCATACAACAACTGTTTCTGTGTGATAACTTATGGAAGAATGGAACGCAGTGCTGTACATGAAACAAATATTATATTTCATATTTTCTGTCGGAATCTGGGGCCGTATTCACCAACGATTCTAAATTGGATTCTTAGTCTAATTCTGGATTTAGAAAGAAACATAACTTCTGATTGGCTAAAGCATTTGGTCTAGCCAATCAGAAATTGCGTTACTTTAATATATAGAAAATTCTTGAGATTCAGACTTCGACAATTAAGAATGGTTGGTGAATACGGCCCAGATCTCTGACCAGGAACTAATGGACGGCTGTTATCGTCCCGATACCTTACAAGGAGCAGTTTCTACTTTTGCCAATTTCTTTTGAAAGTGATCAGCTGCAATATAAAAGAGAGTCATCTGCAGCCAGAGGTAATGAGTTTAAGGGAAACTAGACATAATGGTGTGAAACAAATACTAGACGATAGTAGTATAGGAGGGTAGACCTCGGACAAAATCCGTTTTGTCCGAGGTCTACCCTCCCTGAGTGCCATTTTGTCCGAGGTCTACCCTCCCTGAGTGCCATTTTGTCCGAGGTCTACCCTCCCGGGGAGGCAAAAGACCGGTCAAAATATCAAACCGGAAGTAGATGTCCGCTTTTTCTGCCCCCCCTCCTCACACCACTGCAGAAATGTAAAAACAAAAGAGGAAACCGGAAGTGGAATTCCTAGCAAAGAATGGTGTGTCACCATGTTTTGTTCGGGTTGATCCTGCGTTTTGATTGGTCGAGACGTTTTCCAACCAAAAATTTGAATTGAAAAACGTGTGACACCACAGCCTGAATCGGGGAAAAAGAAGGTGTGCCACCATCTTCACTCGGTTTGGTCTTTTCTCTATAACCGTGTTGGACTTAGTCTTTTTTTCGTCTTTTTTTGTTCGTCTCGAACTTTCTCTATCACCGTTGGACTTAGTCTTTTTTCCCGTCTTTTGTTCGCCTCAGCCTTTCTCTATCACCGTTGGACTTAGTCTTTTTTCCCGTCTTTTGTTCGCCTCAGCCTTTCTCTATCACTGTTGGACTTAGTCTTTTTTCTCCGTCTTTATCCGTCTCAATCTTTCTCTATCACCATTGGCCTTAGTCTTTTTTCTCCGTCTTTGTTCGTCTTAACCTTTCTCTATCAACGTTGGACTTAGTCTTTTTTCCACGATATGGGTTATTTTCCCCTCCTCAGCCTGGCTCAGGCAGAGATCACTGTTGGACTTAGCCTTTTTTCCGTCTTTTGTTCGCCTCAAGCTTTCTCTATTACCGTCGGACTTAGTCTTTTTCACCACGATATGGGTTATTTCACCTCCTCAGTTTGGTTCAGCCAGAGATCATCGTTGGACTTAGGCTTTTTTCTCCGTCTTTTGTTCGTCTTAACCTTTCTCTATAGCCGTTGGACTTAGTCTTTTTTCTCCGTCTTTATTCGCCTCAATCTTTCTCTATCACCATTGGATTTAGTCTTTTTTCTCCGTCTTTGTTCGTCTTAACCTTTCTCTATCACCGTTGGACTTAGTCTTTTTCACCACGATATGGGTTATTTTCCCCTCCTCATGCTGGTTCAGGCAGAGAGCATCGCTGGACTTAGTCTTTTTTCCGTCTTTGTTCGCCTCATTTTTTCTCTATCACCGTTGGGCTTAGTCTTTTCTTTGGCTCCTAGCAGTATGATCTTTAGATATTTGTCTGACGAACTCAGTCTTTTTTAAAAACTAGCTTTAGGAATAAAGATCTGAGAGCTGAGGTGATGTATACCACTATTTATCGATTTGGTTGAATTAGACAGACAAGATTTGACACTTTTATGCTATACGCTATCTTCCGAGTTGGTCAGAGATGGTTTATAGCATAAATCCTTACCATACAAGCATCGTGTTGGGGCTTAACCTTTTTTGAGTTAATTTGAATTGAAGTATATCGTTTGGAATGTAACTCTTGGAATGGTACTCAGTCGTAAAATTGACAAGTCTCGAAGATAGGACTTTCTGGAATGAATGTTAGCTCTGAAAAGAGCTGTTTTTACCATTCTCTGGATTGGAATTAAATTAATCATCCGAGCAAGTTAATTCCAAAAATCAGAGAAAGATAGAGGATTCTAAACCTCTTCATCATCAACTCATTGGTTGGTTGATATCACAGACTCCCCAAAGATTGGATCATCAGTTGGTATAACCCAAAGATCGGGGTAGAAATTAGGTGCTGGGTTCTGGGTATAGGGGTTGTCCCCTTGTCTTGCAGAGAACTCAGCCGACGTCTTTGTCTTTTGACGTTTTCTCTTCTCCTTGTTCCTTCGACTTTTACCAAATAGTCCACAGCAGAATCTGAACAAACCCATCGTGGAAATGAAATGGCATATAGAGAAATTTGGTGGTTTTATAGCTTGGTGGAGGGATTGACCTACTTTTCGTCTTGGAATTAAGAGTACGAACGTGGGCGAGACCATGTAGATAGAACATAATGTACTATATGATCTATCTACATTTTTCCAAGACTGATATTTTGTGGAAAAAAGAATGAAAAAAACACCATTTAAACAGTATAACTTTTATTTGAACAGAACTGAACAATGAACTGAGCAATGAACATATTTACAACAAACACATAGATAAAAGAACTATCATACATTTATATACTATTTGTGGGGAAAAAGTCTTTGAGCTTTATTGGATAGAATTCCATACTGCTGATTGAACCATAACACTACATCTCGATCGTTTCGTCGATGTTCCGTTGAGAGGAATTTCTGTTGAAGATATTTCTGTATGTTGTATCCTCTGGCGGCAGCATCCAATACGAAGATACAGTAAAATCCGCAAACTTTTCCCTGTGGACTCTGAAGAGTTTGTCGATTGTATCTCCACGAATAAGAATGATTGTCTAAAAAGTTAATGATTTCTGGCTCAAGTGGTGGTAGTCCGTAGGGATCAAAGTATAGTACATCACCATTATTGTTGAATATCACGGCTACCCAATGTTCTCCTGGACCGGTTGATTTCTCTGTGTTCACAATGTAGGCTTTCACATGATTGGGTTTTTGTCGAGGTAACTGATCTTTTGCACAGACTTTTGCCTGTAGATTTTTTATCCATATTCCGTGATCCAATATGTATTGAATTTCAGAAGTATACATTTTTCTAATCACTTTCTTCCCAGGATTGTTTTACTTTGTCACACCAGTATTGTAACCACGACTCCGTGAATTCAGATAAAATGTTTTGTTTTATATTTCGCCATAATCTGTAGGCTTCCACATAGTCACTTTCATCGAGTTTCATTTCTATGAGTTCAGGATACCATTTCTCCATGATTTCGTATGGATTTAATTCCATCATGGCTTTTTCTATGAACATATCTGTATGTTCTTGTCTATCCTTGAATAAACACAGTTCATGCTGTGTTTGACTGGGATGATCCACTTGACATCCGTAACACTGGTTGGTAACTTCACTGACAATAAGATTTTTTAATTTTTCAGTCATATGTTTTTCGAAGCTATTATGAATGTCATTTTTCCGAGTAGAGATGCACTTCGATACGGAATATTTCACTTTTTCTGCTTCTTCTCTAAGTGTTATAGCAAATCTGAGTCCCAACATTGTTTTTTAGTTCTTTAGTCCTGTAGATAGTCCTGAAAAGGACTGTTTTTCAATAGTTCTGAAAAGAACTGTCGTTTTCGATATTATATTCCTTAGTCCTGAAAAGGACTGTTTTTGTGAAAGCTATCTTTTGATCAGAGAGTTTCTGTTGATTTTTCCAGGATTAATAATCTGTGATAACTTCTCTCAAACTGTTGATTTCAATCTGATTGTCAAATTCAGCAAAGACAATAACGTTGATAGCTGCTGCCAGAGCTTGAGCAAACTGAAGTTCAATTCGAAGATTTCCAGTTTTTATAGGGTGAAGTTGTCCTTCTTCACTACCTTGATCCGCTGTCAAATCGTATCCCCACAAACAGTATCCACCAGCATAGTCTTCTTTACCAATATTAAATGATTTATTAAGTGCTAAAGATGAGTTAGCCTGATACAATGATAGAAAGGATTTCAAATACAATCCTGCTTCAAAGTTAGGTTCAAAGGGTCTGTTATGAATACTGTGACCATTACATGATACATCAATTTTTGACAGATTAAAATGATGAAAGAAAAATGGATTTCTACCATAATCCCCATTATAATCAGTATTTGCTACCATTGCAATGAAAATGCGTTTTGGAAGTTGTCCTTGAAACAAATGATCTTCAACTTTAGACTGAAGGCCTGTAGAAATGGTAAAAGTTTTTACTTCAACCCTACGAATAGGGATTTTCATGTTTTGCTGAGCAATAACATGATTTTGATCATTTGCAACAACAGGCAACAATTCGACATTTCGCACATGAAGACTGACTGTTTCCAGTACAATTTTTGAAGCTGGTGCACCACCGCCTCCTGTGAGACAAAAGTTTACCGAAGATCTGTTTAATCTAAGTCTGATTTCGATACCATTAGGTAAATATTTTTCTTGTTGAAATAGATCAAGATGCAAGCGTCCAAAAAGTTCGGCAGTTCTACTTTGTGCAATTTCACCCATTCTTTCTTTTAACCCTGCATTATCTCCATCATGGTTGAGTGAATTGAAATGACCAGTGGTGTCTTCAGTCCAAAGATCACCAGCTTTCAAATGTGTAGTCTTGCTGTCAGAATTATATGACATAAGATTTTCAATATATGCTCTGTATGGATAGGTGTCTGAATTGCTGGTGATTAGTTTATTATTTAGATACAAATCGACACTGCTAAACAAACTGTGTAGGAAGTTGTTTACAGGGGCCACATTTGCATTGGCAAGTAAATTGCCACCGTCAGCTTGAACGACTTTGTATTTGACATACAAATACGATTGTGACAAATCTGTCCAATGTTCGGTTTGAGGTGGTATGATGAATTCTATTGGCGCATTGTTTGCCAAAGACGATATTGGGAAATGTTCAATCCATTGACTTTCTTGCATCGTTGTCATTGTAGGTGGTACAGAAAGAACATCGAGTTCTGACTTACTGCATTCACAGGACCCACTTTGCATCATTTTTATATAATTTAAGTAGATGAATTCAATATATGAATCAATTATATTAATCAAATATATCAAGAGGTCGTCTGTCTCTTTGTCTTATGATCTTACCACTGTGAAGGCGGTAGGGGGAATGACGTGGTTTTCGTGATTTTCTTTTATTTATCCCTGGTATTACCTTTTCTGCTAGATCATGAATGGCTTGTTTTCCCCGTGAAATTACAACTTTTTTGGGGTTTTCACCACGTAAAAAGATATCTTCTACTACACCTATTCCTTGTTTGATTCCTTCTTTTTTCACGGCATTAAAACCAGATTTAATCAACGGTTTAAGCAATGGAGTCACTACTTTAATTGCCGATTTAAATAGCGAACCTAACCCATAGCCATACTGATGTTTTACACCACGATAAACTGGTAGCATTTTTAAATGATTTTCAATGATTGTCAATGATTGTCAGTTGAACGTTGTCTGAAATGTAACTTCACTATTGTCTTACCAGTAATGAAATGAACCGGTATACCTAAATCCCCTGTTATTTGAATGTGAATATGATCGAAATCGGATTTCGAAACGGGAATATAATGCGGTATTGTAATTTCATGATTGACATGTTGAGAACCACAACCATTTTCAACCAAATCGGATGTTTTGAAAGGCAGAACACGAAGTATTGGAGCAAGTGTATCACCCACTATAGTGTGTTCAGCAATATCTGAATAAATATACAGATGATTGTAGCCAGCATCAATGTTTGGATTGTATTTAAAGTATTTGAAAATATTTTTACCCTGAAAAATTGTATCATGTTTGAATTCTGGTGATCCACCCAGTTTTAAAAACAGGGATGGATGTAATTTGAGTCCTGATTTTATAATATTATCAAATGTAATTTTCGGACGTTTGGTTGAAGGTGAATAAGCGATGTGCAAACCCGACGAATTCTTACGAAGAGCAGAACCTATAGCGGTTTGAATCACATCATTGATCGTCTCTATAAGATGAGCAGGTGTAGTGTAATTCCCGGATGGAAAGTTAAATCGAATTCCCCATTTTATTATATCACCTCCACTATTTTGTCTTAATATATTTATTTTCATATTATCTCCTTTTCTGTCTATCTGTGATATTAATTTGACTAAGTCCTTATCCGTTGTTATAAGATCGAACTGTGCTTCTTCTTCACTTATGTTTAAGAACTGAGAGGGAGTAATAAGTTGAACTAATGCGACTTCCCAAGTTTCCTTGTCAATATGAACTGTCTTTGGTAAATGAACCTTAAAACATCATTGGCTGTTGTTCGGATAAAAGTCCATGGAACTATCGCTGGGTAGAGTGAGATAAAACGAATTCATTTTTTACTATCAATCCACCCTGACTGCTTTTGTTCTGATCTGCTGAATTTTAACCCTGGTGATGGAAGAATATATCCAAGTGAGCTGCTTAACAGGATCAGCCACAATTCACGATCTTGACTTTGAATACTTAAATGTACTATCGAGGTTGCAATGATTGCATAAATGACTAAAATCTGTGAAATATAGGTAAACTGATTCTTTGGGACACGATTTCCACAGCAATTGTAGTTCTTACTGATACTACTGCTACTACTGCTATCGAAGTTTTCTATTCCGAACTTTTCTTCTATTCCAGACTTTTCTGTTCCACACTCGATGTTTGACTGTGGATTCATTATGAATGTACTGACTTTTTATAACTTTTTTCTTAAGTTATAAGATTTTTTATAAGAAAAGATGTTTTCAAAACACTAAAATAGGATTACACCAAATAGGATTACACCAAATAGGATTACACCAAATAGGATTCTGGTATCCAACTTTGAAATTTTTTTGGATAGCCTTTCCAACTGACTTTTATTTCTTTGATTAATTTTTTACCCTTACGTCTTGTACGTCTATCAAGAACTGAGTCAATCTCATAAATATCATCATCTTTTATTAATTGAAGTTCATATTCATAATAAGTTCCTAAAATCTGTTCTCCCAGTAGATCTTTTACTTTATAGGTAATAGGTGAAAATGTTTTGTTGACATGACTGATTTCAAATATTTCTTGCGTCCAATTCGGTAAATAGCCCTTATCAAATGTACGTTTTGTTTTATTGATTCGAACATGATCTCCAATTTTGAATTTCGGCTTTTTCATCATTACATTTGTCGGTAATTGAGAATACAGATTTCTTGAAATCTCTGCCTCATTGGATTTTGTTACCATTACAGGAGATGTTTTTATACTTCTGTGAAAAGTATGGTTGTAATTCTTAACTAAAGAATTCAATACGTCAATGTAACGCCTTGTTTTCTTGTACGTAAAGTATTTCCACATTCTCGTTTTCAAAGTTCGTTGAAATCTTTCAACAATACTTGCTTTTGTCTCTGGGTTTTCAGTGGTGAAAAAATGAATCTGATTCTTTTTCAAGTAGTCTTGAAACGATTTGTTTTTAAATTCCGAACCTTTGTCTGTTTGAAGCGCTAAAGGTTTTCGTTTTGATTTCTGAACGATAGATTGAAATGCCTTGATTAAAGTTTTACCCGTTTTGTCTGGAATAGGGATAACCCATGAAAATCTCGAAAACACATCAATCACACAAAGTAAATATTTCTTGTTATTATTTTGTTTTGCTAAATGTTGCATGTTAGCCAAATCAGCTTGCCATTGATAATCTATACCACCTACAATAGTTTTTCGTCTTTTGAAACGACGACGAATCGGTTTGTGTAAGGTGTAGGTGGATTCACCCTGTAACCATTCTTGAACATCTTTGTATCTTATTCCTTTCAAAACAGATTTCGCAGCGTGATACAATTGCTTTACTCCACTAAATGCTACAGTACTTTTAGGATCATAAAACAACTTTCTTAACACGTAATCAAGTTTTGACTTTACCATGCCTCCCATGACTGAAGTGTTTTACGGCTCGGAGTCTTTTTTATAGACTTTGGGGGAGTTAGCAGTTCTTTAACATAGAATTGCTTCAATCGTTCTCTTTCTTCAGGTTTCATGTATGGAGATTTTTCTTTTATTCTTTTCATACTTCTTTTTATAGGAGTTAACTTAGTACTTTTTCGTACGCTTTTTGGTGTGTGAAATAAGTAATCGGAATCTCTATAGGATTCTGCATGGGAATCTTCATCTTCGCTCAATGATTTACTCGGTGATTTATCATGGACTTTTTGTATCCATTTCCATCTGTTCAAATTACCAATAACTTCTTGAGGTATATTACTTTCATGTAATGCCTTTGAAAATGTTTTCCATCCTCTGGGCTCAATGCCTTTTCTTTGACGTATCGCATCATTGACAAGATCAATAATATTGGAGCCATGGATGCGTGTACCTTTATATGACACCACCCCATGTTCGTTCCAAGTTAAATTATCGTTGTCTTTTATCATACTCAAAAGTAACTCAGCTTTTCTTTTCATGGTTTTTGGTACACTTTGCAAAATTCGATCATACAAGGCAACAGATTGCAGGCCAACAGATGCTGATTCCTGTGCACCATCATCGGTTTTTGGAGGAAAATTGATCGAAGTTGGTTTTGTTTTCTGAAGCGAATTTTGTAACTTAATCAAAGTTTCGCCATATCTTTGAGCCTTTTCTGTTTCTGACAGGTCGGTACTTTGTAAAATTTGACTCATATCTTGCCGAAGATGTGATGCATCTGCAACTTGTGGATTAGGTGGTAAACGAGGTTTTTGAGCTTGTTCGGCTTTCCATCGTTTCATGTTTTCTAAGACCTGGTAAGGTACGATAACCATTTTTCTAACAGACATGATTTTTTATTTATAAGATTTTTTATCTACAAGATTTTTATCTATAAGATTTTTTTCATTGAAAATGATTTCATCTACAAGATTTCTTATCTACAAGGCTTTTAGAGCTCCTCCTATTCCTCCGATAACGGCTTTTCCTAACAAAGGTAATAATGCTGGTGCAAGCAATGAAAGAAATCCACCTTTTTGATTTAAAATTTGTTTTTTATCTTTTACAGAGACTGATTTTGAAGCTAAACGTCTGAGATGTTGTCGGCTTGAATACAACTTCTTCTTCTGATCTGGTGATAAATGTACATTGCCTTTTAAAACATTATGACAGCATTCCGATATACACCTTATCGCTTCTGAGGGTGAATCTTTGACAAGCTTTTTACGTATTTTTGGTGTAGCCTGTATCATGGCCATAACCATTGAGCCGTGTTTTTTTATCAGAGGTCTTTTCTTCATGTTGACTTTATCACTATTTCACATCAAATGAAAATAAAAGTTCCATGTCACTATCATTTATACCTGATGTTTTATCATACTGTCTTTTTTACAAAAGAAAACTACGAATCGGAATCAGTGAGTTCTTCATCCTCGCTTTCTTCTACATCTGACCCTCTGTCGGGCAGAGGAATGGTTCTTCCACCACCAAGATGAATCAGACGCTTGTCATAGTCAACACGATATTTTCCTGTGTCAAGGTTATATTGGATTATATCCCCAAACAGTCGATCTTCTGCCTTTCTACCTTTTTTATATTTAGCTAATGTATTTGGAGACCATGAGGTGGATGGAATGGATTGAAACTTCAATTTTTTCCCTGGTTCTATAAATTGTGAATACTTTGTTCTGAGTTTTTGCATTCTTTCACTTAATAGTTCCTTTCTGGATTTCGGATAGCGTTGATGTTCTGAAATGCTGCTTCCTACAGGCCTTCGCATAGTAACAAATCTTTCATCAATCATAGGCGGTGGGGTGGTAGTTCTTGCATCAATTATAGGTGGTGAGGTGGTGGTTCTTGCATGCGTTTTCGGGGGCTTTCTCTTCTTTGGAGATTTTTTCTTCTTTGGAGACTTTTTCTTCCTTGGAGATTTTTTCTTCTTTGGAGATTTCCTCTTTCGCGGAGCACGTTTTCGAGGTTGCCTTTCATCCCCAAATTTCCTAACGGTTTTAGCTCCATCCCATCTCAGTAAACTTCTGATAATAACACCACCTAGAAATCCACCACCTCCAGGTTTTAAAATAATTCTACGTTTAATTTCCTCATCAATATTCGGATCTGCTAACTGCTCGATATCTGCTCTATGTTTTGTCATATACGTGGTGGTTTGTTTTGGTAATTTGATTTTATCTTCAATGATGTTTTGTGCTGCCAACGTAAACCATTTTAAAATTTCTTTTAATCCTGCTTTCAACACAGATTCTCTTTCATATCTATTGGTTTGTTGGCTTAAATTTCGCAAAGCAGCTAAAATTGAAGTTGGTGTGGTTGGTAAAGCCATGTTTACTCACTGTCGTCTATTGATAGAATGACAATATAAAATAAAATGAAGTCATTTTTATTTTAAAAAAACATTGTAACGATTAAGCAGGGGAATAAACGGTTGGACCTCTTTCGTCTTCTTCATAACGATGAAATATATCTGTTCGCAGTCTTAATTCTTTATTTGTTCGTGAATGGAAATCGATGACAAGATATCCATGATCCACCGATGTAGCATCTTCATAAGCAGGCAGTAAATGTGGAGCTTGCATTTGGTGAACTAGTGTTTTAATCTGATTTTTATCTCGCTCATTTCGAAATAAAATCATGTATCTTGAATTAAGACTGATGGTTCGACTCGATTTCGATTGTTGAAACATATTTTGTGTGATATAAATCACGGTTGCATTACGGTGATGTCCTTTTCTTGTAAACCAAAGTTTAATTTTTTCCTCATCTTTTTCACCCAGCATATCATCAAAGACGATTAAATGTGGTATAGATACATCGCTGACAAGTTCGTTTTCATCGTCAGGAATTCCTTCCACGAATTTTATTAATTCAAACTGCGAATTGAATTTCTCCTGCATAAGATTGTAAGCATACTGCCATTCTTTGTAACACCAGACAACTCTTTCAGGAACGATATTGAACAAATCTTCTCGATAGTCAATTAATTTATGAACAAAGACTGTCTTTCCACAACCACTCGGACCTGTGATGAAAATATTACAAGGATGTTGAAATAAAATAGCTTGTACATCCACCTCCATGATTTCTTTACTTTTCTCTTTAAGGATTAATAATAAAATGACAACATAAATAACGATGGAAGCATTTTTATTCAATCATTTCTTCAAAAAAAGATCAGTCTTGGAAATTGTAGATAGATTATAACATTCTATGTGAATGAATTTTTACAGTACGTTATGTTCTATCTACATACTCAGTCCTCGTTCGTGTTCTTAATTCAAAGACAAAAACAGCCCAAACCCTCCACTAAGCTATAAAAATCCAGTGAACTTTTCCTATAATCATTCATCGCTCGTTTCTCGAGTAGTGTAAATAAATTATAAAGTATACCAAGACGAGAGAAATCAAATATGGAGCAGCTATTTTTTCAATTTTTAAAAAATCTTGCAGAGAGAAAAACTTTTCTATCGATAGAAAAATTTTTCAAATAAAAAATCTTGCAGAGAAAAAATTTTCAAAAAATCTTACAGAGAAAATTTTACCGATAGAAAAAATTTTTACGCTTAAAAATTTTTATCATAGAAAAATTTCGGATAAAAAATTTTTACAATTTAAAAAAGTTTTGCAGATTAAAAACTAGGGACGAATAAAACTAGGGACGAATAAAATCTAAGATTGGGTAAGTCTAAACGAACTGATTTCCGGGAAATGTTGGGAAAAAACCCACACTCAGATCATATAGTTAGGCAATGTCTAAAGATCATATTGCTAGGAGCCAAAGAAAAGACTAAGTCCAACGGTGGTAGAGAAAGATAGACGAACAAAGACGGAAAAAAGCCTAAGTCCAACGATGATCTCTGGCTGAACCAAACTGAGGAGGGGAAAATAACCCATATCGTGGTGAAAAAGACTAAGTCCAACGGTGATAGAGAAAGGTTAAGACGAACAAAGACGGAGAAAAAAGCCTAAGTCCAACGATGATCTCTGGCTGAACCAAACTGAGGAGGGGAAATAACCCATATCGTGGTGAAAAAAGACTAAGTCCAACAATGTTGTCTGGTTGAACCAGTGTGAGGAGGTGAAAATAACCCATATCGTGGAAAAAAGACTAAGTCCATCGATGTTGTCTGGCTGAACCAACGTGAGGAGGTGAAATAACCCATATCGTGGTGAAAAAGACTAAGTCCAACGGTGATAGAGAAAGGTTAAGACGAACAAAGACGGAGAAAAAAGACTAAGTCCAATGGTGATAGAGAAAGATTGAGACGAATAAAGACGGAGAAAAAAGACTAAGTCCAACGGTAATAGAGAAAGGTTAAGACGAACAAAGACGGAGAAAAAAGACTAAGTCCAACGATAGTCTCTGTCTGACCCAGCGTAAGTAGGGAATATAGTCCATATCGTGGAAAAAAGACTAAGTTCAACGGTGATCGAGAAAGCCTGAGGCAAACGAAGACGGAGAAAAAAGACTAAGTCCAACAGTAATAGAGAAAGATTGAGGCGGACAAAGTCGGAAAAAGGACTAAGTCCAACAATGACAGAGAAAAAAAGCCTAAGTCAAACGATAGTGTCTACCTGAACCATATCATTACGACCCGTGCGCACGTGTGTAGATGCATTAAGTCCCCTTTTCACAGACCATGGTTAAAAAAAGGATCCCTGCCGCGTCAAAGATGGTGAACATCTATCTCCGATGAAGAAAAAAGACTAAGTCCAACGATAGTCTCTGCCGAACCATATCATTACGATCGGTGCGCGCGTGCGCGCAGATGCATTAAGACCCCTTTTCACAGACCATGGTTAAAAAAGGATCCCTGCCGCGTTAAAGATGGTGAACATCTATCTCCGATGAAGAAAAAAGACTAAGTCCAACGATAGTCTCTGCCGAACCATATCATTACGATCGGTGCGCGCGTGCGCGCAGATGCATTAAGACCCCTTTTCACAGAGATAGTTAAAAAGGGGCTCTGACCGTGGCATGGGGGGGCAGAAAAAGCGGACATCTACTTCCGGTTTGATATTTTGACCGGTCTTTTGCCTCCCCGGGAGGGTAGACCTCGGACAAAATGGCACTCAGGGAGGGTAGACCTCGGACAAAATGGCACTCAGGGAGGGTAGACCTCGGACAAAACGGATTTTGTCCGAGGTCTACCCTCCTATACTACTGACGATACTTCTTATCTTCCGTCTCCTCGTGACGTATATCAACACTTTGACTGCAATCGTGCCCCAAACCAGGGCTGTGTAGACGACAACAAGAGCTGTTTCCTTTTGCTTTTGCTATTATATTTCACATGTGATCTACTGCCTGACGAAATAGTGGCTTCTATCGCTGGTAATTATTTCAACGCAGAACAAGAACGAGACACATCGGTGTGAAACAAACATTATTCAATACTTGTTATCTTCCTTCTGCTCGTGACGCTCATCAGCACCTTGACTGCAACGTGTCCCAAACCAGGGATGTACAGACGGATTCTGTCACGTTCTGTAGATAGATACTTATCCTTACTCTGTTAAAGCACAGGCCACTGAAACTCTATTTGTCTATCAAAGAACATCGAAATTTTCATTGATCAATCAGCGGACATTAAGACCTTGTCTGCAGAGGCAGTCGCCAAAACTATTTTAATAACGGTATCGGCTGATTGACCAAAGAAAAATTCGATGTTCTGTGATAGACCGATAGTGTTTCAGTGGCCTATGGTTAACGTAGCTGAATTTTGTCCTAGCCAATAGTGTAGATCAAGATCGTACTGCACAGAACCATATAGTATAGCCAATAAGAAATTGCATTCTCTTCAACAATCTCATCAAATGAGACAGCTTGATCAAAGATCACACAACAATTCCCGGCATTTTGCAGTATTTATTTTGATCCGTATTACCAGCACTAATGCTGCCAAGGCAGTTCACGGCCAAGCCCTTATTACCAGTCAATCCCATGTTTTACGACTCTTAGAAAAAAAGCTCCCGAAAGCATTCTGGGAATAGGAGAAAATGCTAGCAACTAACATATCCCCCTTTTCCAACAACGTTTTCCATCTTATCAAAGACAAAGTTTTTAATCCTATGATTTTGGCTATATTTAACGCTGTACCAAACGACAAAATTATGGACTAGGCCAAATTGAGAATATTTGCAGACGACAAATTAAATTCGGCTCTAATGATGAATTCTATCATTGATAGGACAGAAAACATTGTTGAAAAGGAGAAAATGCTGTTGACCAGCATTTTCTCCTTTTCCAACAATGTTTTCAAAAGGCTTTTGAAACAGCGGGTTAACTTGTTATCTGCAAGATTTTTGAATTTGAACAAGTCCAAAATGTTGTCATCTGTTACGGTATTTATCCTTTGTCTGTTTTTTTTTTGTTTTTTTTTTTTCGACCCTGGGGAAAAAGATTTATGAAAACATCGTGGGAAGAGGGAAAAAAATGCTTGTATCTAGCATTTTCTTTGTTTCATACAATGCATTTTATCTTTTTAAAGACAAATTCTATCATTTGAACCACATTTGTCGAAAATTCCCCCATTATAGCTGCGTCGGATATTTTGTCGTCTGGTGAAGGCCATGATACAGAGTAAGTAGATGGAACTAATTGTGTAGATTTAATCTCCTTGTTTTGTTTTGTCTGGCAGTCGAATGGCCGATATATGAACTCTGCTCAAGTGATATTTGACTCTTTGCACAACCTCGAGTTTTAATGCCCCTGAGGAAAAAACCTTTTGAAAACATTGTGGGAAAAGGAGAAAATGCTGGTAACCAACATTTTCTTCTTTTCCCTTAACGTTTTCTACCCTTTCATAAACATACCATATCGTTTAGGCCACATTCAATTTGTCGTCTGCAATGGCTTTTAGTTTGGATTTAGTCTAAAATTTTGTCGTCTGGTCAAGGGTTAATCATTTGATATCATGGAAGACAGTGTGGGCGGGTATTTACCATTAAAGTGGCACATATCAAAGTACAAAGGTAAATCAAAGCGCTGAAGGCGCTGAAGGCCTGGGCATCAGACCAGGAGAAGAGGTAGGAAGATGAGGCCAAGAAGCTTAAAGTTGCTATCACATTTGTATAGACTAATAAAAAAATATCTACATGTCTCACACTGCCAGTCTGTGGAATCGACAACATAATGGAAAAACATAAATTTGTAAAGGCCAATATGATGAGCATTTTTGTATAGCCTTGGCCCAATGGTCTTTTATGGATTGTAAGTTAGATAATTTTCAAAGGATTTTCTGATTCCTATTTTCTTCCTTTACGTTGCTTTGGCAACAAATCAAAATGGTTACAAACCAAAATGAGAAGCGTGCAAAAAATAGCTGATAGAGGACAAGTCCAGGGAACATTTCTGGAAAGTGTAAAAAATCCACAGTGGTTATGCAAAGAATCATATTTTTCTTTCATTTTACCATACTCAGTTTATAAGTTGAAATAGTAACCATGTCCTTTGAGCAATGACAAGGAAAAACACAAAGCCTTTAAAGGCTAATATCACAGAGCATGATTTGACAATAAATAACTTGTCCAAGTTTTAAGTAAATATCTTCAGGAAGAACAGAGATATTATAAACTATCAAAGTTTTTGCACGACGACAATGACGCCTAGGCTTTGACAATAGCTTGACGTTTTCTTCGTAAACAGATGAGCTAAAGACTACCAGTTGAATAAAATCATATGAATAATACAAGACTGCTCAAGGAAAGGTTCTATAAGTGTTGTCAAAATATCTGCTGTAAATGCCACTTCTCAATTTTCCCCATTGAAAGTCTATGGAATCTCTAAGTTGCCATGATCAACCAAGTTGGAAAGCCGATTTTCATAAACAGGAGGGCCGTTGGACCTAAAGCCCTCATCTGAGTAAAGTCATCTAGGATTGATAAATTTGAAGATCTCCTGTTTGTGATTATGGAAAACACAAATGAGCCATGCTCTGGCAAAAGGGGGTTTAATGCATCTCCGTGATATATATCATTCCAAACCAGCCGTCATATACTTATGGATCCATAAAATCCATTTTGTCGAACAACCGACTGAATCATGAGGTACACTAGTCCTTCGACATTCAGAAAATTTGCCAAAAGCAAAAAGTTTCGACCCAGGTCAGCCTAAATACCTATGGAGATCAAGATCAGATTGCACTGAATGTCAAGTCTGATCTTCAATATAAAACGGCCATCAGTTCCTTAACTTTTTACCATACAATCCTGAGTTTGAAGGACCCTAATGATATAGCCTCATGAAAACCTTTTGGAAAAAAGAAGAAAATGCTCTCTTTTTTCCTACAAGGGTTTCAGCACTTTCACAGCCATTAACCAACATTTCAGCTAAATTTAACTTGCCGTCCGCAAATGTTTTCATTTTAGAAAAGTTTAAAATTTCGTCGTTTTATAAAGATGAACTGGTCTTCAATGGCTAATGTTACAAACTTAAATACATTTTTAATATTGTATGCGCCGAGTTTGCTATGGGTCGGAATGGTTATGGACCGAGATGTCAAATCTGGACAACTCTGACAGGAAGAAATAAGGCATATATACCAATCTACTACATAGTTATAACCTCAGACACGAGGTGCACGGTAATTTTACGAAGATTAAAATCTTACCGAGGTTTTGAGACACCTTTTTCAGACAAAGAGCATACCGTCTGCGAAACATATGTTATCATTATTTGTCATTCACATGTTGCCTAGAAAAAGGACAAACGAACGATCCCGATTAGTGCTCGGCAACAGCAATCGTCACAACTCGGTCGATTGGGCACCTACATCTAAACATTTGATCAGCGATCACCGAGGTTTGCCAATTGTTTCTTTCATTGTTAAGCGCACGAATTTGCGTTGTGAATAAGCTCAGCAGGGCCCAAATTCTCAGTCAACACTTTCGTAAGATTAAAATCGCACACCTGTCAAAGTTTGTTGTGAAATTAAACCTTACTATGATGTTCAAATCAAAATATTTTTATTATTTTAAGGGGCCGTTTCTTTCAGCGTACTGAGATGAATTGCAGGCGGTACTTTGCACTTTTACTCGGGTTTTTCCGTAAATGCTGGGATAGGGTTGAAATTTTGGTATACGATTCCTATGGCCTTGGGCTTGGCAAGCCAAGCCCAGGCCAAAAACGAACCAAATATTGCAATTTTAAGGTGAATTTTGGCTAGAATGTTTCAATATAGCCAACAGTGTAGATTCAAGATCGGACTGCACGTTTTGTGCAGTCTGATCTTGGTCTACATTGAGTGCAAAAGGATCTTAAGTCATGAAAAGCGCCTCAGGAGTTAATTCTTTTTCACACAAATACTACTTTTTTTCTGTCCCCGTAGAAAACACTTGTCGAAATCACGGCGGGAAGTCGAGCAATTAGTTGCAAGCAATCAACTTTTACGAGGCACATAAAGACGAAAATGTGTAGCACAAGAAAATTTCTTCTAGTGATGGCATGGAAACAAGTGTGGAAAAGGCGAGGAAAATGTTTCCTAATTCTGTATAGAAATTTTGTGAGGAAAAGAGCAATTGCCTGATGCATGCAGTTGCTTGTATCTTGGTGTGTTTCCTGAAGCTGTTTTCTCAAGAATCGTAAACGGAGTATGTATTTTTTCTCTGTATGGCGAAGTGGATTTGCATTACTTCGGTAATTAAGTAAAAAAAAAAAAATCAAATCCCAAAAAATACCCGTAGTAGACGGGTATTTTTTCATTTTGGACATGAAGAAGAAAGCATATAAACTGACTGATTGATTGAATAGTGTTTTATGCCTCTTTCACCATTATTTCAGTAACATCACAGCGACAGCTCACATATTCGTATGTGTCCTGTGTTTCACCAATGCTTCTAGTGAGGCTCGAACCTGTAGCCTCCAGGTTACGAGTCCTACACTTTACCAATGAGCCTCGCAGGACCCTAGAAAGCATGCAGCGAGGAACGGGCCTGACATTTCTGAACAGTTTCGTCGCAAAAGAGATATGAGCCATGCTCTGTGAAAAAGGGGGCTTCATGCATCTGCAAAAAGTTTCGACCCAGGTCAGCCTGCGCAGTCCGCGCAGGCTGACCTTGGACGAAACATTTTGCTATTGGTCAATTTTTCGCATGTCCAAGGAACAGTTCACTGCAGAATTTAATCGATTGTTTGACCAAAAGGACTTTATGGACCCATAATCATATGATGACTTGCTTGGTATCATGCATCACCGAGATGCATTAAGCCCCCTTTTGCCAGAGCATGGCTCATAAGTATATATTTTTGTCAAGTAAACCTTCAATTCCGATGCATAGAGAGACTCTTTTACCACAGTTACATGTAGGTATATACCAGTGGACAATTTAGATACAGGTCAGATCGCATGTTCTGTGTAGTCTGGTACTGATCTATGCTGTCTGCAAAATTAACATTATGAAACCTATCGTAGCGTTCAAGTATTTCAAGCCGGATCAATATTTCATTGTCAGAGAACGATGCGAACAGTTTGTGAAAAAACTAATTAACTGTCTCCAATTAATGAATCAAAACCCATTAATTCAAAGAAAATGAAAACCAGGAAACACACAAAATAATGTTGTAGGTCACGAAATACTTCTTTTTACAGAGATATTATTTAAACAGGAGATGTTCAGGTCAAATAAAGGCAAGAAAAACTTAAAAAAAAAAAACCTTTTTAAGTACATGTGACTTAAAGTAGCCTACAAGTAGATTTAGTTTCGACATAGCATTTTATATCATCTCGAGAATATCATACGGTAATATTTTCGCTCGTGGCTCATTACCGATGATGTTCACTCGATGAAATAAATTTCCATCTTTCAGAAAAAAAAAAAAAATAATAATAATCCTCTTTATTATAATTTTTTGTTGCTCAAAGACGTTTGAGATAAGCATTATATGACGTCATATTTGACGTTATTTGATATTTCCTTTAGAGGAATGTCCCGGGCTTTACCCTTGGAAAATCCCACGTGGTCTTGCTGCATTTTCATACTTTGCACTTTAATTTGTAAGCTTTCGTGATGTGATAAACATAATCTGATATTCGTTGGCTTTTTAAATGAAATTTTATTAAACTGGTCTATAAAAATGTCATTAGATGCAAGCTCGCCAGGAACTCGCTTAATTAATAACATGTTTTTCTAGACTCGTCCAACAAGATTTTAACCACAAATGCTAACTTATTTCTGATCTATCTAAGTCGGCAGGATGGTCTGGCCATGGTTTTGAAGGTCGCTGGTTCTAATCCAACTGAAGACATTTTTTATGTAGATCTATTTTTGTGGTTTTTACCTAAGAGTTGAGTCACGTCCGAATGACGAGATACTGGACAGTGTAGATGATCAGACTGCACGTTCTGTGTAGTCTAATCTTGAAGTACACAGTCTGCAAAAGTAAAACAAAGATAGTGCCTGGAAATCATTACTAACCCTTAGGCAGCTAAGCGCTACTCACTGACCTATTGCGGATAGCGTAGATCAAGATCAGACTGCACAGAACGTGAGGTCTGATCTTGGATCTACATAGTCCGTTAAAGAGATATCTTTCCTCCGAAACTAACTTTAAAATATGAAATTTTGGGTTTTTACCATCGGTTTGAAAAGATTACTTCTTTTATTTAGCAGGATAAGGGTTAAATGTAAATAAAGAAGAAAGGAGAGCAGGATTCTATGGAAAGAATCTGTTTTGATCTCTTGTTTGTTGAACGCAATCTTATTTTATCGGCAACTGCTAGCCGAACAGTAGGCATATCATACTTGAGATCCTACTTCAAACTACTCTGTGCTATGTGCTGTCTGATCTTGATCTATACCACACAAAAGAAAAGAAAAATCTAGAAGTGTACCTGATACACTCGTGCAAACACTGAATCAATAAGAAAGGAGAGCTAGATATTCTGAAAGCGAGTTGTAATGCTGCGACGAGCATCCGTATTTTATCGGTAACTGATAGTCTTAAAGTATCATACTCGAATATTATTGTGGCGTATCATTGTTGTATTAGATTGTAAATATTTAATACTTTGTGGCTTTAGAAAAGCGTTCTTTGGTAAAACTTTAGGAACCAAGTAAAATTATTATTATTATTATTATTATTATTCAACTTGTTTGAAATGCTTTTGAAAAAAGAAATGCCTTATAAGTGTTTCTTTTAGAAGCTAGTAGATGTATGCGGAAGAGAAAGAGAGAAAGACGAGTATTTAATTGTTTGACACAAAACTTGAACAAATAGCAACAACAACAAGAAAAACAACTAGAAAAAACATGAACAAACAAAATTCTCCGAAGTGATCGTGAAAGGTTTCTTATGACAATTGTAAATATAAAAAAGACGTAATACACTGATTTTTAACTTGTTTACAAGCATTTTGCAATCTGGAGTTTGAATATATATATATAAAAGAGCATTTCAGCGGACATCATCGTATCTATGCATTGTGGAAGAAGGTGCTCGAAAAATCGCTGTTACAGTTGAGGGATTTGCGTGTTGAATTTGCGCATCTTATGTTGAACATTAAAGGCGAGATGTAAGTGATTACCTTTTACTACATTTTATGTTGATTGTCAGATTTTTTTTTTTTTAAATTCTTATTTGAAATAATCAGTTTTAAATAGCTATGGTTTTTGATCCATTTATTAAAGTCCATCCTTTAGATCAAAAAGCAATTTCTGTTGCGTTTGCGGACAAATAAGATCAAGATCAGGCTACGTAAAACGTGCAGTCTGACCGTGAATCAACACTGTGTGATATTTCCAGGTGTATTCCGACAAAAAATCGTGAAGTTTGCATGCCTTGGACTTTTATTTTTTTTAGTTTTTCCGCGCCCAAATGGTTAAATAGTACACTGTAAAGCTGAAATGGTTAATTTCGGAATAGAGGAGTTTTGACCGAGACATCACTTACTTGCAGGCTGATCTTTTATCTACTATATCCGTAATGAAAATCGCAGAGAGTGACGATCAGCTACCTTGGTTAAAAGTTTGCCTTACCAAAATTTCAAGCAACTTTAATTTCAGGGCACTTGAAAAAACTACAGAGTGCCAAAAAACAAATTAAACATTTTCAGTCAACTAAAAATGTCTTTGCTATTGCAACTCTATATTACTTAATGCTGACACTATTAATCCGAGATCAGATTGTGAGTTTGGTGCAGTCTGATCTTGACTATACGCAAAGGCTATTTAAGCCTTAGCATTATGATAGTAATATTTAATTCAAATTCTCTGTGGAATTAATTCTCAGTTTAGTACAGTGGGGTCGTACAGAGCCACGCAAATATCATGCATCACGCTATTTTTATTTCGTTATATCGAAATACTAATTTAATAAAACGAAATAATGATTTATTACAACGAAATCCTTGTGCGAGAAAAGGAATTAATAATTCGTTTAAAAGAAGTGTTAATTCGATATATCAACATACTAATTCGTGTTATCGAATGCTAGTTCAAGGTAACGAAAGAGGTATGTTCGGAGCGCTCGTTAATTTTCGTGCGCACGTGATCAGAATATTATTTCGTATTATTCAAAAAAAGATTTCGTGAAACGAATTATCATCTAGTTAGAATCAATCATTATTTCGTTAAAATGAACCATAATTTCGTTAAAACGAATTATTGTTTCGGTTTAACGGACTACTATTTCATGATTTAACATTTCGTTTTAGCGAAACTATTAGGATTTCGTTATAGCCAGTTGATATTTTCTTTTTATCGAATTTGTATTTCATTACAACGAAATAATAAACATCAGCCATTCTCTGTCAAAAGGGGGCTTATGCATCTGCAAAGAGGATCGGTCCATGTTAGCCTGCGCAGTCTGCGCAGGCTGACATTGGTCTAATTTTTTGCTATATGTAAATTGCAATATGTAAATTATATGTAAAGTATGCATGTCCAAGGACCATGCTATCTTCATAAAACGTCGCTTGTCAGACTAAATAGATTTTATGGATCCCTAATCATGTTATAACTTGCTTTGTATATTTGATTATTGACAGAGCTCCAGATAAGAGGGAGTGATGGTATTCTAAATCCATTATTTCTCTTCCAAACCCTATGTTATGGGTACTCATTAGAATCGTCTCGATGAGACGATTCTAATGAGTACCCATAACATAGGGTTTAGTTGAGAATAATGAATATTTTCAGTTCTGTAATCAAAATCACTCCCTCTATCTGGAGCTCTGTATGGATTTGCATTTAACCTCCTTTGCTAGAGCATAGGTCATGTGTAACACATGACACTTACGAGGCTCAGTAGGATAGACCTTTGGTCTGGTATACATGTATTTCAAAAGTTGATATCTTCACTTGTTGAGATTGATTGTAATTGTTTGTGTTTTTAAATGGTGTTCCATGCCGTATTAAACAGTATATCGAGTAACCTATACTGGGATTCAATTAATCCTTTCAGCGTACTAGAGGAACACAGGAGATTTTTCATACAGTGTGGATCAAGATCAGGCTGCACAGAGCGTGCAGTCTGATCTTGGATCTACACCGTGCGCTTATTCATTCGAGCCTATCAGATCAAAAGTTTTCCGAGTTTCAAATAGGATGTACTGTCAGCAGTCGACAGAGATCGGCTTCATATACTTGGTGCAGAAGAGTTGACATGATGTGTGCATTAATTAACCCATTACCACACAATCCCGACTTTTAACGACCCTAAAGGAACAGCCTTTTGAAAACATTGTGGGAAAAGGAGAAAATGCTGGTAACCAGCATTTTCTCCTTTTTCCCCACAATGTTTTCTTCCCTTCCCATAATAAATTTCAAATTTTCAGTCACATTTATTTTGTCGTCTGCAACTGCTTTCAATTTGGACCAGTCTAAAATTTTGTCGTTTGGTAAAGAGTTAAGTATTTTGGTTTTAGACAAATATGGGAATGCATCCCTCTGAAACCAGTGCCACAGGAGTTCAGAGTGATTGTATGAGCAAATAAAAAATGTTGCGACATCTTTTTTTTTTTCAAGACATTTCCGTTCAATCAACATGATTTTATTCGAATTATTGCATGTTTAACAAACAATTTAAACATGCCATTTAGTGGTCAATGGTCTTGCTATTGTCAATTATAGGGCCTGAAGATCAAGATTAAACTGCACATTATGTCCTGTCTGATCTTGATCTAAAATGGCAGCAAAAGCTCTTATTTTGTTCTTGACAAGAGCAGGCTTCATCCTGTATCACATTATAAAATTTCAGACTCAACCGCATTGGAAGCATGTGCAGACGACAAATAAAAGATAGCTCAAAGGATAGTTTTTGGTTTTGAAGGAGATGATAACAGTTTGAGATAGGGAGAAAAATGCTGATTAGCAGCATTTTTCTCCTTTTCCCAAAATGTTTTCAAATTATTTTTTCTTTAGGGTCAATAATACTGGGATCGTATGGGATTGAGGAGTAGTAGATATTTACGTGCAATAATTGTTTAGACAGACATAAGTTGGTCTCCTGGGGGTTAGAACAAAACGCAACAAATGTCAAAATACGAAGTCGGCTCAATGTCTTTATTGCTGGTCATAAACCATCTGGGCTTGTATTCACTAGCACTTCGAACTTGCATTATAAGTCAAATTCTATTTTTTTTTAAGTAACACAATATCTGAGTGCCTAAACAGTTTGGTTTAACCAATCAGAAATTGCGTCGAAGTTCAGACATTTCTTTGGAATAAGACAGAATGCTGTTGGTGAATACGGCCCTTGGTTTCACGACAATAATCATGTCATGTCCTTCGTATTTAAAACAAATTAATACTTAAGCTACTCAGCGCGACTCACTGACCTTTTGCAGAAAGTGTAGATCAAGATCACAGAACGTGCAGTCTGATCTTGGATCTACACTGTCCGATAAGGAGATATTTTTTCGCCAAAAAATAACTTTGAAATATCAATATTTAGGTATTTGTACTATCGACTTGAAAGATTCATTTAGCAGGATCAGAGTTAATCAAACAATGACCTCATGGTCCTCCGTGGTACAGTGGCTAGGGGTAATGATTTTCAGTAAGGAAAATGCTGGTTAAACTCTCTTCAGTGGTGCTTCTTATGTGCGAGGTTCCTTGTACAAGGTACTACAGGGCCACTTACCTAGTTCTCGGAAACCATCGAAAGGATGCCTATAGAAATGAGCTGTCGCCATGAACTGACTAAAATAATGTTGACTGTGGCGTAATAGCCCGATTCAAACAAACAATCACAATCGATCGGAAACCCTAGAGCAGATAAATGAACTCTCATAGAGAATCAGTTGATAATTAGCCAAGCTTAAACCCGCTATAAATATGGTGTTTAACCGGAAGTACTGGACGTATTACTGTAAACATAATGTACTTCCGCAATAAAAAAAGTAGAACTGTGACACTTTTGACCCATTGAATGTAATTTATTTGTAGGAACTTCTGGTCACTTTGAACGTTTACTTAACAGCTATAAGTTTGAACGCTCTGAAGGAAAAGAGTTTTTGAAAACATTGTGGGAAAAGGAGCATTTTCTCATTTTCCTACGTTTTCTACCCTTTCAAAGACAAATCCCGTCATTAACGACCCATTTAATTTGTTGTATGGAAAAGCTTTTTAATTTTGGTTAATTTATAATTCTGTCACCTGCTAAAAAAAACAATCCTTCACCACACAGTCCCGAGTCTGAACGGCCCTGTCTACTTTTCCAACAGCCTGTTCTACCCTTTCAAAAAAGTCCCAACATTTAAGAAACATGTAACTTGTCGACTTCAAATAATTTCAATTTGAGATGGTCTAAAATTTAATCATCTGGTAAAGAGTTTTACTGTATCGAAAGGAGAGGAAATGGTCCCCTTTTAATACTGTTAGTCCTCTGAATTTTACTACGCATCTAAAAGGAAGCCGGAAAAGTGAACATAAAATCTTCTCGCTTGAGCTTTGTAGCAAAAAAAAATGTTTGATAAAGGAATCACCTTGAAGTCTTTAATTTAACCATTTATCACACAATCCTGAGTTTTAATGACTCTGAAGGAAAAAATTTTGAAAACTGGGTTTAACAATTTTCCACACAATCCCGAGTTTTAACGAACTCAAAGACAAGAACTTTTGAAGACATTGTGAGCAAAGGAGAAAATGCTGGTTTGGTAAAGAGTAAATGCCTCTCTGTAATGCATTATAGCAAGTATGAATCCAATTTGTCTGAAGCTGAATCATTACGTAGAATTGACTTTGACATGCAGAAAATGTACCAATTACAAAAAGTTTCGACACAGGTTCACCTGCGCGGACAGTGCAGGCTGACCTGTGTCGATATTTTTTGCAGATGCATTAAACCACCTTTTCACAGAGCATGGCTTGCATTATATCTATTCTATAGATTTTCTTTTTCCTATGTCTGTCGTGTTGAGGCTTTGCCTTATTCCAATTAGTAATACTTGAAAGGTTTACTGACTAAATGGTGTTTACGCCGCTTTAACACAATTCAGTCATATCAGGGCGACAGCTGACAAATACATGTGTATCCTAGGTTTCACCACCACTAGGCTAGAGCTCTGAAGTGTCTTGCCAAAGGACAATCGCACGAAAAAGGTGCTTCCAGTGAGGCGAGATACTTCAAAGAGGTTTTTAAGATGGCA
The DNA here is from genome assembly GCA_945859785.2 of Tridacna gigas. Taxonomy (NCBI): domain Eukaryota; kingdom Metazoa; phylum Mollusca; class Bivalvia; order Cardiida; family Cardiidae; genus Tridacna; species Tridacna gigas. The sequence continues at coordinate 31,285,172 of OX244041.2, forward strand.
GTAAAATTATCCACGAGAAGAGACCGGCAATTGCTGTGAAGTAATCACCGGTGTCTCTAAGCTATAAAATTAAAAATAATAGATATAAAACTGAAATTGAATAGCTGTATAAAGACTTGATAATGTGCTGACTATCTACTAATCGGAATTTATGGACTTTGGTTAAGTGGTTCCAGAAAAAACGCTTTAACATGTTCAAGGATTTTTGAGCCATGCTCTGGAAAAATGGGGCTTAATGCATAATGCAAAATGTATCGCCCCCATGTAGGCCTGCGTAGTCCGCGCACGCTGACATGGGTCGAAAGTTTTTGTTTTTCGTAAAGTCTTCGCATGGCATCCAGATCCAGTCATCTGTTAGACAAAATGGATCTTATGGAACCATGATAATGTAGTGACTTGCTTGCTATCATGCATCAGGGAGAGGTATTAACCACCTTTTGTCAGAGCGTGGATCTGTAATATATCATACTTAAAGCTTGAAAATTAAACGATGGTTTTGGACGCATAATTTTGCCGCCATCGACGCTGGAGCTTTTGAAAACGTTATGATTAATGGCGAAATTGCCAATAAAGTGAGAAATTTAGATTTTCGATCTAAATGTAAATTTTCTATCTTTGAAATGCTTTTAGTCAGCTCTTGTCAGATCCGTGCGACCAATTTTGAAAAATTACAAAGCAGTATATACTATCGGTCTCTATTACAGACATCAGTTTAGATACTGAATTTTATAGGAAAGTCAGAAAAGGCTAAATATCACTTTAACCCTTTACCACACAATTCCGAGTTTTAACGATCCTGGAAGAGAAGCCTTTTGAAAACATTGTGGGAAAAGAGAAAATGCTGGTAACCAGCATTTTTTCCTTTTCCCACAATCTTTTCTACCTTATCAAGGACAAATTTTATCATTTGGGCCACCTTTGATTTGTCGTCTGCAAATGCTTTCAATTTGGACCAGTCTAAGATTTTGTCGTGTGGTAAAGGGTTAAGGTTCCTTATACACTCCAAATACTTAAAGCAGATATATTTTAGATGCCAGCCTATTAATTAAGCTAGCGGATTACGGCGTTTGCTATTAAAACACAAAAATGAAGAAGCAAAGTTTTCTATCCTTTAAAGGAAAAATTGCTTTATTTGAACCATACGTTATTTGTCGTCTGCCTGTGCATTCAATATGGGGTGGTAAATAGAGAATAGATGGTTGGTGTCTTGGATGGGTTAAGTTTATCGGGCAAGGCGGAGGAATTTATCTGGTGAGCCGAAGGCGAACCGGATAAATTTCGGAGCCGAGCCCGATAAACTTAACCCATTCAAAACACCAACCATCTATTCTATTTATCCTGTCACGCACTCTGCAAGAACAAAACAAAACAAAAAACAAACATTGATATAAAGACTATACCTCCTATTCAATATCTTACGGTACTGATACCATAAATTCCGAAGCCGAGCATGACAAACTTTCCTGAAATCAAAGACACTATGTTATTGTATAATTCCACAATCCACGACACTATTCTGTCCTGTTTCTCATTTGTAAACAATCCTAAATCCGACTAGATAGAATATTTCGCTCGAAATTAAAGTACGTATTGACATCTTTCTCACTATGAAATAAACACACAAATGGCGAACTGTGTAAAGCGCTTTGGGTATGCAGCTGCAATAATGACGTCATAAATTATATTGACTACGTCATAAACGTGATGTAAGACCGCGGGAGAATGCTGTGGCGAAGAATTCTGTTTTATTTTAAATAATAAGAAAAATCTATATGTGCATCGAATTTTAAGCGATAATTTTACTTTAAAATACTGATTTCGTTTCGCGGTACCTAAAAAAGGAGTTCCGGCTGGTCACATGACCAACTAGCCTAATAAACCTTGATCACGTGGTCAACTGACATAATAAACCTAGTCACGTGGTCAAGTGACCGTATATCACCAAGTTTATATGACCCCCTGTTATACGACGGAATTTATAGGAGGTGACAGGATAAAGATTAAATGACGTTGATTAGAAAAAAAGATAGGAGGAAGTGAGTGTGATGACGAGTATTCAAGCCAATGTAGCTTTTTTTTTATGTAACATGACGTCAGTGCATTAAAACTTTGCTAATTAGAGCGATAATTAATACACAGACCATTACCAATGTTTACGCATTCATTTCTTTTTTTCAGATGCCAAAAAAGGCAATGTTTACAAAATAGTCATTTTTAAGATGCACAAACCTAGATTTCGAACGGGAAAACACGTGAATAGAAATTGATATCATGTAAAAAAAAAAGAAAACTTATGAAATACAGTTTAAATTGTTTCTACATAGGCTAGCTTAAAGATTTTTCTCTTTCTCCAAAAGGTATTGCAAACAATTAAAGCTAAAAACAATGGCTATTATTTACGACTTTTTACATTGGGTTGTGTTGAAAATTTAAATAGAAATGTACCCATTAGTCTAAATGTAAACAAAAAGTATATATGTATCAATGCTAAAAATAGGGATAGAACGGTATTCTTGTTTTTTTCAACTGAAGGAAAAGTTAAATTAGCCATGCTCTGGCAAAAGGGGACTCAATGCATCTCCGTGATGCATTACATACCCACGAAACTATCACATGATTATGGATCCATTGCAGCCTTTTTTTTAACAAGCGACTCAGTCTTGAAGTAGATTGGTCCTTGGACATACAGATAACTGACCAATAACGAAAAGTTTCGGCCCAGGTCAGCCTGCGCGGACTGCGCAGGCTGACCTGGGTCGATACTTTTCGCAGATGCATTAAACCCCCTTTTCACAGAGCATGCCTCAAATATATCGCACCTGTGTTAAAAATTAGAACAACCTGTACATGTAACAATAATTATAAACCGCAAGAAATACGGTGTGAGAAATTTGCTTTTTTCGTATCCGAAGTATCTTCCCCTTTTTCGCATTATTATCAAATTGTGAAAGTGCATCAGACGACATTTTCTGACAGTTATCTATTGAGATAGGACCGTACACAAGTTGTCATTTAAGATAAAACCTTGGAAACTGAATAAATAACGAGTTGGGGGAATGTTACAATGCTCTCTCACGTAATCAGACCTATAATGTAGATCAAAATACCTAACACGTGCTGCTTTGTACTTTAAAGAGGCTTTCGTAACAGCAGGATTAACAGAAGAAAAATGTATTTGAACCATGCTCTGCGGAAAGGGAACTTAATGCATCTACACAAAGTATCCACCAAGTTAAGCCTGTGTAGTCCGCGCAGACTGACCTGAGTTGAAATGTCTTGCTATTGGTCAATTTTCAGTATGTCAAAGGACCTGTGTACCTCATGAATCAGTCGGTTGTTACACAACATCGATGTTATGAATCTACAATTATGTGATGACTTGCTTAGTATCAAGCATCACAGGGACGCATTAAACCCGCTTTTCTCAGAGCATAACTCATTTGTTTATTGACCAGTTTAATCCAAATATGCCTTGATTCAAAGGGAACTAAATACTACAAGTTCATCGTCATCATTAAATGATAATTAAAAAAAAAAAAAAAAAAATCTTAATTGAAAAAAAAAAAAAAAAAAATCTTAAAAAAACCCACGCGAACTTAGTTTGTTCTTGATTGGTACGACTCGTAAGAGAGTTAACTTGACAGTTGAATTGCGAACAAAATGATTGGGAAATGCTCTGTGAAAAGGGGGCTTAATGCACCTGCGAAAGGTATCGACCCAGATCAGCCTGCGCAGTCCGCGCAGGCTGACCTGGGCCGAAACTTTTCGCTATTGTTCGAATTTGTGCATGTCCATGGTCCAGTCTACCTCATGATTCAGTCGGTTGTTAAGAAAAGTAGCCATCATGGATCCATAATTATGTGATGACTTGATTGATAAATTGCATCACGGGGATGCATTAAACCCCCTTTTGCCAGAGCATGGCTCAATTTTGTGATACGATGATTTACTACAGAATTTAATGTATTCTGGGTTGCATTTAATGGCAAAATTACTTCACCTCTCAGCAAGTAATGCCAAAGCAGCCATGGTATTAAACTATGAGGGGAAGGGATTGGGGTCATGTTCAGATTAACACAAAACGCATCTGTCCTTATGCTTGCTGACATTGAGCCATTGTGTATATATTTTTTTTCGATTATCTTCCTTTAAATTTAAGAATATTTGGGTCATGCTGTGTGAAATGGGGGCTTTATGAATCTGCAAAAAGTATCGATCCAGGTCAGCCTGTGCAGTCAACGTAGGCTGACCTGGGCCGAAACCTTTTGCTTTTGGCAAATTTTCTGCATGCCCAAGGTACATTATATCGCAGGATCTAGGCAGTTACAAGACAAAATGAATTCTATGGATCCATAATTACACGATGACTCATTTGGCATAATGAATCACGGATTTGCATTAAATTCCTTTTTGTAAGAACATGGCTCATTTGATAGAGAAAGTAATTCCCTTACCAACTGTGTTCATCGAAAAATGAATGAAATTTCTTTGTATCACGTGACTGTTTCTGACCAATCATAAACATGCTCTCAAGATGGATATCGTGTGACTTGACTTCGCTATCGGATAACAAATAATGAGAACATGACTTGTTCACCTTTATGGAATAATCGAAGTATTAACTTGTACAAACATATTGTGGCAGACAACTTTAGTGCTAAGAAGTAACAGAAAGTTTTAAAAAAAAAATACCAATACTTTCATAACAAGTCAAAGTTCAAAAATAGCCAAAGACTGACACGCACAGACAATCTGCCGATCAGGAAAACAATAAACAGAGAATACATCTTTGCATTTAAAAATAAAACTTGCTGTTGTGAGACTAAGTGTCTCTGTTGAACGCAAATTGTTTCTGCAAAACGCATTTGTCATCTTCGCTCTGTAACTCTTCTGTTGCCCACGGCGTCTATGTACCTTTTGCGGACGGTGCAGATCAAACATCGGAAAGCACAGAAGGTGCAGTCTGATCTTTGATCTACACCATCTGCTACCTGATGCTGAACCTATTAACAGAATAATGGTCAGTTGCGTAAAAACTGAACCTTTAGACATCGAAAAGTAATCGATTTATTTAGTTCGCAGCAAAAGGTTTAACACTTAGGCTGCTAGGCGCGACTCACTGACCTTTTGCAGACAGCGTAGATCAAAATCAGACTACACAGAACGTGTAGTCTGATCTTGGATCTACACTGTCCGATAGAGAGATATCTTTCTTTCCAAAATACCTTTGAAACAGGAAAATTCGGGTATTTACTATCGGCTTGAAAGTTTCATTTCTTTTATTTAGCAGGATAAGGGTTGGTGTGCATATTACATTTCAAGAGCCTTTCTTGTTAAACGGACTTCATGTTTACATTCCTGTCGGAATCGGCATAATTGAATTGTCCTTTGGTAAGATACTTTTACATGGAAGATGACTCAGATAAAATGAATAGGTGTCCTTCAGCCGCGATACGATTTTGCCATTTCGAACGCTGCGTTAAAAATGCCATCAAGGCACACAATGTACTTTGATGCTCTAGGCGCACTCGTACTTTGGTACATAGAGGGCGGTTAAGACATGATATACACGTATCTCATTTAATTGTGATGGTTATGACGGTTATAAATCCCCCGCGGGAATGGCCTTCGTCCGTCCGTTCGTCCGTCCGTCTGTCCACCTGTCCGTCCGTAACACTTTCTTGTCCGCTCCATATCTTCTGAACCGTTTGAAAGGTTTTGTTTTTGAATTTTTGTCAAATGTTCATCTAATGAGACAATGTGCAGTGCACAAGATCTACAGCTCTGTCTTCATTATCTTTGAACTTACTGCCCTTTGTTATTTTAAATATTCAAAACTTCAGATACATACAGATCACACTGAGCGTAACTGTAGTACACAAGATCCATACCATATTGCCCGAAAATGTGCAGAACACATATCAATGGCCGTTCTAGGTCACAACTGATCACCAAGATTTCATTCATGAGTTTAATGTGCTCCCATGTGTGCAGCTTTCGTGTTTGCGGATTTCGTGTTTGTACTAATATCATCAATATCGGTATACCTTTTGTCTTTGAATTCATAAATGCAACCAAAGATATGGATGGATGATTTGGTGTTTATGTCCATCAACAGTATTTCAGTCATGCAAGGGTGATTATAAAAGACTCTGTGCAACGCAGTGCTGGTTGGGCCCAGCAGGAATCAAACCTCGGAATCCGTGATCCAAAGTCGGGAGTACTAATCGCTTGGCCACCCGGTCGCTACTACAACCAAAGGTCCCACCACTCTGCCATGCTGCGGCGGGAGATATAGCTATCCCTCAGACTGCCGTCTTGTTTTATTCATGTTTACATATTAGTGTGCTATAGGGCAACATAAAGTTTTTTTTTTTTGCGTGGCGGTGGAGGGGGGGGGGGGAAAGAAGAAAAGGGGGTCAATTTAGATCAATATGAGACTTCTTTATAGAAAGACCATTCTTATTTTGGCTCTCTATTGACCTACATTTTTTTTAACGATTTTCTGGCTTATTAGTGCATAGATCAAAATGAGTTTTTATTTTTGATTTTCTGACCGACAAAAATCAATGCTTACGTTCAGGTCGCATTTATTTTCCATCCAGTAAGAAGAAAAGAACAAAAGTAGATCTGGTAATTTAGGTAAGGAATTAGTGGTAATAGTCTAGATCTATTAAGTTTAAACTTGTATTTTTGATCCTTTCTGTTTTAAGTCATGAATCGAAATTGGTCACAGAACAGATATTCGATCTGATCCTGGATATTTCTAGCCCTTGAGCACTTTGCCAAACGACAAAATGTACACTTGTCGATAATGAAGGTTTTAGCAGACGAGATGTAACACATGGCTAAGATTATAAGATCTGTCTATGATAGGGTATTAAAACATTGTGGGAAAAGAGTAAATGCAAGCAATCAGCATTTTCTCCTTTTTCCACAATGTTTTCAATTCTCCTCGTGGTCCTTAAAAACGCAAAATGGTGTAGCAAAGGGTTAGAATTGAGCAAACAGCAAAAAAAAAACATCCAACTTATTCCCCCATCAATCTATGGAGGTAAGACTCTGATGAAACACAATTTCATCTACGTACCTCCTGAAGTAAGTTTGCAGCAGACGACATTAATAACATTGTTGTGAAATGTGGATATTCAACACGAATCAAGTGTTCAATAACTAGTGAAACATTGTGGAAAAAGGAGAAGTTCGTTTTGAGCAACAATTTTTGCAAATTTTACTAAAAAAATTTGCCCTCTGCAAGCAAAAAAAAAGTTGTGTGTTAGAGGTAAAGGGAGAAGACAAAATTTTACTTGACCTAATTTGGCTGACATTAGGCAGACAGAAACCTCTAATAGTTATAAGCCACGCTGTGTGAAAAAGGGGCTTCATGCATGTGCGAAAAGTATCGACCCAGATCAGCCTGCGCAGTCCGCTCAGGCTGGCCTGGGCCGAAACTTTTCGCTTTTGGCAATTTTTCTGTATGTCCAGGGACCACTCTACCTCATGATTAAGTCGGTTGTTTTAAAAAAGTGGCTATTATGGATCCATACTTATGTGATAGCTTGATTGGTATGATGCATCAGGGAGATTCATTAATCCCCCATTTGCCAGAGCGAGGCTCAATTATACGATGTTCAATAAATTTTCCGTCAGGTATTGACTACCATGGGAGATAATTCTACGTTGTCCAGACGCTCTTGGAACAAAGGAAATTACAGTGTCAGTTTGAAGACAAGCAGATAATTTAGTAACATGCTCTTTCATAAAAGTCAGAGATACTTGTTTTTCTTTCAACGGATGAATCTCGATATGATTATGTAATCTCAACTATGTTTTAGAGGCCTTATTCTTCATGGGTGATGAAAAACATGAATTGTTTTGTAGAGAGCTACAAAAGCTTTGATAGGTCTACGTTCTGTATTGGTATGAGTTTAACATCGTTGTCTCTAGGAGAGAATGCTGTTGAGAAAGAATTGCGGAGGAGTTCTGTACCATTTTATAGTGGCCTATCGTATTCCTGAAGTCCTCAAGCGTGTGTGGTTTAGCCAATCATATGTTGCGTTGCTTTCAATTTTTGAAAATTGTACAGAATTCGACCCAGAATTCTATTTGGAATGGTTGGTGAGTACGGGCTCTATTCATACTATTTTGACATGTAAAAATAGGCATGAGACGTCCCCTGACAAGATATCTCCTGGGTCCAGATTCACCAACCATTCTTAAGAATGTTCTCAGTCTTATTCTCCAGAATTTTCATATTTTGAAAGTAACACAACTTCTGATTGGCTAAACCGAATGGTTTAGCCAATCAGAGGCTGTGTTACATTCAAATTTGAAAATCCTGGAGAATAAGACAAAGAATGTTCTTAAGAATGGTTGGTGAATACGGACCCTGGTGCGCTGGAGCACAGTCATAAGCCAAGCTGAAAAGTGAAATGTGGCCTAAGACAAGACTTTGCTATGAAATTTTTAGCCAGAGTTAGGGAGACAAAAGTCTAATTTGCACTTAACGACATCTTTAACTCTTTACCAAGCGACAAAATTTTAGACTGGTCCAAATTGAAAGCATTTGCTGACGGCAAAATAAATCAGACTGAAAAATTGAAATTTGTTATTGTAATGGTAGAAAACATTGTGGGAAAAAGAGAAAATGCTGGTTACAAGCATTTTCTCCTTTTCCCACAATGTTTTCAAAAAGGATTCTTTTACAGGGTCGTTAAAAGTGAGGATTGTGTGGTAAAGGGTTAAGACACTACAAACTCAGACTAAAAGAGGAAATTTGACGATGATAAGTTTGATTTTTGTCTGTAATAATCTTGTTATTTTGGCAGGACACCGTGTCCCGCTTGGACTGAAAATAAACCAGAAGTATGTTAGACGGTTTCTGGTGGAAATCTGTCTCTCCTGATATTCGGGAAAATCAACACATTAAACTTCTTGCGATCAGACTACAATGAGTCGGTCATTGTTACGCTGCTGCTTGAACTCTTTACCAAACGACGAAATTTAGACTTGTCTAAATTCAAAGCATTTGCAGACGACAATTTAAATGTGGCTCAAATGATGAAATTTGTCTTTGGTAGAGTAGAAAACATTGTGGGAAAAAGAGAAAATGCTGGTTACCAGCATTTTCTCCTTTTCCCACAATGTTTTCAAAAGGCTTCTTCCTCAGGGTCGTTAAAAGTCGGGATTTTGGTAAAGAGTTAAAGTTGGCCCGATGACGACATTTTTAGCCCGGCTGTTTTCGAAGAAAAAGTCGAGCTATTGCCATAACTCTTTCGTCGTCTGCGTCGTCGTGCAAAAACTTTGACATTTTAGTATATCACTGTCATAACCGAGGATATTTTCTTCGAACTATGACAAGTTGTGAACTATCAAAAGGGCAACCCATACAACAGGGGCAGTTTACCATCAAAATATTTTTGACACAGTTATGCCCCTTTTTTCGACTCAGAATTTTAAAAGCAACTTCAGCCGAGCGTTGGTACCCGCATGCAGTGATCTTGTTGATGGTGCATTATTGGAACGTTCTGCCACTGCCAGTGTACTCTTCTGAAAGCGTATGACTCCGAACTTTTCCGAAACTTAACAAATAACTCCAAGATATCAGATTAAAAGATTTAGAAAGCTCTACGCTTATCTAGCCGGATCAGATGTAATAACTTCGACTTCCAAGCGACCCGCATTACAGACCGCTCATTCAGAAGGTCGACGGTCATTCGGCCAAAAGACAATGAAGTTATTGAAGAAGATAAAGACAGTAGACTACATTGATAACACGGTCTCTTTCATAGACGTTATTGTAATGTAATCAACCCTTTGCCACACAATCCGGACCCTGTAGAGGAAGACTTTCGAAAAAATTGTGGGAAAAGGAGAAGATGCTGGTTACTAGTATTTTCTCCTTTTCCCACAATGTTTTCTACCCCATGTAGGTCAGAAATCATAATCTAACGAATATTCAATTTGTCGTCTGCAAATGCTTTCAGTTTTGTCGAGTACAATTTATCGTTTGGTATTTTGAGTAAATTGTATGACCTCCGTCAACTAGTGCTATGCAATGTAAGTGTGGTTTATTCAGATCAGATGCTTTATCAGAAAAATGACCAACAGGAACTTTTTATTTTTTTCGTAGCCCGTCTGGGTACCTCAGTGGTAAGCGTATCTGACTAGTAACCTGGTGGTTGTGAGTTCGATACCCCGTTGAGGCAAACTTTCTTTCGGCGATTTTTCGTCTCTCACCTCCGATTTCGAAAAGTAGTCAATGACTTGGAAAGAAAGTTGTGTCAGAACTGGTGTTAGAAAGCCAGGAAACAAACGCATAGGTGCACTGATATGATCGAAGCTATTAAAGCGGCCTTGAGCTCCAACACAAACAAACTATTTTTTACGTAAGAAAATTCCATACCCCCTTCCCTTTTTCAAATGACAAATTCTGGCCTTGTCTAAATCGAAAGCAATTGCAGACGGCAAATTAAACGTAGCTGAAATGATGGAATTTGTCCTTATAATGGTAGAAAACATTGTTGAAAAAGGAAAAATTTTGGTTACCAGAATTTTCTCCTCCTCCAATAATGGTTTCAAACGGCGGTTTCCTCAAGGTCGTTATAAACATAGGATTGTGTTGTAAAGGGTTAAAGCGTGACTATTTATCTTCCAGTGAAATCCTAGTTCAATGTCAGGCAAATACAGAACTACAGAACAGATGAGCCATGCTCTGTAAAAAGAGGCTTATTGCATCTGCGAAAAGTATCGACCCAGGTCAGCCTGCGCAGTCCGCGCAGGCTGACCTGGGCCGAAACTTTTCGCTACAGGTCAATTTTCTGTACGTCAAATGACCATTCTACCTTATGACAAGGTTGGTTGTTGGACATAATAAATTTTAAGGATCCCTAACTTATGTCATGCCTTGCTTGGTATCATGCATCACGGAGCCCTAAGCCCCCTTTTGCCAGAGCATGGCTCAAATGATGGAAAGACTGTATGCGATAACATGCTCTGTAAAAAGAGGCTTAATGCATCTGCGAAAAGTATCGATCCAGGTCAGCCTGCGCAGTCCGCGCAGGTTGACCTGAGCCGAAACTTTTCGCTATTGTCAATTTTCTGTGTATCAGAGGACCAGTCTACCTTATGATACAGTCGGTTGTTAGACAAAATGGTTTTTATGGATCCATAATTATGACATGACTTGCTTGGTATAATCTTTCACGGAGATGCATTAAGTACCCTTTTACCAGAGCATGGCTCAGATACAGATTGACAAACAACATTCTGTTGTTGCAGTAGGGTAGTACGCGGAACTTGGAGATAGAGGACGCATGTCCTCAATCATTTCATTGTCAAGTATTCTCGAGAGCTATAGTTATTGTTTTACAGCCATGAGAGAGGATTTTTCGTCCCAAATTAGAATGAATTAACAGTTCACCACACAATCCCAATTTTAGCGATTTTGAGAAAGACGGCTTTTGAAAACATCGAGGGAAAAGGAGAAAATGCTGGTAAACAGCATCTTCCCCTTTTCCCACGATGTTTTCTACTATTTCAAAAGCAAATTTCAATTCTGGAGTCATGCTCAATTTATCGTCTGCGAATGCTTCAATTCTGACTAGCCTACAATTTTATCATTTGGAAAAAAACAGGAACAGGTGGTGTGGATCTAAGATAGGACTGCATCTTCTGTGTTGTCTGATCTTGGATCTACATCGTCTGTAAAACCTGCTTTAATGTACGTCACCCAGGGCGATGAAAAAGCCAACGAGTTCATGGCCTCCTGAGACATAATTGTAGCAGGTGACCTTGAAATCATCTTTTTGAAATTGTGAAATAAGCATTGATTGGTTTTCAGTACGTGAATGCGTGTATAAACATCATGACAAAAAGAAGAAATTACCCATTACGTGAAATTGCTTCTCCTGCTCAATAATTTGAGCCATGCTGTGGCAAAAGGGGGTTTAAAGCATCTCCGTGTAGCATTATATACCGAACAGGTCATCACATCATTGTGGATCCATACGATCCATTTTGACAGACAGATGACTGAATCCTGAGGTAGAATGGTCCTTGGACATGCAGAAAATGTACAATAACCAAAAAGTTTCGACGCAGGTCAGCCTGCGCGGACTGTGCAGGCTGACCTGAGTCGATACTTTTTGCACATGCATTAAACCCCCTTTAAACAGACCATGGCTCATCTAAAAAGTGATCGGCTAGAACAGGAAAAGGAAACCGATTCATCAGCCAGGAATTACAGATGGATGTGCCGATCCTATTTAAAGCAAGTCCATAAATCTTACAATGAAAACTAAAATGTAATAGCGAAATGCAGCGTGATATTTTACGCGAGATTTTCTTCTCAAGTGGTTTTCCTGACAAAGTGAAGACATTTTGTCAGAAATTTATGAAAAATGTATTTGCAGATTACGACTTCATGTGTTAGATTAAAAACATTAAATCTCACACTAGAGACATTAACAGAGAATGCGGCGGAAAACATGAAAAGTCCGTTTTCTTCTTTATGGCAGCTTATGTTTCAGGGTGGCAATCGTCCATTGTAACTCTTTTAAATCACCGTGTTTTGTTTTTCAGGACAGTGTAGATCAAGATAGGACTGGGATCTACGCTGTTCCGATCTTTCGTGAAATATTTTAGCCAACTTATCCTTATTTTTTTTGTAATATTTTGGTCTTTCTTGCTAACTGAACTGTATTAAATTCATTTTTAAACAACAGACAAAGGGTCATGATGAATACCGTGATATCAAGAAGAAGCAATTATTGCAAAGTTAATTAGTTGTCGTGATTGAAAGCATTTAGTTTTTCTTCATTTAAAAGAGAAACTAACAGTTTTAATTTTGGAAGGCAAAGCACTACGCGCATGTGCAGTTTTGATGTTTGGTCAAATCCAAGCGCCGACAATTCGATTGAAAAGATATTTACGCCAATTCAACTGTTATATCACGGCGACGGTTCACTTATTCATGTATTTTTGTAGCACTACGAGGGCTCAGCTGTGGCTTGAGATGAATTAGAGGAAAACAAGATTTCTGTCTTTTTGTTCTCGCCTACTTTTATCATTTTATAATTTGCAATTCGATTGCCTATGCACGTTCGGCATGGATTCAACCCTTTATGAAAATGGCGATTTTTTATGACCCTCTGAAAAGAGGCTCTTGGAAAAAAATGTGGGTAAAGAAAAAAGGTTGTTAACCAGGGTCGATCTTTTTTTCCACGATGTTTGCTATATATTCAAAGAAAAGGTCAATCATTTTGGCAGCACTGAATTTTTCATCTGCAAATGCTTTTAATTTGAGCTTTTGAAACGTTTGTGTTCAGGTAAAGGTTTAAGTATGCTGTTTAACGGTGTTCAACCGGAAGTGCAGGACGCATTACTGCCAAAAAATGTAATCAGCTTTAAAAAAGTAGTCCTGGTCCAATCATTACTGGAAAACAGAATCGCTAAGTCCTAGTTTTGGGCTGTCGCCGCGATATGACTGAAATAATATTTAAACGCAGTTCAATCAATCAACAAATGAACTACTACTGCTACTTCTAGTACCACTTCTACTACTACTAGTTATTAGTATTATTATTAGTAGTAGTTGTATGAGAAGAAGAAGAAAAAGAAAAATTGATGGTACCAAGACAGTACTTTCAGTACTTTGACATTAATGCCACTTCGGAATTAGAACGATTGACATGTAAAAGGGAAGGCTACAGACCATTAAAGTGCCTCTCTATTTTTTTCTAGAGCAGAAGACATTATGTGCTTTCTAGAACAGAAACAAATGAGGAATTAAAGCCATTCCTGATGTTATTTATTTAGAATAATGTGATACCAAAGCACCTAACAACATAAAAGGTTTAATTGCACGTACAATTTGTAACGAATCTTTCAGGGAGCGTTTATATACTTTAATCCTTATAGAGCCGTGGGAGCGAGGTTTAGTGTTATATGCAGACAGTGTAGATCCAAGATCAGACCGCACAAAAGTGTAGTCTGATCTTGGCTCTACTCTGTAGGATTTCTTGTAAAATAGACTGACTCAAGGCAGATTCTGGATTTATTTCATAATAATAAGAGTGAAAAAGATTTATCAAGTGGTCCGTCTTACCAAACGACAAAATTGCATGATTTGTCTATATTCAAACCAATTGAAGACAATAAAATATTGTGCAGTGGAACTGACAGAATTTGTCTTTGATACGGTACAAAACATGGTTGGAGTAAAAGGAAAAATGCTGGTTAATATATAGCATGTTTTCCATTTCAGACAAAGTTTTCAACAACTTTCTTCGTTATGGTCATTAAAACATAAGATCGCTTGGAAAAGGGTTATGTGTAATTTCAGCTGCCATTAGAATGAATATACTCCTATAGACAATAGAGATATTATGCTCCTGGTTTTATCACATAACTACCCTTATTTTCAGCGTAATGTAGACTTTTCACATGCTTAATATTATAAACATTACAAGTGCCATCCCTCCTGACTGGACAACAAATTTATCATACTGCAAAGTTTTACCATTCTTGAAAACGTGTATTCAAGTGAAATTTCATTGTTTTATGGTCTCACAAATTGAGTATCCTCACGAAATGCTTTCAATTTGAACCAGGCTATTTTTTTTTTTTTTTTTTGTTTTAAAAGCGATAACTTGACTACAAAAAAAAAAAAGTTATATGGCTGGTCAAAGGCTCTCTTCTTAATATTTTTCTAGACTCGTTTGATGAAGGTTTATCTAAAAACGCCAACTCATTTTAGGACCTATTATATGGCGTGCAACACACGAAGAGGGGCCTTCGGACATTTGCGTAAAGTGTCGTCCCGGATTAGCCTGCGCAGGCTAATCCAAGACGGCACTTTACGACTACATAAGATTTTTTCATACAGTAGACTTTCGCGAAACAGAAAATCGCACAAAAACGGGAAGTGTCGTCTCGGATTAGTCACAGACTGCACAGGCTGATCTGGGACGACACACTTTTACGCATATGTCCGAAGGCCCCTTTTCGTGTGTTGCACGCCATATCATTCAACATCATTTCCGAGTAGAATCTAGCTTCTAAAATACTTAGAGATAGAGCTATTGAAATCAGTTCGGCGAAAAGGCGCTGTCGATGAGAGCCATGAAAGCCTTCGATATCCTAATCACTCTGTATCTGGTTACATATTATCGTCAAAACAGCATTGAAATTGCAACAAAGTGAGTCTAAGTGACTCTAATCTTGGCCTGACATCCTCGTCACCTAATCCATTATAAAACCAAATAAGCCATGCTATGTGAAAAGGGAGTTTAAATCATCTGAAGAAAAAAGTATCGACCCAGGTCAGTCTGCGCAGTCCGCGAAGGCTGACCTGGGTCGAAACTCTTTGCTTGTCCAAGGACCATTCTAACTCACTTGGTCGGTTGTTAGACAAATGAGATTTTATGGATCCATAGTTATGTGATAAATTGCTTGGAATAATTGCTTCACGGAGATGAATTAAACCCCCTTTTGCCAGAGCACGACTCAAAATACTCAGTACTAAGGTCCAAAGCGATTAATGGTCCCCCAGTTTTTTTTCCGATTCAACAGGACAAATTAACATTGAAGATCAGCCAGAGAAGCTGAAGCGGACATACAGCGCATTGTATGACGGATATACGTCATCAATTCATTGGCCAATGACGCAAGAGACTTCAAGTAAAATATATGGACACTTTCTCGTTTCTCTTCCGTATAAAGCACTAATGCGCGTGGCGTCCGGTCTGTACATAGTAATGGCGTTTATAATGCGAAGTCTACTTCCGGTAATAGCCATAAATGACCCTAGAGTACAACTCGTTTCACTGTCTATACCGGTAACCAGCAAATGTCATTGGGAAATTTGCGGATTGCTTTGGCTTTTGTCTTCATGAAGATATATGTCTGAGTGGATCAGTTTGACTCTTTCTAATCCTCTGCACCTTGCACATCCGGTGTATATTCAATGTCGTAGGATTATGTACTTGAACGATTGCAAACCCCCTAAATGGCTGTTCCGTTGATGCCCTGGCCATCAATGCACGTAGTCGAAGGTGCACTTTCGACTGTGTCATGTAAAAGACCTCAGAAGAATGATATGGTTGATTCCTCAGTGTTGCGATGTGACTGGCAAATAGACGATTCAAACATATTAATCTTTTGTCTGCAATCTTTTGTCTGCAAATGCCAGTTTCATTTTAAACACCTGGGATCGGGGTGGGGGGGGGGGGGGGGGTCTTCAACAACCTTCACGCCGGATAACAATAATTTCTGGTCACTCGCCACGGTAATTGCTGATGATTCGTCTCACGCAGCCTTTTGTGGCAGTTATTTTCCCCAGAGCTGTTATTAAAATCAGGAATATTTTACTCGGTGACAACTCGATGTCCAACCTTGGTCGCTGCAAATGTATCTTTTCTCAGAATTTCTACCAGATTTTTTTCTTTTAAATAAAGTTGGGTTTAAGATATACACTTTGCTTCTGGAGACAGTGGCTACTAATCAACCCAAAAATTGAACAGGCTTTTTTAAATAGTCTATAAGATGGCATTCAATACAAACAAAATTGTTGCGGAAATTATGAAATTATCATATATATTTGGTCTAGATTTACTTCCCATCACCTATGGGGAAATAAAGCTTTATAATACATCGGTAAACCTTAGCATACTTACTGCAACTTAAGTTGGTTTGGCAGCGTCGAAGGAAATTCAATTAACTTTTGCGTAAGGTTTATAACAAGATCATATTGTACAGAATGTACGGCCTGGACTCGGACTAGCAGAAAACATTTTAAAATTTCAGTTTTGCAGACACGGAACTTATGTTTATTTCATCTGTTAAGCGATTTCAGAGTACATGTGTTAAAGAAAGGGTATGACCCAAAAAATGTGTACATCCGAGTGATTTTTTGCCACAGAGAGTTTCATTTTCAATTTCTTATAGTAATATTGGAGATTAAAAGAGATAAAAACGTGTCTTTATGGAATGCAATATAAGAACATAGATCAGTCTTGTATTAGATTCGTTAAAATATTACAGCAAGAGGTTAGTATTGTTGATGTTTTTTTTTTTTTCGAATATTATTTGTTCGAAAACCGGGTTCCTGTTCAACAACCATTCCTAAAACATTTTTAGTCTCAAGGGTTTTCTAAATTTGAAAGTAACACACCTTCTAATTTGCCGAACCAAATAGTGTAGCCAATCAGAAGTTGCATTACTTTCTAAATCTAGAATTTGACATAAGATGAAATAAAGAACAGTCGGTGAATACAAAGCATGATGTGTCATTATGTGATAACCTCATGTGACAGGCTGTTAGTGTCTTTCTACCTTCGCACTCGTACACTGAAGTTGATATAACATTATGCTCTGAACATTACACGTGAACTTAGGAAAATGATGATTTTAACTCTTTACTAAAGGAGAAAAATTTAAACTTCTCCAAATTAAAAGCATTTGCAGACGACAAATTAAGCGTAGCCCAGAGGATGATTTCTGTTCTGTAAAATGGTGAAAAATATTGTGAGAAAAATAGAAAATGTTGGTTTCTCACATTTTCTCATTTACCCACAACGTTTTCAAATAAGTCAAAGGTCTCAATACTGTTGAGTGCTATACATGTTCCATTTTCAATAGAATTAGTTTCCCATCGCACTTTTCTTCCTGCACTTTTATTGGACAAAAAACTTCGAAGTACTTGTAGAAGTAGTAGTAGTAGGAGGAGGAGCAGCAGTAATAGTGGTATTCTCAAATAACTCCTTATAAGTTGAATTTATAACTGTTTGAAAGTGTGGTAGAACTTTAAGAACACTCTGTACCAGATGTTCACGAGTTGGGCTATGTTCGAATATTCTAGAGTTCTTTTTGTACCCAAAACCTCATCAACAACGCTCTTACTGACCTTCTCAATAGATACATTAACCTTTGGCTAACTGAATAAGCAAATAGAATTAGTCAGTAGAGAAGCCCCAAGTATTGAGATTTGAAGGCTCTTTGGACCAGAATATCTGACACAAATATCGGAGGCAAGATCAGACTCTGCAGTCTGATTTTTTGACATGCCTTGTCCGCAAGAATAAAACAAAAAAAAAAAAATGCAATGGCGCTGCCTGAAAGGGCCAATATTCTAGTATGGTGAAATTAATTTGGGAACCTGTCACATTATTATAATACGGCCAGTACTGCTGTCGTGAATGGAACGCTTAGATTTATAGTAGATTTATACTATACATTTAACCTGATCTTGATATACGCCGTGCTCAAAACCAACTCAAAATGAAATATCCATAGGCGCCACCTGGTATATAGGGCCAGTGTTCCAGAATAGTGGGACTGGATGAGACTTTGCTTCACTGCCATAGTACGGGCGTGAACTGGCACAATTAGAATATATTTTCTTGGGAGTTTTAGATTGCATTTGATGTCTGATTTTGATTTTCATTGTGCGCAAAACCAACCTAAATACCTATTGGTGCCACCTGCAAGGGCCAGTGTTCCAGTATATTGGAATTAATTGAAACCTGGTCAATTCTTTCAGTACGGCAAGTAATGTTGACATGAACTGGCACCGCTAGATTTTTTTTTACCTCGGGAAATTAAGACTCCATTTGAAGTCTGAACTTGCTCTTCATTGTGCTCAAAACCATCCTAAATACCCATTCGCGCCACCTGAATAGGCCAATGTTCCACTATAGTGAAAGTGACTGAGACTTTGTCACATTCTTACAGAACGGTCAGCAATGTTGACGTGAACTGGCAAGCTAGACTTTTTTTTTTAATCTCGGGAGATTGAGACTGCTTTTGAAGTCTGATCTTGATCTTCATTGTGCGCAAAACCAACTTAAATACTCATTGGCGCCACCTAAAAGGACCAATGTTCCAGTATAGTGGAATTAATTGAAACTTTGTCACATTCTTTCAGTACGGCCAGTAATTTTGCCATGCACTGGTAAAACTAGATTATCGTATCCCGAGAGATTTAAGGTTTCCATTTATTTCGCATTAAGTTCTTACGGTCATCTGGCTTTCCATGATATTATGGCAATAATATTTCTGCTTGATACCATGTCCTTTGGGATGTTTTACTATTTTTTGGTTTATAGACATACATGACAGTATGTAATAACTCATTTACTACCAACGGCAACTCGGGTAGCTTTTGCGGATAGTATAGATCAAGATCAGACCGCACAGAACGTGCAGTCTGATCTTGGATCTACACCGTCCGCTACCTGTTTTAAAATGCGATTAAAATACCAAAATGGTATTATCTTTTGCAGCAAAAAATAATTTCTTACCTCGAAAACTATGAATCAATTAATGTGGGAACAGAATAGAAATTAATTTACTCACTGTGACGATATTTTAGAAATAAAGAGGTACAACTGACACTAAAAAGGAAAGTTTCGCATGAAAAAGATCTGCGTTAAAGTGATATTAAATGCTGTTTGGAGAAGGCACAGGGATTTTATGTTTCAAATATTCTCCACTTTATGTGACTAAAATGCAGAGTATACAACAGTTAAAAAAAGCCCCACATCCCCTGTGTTATTACCGACTTTGATTTTCTGCAGAGGAAAATCTAAAAAAGGGTAGGAATTAGAATCCGGTTCCAGCATACATCAACAGACCAGTCTTTTGCTTATGAAATGAAATGAGCTGAGTTATCCCTTGACCTCATGGTAAGTAGGAATTCTTTGCTTAGATATTACTTTCAAATTTAAGAAAAAATGAGAAGCTTGTAAGTTTGGTTACAGTGGGAATTTAATGTCGAAATAAAACTTACGACGCGTTGATAGTAACCTGCAGAGAATGAGCGCACGCAATCAGTCAATGTTGCATACTTCCGCCCAGGGCTTGCAGAACAGATTGCAGTCTTCGTCTCATACCTCTCACAAGAGGGTGAAACAGTTCGACCATTAGCCGCTGCCATGAGGTCAAGCGATACCTCAGTTCAGTCCATTTCAGAGGCAACAGACTGGTTTGTTGGTGTATGCAGCAGCCAGATTCTAATTTCCAACCCATTTCATATCATTCACGCCAGAAAATCAAACCCAGTAAAACACAGGGGGTGAAACACTATTTTTACTATGTATACATCTGAGTATACTATAATACGACTCTAAGTGCGTTTCAAACTATGTTACGTCGAAACGTTTTAAGTCCCTGTAGATTTAATGCTACAAAGTTTTTACTGAGAGAAAATACATTTTTCTAAAATCGGTTTTCACGTCCTTTGATGTCTTATCTTGATCTATACCTTTCATTAAATCTTCAAAGTCGATTGTGAAGGCGAATTGGTTGAACTTTGAGCAGAAAAAAAATCAATCACAGATGTGATTTTCTTTTTTGCATCAGAAGAAAATTTTCGTTGCTATGGAACTATGGCAACCGGACAAAATGAACGGGGTGAAAATGATAAA
This sequence comes from Tridacna gigas, assembly GCA_945859785.2. Lineage (NCBI taxonomy): Eukaryota > Metazoa > Mollusca > Bivalvia > Cardiida > Cardiidae > Tridacna > Tridacna gigas. Next base: position 31,305,598 of record OX244041.2, read on the forward strand.
AAGAGAAAAGGTAGATTCGGTGAAGATTTCAGTTTGCCAGCACGGAAAACACTTTAGCTTTTTCAAGACGTGTCTAGAATTGTCTGAAACATCATCATGGAACCAAAAAGCACGACGTTATAAATGGTTTCGAAATTTGCCGAGGACAGTTCCACAACAAATGATGGCAACCTTTAGAATTGAGTCATGCCTTGGCAAAAGGGGGCTTAATGCATTTCCTTGATGCCTTGTACCAATCAAACCATCTATAATTATGGATCCATTATAGCCACTTTTTTGAACAACCGACTAAATCATAAGGTAAACTAGTCCTTGGACATACAGAAAATTGACCAATAGCGAAAAGGTTCGGCCCAGGTCAGCCCTACTCTTCGCATTAAGCCCCCTTTTTCACAGAGTATGACTCAACCATGTTGCAAACGGCAGGGATGCAAGATTAGAGTACGTCAGTGGTCTGTTCAGTTTAAACTTGATATAAGACGTCGACAAAAGCAAGTTATGTCGACCATGACCTTGAGGATGTTAACCCCTAGGCTGCTAAACACACATTCACACGTGGTTATTTCCATGATTAAAACTCACTTCACTTCTTTTATAATATAATAAAATGACGTTACATATGATGTCACCCAGTGTTATCTCAAACGTGTGTAAGAGAGGAAAATTGGTAAGGGGCATGTTACACTGAAAACAAGTGAGGTAATGTGGTAATAATAACAAATCAATCATTTGAGTTCGATATTTACAGATCATTATACAAGACATAATTGAACTTTAACCAAAAGAAAACTTCCCATGGTTAATTTTACTTTTCAAAATACACTGACCTTAAAATGACTCCATTTTTATGCACCCACCCGGTCCCACATTAAAGTCGATATCTTTTTATTTTACTGTTGCGTGACTTACCTAAATAATCATTACATAACATGAGCATCGAATAAAGAGATAATGTCAAATTTTTATGTATTTACTTGTTTGTTATAAAGGTCAGCGCTTTAAATCCATGAAAAAATGCAAAACAACTCTACAATAAAACGGCTTTAGAAATTGTAAACATTTTGTTTATGGAGACAGACAGACAGACAGACAGACAGACAGACAGACAAAGAGACAGGCAATAAAAGTGAAATGAATGGTCGAATAGATTTATAATTTTATAGCATTCTTTATCATTCCATGCTATGATTCACTTATTCTTTCCATCTGTATATTATAGGTAGGTTACAGCCGGTCGGAATTGGGTGACTTGTTCACGAGACAGAAAATTAATTCATTTTAGATGTCTGGATATTTTTTTTGCGATGCAAGACAATTAAATTTAGTAGATTCAATTTACGAAGCTGAGAAACTGAGAAAATACTGAAAACGGGAGAAACTTATTTTTACTTTTACCTCATGAACAAAATGACATTTTCAGCCCAGAGATAAACAGGATATGTACGACTTAAAAAAAAAAAGAAACTTACAAAATATTCGACAATGTTGATCCAAAATCGGACTGCATACAACCTACATTCTCATCTTGATCTGTACTTTTGGCAAAATCACCCGAGGGTTTCTGGGTACTCCTAAGAGTCAGCAAATCGCCTCATTTTGCATTCTTGCCATTGGGTAAGGATATTTATCAGGTCGGCTGTTTTCGAAGAAAACAACGACGTGTTGTCATAGCCCTCTCGTCGTCTGCCTCCACGTTGTTGTCGACTTTCTGTTGCTATAATAATAAGCATAAATACTTTGAAGACAAGACACAAAATAAAAAAAAGCAGTGAAACCTACGAAGAATCAAATTTTAGATGCTTAGATGCATTCCTATTTGAACACTCCTCGTACTGTTTTAACTCTTTCCCACACGACAAAGTTTTAGATCTGTCCAGTCTGAAAGCATTTGTGAGTGACGTAATCGTTGTGGCTTAAAAATTGAAATTTATTTCTGGAAGAGTAAAAACATTGTGGAAAAAGGAGGAAATACTTTTACCTGCATTTTCCTCTTTTCTCAAAATGTTTTCAAATGCCTTCTTCAGTAGGGTTGCTAAGACTCGGGGTTGTCTGGTAGACGGTTAAAAAATGAGACTTTAACGTCAGCCCGAAATTCAAAAATGCTGTACTTATGAAAAGAATGTCAATATCTGGTATCACGTTTAGGTGAAGAAATGAAGGCTTTTCCTACACGCATACAGGATACGTAGCCGACCAAGAATATCACATGATCAATATAATATGTCCATTATTCAGGGCGTATGCAAATCAGTGCTTATATGTAATATCCAGACTTAATAAAGTCGAGTTCCCAATGGCGGATTGACTGAGATGTTTTTTTTTAAACTCTTTACCAAACAACGGAATTTCAGACTTGTCCAAACTGAGAAAATTTGAAGTCGACGTCTGAAATGTAAGTCAAAGAATTTGATTGCCTCTAAACGTGTAGAAAATAATTTTGAAAAAGGAGAAAAAGCTGCTTACCAGCAAATTTTTCTTTTGTTACAATGTTTACAAAAGCTTTTCTTCTTCGGGTCGTATAAACACGACATTATTGTTTTGTAAAGGTTAAACATATTGACTCAATATAATTAAACACAAAGTGTTCCTATTTTGTGCTGCGCGTTTATCGACGAATAAAGATAATGTACTCACCTTACAGCAAGTAATTTCCTATTTGCTTCCAATATCCGATAAGCGAAAAGCAAAATACAATAAATTCTTTTGATTGCAAATATTCAATCTTTTTATACATCTTAATAATATACTTCGATTATAGAAAACAGTCTGTACCAAACGGCAGTTCAGTGCCGAATTGAGTGCATTGCAAAATGCACATGAGCCATGCTCTATGAAAAAGGAATTCAATGCATCTGCAAAAACTTTCGACCTATGTCAGCCTGCGCAGTCTGCGCAGGCTTAACATGGGTGGAAAAATTTTGGCTATTTATAAATTTTATGCATGTCAAAGGACCTTTCAATCTGATGATCCAGTTGATTGTCAGACGAAATGGGTTTTAGATTTGCATAATTATGTGATGGCGTACTTCGTATGATGGATCACGAAGATGCACTAAAGCCCCCTTTTGCCAGAGGGCCGCTCACACACTTTCCTCTCTATCGCATGGCACGTTTTAATAAAACAACATCAAAATGTTCTTAAAATGAATGTCACCTGACTGCAATTAGTGTCCATTTGATAAACACGTGTTAAGAACAACGCACGAAGAACGTTATTTGTTGTTTAAAAAAGCTTTAATTGGATAAGGCTAAAACCTGATTTTAGCCCCTTTTTTAACGGAAACAAAGAAAAAAAAAAACCAAATTTCTATCACAAAACTACCTTCTTAATGGATTTCAAAAATACCTTATCAAATGGCAGTTAATTCCATCAAATTAAAATCAAAGATCTTAAAAGTCCAATTAATCAATTTAGGGGAAGCAATTATCTGACAGCATGTTTTAAGTGTATTTTCCACAGTATCAATCATCTGTATATTGCTTGGAAAAAAAGATTTTGATAGGAACAAAATTTTTGGTGCTTTTGCCGACGTAGATCAAAATCAGACTGCATAAACCATACATTCCAATCTTGGGTCATCACTGTTCAATATTCTTTGAAACTAATCTTTTTCAAATTAGCTTTGAATTTTAACCTCAGTGCCCTGAATCAGGAATTCTATTGTTTATGCGGACATTGTAGATCAAGATCAGACTGCACAGAACGTGCAGTCTGATCTTGGATCTACACTGTCCGCTACTTTATAAAACATTCTCTCAAAAGTAGCCTTGTAATTACAATACAATAATCTTTAGTGCTAAGAAAATCTACTTCATTTATCTAGCACAACAATGGTAGAATGAGTCTCCTTTTTTACGATTTAGTGATACTGTTATAGCTGTGTCCTTCTACCGGGAAATAGCAATTTTCATGAGTTTTGAATGGTGTTTGACACAGACCGACAGCAGGTCAAACTCACAACCAGTGGCACTGTGTGTAATCGACTTGACAATGCACTATACTTCATTGGAAGTCACAACTATCATACTCGAAATAAATGCTAGTCTAATACTTTGCTGTTGATTAGGTTACTTCTGTCTTTAAAATACAAGACAGAAACCAAGATAAAAACTCCTGGGAGTATCCAATTACGTGGCCACATTTATCGTCGCATCCTTTATAATTATATGTAATTGTTAAATACTTCACCACACAATTCCGAGTTTTAACGACTTTTTTAAGAAAACTACCTTTGAAAACATCGTGAAAAAGGAGAAAATGCTGTTAGCCAGCATTTTCTCCTTTTCCCACAATGTCTTCTACCTTTTACATACACACACAAAAGATAAAATGAAGTCGTGAGTCATATTTATTTCGTTGTCTGCAAATGCTTTAAGGGGTCCTGAGTGGCCCAGTGGTAAAGTTTAGGACTGGTGACCTGGAGGTTCAGGGCTCGAGCCCCACTGGATCCACCGAGCCTTTCGTGGGAGTGCCCTTGGGCAAGACACTTCAGACCCCCAGCCCAGTACAGGTGAAACCAAGGAAATACATTGATATGTGAGATGTCGCCCTGATACGACTAAAATAAGGTTGAAAGCTGTGTTAAACACCATTCAATCAATCAAATAAGCAAATGCTTTAAATTAGGGCAAGTCTATAATTTTGTCGTTTGGTAAGGGGTTAAACACTCTACCAAACGATTCCGTGTTTTTGCAATCCGGAGAAAATAAGATTTTGAAAATAATTTTGAGGAACGAAGAAGATGCTGGTAATCTGCTCTTATTCCTTTCCCACAGTTTTTGCGACAGTTCTGAAGATATACTGCACGTTAAGTTGGCGTCTGCAAATACTGTCAATAATTTAAACTTTTGTCGTCTGGCAGGGAAGTATCATAGGTAATTGTAGAAGTTACTTGAAGAGATATTGTTTTCTTTAGCACTAGGAAAAATAGAAAAAAAAAAGAAAGCCTGACAAGTCAGTAACGGGCTTTTTTTTTTGTTATTAACTCTTTACCAAACGACAAAATTTCAGACTGGTCCAAATTGAAGGCATTTGCAGACGACAAAGTAATTGTGACTGAAAAATTGGAATCTGTTTTTGGACGGGTAGAAAACATTGTGGGAAAAGGAGAAAATGCTGGTTACCAGCATTTTCTCCTTTTCCAACAATATTTTCAAAAGGCTTCTTTCTCATGGTCGCTAAAAGTCGGGATGGTGTGGTAAAGTGTTAATCAGGGAAAACATAATGTAACTATTATTTCAGACGTATCAGAATTTAAGACAACATATCTCCCAGGTTGCAGACTAAAGTTAATAAGCATTGATATCCACAAATGGTTTCAGAGATTAACTTTTATTGCGAGACTACATCTCAAACGTAATGCGCCTTGCACTTTCGATTGAAACCTTTTACAACACAAGTCCAACGCGCTGAAAGACCTTACTTAACGTCTCCCTTTGATTGAACTTGAAAATTATCGAAATCATCAAATCGCATTGGAAAGTATTTGAGCCGTGCTCTGTGAAAAGGGAGTTTAATGCATCTCCGTGATCCATTATACCAAGCAAGACGTCGAATGATTATGGGTCAATAGAATCCATTTTGTCTAACAACCAACTAAATCATGAATCAAAGACTGATCCGCGGACATGTAGAAAATTGACCAGTAATAAAAAAAAATCGACTCAGGTCAGCCTGTGCCGACTGCGAAGGCTGACCTGGGTCAGTACTTTTTGCAGATGCACTGATCCCTATTTTCACAAAGCATGGCTCTTTTTTATTGTGGAAGAACATTTCTTCGACGGTTACTGGCCCTGCACATGCAGTTATACATCGTAACTGCAGCAGCCTGGCTCAGAAAACGGAATAACCTCTCCATCTGGTTAAGAACTTAAACATTTTGATTTCCACAAATGACGTAAGAGAATTAGTATTTTGCCGAATAACATTTTGTTGGCTGTAATGAGTCCCGCCACTTCCGCTTGAACTTTTTTTTGTACAGAAGGATAAGGCTGGCTAGAATCTGAGATAAAATCTTTTGCTAGTTACGAACTTGATAATCTCTGGTTTCCTACAATCGCGTGAGAAAAAACTTTTTATTGTGGAACTACGATTTGTAGGTAATTTGCTTTGCGTGTGCGGTTGAACACCTTAACCACAGCTGCTTGGCTAGAAATCTGGATAACGTCTTCCTGTGGATTCAAACCGTATATACCTATTGTTTCCACAAATGGCGGATGTAGATAAGATTTATTGCGGAACTACATTTTGTCCACCGTAATGCGCTCTGCACTTCCGATTGGCCATTGTTACAGGCAGCGGACTGGTCGAGAAAATATCGTCAAACTGGTTCCATCATTCGACATTTCTGTTCCACATCTTTGTCGTTTGAAATATTCTAGCCAGATGTATGCCAGTGGAAAACAAAACGTTACAAGAAAAAATGACGACCCACCGAGAACCGCTGTTTATAACCGCTGTTGTCAAAGGGGTTACTATTTAACTCTTTACCACACAATTACCGGTTTTAATGAACCTAAAGAAAATGCCTTTTGAAAACACTGTGGGAAAAGGAGAAAATGCTGGTAACCAGCATTTTCTCCTTTTCCCACAATGTTTTCTATTCTCTCAAAACAAATTTCAGTTTTTGAGTCACATTTATTTTGTCGTTTGCAAATGCTTTCAACTTGGACAAATCTAAAATTTTGTCGTTTGGTAAAGAGTTAAACGTGAATCTCTATCATTTGAAAAAAAGCAATAATTCAAGCACCCAGTTTAACCCATAGCGATTATCTCAACCCTTAAGATATGTGGAGCAACTTCAGGTTCTTTTGAGGACGATATAGATCAAGATCAAACCATACAAAACTTGCTAGCTGATCTTGGATGTACACCGCCTGTTATATTGCCCCGAAACAGCTTTGCTATGGAAATCAAAATTTGGAGTTTTCCTCATTCGTTCATCCAGTAGCCCAACGGCTGAGTTGTCTCTTTTATTGCAAAAATGTCTTAACCCTTAAGCTGCTAATCGCGACCCACTGACCTTTTGCGGACAGTGTAGATCAAGATCAGACTGCACTAAACGTGCAGTCTGATCTTTGATCTACACTGTCCGATACGGTATTTTCTTTCCGGTGAAATCAACTTTGAAACCGCAATGTTTGGGCATTTAGTATTGAGTAGAAATTTGCGTTTCATTTATTCAGCAGCTTAAGTGTTAACATCTTTACCACAAGAGAAATAAATTATTCTTGTCCAAATTGAAAGCATGCGCAGACGACAATTCAAATTCGGCTTAAGTAATTAAATTTATCTTTGATGGGCTGGAAAACATTGTGGGAAAAGGAGAAAATACTGGTTATCAGCCTTTTTCTCCTTTTCCCACATTTTTTTTTTTAAGGGCTTCTTCCTCAAGGTCGTTAAAATTCGGGATTGTGTGTAAAAGGTTTAATATACAATTGTACGTGTAGATTTAACTCCAGTCCTGTAAAATATGGCCGTAAGTACAGTGAAGACTAAGACCAATCTACACACTAGTGTGGTTTCATCATGGTTAGCTATTTCCGCTTCTCTTGCATTCTCTTTCAAGGGTTTCAGACATTATCATTCAAATTTTGTCATATTTTTAACACTTTACGACTCGATATGATAAAGGTTAAAATGTCTGGCGAGTTTGTGCGCCTGAGCAGTTTCGTTGGCGCTTCATCTTTGCGAAAATCACTTGGCGCAAATTAGATAATATTTGTCCGGTCAAAGACCTTGAAGGTTAACTTTCCACATTAAACAGGGGTTATGTGGGTTAAAATGCAGGACTGTTTTCCTTAACCCTTTCCCAAACAAGTCCTGGTTTTCACGTGTCTGCAGTACAAGTCTTTTAAAAACACTGTGGAAAAAGGAGAAATTGCTCGTGACGAGCAATTTCTCCTTTTCCCACAGTGTTTTCTACCCTTTTTAGACCTTTCAGCCATTTTCATCAAATTTAAAATTGTCGTCTGCAAACTCTTTCAATTTGGACCAGTCCAAAATTTGTCGTTTGGGAAAGGGTTAACTCATTAACAAACAACAAAATCTTAGACTGGTCCAAAATGACAGCATTTGCAGACGACAAACTAAATGCTGAAAAAGTAGGGAATTTTTTCTTTGTATGAGTAGAAAGCTGTGGGAAAAGGAGGCAGTGCTGGAAACAATTTTTTGAAAAGCCCTTTTCCTTGAGATCGTTAAAACTCGGAATTGTGTCGTTAAAAAAGAAGAAATGCTTTAAAAAAAATCGAAAGGAGAAGTATATATGGTATGGTTATGCAATGAACAGCTAAATAATTAGATCGGAAATTTCGAGTAAATAGTCAAAACTCAAACACTGCGATTAATTTCTGTATCAGACGACATGAAGTTAAGACTCTTACAAATTGAAAGCATTTGCAGACGACAAATTCAGAGTGACTCAAATCATCGCATTTCTCTGTGAAAGGGTTGACATCATTGTGGCAAAAAAAAAAAAAAAATGCTGGTTCTACTTTTCCTACAATGTTTTCAAATGCTGTTTGCAAAATGTTCATGGAAACTTGGCATCTTGTGGTAAACAGTACATTTTTTTTTCTCGAAAACCTCACCATATCGGACATTGTAGATCCAAGATCAGACAGATATCTGGGTCCGTAATCACCAACCAGTCTTAAGAATATTCTTGGTCTAATGCTGAAGAATTTTCTAAATTTCAAACTATTCGGTTTAGCCATTTAGAAATTAGTTTACTTTTGAATGTAGAAAATTCTTGAGAATTAGACAAAGAATATTCTTCAGAATGGCTTGTGAATACGGTCCCTGATCTTGGTCTACACTGTCTGCAAAAGCGCATTGAATCGTGATTAGCCACGATTCTAAGGAAATAGCCTTTTGGAAAACTTACGAGGAAAGGATAAAATGCTGGTAACCTGCATTTTCTCATTTTCACACAAGTTTGTATTTTACACTTCTCAGACAGTTACCATCAATTCAACCAATTTTTATATGCCGTCTGCAAATGCTTTCAATTTAGGGCAGTCTAAAATTTTGTCGTTTGATAAAGAATTATGGGTTTTAATCAAATCACTTTTAAATTTCCCAAATTATTGAATTATTTCGTATTCTCAAAGTATTGCGACAAAGGAGGAATGGGTGTGCAAAGTTCTGTGTCTGTCACTTGAAATTTTCCGCTTCTGAATGCAGACGTGATAACTAATTGGTTATCGCGTAGCAAAATTTAATATTCACACTCGATTCAAACCACGCGAGAACTCTTAAAATCTTGCCATGAATTTCAATTTTCTGGAGCATCGACTTTGCAATGTCAAGTTCGCTGTAGACTTTTCATTTCCATTGGCGGCTTAAGTTGCTTTGTCAGAATGTGTAGGGTAGAGTCAGACTGCATAGAACATGCAGTCTGATCATTGATCCACACAATCTGCTACCGTATTCTTCTATAATGATGAAACATTATATGGCATGCAACACAAGAAAAGGGGCCTTCGGACATATGCGTAAAAGTGCGTCGTCCCAGATCAGCCTGTGCAGTCTGTGACTAATCCGAGACGATTCTTCCCGTTTTCGTGCGATTTTCACGAAAGTCTACTGTATGAAAAAATCTTATGTAGTCGTAAAGTGCCGTCTCGGATTAGCCTGCCCGGACTGCGCAGGCTAATCCGAGACGACACTTTACGCAAATGTCCGAAGGTCTCATTTCGTGTTTTGCGGCCCATATCTGAGCCATGCTCTGGCAAAAAGGGGGTTAATGCATCTCCGTTATGTGTGATACATATCAACCCATCACATAACTATGGGTCCACAATAGCTACTTTTTTTTTTTAAAACAAACGATTGAATCATGAAGTAATATGGTGCTTTGACATACAGAAAATTGACCAACAGCAAAAAGTTTAGGCCAAGGTCAGCCTGCACGCACTGCGATACTTTTCACAGATGCATTAAGCCCCCTTTTCACAGAGCATGGGTCATTTATTTGAGTTTAAATGTAGTTATAATCCTCGAAAAACTCTTACTTCCGAGATCGACTTCAAAAGCTTTTGCAGAGGGTGTAGATTAAGATCCCACTGCACAGAACGTGCAGTCTGATCTTGGATCTACATCATATGCCACCTTATTCTTGAGAATGACAAAATATTATATCCATATAATATGAACAGAATATTTTAAATAGTCATGGAAAAAGTCGAACCAGTTTTTGGGGCAGCGAAAGAGTGAAATTGAAAAGAATAGGATTTTGCAGTACGAAGAAATTACAGAGAGTTTTATGACTTGATCAGATTTATATTTCCGAAGGGACACCCAAAGACCTTGTTATTTCGTGTAATGAAAAGAGAATTTTCATGTAGGTCATTATGTTACATTTCTTAAGGTGAACAGCGGTCAATGAACAAACCGTACTAGTGAGCATGTCGATCAGCACAATGACACAGTTGAAACTTATAGAATTAGAAAAGACTGTCGCATGCAAGTGCCCATTGCTCGGCTGTAGATGCTTTTAGAAACAAGCGGTACTCTTGCAAATTGATTGATTGATTGATTGATTGTATGGTGTTTAGCGCCGTTTTCAACATTATTTCAGTTATATCGCGGCGGCCAGTGCACCTATCCATGCCTTCCTGGAGTTTCTTTTACCAGTACTCCGCACAATATTCTTTCCAAGCCACTGGCTGCTTTCCCACATAACCCTCGTCGAAACAATGGTCAGCGGTGAGAGAGAAATGAATGCTGTCGCAATGACTATCATCAATCCTCGGAAAGAAATTGGCCAAGCCGGGGATCGAACCAGCGACCTCCTGTTCTCAAGTCCTGTACGCTACTGACTGAGCTACGGGGCTTGACTTGCTCTTGCAAAAACGGGGTTTAGTGCATCTCCGCGAGGTTTCCTACCAATCAAATCATCAAATATTTACGAATTCATAAAACCTATTTTGTGAAACAACTGACTGAATCATAAGATAGACTCTCCTTTGACATGCAGAAAATTGACCAATAACAAAAAGTTTCGATCCAGGTCAGCCTGCGCGGACTGCGCAGGCTGACATGAATCGAAACTTTTTGCAGATGCCTTAACCCCCCCCCCCCCCCCACCTTTTTCCACAGAGCATGGCTTTTTTAACATGAAAGGCATGTTGTTTCGAGCGACAGTTCTACCGAAATAAAACAAAGGGGGGTGGGGGGGGGGGGGGGGGGGGGGGGGGGGCAAGGATATTTTGTGAGTTAAGCCTACCTGCACTACTGGTACAGCTTCCCCTTTCGACAGTTAACAACTAGACCAGGTTTTTAAAATGTCTTCAATAATGACAGAAATATCAGAAAATGATAAAGTATTTGAGACATGCTCTGTGAAAAAGGGGCTTAATCCATTTGCAAAGCGTATCGACTAGGTCAGCCTGCGCACCCCAAGCTGGCTGACCTAGACCGAAACTTTTTTGGTGTTGGGAAATTTCATGCATGTCCAGGGACCAGTCCACCTCATATTTTAGTAAGTGTTAGAAAACAATGGAATGAATGGATCCATAGTTATGTGATGACTTGGTTGGTATAATGCATGACGGAGATTCATTAAGCCCTCTTTTTCATGATGACGACGATGCAGACGGCGAGAGTGCTTTGACAGTACCGCGACGTTTTCCTTGAATACAGCCGAGGTTAAATGAAAAATTCAAAGGAAATTAATTTTTTGTCAAGCGTTCTACTGGTTTTCATTCTCTAATCATCAAAAAGAATCAGAGGCGACTATAGAAACTGTTCCTAACAACAACACAAATCTTCTAATTAATTAGAGAGAATGTTAGACGCACAAAAAGCATTCCAAATGGCTTAGTGTATCAAAGTATCGAAATTAGATTTTTAGTCTCTAGAAAAAAAAAAACTCATTCGTTGCTTTGTTTGTTTGTTTGTTTGTATTGGAGTTCAGTGCCGTTTTAACAATTTAGGTCATATCACGGCGGTCAGTGCACCTGTTTCCTGGCTTTCTCACACCCATGCTGACACAACTTTCTTTCCAAGTCACTGATTACTTACCTCACATGCATCAGAGGTGCAAAATCGCAGAAAAGAAAGTTTGCCGCAACCGGATATTGAACCTGCAACCAACAGGTCAGACAATCATTGCAATGAACAGTAAAGAGTAAGATTAGTGAAGCTGTTTTAATTTGATCACAAGATACAGTAAAGCAGCTGTTTTGTGTTTAAATCACTGGAACAGTAAAGCAGCTGTTTTGTGTTTAAATCACTAGAACAGTAAATCGGCTGTTCTGATTTGCTGTTACCAATATTTTCTCCTGTTCTTACAGTTTGTCAAAAGCCTATTTCCTCAAGATCATTAAAACCCAGATTTGTGTGGTAAAGGGTATAATTTGAAAATGGATAAGATGTGCTCCAATTTCTCCGACAATCGAAACAAATACAAAACACGACAATAGACCTTGGGGAACCATTATGGTATGCGAAGAAACCATTAATCTTTAATCATACAAATACATGTTTTATGTTTACTCTGGAATAGTTAACAAGTCTAGCAATTTTCGTCTATTTCTCCTACAGAGATCTCACCAAAAAGGGATTTAAAAAATCACATGATAAATCATCATGAATTCTCGTGCTATACAAAGATATCATAAATCATTTATTGTACAGATCTTATTTTCTCACCAACAGTAAACAGCATTTGGAACATCAATGGAAAAGGAGCAATTGTTGATGCAAACGCAGAAGGATTTTTATCTTACAGGCTTGAATAAACAAGGTAAGTCTGCACGTTTTTGCAGTCTGATCTTAATTCATGCCTTCCCAAAAGCCCCTATTTTCGCCTGTGACACTGAAAGGATTACAGAAACACAGAGCAATTTCTCGGATCAATCTATTGCTCCTTTTCTATCAGTGTTTTCCATATCGTCATAAATCAATTTGGGAAACAGGGTGTTCAAACTGAGTCAACTTGTACCTAGAATAAATCATAAAGTTTATCTTCTATAGTGCATAAAGGCCACCGGCCACATATAACAAAAATACGTTACAGTTAGATCTTGTAAAACATTTTTAAGCTGTCACCCAGTTTTAGAGTCTTCTTAAAGAATCGTATTCACCGACAAAACGAGGAATCATCACGAAAGAGGCGACAGGAATCACATTGTCAATAAATAACGTTGATAACACTCTCAAGATTTTGGGTTGCCAAGCATGCGCCGTCTTATTAAAAGCAAATTCACCGACAACACAAGTAATTTTGACGATATAGACGACAGGGTTCACATGGTCATAGAGACAACAAATAACTCTGATAACATATAAATCATCGCGGAAAATGTCTTCTAAGTTATCCGTATCCCACCATACTCAACCATAGGTGTATTTCACAGCCTGATCTCTGCCCACCCTTATTCTGCTAAGTTCTTATCTTGATCTACATTGTCCTCAAAAGATCAGTGAATCGCGTTTAACAGGTTAAGGGCTACTCTTATATCAGCTTTCACCTTCTGAGCAGTCTGTTTATTTACCGACGCTATCCGCAAGACTTACTTCTGTCGCTCATGATGACATGAAGATTTAGTGTAATTACTTATTATTCTTCATGCAAAGTATTCCCACAATAAAATGGTATATCACTTATATACAACATGACAATACTTTCGCTTTGCACATGAACCATGCTCTGTGTAAAGGTAGTTTAATAATGCATCTGCAGAAAGTATCGACCCATGCCAGCCTGGGCACTCCGCGCAGGCTGGCCCTGGGTATAAACTTTTTTGCTATTCGTAAAATGTCAGCTAGTCAAAAGACTATCCTATCTCCCGATTCGGTCCCCCTCTTTTTTTATTAACCCTCTACAACACAATCACAAGTTTTAACGACCCTAAGAAAGAAGCCCTTTGAAAACATTGTGGGAAAAGGAGAAAATGCTGGTAACCAAACCAGCATTTTCTTCTTTTCCCACAATGTTTTCCACTCTTTCAAAGAGCAACTTCAGTTTTTGAGTCACATTTTACCATGTCGTCTGCAAATGCTTTCAATTTGGATAAGTCTAAAATTTTGTCGTTTTGGTAAGGGCTTAAACAAAATGGATTCATATTATGTGACGACTTGCTTGGTCTATGTGATTACGAAGATGTACTTAACCCCCTTCCCCTTTTCTCAGAGTGCTGCTCATGTATTTTTGTTGACGAGGTATAACGAGAAAATGTAATATACTCCGAAATCTATGGGTTTTTTTTAGACAAAATGACCAAAATGTTGACAGTTTCAAATGAGACATTCGTACGATAATGATCTGAATTATGTTTTTTCCTGGAACTATTTTCTCTCCTCTGCGAATAGAACCAAAGATAAATCATGGGGACGACTCGAAATCTGACTTGAAATGTATCTCTTTTTGTGGGGAAAATCAGCCAGTTATTATTTACATTTCGTGGATAATACTTTCTAATACCCAGAAAGTTATTTTCTGTCACGAAGTTTATATTCCTCATGAGTTCAGTGCGTTTGCCAGAAAACGATATGATGTGGCTCTTTCACCGCAAAATAAATACTAGGAATCATCGTTGGCTAAGAGTACAATTTCATAAAAAAGATAGACTGATATTTTAGACATAGTCTAGAAGCAAGTTTGTAAATAGTTAGATCTAAGATAAGATGATTTTTAACGGCCTTATTTTTGAATGCGAACACCATTAAACGACAGAAGGATAAGGATTAACATATTGTTCGTTTTGTTGTCCGCCTTACCTGTTTGTTTTCTTTGATATCAAATAGAATAGCTAGGTTAAGATGAGAGAGAGAAAGTGGTGCGATTTTGGGGATTTTCTAAAAAACAAAAAGGTATTTGGAAAAAAAAAAAAGATATAAATAGGTCATACCTGGCTTAATACATGTAGTTGAAAAAAGGCAGTTGAGAGGTATTGGGAATATGGTCCTCTACTTTGGAAACGCTCTAATCCTTTGCCTATGATTTACGTATTTTGTATGTATACGCCAAAAAGATAAGTTTGCGTGCCTTTATGTAAATGTTCCAAGAACATCAATTTACCTTTTCCCTGAGGTAGTAATCTTATAGTTTGCAAAATGGAATTAATGGAAGGGTAATTTCATGGTAGTAAAATGCTATATTGTTGGCCAAAACGTCTTACGAATTATGAGTGGAAAAATCAGATTACTGTCAGCACATTTTATTCTGTCTGATTTTGATTTTGATCTAAACTGACCATGTCCTGCTCAGCATCTTTTGGGTAAACAGATGTTTTGTCCTTAACTCGTTACCAAACAACAAAATTTTGCCCTGGTCTAAATTGGCAGCGTATGCTGACGCATGAATTACTGGTGGCTCAAATGGCGGAATTTGTCCTCGACTGAGGAGAAAACATTGTGGGAAAAGGAGAAAATGCTGGTTACCAGCATTTTCTCCTTTTCCCACAATGTTTTCAAAAGGCCTCTTTCCCAGGGTCGGTAAAGTCCGGGATTGTTTGGTAAAGGGTAAGTTAAACCAGCACCAGGTATATAAACTAGACCTCCTTCAACGGCTGAAAACATAATCCACTCAAACTTTGTAAGATACGTTACCGTATAGGCTTGATTAAACAATAGGACGGGATAGATCCAAGATCAGACTGCACATTCTGTGCTTTCAGATCTTGGACCTATGCCTTCCGCAAAAGACCCTGTCTTAGCGTAAGACGCTGTACCCATAAGGGTTTGGGGCATATTACTAGACCGAAAACGAAGTTCGTCTCTGATGACATGAAATCAAATAAACGTCTAGGTGTTGATAGTTTCTGTAACAAAATGTCAAAATGGCGCCATTATCGTCCACAGTCCTCAACAGTCCTCCACAGAAATTCTCGTCTGCATCAAAAAACCCGTTCAAATTCCATTAAATCGTCATAATAACGTGAAGACATGGATTTATAATTCATATTAGGTTATCGTGATCGTGATATTCTTCAATTAAACAACAAACACTTGAGAAAATATATTTATTTCGTAGCATCTTCTTTAATGCTACTCTTCAAGCGGAGCGATTCAGATTTTTATAATCTCACCAAACTTCAAAAATGATTTACCACTTAGTAAAAAAAAGGCGTTAGCAGGCAAATAATCAGTAAAACGAAATACAAACGTAAGGTTTTTTTTTCAGTGATCGTTTCCTCAATGGACAGTTTAGCCTTTGAACCCTTATCCTGCTAAATAAGTAAAATTAACACTTAAGCTGCTGAATAGCTGCTTAATAAATGAAAGGCAAATTTCTACTCGATGCTACTCAATACTAAAGGTCCAAACATTGCGGTTTCAAAGTTGATTTCACCGGAAAGAAAATACCGTATCGGACAGTGTAGATCAAAGATCAGACTGCACGTTCTGTGCAGTCTGATCTTGATCTACACTGTCCGCAAAAGGTCAGTGGGTCGCGATAAGCAGCTTGAGGGTTAAACTTTAAAACCGTTAGTAAAAACTCGAACGATGTTACTTCGAACTTATATTTTGGAGAAAAATATCTGCTTATCGAACAGCGTAGATCCAAGATCAGACTCCACGTTCTGTGTTGTCTGATCTTGATCTACAGGGTCCGCAAAAGGTCAGTGAGTCGCGGTTAGCAGTTTAACGGTTAAGTTTAACCTACTTTCTAGGCTTTGCACCAGACTTTCGCACAGGCTTCTGGGAATGTCACATGGTCAAATATACGCATCGATTACGAGGCTTCATATTCAAATCAGTACGATGACGTCGCAGATGATCTTATAAAAATAGACGGAGTTTCCAGCTGCAAAATTGCCATCCCTTTAGTTAGCCTCCCACAATTGCACCTGTTTACTGATGCAACCGTACAGTTTCTGAATGGTTGCAAAGAAATATACGAGTATATGAGCCATGCTCTGTGAAAAAGGGCGTTTAATGCACCTGCGAAAAGCATCGACCTAAATATACCTTTAAAATAGGAAAATTTGGGTTTATACTATCGGTTTGAAAATTTCATTTCTTTTATTTAGCGGGATAAGGGTTAACTCTTAGATCGTCGGGGATAGTTTCAGATACTCTTAACTCTGTCACTGCCAACTAAATGGAGCCGACATTTCTCGAGATTTTTTCTAAACCCTGTGTTTGGTTGAAGAGTAGCATCGGATGGCGGACGGTGTGGATCCAAGATCAGACTGTACGTTTTGTGCAGTCTGATCTTGATCTACGCTATCCGCAAAAGGCTATCCAAGGCGACATTGGCAATGAAAGAGTTAAACGGACAGTGTAGATTCAAGATAAGGCAGCACAGAATGTGCACGTTCTGTGCAGCCTTATCTTGAATCTATACCGAACTATTTTCAGATTTACTGCCCGGACTGAAAAAAGATTTCATTCATTTCGTTGTATAAGGGTTGTCTCCTTTACTGCTTTAAGGGACGTATATAGCTTTTCCAGAAGGAGTAGGTCAAGATCAGACTGCACAGAACATGCAATCTGATCTTGGATCTACATTGTCTGCTGCTTTCTTCTGTTTTATTACAAAAGAGTCTGTTTGATCGATGAGAATTTTTGGAAGAAGTTTTGTACATTTTATTTGACGGCGCAAAGAATTAACCCTTTATAACACAATCCCGAGTTATAACGACCTTGAGCAAGATACCTTTGGAAAACAATGCGGGAAAAGAAGAAAATGCTGGTTACCAGAATTTTCTCCTTTTCCCGCAATGTTTTTACTCCGTAAGAATCAAATCCAATCATTTGAGCCACAGTTAATATGTCCTCAGCAAATACTTTCAGTTTGGACCTGTCTATAATTTTGTCGTTTGATAAGGGGTTAAACAATAGTACATTCTCCGTCCTGGCGGCCTAAATAGGTCGATAAAAGATCGTATTACGTACTGTTCTCAGTTATAAGAGACTTTCAAGTCATTTTTTCTATATCCTCACGAAATTGCTTCCTTTTCTCTCATCCCCCTCCCCCGGGAATCGATAAGACATTCCTTTTATCTTTATGACACGAGAATTGTTCTGTGGGATTTTCTATTGTACACCCTTTCAAATGAAATAACTCCCAGTGAGTGGTAAATTAAATGAGACATGTTGAAAGTTCATCCTACGGGAGCTCTCGATTGCGCGAATCTCTTGCAATGAACCAATTACAATACTATTGCCATACTATTGGTTGATTGTATGGTCTTTTAAATCGCTTTCAACATTTTTTTCAGCGGCGACAGTTCACTTATTCATGTATGGCGTGCAGCACACGAAAAGGGGCCTTCGGGCATATGCGTAAAAGTGTGTCGTCCCAGATCAGCCTATGCAGTCTGTGACCAATCCGAGAAGACACTTCCCGTTTTTATGCGATTTTCTGTTTCATGAAAGTCTGCTGTATGAAAAAATATTATGGAGTCGTAAAGTGTCGTCTCGGATTAGCCTGCGCGGACTGCGCAGGCTAATCCGGGATGACACTTTACGCAAATGTCCGAAGGTCTCATTTCGCATATTACGGACCGTATATGTTCTGGGTGTCATCAGTTCTACGCTGGGGCTCTTAAGTGTTCAAAGATACTCCCGCGAAAAACATTTTGTCTTGGGTAAAGATCGACTCCAGGACATCGTGGTCACCAACCTTTTTTATTTAATGGTATTCCTAGACTAACTCCCAGAGATTTTAAAAAAAATTCAAAGTAACGCATCCAAACTCGAATTGCCACGCCTCTGCAGTTGTGAGAAAATGACCAACTGTTTGTTACAAGCAATCACTCCTTTTCTTCCCCAAGCCTAGCCTTTTACCATTAATATTGAAAATAGTGTTCGTTGTTGATTGAATGATTGATTGATTGTATGGTGTTTAACGCCGTTTTCAACATTATTTCAGTTATATCGCGGCGGCCAGTGCACCTATCCTTGCTTTCCTGGAGTTTCTTTTTACCAGTACTCCGCACAATATTCTTTCCAAGCCACTGGTTGCTTTCCCACATAACCCTCGTCGAAACAATGGTCAGCGGTGAGAGAGGAATGAATCCTGTCGCAATGACTATCATCAATCCTCGGAAAGAAATTGGCCAAGCCAGGGATCGAACCAGCGACCTCCTGTTCTCAAGTCCTGTACTCTACCGACTGAGCTACGGCGCTTGGCTAGTGTTCGTTGTACAATTTGTCTAGCAGTTCACGGTTAAAGTACTCTGTTTGCTCAGGGACTGAAATATATATATATCTATCAGTTTCAGGGCTGCATCAGAAAACATCAATTGGACAGGCAAATTGGTTTCTTTCATTCTCTTTGTTTTAAATGTTGTTTCAGGTTTAACTCAAAATAAATTCGTTTTCAATTTTGTCACTTGTCGGTGTACCAGTCCGTCATGCTTTTCTGATAAGCCATTTCTGTGTTTGTGTGTGTTTTTTTTTTTTCTTTAAATGTTAACCCTTTACCACACGATCCCGAGTTTTAACGACCCTGTAGAAGAAGCTTTTTTTGAAAACACTGTGGGAAAAGGAGAAAATGCTGGTAACCAGCATTTTCTCCTTTTCTCACAATGTTTTCTACCCTTTCCAATCAAATATCATGTTTTGAGTTGCATTCAATTTGGACCAGTCTAAAAATTTGTCATCTGGTAAAGAGTTAAAAGGATGGTTCCATAGTTATCACAGTTAACAGTTATTTATTATTCTCGACAATGATGTTAAGTAAATACCGTTAACACCGTTGAAACATGAGAGGAAAGTCACAGGGTATAGAAATCATTTCATCCAGTCCTATACAGTTAGACAGAATTTAATATCGTAACACAAGATATAACGCAGTTTAATTCTTTATATCCAACAGAAATGTTCAGAAATTAATTTTTTTCACCGTCAGAGGCTAATATCATGATGAATGTTACTGACATCTTTTATCAGGAATTATGAATTGAAATCTTCTATTTAAAAAAAAAAGACAGACATAATGGTCCGGATTTAACCCTTAGGCTGCTAATCGCGACTCACTGACCCTATGCGGACAGTGTAGATCAAGATCAGACTGCACAGAACGTGCAGTCTGATCTTGGATCTACACTGTCCGATAAGGAGATATTTCCCCAACCCCCATAACTTTGAAATACCAATATATTGGTTTTTACCTCCGGCTTGAAAGTTTCATTTAAGTTATTTAGCAGGATAAGGGTTAAAGTTCTATTGAGAGTTGGTATGTAGACACTTATTGTATTAGAAATGCTCTGTGAATTGGCGGTTTAGTGCATTTCCGTGATGTATTATATCAAGCAAGTCGACCTATAATTATTGTGAATCCATAAAATCCATTCTGTCTAACAACCAAATGAATCATGAGGGAGAATGGTTCTTGAACATGCGGAAAATTTACAATTGGCAAAACGTTTGACTATGTCAGCCTGGGTATCTTCCCACTTCGCCCCTTCCCAAGTCGCCCCTTCCCACTTTGCCCTGTGAGATGGCAATTTAATACATCTCCCAGGCTGACGTGGTCGAAACTTTTTGGAGATGTATTAAATTGCCATCTCACAGAGCATGACAATTAACCCTTTCCCAAACGACAAATTTTAAACTCTTTCAATTTCAAAAAAAAAACTGCAGACGACAAATTCAAAGTTGGTACAAATGAGCTCTCTGATAGAGTAGAAAACATTGTGGAGAAAGGAGAAAATGCTGGTTACCAGCATTTTCTCCTTTTCCCACAATGTTTTCAAAAGTATTCTTTCCCAGGGCTGTGAAAACCAGGGATTGTTTGGTAAAGGCTTAAGTGAATAAGTGAAAACATATTACAATGCTCAATCCATTTTGATTTTCTTACTTAGAATATCTCATAACTTATTAATATCTCATAACTTATTGGACTGTGTATAGGTCTATTCACATCCGACGACACGTTTAGTGCTGCACAGTCCGTCTAAGAAAAGTAAAACCAATCTTCCAATCTACTTGACAACATGAAAATAAAAGCCTTATTTTATTGACCTTGTTAGAAAACGCCAAGTTCTGTTACAATGTAGTGAAATGATCGACAGAATGCCAATAAAACTGCTAAATAACTCTTTACCAGACGGCAAAATTTGTAAGTCTTCCATATTGGAAAACATTTACATGCGAAAAAATAAATGTAGCTCAAATGATGTGTCTGTTTTTTGAGGGGATAGAAAATCAGAGTATGAAAAGCATTTTGTACTTTTCACACGTTATATGCAAACGCCTTCTTCCTCAGCATTGTTAAAAGCACGGAGTTTTTAACCAAAGTTATTAATAGAACTCCAGTGTTCACAATGAAGCGGAAGGATATCTAAAAGCACTCTAAGTGAAGACAATCACTTCCGGCGAATCGCATCCCATGATTAGTCGTAATGCAATGCTAGCTAGAAAATGGCGGAGACGCTCTCTGTGTGTCTCATTTTGATCTATTTTGTAAAGCAAGCAAAGAAATGGACAAGCGAATGACATTTATCACCAAATTCCACCAGGAAGCAACCTTTGAACGACGTTTTCTGATACTATTAGGTTTAATCCTTAAACAGCTAAATTACATTAGATGAAAATATCCAACTGCCAGTAAAATACAAGTCATTGCCATTTGAAACTTTATTTCGTTGAAATAATCTTACCGTATCAGACAGGGTGGATCAGAGATCAGACTGCACGTTCCTTGCATTCTGATCTTGATCTTCACTGTCCGCAAAAGCCCATTAAGTCGCACTTAACAGTCTAGTGATTAACAAAGAGCAAATTTATTTGTAAACGAGTTTATTAACGCTCAAGGTTACGGGAACGACTTTGATAACGCTTTTACGGCGTTAACAATTATAATGCTGCAACAGCGACGGCTTTGATATCCCTCTTATGGCGTTGACTGGCTACTAGTTTTGATACGTGAGTACAAGAAGGAACAATGGGAAAAAGATTTGTCAAAAAGGGCCAACCATTTTGTACTGTTTGCAAGACGTCCTCGGATTATAATGTATGTTTAATAAAATATGTTTTTTTATTTATTTCTTTATTTTTTCTTAGAGTTTAACGTCGTTTTAACAGCTTAGTTCTTATCACGACGACCAGTGCACCTACGCATGTGTTTGCTGGGTTTCTAACACCAGTGCTGACACAACTTTCTTTCCAAGTCACTGACTACTTTCTCTCATGCATTAGCGGTGAGAGGAGAAAAATCGCCAGAAAGAATGTTTACCTCTTAATAAAAGATGGAAATAGTTCTTTTCGAGTTTTGTCGTCAGAGAGTACCAGACGAGTCATAACGTTTAACAGGAAATATATGTTTTGAAGTAATTTGTTGTTTTTATTGCTCTATTTTAGTCAGGAAGGTATAAATCCTAGCACTAGGCTGGTCACGTGATGAAGTTTGTTGATCCGATAATTGTCATGTTTTCTGGTACTTTTCGGGATTTTTTGAAAAAAACGGCATTCGTCTATGTTTGACTATTCGAGTGTACTCTGTCTAGAATATTAGTGTTCCATTTCATTAACAGCACAAAATAAAAAATGACGAGATAGATGGTCGGGTTAATTCTTTGGCAAATAATTCCCAGTAAAGACTTTCCGTACAGTCTGCCGCCAACTAGATTCTTGGGCTGTATTCATCAACTCATCCTAAATGACATTTTTTCTTTATTTCTTAGCCCATTCGGGGTCTTTCTCCACTCTTCCACGTGAGATTTGGTAATTTCGGATTGTTTGGCGTAGGAATATCGCTATCTTGTATATCCCGGTGGTATCCATTAGGTCAGTCTATTACAAGGCCACCAAGGTCACCTCCATATTGAAAGAGTTTGCAGACGACAAAATGAATCCAGCTCAAATAATTGTATTTGTCTTTGAAACGAGAGAAAACATTCTTGCAAAAGGAGAAAATGTTGGTCACCAGCATTTTCCCTTTTTCCAACGATGTTTTCAAAATATTTCTTCACAGCATCTTTAAATCATGGGATCGTTTTCGGCTTAATGTGCTGGACAGGAGATCCAATTTTGTGATATGACTGAAATAATGTTAGAAATGGCATTAGACATCGAACAAACATATGAGCCATGCTCTGGGAAAAGGGAGTTTAATGCATCGGCAAAAAAGTATCGACCCAGACCATCCTGTGCAGTCCGCGCAGGCTGACCTGGACCGAGACTTTGTTTTTGCATGTTAAATTCGGTTGTTGGAGAAAATGGATTTTATGGTTCCATGACATGGTTATGACTTGCATGGTATCATGGATCTCGGAGATGCATGAAGCCCCCTTTTTCCAGAATGTGGCTCATATAAATCAGTAAATGAGTAATGAGTAATTAAGTCACATCTTGGCGACAGGTCACGTAGGCCTGAAATAACTAGGGCCCGATTTCACTAAAACATTTAAATATCTTATATTGTTCAAATTCGCTGATGGACTCTGTTTCCGGTTTCAGTTGAGTCTGGTGTCCGTGGTCGTGAGGTAGACCGTCGTAACCATAAGGTCCCGCGTTCGATACCCGGGAGCAGGTGTCAACTTTGGGATCGTTCATTGGCCAACACATTCGGTGCCAGTACTGATGTAGTTTCCTGGAGGCAGAATCGAGAGGGATTGGTATAAGTTGCAAGAACCTGTTCCTTAATCGATGTAAAGTAAACAGATTTAAACTAACAGTTCGTTGATTGAGATGCATTTCATTAACAGTAACAACAGTAACAGTAACAGACTTAAGCAACGATCTCAGATCTTGAGTTTACAAAACGTTGCAGATGCAACCCAGTGAAATAATAAGTGATTTAAAAAAAAAAAGTCTGTTAAGTTAAATCCGTTTATTTTGCTCAGGATTTGAGAACATTACTAAAGTCTATGAATGTTAGTGAAATGTGTCTCACATAATGAACTCAGCTTAACCCTTAGGGTTCTAAGCGCGACTCACTGACCTTTTGCGGACAGTGTAGATTAAGATCAGACTGCACAGAGCGATCTACACTGTCCGATAAGGAGATATCTTTCCCGCAGAAATAACTTTACATTAGCAAAAATTTAGGATTTTACTATCGGCTTGAAAGTTTCATTTAAGTTATTCAGCAGGATAAGGGTTAAGATTAAGTACGAGACTTAAGTTTTGTCGTGAAACACAGGGCCCAGTGTTTTAACTAAACTGATCCTTCTTCATAACCACCACCCTGACCAAAATAAAGTTAGCACACCGAAAGCGGGTACCAACGCTCGGCTGCAGCTGCTTTCATTCGGCAAACCCCGGCTGATCCGTCCAGCAAATCCTTCCGTGGTAGTTCGAATGGTGATATGCACCTACACTTTACATTTCCTTGCCGGAAATAAACCGTTTTACTCTTGTTAAAATCTTAAGACTCCACTAACGAAAAGAAAACACGAATCAAAATTTTCTATCAAAACCTTGTTAAATACATTTCCGTTGACTATTAGTTTGTACATTAATTTTTCAACGTAACTATCAGTTTCCTTGGTATTTTTTAGTGACAACTCCACCGCTGATGCTGTAGTCCTAGATAATCAATTTTCATGAGGTCTGCCATTTTTAAGAACATGTGACCGACAGAATTTCAAAATGGAACCCTCTTTGATATGGACGAGGCTAGATGTAATAACGGAATCAGTCGAGTTTTGAAGAGTGCAGCTGCTTTTTCAGTGAGCATTTTTAAGTAGGGAAAAAAAAAAAAACGACATTTACTGTATTAAAAAAAAAATAAGGATTACTCACCCCTGTTGTATAGGTGTCCCTTTCAACAGTTTAAATCTAGTACTTATTACAAAGATATGCCAACATATCGAAGTGTTCGCAGCAAACGTATAAAAAACAACGACAGGGCTATGACAATATTCACCGTTTCTTCAAAAAAAAAAAGCCGAGCTGAAAATAGAAATGTCAACGCCCGACCTTTTCACATAATTATAATGGTCTCTACTATTGGGTAATAATATCTCACAAATATCAAATTGTGCAGGCTCAAGATCAGATCCCATGTTTGGTTAGGTCTTATCTTCATCTATTTTGACCGACAAAGAGATTTAAATTGATTATTCTCTCTAATTGTTAATTACATGTTGTGACGAGCCTACATTCTTGATGAACTTACAACGAAAAATCACATAAAAACGTCTAGAAAACATCCATTAATAAAAGAAACGGCAACGTCCTTCTGTTAAATTAGCCGTGTACGAGGAACTATATCCTGCATAATGGCGCGGAAGAATATCATAAAGCACTCTAACCGAGGACAATCACTTCCGGCGAAATACTTGACAAGATTAGTCTTAATGCAAAATGAATTTGCAGACGTAGAAATGACCCTTTCTTTCTAGTGAAAGGTAGCACGGCTAAATTCTTTAACAAGGATAAATGAAACAAAACAATTATTTTTTTTTACGACTTTGGGAAAGATGTCAACATTTCTTACAATACAGACAGAAATTTACCAGCTTAAAAATGTAAATAATCGATAATGAGTTATTGTTCGTTTTTTGAACTATTTCTTTTCTCAGCTTAATTTTATCATTTCCTCTTCCAAAAAGTTTCAGCAGACAACTCAAGAGTACATATGACAATCAAGTTTGTGAGGTTAAATTGTATGAAAAATTGTGGCAAAAGAAGAATTTGCTCGTCTCGAGCAATTCCTTCTTTTGCTACGATGTTTTCAAAAGTGTGTTTCTGCATGACTAAAAATCGTTTGCAGGAGGAAACGGGTTGCAAGTAAGGTTTTGACAGTAAAGATAGGCAGTGATATATAGCTACTTACGATTGCAATGCAGTTATTCAATTTTCGCTTCAATAGAGATCCGGGCGACCGGAAATGGGTACAAGATCATGCATGATTGCAGGGTCGTATCTTGAATGTGGTACGTTAGAATTAAATAAAAGGGCGTATTCACCAACTATATATCTTAATTGTTGATGTAATTCTGATTTTTAGAGCTAGCCATATGACTGGCTGTGACAAAACATCTCAGCCAATCAAATGGCTAGTACTAATATATTGCATAATATTTGAATTAATGGAGCGGGTTCTAATAGGGCGTGAGCTAAGATTTGTGTCGTAATTGACTTATGTATGACTTTTATCTTATTAAAGAGATACAATCATCTTAAATAAATCAAATGCCAACGACTTTTGCTTTAGTGAAAAAAGGTCCGTTGAATCGAATCATATCAAATACAAGAAGATAGTCCTTCGCTCTTAGTCTATACATTTTGATACATAGATCTTGAAGGGGAGATTTACTAACTTATTGTGACAGCTGGACAACTTGTTCATTTTCTCTTGTTCGATGGCATACAGTGGCTAAATAGCGAAATTAGATTACAATAAGTAGAGTTTTCCACCTGACTGTGACTTTCTGTTTCATTCATTAAGAAGCTTTTGGATTAACCCTTAGGCTGCTAAGCGCGACTCACTGACCTTTTAAGGACAGTGTAGATCAAGATCAGACTGCACAGAACGTGCAGTCTGATCTTGGATCTGAACTCTCCGATAAGGAGATATTTTTCCCCCAACAAAATAGCTTTAAATGAACAATATTTGGGGTTTTCCTATCGGCTTGAAAGCCTCATTTAATTTATTTAGCAGGATAAGGATTAAGAAAAGGTTTCGGGGCCTGTTTTTGACATGTGACAATTAGACCAAACCTGCTTTAGAAGTGAACTACGTAAATACGCCTGCTATCTCGTGTTGCTTAACCTTTTGACTGGTAAACGCCACTCATTGTGCTTTTGAGGACAGTGTAAATGAAGATTAGATTGCACAGTACGTGCGTTGTGGTCTTAGTTATACATGTGGTGATATGGTGATTTTCTTTCCTGCGATATAACAACTTTTAAGTTAACTGTTGGCTCTAAATTCTCTCATGAATGCTTTTGGTGTAGTGAAGACGAAGATCAGACAGAACAGATCAATATAGTGTGTTCTCAAAAGGGTGTTGAAATTACAAAACTTATGCCTTGGTCGAACATTTGAATTTTACAGCGCACAATCGCTTAGGTCATTTATCACGAATGAAATAAGATTTTTAACCCTAAGGCTGCTAGAGCGACTCACTGACCTTTTGCGGACAGTGAAGATCAAGATCAGTCTGCACAGAACGTGCAGTCTGATCTTGGATCGACACTGTCCGATAAGGAGAATTCTGTTCCCCTACAATACCTTTTAAAATAAAAAAAAAATGGTTTATACTATAGGCTTGAACGTTTCATTTCACTTATTTAGCAGGATAAGGGTTAGGGAATAAAAATAAACACAAACGGATCGTGTTCGTCACTGTAGAGCTCTGGCTTAGTACGGTCAATGCAAAGAAAATACAATTATACGCGTAGCTGAACTTTCGTGGTAGAGTGGGCCCTAGACAAAGTTTAGTAAAGCAGTGATTCGGTTCTCTCGCTGCAATAAATGGACAGAATACACCTTATTTAAAGTCCCAATAAAGTCCAAATGTAAACAATGCGGGGTAAAAAATGAAGTTAAATTTTAATCATACCATTTAAAACTATGTAAATTAATATAACGATGACACACTCTTAATGTGCGATTGGTCAAAGTTCCATTCGCTGGCAGAAGAATTACTTTCAAAACTACAAGAAATACTACCAGGTATCTCTAACTTTTGTTTACATCAATAACGATGACGTATTTACACCACGTGATACCTTGGAGCTAAGGTAAACGAAAAACAAAATGGAGGACGGTGTGACGGTCGTGAGAATCATATTCGACAGAAAACCAAGTTCGTTTACCGAATTTGCCGAAGAGCGACACAGAAAGAACAAACGGGCTCCGTGTAAACATACAGAATGAGCGAAATGTCTGAAAACTGATGCGGATTTCAGTTCGCATTCTCGAGTCAGTAAGTCGCCTTACGTTCATCTTATATTTATTGTGTTAAAAACAGATTTATCGCTATATCTGTATTGATTTCCGCATTTACTGTTGGATCAGGATACGTAAGCACTTTCTGATTAATGAATATCGGCTAGTAATATGAAACACAGGTGAACGGCGAGCGACAGTATAATTCATATATTACACACTACTTTACTATTACTTAGTGTGTAATACATGAATTATACTGTCGCTCGCCGGGCACCTGTGAGATGAAAGTGATCTTTCATTTTTGCGCAGCACCCGACTGACCCATTTTCTTCGCAGAGAATGCAGATAATGATTAAATGTGCATGAATGTAGTCTGAACCTCGGATATACGCGACGCATATTTATTCGGAGATTGGCCATTTACCTAGCAATCCCTAGTTTTTACGATATTGAAAAAATGCTTTTGAAAACATGGTCGAAATATGAGAAAAAGTTGGTAGCCGACATTTTCTCCTATTTCCACAATATTTTTCTTGTATCACAGACAAATTTCATTATTTGAGAAATATTTGTTTTTCCGCAAATGCCTTAGTGTTGGACAAGGCTAAGTATTTGGGAGGGGGGGGGGTGTATAACACTTTAGAAATGCAATTGAAACTCAATGTGTTGAATTAAATCTGCACCATTTTTTAAAAAAAATTGGCTGAATTTCTTGGGTGACACAAATTTGAACGTAGAACCCAATTATCTTTCCCTAATCTGGTCAGTGCACATATCAATGGAATCTTGGTGTTTTTTTTTTTAGCAGATGACAAAATTTTGGACTTGTCTAGATTGGAAACATTTGTAGACGACATAGCTTGTATTGGATCTACATGATTCATATTTGAAACAGGAGAAACAATTGTTGAATTAAAGGTAAATACTAGTCACCAGCAGCATTTTCTCCTTTTCCTACAATGTTCTGAAAAGGTTTATGCCTCTGGGTCATTACAGCACTGGATTGTATGTTAACCCTTTACTACACAATCTCGAGATTTTACGACCCTGAGAAATAAGCCTTTTGAAAACATTGTAGGAAAAGGAGAAAATGTTGGTAACCAGCATTTTCTCCTTTTCCCACAATATTTTCTCCCCTATCAAAGACATATTCTATCGTTTGGCCCACATTAAATTGTCGTCTGCAAATGCTTTCAATTTTGACAGGTCTAAATTTTTGTCGTTTGGTAAAGAGTAAAAGATGAATTTGCACATTATTAGGTATGGGGTTCGATCTGCTGGTTTTTTCATGGGAGTGTCTTTGGGCAAGACACTTCAGAGCCCTAGCCTAGTACTGGTGAATCCCAGGAAATACATGAATTTGTGTGATGCTGCCATGATATGACTGAAATACTGTTGAAAGCGGAGTAAAACACCATTAAATTTCTAGCACAGAATGTTAAATGATATGTAAATGATATTCCAGAGTATGGAGATAGTTACTTTACACATCTCTGGCCAATGTGAATGGATCCTCCTACATGGTGATACACATACTGAATTATACTGACTGTGCAGATGCAGATGAGCCTTGGTTTCTGACTCTGTCATGATTGTGATTCCATTCCAGTAGATTCAGAATTTGGCAACCACTTTTCAGGTACATGTGTCTCAATCAGATAAAACAAATTTTATTTTCAATAGCCAAATTCACAAAATTTACATGACTGGTAAAGTAATGAAAATTCAAAACAATGTATTGCAGTTTCAGGGATTCACCTCAACCCACCACATGGGCTATACCTTTAAAGAAGCAG
Source organism: Tridacna gigas (assembly GCA_945859785.2). Classification (NCBI taxonomy): domain Eukaryota; kingdom Metazoa; phylum Mollusca; class Bivalvia; order Cardiida; family Cardiidae; genus Tridacna; species Tridacna gigas. The sequence continues at coordinate 31,335,140 of OX244041.2, forward strand.
TGTAGATTCAAGATTACTGGTATACTGCAAGAAGTTTTTGCTGTCTCATTTTGCTAGATCTTAAATGAAACCCTTATTATAGGCCAGGATGAAAATGGAGCAGAATTCTTGAAAATATGCTGTTGGACAAAATACCGGTAGACCGCTGATTAAGCTACTACTGTGCTTATGCGACTGAATTTTGTTTTGTCACTTAGGGCTTCACAGTTCTCCTATATTACTTGAGCTGACCTAGTAATGCCACAAGTTTTATTCAACTGAACAGATGTAAAGGGCTCAAGGATTATTTCTGTCTCAGTGGTAAATGCATAATATAAGTAATCCATGACTCAGATTCAATTCTCACTGGGTTTTGTTGGGATGTCCATGGGCAAGTTACTTCAGATATTGTTAAAACTCAGGAAACATATGAATTAACGATCTATCAAAATGGTATGACTGATATAATGTTGAAAGCTACATGTATGTATCACTCAGTCAATCAAACTAGGCTTCATTTGCAAAAGTGCTGATTATTGAGTAAAAGATACTGCATTACACTGTTCTAGAATTTACATGTATCATACATGTAAACAGAATGATTGTCAGAAATTTGAAGGCTAAAAACTACATTCATTTGTTTGATGTATAGCCCATACCCATGATTGTATGTGCTACTGTTTAAAGGCCCAGCAGCCACCAAAAGTAAACAAAGTGGGTGTTAAAATGCATTTTAAGTCATACCCTTTGAAAGTACGAAATTGTTGGGAAGATGATAATCTGTTGTTGTACAGTCGATCCAAGTGTAAGTCAGTGGCAAAAAGAAAATTGAAATCAAGTAAAAAGTTAACAAAAGATAGAGCAGCATAGCAACTGCTGACCTACTTTTTGTGTACTTTTTGCTACTATTCGGGCTTTGAGACATATGCCATACTAGAGTAAAGAACATGTGAAGAAAATTAGTAAAAGGTTGGAAATGCAGCAGCAGTCAATTTTGATCCATATGGAAAAGTAACATTGTGGAAGATGGAACACATGTTTTCTTCCCAACAAATGATAAGTAATTACCAATGCTGTTTCGAAACAGGTTTGTTAAAAGCTGTATTTGTACAGTTATGACTTCATACATGTACAGTTTTCAACATTATTTAAGTTCAACCACATGCTGGACAAATGCTGCAATCAATTCTGTTATCAAATGGAATGAAGTTGGAGTAAACCTACACCTATTACTATACTGCTGTCTTTGTTTTTTTTACAGTTTCAGATTTAGATAAATTAAAAAAGAGAATACGTCTTTTTTTTATTTTTCAGATATACAGCAGAATAATCAGATTTCCAAAGACATATTCTGTGGTGTTGCTGAAGAATATGTAGCATGTGAATACTTGGCCTTCAGTACTACGATATAAAACTGGCTGGTTCAGATCACAGCTCTTACAAAGACAGATATGTTTCATGCAACAATCAAGGCCATATAATGTGATATTATTTTATTATTTTAAATACATGTACATCACAATAGTCTTACAAGAAGAATTTGTGGACAAAAAATAAAAAAATATATTCATACATACAGAGCAATGTTAGAAGCTACTGCTTTCCCTCAACCCTTAACTCTTTACCAAACAACAATATTTTGGACATTTCCAAAATGAAAGCATTTGCAAAAATTTGTTTTGGGAAAGGTAGAAAACATTGTGGGAAATGGAGAAAATGCTGGTTACCAGCATTTTCTCCTTTTCCCATAATGTTTTCAAAAGGCTTCTTTCCCAGGGTCTTTAAAAGTTGGGATTGTGTGGTAAAGGGTTAACCAAAACATCCAAGTTATTATGTAAAGCACTATTTAATCACTTTAACAAAGAAAAATGCTTTTGAAACATTATGGAAATAGCAGAATTGCTGGTTACCGGTATTTTTTCCTCCATAATACTATTCTTCTTGAAGCAAATCTTTTCATTTGAGCTCATACGTCCAATTTTTCATCTGCAATTGTTTCCAGTTTGAACAATTGAACTAAAATTTTACCAACTGGTAAAGAGTTACGCACCTGCTTGGAAAGTAAGAAAATGGTAGCCGTCTTGCTTTATTTTGACAAAACTTGTTTCATAGTAGCAAACAGTATAGATCTAAAATCAGACTACATATTATGTGCAGTCTGATCTTTATCTACACTGTCTGCAAAAACAACTTTTGTCTGCAAAAACAACTTAAGTTGGTTCCAGGGCTTTAAGCTGCACCCTGTAGCTCAGTCTGTAGCGTAAGGGACTTGAGAACAGGAGGTCGCTGGTTCAAACCCTGGCTCGGCCAATTTCTTTCCTCCCTCAATGCTGACCATTGTTTTGACAATGGCTATGTGGGAAAAGCAGCCAGTGGCTTGGAAAGAATACTGTGCAAAGCACTGCTAAAAGAAACGCTAGGAAAGCATGGATAGGTGCACTGGCCGCCACGATATAACTGAAATAATGTTGAAAATGGCATTAAACACCATAGAATCAATCAATCCAGGGCTTTAAGGGTTAAGGAATGTCCTTAGGCAAGACATTGCAGAGCCCCAGCTTTGTGCTGGTAAAATACAGAAAAGACAGTAATGAGTTGTCACACCGACATGAATAAAAATCTGAAATAATGTTTAAAGTGGTGCAAAATGCTCCAACAAATAAACACCCAATCTTTACAAGAGAAGAACATTTTAGTCTCGTCTAAATTGAAACTATTTGCAGATGAAAAAGTACATATAACTCAACACAATAAATGTCTCTCTGGAAGGGTAGAAAACAGTGTGGGGGGAAAAAAGAAAAAAATGCAGGCTACCAATATTTTCTGCTTTTTCTACAGGCTATATTGTACCAAAATTTTCTCTTTATCCCACAATATTTGGAGAGGCTGTCTTACTAAGAGTTGTTAAAACTTGGATTGTTTGAAAAAGGTTTAAATTTAATAATGCGCCTTTTACCTCTATTTCATATACCAGTAATTCTCAGCAAATTCTCTAAAATTCACTGGCTGTTTCCCCCATGAGCAAACCCAAATCATGTTCAGGAGTTTGAGAGGATCAAATCCAGTTGCAGTGACACTTAACTCTTTACCACACAGCACTATTTTAGACTGGTCCAGATTAAAAGCATTTACAGACAACAAAATAAATGTGACTCAAAATTTAAATTTGTTTCTGGTAGGGTAGAAAAGACAGTGGGAAAAGGAGAAAATGCTGGTAACGAGCATTTTCTCCTTTTCCCGGAATGTTTTCAGAAGGCATCTTCCATAGGTTCGTTTAAACCCGGAATTGTGTGGTTAAGGGTTAATAAACAAGGACGTGAAGATGCTTGCAAGCCCACCATGGCCTTTTGGTTGATATGATTTGTAAAACATGTGTTCAAAATTCAACTGTAGCTGGAGCTTGATAGGTAGTTTCCTACAAAAAGTAACCTCCCCCAGCTTTATTGCCAGTAATATCTCTTTACCAAACAACAAAACAGACTGGTCCAAATTGAAAGCAGTTGCAGACAACAAAATAAATGTGACTGAAAAATTGAAATTTGTTTTGGGAAGGGTAGAAAACACTGTGGGAAAAGGAGAAAATGATGGTTATCACCATTTCCTCCTTTTCCCACAATGTTTTCAAAAGGCTTCTTTCTCAGGGTCGTTAAAAGTCGGGACTGTGTGGTAAAGGGATATCAGTTATTGACCCAGTGAACATGAGTAAGTGTACAGCTACTGCTATACAGTTGAAATGCTGTTGAAAATAGATTTATTGCATTGTGACATATATCAGTCAAATACATTTACTTGTTTCTGTTTCTCTTCCTACCTTAGGTGCTCTGTGATGGAAAGTTTTACGTGAACAGTATTTTTACCCAAGATACAGATAGCCAGTACATGTATAAGTTTTTACAACAGTCATGAAGAATATTGAATTAAGATTACCAATATGATTAACTCTTTACCAAACGACAAAATTTTAGACTGGTCCAAATTGAAGGCACTCGCAGACGACAAAATAAATATGATTGAAAAATTCAAATTTGTTTTGGGAAGGATAGAAAACATTGTAGGAAAAGGAGAAAATGCTGGTTACCAGCATTTTCTCCTTTTTCCACAATGTTTTCAAAAGCCCTCTTCTTCAGGGGTCATTAAAACCAGGGATTGTGTGGTAAAGAGTTGAGTGTGATATTTTTGTGACCATTGTTTTTTATTACTAAAAGGAAAATTACTGAAAGATACTAAACTCTATTTCCAGTTTAAGCCTTTACCACACACTCACGGCTTTTAACAGCCCTGAGAGAGAAGCCCTTTGAAAACATTGTAGGAAAAGGAGAAAATGCTGGTAACCAGCATTTTCTTCTTTTCCTACAGTGTTTTCTTCCCTTCCCAAATAGAATCTTAACTTTTGAGTCACAATTATTTTGTCAACTGCAAATGCTTTCAATATGGACTAGCATAAAATTTTGTCATTTGGTAAAGGGTTACAGTTTTAATTCATGTTTATGAATTTTAAAACAAAACCATATCTTACAAAGTTCGAGACCAATAAAAAGTACATTTGAGCAAACTGCAATTGTTTTCACTATCTACATATTTTCAAGCTTTTAAATCAAGTATACAATGGTCCTTTAGCAAACAATCTCGTCTTTTAATGACCCCCAGGGAGATAGCTTTAGAAACTTCGTGGGTGAAGGAGAAAATGTTAGTAACCAGCATTTTCTTCTATTCCCTCAATGATTTCTACCATTTCAAAGACAAATCTAATCCTTTACGCCACACTGAATTACAGTAGTTGTCAAAAAACACTTCCAATTTGGACTTGTCCAAAATCTGTCATCTGGTAAACGGTTAACCCATTTCTGCACATAGTTTTTAACTCTTGACAGACAACAAAATTTTAGACTTGAAAGTATTTGCAGATGATAAAAGGGACTCAAGTATTGAAATTTGTTTTTGGAAGGGTAGAAAATATGGAAAAATGAAAAAAAGTGCTGGTAACCAGAGAATTTCAACAATATTTTCAAAAGTCTTCATCTCTAGGGTCGTGAAAACTCAAGATTGTTTAGTAAAGGGTTAAACCGACAAAAACCCTTTTTAAAGTACCTCACACAATAATCTTTCCAAGCCACTGGCTGCTTTCCCACATGTCACAATGAATATCATCAATTCTAAGAAATTGGAAAAGCCAGGAATCAAACCACTGACCCCCTGTTCTCAAGTCCTTGACTGATATCCAAAAGAAACCTCCAAAATCCACAATTTTGATCCAAAATTTCTAATATTACGATCACCGATCACTGCAGAAGTCCATTCCGATGTTACTGGTATACTGTTAAGTTAGTAGATGCACTAATATTGTCCATATTTGTCTATAAACTGAGAGTGATTTTTTCCCTGTCCACACTGTTCAAATGTCACATCACTCTGTTCAAAATGAGACACTGAAATGACAAGAACATAAATTTCTTTTTAACTCTTTACCACACAATCCCTACTTTTAACAACCCTGAAAGAAAAGGCTTTTGAAAACATTGTGGGAAAAGGAGAAAATGCTGGTAACCAGCATTTGCTCCTTTTCCCACAATGTTTACTACCCTATCAAAAAGAGAAATCATCAGTTTAGCAACACTTAATTTGTCGTCTGCAAAATTAATGCTTTCAATTTGGTTCAGTCTAAAATTTTGTCGTTTGGTAAAGAGTTAAATAATGCAAAGTATGTATGGGCCACACTCTGGCAAAAGCGGGCTTAAAGCATCTCCAGGTGTTTTGAAAACTTTATGAGAAAAGGAGAAAATGCAGGTAACCAGCATTTTCTTGATTCCACACTATGTTTTCTACCCTATTAAAAACAAATTCCATCATTTGAGCCACAGTTAAATTTTTGGCTGCAAATACTTTGAATTTGGACTAGTCCAAAACTTTGTTGTTTGGTAGAGTTAAATGAAATCCTAAAGTGGCCATTTAACAACTATGTCCTTGTATCTTACACTGCCATTGAGACTGCATTCGCATTTTGAGTCTGAAATACAAATTTATTTAAGGTCTCCCTGGCTCAGTGGTAAAGTGTAGCACTCATAACCTGGAGGTCTGAGCTTTGAGCCTCACTGGAAGCAATGGGTTTTTCATAAGAGTGTTCTTGGGCATGACACTACAGAGCCATAGCCTTGTACCATTAAAACCCAGGGTATACATGAATAAGCAAACTGAGGCAATGAAATGACTGATATAATGTTGAATGCCGCATTAAACACCATTCAATCAATCAAGTAAATTTAGATTGAAAAACACATGTATTTTTAATCTACTAGTCTCAGATTGTATCTCTAGAACTATTTTACAAGATATGCTCATTTCTTTATACAGTAAACCCTGCCCTTGTGGCCACCTTTATACTAATTCTTTTCAAGCTGATAAAATTTCTAACTTGTCCAAATTGAAAGCATTTGTAGACAACAAATTGAACGTGGCTCAAATGACGGAACTTGTTTAAAAAGCTAAAATCACTTTTGGAAATAGAAAATGTTGGTTTTCACCTTTTTTCATTATGTTTCAAAAGCCTCCTTTTTCAAGGTAAAAAAAAAAAACCACAATTTGAGAGTCTCTTTGGTGCTGGCTTAATACAAAGCAGCTTTTGAGTGTACCTTTTGTGCTTGCTTACTAAAAGTTGGACTTTAATTTGTTTTAGCCCCAAGGCATGCCTTTTTCTCTCTCAAGAGTACATTACTTTTACGAAATACTACTGCAAAGCCCTAGTGGTGCAGCTAGTCGCATACAGGGCTTGAGATTGGGGGATTGCTGCTTCAAATCCCTAGCTCAGCCAATTTCTTTCCCAGGACTGATGATAGTCATTGCAACAGGATACATTCCTCTCTCAATGCTAATCATTGTATTGACAATGATTACGTGGAAAAGCAGCCAGTGGGAAATTATGCAAAGTACTGGAAACAGAAGCTCTTGATAAGCATGGACAGGTGCACTGGCTGCCGTGATACAACTGAAATAATGTTGAAAATGGCGTTAAACAACCGACAACGGGGAATGTTCACAAAAAAAAAATCAACTAAATGGAGGAATGTGAGAAAGGAGCAGTTGCTTGTAGCAAACAATTGCTCCTTTCAAAAATTTATGGCAAGGGTGTAAAAAAGTTGTATTTGATCAATTATCCCTTCAGCAGCTGATCCTTTCTAAGCTTGAAATATAATAGACTTCAAAGTTCTAACATTAATGTGTAATAGATGTAGATCTAAATATCATTCAAATACCTGTTGACATGGACTGTGCTAAAATCTGTGAAAAAAAAAATTGTCGTACAGCAGAGATATAACACCAGACTGGGATATCTATTTGGCGGTTAACAAACATCTTGGTCTCTCTGTATCACACCCTAAAAAAATACACTGTTTTTAGATTGGAAAGAAAAGAGATCACTAAAAAATGACATAAAAAATTATTTTTCTTAATCACAATGTGGTAGATAAATATTACTTGAGTACTAGTAAACTTCTACTTTTGTCTTCAATTGTCTTGCACTCCAACAACTTGAAGTACATGTATTTATCAGCTTTGGAATATGTATCTATAATTTTGAAAAGTATGGTTCATCTGCATGCAATAACTTGATTGATGAAGTAACATCAACTCTGTCTTCAAAAACTAGCAGTAAAAATATCAATAAGCAATGTGTTTTACTAAACTCTTGAAAGTTGAGAAATATCCTTTGTTGACAGCATAGATCGAGATCAGATTGCACCTAGTAAGAAGTCTGACCTTTGATATAAAACGTCCACCACCTGATGCTAAACTCAGGTCAAAATTCGCTAGTAATTACAGACCCGAAAAAAAAAACCCCCACAAAATTCTTAACTTTTTCATTACCTACGAAGATCAAGATCAGATCGCACATAATGTAAAGTCTGATCTTCGTTATAAAACGTCCGCATTTTGTTTGACTTATTCCCCATGGCTCATATTACAAACCTTTATACCTTGTGTAGACATTCGATTTTGTATGCGCCGAATTTCTTACTAGTCGAAATTGTAATAGGCCGAAAGTGTTATAGGCCGAGATGTCATTCGATGTTTGGACGACTCTTGACAAGAAGAAATAGGCATATCATGATCGAAATAAATATAACACAACTCCGATTTACCAATCAAATGCATACAAATAAATTAGATACGATGAGCGAAGGTAATTTAACGAAAATTAAAGACTTACCGAAGTTTCGCAACGTTTTCTAAGGAGAGAAAGCACATCGTCTGTGTAATACGTCATCGGTCACATGGTGTCTACAAATAGGACACCAGAATGATTCCGAATAGTGCGTGGTAACGTCAGTTGGGAGAATTGATAAAAAAAATTAGGATTTTTGTATGGTTCTGTGACATGAACCGATGCTGCTATGAACGCCCCTATCCCCTTGGCGACAAAATAAGAGTAAATCTAACAGATTCATGCCTTTTTTCAAGCATAAAAAAATTCTAATTTTGGACTTTATTGGGACTTTAACGTTTTCCTAGGAAAAGAATACACAGGGTAGCAGCATCCGTTCAGCGGCTCCGGGTCAAACTAACACCCATGATGTTATGAATATCTTAGTTTTTCATTTTGTTTTTTCAATCAGAGCCTTGTTCTTAGTACTTTCAGTTTCTTTAAATTGTAACCAGATCTGACCGTACTGAAAGAATTTGCAGAAGACAAATCTTCTATGTCTCAAATGATTGCTGGGTATGTCTTTGAAATTGCGGAAAAAATCTGGAAAAGCATTTTCTCCTTTTACGACAAAATGTTTGCAAACCTTTCTTTCTTTGGGGCGTTAAAGCACAAGGTCGTTTAGTAAAGGGTTAAGCTGAGAACAACTTTACAGAATTAGCAAGTTACCAGCATTTTCTCCTTTCACCACAATGTTTGCAAACTTTTCGTTCTGTGAGTCGTTAGTACACGTGACCGTTCAGCAAAGGTTTAGACAGAAGGCAACATTACACAATATAGTTACTGGAGATTTTACGTCAATGCTCTGAACAAAAATAGTTCTCTATAAGTTCATGACTGATAGATCTGCTAGCCGACATCATCCCGTTGTATACTGATGAGGAGATAACGTTACGTCACAGTTATACCCAGTAATGGCTGGACCATTATCTCACACAGTCAGTCTTTTTAAACCTTTACAACATAATCCCGAGTCTTAACGACCCTGAAAAGGAAGACTTTTGAAAACATTGTGGGAAAAGGAGAAAATGCTGGTAAAGAGAATTTTCATTTTTCGCACAATGTTTTCCTGACCCCATTAAAGACAGATCATCATTTGAGCGACATTTAATTTTCGTCTGCAAATGCTTTGATTTTGGACAGGTTTGCAGGAGGAGACAGAATGTATTCACAAGGTACCAAGTTTCACAATTGTTGCATTTTTATTTCATTTCAAGTAGATCTTATCAGTTTTTCGTAGGGATTTCATGTGAAATGGCTGATTTACTCTTATCTGCTATCTGCCATAATCCCGTTGCGTTGCATATCAATGAGCAGATACGGTTGCGCCTCATCTATCAGACGTAATTGTCCGACGATTATTTTAAATTGTCAGAGGCTGGGGTAGGCCTGAATGATAAACTGTGTCTTGAATTGAGATCGGTTTATTGTGTTGGAAATTAAATTTTATGTATGAGGTAGAAGGATTCATTTATTTATTTTTTAGTTGTTTTTGAATCATTTTGTTCCGTACGATTTTGTATCTGTTTAATTATATATATATATTTTAAATAAAATATTGAACATTTTAACTATTACAGCGCCAAATTTTTAATCTGGATCTCTTTCGACGGCTGAAAAAAAATCACTGAAAGCCAGAAAACTTGTTATCTGATTATCTTGAATAAACAAGTATTGATTCAAGATCAGGCTGCACGTTAAATGCAGTCTAATCTTAATCTGTTAGCCCCTGATTTTGACTTAAGCGCTGAGAAGGTTAAGTTTATGACTGATAAGTCTGCTCTCCTAGATAATCTTGTTCCATATCAACCTTTTACCACACAATCCCGAGTTTAACGACCCTAGAAAATAAGCCTTTGGAAAATATTGTGGGAAAAGGAGAAAATGCTGGTAACCAGCATTTTCTCCTTTTCCCACAATGTTTTCTACCCATTTAGGATCTGGTTTCATCAATTGGGCCACATTAAATTTGTCGTCTGCAACAGCTGTGAATTTGGGAAAGTTTAAAATCTTGTTGTTTGGAGAAGAATTAATGAGCAGTTCATGCCTGATGTATAGATCTGCTAGTCGCATATTTACACTCAGATACTGTTACGTCACATCTGTCACCAGTAATCGTTGGACAATTATTCCATATAGTCAGTGTCGGCGTAGACCTGTATTACAGATCGTGTCTAGAATTGTGTGGAGTTTTGTTTTATTTGAATGGAAACGAAATGTATGAGGTACATGTTTTCTTTTTTTATTTTTATTTTTTTAAGAACATATAGCACAATATTAACCCTTATCCTGCTAAATAAAAGAAATAAGACCTTCAAACCGTTAGTATAAACTCAAAATTTCCTATTTCAAAAGTATTTTTGGAGGAGAGACATCTCCTTATCTGACAGTGTGGATCAAAGATCAGACTGCGCGTTCTGTGCAGTCTGATCTTGATCTACGCTGTCCGCTAAAGGTCAGCGAGTCGTGCTTAGCAGCCTAGGGGTTAAGCTGTGTGGTGTTGAATGATATCAATTTTTTCTTAATGAAATTAGAGATCCATCAATATTATGGAACTGATTATCTTGTTTAAAATTGTTAGTGGGATCCTGCGTGGCTTAGTGGTAACCCGAAGACCCCGGGTTCGAGCCTCACTGGATCCACTGGGTCTTTCGTGGGAGTGTCTTTGGATAAGACACCTCAGAGCCCCAGCCTGGTACTGGTTGAATCCAGGATATACATGAGCATGTGAACTGTCGTCGTGATATGACTGAATTTGAAATAATGTTGAAAGCGAAGTAAAACACCACTCAATCAATCAATCATTAAAACTATTAGCAGTTTTATTTTAACTGAAAAAGAGCTTTCAGTCCTTCCGACTTGTTAAAAGAATTCATGGATATAGCAATTCTGGATTTTTTTTTTTTTAACAAAAAGTTTTTTTAACTACATTTTTATCAAACAGTTTCGTGTTTTGATGACTCGATAAAGAAAGCTTTTAGAAACTATTTAGTTGAGACAATCAGAGAATATGTTCCTCTTCAATTAGAGAAAAGAAAAAAAAAAAAAATCGTCAGAAATAGGATCGAAATTTAACTTTTTACCAAACAATCCCGTATTTTAACAACTTTTAGAGAGAAGGTCTCTGACAACATTTTTGAAAATTTGAAAAGAAAGATCGCCAGAATTAAAATGCAAATTTAACCCTTTACCAAACAATCCCGTGTATTAACAGTTTTGAGAAAGAAGACTTTTGATAACATTTTTAGAAAAGCAGAAACTGCTAATAACCAGTACTCTCTCCTTGTCTCACAAGGAGTTTTATCCTTTCAGAGATAAGTGTTGTTACTTGGTCCACATTCAGTATGTACGTCTGCGAATGCTTTCAGTTTAAACAAGTCTAAAATATTGTCGTCTGGTAAAGAGTTAACTCTTTATAAGACGACAAAATTTTAGCCTTGTCCAAATTGAAATCATTTGCAGACGACAATTTCAACGTGGCTAAAATGGTGCAATTTTTCTTGATTGGGAAGTAAACATTGTGGGAAAAGGAGAAAATGCTGGTTACCAGCATTTTCTCCTTTCGGCTCAATGTTTTCAAAACGCTTCTTTCCCAGGGTCGTACAAAGGTGGCATTGTGCGGCAAAGGGTTAAAATGGTTGAAGACTACGGTTGCAGCTATTCTTTATGTACGTGCTTAGACGCATTTATAATCTGTTTACACCTAGAAAATGATAACAATGTCAAGGTGATGCCAGTTATTTACTTAACTATGATGGAAACTTGCAGTATAATTTGGCATTCTAAGTCCATTATAGCCACTTAATGATCTAAGATAGCTTTGTAATTTCTTTAAGAATGTGTACTATTATTTTGGAAGTGCTTTCGCAGACAGCTTAAATGGGCCGAAAATTGCCTATATTTTGTAAAATCACTGGAAATGTTGCTTTAGTGATAAATTGTAGCCGTCCTGGTTATAAATTTCCGCAAGATTTATTGTTTGGGCATGAGAGAACAGGCAATCGATTTGGGCATTAACACTTTTACCTGTCAAGATATACAAGTATTTTGTCTTGGATCGTCCTACCAACCTACCCATAGTGACTGCTTTTTATTATAGATAAACTGTAAAAATTGTGTGGTCCTTTGAAGCGTCGAACGTGCCTCTGTGCTTCAGGTGCAAAGTTGATAACAAGGAAGTCCTGATATCGATTCCCGCTCGAAGAGCTGGTCAAGAGGGAGTGCCCTTGGGCGAGGCACTACAGAATCTCAGCCGTCGTGATCTTAAAGTATGGAAAGATTAGTTCTGTAATCTGTCTATAACCAACGGTTAATATTTACATGCATTGTAACTTATATACATGTACATGCACTTGTATTCAAAAGTACATGAACCGGTACTGTCCGGACAGGCTATTTCTTTGGAAATCTAACCTTTTAACTTTTAGACTTTTCCATGTTATAAGCGTTTGCAGACGACAAATTAAATGATTGGATTTGGCTCTTAATGGGTAGAGAGAAATGTAGGTAATAGAGGAAATACCGGTTACTAGCGTTTTCTCCTTTTCCCATGCTGATATCTAAAGGCTTTTTCAACAGGGTCGTTAATGTATGGGATTGTTTGGTAAAAGATTAAGTACGAGCACTTGTATTTGGTACATGTATCAACGCTCTCGCCTTGTAAAGTTAAGTCTCTAAACGCTGAAAAAAAGTGAGTCATCCTCTGGCAATAGGGGATTTAACACATCTCCGTGATGCATTATACCAAGCAAGTCATCACATAATTATGGATCAGTAAAATCCAGTTTGTCATACAACCGACTGATTTCTGAGGTAGAATGGTCTTTTGACATACAGAAAACTGACCAATAGCAAAAAGTTTCGACCGAGGCCAGCATGTCGCGGACTGCTCAGGCTGACGTGGGTTGATATTTTCTGCAGAGGCATTAAACCCCCCTTTCACAGCTCATAGAAAAATATGTATACGTTCATTCAAGGACAATGACTGGTCTAACAAGATTCACTCGTCGAAGATTTCATAAATGAAATGGCCATTTTTATGATTATAATTTGAGCGACAACAATCATATCACAAGCACTGCAGTTAAACATTGCTTAACCTTTTCAGTGCCATAGACGAAAACAGTGACGTTTGCGGATGGCATAGATCAAGATCAGACTGCACAGAACCCGTAGTCTGATATTTAACGTCAAACAAACAAAGAAAATGCCTTTTTCCGCAAAAAAAAAAAATTTTTTTTTTTCATTCCCGACCTTTACCAGAAAACTGTATTAACCCTTAACTTGCTAAATAAGTGAAATGAAACTTTCAAGCCGATAGTAAGAACCCAAATTTTGCCTTTTCAAAGGAATTTTAGGGAAAAAAATCTCTTGAACGGACAGTGTAGATCCAAGAGCAGACTGCACGTTCTGTGCAGTCTGATCTTGATCCACACAGCCCGCAAAAGGCCTTTGAGTCGCGCTTAGAAGCCTAAAGGTTAATTTCATAGAACAAGCCAATACTTACCGACTACATGTATTTTGATTGCTTGATCTTGCTTACTAAACGACACAATTTTACACTTGTCCATTTTGAAAGCATCTGTTGACGGCAGATTAAATGTTGCTAAAATGATGTCATTTGGCTTTTGAAAGAGTAGAAAACATTGTTGGGAAAGAAGGTAATGCTGGTTACCATCATTTTCTTCTTTTTCCACAGTTTAAAAAGCCTTTATTCATTTTAAATGTTGTGGGTATTCGGATGCAACTTTTTTGTTTGTGACTTGCAGTTACCGTGTCTATCAGAAAAGATAATGCGCCTGCTAATTATTTGAAATTTTAATCTAATCTTAAATGCTTGCTGCATTTGTAGCTATTATTATTATTATCAAACAACAATTTTCTCGTTCAAAAACAATGTAACCTGCCATTTACAACCCCGCCTCTTTGGCGTCAGGAGAATTGGTATTTGTATAATTTAAAGGAGGAATGTTTACTGACAGTTAGTATTGCATCGCACAGGGACTAGACGCAATTTGTTTATTGGGTACGTGTTTAAAAAAACCTCACCACTTCCTGCCGGTGACATGTGGCTTTTTGCCGCAAATCACTCCTTTGAAAGACATTACAGCGGAAGTAGACATACAAGTTATCTGCATCTGTTGCCTCAATGTTCGTCAGAATTCATGAACATTTATTTAAGCATGTATGTTAGTTAACCGTATGTTGGATCATATTTGTAACAAATCATATATGTAACACATTTGTTACGTACATGATCACATTCGTAACAGATAAAGTGTGTTACAAATGTGTTTGTCCGAAATGGGGGTTGACATGAGAAGCATATATGTAACAGGTTTAGTTGTCTATTTGTATTCAAACAATTAACAGCAATAGCAACATCATTATATTCTTTACACTATTGATTTTATTCTCGATTGCAAAACAATAGTTAGCACATTAAGCTAATCGCTCTCGAGACTCACTCCAACTTGAATCAACCTCAGAGAGAGAGAGAGAGAGAGAGGACGTGTGGAATAATGATTTTTTGCCCAAGGTACCAGTGCATCTCGAGCGCGCACGTGAGTGTGTCCAGCAACATCCAAACAGCAAGAAAATTGATCTGCAGATTGGAACTCAAGGCAAAACACACATCATACAGTTTAACTTCCAACAATCTGCGCCTCGTACTGACTGTCGATCAATTGTTGAATAAAAGATAACAAGACAGATTTCTTATCTCAGTCGGCGTTCAACATCATTTGATGACAGGAAATCCCGGGTCTTGGTGCCATATATATTCCGTAACTGTGGTGTGATTCCGTTCACTATGCGCCACATGTTGTTCAGGGTGTAACAGTCTTAAACAGCAGTCACACTGTAGCGTATAACCCAAACGCGCGCCGGGCGTATGGAAACTCTCAATTGTGACTGAAAGTAAGCATTTACGGGACTAGCACTTTTGCTAAACTAGCACCTCCACTGTATACATTTTTCCCACGCGAAGATGGTGACGTCATCGAAAGAGACAAAAACCTGCTACAAATGTGTTTCAGATGTAAATATGCATTCTTTTGTACTGTTTTTAAATCAAAATTGACCTGTGACATATGTGATTTCATGTCACATCAAAAACCGGCATCGATCATATTCGTCACAAAATATGTTACATTTATGCTTGATTTCCGAGTCATATATGTAACACATGTTACATATGTGATCATATATGTAACAGGTGTTACATATATGATTTGTTACAAATATGATCCAACAACCGTATTATACAAGGATTTGTCCAAAATCGTCCAATGCAATCTTCAAAAAAACAAGTCACGGTAATAGAAGACGCTTTTTATCTATAAGTGCTATTATTATTATTATATTATTATTATAAATGAGCCGTGCTCTGGCAAAAGGGGGCTTAATGCATCTCCGTGATGCATGATACCGAGTAAGTCATCACATAATTATGGATCAATAAAATTCATTTTATATATCAACCGACTGAATCACAAGGTAGAATGGTCCTTTGACATGCCAAAAGTTGACTGATAGCGAAAAGTTTCGGCCCAGGTCAGCCTGCGCGTACTGTGCAGGCTGACCTGGGTCGATACTTTTTGCAGATGCATTAAGAAAATTGACCAGTAGCGAAAAGTTTCGGCCCAGGTCAGCCTGCGCGGACTGCGCAGGCTGACCTGAGTCGATACTTTTCGCAGATGCATTAAGCCCCCTTTTCACAGAGCATGGCTAATACGAATCAAAGTACATTTGGAAACGACGTAGCACAAATCTGAGTAAAACCGAAGAAACTTGAGGGGCGCTCCGTGAAAAAAGGGGATTTCATGCATCTTCATTATGCATTATACCCAGCCAGTCCTCGCACAGTATGGATCTATTTTGTCTGAAAACCGGTTGAACCATGAGGTAGAACGACCCTTCAACTAGCAGAATATTTACCAATAACAAAAACTTTCGACCCAAGTCAGCCTGTGCTGATTGCGCAGGCTGACATGGGTCGATACCTTTTGCAGATACATGTACATTTGATCCCATCCCCGTTTCACAGAGCATGCTCTTAGATATCGTGGGAGCAAGAAGTCCTAGAGGGATGGACTGCACTTTGGTTTAACTTTCTATGTAATAGTGTTTTTCCTAGCATAACATAACATTTAGTTTTCTATTCAATTAAAACAATAGCCGCCTCCACGGCGGCTAATATAATAAAAAAATAATCCTCGATTTCGCTAAGCCCAGTTTTTATCCTTGTTAAAACATTGTTGCCAATATAACTTTTAGTAACGTAAATATTGATTTTACATGTTTTTGGCTCTCTGGCAACAGCATGTTTCTTTTTTTCTTTTACATGATTTATGACTTATCATTACTTAAAGCGCCGAATAGACTCAATAAAAATCCTCAAAAGTCAGATTTGTGGAAGATGTATTTTTATAACATTCGTTGCTGCTTATGCAATATTCTTTGCTACTTATGCAACATTCTTTGCTGCTTATGCACATGTATGAGTGTGAAAAGGTTTTAAAATGTTACAATATTATTCAGTGGTTAGTCTTTTCGAACCTTGTCCACCACCTTGAGTTGAGAACCTAGCGTCGTTGAACTTTTTACAGACGACAAATATTCAACCTTGTCAAAACTGAAAGCATTTGTAGACGTCAAAATAATATAACTTAAGTACTGAAATTTGTTTCTGGAAGGGTATAAAAGATTGTTGGGAGAAAATGCTGATTAGCAGCTTTTTCTTCTTTTCCCACGATGTTTTGTCAAGCTTTCATTCTCAGGATCGTTAAAACTCTGGATTGTCTGGTAAGGGGTTAAATATTGTATAGTTTTTATAGTATACCTGCTTCCTTACAAACACTGATAATTGTTTATTTTGTATATAGACGTAGCTCCAGATCAAAGTTGGACCTGTATTTAAGCACAACATTGTTTACAGTTGTTCCTTAGTTACTAGCGATGAAAAGTTGGGATATCTATTTAAATTCAAAATTGAAATTTCAACTGAAGAAAGAATGAATGCTCTGTGCAAGTGTTATAATAAGGACATGTAAATTTGCTCTGTGCAAATGGTATCTGGAAATGATTCTGTTGATTCCATTTGTGAACACTTAATCGGGATGAGCTTTTAAATGACTTTTAGCATGCACTTTTGTATCGTCTGATTCTTGGGCTTGTCAAATATTTAAATTGAAAGCGGATAAGAGATGACATAACATCACGAAAAACATAAGCTGTAGTTTGTATTGGAATTTAACTCTCTACCAAACGACAAAATTTCAAAGTGGTCCGACTTAAACGAATTTGCAGACGGCCAAGTTAAAATGTCTAAAATGATGGACTTTGTCAACGAAAAGACAGAAAACATGGTAGGAAATTGAGGAAATGCTAGGTACGAGCATTTTCTCTTTTTTACCTTAATGTTTTCAAAATCCTTTTTCCAAAGGGTCGTCAAAACTCGGGATTGTTTTGTAAATGGTTAACAAATGTTGTAACCAGACCTCTATAATTACACGTAAAATGAAAGTAAAGTGACACAGATTTTGCATGTTTTATATCATAGTCGAAGAAGGGTTTTCCGAATATCTAAGAAATGCTTCCATTGTATTTACTGACATAAGGATTGCAATGTTGGACATGCCCACTCATTTAAACGCGTTTAATCCTCCACCAGATAATACCGAGATTTAAAGAACCGTAGGAATAAAGCGTTTGGAAAAAAAAAAATGTAGAAAATGTAGAAAATGGGAAAAAAAAATGCTGTTATCCAGCATTTTCTTCCTTTCCCACAATGTTTTAAATCTTTTCAAAGGCAACTGTCATGATTGAGCCCCATTGTTTTGTCGTCTGAAAATGCATTTGATAGGGACAAGTCCTTCATTTTGTCGTCTGTTAAAAGAGTTCATTGTATGTAGGTTCACAGCATGAACATTTGAAATTGCTCTATTTTACCAAGTTTTAATTCCTCGGAAATTTGTTCGGGTAACAAGTTTAAATTTGAGCCATGCTCTGTGAAAATGGGATTTAATGCATCAGCAGGCTGATCCATGTCGAAACTGTTTGCTCTTGGTCAATTTTCTGTATGTCCAAGGACCACTCTACCTAATAATTCAGTTTATTGTTAGACAAACTGGAGTTAACGTATCCAAAATTATGTTAATACTAGCTCGGCATAATGTATCGCGGAGATGTATCAAACCCCTTTTGTCATAGCATGGTGCATTTTCTATTGGAAAATAGTCTCAGAGTGCAAAACGTGGTAAAAATATATATGCAAATATTCTTATGGTAGGTTTTTTCATTGTATATGAACCATGCTCTGGGAAAAGGGGGTTAATGCATCTCCGTAATGCATTACACCAAGTAAGTCAATACATAATTATGGATCATAATGGCTGCTTTTTTTAATAGTCGATTTTACCATGCGGTAGACTGGTCCTTACACATACAGAAATTGACCAGTAGCGAAAAGTTTCGGCACAGGTCAGCCTGCGCGGACTGCGCAGGCTGACCTGGGTCGATACTTTTCGCAGATGCATTAAGCCCCGTTTTCACAGAGCATGACTCATATATTTCTTCCATGGGAAAAAGAGCAGCGGTTCTGACTGCTTCATGAAAAATTCAGAATTGCTGCCACACTATAAATTTCTGAAAACCTGATAAGCGTTCCAGATTAATTAATTATTGATCCATAGAATCAATTTTGTCTCACAACCGACTATATCGTAACTTAGACTGGTCCTTTGACGTGCAGAAAATTTTCCAAGAGCGGATTGCACAGTCTGACCTAGGTTGATACTTTTTGCAGACGCATTTATCGAACCTCCTTTTTCACAGAGCATAGTTCATATAAATGTAGTCATATTTCACTCCCACTTCCGTTTTCCACCCACGTTTGTTGTGTTTGTCTTTCCTTGTATTACCCGTCTTTGATGTAACAGTTTCCCCATAAAGTCTATCGATCTCATCATAAACGAATCCGATCGCCATATTCTACTCTTTCTTTTTAAGTAACGATATGTATTTATCTTTTCAGAATTTGGAAATAATGAAATTCAATCTGAAGATGCTCAATCAAACGACTAACGGCGAGGATCTTTATTTAGATCACAGCGACGTACCGGAAATAATAGTGATCACGTGCATCCTGTCCGTTTTTAGCCTCGTTGGCACAACCGGAAATGCCTTTGTGTTATATGTGTTCTCTCGTAAACGGGACAAAAATACATCAACGGTGTTTATTCTGGCACTTGCAGCTACGGATTTCCTGACATGTTTGTTCATTATACCATTTACGATTGTGTTTGAGTCGCTGTATAAACATCTTTATTACGATACCGCCTGCAAAGTGTACCAGTTCTTTATCACTTCCAATGTTCCGTTCAGTGCTTTTATAATGGTTGCCATAGCTTTCGACAGATATTTCTGTATATGTCGGCCATGGATGAAATTTCTCGACATTCGATTCGCTAAAAGGATTATACTAGCTCTTTTGGTATTCGCAATCTCGCTCGGCCTAATTACGTGCTTGGCTTACGGCGTGTATCATCACAGAGATATTTACTTCGAAATTACAGATATCAGCGCCATGACACAGGAAGTTAATAATGTCGCGAACTCATCGTCTTTAAGTGATGAGAGGTTAGTACGTATCTACGAAGAAGCTTTACGAAATTATTCCAACGGAAACCAATCTCTTAATAACAGCTTGGAACCAACGCTCTACAAATCCACGATCTTGTCATTTACAGGATTCTGTTATCCTAATGAACTTATAATTGGGGTCGAATTTCGAAAAGTGTATCAGACTTTCTACGCTTCGTTATTCCTAATTGCCTTCATCACCGTTCTCATCCTCTATGCCCTAATCTACAAGTCTATCCTAGCCAGGCGATCTAAAAGGTTGCGCACGTCTGTGGCACAGCGACATTACAATGGTCGGAGGTCGACGCTCCTCACATCGGTCTTAATGCGACAATCAAATATCTCGGACAAAAAGACAGTAATAGAGCCAGAGTTTTTCAATAATCAGACTGATAAAAATGCACATCATCTCGACAAGGCTAATTCTGTTAGTAATGTCAATGGTATTGCGTCTGAGTGCAGTAAAACTGTGGACACCAAGAGGGGCTTACCTGTGACTGAGCTTAATGGGGATAAATCCATACAGCAACCAAGCAACGTCACCAAACTAAACGATCTGAAAACAACGCCTGGAAAACCTAGAAAACTTTGTGTTAAAGCCATCAAAAATACAAATCACCATGCGAGATTTCGCGAGAACACGGACCATTTAAAGGTTACGGATAAACACCAATCCGAAATCGAAAAAGACGAATCGCGCATGTGTGATGCGCAAGAGGACAATCAAGTGACGCAAACTGTAACGATTTACCGGAAGGATACCCGCAAAAGTGTACGAGAAAAACACAGAATTGCCAACATAAAAACTGCTGGAATTTTGTTTATTGTCACACTAGTGTTCATACTTGCTTTCTTACCTGCCTGGCTGATGGCGACGAAAATAATAGAGGCGAACATGATTGTTTTCTATATGTATTTTAGTTATAATGTTGTTAATCCAGTAATTTATGCGTTCTTTAATCACAGTTTTCAGAAGGAAGTCAAGTACATGCTGAAATGTCGGAAACGATACGATATTTAACTCTTTAAAAAACGATAGCAGTTTTAGACTCGTCTTTATCAAAAACATTTGAGCCAAGCTCTGTGAAAATGGGGCTTAATGCATTTGCGAAAAGTAACGATCCAGATCAGCCTGCGCAGTCCGCGCAATTTCCTGCATGTCCGAAGATAATTTTACCTTATAATACAGTCGGCTGCTAAAAAAGTGGCTATTACGGATCCATAATCGTGTGGTGGCTTAATTGATATCATGCATCCCGGAGATGCATTAAATCCCTTTTGCCAGTGTATGGCCCATTTAAAGGTGTCAGATGTGGCGCAAATGTTTAGTATGGCTATGAAAGAGTAGAAAACATTGGTCGTAAAACATGGGATAACTTGGTGAAGATTTATACATTGGAATACTGCAAGCATGAAAATAGTATTCTGGGTCAGTACATAATGCCAAAACCTTGCAAGTTCAATGCTTTTTTGGCATGAATATATCACAGTATGGAGGACATTGCTGTACATGGTCCTGTTTACAAATCAGTCTAACTTCCATGACTTATTTGTACCTTCTCGTTGATTGAAACTAAACATCTCAGTCACTCAGATGGCCTGGCTTGCAAATTAGGATAATCAACAAAATATGAGTCGTCTGTGAATACTTTCAGTGGTATTTAAATATACCTTCCGTAATTTCGTGTGATATTGTGCCAAAATAAGCCTTGAAAATTGCAATGTTTAGGCAGTGATCCATAGTAAAAAAAAAAAACGTTTCATGTATGAGCTCTCAAGAGGATAATACTAGCTTATCTGAAGAAATTAATCGGAATTAGTAGCATTACGTTCCCTTTTTTACATAACCCAATATTAAATATTCCCATGTTCCCTTTCTTACATAACCCAATATTAAATATTCCCGAGTTTTAACGACCGTATGGAAAAGGCTTTCGAAGAAATTGTGGGAAAAAAGGAGAAAATGCTGGTAACCAGCATTTTTCTCCTTTTCCCACAATGCATGTATTTTCGACTTTTTTCAGAAACAATTCCTACCATTTGAGCCGCTGTTGTTTAATCATCTGCCAAAGCTTTCAAATTGGATAAGTCCAATATTTTGTCGTCTGGTAAAGAGTTAACCCTTTACCACACAATCCCGACTTTTAACGACCCTGGAAAATAAGTCTTTTGAAAACCTTGTGGGAAAAGGAGAAAATGCTGGTAACTTTCTAGTAACCCGGTCAGCGTTTGTACCATGCTTCGTTGGTAGTTCTAAATGTCACAGAATTAGAACCCAGAATCTGTGGTATACGAGCCCTACTTCAATCTATATGTTTGTCTATAGAGGATATAGTTCACTTAACCCTTTTCCTGCTAAATAAATCTTTCCGACACAAATCATTTCTCTCTCCCAACTGATCATTCTTTGGCGATGATTATTTGGGAAAATAACCAGTGGCTTGGGAAGAATACTGGGAAGAAACTCAAGGAAATCATGGACAGGTGTACTGGAAGGCGCAATATAACTGAAATAATGTTAAAAATAGCATTAAACACCATGCAATCAATTAATCAGTCCAAAAACTGTCAACTGCACGGGTGTAAACTCGTATATACATGGAATTGTGTTAATCCTTTTTAAGAGGTATTTCAACGGAACGTGTGGATCAAAATTAGCCTGCAAAGCACAAGTAGTATAATCTTAGGTCTGGTGTTTTCGATATTTCGTGATATATGCAGATAATGTAAATTAAGATCAGACTGCACAGACTGTACTGTGAGATTTTTCCTGTTTTAATCACTTAGAAATCACAGTGCTCGGTTTTTACTACTGGCGCGACATATTTGGCAGTTCAAGTCTTTACCAACCGACAAAATTTAGACAAGTCCAAACTGAAAGCATTTGCAAACGAAAAATTGAATGTAGCTCAAATGATGATTTCTGTTTTTGATAGGGTAGAAACATCGTGGGGAAAGGTGAAAATGCTGGTCTCCAGATTTTCTCCTTTACCCACAATGTTTTCGAGAGCGTTCTTCTTCAGTGTCTTTAAAACTCGAGATTGTGTGGCAAAGGGTAAAAGGTAAGTTCATGCGTTTCCCTGTATGCACTGGGTATTTGAAAATTGTCGTTAGTGTAGCTGTTGTTGTTCGAATCAATGTTTTCTCGACATGTCTTATTGCAATGAAAATAAACTTGTTTATTAAATACGTGTACATAGACCATGACATTGTATAGATGGTTATCTTTCACTCAAACTGATGTGATCTGAGCCGAACATGGTCTTACAGCTCAGTCGATAGAACAATCGTGCGGTGAGCGAGCGGTCCACATTTAGAAGCCTGATCGGGCCGCTTCTTGCGCCTTTACCTTTAATTATTTTGGACACTAAAAAACTAAACAACAAATGGCCGAGCTGAATATCAAAGTATTTAGACATGGACACTACACATCTCTCTCTCTCTCTCTCTCTGTGTGTATGCGCACGCGCGTCATGTTCGTGCGTGTCCCTGTCTCTCTCTCTCTCTCTCTCTCTCTCTCTCTCTCTCATATTTTCGCCTCTCTCTCTCTCTTGCTCCCTTTGCCTGCCTCCCTGCCCTCACGCACCAAGATAAATATAAAGATGCATCTCTAGGTCAACGATAAGGTTTTTTTCTTATTTAAAAAAAAAAAAAAAAATGCTTACGAAACAGGTTATACTTATTTTAAGGCACTCGTCAAATTAATTATGGTTGAAAATAGAGGAGTGCATGAATTAATTGCATGTGTCTGTCAGTCAAAAAGATTTTTATGTCTATTTGATTGGCAGGAGGGTATAATGACATGTGGGTTTAGATTAAATAGAGAAACCTTCTCCGGAAGATAGGAGTTCATCTGTCAAGCGATTTTCTGCCATTTCTCACAAAAGTGATCCATTTTCATGGGAGCCTGATATTCGAATATGACCCATTCTTTGACAAAAGGAGGTTTTAAGCATTTTTGGCGATGCATTATACCGACCAAGTCATTACAAAATTAAGGATTCATAAAAG
The DNA here is from genome assembly GCA_945859785.2 of Tridacna gigas. NCBI lineage: Eukaryota > Metazoa > Mollusca > Bivalvia > Cardiida > Cardiidae > Tridacna > Tridacna gigas. The sequence continues at coordinate 31,358,970 of OX244041.2, forward strand.
CCATTTTGTGTAATAATTGACTGAATCCTAAGGTAGACTGGTCCTTGGACATGCAGAATAGTGACCAGTAGCAAAAAGTTTTCAATAAAGATACTGTTTGCAGATGCATTAAACCTCCTTTTTTCACAGAGCAAAAGCTCATATATATTTTCAGTCAGATGAGTAAACCACAAACAAGTTCAGGTCAAAAGTTGGACTGGCTTTTCCTTTTTCTGTCATGGTATGATAAATATAGTTTCCTCAAAGTTCCATGCAACATTATACAATAGTCAAAATACAGTCCAACATGTATAAAGTGTTACGGTGTCTTGGATACAGAATGGTTACGGCTTAAATTACGGTGTGACAGATTAAAAAAGAACAGAAGAGTTCCACTAAACTCTGTTTTAAAATTAATAATTCAAAACACAGTAATTTATAGTACAAAATGAATTCTTATTTACTCTTCACAGAGTATAATACAATACAATACAATACAATATATTTAATAGTGTAATAAGGCTTCTGGCCCACAATACAAATATTACTATTTTCACATTGTAACAAATAGTGATATGCCATCTTCTATATACATTCCATTAATTTTGTAACATATAGAGCTAATCTTTTGATTTTTCGTAGTTTCTCACTCTGAAATAGACGATGGAAGTTTTCCCTGCTAGTGTTAAGCTTAAATTAAGAAAATAAGTACATTTCACGAATCGATTTAAATTTTTCGCAAACAAAAAAAGCATGGTACTCATCTTCTAACACTAAAACATCAAAATTGATAAAACAATAAGTACAAACTCTATCTTCTCTGTTCACGTTGAAATGCCGACCGTATTCAATTACGTTGATCTAAAAAAAAAAATCAAAGTGCTGTAAGCACTGTAATCGGTCGACACTGAATAACTACAGTGGTTTGAAATCACAAATCAAATGGTAGATGTTTGAATTATGTATGGGATAAAAAGTCCTACACCGTTACAAATGAGCCACGTAGGATCCCACTTTTTTTAAACTGTCTTTTGCAGGTTAGTAGTTTAACGATTGGTTAAAATATAGGCTATGTTTGCCTGCCGACAGCAATAGAACGTAAAAAATATGTGACCGTTCTGATCAGCAGTACCCATTATCAAGTTTTAGATATCACTCATCGTGAACAGCAGTACCTACCAACCCTTTAAAAGAGTGAAAAAATACATATATTCTTTTCTGTTACTTTGGCAACTTTGGTCACTGCATTGTAACATATAAAAGCCGTATAAAATATGCCTGCATCATCACTTTGGAATTATTTACTTTTGGCTGCTTGTGGGCCTTTCATTTTTCCATTTTTGACTAGCGAAGCTAGTCTATAGGCATCAAGACTGACCTAGATTCAAAGTAAACAAAAAACCCCACAGTTGCCAAATACTGCCTCACAGAAAATACTTCTTTCTGTTAGAAATCTTAACTCTGTTATATATATGACAATTTTGACAAAAACTACTAAATCTCTACCACCCCAAGGTGAACATGTCGCCTTACAAAGTAATAAAGTGAACAAGATGTCATGTATAAGGTGCAAGATCTTTGCTTATATGTAAATTAAGTGACTTATGCAAAGCAGAGAATCACTTATTCCTACATCACTGTAACATTATGAATGAATCTATTAATAGATACACCTATGTATTAACTTGTAGCAAATGCCTGCTGTACCAACCCTCACTGGACAGAGAAGCCTTGTCATTCATTGTTTAGATCATTGTGTACAGTCAAACTGTTATGCTAAACTGTTATTCTACCTCTTGAATATTAACCCTTTACCAAACGATTTCAAGTTTTAATGACACTGGGGAAGAATCCCTTTGAAAATATAGCGGGAAAAGGAGAAAATGCTGATAACCATCATTTTTTCCTTTTCTCACATTGTTTTCTGCCCTTTTGGAATCAAGTTTCATAAGTTCAGCCACATTTAACTCCTTACCAAAAGAAAAAAAAAAAAAAAAAAAAAATTAGACTGGTCCAAATTGAAAGCATTAGCAAACGACAAAATAAATTTGACTCAAAAACTGTAGTTTCTTTTTGATTGGGTAGAAAACATTGTGGGAAAAGGAGAAAATGCTGGTTGCCAGCATTTCCTTCTTTTCCCACAATGTTTTCAAAAGTTTCATCCTCGTGGTCGTTAAAAGCCGGGATTGTGTGGTAAAGGCTTAATTTATGGTCTGCAACAGCTTTGAATTTGAACAAGTGTAAAATTTTTGGTTTTGTAAACTAGTTTTGTTAAAAAAGAGAGTTAAATAGTAAAGTACATCTTGTGCTATTGGGTATTGACTATTTGATTGTATGGCCGTTTTCAACATTATTTCAGTAATATTGCTGTGGCCAGAGCACCTGACCATACTGTCCTGGAGTTTCTTTTACCAGCACTACCGCAACTCAGTGACCTTTTGCAGACAGTTTGGATTAAGATCAGACAGCTCAGAGCATGCAGTCTGATCTTGGATCTATACTGTCCGATAAGAGGATATTTTTTTCCAAAATGTAACTTTGAAATAGCAATATTCAGGTGTTTACCATCGACTTAAAAGTTTCATTTAACATTTTTAGCAGGTTAAGTGTTAAACTTAAACTGGATTATAGGTAAACAATAGCAGCATAGCTCCGGCAGCTCAGTCGGTAGCATACAGGACTTGAGAACGGGAGGCCGCTGGTTTGGTCCCAGACTCTGCAAATTTCTTTATGAGGATAGTCATTGTGACAGGATTCATTTCTCTCTCCCATTTCAACGAAGGTTATGTGGGAAAGCAGCCAGTGGCTTGGAAAAATATTGTGCGGAGTACTGGTAGAAGAAAGTCAAGGAAAGCATGGATATGTGCACTGGCCACCACTAAATAACTGAAATAATGTTGAAAACAGGGTCAAATACCATACAAACAAACAATCAATCAATCAATCAAATTCGTTAGTCTGTCAGTACTTTCAGTACTTTGATTAACAAAGCCATCGTATTCATCTTGAGAAAATGTCCTACCTATTTATAGCGGGCCAAATCGTCCAGTCCAAACGTCTGCTGACAAATTTCTCCTACATTATACTTTCAAAGAATGTAGATAACCAATAGCTCCCTAACCGTCAACTCTTTACCAAATGATAAAATTTTAGACTTGTCCAAATCAAAAGCATTTGCACATGAATTAAATGTAGACCAAATGATGATCTGAATCGTTGAAAGGGTAAAAAAGAAATGGGAAAAGGAGAAAATGGTAACCTGCATTTTCCCGTTTTCTCACAACGTTTTCAACTTCTTTCTCATGGGCATTAAAAAAAGAATAGTTTGGTTAAGAGTTAAAAAACTCAGTTAATCGACTAGCCTTTTACAGCCAGGAAAACAATATCAAACATTAGGCTACAATTTCATGGTCCTTTTTTTTTTCATATACATCCCAAATAAACAGACAATTAGATCTAAGATATGGACGTCTGTGATATCGAATTGCATTGCGTTCAAAGGACAGTCTGATCTTTATCTTTTATTGTCTTGTAAAGCGACTTTACCTGTCCATAGCCAACAAATGTCATTGTATTTGAGTCATTCTAAAAACGCTGTCGAAAAAAGAGAACATGCTGAATACATACAGTTTTTCCAACTAAATATTCAAAGCCCCACTGGATTGTTTGGTGAAGGGTTAACAAACTGATTCCAGTCTGTAGAAACTCACCAAGAAGAAACATGTTAGTGACTGTGTAAAATGGTAGTGCCATGGCTGAAAAGAGAGGAAGAGGGGCTATGAAAACAATTTAACTCTTATTCTGCTGAAACATTAAAATGAAATTTCAAACTGGTAGTAAAACCCGAATAATTCTATGTCAAACTTATTCTTTTTTGGAAAAAGATATCTCTTTATCGGACAGTATAGATCCAAGATCAGACTGTACGTTATGTGCAGTCTGATCTTGATCTATACTATCCACAAAAAGGTCAGTGAGTCGCACTTAGCAACCTAAGGGTTAATACATCATACGCTAAAAGATGCGTAATCAGTCAGTATTGTGAATGGACAGCCTGGGTACTAAGGTTGCAAGCGGTGAATCGTCAGTCCATTCTGAAAATGTTTACGTAATGGCCTCTACGCGAGGGCCATAACCTTTACACTACTCTATACCCTTTGTCGCCACAGCTTCACACGCTTCGCCTCACATATACGATCCCCGCATTAAACGTCCAACGGCCAGTTACTATTTTAAACTTACGGCTGTTACGAGTTGCATTTACATCAGTTTTCTCTTAGACAGAGCAATCTAACTTTTCAAATTCTTTTAAAGCAATGTTTCCTTACAAACTCCTTTCTGTTGCGATTTTATTCCTCTCAAGACCTAAATGACCTATTATCTTTCCAACGCTTGCTACATATACAGAGAGCAATCGTCACAACTCGGCCGATCCCGTAACTACGTATAACTATCAACGGATCACTCGAAATTTGCCGAATGATATGGACAGCAGACGACTAGAAGATGTGTTCACATCACCCGATACATGTGATTCGCACTCGTTTCATTCATAAAGTTGCTGCTAATCACTGACCCCATTTCTTATAATCGTAATGAAAGTAAACTTCTCTAGTTTTTGCTGGCCAGAGATTTTGATAATACTGTAATTATGACATACTTCAATACTAAACAAATTGTTTCCGCCGTTTATTACATAATTTAAAACTTATTTTGGGATTACTCGACATTACTTAACGCCTGTTTACCGCTAATTACTATTCCTGCGCTTATCTGGGTCAAAAGTGCGCTTATCTGGGTCAAAAGTAGTTTTTGTAATAAGGTCATCACAGCAGATATAAGCGTTAAAACGCTGTAAGTAAAAGCTGTTACGAGTTGCAGTTACATCAGTTTGCCCTGAGCGGACGGGTTTCCGAAGTTTGCCATCTCTCTAATCGGTCTACCGACCGATTAAAAACGCAGCGAGACAAATCTATAAAACCATGAAACGATGAAACTCGAAAATGAAAACCGAGATGCAGTTCTTGTCACCAACCTAGCATTTATTCCCAAATAAACTATTCCACGGTTCTCTGACTAAAGCTTTGAATCATTTTCTTAACTATACACGGGAACTGTATACATGCGTTAAAATGCTTCGGCGGGGCGTACAACAAATACCAGCAATGATTTGCAAAAACAGTTACTGAAAGGCCGCCTTCACTCATATCTTACTGAATGACCTGCCTGCGTAACCGCTCATCCCGGGCTTGGTCCCCGCCATTTGCTATTTACTGGGCAAAAATTTGTCATTCAACCAAGAACAGACGACGGACAACACAGCTGCAATAGAACTTAGCTATTCGATGCAGCCCCAAACGAGAAAGAAAAGATAATAAAAACAAAAAAATCAATAACTAAAATAAAAATACAAAGTTCTATCGTTTTGTAATCAGTTGAAAAATTATGACATTATGCCCAAAATCTTCTTTAATAGGGATTTTTCTGTAGTATAAGCTCAAGCATTCTAAAAGCACATTCTTAGTCTTATTCCCCGGAATTTTCTAAATTTCAAGGTAACACGAACTCTGATTGGCTGACCTGTTTGAGCGGCAAAAGGGGGTTAAATGCATCTCAGGGATACATTTTGCCGAGCAAGTTATCACATCATTATGGATCAATAAAATTCTTCTTTTTTCATTTAACAACCGGTTGAATCATGTAGTAGAGTGGTCCTGTGACATGGAGAAAATGGACAACTTGCAAAAAGTTTCGGCCCATGTAAGCCTGCGCCCACTGCGAAGGCTGGCATGGATCGATACTTTTGCGAATGCATTAAGCCCCCTTTTCACAGAGCATTGCTAAAAATACATGTTAATGGAGTTTGACATAGCCAATTTGCTCTGAGATTTACTCAAAAAGTACCAGAATTGGCCGAGCTGGGGATCGAACCACCGATCCCCTGTTCTCAAGTCCTGTACGCTACCAAATTTTGAGGTTTGTCTACACTGTGAGCAAATGTAGACGACGTTGGTGCTCAAAGTACGGTGTTTGTCTTTGATAGGTCAGAAAACATTAGTGGATAAGGAGAAAATGATTTTCTCCTTTTCGCACAATGTGTCCAAAGGCATTTTCCTAACGGTTATTTAAAATGGGAATTGTCTGTTAATGTGTAAATGTCAACTGGTAACAAAAAAAGTGAGAAATAATTGCGTAATAAAAGATCAGTGTACCGCTCATTACAATGACGAAAAGTCATCACGAACTCTGTGATTAATGTTCACTCAAACGGTAAGAAGTATTCACGAAATCCGCTGAGTAATGTTCAGTCAAATTATGAGAAGTATTCACAAGAAACTTACTGAGTAATGTTCACTGAATCGGTGAGAGGTGTTCACGGAAAACTTACTGAGTAATGTTCACTCAAACGGTGAGTACTATTCACAAGAACTCATTGAGTAATGTTCACTGAATCGGTGAGAAGTATTCACGAAAAACTCACTGAGTAAAGTTCACTAAACGGTGAGAAGTATTCACGACATCTTTAGAGTACTGTTCACTGAACGGTGAGTGGTATTCACAAAAACTTACTGAGTAATGTTCACTAAACGGTGAGAAGTGTTCGCGAAAAACTCACTGAGTAATGTTCACTGAATCGGTGAGAAGTATTTACGAAAAAACTCACTGAGTAATGTTCACTAAACGGTGAATAGTATTCACAAAAACTCACTGAGTAATGTTCACTTAACCGGTGAGAAGTATTCACGAAATCTGTTGAGTAACGTTCACTCAAACGGTGAGAAGTATTCACGAAAGTAATGTTGATGTATGGATAAAAAGGAACCGTTATCGCCTCAGGTATAAATAACTTTTTAATCAGCTAAACCGTTCAATCATTGATTGATGTATTTTTCTCCACCCTTTACTTTTTACCTCTCACCTTTTCTTACCTTTTCACCTTTCACAAGATTAAATAAAAGGGGTCGTGCTCTGGCAAAAGGGGGCTTAAGGCATCTTCGCGATGAAAGCCATTACATACATATGGACCATTAAAACCATTTTGTCTAACAACCGACTGATTCATGAGGTGCACTGGTCCTTTGACATGCAGAAAATTGACCAGTATCGAAAAGTTTCGAACCAAGTCAGCCGTCCGCGCAGGCTAACCTGGACCGATACTTTTCGCAGATGCATTAAGCCCCATCTTCACAGAGCATGGCTCAAATACAAATTCTACTTTTTTGCCGCAAATTGCAGATGCGATTGGGTTATATTAAAGCATTTACTTGCGATTGCTGTATAAGTAGTAAAGGGGGCTAGCATGGGCCAGCTGGCCCATGCTAGCCCCCCTGAGGGAAATTTCTGGCCCATAGTGCCATCCTGGGTGGGTAGTATGGGCCAGATTCCGGTCAATTTGGAAAATTTTTGGTCGATTTGGGTAAAAAATGGCACTTTCTGGCATTTTTGCTTCCCCCCCTCCTGGCCCATGCTACCCACCCTGAGTGCTTCCCGGGTAGGTACTATGGGCCAGATCCCGGTTATTTGGAAAATTTTCGGGTGACAATTTGAAAAGATAGATCTTTCATGGTAGATGGTTAGCCCTGAAAAGGGCTGTTTTGTTTGGACTTAGTGTTTTTTCTCTCTACTGACAGCTTTTCTTTGTTCTTCTTGGGATTTTCGGGATTTTGAAGTCATTGAAATTATCAATGTTTTTCCCGTATTTACCCTGCCCTGTCAGTGTCGGTGAAGATCTCTTTTGGTCAACATGTCGCTTATGGAGATGGCTAACGTCTTCCTCTGATTTTCGTTTTGTTGTTCTTCTCGGTTGATTTTGTTTTGGTTGTTTTTCTTTCTTCACAACAGTTACGATAGAGTCCACTAACTTGTGAAGATTTGTCTTATCGAAGTCGAACTCCACAGGAATCTTTACTGGAACTGCTGAAATGCTCTGTCTTTGATAGCGTAGTGTCTCAATGTTTTTCCATAACCGTTCGGTGTTTGTGTTTAAAGTTTTAAGCTCCTCCAAATGTTTGTTGAATGTTTCCAGTTCTTTCAAGATCCGAGTCAACATAGAGTCTTGTTGCGAATTTAACTGTTTCGTCTCTTCGTAAATGTTATCCAATACAGTCGTCGGAATGATGTTTGCTGAATTCATAGCCGATGAGAGAATGTCTCCATTGTTTTCCACTGGTAGGAAAGCATCTAAGTTGAAATCGTTTAAGTCGAATTCCATATTGATTTTTAACTTCCGAAATGTTCGAAAGCTATGAGTCAAAATGATGAATATATGGGAAAAATCGGTGTTTTTATAGCTTGATAGAGGGATTGACCTACTTTGACTTGGAATTAACAGAATTAACGTTAACCAATCGTTAGCTTCTTTACATTTTTTGGATTTGATACTCTTAGACGTTGTAGATAGATCATATAGTACGTTATGTTCTATCTACATATTCTCGCCCACGTTCGCGCTTTTAATTCTGTTAATTCTGTATCAAAGTGGGTCAATCCCCCTACCATGCTATAAAAGAGACAGCATTTTTTATTCTTTTATTAACTCATTTCACGATGAAGTTATCGAAATTTTGCTGTGGGTTGTTTGGTGGCAGGAATAATAAGAAAGAAATGGAGGAGAAATGGGAGCAAGAACGCATGGAAAAGAAAGAAGACGAGGCAGAAGAAAGGAAGAGAGTAAAGCATAAAGCGCTTTGCGAGTTCTTCGCCAGGAGAGGGTATGAGTTTTATACTCGTACCCCAATTGTTAAGATGGGTAATATTTATCCGGACCTGTCAGAGTTGATACCGCCAACAGAACATCGCGGTTGGCAAAATAAATTAATGAGAATGTATCCTTCATTGAAATGGTAAAGTATACGTTCTCTTTAATTTTAAAACAGCCCTTTTCAGGGCTACCCAATACCTAGAAAGAACTTTTTTCAAATTGTCAAAAACAAACAAAGTCAAGTCCTTTATATGCTTTTCATATTTTTATTTAAAAACTTTTTATTTTAGAACATTTTGTACAATGAAACTTTGAACTGTAAAACAAAATGAATGAAAAAACTTTTTTCTTCGGAATGTCATAGAACTTTGAACTGTAAAAAGACAGAATGAATGAAAAAACTTTTTTTCACTTAGGCTGTTTTTCTTTTTTTCTTCGGAATGTCAGATTCACATTTACTCTTACGTTTTTTTCCCCTTTCATTGTTTTTTAATACCATATCTGGACACATTTCATTCCCGTGTTTTGTCGATTTGCAAAAGAAACAGTTGTTTTTTTTGCTTTGTCGTTTTTTCTTCTTTTCGTTATTTTGACGTTTTTCCTCGCTTTCGCTGTCACTTTCTTCTATCAATGGTACAGTTTTTTTCTTTTTTGGTGGAAATGGCTCATCGTCACTGTCGCTTTTTTCTATCAACAGTAAATCTTTTGGTTCTTCCTTCCCGTTTGAACAATTCGCCTCTGCAGAAAATTCGTTTTTTGTGCAATCTATGAGATTTTGTTTGTCCAGATTTTTCCGTAAAGTCTCTAATTTATCTGCTATTTTGCAGATCTCTGAATCCTTGATAGCCGTGTTGTCAGTCTGCATGTCTATGGTCTGAGTTTCAACGGATGATGTATCCTGTGGTGAGCTTTTTTTCCATGTATTTTCATTGCTGAATGATTTGCAGAATGAATTTACTGCCCCAACGTATTTCATATGTTGGAGCTTGACAGCTGTTGGTGAAATTTTGATGTCATGGTTGAGCGGATCCACATAGACAAAAACATTTTCCCCTGTCTGCTTTTCTTTTTCTGGACATTCTCTGGCCCAATGCCCTGTTTTGTTGCACGTAAAACAAATATTTGTTCTCACGCCATTCATCCCATATCGTTTGTCGATCGTTGTTTGATCCAAAACTCTGTAGCTGGTCATGCGGTAAACATCTTTTTCTGCAGAATGTTGGTGGGATAAAAATGATCCCACGTAGACGCCGTTATGTTTAACTTGATATTGTGGTGGTATATTGCTGATCTCATAATCGTGGGTGTATGGGTTAACATACAACGCCATCCTCTTTCTAAGTGGTGGTGTATTTTGCAGCTTGAACTCGCTCATTTTCTTTTATCGACTGCTCTGTCTGAGATTGGTCAGAGAAATAATGAGATTTTCACAGTCGACGTCTCTATTTATACACTACTGCAAGGAAAGAGTTTATAAATTGTTAGATTTTTTCTTGTTTGCTTCATTTTGTCTTCTCAACCAGAGCTGAAACGATGGGTAAAAGAAAAAGAATAATAGTTTATTCAGACAGTGATAGTGACGACGAGTCATTTCCACCAAAAAAGAAAAAATGTTTACCATTGAAAGAAGAAAGTGACAGTGACGATGAGCCATTTCCACCAAAAAAGAAAAAAACTGTACCATTGATAGAAGAAAGTGACAGTGAAAGCGATGAAAAATCTTTGAAAAAAGAGAAACAGTCCTTTTCAGGACTAACCAACGAGGATGAAAAATCTTTGGATATGAAAAGTCTGTATGACTTAATAGAAAGAGGAAAAAAGAAGTCGAGAAAATTTAGAACAGAATCACATGTATTGTCAGTGAGTTTTAAGAAATTTGAAGAATTATCACCGCAGAGACTGCTTGGATTATTTGACAATGTTACCCATGAAATCATTCGAAAGTTAGATGCAAACCCGACAGATATGATTAGAATTACCATCGATCATCCTTCATTGGAGATGGGGATTCATATTCCCTTTTTAGCTACAGAACAGCTGCAAGGTGAAACTATATTGAATGAAATTGAACGAGTTTTACAGTCAAATACAGATTTTGTCTTGAACGACGGATCCATGACATTTGACATTACACATACAATACCTCCATGTGGTAGCGGAAAAGTGAAATATAATTCGTCGGAATTGGATTCAAAGGTTTTTGCCAAGAAGAAACGATCGATTATTCAAATTAACAACCATGATCAATTATGTTTTGCAAGAGCCGTTGTTGTGGGAATTTGCTATAATGAACGTGAAAACAACGAAGCATGGAATCGGAGATGGAGTAATATTCGTCATTCAGACCATGCTCTTCAAAAGATTGAAGCCGAGAAATTGATGAATGAAGCTGGAGTTTTACCAACACAGTCTGTAGGAATTGATGAATTCAAAAAAATTCAATTGTTTTTGTATGAAAAAGACTATGTCATTAAAGTTCACGACCAGCATTCCAAAACGAGGAAAATATTTGAACATCCAGAAGTGAAAGACAATAGTAAGATCATACATTTATACTTTCATCAAAACCATTATGACTATATCAAATCCATCAAAGGTTTTTTTTGTTGTTCATATTATTGTGAGTTCTGTGATGTGGGTTATAACGAACGGGAAAATCATGCTTGCTCAAAAATCTGCAAAGGTTGTTATCGTGCTGGAAAATGTCCATCAGAATCCAAAGAGTATGTCTGCTCCAAGTGTCATCGGCGATTTTTTAGTGCAGCATGCTTTGAAAATCACAGAAATGTTCAAGGTAAAGAAAAGAAATCCATTTGTGAAATAGTGAAACTTTGTTCAAAATGTGGCGCACAGTATCTTACCAGAAAGAGAAATCATATCTGCAAGGGAAAGAAAAAGTGTCATCTCTGTAAGAAGATAGTTGACTTCGATCATCGCTGTTATATTCAACCTTACCAAAGTAAGATGAAACACGACAGCGATGATGAGACGAGTTCTTCTCTAGTTAAAAAACCACAGTTCATTTTCTTTGATTTTGAATGCAAACAAGATACAGGCGTGCACATCCCAAATTATTGTATAGCACATAGAGCCTGTGATGATTGTATCGATAAACCACTTGATTTTCATTGTTCTACATGCAGCGAATTTGAAGAGGGTAGGGAAGTTATTTTTCAAGGAGAAGAAACTTTGAGTCAATTTTGCAAGTGGCTCTTTTCAAAACATCACAAAGGAGTCACAGCTATGGCTCATAATTTAAAAGGGTATGACGGGCAGTTCATTCTTAACTATATTGTTAAAGTTGGGTTAAAACTTCCAAAATTGATCATGAATGGAAACAATATTATGAAGTTAGAATTGAATGGTGTACGTCTGATCGACTCCTTCAATTTCATGAACTTTGGGCTGGCGAAATTTCCAGCCACATTTGGTCTTCAAGAAATGAAAAAAGGTTACTTTCCTCACTGGGCAAATACAGATGATTTTTGGAGTTATATTGGGCCATACTTGGATATGTCTTATTACAAACCCGACTCAATGTCTGAAGAGGGTAGGTCGAAATTCATAGTCTGGTATAATGACAAAGTTCAAAAGGGTGAGGAATTCAATTTTCAAAAAGAGATGGAATCATACTGTAGATCAGATGTCGATATCCTAAGACGGGGATGTGCTGAATTCAGAAAGCTGTTTATCGAACAGGGTGGTATTTGTCCATTTTTAGAGGCAATTACCATTGCCGATGCCTGTAACAAAGTCTGGCGAAGCAAATATTTGCCAGAAAATCAAATTGCTATCATTTCAAGTAAAGATTCGTCCAGACGTCGTTTTTCTATGAAAGCGATACGCTGGATTCAAAGCGTAGCTCAGGAAAAAGGTATTCATATTCGCCATGCAAAAAATGGCGGGGAAGTTCAAATCGGAAGATATACTGTAGATGGTTTTCACCGTCAATCAAACACTGTCTATGAGTTCCTTGGGGATTTGTATCATGGTTGTCCTGTATGTTATACAGATCGGAAATATATCAACCCTATCAATGGGAGGCCCATGGGTGAATTGTACGATCATACTTTTAAGCGTATAGGAGATATCGTAGAAATGGGGTATAATGTCGTGACCATTTGGGAGCACGAATTCGATGCTAAGATGAAGGATAAAGAGTACAAAAAACTCATTGAAAAGTTATATCCACATTTGGACCCCATCGATCCGAGGGAGGGGTTGTCTGGAGGAAGATGTAATGCCATAAAAATTAGCTACGATGTTGATGAAAAAAGCAAGAAGGAAATCAAGTACATTGATATCTGTTCTCTATACCCTTATGTTTGTAAACATAAATCCTATCCTGTGGGTCAACCAGAAATTTTGACTAGTGAGAATATTGATATGAACAATATTCGTCAGTATGAGGGCTTAATCAAATGCAAAGTTCTACCTCCAATGGATTTGTTTCACCCCGTTCTCCCAGTTCACTGTAACAATAAAATGATGTTTCCACTCTGTATGAAATGTGCAGAAGAAAGTTCAAACATTTGTATCCATGGTGAAGAAGAGAGGGCTTTGGTCGGAACTTGGGTTACCTTTGAATTATTCAAAGCTCTTGACTGTGGCTATCGGCTAATGCAAGTGTATGAAATCTGGCATTTCAACTCTGTTTCGGATCAATTCTTTAAAGGCTATGTGGATAATTTCTTGAAAATTAAGCAAGAAGCCAGTGGTTACCCAAATTGGTGTCAATCAGACTCGGAAAAAGATCAATTCGTTTGTGAATATGAGAAGGCAGAAGGGGTTCGTCTTGATCCAAGTTGTATTCAAAAAAACCCTGGGAGAAGATCGTTTGCTAAGATTATGTTGAACTGTCTTTGGGGGAAATTAGCCCAGCGTGAAAAATTGACTCAGACGGAATACATCAGTGATCCGTCTAAATATTTCGAATTAGTCACCAATCCCAATTTCATTGTAAAGCATGTAGAAATCTTTGACGAGGACTGTCCATTCATCTTGGTTAACTATGAATCAAAATTGGAACATATTGATACCCACGCTACAGCCAACGTGATAGTAGGGTCTTACGTAACAGCTTATGCAAGGTTGGAATTGTACGCCGTTCTTGAAAAGTTAAAAGATAGAGTTCTGTATTTTGATACAGATAGTTGCATGTACATTCATGATCCTGAATTGTGGAACCCTCCTATCATTAACAGCAGGTTAGGAAAATGGACCGATGAAGAGCCTGATTGTAGAATTACCCATTTCAGAGGATTAGGACCCAAGAATTACGCTTATAAGATGAAAACAAAAGATGGAAAAGAGATAAGTAAATGTAAAGTCAAGGGAATTACTTTGGATTACAATACCAAGCAGGTGGTGAATTTCGATACCTATTCAAAATGCGCTCTGGATCGTACGATAGAAATCAAAATTCAGTATGATTGTAAAATTAAAAGACATAGAGATAGAACAGTGACCAGCGAAGCGCAGACAAAAACGTTTCGCTCTGTCTATACCAAAAGAGTTATTGTAAACGATACTGACACTGTGCCCTATGGTTATAAAAGTCTGAGAAAATAAATTTCTATAGCGCATTGTCTTGTGGTAAACAGATCAAGTAAGACGTTTTTAAAAACAGTGAAAAATGGCATGTGAAATGCTGCCTTTACCCATAGAGCTACGTGAAAAAGTTTATGGAGAATTTGTTCGACAACACACGCTCGATGAAGGAACACAGTTTAAGCTTAAATTCAGATGTGTGCAATTTTGGATAGATAAATTGCATAAGGGAGTTGTAAAAGGAGAGACATCTTGTAAATTGTATAGCATGCACGACTTTATTACAATGCTGATAACTGAGTCAAACTTCGATACCCCTATCAAAGGGTATTTAACAGCTTGTTTGTGGAAAAGTGACTATTTCACTAAGCAGTTACAAGCCACAAGTCGATGGCGATTCATTATCATAGGAAGACCAGAAGAAAGTTATCTGAATCTACTGAAAATGAAATCAGTCCTGTTTAACTTTTACTTACGGTATACAAAATCAAGAGATAATGCAGAAGGAGTAGATATCATGGAAGGGTATCTCCTATTTGGTAGAGATGTCACAGAAAAAATCGTACTTTCAACTCTTTCGTCAAAAGCAGTATTCAAAAACGTCTTTGAAATTAGAGGAACGTGTGAATATAGTGGTTTGGACAGTGTATATAGTTTGTTTTTGGGCAATGAACAATTGCACAAAACTGTTGTGGAACATGAAGACAAGTGGAAAAATCGAGGTATCTGTGAATTTGCATTGTAAAAAAATGTTTATTGTAAGAATTGTTCAATACAAAATGTTTTTTCATTGTAAAAATGTTCATTGTTCACTTCTG
Organism: Tridacna gigas; assembly: GCA_945859785.2. Classification (NCBI taxonomy): domain Eukaryota; kingdom Metazoa; phylum Mollusca; class Bivalvia; order Cardiida; family Cardiidae; genus Tridacna; species Tridacna gigas. The sequence continues at coordinate 31,374,018 of OX244041.2, forward strand.
TTCAATAAAAATGCTTTTATTTTCATTGATATTGTCATTTTATCAATAGCCTTTAACGAGAAAAGTAAAAAAATATGGATGTACAATCCATATTGTTTCAACACCCTTGTAATATTTTCATCACAGGCCCGAGTGGATGCGGAAAAACAGAGTTCGTTCATAAATTAATTGACTATCGAGAAGACTTGTTCAACATCGTTCCTGAAAGAGTTGTTTGGTGTTACAAAGAATGGCAGCATGCTTACAATCTTATGCAAGAAAAGTTCAATTCACAGTTCAAATTGATCAAATTCGTGGAGGGAATTCCTGACGATGAAAACGAAATTGTCAGTGATGTATCTATTCCACATTTAATTGTTTTTGATGATATGTTGGGTGAAAAAGATGAGGAAAAAATTAAACTTTGGTTTACAAGAAAAGGACATCATCGTAATGCAAGTGTGATTTACATCACGCAAAATATGTTTCAGCAATCGAAATCGAGTCGAACCATTAGTCTTAATTCCAGATATATGATTTTATTTCGAAATGAACGAGATAAGAATCAGATTAAAACACTAGCTCACCAAATGCAAGCCCCACATTTGTTACCTGCTTATGAAGATGCTACATCGATGGATCATGGTTATTTAGTCATAGATTTTCATTCACAAACAAATAAAGAATTAAGACTACGAGCAGATATATTTCATCGTTGGCGTACACAAGGAGATGAAAGAGGACCCATTATTTATTCTCCTGCTTAAAAAACTTTATGCAAAATTCTTGCTTAAAAGGGAATCACATTTTGAACATAAATCATTTTTATGATTCACACCCGTGAGTAAACATGGCATTACCAGCCACGTCGAGTTCAGTTTTAGCTGCTTTGCGAAATTTAAGCCAACAAACCGATAGACATGAAAGAGAAGCTGTGTTAAAAGCAGGATTAAAAGAAATTTTAAAATGGTTTACGTTGGCTGCGCAAAACATCATTGAAAATAAAATCAAATTACCAAAACAAACCACAACGTACATGACAAAACATAGAACAGATATTGAACGGTTAGCAGATCCATCCATAGACGAGGAAAGTAAACGTAAAATCATTTTAAAACCTGGAGGGGGAGGATTTCTAGGTGGTGTTATTATCAGAAGCTTACTGAGATGGGATGGAGTAAAAACCATCAGAAAATTTGGAGTTGAAAGACAAACTCGAAAACGTGTTCCACGAAAACGTGCACCGCAAAAGAAAAAATCTCCAAAAAAGAAAAAATCTCCAAGAAAGCGTGCTCCGCAAAAGAAAAAGTCTCCAAAGAAAAAATCTCCAAAGAAAAAATCTCAAAAGAAAAAATCTCCAATTACGATTGATGAAAGATTTGTTACTAGACGAAAACGAACCCCTGTAGCAAGTACCATTTCAGAACATCAACAATATCCAAAATCTAGAGAGGAAATACTTGGTGAAAGAATGAGGAATTACCAAAGAAAGTATTCAAGATTTATATTACCAGGCAAAAAAATAGCGTTTCAAAGAATTCCATCCGTCGCTTGGTCTCCAAATACATTGGCTAAACATAAAAAAGGATTAAGAAAATATAGACGGATGATAGAAGATATGCTACGATATAACCTTGGCACAGGAAGATATAAACTTGACGAAAAAAAGCAGATGCTTGACCTTGGGAAAGGAAGAACCGTTCCCGTGGATTCATCCATGGCTAGCGCTGATACATTGGTTGACGCTCTCTATTCACAGTTTTCTTAAAAACAGTATGTTAAAAAGTAATTCTGACTGTAAAAGACAGTATGTTAAAAAGTTTTCTTTTGAAAAAACAGTATGTTAAAAACAGTATGTTAAAAACGGTATGTTAAAAACATCAGGTATAAATGATAGCTGCATGGACGTTGTATTATCATTTAATCCGATATCGAGTTAAAGTCAACATGAAAAGAAAAACGCCTCTAATAAAAAAACATGGTTCAATGGTTATGGCCATGATGCAGGCTACACCGAAAATACGTAAAAAACTTGTAAAAGATTCATCACCCGAAGTGATAAGATGTATATCGGAATGTTGTCATAACGTTTTAAAAGGCAATGTACATTTATCATCAGCTCAGAAGAAGAAATTGTATTCAAGCCGACAACATATCAGACGTTTAGCTTCGAAATCGGCTTCTGTAAAAAATAAAAAACAAATATTAAATCAAAAAGGTGGATTTCTTTCATTACTTGCACCTGTATTATTACCATTGTTAGGAAAAGCCGTTATCGGAGGAATAGGAGGGGCACTTAAAGCCTTATAGATAAAATCTTATAGATAAAAAATCTTATAGATAAAAAATCTTGTAGATAGAAATCATGTCTGTTAAAAAAATGGTTATCGTGCCTTATCAGGTTTTAGAAAATATGAATCGTTGGAAAGACGAGCAATATCATAAACCTCGTTTACCACCCAATCCGCAAGTTGTGGATGCAGCACATCTTCGGCAGGATATGGGTCATATTTTACAAAGCACTGATTTGTCAGAAACAGAAAAGGCTCAAAGGTATGGTGAAACTTTGTTTAAGTTACAAAATTCGGTTCAAAAAGCAAGACCAACTTTGTTCAACTCACTTCCAACGACAAAAAATGATGACAGTATACAGAAATCAGCATCTGTTACCCTGCATGATCAAATTTTGCAAAGCGTACCAAAAACCATGAAAAGAAAAGCTGAGTTACTTTTGAGTATGATAAAAGATAACAATAATTTAACTTGGGACGAACAAGGAGTCGTGTCATACAAAGGTGTACGCATTCATGGTTCCAATATCATCGATCTTATCAATGATACAATTCGTCAGAGAAAAGGTACTGAACCTAGAGGGTGGAAAACTTTTTCAAAGGCATTACACGAAAGCAATATTCCGCGAGAAGTTATTGGTAACTCAAATAGATGGAGATGGATGCAAAAAGCTCAAGATAAATCACTGAGTAAATCACTGACTAAATCACTGAGTAAATCAGTGAGTGAAGATGAAGAATCCTACGGTGAATCCGATCACTTATTTCACACGCCAAAAAGCGTACAAAAAAGTGCAAGGAAATCGCTTACAAGAAGTGTTAAAAAATCTGCAAAAAGAATAAAAGAATCATCTCCATACATGAAACCCGAAGAAAGAGAAAGACTGAGGCGATTCTATACTAAAGAGTTGTTAACTCCGCCAAAATCTATAAAAAAGACCCCTAGCCGTAAAACGCTTCAGTCATGGGAATCCTGGTAAAGCCTAAACTTGGTTACAAACTTGGTTACAAACTTGATTACGTGTTAAGAAAATTGTTTTATGATCCCAAAAGTACTGTCGCATTTACTGGAATAAAGCAATTGTATCACGCTGCAAAATCTGTTTTGAAAGGAATAAGATACAAAGATGTTCAAGAGTGGTTACGAGGTGAATCCACCTATACCTTACATAAACCAATTCGTCGTCGTTTCAAAAGACGAAAAACTATTGTAAGTGGTATAGACTATCAATGGCAGGCTGATTTGGCTAACATGCAACATTTAGCAAGACAAAATGATAACAAGAAATATTTACTTTGTATAATTGACGTGTTTTCAAGATTTTCATGGGTTATCCCTATTCCAAATAAGATGGGAAAAACTTTGATTCGAGCATTTCAATCTATTGTTCAGAAATCAAATCGGAAACCTTTATCACTTCAAACAGATAAAGGTTCGGAATTCAAAAACAGACAGTTTCAGCAATACTTGAAAAAGAATCAGATTCATTTCTTTACCACCGAAAATCCAGAGACGAAAGCAAGTATTGTTGAAAGATTTCAACGCACTTTAAAAACGAGAATGTGGAAATACTTTACGTACAAGAAAACAAGACGTTACATTGACGTGTTGAATTCTTTAGTTAAGAATTACAATCATACTTTTCACAGAAGTATCAAAACATCTCCTGCAATGGTAACAAAATCAAATGAGGCAGAGATTTCGAAAAATCTGTATCCACGTTTATCGACAATTGCAATGACAAAAAAGCCAAAATTCAAAATTGGAGATCGTGTTCGTATCAATAAAACGAAACGTACATTTGATAAAGGTTATTTACCAAATTGGACTCAAGAAATATTTGAAATCACTCATGTTAACAAGACATTTTCACCTATCACCTATAAAATAAAAGATTTAGAGGGTGAACAAATTTTGGGGACTTATTATGAATATGAACTTCAATTGATAAAAGATGATGAAATTTATGAAATTGATTCAGTTCTTGATAGACGTACAAGACGTGAGGGTAAAAAAATAATCAAAGAAATAAAAGTCAATTGGAAAGGTTATCCAAAAAAATTTCAAAGTTGGATACCAGAATCGCATTTGGTATCTTGATCGGAAAAAATAAAAAGACAATACAATTATGATAAATTCGCAGTCAAACATTGAGACTGGGACAGAAAGTGTCGATAGTGTTAGTACTAAAAATTACAACTGCTGTGGAAATCGTGTTCCAAAGAATCAGTTCACGTATATTTCACAGATATTAGTCATTTACGCAATTATTGCAACCTCGATAGTACATTTAAGTATTCAAAGTCAAGATCGTGAATTGTGGTTGATACTGTTAAGCAGTTCACTCGGATATATTCTTCCATCTCCAGGACTAAAATTCACAAAGTCTGGACAAAAAACAACTAGTGGGGTTGATTCCATTGACAGTAAAAAATACTAAATCAAAAAATTTAAAAAATGAATTCGTTTTATCTTACTCTACCTAGCGATAGTTCCATAAACCTTTATCCAAACAACACACAGTGCTGTTTTAAAGTTCATTTACCAAAAACAATTCATATTGACAGGGAAAATTGGGAAGTTGCATTAGTTCATCTTATTACCCCCTCTCAGTTTTTAAACATAACTGAAGAAGAAGCAAAGTTCGAAATTATAACTGCAGATGTTAATTTATACAATGCAGCAGCAGCGGCAGATAAAAGAAGAGATAATATGAAGATAATTCCAATAAAACGAAACGAAAAAAATGAAGCAGTAAGATGGTCAATTGGATTTTATTTTTCACCGGGTAGTTACACCTCAGCAAAACATGTTATAGAGGTAATGGACGATTTGATTCAAAATAACCTAAGTGAAATCTTTCAGAAGCATTCAATCGGCGTGTCTATTAGCTATTCAACCTCAAGCAAACGACCGAAATTGGGATTCACAAATATAACAAGAACCGGATTCAAATTTCATCCACAGCTGTTTTTAAAACTGGGAGGCTCACCAGAATTCAAAAATGAGATAATTTTTTCGAGTAGAAATATTTTAGAGGTATTTAAATACAGTCCTAACATTGATGCTGGGTACAATCATCTGTTTGTTTATTCAGATGTTGCTGAACACACTATAGTGGGTGATACATTGGCACCCATACTTCGTGTTCTTCCGTTCAAACCAAGCATATCAGATGAAAATAATTATGAAGCCCAACATATCAACCATGAAATTACATTACCGCATTATGTCCCCGTTTCGAAATCTGATTTCGATACTATTCACATTCAAATAACAGGGGATTCTGGTATACCGTTTCATTTTATTATTGGTAAGACAATCGTCAAGTTACATTTCAGACAGAAAAAATAAAAATATTTGACAAATAAATATTTGACCAAAAAAATGCTACCGGTTTATCGCGGCGAAAAACATCAGTATGGGTACGGACTAGGTTCCCTATTTAGATCAGCAATTAAAACAGTGACTCCATTGCTTAAACCCTTGGTCAAATCTGGGTTGAATGCTGTAAAAAAAGAAGGAATCAGACAAGGATTAGGGGCGGTAGGAGATATCCTTTTACGTGGTGAAAACCCTAAAAAAGTTGTAATTTCAAGGGGAAAACAAGCTATTCATGATCTAGCACAACAGTTAATACCGGGGATAAATAAAAGAAAATCACAAAAGACACGTCATTCATCTTCTCGATCTCGCAAGGGCAAGATCATTAATAAAAGACAAAGAAATCATTACAGTAGATCAAGGACTCTCGATATATTTGATTGAAAATTGAAAAATTGAAAATTGAAAAATGATGCAAAACGGATCTTGTGAATGCAGTAAATCAGAACTCAATGTTCTTTCTGTACCACCTACAATGACAACGATGCAAGAAAGTCAATGGGTTGAACATTTTCCAATAGCATCCTTGACAAGCAATTCACCAATAGAATTCATCATACCACCTCAAACCGAACATTGGACAGATTTGTCACAATCGTATTTGTATATCAAATTCAAAATCGTTAAAGCTGACGGTACTAATTTAGAAGTCGGTTCAAATGTGGCACCTGTAAACAATTTCCTGCATAGTATGTTTAGCAGCGTCGATTTGTATCTAAATAATAAACTAATCAGCAGTAATTCAGACAGCTATCCGTACAGAGCATATATCGAAAATCTTTTGTCCTATAATGCTGACAGCAAAACTACGCATTTGAAAGCTGGTGCACTTTGGATTGAAGACACCAGTGGGCAATTTGAAACACTCAACCATGATGCGGGAAATACTGGACTAGTAAACAGAATCGGTGTAATCGGCCTAAGCAGAACTGCAGAGCTTTTCGGACGATTGCATCTTGATCTATTTCAGCAAGAAAAATATTTACCTAATGGAGTTGAAATCAGACTTAGATTAAACAGAGCCTCACCAAACTTTTGCCTTACAGGAGGTACTGCTGCACCAGATGCAAAAATTGTAATGGAAACAGTCAGTCTTCATGTACGAAATATTGAATTGTTGCCTGTTGTTGCAAATGATCTAAATCATCTCATAGCTCAGCAAAACATGAAAATCCCTATCCGTAGGGTAGAAGTAAAGACGTTTACTATCGGTAATGGACTTCAGTCTAAAATTGAAGATCATTTGTTTCAAGGACAGCTTCCAAAACGTGTTTTCATTGCAATGGTAACAAATGCTGCTTATAATGGGGCTTATGCTAACAATCCATTTTTCTTTCAACACTTTAATCTGTCAAAAATAGATGTATCATGTAATGGACACAGTATTCATAACAGACCCTTTGAGCCTGACTTTGAAAATGGGTTGTATTTGAAATCATATTTGTCTATGTATCAGGCTGTCTCAGCCTTAGGACTCAATAAATCATTTGATATTGCTAAAGAAGACTATGTCGGCGGCTACTGTTTGTGGGGGTACGATTTGACAGCTGATCAAGGCAGTGAAGAAGGACAACTTCATCCTATAAAAACTGGAAGTCTTCGCATTGAGCTTCAATTCGCACAAGCCTTGGCAACAGTGATCAACGTTATTGTCTTTGCTGAATTTGACAATCAGATTGAAATCAACAGTTTGAGAGAAATCATCACAGATTATTAATCTTGAAAAATCAACAGAAACTCTCTGATCGAAAAAAGATAGCTTTCACAAAAAACAGTCCTTATCAGGACTAATCAACTATTGAAAGATAGATCGAAAACAGTCCTTATCAGGACTAATTAACTTTTGAACGACATATCAGAAAAACAGTCCTTTTCAGGACTATCTACAGGACTAAAGAACTAAAAAAACAATGTCGGGAGTTAGATTTGCTATTTCACTGAGAAAAGAAGCAGAAAAAGTGAAATATTCCACCTCAGAGTGTCTTTCTACTCGGAAAAATGACATTCACAACAGCTTTGAAAAACATATGATTAAAGAACTACAAAATCTAATAGTCAGTGAAGTTCGCAACGAGTGTTACGGATGTCAAGTGGATCATCCCAGTCAAATACAGCATGAACTATGTTTATTCAAGGATAGACAAGAACATACAGATATGTTCATAGAACAAGCCATGAAGGAATTAAATCCATACAGAATCATGAAAAAATGGTATCCTGAACTCGTAGAAATGAAACTCAATGAAACTGACTATGCGGAAGCCTACAGCTTTTGGCGAAATATAAAACAAAACATTCTATCTGATATCACGGAGTCGTTCTTAAAATATTGGTGTGACAAAGTAAAACAAGCCTGGAAAAGTGATTAGAAAAATGTATACTTCTGAAATTCAATACATATTGGATCATGGAACATGGATAAAAAATCTACAGGCAAAAGTCTGTGCAAAAGATCAGTTACCTCGACAAAAACCTAATCATGTGAAAGCCTACATTGTGAACACAGAGAAATCAACCGGTTCAGGAGAACACTGGGTGGCCGTGATATTTGATAATAATGGCAATGTACTATACTTCGATCCCTACGGTCTACCACCACTTGAGCCAGAAATTATTAACTTTTTAGACAATCATTCTTATTCGTGGAGATACAATCGACAAACCCTTCAGAGTCTACAGGGTAAAGTTTGCGGAATTTACTGTATCTTCGCATTGGATGCTGTTGCCAGAGGATATAATATACAGAAATATCTTCAACAGAAATTTCTCTCAACGGAACACCATCGAAACGATCGAGATGTATCATCGTGGTTTAATCAACACTATGGAAATCTATACAAGAAAATTTCAGAGACTTCTCCCCACAAACAGTGAAAAAACATTTTCAAAAATGAATTTTTATTGTTAACAGTTCATTGATATTATGTTCATTTTTGTCTTTTTAAGTTTTATTGTAAATATGTTCATTGTTTCAGTTCATTGTTTCAGTTCATTGTTTCAATTCTGTTCAATAAAAAAGTTCAAAAAAGCAGTCGAGTTTTTTTCATTCTGTTTTTCCCAAAAAGACTCCAATCTGCTTACATTTTTCCCCATGCTACGAGTCATAACTTTTTTTACTATATTAGCATGAAAACGTAGTTTGGGGAAAAATGTATATGCTTTCCGCCAGGTCCGCGCTCTTATTTTTCAATCCTCCTGCTATCGTATAAAGAAAGGCTGATATTTCCCAATACATTCATCATTCGACTCTCAGCTCTCGACCAGTTCGGAAGTTAAAAATCAATATGGAGCAGAACAATATGGAGGAAATCAACCATCAACTGCGTGAGGCTCTCAAAGACTATCTAGATGTCGGGCAGCAGATATTGCTACTAAACACTCACCCCGTACAACTACACCGTATATCACAACCGTTCAAAGATCTCGGTGAAAGAATAGTTCAACTATTCTTAAAGACAACACCTGATATTATTTTAGTTGATGTCAAATTTGGGAGAAAGATAACTTTCGATAACGGAGTAATGACGATCACAAAAAGAGTTGGAGTATGCCCCATCTGTCAGGCGAATTTCGGTTGCTGTCATTAGAAGTTGAAAAAATCACAACCACTAAAAAACAAAACAGTCCTTTTCAGGGCTAACCATATACCAAGAAAAGAACTTTTTCGAATTTGTCAAATCAAATTGTCAAACAAAAAAAGTCATAGTCAGAAAAACACAAGATAATCAAACTCAAGTTTTTCTATCCCGAACAAGAAATTGTAACAAACCTATGCATTGGTCAACGTTAATTCGGAGTTAAAAACATGAGGCAAGTAGGTCAATCCATGCTGTGAACTATATAAGCGCGATGTTTTTTCTCACAAAACATAAATACTTCAGCATGGTTCAGATTCTTCTCTGTCCTCACTGTGCAAGCAGATGCCAGATAGAGTGTGGAAAATGCTTTACACTCCTGGACTATCTTGGCCAGAAGCATAATTGTCCAGATCCAGACGAAGGATTTTTTGATGATGATGAGGGATCTACAGTTTGCTGTGAATTCTGCGGATGTGAAATCATCCCAGTAATTCAACCAGAAGAATTGTAGGTCTTGACAGTTCATTAAATCTTCCTAAAAAGCCCTTTTCAGGGCTAACCATTTACCATGAAAAGATCTTTCTTTCAAAATTGTCAACTAAAACTCAAAACACTAAAGAAAAAATGTAACAAAATATGCGTTGACCAACATTTTACCAAATGTAAACACTAAAAAAACTCCCATTTACTACTCAACTATCGTAGAGATAAGCCGATATTCACAATGTTTGGATTGACAATTATCCTCGCATTCCTATACTGGTTAGAAGAGAGAGAACGTATCAGATGTATCAAATATGAAGTGGACCGTCTGATACAGATCCCATATCCAGTGGGAAATATGGATAGAGAAAAGAGAGGTTAAAAAGTGTATTTTACACAAAAAACAGCCCTTTTCAGGGCTAACCAATGCCATGAAAAGAACTTTTTTCGATTTGTCAAACAAACAAAGTCAAGCCGTAGTCAGAAAAAACACAAGATAATCAAACTCAAGTTTTTCTGTCCCGAACAAGAAATTGTAACAAAGCTATGCATTGGTCAACGTTAATTCGGAGTTAAAAAAACATGAAACGCTGAAGCGGGAAAATATAGGAGAAAATGACGTCATGAGACAACTCAATCCTCCTGAAAAGCTATAAAAGCCGACTCTATTTTATCATTTGCATTTCACGATGGAAGATCTTACAAAGTCCGTGAGAAATCTGATGAGACTGGCTGAGACCCTCCATCTGAAGTTAGAAAAGATGGATAGGCAGCTGGCGGAGATAGCTAGAGAGGAGAAGAAGAAGGAGTTTGTCATTCCAACAACAGAATGTTGGGATGATGATAACGAGCCGACGTTCTCATTAAAGTCAAACTTGGACGAAAGGCAGATAAAAAGACTCAAAAGACGAGCGGCGAGCAGCTGTCCGACGTGTGGGAAAGTTGGAGGCTGTGCATAAAAAACACAGTCTCCAAACAAAACAGCCCTTTTCAGGGCTAACCATCTACCATGAAAGATCTATCTTTTCAAATTGTCACCCGAAAATTTTCCAAATAACCGGGATCTGGCCCATAGTACCTACCCGGGAAGCACTCAGGGTGGGTAGCATGGGCCAGGAGGGGGGGAAGCAAAAATGCCAGAAAGTGCCATTTTTTACCCAAATCGACCAAAAATTTTCCAAATTGACCGGAATCTGGCCCATACTACCCACCCAGGATGGCACTATGGGCCAGAAATTTCCCTCAGGGGGGCTAGCATGGGCCAGCTGGCCCATGCTAGCCCCCTTTACTACTTGTATATCAAAGATGAGGCCATGTATTCTCTGCAGTCTGATACCGATCCATACCGTCCGTCAGTTAGTTAAGCTGCAGTGAAAAGATGAAGATATTTACCCCTAGCCTGCTAAATAAGTTAAATGAAACTTTCAACCCACTAGTAAAAAGCCAACTGATGCTATTTCAAAGTTATTTTGGGACAAAAAAAACTTCCTATTAGGATAGTGTGGATCCAAGATCAGACTGCACGTTCTGTGCAGTCTGATCTTGATCTACACTGTTCGCAAAAGGTCCCTGTGTCGCACTTGGCAGCCTAGGGGTTAAACAAATAAAAGAGATAAAACAGACATGCTCAGTCATAACCCTTAAGCTGCTTAATAAATTAAAGATTCCCAGCCAATAGTGAAAACCCATAGTTTACGATTTAAAAATTTTGCTCGTCGGAGAAAATCTCGCCGTATTGGACGGTGTGGATCCAAGGTCAGACTGCATATTCTGTGCAGTCATATCTTGATCTACACTGTTCACGGTCAGATTTTGAATCAGACTGCAAGTTCTCTGCAGACTGATCTTCATCTACACTGTACAAAATAACACTGTCGGTTAAGCGAATTGCAGATGATTCCCTCTGCAGAGGCCAGGTACCTTTGGGACTAGTAATGCATAGTAATAGCAATCCGGAGGTAGCAGGTGCGATCACCCAGCTTAGCAAAAGTTCTGGCCGAGGAGTCATGACATAAATAATTTGGCATAGACAAAATTCTTCATCTTGCATCAGACAACTTTCGAACACACTGTGGCAAAAGGAGAATTTGTTCGTAAAGATGGACAATATGTTTTGCATTCGCAGGGGCGTAACAAAAAGTTTAGGATCATTACACGCTCCATATCGGGACTGCTATTTCTTAGGTTTCTAAGCGCGACTCATTGCGCGTAAAGCTACTGACAGTGTAAATCAAGATCAGACTGCACAGAACGAGCAGCCTGATCTTGTTCTACACGGTCTGATACAATTCCACTCTGGGCTTCCCTTACGCCTGAGTCTATGACTAATTATAGGGCAATCTCCAGGAATTTTTTCCACGAATTATTAAAAACTCTGAAAAAATTTCAGGGCATCGCCCAAAATGAGAAAATAAAGGAGCAGGGTTTAGCTATTATATTTATTCAGCAATTATATGAACCAGGCGCATAGGAAGGCGGAAGCCCGGGCTTCAACATTAATCATAAAAGCACCAATTAAGCGTAATACGCAAAGGGACGACTTCTTCAGCAATTTTAACATCACATGTTAGATCAGATGTTTTATCGATATTCTAGATCAAAAACGGATTGCACAAAACTTGCAGTTTGATCTTAGATAGATGGCTGGAAAATAATGCAAGAGAAATTCTTGACAAATAAAACACTGTATTGACCTTTTTCATATTTCCCACAGTGTAGGACCGGAAGTGTACAATGTTCGGGATTGTATGTGACTTGGGATTCTGTTCAGTGGCGGTATGTCACTTGGATGTGAAAATTTGTGTTCACATGGCAAGTCAAGCTGGCGATCTTTCATTTGTTTTGACAATTATTATAAAATCTTCATATTCAATTATCCCAGTACTGGTAAAACCTACGAAATACGCGAATATGTGAGCTGTCGCCGTGATATGACTGAAATAATGTTGAAAGCGGCGTTAAACACCATTCAATCAATCATATCCAATCATTTGTCTGTTATGCATAGTTCATATCAGGGACACGTATGACCCTTGTGAATATTCCTAAGAGCAATCGGGATGCCTGGATCATTTGACCGTGCTAAAAATTCAGATGAATTTGTTCCAAAACAATGCTGTTTTTTTTACTGGATTACTCAGCTTAAAAACCTGTTTTCTGAAGGGAACGTGTATGAACTGTTTCTTTATTGGAGAGGTCATTAGACCTCTCCAACAGTGGTGAGTTTAAAAGGCAGACTGCCATAGAAATCGCTGTATAAATCCATTTGTTTTTGCTAAACTGTTCTGATACACAGTCTATTTCGTCATGGTTTATAAATAAACTGAAATAGGAAATAAACGTGTTTTTTTACATGACGAATTTCCCAAAAGATTTATTATACTATATTGATTGTAAATGACCTTTCCAATAATTGTAAGTTTTCATAAAATGAATCTAAGCAAAAAGCAAAAAAACTCGTTAAAAAAAAAAGAGAAAGAACACCCGGGAAAAGATCACGTGACTTGATATTATCTGGTGAACTCGTACCCTGGGGAACTCGTAACCTAATCTCGAGAGCACGAGTTCTCTGGAGAACTCGCACCCCATAAATAGATATAAATAGGTTGATCAGTATGTTTTCAAGTTTTATTTTTCAAAACTGACTAGACTCTAGCATTTTTCTCAGTTTTATAAAAAAATTCTATGGTTTTATAATGATATAGATTTAATGAAATAACACACAGAGTTGCTTCTAGGATGCGGGATTGCGAGAATCCCGCGAAAATTAACTTATCAGCGCAAAAAAGTCGTGCCTCTTCGCCCTATAGTACGTACCGCACACCTCAAAAGAGTCCGTGGTCCTTTGGTTTTGGGCGGATTGCGCAGGCTGACATTGGTAGATTTTCTTGGCAGATGCATTAAGCACCCTTTTCTCAGAGCATGGCTCATTTATCTACTTTCTTAAATTTTTAACGTTTAGACAAGCAACCTCTTAATTTTACATGTCTGCAGCAGACAACTTTTCAAAATATTGTGGGAACAGGAGAAACTGCTAGTTAAAAAAGATGCATTTCTGAGAATGTTAATAGAATATGGCCTACAATTTCTTCAAATCTTTACCAAACTCGCGTTGTTAGATATTTATGAGAGCTTGGTTCCTTTCAAAATTGAGCAAAATCGGGTCATGGAGTCACAAATTACATGCTCTTGAATTAAAAAAAAACCAACATTTTTTAGCTTGTGAACAGCTTACAGCCTTCATTTTACTTTCAGTCTTCACAAAACCCACACAGTTTATAGATATTCATGGGAGCTGGATTCTTTTGCAAACCGTCGGATTATTGGGTGAGAAATTCCTTGCCCTTAAATTAAAAAAAATGCATTTTGAGCTTGCCGCATGTATTTTTGGAAACAAACATGAAAAAGAATGTCTGAGCTCATATCAGCTCTCAATTTCATTATACCTCCACAACTCTATGTAAAAACCCGAGTCTATATTTAAATGCCAGTAGAGTTGTTTTTAGCCCTTATAGGCCTGTTGTTCCTAGACTATTATAACCATGTGGAACATCTACCGTTTTGTGCCTATACACCAGCAAAATTGAAAAAGAAAATGTTTTTTTTTTTCATTCATTTAATGTCAATGTCACGGAGAGAGGTTAGATATATAAGCACTTCAAACCCGCCTTGCTGTTGAGCTAGCTTTTGCAGCGATGCGGTTTGGTGTATTTCTCTCCGTGATAGTTAAGCAACGTACATTAGCTTAGTTCCTGGATGGGTGACCAGGTCGTTGCACTTTACATTTGGTGGCAGAGGTGGTATAATGACAACTGCCGGACTGGAGTTTCCTTACCCATGTATATTCCCCTGGTTTATTTGTATATACATGCTTGTACATAAGTCTCGGGGTCGAGACTTCTCGTAGGGGAGAGTAATGTCACTGAGAGAGGTTAGATATATAAGCACTTTAAACCCGCCTCGCTGTTGAGCTAGCTTTTGCGGCGATGCGGTTTGGTGTGTTTCTCTCCGTAATAGTTAAGCAACGTGCATTAGGTTAGTGCCTGGATGGGTGACCAGGTCGTTGCACGTTACACCTAACTTGTTTGTTTACATCTACCAAAATACATTGAAATGAAAAGTCAATAAACTATTTGAAAACACTGATGCCGACCTCTCCTGCCTTCTTTCCTAAAGAAGCCAACCTGTTCATATTTTTGTGAAAACATGTCAAGGTTTGTAGCAAAGTTGACTACAGTCTTCCTTATCCTTCGTTTAAAATGACAGGTTGAAAAAAACACATTTGTACAGTCACTTGTTAGGCGGTTGTACAGTCGCTTGGGATCTTTGATATTTTGTTTTACAGTGATTTAAAAAGCCTGTCTTTTATTACGATGAATGAAAATTGAAATTTGACACGAAGATGCTTATTTGAAGGGATATGAGACCTTGACTTGTTTGACTAAATTTTAAGAAGATAGATTTGAGAAATGCTCCCTCAAATATTGGTTTCAGTCGCTGTAATTCGAATACTTTATTAGATACTGAAAATCCCAATAAGATTATATTTCAATGCAACACTACAGGCAAATTTCCAGTTCTATATGTGACTAATGCCGAACGTAGTGTGAACTCTCTTGTACCCAGCTGATATAGATCCCCCAAGTTTATTGTGGCTTCGAGAACTTCTAAACGAGATTAGAGGTTGGCTGATTTAAGCTTAAACTTCAGAAAATTCTGATACAGTACCCATTCAACCTGATGAGTGCAAATATCCTAATAAGCACATCCTACCTTTTTAGAATATTGAAAATCGTCTTCATAAGCGCACATGAAATTGATGATATTTCGTCTACCAGGCTGATTTTCTTTTTTTTTTTTTTCAATAAACTTTTAATAAGTTGATTTATGATATTAAGTGTAACCTTGAAAATTGTATCTGTTGCCATGATACAAGCATTATACAGAGTGAGAAATTATGAAGTTCGCTTAACTGGAAGGACGTGTGTTCCCTAATTGTTGGGCATTGTCGAAAAATTTGAGCGCATAGTGCGCTTAGTAGGTCGAATATGGTACTACAGAGAAATCAATTTTCAGGAGAGCGGTTTGAACATTTGAAATATGCATTAAACGTATGCCTGGATGACCTCCAAATAACGCCAGCACAATTACAACGGGTAACTCAGTGGTTAGCGTAACTGACTCGAGACATGGTGGTTGCGGGATTGACATCCGGTTGCGGGAAAATCTCATTTTTGCGATATATTGCCTTTCACCTATGATGCATGTGAGAAAGTAGCCAGTGGCTTGGAAGGAAATTTGTGTCGGTACTGGTGTGAGACAGCCAGGAATACATGCGTAGGTGCACTGACCGCCTTGATATGACCTAAGCTCTGTAAACCGCCGTCAAACTCCAATGAAAAGAAAACGCGGCGGGATATATCTATAAAACCATGAAACGATGAAACTCGAAAATGAAAACCGAGATGCAGTTCTTGTCAGCAACCTAGCATTTATTCACAAGTAAAGTATTCCATGATTCCCTGAATAAAGCTTTCAATCATTTTCTTAACTAAACACGGGAATTGTATACCTACATGAAAATGCTTGGGTGGGGCGCACAACAAATACCGGCAATGCTTTGCAAAAACAATTACTGAAAGGCCGCCTCCATTCATATCTTATTGAATGACCAGCCTGCGTAACCGCTCATCCCGGGCTAGGTCCCCGCCAGTTGCTATTTACTGGGCAAAAATTTGTCATTCAACCAAGAACAGACGACGGACAACACAGCTGCAATAGAACTTAGCTATTCGATGCAGCCCCAAACGAGAAAGAAAAGATAATAAAAACAAAAAAATCAATAACTAAAATAAAAATGCAAAGTTCTATCGTTTTGAAATCGGTTAAGAAATTATGATATTATGCCCAAAATCTTCTTTAATAGGGATTTTTCTGTAGTATAAGCTCAAGCATTCTAAAAGCACATTCTTAGTCTTATTCCCCGGAATTTTCTAAATTTCAAGGTAACACGAACTCTGATTGGCTGACCTGTTTGAGCGGCGTTCTGGCAAAAGGGGGTTAAATGCATCTCAGTGATTCATTTTGCCGAGCAAGTTATCACATAATTATGGATCAATAAAATTCTTCTTTTTTCATTTAACAACCGGTTGAATCATGTGGTAGAGTGGTCCTGTGACATGGAGAAAATGGACAACTTGCAAAAAGTTTCGGCCCATGTAAGCACACTGCGAAGGCTGACATGGGTCGATACTTTTGCGAATGCATTAAGCCCCCTTTTCACTGAGCATGGCTCAAATACATGTTAATGGAGTTTGACATAGCCAGTTTGCTCTGAGATTGATTTACTCAAAAAGTACCAGAATTGGCCGAGCTGGGGATCGAACCACCGATCTCCTGTTCTCAAGTCCTGTATGCTACCAACAGAGCTAACGTGGTTTGGCTGACAAATTTTGAGGTTTGTCTACACTGAGAGCAAATGTAGACGACGTTAGTGGTCAAAGTACGGTGTTTGTCTCTGATAGGTCAGAAAACATTGTTGGATGAGGAGAAAATGATTTTCTCCTTTTCTCACAATGTGTCCAAAGGCATTTTCCTAACGGTTATTTAAAATTGGGATTGTCTAGTAATGTGTAAAGGTCAACCGGTAACAAAAAAGTGAGAAATAATTGCGTAATAAAAGATCAGTGTACCTTTCATTACAACGACGAAAAGTCATCACGAACTCTGTGATTAATGTTCACTCAAACGGTAAGAAGTATTCACTAAATCCGCTGAGTAATGTTCAGTAAAACGATGAGAAGTATTCACAAGAAACTTACTGAGTAATGTTCACTGAATCGGTAAGAGGTGTTAACGGAAAACTAACTGAGTATTGTTCACTCAAACGGTGAGTACTATTCACAAGAACTTATTGAGTAATGTTCACTGAATCGGTGAGAAGTATTCACGAAAAACTCACAAAAACTCACTGAGTAATGATCACTAAATGGTGAGTAGTGTTCACAAAAACTCACTGAGTAATGCTCACTTAACCGGTGAGAAGTATTCACGAAATCTGTTGAGTAATGTTCACTCAAACGGTAAGAAGTATTCACGAAAGTAATGTTGATGTATGGATGAAAAAGGAACCGTTATCGCTTCAGGGTATAAAGAACTTTTTAATCAGCTAAACCGTTCAAGCATTGATTGACGTATTTTTTCTCCACCCTTTACTTCTTACCTCTCACATTTTCTTACCTTTTCACAAGATTAAATAAATAGGTCGTGCTCTGGCAAAAGGGGGCTTAAGGCATCTTCGCGATAAAAGTCATCACATACATATGGACCATTAAAACCATTTTGTCTAACAACCGACTGATCCATGAGGTGCACTGGTCCTTTGACATGCAGAAAATTGACCAGTATCGAAAAGTTTCGAACCAAGTCAGCCGTCCGCGCAGGCTAACCTGGACCGATACTTTTCGCAGATGTATTAAGCCCCATCTTCACAGAGCATGGCTCAAATACAAATTCTACTTTTTTGCCGAAAATTGCAGATGCGATTGGGTTATATTAAAGCATTTACTTGCGATTGCTGTATATCAAAGCTGAGACCATGTATTCTCTGCAGTCTGATACCGATCCACACCATCCGTCAGTTAAAGCTGCAGTGAAAAGATGAAGATATTTACCCCTAGCCTGCTAAATAAGTTAAATGAAACTTCAACCCACTAGTAAAAAGCCAATTGATGCTATTTCAAAGTTATTTTGGGGCAAAAAAAACTTCCTATTAGGATAGTGTGGATCCAAGATCAGACTGCACGTTCTGTGCAGTCTGATCTTGATCTATACTGTTCGCAAAAGGTCCCTGTGTCACACTTGGCAGCCTAGGGTTAAACAAATAAAAGACATAAAATAGACATGCTCAGACATAACCCTTTAGCTGCTAAATAGATTAAACTAAAGATTCCTAGCCAATATTGAAAACCCATAGTTTACGATTTAAAAATTTTGCTCGTCGGAGAAAATCTCGCCGTATTGGACGGTGTGGATCCAAGGTCAGACTGCACATTCTGTGCAGTCATATCTTGATCTACACTGTTTACGGTCAGATTTTGAATCAGACTGCAAGTTCTCTGCAGACTGATCTTCATCTACACTGTACAAAAACTTACTGTCGGTTAAGCGAATTGCAGACGATTCCCTCTGCAGAGGCCAGGTACCTTTGGGACTAGTAATGCATAGCAATAGCAATCCGGAGGTAGCAGGTGCGATCACCCAGCTTAGCAAAAGTTCTGGCCGAGGTTCATGACATAAATAATTTGGCATAGACAAAATTCTTCATCTTGCATCAGACAACTTTCAAACACACTGTGGCAAAAGGAGAATTTGTTCGTAAAGATGGACAATATGTTTTGCATTCGCAGGGGCGTAACAAGAAGTTTAGGATCATTACACGCTCCATAACGGGACTGCTATTTCTTAGGTTTCTAAGCGCGACTCATTGCGCGTAAAGCTACTGACAGTGTAAATCAAGATCAGACTGCACAGAACGAGCAGCCTGATCTTGTTCTACACGGTCTGATACAATTCCACTCTGGGCTTCCCTTACGTCTGAGTCTATGACTAATTATAGGGCAATCTCGAGGAATTTTTTCCACGAATTATTAAAAACTCTGAAAAAATTTCAGGGCATCGCCCAAAATGAGAAAATAAAGGAGCAGGGTTTAGCCATTATATTTATTCAGCAATTATATGAACCAGGCGCATAGCAAGGCGGAAGCCCGGGCTTCAACATTAATCACAAGAGGACCATGATGGTCCTAAATCGCTCACCTGAAATGCAACTCAGCTGCCATTGTTATGGCCACTTGCTTCTTGTTTTTTGCTGGAATGTTTTAGTTTTGAAAATGATTCATCCATATGACAATACCAACAATCAGAGCAGGTAAGAAAATGATAGTCGAAATTATAGGCCCTAGAGTGTAAACAATGGAATTGTCATCAAGATCCCCTATTTTGATGCTTTTAGCTTGTCCCCATTTTGATCAGATTTGTCCTTAGGTCATTATGAACATCCAGGGAAATTTTGAGTATGACTGAGCCAGAATTGTGGTTGCTGAGTGTGGTCATGTTCATGTTCACAACCTTACAAACATTCTGGGCGATGGATCAAGATTATGCTTGAATTATGATACTTATATAATGAACAGTGGAATTTTGGCGACGCATATTCAAGGATACATAAAAGCTAACCATGAGTATGTTATGCTCAGGTGAGCTGATAATGGGTTTTCAGACAGAATCACATGCCAAATGTATGTTGTGGGCCATACAGTATGGAACAGGAGGATTCCAAGAATACAGTCTTTACATATTTGATCCCACATTGTGACTACAAAGGATTTTTTGTGATTCCAAGGAAGAAATTTGGTAAATGCTATTAGCAAACAAGAGCCGTCAAGTGGTTGTTGAGAAATCGCTTCGGACAGACAGACAGACGAAGTGGCGGCTATATGCTCGCTCTTACGGGAGCATAACTATCCACCAGTCCATCCTGAATATGAAAGTTCTAGGGTTAATGTTTGGATGTGGAAACTGGGATCCAACAACAAAGCACTTTTTTTTCCCTATGGTCACAATTCGATGTACTTTGGTAGAGTGCTACTGTTGCCAATTAAGTTGTAGGCTTTGTGTTTGGGTTGATTTTTTTTTTTTTTTTTTCAGCAGTTGACATGGAAACCAGAGTTGTTCATGAATTCCAATTTGTCAAAAGGCAATACAGTTGATCTTGCTTAGCTAAGCGACTACGTTTATTAAGCCAACACTTTTATTAAGCGATAGGAATTCCAATGTCTCTGTTGAAATATATAAGACTAGCTGGAATTGAATGCCCCATGGATTAAAGCCTTTATGCTGAGCTAAATCCTATGTTGTTAGTACTTATTACAATCGTCTTAGTGAGAGTATTGTAAGAAGTATTACCAACAAAGGCTTTTCTAGAAAGTAAGGTATTATTTGAGTGCAAGAAAGGCATACCACTCCATGTAATCTGAATAAGTTTTTGTTGCATTAAGAGACCATTTTCTAAAGTGAAGAATTTTGGCAGTCCCTTGAGAGGTCGCTTAGTAGATGTTTTACCCATACAAAGACCCAAATCCAACACATTGGTGTATATAAATTGTAAATTATCAAAATGTGTTTGTGAAATTTAAATGCATATAACCCATCGTTCACAGATATGGCCTTGATATTCAGTCTTAATATTGTGATTATACCTTTTTTATGAGTAGGTCCAAAAATAAATTAGATATGCAATGACCTTTTGATAGACAGGCAAATGAAAAGTTGACAACAATTAGACAATAATTGCAGAAAGCAGTTAAACGACTCAGTGTTTCCCAATAGTGGCACATACCTGGTACGGGTTGACATCTGCGACAGCCCAAAATAGGGTTCCACTTATAATGATACTCAGGGGACCGAAGAAATCATATCGTTTTATCTGAGTATCGTTTTAACTGATGTATATTCTTATAAAAAGAGACCCTGTTGGGACCAAGGGATTAACGTCATTATAAGCAATATATCGTATTAAGCAATATAGTAATAAGCAAAGTTTACTGTAATTGTTGCAGAGATGCTCAAGAAATTAATTAATATTAGCAGATCAGTATTGAGTTGACTTTTTTCAAGATATAATGGTAGTTAGTATAAAAATACGTCATCTAGCTCATAGTAAGATTTAAGTATATCGTAAGGATAAATCATAAGGGTAACGTAAGATAAATCTTAAAGGTTATAGTAGACTAAATCTTAAAGGTTATAGTAGACTAAATCTTAAAGGTTATAGTAGACTAAATCTTAAAGGGTATCGTAGACTAAATCTTAAGGGTCATAGTAGACTAAATCTTAAGGGTCATAGTAGACTAAATCTTAAAGGGTATCGTAGACTAAATCTTAAAGGTCATCGTAGACTAAATCTTAAAGGCCATCGACTACTAAATCTTAATGGACATCGACTACTAAATCTTAAAGGCCAGCGACTAAAAATTTTTAAAAACCCGAGATTACTTAATCTTCGATATCTTTATAAGATTATAATCCTAGATTAGTCTAAGATTATAATCCTTAAATTATTTAATCTACTAACTCTTTAATTATAAAATCCGTAAAGCGCGTCTAAGGTCATAAGTCTTACTATTTACTATTTACTTAATTTTTAAAAATGAATTTTTAAAAAATTAGTTTAAGAAAAAAAAAATTATTATAAAATGGGTATTAAGGAATATTCGGATGAGCAGAAAAAAGTAACGGAATCTCTCGAAGAGGGTAAAAACGTAATAGTAGATAGCGTACCGGGTAGCGGGAAAACTACGACTATATTACTAGCTTGCGAAAAGTTTAAAAGAAAAAATGTATTAGTATTAACTTATAATCGAAGATTAAAGGACGAAACTAGTATTAAAATGCTTAGTTCGGAGTTATTTTCGGTAGAAGTACAGACTTTTCATTCTTTCGCGGTAAAGTATTACGATACTTCTTGTTTCGACGACGTTAATTTAAGAAAATATCTTAGAAAAGGAAAAAGTAATAAAAAGTTACGATTTTATTATTCTAGACGAAATTCAGGATATGACTCCTTTATATTACGATTTAGTTTATAAAATATATGGAGAAAATAAGAAAAAAAATGCGGGATTTTTCGTATTAGGAGACGAAAAACAAAGTATCTATAATTTTAAAGAATCGAGTAGTAAATTTTTAACGTGCGCCAGGGAGATATTTTCTTTTAACGATAAAGAATGGAAAAACCATTATTTAACTACTAGCTTTAGACTAACGAAAGAAATAGCGGATTTTATTAATAAGGCCGTATTAAAAACGAAAATTATAAAATAAAATCGGTAAAAGAAAACGAAAAACCTACTTATTTAATATGTAATTCTTACGGAAATGAAGTCTTTAATAAGATCGAATCTTATTTAAACGAAGGAAAATATAAACCCGGAGATATTTTTATATTAGCTCCTAGCGTAGATACTAAAAAAGGAAGCAAGGGATTAACTCCCGTAAATAATTTAGTTAATAAAATTACGAAAAATTTCGGAGATGAGTACCCTTGTCACGTAAAATTAAATGACGACGATAATAAAGAATGCGATAACGAAATATTAATAACTACTTTTCATAGATCGAAAGGTTTAGAAAGACCTTTAGTAATAGTTTTTTCTTTCGACGCTAGTTACGTTAAATTTTACGCTAAAGATTCTCCTCAAAACGAAATAACTAATGCGCTTTACGTAGCTATTACTAGAGCTTCTAAAGAATTAATATTAGTACACGATAGTAAAAACCCGTTTTTACCGTTTTTAGATAAAGAAGAACTTAAAAGAACGTGTAATATAAAAGTCGGAGAAGACTATAATTCCCGGGAAAGATTTAGGGAGTTAAAAAAATCGGGAGAATTTAAACTAATCGAAACTCAAGAAGCTTTTAGCGCTAATATTTTAAACGTTAAAGATTTTTTACCCGATTTTTTAATCGAAGAACTTATCGAATTATTAAAAGTCGAAAGAAACGAAAAATTCCCGAATAAACCGACTTACTTAGACAATGTTACGTACGGAGAAGAAAGTATAGAAAACGTAGAAGATATAAATCTTTTAGCTTTTTTATCTTACGCCGGTAGAAGGTTAGGGAAGGAAGACTTTATTATTAAGGGAATAAAAGAAATATTAGCGATAAAAAAAGAATATAGCGAATTTTACGAAAATTACGAGGAATCCGTAAGAGATATTTTAGAAAAAAAAATATTAACTGTTCCCGATCTTTTATTCTCATGTAACGTATATCTTTTTTTGAAACACGGTTATTTATCTAAATTACAAAAATTTAAAAACTACGATTGGATAACGGAAGAAGAATTATTCGAATTTAGTAGTAGAATATTAGAACTCGGTTTAGATAACGCTCCTTTTTATTTCGCGGAGTTAAAGTACGTAGATTCGGGAATTACTTTAGGTTTAGAATTAAAAGGAGAAGTTTTTTACCCGAATGTAAAGGAAAATAAAATTTATTTATTTAAGGCTAAGGAATTGAAATTTAAATACGAGGATTATTTCGAGCTAGCTTTAGTTTCTTTCTTATGCGAAGCTAATAAATTAGTAGATTCGGAAAAAGTAGAGCGCGTTTTATTTAATATAATAACTAACGAATACTATACTATTAACTGTACTTTCAAAGAGTTACGGTTAGCGATTTATCGTATCGCACGTCATCATAAATATAATCTTAGCGAGGAGACTACGGAAGATTTTATTTCTCGGATTAAAAAAAATTAAGTTAAAGAAATTATTTTTTCTTATAAAAAAGACAATGTCTGAAGGAGAAAATAATTTCGTAAGATTTAACGATTTCGATATTAGATATCTACGCTTTAGCGACAATGAAGTAAGAGAAATAGAAAACATTAATTATAAAATGAGAAAATTAGTTTACGAGTATCCGGATGGAAAAGAGAGACCTTTTCGTTTACATACTCCCGTTTTATTTAGTTACGGTATAAGCGAAAGTAAATTTGATAAAGAAGACACGTTTTTATCTTTTACGGTTTATCAAGAAGAAGATAACCCTACCGAAGGAGAAAAAAAGTTAAGAGAAATATTAGAAGATATTATTAGTTTTTTAAAGCAAGGAGCTCCTAGCGTATTAAAAATAAGTAGAAAAGAAGCCGAAAAAATAAAAAATTTTAAAAATAATTATTTTTACTCGAAAGTAGATAATTATACTAATTATTACGAAAAATCGGACGATAATTTATTAAAGATAGAAGATAAAAATTATCTAAAAGGAAATAAATGTAGAGTAATAGCTTATATAGATTTTAGTAACATTCATACTTTTCAGGATTCGATAAATGTAGGTTCGTTCATTTCTGAACTTATTATAGTCGATTGTAATGTTAGAAGTAGAAGAAAAGTAGTTCGTTCTCATGTAGAAATATATTCCGACGACGAAATATAAATTTATAACTTTTTAAAAAGTTATAAATTTTTCGCTCGCTCCGTTTTAATAGGAAAAAATTATAAATCTAATTCTATTAATAAAGTAACGTAAGAGTTTTTTACGCCCGAATTATCGGTTAACGTTATAAAGTTTATTATATCGTTCGCATTTAATTCTAAAGGTTTATTAAAAACTACGTTACATCCCGTATGTCGTGTTCATTATCTCGGTTACCGTTTATTACTAAACCGAGTCTAACTATATCTAAAAAATAATCTTTAGCTCCTACAGCCGCTAAAGAAGCTCTTATAATTCGACCGGGAGAAGTCATACAATACCCGCCTAAAGCGTGAGCTCTTCCGCTACAGCCGTTTCCGAAAGAAAATTCGTAATTTCCTTTAGTTAAAGGCCCTTGTTCTTCGGCGTGAATACTTATTACTGGTTTAGGTATTTCCTTTCTATACCCGCTTATTATATGCGCGGACATAGCTAATAATCGTTTAGTTAAATAAAATTTCGTTACGGGACCGTAATTTCCGTACGGTTCGGGTAAGTTCATAATTCTTTTTCCGCTCATATTTATTTCTCCGTTAGCCGTAAAAGAATTGTCAGGATTTCTCGTTAAAACTTGACCTCCTATACTCGCTAAAACCGTTAAATCTACGTAATTTTTACTAGCGACTTGATTTTCTTCTAAAGGAGTAGCGATATTATTAATTCTTCGTCCTCCCATATTAACTTCCGAAGTAGCTAAATATTCTCCGTTACTATAAACGAAAGCTTTCTCGCTTTCGTCTACGTATTTTTTATTAACGGCTTTGCTAGGTTCCGTCGGATCGTGTAAGTTTTTTATTTTATTAAATCCCATATTTAAATTCCCTAATATATGATAATCTCCGTTTTCTCGTAATAATCCGGACGAAGAATCTACGTAATCTTTAGTAGCTACGTCTTGAGAATTAACCGGATTACTAACTCTAGTTAACGTATTACCGTTCATATTTATACTACCGGTAACTTCGGTAGTCCCGTCTTTCCGTAAAAAATTATTATTTACGTAAGAGATCGAAATACCGTCTTCGCTAACTATAGTTTCGTCCATTCTTCCGAATTTATCGACAGGCATCTTTTTTTAATAAACTAATAAAGTTTATTTAAAACGTCCTGGAATTCGTTTCCCGAAGTAAGTTCTTTTAGAACGAATAAACATAAATGTCCGCAGAATACTTCGTCTTCTTTCTGTATTATATCCGTATTATAAAATATCGGATCCTTTAGATATTTTCTTAGTTCGAGAGGAGGTCGTATTCCGAAACTATCGAAATAAATTTTTAGTTTTTCGTCTTTATACCAGCAAACCCAATGAGTTCCGGTTCCGGACGTATCATCAAGATTTAATATCCCGCATTCGTTGATCTTACTTTTTTTCGGTAAAGTATCTCTTAAAAATACTCCTTTAAAAGAAGGTATTTTTATTTTTTTAGAAGCTTCTTCTAGTTCGAAGTTACTTAATGGTTTATTAGGTAAAATTACGTTTTTAACGTCGATATACATTTTTTTTATTAGTTTTTTTTTTAACTAAGAAATATCCGTAATGAGTTTATTATCGATCCAGGTATTAAACTTATCGGGATAACCCTCCCATTTTACTAAGGATTTATCTTTCCCTTTTTTAATAATCTTTTCTATCCTGTAAAAATCGTCCTCGGTATGTTTAGTTTTCTGTAGTTCGCTTTCGTAGAAGGTTCCTCGTATTTCTTCTCCTTGAAGATCTTTAATTTTATACGTTACGGGAGATGTATTTTTTACTTCGGATATCGTAAAAATCTCTTTTTTCTATCTCGTAGTATATCCCTTTTCGAAAGTATGTTTCTTTTTAGATATTCTTACTCTATCTCCGATGGAAAACTTACGCTTTTTATTTTCTTCCGGGATAGAAGGATAAAGATTCATCGTTACTTCGTATACATTTTCTTCCTTACTAGCATTTACGGGAGTCATCTTAATAGAAGAATGTTTAGTATTATTATATTCTTCTACAAGATCGTCTAAAACGTCGAGATAAAAAGTAGTATTTTTAGCGGTTAAATATTTAAATATTTTTTTCTTTCATAGTTCTTATCCATCTCTCTACTACGGAAGATTTTTCTTCGTTCTCCGTAGAATATATTTCTATTAATTTCTTAACGTCTTTATTATAAAACTCTTTTCCTTTATCCGTCCATAATTTCTTCAGTTTTCTTTCCTTAAAAATATCCTTAAACGCGTTAGCTACGGTTTCTCCGGATTTATTTTTTAACGGAACTAGCCATCCGTACTTAGAAAATATATCTATAACTGCTAGAAGATATTTTACTCCGTCATTACTTTCGGAAAGTTTACTCATGTCCGCTAAATCGGCGGCCCATATCTTATCGATACCGTGAACTAATACTCTCCTTTTCGTAAATTTTCTTTTTACCGGTTTATGTAATTCTTCAGCTAAATCGTAGCCGTCGAATTTTTTTTTTTAATTCCCATTCCGAATCTTTTCTTCGTACCGATAAGCGTACTAACGACGGATCGCTCCATTTTCTCCCTAAGCGTAGGATTATAGATTCCTTTTAATTCCTTTAACATATTCGTATCGCATACAGAATTTCTAGTAGCAGTATCATTATGTTTAAGATAACATATATCGTGATTATAAGCGGCTTTATCTACTCGATTTATAGGTTTACTCCATTCCTTAGGAGTTAAATCGGGATTTAGTCTTTTATTTAATTTAGTACCGGGACCGGTAAAGTTATGACCGGGAAGATGCATTTCAACCGGTAAAGTATTAATCATTCTATTAAGTATCGATCCTCCTAAGAAATCTACTTTTTTTTTTTTTTCGTCGTTTTTTTCGGTTTAGCGCTCTTCGGTTTAGAAGTATTCGAACCAGTCGACTTAACGAACTGAGTTTTAGTCGTACCGCATACAGTACATTTTCCTTGAATCATATTTCTTCCGTTTTTAGCGACTTTATTAGTCGTCGAACCGGTATCAGTTTTTCTTTTACATTTAACGCAGTACATATTTTTATATATTTAAAATTTTTTAAATATATATATAAATGGACATCGAAGATTTATCCTGGAATAAATTATTAACGAACAGATCTAATAGTCCTATGTTACCTAAAAGCATTAAAGGGATAATCTTAGGAAAATCAGGATGCGGAAAGACTACGTTTTTATTAAACCTTTTACTAAAGCCGAACTGGCTCGATTACGATAATTTATACGTTTACGGAAAAAGTCTTTTTCAGCCCGAATATTGTGTACTTAAAGAAGCTTTAGAAAAAAGATTACCGAAAGAATTTATTTTAAATATCTTTAATAATTACGAAGAAATACTAAATAGCGGAGTTGACGTAGAAGATATAATCGAACGATGGTCCGAGGATTTAAAAGACAATGAAAAATCGGAAACGGATATTAATTTCTTTGAAACTGCTGAGGACGTACCCGATCCGAGAGACTTGGATAAGGAGAGAAAAAATTTAATGATATTCGACGATCTACTTTTAGAAAAACAGAGAAAATGCGAACATTATTATAATCGCGGGAGACATAGTAATGTAGACTGCTTTTACCTTTCTCAGAAACTATTATGAATTACCTAAACATACTATTAGAGAAAATTCGAACTTTATCTGTCTTTTTCTTCAGAGTTTAAAAACTATTAACGATATTTACGAAGATCATATAAAGTTCGATATGATGAAAGACGAGTTTAGAAAATTATGTAGAAAAACTTGGGAAAAACCTTTCGGTTTTGTTACTATCGATTTAACTAGCGAAAGGGATAAAGGAAGATATAGACGAGGACTCGATGAGTTTTATATACCGGAAACGACGCCGGTTTAAAGGTTATAAATAATTATTTCTCGTATAAAATGGAAAAAGAACTTTTAGAACGGATCGCTAATAATACGCGACAAAAAACCTCTACGCAGATTATAGTTAGCTCTAATAAAACGAATTTTACTACGAGACTTAATCCTCCATTACGGTTAGAAGAAGATAGAGAATACGAAGTAGCTTTAGTAAATCTCGAAACCTATTACTCTTTTCCGAATATCAATTCGACGAATAATATATTTATTTATTCTCCGGATAACGGTAATTCCTGGTCTAAAATATCGATACCAGAAGGAAGTTACGATTTAGTTGACATTAATGATACTATACATTGGGAAATGGAAAAAAACGGACATATCGACCCAGCTAATAACGAATATTTTATTAAAATTTCCGCGAATACGAATACGCTTAAATCTATTCTCGATATCGGGGACGGATATGTCGTAGATTTTAATCATCCTAATTCCATTTCTAAAGTATTAGGTTTTACTCACGCTAAATACGAAAAGGGATTTCACGAGTCGGAGAATGTAGTAAATATTCTAAGTATAAATTCTATATTCGTTAATATCGATATTATCTCGGGAAGCTACGTTAATGGTACTACATGGAATACGATTTACTCTTTCTTTCCTAACGTAGCTCCCGGATATAAAATAATCGAATCTCCGGTTAATTTAGTATATTTACCGATAACGTTAAAAGAAATACATCATCTAGAAGTAAGAATAACGGATCAGGACGGAAATTTATTAAATCTAAGAGGAGAAAACCTTACGATTAGGTTTCATATTAGAGAGTCATAATATAAAAAAAACGTATATAAAATGACGAGTTACGTGAATGTAAAAGTTAATATATCGGGAGGCCAGAAAAAAAAAATAGCGGACGCTATTAAAAAAGGAGACTGTAAAGTATCCGTTCGCTTAGGTCATGAAGATTTACGAGGAAATGACATTTTAGCCGTTACCCGTACTCAAGAGAAAAAAATAGCTAAAGCTAATCGAAACGGTGTCGGAGCTACTATTAGAATGTCCTCTAAACAGCTTAAAGCTAATAAAGAAATAAAAGGAGGATTTCTCGGTCCGCTATTAGGATTAGCTGCTAGCGCTTTACCCGCATTAGCTAGAACCGTTTTACCGGCTTTAGGAGTAGGAGCTATTTCGGGATTAGCTTCTTCGGGAGTACAAAAGGCCATGGGATCGGGACTTTTTCTAAAAAAAGGAGGATCCGTTTGTAAAATAGAAACTGACGGAAAAGGACTTTATTTAAGTCCTTATAAAGGTAAAGGACTAGCGAATGTCGGAGAAGGTTTATATTTAAAACGGGAGCGCAGCTGTATGACGGAAAAGGCCTTATTTTAGGACCTAATAGTCCTTTCGCGAATATACCTATTTTAGGAGCTATTTTATAAAAATTATAATATTAATTAAATAATTAATATTATAATATACAAAAATGTACGTTCGTAAACTTAAAGTTCGTCCGGTTTTTTCTAATCCGAAAACGATACAATGGTTACCCTGTATTAAAAATAAGTATAAAAATAAATCCCTTAACCTGGGTAATTTATACTCAGAAAGAAATTACTTTAAAACCGAGAGAAATAAAAATCGTACCTTCGGGTTTAGGCTTTTCTTCGACTAAAGGAGTAGTTTTAACTTCTTTAGATAATCGAACGATTTATAAAGGATGTAGTATACAGAATGTAGTTTCCTTCGGAGATGTTTCGAATATTTTAATCTTTATTACTAATAATTCGACCGAAACGATTAAGATAAAAGAAAAAGATACTTTTTGTTTCGTTCATTATCGAGTTTAAAAATTTTTTACGCTAATAAAAAAATGGGTACGAAAGAAAAAAAAAATTATCCGTTAGAAGAATTAGCCGAATTAGCTAGAGAAATACCTACCGCTCCTCCGACTAACGAAGGAAACGATTTTCGTTTAAAAAAAATAAACGAGATAGAGAATTATTTTAAAAGCGAAATTACTATAAGGGAGTCTTTAAGTAAGAAATATTTTAGAGCTTCGAGAATATTAGATAATATAAATACGGTTTTAGTTTTTTTAACTACTGCCGGAGCTGCCGGAGGACTAGGTTTATCGTTAGCGTTAGTATCTTTACCGGCCGGTATGTCATTAGAAGGTTTATCTATCTTTTTCGGTTTAATAAGTTTAGGAGGAAAATTCTTTTCTAATAATTTTCGAGTGAAAGCCGAAAAACACGAAAAGATTAAAATCGTAGCTAGTACTAAATTAAATACTATATCTAATCATGTATCTAAAGCTTTGTCCGATAATTTTATATCTCAAGAAGAGTTTACGTTAATCTCGGAAGAATTAGAGAAATATAATACTATGAAAGAAGAAATTAGATCGAAATCTAGGAAAGTAGAGATTACTAGCGAACAGGAAACTGCGTTAATAGAGAGAGGGAGAAAAGAAGGAGTATTGTCCTTTCGGAAAGCTGTCGAAAAAGTTCACGGAGGTCCTCTCGAATATTAAAGCTCCTAAAATTAGTTTTTCCTGTAGTTTTAGTTACGAAACGCGATAAAAAACGCGTTAAAAAACGCGATAAAAAACGTGATAAAAAAACGCGATAAAAAAAAAAAACTAATAAAAAAATGCCTTTTTTAAAAATCGGTGATCCAGAAAAAAGGGACTCGTTAGTAAAAAGCTATCTCGAGTCAAAAAAGAAAATTCGTGAAAGGAACTTAGTGGAAAAAATCGGAGAATTAGAATATGAGACCGATCTTTCTAAATTTTTTAAACCCATTACGGAATCACAGAAAACGATGTCGAAAGAAATTAAGAAAGGAATGGAAGTATTACGAGAAAACGTTAGATTAGCGAATTACCCAGCAATAAAAATAGATATTTCTGAAGATGGACAAATAACTATGGGAGAAAAAGAAGAAAAGACTATTATCGGTAAAATGGCGTACGAATTTTTATCGAGATTCGGAGAAAAAGAAGATACGGACAAATCTTTAGGATTATATACTAATAAAGGTAAATTTTTTATCGGTAATAAAGAAGTCAAGATAAATGATAACGATTTAACGATAGATAAAAAAACCTATAAAGGTACGAAAGGTTTATGGGATTTAATTACTTCGAAAACTCCCGATGAAAATAAAATTACTGAAGATGATAGAGACAATTATTCCGAAATACTTATGAATAGTAAAGCTATTTATCGAAATAACAATCCCATCGAAAAATTTCCGAAATCTTCTACTTCTTATAAATGGAAAACTTACGGAAGACCCATTTGGAATGTTATTAAAGGAGAAAGAGTAACTGGAACTGGAACTATTATTATCCCTAGCGATCCTAACGCTTTATTAAAAAGATTAGATTTACTTTTAAAGAGTAAAGCGTCGGGTAATACGGGAGTTAGAAACGAGATCGTAAGCGTGTGTGACGAATTAAAAGAGCAAGGTTTCTTAAAAACGAGTATATATAAAAAGTTAATGTCTTTATTATAAAAAAGATGATAGAGAATAAAAAAAGACGTATAAGGAAGTATAAGTATGGCGGTACTGGAATCTTCGATAGTTTAGCTAACCTAGGCGCTAAACTTTTTACTAAAAATATCGCTAATCAAATCGCTTCTTCCGCTTTAGACGTAGGAAAAAGCGTAGCTAAGGAGCTAAAAAAGCTTTAGAAGCCGGAAAGACAGCCGCTGTAGACGCAGCTAGCGGATTAGTTAAAAGGGCTTTAAATCGTAGATCTAGGAAAATTTTACGGGAATACGAAAAATTACCCGTAACGAAAGTTAATAATAGCGAACCTAAAAGTACTAGCGCTTTAATAGACGGTAACGGTAATAAAGTTAAGGATATAGAAAAAATAGAAAAAATAATTAAGAAATTTAAAAAAGGTTCTGGTATTAAAAAAACTACGTAGAATTAAAAAATATTATAATAGTTTAAAATATTATAATATTTATATAAAAATGAGTATTTTAAATATTACGGAACCAACTATAGAAGATAATAGTATCATCGAATACGAAGTTCATGAATATGAACCTATTACCGGTACTAATCTAAATAATCCGTCGGGAGAAATCAGAATTACTATTAATGCTCAACAACTTTATACTCAGCCTTCCGAGTCTTATTTAATTTTCGAAGGAGATTTAGTAAAGGATAACAATAGCCGTTATAATGACGCCGATAATATCTCGTTAACGAATAACGGTCTAATGTATCTTTTTAAATATATTACTTATAAGCTTAATAATGAAACCATCGAAGACGTATCTTGGCCGGGACAAGTTACTACTATGTTAGGTTTATTAAAATATACGTACGATTTTTCTAAATCTCAAGGATTAAATCAGTTATGGTATAAAGATACTGGATTAACTGCTGATAATAGGAATACAGGTTTCGAAGTAAGAAGACGGTATATTATGAGAGATCCTAATACAGCAGGAACGTTTAGTTTTAAAGTTCCGTTAAAGCATATATTCGGTTTTTGTGAAGACTATGATAAAGTTATTTACGGAATGAAACAAAATCTTACTTTAGTCAGAAATAACAATCAAGAAGCGATATTTAGATCTAACCAGGACGCTGCTGGAAATGCGTTAGTAGATGGAAAAGTTATTTTAAAAAAAGTATCCTGGTTCGTTCCTCACGTCGTACCGAGATTAGAAGAAGCGAATAACCTTCTTAAGCTTATAGAGAAAAAAGAAAAATTCCCAGTCGGATATAGAAGGTTACAATGTCAAAATCATACGGTCGATCAATCGAGAGAGTTTAGCTGGAATCTTTCTGCTAGTAATTCTACTGGAATACCGCGTTTTATGATTTTCGGATTTCAGACTAAAAGGAGAATATCGCAGGAAGTAAACTCAGCCTTGTTCGATAACTTAGAAATAAGGAATTTTTATGTTTATCTCGACTCTGTTAGATATCCCGCTATCGATTATAATATAGATTTTAGCGAACAAAATTTTAGTAAAGCGTACGGAGATGCTGCTTCATTCAGATCTAAGTTTTTTAAAATAGACGAATTAGTATCGAATCCGGATATTTCTCCCTCGGATTATAAATCTTTTTTTCCTTTGTTCGTAATCGATGTTTCTAAACAAATCGAAAAGATAAAAGATTCTTCTATCAATATACTAGTTAAAATGTTTTTTAAAGAAATAGTACCAGCGGAAACGGAAGTGTTCGCTGTCATTATTGGCGATAGATTATTAAACTTTAGTAGCGATGGTAGTAAAATGCTTGTAATAAATTAATTTAAGTTTTTTTCTACGTAATAAAAAAATGTTAAGTTTATCTTATATTAAAAGTATTCTCGATAAGAATAAAATAAAATATAGTTCTTACGGGTATAAAGCTTATTACATGGACTTATTAGAAAAAAATGGATTAGTACCCGAATTACCCGATAAAGATGAAGTATTAGCGAAATTTAAAAAAAAAAAGAAGAATCGGAAATAGAAGTACCCGAGAAAGAAGAATCGGAAATAGAAGTACCCGAGAAAGAAGAATCGGAAATAGAAGTACCCGAGAAAGAAGAATCGGAAATAGAAGTACCCGAGAAAGAAGAATCGGAAATAGAAGTACCCGAGAAAGAAGAATCGGAAATAGAAGTACCCGAGAAAGAAGAATCGAAAATAGAGAAATCCGTTAGAAACTACGAAAGATTAAAAAAGATACGGAAAAATCCGAGAAAAGTTATTTTAAAAGACGTTAATACCGGAGAAATACATGAGTTTCCATCTATTTATAAAGCGGGTATTTTTATTGGATATTGTCCTCAGACAATTTTAAACTGGAAAGATAGAGTTTGGCGCGATAAATACGAAATTACTATTTACTAAATTTTATATAATAATTATTTATTATTATATAAAAAACTGTGAAAAAATTTTTTATAGCTTTAAGAAATTTTTAGACGTTAATAAAATGAACGTTAATTATAGAAATCTTAATTATAAATAGCTTCTTAATTTAGCGAAAGAAAGAAATATTAAAGGTCGTATAGGTCTCTCTAAAGAAAATTTAATCAGAGTTTTAGAAGGAAAAAAAGATATAAAGGATTTTAAAAAAAGAGCGAAGGAGGGCATAGATATCGATAAACAGACTATTAGGGGACTTCGCGAAGAAGCTAAGGAAAGAGGAGTTAGGGATTATAGTAGTCTTAATAAAGCTCAATTATTAGCGATTTTAAAAGGAGAAAAAAAAATAAGGGATTTTAAAGAAAATGTAAGAGAACGCGCTAAAAGAACCGTAATTAGAGAGAAAAAGAAAACGAGAAAAGAGTTAATAGAAGAAGCTCCGGAACATATAAAAAAGAAAGCTTATACTTTAAATAAAAAGGAATTAGAAGAGGTCGTTAGCGGGAAAAAAACTCTCGAAGAAATAGAGCGAGTAAAAAGAAAAGATTTAGATATTAATAGATTATGGGAATATAATTTAAATAAATTAACGTGAAAAGAACTTCTAAGGATAAGTAAATTACTAAATTATAAGGGTCTTTCGTCCCTTAAAAAAGAAGATATAGTCGAACGATTATTAAACTCGGATAAGGGTACTTTTAGTTTATGCGAGCTTCGAGACTTTGCAGAACGAGCCGGTTTACGCGGTTATAAGAAATATAAGAAAAACGAATTATTTAGACGTTTATGCGCTTACGCTCCTTCGGGAATAAAAGTAAATTTAACGGATAAAGCGTTAGACGATCTTTATAGAATATATAAAGGTATTTGTCCTTTTTGGACGGAAAAAAGTCAAGATATAACTTTACACGGTTTCGCTTACTTATCCCTTATTTTAATGGGTTTATTTCTAGAAAACATGAAAAGCGAAATGATAAGAGTTTTTAAACTAAATATCGGGAGAAAAGTAAAAATGAATGTCGAAGCATGGATGGTCTGTACTACTCCGGAAGGAGAAAAACTAGAATTACATCGTTTTTATTCCTTAGGTAACGAAATAATTCTAAAGGGAAATAATTTAATTAAATTATACGAAAAAATGTCTAACGGAATTTTAAATAGTTTAGAAAATTTCTTAGAAACATGTAGCGGCTGGAGATTACGAAATATAACGGAAATAATGTTAAAGAGTTCTATATACGATCCTTTAAAAGCTAGCGGTCATTTACCTTTACCGGATTGGATAGCGAATAAGAAAGTAGTTATTAACCCGAAAAATAAAGACGAAAAATGCTTTTTATGGTGTATTTTAAGACATTTAAATCCCGTAGAGAAAAACTCGGAAAGAATAGATAGTAAATTAAGAGAAAAGGAAGATAGCTTAAACATGAAAGGTATAAAATATCCCGTTTCATTTAAGGATATGGATAAGTTCGAAAAACAAAATCCCGAAATTAGCGTTAATGTCTTCGATTATACGGAAATTACGGACAAAAATAGCGATAATGAACCGGTAATTAGCTATAAGATAGAACGTATTAGAGCTCCTAAAAAATAGCTAGTAATCACGTTAACCTTCTTTATATCGAAGAAGGAGATAAAAGTCATTACGCTTTAATAAAAAATTTTCCGGGTTTAATGTCTAGATATATAAATAATAAAAATAAAACCTTTTACTGTATGCTCTGTCTTAATCATTTTACGAAAGAAGAGATTTTAGAAAAACATAAGGAATACTGTGGAGGGTATAGAAAAGTTACTCCTATATTACCCGAGAAAGATGGAACCAAAAATTTCAAGAAATTCGAAAACTATCAAAGGAAAATAAAGGTACCCTTCGTAGTTTACGCTGATTTCGAAAGCGTATTATCTCCCGTAGAAATTAATATCGACGGAAAAAGTAATACGATAAAGACTCATAAGCATATTCCCTGTAGTTTCGCTTACGTTATAAAATTTTTAGACGATAGTATTATTCCGCCCGATTTAGTAGAATTTTCCGGAGAAGGAGCGGCGGAAAAGTTCGTAGGAACTATTTCGAGAAAAATAAAAGACATTTACTATAAATACTATAAGTATCCTAAAACTATATTTTTATCGAAGCGGGAAGAAAAGGAATACGATAGAGAAAAAAAATGCTGGATCTGTAACGGAGAATTTACTAACGAAGAACACTGGAAGGTAAGAGATCATTGTCATTTTACGGGAAAATTTAGAGGGGCCGCTCATAATTTATGTAATTTAAAAGCGAGATGGCCGAATTTTATTCCGATAGTATTTCATAATCTATCCGGATACGATTCTCATCTTTTTATTAAAATGCTCGGTAAAGATACGGGAAATATAGACTGTATTCCTTCTAGCGGAGAAAAATATATTAGTTTTAGTAAAATTATCATTCGCGAAAAAAATCATGTTCTTAAAATGAGATTTATAGATAGCGCGAAATTTATGCAAGAAAGTTTAGATAAACTTTCGAGTAATTTAAACGAAAAAGATCTAAATACCTTAACTTCTTTTTTCTCGAAAAAAGAAGATTTAAATTTAGTTAAAAGGAAAGGAGTTTTCCCTTACGAATATTTAGATAGTTTCGAAAGACTAAAAGAAACTAGTTTACCTTCTAAAGATAAATTTTATTCGAGTTTAAAAAGAGAAGATATTAGTTCGGAAGATTACGAATTCGCAAAAAAGGTTTGGGATTTTTTCGGTTTAAAAACTTTAGAAGATTATACGAAGCTTTATAATAAAATAGATACGTTACTTTTAGCGGACGTTTTCGAGAAATTTAGGAATATCTGTTTAGATATATACGAATTAGATCCGGCTTATTATCTTACTTCTCCCAGTTTAGGGATGGACGCTATGTTAAAGAAAACGAAAATAAAACTCAAACTTTTAACGGATATGGACATGATTACGATGATAGAAGACGGAATTAGATGAGGTATTTGTACGACCATTAAAAAATATTCTAAAGCTAATAATAAATATATGGGCGAATTATACGATCCTAATAAACCTTCGACTTATTTAACGTATATAGACTGTAATAGCCTTTATCCTTGGGCTATGAGTAAACCTCTTCCTACTCACGGTTTCGAATGGGCTAGCGAAGAAGAACTAAAAGAATGGGATACATACTGTAGTAAAGAAGGTCAAGGTATGATCCTAGAAGTAGACTTAATTTATAATAAAGAATTACACGACGAACATAACGATTTACCTTTAGCTCCCGAGCATTTAAAAATAGATAAAATAGAAAAACTCGTACCTAATTTATACGATAAGGAAAATTACGTCGTACACTACGAAACTTTAAAAATTTATCTCGATTTAGGTTTAAAAATAAAAAAGATAAGACGAGGAATAAAGTTTATAGAAAGTCCTTGGATGGAGCCTTATATATCTTTAAACGTAAATTTAAGGAAAAAAGCCGTTAACGATTTCGATAAAAGTTTTTTTAAACTAATGATGAATAGCATTTTCGGGAAAACTATGGAAAATGTACGAAATAGAGTAGATATACAGTTAATTAATAGCTCGGAATCTTTAAAATATAGAAAATTAGTAGCTAAACCTAACTACGATTATACTACTAAATTCAGCGACGACTTAGTAGCGGTTCATATGAAAAAGACTAAAGTAAAATACGATAAACCTATATACCTAGGCTTGTCTATTTTAGATATTAGTAAAATACGTATGTACGATACTTATTATAATTATTTTAAAAAGAAATACGGCGAAAAAGTACGGGATATTTATATGGATACCGATAGTTTTTTTCTCGAAATAGAAACCGAAGATTTTTATAAAGATATCGAACCGGATATAAAAACGTTATTTGATACTAGCGATTATCCCGAAGGTCATCCTTTAAAATACGATGGAAATAAAAAGGTATTAGGGAAGTTTAAAGACGAATTAAACGGAACGATTATGACGGAATTCGTAGGCCTAAGACCTAAAAGTTATTCTTTTAGAAATATAGAAGGAGAAGAAGTTAAAAAATGTAAAGGTATTAATAAAGGCGTCATTAAAAACGATTTACATTTTCAGGCTTTTAAAGATTGTTTATTCGGAAGTAAGAATACTAACGCGAAAACGTTTAATATAAGGAGTTATATGCACGAATTATATACGATAGAAATGAATAAGAAAACTTTATCTTTTTACGATAATAAAATATTTCATACGGACGATAAAATAAATACTAGGGCTTTAGGGCATTATAGGAACGGAGAAATAGAAAAAACCTAATTAAATTTTATAACTTTACTCTTTTTAATTAATAAAATTTATAATATAATTTTCTTATTTCCCGACCTACACATAGGACATATATCCATTTGACAGCATTTTTCGCATACGGAAAGGTGTAAACAGGGATAAAAAAGTATGTTAGGTATATTATCTAAACAGATTACGCAGTAACTTTCTTTAAACGCGCGTAACGTTTTTATCGTTTCTGTCGTTTCTTCTTCTTCCGATTCATCACTACTATCTAAATTACGACTAAAATGACTAATAAGTCTATTTTCGTCATTACTAATATCATTTAAAATTATACTAACTTCATCATCATCATAGTTAAGATCTGGCGGGATGGGCGAATTTATAAAAATCCTATAAAAAGTTAAAGGAAAAGTAACGGGATAACAAGCCTTAGTATATCCTAAAAAATTTTTTATTTCTCTTATCATTTCTTTTTCGTACGACAAAGGGATTATTTCTTCGTAATTATCAATGGGAGTATTCCAATAAAAAATTACTTTTTCGTTTAAATCTATTACATCTCTACTAATCAGATAATATAAATATTCCTTTATACGTTCTTCATAAAATATTAAAAAACTTTTTTCTTCGATATCTATTTTTAAAACTAACGATTCGTAATTTACCATACGAATAATACTTATTTTTTCTCTAATAATACGTAAAAAACTTATTTTTCTCGATAGTCTCGATAAACTCTCTTCGTCTAAATAAGTATTAAATACTTTTACCCTATCTAAATTATTAATATCCTTTAATACTCTACTATCGCTCATTTTTTATTTATATTTTTTTCTTAAAACTAATTTTTTAAAAATTCATTTTTAAAAATTAAGTAAATAGTAAGACTTATAACCTTAGACGTGCTTTACGGATTTTATAATTAAAGAGTTAGTAGATTAAATAATTTAAGGATTATAATCTTAGACTAATCTAGGATTATAATCTTATAAAGATATCGAAGATTAAGTAATCTCGGGTTTTTAAAAATTTTTAGTCGCTGGCCTTTAAGATTTAGTAGTCGATGTCCATTAAGATTTAGTAGTCGATGACCTTTAAGATTTAGTCTACGATGACCTTTAAGATTTAGTCTACGATACCCTTTAAGATTTAGTCTACTATGACCCTTAAGATTTAGTCTACTATGACCCTTAAGATTTAGTCTACTATAACCTTTAAGATTTAGTCTACGATA
The DNA here is from genome assembly GCA_945859785.2 of Tridacna gigas. Classification (NCBI taxonomy): domain Eukaryota; kingdom Metazoa; phylum Mollusca; class Bivalvia; order Cardiida; family Cardiidae; genus Tridacna; species Tridacna gigas. The sequence continues at coordinate 31,413,990 of OX244041.2, forward strand.
CCCTTTAAGATTTAGTCTACTATAACCTTTAAGATTTAGTCTACTATAACCTTTAAGATTTAGTCTACTATAACCTTTAAGATTTATCTTACGTTACCCTTATGATTTATCCTTACGATATACTTAAATCTTACTATGAGCTAGATGACGTATTTTTATACTAACTAATGGTGATCAACCTCTTTCCCACAACCACTTGCAAGAAGACTCAACACCATAATGCTACATGCCAAATATGAAAGCTCTAGCCCTTACGGTTTGGGACAAGAAGATTTTTAAAGATTTCCCTCTTTATCTCTATGTGAAATCCGAGACCAACAAAATATAGCTAATTTTCACACCAGGGCCATTTTAAGTGTTTTGGTAGAGGGCCACTAGATGATGCTACATGCCATATATGAAAGCTCTAGCCCTTACGGTTTGGGACAAGAAGAAGATTTCCTTATTTATCTCTATGTGAAATCCGAGACCCCACGACATAGGGCCAGTTTTTAACACCAGGGCCATAATTTGAAGTATTTTGGTAGAGGGTAACTAGATGATGCTACATGCCATATATGAAAGCTCTACCCCTTACGGTTTGGGACAAGAAGATTTTTAAAGATTTCCTTCTTTATCTCTATGTGAAATCCGAGAACCCACAACATAGGGCCAGTTTTTAACACCAGGGCCATTATTTGAAGTATTTTGGTAGAGGGCCACTAGATGATACTACATGCCATATATGAGAGCTCTAGCCCTTACGGTTTGGGACAAGAAGATTTTTAAAGATTTCCTTCTTTATCTCTATGTGAAATCCGAGAACCCACAACATAGGGCCATTTTCAAACTAGGGCCATAATTTGAAGTATTTTGGTAGAGGGCCACTAGATGATGCTACATGCCAAATGTGAAAGCTCTAGCCCTTACGGTTTGGGACAAGGAGATTTTTAAAGATTTCCTTCTTTATCTCTATGTGAAATCCGAGACCCCACAACATAGGGCCAATTTTTAACACCAGGGCCATAATTTGAAGTATTTTGGTAGAGAGCCACTAGATGATGCTACATGCCACATATGAAAGCTCTAGCCCTTACGGTTTGGGACAAGAAGATTTTTAAAGTTTTTTCTTTCGGTTGCCATGGCAACCAGATTTCTTTACTGAATTCAATTCTTTGAAGTATTTTGAAAGAGCATGACCTAAGGATCATTTCTGTGAAGTTTGATTGAAATCTGATTGTTAGTTTAGGAGGAGAAGATTTTTTTGTAATTGTGAACGGATGGACGGACGGAGAGACGGACGGACGGACAGACGGACGACGGACATTGACCGATCACAATAGCTCACCTTGAGGACTTCGTGCTCAGGTGAGCTAATAAAAGCATCAATTAAGCGAAATACGCAAAGGGACGACTTCTTCAGCAATTTTAACATCACATGTTAGATCAGATGTTTTATCGATATTATAGATCAAAATCGGATTGCACAAAACTTGCAGATTGATCTTAGATAGATGGCTGGAAAATAATGCAAGAGAAATTCTTGACAAATAAAACACTGGATTGACCTTTTTCATATTTCCCACAATGTAGTACCGGAAGTGTACAATGTTCGGGATTGTATGTGACTCGGGATTCTGTACAGTGGCTGTATGTCTCTTGGATGTGAAAATTTGTCTTCACATGGCAAGTCAAGCTGGCGATCTTTCATTTGTTTTGACAATTATTATAAAATCTTCATATTCAATTATCCCAGTACTGGTAAAACCCACGAAATACGCAAATATGTGAGCTGTCGCCGTGATATGACTGAAATAATGTTGAAAGCGGCGTTAAACACCATTCAATCAGTCATATCCAATCATTTGTCTGTTATGCATAGTTCATATCAGGGACACGTATGACCGTTGTGAATCTTCCTAAGAGCAATCGGGATGCCTGGATCATTTGACCGTGCTAAAAATACAGATGAATTTGTCCCAAAACAATGCTGTTTTTTTTTTACTGGATTACTCAGCTTAAAAACCTGTTTTCTGAAGGGAACGTGTATGAACTGTTTCTTTATTGGAGAGGTCATCAGACCTCTCCAACAGTGGTGAGTTTAAAAGGCAGACTGCCACAGAAATCGCTGTCTAAATCCATTTGTTTTTGCTAAACTGTTCTGATACACAGTCTATTTCGTCATGGTTTATAAATAAACTGAAATAGGAAATAAACGTGTTTTTTTACATGACGAATTTCCAAAAAGATTTATTATACTATATTGATTGTAAATGACCTTTCCAATAATTGTAAGTTTTCATTAAATAAATCTAAGCAAAAAGAAAAAAATCGTTAAAAAAAAAGAGAAAGAACACCCGGGAAAAGATCACGTGACTTGATATTATCTGGTGAACTCGTACCCTGGGGAACTCGTACCCTAATCTCGAGAGCACGAGTTCTCTGGAGAACTCGCACTCCATAAATAGATATAAATAGGTTGATCATATGTTTTCAAGTTTTATTTTTCAAAACTGACTAGACTATAGCATTTTTCTCAGTTTTATACTAAAATTCTATGGTTTTATAATGATATAGATTTAATGAAATAACACACAGAGTTGCTTCTAGGATGCGGGATTGCGAGAATCCCGTGAAAATTAACTTATCAGCGCAAAAAAGTCGTGCCTCTTCGCCCTATAGTACGTACAGCACACCTCAAAAGAGTCCGTGGTCCTCTGGTTTGGGGCGGATTGCGCAGGCTGACATGGGTAGATTTTCTTGGCAGATGCATTAAGCACCCTTTTCTCAGAGCATGGCTCATTTATCTACTTTCTTAAATTTTTAACATTTAGACAAGCAACCTCTTCATTTTACATGTCTGCAGCAGACAACTTTTAAAAATATTGTGGGAACAGGAGAAACTGCTAGTTACTGAAATTTCTCCTTTTGTCACAATGGTTTCTATCACATAAAGCACCATCTTCTACCATAATCATCAAAGTTTGAATTGTCGTCTGCAAGCTCTTTCTGTTCGGAACAGTCCAAAATTGCTGTTTGTTAAGATTTTAAAATGTTACATTTATTTTTAACCTGTCTGGTACTAGTATTATGTATAGACCACCTTTATTTATTGTCATCAGGTAAGATTCTTGCCTATTCAGTGGAATTTGCAAATTGTATCAAATCTTAATTGAACGATTTCTGCTTTTCAAAACTTCTTTGGCTTATCTGAGCACACATTACAAACATTCATTAGAGGTTTGTTCCTTTTCAAAATGAGGCAAATTGGATCATCATCTTGAGTTTTGTGTTTCTGAATTTTTTTTAAAAAAAGATGCATTTCTGAGAATGTTAATAGCATATGGCCTACAATTTCTTCAAATCTTTACCAAACTCGCGTTGTTAGATATTTATGAGAGCTTGGTTCCTTTCAAAATTGAGCAAAATCGGGTCATGGAGTCACCAATTACATGCTCTTGAATTTAAAACAACCAAAACATTTTTTAGCTTGTGAACAGCATATAGCCTTCATTTTACTTTCAGTCTTCACAAGACCCACACAGTTTATAGATATTCATGGGAGCTGGATTCTTTTGCAAACCGTCGGATTACTGGGTCAGAAATTCCTTGCCCTTAAATTAAAAAAAAAAAAAAAAAAACAATGCATTCTGAGCTTGCCGCATGTATTTTTGGAAACGAACATGAAAAAGAATGGCTGAGCTCATATCAGCTCTCAATTTCATTATACCTCCACAACTCTATGTAAAAACCCGAGTCTATATTTAAATGCCACTAGAGTTGTTTTTAGCCCTTATAGGCCTGTTGTTCCTAGACTATTATAACCATGTGGAACATCTACTGTTTTGTGCCTATACACCAGCAAAATTGAAAAAGAAAATGTTTTTTCTTTTTTCTCATTCATTTAATGCCAATGTCACGGAGAGAGGTTAGATATATAAGCACTTCAAACCCGCCTCGCTGTTGAGCTAGCTTTTTATCTCTCCGTGATAGTTAAGCAACGTACATTAGCTTAGTTCCTGGATGGGTGACCAGGTCGTTGCACTTTACATTTGGTGGCAGAGGTGCTATAATGACAACTGCCGGACCGGAGTTGCCTTACCCATGTATATTCCCCTGGTTTATTTGTATATACATGCTTGTCACATAAGTCTCGGGGTCGAGACTTCTCGTAGGGGAGAGTAATGTCACGGAGAGAGGTTAGATATATAAGCACTTTAAACCCGCCTCGCTGTTGAGCTAGCTTTTGTAGCGATGCGGTTTGGTGTGTTTCTCTCCGTAATAGTTAAGCAACGTGCATTAGTTTAGTGCCTGGATGGGTGACCAGGTCGTTGGACGTTACACCTAACTTGGTTTTTTACATCTACCAAAATATATTGAAATGAAAAGCCAATAAACTATTTGAAGACACTGATGCCGACCTCTCCTGGCTTCTTTCCTAAAGAAGCCAACCTGTTCATATTTTTGTGAAAACATGTCAAGGTTGGTAGCAAAGTTGACTACAGACTTCCTTATCCTTCGTTTGAAATGACAGGTTGAAAAAAACACATTTGTACAGTCACTTGTTAGGCGGTTGTACAGTCGCTTGGGATCTTTGATATTTTGTTTTACAGTGACTAAAAAAGCCTGTCTTTTATTACGATGAATGAAAATTGAAATTTGACACGAAGATGCTTATTTGAAGGAATATGAGACTTTGATACTGAAAATCCCAATAAGATTATATTTCAATGCAACACTACAGGCAAATTTCGAGTTCTATATGTGACTAATGCCGAACGTTGTGTGAACTCTTGTACCCAGCTGATATAGATCCCCAAAGTTTATTGTGGCTTCGAGAACTTCTAAACGAGATTAGAGGTTGGCTGATTTAAGCTTAAACTTCAGAAAATTCTGATACAGTACCCCATTCAACCTGATAAGCGCAAATATCCTAATAAGCACATCCTACTTTTTTAGAATATTGAAAATCGTCTTCATAAGCGCACATGGAATTGATGATATTTCATCTACCCCTCTTTTTTTTTTTTTTTTTCAATAAACTTTTAATTAGTTGATTTATGATTTTAAGTGCAACCTTGAAAATTGTATCTGTTGCCAAGATACAAGCATTATACAGGGTGAGGAATTATGAAGTTCGCTTAACTGGAAGGACGTGTGTTCCCTAATTGTTGGGCATTGTCGAAAAATTTGAGCGCATAGTGCACTTAGTAGGTCGAATATGGTACTACAGAGAAATCAGTTTTCAGGAGAGCGGTTTGAAAATTTGAAATATGCATTAAACGTATGCCTGGATGACCTCCAAATAACGCCAGCACAATTACCACGGGTAACTCAGTGGTTAGCGTAACTGACTCGAGACATGGTGGTTGCGGAATTGACACCCGGTTGCGGGAAAATCTCATTTTTGCGATATATTGCCTTTCACCTATGATGCATGTGAGAAAGTAGCCAGTGACTTGGAAGGAAATTTGTGTCGGTACTGGTGTGAGAAAGCCAGGAATACATGCGTATGTGCACTGACCGCCTTGATATGACCTAAGCTCTGTAAACCGCCGTCAAACTCCAATAAAAAAAAAAAAAAAAAACGCAGCGGGATATATCTATAAAACCATGAAACGATGAAACTCGAAAATGAAAACCGAGATGCAGTTCTTGTCAGCAACCTAGCATTTATTCACAAGTAAAGTATTCCATGTTTCCCTGAATAAAGCTTTCAGTCATTTTCTTAACTAAACACGGGAACTGTATACATATATTAAAATGCTTTGGTGGGGCGCACAACAAATACCGACAATGATTTGCAAAAACAATTACTGAAAGGCCGCCTCCATTCATATCTTATTGAATGACCTGCCTGCGTAACCGCTTATCCCGGGCTTGGTCCCCGCCAGTTGCTATTTACTGGGCAAAAATTTGTCATTCAACCAAGAACAGACGACGGACAACACAGCTGCAATAGAACTTAGCTATTCGATGCAGCCCCAAACGAGAAAGAAAAGATAATAAAAACAAAAAATCAATAACTAAAATAAAAATGCAAAGTTCTATCGTTTTGAAATCGGTTAAGAAATTATGATATTATGCCCAAAATCTTCTTTAATAGGGATTTTTCTGTAGTATAAGCTCAAGCATTCTAAAAGCACATTCTTAGTCTTATTCCCCGGAATTTTCTAAATTTCAAGGTAACACGAACTTTGATTGGCTGACCTGTTTGAGCGGCAAAAGGGGTTTAAATGCATCTCAGGGATACATTTTGCCGAGCAAGTTATCACATAATTATGGCTCAATAAAATTCTTCTTTTTTCATTTGACAATCGGTTGAATCATGTGGTAGAGTGATCCTGTGACATGGAGAAAATGGACAACTTGCAAAAAGTTTCGGCCCATGTAAGCACACTGCGAAGGCTGATATGGGTCGATACTTTTGCGAATGCATTAGGCCCCTTTTTCACACAGCATGGCTCAGATACATGTTAATGGAGTTTGACATAGCCAGTTTGCTCTGAGATTTACTCAAAAAGTACCAGAATTGGCCGAGCTGGGGTCCGAACCACCGATCTGTTCTGAAGTCCTGTATGCTACCAACAGAGCTAACGTGGTTCGGCTGACAAATTTTGAGGTTTGTGTACACTGAGAGCAAATGTAGACGACGTTGGTGCTCAAAGTACGGTGTTTGTCTTTGATAGGCCAGAAAACATTGTTGGATAAGGAGAAAATTATTTTCTCCTTTTCTCACAATGTGTCCAAAGGCATTTTCCTAACGGTTATTTAAAATTGGGATTGTCTAGTAATGTGTAAAGGTCAACTGGTAACAAAAAAAAGTGAGAAATAATTGCGTAATAAAAGATCAGTGTACTGCTCTATACAACGACGAAAAGCCATCACGAACTCTGTGATTAATGTTCACTCAAACGGTAAGAAGTATTCACGGAATCTGCTGAGTAATGTTCAGTCAAACGATGAGAAGTATTCACAGGAAACTTAGTGAGTAATGTTCACTGAATCGGTGAGAGGTGTTCACGGAAAACTTACTGAGTAATGTTCACTCAAACGGTGAGTACTATTCACAAGAACTCATTGAGTAATGTTCACTGAATCGGTGAGAAGTATTCACGAAAAACTCACAAAACTCACTGAGTAATGTTCACCAAACGGTGAGTAGTATTCACAAAAAACTCACTGAGTAATGCTCACTGAACCGGTGAGAAGTATTCACGAAATCTGTTGAGTAATGTTCACTCAAACGGTAAGAAGTATTCACGAAAGTAATGTTGATGTATGGATAAAAAGGAACCGTTATCGCCTCAGGTATAAATAACTTTTTAATCGGCTAAACCGTTCAAGCATTGATTGACGTATTTTTTTCTCCACCCTTTACTTCTTACCTTGTCAAAAATTTTTCTTTTGTTTTCATTTTTCACAAGATTAAATAAATGGGTCGTGCTCTGGCAAAAGGGGGCTTAAGGCATCTTCGCGATGAAAGTATATGGACCATTAAAACCATTTTGTCTAACAACCGACTGAGTCATGAGGTGCACTGGTCCTTGACATGCAGAAAATTGACCAGTATCGAAAAGTTTCGACTCATGTCAGCCGTCCGCGCAGGCTAACCTGGACCGATACTTTTCGCAGATGCATTAAGCCCCATCTTCACAGAGCATGGCTCAAATACAAATTCTACTTTTTTGCCGCAAATTTGCGATGCGATTGGGTTATATTAAAGCATTTACTTGCGATTGCAGCATATCAAAGATGAGGCCATGTATTCTCTGCAGTCTGATACCGATCCATACCATCCGTCAGTTAAAGCTGCGGTGAAAAGATGAAGATATTTACCCCTAGCCTGCTAAATAAGTTAAATGAAACTTTCAACCCGCTAGTAAAAAGCCAACTGATGCTATTTCAAAGTTATTTTGGGGCAAAAAAAACTTCCTATTAGGATAGTGTGGATCCAAGATCAGACTGCACGTTCTGTGCAGTCTGATCTTGATCTACACTGTTCGCAAAAGGTCCCTGTGTCGCACTTGGCAGCCTAGGGGTTAAACAAATAAAAGAGATAAAACAGACATGCTCAGTCATAACCCTTAAGCTGCTTAATAAATTAAAGATTCCCAGCTAAATAGTGAAAACCCATAGTTTACGATTTAAAAATTTTGCTCGTCGGAGAAAATCTCACCGTATTGGACAGTGTAGATCCAAGGTCAGATTGCACATTCTGTGCAGTCATATCTTGATCTACACTGTTCACAGTCAGATTTTGAATCAGACTGCAAGTTCTCTGCAGACTTATCTTGATCTACACTGTACGAAATAACACTGTCGGTTAAGCGAATTGCAGATGATTCCCTCTGCAGAGACCCGGTACCTTTGGGACTAGTAATGCATAGTAATAGCAATCCGGAGGTAGCAGGTTCGATTACCCAGCTTAGCAAAAGTTCTGGCCGAGGAGTCATGACATAAATAATTTGGCATAGACAAAATTCTTCATCTTGCATCAGACAATTTTCGAAAACACTGTGGCAAAAGGAGAATTTGTTCGTAAAGATGGACAATACCTTTTGCATTCGCAGGGGCGTAACAAAAAGTTTAGGATCATTACACACTCCATATCGTACGGAATACCGTTAGGGCCATCGCCTTTGAATGTGTCAATTTAAAACGCGATACTCGATAGTACGATGATGATAATGCGAAATCACGAAACTACGATGATGAAAACGCGACAGTACGATGACGATAACGCGATACCACGATGGTGAAAACGCGAAAATACGATAGTACGATGATGAAAGCGCGATATAATATCGTGTTTTCACTATCGTACTTTCGCGTTTTCATCATCGTAGTATCGTACTATCGCGTTATCATCATCGTACTATCGTGTTTTCATCATCGTACTGTCGCGTTATCATCATCGTACTATCGCGTTATCATCATCGTACTATCGTGTTTTCATCATCGTACTATCGTGTTTTCATCATCGTACTTTCGCGTTTTCACCATCGTACTATCGTATTTTCATCATCGTACTGTCGCGTTATCACCATCGTACTTCCGCGTTTTCACCATCGTTCTATCGCCTTCCGGTCCGCATGCGCATACACATTCAATGGCGATTGCACTAACGTTATTCCGTATAACTCTACTAGACTGTAATTCTTTTGCCACGCGGAAAACTTTACGGGAAAATGAGAAAATTCTGGTTACAAGCATTTTCTTATTTCTCTCAAGGTTTGCAAAAGCCTTCTTTCTTGAGATCCTTAAATCTGTGGGTTGTTGTGGGGGAAAGGGTTAACTTGTTTGTTCTTAGAAATATAAGAAGATTAGTGCATTAGTCCTTATCCTGCCGAGTGCAATAATGGATTTATTTTGCGGAGAGTGTAGGGCAAGATCAGCCTGCATGTACGTGCAGTCTGATCTTGCTCTGCACTCTCCGCTGCTCTATCATTAATTTCTGTCAACGAAACCCCATCCATTGCCATTTAACCAATAGATATATGTGTAATCACCAACAATTTAAATTCGGTAGGATAAGGGTTAATATATCTGAATTTTAGACAGAGACCTTTTTTAATTAATTTCGCTGGGAAAATAAGTGTTATTTGACGTGTTCCATTTGCCAAATTTTGAAGTGTCTTTTTAAAATTATTATAGCCAAAGAATGTGCGGTTTATTTATTTGGTGTTTAATGTCGTTTTCAACATTATTTCAGCTATATTGCGACGGCCAGTGCACCTATCAATGTTTTCTTGGAGTTTCATTTACCAGTACATTGCAGAATATCATTTCAAAGATAATAGCCACCATTTTCTCCATTTCCCACAAATTTTTCTACCCTATATAGGACAGAAGTAAGATTTTGAGCTACATATAAGCTGTCGTCCGCAAATACTTTCTATTTGATATAGTAAAAAATTTGTCATTTGGTAAAGAGTTAAGATGGAACTCAACAAAACGTGTAGTGTGATCTAATTCTACCCTGTCCGGTGTGTTGTGAGATATTTTGGCTCAAACTGTCTCATCCCACGTAATGTCTCACAGAATATCCGACAATGAAGATCCAAGATCACGATGCACGTCCGTTGCAGTCTGATCTTGACCCACTATGTCGATTTCACCTCTTTAAGTACTAAAATATCCCGAGTTTAAATTACCCTTAGAAATAAGGATTTGGAAAAGCATCGTGGGAAAAGGAAAAAAATGCTGGTGACCAGCCTATTTTTCCTTTTCCCATAATATTTTTTACACGTTCTAAGACAAATATGTCCATTTGAACCACAATTGATTTGTCGTCTGCAAATGCTTTCAGTTTAGACAAGTAAAAAGTTTTGTCCATTGATAACGTAAATGTCCAGTCTAACATTATTGATTTTTAACCTTTAGATTGCCAATAAACCAAATGGACATTTTCATTCTAGAAATAAAGGAATAACACAAATGAAAGCAACCTTAAGATTGGCTTTGTACATAAAGTCTCTACAGAGCAATCAGTATTAATTAAAGATCAGACTGCATATTTTATGCAGTCTGAGTCTTAGATGTTATTACACGGCTGATGAGTACGAAATACCTTTGGGGCAATCGCCTTTGAATGTGTATGCGCATGCTCACCGGAAGGCGATAGTACGATGATGATAACACGATAGTACGATGGTGATAATGCGACAGTACGATGATGAAAACACGATATTACGATGGTGAAAACGCGAAAGTACGATGGTGAAAACACGATAGTACGATGATGATAACGCGACAGTACGATGATGATAACGCGATAATACGATACTACGATGGTGAAAACGCGACAATACGACAATACGATGATGAAAACGCGACAGTACGATGGTGAAAACACGATATTATATCGTACTTTCATCATCGTACTATCGTATTGTCGCGTTTTCACCATCGTGGTATCGCGTTATCGTCATCGTACTATCGTGTTTTCATCATCTTAGTTTCGTGATTTCGCTTTATCATCATCGTGCTATCGAGCATCGCGTTTCAAATTAACACATTTAAAGGCGATGGCCCTAACGGTATTCCGTAATATCGGGACTGCAATTTCTTAGGTTTCTAAGCGCGACTCATTGCGCGTAAAGCTACTGACAGTGTAAATCAAGATCAGACTGCACAGAACGAACAGTCTGATCTTGTTCTACACGGTCTGATACAATTCCACTTTGGGCTTCCCTGCTTCCCTTACGTCTGAGTCTATGACTAATTATAGGGCAATCTCCAGTATCTTTTTCCACGAATATTAAAAACTCTGAAAAAATTTCAGGACACCGCCCTAAATGATAAAATAAAGGAGCAGGGTTGAGCCACTATATTTATTCAGCAATTATATGAACCAGGCGCATAGCAAGGCGGAAGCCCGGGCTTCAACATTAATCATAAAAGCACCAATTAAGCGAAATACGCAAAGGGACGACTTCTTCAGCAATTTTAACATCACATGTTAGATCAGATGTCTTATCGATATTATAGATCAAAATCGGATTGCACAAAACTTGCAGATTGATCTTAGATAGATGGCTGGCAAATAATGCATGAGAAATTGTTGACAAATAAAACATTGGATTGACCTTTTTCATATTTCCCACAGTGTAGGACCGGAAGTGTACAATATTCGGGATTATATGTGACTTGGGATTTTGTATAGTGGCGGTATGTCACTTAGATGTGAAAATTTGTGTTCACATGGCAAGTCTAGCTGGTGATCTTCCATTCGCTTCGACAGTTACTATAAAATCTTCATATTCAATTATCCCAGTACTGATAAAACTCACGAAATATGCGAATATGTGAGCTGTCGCCGTGATATGACTGAAAGAATGTTGAAAGCGGCGTTAAACACCATTCAGTCAATGATATCCAATCAGTACGTACAGCACACCTCAAAAGAGTCCGTGGTCCTCTGGTTTTGGACGGATTACGCAGGCTGACATGGGTAGATTTTTTTTTGGGGGGGGGGGGGGGGCAGATGCACTAAGCGCCCTTTTCTGATAGCATGGCTCATTTATCTACTTTCTTAAATTTTTATCGTTTAGACAACAACCTCTTCATTTTACATGTCTGCAGCAGACAACTTTTCAAAATATTGTGGGAACAGGAGAAACTGCTAGTTACTGCAATTTCTCCTTTTGTCACAATGGTGTCTATCACATAAAGCACCATCTTCTACATTAATCATCAAAGTTTGAATTGTCGTCTGCAAGCTATTTCCGTTCGAAACAGTCCAAAATTGCTGTTTGTTAAAATTTTAAAATGTTACATTTATTTTTTATATGTCTGGTACTAGTATTAGGTATAGGCCACCTTTATTTATTGTCATCGGGTAAGATTCTTGCCTATTCAGTGGAATTAGCAAATTGTATTAGATCTTAATTTAACGATTTCTCCTTTTCAAAAATACTTTGGCTTATCTGAGCACACGTTACAAACATTCATTAGAGATTTGTTCCTTTTCAAAATGAGGCAAATTGTATCATCATCTTGAGTTTTGTGTTCCTGAATTTTTTTTTTTAAAAGATGCATTTCTGAGAATGTTAATAGCATATGGCCTACAATTTCTTCAAATCTTTACCAAACTCGCGTTGTTAGATATTTATGAGAGCTTGGTTCCTTTCAAAATTGAGCAAAATCGGGTCATGGAGTCACAAATTACATGCTCTTGTATTAAAAAAGAAAAAAACATTTTTTAGCTTGTGAACAGCATACAACTAAAGTAAAAATGCAAAGTTCTATCGTTTTGTAATCAGTTGAAAAATTATAACATTATGCCCAAAATCTTCTTTAATAGAGATTTTTCTGTGGTATAAGCTCAAGCATTCTAAAAGCACATTCTTAGTCTTATTCCCCGAAATTTTCTAAATTTCAAGGTAACACGAACTCTGATTGGCTGACCTGTTTGAGCGGCGTTCTTGCAAAAGGGGGTCGAATGCATCTCAGGGATACATTTTGCCAAGCAAGTTATCACATAATTATGGATCAATAAAATTCTTCTTTTTTCATTTAACAATCGGTTGAATCATGTGGTAGAGTGGTCCTGTGACATGGAGAAAATGGACAACTTGCAAAAAGTTTCGGCCCATGTAAACACAGTGCGAAGGTAGACATGGGTCGATACTTTTGCGAATGCATTAAGCCCCCTTTTCACAGAGCATGGCTCAAATACATGTTAATGGAATTTGACATAGCCAATTTGCTCTGAGATTTACTCAAAAAGTACCAGAATTGGCCGAGCTGGGGATCGAACCAACGATCTCCTGTTCTCAAGCCCTGTATGCTAATCAGCTAAACCGTTCAAGCATTGATTGACGTATTTTTCTCCACCCTTTACTTCTTACCTCTCACCTTTTCTTACCTTTTCACTTTTCACAAGATTAAATAAATGGGTCGTGCTCTGGCAAAAGGGGGCTTAAGGCATCTTCGCGATGAAAGCCATTACATACATATGCACCATTAAAACCATTTTGTCTAAAACCGACTGATTCATGAGGTGCACTGGTCCTTGACATGCAGAAAATTGACCAGTATCGAAAAGTTTCGAACCAAGTCAGTTGTCCGCACAGGCTATCCTGGACCGATACTTTTCGCAGATGCATTAAGCCCCATCTTCACAGAGCATGGCTCAAATACAAATTCTACTTTTTTGCCGCAAATTGCAGATGCGATTGGGTTATATTAAAGCGTTTACTTGCGATTGCTGCATATCAAAGATGAGGCCATGTATTCTCTGCAGTCTGATACCGATCCATACCATCCGTCAGTTAAAGCTGCAGTGAAAAGATGAAGATATTTACCCATAGCCTGCTAAATAAGTTAAATGAAACTTTCAACCCGCTAGTAAAAAGCCAACTGATGCTATTTCAAAGTTATTTTGGGGCAAAAAAAAACTTCCTATTAGGATAGTGTGGATCCAAGATCAGACTGCACGTTCTGTGCAGTCTGATCTTGATCTACACTGTTCGCAAAAGGTCCCAGCCAATAGTGAAAACCCATAGTTTACGATTTAAAAATTTTGCTCATCGGAGAAAATCTCACCGTATTGAACGGTGTGGATCCAAGGTCAGATTGCGCATTCTGGGCAGTCATATCTTGATCTACACTGTTCACGGTCAGATTTTGAATCAGACTGCAAGTTCTCTGCAGACTTATCTTGATCTACACTGTACGAAATAACACTGTCGGTTAAGCGAATTGCAGATGATTCCCTCTGCAGAGACCCGGTACCTTTGGGACTAATAATGCATAGTAATAGCAATCCGGAAGTAGCAGGTTCGATTACCCAGCTTAGCAAAAGTTCTGGCCGAGGAGTCATGACATAAATAACTTGGCATAGACAAAATTCTTCATCTTGCATCAGACAACTTTCGAAAACACTGTGGCAAAAGGAGAATTTGTACGTAAAGATGGACAATATATTTTGCATTCGCAGGGGCGTAACAAAAAGTTTAGGATCATTACACACTCCATATCGGGACTGCAATTTCTTAGGTTTCTAAGCGCGACTCATTGCGCGTAAAGCTACTGACAATGTAAATCAAGATCAGGCTGCCCAGAATGAGCATCTGATCTTGTTCTACATGGTCTGATACAATTCCATTCTGGGCTTCCCTTACGTCTGAGTCTATGACTAATTATAGCGCAATCTCCAGGTTTTTTTTTTTTCACGAATTATTTAAACTCTAAACAAATTACAGGACATCGCCCAATATAATAAATCAAAGGAGCAGGGTTTAGCTATTTTAGTTATTCAGCAATTATATGAACCAGGCGCATAGCAAGGCGGAAGCCCGGCCTTCAACATTAATCATAAAAGCATCAATTAAGCGAAATACGCTTTCTCCATTAAAGTTTATATTATGTTCGATTTCTCAAAGGGACGACTTCTTCAGCAATTTTAATATCACATGTTACATTAAATATTTTATCGATAATGTAGATCAAAATCGGATTGCACAAAACTTGCAGACTGATCTTCGATAGACGGCTGGCAAATAATGCATGAGAAATTATAGACAAATAAAACACTGGATTGACCTTTTTCATATTTCCCACAGTGTAGGACCGGAAGTGTACAATGTTCGGGATTGTATGTGACTTGGGATTCTGTATAGTGGCGGTATGTCACTTGGATGTGAAAATTTGTGTTCACATGGCAAGTCAAGCTGGCGATCTTTCATTTCTTTTGACAATTATTATAAAATCTTCATATTCAATTATCCCAGTACTGATAAAACCCACGAAATACGCGAATATGTGAGCTGTCGCCGTGATATGACTGAAATAATGTTGAAAGCGGCATTAAACACCATTCAATCAATCATATCCAATCATTTGTCTGTTATGAATAGTTCATATCAGGAACACGTATGACCGTTGTGAATCTTCCTAAGAGCAATCGGGATGCCTGGATCATTTGACCGTGCTGAAAATACAGATGATTTGTCCCAAAACAATGCTGTTATTGTTTTTACTGGATTACTCAGCTTAAAAACCTGTTTTTTGAAGGGAAAGTGGACGAGCTGTTTCTTTATTCATATTTTTGTGAAAACATGTCAAGGTTGGTAACAAAGTCGACTACAGTCTTCCTTATCCTTCGTTTAAAATGACACGTTGAAAAAACACATTTGTACAGTCACTTGTTAGGCGGTTGTACAATCGCTTGGGATCTTTGATATTTTATTTTTGTACAGTGACTTAAAAAGCCTGTCTACGATGGCAAATTTCTCCTACATTATACTTTCATAGAATGTAGATAACCAATAGCTCCCTAACCGTCAACTCTTTACCAAATGATAAAATTTTAGACTTGTCCAAATCAAAAGCATTTGCACATGAATTAAATGTAGACCAAATGATGATATGAATCGTTGAAAGGGTAAAAAAACCATGGGAAAAGGAGAAAATGGTAACCTACATTTTCCCATTTTCTCACAATGTTTTCAACTTCTTTCTTATGGACATTAAAAAAGAATAGTTTGGTTAAGAGTTAAAACACTCAGTTAATCGACTAGCCTTTTACAGTCAGGAAAACAATATCAAACAGGCCACAATTTCATGGTCGGTTTTTTTTTTTTTTTTTCATATACATCCAAAATAAACAGACAATTAAATCTAATATATGGACGTCTGTGATATTGAACTGCATTGCGTTCAAAGGACAGTCTGATCTTTATCTTTTATTGTCTTCAAAAGCGACTTTACCTGTCCATAGCCAACAAAGGTCATTGTATTTGAGTCATTCTAATCAGCAAGAGCATAACTGCGGTAGCCTTGATCTCTTTATCTGAAATGTGGAAAGGATGAGAATCGACCAATATGGAATAGCTGATGAGACAAACATGTTGCTGACATCTGCACGCTTAGAGCACTAAATTGTTAAAATAGACATGTTAAAATTGGGAAGGTAGTTTAAATATTGCAGGACCATTGCTGTCTTGAGTAGAATAACTCGGAAAACTGGCATGATAGATCCAAGATCCGACTGCATGTTCTGAGCAGTCTGGTCTGAATCTGTACTCTCTGCAAAGACTTTTTCCCTGGTCCGTTGATTCAGATTCAGATACGGAGAATATAACATTAAGTGAGCTGATTTGTCTTACAGTTTCAGGGTTTTTTATCCTCGATGAAAATGTTCTATTTGACAAAATTTTGAAAATCTTTCAAATGGGTGAAAAACGCTGTCGAAAAAAGAGAACATGCTGAATACATGCAGTTTCTCAAACTATATTTTCGAAGCCCCACAGGATTGTTTGGTCAATGGTTAACAAACTGATTCCAGTCTGTAGAAACTCACCAAGAAGAAACATGTAAGTGACTGTGTAAAATGGTAGTGCCATGGCTGGAAGGAGAGGAAGAGGGACTGTGAAAACAATTTAACTCTTATCCTGCTAAAACATTGAAATGAAATTTCAAACTGGTAGTAAAACCCGAATAATTCTATGTCAAACTTATTCTTTTTTGAAAAAAAAAAAATCTCCTTATTGGACAGTATAGATCCAAGATCAGACTGAACGTTCTGTGCAGTCTGATCTTGATCTGTACTATCCACAAAAAGGTCAGTGAGTCGCACTTAGCAGCCTAAGGGTTAATACATCATACGCTAAAAGATGCGTAATCAGTCAGTATTGTGAATGGACAGCCTGGGTACTAAGGTTGCAAGCGGTGAATCGCCAGTCCATTCTGAAAATGTTTACGTAATGGCCTCTCCGCGAGGGCCATAACCTTTACACAACTCTATACCCTTTGTTGCCACAGCTTCACACGCGTCGCCTCACATATGCGATCCCTGCGTTAAACGTCCAATGGTCGGTTACTGTTTTAAACTTACGGCTGTTACGAGTTGCATTTACATCAGTTTTCTCTTAAACAGAGCAATCTAAATTTTCAAATTCTTTTAATGTTTCCTTACAAACTCCTTTCTGTTGCGATTTTATTTCTCTCCAGACTAAAATGACCTATACGTAGAGCACTGGTCACAACTCGGCCGATCCCGTAACTACGTATAACTATCAACGGATCACTCGAAATTTGCCGAATGATATGGACGGCAGACGACTAGAAGATGTGTTCACATCACTCGATACACGTGATTCGCACTCGTTTCATTCATAAAGTTGCTGCTAATCACTGACCCTATTTCTTATAATCGTAATGAAAGTAAACTGCTACAGATTTTGCTGGCCAGAGATTTTGATAATACTCTAATTATGACATACTTCAATACTAAACAAATTGTTTCCGCCGTTTATTACATAATTTAAAACTTTTATTTTGGGATTACTTGACATTACTTAACGCCTGTTTACCGCTAATTACTATTACTGCGCTTATGTGGGTCAAAAGTGCGCTTATCTGGGTCAAAAGTAGTTTTTGTAATAAGGTCATCACAGCAGGTATAAGCGTTAAAACGCTGTAAGTAAAAGCTGTTACCAGTTGCAGTTACATCAGTTTGCCCTGAGCGGACGGGGTTTCGAAGTTGACCATCTCTCTAATCGGTCTACCGACCGATTAAAAACGAATAGGTCACGAAGAACAAATAAAATTCTTGGTCTCAATAGATCTCCACAAGCTGAGAATCCAACGATGATAATGGCAGCGTATGTTTCAACGGTGATGCCAAGTATTTAATCCTTTTCAAACTTCAGTCACAATTGCAGATCTCACCATTTTCTGACAAACTACATACTGTGTTTGGGCCTTTATATATCGTAATCGAGTGCACCCAGAGACTTCCGGAAGTACATTCGAGAAAAAAAAACACAGGGGAATTCTCAATAAACATGTACGATGGATTACTCAATTATAACATCAGTCTTTCTTTGAGACCAGGATATGGACAGTTAAGTACCTATATTACTATCGATTAAAATCATTCGCCAATTACAAAGCAATTATGAAAATTAATATTCATTCTAGACTATTCTGCATACATCATGTTTTGTAAACAAAACATCGAAAGCATTAGAAATATCTTGACTCTGTTACTAAAATTAGAACACTAAATAAGCATTAATACATTACTAGATTATTCACGAACATCCCGTAACAAAAGCAAGCACCAAGGGCACGATCAAAATATGCCTGCTTCAGACAGGTGCCTTCAACATACACTGCAACATATTTGCCTCTTCTTGGGACATATTAAATGCTTGCTTAATGCAGGCAGCTTCTTTCATAAAGGTGGCAGCTAAGAAAGTTTTCAATGTATTCTAATAACATAGATTTATCAATGAGACCTCCTGCCATGTTCACCAACCATTTGTTTGTTTGTTTGTTTGTTTTTTTTTAATTATATTGATGAATTTCAAAACTAGCCATCTGATTGGGTCAGACATTCTCAGCCAATCAGACTACTAATCTTAAAATTTAAGAATTAGAACTGTTTATAGAATGGTGGTACACAAGTTCACTGAGCATTAATAGTGTTCAGATTGTTTAATCATTCTGGCAAAGGCCGCCTTGAAAATGCATAAATAAGAATTTTCCCTTCCCACTTTCTTTCTATTTACCGGTATAAAGGTCCTAAAAATCTAAAATGCTTACAATTGATCAATGCACATGTGTAAAAAACTCCATATTTGTGGTTTTATACAGTTTACAAACTGATATCACAGATATCACACGCCGAGATAAGACCGAAGGACGTCGAAATCTGTGTGAAATCAGAGTTTTAGATACATACCAAATTGTGTAACGGTCAATGGTAACAACATTTTTTCTATGGTTGGTGTGATAAAACGTCATTCTGACATTATAACAGATCATATCGCAGTGAACATGGCATCACTATATGTGTTCCTAGGCGCGTATTCACCGACCATCCATATTAACATTCTTGGTCTAATTTCTAGGAATTTTCTAGATTTAGAGAGTAACGCAATCTCTGATTGGCTAAATAAAATGGTTTAGTGAACCAGAAATTGTAGTACGTTCTAAGTCTAGCAATAGACTAAGAATGCTATTTAGAATAGTTGGTGAGTACGGTTCCCGAAGTTTCTCTCGCGGGAATTCCACACAACACCCCAGGCAACAGACTGTTTTCTGATATAGGCATTGTTGATATTATTATTTCAGCGATAAAACAAGAATCAATCCTGTCGCAATGACTAGCATCGATCCTCTCAGCAACGAATTATACAAAATACGACTCAAAGCATCGGACATTTTAATCCTTGGGCTGCGACTCACTGACCTTTTGTGGACAGCGTAGATCAAGATCAGAGTGCACAGAATGTGCACTCTGATCTTGGATCTACGCTGTCCGATAAGGAGATATTTTTTTCTTCTAAGAATAAGTTTGAAATAGCATTATTCGGTTTTTTAATACCGGTTTGAAGATTTCCTTTTACTTTTTTAGCAGGATAAGGGTTAATAGAAAGATTCTAAGCTTGTATTCACATCTTAATATTTCAACATTCTGCACCACTTAAATTCATTTGCATATTACCAAGGTACACCCATAAAGGACGCAAGAGTGTAGGCGATACAAAAAGGCCAACAGTAACATATAAACCATTATCTTCCAAGGCCCTAGACGAACACGGTAGACATGAATGTCATACAAACATTGCCATAGTGACAGGACTCTACAGTTTAGGTGACGCAATTGTCGAGGGAAGTTATTTAGTAGAACTGATATGTCAAAAGGTAGACGCCAGGGAAGCTGCGAAACGTGGTTTAACCTCTTTACTACCGATTGAGGCTTAGAAAGTTTTTTTCAGATAGCGTAGATCAAGATCAGATTGGATGGAACGATTTGAGGTGCAGTTTGGTTCAGGATCTACACCATCTGCTTCCAGATACTACACCATGGCCTAAGGCCTATTCAATTGCAGTAGAAATCTGCTGTAAGACCTTGGAAAAAAAGTCGAATTTATCTTTGTTAACAGCAAAAGTGTTAAATCTTAAAACAGCTATCTGATTCGATACTATAGTACCATGTTCTGAGACCATTTTCTGTTATTTGAAATGAACAAAATAATAATGGATTTTTTTTTTTCATATATCGTATTGACTTTTATACTCACTTCTCCGAGTTCTAAATTCCACGACTCGCATTCTGCCTCGGTCAACAAGACAGCGAGTCATGAAATTAAAGATTGGAACTACATGAACGTATAATTATGATGAACGGTTGGTGAATGTGAACCGTGGTTTATGTATGGACCATACACATATTAACCATTTACCACACAATCCACAGTTTCAATAACCCTAATGTAGAAGGCTTCAGAAAACATGTGGGAAAAGGAGAAAATGCTGGTCACCAGCATTTTCTCCTTTTTTCACACGGGTTCCTGCGTGACTCAGTGGTAAAGTGTAGGACTCGTGACCTGGAGGCACTGGGTTCGAGTCTCACTGGATATACTGGGGTTTTTGTCGGAGTGTCCTGTGGCAAGACGCTTCACAGCACTAGCCTAGTACTGGTGAAACCCAGGAAACACATAAACAATCATGCGAGATGTCGCCGTGGTATGACTGAATTAATGTTGAAATGGTTAAAAAACACCATTAAATCAATCGATCAATCCTTTTCCCACAATGTTTTCTACTTTCTTCAAAACACATTTCATCATTTTGGCCACAATTAATTTTCGTCTGCAAACGCTTTCAGTTTTGACCGGTCTTAAATTTTGTAGTTCGTTTAAGATTTAATATGAACCTGTTTTCCAACAGATAAAGTGCTTGTACAACCCTAGAGAAGAGGGTTTTTGAAAACACTGAGACTAAAGACACAATCCCGTCGTAAAGAAAGACAAAGTTCGGCCAGGTACCCAATGGTAAATCTAGAATCAGAGGAAGAACGAAACCAACAGTTGTTGCTGAATATGGGACTTGATGTCGATTCTCGGTGGCATCACTTGTCACCTGGAAGCGTCCTTTGGTAAAGCATCGACAATTATTCCATTTAACATGATTTTCTTATCGGCATGAGCCAATGCCGATGTTAAATGGAGTAATTCTCGACAGAATCAGACACTGTCTTAGGGCCCAGTCATTATCTGGTCTCACTTTTTACAGTGCATCTATACTTTCAAAAATACCTGGGCCCCAAAACTGCTTGAATCGATGGACAATCATTCTTTTTAACATGAACTTTCCATCGCTTTTGACAGGATTTCCGTTATATCATGGTGACAGGTCACTTGTTCAAGTCTTTTTCAGTATTCACAGAATCAGGATAAAGCCCCGCGCTGCCTTTCCAAGGGACATTCCTACATAAGCGGTGTGATGTTTTCAATAGTATTTCAATAATACCACGGCTGTAGCTTAGTAATCTTTATCAGTTCTGAGTTTAGCCAGATTGAGGTTATGGTTCCACAATGCTTTACCCCAGGACGCTTCCAGAAGACAAGCGATATCACCGGCAATCAACATTAGTGCCCGTATTCACCACTTCTTAGGGTAATTCTTCGTCTTATTCTAGATCTAGAAAGTAACGCAACTTCCGATTGCCTGAAACATTTAGTCTAGACAATCAGAAATTCTATTACTTTCAAGTTTAGATAATTCTATAGAATAAGACTATGAATGTTCCTGGGAAGGCTTGGTAAATACGGACCGAGGACTTACTGATAACATATCAAACGCATTGACCTCGCGCCATGGAACATTAGGGAATAAATGTTAATCTCAAATATAAAGATATTCTAGATCTACAAAGTAACGCAATTTCCGATTGGCTAAACCCATTTAGTTTAGCCAATCAGAAGTTCTGTTACTTTCAAATAAAAAATTGCAGAATAAGTCTAAGAATATTCTTAAGATTAGATGGTGAAAACGGACCCTGGACTTACTGATTTCACGTCCAGCGTCTTGGCCACTAAGCCATACAGCATTACGGAATAAACTGTTAAACGAAATATCTATACGATAATCTTGCCTTAAGCCTTTTGAAAACATTGTGGGAAAAGGAGAAAATGCTGGTAACCATCATTTTCTCCTTTTCCCACAATGTTTTCTACCTTTTCCAAAACAAATTTCAATTTTTCAGTCACATTTATTTTGTCGTCTGCAATTGCTTTCAATTTGGACCGGTCTAAAATTTTGTCGTTTGGTACAGGATTAAAACCCTTGCAATTTGTAATGAAAGGGTTATCCGTTACACTCATTTGGCGTTTCTGGAGTTGTTTAACTATTCACCACACGATCCCATGTCCTTACGACCCTTAGGAATAATGTTTCTTAAAACATCGTAGGAAAATCAGAACATACTGTTAGCTTACATCTTCTCTCATACCCACGATTTTTTCTAAATTTACCCGTTTTCACATTACCTTGAAAAGACAATTCCATCATTTGAGCCACATGTAATTTGTCGTGTGCACAATTTAGACGGGTCTAATTTTTTGTTGTCTAGTTAAGAGTTGCTCATATTTACTTTGAACTGGATTCAGTCATCTGTCACGATACAATTACACATCACAATCTCTGTGTTTACTTTCCCTATATTAACATTAGGATGTCGGTAAGACAAGATGACAGAATGATAAAGGTCAGACGTTATTCGATAATTTCTAATCAACAACTTGATTAAAGGAAAGCCTGAAAGCCAGACCCAGAAAAATAATATTGAATCGCCAATGTTTTGTTGAAGATAAGCGCAGAAAAAAATTATTGTATCGCCTGAATCGGCCTTGGTTTTGTTAATGCAGACCCCGAAAAAAAATATATTACATCGCTTGAATCAGTCAAGGTTTTATTGAAGACAGGCCACGGAAAAAATCATATTTCACTGCTTGTATCTGCCACGCTGTTGTTAAATACTATAAGATATGAGCCATAGTCTATGAAAATGGGGTTAAATACATCTGCGAATAGTATCATCCCATGTCAGCCTGCGCACTCCGCGACAGCTGATCTGAGTCGGAGAATCTTGCCTTTGGTAAGTTTTCTGCGTGTCAAAGGACCATTCTACCTCATAATTCAATTGGATGTGAGACAAAATGAATTTCGTGGATCCATATTAATCATATTAATTATTTGATGACTTGCTTGATATAATGCCTCGCGGAGATACATTAAACCCAATTTTGCCAGAGCATTGCTCAAATGCATTGTATCTGTCAGCCTTGGAGATATTCCGGACAATTTCAGTCAGCTATCATGGATGATCGACGATCAAGATAAGACTGCTCAGAACGTGCCGTTTAGTCTTGGACCTTAATTGTCCGTTATTTTGCGAGATACAAGTATCTCATTGCTGAAGTAAGGTTTGTTTGCGGGAGGGGGGATTTTTTTACTGTAAATATGAAAGAAAATGAAATATAGTTCTAAACCAGAGCCGTCGCGGGTCAGAATTGGTGGGAGGCGTTTTCCCCGGTTGACCCCCCTCCCCCTTGCTCCCACGCTAAATATTCTGATTTCCCATCCCGTTAAAAGCAATAATATTTTTTAAAAAATCTGAATTAAGTTTTCATATACTCATAAACACTAATTAAGCACAAAATAATTATAAAATAATTGACACATTACCTAGGCCAGCAAGAAGGCGCGATCTCAACCCGAATGAGCATGTGTCAAGTAAGGAATCCACCTGTTCAAAATCTATAGGGACTGGCCCAGATACACTCCATGACGAATGGTAGAAGATCCCAATGATGCCAATTCAGAGTCTGAATTCCAACATGAGGAGGAGGGAGGAGGGGGGTTTACAGCATTTACCCGTGAGAGGGAGAGATACACCAGATACTGATGTCACCATTGCTGTTGACTCTGGCATGAACACTGAATATTTTTTGAGAATTTCGTGTACATCAGACAACCGGCCTAGTCTGTGTGACCGTAGTTTTAGATATGAACATTGTTTGACGGTATCAGTGTCCCTGCCTGACTGTCAATAAATTACAGCTAAAAGCAGAAGCAGTGTTGGTATTAGATGGATTGACACCTTGGAGTGTTCCGTTAACGAATTTAGAGCCAAGTCTTAGGTTTCCATATAATGAATGACAGCTGAATTGGCTTGAAGACAACCTCATAACATGAAAATGGGTGCTTAATTAATGTTCATGTGTATATATCAGTCATTCTCTGTTAAAAAGGGGGTTTGATATATCTGCTTAAAGTATTGACCCAGGTCAGCCTACGCAGTCCGCATAGGCTGACCTGTGTCAAGACGTTTTGCTTTTGGTCAATTTTCTGCATGTCCAAGAACTACTGTACCTTAGGATTCAGCCGGTTGTCGGACCAAAAGGATTTCATGGATCCATAATTATGACTCTGATGATTTGCGTGGTATAATGCATGACGTGCATGCAATAAAACCCCTCTTTTGCCAGAGCAAGGCTCATCTATTTTGTTTATTGGGCGTACAAGGGTAATGTCGCTTTCAAAAGTATTTCAGTCATGTCACGGAAATCATTAGTTCGAACGCCTTTCCATAGATGGAACCCAGTAGAAATCGGTAAACTAAGATTTCCGAGATACATTGTAGCAAATACATGACGAAATAAAGCCATCCTATTGGTGGAAAAATTATGTCGCGCAAAACCGTCTTATGATCTAAGTAAATCATACTTGATACCTTGCAGCGTCTATATATACCGGAGATTTTCCAGACAGAGCTCCAGTTTTATCTCTGTAACTATTTACCGGACTATACCGTGGTACACGACCCTGAGAAGTTAGGCTTTTTAAAACATTGTAAGAAAAATAGAAAATGCTGGTGACCAGCATTTTCACTTTTTCTTACAATCTTTTCTAGCATTGCATTTCAAGCACAAATCAAATCAATCTAGCCGTATCTAATTTAAGGTATGCAAACTTTTTAATATGGACACACCTACACTGTGTGCGCTCTGGTAAAGAGTTAGATCATAATTCAAAACACTTGACAGACATTTAGCAGGTTTCTGTCACAGACAATATTTAATTAGAACCTTTATATGGATATAGCAGATGGCATGTCTGTCGGATGATTTCTAGAAACAAAACTTTTTTTCTTGGGAGGGGTGTCGATGACAAATAACCTTTCCCTTGATCTGGAAAACTTTTGGGTTGTTTTATTACAAGTCTTGTAAGAATATAACATATAGCATGTACGAGTATGTTGCCTTTTAGAAAGAAAGTTTTACCTTGGATTGTGTTTTTATGACAAAAATATTGAGAATACACCAAATTTACCCGGGTGGAATTCAAAGACTATAAATATTACTGGTGTAGCGAAGGGCATGTTTGTTGCTTTCGGAAACCTTTCGTGTGAATTCGTGTGGTTACACCCTACTTACTCTTGGTCTTCTTTTTTTTTTTCATGTTTGGAAATTATTTGATTAGAAACTTGCATGTAGTCTAAAGCATGTAATGCAAAGACCCCTTTTCTTTGAAGGATAATAGAATATTTCATGACAAGAAAACTTTTGTCTTGATCTGAGGATGCACGTTATCAATTGCTTATGTTTTCTTTTTTGACAAATCGTCAGCGCATGATCAGGGTATTCAAGATTTAGCATGTCATTCGCCATAGAGACAAAAAAACTGGTTTTATTTTTCTTAGAAACGCAGTGTTTTCCTTGAGGAATCACTTTTGTTACTATTTCCGCTGCGCCCTGGCAAAATAGGGTTTAATGTACATGTACTCTGTGGTGCATTGTACCCAACAATTCATTAGTCTTGTAGATCCTTAAAATCCATTTTGTCCGACAGCCGACTGAATCCTGAGATAGAACGGTCCTTTGCTATGTAGAAAGTTGAT
This sequence comes from Tridacna gigas, assembly GCA_945859785.2. Lineage (NCBI taxonomy): Eukaryota > Metazoa > Mollusca > Bivalvia > Cardiida > Cardiidae > Tridacna > Tridacna gigas. The sequence goes on from OX244041.2 coordinate 31,440,175, forward strand.
CAGTAGCAAAAAGAGTCAACACAGGTCAGCCTGAGCAGTATGCAGTATGCATTAAGGACCTTATTCACAGAGCATGACTCATTTCTGTTTTTTTTTTTTTCATAATATTTAAAAAGTACTGTATAAGCGTGTCTGTCCCTTTTTTTTTAATTAGAAACAGAATTTTTAGGGGAATTGTTTAAAATTAAAAGAAACAAATCTTGTTTTTAGCAGAGGATGCACTTGGTGGTTTTTTTTAATTAGATCTTTGATCCAGATATGGGCCATGCTCTGTGAAAAGGGGGCTTAATGCATCTGCAAAAAGTATCGACCCAGGTCAGCCTGCGCAGTCAAAGTCTTATTCTATAGAATTTTATAAATTCTAAAGTAACATACTTTCTGATTGGCTGTACTAAATTGTTTATCCAGTCAGAAATTGCTTTACTTTCGGGATCCAGAATTAGACTAAGAATGCCATTTAGGATGGTTGATGAATACAAGCCCGGCATTTTCCAGCTTCTGAAGACAAATATACCCTCTGAGTCACATTGTGTCGTCTTCACGTGCCTTCGATATAGGCTCTAAAAATCTTCTCGTCTGGCCAAAATATGGTACAAAGTTAGTATAATTGGAACTCTATCTCCCATGCACTTTCTTAACCCTTAACCCTCTAGCAAACAATCCCGTGTTTTCACAACCCTGATGCAAAAGACTTTTGAAAAACATTGTGGGAAAAGAAGAAAATGCTAGTAACCAGCATTTTCTCTTTCAATCTCTCTTTCAATCTCAGTGTTTTTCTACCCTTGCAAAGACAAATTTCATCAATATAGCTACATGTTATTTGGATAATATGGACAAGTTTATAATGTTTGGTAAAGAGTAAAACTGATCAATTAATCTAACGAAAACTCCAGGCAGCAGTGGCAAAAACCCAAAAGATTGCGATTTTGAAGTTCTTTTCTGTGGAGTAATCTCACTGTATCGGACAGTGTAGATCCAAGATCAGACTAGACGTTCTGTGCAGTCTGATCTTGATATAAACTGTCCTCAAAAGCGCACTGAATTATAGCTGCTAAAGGGTTAAGTATGAGGTGTCAAAACCGGAAATGGAAAACGTCCAAACGAAGTTACATCTTGCGTGAGTGTACTAATGTTCTGCAATTGTGTGCTAGCGTGAGCGAAAGACCTGTAGAAGTATATTTAATCTTATTTACTTTGGTTTCGTGTTCTGATTGCTTATGGCAATTTTGTGTTGCAGAGAAAACACAATGTAACTATTTTTCATTTTTAATATTATCTGTAAGTTTAAAGGTATTTATACGCGTTCGTGGTTTTTGCATGTAACTGACGCCATACTGTAAGGAAAGGATATATTTATATAACACATGTATATGCGTTCTTACTTTGATTTCGAGTCCTGCAAGATTATGACACTCTTGTGTTTCAGAGAAGACACGGTGTAATTATTTGTTCTTTAAACAAAGTCTTAGGTTTTAAGGTATTTATGCGCGTTCGTGTTTTCTGAATGTAACTGACGCCATATTGTAAGGATGAGAAGATAGAAACAGGAATCATGACACGTTCTCACGAACCATTTTAACCCTTAGTCTGCTAAGCGCGACTCACTGATCTCTTGCGGGCAGTGTAGATCAAGATCGGACTGCATAGAACATGCAGTCTGATCTTGGATCTACACTGTCCGATAAGGAGATATTTTTCTCCAAAAAGATAAGTATGTAATAGCATTATTTGTGTTTTACTATTGCCTTGAAAGTTTTAAGTTATTCAGCAGGATAAGGGTTAAAAAGCATTGTAACCCTGATTAATTCTCAAGAATTTTCTACATTTCCAAATTACGCACAAAACATAGGCAATGAAAAATATATTAAGAAAAAACATTAAAAGTCAAACCTTTATCGTGTTTTTTTACGTCTGATTACCTCGAGACGTCGCAAATATTACTCAAAACGTATTTTCAATCAGAAATATTTTGCTTCAGAGACTGAGGTAAAACAAATAGACTGTTAATGTCAAACGTACACAGAAATGTCGTCTGTCAACATAAACAATGGGGAGAGGTAGAAATATTAACCAATCCATCCCGAAAAACGATAAATTCACAGAGAAAAATCAAAGTCAATAACTATTAATTTCATAATTATATGGAGGATATTTGTTTTCTTCCGTGAAAGATCGAAATTTATTTCATTAAGTGAAAGTCATCCGTAATATTTTCACGAGTGGCGCAGCCACGAATGAAAATATTACCTTATGATTTTCACAAGTTGAAATAAATTTTGATCTTTCATCGAAAAAAAGAAAATAATAATAATAATACACCCCCTTGTTTTTTCTTAGAAATCGCGAAGTACAGGGGAGCCCTTGGTATTTCAAGTGAGTTTATCAGTCTGTAAATTCACAGGTCGAAACGGTTAAATTATCGAAAAACATTTTTTACAAAATGTCCCGCAGAGAAGAAAAAAGAAGAAGAAAAAAGAAGGGCGGAATATATATAATTAACAAATGTTTAGCAGAGGAAGAAAAAGATAAATACCTTTAACAAATGCCCAGCAAAGGAAGCAGACAAAAAGGAGAAACATTTAAACGTTTCCCCAAAGAGGAAAGGAACATGAAATAAATTGTACTTTTTACAAACGCTTAGCAGTGATGGAAAAATATATCTACCTTTTACAAATGTCCCGCAAAGAAAGAAGACAAAATAACATTTTACAAGCGTCATACAAAGAAAAAAGAAAGATGGAAACATTTCTTTCAAAAATATCCCACAAACATAAAGAAAGAAGAAAAAATATTTTTTCCCACCAATGTCCCGCAAAGAAAAGAGAGAACAGAAAATATACTTTAAGAAACGCCTGACAAGGAAGGGAAAATATATCTATCTATGACAAATGTCCCACAAAGAAGAAGGGAAAAAAGGAAACCTGTTACATGTACCCCGCAAAGAAAGGAAAAATAAGGAAATATGTCTTTGTCAAATGTCTCGCAAAGAAAGAAAAAAAAAGAGGAAAACTTACATTTAACAAACGTCCCACACAGAGAGAAGAAAACTGGGAAATATTCTTTTCCACCAATGTCCTCCAAAGAAAGGGAAAAAAGAAAAAGAAAGGAAATTCATGGCAAATATCCCGCAAAAAGAATCAAAACAGGAACAACTATTTTAAGAAATGTCGAAAGAAAAGAAAAACCTGAAATTTACTTTCAACAATTGTCTCTCTTTCCCACCCCCCCCCCCCCCCACCCGCCCCCAAGAAAAGAGACTTTAAAAGGGGGGAATCTTTTGAGGAATGTCTCACAATTAAATGAAGAAAAAAAATGAAACATTCTTTTCACAGATGTCCATTCCACTTAATTTAATTTAAACATATTTTACATCAGCAGCAAGCTTAAAGGCAAGAACGCAAAGATTGAGAATTCTTCTTGTCAGGTTTAAACACATTACCCACTCCCTTTCTACAGACGACCCTTCATATCTTGCAGCAACCATTTTTTAAGATATTGTGCCAAAAGGAGAAATTGCTCGTAACGAGCAATTTCACTTTTTGTCACAATGTTCACACTTGTACTCATGCTTCACTTCTACTTAACAGTTTTATATTGATCAACCATGTTTTACAGGATGTTTCTGCAGTTGTCTGCTGCAGATTTGATCCAGCAAGAAGAACAGAATTGAATGGCGTGAACTAAATTAATCAGAGAGTGAGATAGAGACAGAGAGAGAAAAATGGTTATGTATTGTTTTAATTGATTTTGATTCCCGGAATGGTTTAGCCAATCAGAAATTGTGTTACTTTCAAATATAGAAAATTCTGGAGAATAAGACTAAGAATATTCTCAAGAATAGTTGGTGAATACGGGCCCAGTCTACCTCATGATTCAGTCGGCTGATAAATAAATGGATTTCATGTATATCATAATTATTGATGACTTGTTTGAAATGATGCATCACGGAGATGTATTAAACCCCCGTTTTCCAGAACGTCGCTCATTTCTTTTCAATACTTTTACTCATTGTATATGGGTAACAACTACTCTTTTCATATAAATTGCAGTTAACAACCTACCTTTCCCTCATTGTTTCTGTTTTTTCCCCATCAAATGTATACACTATCCATGTGGTTGAAATCATTTGAGCCATTCTCTTGCAGAAGCGGGCTTAATGCATCTCCGTGATGCATGATACCAAGGAAGTCATCAAATAATTATGGATCCATAAAATCCATAAAATCCATTTTGTCAAACATCCGACTGGATCATGAACTACACTCGTTCTTTGACATACAGAAAACTTACCAAAAGCAAAAAGTTTTGGCCCCAGGTTAGCATGCGCGGACTGCGTAGGCTGACCTGGGCCGAAACTTTTTGCAGGTGCATTAAGCCTCCTTTTAACAGAGCATGGATCATGATTTATGTAGCAATGTCATGTGCTAATGTGAAGGTTGATGAAATCCCAGAAGTTAAAGAAGTTTCTGTAGGTAGGCTTCAGCATCCCGAATAAAGGATTTAAAATGCATAATAAATCTTTTCTGTAACATAAGGCTCTTAGGAAATCTTATGTAGTTAACGTTAATGATTGTTTTAACGATGATAAAGTAGCTGTTGCAATGTTTAGCAATGTTTAGGACACGACATTGAAATTAATTATCTCTCTATGTAATCAAAGCGTTGAAAGCACTGGTGTGGCATTTGTCAAGGGAGCCATTGTGTGGTATTAATAATTTGAAAAAAATAATAATAATGCGGGACGAACAAGCCAAGGGGCGAACAAGCCCAGTGACTAACTGGTTTTGGGACGAACACGGTCAGGTTGTGTGTATCATTGCGCCAACAGAAGGCCATAGCGGGTACTGATATTTCAAATAAAAAAAAAAGGAGTATTCCCATGATCGATGCAGTAATCCAGTTTGTTTTAATACCCCGTTGTTAATTATATATTTAAGTGCTATTGAGACACTTATGTGTCTCAGAAAAATTTAGTTTAATTGGGTTTACTTCTGTCGGTTTTGCACAGACTACGATATATGATTTTCAAAATACCGTATTGAACTCATAGTGGCATTGTCTTCGACAAATGCCACAAAAACAAGGGACATTTTAACACACAAACTCACTCTCTCTCTCTCTCTCTCTCTCTCTCTCTCTCTCTGTTCGTACAAAGGTGTGTAGAGATGTATACCTGGCTATGCCCCGGTAGAACGACTCAGATAAAGTCACCACTTTATGAAACCCAGATCTGTCCAGACCCATGCTTATATATATAAAAAAAGAACAAGTTCAAAAGAAGCTCACATGTAGCGACTTGGTTATAAATCTGAAGATACAACAACTCGTGGCTTTGTTGCAATCATAAATTTCGACATTTGAACTAACAGGAAAATCTAGGTCAGCAGCGTGTTAGAAATAGGGCGAAGAATTACATGGCTTTGACCAATGACGGCACTACGTGCTTATCTGAAACTTTTGTAAGATGAGGAGGTTCGTAATAATTGATTGAATCTAAAACAAGGGTAGTAATGTGATAATATACGTGCTTATCTAAAACTTGTGCAAGATGAGAAACTTAAGTTCGTAATGATTGGTTTAATTACAGACAAGGCTAGTTATGTGATAATATGGTAAAAGCTCTGGAATTGTTTCTAGTAGGCGACAGTGTAGATCCAGGATCAGATTGCGCAACGTGCAATCTGATCCTGGATCTACACTGTCCCCTACTTGGCCAGATAATCCTACAAAGACAGACTTGAAGCTGCAATAACTGTTGTTACTGACTGAGAATACCCATCAAATTTATCTAGCTCTGAAATCTTGGTAAAAGGTTTGTTTCACACAGACTGTGGGTGACGCCCATGGTTGAGTTATTTTTATAGAAATATTTTTATACAGGTCAGCCTACATTAAGTCCCCTTTTTCACAGAGTATAGTTCATTTGTAAAAAGAGCAAAAACCATCGATCTATCTACCAGACTGGATGAATGTGCGACTCACATACTATGTAGGTTGTTCCAATGCAGGCCGGCAGGCTGGATGAATCGCTGGCTAGTTAGTAAAAAATTTGCCAGCTGACACTACAGGACTTCAGCTTTACAATTTTACAATTGTATGACTGACTGACCGCTTACAGTTGTTTTGCTCTATGCCCACTGACGGCAGTGTAGCTGTATGATTTGTTCCTTTTTTCACCCTTTGCCATCTTGAACGGTTCTTATAAAATTTAAGTTCATGTTAATGTGACAAAAGTAAACAAAGAGGGTGTTAAAGCATTTAAATTTAATTAAATTTAATTCATACCATTTAAAAGTATGGAAATTATTGTAGCGATGACAATCTGTTATTGTACAGTCAAAGTGTTAGTTGCTGGCAAAGAAATTATTTAGATTAAAAGTTGCCAGGTCACTCTGTCTTTTGTTCACTTTTTGCCTACATATAAAATTAATTTTTTCTACCAGTAACTAGTATTGCACCATCCACACAACAACATATTGGCATTTCCACAATATTTTCCATACTTTTGAATGGTATGAATTAAATTTAAATGCATTTTAACCTGCATGGTTATTTTAGCCGCTATTGGGCCTTCAAACCGTAAAACAAGAGTCACGGATGTTCCCGAATAAGACAATTCGAAACTGAAACTTTCAAGGAGAAAAAAGAAAAGCACTAACAGTATCGCCCAAACTCTATGAAGGTGACTGAAGTAAGATATATGTAAGCCTAAAATTTCATGGTTGGCTGAACTCAGCATCGAAAAAAGTTTAATAAACACTGACTTTGGGTGCCTGTTTACGCAAACTCTTCTAACTGTAGGGAAAAAAAGGGCAAAATAGTCCCCTAGATAAAACGGCATTACTGGCGAAAATGTCGAAACGATTTGACAATAATAGCTGTGGGCTTTTTGGTTGTCTGTTCCTCTGATCGACGGCATCGCCCTTGTTACGACGTGCTCATCAGTTTGTCAGTGTGTATGTCTGTTGACACAGTCTCTTTCCGTCATTGGAAGAAAAAAGGGGTAAATAGCATTTGAATAATTGGTATTCTCATACTACAGACGACGGAAGAAAATCAGATTTGATTAGATTTATTATCTGCCTCCGAGGTAGAAAGAAAAAGAAAGAAAACTAATTATGATCTAATGTCATATCCATAGCAACTACAAAACCCTCGTAGAAAAACTGACAGAAATTTTGTTATTATTATTTGTAAAATCGATGCCTTTTGTAGTATTGACCATCCATTCTTAAAAGAATTTCATATCTGAGTTCCATGGCTAATCCATTTTAGCGCCTAAGCCAATCTAAATTTAGAAACTGACACAGTTTCTGATTTGCCCATCTGGTTAAAGCAATAAAAATTGCGTTACTTTGAAAACTGGGAGAGTATTCAGAATTCTTTAGTGTTTGCGTTGCTGCACTTACCATCTTAAGTTTTAAGAAGTTCTAAGTTTTAAATCCCATGACGAGCTAGGCCAAACTCTAGAACTATCCACACTTTGGTGGAAGCAATGGACATGTTTCCAGTCAGCAATCATCGAGAATGACTGGTCTGCGTTCCAAGATTTTATTTAAACAGCGCATAAATTAATCTCTTAAAACTCAAATGATATGAATCATGCTCTGTGAAAAGGGGGCTTTGTACATATGCAACAAGTATCGACCGAGGTCAGCCTGCGCATGCCGCATAGGCTGATCTGCTTCGAAACATTTTGCTTTTGGTGAATTTTCTGCGTGTCAAAGGACCAGTGTTCCTGACAATTCAGTCGGTTATTAGACAAAACGGATTTTATGAATCCATAATTATCTGATGGCATGCATAGTATCATGCATCACGGGGGGTACTATAGACCCTCTTTAGCCAGAACATATGGGTCCGTATTCACCAACCATTCTTAAGAATATTCTTGGTCTTGTTCTCCAAAAATTTCCAAATTTGAAAGTAACACACCTTCTTATTGGCTAAACCATTTGGTTTAGCCAATCAGAAGTTGTGTTACTTTCAAGCTTGGAAAATCTTGAAGAATAAGTCTAAGAACGTTCTTAAGAATGGTTGGTGAATACGGACCATGGCATAGCTCACATATAAGACAATTCTGGAATGTTGTATGCCAAATCACACACAGAAGCACGGATGGCAATAACATTACTCATTGTTACTGTCTCCTTTTTTTTTCCCAGTTAAATTCCTAGTGTTGACTTGATTTAATTAACATTTCTTTTCCGTTCATCTGTCACCCTATAAGTCGCTGATTGTTAAACCAATCACGATTTTGATGAATGTTTTCTACCTTTGATATGTGGTCCTCCAGGGGCTCTGTCAATCGTAACGACGGTTTTAATTTTAATTGGAAGAAATTCCACAAAGCATTTGCATACGACAAAATAAAGTGTGGCTCGATAGCATTTTCTAACTAGGATTTTCTTCTTTTCCTACAACGTTTTCTGAAACTTTTTTTCTATAGGTCTTTAGAAGTCAGGATTGTGTTGTAACGAGTTAAAGCATTCAAACGTGAGGCCTTGCTATCTGGACCTCCACAAGGTTATGAAAACGCCCGTATTTGCAGTCTTATATTTCAAGTGAGATTGTGACCCAACTGTCACATAAAGCGGCCTACTCCACTTAATGTAATTATCAATCGAACATTTTATGTAACTTAACAAACAATTTTACTGCTACAAACCTTTTGTCTCTGCTATAAACACCACAGCGTTGTAATACAGCTTCCATTTTCAATCTCACGCTGTACTTAAAGCTATTATACACTATACCTTTTGTATAGACAGGAATAATATCGGATCTAAAGTAATGGCCGCCATTAACTGTTTTCTATTTCATGCATGGATAGAAGAAGCAATTTCGGGGCTACGTTGTGAATGGACATGGAGACATAAATCAGATAGCTTTCCTGATCCCGTCCCAGTTAGATGTGGCTTAATAGCACTTGTATATGAGCTGTGCTCTAACTAAATGGGGTTTAATGCATCTCTGTGATGCATTATACCAAGTAAGTCATCACAGCATTATGTATACATGAATCCATCTTGTCTAACAACTGACTGAAGCATGAGGTGGACTGGTCCTTTGAAATGCAGAAAGTTGACCAATAGCAAAAAGAACTGCGCAGGCTGACGTGGGTCAATACTTTGTGCAGATGCATTAAACTCTCTTTTCACAGAGCATGGCTCACTTATTAAGGAGACTTCTGGGCTGGTGTTCACCAACTGTTCTAACTTGCAGCCTTAGCCTCATTCTCAATTTAAAAAGTAAGACAGGGTGGGGTCCGTCAGGAGAACTCGCCTAAGGACAAATTGCTCCAAATGCCACTCGCCACAAATCTAAAAGACGATTCGTCCCTAGTGTTAGACAACTCGGCCCCAACCTGAAAAACATCTAGCCCCATTATTTTTGTTTCATCGCTGACGTTCTAAATGACACAAACCTATTTCTACTTAATGTTTGTTGTTCTTTCCGATGCCTTCTGTAAGCTTTGATATCCTCGCAGTCTAATCAACTTACAATTGAGCGGCGATCTGCAATAGGCGGTTTAATGTATCTCTGTGTTTCATTACACCAAGCAAGTCATTATATAATTATGGGTACATAAAATTCATTTTCTATACAAAAGAAGAAAATTGACCCATTGCAAAAACTTTCGACCCAGGTCAGACTGTGCGGACCGTGAAAGCTAGCCAGGGGTCGATACTTTTTGCAAACGCATTAAACCTCCTTTTCACAGAGCATGGCTCTGGGTCATTTCAAAAGTAAAAGTAATCCTTTTTATATCAATTTGATAATGATATAAAGCAAATATGATAGGCAATAACCTTTTACATGTGCAATTATTTATCATGAATTAATAAAAGTAATGAGAACAAACAACGTATGTCTGGCGTTTTTCTTACCTCTCATTCATTTTACAGAAATGAAAGGAGATATAGATTTCAATCATGCAACCCTAAAACTATCGGTGCTAATCGATTTTGTGAGCTGATCTATTGCTAAATGGACACGATAAGACTGAACTATGTACCAGACGACAAAATTAAAGACTCATCAATTTGTAAGCTATTTCAAAAGATAAATAACAACAAAACAACAACAACAACAATAATAATAATAAAACAGCTAGAATGACGGTCTCTACAAGGTTAGAAAAAGATGTGGGAAAAGGAGGAAATGCTGGATACCAGCATTTCCTCCTTTTCCCACATTTTTTTCTAAGATTTCCACGCTTAAGGTCGTCCAACTCTAAATTTTGTTAACTATTATCCTACTAAATAAGTTGTATAAAATTTTCAAGCCGATAGTAAAACCCAGAATAATGCTATTTCAAACCCATTCTTTGGAGAAACATATCTCCTTGTCGGACAGTGTAGATCCAAGATCAGATTGCACGTTCTGTGTAGTCTGATCTTGATCTACACTGTCCGCAAAAGGTCTGTAAGTCGCGCTTATCAGCCAAAGCGTTAAAGAGTTAAGCAAGAGTGCTCCGTGGCTCAGTGGGAAGGATCTGGATTTGTAAGAAGGAAATCCCGAGGTCGGTTTCAACTGGCTGTGCTGGTCACGTGGTATGGTCCTTGGTTCAGGGATTGCAGAGTCCCTAGTCTAGCCAGTTTTGAACTAACAAAAGACAGGAAAAAGTGCACCTTCTCCATTAAATGACTGAAATCCCTGTGAAAGCGAAGTAAAACATCATTCAAATTGATATATTTAAGCATGACAGAAGATACGAAATTCGATAATGCAACCTTGAAACTGCTGTTAGTCCTGCGTTACTATGTTTCGTTGGATAATTTATGACGAAATAGACACGGTGACTATCATCAATTCTCGGAAAAAATGTGGTCTGGTTGTAGCCCTGTGCGTAACCGACTGAGCTACAGCTCTTAGTGTTTTAACTTGCGAATTCTCTAGGTATTGTTTGTTTGTTTGTTTGTTTTTGCTAATTTCAACGGCCTCTCGTTCTTTCGTGTTTTTTTTTTTTTCCTGGATATCAGCAGTAGAGTTTATGCGATCACTTGCCCAAAGACACTCTTATCTGACTAGCATCGGAACGCAAGTTAGGGCCCAAAGTATATATATTTTCTAATTACAAATGGGTTTTCTTCAACTTTTCATTTCCTCCAAGTAAAGACTACATGATTTCCTTCGCTTGAAGCAAATAATAAAGTATCCGTGTAAATATGCAATATTGAGTATGAATGAAATTAAGACAAGGTATCAAGTGAATATATTGCGGAATGAGGAGAAATTATAAACTGATCTCGGATTCATACTGTCTGGCTGTTTTCGGAATTTGGGGAATGTAAAACGATGTAACTCTTTACCAGATTACAAAACATTACATTTGTCAAAATTAACAGTATTTACGGACGACAAATTAAATGAAACTAAAATCATGAAAATGGATAGAAAACAATGTGGAAAAAGGAGAAAATGCTGTTTACCAGCATTTTCTCCTTTTCCCGCAATGTTTTCAAAAGCCTTATTCCTTAGAGTTATTAAAACTGGAATTGTTTGGTAAAGGGTTCAATAAAGTATCACGTGTCAGAAATGTCGAAGTCCATTTGATGCATACTGCAGTCAAGGTCTGAATCAATGCAATTCGAATTGTCAATGATACAGAAGCCTTCTGTCTGACCTCTGCAAGTCAATCAAAACGGCTAGACTGGGGTGTCATGTGATCAGAAGACGAGATGTCATTTAAATGAATGTCTTGAGTTATGATGCACGCAAATAGAAATCGTTTAACCTTATGTTTTGCATGGATTACTTCGAAATCTCGTATCATTTGAATTGAGGATAATAATAAGTCGGTTAATTTTGTACCAGACGACAAAATGCTAGATCTGCGGATATTCAACTCTTATCCTACCGTTTGCGACCAGATGTTTATTTTTCGGATGATTGAAAAAGCAAGATCGGTCTGCAAATACGTGATTGTGATCTTGCTCTACACTCTGCTCTGCACTTTCAGAAGTCTTGCCGCATGTAAACCCTACTGAATGTCAGAAATTGTGCATTTTTTGTCATCGTCAACAGTTTAAACTCGCAAGGATAAGGGTTAAAGCATTTGCATTAACCCTTTACCATACAATGCGGACTTTTAACAACCTGGAGAAAGAAGACTTTTGAAAACATTGTGTGAAAACGAGAAAATGCTGGTAACCAGCATTTTCTCCTTTTCCCACAATGTTTTCTATCTTATTAAGGACAACTTCCAAAATTCAAGCCACATTTAATTTTGCGTCTGCATATGCTTTGGATGGGTCTAAAATTTTGTCAAGTGGTGTAGGGTTAAGTTTTTCACTGTCGATGGCATTTTAAATGACGGACAAAGTAGATAAAGGTTAGCTTGCACAAAACCTGAAGTCTGATCTTGGATCTACACCGTACGGTACTTGCTGCTAAACCATGAGAAATGTTAAAATTCAACAATGGTGTGAATTAATTTTCGAATCTCGATGTACGCAGAAAGATCTACGTCGAACCTCACACAGGTGCACAAGCCACCGTAACTTTACCAAAACACGACCCTAAATGGCGATGAAATATCAAATAAATAAACATGTAATCATACAAAGAAAACGTCAAATATACTGTATATTCCGTATCCCCGAGAGGAAAAACTTTCCATTACCAAGTTTAGCAAATAAATATAAATTTCACCGGAAATCCCAACAGGGTCTGTAAACATTTGTTGCCTCAAAACGCTTCTGCCAGCTTTTATCCATTTTCCAGTCAATCGCATGCCTTTGCACAACTCCGGAAGATAGCTGATAGGAACATTATGTGAAATAGAGAAGATGCTGGTTACAGGCATTTGCTCCTTTCCCACATCGTTTTCTACTAAATGAAGAGCTAACACATGAGTCACATTCTATTTACAACTTGCAAAATGCTTTGAAAATAGACGGGTCTAATGATTTTTTCGTCTGTAGAAGAGTTAACCCCTTATCAGACGACAAAATTTTGGCCTTGTCCAAATTCAAAGCGTTTGCAGATGATAAATCATATCTGGCTGAAATTTTGGAATTTGTCTTAGAAAGGGTAAAAATCATGTGGGGAACGAGAAAATGCTGGTCAGCAACGTTTTCTCCTTTTTCACAATGTTTTCAAAAGGTCTCTATGACAGTGTCGTTAAATCTTGGAATTGCGTAGTTAAGGGTTAAGAGGCCGCAAGAAAATATATTGATGGAAAAATAATGTATTAGGACAAGACGAATCGAAGAGGGACCCACTATTAGGCTGGGAGTGCTCAAGAGCTCCAGAAATAAGGGGCCGTTTGTTCAGAAATGTTCACATTTTGACTTAAAACAATGTTATGGGAACTTCTGAGAATTTATTGATCTAGATAACTCAGATAAATACCACTAACGTGATTTGAAAAGTTTAATTCAGATATAATTATATTTTGAATAACACAATGCTGCACTTATCCGAAGCTGTTGTATATTCTTGAATCTGTCATGGTGCAGACCTTGTTTCCGGTAAAGCCGTCTGCTGTGCTATAAAGCAGATATCAGTTTTCGTGACTGATAACCCAGTGTCTGGTGTTCCTTTCAAAGAGACATTCTGACTGTCCAAAAAATGTGTACCGCTAATGCATTTGTGTTATCCCGGACATGCCGACTGGAGATAACTCTTCCTTCTGACATTCCGATTTTTGTCAATATTTTCATTAATGAGCCCATGCTCTGGCAAAAAGGGGCTTAACGCATCTCCGTGATGCATAATATCAAGCAAGTCATCACATGGAAATAGATCCATAAAATCCATTTTGTCTAACAACCGACTGGACCATGAGGTAAACTGGTCCTTGAACATGCAGAAAATAGACCGATAGCAAAAAGTTTCGGCCCAGGCTGACCTGGGTCGGTCCTTTTTGCGAATGCATTAAGTCTACTTTTCACAGAGCATGGCTGATTTATTTTGTAACTTGCTAAAGTATTGTTCCTTCGCTCTCATTATGTTGATTCAATGCAGACAGACAATATTTGGCTTCATGGGTATAATGCGGTTTCAATGACAGTTCACTTAGACAACAGCGACAGTTCAGTCATCACAGATCTGTGGTTCTCCAGAAATACAAAGCTAGAAGGAAAAAAAGCCCAAGGACATATAAAATAATTCTCAGAAGTTCCCATAACATAGTTTTATGTCACAACGTGAAAGTGAACTTTTTCTGAACAATCGGCCCCTTATTTCTGGAGCTCTTACGCACCCCCAGCGTAATAGTGGGTACCGCTTCGATTCGTCTTGGTTCCTATACATTATTCACGGTAGGAAACAAGCTCTAGTCATCCGGGTTGCACATCCATCTAGCGCCACTTCGCCCTCATTATTTGAACCACTGGGTAACAGACGATCTAAACTTGCAAATATTGTTTTAGTGCAGTGCAACTAACAGAAAAAGAACATTTTATCGTTTTTAAAATATATATCAGATACATATCAGAATGGAGTTTTCACACAAGGTATTTGACAATCACTGGAGGGTTTTTTATTTGTAACATTTATATAACAAAAGCTTGTCTAGCATGCCGATGGCTGTTGTGTATTCTGATGAATTACCATTGAGCATGCTAGAAGTCAAATAAAATAGATTGAATTGTTCCATGTTATCCAAAGAAAGCAAAGTGGGAAATATTTTATAAAAGTCATTGACAATGCCTTCAATTTTGAACTAGATTAACCAACGTAATTATAGCTGAGCATGCATTTATTAACCCTATTGTGAGGTTGCATAGCACAACTCCTATGTGGTGATAGTATATTGGCAAAAAGAACGTTGAAATCGCAATATTTTTATCTTTACTATTGGATCGTCGCAATATATTTGTCTTTTTTCTATTGCCTGGTGGCAATATTTTTGTCTTTACTACTGGCTGGTCGCTAATCTTTTGTCTTTACTATTGACTGAGACATTTTACGCTATTGATACAGCCCAACTCGCTATCTCATTCTGATCATCTACTTGTCTAGCTTCAGTCGACTTTTTAGGCTAGCGATCATAAGGTTTCTAGCCTGTTGTTGTCGAGAGTGACCCAGATTCAAATATCAACAACAGCAACATAAAAAAAAAAAAACCACAGTCGCCAAATGCTGCTCCGCAGAAAATAATCCTTCCTACGGTGGCAAAAAAGTGACATGGAAGATATATTTTATACTACGTGCGCACGTAATAGTTATTACGTGCGCACGTATTAGTTAATACGTGCGCACGTATTAGCTACTGCGTGCGCACGTACTAGCTACTGCGTGCGCACGTAATAACTAATACGTGCGCACGTAATACTATTGCGTGCGCACGTATTAGCTAATACGTGCGCACGTATTAACTAATACGTGCGCACGCAATAGTATTACGTGCGCACGCAGTAGCTAATACGTGCGCACGTATTAACTAATACGTGCGCACGTATTAACTAATATGTGCGCACGTAATAATCGACCAATCAGTTTATAAGGAACAGAAGCTATATTGTTGCGAGGGAAGGGCAAAATTACATTGGTCCAACACGGCAACAGATGTGCATACATCTGACACCCAAGTAAAAAATCAAGTAGAGCTATTACTTCTTAAATCGTTTAGGCATACTGCGATTATTTTAAGTATCTGTACCTTGGTACGGTACAGTAACTATTAATACTCTAGCCTACGGTCCATCGAATTACCCCAAACCACCCCAAAACACCCCAAACCACCCCAAAACATCCCAAACCACCCCGAAACACCTTTTATATGATATAAAATTATTAATACAGTAAGGGTTGGTTGAATTGTTGGGTAAGGATCACTTTTAACAAAAAATATCTATATTACGTCCTGTCACGTTAGCCTAAGGATAAAAGGACTACATGCATTACATGCGCTAGAGACTTTTTGGCCCCACTGAGATCTGGGACCATAATGTCTGACTGTCTGAAAAAGTTCGTTCATGCCTCCAAACTATATGTAATCAGAATGGCAAACATTGTGGACCCGGATCTGACTGCCCCTTGAAAGAGCAGTCTGATCTGGGTACATTATGTTTGGTCATGTCTGACTGTCTGAAAAAGTTCGTTCATGCCTCTATATGTAGTTAGAATGGCAAGCATTGTGGACCCAGATCCGACTGCCCCTTGAAGGAGCAGTCTGATCTGGGTACATTATGTTTGGTCATGTCTGACTGTCTGAAAAAGTTCGTTCATGCCTCCAACCTATATGTAGTCAGAATGGCAAACATTGTGGAACCAGATCCGACTGCCCCTTGAAGGAGCAGTCTAATCTAGGTACATTATGTTTGGTCATGTCTGATTGTCTGAAAATGTTCGTTCATGCCTCCAACCTATATGTAGTCACAATGGCAAGCATTGTGGACCCAGATCCGACTGCCCCTTGAAGGAGCAGTCTAATCTGGGTACATTATGTTTGGTCATGTCTGTCTGTCTGAAAAAGTTCGTTCATGCCTCCAAACTATATGTAGTCATGCTGTCAGAATGGCAAACTTTGTGGACCCAGATCCGACTGCCCCTTAAAGGAGCAGTCTAATCTGGGTACATTATGTTTGCTAATGTCTGACTGTCTGAAAAAGTTCGTTCATACCTCCAAACTATATGTAGTCATGCTGTCAGAAAGGGAAACTTTGTGGACCCAGATCATGCGCGGATCCAGATATCTTTCTCAGGGGGGGTCCCACCGCAAACGCACTCTTCTTATTATATGATACTTTGATTTCGGATTTCAGTGGATGTAAGTCAACGTTTCCAGTTCTAACCATGAGGAGGTCTCCACATTTAGAACCGTTTATTTTTTATATTCATGACTGTATTTTACATAAATGCTGTGCAATATCAAACCAGTACCATTTCACGAATCCGATAACCACATTTTTCCAAAATTCCAGGGGGGGTCCGGACCCCCGGTCCCCCCCTCTGGATCCGCCCGTGAAGATCCAACTGCCCCTTGAAGGAGCAGTCTGATCTGGGTCCATAATGTTTGGTCATGTCTGACTGCCTGAAAAAGTTCGTTCGTGCCTCCAAACTATATGTAGTCAGAATGGCAACAGATACAGTAATTTATATAAGTTTTAGGGAAGTTAGATATATGCAAACATTGTGCAGCCAGATCATCAGACTGCTACTAAAGTAACAGTCTGATTGGGGTCCACGGTGTTAGGCATTCAAACTACATCTTTTGAACCATAGATATTTCAGTTTAAGGAAAATTAATTATTGTGTATGCCATTTTCAATTTGATTTATACTGTTCCTGCATCTTAAACCGTTGTAAAATGATATCACTTTAAACGCCTTTTTTGTTTTCTTGAGGTGTTTTGGGTAGTTTTCGGTGACAAAACTCCTTGTATAGCTCATCAGTCTTTCGTACCCTACAAATCATTCCACCCCCAACCCCACGACAGTATTAATTTTATATGATAAAAGGTGGTTTGGGGTGTTTTCGGGTGGTTTGGGGTGTTTTGGGGTGGTTTGGGGTAATTCGATGGACCGTAGGCTAGAGTATTAATAGTTACTGTACCGTACCAAGGTACAGATACTTAAAATAATCGCAGTATGCCTAAACGATTTAAGAAATAATAGCTCTACTTGATTTTTTACTTGGGTGTCAGATGTATGCACATCTGTTGCCGTGTTGGACCAATGTAATTTTGCCCTTCCCTCGCAACAATATGGCTTCTGTTCCTTATAAACTGATTGGTCGATTATTACGTGCGCACGTATTAGTTAATACGTGCGCACGTATTAGTTAATACGTGCGCACGTATTAGCTACTGCGTGCGCACGTAATACTATTGCGTGCGCACGTATTAGTTAATACGTGCGCACGTATTAGCTAATACGTGCGCACGCAATAGTATTACGTGCGCACGTATTAGTTATTACGTGCGCACGCAGTAGCTAGTACGTGCGCACGCAGTAGCTAATACGTGCGCACGTATTAACTAATACGTGCGCACGTAATAACTATTACGTGCGCACGTAGTATAAAATATATCTTCCATGTCACTTTTGTGCCACCGTACCTTCCTGTTAGAAAACATACTTCTGTTAAGTATGACAATATTGACATGAACTACAAAATCTCTGCCTCTCCAATTTCAACGATGTCTCTCTATAAAATGGTAGGCTGAACAAAATGTACATTATGTCAGTGCCCTGTGTAAATCAGGCTCATTTTCACTAAGCCAATACACTCTTTCTTCGTCGTGTTTTTCGCCGGTATTGTAGGTCTCGTCTAGCTACGATTTCGTCCAACCGATGAAGAAAGTTAAAAAAAAAACAGCATGCAAAGTTCATCTACAAGTGAACCTCAGAAAGTATTTAAATGTCAAAGCATCAGACTGGTATGTTCTTTATTTGCTTTAAAGCGCCTTTCACAACTATAGTTGCCTTTGCGGCCAATGTAGATTAAGATCAGGCTGCACAAAACATGCAGCCTGATCTATGATCTACATTGTCTGCTTTGCTGAAACACTGTAGACAAAAGAAATTGCAATTATTCGGGTAAATATTTTTGTTGGTTTTATTCGGCACTGTGAGGGTAAAACCATGTTGATTACCTGTGTTATTACATGTAAGTCTCCTGCCACATGATTGCTTCAAGAGGTAATGAGGTAGACAAAATAAATAAGAGATCAAACCAAGCTGAAACTGCAGTTTGATCTTGATCGAATCCGTTTGTAAAGAATGCCAGAGTTTACAGGATATCAGTAATACATCGTTTGCTTCTGAAAAAAAAAAATATATATATTACGCTAATTTCCCTAGGGAACGCTTACGATGACCGCGAAAGCTTTCGTTTAACTGCTTCGCTGTCAGTTTGATAAATTTGACATTTTTGGATGCTTCAAAGTACATTTAGATTTTTACTGTAGGTGGAGAGGTTTTTTTTGGTCAAAGTTTAGCATCAGGTAGAAAGTTTAGCGTCAAGTAACTGGCGGAGTAGATCTGCATAGAATAATTAAAGTTACGGTACCTTAGC
This sequence comes from Tridacna gigas, assembly GCA_945859785.2. Classification (NCBI taxonomy): domain Eukaryota; kingdom Metazoa; phylum Mollusca; class Bivalvia; order Cardiida; family Cardiidae; genus Tridacna; species Tridacna gigas. The sequence continues at coordinate 31,459,147 of OX244041.2, forward strand.
CAACCTGTATGTTCAGAATGAAGCAAAAGTTAGCTGAGCGGTGCTCTGGCAAATGGAAATTTAATGCATCTCCGTAATGCATTGTACCAAGAAAGTCATCACATAATTATGAGTCCATAAAGTCCATTTTGTCTAACAACCGACTGAATCATGGGCTAGAATGGTCCTTGGAAAAGTAGAAAATTTACAAATGGCAATGTTTCGATCCATGTCAGCCTACATGGACTGCGCAGGCTCGGGGGAATGATACCTTTTGCAGATACATTAAAGCCCCTTTTCACAGAGCATGGCTAAATTATATCAATTTTGATTGCTTTTCATAAACTTATTTTTTTTCACCCACATTTCATTTATATCGTTTACTAATTGATTTTTTAATAGGTTTCGTCTTCATTATTTTACTTTCTTGTCTCTGTTCACTTGCTTTTTCACTTAAATGGTATATAAATGTATCCTGTACTTTGGTGGATTTCCTTGAATATTTAAAACTCTTCACCCATCACCCAAAGGCTTGACTTGTCCAATTTTGGAAGCAATCGCAGAGTACAACATAACTCTTGGTCAAATGTCCTAGCATTTCTTTGAAAAAGGTAGAAAACATTTTGGGAGGGGAATGACGGTCACCATCAGTTTCTCCTTTTCCCGTAAGGTTTTCAAAAGCCATTTTTTCCAGTGTCGTTAAAACATGGGATTGCCTTGTACATATAAGATCTTTTTTAATGCTTGAGACACAAAACGAGCTTATTTTGAAATCTGAATGTCAAATATAATTGGTGTCTTCCTCTATTTGCTTCAGGCGTTTTCCACGTTCAGATGTCTCTTGGGATATTGTTTTTGTTATTTTTGCGTCTCTTTTTTTTTTGCGTTTTTTAAATTGTAGTGTTATATTTTTAGAGACGAGCTCTGTTGCCGTATTCACAAACCATTCTAAAGTGTATTCATAGTCTTATTGAGATTTAGAAAGTACGACAAATTCTGATTCGCTAAACGATTTGGTTTAGCCAGTCAGAAATTATACTACTTTGAAATTAGAAAATTCTTGACCCTTCAGCTGCTAAGCGCGAATCGCAGACCTTTTGCGGACAGTGTAGATTCAGATCAGACTGCACAGAACGTGCAGTCTGATCTTGGATCTACACTGTCCGATAAGGAGATATTTTTCTCCAAAAATAAGTTTGAAATAACATTATTCGGGTTTTTACTATCGACCTTACAGTTTCATTTAACTTATTTATCCGGACAAGGACTAAGAGTTAGATTAGGGTTTTTCTGTCGTCAGTATATATCAGAAAACGCTGAACAATGCAAATCAATGAACATGCTTATCTTAACCTATACTGGCTGCAAGAGCAGTTATTAGCTCTGCTACTTTCGAAGAAAACGTCGAGGTATTGTCATAGCGCTGGCGTCGTCAGCGTCGTCGTGCAAAAACTTTGATATCTTATATTGTCTTTGTCATGCCTGAAGATATTTACTTCAAACTTGGACTTGTTGTTAACTATCAAACCATACAACAGAAGCTGGTAACCGTCAAAATAGTTTATGCCCCTTATTCGACTTAGAATTTTGTCTAAAAGCAACTGCAGCCAAGCGTTGAAACCCGCTTGCAATGCCTCTGTGTTTAATCTTGGGGCATTAACCCGTAAGCTGCTAAATAAATGAAACGAAAAGCTCCCCTCAATAGTAAAAACCAAAATATTGCGATTTTAAAGATTAGTTCACCTTGAAAGAAATACTGTATCGGACAGTGTTGATCCAAGATCAGACTGCGCGTTTTGTGAAATCTGATTTTGATCTACACTGTGGGCAAAAGCGCCCCAAGTCGCGCTTAGCAGCGTAAGGGTTAAGATTTAACCTTCAGCATACCAACGAGTATACACGGAGCTTTTGTGGAAAATGTAGACTTTACAGGGTCCGTATTCACCAACCATTCTTAAGAACATTCATGGTCTTGTTCTTCAAAATTTTCCAAATTTGAAAGTAACACACCTTCTGATTGGCTAAACCATATGGTTTAGCCAATCAGAAGTTGTGTTACTTTCAAATTTTGAAAATCTTGAAGAATAAGTCTAAGAACGTTCTTAAGAATGCTTGGTGAATACGGACCCAGAACGCGCAATCTGACCGTTGATGTACTCTGTACGGTATTTTGGATTTTTTGTGATATATACTACATCTAGTGGAAAAAGCTTTGAATATGCAACAAGTTGGTTTAGTGTTTTAGCTGAAAATGCATGTTTCATTTGGAATCATGGAAACTGCCTACCCGGAAAACTTCCCCTCGGAAAACAACCCTCCAAAATCTGTCCCCAGGAAATCTACCCCAAGAAAAATTACCCCCAGGGTATCTGCCTCCCCCCAGTAACCAGCATTTTCTCCTTTATCCAGATGTACCATATTGCAAATACTTTCAATTTCGACCAGTCTAAAGTTTTATCGTCTGGTAGAGTTTAATGTACTGAAATTGTGTTTGTGTATGTGTGTGTTTGTTTTCTAATGTTCCAATTACAGTATGAGTGCCTCTTTCGAACAACATTTTCTTGAAAAAAAGTGCTTCCTTAACCATTTCTAAACGACTGTTGAAGTAAATTTTTGAAGAACCTTGCACATCAAACTGTACTCTGAATATTTAAAAAATGATTTATAAATAATGTTTAATAAAGATGATAGTACAAAAAAAGTAATTGATAAGTGTTTTGAGTGTACATCTGAAAAGTTCTTATATTTCGTTGTGTATGTATTTTCCTTTTAGTCAATGATCCCATTACATTATTAGAACTAATAAAATAAAATACTTAAAAAAAGAAAAACTATAGGGGGCATATCTATGATAATTTCTATCTTTTTGATAAAGCTTGCCATCACTGCCTGATGAGGCTAGTAGAGGATCCGAAATAGGTGGGGTTTTTTTTTGTCAAACATAAAATAGGATTACACATGAAAATATAAACGGGGCAGTTTTCGGAGGGAGGAGTTTTTTTACCTAAAGGCAGATTTCCTCTGGGCAGTTTTCGGGCGGCAGTTTTCCAGGAGGGCAGTTTTCCAAAAAGGCGGAGGGGGCAATTTTCCTTGAACCGTTTCATTTATTTGGAGTTAATGCTTTGCTGTATGACCATGCTTTAGACATGGCCACGTTGCAAGCTGCAAGCATAATGCTGCTGGCATCTTGGGTGTGGCTCAAATGATGGGATTTGTTATCGGTAAGATAGAAAACATACAAGGAAGAGGATAAATTACTTGTCTCATTCTGATCTACGCCGCCCACAAATTTAAAAAGAAAAGAAAAGAAAAACATCATAAGTCGTTCATGACAGCGAAAGGGGTTAAGAAATACTGACAGGGACGTTTGATTCCTTTCTCTTTGAAAGACAACCAAATTAACCCAAGACTTTATTGTCAATAATCCTGGCATGGTTTGATTTTTAACCCATTTAAAAGGCAAAGAAAACGTCCAATACGTGATTTGTTTACCAATGAGGTACTTTGATCCTTTACCACAGAATAGATCCAAGATCAGACTGCGCAGAACCAACAGATCTACACTGTGTGACTTTTCATGTAATATTCTTTCTACCTCCTCCTCCCTCCTGAAAAAAACTTTGATACATAAATGAATAAAATGGAATAAAAGATAAAAAAATTCTTGTAGATCTGAAATATGGAGCTGTTATTATCGGTCTTGAAATAAAGAATTCGCTCATTTTGTATTCATAGGGTTATTCCTTAATCGGCAAAAAAATTAAATGAATAAATAAAATGGATATTTTTAGTCAGTACAAAAGGTCTATCATTTTTAAATATCGAGGATATCATTGGCCTGGATTTCTATCCAGGAATCAGCAGTGTATACCCAGACTCATTTCCTGTGCCCGGTCGTCACCTTATCAACCCGACCTCCCGTTCAAGGTCACAACAAATGAGCCATGCTCTATGAAAAGGAGGCTTAATGCATCTGCGAAAAGTATCGACCCAGGTCAGCCTGCGCAGTCCGCGCAGGCTGACCTGGGCCGAAACTTTTCGTTATTTGTCAAATTTTTGAATGTACAAGGACCACACTTCCTCCAAATTCAGTCAGTCGTTAGACTACGTGTATTTTTATGGAACCATAATTATGTGACGACTTGCTTGATATGATGTATCACGGAGATGCATTAACTCCCTTTTGTCAGAGCTTGGCTCATTCATGGTATTGTTCAGTCGCGCAGTCACTTTTTAATCACTTAAGAAGAGCTTACAAAAATTGTCTCTTGTTGTGCGGTTTAACCCTTTACCAAACGATCGCGTGTTTCAAGGATCTATACAAAGAAGGCTATTAACCTTTATCCTGCTATATAACTTAAATGAAACTTTCAAGTCGATGGTAAAAACCAAAATGTTGGTATTTCAGAGTCATGAGGGTTAGGGAAATACAATGTATCTCCTTATCAGACAATGTAGATACACGATCAGACTGCACGTTCTGTGCAGTCTGATCGTGAATCTACACTGTCTGCTAAAGGTCAGTGGGTTGCTCTCAGCAGCTTAAGGGTTAAGAAAATAGTGGGGAGAGGAGAAAATGCCGGATACAGGAATTTTCTCCTTTTCTCAGTATGTTTCCTGGGATTACCGTTTCAAAGACCAATCCCAGCATTTGATCTACACTTATTTCGTCGTCTGTTATTGCTTTACAAAATAGACCAGTTTAAAAATGTGCCGTATGGTAAAAGATCGCCGAAAAAAACCTTTGGAATTTTACAAAAAACATTCTATGCGCCATCATTTCAGATGTTTAATGGAAAAAAGATCAGATCAATACCTGTGTGCATATCAGTGCAGTCTGGTCATGATCTGCGATTTACGACGACCTTTTCAATTTTTTTTTAACCCAAGCTCATTTTATAAGATGGCCCCTGACGGTAGAAACTGTTTCTTTTATCTATGATTTGAATTAAAATTATTAAAAGGATGCATATACTCGCAAGTTTTGATTGTATATATTATCAGTCAATGTATGAGATAGATTTTGACATTTAAAAATGAGCCCTGTTCGGTTAAAAAGTGGTTTAACCCTTTACTACACAACCTTGAGTTTTAACGACCCTGAGGAAGATGGCTTTTAAAAGCATTGTGGGAAGAGCAGAAAGTCCTTGTAACAAGCATTTTCTTCTTCTCCCACAATGTTTCTACCTATCAATGACAATTTACATCATTTGAGTCACATTTAAATTGTCGTCTGCAATGGTTTCAATTTGGACAAGTCATCGTTTTTGTCATCTGGAGTTAAGCGTGCTTATCACACCAGATATACATGTAGATTGAAACAACCCCATGCTGCACACCAGCACATACACGGAAATAAGACGAGAAATTTCTTTCTAAACCCCGCACCATACAATCCCGAGTTTTAACCACCCCGAGAAAGAAGCCCTTTGGAAACATTGAGGAAAAAGATCAAATTGCTGGAACGCCAAAGAAGGTGCATGGTGATCTTGGGTTTACATCGTGTGTCTACATGCTTCTCATTTATGTCCGAAAATGTTCTTATTGAAAAATAAGGGTATTTTTATTCCAAGAGATGAAACGAGTTTATTTGTCTGGAAGCATGAGGGTTTAATGTCAAAACCTTGTGAATTCCATATCGGTTTGTCTTTTCCAAATAGGATCGGATAGGATTATAATGTTATTTAACCCTTTCCCAAACGACAAATTTTGGACTGGTCCAAATTGAAAGAGTATGCAGACGACAATTTTAAATTTGATGAAAATGGCAGAAAGGTCTCAAAAAGCGTAGAAAACACTGTGGGAAAAGGAGAAATTGCTCGTTACGAGCAATTTCTCCTTTTCCCACAGTGTTTTCAAAAGACTTGTACTGCAGATACGTGAAAACCAGGGCTTGTTTGCGAAAGGGTTAAGTCATTTTTCTGCATGTTGTTTTAAGACCTAACATAGAGTATTAAAAATGATACCAAGGACTAATAATATGATGACAAATAATGAGTTTTGAAAACAGATCCACGGTAAGCCTTGTGGGAAAAGAAGCAATTGCTTCATACGACCAATTTACTTCTTTTTCACAATAATTTTAAAAAAAATGTGAATGCTTCTTAGACCTATTACAACGAGGAAAAAAAGTCATAGCAAACAGTTGTCTACGATCTTTAAATGGCTCAGTGCGGGACATGAAAACCCGCATTTGTTTAGTAAAGGGTTAAAAAAAAGCTAGTAAATAGGAAGTTGACCTCGGCATTTTCGGAGTTCGACTACACAAAGTTAAAAGGATATAAAACAAAATTATCACACATATAATTTGTTGAGAAACGCATTTTGTTGGCTTTCCAATTACTGATATCATGATCTGATAGTTGTTTCAATTTTTGCAGAAAAAATCTGTGAAATCGAGGTCACAGGATGTTCCTTGCCTTGCAAAGGATTTTTTTTATCGTTTTACATGTTACCGGTAACAGTCTGAGTTTTCTGAACGCACATTTTCATTGCTTCATCAGCTCCTCGCAAGTGTTTACCTTTTTAACGTAAGCGTCTCAAAAAGCTTTTGAGAACTGTGTAGATCAAGATCAAAGTACGCACAGACCGTGAAGTCTGTTCTCTGCTCTTCACTCTCTAAGACGGTGAAATATTTTATGATGACATATTTTTTTAGCTCTAGGGAGACTTTGTAGACCATCTTAATCAGTCAATTAATGTAACAGTTTTAAGTATTTCTGTCTTCGATGTATTTAGTTTAAACAAGATATCAGGTCTGTATGCTTAAGTTACAATGGTCTTTACTTCTTGTATCCACATAGATTGAAATTCTGATGTATTCAGCTTGCATATATGTGCATGTATTCAAAATGCCGATTTATCACGGGTAGGAAACTTCATAGTCGGAGCCAATGGCTCCGATGATAAAATGTTATGTTGGTCTTCCGGTTCCGAAATTGTCGGCTCAAAAACATCTGAAAAACAGGTAAGCTTGTCATTCTTTGTAATTATGTGTTCTTATGTCTTTGAAATTCTAAAAAAGGAGAATGTCACGCTATTCTCAAGTCTTTCAACGTGTTTTCTATACTGCGGAAAGCCATGGAATGTGTACAGTATTGTCTGCATCATTTGTGCCGTGGGTTGACCGTAGACGAAATAATACGTCAAGAACCTAGATTCAGTCTTTTGTTGCCATTAAATTAGCAAATAAGAGAGAGGTTTGCTGACCTAAAGGCGTGAATTAGTATTTTGAACTGTTGTAATGGCTGTTGGTAAAAATGTAAAAAGAAATAGCGTAAAAATGATAAACACAAAGAAGGGCTCCGATTTCGTGAACCGGCTCTGAATATGTAAGTCGGCCCCGATTGATGAGGGCATCCTTTTAGAAAATTAGTTTTTTTTTTTGTGAGAAATTATTTAATTCATAAGCTCTCTTTTCCTGGAAATACCCTTGAGTCCAAAACTTAATACATTTCTTCGATGGAACGTGACCGAATTTATGGCAATATAAAGGACTGATATTGTCACGATTGAAAAATACTGTCTAACATTAGTCTATTTTATTTTAATTGTGAAAATACTTTTGTCTAGCTTTTGATTAACCAAATGGTCTATATGATACATTTGAAATGCTTTCTTCGTAAGTTCAGCCAACACATAAACTCATATAATGAACAATATATGGCATTTTCGGAACTCTATGTGGTCTTCCAATAGTCATTCAAAAGCTAAATAGAAAATGGAATGTATCTAGCATAGCAGAGATATTGAATAAAAAAATGAGTCTGACAAGAATACTTGATTTTTTTGCGAAACAAAAATCTTATCCAACTACACATGCATATTACAGAAGTCCGATTACTCTTCGATATATCGTTCTTTTACAAGTAAGAGAAGAGAAAAAAATGCACGCAGCACGTTTGAATGGTCTACATAGCTACATAAATTTGCATTATACAATCTATAATGCATTCATCAACATAATAAATGTAAAATGAAAAGAGAGTAAGTGAAACAATTATGTATCAAATTCAAATTTAAGTTATCACAATTAATTGATTCATTCATTCAAGCGTCGGTACATTCATTCAGTCATTAGTTCATTGCCCATTTGTATATCTTTTGTTCTCTATCTCTCTTACCTTGAAAATGGGCAGGGGTGAGCGAGCGAGCGAGCGAGTGAGGGAGTGAGTAAGTGGATGTGTGGGTGAGTGATCACCTAATATATAATGGGAACAGGCTGATGTGGTAAAACTGAAATGTAATGTCTTACACATAAACTTTTCGTGTAACAATTTTATGTTTAGGCATAAGTACAAAAAAAGAACAACAAATTCAAACTCAGACGTGTAAGCAAACTAACGCATTGTAAGTACTACATAACACCATTTTTCCAACCAATGCTATATGAATTTTGAAAAAGAAATCAAATCTGCAGTGGTTGGGAAAATGATGTCGTGTCACATTTACAACGCGTACGTCATCAGTTTGCTTACACACAATCAATTACACTGCAATATCAAACTTCCTGTTCACAAACGCAACCCTTAACCCTTAGCTTCTTTGGTAAGATACGTGGGCAAAGAGTATTGACTGATTTGAGGTCCAAATTACAACTTTACCGCTCGTACCAGAGATTGTGAAGAAATCGTTGTTCTTTTTTTTTTTTTTTGTAATTTATGCCTAAACGTAAAATTGTTATCCGAAATGTTTATGTGTAAGACATTACGTTTCAGTATAACCATATCAGCCTATTCACCTTATATATAAGGTGATCACTCACTCACTCGTCCACACCCACCCACATGAGAGATAGAGAACAAAAGCTATAAAAATAGACATGAACTTATCACTTGAATGAATAAATTGATTAATTAATAGTTATAACTTAAGTTTGATAGATAGGTATCTTCCCACTTCGCCCCTTCCCAAGTCGCCCCTTCCCACTTTGCCCCTAGTTTATTCCCATTTCGCCTCTTTGCCATTTCGCCCCTTTCTTATTTCGCCCCTTACCAATTTGCCCCATTCCCACTTCACTCCTTTCCTGTGTCGCCCCTTTCTCAAGTTGCCCCCTTCCCATCTGGCCCCTTCCTGATTCAACCCTTCCCATTTCGCCCCTTTCCTGTTTTGCCACTTCCCCACTTTGCCCCTTTCCCGTTTCGCCCCTTTCCTGTTTCGCCCCTTTCTCATTTTGCCCTTTTCCTATTTCGCCCATTTCCAATTTTGCCCCTGTTCCATTATGCTACATAAAAATTACTTATTATTTACCATCAGGCCACTTCAATTTTTCAGGGTCAGGAGAGAAGTTTTCTTCTTCATTTTTCAGTGGATTAAGGCAAGAATACCGATCCAAGTCGAATAACAATTGCTTAAAAAATTCTAAAATTTCAAAAAATGGATAGGCCTTTTTTAAAAAAAAAAATCATTAGGAAATGCATTATGAAAATTTTGGTATTTGCAAAGGGCTTTACAGGGTGGGAGGGGGACGCTAAACATTTTTTTTTTTTTTTCGTGTGCCCCTTGTCAAGTTCAATATCCAATGTATCCAGAGTCCTATATTCAACAGGGTGACCAACAAAAATTTTCCTCGCACAATAAAAGTTCTAGGTGTGTTGGTTGTGGGAGGGAAACGTTTCTCTAGGCCACCCTGTACTGTCGATGGTGTTTGTTTTCAAGAGGTCTTAGGTATTGGCTGACTTTCCCTAATGTTACAGGTACTTCTAAAACGAACAAATTTTAAGTGTTAACAGATGCTTTATTTTAGACTAGGAAATTACACCAGGAATCAACACCAAAATTCAACTACTTTTGTAATCTCTCTTCTGAGAATTCAAATAAAACTAAAAAAAAAAATGTACCTGACTGACTATGCTACATTTGTGCGTTTTACAAGAAAACAAAAACTGGTCATTACAAAAATAAGGGAGATGAATTTCAAACACAACAATATGATAATAACAGAAAAAGTCACTTGAAACTTGCACTACCCCTCCTGCACATGAACATACATGTAGACGTGGTATCCCCTGAGATAGGTTTCATTTGCAAATGTAAATGCAATTACATGAACATGTAATAAAAACAAACATCATGGTCCAACAACCTAGTCCGAAAACCATTAGCAGCAAAACTTGCATGATATACATGTAGACCAATTACTAATACCATGTTGTAGTACATACTAAGAAAAAAATGTGAGGCACCCAAAAGAAATCTGTTTGGCAGAAGACCATACAGCAAAGGAAACATCTGTCCATACACCTTTGCATGAACCGTATTAAGTTGGGCAAACAGCGTTGGAACCGCAAAAAATGTTCCGTCCATGTAGACCGTGTTCGCTCTGCAAACTTGTAACAGGCCTTCAACGCTACCGAATATTATGAGTTTCTCAGCCTCGCCCTCATTGGCAATCACGAAGTTTTGGTGGTCTGCAGTTTGTGACCATTCTCCCTCCAGGACAATGTCTTCTCTTCTCTCTGGCAGGATTGGGAATCTCTGTGCACGTCTCCGGTATGCTGACGAGGAACACCCTTGAAAATTTGGTAGAAAGGCAGCAACTTCAGCAGCTACACCTGCTTGTTGAGCTGCAGTGACTTCTTCCTGATAGATGCGTGGTATTGGCGTCAACTCTTCTGAGGCCCGTCGTTTAACGCCCCTTACTATTTGGTCAGCTGCAATCTTTGCTGCCATTGGTTCATTATTGTGGTCAGTCAGATGGACTAACCTGGAATAAAAAAACTTTTTGAGCTGTGTGCTCCGGATGGTGCGCCCATGGCTTTCTCCTCCCCGGCTTGTTTGAATGAACTCAATTTCGTTCTCCATGATGCCTGCTAGCCTGCGTTGTGCTTGTGGGTGACTTCAGTTCACTGATTCTCTGATTGCAGATTCCACGAAACAGTTCAGTTGAGTTAGTCCAGTGAATGGAGATTCAAGGAAACCGATCTGATTAAATCACTTGTTTAGTGAAAGTCACAGAAAGGGGCGAATTGGGAAGGTGCCAAACAGGAAAGGGACGAATTGGGAATGGGGCCAAATGGGAATAAGGGGCAAAATGGGATAGTGGCTAAAAAGGAAAGTGGCAAAATAGGAAAGGGGTGAAATGGAAAAGGGGCGAAATAGGGAAGGGACAAAGTGGGAAGGGGCAAATTGGGAAGGGGCAAAACAGGAAGGGGCGAAATGAGAATAAATTTGGGGCGAAATGGGAAGTGGCAAATTGGGAAGGGGCGAACTGGGAATAAACCTGATACATATTGTTACACTTACTCTCTTTTCATGTTACAGTATCAAGTGTAAACAATTATGTAGATGAATGCGTAATAAATTGCATAATGCAAATGCATGTATGTAGACCATTCAAACATGTGTTGCGTGAATCATTTTCTTCTCTTCTCTTACTTGTAAAGGATCAGTGCAGTGCCAGAATAATACGGCTTCTGTAATATGCATGTGTAGTTTGGCAAAGAAAGTCAAATATTCTATGCAGACTCGTTTTTTTAAGTTCAGTATTTCTGCTACGGTAGGTGCCTTCCATTTTCTATTTAGCTTTTGAATGATCGTTTGAAGACCACACAGCGTTCCGAAGACGTTTGCTGCACTTACGACGAAAGCATTACAAATGTATCATATACACCAGTCGGTTAATCAAAAGCTACACAAAAGTATTTTCAAAATTTAGATAGACTAATGTTAGACAGTATTTTTCAATCGTGACAATATCAATCCTTTGTATTGTCGTAAATTTGGTCACGTTCCATCGAAAAATGTATTAAATTTTGGACTGAAGGGTATTTCCGGGAAAACAGAGCTTATGTATTTAGTAATTTCTAACAGAAAACTAAAGTTGTAAAAGGAAGCCCTCATCAATCGGTGCCGACTTACATATTCAGAGCCGGCTCACATAATCGGAGCCCTTCTTTGTTTTTTATCATTTTTTTCGCTATTTCTTTTCAATTCTTTACCAACAGCGATTATAACAATTCAAAACACTAATTCACGTTCTTAGGACAGCAAACCTCTCTCTTATTTGCTAATTTAATTGCAATAACAGACTGAATCTAGGTTCTTGACGTATTATTTCGTCTACGGTCAACCCACGGCACAAGTGATTCAGGCAAAACTGTACACATTCTACGGCTTTCCGTAGTGTAGAAAACACGTTGAAAGACTTGAGAATTGCATGACATTCTCCTTTTTTAGAATTTCAAAGACATAAGAACACATACTGTAATTACGAAGAATAACAAGCTTACCTGTTTTTCAGATGTTTTTGAGCCGACAATTTCGGAACCGGAAGGCCAACACAATACTTTATCATCGGAGCCATTGGCTCCGAATATGAAGTTTTCTACCCGTGTTTATCATTGCCATCAGTGGTAACTTTATTCCGAGGGGTTTCCTATCTACTTTTAACTATAATATGATCATCAGATCCTTCATAATTAGAAGTAGGTTAACTCACAGCAGATAACTCTGCAGGCTCTTCTGTCTCCTCAACTTTATTAGGGCAAGTTACTAATGTATCTTTTAGCATAGCTTGCTGTAGAGAATTACCTAGAATTATCGCTTAAAAACACAGCAGAGTCATGATCCTTTGACCCCAAAGATACACCACTTTCATTACTCTAGGCAGATACCGTGTTTTTCACCTGAGGATCATGTTATCAAGTTATTTGATACTGAGGTCAAATTTTAGAGGAATATTCAGGCTCTTTGATCCCGCTACATCCTTTCCTGTGTCGGAGAATTTTCGATTTCTTGAGAACAAAGAGCCCATATCCTTATCAGTGTTGTCAGTACTTTGAATTATGGTTCATACATTCCATCAGAAGAACAACTGATATTAAGACTAAACGTCCTTCACATTTATATAACCTACGTTATTGTCTGCTTGGCTATCTTCTACATCTTAATGTAGAAATATAATCTCAGTATTTCGGCTATTAAAACCGTAATGGAGTTCACTGGTGTTCATAATAAATGTATTGATTCTTCATATAATTCTATGGATCAAAGACACAACTACTTCAGTTGAAATGTAAGTTTTGGTGCTACTCTACAATTTGCATTTCCACAGAGAAAGAATTTAAAGTTCAGTCTTGTGCTTAACCTATTTTGCTGTGTTTGGGTGTGTGTTAACCCTTTACAAAACGATTCCCAGGAAGAAGGCCTGGTCACTAGCATTTTCTTCTCACATTTTACATTTTCTTTAATCCATACATAAGTCGTTGCGTGTAAATGCTTTCAGTACGAACAAGTTTAAATTTTTGACGTCTGATAAAGAATTAACAGCCGAGGCCCGGTAGCGCAGTCGGTAGCGTACAGGACTTGAGACTAGGGGTCGCTGGTTCGAGAATTGATGATATTCAATGCGACATGATTCATTCTCTCTCACAGCCAATCATTGTTTTGACGATGGTTATGTGGAAAAGCAACCAGTGGCTTGGGAAGAGTATTGTGCGAAGTACTGGTAAAATAAAGCATGGATAAAGCCGGCCATCTCGATATAACCGAAATGATGTCGAAAATGGCGTAAAACACCATATAATCGATCAATCAATCAAAGATTAACCTTTTACCTCTCGACACGATTTGTTGGTCTTGAAGTAGCCCAGTTTTTGAAAACACTGCGACCAAAGAAAGCATTCCTCGTAACGAACTATTTCTCCATTCATTGCAGTATTTTTGCCCTACTATTCGGCTCCATAATCCATTTTCCCATGGCAAGAATACTTGTTTGTTTTGTGAATTTATTTCGTGTTTAATGCCGTATTATACGTTATTTCATTTATAATATGCCGGCCAGTGCACCGATCCATGCTTTCTTGGAGCTCTGCACAATACTTTTTCCTAGCCACTGGTCTCTTTCCCACATTAAGATTGTTCAAAGGTGCCCTGTCACAGTGAATATCATCAATTTTGGAAAATATTTGGTCAAGCTGACATAAGAATATTACCAAGGGCCAAAATGGTTAAAGTACGTTCGGTAAAAAGGAGGTTTAACGCATTTGCAAAAAGTATCGAACCAGGTCTGTCTGTGCAATCCGCGCAGGCTTACCTATCTCGAAACTTCTTGCTTTCGGTATTTTTTTTTTTTTTTTTTTTGCATGTCAAAGGACTATTCTACGTCATAATTCAGTCGGTTTTTAGACAGCATGGATTTTATGAATCTGCAATGACGTAATGACTTGCTTAGTATCATACATCACGCAGATGCATCACACACCCTTTTCTCAGAGCATGGCAAATTTAAATCCAGCGGGATTAATGTCGATTTTCAAAACAATTTGTTTAACCCTTTACTGCACAATGCCGCCTTTAACCCCCAGAAGAGAAAACCTTTGCAAACATTGTCGTCTGCAAATCCTTTCAATATGTACAAGGCTAAAATTTTTGTCGTCTGGTGAAGGGTTAAACACAACACGGATAAATGATAAGTTCATATTCATTTTTTATCTCGTAAATGCACAATTTCACCGGTCTTTAAGGATTCCCACAATGCATCAGTTACATAAGCCACTCTTTCACTGGCTACTCTTGGTACAAATAATTCTGCTTTACCTACAAAAAAAAACAATGATGATTTGTTATTTCTTTAGAGTTCATTTTAATCTTTCGCCACACGCAAAATAAATTTGACTTGGAACGAAATTTTCAAGTAGTTTTTCGTCGCAGTTATTTCGGTCATGGTTAAGACTTGGCTAGCGAACAGCCCAGAGCCCAAGGTCAGACTTCACGTTTTGTGCACTTTGATCTTGGATATACAGTGTTCGCATAAAGTTATTTAAGTTCCCACTAACAACGAAAGAGTGAAAAATCTGTAAAATATATTTGAAGAATGTTTCAGTATAACGTGTCAAACAGACATACAAACAGACAAGATATTTGTTATTGTGTTATGTTTTTTTCGAGACATTACCTTGAATAACATCTATGAAATGATCTAGTTCCTCAACATAGGCCTTTTCGAATCTGTCTGGGAAGGAGATTCTTAATGGCGGATGTAATTTACCGTTCGACTTATGGGTGAATACGTCATGTTGTGTGGCTGCATCCATTGTTAACATACCTCGTGATCCAAATACCTGCAATGGATGGATGGATGGATCGATGGATGGATGGATCATAGGTAAATTTCAAGTTTTACCGGAAAAGTCTTCTTGGAGAATAGAGGCACTTCTGACGAATTATTCGGAACTGCTGTTCTATTCTATTCCAAACAAAATCACATTGGTAACAAGCTAGTGACATATTAAACACGTGCCTTTATCTTTTGATATGAATCTGGGAATTAGGAGCAAATTTTAGACAAGTCGAAAACAATTTTAATTTGTGCTGATTATTAATCCAAAACGCATCAGACGCATCGAACTTTTACAGTGAAACAAAGAAAATATAATTCTAACTTTTGTCTTCATAAAAATAGTGGCTGCAAAAGCGTTTGCGCTTCAAGGATTGTTGCAGTCTAGGTTTTATTTTCGGGTGGGTAGGTAGGATGGTGAGGGAACACTGGTTCTATGTTTAGTTCAATGATTAAAAAACAGATTAAAATCAAATTTCAACCCTTAAACTGCTAAATAGATGATCTACATTGTCCGCAAAAGGTCAGTGAGTCACGCCTAGCAGCCTAAGGGTTAACGGTATTAAGAGGAGAGACCAGTTAGACACATGTGTTATGGTTTGTCATGAATCTTGAAATTAAAACTGCGTTTTAGATCAGATACATGTAAAATGTAGATTTAAGCTAATTTCTTACAAGTCCCAGGGTCATCGAACTTCTATTGTGAAAGCGAAACCCTGTAACAATGACAATTTAATTTAGACTCCTGTGTTTCGTTCCCTTATTAGATAGGGTTGGATGTTTTGTCACAAGCCTGATCAAATAATCTTTTTTCTACAACACCGGCGTATGTCTGTTCGTCTGTCTGTCTGTCTGTCTGTACGTCAATCCGCCCATCTTTTCGTTTCCGTGCTCTTACTCAAAAGCCATTCGACCTAGGACCCTGAAATTTTATACAAGTGTTCCTCATGACCCAAGGAGGTGCCCTATTGTGTTTGGGTCACATAGTTCAAAGGTCATGGTCACATGTGAACTTTGTTTTCTCTGATATTGCCGCTTCAGTGACATGGTGCGGTGGGGGGTGTATTTTTGTTCGACAGTTATAGTTATGATTGCACTCAATGTTTTCTAATTCCACAATAAAGTCTGTCTGTCCATACGAACGTACGTACGTACGTACGTACGTACGTCCGTCCCCCTCCGTCCGTCCGTCCCCGTCCGTCCGCCCGCCCGTCCGCTCACCCGTCCGTCCGTCTCTCTGTATCTGTCCGCCCGTCCGTCAGTCCGTCTTTAAACCTGTCCTGTGCCTGGTTTCCTGTCTGCAAACTCTATTTGCCCTTGCTTGTCTGTGTCTGTTTACAACGGTAAAAATCTAAAAGCTGAAATCTTACATTAGGTACACCGCTGACAAATCGGAATCTCGAAAACGGGGAACTCTTATATTAAGTACACTTACTGTATATATTCTAGGGCGAAAAAAGTAAACCTAATTACCTCTAACCTAATGTCATATCCATAGCAACTATGGCGAGAAAAATCCAGAACCCCGATTGCTCCGCTGGGAAATTTTAGAGTCGCTACTAGAGTGTCAACATCGTCCTTGTCTACTAGTTCCTGAAGAGGAAAAAAATTAGATTGGTATTTATATCATTGACTCAATTGCCTCCCACAGACCGTCTTAGAAAACATTGTGGACAAAAGGTGAAATTGCTCGTAACGAGCAATTTCACCTTTTGCAACAATGTTTTCCACATACATTCATGTAGTAAGATCTTTATCTAAGATCTTTGAAGCATTTTTATATCACATGAAAATTGGTATTGCAACCATTTCCCTCAAACCTGATAATAATTAACCTATAGAGATTTTGATAAGTTGTTCAAACTAGTAGATTGACAGGAAAACTTCCGGGGGTCGGAGGGGGGGGGGGGACAAAAACAAAAGGACAGACGGTCAAAGACACGAAAGTGACATACATATACACACAGAAAGACAGATTAGTACAGAAAGTTGATGGAGTATGTAGACAATCAGGCACTTCGTTCCAGATAGCTCCTTGCACCCCCCCCCCCCCATGTCCAAATATTGGCCACTGGCATATTATATTGGCCACTGGCAGTATCACTTTTTTTTGGCGGAGACATCTGTTTCCGGTACACCATTATCTAACATATACGGTATCATATCGCGCCTGAGGAATGTCCGAGATAACGTGTTTGCTCAAAACATATATGTTACCTATATACAAACCAACAGACGGGCTGCCACAGTTGCTTACAAACACGACAGTCTTGAAAACTAGAGCTCAGCAGACATGCAGGCCACTATATAGACAGACATTTAGACAGATAGCTTCCTATTGATGTTTCTTCTTTAACATGTAAAATGCCAGTCTCCGGGCAGAGTTGTCGTTCGTTACTCTCACCATACATCTCTGCAACGGGCTAAATGACAAGAATCTTGTCAAACCGAGGAAAACATGTTTTGTTACAGTTTTACTGTTTCATGTGTAACATAATAAAGTAGACAAAGGAAATATGATTCCGGATACATTATAGGTGCATTCAAACTGATGAATATAATGGAACAATCTTTTCAAGCTTCTTTACTGATCAGAATCTTACGCCAATTGTAAAAAAATGGCTGCGCCCATGAATGATGACAATTTAAACAAAATTAAAAAAACAAGTTATCGTCCTTTAAAAGATATTGAAGCTTTTCAGAAAATCCCTCTTTTTCACATTTCCTACCACTAAGTCTGATTGGCCGTATGCTGTTTGAACAGCACACAAAACAATCGATTGGGCTTTCTTTTACCGGCGTTTGTGTCGCCATTTTGAGTTATGGTCATGTGACGAAAATATCACGTGATGACGGACTACTTTCTGAGCCAACTACAGAGGTGAATGGGAATGATCCGTAGTGCAAGAGAGTGGTAAAATGCTCTCTTTTGTCTTTGCGAAGAGTGTCGACCAAGAAAAGCCTGCACAGAGGCTGATATTGTTCTGCAAGTAATCAACCCTTAGAAGGCTGAGTCGGCTTTAATTGCCTTTGCGGACAAGGAAGATCCATATATGACTGCACAGAACGTGAATCCTGCTTTTTGCTCTATACTGTCCGCTAACTATTCACGTATTCTGGCCAAAACAATCACGAAATAGCAGTATTTGGACAATTTCTGCTACCTGAGAAAATCCGTTTCATTTACGGCGCTCTCGGGGTTAATCGATGAATTTTCACAAGCATTCCGAAGGGCAAAATAAAATATTGTTAGTTCCATTGATTGTTTGAATACAGCTAGATGAAGGTTTATCATTACTGTATTACCGTGTCTATGGCCAAAGGTGTAATATCTTTGTGTCAGCTCCCATGGTGCAGACAACTGTTTCGGTAGAACATACGCCATAGGATATCAGTATTGTGTGAGAGGAATGTGATACAAATGTGTGTATGTGTTCCAAGCTATATAAACAATAACAAAAGTATTACGACATGTAAGTATCTACATGTACATAAAAACTAAGGGACCGCCAAGCTGACATAAGCTCATACAGACTTGAAGACATCCAAAGCTGTTTAACCCTTATCCTGCTGAATAAATCAAATGATACTTCCAGGTCGATAGTAAAAAACCAAATGTTGCTATTTCAAACTTATTTTTGTTAACCCTTTACAAAACGATTCCCAGGAAGAAGGCCTGGTCACTAGCATTTTCTTCTCACATTTTACATTTTCTTTAATCCATACATAAGTTGTTGCGTGTAAATGCTTTCAGTATGAACAAGTTTAAATTTTTGACGAAATTTTTTAGGAAAACTACGTAATTATCGGACAGTGTAGATACAAGATCAGACTTCAAGTTCTGTGCAGTCTGATCTTGATCTATACTGTCCGCAAAAGGTCCTTGAGTCGCGCTTAACAGTCTGAAGGTTAAGAGAGAATGAAAGTGGAAATGTTTTGGTGTCCATAGGGTATTTTTCACTTTTAAGCTACGGTGGGGTTATCGCTCGGATTGCCTTCTCCAGCCAAGTACAGTGAGTACCCACAAGATATGTTCTAGTTTAGAAACAGTGTTTTCACTTGTAGCCCCTTTGCTGGACCTCCGAGATGAGTTATGCCCTTGAATAAGGGGTTTTATGCATCTCGGAGATGTATTATACCAAGCAAGTCATCAAATAATTATGGATCCATAAAGTCCATTTTGTCTAACAACCAGCTGAATTATGAGATAGACTGGTCCGTTTTACTTGCAAAAAGTTTCGATCCATTTCAGCCTTCAGAGATTGCGTAGGCTGACCTGCCTGTGTCGATACTTGTCTCTGTAGGCTGACCTGTCTGTGTCGATACTTTTGCAGATGAATTAAATCAACTTTACCCAGAGCATGGTTCATATAGTTTTACTACATTGTTTGCCAAACCGTTATACCTTTGTGTATGCTGTCGTGGTGCAGACAGCTGTTTCCGGTAGACCATCCGCCATCCAGCATAGTATATCAATATCGTGACAAAGGAAAGTCTGAGACAGCGTGTGTGCTCCGAGCCATAGTGGGGCATCTCTAAATGTAGTTCGTATGAAGTGAATGTCTCCCAACTCCCCGGATCTTACCCTGTTGTAGATTGCTCTGTATGAGGCGTCAAACTTTCTGCAGGATGAAAAATGTCAAATTTTACACTGACCATTTCAGATCTTTGAGCACCAAATAAGTTACAATAAATCTGTTTCGTCATAAACTGCTAAAGTGCATTTCAAAACTAAATCTTTTCGGTTAAAACAGTTGAAAATATTGTGGAAATATTGTGGAAAAAGGAAGAAGGAGAAAATGCTTACTACCAGCATTTTCTCCTTTTTCCACGTTTTTAAAACTCTTCTCTGTAACAGTCGTTAAAACTCTGTATTGTGTGAGAAAGAGCTACACAATATCCATAACTAGGCAAAAAGTTAAAAACTATAGACATTTATCATTCCTAAACGATATTTCCTATACGACAACGTGTTGAATCCAGGTTATTCGAGAAAAAGGTTTTTGGTCTGAAGTTGACTCAAAGGAATACCATAAAGACATAATCGCAGACAGTTATAATTTCCGATGGGACGTTGACCCACTATCGTTTCCATACCAAAATAATAACTAACTTCCACAAAACCCTCGAGCATCTAAAACGCTTAATCATTAAAACGGTTAGTTTTTCATTCAAATGTTTAAAGTGATGATGTCAACGTTTGTTACCTTTCTAGTTCAGGTTTTAAAAAGAGCCCATTAATTAACCCTTTACCACTCAATCCCGACTTTTACCGACCCTGACGAAAAAGCCTTTTGAAAAATTGAGGGGAAAAGTGAAAATGCTGGTGACCAGCATTTTCTCTTTTTTCCCCAATGTTTTCTACCTTTCCATATCAAATTTCAATTTTTTAGTCACATGTATTTTGTCGTCTGCAAATGCTTTCAATTTAGAAGAGTCTAAAATACAAAATATTTTTTCTCTACAAGTGTACAGAAACTGGACGATTACCTTTAATACAACAGTACAATTTGGGGGTTCAATTGACGGGATAGTAGTTTTGCAAAGGGGTGGGGGGTAACTCTATTTTTACGAGAACAAATATGACTTCATTAGAAAAGGATCCCGCAAATATTATTAGGTTTTAGTGATTGCATAATCATTTCGAAGAAAAATGTGGCTAAAGACGAAACAAGTACTAATCAATACCATTCTTATCCGGTTTGGGGGTCTACGGTCGTGCGAAAAAATAAATTGTATCATGTGACAAAGAGACAATGATTAATAGTGTAATTTACCTGTTAAATGTAGCCATGAGAATTTTCCCGTGTTTGTCGGCTTCATTAAAACAATTGATTATTTTCGATGTTTCTTCGGAGATTGGCTTTTCACACATGACGTGTTTACCTACAAAATAATGAAAATGTTTGAATCCTTGCTGTACGATTTATATGCTTTTGCATTTACAAGCTTTTGGATGACATTGTTGGAAAATGAGCGATTGCTTGTAACAAGCAACGGGTATTTTTCCCAGTTTTCCATTGTGTTAAAGAACAATAAACATGTATTTGCACCATGATCTGGCAAAAGGAGGCTTAATGCATCTCCGTCATGGTATGATTATAGCAAATACATTTGTCCAACAACCGACTGAATCACGAGGCACACTGGTCCTTTGACAAGCAGGAAATTGACCAAAAGCAAAATGTTTCGGCCTGGGTCAGGCTGGCCTGGGTAGATACTTTTTGCAAATGCATTAAGCATTAAAGCATTAATGCATTCCGTTTCACAGAGCATGACTCACTTTTTTCCTTCAAATGTCGAACTTGCCAAAAATCATATTCTACTTATTTTCTTTTAAATGCTTGATTTTCAGAGCAGATCTTTCGTTTAAAGAAAACGGGTAAATTTAAGCGATTATTTTCATCCTTGAAGGGGGTGGGGTATCCATATTTTAAGACAGGCAGGGAAAAGATTTAATTAAAATAATGTATTGCTGAACTCAGTGAGATAGTAGCTGGTACACTATCAATGAAGTGAAGAGTAACAAAAAACATCTTTTAAGTAATATTTTTGGACATACTTGTTTTTGATAAAAGCGGTAACTATTGTAGCTGTAGGCACGAGTTACGTTGCTTTTGCAAGCAGTGTAGATCAAGATCAGAATGCAGTGTTTATGTAATCTGATTTTCGATCTACGCCCTCTAATTTTTTGAAGATATTGTGGCAAAAACATGTGTGATTGTACTTTTTTTGTTTTCGGGCAGAATGTTTCTGAAGATTAACTCATATCTTGACAAATTTATACACGTATATGCAGGCTGATCTTGGTCCACATGGTCAGCAAATGTCATGGACAGGATAAGTGCTAACCCATATCCTGTAGAGTTCATTTATTTAGTGTTACAGAAACAAATTTCTTGACCTAATTTAGTATTTAATGGAGATTGTATGTATGTATGAATCTAAGGGTTGTATATAAAGATCAGACGATTGTGCAGTCTAATCTTGGTCTGCAGTCTCCGCAAAATGCACCCCTGGCCGCGACCAATATAAAAGGGCATAACATTTTGTGGAAGAAAGAAATATAATTATGTACTGTAGCCTACAGCTGACCTCTAGTGTTGTTGATTTAATGTTGCCAATTAAACGGACATTTTTTCCGGGCTAAGTTAATTTTGGGAGGTTGTAAGAGAGACATTTTCCTTGTTGACTTATTTACCAATTAGATTGGCGGGAGAAAATGTTGACATTCTCTTTGCCGCTAATCCACATGGCAACCTGTATCCACTAGCCCGCCATACAGCACAGAATGTACCTCATAAACCGTTTCAAATATATTCTCATTATTCGAAAATTTAATACTATGTAACCCATCGGCTTAACCCTTTACCGCACAATGCCGACTTTTAACGACCATGGGAAAGAAGTCTTTTGAAACCATTGTGGGAAAAGGAGATAATGCTGGAAACCAGCATTTTTTTTTCTTTTCTTTTCTCAGAGTTTTCTACCCTATCAAAGAAAAATTGCACCATTAGAGCTACACTGAAATTGTCGTCTGCAAACGCTTTCAATTTGGATAAGGATAATTTTGTCGTATGGTAAAGGGTTACACGTTTTGTCTCGTCCAATCAGATATCTAGGTCTTTGAGTTTATAGTTTTAAGTCGTAGGAGGGGATGGGGTGTTTGATATCCAGTTTAAATGGTGTTGATCCATATACAGGAATATCTCTCCATATACCCTTCGTACTACAGAAAATGTATTTCACAAGCGGTTCGATATATATATAGATCTTATTCCAAAATTCAATATTAACTATCAGAACGACTTATACTTTCCGTCTCATTCAATAATCGGACAGTGTAGACCCAATATCAGACTGCGCGTTCTGCGCAGTCTGATCTTAATCTACACTGTCTGCAAAAGGTCCTTGAGTCGCGCTAAGCAGCCTAAGGATTAGTTTCAAGAAATGCTACCAGACTGGCTTGAGCTTTATCTGTCCTAGCCAATTAGATGGCACTGTTTTGGAATTCATTAATTGAAAACGATGACTACATAAGACGTATACACATACAATATGACCTTATGTCCTTATGCAGAAAATATACCAAAAGTAAAAAGTTTCGACTCCGGTCAGCTTGAACGAAAGGCGCAGGCTGACCTGGTCGATGCTTTTTGCAGTTGTATTAAACCACCTTTTCACAGAGCATGACCCAATTTATTTCACAACCATTTTAATCATTGGTCTTAACCTAATTCTTGAGCTGTGACATTCTCAATCAGATACTAAGACTTAGACTCTATCACTTATCAGATAGGCAGGGAGGGAGTGTTGGCATCTTGTTTAGTGCTGTTCCCCATGTCAGTGTTTTAACCAACGCTTCATAACACAGAAAATGCAGTCCATTTAGTTTTCGTATCCACAAAAGAATTAAATGTTGGTAAAATATTTCCGTGACAAGCCATCTTGTTGGCCAAGATCTTTTTTTTTTGTTGAAATATCAAATCTACTTTTTTAGTAGAAATATTCTGGGGTTTTACATATATCTCGAGTGCTTTAATATCACTGGTCGATTTGAAAAATACGTGGTTTAACTTAAAAGAAATTACTGGTAGAACTGCATGATCTATTTTACATAAATAACCAAATTTAAAACACATTTGCTGTGGGGTTATGGAAATATGCTATCTCTAAGGAATTAAAAACATAATTTCATGAACTCTTTCGGCGCCAAATAAATAAACTCGACTTCTGTTGACAGCTGACAATACAATCCACTTAAACCCAGAAAGATTTTTATCGCATAGGCTTGACTAAACAAGCGGATGGTATAGATCAAAGATCAGACTGCACGTTCTGTGCAGTCTGATCTTGATCTATGCCATCCGCAAAAGTTCCTGTTTTCGCCTATGGCGCTGAAAGGGTTAAAGATATGAAAACACTTTAACCGTTGAGATGCAACGTAAATTGAACGGATATTTTAGCCCTTTATCACACAATTCCACGTTTTAACGACCGTTAGTGAAAAGGTATTTGAAAACAATGTGGGAAAAGGAGAAAATGTTGACTAACCAGCATTTTATCCTTTTCCCGCAATGGTTCCATCTAAAGGCAAATTTTAGTCACGTTTGGTTTGTCGGCTACAATTTGAATTTCGACCAGTCTCAAATTTTGTCGTTCGGTAAAGAGACAAGCCTGTACTTTGACGCCAAGGCTGGTTTTTATCTAAAAGAAAAAGTCCGATAGCTCAGTTCCAAAATAAGTTTGATCTTGGATCTATAATGTCCTCAAAATTCATCTACTTGATCTTGCCCGAACATGTTTTGATTTAGAAAGATGAAATATCAAGAAAATTGCGTAATACTCCACAGGTTAAACTGATCAATGCTTTAAATGTTTGCTTTTTGTTTATCGCCATTTTCAACATTGTTTCAGAGGTATTGTAAAAGCAGGTGCAACTAGCTGTGGGTTTTGGGGTTTCTTTTAAGCAGTGCATTGCACAACTTTTTTTCAAGGCCATCCGGGGCTACTTTCCTACTTGAAGCAATGTTGAATCAATGTTCAGCGGTGTGAAAGAAATGGATTTTAACAGGATCCTTAGTTCCCAGTAAAGACATGGACGAGCTTGGAATTGAACCAATCGACGATCTGGTTGCTAGCTGCGTACGTTATGAATTGAACCAAGCGACGATTTGGTTGCTAGCTGCGTACGTTATGAATTGAACCAAGCGACGATTTGGTTGCTAGCTGCGTACGTTATGAATTGAACCAAGCGACGATTTGGTTGCTAGCTGCGTACGTTATGAATTGAACCAAGCGACGATTTGGTTGCTAGCTGCGTACGTTATGAATTGAACCATGGAGCTCGGCATAAATGTATGAGTCATGCTCTGGCAAAAAGGGGTTTAATGCATCTCCGTGATAATTTTTAGCAAACAAAGTCATCATATACTAGTAATTATGGATCTATAGAATAGATTTTGCCTAAGAACAGACTGAACGATAAAGTACACTGGTCCTTTTTGACATGCAGAAAATTTACCAAAAGCAAAAAGGTTTCGTCCCGTGACAGCCAGGCTGACCTGGGTGATAAAGTTTGGCAGATGCATCAAAGCCCCTTTTCACAGAGCATGGCGTGTCTACATTTACTCCTCTAGTGCCAAATAAAAGACTTTGACATTTGCAGTCCGTAATATAGCAGAAGTAAAAGTCAGTTATGTTGTAAGGTTTGGTTACAAAAGGCTTATAAAGATCTCTCATACTATGAAGTCTGTATTAACTAACTATCTCTGTCTGTCTGTCTGTCTGTCTGTCTCAGGAATCAGACCTACAGCATCCACCGTTTTCGGAGAACTTTCATGCGTAAATATATAGTGGATATATTTTTTTTCGGTGAAAGATCGAAATTAATTTCATTGAGTGAACATCATCGGTAATATTTTCACGAGTGGCGCAGCCACGAGTGAAAATATTACTGATGATGTTCACGAGATGAAATAAATTCGATCTTTTATCGAAAAAAAAAAAAGAAATATATATGTATTTCATGCTTCTGACTTTTTTTTTTTGTTCAGACTTTAATCAAAATCCGGTGCAGCTGTTTTCGGTGATTCCCCGTGGCGTACTCTAACATAACAACGCATTACAGTATTACGTAAAGCGCAAGAAATATAGGGTAAATACTCGTAAGTTATGTCATTTTCCTTCTGGTCGAATGGCACGCGCCGAGGTATCTTGTGCGCAAGAACCACTGTTTCCGCCTTCAGTTGAAGAGTCAGAAAATGTGAAATCGGTAATTTTCACTGGTCGTAACCATGAAATATAAAACCATAATCCACCATTATTTCTCGATAAAGTAACGAAAAGCATGAAATAAAGTTAGACATATTGCAATCTCAGGTGGCTCTTCTTAAATTTAATGGTCAGTCATTACAACAGGATTCATTTCCCTCTCTCAACTGAGCATTGTTTTGACATTGTTTACGTGGGGATGCAGCCAGCGGCTTGATAAAAAAAAAGTATTGTGTGTGGAGATGATGATACAGTAAGTTGAGGGTACGTACTGATACATGCACTCGCTAAGGAGAAATTATTAACCCTTTCAGCGCCATAGGCGAAAACAGTAACTTTTGCGGATGGCATAGATCAAGATCAGACTGCACAGAACGTGCAGTCTGATCTTTGATCCATACCATCCGCTTGTTTAGTCAAGCCTATACGATAAAAATCTTTCTGGGTTTAAGTGGATCGTATTTTCAGCTGTCAAAAGAAGTCGAGTTTATTTATTTGGCGCCGAAAGAGTTAACGTGGGCGGACCTTTGGCAAGCAAGACTTCACATAATTATGGATCCATGAAATAAATTTTGTCCGACAACCCAATGAGTCATGAGGTAGAAAGGTTCTTGGGCATACAGAAAATTTACTAAGAACAAGAAAGTTTTGACCTATGTCAGCCTTCGCGGACTGGGCAGTCTGACATGGGTCGAAGCTTTTTGCAGATGCATTAAACCTCTTTTTTTACAGAGCATGGCTCAAATACCTTTGAAAGGCCAAACAAACAAATAGCCATTTTGAGAAATCCTAAATAGAGTATGGAAGAAACTTTCTCATAATGTGTTTTCTCCCCATATGAAGCTAAAAAAAGAAAACCCTGACTTTCACTTATTCTTCGCTGCCAATGAATAGTCGCTCTAATAATATTCAAGGACGAAGGAACGAACTGAGTAGATGCAAGATCAGGGCCCGTATTCACCAACCGTCCATAAGAACTTTCTCAGTCTTAGTCTGAAGAATTTTCTAAATAAGAAAGTTACACAACTTCTGATTGGATAACCCATATGGTTTAGCAAAACAGAAGATGTGTTACTTTCTAAATCTAGAATTCAACTGACAAAGAAATTAAGAATGGCTGGTGAATAAGGATCCTGACCTGTCTCCGCGTGCAGTCTGGTATTGATCTACGCCATCTGCATTGAACCTTTTACCACACAATCTCGAGTTTAACGACCCTGAGAAAGAATGCATTTGAAAACATTGCGCTCAAAGGAGAAAATGCTGGTAACCAGCATTTTCTCCTTTTTCCACAATGTTTTCTAACCTGTCAGAGACAAATCCAAAATTTCAACCACATTTTATTTGCCGTCTGCGAGTGCTTTCAATTTGGGTAAGTCTTAAATCTTGTCGTCTGGTGAAGAGTTTAAGGACCGGGATCGTTTACTAAAGAATGAAGGGTGAAGAAAAACTATCCTCCTCATATAAAATGAAGAGACGATGTTAAGATAATAGACATTAATCTAAAAATAATGTCTCCCAGACGGAATTTAAATAATCATATTTTCTTTTGTTTTCCACTCATCTTATATTTTTCCTCGTTTTTTTTTTTAGAAGAGCTTTCTTTAATATTTGACGCAGTGCCAGAGACCAGCAGATATCAGCATTTGCTCATTACACGATGTCAGTTATTCATGATTGATTGATTGATTGTATGGTGTTTAACGCCGTTTTCAACATTATTTCAGTTATATCGCGGTGGCCAGTGCACCTATCAATGCTTTCCTGGAGTTTCTTTTACCAGTACTACGCACAATATTCTTTCCAAGCCACTGGCTGCTTTCCCACATAACCATCGTCGAAACAATGGTCAGCGGTGAGAGAGGAATGAATCCTGTCGCAATGACAATCATCAATCCTCGGAAAGAAATTGGCCGAGCCGGGGATAGAACCAGCGACCTCCTGTTCTCAAGTCCTGTACGCTACCGACTGAGCTACGGGGCAGTTATTCATGAACATTTTAACAAAGCCCAGAAAAGATTAGCATTTGCAAATGAAAATTCGTTTTGGAAATAATTGAAAGGCAACTTTTACTTCAAAATCCTTTTCCTGACTGATCATCGTAATGCGATTGGTTTTTGAAAACATTGTGATGAATGAATAAATGGATTCGACAAATATTATTCAAATTAATTATTCAAATGTCGCAGCGTCCTTTTATAACTTTTATACAGATGAATATATCAAACTGACAATTTTAGTCAGCAGTAAGGACCGAAACGTTACAATCAAGGTTCAATTTGGCCAATGATACGTCAACACGACTGACATTGTAGATCGAAGATCAGACTGCATTAAACATAAGTCTAATCTTTGAACTAAACTGACTACAAAATTCCCTTCTCCGGGTTGACTTAAACCCTTTACAAAACAATACTGAATATACCGACACTGAGTAAAAAGACTTGAAAACATTCAAGAAGGAAAAGATAACCATCATTTTCTTCATTTCTCACAATGATTTTTACCCTTTCACAGGCTTACTTCATCATTCGAGCTACACTTAACCCTTTACCAGACGACAAAATATTAGCCTTGCCCAAATTGAAAGCACTTGCAGACGACAATTTCAGTGTGTCTCAAATGGCGCAATTTTTCTTTGATAAGAAAGAAAACATTGTGGGAAAAGGAGAAAATGCTGGTTACCAGCATTTTCTCCTTTTCCCACAATGTTTTCAAAAGGCTTCTTTCCCAGGGGCGTTAAAAGGCGTCATTGTGCATTAAAGGGTTAAATTGTACTCTGCAATTGCTTTTAATTTGGACGAGTATACATTTCACCGTTTGGTAAATAGTCAAGGTTTCTGCTGGTACCTTTGGTCCACAATGTGGACTTGAGCCGATTCCAAAATATTGACCTATCGGAAAAGGGGCCGAGATCTGAGAAAAAATGTCAAATATAATTTATCTTTACTAATGCTTGTCTAGAAAAGACACTTTCCAGGCAAATTTAATCTTCTTGTTTCCTGCCTATGGAGAGAAATTCCAGGAAAAATATTCGTGTATTAATGACCTTTCGTACAAGATGGATACGAAAGTATTTTCAAAAGCTGGTTTTAATGTTTTTATCAAATGCTCAGAAATGTAATAAAAGTATATGAATGCAAACTGAATACGGTGTCCCTCCCTTAATACATGAAATTACATTTTTTTAAAACTCTTTACCACACAATCCCGAGCTTTAAAGATTCTAACAAAGACGGGAAAAACGTAGTAGGAAAAGAACAAAATGCTGGTACCTGCATTTTCTTCTATTGCCACAGTGTTTTCTACCCGCATTCCAGCGTCTGAGTCATATTGTCATCTGCAAATGCTTTAGATTTGGACAGCTCTACAATTTTGTCGATTGATAAACACTTAAACGAACAAGGAAAAGTAACACAATCTTTTTCCGTTTCGGGTTCTTCTATTAAATCTTATCCTGTTAAATAACTTAAATGACACTTTTAAGCCGATAGTAAAACCCAAACTGTTGGTATTTCAAAGTTATTGGGGTTGGGGAAATATCTCCTTATCGGACAGTGTAGATCCCAGATCAGACTGCACGTTCTGTGCAGTCTGATCTTGATCTACACTGTCCGCAAAAGGTTCGTGAGCCGCGCTTAGCAGCCTAAGAGTTAACTAAGGGCTCTATTTTTCTGTCAAATGATCCCAATACGAAGCAGATCTGAAACTTTACTAAGATGTACTTCCGTTATTGCCACCATCTTAGCAAGCCAAGGATACTAACTCCACTTTGTTCGTTACGTACTACCTTAGTATCCTTGGATTGCGAAGATGTATTGCCACTCGTTTATGTTTCTTTCTTTATGTTTTCTAAGTTTGTGTGTGTGTGTGTGTGTTTTTCATATTCATGCATTATACACGTGACTAAATTCATTGTATATATATATGCTGTGACAATGTACAACATGTATACGTCAAAAACTAAATGTCAGTTGAATCCAGTTCAGTTCAGTTAACGTGGACCCAAGACTGGAAGAATTACTGTTTCAAGCTTACTCTTTATCCATCATGGTGTTAGTCTTCATGTAGTTTATGTAAACTGTCTTGGGGTTTAAGGTCCACAAGGGGCCAAAGCAAGGATCAAATTGAAAACAAATTTAATTCATACGATTTAAGGTTATGGATATCATTATGTTATCATTATAAGTCTGATATTGTGTAACACTTCTGTTTGTCAAAGTTCCGGTCGCTGGGAGTACAGTCAAACCTGGCACTGGAATAAAAGTTGCTAGCTAGCCCTAGCTTAAGTAGAAATTGAGGTTTATGAGCAATTGTTCCTTTTCCAACAATGACTTTCCTTCTAGTTCTTGAAGAAAAAACTGGAATTTTTTTTTTTTTTTTTCTCTATGGAACCAGACTTCCATGTGCTGTCTTTTAATCAAGGTACTGAAAGTACTAATCGAAGGTGATGGTGGAAATTTGCCTGCAAATAGCTTCTATCAGTGGACCACTTCATTAAAAATTTATCCACCTGACGATTGACAACATTTTTTTCTTTCTAGGATTGATAGCATTATTCCATGACTTTTTCCCATAAAATCGTGTACCTTAGAGTTTTGCATGCGGTTTTTGGTGTAATGACAGTCGTTTGGGG
The DNA here is from genome assembly GCA_945859785.2 of Tridacna gigas. NCBI lineage: Eukaryota > Metazoa > Mollusca > Bivalvia > Cardiida > Cardiidae > Tridacna > Tridacna gigas. The sequence goes on from OX244041.2 coordinate 31,489,593, forward strand.
GTGTTTTTCGAGTGGTTTGGGGTATTTTAAAGTGGTTTGGGGTGCCTTGGGGTGTTTCTCTTACTTTTCGTCCGCGATCTAGATTATAAATAAGGTCATGTCAAAGCTGTGAAACGAGGTCAGTTTCAGATCTAGAGCTAATTCTATGACATTTAACTGAATTTCATCGTTGTGCAATTGGCTTGCACAGTTTTTCAATCCACATGCTTTTTTTACATATCAAATGACACAGAAAGGTATGTTCATTGATCCGTAAGGACCTATTTTTCTTGAAACAGAGGGGTGATTCGTCCTCGTGGGGTTTCAGTCTGACGGTTGACATAAGAAGATGAAACCTGAAAGGTCATCACCTTCTATAAACCATTGATGCCAGCAGTCCTAGAAATGAACCATGAATTCAGTCGTTCTCTGTGAAAAGGGGATATAATGCATCTGCAAAAAGTATTGACCAAGTCAGCCTGCACAGTCCGCGCAGACTGAACTAGATCGAGACTTGTTTCTACATGTATTTGATCCATGCTCTATGAAAAGGGGGTTTAATGCATCTGCCAAAAGTATCGACTCAGGTCAGCCTCTGCGCTGACCTGGGCCGAAATTTTTCGCCATCGGTCAATTTTCTGTATGTTCAAGATCCAGTCTACCCTCATGATTAAGTCGGTTGTTAAAACAACTGGCTATTATTGATACATGATTATGTGATGGCTTGCTTTGTATTGTGCATCACAGAGATGCTTCAAGCCCCCTTTTGCCAGAGTGTGACTCATTTGTAAATTTTCTGCATGTCCAACAGTCCAAGGATAATTCTACGTAAAGATTCATCCGGTTAATGAACAAAATTGAACCATATTATGCAGGGCTTTGCTTCGTATAGAGCATTACGAAAGTGCCCCAAACCCCCTTTTCACAGTTATCTAATTTCTGAATTATATTTCATGTCAATTGTTATGAATGTTCAATGATGAAGTTTTATTTGCCGAATATTAAAACAGATGACTTGAATTGATCTGAACTGCAAATTTGACCTGATTTCCTCGTCATTTCTTCCTCTCTCTTTTTTAATCAATCAGGATTTTAACTATACTTGTGAGCAAAACCATTTTGAGGAAAGAAACTAATTAACACTTCTTTGAGAGACATCCTCCCGTTTGATGTTTGTGTCATCATTAAAGAGACTAGGAATTTCAATTAATTTTCAATATTGAAGAAGTCTGTTTTCTCTACGGAATGATAACGAATTTTCCTTTACCTTTAGGCGGCCAAGCGCGACACAGAGACCTTTTGCGGACAGTGTAGATCAAGATCAGACTGCACAGAACGTACAGTCTGATCTTGGATCTACACTCTCCGATAAGGAGATATCTTTCCCATAAAACTACCTTTGAAAGAGTAGAATTTGAGTTTTTACTATCGGCTTGAAAGTTTCATTTCACTTATTCGGCAGGATAAGGGTTAAAAGATCATTGTACTATTTCAACTGACAAACACATTTAAGCATATCATTATGCTGAAAACTTTCGAAAATATTTCAAATCTTCGTCTTGGCATAGGCGACTTTTTGATGTATTTTGCAAATTCGTGCAGTCTGATCTTTAGTCTTTAGTTTCACCGCTTCTCTGTTAAGGGTTATATAATCGGCCTCGAATACCAAGTTCACTCTTTACCACACGACAAAATTTCAGACTTGTCCAAATTGAAAGCATTTGCAGACGACAAAAAATAAATGTGACTAAAAAACTTAAATGTGTGTTGGGAAGGGTAGAAAACAATGTGGGAAAAGGAGAAAATGCTGGTTACAATGTTTTCAAAAATCTTATTTATACCAGAAAGATCTGGGTCCGTATTCACCAACCATTCTTAAAAATATTCTTAGTCTTATTCTTCAAGACATGCTACATTTGAAAGTAACACAACTCCTGATTGGCTAAACCATTTGGTTTAACCAATCGGAAGTTGTGTTACTTTCAAAGTTAGAAAATTCTGGAGAATAAGACTGAGAACGTTCTTAAGAATGGTTGGTGAATATGGACCCTGATCCCATCAGACAGTGTAGATCAAAGATCAGACTGCACGTTGTGTGCAGCTGATCTTGGTCTGAACCGTCGGCAAATTCGCATTGAGTCGGGCTGCTAAAGCCTTGGGGTCAATTGGTGGATACTGAAAACCTTTTATGGGACATGTAAATAAGCCATGCTCTGTGAAAAGGAGGCTTAATGCATCGACCCAGGTAAGCCTGTGCAGCCTACGTAGGCTGACCTGGGCCGAAACTTTTTACTTTTGGTCAATTTTCCGCATGTCAAAGGACCAGTGAACCTCAGGATCAAGTCATTACTTATACAAACTGGATTTTATGGATCCACAATACCGTGATGACTTGCTTGGTGTCGTGCATTACGAAGATGCATTAAGCCCACTTTTACCAGAGCATGGCTCATATAATCATGAAACTGAAATGTATGGTTACTTTAATAGATTTGCTACGTGCACTCCTTTGAATGCAAACTAGGAAAGTCGTGACATCTTGCCTACGTAATTATTCCATTTGTAATTTTGCATTTACATACTATTATTTATTTCTACCATGCCTTGTAGCTCAATCCCGCGGGTGATGATCGCTCTGTCGAATAATTTTCCGATTAGTTCTAGTCAAAAATGCGGCAATTAAAGAATATCGGTCAAGAAATTGTTCGACTGGCTATATTTTGAGAAAACAGTGCACGAGCAATCACATTTAGTTAGTTAGTTAGTTACTCTTTTATTTTTGTTTCCTGAACTAATCGAATTTTCGAAGGTTTAATGTACTTCTTCCGAAGCTCGTTGCATGTAAACACCCTATTGTGCATCTCGTGATAAGAGAAAATTAACTTTCTAATGATATGTAAATGAGCACACGACTAAATACGTCATGAACCTGCTTATGATGCTTCTTGATATCATGATCATGCTATTTTTTTTCCATAAAGCTTATCTTTTCAATCAACATAACTCTTTCCTCTAAAGGGCAACATGACTAGCTTTTTCGGACAGTGTAGATCGAGATGAGACTGCAGATCAAAGAATCTGATCTTTGATCTAGACCGTCCGCTGCTTCGTTTTTGACTGTGATCAAAATGATTCATCCTTTCGGATGGTATTGTATTGTTGGTCGCCGAAAAAGTATATTTAGTCTTAATTCATTTTGCAGCAAAGGAGTTAAGTTTGTTTATTGTTTCACTTTTGTTTTTAAGTCATCCCTTTTGACTTTGTCAATATTGTTTTCTTTGCAACATTTTTTGGGGCAGGCGTATGACTGCCATTGGCACATTTTGAACCGGAAGTCAATAGCGGACGATGTTGAAGAACGTGTGTACTTCCGCGGAGAAAAGTAGAGCAAGTAGTAGTAATCCTTGAAAAGTAAATTCTTGCCGCCATTATTGATTCTGCTTGGTATCTGGAGAGTCGTTGTACATATCCTAATAGAACTGAGCCATGTTCTGTGAAAAGGAGGGTCAATCCACCTCCGTGATGCATTATACCAATCAAGCCGTCACGTAATAATGGATCTATAAATTCTACTGTGTCCAACGACAGGCTTTATTCTGAGGCAAAGGGTCTTTGGAGATGCAGAAGTTTACCAAAAGCAAAAAGTTTCGACCCATGTCAGCCTGCGCAGTCCGCGCAGGCTGACATGGGTCGATACTTTTTGTAGATGCATTAAGCCCCCTTTTCACAAAGCATGGCTCAAGTATATATTGCGCAGCTTGCATACGACAAGTATCTAAAGGGTACTCAAAATTTTCTTGCTTAACACTAACAGCGCCATGGGCGAAAACAACGTCTTTTGCGAACGACATCGATCAAGATCAGAGGGCACAGAACGTGCTTTCTGATCTTTGATGTGTACTGACGCTTATTTTGACAAGTTAATAAGATACGACATAAAAATCTTTTCAGGTTTCAGTGGGTTGTACTTTTAGCCGTCGACAGAGGCCGATTTCATTCGAACCATGCTCTGTGTAATTATGTGATGTCTTACTTGGTATCGTGTATCAGGGAGGGAGATGCATTAATGCATCTCTGTGATACACGATACCAAGTAAGACATCACATAATTACAGATCCATAAAATCCATTATTTCTAACAACCGACTGTGTCTTAAGGTAGACGAGTCCTTTGACAGACAGAAAATTGACCAATAGCAAAAAGTTTCGGCCGAGGCTAGCCTGCGCGGACTGCGCAGGCTGACCTGAGTCGATGTTTTTCGCAGATGCATTAAGCCCCCTTTTCACAGAGCATGGCTCATGTATTTTGCCGTGAAAGAGTGAAGACAGGCGCTTGTATGGTACAGGTTGCATTCAACATCATTGCTGTCTCTGGTATCTTGACATATGCTTGCTTTTCGCAGACGCATTAAGTCCCCTTTTTACAAAGCATGACTCATAATATCTTGTTTACTTACGATACTTATTTTACATGATTGATTGATTGATTGATTGTATGGTGTTTCACGCCGTTTTCAACATCATTTCAGTTATATCGCGGCGGCCAGTGCACCTATCCATGCTTTCATGGGGTTTCTTTCAGCGATACTACATACAATATTTTTCCAAGCCACTGGCTGTTTTTCCACATAACCATCATCGAAACAATGGTCAGCGGTGAGACAGGAATGAATCCTGTCGCAATGACCGTCATCAATCCTGGGAAATAAATTGGACTGGCTGGGGGCTGAACCAGCGACCCCCTGTTCTCAAGTCCTGTACGCTACCGACTGAGCTACCGGCATTCTTTTTACATGAGAACGTGCTAAACACACGATAGGTACAAGGAACAAACGTAACGAGACATTTCTCCTTGTTGACAACGTTTACAAAAGAGATGTGATGCAGGAAATAAAAAGTCGCCTGTAATGAATGATGAAATGGGTGTTACCTGTTTGTAAAGCCTGTATAGTTAAATCTGCGTGGGTATCTGTCGGGGTTGATATGACAACGGCATCAACGCTGAAAATTAAACAAAAAAAGAATGAAGTGACGGTAGGTCTACTCTCGTCAATACCTCTCGGATGATTTTTAACCGTTAGCCCGTTGAAAAGGTTGAATAAAAATTTCAAGCTGATAATAAACATCCAAAGAATGTTATTTCAAACTTATTTTTTGGAGAAAAATATCTCCTTTTCGGACAGTGTAGATCCAAGATCAGACTGCACATTCTGGGAAGTCTAATCTTGATTTACACTGTCTGCAAAAGGTTAGTGAGTCGCGCTAAGTGGTTTGACGGTTAATCGTCAACTCTTTACCAGTCGACAAAACCTTTAGATTTGTACAGATTGAGGTCATTTGCAGACAACAAATAAAAATGCTGCTTAAAATCTGATAATGAGCTTTGGTCTTGAAAGAGCAAAGAACACTACATGCTTACCGGTTACCAGTTTCTCCTTGTCCAACAATATTTAAAAAGCATTCATCCTTAGGATCGTTAAAGCACATAACTGCTTGGTTAGAAGCAAAAGGAAAAAAAAAAGATTACTGCTAAATCACAATAGAAGGGAGATAACTCCTACAATACAATTTCTCACTAGATCTATATATACAGTTTCACCCCAAAGAGTTCATAACTGATTTCACATTTAATGTAGAATTGATAAGTCTAACCTACGGACCAAAGTATTGCGATATAAAAGTTTTTTTGTGTGTCGGAGAGTGCACGTCCAAGATCAGATTGCATGCTTTGTGCATTCTGACTTACATTGTGTGCAAAAGCACATTGAGTCCCTCTTAGCAGTCTAAGGTTTAAGCCTTTGAAAGCCTATAGACGCCTAGGGGTGGTAAAGGAGTTAAACAAACGAATTCACCATTTTGGCCCAAACAGGGGCTACTGCGAACGACTGCACAGTCGCACGGCGAAGGCATGTACAAACACCCATGCATTTCTGTTCACTTTTTCCAGCAACAATCCTGCTACAATGACTTCAGTGATCCTCGAAAAGAAATTTGACAGAGCCGATCGTCGTTCCCGAAACCCATTGAATCCCCATATTCACGTAAGTGCATGCTCATCTTGATTTTCTGTTTTGGCAGGGAACAGGGTAGGCGATACCCAAGACATGGTTAACCCTTTACCATACGAAAACAATGTAGACCCGTCCAAGTTGAAAGCATTTCCAGACAGCGATTAAACTGTGGCTAAAACAATTGAATTTGTCTTAGATTGGGTAGAAAATATCGTGGGAAAGGAGAAAATGCTGGCAACCAGCATTTTCTACTTTTTCCACAATGTTTTCAAAAAGCTTCCTTCTTAGGCTCGTTTCTAAACGCGGGATTTTGTGTAAATAGGTTTAAAAAATGTCTACCTCTTATCTTTCAACACTGTCTCAAAGTCATCCGCACGTCCTATTGTGACGTGCCTATCTAGCCCGTATCTTTGTAAGGAGGACCTGGCCAAGTCTTGGTTTTGTTCGATCACCCATTTCAGTTCGATCCTGCTGTTCCTCACAACATTGTTGAAATGGATCTGTCCGGCTCGACCGAGTCCAATGACGGCCATACCGACTCTTTTGAGACCTCCTGACATTGTAATTTGTTTGTGGATCGGAATACTTGAAAATAAATAAGAATTTGATGATAATGATGATGGTGATGATGCTGATAATAGTGTGGAGGAGGAGGAGGAGGACACAGGGGAGGCAAACGGAATGATGCAGAGGGAGATCGAGAAGATTGAGGAGGAGGCATTGGAGACGGAGATGACAATGGAGACGGAGGGGGCGGAGGAAGTGACAGATAATTGGAAGGAAATTTGAAGGAGGCGACGGAGGGGAGACAGATGAGACTCGGGAGGGGATAGGGGAGGAGATGGAGAAGAGAGGGAACGAGATTGTGTAGGAAATAGAGGAGGATACATAGAAAGGCGGAGGAAGATTGGAGTAAATGGATGACGAGACAGAGGAGATAGATAAGGGGCAGGAGGAAACAGAGGAGAATGATGATGAGACGAAGGAAGAGACGGACGAGGACGAGGACGAGGAGATACAGGAGACGAGGATGAGACCGAGGAGAGGACGGAGGAGACAATGTAGGATGTGACGGGGGGAAGGGGACGGAGAGATGGACGGGGGAAAGAGGGACTAAGGAGAGGGTTCTTTATTGTGGTTTTTGTAATAAGCCAGGCTTTAGCTTGTTATCTTTTCCGTGTTCATTTTCCATATAGAGGTGTAAACAGCATTACTGTCAATTCAATGCACTGCGAAAAAAAAAGTTGATCGGTAACGCCTTTTTGGAATTATTTCTAGTGCCAGAGAAAATATTCAAATGACATCGTAGATCACTTTTCACGAAATCTAGTTTGCGTTGCGTGACACACACACACACACACATACACACACACACACACACACACATATTTTTTTTTACCGTATTCTACAATCATTCTAAATAATCTTTGATTCTTATTTGTTAGCCGAGACAGAATGAAACCTAATCAAATAGGGGATTTAAAAAAATGAGTTATTACCTAAATTATATGAATGCACAATCTCAGTATATTCTAAATATCGCTTCAAAAGTGATAAAAAAAAAAAAAAAACTTTCAGCGCTACTGGTTCGCTACCAGTGGCGGCCAAGTACCAGTGGCGGCCATTCTTATGATATCGCGTTTGTGCGTTCATTTGCATATCAAAGCTCTCGATCATGTTGAAAAAGAAGAAATGATGTTTCAGATACCAAATAAAAATCGAACCTTGATGCAATGTAAGTAAAAATATAAACAAGTATCCCTGTTAACCCCCTAAGTGTCAAACAATCACTTCCGGGGGATTGACCTTCATCATTTATCCCACCGACTTAACCTGAAATAACCCAAAAGAACGATGTTTCAAAATCAGAAATGTCAAATACACGATGACTTTTCACTTACTACATCAATTAGTCCATTTCTTCATTGGCTTAAGCAGTAATTCCCAGATATTCACGAGAGACACAAATCACGTTTGACTTGCAGAAGGCACGCGTTAACTGACGTCATGCAGAGGCATAGCTATCCAGGGCATCCATTTCAGTCAGTCACTATACTCTTTTTCATAAACCTCATTATTGCTTTTCAGGTTCCCCTTGGACGGTTCGACAAAATGCTATAAACGGGTACAATACTAGAGTATCATAACTATAAGTTTAACTTATTCTTATTTCATATTAACTACAAGTTTAACTTATTCTTATTTCATATTTTAATGTATCAATAAAAAATCTGTTTAAGTAAATATATGATATAAATTGTATTCCTGTAGGACTGGTGAAAAAAGATATAAATTCAAGTTTTTCAATTTTACAACAGACATCTGCAATATTCCTATTCAACGGAAATACTTAAAATGGCTATATCTGGCGGATAACTGTCCGACAGGCAACAAAAAATACTCTATTTCAAGGAAAATGGTCAACAGTCATGGAGGTGGTATTTATGAAACACAAGTTTGACCCTGCATGTCGGGGAGGGCGGTTATAAATGAATCATCACGCAGATTACTGAAGAAGTTGCAAATTGCAGTAGTCAGGTAGATCTATCTAGAATACATGACTAGACAAGGTTTTTGAAGGAGCAATAAATAGGGGGTATTAAGGCAAAAGAGCAGTAAGTTTGTTTATAATGTGATGTTGGCGATCAAACAAATGGTTTAGATCTTTCTTTGGAAGATATTGACAGGTCAAGGTCAAGAATGGTAAACAATGAACAATGACTTTGATCGTCTTGAGGACACACTAAACTGAGTTGTACACACAACTACAGAATTGAAATTTTTACACAGCCAAGTTCATCTTAAATCAATCGATGTATCTTACTCTGTACTAGGTCTACAATAAATTTTTAGCCTTGTCCATATTAAAAGCATGTGCAGATGACATTACAATGTGGTTCCAATGAAAAAAGCCTTTAAAGTTAAGAAAACATTGTAGGAAAACATGAAAATGCTGGTAGCATACATTTTCTTCCATCCTATAATGTTTCTAAAATCCTTCTTTTTTTTCAACTTTCAACATTTTTCAAAATTAATGAGCTGATCTTACAAAAATAGTTAAACTAATAAAACTTGTTATAAAGCAAAATTCAGCTTTACTTAAGATGAAGTTTTCATTGTTGGCTGCGAGGCTGGGTTTTATCCATGAGAATGCCATCATCAGCAAAGCCAAATTTCCTGCAGTTTGAAGCCACACAGTGGACCATCTGTGTTCTTTTGCTGTCAGCAAAGGTGTACATCTGTATAAACAATCAGTCTCTGAGGTCTGAGACTGTAACTTTTTTTTCAACATTTTCAGTGGAAAAAGTATGAGCTTCAACACCAAAAGTGCTAAAACCCCTATGAATCTGATTATCATGATGATGACAGATTTATTTTCCAAAACTTTATTTACAGTATTACAAACATATTACCAAATAATTACAAAGAGTTTTGAACATAATGATTTTTACTTCCAAAGGTGATTGTATGAAGCAAAGTTTTAAGGACAAAGGCTGTCATCAAAGGTTCTTTAATGAAGTGTGAAATCCTCCAAGTCAACCCAGATGCCATTGGCATAACACATGTAACTCCACCATGGTTGATATAGAGACAGATCTGGGGAAGAGAGGGCACCAACTGCAGAGGAAATATTAAGGCATATGTAACCGCAGCGAATAAAGGATCAATTTGCTTAGCATGTTGCTCTTTATTTAGATTTAGCCAGTGCTCTTGTCAATCCCTCCAAAATTAATTTGAGGGACTGATTCCAGAATTCTTGTCACATGTATTTCCACCAGCTCCAGCCAAATCTGAAATTACCAGATAAGATTTTCTGTTACAGTTTTTTACAGCTCTGTTTATACAATTTTTGTACTACTCTCATCTAAATATGAAATGTTAAACAGGTATTTTGCAATATTCATACATGTGTCTTAAAAATGTCAAAATATCTATTTCAATTTAAATTACCAATCCATAAAAAATTATACTTGAAAAAAAAAAAAAAAAAAAAACATTTACGTACATACATGTACATGCAAAACTAATGTCATATCTATTTGGGATTTCTGAATTATTTGTAGGCAACAGTGATAACATACTTAAGAGTTCACAAGAGGCTGGAAGAAAAGTGAAATGCAGACCAATAAAGAAAATGCAGATAGAAAGTAGAATAGCAGGAGGGGAAAAGAAGAAGCAACACATGTGTAACTTCTGGATGCACTAACAAGCTTAAGGCTTATAAATCAAAAACAGAAAATCATCATTCTTATAGTATTTAACATGACAGCATGATATGTGTCCAAGTCTTTGTTTCCAGGCAGTGTACTACATGTACTTGCCTTTAGTAAGAATAGAGGTAGTTTCACCAGGAGTGTGTAGGTTTATCCATGTTATGGATAATAATAGTTATTTTGTGTGTAGGAATTGTTGTCAGCGAAACAATTTGACTGTAAAGAAATACATCTATTTCACAATAAGATCTTAATGAAATGTGACAATTCATCGTTTTGCATCGTATAATTTTCCTGTATGTGCACATCATCAACATTTTAATAATTATGTGGTGCCATTAGCTAACGGAAGTCGCCTGACATCATTCTTCTTATAAAGGCATTTGTGATTGTGTAATACTCAAATTTGCGATTGTGAAATAACAAAATATAATTTTAATCTCTTCACTGACTCAGTTTCAACATTATCATTTTTTAATTATATGTTTATGAAAAAATATTGGCATTTTTTGGTATCCTTATTGAAATAATGAGCAGTATTTTACCATCGTAACTAAGTACAACAACAAATGAAATGCTGTTTAAAAATCAAACTGAGCTTATACTCACCTGAGTTCTGTTTTCCCCTCCGCTTTTCCCCCCTTTTCCGATAGAATACCATTAAATGTTGATTAACTGACATAACTACCCTACCCCCCCTGTGTAACCTCAGCTGCCACAGTCCATATCTATTTTTGGCTCGCGCATGCGTGTTTGAATTGTGAAAGTAGAAAATGGACGCAGTTGTAGGTTGTTCCTCATTAAGTCTTTGTAGGGGTCATATAAAGCATTAGACTTGCTAGAATATTGCAGAATTTCAAGAAAAATGGTTTTTCATTCGGTATCTTCTGGCAATAGTAATATTATGGTAATTCTGTGTACAAAATTCGGTTGGCCGCCACTGGTACTCTTCGTGACGTACGTCCGTCTGTTGACCGACGGGTTATTCATATCGTGCCGAGTTTCAGTTACAGTCTATTTCAGATTTCCACTCGTGAATCTTACAATATTGAACCCTAGTTTGCCCACGAAAAGTATGAGCTGTGAACTTGAAGAACATTACCTTACAGATTAAAAAAGGTTTTAAAAAATGGCCGCCACTGGTCGTGAGCCAGTATAGGCGGAAACAGTGGCTTCTGTGGACGGCGAAGGTCAAGATCAGACTGCAGAGACAGTGCAGTCTGGTCTTGGATCTATACCGTATGCTTGTTCAGTCAAGCCTAAAAATCGGAAAATCGATGGATTGTACTTTCAGCCATAGTCGTGTTAATGTAAAAGGAGACATTTCTCGTCATGAGCAAGTTTACATTTTGCCATGATGTTTCGAAGATGGTCCACTGCAAAATGAACAATGACGTTTTCCGGGAGTAATTAGTCAGGTTCGATATAGTGATAGTTTTTGCACAGGTGTAAATTTGTACACGTAGAACAAAAAAATCTTTAAATCTTTACCAAACGATAAAATTCAGGCTTGCAAACTTGAAAGCATGTGCAGGGGGCAAATCAAATAAAACTGACACGATCGGGTATGTCTATGAAAGGTCAGAAAACCTAGTTGAAAAAAAAAATATGCTGGTTACCAGCATTTTCTCCTTCATCAACAATGTTTTCAAAAGTCTTCTGCCTCAGAGTAGTTTAAACACAACATTGTTTGGTAAACGGTTAGCAGGGGAAAAGAAAACGGTGTACTCACTTGTTATCTGTGCAAGTCCGTGTCTTCTACACGTAAAACTTGTTTGTAATGTTGCTCAAGCAGTTTCTGTTATCTCTATGTCAAAGGACGACATTGTCATCTTTGATCACGAGGTACAGATATTTATTCCTTCAAGGGACGTAACTTCAGTTATAATCACAAGGATCTATTTGTAAGAATTGTTTTTCGTGGAATATTTGCAAGTAAGGTCGTCTCGAGATTTCGAATACATTTGAGCCATGCTCTGTGAAAAGGGGGACTAAATGTATTTACAAAAAGGTATCGACCCAAGTCGGTCGGCGCAGGCTGACCTGGGTCGAAACGTTTTTCTATCAGTCAATTTTCTCTCTATCATAGGACCAGTGTACCCTTAGATTCAGCCTATCTTTGGACAAAATGGATTTTCTGAATCAACAACTTATATGATAACTTGCTTGCTAAAATACATCATGGAGTGGCATTACGCTTCCTTTTTGAAAGACGGTTATTGAGGCTGTTTTCAACAATATTTCAGTAGTATCACGACTGTTCATTCATGTATCTATTTCCTTAGTGTCACCGTTTACTAGGCTTGGTCTCTGCAGCGCCCTGTCGGATTGCATCTTAAGAAAGCCCGGGATTGCTGTATATGACAATCGAAGTCGGCAGGATCTCTGGTTTACAAGCAAACAACCTTAACATATGAGCCAAGAAAGGACCCGATAAACATTATGACCAAGAATACATTCATGTAATGATTCCCAAAACGTCTTGCTTTTTAGATTCAGCTTTCATCACAATGCTTCTCTGGTTACTCTTTGTTTCAGTGGAGCTAAATTCTTATTATTTCATTTCACATGTATATGCTGTAGGGGAGGGGTTGTTGGGGGGGGGGGGGGGCATATAAGACAACAAGCAAAGAAATGGATAAATGGACAAATAACAAATAAGAGAAATAGTTTGAAAAGAAACATCAATTTAGGCAAAACAACAATCAATATAAAATACAGCACAATGTAAGAAATACGATCATTAAGGCCTGTTGATCTCTGTTGACGTAAAACCCCCTTAGGCTACTAATCGCGACTCATTTACCGTTTGCGGACAATGTAGATCCAAGATCAGACTGCACAGAATGCGCAGTCTGATCTTGGATCTACAGTGTCCAATAAGGAGATATTTTTGCCCCAAAAATAACTTTGAAATAGCCACATTTAGGATTTTACCGTCGGCTTGAAAGTTTCGTTTAAGTTATTTAGCAGGATAAGGGTTAATATACATATATACACTAAATAACAATATATTAATTGGAAAATGTCTCTCCTTTGACGTAAGATAAAGTTTATTTAGCCATAAACAACGTACGACATACATTTGATCTTAGACCAATAAGGAAATAAACATACGTATTCAATAAATAGACAAAATTCATTTGTCACCTTTTCTGGGTCTTTTTAAATAGAATATCTGTTAAACTACCATGCAGAGTAGATCAGTGATCAGACTGTACTTTCTGTGGAGCCTGATCTTGATCTACACCCTCTACAAAGCACTATGTGTTACTCTTCATGCTGCCATGAAGATGGTATAATATTCTACCAGAATTCAAATTATCATCACCGTGGCAGCAAATACCATTTATTGAACACTTCGAGAGAAATTGAAAAACTTAGATACAGAGCAAATTTCCACTCTAAACATAAATTCACCACAAGTGTTTGGTTAACATTCTTACTTACAACATGAACTCAAACTTGGTCTTATATTTGGTTACCATTCTTTCAACACGATCTCATTCAAAGTCTTATATTTGGTTAACATTCTTACCAACATCAACTCAACTTGGTCATAAAATTGGTTAACATTTTTTCAGCTTGATCTCCCACTAAGTTCTATATTTAGTTAACATTCCTTCCAACATGAACTCACACTTGGTCTTACACTTGGTTTACATTCTTTCAACTTGAACTCACAAAAGGCTTAGCATTTGGATAAAATCAGTTCAATATGAGCGCGCACATGGACATATTTGGTTAATATACTTTCGCCATGAACTTACAACGGGTTTTATATTTTGTCAACACTCTTTCTACATGAACTAGCACATGACCTTGGTTTTGGTTTACATTCTTTCGATGTGGGGGTCCTGCGTGACTCAGTGGTAAAGTGTGGGACTCGTAACCTGAAGGCCCCGGGCTCCAGCCTTACCTGATCCGCTTGGTTTTTCGTGCGCAAGACACTTCAGAGCCCTGGCTTAACACTGGTAAAACCCAGGAAATACATGAATATGTGAGCTGTCACCGTGATTTGACTGAAAAAATGTTGAAGCGGCATAAAACACCACTCAATCAATCTTTCGATGTGACTTTACAACAGGTTTAATGCTTGTCAACATTCTTTCAACATGAAGAAGCGCACGGTCTTATATTTGAAAAAAAAATCTTATATCAAAAGCTAACAATATATATCATGTTTTTTAACATCTTTCGACATGAAATTATGTGTACAAGAGGTTTTATGTTAGGTTTACACATTCTCGATATGACCTCACAATAGGTTTTGTGTTCGGTCTACATTCTTTCAACGTGAACTTGGAATAGATGTTGTGATCAATTAACATGCATTCGATATTTGCTTACAACATGCTCTATGTTCGGATGACATTTTCTTGATATTGCCTCATAATAGGTTTTATGTTCGGTTTACATTCTTTCAACGTGAACTTACAATAGATTTAATGTTCGGTTACATTTCCTTCAACATGAACTTATAACAGGTTTTATGTTCGGTTTACATTCTTTCAACATGAACTTACAATAGGTTTAATGTTCGGTTTACATTTCCTTCAACATGAACTTACAACAGGTTTTATGTGTTCGCTGTACATTCTTTCAACATGAACTTACAATAGGTTTTATGTTCGATTTACATTCTTTCAATATGAACTCACAACAGGTTATACGTTCCGTTTACATTTTTTCGACATGAAGTTGTAACAGGTTTTATGTTCGGTTTCAACATGAAGTCACAAGATGATTTTTGTGTTGGTTTAGCACACGTTCAACATGAACTTACAACAAAATGTTACAGCGTCTTCTAGAAAATTGCTTAAATAATACAGCAAGTGTTTGAAAACTCTTGGAAAGATCCGTTTAAGTTCCCGAATCAATATGTATTTTGGTCAAGGGCACTTGTAAAATTTTAAAAGCCAAAAACACCAAAAGCTATTTTCATGGACAGATCTATCCAGTCCGTCGAGTTCCGGGATATTTTGATCCTGTAAAATATGTAGCCTTTGCAAAATTTGGGTCTTTTCTATGGACTGTGAAAAGATCAGTTAGGTAATCTAAACTGTTTCTAAAGCGTTTCGTTCTTTTTTTTTTTTTTTTTTTCTATACACCTTTACCAAATCATCCCGACTTTTAATGACACTACGGAAGAAATCCTATTAAAACATTGTGGGGGGAAAAGGAGACAATGCTGGTAATCAGTATTTTCCCTTGTTTCCCCTCTATATTTTCAACCTTTTTGAAGACACACCTCATCATTTCAGTAACATTTATATTCGCTTTAAAACGCTTTCAATTTGGACAAGTCTGAAATTTGGTGTCTGGTTAAAAAGTCTTAAACGAATCTCTCAATATGGTTGGATTTTGGAGTATTGTCTCTTATACACGTTGCGTTACCGTCTTGCCTCTCAGCCGTTGACTGGCTGGGTTCATCAGGGTCAGAATGTTCATTATTGTCCACATCTTCTGGAAAAATGTTAATGGCTGAATACTGGTAGAGAATTATAAAGTGATTTGTAAATATAGGAACTGTCAGTGCAAACAACAGAACACCCGACGTGGCACATAGACAGGCAAAGAATCTACCGAAAGGTGTCTTAGGCGTGACGTCACCGTACCCTACCGTTGTCATGGTAACGAGAGCCCAATACCAGCCGACAGGTATACTGCCAATGGTCGAATTATCCTCACAGACATAGAGTATGCTTGCAAAAATACAACTACCCACAACGAGGAAAAGCCCTAGTACTGATAGATCTTTGATGTTCTGGAATATGGAGTAGACCAAGACTCGACTGGCTTTTACATTCTTAACGATGCGAAAAAGGCGAAACGATCGTAACATCTGTAAATATTCCAGGGCTATCACCCAAATATCATAATGCCTTTTGTGCGAGTAAAACTGCAACATGAACGTGTGAACGAGGATTCCAATTAATGAGACGGCATCGGAAACGTTAATGATTGACTTAAAGTATCGCGTAACGTCGGGACAGGAAGCAATGCGTAACGCAAAGTCGCACAGGAAAAATATGGCTGTAATTGTTTCTAGTGTGACTAAAGCTCGAACGGGAAGATATATATTTGGAATTTTGACCACGGTCCATCCCATTTTGTGGTTTTTCAGGCTTTGGTTGACGTTAATCATGACGTATAGTATACTGCTATCGTTCACAAGATGCTTGCTTGCCCCACCGGAAATGTCGTCAGGATTAAAATCATCATATAGCTTTCCTTCGGACGTCTCCCTTGGGTCATATGTAGTCACGTTTTTGAATGGAAGTTCGTTCTTGCTGCAGTCGCTTAGATAAGGTTCTACAATGTCGACGTCCGCCATGTTGTTATATTTCATAAGTTTCAGACGTTCACAATTCGTCAAGGATCTCAGGAATATCGGGTCTGTCATATAGGCCGGAATGAATATCGAAAGTAACACCATGACCACTGTCATCATGAAGTAGGCCTGAAAAAAGTTAGTGACGTCATCATTGATGAGAAGTATTCAGGTAATCGTTCATTTACATGTACGATTCATGTCTTTTTTTCCTCACACTAATGGCTTAAAAGACGCTGCCCTGAGATTTTAACTCTTTACCAAACGACAAAATTTTAGACCAGTCCAGATTGAAAGCTTTTGCAGACGACAAAATAAATGTGAATCAAAAATTGAATTTTTTTTTTGAAAGAGTAGAAAACATTGTGGGAAAAGGAGAAAATGCTGGTTACGAGCATTTTCTCCTTTTCCCACAATGTTTTCAAAAGGCTTCTTCTTAAGGGTCGTTAAAACTCGGGATTGTGTGGTAAAGGGTTAAATAATATTAGTTAATCAAGACAAAAATAGAATTAATGACAGTGTACTCTCAGAAAACAGTGCTGAAAACAGTTCTGATTGCTCATATAAGCAATAAAAAGTGGTTCTACATTATTTTCCTAGCATGCTTGCATAACATCATTTTATCATGTGGTATATGTTATAAAATTGTGGAAATGTCAAGAAAATAAAGGGTAGGGCTAATGCAAGAATCTATTTTGTTTTTCATAAAATAACCTCTTAATAAAATACGTCTGAGCCCCAGGCATATTCTTATTAACAATGAGTTACTGGAGCTTTTATAGTCGTTTGGTACATTTTTTTTTTTTTTTTTTTTAAGAAAATAATGGATATGAGCGGCGCTCTGGGAAAAGGGGGTGGTACGTTTATAACATCTCTGTGATGCATTATACCGAGCAAGTCGTCACATAATTGTGGATCCATAAAATCCATTTTGTCTCACAAACGTCTGAATCATGAGGTAGACTGGTCCTTGGACAAGCAGAAAATTTACAGATAGCAAAATGCGGACTGCGCAGGCTGACCTGGTTCGATACTTTTTAACAGATGTATTAAGCCCCTTTTCACAGAGTATGACCTATATATATTTTTATCAGTAACATAAACCTAGGTAAATGCTTACAAATTTTTTTTTAGAAATTTTTTTCGTGCTCATCTCAGCTGAGCATGAAATTTGAAGTTGTTAACGTGTAATTTGATAAACCTTAGGGTGTAACTTCTGAACTTTGCAGCTTTTCTTTGTTTCTGCCTATTGAATGAAAGTCTTAATTTTACAGTTTATAACGTCTTGAGGGTAAAAAAGAGATTTTAAAATCTGAGCACAAACCCAGTTTAGCACGCACCCAAGTTTTATAAGCACGGGTACTAGACATGACAGTTCTGATGGATTTCAACGTCGTGTAAGAGCGTCAGCCTCTCAAACCAGTTTCCAGGTTCGAATCTCGCGATTAGCTAGATCGGTCTATTGAACTTCCCTCGCCTTGGCGCAAACTGCTTATATTTGAGCCATACTCTGGCAAAAGGGGCGTAATGCATTGTAACAAGCAAGTCATCATAGTATTATACATCCCTAAAATCCGTTTTGTATAACACCCTATTGAATCATGAGGTACACTGGTCCTTTGACGTGCAGAAAAGTGATCAAAAGCAAAAAGTTTCGGCCCAGGTCAGGCTGCGCGGACTGCGCAGGCTGACCTGGGTCGATAGTTTTTGTAAATGCATCAAGCCCCCTTTCCACAGAGTACGGCTCATCCCTAGGAGGCAAATCGTCGAGAGTGACTGGCATAAGTAGTGGACATTGCTTGTCAGTCTATGTAAAATAAATTGGTTTATACTAATGCCTTTAAATGCCTTGTTACAATATCTCACAAAATACCGAAGTATAGACTTAAGATCAGACCGCGCGTTGTTTCTGGTCTGATCCTTATCCACATTGTCTCTAGAAGCAACTAAAATCGCAGAAATGATATATTCTCCTTGCATTTATGTTATGGGCAATTTTCACTAACCACTCTATATCGACTCCAATTTCAAATCCGGAGGCTAGCTATCTGATTGGCCGAGACACTCTATCTCATCCAATCCGATGGCTAGTCTTGAAATTACGAATAAGAGTAATATATACAGTGGCCAGTTATTACGACCCAAGTTCTTCGTTTCATATGTGTCTGAGATTGATTTTGCATGGGGTCCTAATGAACCTAGCAGTCGATTTGCCATAACACGTCAGTCATTCAATTAGTCCTACATTTGCAAGCATTAGTTATTACAATATCGTCCCGTCTACCTAATGACAGTCTAATTACCTTAGGAGACATAACCGTTTTTGACAATGAATATTTCCATTTGAAAATGGATATTTTGTATGCAAATAAGCGTCGGCCATCATGATTAGAAGGTTCGATTTGTTCGTTACTCAAGACGGTCGAATGTCAAGCCTGTTTTGTAAGCATAATTTACTATGATGGCAACATTAATAAACATAGTCATTTTTTACGTCATGGGTCTTTCCATACATTGTTGCCAGTAGTGTGTAAATTGTTAGTGTTAGTGGTATGTAAGTCAGTGGTACATAAATCGTCAGTGATACTGGCATGTAAGTCATACACTTCACTATTGCCAGTGCTACATAAATAATGAGTTCCAGTGGTATATAAGTTATTAACTGCTACCAGTCCTGCATAAATCACAAGTGCTACTGGTATATAATTCAAAGGTTTTTGCTAGTAATTATAGATCTTAAGTGCCAGTAATATGCAAATCATAAACTAGTTTTACATAATTACAGGTGTAAAATGGTATGTAAGTCACACGCTGTTACTAGTTGTACATAAATTGTCAGTACTAGTGGTGTGTAAACCATACTCCGTTGGTAGTCGAATATATCATAATCACAAACTGGTTTGTTAGTCATGCACTTTTGCCAGTATTACATAGGTTAAAGATGCCACTTTATAATGTGTCTAGGTCATACACTTTTGCGAACAGTACATACGTCATAAGTGCCAATGGTATGTAAGTCATACACTCTTAGCAGCAGTACACAAATCATAAGTGCCAGTGAAATTTAAGACAAAGATTTTGGCTGGAGGTACACAAACCATTAACTGTCTTCAATGATACATAAATTCTAAACCATCGTGACTTGTATATAAAGCACGATTTGCCGCCAGTGGTGCTGTCAGCATACATTGCTGCAAGCGTTGAATTGATTACAAACTGTCGTTACAGGTACGTAAGTAATAAATTACCGTCAGTAGATGATGAATCATAAATTTTCGCTGATGATACATATACTGTCGTCAGTGATATAGAACCGAACAGAACAGAACAGAACTTTATTCTGTTCTGTTCTATTCGGTGATATATGTTAGGCATAGCGTGGCATCATTGGAACATAGGCCATTGCCTGGAAAGCTACACATATTAATCATAAGCTTTCGCTGAAGGCAATTATTCATAAACTGGTTTTCTATTACATCAAGTACATTCTCTTTCAGATGCACCACAAAGGAAAACGCATGTCTGTCTCTCTGTACTTCTCTGTAATGTTTTGATTCTCCATGATACAGAATTAGCTTCTCCTAATGATATCCCAGTTCACAGGGGAAAAAACACACGTTCAATTAAGCGCTCTTTCTTCTGGATATTAATATTTCAATTATTAAGCCTGTAAAGGTGGTATTTGTAATGACTAGGAAATTGCTTCAGCTCTTTGGCTTGAAGATAAATAAAATCGACTTTTCGAAGTCTCAGGGTGCGCTTTCCCTTCCAAAGAGAGGCTTGTTTTGGTTATAGAGCGCGCGCGCACACACACACGCACGCACACACACATACTTGTAAAAGCCCCCCAAACGGGGACCTAAGCTCTAAACCTACCAATCGGGGACCTGTATTTCCGATCATCGTGAGCAACTCAGATGAAGAATTTGACGGTTTTAGGACTGCTTAATTCGTTTCTAGTTGTAAAAAACATCCTAAATTGAAGATTTTCCAAGTGAATTTTTTACAAGCAAAACGGGGAACCAAGTTGTGTATACCAAACGGGGACTTTGTGTATACCAAACGGGGACTTTGTGTATACATACCAAACGGGAACTTTGTGTATACATACCAAATGGGGTCTCTGTGTATAGGGAAGTGGAAATCGAATATACCAAATAGGTAATATAGCACAGAGTGAATTTTTTGTATGATATTTGATTTTCAACAGGAAAATAATTTGAGATACCTTCTAAAAGCAAACAGATGAATGTAAAATATCAGTATGATACCAAACACTAGCAATTATAATTACAGACATTATGACTAGCGGTTTTACTATTTGTTTTATGAATGATCCTTCGGAGAAATTGCAGAAACATTTAGATCATCAGAATTGTGTAAATGAAAAAAAAAAGTAGTGTGGGACAACTGTTATTCGAAATGATAGGCTGGAGAATAAACAGTAACATAAAGACCTCGGGAACATCAAATTTTAATACTATATGATTGCAGAACATGCCCAAACTGTTATGCATACCTACACGGAAAGAAAAGAATTGTGACACACAACAAAATCTGCAAATTTGCACAGAAAGATTAAACAAGAGAGACTTTTGAAAAATAATAAAAAAAAGATCGACGGTATAATAAGTACTCGTGTAAAGGAATATTGAAACTCTATGGGGTTCAATATGAAGAGAGATAAATAAGGTAACCACGCCTCTTTTTCCTCGGGGTTTGCGGGATTATTGAAAAGTTTAAATTTTCAGACAGATATATTTTTTCAAAGAAGCTGCTGCTACATGAATGGTTGAATAGTGAGTCTAAAGATATGTGTAGGTTGCACAGTAATGAGTAGAATTGTAATTAATAAAAGAAATACAATTATTTTTTGGAAGAATCCATTTGATAAGGTGTGAGTAAGCGTCAAGGTAGTAACGATTGTACATTGGTGTAAGAAATGGGCACGCACATAGGCCCGTTAAGGCCAGCTGAATAGACGACGCTAACTCTAGCACTGTACGTAAGCAGGACATAACAAAAATATCTTTATAAATCTTTATAACCAATGCTATAGATAATGACAATAAAGGCCTTCAATCTACAGCAGGATCTCTTTCCACAATTTGATGAAATTTGGCCTACTGCATTGCACACACTTTAGAAAAAAAAAAAAAATCCAAGCAGAGTCTAATCGCAAACGATGCGAGATCAATGTCTGAATCTCTACGGAGAGAAGCAGATGCCTCATGTCGACTGACAAAGCGCTATTCGGTGCATCTGTCTAAAAATTTATCTCACATAGACCATATTGTCCAACAGACGCAGGGCTGGAGAGGTTTCAAAGATAAAAAATGACGCTTTCAAAAACAACATAGACAAAACTCGAAAACGCTTTCTGTCAGTCTTTATATAGAACAGAAATATTTGAAAAATGTGGGCGAACAGCCGAGTTATATTTACTCCAGCATTATATATTAATATGGAATAGTTCAGCCGATGCTGATGAAAAAACATCTAATTAGCGACCTTGGAAACGTCTACATATTCCCCACTTAGGGTATCAGAGTTTCAGAGGAATGGATTGCATGAGGCACTTTTATTTAAAGAAGTGTCCATTCTTTTGAACAATGAATTTGTGGAAGTTGGTCGACATGAGGCCTCTGATTCTCTCTGTTGACATTCAGACGTTGATTTCACATCGTCTGCCAGTAGACTTTGATTGGAATGTACTTTTTAAAGTGCGCGTAATGCAGTAGACTAAATTTCGTCCGACAAATTGGAGTCAGATAGTATGTAAAGAGCTTCCGCTATAGATTGATGTCTGTATTGCCAGTCTATGTAGCATTGGTTCATAAAATATGGGGATATTTTTGTTACTTTGCTTACTTTCAGCGCTAGAGTCGAATAGGTGTTAATGGCGCTGTCAAAACCTTGTAAGTCTCTAAACACCATAATGATAGACTTAAAATTCTCTCGATAAGTCGGAAGACTTCCCAAGACGTGTTACGATTCCCGTCTGAAGCTCTAATCTCTGAAAGTAAATTCGGTATTTCGACTACTTATTGTGCGCAGTAGTTGTGCGCAAAAATGTATTTAACTCTTTACCAAATAAGTGCATGTTTTTATGGCCCTAGAGAAAATGACTCTTGAAAACATCGTGGAAAAAGGAGAAAATGCTTGGTGTGAGCATTGTTATGTATACTTTTTCAATTTGAACAGGTCTAAAATTTTTCCTCTGGTACAGAGTTAACTGTAAGCAGGGCATACAGCGAACACAATAAAATGGTAACTTTTTATTTTCATACGTTATTTACAATTTAAAACAAAGTACTTTTTCTTGTTTAATTAACCCATTCTCACTTAAATACCGTATTTCACGTGATTAACGCGCCGGGGGCGCCGTGCAAAACAATGACAGAGCGCTCTTATCTCAAAGTCAATTTTCCGAAATTTAGCCGTCATATAGTAGAGCAAGTATAGTACTTTAGTAGTAGCACAAACCAGTTTACACGTCGTACATATTTATTGATCGGAAGATGTCAGTAATGTTTTTAAATGACGCCGTCTACCTTGACAAGACCATAATTCGCCCATATATTCGGATTTTATATATATATATATATATATATATATATATATTATTTTTTTAGTTTTCCGAATCTTTAGGAAATTATCATTTTGGAAAAAAAAAATGTCGCCGTAATAAATTTTACCTTGTTGTCCGAATGTGTGTCCGACAGAATAGGGATAAAAGACTATCTGACAAATTTAGATCTATTTCGGCATGTTTTCAATCTTGAAATATATGTGTTTTACATATCTTCTTACATATTTGGGTCAGCTATTCCGTCTACCTATTCTGTCAATAAGATTTCATGCTTGTCACGGGTACACAAATGTTTGCTGTAAAATTTGGATTAGAGGTATGATGTAACGTGCATTCGAAGGGTCGTAATGCAGCGTTTGTTGTACATATTTACATTTGCTCTGCTCCAAGAAATTCATACCCGGTGACTTGCCAGTCCACACAAAATGATCACGCAATAAGCCAGTATCATGCCTTCTTTACATTAACTGATAGTGCCTTTTTGCGTAGAGTAATGGTTGTTTCTAGAACACCAGGGCAGTGCCATGTTTTATGTAGTCAGCAGAAAAATAAGTTGGGCTGTTTTCTTTAAAAAAAAAAAAAATCCTTGCAGCCGAAATAAAGAAGAATGCATAATTTTACATAAATGGATTACCGATATATGAAGAAATGACAAGGTTTAGTATGTATTAATTATTTAACAGATGTATCGTTTATAGACAACACAGTTATGGGTTAAACCATTTCCCCCATATTCACGGAAACGACTTTTCTTACTTAAAACTGTATAAGGTAACGTTACGAAAAAAAGGATAAACTTCAAGAACGTTTTAAAACTTTAGTTGCTTTGCGACCTGTGTTAATTCCCTATAGTCGACTGAAGTGCGCTTACGTAATACAAGATAAACCAAAACAACATACAGCCGATTTTTGTATGTATGTGAAAAGGACAGCAGGGCGCGTGTATATAGATTCGGGGACATAACGGCGGGGTGAAAAAGGGGCAGGGCGGCGCGCCCTGCTGTTCGGCTCTAGAATAAACACAACACACCCCTCTTAGCAGCAGCAGCTTCTTTTCCAATCATAGTTGAATTTAACTTTTCAATAATACGGAAAACAATGAGGAAAAAGAGGCACTAATTGGGGTGATTACCCTAAAGTAACAATAGCTGTTAGAAGTAAACAAAGTGGATGTTAAAAATGTATTTAAATGTTAATGTAAATCATATCATTTAAAAGTCTGGCAATTATTGGGAAGATGACAATCTGTCATTGTAAGGTCTGTCCAACTGTTAGTCGCCGGTAGATTAACTAATTTCAAAACTAGGTTAAACTTGCCAGGTCACTCTATCTTTTGTTTGCTTTATGCCTGATTATAAAATTCGTTTTTCTGCCATCGACTAACACTTGGACAACACAATAACAGATTGCCACCTTCACAATATTTTTCGTTCTTTTGAATGGTATGATTTAAATGTAAATGCATTTTAAGATATGTGTTTTCTTTGCCGCTATCGGGCCTTTAACTATCTCTCTTCATAGTGAACCCCATAGAGTTTCAACATTCATTTCCTCTTATGCCACCTATCTCTCTTCTTTTTTTAAACGTCTTTCTTGTTTAATCTTTATACCCCCCCCCCACCAACGAAGAAGATAATGTCTGTCTGTCTGTCTGTCTGTCCGCCCGCCCGTTCGTTCGTCCGTCCGTCGATCTGTCCATCTTTTCGTTTCCGTGCTCTAACTCAAAAACCGTTTGACCTAGGACCTTGAAACTTTATACAAGTGTTGCTCATGACCCAAGTAGGCCCCCATCGTATTTTGGTTGCATGAGTCAAAGGCCAGGGTCACGGGTGAACCTTGTTTAAAAATCGTTTCCGTGCTCTAACTCAATAGCCGTTTGATCTAGGACCCTGAAACTGTGTACAAATGCTGCTCATGACCCAAGGAGGTGCCCTATTGTTTTGGGGCCACATGGGTAAAAGGTAAGGGTCACTGGTGAGCTTTGTTTTGATAATCAACTCCGTTCTCTGATTGTGCTGATTCAGTGACAAGGTACTGGTGTTGGGGCGGTATTTTTCCGCTTCGCGACAGTTCTAGTTCGGTACAAAATTGCAATTTTGTTGTGCTGTCACATTTTTTATCTTTCCGTGTACGTATGCGTAACAGTTTGGACATGTTCTGCAATTACAGAGTATTAAGATTTGATGTTCGAGGGGTCTTTATGCGACTGCTAACTCTCCAGCCTCGTCTTTCCAAGCCTCTGAGTTGTGTTGATTTACCTACATTCCTTATTTTTTCAAACATGAGTGGTTCTCCCTCCTTTTTTGTTTTTTTCATTTATACAATTCTAAACATCTAAACTAAATGTTTCTGCAATTTTTCGACGGATCATTTATCAAGCAAACATTAAAATCGCTTGCCATAATGTCTGTTATCATTATTACTAGTTTTTGGTATCGTATTGATGTTTTACTTGATTGATAGTCTCTATCTTCTGTCTGGTCTTTTTCTAAATGAATGATTAACCATTTTTCCCACGTTATTGTCCTGATTTTCCCGCGTGATTGCAAATTTAGATGCAGATTTCTTCCGCAATATTTTTCTTGATATCCAAACAACTGATATTTATTAGTTTATCTGGTATTCATCTGGTAAATTTTGCAAACAAAGTAACCTCATACTTTTTATAATTCTATACAAACATCAATGAGATAATTTCAAGATAACGAAATATGAAGATTAAAGGAAATGACTTTTCAAGCACTAGAACATAAAAAACATGTTCCGCGCTAACCTACAGGAAAAAGAAAGTAGTTGAAATTTTATGTGTATATAAAACCTCAAGACAGTAAATTTTTCCCGACAATGTTTCAATAGTTGAAGAAAAAAAAAACTGAAAGGAATAATCTAGTTTTTGTGTATATGTGTAAAACTGGAAATCTTTCCGGTCAAATCGACATCAAGATCATTCAAACGGAATCGATTCCTTCCACATTCCTGAATGTTGTGTCAACTTTAATTTACTTTCAGAAAGGGTCTTATACATAGCTTATAGTCTTGCAATCGTATTTTTATCATTTATGTGGTCGATGTTTTTCGCAGAATTTTGACCGAAGTCATAAGACAGAAATACCTTGTTTGAATATAAATCTACAAAAATGATTCATTTGAAAATAATAAATACTTCAGCTTTCTGCATTTTGCTGATCTGCACCAACGTGTGTTCTTGAAATAGCCCAGTAGAAAAGGCGGCAAAGTGTATGAATTTTTTACGGCATGATCGGGGAACTGCACTGGACAAAGTGTAAGAATTTTTTACCGCGCAACTGGGGAACTGGATTCCAACAGATACACACCGACTCGGATCATACCAGAATATGTGTATAATGTGTGTGTGTGCTCCTAACCGTCTAATCGGGGAATGCGTCAGATTACTAATTTAATTTGACATGTTGATAATTAGGGGGTCTGGAATGCGAATTTAAAATAAAAACCAAACGGGGACCTCCCCGTTTGGTAGGTGTTCCCCGGTTGGTTGGTGTGTATTCTCACAAAGTTCCCCGTTTGGTCTATTTTACAAACACACACACACACACACACACACAAACACACACACTGAGATCTGTGCAGGCTGACCGTGATGAAGGCCGATTGCAAAAGCATGTTAATTTGCCCATCGCAGTATTTGCTCGGAGGGTATTTCATCAAAGCAAATTTTTACACTGTTTACTCTTAGCATGCTTAGAACAAGTATGGATGTTCGCTACAGTAAAACGCCGCAGTCTATAAAAAAAAAATGTACGTTTACACCGTTTGGTAGCCTATTTACGATCTCCGTATCGGAGAATTACGAGAGATAAAACGGGTACCAGGTAATGTTTTTATCTGTTAATCGCATCACCAATCCGCTGATGACAATAGTTCGGATACTCGTCGAAGTCTCGATCTAGATATTATTTTTTCGTTGTTAAACACATTTTTTCGGCCGATGACACGAGTAAGATGTCGATTAATAGCACAGAGATAGGTTGATAAGTACGATAGATCTCCCGATCGTTTGAGGAACATGCATAGACCAACATCATCATTGGACAACGCTAGCATGTTCGGAAAGTTCTTCAGTCCAATGTGGTTGTATCGAATGAGGTAGAATGTTGAATATGGAAATGTTATTTACTTAAACCTTTGTTATGCTACTATTGCGATTTCAACGCTGTTTTGTCAAAATATTTTGCACAAGCGGACCATGTAGATCTAAGATCAGATTGCACATTCCTTGCAATCTGATCTTAATCTACACGGTTCATATAAGCCATGGAATCCGAAATCATTGCTAGATGGGTTAATGTATGGTCAGTTTTGGACTATTGACTTGGATCAGCCTTAATTGCATTCGATTAATTTTTCAAGTAATTTGAAATGTTTATTTCAAAGAGTCTGTTTTCTTTACCTGATGACGTGATGTGGACCATTTTGAAGATGCGGATGTTTGATGAATAAATTAACATCGTTTGAATTGCATATTGAAAATGTTCCTATTTAAAAATTGTCTACAGGCAAAGAGAGGTCCAGATAAGGGGCAGTGTCTTGATTTCAATAATTTTTTGCACCCACCCAGCCTCCCCTCACCCCATTTCTTTTACGAAGAAGTGGGGGAGGGGGATATAGCAGTTTTAACATGTCCGTCTGTCTGTTGGAGAATATCAGCTACCGTCTCAGAAAGTTTGAAATAATCTCAGTATATTGACTTTGAGAAAAATTATGATTTTGGAACTACATATTGTCTTAATGTCCAAAATGCTGCTTAGTCAGCACCATCAGCTACAAAAACAGCCAAAGGATATTATATGAGTAGATGTTTTGAGCTTTTTATAGGTTTTGAAGGGAAAATGACATTCTTTGTGCAGTTTGTGCATATTTTTGTTGTTATATCTAGCACAAAATTGAAATTATTATAATTTGATTGCACAGGCTTCAAGTCCAAAATTTAGCTTAATGCCCTTAGCTGGTCATGTTACAAATTATGGGATTAAAAAAAAACGAAGGTGGTGACCTCCCTTTTTTTATTCCATCAATAATATATCCTCTACAATAATACCAAATATGAACAAATTCTATTACGTAGAAAAAAAAATGGGATAATTTTAGTAAACGGCTGTCAAAATACTTCTGTCAACACCATCAGCTACAACAACAATAACAACAACAATATCATTTGAGTAGATGTATTGAGCTTTTTTACAGGTTTTCAGGGAAAATAATATTGTTTCCGCAACTTGTGCGTATTTTTGTTATTATATCTAGCACACAATTGAAATTATTTCAATTTTATTGTGCAGGTGTCAAGCCAAAATTGTACTTAATGCCCCTAGCTGGTCATGTAACAAATTATGGGATGGGGAAAAAAAAAAAACGAAAATGGTGACCCCCTTTTTTTTAATTATTATTATTTTCCATCAATAATATATCATGCTACAAAAATACCAAATATGAACAAATTCTATTATGTAGAAAAAAATGTTATTTTGGGGGAAATGTTGATTAAATTCATGCTGCTGACCAAAAAACCCTAAATATTTT
Source organism: Tridacna gigas (assembly GCA_945859785.2). Classification (NCBI taxonomy): domain Eukaryota; kingdom Metazoa; phylum Mollusca; class Bivalvia; order Cardiida; family Cardiidae; genus Tridacna; species Tridacna gigas. Next base: position 31,518,282 of record OX244041.2, read on the forward strand.
TCTCAATCGTTAACCCTTTATAACATAAGATAAACGTAGACTTGCCAAAATTAATAGCATTTGAAGATGATAATTTAAATGTGACTCAAATGATGAAATTCGTATTGCGGTTAGAAAACAGTGTGGGAAAAAAGGAGAAAATGCTGGTTACCAGCATTTTATCCTTTTCCCACAATGTTTTCAAAAAGGCTTCTTCTTCAGGATCGTTAAAAATAGAAATTGTGTGGTAAAGGGTTAGTAAGTTCCAGATAACGAGATATCTGCATACAGAACGCAGTGATTATCAGTGGGTTGCAGGCGTCGACCTAGAAGCAACGACCTTGCAAGGCTTATAAAACATGGCAACTTCTATAGTTTAGATTTATAATTGTTTGCGAATTTCTGAAAATCCATAGATATCTGTGATGAATTTTTTATGACAATTACAGTAAATTCCCTCCAATTTGGCCATGAGGCAAGATAGTTGTTCCAATTTCAATTTATTCGGAAATTCAAAAGATCTGGTAACGTGCATTTTCTTCTTTCCCAGCAAGGTTTTCTACTCTATTAAGGATAGAAATCATCAGTTGAGCTATATCTATCGTGTCGTCTTCAAATGCTTTCAGTTGGGTCAAAGCCAAGAATTTTAACACAGTCGTTTGATAAAAAGTTAGATGTTCAGTCTGTAGGAAGTGCTGTTGTTGTGCTTAGTGTTTCCTGTCGTACATCACAAGGGCCTGTGTAATTTTCTACGCCATCCTAACGTCCCTTTACCACGGTCATTGCAAAAAAAAAACATGGACTTGTGCGGATGGCGTGGGTCAAGATCAGACTGCATTTAACGCAAGTTTTGCTGCAATTTCCTTTTTGAAAACAATGTGTGGCAAAAAGAGATATTTCCTGTAAACAGTACATTCTCTTTCTGTTACAGTTTTTCACTTGTACTGGTGTGTATATTTTTAGCCTAATTCGTGTTACTTATCTATATTTAATAATGATGATTTCAAAGCAGTATAGTGCATTAAAGTTCAGTTATGATTAACCCTTTACCACACAATCCCGACTTTTAACGGCCCCGAGAAAGAAAGCTTTTGAAAACATTGTGGGAAAAGGAGAAAATGCTGGTAACCAGCATTTTCTCCTTTTCCCACAATGTTTTCTACCCTTCGGAAAACAAATTTCAATTTTTGAGCCACATTTACTTCGTCGTCTGCAAATGCTTTCAATTTGGGCAAGTCTAAAATCATTTGTTGTTTGGTAAAGAGTTAAACTGTTTAAATTTCATTTATGCTTCAGATAAAAACGAAACAATAAAATAAAGACATTCACTGAATAAGTTGAAAGTGTTCACGAAAAGTCTTACAAGCTGAGAAGTTATAAATTGTATCGTATTGCAGTTTTATTACTTTGATTTCGATCTCAGCTGTGTTGAGAGCAGAAAAATGATAACTTTCTTAACTTAACCCTGAAACCGCTAAATAAATTAAACGAAAATTTTCCCGCAATGGTAAACAGCTATTGAGATTTCAAAGTTGATTTCACCGTTTCGGGCAGTGTAGATCAAAGATCAGACTGCACATTCTGTGCAGTCTGGTCTTGATCTACACTGTGCGCAGAAGGTCAGTGAGTCTCCCCCAGCAGCTTAAGGGTTAAGACGTGAAATCGGAGAAAGAAACGTTATTATAATAGTTTGGGTCAGGTTTTTGCTTGATGTTGTAATACCCTTTACCAAGCGACACACTCTTGGATTGGTTCAAGTTTAAAGCATAACCAGACAAAACAAATTAAATGTAACTCAGCTGATGGAATTTGTCTGAGAAAGGGCAGAAAAGATTGTGGGAAAGGGAGAAAATGCAGGTTACCAGCATTTTCTCCTTTTCCCACAATCTTTTCAAAAGGTCTCTTCCTCGGGGGTCGTCAACATTAGGGATTTTGTGGTAAAGGGTTAATAGGGGAGAATCTCATGTTAACTGATTATTCATTTTTCTTAGCCTGAAAAGTCGTTTGTCCTTAATATTGGAAAAGGATCTGTTCTTAACATCCAGGTTTTTTTTTTTTTACCACAATCCATTCACGAATGTTTACTCCGAGACAGTTACAATTATTATATATATATGTTTTTCTCTGTCAAACTTTTAGTGAAAAAAGGAGAATAAAATGGAAACCGCCTTTGGGGAATTCAATCAACGTCAAAATCTAATTCAATTGAAAGAAAGCATACTCAAACTAGTTATAAAGCTAGTATAGAATGTAAAAAAAAAAAGAACAATATCTAAATGCAAAGAAAATTTTAGTTTGTTTATACCAGGAAGGAAACATTGTGCTGAAAAAGGATTAGTTATTTTGACAAGAACCTGTCAATTTTCTCTTGGTATGCCCTTGAGTGAGCTGCTACGTTTAAATTTGGTAGAGTAATGAATTAAAACTGGGCTTCAAACAAAACTGTCATCAATTTTTTAAGCCTTAGACTGCTAAGCGCAATGCAATGATATTTTCGGGACAGTGTAGATCAAGACAAGACTGCACATAACGTGCAGCCTGACCTTGGATCTACATTGTGCGATCAAGAGATATTTTTCTCCAAGAATATACCGGGGGTATTTGAAATAGCAAAATTTTGGTTTTTTACTATCGGCTTGAAAGTTTCATTACACTTATTTAGCAGGTTAAAAGTCAAATAGTAAGAGCCCTCTGTTCTGCCAAAGCCCATGTACAACTATGATATTATATTATGGACTAATATGATAATTATGTCATAGCTGGATTTTTATGGTGTATTGTGATCGAAAACAGATAAAAGATAAATACCGTAGCTGAAACTGTGCTTTCGCGATAATCCACGATAGACCAAACACGTGATCGGAAGTTGGATCGACGCTGACATGCGTGGTAGCAGATTTGTGGCGAAGCTGTGTCGTCATCATCAGAAACAGCTTTCTGGAATTTTCTAAGCGTCTCCTGTTCGTCTAGAAAGCATTTAATTCTGAAATAACACAATGATAAGAGTAATTACAACTAAAAAAGAGCAATGAAGGGAAAACGTGGAAATATTTCTGTGCAATAATCTTGTTACTTCTCTGCTAAATAACTGAAATCGATATTTTAGTCAGTACTTGGCAAGTTATGGTCGATTTTTTTAAATATCACACAAACTATTAGATGAAATAAGGAAAAGAGCGCCTGATTTTAATTCATGCTGTTAGCACTTTGATTTGGAAAAGCCGTTTTAAAAGAAATTGCTACTGGTGTTATTCCATTCCTAATAAGAGAAAACACTATAAACAAATTCTTAATGAAAACAGACGACAAATTGAATGGATCTTAAGTGATGCCTCTTGTTGGGGTAGAAAACATCATGGGATAGCGAGAAAATGCTGGTTAACAGCCTTTTCTCCTTTTCTCACAATTTTTCCAATGCCTTCTACTTCAGGATCGTACGGTTTTGTTAAGGGTTACAATATTTATCATGGAGGGATCTTGTTTGTTTTTGTCTGATCTCAAATGCCGTCTCAGAGGGGCGTATGGATAAAGAAAGGCTATAAACCTGTGATTAAATTGTCTTATTAAACCAAACAGCGAAAAGGCTATTTTCAAGTCTTTTCCATTAAGGAGTATGATTAACACAGAAGAAAAGAAAGACGAAATAGAAGAAAATTAGAACGATAGAGACAGGGTCTATTTTAATGATATGAAAGCCGTCGTTGGAAAAGGAATCATTGCTTGTACTAATAACTATTCTATCTTTTTCCTTCGATGCTTTGAAAAAGACCTCTCCGATGCAGGGGCGTTTAAGCCCACCTACATATGCTTCACGAAGGGGTAGATCTTTCACCAAACAACCCCAAGTTTTAGGGACCCTCGTGAAGAAGACTTTTGAAAATAATACACAAGTGTTGTGGCCATGGCTGAGTGTGATGTTCGTGGTTGTGAGTTAGAGGGTCGGCCTCGTAATCATAAGGTCATGAGTTTGATACTGAGGAGCGGGTGTAAACTTAAAGACTGTTTATTTGTCCACACATTCGGCGCGAGTACTGGTGTAGTTTCCAGGAAGCAGAATCGAGAGACAGGTTGCAAGAACTTGTGTCTCAATCGATGTAAAATAATGTTTTCTAAACTAAAATAATGCAGGTAAAGGAGAAGATGGAGGTGAAGAAATACTCCGTCCTTTTTTTCCACAATATTTCTATCATTTAATAAAAAATCCCATCATTTGAGACACGTTTTATTTGATTGACCGTCTGCAAACGCATTCACTTTGAACAAGTCCATAATTGTGAAGTCTGCTTAAAAGCTAAACCCTTTCGAACAGCACAAGTAGGCGAAATGATAATGAGCCGTGCTCCGGCACAAGGGATGTTAATGCATTGCCGTGATGCATTAACTCCTGACCACACGAGAAAAACTGAGACTTGTCCAAATTGAGATCATTTGCAGACGACAATTCAAATTTGGCTCCAATGATGGAATTTGTCTTTGATAGGCTAGAAAACATTGTGGGAAAAGGGGAAAATGCTGGTTACCAGCATTTTCTCCTTTTCCCACAATGTTTTCAAAAGGCTTCCTCCTCAGGGTCGTTAGAACTCGGAATTGTGTGGTAGAGTGTTAAACCATGTTTTACAACTGACGGAATCATGTGGTATCTAGAATGATCCTTGGACTTGGCAGATAATTTACAACTAGCAAAATGTTTCTCAGTATGTGCAGGCTGATCTGAGTCGAAACTTTTTGCAGATGCATTAGTATGGAAATACTTCAAATGTTGTTGTCGACAACCACAAACATACTTCTAAAACCTTTTTTTACGTTATATCGATCTTCCGTTACAAAAGAAAAGTAAAGTCTTTTTTATTATTGTATACAAACAAAAAAGGGTTTATCTTGCTAAGTAATGTTTTTAGACTAAGATATATAGGATCCAGATCCAATCTTTCTTCTGAATACTCTTTCTTGTGATCCATAAGGTCACGTCAATCATGTGACGTCATCTGTGGTTTGCATCTAGCTTCAGAAAAACGAAAAAAAAAAAAGGGGGGGGGGGGGGGGGGAGTCTGTAATATTGAAAACGGAAGCAAAACAGCAAGGTCTCTGAATAACAACGGTAAATTTATCATGTCTAAATCCACTGCTTAAGATATTTCTCGATCTATAATCCACTCAAAACAGAAAGTTAAATCTCGCTTATTCCATCCTAGAGATAGATATCGGTGAAATAAAGATTGAAACAATCTGGGAATTGTATATCTCCTAAAAATGAGCCATTGTTTCGCAAAAGGAGGCTTAATCTTTTACCGCACAATGCCGCCTTTCGACGCCCCTGGGAAAGAAGCATTTTGAAAACATTGTGGGAAAAGGAGAAAATGCTGGTACCCAGCATTTTCTCCTTTTCCCGCAATATTTTCAACCCTATCAAAGGAAAGTTGCACAATTTGAGCCACACTGAAATTGTCGTTTGCAAATGCTTTCAATTTGGACCAGTCTAAAATTTTGTCGTCTGGTAAAGGGTTAATGCATCTCCGTGATGCATGATACCAATCAGGTCATCACATGATCATGGATACATTAAATCCATGCAGTCGAACAACCTACTGAATTTTGATGTAATCTGGTCCTTTGACAAGCAGAAAATTGACCAATAGCACAAGTTTGGCCCCAGGTCAGCCTGCACGGACTGCGCAGGCTGACCAGGTCGTTACTTTGTGCAGATACATTACACCCCTTTTTAACAGAGCTTGACTCAAATATTAGATTAGCGATTGAGAGGCCCTAGGTTCGGTCCTCACCCAGATCACTGAATTTTTCGTTTGGGTGTCTTTGGACTCTGTATTTCAGGGTCAAAGCCCAGCATTTCTGAAACTAAGGACACGTGAATAAATGAAATGCCAGCGTAATGTAGATATAGATTTAAAAAACGTCTGAATTATTGTTGAAAACAGAGTTATGCACCAATCAATCAATGAAAAAAAAAAAAAGTAGCAATCAGACTCATTGAGCACTGCGGATTTTTTGGTTTCTTACACATAGATCGATGTTTTTTTTTTTGAAATTACGAATACTCTGATAGATCTAGTTTGAACTTGTTTCTTCGTTCCCTTCGATTTCTGACGGCTTTACGTTTACCAGTGTCATTTTACCTACATGTACAATAGCTTTATTATCATTAGTCAGACAGACAGACCTATTCTATTCATAAGAGCGAAAGAATTTTGCAATGTGCCATTTACCACCAGAGTGCTTACTTAAACAAAAAGAACATTATTTCGGTCAGGGAAAAGAAACAAGAAACCCAAGCGTTGCGTAATCACACTATCTAAATATAGTTCGGGACGCATAAAGATCAATATCAGACAACGGCACAAAACATGCAGCGTGGTGCAGTCTAATCTTGATACACTCTTTCCTTAACTCTTTACCAAACAACACATTTTTAGACTGTTCCATTGTCAAAGCATTTGCAGACGACAAATTAAATGTTGGTCAAATGATAGATGTTGTCAGTGAATGGACAGAAAACATTGTGGAAAAAGGAGAAAATGCTGGTTACCAGCATTTTTTCCTTTTCCAACAGTGTTTTCCAAAGCTGCCTCTGTGAACTGCCTCTGGTAGGGTCGTTAAAACTGGGAATTGTGTGGTAATGGGTTAAAAAAGAAAAGTCAGCTTAAACTGTACCCAATTGTCCAGGAAATTATATAATGTTGCTAGAAATCTGCTGTAATTCAGTATATTAAATAAATGTCAGTTACATCTATGTCCGCCCCCGCCTTGTAATCTTCATAGCCGTGGGTTTTAACTCACTGCTTTTTGAAGATACTTTATTTGCAGCAGACATATTTAAATCTTTACCAAACAATCCCTTGTTTCAATGAACATGAGGAAGGGGGGCTTTTGAAAAGAATGTGGAAAAGGAGAAAATGCCGGTGACCAGCATTTTCTCCTTTTCTCACCAAGTTTTCTGCTGTTTAAGAGACAAATTCCATTTGGCCTGCAACATGCGAAATTAGACCTTAGGATATTTACGTAAAGTGTCGTCTCGGATTAGCCTGCGCAATCCGCGCAGGTTAATCCGAGACGGCACTTTACGACTACATAAGATTTTTTCATACAATAAACTTTCGTGAAACAGAAAATCGCACAAAATCAGGAAGTGTCGTCTCGGATTAGTCACAGACTGCACAGGCTGATCTGGGACGACACACTTTTACGCATATGTCCGAAGGCCCCTTTTCGTGTGTTGCACGCCATTTAATTCATCATCTGAAATGCTTTCAGTTTGGTCTGACATATCGTCTACTTAAGAATTATTTTAAAAGCGTTCGACTGCAGGGGCGTGCAAATCTGATTTGTTTGAGAACTGCTTTTATAAAGATTTACCTTTAACTCTTTACCAAACGAGGCTTGTCCAAATCTAAAGCAGTTGTAAGACGGCAATTAGATGTAGTTCAAATTGTTGGATTTGCCGTGGGAAGAGTGAGAACGGGAGATAATGTTGGTTAACAGTTTCACACATGTTTTCAACGGCTTTATTCTCCAGGGTCGTAAAATCTCGGGATTGTGTGGTTAAATGATAAGAGTAACTTGGCACATTAATCTCTGCAGAAGATGGTTTTTTTGTGTGTGTGTTTCGTCGGACATTTCTGCCTCTGCAACAAGGGTTACAGTCTACGGTGCACTCTTCAGTCTATTCTTGCCGATAATGTTGTGAAATAAGCAGGGTAAAACAGCTTTGAATTTGCATTTTGGTAGCCGTTCACATCTGACGAAGTGAATCAAAGTAAGATATTTGGCACAAGAAATAGAGTGGAACCTGTATAAAGTAAGCAGCTTAGAGATAATTGAAAAAAAAATGTTTGCTGCAGGCAAAGGCTTGCTTAAAACAAATAACTTTCAGATTCGTGACCTTATTTATTCACCCTTGTCAAATAGACAACTTCGACTGTGCATTCGCTTTCTATGTTTTGATCTTTTCCCCCCAGCCCCTCTCACAATTGGGTGCGACTATTTGCGACAATTTGGTCGCAGGATCGACTTAAAAAAGCTACTCTCGCAATGGACCGCAAAAAGCTTTCACAAATGCAACAAAAGTCGTGTGCGAGCGATCCTACGTTTACCCTGAGTGTTGCTCGAGTAACTGCGATTGGCTCGACGTCACCCATACAACTGATGGCATTGTCGTATGATTTGTCTCAATACCGCACGATTGGTCGAGTGCTTGGATGCGACCGGTTGCACGATATGAGATCGTTTGTACGATTGGTCGTTCCGGAAATTTATCCCCGCCGAAATATGGATCTCGTCAGATCAACACTGAATTCTGAAGAACGAACGAAATGTCGTCAAAAAAAAAAGGCTACAAACACCAAGCAAACAACAGAACGCTAGCAGAAGCAGCCTCCAGCTTCCCCCAAAGAGACTGGAGACCATTTTAGACGCTGACTAATTTTTCTCTTTAAAATAGTCGCACAGTGTCTCTTAAAGTCGTACATTGGTAGTACATTGTTGCATGAGTTGATAGGAATTGTCTAATAACAGTCTAACACTCGAATTCAAAACGCAACGGAACTCGTGACTGGTAGCCAGAGATCCCTAATACATGTACCAGTATTGTACGACAATCAAATACAGTATCCAAATCACGCAAGCTCGTGCGTCTTGTCGTGTGCAACGGTGTGCCACGTTGTGCAACACTCGTACGACTGTTCGTGCGAAAAAGTGCGACTACTTTGATCGGATGCAGTCGTGTCAAAATTTCGAACATGTTCAAAAGTCAACCACGATCGTTTGCGACTGCTTGCAGCTCTGCAATGACTGCGACAACTCGCAAGACGCCATGCAAGTGGTCGTGCAACACTGCAAAAAATGTGTTGCAGGCGGTCATAGACTGCTCGGAAGCCAGTTGTGACAGAGGCTTTAGGGACCCAGCAGTATAATAGGTCAGTTTGCATTTATTTGTATCGACACGATTTCTGATATATTAGGATTATTAGGATGTGACATGTGGGAGATAAAAACTTGTTTTCTCAGTCGACATTAGCTTTACTTAATCCTAGACCTCTTAATTGACACTTTCAGTCAGAAGAAATGGTCCATTAGTATGAAAGTCAATGTAATTTTTGCTGTACGTAATTTCTCACAAAATATCGGCCAAGTGTAGACGACCAGAGGCCACGTTCTTTACCATCTGATCCTGATCTGTTTACAAAAGTAGGTAAACTGATACTTTAAATCATGAGGGTAAGAAGTAAATGAGCCATGCTCTGTGAAAAAGGGGCATAATGCATCTGCGAGAAGTATCGACCAGGTCAGCCTGCACAGTCCGCGCAGGCTGACCTGGGCAGGAACTTTTCGCTATTGGTTAATTTTCTGTATGTCCGGGGACCAGTCTACCTCATGATTGAGTCGGTTGTTAAAAAAGTGGCTAATATAGATCCATAATTATGTAATGGCTTGATTGGCACATTACATTACGGAGATGCATTAATCCCCTTTTTGCCAGATAATAACTCAAGATACTGAAACAAGATTCGATAATTTGATTTAATCAAATTATCGAATCTTGTTTAAGTAATTTCGAGGTCCCAGTCTTTAATGACCTACCTCTTTACCAGACGACAAAACCGTTGGAACACGGAAATGGTCAAGTAACCTTTACCACACAATACCGAGTTTTAACCTTATCCTGCTAAATAAGTGAAATAGAACTTTCAAATCGATAGTAAAAACCCAGATGTTGCTATTTCAAGGGTATTTTTGAGGAAAGATGCATCCTTGATCTACATTGTCGGCAAAAGGTTCTTGAGTCGCGCTTAACGGCTCTACCACTAGGGAGGAAGGTTTTAAAATACATTTTTGGGAAAAAAGGAGAAATTACTTTTAAAAAATATTTTCTCCATTTGGTTCAATATGTTCATCTCTTTCAATGGCAAATCCTATCTTTTGAGACATGTTTGATTATTTTTGTCGTCTGCAAATGCTTTTAAAAAAAGAGTAGGCTTAGAGTTTTAGCTCGGCTGTTTTCGAAGAAAACGTCGAGGTACTATCAAAGCCGCGAAGTCTTCGTCATCGTCTGCGTCACCGTCGTCTTTGGCATTCTGTTTTTACAGTCAGTGGACATAAAAATCAACACCCTTGTGTTTCATTGATTTTCTAGAATACCTCCCATAATTTTTACTCTTTACTCTGTTGAGGAAAATTGGGTCATTGAACGCTATCGTCGTTGTCTGTGCATGTCATATTCTTCGAAGATTGACCTGTCTGCTATGACGCATCACTTGATAAAAAATGGAATATATGGTGCGTAAACTGCCGCTTTAAACGTGCAGGCGAAAATGGCAATAAATAATACGTCTGTGGAAAAAAAAAAAAAGCAAAGCAGTCTTTCGCTGCAAATTTCTTAGAAGACGAAATGATTTCAAACGAGGAAAATATTTTTTTAGAATACCAACTGTTTACTGCAAATCTCTGTCAACAGTTTCTAAATATAGACATGGGGAAAACCGAGATTTGTGCAACAGACTGACAACAAAAATAACTTTCCACCTTGCCTTTTCCCAAGCTTACAGGAGCGTATGTTTATAAGTGGCTGGTGTATAGGTTATATGCTAGCTAACCATGGCTGGATGAATCGTAAAAGGTAGGTTTTAGAGAGTAAACGTATATTTTATTTTGAAATTCGTTGCATTGACTCCCGCCTTAAAAAATAGTCCGTTTCTCTACCCAGAATGCCCATATCAGATAGTTAATGTATTTGAAAAATGCCACATAGCAGAAGATAATGCGTTATCATGAGTGTAGATGACGTCATGATTTCAAGATTATGACATCATCAAGTTTTTATGAGATTTATTAGTGGTTTACCATATGGCACCAAAAACAAAGGAAATTAGCACAGAGGTCAGAAAATTATTGGTTACTAAAGCACAAAAAAGGCAAAGATCAGTGTGAATTGTCAAGATCATTTGGAATACCCAGGTTTACAATTAAGAATATTTTGAAAAAGTTTGACGCGTGTGGTGATGTAGAAAACAGGTCCGGAAGAAGGGGGAAGAAATTGTTTACACAGAGAGATAAAACTCAGCTTTCAACACTGGTGAAATTAAACAGATGAAGATTGCTGACTACATTTGACTAGTCTAGTTAATGAGGGCAAAGACTACTTTTTCTACAAAAAACTAGATCTATTCAACGTAAGTTATCACATCTCAGTCTGGATTACCTGCCCCTACCACTGCGTTATCGGGTTAGGCAAAGCGCAATAATGGCGGCCACGTAGGCGTCCTGAAGCGTACCCCTAAATGCTTCCTTGTTGTCTTTAATTTCATGTGATCCAGTTTGATCAGTGAATAAATTGAGATCAATTTTGTACAAAAAATACATTACCAAATCTAAAACGTGCTGTTCGGGTATGGTTTGAATATAAATTTGACTATGAATCATTTTAAAAGTAGCCCTGTTTTCGGACGTTATATAGGTCCATTGACATTTCGGATACTTAAAGCATTTTTGATATGTACTTTTTCTCGCTAAATAAGAACAGCATGTAGAAAAACTCACTGTCGTCACTTTATTGCAAGCGATCTGTTTTGAATTCAGCCTATGATCCGATTTGATCATTTGAAATAAGAATATCCCGTCTTCTCTGCATATTACCAACGGGGGCCGCCATTATTGCGCTTTGCCTGACGTACTCTTGAAGTACGGCGGGGTACCAGACTAATCACATCTGGGCTATAAACGAAGGCATATAAAGAAAAGGGTAGTGGTAAGGGAGGTTAACAAGAGAAAGGGTGTTTTATGGTGTCGTCAGAGAAAGGACTAAACTGTGATTGATCACTGGCAAAACTGGATCAAACCGCCAGTTTGATTAGCGGTGCTAAACAGTAACATTCACACTTGATACCTATTGTATGCGTCAGAGTTTAGATCTTTCAAATATCATGTAAAGACATTATTTGTTGCCAGTACATTCACCAGTGCTTAAGTTTTGGAGACATTTTTTTCTAACGTGGCCCAAATGGCGCCACTGGCGATCGATAGCGGAGCCCTGAAACCTGTGCGTGCATGCACGTTTTGCTTCATATTTTTGTGCGTGATTATTCAATTAAGTGCGTGAATCACGCACATGTGTGTGTGAATGGGAACCCTTTTGAGGTAACATTGACTCTAGTAAATATCAACATACTTGAAGATAATTTGCGGCCGGTCATTGCTCGGCATATTGGCAATATAAACAGAATACATGTATTCATGGATGACAGTGCACCTGTTCATAGGTCCCGTGTTGGGAAAGCATACAAGGAAAACAACAATATTGTATCTACTGAAGGGCCAGCTCAGTCCCAAGATTTGAACATTATAGAAAATGTTTGTCTTCGGTTGAAGAGAGACACTGAACCCAATGCAATAAACATAAACAATCGGGATCGGTTAATTGATTTGATTCGTAGTGCATGGGAAAATATTTATGTGGAATATTTAAGAGACCTATATTCAACGATTCCGGCACAAATTCAGGAAGTGATAAGGATGAAAGGAAATCTCTGAAAGTATTAAGGTCAGTGAATTAGTAATAATAAAGTTATACCACTTTAAACTTTGCCTACATATTAAGGACGTCTACAGCGGTGGGGAATAATTATGTCACTTGACTGCAACTCTGTCATTACTGGACAGCACCATGTGAACACATTAAAGAAGCATGTACATATAGTTCTACAAAGAACTTACAGTGCAGAAACGCAACCCTTTCAACGCTAATGGCCAGTTTTTGCGGACGACATAGATCAAGATCAGACTTCATAAAACGTGCAGTCTAATCTTGGATCTATTCCATCCGCTTATTCATTCAAACCTGTAAGATAGAAATCGTTCTGTGTTATGGTGGAATGTATTTTCAGCCGTCGAAGGAGGTAGAGTTTATTTATGAACAATGCTCTGTGAAAAGGGGGTTTAATGCATCTGCGAAAAGTATCGAAACTTTTCGTTATTTTTCATTTTTCTGTATGTCAAAGGACTAGTATACATCATGATTTAGTCGGTTGTTAGAGAAAATGGATTTTATGGATTCACAAGTATGACGACTTGCTTGGTATAACGCATTATGGAGATGCATTAAGCCCCCTTTTGCCAGAGCATGGCTCATATTTAGTATACTTAAGGACAAAAGTCTTGTCCGGTTAGGGTTTCCTTACTAATGTCAAAACCAATGAAGGTATGATCTTGAAATTTTGCTTATTTTCTTTCAGCCAATTTCCAAACTGGTAAATCGGGTTTTGATTTCAAGGCTGCACCGAATTACCGAGATTCAGTAACGGCGACGTTTTTCACGTGCATCGTCATGTGTGCAAAACTGTGTGTTTCACTATTGATTTGTTTATGTCGACACATCCTTATCGATATTCCAATCGAAAGACATCGAAAGTTTTCGAATTTCTTCAATTAATTCAGAAAAATGAAGCTTTCAAATGAACAGCGTGCGCGCGTTTTACGCCAACTTGAGGCAGGGGCCACAGCCGCACATGTAGCCCGTGTATTTGGTGTAAACGAAAGAACTGTTCGACGTTTACGCCAAAAGTTCGCAGCTTATGGGACCGTTGCGGACCTGCCACGCTCTGGACGGCCCCGAGTAACAACCTTGCGTCAGGATAGGCATATTCAGCTTACTCACTTACGCAACCGTTTTGCGGCCCCAAATGACACGGCACGTAACACACCGGGTCGTAATAGACCTCGCATTAGTGCAAGTGCGGCAACGTTTGAAAGCAGTCGGCTTACGTTGCCGTCGTCCATACCACGGATCTAAATTAACACAAAATCACAGACGTTTACGAAGGCAATGGGCTTTACATCATCGAAGATGGCGTTTAAACCGATGGCAAACGGTTATGTTTACCGACGAGAGTAGATTTTGCATTGATTCGAGCGATCGACGACAGCGTGTATACCGGCGCAGTGGAGAGAGATTTGCGGACCCGTTTGTCGTGGAAACTGACCGTTGGGGTGGGCAAAGCATCATGGTTTGGGCAGGGTTTACCTACCATCACAAGACTCAGCTCGTGTTTCTTGACTTTGGTCGAGGACGGGGTCGTGGTCTCACTGCGCAGCATTATATCGACCAAGTTTTGCGTCCAATTGCTCTGCCATTTATTGTTGCCCACCCAGGTACTGTTTTACAACAGGATAATGCCCGTCCCCATGCCGCAGGACTGACCCAAAACTTCTTGACCACACATAATGTTCCAACATTACCTTGGCCAGCTTTATCACCCGACCTGAACCCAATCGAGTATGTATGGGATTACATGAAACGTAAGATCAGATAATGGAACGTAAACAACGTCCAGCAGTTAAGACGGGCAGTTGCTGACGAATGGAACAATCTTCCTGTCAGATTTTTACGCAGGCTAGTTTGCTCCATGAGGCGAAGGTGCACTGCAGTCATAAGGATACATGGGGGCCATACTCATTACTGATTTTGTCTTATCAGCATAATGCAACTTCCTAATTTATAGTGCCCTACTTTGTGGGGGTTTTGCATAGACGGTACTGATCCAAATTCTTTCAAAATTTTACCATTGAATGCGTCTTGAATTGTTCTTTTCATTGATACCTGATTTGTTTTTGTACTTTGAACAAAAAATGAAATATTCAATATTTTGTGGACCGGACAAGACTTTTGTCCATTAGTATATATTTGGCGCCGAAAAATTTACAGATAAATTATAGTATCCTCTAGCCATTCCACTCCAGTTGCTCTTTTGTTCATATCATTCGAATTCGTTTATATCTATTGAAAGGAGATGAGAATTCGACCACCATTAAAATGCATACCATTAAAAATGAGAACCTTGAATCAATGATCAGAGATAAAATGAAACTTGGCTAATGGAATGCATTCATCTGGTTCTTGGTATCACTAACAAACAACACTCCATCCTGAAATAGCCGAAACCTCCCGAAGTACAAATTCAGATAATTTCTTCATATGGTTTCTGTCGCATCACTTTTCATACTGGTCAAATTGGTTCGCTTCTCTGTAGGTGACAGTTTCTAGAAGCACTTTTAGAATCTTGTTTCTTTTATAACATAAAATGTATGTCACTCTATTCACGGCAGCTTTGGAGGTTAATAACCAGAATGTTTTTTTTTTTTTTGTGAAGATAGAAGAAGATGTTAATGTTAGCCCATTTAAACTGTATATTATCAGATTAGACATGCAAAATGAATTTGTGTTAAAAGTGAACTTTGTCATAGGCAGTGTCTTTCAGAATGGAAAGATTATGTTGTCTTCTATGATATACGCGTGCACATTTCTTTGCAATATACATACAAATATTAGTCCTACTTGTCTTAGTTGACAAATATCCATAAACAGTTCCAACTGTTTTTATGAGCGGCAGAACTACTGCAATACCACTTGCTAAAGACCTAAAAATCAGCTAGTACTTTGATTTATCCGATAATACGAGCTTTCGTTTGTTCGGATTATCAAGATTTAACTGTAAAATTTGATGTTTTTACCTGTAAAAACAGCATCTGGTCAGTTTGGTATGTTTTATATCCCAGAATTCCAGCTCCTTCAGAAATGCGCCGGGACACAGAGACATGGGTATATGTAACTCACCGGTCTGGTACCACGCTAGAATGGCACCGAAAGCATTTGGTGCCCGATCTATGTACAAAGTGTCTTTTGTATCTTTAAAACAGTGATACAGGGCTTTTAGTTTCGAAGATGGTCCCCTGGTCAGTTTGTCCTTGTGAATAAAGAACTCCTGTCCGCTCACATCAAACCGGACTCGGTCCAGTTGCCTGTCCATGGAGTTAAGATAATGAAGATGTGTTGCATCTTGAGTTATGGCACAATCACGGTCTAACTGGAAGGTATTGGCTCCCATCTCTTAAAGTCAGATACTTAAAGTCAGATGGTTGTATTTTTACATCTCATAGTTCACCACGATATCTGGAGGTTTAACAGAAATGATCTATTTTTTGAGTGTTCATGAGGAGAGAGGGTTTTGAAAACATTGTGGGAGGAGGAGAAAAGCAGCTAAGTAGCATTTGTCCTTTTCCCACAATGTCTTCTACCCTGTTATAGACATATCTCATCATTTGAGCTACAATAACTTTGTCATCTGCAAATGCTCTCTATATAGTGTCGAAAGTTTGGTCCATTGTCCATGGCCTTACGTACTCGGTACTAAAAGTGAAATGGAGCTTTTCAGTCAATAATGAGCGGCGCTCTGGTAAAAGGGGCGTAATACATTCCTGTGATGCATTATACCAAGCAAATAATCAAATAGTTATGGATTCACGAAAAACATTTTGTTTAACAACCAACCGAATCATGAGGTAAACCGGTCCTTTAAGCTGTAAAAAAAACCTGACCAGTAGCAAAAAGTTTCGATCCAGGTCAGCCTGCACGGACTGCGCAGGCTGACCTGGGTCTATATTTTTTGTAGATGCATTCAATCCCCTCCTTCACAGACCATGGCTCAAATAATAAAGGTGATACTGCAATATTACGGTACATTAGTCTACACTGTCCGCGAAAACAAAATTGTCATCTTAAGTAACTTATGTGTTTAGCTAGAGGATACATGGCTGTCTGAGACATACATTAATGACACAAAAAGAACCCGTTGTAGTTAGTACTTAAGAAGATTTTATGATTACTATATTAGTTATAAATATAAATGCTGAATATGAATATTGATAGAATATTTCACCTGAGAAAATGTTGAAAAAAAAAAAAAAAAAAAAAAAATACCCAGGCTCTGTGAGAAGGTGTTTAATGCATCTGCAAAAGGTATCCGACCATGTCAGTCCGCGCAAGCAAGCTGACATAGAGTCTAAACTTTTTGCTGTTGGTCAATATTCTGTATGTCAAAGGACTGCTCTACGTCATGACTCAGTCCTTTGTTAGACAAAATGTAGTTCAAGGATCCATGATTACATGATGATTTGTATGGTATAATACAGCACGGAGATGCGTTAACCCTTTCCCAAACGACAAATTTTAGACTGGTCCAAATTGAATTAGTTTGCAGACGACAATTTTAAATTTGATGAAAATGCCAGAAAGGTCTCAAAAAGGGTAGAAAACACTGTGGGAAAAGGAGAAATTGCTCGTTACGAGCAATTTCTCCTTTTTCCACAGTGTTTTCAAAAGACTTGTACTGCAGACACGTGAAAACCAGGGCTTGTTTGGGAAAGGGTTAAACCTCCATTTGCTAGAGCATGGTACAAGTACTTATCGCCTATGGCGTTAAAAGCAGTTTTCAGTTGCTTCTCTGGATGCCTCAGATCAATATCTCTTTCCCTAGCCCTACATAATGAATAAATTGATTTCTATGCATATTTTCAGCTCTGAAAGTTATAGCCAGTTTAAACTTTTATCATCACAGCTTTCTGCAAGTTTCCGAAAAAAAAATGACACTTTTATGTTTTTAACATAAAATCCGAAATTTGATTCCACATTTCTTTGCATGCATATCTTTTGTTATAACTTTAAAAATTAAGAGCACATCTTATCACCAAAGCTTTTTAGAGTTTCCGAAAGAAAATGCACTTTTATGTTTTCACTGTAAGTCCGAAATTGATTCCCCACGAGAAAAAACCCGGTTGCAGTTTTCTCCTGTTAAATATTCTAAATCTGTCGGTGTTGTCTTCTGTGAAATCAGTCAGACAGAAAGGGTCCTTCTTATCGCTATATTTCTGATGTAAGTGGTTTGTGCAGATGGTGTTGATTTAGATCAGAATGCACAGAACGTGCAGTCTGATCTTGGATCTACATCGTCTGCTTTTATAACCCTTATCTTGCTAAATAACTCAAGTAAAACTTTCAAGCCGATATTAAAATCCCGCATAATATTATTTCAAATTTATTTTTGGAGAAAAAATATCTCCTCAACGGACAGAGTAGATCCAAGTTCAAATTGCACGTTCACTGAACTTTTGCGGATAGTGTAGATAAGATCAGACTGCACAAAACGTGCAGTCTGTTCTTGGATCTACACTGTCCGATAAGCAGATATTTTTCTCCAAAAAATAAGTTTGGAATAACAATAGTTGGATTTAAACTATCAGTTTGAAAGTTTTATTTGACTTTTTAGTAGGATAAGGGTTAACATCTTCGTTAAAGCGAATACTTCGAATGAAAGGGGTTTTCATCCCCCGAAATATCGCTTGTTCGTTTTATTCAATTTTGAAGTAAACTCAATTCAAGGTCTTCATCTGAGTTTCAAAGACCAGGGCCCGTATTCACCAGCCATTCTTAAGAATATTCTTAGTCTTATGTCCCAACATTTTCTAAATTTGAAAGTAACACAACTTCTGATTGGCTAAACCAAATGGTTTAGCCATTCAGAAGTTGTGTTACATTCAAATTTGGAAAGTTCTGGAGAATAAGACAAAAAACGTTCTTAGGAATGTTTGGTGAATACGGGCCCTTTTACCCATACAATTGTAGGTTACAAATAAACAGTTGTTCCAATAAGCAAATAGAGTCACAATAAACAAGTAAAAATGAATTATACTGATTTTACCGAATTTCTGTCTTAATACGTAAAAACAAGCAACTTAAGTTCAAGTCCGAAAATTCTATTAATAAAAGTCTAAATGCACATTTCATTATAGTCTACACAGCTCTACCACAAAAAGCCTAAACTATCATCTAAGCAACGTCGGAAGTCTGTATTTATACGTGATATTTGAATATAATGATATTTTCGCTGGGGAAAAATCTCAGTTTGACTTTTGTCTTTATTAGCATTGTTAACGTCGTGAATTTATAAACAGTTGATCTGTTACTTCATTATGGGAATTATGGGTCTTTACTCGTATTTACGTTGTTCATTTTACTTGTTACATCCTGGGTACGACTTCGTTTTCGTCTTGCAAAAGTTCGTTCTTGTAAACACTGTGGCAAAAGGGAAAAAATGCTGCTAACGCCAGTGGCGAGTACAGAGTGATGTGCTAAGCACTGGTAAGAGAAACTCCGATCACCATTTCATTTCCTTCTCATTGCCGAGCAATCTACGATATACAGTTGTGAGGGAACAGAACCAGTGGCTTAGAATGTTGTGTGATATACTAGTTAATCCTTTACCACACAATCACGACTTTTGACGCCCCTGAAAAATGAAGCCTTTCGAAAACATTGAGGGAAAAGGAGAAAATGCTGGCTACCAGAATTTTCTTCTTTTCTCACAATGTTTTCTACCCTTCCCAAAAGAAATTTCAATTTTTCAGTCACACTTATTTTGTCATCTGCAAATGCTTTCAATTCGGACTCGTGTAAAATTTTGTCGTTTAGTAAAGAGTTAAAAGAAACCGCGAGATCACCTGGGGAGATTCAATGGCCACTGTGATATGACTGAAATAATGTTGAAAACGGCGTTCAATTCCTTACCTGAGGTTAAAACTATAAGTTTATCAAAACTGAAGACATTTTAGACGAAAAATTAAATCTTTTTCAAATGATTCGATTTGTATATGAAAGAGTGAAAAGGCAGGCAGGCAGGCAGGCTAGCCAGGCAGGGCAGGCAGGCAGACCAGGCCAGGCAGGGCAGGCAGGCAGGCCAGGCAGGCCAGGCCAGGCAGGCAGCCAGACAGTCCATCCAGGCAGGCCAGGCAGGCAGGCAGGGCAGGGCAGGCAGGCAGGCCAGGCAGGCAGACCAGCCAGCCAGGCAGGCCAGCCAGGAAGGCAGGACGGCAGGGCAGGCAGGCAGGCAGGAAGAACAGGCAAGGCAGGGCAGAACAAGGCAGGCAGGGTAGGGCAGGCCAGGCAGGGCAGACATGGCAGAACAGGGCAGGCAGGGCAGGGCAGGGCAGGCAGGCTGGCCAGGCAGGCTGGCCAGCCAGGCAGGCAGGCTACCCAGGCACGCCAGCCAGGCAGGCAGGCAGGCAGGGTAGGGCTGGCAGACAGACAGGCAGGCCAGGACGGCAGGGCAGGCAGGCAGGCAGGCAGGCAGGAAGAACAGCAAGGCAGGGCAGGCAGGGCAGAACAAGGCAGGCAGGGTAGGGCAGGCCAGGCGGGGCAGGCATGGCAGAACAGGGCGGGCAGGGCAGGCAGGCTGGCCAGGAAGACCAGCCAGGCAGGCAGGCCACCCAGGCACGCCAGGCAGGCAGGCAGGCAGGTTAGGGCAGGGCAGGCGGACAGGCAGGCAGGCCAGGCTAGGCCAGGTCAGGCATGCCGGCAGACAGGCAGGGCAGCCAGGGCAGGCAGGCATGCAGGCAGCAGGCCAGGCAGGCAGGGCAGGCAGGCCAGGCAGGGAAGCCAGGCAGGGCAGGGCAGGGCAGGGCAGGGCAGGGCTAGGCAGGGCAGGCAGACAGGCAGCAGAGGGCTGGCAGGCAGGCAGGCCAGATAAGCAGCCAGGCAGGCCGGCAGGCAGACCAGACAGGCCAGGCAGGCCGGCAGGCAAGCAGACCAGGCTAGGCAAGCGGGCAGGCAGGCAGGCCAGGCAGGCCCGGCAGGCAAGGCAGGGAGGCCAGGCATGCAGGTTATGCAAGCAGGCAGGCAGGCCAGGCAGACAGGCAGGCAGGCAGACAGGCGGGCAGGCCAGGCCAGGCATACAGGACAGGCCAGGACAGGCGGGCAGGCCAGGCCAGGCCAGGCCAGGCAGGCAGGTAGGGCAGGGCAGAACAGGCAGGCCAGGCCAGGCCAAGCCAGGCAGGGCAGGGCAGGGCAGGCAGGCCAGGCAGGCAGGCAGGCAGGCAGGCAGGCAGGCAGGTAGGCCAGGCAGGCCAGGCAAGCAGACAGGCAGGCAGGCAGGCAGGTAGGCCAGGCAGGCCAGGCAAGCAGGCAGGCAGGCCAGATAGGCAGGCCGGCAGGCCGGCCAGGCAGGCAGATTGATTTGATTGATTGATTGACGGGCGGACGAATTGACTGACTGACTGACTGATGGATAGATTTATAGATGGATTACTAAATTAATTGATGTTTTACGCTACTTTCAATATTATTTCAAGCAAATTACGACGATAGCTTACTTATCATTACTGTATCAATCATTTCACCAGTACTAGGTTAAGGACACTCTCGCGAAAAGCCCAGGACATGGACTGACAATCGTACCCGGAGCTATCGAATTGCAAATGCTAAAACTTCCATTAGTGTGACCCCTCGAAAGGTACCGTAACAAAAGTTGTACGTGTAGTATGACCAAATTAGAGTTCGTCCGAGTCTGGGAAAAAGTCGTGCAAATTTCTACAATTTTAATGATCTCTTGCGTGTTGAAGAACTTTGTAGACAATATTTGTGTATATTTATTGCTGTCTGTCAATTATGTATACTGTGTAGGTACTATTTAGCATAATACTAGTAAAAAAACGTGAACACTCGCGTGATCTGGTTGCCAGCTGCTTCTACGTGGAAATGTGGAACTTAAGACCGTGAGTTTGAAATAGAAAAATAGGATTTCCCAGGTTTTGTAAGTCCTACGGGAGCGCTCTGCAGTGTCTTGCCTACGGACGCGCCAATGCCACCGGTAGGTACCCAGCCCAGATACCTCTGAACTGCAAATCCCGTACTTTCACAACTAGGCCTCTTTTCCATTCTACCCTTGTCAACGTTCTGACAGGTTGTAATGTATAGTAATGTATAATATATAATGTATAGTAGATACGGGGTAGCACCCTTTCTTTGGTAACTATCATCTCAAAATTACAGCGTTCTGTGTATGACGATATGAGCCACGCTCTGGCAAAAGGGGGCATAATACATCCTCGTGATCCATGATACCAAGTAACTCATTTAACAGTTATGGATCTGTAAAATACATTTTGTCTTACAACCGACTAAATCATGAGGTACCTTGTTCCTCCAACATTGACTGATAGGGAAAAGTTTCGGCCCAGGTAAGCCTGCGCGGACTGCAAAGGCTGACCTGGGTAGATATTTTTCGCAGATGCATTTAGCCCCTTTATCACGGAGCATGGCTCATGTATATCTATACTGTCTTTGGAAGGGTAAAAACGTTTAGGGAAAAAGATGAAATACTGGTTACCAGCATTTTTCCTTTTCCCACAGTGTTTTCAAAAACCTTGGGTTGGTCAAAATTCGGAATTTATTTGGTAAAGGGTTTAGTCTAGCAATTACCTCTGAAACCTTAACAAATGAGCCGTGCTCAGGCAAAAAGGGGCTTAATGCATCTCCGCAATGCATTATACCAAGCAAGGCATCACCTTAATATGGATCCATAAAATCCATTTTGACAAACAACCAACTAATGTATGAGTTAGAATTGTCCTTTGACATGCAGAAAATTTAAAGTTAGCGAAACGTTTCAGCCCATGTCAGCCAGAGCGGACTGTGCAGGCTGACATGGACCGATACTTTTCGCAAATGCATTAAGCCCCCATTCCAAAGAGCATGGCTGAAATTTATTTTCCCTCAGTTTTGCATGAAATTATATAGATATCAAAGTTATCGCAGTTGTTTTATAAATTACGTTTACGTTTTTTAATGGGAGTTTTCCGCTTGGGTAAACCCTTTGTCAGACTTGTCCATATTGAAAGCATCTGCAGATGGAAAATTCAGAATATGGCTCGATTGATGAAATTTGTATTTTAACTCTTTACCAAACGACAAAATTGTAGACTCGACAAAATGGACAGTATTTGCAAACGACAAATTAAATGTACCTTAAATGACAATGTCTGCGTTTGATAGGGTAGACAACATTGTGGAAAAAGGAGAAAATGCTGGTTACCAGCATTTTCTCCTTTTCTCACAAAGTTTTCAAAAGCTTTCTCTTTCAGGGTCGTTAAAACTCGGGACTGTGTGGTAAAGGATTAAAGGGTAGAAAACATTTTGGGAAAGAAGCAATGCTGGTTACCTACATTTTTCTCTTTTTTCCCCACAGTGCTTTTCAAAGCCTTTTTTTTTTTCGAGGTCGTTTAAACACTTTGTTGGTTTGTAAAGGGTAAAAGAGCCTTTTTGTAGTGTTTGAAGTAGATTCGTAACTGGCGTTATTGTTTTTTGTGTATGTGGATGCCAATTTTCATTTATAAATATGATAAGATCTCGACTGCCTGTTTTATTACATTTCATTCTATTAATCCTTTCGGTGTTGAAAGAAATTTAATCTGCTTTTGCTTTTACAGACTGTGTAGATCCAAGATCAGACTGCACAGAACGTACAGTCTGATCTTGCACCTACACTCTCTGATATCTAAAGAAAAATTCAGAAAAATTTGACAAAGAGGAGAGGTTAATCCTAAGGCTGCAAATCGCGGCTTCATGCACTTTTGCGGACACTGTAGACCAAGGTGAGACTGCAGTCTGATCTTTGATATGCTCTGTTCAATACGGATGAGATTTTACGGCGAAGTGAACTTCGAGAATTTCGGTTCTTAAATTTGCTGGAAACGTTTAATTTAGGCTATTTAGTAATCAAAGAGTTTAGTCTTCATGTTTGTTTACTTTTTTCGTTTTGACAGGTGTTTTGTGCCTTTTCTTAATTTTTTACCAACCTGCAAAATGCCAGACTTGTTCAAATTGAAGACATTTGCAGACGAAAAACTAGATGCAGCACAAGTGGTAGGATTTGTCCTTAAAAGAGAAGAAAACCTTGTGGGAAATGGAGAAAATGCTGATTACATACATTTTCTCTTTTTCTAAAAATGTTTTCAAACGTTGTCTTTCTCAGGGTCGTTAGAACTCGAGATTGTGTCATAAAGGGTTGACTGTGTTTTAGTCAAATCAGACCCAATCATGTCTCTCCTAGGTTTCACAAGTAGGCCATCGAGCAGGGACTCTGGAACACTTGGGCAAGGACACGCTCACGTGACCACCAAAGCATATTGTTATCCAACTCCGACATGCGTTACATCTTCGCAAGCCAAGGATACCAACTTCACTTTGTTCGTTACGTACCCTTGGCCGCTCGCCTCTTTAAAAATCGAAACTCCCGCTGCGCCACCTATCGAATATCACGAGTTGCGTAACCTTTGCTGATGTTATTTCTGACCAATCAAAATGCTCGTATTAAAATTTGTTAGGCTATGCATCAAATATGGCTGCGCTTTCGGTTTCATTACAATTTTCTGAAATTAATCAGACATACGATGATTCGCAATCATTTGGCTGTGGAACCCGTCCTAATATTTCACAAAATTGATCATGAACTATAAAAAACTCATTAAATATCGATCGTGGACTCTTTTTTTGGCAAATTTTCGTCACAAACACGACAACTTTCGTTTTTGACGGGCGCCGCCATTATTGCTGGTTACCAGCATTTTCTCCTTTTTCCGCAATGTTTTCAAAAGTCGTCTTTGTCAGGGTCTTAAAACCCAGGATTGTGTTATGCAGTAACAATATTCAAAATTCACAGCATGCATTGGAAATAGCATCAACATTGATGCTCCGGCTTATCTACTCTGTCGTTCACTGAATTGCTCAACTGCAGTAAATCAGCTCTTATCTCAAATAAACCTTTAGGCTGCTACGCGCGACTCACTGACCTTTTGCGGACAATGTAGATCAAGATCAGACTGCACGGAACGTGCAGTCTGATCTTGGGTCTACACTGTCCGATAAGGAGATATTTTTCTAAAAAAAAAAAAAAAAAAATAGAAAAAGCATTATTTCTGGTTTTTACTATCGGCCTGAAAGTTTTATTTAACTTATTTAGCAGGATAAGGGTTAATAAAGCAGGAATCTCTATCATAATTGCTTTATTAGTTAACCTTCTACCTTCCAAGCTGATAAGAAGAAAGAAAGATGCGGGATAAAAAAAAGGGGGGAAAGTATAATATCATTTTCAATAGAAATGAAAAACTGGTGGATAAATAGCATTTCTTGTATAGTTTTTTTTTTCAAAAGTATAGAGAAAGAAACCACTGCTTTGTTACGGGCAATCTCTCCTTTTCTCACAATTTTTCCCGAGTCTGCCAACTGCAGAAGCATAAAGTGGTATTTGTAGGGTAAAGGTTAAACCGCTAACAAAATTATCGTGTTTGAACAATTTGAAATTCAAGAAGAATTTCAAAACATCGTGTGAAAAGGAGGAAATGCTGGTAAGCAGAATTTTCTCCGTTTTCTTACAATGTCTTTCTTTTGCCCTTTCTAATATACATCTCTTCTAACTCTACTATTTTCGGGTTCTTTAAATGTCAGACTGTGTGGTAAAGGGTTACAGTGAAATTAAAAAAAAAAGTAGGCTATATCTGTACATTACAGTTTGATGACCCCTCTTACTGAATCAAAGCAGTGAAAGCACTGCTGAGGTGGGGTTGCGCTTAGTCCTGCTCAAGTTGAAATCCAACTGTTGTACCAAATAATAGGCATGTAGTGCTACTAGAAAGAGTTGAGTAAAAGCAAGCAGACATTTAAAGAGCTGAGACATATCTATCCGATAAATCTCAGAGCAAATTGACAAATTTCTCTCTCTTTTTTGTGAGGAGGCTGGTTCAATAGAACCTCAAAATAAAACGACGTAAGAAGTATTATTAAGCAATATCTGGACAAATAAAGCTATCATATTTAAAGAAATTAGCACCAGAGTTCTCATGTTGCTTCTAAGCTTTCCGTGGCACTTGCTGACGCTTCTTGAAATGGGTAAAAACCTGGCTGTACACGAGTATACATGTAGATGTATCTTTAAACCTATTTCGAGAGACAATCCAAGAGAAGTAAGAGAAGTGGTCTGTTGCATCACGTGGTCTTTAACCCTTTACCAGACGACAAAATTTTAGCCCTGTCCAAACTGAAAGCATTTGCAGACGACAACTCCAATGTGGCTCAAATGGTGCAATTTTTCTTTGATAGGACAGAAAATATTGTGGGAAAAGGAGAAAATGCTGGTTACCAGCATTTTCTCCTTTTCCCACAATATTTTCAAAAGGCTTCTTTCCCAGGGTCGTTCAAAGGTAAAGGGTTTTAATGCAAGTTCATTTATCCCACAGACTGCTAGATATATTAGCTCTTTACCAAATGACAAAAACGTAGACTTGCACGAATTGACCACATTTGCAGACGGCAAATTAAAAATGGATCAAAAGAGGGCGTTTGTCCTTGATATGGTATAAAAGGTTGTGAGATAAGGAGAAAATACCGATTACCAGCATTTTCTCCTTTTCATGCAATGTTTTCAGCAGGTTTCTTTCCTCGGGGTCGTTAACACTCGGCAAAATTTGAGAAAATTCCAAATTGAAAGCATTTGCACGCGATAAATTAGATGTGGCGCTGATTGTGAATTTTCTCATTGAAAGGGTAGAAATGTTGTGGGGGAAAGGTTAACAGCATTTTCTCCTTTTTCCTCAATGTTTTCAAATTGGTACCTTCCTTAGGTTAGTTAAAACTCGAGATTGCGTGGTAAAGGGTATTAAAAGTAACCATTCTCAGCCTACGGTAAAACCGAAATGTTGCGGTTTCAAAGTTGTGTTTGCCTAAAAAAAATTCAAAGCATCCAAAATCCGACTGCAGGCTCTGTTCAGTCTGATGTTAGCTCATTCACCAAATTACAAATTTTTAGATTCGTCTAAATTCAATACTTTTGTAAGCGATAAATGAAATTTGGCTTAGATAATGAGATTTATTTCTATAATGCATTTTGGAAAAGTGATAAAATTCTCGTAACAAGTCCTGGTAACCAGCATTTTCTCCCTTTTCCCACAGTGTTTTCTAACCTTTTAAAGGCAATTCTAATCCTTTGTTACATACTGTGTTTGTCGTCTGCAAATGTTTTCAATTTGGATACAGATATATCTAAAATTTTGTCTTCTGGTAATGAGTTAAAGATTCGTATACTTTGTTAAATGTTTGGTCTGCGATAGTTCAAAATAGCGTTTTTTTGTTTTTGTTTGAAAGAGATTTTCTGAAGCTTTCATCTGTGGTTCAGTCGAATCACAGCAACAGTTTACATATTATTTTTTCCTGGGTTTCGTTGTTGCCAAGCTGGGGTTCTGCAATGTCTTGTCCAGGGACAATTCCACATGTACAGATCGAAAACTGCAATTGTTCTGTACAAATCCATCGTCTGAGCCATTCATCCCCCGCCCCCACCCCCTGCGCTAACTCGACCTCTACAAACAAGACTGAAGCAACTTAAAGGATTAAAATCTGAGAGGTCTTCTGAAAAAAAATGAAAACTTTTCCGAGATCAAGAAATTTGCTGCCAAAACTAGACAAACAAGCCAGTTTTGCGTTAATCACAAAGTAAACAGTATAATGTGATGAATTCATAGACCGTTTTTTCCCCACCAGAAGCATTAATTCAAGACGGAAATCAGACAAAACGGAAGGGAAATTGTCATTTGTACTTCATTATGCAACGTCAAATACCGCTTCTAATACGATGATTTATATTAGTCTGTCTACACATATTTACATATTTCAAAATTTCCCGTAATGAGCCATACCCGGCCTGTGAAAAGGGGTTTTAATGCACCCGTAAAAAGTATCGACTCATGTCAGCCTACTGACATAAGTCGATACAATTTGCTATTTGTGAATTTTCTGCATGTCAAAGGGGCCATACTAGTAGTATAGGTAAGTAGCCTGGGGACTGGTCCCCAGGCTACTTACCCTGAGTCCCCAGATCACTTACCCCGGGCAAGTGATCTGGGGACTAATCCGGTCAATTTGGAAAATTTTGGGTCGATTTGGGTAAAAAATGGCACTTTCTGGCATTTTTGCTTCCCCCCCTCCGTCCCTAGTCTGCTTACCCTGAGGGAGGATTTTGACCCAGTTCACTTACCCCGGGTAAGTGATCTGGGTCAGATTCCGGTTATTTGGAAAATTTTCGGGTGACAATTTGAAAGATAGATCTTTCATGGTAGATGGTTAGCCCTGAAAAGGGCTGTTTTGTTTTTTAGTGGTTGTGATTTTTTCTCTCTACTGACAGCTTTTCTTCGTTCTTCTTGGGATTTTCGGGATTTTGAAGTCATTGAAATTATCAATGTTTTTCCCGTATTTGCCCTGGCCTGTCAGTGTCGGTATGTTTTTCCCGTATTTGCCCTGGCCTGTCAGTGTCGGTGAAGATCTCTTCTGGTCAACATGTCGCTTGTGGAGATGGCTAACGTCTTCCTCTGATTTTCGTTTTGTTGTTCTTCTCGGTTGATTTTGTTTTGGTTGTTTTTCTTTCTTCACAACAGTTACGATAGAGTCCACTAACTTGTGAAGATTTGTCTTATCGAAGTCAAACTCCACAGGAATCTTTACTGGAACTGCTGAAATGCTCTGTCTTTGATAGCGTAGTGTCTCAATGTTTTTCCATAACAGTTCGGTGTTTGTGTTTAAAGTTTTAATCTCCTCCAAATGTTTGTTGAATGTTTCCAGTTCTTTTAAGATCCGAGTCAACATAGAGTCTTGTTTCGAATTTAACTGTTTCGTCTCTTCGTAAATGTTATCCAATACAGTCGTCGGAATGATGTTTGCTGAATTCATAGCCGATGAGAGAATGTCTCCATTGTTTTCCACTGGTAGGAAAGCATCTAAGTTGAAATCGTTTAAGTTGTATTCCATATTGATTTTTAACTTCCGAAATGTTCGAGAGCTATGAGTCAAAATGATGAATATATGGGAAAAATCGGTGTTTTTATAGCTTGACAGAGGGATTGACCTACTTTGACTTGGAATTAACAGAATTAACGTTAACCAATCGTTAGTTTCGTTACATTTTTTTGGATTTGATACTCTTAGACGTTGTAGATAGATCATATAGTACGTTATGTTCTATCTACATATTCTCGCCCACGTTCGCGCTTTTAATTCTGTTAATTCTGTATCAAAGTAGGTCAATCCCCCTATCATGCTATAAAAACACCGATTTTTTATTCTTTTATTAACTCATTTCACGATGAAGTTATCGAAATTTTGCTGTGGATTGTTTGGTGGCAGGAAGAATAAGAAAGAAATGAAGGAGAAATGGGAGCAAGAGCCCATGGAAAAGAAAGAAGACGAGGCAGAAGAAAGGAAGAGAGTAAAGCATAAAGCTCTTCGGGAGTTCTTCGCCAGGAGAGGGTATGAGTTTTATACTCGTACCCCAATTGTTAAGATGGGTAATATTTACCCAGACCTGTCAGAGTTGATACCGCCAACAGAACATCGCGGTTGGCAAAATAAATTAATGAGAATGTATCCTTCATTGAAATGGTAAAGTATACGTTCTCTTTAATTTTAAAACAGCCCTTTTCAGGGCTACCCAATACCAAGAAAAGAACTTTTTCAAATTGTCAAAAACAAAAAAAGTCAAGTCCTTTATGTTTATTTAAAACTTTTTATTTTATAACTTTTTAGAACTTTTTTGTACAATATTCATTACAATGAAACTTTGAACTGTAAAAACAAAATGAATGAAAAAACTTTTTTCTTCGGAATGTCATAGAACTTTGAACTGTAAAAAAGACAGAATGAATGAAAAAACTTTTTTTCACTTAGGCTGTTTTTCTTTTTTTCTTAGGAATGTCAGATTCGCATTTACTCTTACGTTTTTTTCCCCTTTCATTGTTTTTTAATACCATATCTGGACACATTTCATTCCCATGTTTTGTCGATTTGCAAAAGAAACAGTTGTTTTTTTTGCTTTGTCGTTTTTTCTTCTTTTCGTTATTTTGACGTTTTTCCTCTGGTCTTTTTTCTATCAACACTAAATCTTTTGGTTCTTCCTTCCCGTTTGAACAAGTCGACTCTGCAGAAAATTCGTTTTTTGTGCAATCTATGAGATTTTGTTTGTCCAGATTTTTCCGTAAAGTCTCTAATTTATCTGCTATTTTGCAGATCTCTGAATCCTTGATAGTCGTGTTGTCGCTCTGCATGTCTATGGTCTGAGTTTCAACGGATGATGTATCCTGTGGTGAACTTTTTTTCCATTTATTTTCATCGCTGAATGATTTGCAGAATGAATTTACTACCCCGACGTATTTCATATGTTGAGAGTCCCAATCCATTTCCTTTATTGGGTGAATTTCGACATCGTGGGTGTGGGTGTTCACGAAGACAAAAACATTTTCTCCAGTCTGCTTTTCTTTTTCTGGACATTGTTTGGCCCAATGCCCTGTTTTGTTGCACGTAAAACAAATATTTGTTCTCACGCCATCCATACCATATCGTTTGTCGAATGTCGCTTGATCCAGGAATCTGGTGATACGATAGACACCTTTTTCTGCAGAATGTTGGTGGGATAGAAATGATCCCACATAGTTCCCAGTATGGTAGACTTGATATTGTGGTGGTATATTGGTGATCTCATAGTCGTGAGTGTATGGGTTAACATACAGATACACTCTCTTGGGTGTTGTACTTTTTAGCTTGAACTCGCTCATTTTTCTATCGACTGCTCTGTCTGAGGTTGGTCAGAGAAATAATGAGATTTTCACAGTCGACGTCTCTATTTATACACTACTGTAAGGAAAGAGTCTATAAATTGTTAGGTTTTTTCTTGCTTCCTTCATTTTGTCTTCTCAGCCAGAGCTGAAACGATGGCTAAAAGAAAAAGAATAGTAGATTATTCAGACAGTGAAAGTGACGATGAGTCATTTCCACCAAAAAAGAAGAAATCTTTACCGTTGAAAGAAGAAAGTGAAAGTGACGATGAGTCATTTCCACCAAAAAAGAAAAAATCTTTACCGTTGAAAGAAGAAAGTGATAGTGACGATGAGTCATTTTCACCAAAAAAGAAAAAAACTGTACCATTGAAAGAAGAAAGTGACAGTGAAAGCGATGAAAAATCTTTGAAAGAAGAAAACAGCAGCTCTACTTTGGATATGAAAAGTCTGTATGACTTAATAGAAAGGGGAAAAAAGAAGTCAAGAAAATTTAGAACAGAATCACATGTATTATCAGTGAGTTTTAAGAAATTTGAAGAATTATCACCCCAGAGACTGCTTGGATTATTTGACAATGTTACCCATGAAATCATTCGAAAGTTAGATGCAAACCCGACAGATATGATTAGAATTACCATCGATCATCCTTCATTGGAGATGGGGATTCATATTCCCTTTTTAGCTACAGAACAGCTGCAAGGTGAAACTATATTGAATGAAATTGAACGAGTTTTACAGTCAAATACAGATTTTGTCTTGAACGACGGATCCATGACATTTGACATTACACATACAATACCTCCATATGGTAACGGAAAAAATCTTAGAACCACAGAACTATTGGATTCGAAAGTTTTTGCCAAGAAGAAACAATCGCTTATTCAAATTAACAACCATGATCAATTATGTTTTGCAAGAGCCGTTGTTGTGGGAATTTGCTACCATGAACGTGAAAACAACGAAGTATGGAATCGGAGATGGGATTACATCAAAAGATCAAACAAACCCCTTCAAAAGATTGAAGCCGAGAAATTGATGAATGAAGCTGGAGTTTTACCAACACAGTCTGTAGGAATTGATGAATTCAAAAAAATTCAATTGTTTTTGTATGAAAAAGACTATGTCATTAAAGTTCACGACCAGCATTCCAAAACGAGGAAAATATTTGAACATCCAGAAGTGAAAGACAATAGTAAGATCATACATTTATACTTTCATCAAAACCATTATGACTATATCAAATCCATCAAAGGTTTTTTTTGTTGTGCTTGTTATTGTGAGTTCTGTGATGTGGGTTATAACAGGCGGGAAGCTCATACTTGCTCAAAAATCTGCAAAGGTTGTTATCGTGCTGGAAAATGTCCATCAGAATCCAAAGAGTATGTCTGCTCCAAGTGTCATCGGCGATTTTTTAGTGCAGCATGCTTTGAAAATCACAGAAATGTTCAAGGTAAAGAAAAGAAATCCATTTGTGAATTAGTGAAACTCTGTTCAAAATGTGGTGTACAGTATCTTGTCAGAAAGGGAAATCATATCTGCAAGGGAAAGAAAAAGTGTCATCTCTGTAAGAAGATAGTTGACTTTTCTCATCGTTGTTTTATTCAGCCTTACCAGAGTAAGATGAAACACGACAGCGATGATGAGACGAGTTCTTCTGTAGTCAAAAAAACACAGTTCATTTTCTTTGATTTTGAATGCAAACAAGATACAGGGGTACACATCCCAAATTATTGTATAGCACATAGAGCATGTGATGATTGTATCGATAAACCACTTGATTTTCATTGTTCTACATGCAGTGAATTTGAAGAGGGTAGGGAAGTTATTTTTCAAGGAGAAGAAACTTTGAGTCAATTTTGCAAGTGGCTCTTTTCAAAACATCACAAAGGAGTCACAGCTATAGCTCATAATTTAAAAGGTTATGATGGCCAGTTCATTCTTAACTATATTGTTAAAGTTGGGTTAAAAGTTCCAAAATTGATCATGAATGGAAACAATATTATGAAGTTAGAATTGAATGGCGTGCGTCTGATCGATTCCTTCAATTTCATGAACTTTGGACTGGCGAAATTTCCAGCCACATTTGGTCTTCAAGAAATGAAAAAAGGTTACTTTCCTCACTGGGCAAATACAGATGAATTTTGGAGTTATATTGGACCATACTTGGATATGTCTTATTACAAACCCGACTCAATGTCTGAAGAGGGTAGGTCGAAATTCATAGTCTGGTATAATGACAAAGTTCAAAAGGGTGAGGAATTCAATTTTCAAAAAGAGATGGAATCGTACTGTAGGTCAGATGTCGATATCCTAAGACGGGGATGTGCTGAATTCAGAAAGCTGTTTATCGAACAGGGTGGTATTTGTCCATTTTTAGAGGCAATTACCATCGCCGATGCCTGTAACAAAGTCTGGCGAAGTAAATATTTGCCAGAAAATCAAATTGCTATCATTTCAAGTAAAGATTCGTCCAGACGTCGTTTTTCTATGAAAGCGATACGTTGGATTCAAAGCGTAGCTCGGGAAAAAGGTATTCATATTCGCCATGCAAAAAATGGTGGGGAAGTTCAAATCGGAAGATATACTGTAGATGGTTTTCACCGTCAATCAAACACTGTCTATGAGTTCCTTGGCGATTTGTATCATGGTTGTCCTGTATGTTATACAGATCGAAAACAGATCAACTCTATCAATGGGAGACCCATGGGTGAATTGTACGAACATACTTTTAAGCGTATAGGAGATATCCAAGAAATGGGGTATAATGTAGTGACCATTTGGGAGCAGCATGAATTCGATGCTAAGATGAAGGATAAAGAGTACAAAAAACTCATTGAAAAGTTATATCCACATTTGGACCCCATCGATCCGAGGGAGGGGTTGTCTGGGGGAAGATGTAATGCCATAAAAATTAGCTATGATGTTGATGAAAAAAGCAAGAAGGAAATCAAGTACATTGATATCTGTTCTCTGTACCCTTATGTTTGTAAACATAAATCCTATCCTGTGGGTCAGCCAGAAATTTTGACTAGTGAGAATATTGAGATGAACAATATTCGTCAGTATGAGGGCTTAATCAAATGCAAAGTTTTACCTCCAACTGATTTGTTTCACCCCGTTCTTCCAGTTCACTGTAACAATAAAATGATGTTTCCACTCTGTATGAAATGTGCAGAAGAAAGTTCAAACATTTGTATCCACGGTGAAGAAGAGAGGGCTTTGGTCGGAACTTGGGTTAGCTTTGAATTATTCAAAGCTCTTGACTGTGGATATCGGCTAATGCAAGTGTATGAAATCTGGCATTTCAATTCTGTTTCGGACCAATTCTTTAAAGGCTATGTGGATAATTTCTTGAAAATTAAGCAAGAAGCCAGTGGTTACCCAAATTGGTGTCAATCAGACTCGGAAAAAGATCAATTCGTTTGTGAATATGAGAAGGCAGAAGGGGTTCGTCTTGATCCAAGTTGTATTCAAAAAAACCCTGGGAGAAGATCGTTTGCTAAGATTATGTTGAACTGTCTTTGGGGGAAATTAGCCCAGCGTGAAAAATTGACTCAGACGGAATACATCAGTGATCCGTCTAAATATTTCGAATTAGTCACCAGTCCCAATTTCATTGTAAAGCATGTAGAAATCTTTGACGAGGACTGTCCATTCATCTTGGTTAACTATGAATCAAAATTGGAACATATTGATACCCACGCTACAGCCAACGTGATAGTAGGGTCTTACGTAACAGCTTATGCAAGGTTGGAATTGTACGCCGTTCTTGAAAAGTTAAAAGATAGAGTTCTGTATTTCGATACAGATAGTTGTATGTACATTCATGATCCTGAATTATGGAACCCGCCCATTATTAACAGTAGGTTAGGAAAATGGACTGATGAAGAGCCTGACTGTAAAATTACTCAATTCAGAGGACTTGGGCCTAAAAATTATGCTTATAAGATGAAAACAAAAGATGGAGAAGAGATAAGTAAATGTAAAGTGAAGGGAATTACTTTAGATTACAATACCAAGCAGGTGGTGAATTTCGATACCTATTCAAAATGTGCTTTGGATCGTACGATAGAAATCAAAATTCAGTATGATTGTAAAATTAAAAGACATAGAGATAGAACGGTGACCAGCGAAGCGCAGACAAAAACGTTTCGCTCTGTCTATACCAAAAGAGTTATTGTAAACGCTACTGACACTGTGCCCTATGGTTATAAAAGTCTGAGAAAATAAATTTCTATAGCGCATTGTTTTGTGGTAAACAGATAAAGTAAGACGGAAAAATATTAGGTGTTTGGTGAAAAAAATGGCAACTATGTTACCGTTACCCATTGAGCTACGTGAAAAAGTTTATGGAGAATTTGTTCGACAACACACGCTCGATGAAGGAATACAGTTTAACCTTAAATTCAGATGTGTGCAATTTTGGATAGATAAATTGCATAAGGGAGTTGCAAAAGGAGAGACATCCTGTAAAATGTATAGCATGCACGACTTTATTACAATGTTGGTGACTGAGTCAGATTTCGATACCACTATCAAAGGCTATTTGACAGCTTGTTTGTGGAAAAGTGACTATTTCGCTAAGAAATTGCAAGCCACAAGTCGATGGCGATTCATTATCATAGGAAGACCAGAAGAAAGTTATCTGAATCTACTGAAAATGAAATCAGTCCTGTTTAACTTTTACTTACGGTATACAAAATCAAGAGATAATGCAGAAGGAGTGGATATCATGGAAGGGTATCTCCTATTTGGTAGAGATGTCACAGAAAAAATCGTACTTTCAACTCTTTCGTCAAAAGCAGTATTTAAAAACGTCTTTGAAATTAGAGGAACGTGTGAATATAGTGGTTTGGACAGTGTATATCCATTGTCTTTGGGTAATGAACAATTGCACAAAACTGTTGTGGAACATGAAGACAAATGGAAAAATCGAGGTATTTGTGAATTTGCATTGTAAAAAAAATGTTATATGCTATACTGTAAGAAATGTTTCATTGTAAAAAAAATGTTTTTTCATTGTTCAATAAAAAATGTTCAATAAAAATGCTTTTATTTTCATTGATATTGTCATTTTATCAATAGCCTTTAACGAGAAAAGTAAAAAAATATGGATGTACAATCCATATTATTTCAACACCCTTGTAATATTTTCATCACAGGCCCGAGTGGATGCGGGAAAACAGAGTTCGTTCATAAATTAATTGACTATCGAGAAGACTTGTTCAACATCGTTCCTGAAAGAGTTGTTTGGTGTTACAAAGAATGGCAGCATGCTTACAATCTTATGCAAGAAAAGTTCAATTCACAGTTCAAATTGATAAAATTCGTGGAGGGAATTCCTGACGATGAAAACGAAATTGTCAGTGATGTATCTATTTCACATTTAATTGTCTTTGATGATATGTTGGGTGAAAAAGATGAGGAAAAAATTAAACTTTGGTTTACAAGAAAAGGACACCATCGTAATGCAAGTGTGATTTACATCACGCAAAATATGTTTCAGCAATCGAAATCGAGTCGAACCATTAGTCTTAATTCCAGATATATGATTTTATTTCGAAATGAACGAGATAAGAATCAGATTAAAACACTAGCTCACCAAATGCAAGCCCCACATTTGTTACCTGCTTATGAAGATGCTACATCGACGGATCATGGTTATTTAGTCATAGATTTTCATTCACAAACAAATAAAGAATTAAGACTACGAGCAGATATATTTCATCGTTGGCGTACACAAGGAGATGAAAGAGGCCCCATTATTTATTCTCCTGCTTAAAAAACTTTATGCAAAATTCTTGCTTAAAAGGGAATTACATTTTGAACATAAATCATTTTTATGATTCACGCCCGTGAGTAAACATGGCATTACCAGCCACATCGAGTTCAGTTTTAGCTGCTTTGCGAAATTTAAGCCAACAAACCGATAGACATGAAAGAGAAGCTGTGTTAAAAGCAGGCTTAAAAGAAATTTTAAAATGGTTTACGTTGGCTGCGCAAAACATCATTGAAAATAAAATCAAATTACCAAAACAAACCACAATGTACATGACAAAACATAGAACAGATATTGAACGGTTAGCAGATCCATCCATAGACGAGGAAAGTAAACGTAAAATCATTTTAAAACCTGGAGGGGGAGGATTTCTAGGTGGTGTTATTATCAGAAGCTTACTGAGATGGGATGGAGTAAAAACCATCAGAAAATTTGGAGTTGAAAGACAAACTCGAAAACGTGTTCCACGAAAACGTGCACCGCAAAAGAAAAAATCTCCAAAAAAGAAAAAATCTCCAAGAAAGCGTGCTCCGCAAAAGAAGAAATCTCCAAAGAAAAAATCTCCAAAGAAAAAATCTCCGAAAAAGCGTGCTCCACCAAAGAAGCATGCACCAATTACAATTGATGAAAGATTTGTTACTACCCGAAAACGAACCCCTGTAGCAAGTACCATTTCAGAACATCAACAATATCCAAAATCTAGAGAGGAAATACTTGGTGAAAGAATGCGGAATTACCAAAGAAAGTATTCAAGATTTATATTACCAGGCAAAAAATTAGCGTTTCAAAGAATTCCATCCGTCGCTTGGTCTCCAAATACATTGGCTAAACATAAAAAAGGATTAAGAAAATATAGACGGATGATAGAAGATATGCTACGATTTAACATCGGTACAGGAAGATATAAACTTGATGAAAAAAATGAGGTGCTTGACCTTGGGAAAGGAAGATCCATCCCCGTGGATTCGTCCATGGCTACCGCTGATACATTGGTTGATGCTCTCTATTCACAGTTTTCTTAAAAACAGTTTTCTTTTGAAAAAACAGTATGTTAAAAAACGGTATGTTAAAAACGGTATGTTAAAAACATCAGGTATAAATGATAGCTGCATGGACGTTGTATTATCATTTAATCCGATATCGAGTTAAAGTCAACATGAAAAGGAAAACGCCTCTGATAAAAAAACATGGTTCAATGGTTATGGCCATGATGCAGGCTACACCAAAAATACGTAAAAAACTTGTAAAAGATTCATCACCCGAAGTGATAAGATGTATATCGGAATGTTGTCATAACGTTTTAAAAGGCAATGTACATTTATCATCAGCTCAGAAGAAGAAATTGTATTCAAGCCGACAACATATCAGACGTTTAGCTTCGAAATCGGCTTCTGTAAAAAATAAAAAACAAATATTAAATCAAAAAGGTGGATTTCTTTCATTACTTGCACCTGCATTATTACCATTGTTAGGAAAAGCCGTTATCGGAGGAATAGGAGGGGCACTTAAAGCCTTATAGATAAAATCATGTCTGTTAAAAAAATGGTTATCGTGCCTTATCAGGTTTTAGAAAATATGAATCGTTGGAAAGACGAGCAATATCATAAACCTCGTTTACCACCCAATCCGCAAGTTGTGGATGCAGCACATCTTCGGCAGGATATGGGTCATATTTTACAAAGCACTGATTTGTCAGAAACAGAAAAGGCTCAAAGGTATGGTGAAACTTTGT
This sequence comes from Tridacna gigas, assembly GCA_945859785.2. NCBI lineage: Eukaryota > Metazoa > Mollusca > Bivalvia > Cardiida > Cardiidae > Tridacna > Tridacna gigas. The sequence goes on from OX244041.2 coordinate 31,556,036, forward strand.
TTAAGTTACAAAATTCGCTTCAAAAAGCAAGACCTACTTTGTTCAACTCACTTCCAACGACAAAAAATGATGACAGTATACAGAAATCAGCATCTGTTACCTTGCATGATCAAATTTTGCAAAGCGTACCAAAAACCATGAAAAGAAAAGCTGAGTTACTTTTGAGTATGATAAAAGATAACAATAATTTAACTTGGGACGAACAAGGAGTCGTGTCATACAAAGGTGTACGCATTCATGGTTCCAATATCATCGATCTTATCAATGATACAATTCGTCAGAGAAAAGGTACTGAACCTAGAGGATGGAAAACTTTTTCAAAGGCATTACACGAAAGCAATATACCGCGAGAAGTTATTGGTAACTCAAATAGATGGAGATGGATGCAAAAAGCTCAAGATAAATCGCTGACTAAATCACTGAGTAAATCAGTGAGTGAAGATGAAGAATCCTACAGCGAATCCGATCACTTATTTCACACACCAAAAAGCGTACAAAAAAGTGCAAGGAAATCGCCTACAAGAAGTGTTAAAAAATCTGCAAAAAGAATAAAAGAATCATCTCCATACATGAAACCTGAAGAAAGAGAAAGACTGAGGCGATTCTATACTAAAGAGTTGTTAACTCCACCAAAATCTATAAAAAAGTCCCCTACCCGTAAAACGCTTCAGTCATGGGAATCCTGGTAAAGCCTAAACTTGGTTACAAACTTGGTTACAAACTTGATTACGTGTTAAGAAAATTGTTTTATGATCCCAAAAGTACTGTCGCATTTACTGGAATAAAGCAATTGTATCACGCTGCAAAATCTGTTTTGAAAGGAATAAGATACAAAGATGTTCAAGAGTGGTTACGAGGGGAATCCACCTATACCTTACATAAACCAATTCGTCGTCGTTTCAAAAGACGAAAAACTATTGTAAGTGGTATAGACTATCAATGGCAGGCTGATTTGGCTAACATGCAACATTTAGCAAGACAAAATGATAACAAGAAATATTTACTTTGTATAATTGACGTGTTTTCAAGATTTTCATGGGTTATCCCTATTCCAAATAAGATGGGAAAAACTTTGATTCGAGCATTTCAATCTATTGTTCAGAAATCAAATCGGAAACCTTTATCACTTCAAACAGATAAAGGTTCGGAATTCAAAAACAGACAGTTTCAGCAATACTTGAAAAAGAATCAGATTCATTTCTTTACCACCGAAAATCCAGAGACGAAAGCAAGTATTGTTGAAAGATTTCAACGCACTTTAAAAACGAGAATGTGGAAATACTTTACGTACAAGAAAACAAGACGTTACATTGACGTGTTGAATTCTTTAGTTAAGAATTACAATCATACTTTTCACAGAAGTATCAAAACATCTCCTGTAATGGTAACAAAATCAAATGAGGCAGAAATTTCGAAAAATCTGTATCCACGTTTATCGACAATTGCAATGACGAAAAAACCAAAATTCAAAATTGGAGATCGTGTTCGTATCAATAAAACGAAACGTACATTTGATAAAGGTTATTTACCAAATTGGACTCAAGAAATATTTGAAATCACTCATGTTAACAAGACATTTTCACCTATCACCTATAAAATAAAAGATTTAGAGGGTGAACAAATTTTGGGGACTTATTATGAATACGAACTTCAATTGATAAAAGATGATGAAATTTATGAAATTGATTCAGTTCTTGATAGACGTACAAGACGTGAGGGTAAAAAAATAATCAAAGAAATAAAAGTCAATTGGAAAGGTTATCCAAAAAAATTTCAAAGTTGGATACCAGAATCGCATTTGGTATCTTGATCGGAAAAATAGTCTTATAAATAAAAAGACAATACAATTATGATAAATTCGCAGTCAAACATTGAGACTGGGACAGAAAGTGTCGATAGTGTTAGTACTAAAAATTACAACTGCTGTGGAAATCGTGTTCCAAAGAATCAGTTTACGTATATTTCACAGATATTAGTCATTTACGCAATTATTGCAACCTCGATAGTACATTTAAGTATTCAAAGTCAAGATCGTGAATTGTGGTTGATACTGTTAAGCAGTTCACTCGGGTATATTCTTCCATCTCCAGGGCTAAAATTCACAAAGTCTGGACAAAAAACAACTAGTGGGGGAGATTTCGTTGACAGTAAAAAATAAAAATGAATTCGTTTTATCTTACTCTACCTAGCGATAGTTCCATAGAACTTTATCCAAACACACAGTGCTGTTTTAAAGTTCATTTACCAAAAACAATTCATATTGACAGGGAAAATTGGGAAGTTGCATTAGTTCATCTTATTACCCCCTCTCAGTTTTTAAACATAACTGAAGAAGAAGCGAAGTTCGAAATTATAACTGCAGATGCTAATTTATACAATGCAGCAGCAGCGGCAGATAAAAGAAGAGATAATATGAAGATAATTCCAATAAAACGAAACGCAAAAGGTGAAGCAGTAAAATGGTCAATTGGATTTAATTTTTCACCGGGTAGTTACACTTCGGCAAAACATGTTATAGAGGTAATGGAAGAATTGATTCAAAATAACCTAAGTGAAATCTTTCAGAAGCATTCAATCGGGGTGTCTATTAGCTATTCAACCTCAAGCAAACGCCCGAAATTGGGATTCACAAATATAACAAGAACCGGAATCAAATTTCATCCACAGCTGTTTTTAAAACTGGGAGGATCACCAGAATTCAAAAATGAGATAATTTATTCGAGTAGAAATATTTTAAATGTATTTAAATACAGTCCTAACATTGATGCTGGATACAATCATCTGTTTGTTTATTCAGATATTGCTGAATACACTATAGTGGGTGATACATTGGCTCCCATACTTCGTGTTCTTCCGTTCAAAACAAGCATATCAGATGAAAATAATTATGAAGCCCAACATATCAACCATGAAATTACATTACCGCATTACGTCCCCGTTTCAAAATCTGATTTCGATACTATTCACATTCAAATAACAGGGGATTCTGGTATACCGTTTCATTTTATTATTGGTAAGTCAATCGTCAAGTTACATTTCAGACAGAAAAAATAAAAATATTTGACAAATAAATATTTAAATAAATATTTAAATATTTGACTAAAAAATGCTACCAGTTTATCGCGGCGAAAAACATCAGTATGGGTACGGACTAGGTTCTCTATTTAGATCAGCACTTAAAACAGTGACTCCATTGCTTAAACCCTTGGTCAAATCTGGGTTGAATGCTGTAAAAAAAGAAGGACTCAGACAAGGATTAGGGGCGGCAAGAGATATCCTTTTACGTGGTGAAAACCCTAAAAAAGTTGTAATTTCAAGGGGAAAACAAGCCATTCATGATCTAGCACAACAGTTAATACCAGGGATAAATAAAAGAAAATCACAAAAGACACGTCATTCATCTTCTCGATCTCGCAAGGGCAAGATCATCAATAAAAGACAAAGAAATCATTACAGCAGATCAAGGACTCTCGATATATTTGATTGAAAATTGAATATATATTATATATATTATATATAAAAATGATGCAAAACGGATCTTGTGAATGCAGTAAATCAGAACTCAATGTTCTTTCTGTACCACCTACAATGACAACGATGCAAGAAAGTCAATGGGTTGAACATTTTCCAATAGCATCCTTGACAACCAATTCGCCGATAGAATTCATCATACCACCTCAAACCGAACATTGGACAGATTTGTCACAATCGTATTTGTATATCAAATTCAAAATCGTTAAAGCTGACGGTACTAATTTAGAAGTCGGTTCAAATGTGGCACCTGTAAACAATTTCCTGCATAGTATGTTTAGCAGCGTCGATTTGTATCTAAATAATAAACTAATCAGCAGTAATTCAGATACCTATCCGTACAGAGCATATATCGAAAATCTTTTGTCCTATAATGCTGACAGCAAGACTACGCATTTGAAAGCTGGTGCACTTTGGATTGAAGACACCAGTGGGCAATTTGAAACACTCAACCATGATGCGGGAAATACTGGACTAGTAAACAGAATCGGTGTAATCGGACTAAGCAGAACTGCAGAGCTTTTCGGACGATTGCATCTTGATCTATTTCAGCAAGAAAAATATTTACCTAATGGGGTTGAAATCAGACTTAGATTAAACAGATCCTCATCAAACTTTTGCCTTACAGGAGGTACTGCTGCACCAGATGCAAAAATTGTAATGGAAACAGTCAGTCTTCATGTACGAAATATTGAATTATTGCCTGTTGTTGCAAATGATCTAAATCATCTCATAGCTCAGCAAAACATGAAAATTCCTATCCGTAGGGTAGAAGTAAAGACGTTTACTATCGGTAATGGACTTCAGTCTAAAATTGAAGATCATTTGTTTCAAGGACAGCTTCCAAAACGTGTTTTCATTGCAATGGTAACAAATGCTGCTTATAATGGGGCTTATGACAGAAATCCATTTTTCTTTCAACATTTTAATCTGTCAAAAATAGATGTATCATGTAATGGACACAGTATTCATAACAGACCCTTTGAGCCTGACTTTGAAAATGGGTTGTATTTGAAATCATATTTATCTATGTATCAGGCTGTCTCAGCCTTAGGACTCAATAAATCATTTGATATTGCTAAAGAAGACTATGTCGGTGGATACTGTTTGTGGGGGTACGATTTGACAGCTGATCAAGGCAGTGAAGAAGGACAACTTCATCCTATAAAAACTGGAAGTCTTCGCATTGAGCTTCAATTCGCACAAGCCTTGGCAACAGTGATCAACGTTATTGTCTTTGCTGAATTTGACAATCAGATTGAAATCAACAGCTTGAGAGAAATCATCACAGATTATTAATCCTGAAAAAATCAACAGAAACTCTCTGATCGAAAAAAGATAGCTTTCACAAAAAACAGTCCTTATCAGGACTAATCAACTATTGAACGATATATCAGAAAAAACAGTCCTTTTCAGGACTATCTACAGGACTAAAGAACTAAAAAACAATGTCGGGAGTCAGATTTGCTATTTCACTGAGAAAAGAAGCAGAAAAAGTGAAATATTCCACCTCAGAGTGTCTTTCTACTCGGAAAAATGACATTCACAACAGCTTTGAAAAACATATGATTAAAGAACTACAAAATCTAATAGTCAGTGAAGTTCGCAACGAGTGTTACGGATGCCAAGTGGATCATCCCAGTCAAATACAGCATGAACTATGTTTATTCAAGGATAGACAAGAACATACAGATATGTTCATAGAACAAGCCATGAAGGAATTAAATCCATACAGAATCATGAAAAAATGGTATCCTGAACTCGTAGAAATGAAACTCGATGAAACTGACTATGTGGAAGCCTACAGATTTTGGCGAAATATAAAACAAAACATTCTATCTGATATCACGGAGTCGTTCTTAAAATATTGGTGTGACAAAGTAAAACAAGCCTGGAAAAGTGATTAGAAAAAATGTATACTTCTGAAATTCAATACATATTGGATCATGGAACATGGATAAAAAATCTACAGGCAAAAGTCTGTGCAAAAGATCAGTTACCTCGACAAAAACCCAATCATGTGAAAGCCTACATTGTGAACACAGAGAAATCAACCGGTTCAGGAGAACACTGGGTGGCCGTGATATTTGATAATAATGGCAATGTACTATACTTTGATCCCTACGGTCTACCACCACTTGAGCCAGAAATTATTAACTTTTTAGACAATCATTCTTATTCGTGGAGATACAATCGACAAACCCTTCAGAGCCTACAGGGTAAAGTTTGCGGAATTTACTGTATCTTCGCATTGGATGCTGTTGCTAGAGGATATAATATACAGAAATATCTTCAACAGAAATTTCTCTCAACGGAACACCATCGAAACGATCGAGATGTATCATCGTGGTTTAATCAACACTATGGAAATCTATACAAGAAAATTTCAGAGACTTCTCCCCACAAACAGTGAAAAAAACATTTTCAAAAATGATTTTTTATTGTTAACAGTTCATTGATATTATGTTCATTTTTGTCTTTTTAAGTTTTATTGTAAATATGTTCATTGTTTCAGTTCTGTTCAATAAAAAAGTTCAAAAAAAAGCAGTCGAGTTCTTCATTCTTTTTTCCCAAAAAGACTCCAATCTGCTTACATTTTTCCCCATGCTACGAGTCATAACTTTTTTTACTATATTAGCATGAAAACGTAGTTTGGGAAAAAATGTATATGCTTTCCGCCAGGTCCGCGCTCTTATTTTTCAATCCTCCTGCTATCGTATAAAGAAAGGCTGATATTTCCCAATACATTCATCATTCGACTCTCAGCTCTCGACCAGTTCGGGAGTTAAAAATCAATATGGAACAGAACAATATGGAGGAAATCAACCATCAACTGTGTGAGGCTCTCAAAGACTATCTAGATGCCGGACAACAGATATTGCTGCTAAACACTCAACCCGTACAACTACACCGTATATCACAACCGTTCAAAGATCTCGGTGAAAGAATAGTTCAACTATTCTTAAAGACAACACCTGATATTATTTTAGTTGATGTCAAATTTGGGAGAAAGATAACTTTCAATAACGGAGTAATGACGATCACAAAAAGAGTTGGAGTATGCCCCATCTGTCAGGCGAATTTCGGTTGCTGTCATTAGAAGTTGAAAAAAATCACAACCACTAAAAAACAAAACAGTCCTTTTCAGGGCTAACCATTTACCAAGAAAAGAACTTTTTCGAATTTGTCAATTCTTTCTCTCAGAAGAATTAAACTCAGAAAAAGTCATAGTCAGAAAAAACACAAGATAGTCAAACTCTATTTTTCTATCCCGAATAAGAAATTGTAACAAAGCTATGTATTGGTCAACGTTAATTCGGAGTTAAAAACATGAGACAAGTAGGTCAATCCATGCTGTGAACTATATAAGCGCGATGTTTTTCTCACAAAAAACATAAATACTTCAGCATGGTTCAGATTCTTCTCTGCCCTCACTGTGCAAGCAGATGTCAGATAGAGTGTGGAAAATGCTTTACACTTCTGGACTATCTTGGTCAGAAGCATAATTGTCCAGATCCAGATGAAGGATTTTTTGATGATGATGAGGGATCTACAGTTTGCTGTGAATTCTGCGGATGTGAAATCATCCCAGTAATTCAACCAGAAGAATTGTAGGTCTTGACAGTTCATTAAATCTTTCTAAAAAGCCCTTTTCAGGGCTAGCCATTTACCATGAAAAGATCTTTCTTTCAAAATTGTCAACTAAAACTCAAAACACTAAAGAAAAAATGTAACAAAATATGCATTGGTCAACATTTACCAAATGTAAACACTAAAAAACTCCCATTTACTACTCAACTATCGTAGAGATAAGGCGATATTCACAATGTTTGGATTGACAATTATCCTCGCATTCCTATATTGGTTAGAAGAAAGAAAACGTATCAGATGTATCAAATATGAAGTGGACCGTCTGATACAGATCCCATATCCAGCGGGAAATATGGATAGAGAAAAGAGAGGTTAAAAAGTGTATTTTACACAAAAAACAGCCCTTTTCAGGGCTACCCAATACCAAGAAAAGAACTTTTTTCAAATTGACAAACAAACAAAGTCAAGCCATAGTCAGAAAAAACACAAGATAATCAAACTCAAGTTTTTTCTGTCCCGAACAAGAAATTGTAACAAAGCTATGGATTGGTCAACGTTAATTCGGAGTCAAAAAAACATGAAACGCTGAAGCGGGAAAATATAGGAGAAAATGACGTCATGAGACAAGTCAATCCTCCTGAAAAGCTATAAAAGCCGACTCTATTTTATCATTTTCATTTCACGATGGAAGATCTTAGAAAGTCCGTGAAGAACCTGATGAGAGTGGCTGAGACCCTCCATCTGAAATTAGAAAAGATGGATAGACAGCTGGATGAGATGACAAGAGAGAAGAAGGAGTTTGTCATTCCAACAACAGAATGTTGGGATGATGATAACGAGCCGCCGTTCTCGTTGAACTTCGAGTTGGGTGAAAGTCAGATGAGAAGACTCAGAAGACGAGCGGCGAACAGCTGTCCGGCCTGCAGGAAAGTTGGAGGTTGTGCATAAAAAACACAACCTCCAAACAAAACAGCCCTTTTCAGGGCTAACCATCTACCATGAAAGATCTATCTTTCAAATTGTCACCCGAAAATTTTCCAAATAACCGGAATCTGACCCAGATCACTTACCCGGGGTAAGTGAACTGGGTCAAAATCCTCCCTCAGGGTAAGCAGACTAGGGACGGAGGGGGGGAAGCAAAAATGCCAGAAAGTGCCATTTTTTACCCAAATCGACCCAAAATTTTCCAAATTGACCGGATTAGTCCCCAGATCACTTGCCCGGGGTAAGTGATCTGGGGACTCAGGGTAAGTAGCCTGGGGACCAGTCCCCAGGCTACTTACCTATACTACTCATACTACCCCATGATCCAGTCGGTTGTAAGACAAAACGGTCTTTATGGATCCATATGTATGTGACGACTTGCTTTGTATAATGCATCACGGAGATGCATTTAACAATCTTTTAGCAGAACACGTCTCAAATTGTTATTATTATTATTTTTTATTTTTTATTTTTTTTTTTCGCGGGAGTCAAATTGTTTTGGTCCATGTCACCTTGCTTGGTCCTGTACCGAAAAATCCATTTTTTACGGATCTGGAGATAACGGCTTTCGGAAACAATGTGTGCAAAGAAGAAAATGATGCGAGTAGAACTTTTTCTATTTTCTACTGTTTTCTGCACTTTTAATAGACAATCCTGAGATCTGAACCACGTTTAAAGTCATGTCTGGTCTTCAAAATGCTTGTAGCGACTGTGGAAAGTGTTGATTTAAAGTCAAACAACACAAATTGTTGGATCTAAACTGTCCAATATTTATGCTATTGCTGTAAATCAAGAGCCTTAAAATTGCGAATCTAAACATTTCTTTTTTACTTATTATAAATAATGATATCATATATAACACTTCAGTGTATGAATAAAAAAATCCATTCGCAGACAAGACTGACATCACGGCGTGATACCACCAAAATTGGAGGCACCGATTTAGACGTAACACGTCATAAAGCCGGAAATTCTGAAGTGGTTTCATACCACTTCCTTTTCGCTACACTGAAAATGGAGTGAAAATCAATATCATTGACTCTCTGCTGCTTTTTATCTGACAAGGCGATAGCTTTCCTGGCAGTGCTGTGAAATATATGCCCATTCAGATCAAATGGAAACACAGTTTGGATACATCCTTACAACGATAAACTACCAACTTAAAACACTGAACTGATCTCATCTACCAGTAGAGCATACTTTTGTATTGATAAAATCACACAGCATGGGGACAGACAGGCAATCTGACAGACAGAAGGAATGACATGGTCGAAACAATACCCTTATTCCTTTCAGCAGGGAATAATATGAGCAAATTTTAAAGCATTAACATAGTAGTTTTTAGAGAAAGAACCAATTCCTCCTTTAGATAGCCAACAGGAGAAATATAGAAACAGAAAGTATAAAATCAGAAAACATTGCCAGAAAAGCTTTAATAAGCATAGGAGCCATGCTCTGGCAAAGGGGGACATAATGTATCTCTGTGACGCATTATACAAGGCAAGTCATCACATTATTATGGATCCATAAAGTCCATTTTGTCTACAACTGATGGAATCATAAGGTAGACTTGTCCTTTGACATACAGAAAATTGAGCAATAGCTAAAAGTTTCAGTCCAGGTCAGCCTGCATGGATTGCACAGGCTGACCTGCATTAAGCATCCTTTTTACAGAGCAAGGCTCATATTGTACTGTTCCTTTTGCAGCAATATTGTCAAGAGCTGCATACTGCAGTGACAAAAAAGGTTATATGGATGGTGATGCTAAAACTCTTTACACATTAACAAAATTTTGATCATGTTGAAATTGGATGCATTTGCATATATAATGGATTAAATGTGGCTTATATGATGGAATTTGCCAATGAAAGGGGAGCAAGTACTGAGGGACAGGAAGAAAAAGTTGGTTATAAATAATTTTTCTTTTCCATGATTTTTTTTTTTTTCGGAAGCATTCTACCTCTTTGACCTTTTCTAAACATGAAACTTTCAGATTTGTCCGTATTGAAAGCATTTGCAGACAACAGTTTATATATGGTTTACATGATGGGATCCAACTTTCAAAGGGGGACAGAAAACATTGTGGGAAAAGTTGAAAAGGCTGGTTACCAGCATTTTCTCCTTTTCAAAAGCCTTCTCAAAACCTGTGGTTGTTAGGAAAAGGGTTGAACATGGGATTCTATAGTAAATTGATTACCTTCTGATTATGATATACATATGAGCCATGCTCTGGCAAAAGGGGCTTAATGCATCTCCGTGATCCATTATACCAAGCATGTCATCATCACATGCTTATGGATCAATATAAACCATTTTGTCTAACAACCCTCTGAATCATAAGACAGAATAGTCCTTTGACATGCAGAAAATTGACCAATAGCAAAAAGCATCGATCCAGGTCAGCCTGCACAGTCCGCGCAGGCTGACCTGGATCGATACTTTTCGCAGATGCATTAAGCCCCCTTTTTACAGAGCATAACTTACATACATACGTAGAAATAGGGATGGTAAAGATGAATAAACTTTAAACATATGAATACATGAAAACATTTTGGTATAAAAAGAAATTTTGTCGTTCAAAGGAATTTCATCTTAACTCTTTGCCAATTGCATAATTTTACACTTGTCCAAATTGAAAGCATTTACGGACGACAGAGTCAGTGTTACTCAGTGCTAAAAGTGTGTCTTTCGTGGGATAGAAAACATTGACAGAAAAGGAGAAAGTACTGGTTACCAGCATTTTCTGCTTTTCCCACAATGTTTTCAAAAGACCTTTTTCTTGGGGTTGTTAGAAGTTGGGATTGTTTGGTAAAGGGTTAAGCTGCAATAGTTTTTGAAAAATGGACTGTTTCATCACATGTGAGGGATTGTGTTAACTCTCTTACTGACATCATAGACCTGTGTTGCCTTGTCTGTATTAGAAGCACTTTCAAAGAACAACTTAAATATGGATCAAAAGAAGGAATATGACTTTTAAAGAGTAAAACAATTTGTTGGAAAACAACAAAATGTTGGTTACCAGCATTTTCTACATTTTCATCAGTGTTTTCAAAATTTCTCTTTCATAGGTTCATAAAAAAAAGTTTGATCAGATGTTAAAAAATCACATCACAAGATTGTCTGATAAAGTTTCAGGAGTCTTTGATACCACTTTGCTCAACATACATTAGCATCTGAAAATAAAAAAAAAAAGTTACATGTGTATGTACATAAATAGATGTACAAATGAACAAATATAAAAAAGGAAAATAAGCATAATAATTATGAGCCATGCCCTGTGAAAAGAAGGCTTGATGCATCTGCAAAAAAGTATTGACCCAGGTCAGCCTGCGTAGTCTGTGCAGGCTGACCTGGGCCAAAACTTTTTGCTTTTGATCAAATATCAGCATGTCAAAGGTCCATTCTACCTTATGATACAGACATTTGTTAGACAAAATGAATTTTATGGATCCATGACTATGTGCAGACCTACTTGGTATAATACATCACAGAGATGCATTAAGCCCCCCTCTGCCAGAGTGTGGCTCATATAAATGAATCAATTATAAAAATAAATACATGTATATATTTTTTCTAAAGTAAAAAAGAGGTAGGCAGTTATACTAGATCACTTCTATTTCTGTCAGTTTGACTTTACCAAACGACAACATTTTAGACTTGTCCAAATAGAAAGCATTTGTAAACGACAAATTAAATGTGGCTCAGACGATGGAAGTTGTCTGTGATAGAACAGAACATTGTGGGAAAAGAAGAAGATAATGTATACAAGCATTTTCTCCACTTCCCGCATTGTTTTCAATATCTTTCCTCATCAGGGTCGCTTATTACTGTTTGGTAATGGTTTAAACCTATTTATCTTAACCCATTACCAGACGACAAAATTTTGACCGTGTCCAAATTGAAAGCAATTGCAGATGACAAAATAAATGTAACATAAATGATAATTTATGTCTTTGATAGAGTAAAAAACATTGTGGGAAAAGGAGAAAATGCTGGTTACCAGCATTTTCTCCTTTTTCCACAATGTTTTCAAAAGGCTTCTTTTCCAGATGCGTCAAAAGGAGTCATTGTGTGGGAATGGGTTAAACTGAATGTGAAAACAAGGTCTCAAAACTTATGTTAAGACTCCTGATGATTGCTTCCTGGAATGCTTAACTCTTTATCAAACAACAAAACTTTAGGCTCAATCAAATGTACAAGGCATATCTTAAATTCAGAAAATCTAATTACCACTTTACCAGAGGCCAAAATGTTGGTTTGTCCATGTTGTCCAGTGTTTGAGGACAACATATAAAATATGAGGGATTTGTCTTTGACATAGCAGAAAACATCTTGAAAAAAGGAAAAAAATACTGGTTACTAGCACTATATGTTCTTTTCCCATGAAAAACAACCAAACAACAAATTCTTAGACTTGTCCAAATTGAAAGAATTTGTAGACAACAAAATAGATGCAACTCAAAAATTGAAAATTGTTTTGCACAAAGCGTGCAGCCTGATCTTTGATCTACACTGTTGGCTTTGCTGAGACACTAGACATAAAAAGTGACCACAAAATTGTAATTATTTTGGTGTTTTTCTAAACTGAAAAATGTCCATCAGGTTTATTCGGCACTTTAAGGGTTAAGTGCTTTTGCCAACACAAATATAGATCAGTATTTCATCAGAGATGCCATCTTAATCTTGATTATCCTAGAAAATAATCAAGGCTGTGTTTGGTGCTCTAAATAATAACATGTCTATTTTGCTGTTTTTATCCATTCTTTTTTACTTTATTTAACTACAAGACCAAGACAAACATTTCAAGTTACTTTTTTTAATGAACTAATGAGCCACGGAGGACCCTACTTGAAAAAAGCCAACAGAATTAAAGACAAAATCAGACTGCACATTCCACGTAATCTACATCTATCTTGATCTAAACTGTGTAAAGAGCAACTTGAGTTGACGCAACATATCCATGTAGGTGTGAAGGAACAAATTTTAATGAGCCTGGCCGACAGGGCTTTTAAAACTATTTTTGGAAAATGGTAACCAGCATTTTCTCCTTTTCCCAAAATGTTTTCTACCCTTTTCACACAACTTTCCTCATTTTAGCCACATTTAAGTTGTGTTCATCAAATGCCTTCAATTTTGGCGAGTCTAAAATTTTGCCGTGTGCTAAAGGGATACACAAAATAGTGAACAATGCTGTTGCAATATCAGACTGCATGTTCTAAGCAATCTGATCTTGATTTAAACTATGTGCAAAAGCAACTTGCATTGATCTTACCTCTCCATGTAGGTTTGTACATCTAAATTTATATAAAAGTAGGTTTTCTTAGATGTACGTTGCATGAAATAGTGGTCATGGATCCATGTTCTGTGTGGGCCGATCTTGGTGTAAACTATCTCTTAGGCTGATCTTACCTCTTCAAATTGGTGTGTAGTTGTATCTAGGTTTATTGTTGAAAAAATAACGGTCTTGTTGTGTAAGTTCTAAGCTCTGAAAGATTCTTCGATTCCAATACTAAACCAATAGTCTTTCATCATCTGTAAATCAGTGTGTAATATGAAAAAAATAAATAGATCTAGGATAACACAGGAATTAATGGGGTCTGGATTATTCAACAAACAAGTGATAAATCATTTCTCCAAAACTGCTGCTTTACCCCTTACCAAACAACCAGGTGTTTTAATGATCCTGAGAAAGAAGGCTTATGAATGAAAACATTGTAGGAAAAGGAGAAAATGTTGGTAAACACCATTTTTGAGTCACCTGGTTGCCACACTGGTATTATCCTGATCTATGGGGTGACGTAAGGTGTCGCGCCACTTAGATATTGCAAAAACATCGTATTCCGATGTGAAATTTTCCAGTTGCACTGTTTCGTGGAGCTGAGAGGGCTTGGTGGTATATAATTTAGATTTGCTTCAAATTTAGGTAGTGGGGACCATTTAGATGTGATTTTATCATATAATGACTGGACTATTTTGTGTCAGCGGAGGAACAAAACATTAGGGTCATGGCGGTGAACAGGTGTTTTTGAGAGGACAATTTCTAGGGTGCCTGTATTGATTGGGACTTAGCGAAAAACGCAATTTGATGACATGTTGATTTTTATGCATTTTTTTGAAGGACTATGACTGTACTTTTGAGAGCAAGAGACGGTAAAGCCAAAGTTTTGCCATTAAGCGATTTGTGAAGCTTCAAAAATAGTCAGTTTCACTCTATTTTCAATATGGAAAAAAAAAAAAAACAGTGGTGCGACACCTATATGAGGAGACAGTGAAAAAGCGGGAACCAGTCTGTTGTTTTTATTTTCAGGCAGAACCAGCTGAAATTTGGCAGACAGGATTCTATCAGGTATTTAGAATTTAAATTTTGAATTAAATTTGGAATTTAAATTTGCAAAATTTCAAAGTTTTCGGACCGGCATGTTGAGAATTTTGTCAAAAAATCCTTTGCACCAGATGAAATCTATGGACACTTTGTCTGCAAGTTTTCAAATGCCAAACAGTTGAATACCTGTAAGCCTCTGAAGATCCTTCACCACATCAATCACTGTCTCTCTTTCACGCTCTGTCATTCTCACTATCTCTCTCTCTCTCTCTTTCTCTCTCTCTTCCTTCACTCTCTCTCTCTCTCTCTCTCTCTCTCTCCTGTTTTTTCCCCTGAAAACATTGCAGCAGCAGTTCTTAATCATATATAGGTCTGCCCCCTTCTCTCTCTCCGTCTCTCTCTCTCTCTCTCTCTCTCTCTCTCTCCCTGTTTCGGCCAGCATCAGGCCTCGTCAGTAGAGCTGCTATGCACTAGACAGAGTTACTCCCCTTGTTCTCTTATTTCTTGTTTACTTCCATATTATCTTAACTCTGTCTTTGGTTAACTTGTTTTGGTCTCCAGGCATATGTTTGAAGGTTATGGTCTAAGGTCCCTTTTACATAGGGTCTGGGTCATGAGGTGCTCATTTTTATATCTCTCTCAGACGCTGTTACCGAAGATTGCACCGCTTCCCTGTGGCTGTGACATTATCAATGTTTGTTGAGCTGAGTGGAGATGTTACACTATTTTCATGCTGTGAATATTCAGGTAATTTCTTCTTTCTTGGAGAAATAAATTCCCTTTCTAGAACAAGCTTAAGATTAAGGGCTTCTCTTTCTTATTTGTCCAGTTTTTACCCTATATTCTGTCTGTATCTGGCCAATTCTATTTTATTTGTTTTTTGCTCTAGATGTTTTCTTCTTACATAATGAGTGATTCTGGATAAGTATGGTCTTGCATACTTTTCTTTCTGCCATTCTCTCAAATCTATGCACCCAATGACCTACTTACCCAATACTCTAATAGGATTGGACAGGTACCGATAGGCCAAACAGGGCCTACGTAATAAATTCCGGCCGTCTGCATGTTTGCTGTTATAGTAGAGTTTTGAGCTGATTACATCATAGATAGTCTGGTCTGTAGATATTACTCATCATTTGTCATAGATGGAAACATTGTGATTGATTGATTGATTGTATGGTGTTTAACGCCGTTTTCAACATTATTTCAGTTATATCGCGGCAGCCAGTGCACCTATCCATGCTTTTCTGGAGTTTCTTTTACCAGTACTCCGCAAATTATTCTTTCCAAGCCACTGGCAGCTGTCCCACCGGCTTGGAAACATTGTGAGCCATAGTATAGTTAAATTTTGCAGTACTGGTATTTCGTGAAGATTAGGGTTCATGTCCGTCATGTTCTCTAAAGGCCATCTACTCTCCTTCTTTCGTATATTCCACCCTTGTTTGACTGATAATGCTTGACTACAGAATAAAAAGGTTAGAAATGTGCATTTGGCTGGTTACATAGAAGAATTTCGAGATAAAAAATGAAGAAAACCCTGAATTTTAGCCATCAAAATGCGGTGTTTTTTGTTTTTTTGTTTTTTTGTTTCCTTGTCAAAAGGCTACTTTTCATGCATTTTTTTCAATTTGTATCAATGAAAATGGGTTTAAAAGACAGACAAAAGAATCCAGAACAGTATACTTTTTATTTCATGTAAATCCATTGAGTTTTGACTGA
Organism: Tridacna gigas; assembly: GCA_945859785.2. Taxonomy (NCBI): domain Eukaryota; kingdom Metazoa; phylum Mollusca; class Bivalvia; order Cardiida; family Cardiidae; genus Tridacna; species Tridacna gigas. The sequence continues at coordinate 31,572,183 of OX244041.2, forward strand.
AATATGTTTGATTTTGTAAGAGTGGTCATTGGGCTTAAAATTTCCATTTTTTAAGGTCTTGGCCGCAAAAACAACCATGTAAGAAAAATAGGCTTTCTCTTTGAAAATGGCTCTGATTTCTCTCTAGCTCATTTTTTCCTTGTCGCAATACCCGGAATCCAGCCAAAAGGCCTAAAAAACCGGACTTGAAAGTCAAATTCCGTTTTAAAAAGGTGTCGCATCACTGAGAGATTGCTTCCGTGTCGTAGTAGTCAAACGTAGTCCGATGTGAAATTTTGCAATTGCACTTTTATTGCACTGTTTCGTGGGGCTGAGAGGGCTTGGTGGTATACAATTTAGATTTGCTTCAAATTTAGGTAGTGGGGGACCATTTAGATGTGATTTTATCATATATTGATCGGACTATTTTGTTTCAGTGGAGGAACAAAACATTAGGGTCATGGCGGTGAACAGGCGTTATTGAGAGGACAATTTCTAGGGTGCCTGTATTGATTGGGATTTAGCGAAAAACGCAATCGGTTGACATGCTGATTTTTATGCATTTTTTTGCAGGACTGACTGTACTTTTGAGAGCAAGAGACGGTAAAGCCAAATTTTGCCATTAAGCGATTTGTGAAGCTTCAAAGATGGTCAATTTCACTCTATTTTCAATATGGAAAAAAAACGGTGGTGTGACACCTATATGAGAAGAAAGTGAAAAAACGGGAACCAGTCTGGTGTTTTTATTTTCAGGCATAACTGGCTGAAATTTGGCAGACAAGTAGCTGAAAGGCCTTGAAACAGGATTCTATCAAAAGTTGGGCTCAGGTATTTAGAATTTAAATTTTGAATTAAATTTAGAATTTAAATTAGCGAAATTTCAAAGATTTTGGACCGGCATGTCAAGAATTTTGTGAAAAAATTCTTTGCACCGGATGAAATCTATGGACACTTTGTCTGCAAGTTTTCAAATGCCAAACAGTTGAATACCTTTTCAGATATTTGATTTAATTGTCATTTTAAACTATTTAATTCTAATTTAAATTCTTTTATTTTAGAATTTAGAATTGGATTATTTTTCACGAAATGCCAGGAAAAACTTGAAAATGCATCTGAACTGCATACAAATTCAAAATGCTTGTTTTGGATTTATAGTGTAAGCAAGGCTGGATACGGGCAATTCAGATCCAAGGATCCAAGCGATCCTGCTGGGTCCGGGTTTCGAACTGCAGAGCCCACATAATGGCAGTTATGGTCAATCGGAAATTTCTGAAATATTGACCAAAGTTTCATGTAAGCCGTTTCTGTAATTATGTCCCCCTTCACCAAAGGGGGTATATTGCTTTGCACATGTCGGTCGGTCGGTCCGTCGGTCAGTAGACCTTACCTTGTCCGGATGATAACTAGACACAGAACTGACCTAGGTTCGTCAAATTTGGCACAGACATGCGTCTTGGAGTGTAAATGATCTCTATTGATTTTGAGGTCAATTGTCAAGGTCACAGTGACCGTCAACATGTTGATATATAGACCAAACCTTGTCTGGATGATAACTAGACACAGAATTGACCTAGGTTCGTCAAATTTGGCACAGACATTTGTCTCGGAGTGTAGATGATCCCTATTGATATTGAGGTCAATCGGTCAAATGTCAAGGTCACAGTGACCGTCAACATGTTGATATATAGACCAAACCTTGTCCGGGTGATAACTAGACACAGAATTGACCTAGGTTCGTCAAATTCGGCACAGACGTTTGTCATAGAGTGTAGATGATCCCTATCGATTTTGAGATTAATCCATCAAAGGTCAAGGTCACAGTGATCTTCAACTTAATGATATATAGACCAAACCTTGTCCAGATGATAACTAGACACAGAATTGACATAGGTTCTTCAAATTCTGTACAGATATTTATCTCGGAGCGTAAACGAGCCCTATCGATTTTGAGAGTAATCCATCAAAGGTCAAGGTCACAGTGGCCTTCCACTTAATGATATATAGACCAAACCTTGTCCAGATGATAACTACACACAGAACTGACCTAGGTCCTTCAAATTTTGTACAGATATTCATCTTGGAGTGTAAATGATCCCTATCGATTTTTAGGTTAATCCGTGAAAGGTCAAGGTCACAGTGACCACCAGATGATTCAGGGCCCGCGCTGCCGTTCGCCACTTGAGCCATTTGCTCAAAAAAAATTAAAGTGTCTCAAAAATCATCATATGTGGCTCAACTTGTGGCTCCAACATTTTATTCGCGTATTATCGGGGACGTAGTAAGCATCGAAGTCCACTGGGAAAAAGCGGAAGTCGAACGCGCGTGCCGAGAAGAAAATTGATAACCCAGTCTGTGTATCGGCGACTGTTTACAATCTTGTATGTATACACACGGCGGTGTGTATAATTATGCGAACTGTTGACAGATTATCACGTTTAACAATTGAAGTGGGCTATAAATCACACAATTAAAGGATGTTAATTACTTGATTAGCGATTATTGCCGACGCATGTCGGTACTTTGACCCATCTCCAATTAAAGATGGACTTGTCAACAAATTATCGGCAATTAAAGGATCAAATTATGTGGATGTTTTTCGGCGATTGATAATTAAAGGTATGTGGAATTTTTACTTCAATTATCTAATGATTTTTATGGACTTTATGTGAAAAACATAATATTGCAAACCTTATAATTTATCTACGATGATGTATATAAACATGGGGAAATACTGGAAAGTATCAGTTGTCACTATGGCTTCTACACGTTCTTTAGACTTCTTTGACACACCTCCAGCTAAAAAACTAAGCTTGAAACAAAGTCTCCATGTAGACGATTTCAAGAAAATTGGAAAATTGGAAATCCATGGCTACATTATGAGCCAAGTTCAAAAGCAATGTTCTGTAACTTATGTAGCAAAATGCAGAAATCAAACACATTCACTGTGGGATGCACAGTTCTTAAGAGAGATTCTGTGTCAAAACATGCAAAATCAAAAGGTCGGTATACATTCATCTTGATCTAAAAATTTTTCTTTCAGGGATTGAGAGTTGGTTTCAGTACCAAAAGTTAAAAGTGTTACATGATAAAGAGATTAAAAGGGTGTAATAAAAGTTACTGAATTTGATTTTTGTTTGTTTTGTGTTGATATATTTATTTTTCCTTTAGACTTTCCATCAAGTTCAAAGCTTTCAAAGCAGTAGAAAGCCTTAGAAAACATTTTGAAGAGAAGGAAAATTGTTTTATTGAACATTTTCTCCTTTTACCAAAATGATTTTTCCCTTCCAGGTTTTGAATTACACCAAACTGCTCCATTTAATATAGACTATTATACATTGAACTTTCAGAAAAACATTGTAGAAAAACAAGCATTGGTTTTGAGAACAAAGGCTTGACTTTCCACAATGGTTTATAAATAGAGATTCCGTTATTGCTAAACAAAACTGTGACTAATGAATGAGGTCGTCACTTTAGAATGCAATAATTTATCTTGGCTCAAGTTGCTCAAATGTGGCTCAAATTTTATCAAGGTTGGCTCGATATTTCCCAATCAATTCTTTCAATCAATTCAGTTTATGAACTGCGCCACCTCCTGTATCAATGTGGTAGTAGAGGGGGCATGACTGTTTTACAGACATCTTGTTTCAAGCTTTGTGTGAATACAGAGCATATTAACTTGAAGAAAAGTTTTCTTAATAAGGGTAGGAAATCTTATTTTGACAGGGGCATTTCCACTGGCTGTTTAAATTCATTGCGGCAAAAGGAGTCGGACCCCCTTTTGGACTTAGTCGGGGTGTAAGTACCATTTAATACCTATAATTCTTTTTGCATGTTGTCCCATTTCATTGTTTGTCCAGCTGTCTAATACTATCCCCAAACCTGTTTGTCTCTCCCGCCCCTTTTATATGAAAACATTGTGGCAGAAGGAGCCAGAATTATATACAGGACCCTCCCCCGAATCAGCTGCTTTCCCTCTCTTTTACTGTCTATTTTTCTCAGTGTCTCACTCTCTCTCTCTTCCTCCTCTCTCTCTCTCTCTCTCTCTCTCTGTCTCTCTCCTGTTTTTCTTTCTACTGAAAACATTGCAGCTGCAATTCTTAATCATATATATATATATATATATATATGACTCTCTCTCTCTCTCTCTCTATTGCAACAAAAGCAAAAGGAGACAGACTGCCTTTTGGATTTTGGGGTCTGTAAGTACCATTTTAATACCTGTAAGCCTCTTTGCATATTTTTTCTTAACCCATTGTTTGTCCAGCTTCTATCCCCAACCTGTGTTTGTCTGTTCTCCCCTTTTTAGCTCACCTTAGCACAACATGCTCAAGGTGAGGTATTGTGATCGCCCTATGTCCGGCGTCCATCGTCCGTCAACAATTTCTTTAAACATCTTCTCCTAAACTACTGGGCCAATCTTGATGAAACTTGGCAGGGATGTTCCTTGGGTGAAGCTTTACCAAACTTGTTGAAAGAATTGAATTTCACCCTTAACTCGCGTTGCCATGGCAACAAAAAGGAAAAAAATGCAAAATCTTTGAAAATCTTCTCTGAAACTAGAAGGCACAGAGCTTTGATATTTGGTATGTAGCATCTCCTAGTGGGCCTCTACCAAGTTTGTTCATATGATGCCCCTGGGGTCAAAACTGGCTCCGCCCCGGGGGTCACAAGCTCGAGCATAGTAACAAAGAAGGAAAACTTTAAAAATCTTCTCTGAAACTTGAAGGCGTAGAGCTTTGATATTTGGTATGTAGCATCTCCTAGTGGACTTCTACCAAGTTTGTTCATATGATGCCCCTGGGGTCAAAACTGGCCCCAACACGGGGGTCACAAGTTCGAACATAGGAACAAAGAAGGAAAACTTTAAAAACCATCTTCTCTAAAACTAGAAGGCATAGAGCTTTGATATTTGGTATGTAGTATCTCCTAGTAGAACTCTACCAAGTTTTTTCATATGATGCCCTTGGGGTCAAAACTGGCCCTGCCCCGGGGGTCACAAGTTCGAACATAGGAACAAAGAAGGAAAACTTTAAAAATCATCTTCTCTGAAATTGGAAGGTGTGGAGCTTTGATATTTGGTATGTAGCATCTCCTAGTAGACCTCTACCAAGTTTGTTCATATGATGCCCCTGGGGTCAAAACTGGCCCCGCCCCGGGGGTCACAAGTTCGAACATAGGTACAAAGAAGGAAAGCTTTAAAACTCTTCTTCTCTGAAACAAGAAGGCGTGGAGCTTTGATATTTGGTATGTTGCATCTCAGAGTGGACCTCTACCAAGTTTTTTCATATGATGCCCCTGGGGTCAAAACTAGCCCCGCACCAGGGGTCACAAGTTCGGACGTAGGTACAAAGAAGGAAAACTTTAAATTTCTTTTTCTCTTAAACGGGAAGGTGTAGAGCTTTGATATTTGGTGTGTAGCATCTCCCAGTGGAACTCTATCAGTTTTGTTCATATGATGCCCTTGGGGTCAAAACTGGCCCAGCTCGGGGGTCACAAGTTCGAACATAGGAACAGAGAAAGAAAATTTTAAAAATCTTCTCTGAAATTGGAAGGCGCAGAGCTTTGATATTTGGTATGTAGCATCTCCTAGTAGACCTCTACCAAGTTTGTTCATATGATGCCCCTGGAGTTAAAACTGGCCCTGCCCCGGGGGTCACAAGTTGGAACATAGGAACAAAGAAGGAAAACTTTAAAAATCTTCCTCTCTGAAACAGGAAGGCGTGGAGCTTTGATATTTGGTATGTAGCAATTTCTAGTGGACCTCTACCAATTTTCTTCATATGATGCCCTTGGGGTCAAAACTGGCCCTGCCCCGGGGGTCACGAGTTCAAACATAGGAACTAAGAAGGAAAACTTAAAAATTCTTCTTTCTGAAATAGGAAGGCGTGGAGCTTTGATATTTGGTATGTTGCATCTCAGAGTGGACCTCTACCATGTTTGTTCATATGATGCCCCTGGGGTCAAATCTGGCCCCGCCCCATGGGTCACAAGTTCGAACATAGGAACAAAGAAGGAAAACTTTAAATTTCTTTTTCTCTTAAACGGGAAGGTGTAGAGCTTTGATATTTGGTATGTAGCATCTCCTAGTGGACCTCTACCAAGTTTGTTCCAAGGATACTGCTTGGGTCAAAACTAGCCCAGCCCCGGGTGTCACAAGTTCGAACATAGGAACAGAAAGAAAACTTTAAAATTCTTCTTTGAAACTGGAAGGCGTAGAGCTTTGATATTTCGTATGTAGTGATTCTCTTCTAAGTTTGTTTGCCCATCTAAGCACAACGAGTTCATCGAGTTCAAAATTTGGTCATCTTGGGTCATAAACTAGGTCACTAGGTCAAATTAAAGAAATACCTTGTTGGCACTCTCTAGGCCACATTATTTGCTCAGTTGCCTTGAAAATTGGTCAGAAAGTTTGTCTTTATAAAATCTCATATAAGTCTGAATTTGGGTCAACTGGGGTCATAAGCTAGGTCACTGGGTCAAATTAAAGAAATACCTTGTTTGCACTCTGGAGGCCACATTTATTGCTCAAATGACCTGAAATTTGGCCAGAATGTTTGTCTTGATAAAATATCAGATGACTTTGGATTTGCGTCACCTGAAACGATAAACTAGGTCACTAGGTCAAATTAAAGAAATACCTTGCGGGCACTCTAGAGGCCACATTATTTGCTCAGTTGCCTTGAAAATTGATCGGAATGTTTGTCTTTATAACATCTCACATAAGTCTGAATTTTGGTCAACTGGGGTCATAAACTAGGTCACTTGATCAAATTAAAGAAATACCTAGTGGGCACTCTAGAGGCCACATTTATTATTCATTTGATTTGAAAATTGGTCAAAATGTTTCTTTTGATAAAGTCCAAGACCAGTTCAAATTTGGGTCACCTGGGGTCATAATCTAGGTCACTAGGTCAAATTAAAGAAATACCTTTAGGGCACTCTAGAGGCCACATTTTTTGCTCAATTGACTTGAAAATTGGTCAGAATATTTGTCTTCATGAAATATGAGTTTAAAATTGGGTCACCTGGGTTCATAAACTAGGTCACTTGGTCAAATTAAAGAAATTCCTTTAAGGCACTCTACTCAGGTGAGCGATCCAGGGCCATTATGGCCCTCTTGTTTTCTGAAAACAATGTGGCAGAAGGAGAAAGTATTTTATACGAGACCCTTCTCCAAATCAATCGCTGTCTCTCTTTCACTCTCTATCTTTCACACTATCTCTCTCTCTATTTCTCTCTCTCTTCCTTCCTTCACCTCTCTCTCTCTCTCTCTCTCTCCTGTTTTTTTTTTCCTCTGAAAACATTGTAGCAGCAGTTCTTAATCATATATAGAACTGCCCCCTCCTTCCCTCTCTCTCTCTCACTCTCTGTTTGGGTCTGCATCAGGCCTCGTCAGTAGAGCTGCTATGCACTAGACAGAGTTACTCCCCTTGTTCTCTTATTTCTTGTTTACTTCCTTATTATCATATCTCTTTCTTGGGTTATGTTAACTTGTTTTGGTCTCCAGGCATATGTTTCAAGGTTATGGTCTAAGGTCCCTTTTACATAGGTTCTGGATCATGAGGTGCTCATTTTTATATCTCTTTCAGATGCTGTGACCGAAGTTCGCACCGCTTCCCTGTGGCTGTGACATCATCAATGTTTGTGGAGCTGATGGAGATGTTACACTAGTTTCATGCTGTGAATATTCAGGTAATTTCTTCTTTCTTTGAGAAATAAATTCCCTTTCTAGAACAAGCTTAAGATTAAGGGCTTCTCTTTCTTTTTTTCTGTCTTATGTCCATGTTTTCCTAATATTCTGTCCGTATCTAGCCCATTCTATTTTCTTTGTCCTTTGCTCTAGATGTTTTCTTCTTACATAATGAGTAATTCTGGATTTGTATGGTCTTTCATACTTTTACTTCTGTCATTCTCTCAAATCTATGCACCCAATGACCTACTTACCCAATACTCTAATCCGATCGGACAGGTACCGATATGCTCAGATGGGCCTACGAAATGAATTCTGGCCGTCTGGATGTTTGCTTCTATAACAGAGTTTTGAGCTGATTACATCATAGATAGTCTGGTCTGTAGATATTATTCATTATTTGCCATAGGTGAAAACATTGTGACAAAAGGAGCCATATTTAGTTAAATTGTGCAGTACTGGTATTTCATGAAGATTAGGGTTCATGTCCGTCATGTTCTATAAAGGCCATCTCCTTTCCTTCTTTCATGTATTCCACCCTTGTTTTGACTGATAATGCTTGACTATAGAATAAAAAGCTTAGAAATGTGCGTTTGGATGGTCACATGGAAGAATTTAGAGATAAAAAATGAAGAAAACCCTGAATTTTAGCCATCAGAATGTTTCAATTTATATAAATGAAAACGGGTTAAAAAGATAGACAAAAGAAACCAGAAGAGTATACTTTTTATTTCATGTAAATCCGTTGGGTTTTGGGTGAGATATGTTTGATTTTGTAAGAGGGGTCATTGGGCTTAAAATTTCCATTTTTTTAGGTCTTGGCCGCAAAAACAACCATGCTAAGAAAAATTGGTTTTCTCTTTGAAAATGGCCCTGATTTCTCTCTGGCTCATTTTTTCCTTTTCGCAATACTCGGATTCAGCCAAAAGGCATAAAAAACCGGACTTGAAAGTCAAATTCCGTTTTATATAGGTGTCGCACCACTGCAAGATTGCTTCCGGGTCGTAGTAGTCAAAAGTAGTCCGATGTGAAATTTTGAGCTGAGGGGGCTTGGTGGTATATAATTTAGATTTGCTTCAAATTTAGGTAGTGGGGGACCATTTAGATGTGATTTTATCATATATTGATCGGACTATTTTGTGTCAGTGGAGGAACAAAACATTGGGGATGGCGGTGAACAGGCGTTTTTAAGAGGACAATTTCTAGGGTGCCTGTATTGATTGGGATTTAGCGAAAAACGTAATCGGTTGACAGGTTATTTTTTATGCATTTCTTAAGGACTATGACTGTACTTTTGAGAGCAAGAGACGGTAAAGCCAAAGTTTTGCCATTAAGCGATTTGTGAAGCTTCAAAGATGGTCAATTTCACTCTATTTTCAATATGGCAAAAAACCAGTGGTGTGACACCAGGTATCCGGCATTGTACGGCTTCCTGTCCCAAGTTCCGGTTTACGACATAAAACATAGTTTTCTCATTATTCGGTAAACAACCCAGTTTTTTCTGTTGTAAATAACTTACAATTGTGATAATGAATATGTCTATAAAGACTGAGCTATTTAACGGTTCAGACCTTTGAAACAATCATTCCGTCCACAAGGGTACACGATAGTCTATCGCTTAGACAGACATCATCTCTAAAAATAGCGCATTATGTATGTATCTAAAAATTGCCGTCGTAAACTAAAAAAGTTTGCGGACACGCTGAAAAATACTCTTCGACGACAAGTGTCTTTACTACGCCATGCTGCTGTTTGTGGACAGTTCTCAGTGAAAATGGTCTGATAATTACCTATGAGAAGTACGCTCTAAATCTTACAATCTGTCCTTAATTGTAAGTCTTATTTCAATTCAACACTCAACCTATGATCGGAAAGAGAAAGGCGATACCGAGTCAACATGGAAGTGTTCAATGGATATTTTTCCCAACAGGAGACTAATTTTTTTTTAACAAATTTATAACGACTTGGAATGATTGCGTTGCTTTCACTTTGCACACCCATATTCTAGGTGCACAAGCTGGAATCGTACATAGCGTATGTAATGCGCACGGTTCTAGGCTGTACCAAGTCATCGCTTAGCAGGTGCTTTCTGGAATGTAGCTGTGCGACAGATATAGATCTTACAATCACGTGACGTATAACGTCATTTTCACCTCAGAATTCTTTATATATTTACATATTTATGAATCAGTCGCTGAACCGGCCTTTATTTTCAGCGTACACTGACCTAGCGCCTCACCGAACCATGCAGAGAGAGTGTTTTAAAGTTTACTGTGTTTAATTAATTGTTTTTCTTTTTTAAAGAAGTGAATTTGTCAAAGTCTGCTGTTTTTTTCCCAATGTGCGATTAACCGTAATAGATCTAGTGCTGTAGAATCCATTTATGTTTAGTCCAATATTCACGGAACTTTGTCAGACTGCTTAGATTAGATATGGGTGAGTTGCAAAAGGGCATTTTTGGTCTAAAAGTATGTCACTAGATCCTGTACCAGAAGACAAAGTTAAATTGAGTTTCATACTAATGTTGCCAAAATGGTCCTCTTGTAAAATTTTTCAAGTGGTTCTGCTCTGTTTCTATAAACCCCACAGAAGCCTCAGAACTGAGTAGTAACATTTCAAAATCACCGCCTCTGAAACTGTGTAAGCAATTATACCCAAATTTCATATCTAGCAACCTGTATTTGGAAAGGACAATTATTCAAATTAATCGATATATGTATAATCACATGGTCCAATTTTAGAAAATTTATGTCTTACAAAAACAACTTGTTCTAAATCTGGAGAGAAAATGTATGCCCTACTGAAATTATTTGGAATGTTTGTTTTAGCTATATGTGTAAGAATTAAAATATACATGTAAGTTAAGTCACCCAGACTCTGCGCTAGAAAAATATTTTTACCAACCCAGAAGCCTAATTTTTGTCCACATTCTTTACAGGCATTATTAAGCGAGGAAGGAACTGTAAATATTGATGGCACTTCGACAGGTATTATGCCCCGTCGAATTCCGGGTTGGAAAGATATAGTTTTCATGTTGTCTGTCCGTCTGTCCGTTCGACCGTCCGATCTTCCGTCCACCCAGACAGATATATTCTAAAATCGTTGACGAAAGTTAATGAAACTTCATACATGTGTTCCTCATGATAGTCCGTCGATATACTTTTTTTTTTAAAGTAATGCCTTGTCATGGAAAAAGGGGGCTTCATGTATATTTTCACCAATAACAAAAAAGGCCATTTACATGCAAAACACAATACCTCTTATAATTATGTTTCTATCAAAGAATGTGGTTTTTTTTTTTTTTCGGCAGTGGATATCGTTTCAACGAAATGACTTGCTTTGTATTGATTGTACCTTTTAAAAACCATTTTTTAAATGAAGTCACACGGGAAAGAGACTTTGAACTTTTTAAACCTGTTCCTTGTGCCTAAATTTTAATTCTCACCACATTTAGTTTTTTTTTTTTTTTGTTTTTTTTTTCATGTAAATTTTAATATTAATGTTTGTAATTTTAGGATGACAACTTAGAAATATGCTTGCATTTAATAATGTCTTATGGTTAAGTTATATTTTGTATCTTGAATGCTTTTAATAAATTTAAACAAAAGAAGGGACGAAAACTTCTAACCCATTACCCTTCAGGCGACTCTCAGGACTATCAGTCTTTTAATTTCCTTTTCCTACAACGCTTTCTACCCTTTCAAAGACAAATCCCATTTTTGAAGCCACATTCAGTTCATCATCTGCAATTGTTTTCAAAGGTCAAATTTAAAAATGTGTCATCTGGTAAGGAATTGAGTACAGGTCTGTTTATTTTCAGAAATCTTACTTGCTTGTATTTATTCAATACAACTGTTTTTACCGCACTTGCAGTTCCGCAGAAAATTAACAGGATCCGCGACATTTCGTCGAAAACCACATTCGTCGAAAACGATTCCTAGCCCTGACCCTTACCCAGACGAATTGTGGCTCAAATCTTCCTTTCACACAGAGCTTTTCATGAAATAAATTCAGGAATTTAGCGATCATTATTTTAAAACATGCATGGATTTCGACGAAACACCCTTTCGACGAAATGTCATGCACCGAAATTAAAAGAATATATACTTTCGGAAATTCCTGCACAATTTTTCGTACTGCCCTGAAGGGGAGGGCTTTTGAAAGCAATGTAGGTATAAGAGAATAGCAATATTTGAACCATTTTTAAAATGTGTTATCAGCAAATACCTTTAGAATGGATATAGAGGAGAGTGGTACAGGGTTGAGCGTTGGCCCACTCACATCAAAGGGTCTGGGTTTGAATCCCACGATGGGTGGAAGTCATCTGTTGGAACTACTCATATCACAGTACAAGTGCTAGTTCAGGTGTCCAGGAAGCAATAATTGAGATTGATTAGGATAAGTTGTAAGACTTTGTCTCACAATAAATGTAAAATGAATAGGTTTAAACTTAAATGTCACATTAAGTTTATGAAGCTCAGAGTTGCAGTTTTAAATGTAGTTTAAGAGTAAAGGATAATGTATGTATGAGAAGGATAGGTAGAGTGATTGTGTACACTGGTGGTTTTAAAAGTTTAACCCTTATCCTGCAAAATAAAAGAAATGAAACTTTCATACCAATAGTATATACCCAAGTTTTTCTTATCTTAAAGGTATTTTTGGAGGAAAGATATCTCCGTATCGGACAGTGTAGATCAAAGATCAGACTGCACGTTCTGTGCAGTCTCATCTTGATCTAAGCTGTCTACAAAAGGTCAGCGAGTGACGCTTAGCAGCCTAAGGGTTAAATGATGTATGCAAGTAAAGTGTGCTTGTGTGTGTTGTGTGAAGGGTTGTGCTTGTCTCAAATGCACATGAATTCTGTGGATTATGGGATGACAAGCCAAGTTTTGGTCTAACTCTTTACAAAACAACAAAATTTAGGACTTGGCCAGATTGAAAGCTTTTGCAGATGACAAGGTGAGACTGAAAAACCGAAATTTCACTCTGGATGTGTAGAAAACATTGTGGAGAAAGGAGAAAATGCTGGTTACCAGCATTTTCTCCTTTTCCCATAATGTTTTCAAAGGCCCACGTCCGTAGGGTCGTTTAAACTCCGGATTGTGAGGTAAAGGGTTAAACTGAGGGGTCAGCAAGCATCTTCCATGATAGGCAGACATATTTTGGGATGGAGAAGTGATTACTTGGAATGTGTGTTGTGTGTGTTGGGAAGAGTATTTTTCTGGGGTGAGTTTTATTTGTAAAGGTTTTCGGGTTTAGAGCATTTTTGTTTCGCTAGACTTTAAAAGCATGGATTATTGAAAGGTTTTCCTGTATTTCGGTAGTATGACAGTGCTGGAAAAGGAGCACCGAGCACTGCTGTTTTTCTTGCATTGTAATCATGGGTAGATCTAGTAGAATCATGTCTATCTGGAGGTCTATGTAAGGAACATTATTATTGGTATAACGTTTGTAGCTTAAATGTTACATTGAGTCATAATTGTGTTTTGGTACATGGCTTGGAGTATAGATCTAGTATTTAGTAGTTAATCAATAGAAACATTGTGATAGAAAGTAAAAATTATGGATAAAAAAGATCTGGACTACATAGGGACTGGAGAGAGGATGTGTTACATTTACAGTTTCAGAAAACATTGTGGGCACGGTGTAGGACCGGAAGTGTACAGTGCTTGGTATTGTATGTGACTTGGGATTCTGTACAGAGGCGGTATGTCACTTGATGATAAAAATTTTGTTCACACAGTAAGTCAAACTGATGATTTTTCATTAATTTTGATAGTTATCATAGAATATTCATATCCAGTTATTTGTTAGTTTGGTGAATTTGTGAAGACCATATCAGGAACACGTATTTGCGCTGTGGATCTTCCTTAGAGCAATGGCGATGCCTTGATCATTTGACCTTGCTAAAAATACAGATGATTTTGTCCCAAAACAATGCCGATTACTCAGCCTTAAAATCTGTTTTCTGACCGGAAAGGTATAAACAGTTTCTTTATTCATTTTTTTGTGAAAACATGTCAAGGTTTGGTAACAAAGTCGACAACAATGTTCCCTATCCTTTGCTTGAAATGGCACGTTGAGAAAAGACATTTGTACAATGACTTGCTTTAAAAGCGGTTGTACAGTCGCTTGAGATCTTTGATATTTTATTTTGTACAGTGACTTGAAAAGCCTGTGTTTTATTTCGAAGAATGGAAACGGAAATTTAATACAAAGTTGTTTATTTGAAGGGATATGAGACTTCGAATTGTTTGACTAAATTTTAAGCAGATAGATTTGTGTAATGCTCCCTCAAATGTTGATTTCAGTTGTTATAATTCGAATACTATATTAGATACTGAAAGTCCCAGTAAAGCTATATTTCAAGGCAACACTACAAGCAAATGTCGAGTTCTTCAATTGACTAATGCCATAATGTGAACTATTGTACCCTGCTGCATAAAAGCATACATTGATATAGATAGCCAAACTTTGTTGTGGCATCGTAAACACATAAACGAAAAAAGGAGTTTGTCAGAGAATTCTAATACAGTACCATATTCAACCTTATAATCGCAAATGCCCTTATAAGCACACTCTACATTTTTAGGATATCGAAAATCGTCCTAATAATCGCACGTGGAATTGATGATATTTCATCAACACCGCTTATTTTATAATAAACTTTGAATTAGTTGATTTATTACGTAATCTAGTGCATGGTGCGACCTTGAAAATCGTGTCAGTTGCCATGGTACAAGCATCAAACAAGGTGAGTAAATATGAAACGGCCCAATTGGAAAAGAAATTTGTCCACTACATTGTCTGGCATTGTCGAAAAGTTGAGCGCATAGTGCGCTTAGTAGGTCGAATATGGTAGGCTACTACAGAGGAATAATTTTCAGGAGGCTCGGTTTGAACATTTGAAATATGTATTAAACGTATGCCTGGATGATCAAATCACGCTAGTACCATTACAATAACACGTCCATGCAATGCTTGTATGGCTGAAAAAAAGAAAGAAATTTTTCAGATTAAAAATTATTTATAGGACTTATTCACAGCTTAAGTATTCCACAGTCCTCTGACTAAAGCTTTAAATGATTTTTGGCTAATCACGAGAATTGTATACATGCATCCAAATGCTTCGGCGGGGCGAAACAACAAATATCGGCAATGATTTGCAAATACAGATACTGAAAGGCCCCCTCCACTCATGTCTTTCTTAATGACCTGGTACTTAAAGAATTGTCTAAGTGGGGCAATCTCAACAACAACTTCACGGGTACCCCACAGACACACCAGTATAAGACAAGGTCTCAAGTATATCCGCCCGATATTTACAGACTACAAATGCATGTGTCCTTTGCTTTCCATAAAAATGAACATGTCAACACGACCATGCAAAATGGCCTTCTCTACGGGTTAAAAAATGTCAATTTTCTGATGAAAAATGTATTTCTTCCATCCATAATCGAAACACATTTCACCGGGGCCCGACAGAGGCTAAATGAGGCGGCCCTAACGAGCAGCAAAAACCTATACCCGGATCATACATAAGAATATAAAGTTATATCCCTACAAAACCCACTTCACACTATATAAAGAGGGTCTACATGGGTCCATAATGCATGGGTATGTTAACGTAACATCAATTTGGACAATACTGAATAGTCTTGAAAAGCAAAGAGCAGACCTGCCTGCGTATCCGCTCAGCCCGGTGTTGGTCCCACCAGTTGCTATTTACTCACCATCTGCCAAGAGCAGACGACAGACAATACAGCTGCATTAGAACTAAGCTATTCAATGCAGCCCAAGCATTTAAGGAAGAAAAAATATTGCACCTATGGTTGACTTAAATCATTCAAAATCAAATGTTTTATGATCTGTGACGCTGAAATAAAGTCTTTAATTAAATGAGCTTATGCCACATGAATAACTAATGAAAAAAATGAAACAGAATCAAATGCAAAGAACTAAATAACATTTTTGTCTATAAATGAGGAAGATTCGGCCCATTCCAAAAGTGAAAAAAAATTCTTAACAAAGTTTTAAGAATACTGTATATTAAATGTCCACGAAACTTAAATCTTGAAGATACTTCCATATAAGTCACTTTCTGTGGGAAAAAATGGGCCTGCCCAGTGGTAAGCATAACCTGGTGGTTGCGGGTTCGATACCTTGTTGAGGCAAACTTTCTTTCCGGGGATTTTTTGCCTCTCACCACTCATGCAGGTGAGAAAAATAGTGGCTTGGAAAGGAAGTTGTGTCAGTACTGTTGTGAGAAAGCCAGGAAACACATGCGTGAGTGCACTGACCGCCGTGATATGGCCTAAGCTGTTTAAAGGGCGTTAATTCCAATACAAACAAACAAATAAACTGTGAAAATATGAGGAAATTTCGCCGCGCAGCTTCAGCGATATGGAAATCGAAATTACGTAAGAGTGAATTTGCAGTCAAAATCATGACTCATACTGCATCATGATATCCCAAACTGAAAACTATGTCAGACTTATTCCACAAGTGCATATTATCATTTTAACACATAATATTTACTGTGACTTGATGAAGTTCAACAATCCGCCGACCGATCTTCAAGGAATTAAAGACGTATCTAAAGTATCCGAAATATTTGTATCAGAAAAGTGAAAGTAGGCCACTCTGTATCTTTAAAACTTTCTACTGAAGAAGAACGATGTTTCTTGACAGTGTCAATGTGCTTCAGTCCACTTTATTTCCTAGATGTAGTGAACTTCCCTTTTAGAATCCTTATATTTAATTTAGTATTTTCTTGCAAAGAAGCGTGTAGCGAGTAAGAAAATTATGCGCAGACATGAGCGCACTATAAACTACCGATCCATTTTCAGCCAGAGGACGCAACAGAAATGCAAGAAAACTTTACATATCAATTTCATTTCTCTGTGTCCATCATGTGGGTCAACACAATGGGTCAGTGCAAACAAGATTTTGCTGTAAAATGGCTAAATTCCTTTCATAAGGCCGAAATAAGTTTTAAAACCGATTCAAGTCACAGTACAAAGTCATCTCAGGTGACTGTACAAATCTAAAGCATTGCTTCTCCAAGTCACTGTACAAAAGTTAGCTAGTAAGCATTGAAGGATTTCGATATTTTGATCGCTTTTGAAGTCACATCTTGGAACTCGATGATAAAAAGAGAAAGCGTGTACATGGAAAAGAGAAAGCGTGTACATTGACAGACCTTTTTATTGGGAAAGAACACTCTCATGTGCACTAATACGATAAAGTTGGTATTTTTTGTGGTCCAAAATTATTTCAATTTTTGCACGTCAAGATGATCAAGACATTTCCATTGCTCTATGGAGGTTACACATCACACGCTCATGTGCCAGGTATGTTCTGTGTATGTCAAAAGTACAAAATGAATGAGAAGATTTTAAATTAACTTTCAAAATAAACGAAAAAACTTGCCGTGTACAAGGAATTTTTTTAGATTCAAGTGACATAAAGCCACTCTACAGAATCTCAAGTCACATACAATCTCAAACTCTGTACACTTCCGGTCCTACACTGTGTTGGGGAGAGTTGTAGCCTATTGATTTATCACCGAGTGCAGATCTATTTTATTTTGTTCTGTGCTTAAAAAAAAAAACAACATTGTGGAGGGGGTGGCACAAGAGTCAGTGAATGGTTATTCGTTTGTTGTTGTAATTCTTGTTTATATTTAAGTTACACATATTCCTTTCGTGATAGGATTTTGGTATATTTAGGCGGTCTATAACTTTACTGCAAGTTTATATACGAAAAAGCCCGGAAAAACATGTCACATGTGATCAGTTTGTTGCGAATTGGCCATGGTAAAAATTAGGAATAAAGCAGAAAGGTAAGTTTTCGATGCAATTTTGATAAGAAGGGTAGTTATTACACCCAGGCATAGTGCCAGATTATTGAAAAGAAAAATATCATCTAGTTTGTCTTTGAATAAGAAAGCGATGACCTTTTCTAGTCTGGATTACCTGCCCTTAACACTACGTTATCGGTAATGCTCTTGAAGTAAAGCGAGAACCAGACTAGACTTTTTCCCTCTTGAAACCCTCCATATAAGGCCCCAGACCACGGTTGTCGGTGAAATGCGTGTCGATTGTCAACACTCCAAACAGAACTTCTTCGACAAAACGTCTAAAGAATCAGCCTGAAATGATAAAGAGCACTTAAATGCAACAGCATAACCCAATTTTTTAGATTGCATCAAGAAATCATGTTAAACTAGTGAAATAGTGAAATTACTGACCGATATAGGCCACTGGCACGGTCGGAAAAAAATTGACAAAATAAGCCATTTTAGCCTTTATTCCAAAATTCACAAAATGCAAACCCAGGAGGCTCGCCTGAAAATGCCAAGCTAAATTGAAACTCGAAACAATACATAATTTGTGGATGAAATAAAAAATAGCACGTTACCATGTCATTTTTTCGGAATCTTTCATGGCATTACCCCGCCATTGTTTTTACTGCTAAAGCTAGCCACTAACTCCATGACCCCTCAGTTTCGCATTTGGGTCAAAACTAATGGAACAAAGAAGGAAAGGTCATGACCTCATGTTTCAAAGATGAACTGAATGCTTCTTTCCAATAATCTTACACAATTCATAACTGCTCTTATCAAAATTTCTTTGAAAACCTACCTTTGTCTATTATTTCTTATTTTGACCATGGCCAGTTCGAAAAGAAGTGTTTACATGTGCCTTAGGGCAATAATGAAAATTTTCACACATGCCAAAAAACACTTGAAACAAGTAACATACCTTGATACTGACTGACCTAAACCATCCAAATGAGGCTCAATTGTACATAACTCATTTTACATAGATTGTTAACCCTTATGCAAATAAGCATATTTCACCCCATTTTCCCGGCAATTTAAGCTCACAGACAACTCTAAGGAGAATCACTTGAACTTCACTTTTACAAAGTCAGGCTAGTTTTCTGTTCCCTTTCTGGACCTAAATCTTACCTCAGGTACTTGTTCAGTTGCAAAAGCACTGTTTTGCCTGTCTCAGGTTCCATTTCTGTTCAAGATGTCACATTTGTCACATTTTTTTAACATACCATGCCAAATTCCCTGTCTGTTACACAGAAAATTCTAAAAATTAGAATTTTTAGAAATTTCTGCATCAAGTTTAAGATATCAGCATTTTACAACATATGTAAGAAGAGAAAGTACACATAAACTGAACCCTTTCCAAACTATTTTTACAGAAATTTCCCCTTAGCATTCAAATTCAATCAAATCAAAGGGAGGTAATCCAAATGTCACAGTCAGAAGTGAAGGCTTTTAAATATCATGAGCTAATTGCTAATGCTCCTAATATGGTGAAAGAATGTGTTTGTGAAATCTGGTACCATTTCTGATAATTCCACAATTTTGAGAGCCTAATTGGTCAGTTTATCCTTTATCCTATCTAGAAGACAAAGAAATATGCACAGTCTCCCACTTTCTTAGTTGACTTTGTCAAGAAAGGAAGATCTTTATCACAGATCATGGTGAAATCTCAGTGATAACTAACAAAATGCCTGTAAATTACAGGAAAACCTTGGATTAGTTGCAACAAATCCACCCAAAAGAGAGCTACTGAGTTTAAAAAGGGTCATCAGGCACGTTGTGATGGGAGTTCCCAAAACATCATAATGATGTTATACCGACAACATGCTGCTCACCAGTCGATCCCTATTTAGCGATTCCCAGAACAGTGTTGGAAATGCCGCCTCTGTATCAGCTCGGGAGCATAATCAAGACCCCTCTTCATAAAAGAAAATTAACAATCTTCATAACAGCCAACCCCCCCTTTTTTTTTTCTCCCTCTCCCACACCTTTACTATGAAAGAAGAACTATCATGATAAAATAATAAAACAACAAAACCAAACAGCAACATGGTTTGAAGAAAAAGGTTTAAAGGTACCAGAATTACCTAAATCTAATCCGTTTCAAACAAAATGTGACCGGAAAAGTTCGAAAATGGCAAAATGTGGCAGCATGGCTTCAAGCGCCAAATTCACCAAATTCGCAAAATTTGACTTTTCTCACTAACGTATGCAAGTCGATGAAGCAGCAGTTTCAACAGTTTACCATCAACCAAGACTCGGTATACACCATAGCTAAATATATCGGTTGGGCCAGTCAAACCTACACATTCGTTGCGGGCCACAGACTTGTCGGATAAAGCATTTCGGAACTTGACGACTCTTTCCAGACATGATGGAGAATTGAAGAATGCACTGGCCATATAGGTATGTGGATTTGTTGCTGTAATATCAGAAATGGGTTTAAATTTACCAGAACTGCCTAAATTAAACTGGTTTCAAGCAAAAAGTCACCAGTAAAGTCCAAAAATAACAAAATAAGGCAGCATGACTTCAAGCACCAAATTCGCAAAATTTGCCTTTTTCCGCACTTTGAGTTACCTCCCTTCTTTAAATCATTTTCAGCCAAAATTCACAGTCTCAGGATCACCTTAAGTACTATTTCCAGACTAGAAATTGAAGGAATTACTAGACTGAATGCAATTGAAGGACAAATTACAACCTTCACAGAATGCTAAATTACCTTAAGGTAATAATGAAAATTTTCACATATGCCAAAAAACACTTGAAACAAGTAACATACCTTGATACTGACAACAAATCCACCCAAAAGAGAGCTACTGAGTTTAAAAAAGGTCATCGGGCACATTGTGATGGGAGATCCTAAAACATAGTAATGTCATACCGACAACAAGCTGCACACCAGTCGATACCTATTTAGCGATTCCCTGAACAGTGTTGGAAATGCTGCCTCTGTATCAGCTCGGGAGCATAATCAAGGCCCCTCTTCGTAACAGAAAATTAACAATCTCCATAACAGCCAAACCCCCTCCCCCTTTTTTTCTCCCTACTCCTCACCTTTGCTATGAAAGAAGAACTACCATGATAAAATGATAAAACAACAAAACCAAACAGCAACGTGGTTTGAAGAAAATGGTTTAAAGGTACCAGAATTACCTAAATCTAATCCGTTTCAAACAAAAAGTGACCGGTAAAGTCCAAAAATGGCGAAATATGGCAGCAAGGCTTCAAGCGCCAAATTCGCAAAATTTGACTTTTCTCACTAACGTATGCAGGTCGATGAACCAGCAGTTTCAACCGTTTACCATCAACCAAGACTCGGTATACACCATAGCTAAATATATCGGTTGGGCCAGTCCAACCTACACATTCGTTGCGTGCCACAGACTTGTCGGATAAAGCATTTCGGAACTTGACGACTCTTTCCGGACACGATGGAGAGTTGAAGAATGTACTGGCCATATAGGTATGTGGATTTGTTGCAGTAATATCAGAAATGGGTTTAAATTTACCAGAACTGCCTAAACTAAATTGGTTTCAAGCAAAAAGTCACCAGTAAAGTCCAAAAATAAGGCAGCATGACTTCAAGCGCCAAATTCGCAAAATTTGCCTTTTTCCGCACTTTGAGTTACCTCCCTTCTTTAAATCAATTTCAGCCAAAATTCACAGTCTCAGGATCACCTTAAGTACTATTTCCAGACTAGAAATTGAAGGAATTACTAGATTGAATGCAATTGAAGGACAAATTACAACCTTCATAAAATGCTAAATTACCTTGAGGCCCCAGACCACGGTTGTCGGTGAAACGCGTGTCGATCGTCAACACTCCAAACAGAACTTCTTCGACAAAACGTCTATAGAATCAGCCTGAAGTGATAAAGAGCACTTAAATTAAACAGCATAACCCCAATTTTTTAGATTGCATCAAGAAATCATGTTAAACTAGTGAAATAGTGAAATTACTGACCGATACAGGCAACTGGCATGGTCAGAAAAAAATTGACAAAATAAGCCATTTTAGCCTTTATTCCAAAATTCACAAAATGCAAACCCAGGAGGCTCGCCTGAAAATGCCAAGCTAAATTGAAACTCGAAACAATACATAATTTGTGGATAAAATCAAAAATAGCACGTTACCATGTCATTTTTTCGCAATATTTCATGGCATTACCCCGCCATTGTTTTTTACGGCTAAAGCTAGCCACTAACTCCATGACCCCTCAGTTTCGCATTTGGGTCAAAACTAATGGAACAAAGAAGGAAAGGTCATGACCTCATGTTTCAAAGACAAACTGAATGCTTCTTTTCAATAATCTTACACAATTCATGGGTGTAATAACTGCTCTTCTTATCAAAATTTCATTGAAAACCTACCTTTCTCCATTATTTCTAAATTTGACCATGGCCAGTTCGAAAAGAACTGTTTACATGTGCCTTAAGGCAATTTTATGCCAAAAAGCACTTGAAACAAGTAACATACCCTTGATACTGACTGACCTAACCATCCAAATGAGGCTCAATTGTACAGAACCCATTTTACATGGATTGTTAATCCTTATGGAAATAAGCATATTTCACCCCATTTTCCTGGCGATTTAAGCTCACAGACAACTCTAAGGAGAATCAATTGAACTTCACTTTTTCAAAGTCAGGCTAGTTTTCTGTTCCCTTTCTGGACCTAAATCTTACCTCAGGTACTTGTTCAGTTGGAAAAGCACTGTTTTGCCTGTCTCAGGTTCCATTTCTGTTCAAAATGTCACATTTTTTTAACATACCATGCCAAATTCCCTGTCTGTTACACAGAAAATTCTAAAAATTAGAATTTTTAGAACTTTCTGCATCAAGTTTAAGATATCATCACTTTACAACATATGTAAGAAGCAAAAAGTACTCATAAACTGAACCCTTTCCAAACTATTTGACAGAAATTTCCCCTTAGCATTCAAATTCAATCAAATCAAAGGGAGTAATCCAAATGTCACAGTCAGAAGTGAAGGCTTTTAAATATCATGAGCTAATTGCTAATGTTCCTAATATGGTGAAAGAATGTGTTTGTGAAATCTGGTACCATTTCTGATAATTCCACAATTTTGAGAGCCTAATTGGTCAGTTTATCCTTTATCCTATCTAGAAGACAAAGAAATATGCACAGTCTCCCACTTTCTTAGTTGACTTTGTCAAGAAAGGAAGATCTTTATCACAGATCATGGTGAAATCTCAGTGATAACTGACAAAATGTCTGTAGATTTCAGTAAAACCTTGGATTAGTTGCAACAAATCCACCCAAAAGGGAGCTACTGAGTTTAAAAAAGGTCATCAGGCACATTGTGGTGGGAGTTCCCAAAACACTATAATGATGTCATACCGACAACATGCTGCACACCAGTCGATCTCTATTGAGCGATTCCCTGAACAGTGTCGGAAATGCCGCCTCTGTATCAGCTCGGGAGCATAATCAAGGCCCCTCTTCATAACAGAAAATAAACAATCTCCATAACAGCCAAACGCCCTCCCCCGTTTTTTCTCCCTCCCCCTCACCCTTACTATGAAAGAAGAACTATCATGATAAAATGATAAAACAACAAAACCAAACAGCAAAGTGGTTTGAAGAAAATGGTTTAAAGGTACCAGAATTACCTAAATCTAATCCGTTTCAAACAAAAAGTGACCGTTAAAGTCCGAAAATGGCGAAATATGGCAAATTACAACCTTCATAAAACGCTAAATTACCTTGAGGCCCCAGACCACGGTGGTCGGTGAAACGCGTGTCGATCGTCAACACTCCAAACAGAACTTCTTCGACAAAACGTCTATAGAATCAGCCTGAAGTGATAAAGAGCACTTAAATTAAACAGCATAACCCCAATTTTTTAGATTGCATCAAGAAATCATGTTAAACTAGTGAAATAGTGAAATTACTGACCGATACAGGCAACTGGCATGGTCAGAAAAAAATTGACAAAATAAGCCATTTTAGCCTTTATTCCAAAATTCACAAAATGCAAACCCAGGAGGCTCGCCTGAAAATGCCAAGCTAAATTGAAACTCGAAACAATACATAATTTGTGGATAAAATCAAAAATAGCACGTTACCATGTCATTTTTTCGCAATATTTCATGGCATTACCCCGCCATTGTTTTTACGGCTAAAGCTAGCCACTAACTCCATGACCCCTCAGTTTCGTATTTGGGTCAAAACTAATGGAACAAAGAAGGAAAGGTCATTACTTCATGTTTCAAAGATAAACTGAATGCTTCTTTTCAATAATCTTACACAATTCATGGGTGTAATAACTGCGCTTCTTATCAAAATTGCATTGAAAACCTACCTTTCTCCATTATTTCTAATTTTGACCGTGGGCAGTTCGAAAAGAAGTGTTTACATATGCCTTAGGGCAATAATGAAAATTTTCACATATGCCCAAAAACACTTGAAACAAGTAACATACCTTGATACTGACTGACCTAAACCATCCAAATGAGGCTCAATTATACAGAACTCATTTTACATGGATTGTTAACCCTTATGCAAATAAGCATATTTCACCCCATTTTCCCGGCAATTTAAGCTGACAGACAACTCTAAGGAGAATCAATTGAACTTCACTTTTACAAAGTCATGTTAGTTTTCTGTTCCCTTTCTGGACCTAAATCTTACCTCAGGTACTTGTTCAGTTGCAAAAGCACTGTTTTGCCTGTCTCATGTTCCATTTCTGTTCAAAATGTTACATTTGTCACATTTTTTAACATACCATGCCAAATTGCCTGTGTGTTACACAGAAAATTCTAAAAATTAGAATTTTTAGAAACTTCTGCATCAAGTTTAAGATATCAGCATTTTACAACATATGTAAGAAGCAAAAAGTACCCATAAACTGAAACCTTTCCAAACTTTTTGACAGAAATTTCCCCTTAGCATTCAAATTCAATCAAATCAAAGGGAGGTAATCCAAATGTCACAGTCAGAAGTGAAGACTTTTAAATATCATGAGCTAATTGCTAATGCTCCTAATATGGTGAAAGAATGTGTTTGTGAAATCTGGTACCATTTCTGATAATTCCACAATTTTGAGAGCCTAATTGGTCAGTTTATCCTTTATCCTATCTAGAAGACAAAGAAATATGCACAGTCTCCCACTTTCTTAGTTGACTTCGTCAAGAAAGGAAGATCTTTATCACAAATCATGGTGAAATCTCAGTGATAACTAACAAAATGCCTGTAAATTACAGGAAAACCTTGGATTAGTTGCAACAAATCCACCCAAAAGAGAGCTACTGAGTTTAAAAAAGGTCATCAGGCACATTTTGATGGGAGTTCCCAAAACATCATAATGATGTTATACCGACAACATGCTGCTCACCAGTCGATCCCTATTTAGCGATTCCCAGAACAGTGTTGGAAATGCCGCCTCTGTATCAGCTCGGGAGCATAATCAAGACCCCTCTTCATAAAAGAAAATTAACAATCTTCATAACAGCCAACCCCCCCTTTTTTTTCTCCCTCCCCCACACCTTTACTATGAAAGAAGAACTATCATGATAAAATGATAAAACAACAAAACCAAACAGCAACTTGGTTTGAAGAAAAAGGTTTAAAGGTACCAGAATTACCTAAATCTAATCCGTTTCAAACAAAATGTGACCGGTAAAGTTCGAAAATGGCGAAATATGGCAGCATGGCTTCAAGCGCCAAATTCGCCAGATTCGCACAATGTGACTTTTCTCAGTAACGTATGCAAGTCGATGAAGCAGCAGTTTCAACAGTTTACCATCAACCAAGACTCGGTATACACCATAGCTAAATATATCAGTTGGGCCAGTCCAACCTACATATTCGTTGCGGGCCACAGACTTGTCGGATAAAGCATTTCGGAACTTGACGACTCTTTCCGGACACGATGGAGAATTGAAGAATGCACTGGCCATATAGGTATGTGGATTTATTGCTGTAATATCAGAAATGGGTTTAAATTTACCAGAACTGCCTAAATTAAACTGGTTTCAAGCAAAAAGTCACCAGTAAAGTCCAAAAATAACAAAATAAAGCAGCATGACTTCAAGCACCAAATTCGCAAAATTTGCCTTTTTCCGCACTTTGAGTTGCCTCCCTTCTTCAAATCAATTTCAGCCAGAATTCACAGTCTCAGAATCACCTTAAGTACTATTTCCAGACTAGAAATTGAAGGAATTACTAGATTGAATGCAATTGAAGGACAAATTACAACCTTCACAAAATGCTAAATTACCTTAAGGCAATAATGAAAATTTTCACATATGCCAAAAAACACTTGAAACAAGTAACATACCTTGATACTGACAACAAATCCACCCAAAAGAGAGCTACTGAGTTTAAAAAAGGTCATCGGGCACATTGTGATGGGAGTTCCCAAAACATAGTGATGTCATACCGACAACAAGCTGCACACCAGTCGATCCCTATTTAGCGATTCCCTGAACAGTGTCGGAAATGCCGCCTCTGTATCAGCTCGGGAGCATAATCAAAGCCCCTCTTCATAACAGAAAGTTAACAATCTCCATAACAGCCAAACGCCCTCCCCCTTTTTTCTCCCTCCTCCTCACCGTTACTATGAAAGAAGAACTATCATGATAAAATGATAAAACAACAAAACCAAACAGCAACGTGGTTTGAAGAAAATGGTTTAAAGGTACCAGAATTACCTAAATCTAATCCGTTTCAAACAAAAAGTGACCGGTAAAGTCCAAAAATGGCGAAATATGGCCGCATGGCTTCAAGCGCCGAATTCGCAAAATTTGACTTTTCTCACTAACGTATGCAAGTCGATGAACCAGCAGTTTCAACCGTTTACCATCAACCAAGACTCGGTATACACCATAGCTAAATATATCAGTTGGGCTAGTCCAACCTACACATTCGTTGCGGGCCACAGACTTGTCGGATAAAGCATTTCGGAACTTGACGACTCTTTCCGGACACGATGGAGAATTGAAGAATGCACTGGCCATATAGGTATGTGGATTTATTGCTGTAATATCAGAAATGGGTTTAAATTTACCAGAACTGCCTAAATTAAACTGGTTCCAAGCAAAAAGTCACCAGTAAAGTCCAAAAGTAACAAAATAAGGCAGCATGACTTCAAGCGCCAAATTCGCAAAATTTGCCTTTTTCCACACTTTGAGTTACCTCCCTTCTTTAAATCAATTTCAGCCAAAATTCACAGTCTCAGGATCACCTTAAGTACTATTTCCAGACTAGAAATTGATGGAATTACTAGATTGAATGCAATTGAAGGACAAATTACAACCTTCATAAAACGCTAAATTACCTTAAGGCCCCAGACCACGGTTGTCGGTGAAACGCGTGTCGATCATCAACACTCCAAACAGAACTTCTTCGACAAAACGTCTATAGAATCAGCCTGAAGTAATAAAGAGCACTTAAATTAAACAGCATAACCCCAATTTTTTAGATTGCATCAAGAAATCATGTTAAACTAGTGAAATAGTGAAATTACTGACCGATACAGGCAACTGGCATGGTCAGAAAAAAATTGACAAAATAAGCCATTTTAGCCTTTATTCCAAAATTCACAAAATGCAAACCCAGGAGGCTCGCCTGAAAATGCCAAGCTAAATTGAAACTCGAAACAATACATAATTTGTGGATAAAATCAAAAATAGCACGTTACCATGTCATTTTTAGCTTCACTGGCCGAAGGCCAGCGGGCTTATGTCATGGCCCGGTGTCCGTCGTGCGTCCGTCCGTCCGTCCGTGCTGCGTCCGTCCGTCCGTCCGTGCATTAACTTTTATTTCAAACATCTTCTTCTCTGAAACTACCCATCGAATTTTCATGAAACTTCACAGAAATGATCCTGCCATGGTCCTCTTCAGAATTTCTTGAAAGAATTTGATTCCGTCAAAAACTCTGGTTGCCATGGCAACAAAACTGAAAAATATTGAAAATCTTTAAAAATCTTCTTGTCTGAAACCGTAAGGCATAGGGCTACCAAATTTGGCATATAGCTTTATGTAGTAGACCTCTATCATGTTTCTTGAAATTATAGCCCTGGGGTCAAAATTGGCTCTCCCCAGGGGTCACAAGTTTTACATAGGCTTATATAGAGAAAACTTTAAAAATCTTCTTGTCTGAAACCATAAGGCATAGGGCTACCAAATTTGGCATGTAGCTTTATGTAGTAAACCTCTATCATGTTTCTTGAAATTATAGCCCTGGGGTCAAAATTGGCTCTGCCCCAGGGGTCACAATTTTTACATAGGCTTATTTAGAGAAAACTTTAAAAAATCTTCCTGTACCTAGCCATAAGGCCTAGAGCTACCAAATTTTGCATTTAGCTTGATCTAGTTGGGGTCTACCAAAAGTGCCCAAATTATAGTCCTGAAGTCAATTTGGCCTCATGCTGGGGGGGGAGGGGTTCACAAGATTTACATAGGCTTACATAGGAAAAACTTTTAAATCTTGGTGTACATAGCCATAAGGCTTAGGATACCAAATTTTGCATAATTATAGCAGTATCTAGTGGACAACTACAAAGAGGGCCCAAGTTACAGCCCTAGGATCAAGTTTGGCCCTGCACCAGGGGTCACAAGTTTTACATGGGTTTATGGAGTGAAAAGTTCACAAACCATCTTGTTACTGGCCATAAGGCCAAGAACTCCCAAATTTGGCATGTTATTCTTCTAATACACATATTCCCCATTTAGTCCGACTGTAGGCATGGGGTCAAAGTTTTATAAGGGCTTATATAGTGAAGACTTCTCTTCATGGTTTATATTTATAAGCCAGTGGAGCGATACAGGGCCATCATGGCCCTCTTGTTTCGCAATATTTCATGGCATTACCCCGCCATTGTTTTTACGGCTAAAGCTAGCCACTAACTCCATGACCCGTCAGTTTCGCATTTGGGTCAAAACTAATGGAACAAAGAAGGAAAGGTCATGACCTCCTGTTTCAAAGACAAACTGAATGCTTCTTTTCAATAATCTTACACAATTCATGGGTGTAATAACTGCTCTTCTTATCAAAATTTCATTGAAAACCTACCTTTCTCCATTATTTCTAATTTTGACCGTGGGCAGTTCGAAAAGAACTGTTTACATGTGCCTTAAGGCAATTTTATGCCAAAAAACACTTGAAACAAGTAACATACCTTGATACTGACTGACCTAAACCATCCAAATGAGGCTCAATTATACAGAACTCATTTTACATGGATTGTTAATCCTTATGCAATAAGCATATTTCACCCCATTTTCCTGGCGATTTAAGCTCACAAACAAGTCTAAAGAGAATCACTTGAACTTCACTTTTTCAAAGTCAGGCCAGTTTTCTGTTCCCTTTCTGGACCTAAATCTTACCTCAGGTACTTGTTCAGTTGGAAAAGCACTGTTTTGCCTGTCTCAGGTTCCATTTCTGTTCAAAATGTCACATTTTTTTAACATACCATGCCAAATTGCCTGTGTGTTACACAGAAAATTCTAAAAATTAGAATTTTTAGAACTTTCTGCATCAAGTTTAAGATATCATCACTTTACAACATATGTAAGAAGCAAAAAGTACTCATAAACTGAACCCTTTCCAAACTATTTGACAGAAATTTCCCCTTAGCATTCAAATTCAATCAAATCAAAGGGAGGTAATCCAAATGTCACAGTCAGAATTGAAGGCTTTTAAATATCATGAGCTAATTGCTAATGTTCCTAATATGGTGAAAGAATGTGTTTGTGAAATCTGGTACCATTTCTGATAATTCCACAATTTTGAGAGCCTAATTGATCAGTTTATCCTTTATCCTATCTAGAAGACAAAGAAATATGCACAGTCTCCCACTTTCTTAGTTGACTTTGTAAAGAAAGGAAGATCTTTATCACAAATCATCGTAAAAATCTCAGTGATAACTGACAAAATGCCTGTAAATTACAGGAAAACCTTGGATTAGTTGCAACAAATCCACCCAAAAGAGAGCTACTGAGTTTAAAAAAGGTCATCAGGCACATTGTGGTGGGAGTTCCCAAAACACCATAATGACGTCATACCGACAACATGCTGCACACCAGTCGATCTCTATTTAGCGATTCCCAGAACAGTGTCGGAAATGCCGCCTCTGTATCAGCTCGGGAGCATAATCAAGGCCCCTCTTCATAACAGAAAATAAACAATCTCCATAACAGCCAAACCCCCTCCCCCTTTTTTTCTCCCCCCCCCTCACCTTTACTATGAAAGAAGAACTATCATGATAAAATGATAAAACAACAAAACCAAACAGCAACTTGGTTTGAAGAAAATGGTTTAAAGGTACCAGAATTACCTAAATCTAATCCGTTTCAAACAAAAAGTGACCAGTAAAGTCCGAAAATGGCGAAATATGGCAGCATGGCTTCAAGCGCCAAATTCGCCAAATTTGCACAATGTGACTTTTCTCAGTAACGTATGCAAGTCGATGAACCAGCAATTTCAACCATCCATTTACCATCAACCAAGACTCGGTATACACCATAGCTAAATATATCAGTTGGGCCAGTCCAACCTACACATTCGTTGCGGGCCGCAGACTTGTCGGATAAAGCATTTCGGAACTTAACAACTCTGAGTTACCTCCTTTCTTTAAATCAATTTCAGCCAAAATTCACAGTCTCAGGATCACCTTAAGTACTATTTCCAGACTAGAAATTGATGGAATTACTAGACTGAATGCAACTGAAGGACAAATTACAACCATCATAAAACGCTAAATTACATTAAGGCCCCAGACCACGGTTGTCGGTGAAACACGTGTCGATCGTCAACACTCCAAACAGAACTTCTTCGACAAAACGTCTATAGAATCAGCCTGAAGTGATAAAGAGCACTTAAATGCAACAGCATAACCCCAATCTTTTAGATTGCATCAAGAAATCATGTTAAACTAGTGAAATAGTGAAATTACTGACCGATACAGGCCACTGGCATGGTCGGAAAAAAAATGACAAAATAAGCCATTCTAGACTTTATTCCAAAATTCACAAAATGCAAATCCAGGAGGCTAGCCTGAAAATGCCAAGCTAAATTGAAACTCGAAACAATGCATAATTTGGGGATAAAATCAAAAATAGCACGTTACCATGTCATTTTTTCGCAATATTTCATGGCATTACCCCGCCATTGTTTTTACTACTAAAGCTAGCCACTAACTCCATGACCCCTCAGTTTCGCATTTGGGTCAAAACTAATGGAACAAAGAAGGAAAAGTCATGACATCCTGTTTCAAAGACAAACTGAATGCTTCTTTTCAATAATCTTATCAATTCGTGGGTGTAATAACTGCTCTTCTTATCAAAATTTCATTGAAAACCTACCTTTCTCCATTATTTCTAATTTTGACCATGGCCAGTTCGAAAAGAACTGTTTACATGTGCCTAAGTTTTGACCCAAAATGCGAAACTGAGAGGTCAAAGAGCTATGGCTGTTTCTAGCCGGTAGGCAGTTATCTGCGCTTGTCATATTCTTGCAGATTGCAAGTGTCGCACAACTGCGAAATTGCTTCTGTGGGTCCTAGATTTAACCGTAAATTTTGCAGACCTTTTAGAGTACTAATTTATCATTATTTCCAGAAATGTGCACGACTTATCGAAAGTGTCGCATAAATGCACTTTTACACCGTTTTTCAATTTAATTTTTTCTTCTGGTGGTCAGAGGTTCGAGCCTCTGCCTTGATTTTTTCTTTTATTCATAATCAATATTATTATTAATGTACTTTAACATCATGGTTTTTTTTTTTTTTTTTTTTTGTCTACTTTTTAAATACTTCACACATGCAAAAAGGATATCATTCAACAATAGCAACAATAAAACAGGCAACAGCAGCTGCAGGAACAACAGCAAATCATCATCAACATCATCATTAACAACAATAAGTACAAACAGAACACCACCACCGCAACAACAACAACACAGAATCAACAAGACCAAAAATCAAATCCACACCACAAGCAGTATTCATTGTTGAAAGTTGTGTTTGTTTTCACAGGCGCGCTACTGCCGTGTGTAAGTACGCAGTCGTCGAAATAAATCTAAAGTCCTTGTCTCTATAAAGATGCTCTTGGTATTTTAGAGGCTCAACTATGTTGTCTCGGAAACAAGAGACGCATTTCAGTTTGCAAAATGGTTTCGCGAACATGCAACTCCACATGTTAGTGCGCAGTCACGGAAACTGATTTAGGGTTTTTGTCTCTGTATCAGTGCTCTTGATATTTAAGTAGCTCAACCATGTAATCCTCAGCACAAGAAACACAGGTCAATTTGTGGCAATTTTTTTGCCGCAAGTCACATTTATGTTTTCACGTGCACGGAACTGCCGCACATAAGTGCGCAATCATCTAAACCAATTCAAGGTTCTCGTCTCAAAATAAATGCTCTGGGCATTTTACAACCATGTCGTCCCAAGCACAAGTGGCATTATGTGAGTTTTCAACATTTACTTGACATGCTTTCAGTTTGCAGAGAAAGGAGTGATAACTTCTGACAAACAGACTTATCATTATTCTTATGTGTTCGACAGCATTATTTGAGAAAAGTGCACGACTTAGTCCCCATTGTTTGGCTTATGCGACAGGTGCCATTTGGTTCTAAAAGAGTATGTCCAGGGCACAAGAGACACATTTCAGTTTGCAAAATATTTATTAGCGTAAGTCGAATTTATGGTTTTGCAACACGCAACTGCCACATGTTAGTGTGCAGTCACGGAAACTGATTAAAAGTTATTGTCTCTGTATCAGTGCTCTTGGTATTTTAGTAGCTCAACCATGTCATCCTAAGCACAAGAAACACGGGTCATTTTATGGCAATTTTTTTTTGGCGCAAGCAGCATTTATGTTTTCATGTGCGCGCAACTTCCGCAAATAAGGGTAGAGTCATCTCAGCCGATTGAAGGTTCTCGTCTCAAAATAAATGCACTGGGTATTTTAAAGGTTCGTCCCGAGCACAAGTGGCATTATGTGAGTTTGCGACATGTCATCCTGAGTACAAGAAACACAGGTCATTTTGTGGCAATTTTTTGTCGTAAGTCGCATTTATGTTTTCACGTGCATGCAACTGTTGCATATAAGCGTGCAGTTGTCTTAACCGGTTCAAGGTTCTTGTCTTTAAGTAAATCCTCTTGATATTTTAAAAGTTCAACCATGTTGTCCCGAGCGCAAGTGGCATTATATGAGTTAGCGACATTTTCTCCACACGAGCCGTGCTTTCGGTTTGCAAAGAAAGGAGCAATGACTTCTGAAAGACAGACCTTTACCTGATTTATCATTATATTGATGTGTTCAACAGCATTATTTTGAGAAAAGTGCACGACTTAATTCCCTTTGTTTGACTTATGCAACAGGTACCAATTGCTTCTAAAAGAGTCGTCTGCCTGGCATACTCACTTATGACATGATTCTCTAGTATTTACATTGTCAAGTGACCATCTCAGCATGTCCAAAGTATCATGGTGCAGCAAGGAAGCTGGGCTGAACTAGAAAGGCAAATCGAATCAAAGGAATTCGCCCAGGTCGTTTGCACGAAATAGTCCCAAAACATTTTCCTTTTGTTACCATGTTTTTCAAAATCTCGCCCATTGATGGTATTTTTTGCATGAATTAATTGGGAATGCGTTTCAGTTTTCCTAGGATAACATATCAACCTCCAAATAGACCCTAAATTGAAGGTGAATCGAATCAAAGGGATTCACTCAGATCGTTTGTTCAAAAAAGCCCCAAAACATTTGCATTCTGTCATCCTGTTTTATCAAAATCTCACCCATTGTCGGTATTTTTAGTATGTATCAATTTGGAATGCGTGTCAGTTTGCCTAGGATAACGTGTGTGTGTGTGTGTGTGTGTGTGTGTGTGTGTGGGTGGGTGGGTGCGTGGGTGTGGGTAGGTGGGTGGGTGGGTGCGTGTGCGGTTGTGTGTGTTAATTTTTCAAGCTAGATTCTAGCCCAGTGGTTTGGACGGTTGGCCGGAAATTAATTTTTTCTTCTAGTGGTCAGAGGTTCGATCCTCTGCCATGACATTTTTTATACGCCCGAAGGGTCGTATTATGTTATACACCGGTCGTCCGTCCGTCCGTCCGTCTGTCTGCCCGTCCGTCCATCCGTCCGTTAGCAATTTCTTGTGTGGGCAACTCCTCCAACAGTTTCCATCGGAATTATTTGAAACTTGCAACAATGAATCTCCATGATGTCTAGTTGTGCACCTGACTCTTAGAATTTGGATCGCTGTTTGCGTTCTAAAATTATCTGCCCTTGATTTCTGAAATAACCAACTTTTCAATTTGAATTTTTGTTCAGGCCATAACTTCCATACCATAAAAGGTATCAAGTTGAAACTACATACACTGATAGAACAAATTATTGAGAAAAGCAGTGCACAAGAACAATAACTCTGATGCTCTTGTTTTTGAGTTATTGCCCTTTGTTAATTTTCAGTTTGAATTTTTGTCCAGGCCATAACTTCCAAACTATAAAAGCTATTAACTTGAAACTTCAGACAATGATAGAACACATTATGGAGAAGTGCAGTGCACATGAACCATAACTCTGCCACCTTTATTTTTTGAGTTATTGCTCTTTGTTAATTTTCACTTTGAATTTTTGTCCAGGCCATAACTTCCAAACTTTATAATCCATCATCTTGAAACTTCAAAGACTAATAGAACACATTATGAAGAAGTGCATTGCACAAGAACCATAACTCTGCCATCCTTCTTTTTTAGTTATTGCCCTTTGTTAGTTTTCATTTTGAATTTTCGTCTGGGCCATAATTTCTAAATTATAAAGGCTATGATCTTGAACCTTCAAAGACTGATAGAACACCTTGTGGAGAAGAGCAATTCACAAAAATTGTAACTGTGCCACCCTTATTTTTTTTTAGTTATTGCCCTTTAATATTTTTCACATTAGATTTTTGTTTGGGCCAGATCTTCCAAACTATAAAAGCTATCAACTTGAAACAGTATACACTGATAGAACAGATTGTGGAGAAGTGCAGTAAACAAGAACCATAACTCTGCCACCCTAAGTTTTTGAGTAATTGCCCTTTAATAACTTCATTTTGAATTTTTGTCCTGGCTACATCTTCCAAACTAGAAAAGCTATCAACTTGAAACTTCATACACTGACAGAACACATTATGGAGAGGTGTCATGCACAAGAACCATAACTCTGATACCCTTATTTTTTTAGTTATTGCCCTTTATTTATTTTTAAATTTTTACTTTGAATTTTTGTCTGGGCCATAACCTCCAAACTATAAAAGCTCTCAACTTGAAACTTCAAACACTGATAACAGTATAGGGTTAAATGCTTTTTTTTTTTTTTTTTTTTCCTTCAATAAACTATTACAGACAATCAAGACTTACTTTCTTTATCATGGAGAATAACTACTCTTCATTCACGGCCCATCCTTCATTTCAACTCATTTCTCTGACAAGCCCCTTCGGGCGTATATGCGCCGCTCTGCGAAGCTCTTGTTTTATTCATTATCAATATTATGATTCATGTATCTTAACATAATGTTTCTATTTTTTTTTTTTTTTTTTTTTTGTCTCTTTTTTAATACTTCATACATGCAAAAAGGATGTCATTCAACAACAACAAGAACAGCAACAACACAAACGGGCAACAGCAGCAGCAGCAGGAACAACAAGAAATCATCATGATAATCATTATCATCATCAACAACAACAATAAAAATAGACAGAACACAACCACAACCACCACAACAACAACAACATATAATCAACAAGAAGAAAACTCAAATCCACACCACAAGCAGTGTTTATTGTTGAAAGTTGATTTTGTTTTCATGGGCCCTCTACTGCCATGTATAAGTGCGCAGTCATCGAAATAAAATTAAGGTCCTTATCTCTGAAAAAATTGTGTTTTAGAGGCTCAGTTATGTTGTCCCGGGCACAAGAGAAACATTTCAGTTTGCAAAATATTTACTGGCGTTAAGTCAAATTTGTGGTTTCGCGAACATGCAACTGCCACATGTTAGTGCGCAGTCACAGAAACTTGTTTAGGGTTATTGTCTCTGTATCAGTGCTCTTGGTATTTTAGTAGCTCAACCACGTCATCCTGAGCACAAAAAACACAGGTCAATTTGTGGCAATTTTCTTGCCGCAAGTCGCATCTATATTTTCACGTGCACGCAACTGCTGCTTATAAGTGTGCAGTCATCTAAACATTTTCAAGTTTCTCATCTCCAAATAAATGCTCGGGGTATTTTAAAGGTTTAACCATGCCGTACCGAGCACAACTGGCCTTATGTGAGTTTGCAAAATTTACTTGACACGAGCCCTGCTTTCGGTTTGCAAAGAAGGAACAATGACTTCTGACAGACAGACCTTTAACTGATTTATCTTTATTTTGATGTGTTCAACAGAATTATTTCGAGAAAAGTGTACCACAACAACAACAACAGAGACTCAACAAGACCAAAAATCAAATTCACACTAGAAGCAGTATTCATTGTCGAAAGTTTTTTTTTTTTTTTTTTTTTATTGTTATTAAAGGGGCGCGCTACTGCCAAGTATAAGTGTGCAGTCATCGAAATAAATTTAAGGTCCTTGTCTCTGAAAAAATGCTCTTGGTATTTTAGAGGCTCAACTATGTTATCCATGGTACAAGAGACACATTTCAGTTTGCAAAATATTTATTGGCGTAAGTCGAATTTATGGTTTTGCAAACACACAACTGCCACATGTTAGTGGGCAGTCACGGAAACTTATTTGGGGTTAATGTCTCTGTATCAGTGCTATTGGTATTTTAGTAGCTCAACCATGTCATCCTAAACAGAAGAAGCACAGGTCATTTTATGGCAGTTTTTGGCGCAAGTTGCATTTATGTTTTCATGTGCACGCAACTGCCGCATATGAGGCCAGAGTCATTTAAGCCGATTCAAGGTTCTCGTCTCAAAATAAATGCTCTAAGTATTTTAAAGGTTCGTCCCGAGCACACGTGGCATTGTGTGAGTTTGTGACATTTACTCGACACAAGCCCTGCTATCAGTTTGAAAAGAAAGGAGCAATGACTTCAAGGAGCAATGAGTTCATGTCCGTCATGTTCTATAAAGGCCATCTACTTTCCTTCTTTCATATATTCAACCTTGTCTTGACTGATAATGCTTCACTTTAGAATATAAAGCTTAGAAATTTGCATTTGGCTGGTCACATGGAAGAATTTAGATAAAAATGAAGAAAACCCTTAATTGTAGCCGTCAGAATGAGGTGTTTTTTTTTTTTTTTTTTTTTTCTTTGGTTTTTTTTGTTTTTGGTTTTTTTTTTTTGTTTTTTTTTGTCAAAAGGCTACTTTTCATGCAATATTTTCAATTTGTATAATGAAAATGGGTTAAAACGACAGACAAGGGATCCAGAACAGTATAGTTTTTATTTCCTGTAAATTTATTGAGTTTTGACTGAGATATGTTTTACGAGGGACACTTTTTAAGTTCGTAGAGTAAGCCTATAACTTTTTAACGCAATTATGAAATTGCATGATTTTTTACACAGAACTTGAGTAATCATTCCTCTCTCGAACGGTGCCACGGTATGCGGTGTACGAGGTCCACGTGCGCGCTGCGCTGGGTATTTTCAACACGTGGTTTTATACACTGTAGTAAAATATAGCGTTCAATATGGATGTAAAAATCTGTGAACAGAGGGCATATTGTAAGATTCGAGCACAGCTCGGGTTTCCGCCAACAGAAATTCATGCTGATTTGCAGAAAGTTTATGGGAATGGTGCTTTAAAATATGCTACAGTTTGCAAGTGGGTACGTCGTTTTAATGATGGTCGGGAGTCAATTGAAAATGACCCTCGGGTGGGTAGGCCGGTTTCCGTTTTGACGGAAAAGAACGTTGCTACTGTGAAAACGTTAATTGAGGAAGACGCACGTTATACCGTGCAAGAGATAGAAGAATTAAGTGGCATTCATTCGTCAAGTGTTTTGAAGATCTTACGTGAACGACTTGGGCTACGTAAGATCTGTGCGCGTTGGGTGCCCCATTTGCTCACTGACGAGCAGAAACAAAGTCGGGTTAGACTTTCATCGCAAGTTATAGAAAATATGATAAATGTGACCCATGTCGTTTGGAAAAGATAGTTACAGGTGATGAAAGCTGGATCTATCATTTTCAACCCGATTTTAAGGCTAAAAATAAGGTTTGGGTTTCATCTGAGGGCGACAGACCTGTCATTACGGGCCGTTGCAAAACATCAAATCGCATACTGTATGCGATATTCTTTGATTCGAAAGGTCCAGTCCTTCACATTCCAGTCCCGAAAGGTAGTTCTGTCACTGGAAAGTTTTACAGAGAAAGTGTTCTTACTCAACTTGTTAATTTCTATCAGAAACGCAGACCGCGCACCGGTGTCCGCGGCATCAAATTACTCCATGATAACGCACCAGCCCATAAATCCGCTACGGTACAGGAATATCAGAAAGAATCTGGGCTCGATGTCTTAGATCATCCCCCATACAGCCCTGACCTGTCCCCCTGTGACTTTTGGTTGTTCCCAAGACTAAAGGAAATGCTGTCAGGGCACCGTTTTGAAGCCCGTTGTGGTATAGGCAGTGCGGTCTACCAGTGTCTGCAACATATACCTAAAGAGGACTACCGGGCGGCGTTCCGGAAATGGGTAGGTCGCATACCGTAACACCATTCGAGAGAGGAATGATTACGCAAGCTCTGTGTAAAAAATTGTGCAACTTCATAATCGCGTTAAAAAGTTATAGGCTTACTCTACGAACTTAAAAAGTGTCCCTCGTATTTTGTAGGAGTGGTCTCTGAGCTTAAAATTTCCATTTTCTAAGGTCTTGGCCTCAAAAACAACCATGCTAAAAAAAATGGGTTTTCTCTTTAAAAATGGCCCTGATTTCTCTCTGGCTCATTTTTTCATTATCTCAATACCCGAATTCAGCCGAAAGGCCTAAAAAATCCTGACTTGGAAGTCTATTTTATATAGGTGTCGCACCACTGAGAGATTTGCTTTGGGGTCGTAGAGGTCAAAAGTAGTCTGATGTGAAATTTCTCAGTAGCACTTTTGTTGCACTGTTTTGTGGAGCTGAGAGGGCTTGGTGATATATAATTTAGATTTGCTTCAAATTTAGGCAGTGGGGGACCATTTAGATGTGATTTTATCATACATTGATTTGCTATTTTGTGTCAGTGGAAGAACAAAAAAATGGGGTCATGGCCGTGAACAGGTGTTTTTGAGAGGACAATTTCTAGGATGCCTGTATTAATTGGGATTCAGGGAAAAACGCAATCCGTTGTCATGTTGACTTTTAGGCATTTTTTTTTTTGAAGGACTATGCACTTTTGAGAGCAAGGGACGGTAAAGCTAAAGTTTTGCCATTAAGCGATTTGTGAAGCTTCAAAGATAGTCAATTTCACAGTCAGTTTCACACTATTATCAATACGGCAAAAAACCAGTGGTGTGACACCTATATGAGAAGGAAGTGAAAAAACGGAAATCAGTCTGGTGTTTTTATTTTCAGGCATAGCCGGCTGAAATTTGGCAGACAAGTAGCTGAGATGCCTCGAAACAGGATTCTATCAAAAGGTTGGGCTCAGGTATTTAGAATTTTAATTCTTAATTAAATTTAGAAACTTAATTAGCAAAATTTCAAAGTTTTCGGACCAGCATGCCGAAATCTATGGACACTTTGGAAGTTTTCAAATGCCAAACACTTGAATATCTTTAAAGATAATCGATATAATTGTCCTTTTAAACTATTAAATTCTAATTTAAATTCTTTTTTTTTTTTTTAGAATTTAAATTTTTTTTTTTTTTTTTTTTTTTTTTCCACGAAATGCCAGGAAAAACTTGAAAATGCATCTGAATTGCATGCAAATGGAAAATCCTTATTTCGGATTTATAGTGTAAGTAAGACTGGATATGGGCAATTCAGATTCAAGGATCCAAGCGATCCTGCTGGGTCCGGGTTTCAAACCGCAGAGCCCACATAATGGCATTTATGGTCAATCGGAAATTTCGACCAAAGTTTTATGCAAGCCACCTCTGTAATTTCAGGATTTGTGTGAATACAGAGCATATTAACTTGAAAGAAAGTTTTGTTTTGACAGGGGCATTTCCATTGGCTGTGTAAATTCATTTGCGCCAAAAGGAGTCAGACTGCCTTTTGGACTTAGTTGGGCTGTAAGTACCATTTAATACCTATAATCGTCTTTGCATATTTTGTCCCATTTCATTGTTTGTCCAGCTGTCTCTACTATCCCCAAACCTGTTTGTCTCTCTCCCCTTTTATATGAAAACATTGTGGCTGAAGGAGCCAGAATTATATACAGAACCCTTCCCGGAATCAGCCACTTTCCCTCACTTTTGCTATCTTCCTCTCCCTCTCTTTCTTCCTACCCCTCTCTCTCTCTCTCTCTTCTGTTTTTCTTCCACTGAAAACATTGCAGCAGGAGTTCTTAAATATATATATGACGCCCCCCCCCTCTCTCCCTCTCTCTCTCTCACTCTCATTGCAACACGAGCAAAAGGAGCCAGACTACTTTTTGGATTTTGGGGTCTATAAGTACCATTTTAATACCTGTAAGCCTCTTTGAATATTTTTTCCTATTCTATTGTTTGTCCAGCTGTCTCTACCATCCCCAAACCTATTTGTCTGTCTCTCCCCCTCCCCATTTATATGAAAACATTGTGGCAGAAGGAGCCAGAAAATATATACAGGACCCTTCCCGGAATCAGCCGCTTTTCCCTCTCTTTTACTATCTTTCTCAGTCTCACCATCCCTTTCTCTTTCTTCCTCCCCCTTCTCTCTCTCTCTTCTGTTTTTCTTCCACTGAAAACATTGCAGCCGCAGTTCTTAATCATGTATAGGACTGCCACCCTCTCTCTCTCTCTCTCTCTCTCTCTCTCTCTTTCTCTCTCTCTGTTTCAGCCAGCATCAAGCCTTGTCACTAGAGCTGCTATGCACTAGACAGAGTTACTCCCCTTGTTCTCTTATTTCTTGTTTACTTCCTTATTATCTTAACTCTGTCTTGGGTTATGTTAACTTGTTTTGGTCTCCAGGCATATGTTTGAATGTTATTGTCTAAGACCCCTTTCACATAGGTTTTGGATCATGAGGTGCTCATGTTTATGTCTCTTTCAGACTCTGTGACTGAAGATCGCACCGCTCCCCTGTGGCTATGTCATTATCAATGTTTGTTGAGCTGACTAGAGATGTTACACTAATTCCATGCTGTGAATATTCAGGTAATTTCTTCTTTCTTGGAGAGATAAATTCCCTCTCTGGAACAAGCTTAAGATTAAGGGCTTCTCTTTCTTTTTCCTGTCTAATCTGTCCATTTTTTCCTTATATTCTGTCTGTATCTGGCCAATTCTATTTTCTTTGTTTATTGCGCTAGATGTTTTCTTCTTACATAATGAGTGATTCTGGATAAGTATGGTCTTCCAAACTTTTCTTTCTGTCATTCTCTCAAATCTATGCACCCCAAGACCTACTTACCCAATACTCAAATCAGACAGTTACAGATAAGCCCAGCTGAGCCTCCGTAATAAATTCCGGCTGTCTGGATGTTTGCTTCTATAACAGAGTTTTGAGCTGATTACATCATAGATAGTCTGGTCTGTAGATATTACTCATCAGTTGTCATAGAAGAAAACATTGTGATAAGAGGAGTCATGTAAAGTTAAATTTTGCAGTACTGGTATTTCCTGAAGATTAGAGTTCATGTCCGTCATGTTCTGTAAAGGCCATCTACTTTCCTTCTTTCATATATTCCACCCTTCTTTTGGCTGATAATGCTTGACTCTAGAATGAAAATCATAGAAATATGCATTTGGCTGGTCATATGGAAGAATTTAGAGATAAAAAATGAAGAAAACCCTTAATTTTAGCCGTCAGAATTTTATTTTCTTTGGTCAAAAGGCTTTTTTTTCGTGCAATGTTTTCAATTTATATAAATGAAAATGGGTTAAAGAGACAGACAAAAGGATCCAGAACAGTATACTTTTATTTCATGTAAATCCATGAGTTTTGACTGAGATATGTTTGGTTTTGTAGGAGTGGTCATTGGGCTTAAAATTTCCATATTTTAAGGTCTTGACCGCAAAAACAACCATGTTAAGAAAAATGGGTTTTCTCTTTGAAAATGGCCCTCATTTCTCTCTGGCTCATTTTTAGCTTTACTGGCTGTGAGCCAGCAGAGCTTATGTCATGGCGTGGTTTCCGTCGTCCGTCCGTCTGGCCGTCCGTCCGTTAGTCTTTTTCTTGTTTACGCAATAAAGTCCGCATTTGTGGTTGGATTTTCGTCAAACTTGCACAGTTTGTTTATCTCATAAATAGCTTGATCCCTATTGATTTTGAAAAAATCTGACAATCAGTGTAGGAAAAGCAGCCATTTAAAGTTCAAAATTTCAATTTCTTGTTTACGCGATAAAGTCTGCATTTGTGGTCGAATTTTCGTGAAACTTGCAGAGTTTGTTTATCTCATCAATAGCTTGAACTCTATTGATTCTGAAAAAAAATGACAATCAGTGTAGGAAAAGCAGCTATTTAAAATTCAAATTTTAAATTTCTTGTTTACACACTTGAGTCTGCAGTTGTGGTCATATTTTCGTGAAACTTGCACAGATTGTTTATCTCATCAATAGCTTGAACCCTATTGATTTTTTAAAAAAAATGTGACAATCAAGTTGTGATAAAGTTCAACATTTCCTTTTCTTGTTTACGCAATAAAGTCTGTAGTTGTGCTCGGAATTTTGTGAAACTTGCACTGATTGTTTATCTCATCAAAAGCTTGAACCCTATTGATTTTGAAAAAAATCTGACAATCAGTGTAGGAAAAGTAGCCATTTAAAGTTCAACATTTCCTTTTCTTGTTTATGTGTTTTAGTCTACGTTTGTGGTCAGATTTTCATGAAACTTGCACAGTTTGTTTATCTCACCAATAGCTTGAGCCCTAGTGATTTTGAAAAAAATCTGACGATCAGCATATGAAAAATAGCCATTTAAATTTCAAAATGTTCACGGGATAAATTCAGCATTTGTAATTGGATTTTCATGAAACTTGCACAGTTGCTTTGTATCATCAAAAGCTTGAACACTATTGATTTTGACAAAAAATTGACACTCAGTATGGGAAAAGGAGCCGTTTTAATTCAAAAATTTACATTTCTTGTTTACGCTACAACTCGGCATTTGTGGTCGAATTTTTATTAAACTTGCACAGTTGCTTTATATTATCAATAGCTTTATCTGTCGATTTTGAAAAATATTCGACAATCAGTATGGGAAAAGGAGCCATTTAAAGTTGAAAATTTACATTTCTTTTTTACGCAATAAATCTGCATTTTAGGTCCAATTCTTTTGAAACTTGCAAAGATTATTTGTGTCATCAAGGGGTTGAACTCTAATAAAAATGAAAAAAATCTAGCATTCAATTAAGGCAAAGCAGCCATTTGAAGATTTTGTATTGTTTACTCAACACAGTCCACATTATTAGTCCATTTTTTTTTTTTTTTTTAATTTGCAGGGATTGTTTAATACAATGAGTACTGAAACCCTATGAAATTTGGCTGGATTTCAAACAGTTGGTTTTGAGAATTTGGCTGGATTTCAGACAGTTGGTTTTGAGAAATTGTACTTCAATTTTTTTCACAATTTGTTCAATTCATCATGCCTACTTGTGCTTTCTTAGTTGGTTCAAGCCCAGTTGCAACAATACCTCCGTTTTTCTTGCGGGTGGGGGGGAGTAATGTTTGTCTTTCATCTTTTTGCATCATGAATTCATGATGTATGCAAGAAAAAAAGCGAACTCACTGCCAGTAGAGCGATTTCAGGACCTCAAGGGCCTCTTGTTTCATTGTTACCCGGATTCAGCCAAAAGGCATAAGAAACCTGCTTTGTAAGTCAAATTCCGTTTTATATCGGTGTCGTACCACTGCCAGATTGCTTCTAGGTCGTAGTAGTCAAAAGTAGTCCGATGTGAAATTATGCAGTAGCACTTTTGTTGCACTGTTTCGTGGAGCTGAGAGGTCTTGGTGGTATATAATTTAGATTTGCTTCAAATTTAAGCAGTGGGGAACCATTTAGATGTAATTCTGTCATATATTTATTGGACTATTTTATGTCAGTGGAGGAACAAAAAATTGGGGTAATGGCCGTGAGCAGGTGTTTTTGGTGTCACACCACTGGTTTTTGGGCACATTAAAAAGAGAGAAATCGACAATGTTTATAGTTCCACAGATCGCTTAATGAAACAAAATTCTGGCCTCTTGGTCTGTTGTTCTGCAAAGTATGACCATAGTCCTACAAAAAATGCAAAACAAAAAAAAAATATGTCAACCGATTGCGTTTTTCGCTAAATTCCTACCAGTACAGGCATCCTAAAATTTGCCCTCTGATTAACACCTGTTCACGGCTATGACCTCAACTTTTTGTTCCTCCAATAATACAAAATAGTCCTGTCAAAATACAATACAAATGCATCTAAGTGGTCCCCCAATGCCCAAATTTGAAGCAAATCTAAATTATATACCTCCAAGCCATCTTGGCTCCATGAAACAGTGCAACAGAAGTGCTACTGCAAAATTTCATATGGAACTACTTGGGACTACTACGACCCGGGAGCAGTCTCGCAGTGGTGCGACACTTATATAAAACAGATGTCGACTTTTAAGTCCGGTTTTTTGGGTTTTTTTTTTTTTGCCCTATGGCTGAATCTAGGTATTGCGACAAGGAAAAAATGACCCAGAGACAAATCAGGGCCATTTTCAAAGAGAAAAACACATTTTTCTTAACATGACTGATTTTGCGGCCAAGACCTTAAAAAATGGAAATTTTCAGACTATTTACGACCCCTATATAATCAAACATATCTCAGTCAAAACTCAATGGATTCACATGAAATAAAAAGTATGCTGTTCTGGACCCTTTTGTCTTTTTAGCCCATTTTCAACCAAATACATTGAAAACATTGCAAGAAAAGTCGCCAAAAGTAGCCAGATACAGATAGAATATTAGGGAAAAATGAATAGAGAAGACAGAAAAAGAAAGAAGAAGAAGCCGTTAAGCTTGTTCAAGAAAGGGAATTTATTTTCCCTTAGAAGAAAGAAATTACCTGAAAATTCACAGCACACAGATGAAAACAATATAACATCTCAAGTCACAGACAGTTCACCAAACATTGAGGATGTTACAGCCACACAGAAGCTGTACAATCTTCGGTCAATGTCTGAAAGAGACGGAGAATGATTTTACAGGGAACCGCATCATCAGCATGGGGAAAATGCTGGAAACCGTCAACACTCTCATTGCAGAGCATTCCGGTAGAAAATGTGGAAGGCTGAGTTAGTCTATAAGA
Organism: Tridacna gigas; assembly: GCA_945859785.2. NCBI lineage: Eukaryota > Metazoa > Mollusca > Bivalvia > Cardiida > Cardiidae > Tridacna > Tridacna gigas. Next base: position 31,617,049 of record OX244041.2, read on the forward strand.
CAGAACATAAACACGACCTTGCTATGTAGCTGCAATTTTACTGCAGGACATGTCGATATGAATCGCAGATGATGAAGATGTATGATGAAATACCCAAAGCGTCGCGGGCATCTATCAATACTAACCTAGCCGTGGCTTTGCTAGACACACCCATGGGAATTTCGAGAGCTGAATGCTTGTTCAGTCAGTTGGACCTGCCATTTCCAGCGACAAGTCACTTGCAGAAACTAACTGTTGTAGTCAACTCCAAGGTTACGGACATTAATAAAACAGATATGGCCGAGAAGCGAGATCTAGTTAAACAGCATAGGATCGACCATAATGCATTGGACCCAAAACAAATAAACGTATCGATGGATGCAAGATACAACTGGAGCTGAATGTAGTCTTCCTACAAACCAGGACAGAGTTCCTCACAGGCCTTTGCCATTGCAAGCGAAAGTCATACAGACTCAAAGTACATGTACATCATAGGACTAGCAGTGGAAAACAAACTCTGTTGGACAGGGGCTGCACTAAAGTACAAGGAGTTTGAAGTAAATTGTCCCGAGGGCCAGGCTTGATGTACAGCTGACATTGGATACTTAATGCCACATTCAGAGAGAAGAATGTCATATAGCATAGCAGAGAACCTTTCTCTTGAGGGCTTCTATGTAAGAACCTTAACAACAGACGGAGACACTAAGGCATGACTGGGCATGCAGGACTTCTACGATACATTAACGAAAGGTTGGGAGGTAACCAGACAGGCGGATCCAAACCACCTAGCTGCTACCCAGGAGAGAAAAACAAGAAATGCCAATTTTAGTATATGGATGTTTCCATTTTGTATCAAGAAAGAGAGACAGACAGCCCAAGCTCTTGCCAGGGACATCAAACTAAGATGTAATGCTATAATAGAAGAAATGGCCAGGAGAGGAAAAGGGGATATATCTCAAATGCCAAGACATTTACCTTCAGTTAGGAATGCCACTGTTGATTGTTACGCAGGAAACTGCAGTAATTGTCCTATTGACTCGCTGGTCTGCTCCGGGGAAGGTGTCGGCTGCTGGTGGTACAAGTCCAATGTACTAGGTCCTGCAAAAATAACATTTTTAAGAATGGACAAAAACGACAAGTCCGTAATGGGGTTCATACTACAAATGAGGCTAAGTGAGGCTGTTGTGTACCGTATGAGTTCACGGACTTCGACACAGAAATGTGAAGCCTTTAACAGAGCCGCAGCAGCTACCCTCAGCAAAAATATCGGCTACACAAGGACATTCACCGGGAGACTGTCAGCCCAGATACTACGGTCAAATAACAGAATCTACAGGGCAGTAAAGAAAAACCTTTGGGCGGTTTCCGGTACGTCATTGTGCATTTGGGCACGGAAACGGTTACAATAGATATCAAGAAGGGCATTCGAGAGTAAATCGCTTAAAAAGACAAGCCGATACAGGAAAAAGAGACAAGCTATCCAAGCAAGACTAGAACATGAGCACCGCTTGATGCAGGAAAGGGGCTATCCAGAACCGGACTATGTGAAAGGGGTCTTAGACAAAAACATTTATACATATGCCCAGAGACCAAAACAAGTTAACTTGTAACCTCGGACAGATTTAAGACAAGCAAGGACGTAAACAAGAAATAAAAGAGGGGGAGTAACTCTGTCTAGTCGCATAGCAGCGCTACTGATGAGGCCTGAAGCTGGCCGAAACGGAGTCACACAAAAAGAGATGAGAGAGAGAGAGAGATAGAGAGGTGGAGGGGGAGAGAGAGAGAAAGGGGAGGCTGTATATGATTAAGACCTGTTCCTGTTCTGCAAACATACGAGAGAGAGAGAGAGAGAGAGAGAGAAAGGGAGGGGAGATTGAGTGAAGGAAGGGAGCAGGGTCCTGTATGTAATTCTGGCTCCTTCTGCTACAATATTTCAAAAGGGGGGGGTAGAAGAATACAGGTCTAGGGACAGTTAAGATAGATGGACCAACAATAGAATAAGAAAAGATAGGCATGACCACTGCAGATGCCCCTGTCAAAACGTTTTCTACTATTATTAACAAAACTCTCCTCCAGGTTAATATGGTATGTATTGACACCGAGCTTGTTATTACAAAGGTGGCTTGCATGAAACTTTGGGTCAATATCTAAAGATTTCTTACTGACCATAACTGCCATTCTGTGGGCTTTGCAAGTTCGAAACCCAACCCCGGCAGGATCTCTTGGATCCTTAAATATGAATTGCCCATATCCGGCTTTACTTGCACTACCATTCCAAACCAAGCATTTGCCATTTGCATGCAATTCAGAGGTATTTTTAATTTTTTCCTGACATTTCCTAAAAAATTAATCCATTTTAAATTAAAAAAAATTAAATTAGAATTTAAAATTTTAAATTGGAATTTAAATCACTTATATAAACAGATATTCAAATCTTTGACAGTTGAAAACTTGCAGACGACGAATCTATAGATTTCATCCGGTGCAAAGGATTCTGGGACAAAATTCTCAGCGGACCAGTCCGGAAACCTCGAAATTTTGTTAATTTAAATTTTAAGCCTAATTAAGAATTTAAATTCTACATACCTCAGCCAAACTTTTGATAGAATCCTGTTTCAAGGCCTCTCAGCTACTTGTATACCAAATTTCAGCTGTTTATATCAAAGAATATAGTCATCAGACTGATTCTCGTACTTTCACTCCCTTCTCATATAGGTGTCACACCACTGGTTTTTGGCCACATTGAAAATAGAGCGAAATCGACAATGTTTATAGTTCCACAGATCGCTTAATGGCAAAATTCTGGCTTCTCGGTCTGTTGTTCTCCAAAGTATGACCATAGTCCGACCACAGTCCTACAAAAAAGTGCAAAAAAATAATATGTCAACCGATTGCATTTTTCGCTAAATTCCTACCAGTACAGGCACCCTAAAATCTGCCCTCTGATTAACACCTGTTCACGGCCATGACCCCAACTTTTTGTTCCTCCAGTAATACAAAATAATCCTGTCGAAATACAATACAAATGCATCTAAGTGGTCCCCCAATGCCCAAATTTGAAGCAAATCTAAATTATATACCTCCAAGCCATCTTGGCTCCATGAAACAGTGCAACAGAAGTGCTACTGCAAAATTTCATATGGGACTACTTTTGACTACTGCGACCCAGAAGCAGTCCCGCAGTGGTGCCACACCTTTTGAGAGGACAATTTCTAGGATGCTTGTATTGATTCACCCTCGTTAACCCAGGTGTAAAGTATTACCATTCATCACCCCTGGGCCGTTCAATTGCGAAAACGTCGGTTCTATGAATATTCATAAAATTGTGAATTACACCCAATAGCCAATCGAATTGTCGATAACGTAACGATACTCTCTTGTAGTGGAGGAATAATCACATTTCTTCCGTTACTAATGAATAAACCTGGTTAAACCCACATCGTTATTAACGAATATGGCCGCCGCCTGTCCTTGTTGACAGAAACACATCCTGTTCCCTAACCAAAGCTGCTAGGGCTTTAAGCTGGAATTCTTTCGGGGTGACGCCGAATGTTTTTTGTAAACTTTTGTCAATATGATAATCACGGCCTCGGCCATATCTAAAGTATCGCCAAGCTTGATTTGAAACAAGCGATTTGATCGGTTGAAGACGAGGTAAATATAGAAATGACGGCATATGGTTGATAAAAATAGTTTAAATTTTCTCAGTGAAAAACTGAGATAACCAATCAAAATACCTCACGAATAATTCATGAGAACGAGAAAACATACGCGAGATAACCCAGGGGCGATGAATGTAGTTTACGGAATACTTCGGAACTGGGTCAACGAGGATGGTATTGACTGGTATTCAGCGAAAACCTCAATCTGCTGACATGTTGATTTTTATGCATTTTTTTGAAGGACCACTCTACTTTTGAGAGCAAAAGACGTTTATGCCAAAGTTTTGCCATTAAGCGATTTGTGAAGCTGGTGTTTTTATTTTCAGGTATAACCGGCTGAAATTTGGCAGACTAGTAGCTGAGAGGCCTTGAAACAGGAGTCTATCAAATTTTGGGCTCAGGTATTTAGAATTTGAATTTTGAATTAAATTTAGAAATTAAATTAGCGAAATTTCAAAGTTTTCAGACCGGCATGCCGAGAATTTTGTCAAAAAATCCTTTGCACCGGACAAAATCTATGGACACTTTGTCTGTAAGTTTTCAATATCTTTTCAGACAATTGATATAATTGTCCTTTTAAACTGCTTAATTCTAATTTAAATTCTTTTATTTTAGAATTAAAACTGCTTAATTCTAATTTAAATTCTTTTATTTTAGAATTTAAAATTGATACATTTTTCACAAAATGCCAGGAAAAACTTGAAAATGCATCTGAATTGTATGCAAATGGAAAATGCATGCTTTGGATTCATAGTGTAAGTAAGACCGGATATGGGCGATTCAGATTCAAGGATCCAAGCTATCCTGCTGGGTCCTGGTTTCGAAGTGCAGAGCCCACATAATGGCAGATATGGTCAATCGGAAATTTCTGAAATATTGACCAAAGTTTCATGCAAGCCACCTCTATGATTTCAGGCTTTGTGTGAATACAGAGCATATTAACTTGAAGGAAAGTTTTGTTAATAATGGTAGGAAATGTTGTTTTGACAGGGGCATTTGCATTGGCTGTGTAAATTCATTGCGTCAAATGGAGTCAGTCTACCTGTTGGACTCAGTCGGGCTGTTTGTACCATTTAATACCTATAGTCCTCTTTGCATATTTTGTCCCATTTTATAGTTTATTGTCCAGCTGTCTCTACTACCCCCAAACCTATTTGTCTGTATCTCCCACCCCTTTTATATGAAAACATTGTGGCAGAAGGTGTCAGAATTATATACAGGACCCTTCCCGGAATCAGCCGCTTTCCCTCTCTTTTACTATCTTTCTCAATCTCACCCTCTCTTTCTCTCTCTTCCCCCTCTCTCTCTCTTCTGTTTTTCTTCCACTGAAAACATTGCAGCAGCAGTTCTTAATCATGTTTTTGACTTCCCCTCTCTCTCTCTCTCTCTCTCTCCATTGCAAAAAAAGCAAAAAGAGCCAGACTGCCTTTTGGATTTTGGGGTCTGTAAGTACCATTTTAATACCTGTAAGCCTCTTTGAACATTTTTTCCTGTTCCATTGTTTGTCCAGCTATCTCTACTATCCCCAACCTGTGTTGGTCTGCCCCTTTTTAGCTCTACTGGCTGTAAGCCAGCAGAGCTTATGTCATGGCGTGGTTTCCGTCGTCTGTCCGTCCGTCCGTCCGTTTTTCTTGTTTACGCGATGAAGTCTGCATTTATGGTCGGATTTTCGTGAGAGTGAGAGAGAGAGAGAGAGGTGGGGCATCCATATATATATGATTAAGAATTGCTGCTGCAATGTTTTCAGTGAAAGAAAAACAGTAGAGAGAGAGAGAGAGAGAGAGAAGGGGGAAGACAGAGAAAGAGAGAGTGAGACTGAGAAAAATAGAAAATAAAAGAGAGGGAAAGCGGCTGATTCAGGGGAGGGTCCTGTATATAATTCTGGCTCCTTCTGCCACAATTTTTTCATTTAAAGGTGGGGAGACCAACAGGTTTGGGGATAGTAGAGACAGCTAGACAAACAATGAAATGGGACAAAATATGCAAAGAGGATTGTAGGTATTAAATGGTACTTACAGCCCGACTAAGTCCAAATGGCGGTCCGACTCCTTTTGCCACAGTGAATTTACACAGCCAGTGGAAATGCCCATGTCAAAATAACATTTCCTACCCTTATTAAGAAAACTTTCCTTCAAGTTAATATGCTCTGTATTCACACAAAGCTTGAAATTACAGAGGTGGCTTGCATGAAACTTTGGTCAATATTTCAGAAATTTCCAATTGACCATATCTGCCATTATGTGGGCTCTGCACTTCATGTCAACCGATTGCGTTTTTTGCTAAATCCAAATCAATACAGGCACCCTAGAAATTGTCCGCTCAAAAATGCCTGTTCAAGGCCATGACCCCAATTTTTTGGTCCTCCACTGACATAAAATAGTCCAATCAATATATGATAAAATCGAATCTAAATGGTCCCCCACTATTTAGGGTTTGTGATTCTGGATAATTATGGTCTGTCATACTTTTCTTTCTGTCATTCTCTCAAATCTATGCACCCAATGACCTACTTACCCAATACTCTATTCCGATTGGACAGTCACCGATAAGCCCAGCTGGGCATACTTAATAAGTTCCGGCCATCTGGATGTTTATTTCTGTATCAGCGTTTTTATCTGATTACATCAGAGATAGGCTGGTCTGTAGATATTACTCATCAGTTGTCATAGATGAAAACATTGTGACAAAAGGAGCCATATATAGTTAAATTTTGCGGTACTGTTATTTCATGAAGATTAGAATTCATGTCCGTCATGTTCTGTAAAGGCCATCTACTTTCTTTCTTTCATATATTCCACCTTTGTTTTGACTGATAATGCTTGACTATAGAATAAAAAGCATTGAAATGTGAATTTGGCTGGTCACATTGAAGATTTTAGAGATAAAAAATGAAGAAAACCCTGAATTTTAGCCATCAGAGTGGGGTATTTTTTTGGTCAAAAGGCTACTTTTCATGCAATATTTTCAATTTATATAAATGAAAATGGGTTAAAAGATAGACAAAAGAATCCAGAAGAGTATACTTTTTATTTCATGTAAATCCATTGGGTTTTGACTGAGATATGTTTGATTTTGTAAGAGTGGTCATTGGGCTTAAAATTTCCATTTTTTTAGGTCTTGGCCGCAAAAACAACCATGTTAAGAAAAGTGGGTTTTCTCTTTGAAAATGTCCCTGATTTCTCTCTGGCTCATTTTTTCCTTGTCGCAATATTCGGATTCAGCCAAAAGGCATAAAAAACCTGACTTGAAAGTCAAATTCCATATTATATAGGTGTCGCACCACTGCGAGATTGCTTCCGGGTCGTAGTAGTCAAAAGTAGTCCGATGTGAAATTTTGCAGTAGCACTTTTGTTGCACTGTTTCATGGAGCTGAGAGGGCTTGGTGGTATATAATTTAGATTTGCTTCAAATTTAGGTAGTGGGGGACCATTTAGATTCGATTTTATCATATATTGATTGGACTATTTTATGTCAGTGGAGGACCAAAAAATTGGGGTCATGGCCTTGAACAGGCATTTTTGAGCGGACAATTTCTAGGGTGCCTGTATTGATTTGGATTTAGCAAAAGACGCAGTCGGTTGACATGTTGTTTTTTATGCATTTTTTGAAGGACTATGACAGTACTTTTGAGAGCAAGAGACGGTAAAGCCAAAGTTTTGCCATTAAGCGATTTGTGAAGCTTCAAAGACGGTCAATTTCACTCTATTTTCAATATGGCAAAAAACCAGTGGTGTGACACCTATATGAGAAGGTAGTGAAAAAACAGGAACCAGTCTGGTGTTTTTATTTTCTGCCAGAACCGGCTGAAATTTGGCAGACAAGTAGCTGAGAGGCTTTGAAACAGGATTCTATCAAAAGTTGGGCTCAGGTATGTAGAATTAAAATTTTGAATTTAATTTAGAATTTAGATTAGCGAAGTTTCAAAGTTTTTGGACCGACATGTCGAGAATTTTGTCAAAAAATTCTTTGCACCGGATGAAATCCATGGAAACTTCGTCTGCAAGTTTTCAAATGCCAAGCAGTTGAATACGTTTTCAGATATTTGATTTAATTATCATTTGAAACTATTTAATTCTAATTTAAATTCTTTTTTTTTAGAATTTAGAATTGGATTACTATTCACGAAATGTCAGTAAAAACATGAAAATGCATCTGAATTCCATGCAAATTGAAAATGCTTGTTTTTGATTTATTGTGTAAGTATGACCGGATATGGGCAGTTCAGATCGAAGGATCCAAGTGATCCTGCTGGGTCCGTGTTTCGAACCGCAGAGCCCACATAATGGCAGTTATGGTCAATTGGAAATTCCTGAAATATCGACCAAAGTTTCATGCAAGCCACCTCTGTAATTTCAAGCTTTGTGTGAATACAGAGCATATTAACTTGAAGGAAAGTTTTCTTAATAAGGGTAGGAAATGTTATTTTGACAGGGGCATTTCCACTGGCTGTGTAAATTCATTGTGGCAAAAGGAGTCGGACCGCCATTTGGACTTAGTCGGGCTGTAAGTACCATTTAATACCTACAATCCTCTTTGCATATTTTGTCCCATTTCATTGTTTGTCTAGCTGTCTCTACTATCCCCAAACCTGTTGGTCTCCCCACCTTTAAATGAAAACATTGTGGCAGAAGGAGCCAGAATTATATACAGGACCCTCCCCTGAATCAGCCGCTTTCCCTCTCTTTTATTTTCTATTTTTCTCAGTCTCACTCTCTCTTTCTCTGTCTTCCCCCTCTCTCTCTCTCTCTCTCTCTCTCTCTCTACTGTTTTTCTTTCACTGAAAACATTGCAGCAGCAATTCTTAATCATATATATATGGATGCCCCACCTGTCTCTCTCTCTCTCTCTCTCTGTCTCTCCTTCTCTCTCTTCATTGCAACAAAAGCATCCAGACGGCCTCTTTGTTTTTGGGGTCTGTATGTACCATTTTGATACTGTAAGCCTCTTTGCATATATTTTCCTAACCCATTGTTTGTTCAGCTGTCTCTACTATCCCCAACCTGTGTTTGTCTGCCCCCCCTCTTTTTTGTGTGGCAGAAGGAGCAAGTATTTTATACAAGACCCTTCCCCAAATGAGTCGTTGTCTCTCTTTCACTCTCTATCTTTATCAATATCTCTCTCTCTCTCTCTTCCTTCCTTCACCTCCTTCTCTCTCTCTCTCTCTCTCCTTTTTTTTTTTTCTCTGAAAACATTGCAGCAGCAGTTCTTAATCATATATAGGACTGTCCCCCTTCTCTCTCTCTCTGTCTCTCTCTCTCTGTCTCTCTGTTTCGGCCAGCATCAGGCCTCGTCAGTAGAGCTGCTATGCACTAGACAGAGTTACTCCCCTTGTTCTCTTATTTCTTGTTTACTTCCTTATTATCATATCTCTGTCTTGGGTTATGTTAACTTGTTTTGGTATCCATGCATGTTTGAATGCTGTGGTCTAAGGTCCCTTTTACATAGGTTCTGGATCATGAGGTGCTCATTTTTATATCTCTTTCAGACACTGTGACCGAAGTTCGCACCGCTTCCCTGTGGCTGTGACATCATCAATGTTTGTTGAGCTGACTGGAGATGTTACACTAATTTCATGCTGTGTATATTCAGGTAATTTCTTCTTTCTTTGAGAAATAAAGTCCCTTTCTAGAACAAGCTTAAGATTAGTGGCCTCTCTTTCTCTTCTTCTGTTATTATTTATATAAATGAAAATGGGTTAAAAAGATAGACAAAAGAATCCAGAAGAGTATACTTTTTATTTCATGTAAATTCATTGGGTTTTGACTGACTTTTACATAGGTTCTCGATCATGAGGTACTTCCCTGAATCAATGACCGTCTCTCTTTTACTCTCCATCTTTCTCATTATCTCTGTTTCTTTTTCTCCTCCTTCTTTCACTCCCCTCCTCTCTCTCTCTCCCTCTCAATCAATCATTCCTCTGAAAACATTGCAGCTGCAGCGGCAGTTCTTAATAACATATAGGTCTGCCCCCTTCTCTCTCTGCCTGTCTGTCTGTCTGTCTGTCTCTCTCTCTCTCTCTCTCTCTGTTTCGGCCAGCATCAGGCCTCATTAGTAGAGCTGCTATGCACTAGACAGAGTTACTCTCCTTGTTCTCTTGTTCTTGTTTACTTCCTTATTATCTTAACTCTGTCTTGGGTTATGTTATCTTGTTTCGGTCTCCAGCCATATGTTATGTTTGAGATGTTGCACTAATTTCATGCTGTGAATATTTAGGTAATTTCTTCTTTCTTGGAGAAATAAATTTCCTTTTTAGAACAAGCTTAAGATTAGGGGCTTCTCTTTCTTTTTCCTGTCTTATCTGTCCATTTTTCCCTATACCCTGTCTGTATCTGGCCAATTCTATGTTCATTGTTCCTTGCTCTTGATGTTTTCTTATTACATAATGAGTGATTCTGGATAATTATGGTCTGTCATACTTTTCTTTCTGTCATTCTCTCAAATCTATGCACCCAATGACCTACTTACCCAATACTCTATTCCGATTGGACAGTCACCGATAAGCCCAGCTGGGCATACGTAATAAATTCCGGCCATCTGGATGTTTATTTCTGTATCAGCGTTTTTATCTGATTACATCAGAGATAGGCTGGTCTGTAGATATTACTCATCAGTTGTCATAGATGAAAACATTGTGACAAAAGGAGCCATATATAGTTAAATTTTGCGGTACTGTTATTTCATGAAGATTAGAATTCATGTCCGTTATGATCTGTAAAGGCCATCTACTTTCTTTCTTTCATATATTCCACCTTTGTTTTGACTGATAATGCTTGACTATAGAATAAAAAGCATTGAAATGTGAATTTGGCTGGTCACATTGAAGATTTTAGAGATAAAAAATGAAGAAAACCCTGAATTTTAGCCATCAGAGTGGTGTATTTTTTTGGTCAAAAGGCTACTTTTCATGCAATATTTTCAATTTATATAAATGAAAATGGGTTAAAAAGATAGACAAAAGAATCCAGAAGAGTATACTTTGTATTTCATGTAAATCCATTGGGTTTTGACTGAGATATGTTTGATTTTGTAAGAGTGGTCATTGGGCTTAAAATTTCCATTTTTTTAGGTCTTGGCCGCAAAAACAACCATGTTAAGAAAAGTGGGTTTTCTCTTTGAAAATGTCCCTGATTTCTCTCTGGCTCATTTTTTCCTTGTCGCAATATTCGGATTCAGCCAAAAGGCATAAAAAACCTGACTTGAAAGTCAAATTCCATATTATATAGGTGTCGCACCACTGCGAGATTGCTTCCGGGTCGTAGTAGTCAAAAGTAGTCCGATGTGAAATTTTGCAGTAGCACTTTTGTTGCACTGTTTCATGGAGCTGAGAGGGCTTGGTGGTATATAATTTAGATTTGCTTCAAATTTAGGTAGTGGGGGACCATTTAGATTCGATTTTATCATATATTGATTGGACTATTTTATGTCAGTGGAGGACCAAAAAATTGGGGTCATGGCCTTGAACAGGCATTTTTGAGCGGACAATTTCTAGGGTGCCTGTATTGATTTGGATTTAGCAAAAGACGCAGTCGGTTGACATGTTGTTTTTTATGCATTTTTTGAAGGACTATGACTGTACTTTTGAGAGCAAGAGACGGTAAAGCCAAAGTTTTGCCATTAAGCGATTTGTGAAGCTTCAAAGATGGTCAATTTCACTCTATTTTCAATATGGCAAAAAACCAGTTGTGTGACACCTATATGAGAAGGTAGTGAAAAAACAGGAACCAGTCTGGTGTTTTTATTTTCTGCCAGAACCGGCTGAAATTTGGCAGACAAGTAGCTGAGAGGCTTTGAAACAGGATTCTATCAAACGTTGGGCTCAGGTATGTAGAATTAAAATTTTGAATTTAATTTAGAATTTAGATTAGCAAAGTTTCAAAGTTTTCGGACCGACATGTCGAGAATTTTGTCAAGAAATTCTTTGCACCAGATGAAATCCATGGAAACTTCGTCTGCAAGTTTTCAAATGCCAAGCAGTTGAATACGTTTTCAGATATTTGATTTAATTATCATTTGAAACTATTTAATTCTAATTTAAATTCTTTTTTTTTAGAATTTAGAATTGGATTACTATTCACGAAATGTCAGTAAAAACATGAAAATGCATCTGAATTCCATGCAAATTGAAAATGCTTGTTTTTGATTTATTGTGTAAGTATGACCGGATATGGGCAGTTCAGATCGAAGGATCCAAGTGATCCTGCTGGGTCCGTGTTTCGAACCGCAGAGCCCACATAATGGCAGTTATGGTCAATTGGAAACTCCTGAAATATCGACCAAAGTTTCATGCAAGCCACCTCTGTAATTTCAAGCTTTGTGTGAATACAGAGCATATTAACTTGAAGGAAAGTTTTCTTAATAAGGGTAGGAAATGTTATTTTGACAGGGGCATTTCCACTGGCTGTGTAAATTCATTGTGGCTAAAGGAGTCGGACCGCCTTTTGGACTTAGTCGGGCTGTAAGGACCATTTAATACCTACAATCCTCTTTGCATATTTTGTCCCATTTCATTGTTTGTCTAGCTGTCTCTACTATCCCCAAACCTGTTGGTCTCCCCACCTTTAAATGAAAACATTGAGGCAGAAGGAGCCAGAATTATATACAGGACCCTCCCCTGAATCAGCCGCTTTCCCTCTCTTTTATTTTCTATTTTTCTCAGTCTCACTCTCTCTGTCTCTGTCTTCCCCCTTCTCTCTCTCTCTCTCTCTCTCTACTGTTTTTCTTTCACTGAAAACATTGCAGCAGCAATTCTTAATCATATATATATGGATGCCCCACCTGTCTCTCCCTCTCTCTCTCTCTCTCTCTCTGTCTCTCCTTCTCTCTCTTCATTGCAACAAAAGCAGCCAGACTGCCTCTTTGATTTTGGGGTCTGTATGTACCATTTTGATACTGTAAGCCTCTTTGCATATATTTTCCTAACCCATTGTTTGTTCAGCTGTCTCTACTATCCCCAACCTGTGTTTGTCTGCCCCCCCTCTTTTTTCTGAAAACTGTGTGGCAGAAGGAGCAAGTATTTTATACAAGACCCTTCCCCAAATGAGTCGTTGTCTCTCTTTCACTCTCTATCTTTATCAATATCTCTCTCTCTCTCTTCCTTCCTTCACCTCCTTCTCTCTCTCTCTCTCTCTCTCCTTTTTTTTTTTTTTTTTTCTCTGAAAACATTGCAGCAGCAGTTCTTAATCATATATAGGACTGTCCCCCTTCTCTCTCTCTCTGTCTCTCTCTCTCTCTCTCTGTCTCTCTGTTTCGGCCAGCATCAGGCCTCGTCAGTAGAGCTGCTATGCACTAGACAGAGTTACTCCCCTTGTTCTCTTATTTCTTGTTTACTTCCTTATTATCATATCTCTGTCTTGGGTTATGTTAACTTGTTTTGGTATCCATGCATGTTTGAATGCTGTGGTCTAAGGTCCCTTTTACATAGGTTCTGGATCATGAGGTGCTCATTTTTATATCTCTTTCAGACACTGTGACCGAAGTTCGCACCGCTTCCCTATGGCTGTGACGTCATCAATGTTTGTTGAGCTGACTGGAGATGTTACACTAATTTCATGCTGTGTATATTCAGGTAATTTCTTCTTTCTTTGAGAAATAAAGTCCCTTTCTAGAACAAGCTTAAGATTAGTGGCATCTCTTTCTCTTCTTCTGTTATTATTTATATAAATGAAAATGGGTTAAAAAGATAGACAAAAGAATCCAGAAGAGTATACTTTTTATTTCATGTAAATTCATTGGGTTTTGACTGACTTTTACATAGGTTCTCGATCATGAGGTACTTCCCTGAATCAATGACCGTCTCTCTTTTACTCTCCATCTTTCTCATTATCTCTGTTTCTTTTTCTCCTCCTTCTTTCACTCCCCTCCTCTCTCTCTCTCCCTCTCAATCAATCATTCCTCTGAAAACATTGCAGCTGCAGCGGCAGTTCTTAATAACATATAGGTCTGCCCCCTTCTCTCTCTGCCTGTCTGTCTGTCTCTCTCTCTCTCTCTCTCTCTCTCTGTTTCGGCCAGCATCAGGCCTCATTAGTAGAGCTGCTATGCACTAGACAGAGTTACTCTCCTTGTTCTCTTGTTCTTGTTTACTTCCTTATTATCTTAACTCTGTCTTGGGTTATGTTATCTTGTTTCGGTCTCCAGCCATATGTTATGTTTGAGATGTTGCACTAATTTCATGCTGTGAATATTTAGGTAATTTCTTCTTTCTTGGAGAAATAAATTTCCTTTTTAGAACAAGCTTAAGATTAGGGGCTTCTCTTTCTTTTTCCTGTCTTATCTGTCCATTTTTCCCTATACCCTCTCTGTATCTGGCCAATTCTATGTTCATTGTTCCTTGCTCTTGATGTTTTCTTATTACATAATGAGTGATTCTGGATAATTATGGTCTGTCATACTTTTCTTTCTGTCATTCTCTCAAATCTATGCACCCAATGACCTACTTACCCAATGCTCCATTCCGATTGGACAGTCACCGATAAGCCCAGCTGGGCATACGTAATAAATTCCGGCCATCTGGATGTTTATTTCTGTATCAGCGTTTTTATCTGATTACATCAGAGATAGGCTGGTCTGTAGATATTACTCATCAGTTGTCATAGATGAAAACATTGTGACAAAAGGAGCTATATATAGTTAAATTTTGCGGTACTGTTATTTCATGAAGATTAGAATTCATGTCCGTTATGATCTGTAAAGGCCATCTACTTTCTTTCTTTCATATATTCCACCTTTGTTTTGACTGATAATGCTTGACTATAGAATAAAAAGCATTGAAATGTGAATTTGGCTGGTCACATTGAAGATTTTAGAGATAAAAAATGAAGAAAACCCTGAATTTTAGCCATCAGAGTGGTGTATTTTTTTGGTCAAAAGGCTACTTTTCATGCAATATTTTCAATTTATATAAATGAAAATGGGTTAAAAAGATAGACAAAAGAATCCAGAAGAGTATACTTTGTATTTCATGTAAATCCATTGGGTTTTGACTGAGATATGTTTGATTTTGTAAGAGTGGTCATTGGGCTTAAAATTTCCATTTTTTTAGGTCTTGGCCGCAAAAACAACCATGTTAAGAAAAGTGGGTTTTCTCTTTGAAAATGTCCCTGATTTCTCTCTGGCTCATTTTTTCCTTGTCGCAATATTCGGATTCAGCCAAAAAGCATAAAAAACCTGACTTGAAAGTCAAATTCCATATTATATAGGTGTCGCACCACTGCGAGATTGCTTCCGGGTCGTAGTAGTCAAAAGTAGTCCGATGTGAAATTTTGCAGTAGCACTTTTGTTGCACTGTTTCATGGAGCTGAGAGGGCTTGGTGGTATATAATTTAGATTTGCTTCAAATTTAGGTAGTGGGGGACCATTTAGATTCGATTTTATCATATATTGATTGGACTATTTTATGTCAGTGGAGGACCAAAAAATTGGGGTCATGGCCTTGAAAAGGCATTTTTGAGCGGACAATTTCTAGGGTGCCTGTATTGATTTGGATTTAGCAAAAGACGCAGTCGGTTGACATGTTGTTTTTTATGCATTTTTTGAAGGACTATGACTGTACTTTTGAGAGCAAGAGACGGTAAAGCCACAGTTTTGCCATTAAACGATTTATGAAGCTTCAAAGATGGTCAATTTCACTCTATTTTCAATATGGCAAAAAACCAGTTGTGTGACACCTATATGAGAAGGTAGTGAAAAAACAGGAACCAGTCTGGTGTTTTTATTTTCTGCCAGAACCGGCTGAAATTTGGCAGACAAGTAGCTGAGAGGCTTTGAAACAGGATTCTATCAAAAGTTGGGCTGAGGTATGTAGAATTAAAATTTTGAATTTAATTTAGAATTTAAATTAGCGAAATTTCAAAGTTTTCGGACCGACATGTCGAGAATTTTGTCAAAAAATTCTTTGCACCATATGAAATCCATGGAAACTTCGTCTGCAAGTTTTCAAATGCCAAGCAGTTGAATACGTTTTCAGATATTTGATTTAATTATCATTTTAAACTATTTAATTCTAATTTAAATTCTTTTTTTTTAGAATTTAGAATTAGATTACTACTCACGAAATGCCAGTAAAAACATGAAAATGCATCTGAATTGCATGCAAATTGAAAATGCTTGTTTTTGATTTATTGTGTAAGTATGACCGGATATGGGCAGTTCAGATCGAAGGATCCAAGTGATCCTGCTGGGTCCGTGTTTCGAACCGCAGAGCCCACATAATGGCAGTTATGGTCAATTGGAAATTCCTGAAATATCGACCAAAGTTTCATGCAAGCCACCTCTGTAATTTCAAGCTTTGTGTGAATACAGAGCATATTAACTTGAAGGAAAGTTTTCTTAATAAGGGTAGGAAATGTTATTTTGACAGGGGCATTTCCAATGGCTGTGTAAATTCATTGTGGCAAAAGGAGTCGGACCGCCTTTTGGACTTAGTCGGGCTGTAAGGACCATTTAATACCTACAATCCTCTTTGCATATTTTGTCCCATTTCATTGTTTGTCTAGCTGTCTCTACTATCCCCAAACCTGTTGGTCTCCCCACCTTTAAATGAAAACATTGAGGCAGAAGGAGCCAGAATTATATACAGGACCCTCCCCTGAATCAGCCTCTTTCCCCCTCTTTTATTTTCTATTTTTCTCAGTCTCACTCTCTCTTTCTCTGTCTTCCCTCTTCTCTCTCTCTCTCTCTCTTTCTCTCTCTCTCTCTCTACTGTTTTTCTTTCACTGAAAACATTGCAGCAGCAATTCTTAATTATATATATATATGGATGCCCCACCTGTCTCTCTCTCTCTCTCTCTCTCTCTCTCTCTCTGTCTCTCCTTCTCTCTCTTCATTGCAACAAAAGCAGCCAGACTGCCTCTTTGATTTTGGGGTCTGTATGTACCATTTTGATACTGTAAGCCTCTTTGCATATATTTTCCTAACCCATTGTTTGTTCAGCTGTCTCTACTATCCCCAACCTGTGTTTGTCTGCCCCCCCCCTCTTTTTTTCTGAAAACTGTGTGGCAGAAGGAGCAAGTATTTTATACAAGACCCTTCCCCAAATGAGTCGTTGTCTCTCTTTCACTCTCTGTCTTTATCAGTATCTCTCTCTCTTTCTCTCTCTCTTCCTTCATTCACCTCCTTCTCTCTCTCTCTCTCCTTTTTTTTTTTTTTTTTCTCTGAAAACATTGCAGCAGCAGTTCTTAATCATATATAGGACTGTCCCCCTTCTCTCTCTCTCTGTCTCTCTCTCTCTCTCTCTGTCTCTCTGTTTCGGCCAGCATCAGGCCTCGTCAGTAGAGCTGCTATGCACTAGACAGAGTTACTCCCCTTGTTCTCTTATTTCTTGTTTACTTCCTTATTATCATATCTCTGTCTTGGGTTATGTTAACTTGTTTTGGTATCCATGCATGTTTGAATGCTGTGGTCTAAGGTCCCTTTTACATAGGTTCTGGATCATGAGGTGCTCATTTTTATATCTCTTTCAGACACTGTGACCGAAGTTCGCACCGCTTCCCTATGGCTGTGACATCATCAATGTTTGTTGAGCTGACTGGAGATGTTACACTAATTTCATGCTGTGTATATTCAGGTAATTTCTTCTTTCTTTGAGAAATAAAGTCCCTTTCTAGAACAAGCTTAAGATTAGTGGCCTCTCTTTCTCTTCTTCTGTTATTATTTATATAAATGAAAATGGGTTAAAAAGATAGACAAAAGAATCCAGAAGAGTATACTTTTTATTTCATGTAAATTCATTGGGTTTTGACTGACTTTTACATAGGTTCTCGATCATGAGGTACTTCCCTGAATCAATGACCGTCTCTCTTTTACTCTCCATCTTTCTCACTATCTCTGTTTCTTTTTCTCCTCCTTCTTTCACTCCCCTCCTCTCTCTCTCTCCCTCTCAATCAATCATTCCTCTGAAAACATTGCAGCTGCAGCGGCAGTTCTTAATAACATATAGGTCTGCCCCCTTCTCTCTCTGCCTGTCTGTCTGTCTCTCTCTCTCTCTCTCTCTCTCTCTGTTTCGGCCAGCATCAGGCCTCATTAGTAGAGCTGCTATGCACTAGACAGAGTTACTCTCCTTGTTCTCTTGTTCTTGTTTACTTCCTTATTATCTTAACTCTGTCTTGGGTTATGTTATCTTGTTTCGGTCTCCAGCCATATGTTATGTTTGAGATGTTGCACTAATTTCATGCTGTGAATATTTAGGTAATTTCTTCTTTCTTGGAGAAAAAAATTTCCTTTTTAGAACAAGCTTAAGATTAGGGGCTTCTCTTTCTTTTTCCTGTCTTATCTGTCCATTTTTCCCTATACCCTGTCTGTATCTGGCCAATTCTATGTTCATTGTTCCTTGCTCTTGATGTTTTCTTATTACATAATGAGTGATTCTGGATAATTATGGTCTGTCATACTTTTCTTTCTGTCATTCTCTCAAATCTATGCACCCAATGACCTACTTACCCAATGCTCCATTCCGATTGGACAGTCACCGAAAAGCCCAGCTGGGCATACGTAATAAATTCCGGCCATCTGGATGTTTATTTCTGTATCAGCGTTTTTATCTGATTACATCAGAGATAGGCTGGTCTGTAGATATTACTCATCAGTTGTCATAGATGAAAACATTGTGACAAAAGGAGCTATACATAGTTAAATTTTGCGGTACTGTTATTTCATGAAGATTAGAATTCATGTCCGTTATGATCTGTAAAGGCCATCTACTTTCTTTCTTTCATATATTCCACCTTTGTTTTGACTGATAATGCTTGACTATAGAATAAAAAGCATTGAAATGTGAATTTGGCTGGTCACATTGAAGATTTTAGAGATAAAAAATGAAGAAAACCCTGAATTTTAGCCATCAGAGTGGTGTATTTTTTTGGTCAAAAGGCTACTTTTCATGCAATATTTTCAATTTATATAAATGAAAATGGGTTAAAAAGATAGACAAAAGAATCCAGAAGAGTATACTTTTTATTTCATGTAAATCCATTGGGTTTTGACTGAGATATGTTTGATTTTGTAAGAGTGGTCATTGGGCTTAAAATTTCCATTTATTTAGGTCTTGGCCGCAAAAACAACCATGTTAAGAAAAGTGGGTTTTCTCTTTGAAAATGGACCTGATTTCTCTCTGGCTCATTTTTTCCTTGTCGCAATACTCGGATTCAGCCAAAAGGCATAAAAAACCTGACTTGAAAGTCAAATTCCATATTATATAGGTGTCGCACCACTGCGAGATTGCTTCCGGGTCGTAGTAGTCAAAAGTAGTCCGATGTGAAATTTTGCAGTAGCACTTTTGTTGCACTGTTTCATGGAGCTGAGAGGGCTTGGTGGTATATAATTTAGATTTGCTTCAAATTTAGGTAGTGGGGGACCATTTAGATTCGATTTTATCATATATTGATTGGACTATTTTATGTCAGTGGAGGACCAAAAAATTGGGGTCATGGCCTTGAACAGGCATTTTTGAGCGGACAATTTCTAGGGTGCCTGTATTGATTTGGATTTAGCAAAAGACGCAGTCGGTTGACATGTTGTTTTTTATGCATTTTTTGAAGGACTATGACTGTACTTTTGAGAGCAAGAGACGGTAAAGCCAAATTTTTTCCATTAAGCGATTTATGAAGCTTCAAAGATGGTCAATTTCACTCTATTTTCAATATGGCAAAAAACCAGTTGTGTGACACTTATATGAGAAGGTAGTGAAAAAACAGGAACCAGTCTGGTGTTTTTATTTTCTGCCAGAACCGGCTGAAATTTGGCAGACAAGTAGCTGAGAGGCTTTGAAACAGGATTCTATCAAAAGTTGGGCTGAGGTATGTAGAATTAAAATTTTGAATTTAATTTAGAATTTAAATTAGCGAAATATCAAAGTTTTCGGACCGACATGTCGAGAATTTTGTCAAAAAATTCTTTGCACCATATGAAATCCATGGAAACTTCGTCTGCAAGTTTTCAAATGCCAAGCAATTGAATACGTTTTCAGATATTTGATTTAATTATCATTTTAAACTATTTGATTCTAATTTAAATTCTTTTTTTTTAGAATTTAGAATTGGATTACTACTCACGAAATGCCAGTAAAAACATGAAAATGCATCTGAATTGCATGCAAATTGAAAATGCTTGTTTTTGATTTATTGTGTAAGTATGACCGGATATGGGCAGTTCAGATCGAAGGATCCAAGTGATCCTGCTGGGTCCGTGTTTCGAACCGCAGAGCCCACATAATGGCAGTTATGGTCAATTGGAAATTCCTGAAATATCGACCAAAGTTTCATGCAAGCCACCTCTGTAATTTCAAGCTTTGTGTGAATACAGAGCATATTAACTTGAAGGAAAGTTTTCTTAATAAGGGTAGGAAATGTTATTTTGACAGGGGCATTTCCACTGGCTGTGTAAATTCATTGTGGCAAAAGGAGTCGGACCGCCTTTTGGACTTAGTCGGGCTGTAAGGACCATTTAATACCTACAATCCTCTTTGCATATTTTGTCCCATTTCATTGTTTGTCTAGCTGTCTCTACTATCCCCAAACCTGTTGGTCTCCCCACCTTTAAATGAAAACATTGAGGCAGAAGGAGCCAGAATTATATACAGGACCCTCCCCTGAATCAGCCGCTTTCCCTCTCTTTTATTTTCTATTTTTCTCAGTCTCACTCTCTCTTTCTCTGTCTTCCCTCTTCTCTCTCTCTCTCTCTCTTTCTCTCTCTCTCTCTACTGTTTTTCTTTCACTGAAAACATTGCAGCAGCAATTCTTAATTATATATATATGGATGCCCCACCTGTCTCTCTCTCTCTCTCTCTCTCTCTCTCTCTCTGTCTCTCCTTCTCTCTCTTCATTGCAACAAAAGCAGCCAGACTGCCTCTTTGATTTTGGGGTCTGTATGTACCATTTTGATACTGTAAGCCTCTTTGCATATATTTTCCTAACCCATTGTTTGTTCAGCTGTCTCTACTATCCCCAACCTGTGTTTGTCTGCCCCCCCCTCTTTTTTTCTGAAAACTGTGTGGCAGAAGGAGCAAGTATTTTATACAAGACCCTTCCCCAAATGAGTCGTTGTCTCTCTTTCACTCTCTGGCTTTATCAGTATCTCTCTCTCTTTCTCTCTCTCTTCCTTCATTCACCTCCTTCTCTCTCTCTCTCTCCTTTTTTTTTCTTTTTTTTCTCTGAAAACATTGCAGCAGCAGTTCTTAATCATATATAGGACTGTCCCCCTTCTCTCTCTCTCTCTCTCTCTCTCTCTCTGTCTCTCTCTCTCTGTCTCTCTCTGTCTCTCTCTCTGTTTCGGCCAGCATCAGGCCTCCTCAGTAGAGCTGCTATGCACTAGACAGAGTTACTCCCCTTGTTCTCTTATTTCTTGTTTACTTCCTTATTATCATATCTCTGTCTTGGGTTATGTTAACTTGTTTTGGTATCCATGCATGTTTGAATGCTGTGGTCTAAGGTCCCTTTTACATAGGTTCTGGATCATGAGGTGCTCATTTTTATATCTCTTTCAGACACTGTGACCGAAGTTCGCACCGCTTCCCTGTGGCTGTGACATCATCAATGTTTGTTGAGCTGACTGGAGATGTTACACTAATTTCATGCTGTGTATATTCAGGTAATTTCTTCTTTCTTTGAGAAATAAAGTCCCTTTCTAGAACAAGCTTAAGATTAGTGGCCTCTCTTTCTCTTCTTCTGGTATTATTTATATAAATGAAAATGGGTTAAAAAGATAGACAAAAGAATCCAGAAGAGTATACTTTTTATTTCATGTAAATTCATTGGGTTTTGACTGACTTTTACATAGGTTCTCGATCATGAGGTACTTCCCTGAATCAATGACCGTCTCTCTTTTACTCTCCATCTTTCTCATTATCTCTGTTTCTTTTTCTCCTCCTTCTTTCTCTCCAATCCTCTCTCTCTCTCTCTCCCTCTCTCAATCAATCATTCCTCTGAAAACATTGCAGCGGCAGTTCTTAATAACATAAAGATCTGCCCCCTTCTCTCTCTGCCTGTCTGTCTGTCTCTCTCTCTCTCTCTCTCTCTGTTTCGGCCAGCATCAGGCCTCATTAGTAGAGCTGCTATGCACTAGACAGAGTTACTCTCCTTGTTCTCTTGTTCTTGTTTACTTCCTTATTATCTTAACTCTGTCTTGGGTTATGTTATCTTGTTTCGGTCTCCAGCCATATGTTATGTTTGAGATGTTGCACTAATTTCATGCTGTGAATATTTAGGTAATTTCTTCTTTCTTGGAGAAAAAAATTTCCTTTTTAGAACAAGCTTTAGATTAGGGGCTTCTCTTTCTTTTTCCTGTCTTATCTGTCCATTTTTCCCTATACCCTGTCTGTATCTGGCCAATTCTATGTTCATTGTTCCTTGCTCTTGATGTTTTCTTATTACATAATGAGTGATTCTGGATAATTATGGTCTGTCATACTTTTCTTTCTGTCATTCTCTCAAATCTATGCACCCAATGACCTACTTACCCAATGCTCTATTCCGATTGGACAGTCACCGATAAGCCCAGCTGGGCATACGTAATAAATTCCGGCCATCTGGATGTTTATTTCTGTATCAGCGTTTTTATCTGATTACATCAGAGATAGGCTGGTCTGTAGATATTACTCATCAGTTGTCATAGATGAAAACATTGTGACAAAAGGAGCCATATATAGTTAAATTTTGCGGTACTGTTATTACATGAAGATTAGAATTCATGTCCGTCATGATCTGTAAAGGCCATCTACTTTCTTTCTTTCATATATTCCACCTTTGTTTTGACTGATAATGCTTGACTATAGAATAAAAAGCATTGAAATGTGAATTTGGCTGGTCACATTGAAGATTTTAGAGATAAAAAATGAAGAAAACCCTGAATTTTAGCCATCAGAGTGGTGTATTATTTTGGTCAAAAGGCTACTTTTCATGCAATATTTTCAATTTATATCAATGAAAATGGGTTAAAAAGATAGACAAAAGAATCCAGAAGAGTATACTTTTTATTTCATGTAAATCCATTGGGTTTTGACTGAGATAAGTTTGATTTTGTAAGAGTGGTCATTGGGCTTAAAATTTCCATTTATTTAGGTCTTGGCCGCAAAAACAACCATGTTAAGAAAAGTGGGTTTTCTCTTTGAAAATGGACCTGATTTCTCTCTGGCTCATTTTTTCCTTGTCGCAATACTCGGATTCAGCCAAAAGGCATAAAAAACCTGACTTGAAAGTCAAATTCCATATTATATAGGTGTCGCACCACTGCGAGATTGCTTCCGGGTCGTAGTAGTCAAAAGTAGTCCGATGTGAAATTTTGCAGTAGCACTTTTGTTGCACTGTTTCATGGAGCTGAGAGGGCTTGATGGTATATAATTTAGATTTGCTTCAAATTTAGGTAGTGGGGGACCATTTAGATTCGATTTTATCATATATTGATTGGACTATTTTATGAGGACCAAAAAATTGGGGTCATGGCCGTGAACAGGCATTTTTGAGTGGACAATTTCTAGGGTGCCTGTATTGATTTGGATTTAGCAAAAAACGCAATCGGTTGACATGTTGTTTTTTATGCATTTTTTGAAGGACTATGACTGTACTTTTGAGAGCAAGAGACGGTAAAGCCAAAGTTTTGCCATTAAGCGATTTGTGAAGCTTCAAAGATGGTCAGTTTCACTCTATTTTCAATATGGCAAAAAACCAGTTGTGTGACACCTATATGAGAAGATAGTGAAACAACGGGAACCAGTCTGGTGTTTTTATTTTCTGCCAGAACCGGCTGAAATTTGGCAGACGAGTAGCTGAGAGGCTTTGAAACAGGATTCTATCAAAAGTTGGGCTGAGGTATGTAGAATGAAAATTTTGAATTTAATTTAGAATTTAAATTAGCGAAATTTCAAAGTTTTCGGACCGACATGTCGAGAATTTTGTCAAAAAATTCTTTGCACCGGATGAAATCCATGGAAACTTCGTCTGCAAGTTTTCAAATGCCAAGCAACTGAATACGTTTTCAGATATTTGATTTAATTAGCATTTTAAACTATTTAATTCTAATTTAAATTCCTTTTTTTTTTTAGAATTTAGAATTGGATTACTATTCACGAAATGCCAGTAAAAACATGAAAATGCATCTGAATTGCATGCAAATTGAAAATGCTTGTTTTTGATTTATTGTGTAAGTATGACGGGATATGGGCAGTTCAGATCGAAGGATCCAAGTGATCCTGCTGGGTCCGTGTTTCGAACCGCAGAGCCCACATAATGGCAGTTATGGTCAATTGGAAATTCCTGAAATATCGACCAAAGTTTCATGCAAGCCACCTCTGTAATTTCAAGCTTTGTGTGAATACAGAGCATATTAACTTGAAGGAAAGTTTTCTTAATAAGGGTAGGAAATGTTATTTTGACAGGGGCATTTCCACTGGCTGTGTAAATTCATTGTGGCAAAAGGAGTCGGACCGCCTTTTGGACTTAGTCGGGCTGTAAGGACCATTTAATACCTACAATCCTCTTTGCATATTTTGTCCCATTTCATTGTTTGTCTAGCTGTCTCTACTATCTAATTTCATGCTGTGAATATTTAGGTAATTTCTTCTTTCTTGGAGAAATAAATTTCCTTTTTAGAACAAGCTTAAGATTAGGGGCCTCTCTTTCTCTTCTTCTGTCTTATTTATCCATTTTTTCCCTATATTCTGTCTGTATCTGGCCCATTCTATTTTCTTTGTTCTTTGCTCTAGATGTTTTCTTCTTACATAATGAGTGATTCTGGATTTGTATGGTCTTTCATACTTTTCTTTCTGTCATTCTTTCAAATCTATGCACCCAATGACCTACTTACCCAATACTCTAATCCGATCGGACAGGTACCCATAAGCCCAGCTGGGCCTATGTAATGAATTCTGGCCGTCTGGATGTTTGCTTCTATATCAGAGTTTTGAGCTGATTACATTATAGATAGTCTGGTCTGTAGATATTATTTATCATTTGTCATAGCTGAAAACATTGTGATAAAAGGGGCCATGTGTAATTGAATTTTGCAGTACTGGTATTTCATGAAGATTAGGGTTCATGTCCGTCATGTTCTATAAAGGCCATCTACTTTCCTTCTTTCATGTATTCCACCCTTGTTTTGACCGATAATGCTTGACTATAGAATAAAAAGCTTAGAAATGTGAATTTGGCTAGTCACATTGAAGATTTTAGAGATAAAAAATGAAGAAAACACTGAATTTTAGCCATCAGAGTGGGGTAATTTTTTGGTCAAAAGGCTACTTTTCATGCAATATTTTCAATTTATATGAATGAAAATGGGTTAAAAAGATAGACAAAAGAATCCAGAAGAGTATACTTTTTATTTCATGTAAATCCATTGGGTTTTGACTGAGATATGTTTGATTTTGTAAGAGTGGTCATCGGGCTTAAAATTTCCATTTATTTAGGTCTTGGCCGCAAAAACAACCATGTTAAGAAAAGTGGGTTTTCTCTTTGAAAATGGCCCTGATTTCTCTCTGGCTCATTCTTTCCTTGTCGCAATACTCGGATTCAGCCAAAAGGCATAAAAAACCTGACTTGAAAGTCAAATTCCATATCATATAGGTGTCGCACCACTGCGAGATTACTTCCGGGTCGTAGTAGTCAAAAGTAGTCCGATGTGAAATTTTGCAGTAGCACTTTTGTTGCACTGTTTCATGGAGCTGAGAGGGCTTGATGGTATATAATTTAGATTTGCTTCAAATTTAGGTAGTGGGGGACCATTTAGATTCGATTTTATCATATATTGATTGGACTATTTTATGTCAGTGGAGGACCAAAAAATTGGGGTCATGGCCGTGAACAGGCATTTTTGAGCGGACAATTTCTAGGGTGCCTGTATTGATTTGGATTTAGCAAAAAACGCAATCGGTTGACATGTTGTTTTTTATGCATTTTTTGAAGGACTATGACTGTACTTTTGAGAGCAAGAGACGGTAAAGCCAAAATTTTGCCATTAAGCGATTTGTGAAGCTTCAAAGATGGTCAGTTTCACTCTATTTTCAATATGGCAAAAAACCAGTTGTGTGACACCTATATGAGAAGGTAGTGAAAAAACAGGAACCAGTCTGGTGTTTTTATTTTCTGCCAGAACCGGCTGAAATTTGGCAGACGAGTAGCTGAGAGGCTTTGAAACAGGATTCTATCAAAAGTTGGGCTGAGGTATGTAGAATTAAAATTTTGAATTTAATTTAGAATTTAAATTAGCGAAATTTCAAAGTTTTCGGACCGACATGTTGAGAATTTTTTCAAAAAATTGTTTTTGATTTATTGTGTAAGTATGACCGGATATGGGCAGTTCAGATCCAAAGAACCAAGTGATCCTGCTGGGTCCGTGTTTCGAACCGCAGAGCCCACATAATGGCAGTTATGGTCAATTGGAAATTCCTGAAATATCGACCAAAGTTTCATGCAAGCCACCTCTGTAATTTCAAGCTTTGTGTGAATACAGAGCATATTAACTTGAAGGAAAGTTTTCTTAATAAGGGTAGGAAATGTTATTTTGACAGGGGCATTTCCACTGGCTATGTAAATTCATTGCGGCAAAAGGAGTCGGACCGCCTTTTGGACTTAGTCGGGCTGTAAGTACCATTTAATAATAATAATCCTCTTTGCATATTTTGTCCCATTTCATTGTTTGTCTAGCTGTCTCTACTATCCCCAAACCTGTTTGTCTCCCCCCCGTTTATATGAAAACATTGTGGAAGAAGGAGCCAGAATTATATACAGGACCCTCCCCTGAATCAGCCGCTTTCCCTCTCTTTTATTTTCTATTTTTCTCAGTCTCACTCTCTCTTTCTCTGTCTTCCCCCTCCTTTCTATCTCCCTTCCTCTCTCTCTCTCTCTCTCTCTCTCTCTCTCTCTACTGTTTTCCTTTCACTGAAAACATTGCAGCAGTAATTCTTAATCATATATATATGAATGCCCTACCTCTCTCTCTCTCTCTATCTCTCTCTGTCTCTCCTTCTCTCTCTTCATTGCAACAAAAGCAGCCAGACTGCCTTTTGGATTTTGGGGTCTGTATGTACCATTTTGATACGGTAAGCCTCTTTTGCATATTTTTTCCTAACCCATTGTTTGTTCAGCTATCTCTACTATCCCCAACCTGTGTTTGTCTGCCCCCCCCCCCTCTTTTTTTTCTGAAAACTGTGTGGCAGTAGGAGCAAGTATTTTATACAAGACCCTTCCCCAAATCAGTCGCTGTCTCTCTTTGACTCTCAATCTTTATCAATATCTCTCTCTCTTTCTCTCTCTCTTCCTTCCTTCGACTCCTTCTCTCTCTCGCTCTCTCTCTCTCCTTTTTTTTCTCTGAAAACATTGCAGCAGCAGTTCTTAATCATATATAGATAGGACTGTCCCTCTCTCTCTCTCTCTCTCTCTGTCTCTCCTTCTCTCTCTCTCTCTCTGTCTCTCTGTTTCGGCCAGCATCAGGCCTCGTCAGTAGAGCTGTATGCACTAGACAGAGTTACTCCCCTTGTTCTCTTATTTCTTGCTTACTTCCTTATTATTATATCTCTGTCTTGGGTTATGTTAACTTGTTTTGGTATCCATTCATGTTTGAATGATGTGGTCTAAGGTCCCTTTTACGTGGGTTCTGGATCATGAGGTGGTCATTTTCATATCTCTTTCAGACACTGTGACCGAAGTTCGCACCGCTTCCCTGTGGCTGTGACATCATCAATGTTTGTTGAGCTGACTGGAGATGTTACACTAATTTCATACTGTGTATATTCAGGTAATTTCTTCTTTCTTTGAGAAATAAATTCCCTGTCTAGAACAAGCTTAAGATTAGGGGCCTCTCTTTCTCTTCTTCTGTCTTATCTATCCATTTTTTCCCTATATTCTGTCTGTATCTGGCCCATTCTATTTTCTTTGTTCTTTGCTCTAGATGTTTTCTTCTTACATAATGAGTGATTCTGGATTTGTATGGTCTTTCATACTTTTCTTTCTGTCATTCTTTCAAATCTATGCACCCAATGACCTACTTACCCAATACTCTAATCCGATCGGACAGGTACCGATAAGCCCAGCTGGGCCTATGTAATGAATTCTGGCCGTCTGGATGTTTGCTTCTATATCAGAGTTTTGAGCTGATTACATCATAGATAGTCTGGTCTGTAGATATTATTGATCATTTGTTATAGATGAAAACTTTGTGATAAAAGGGGCCATGTGTAATTGAATTTTGCAGTACTGGTATTTCATGAAGATTAGGGTTCATGTCCATCATGTTCTATAAAGGCCATCTACTTTCCTTCTTTCATGTATTCCACCCTTGTTTTGACCGATAATGCTTGACTATAGAATAAAAAGCTTAGAAATGTGAATTTGGCTGGTCACATTGAAGATTTTAGAGATGAAAAATGAAGAAAACCCTGAATTTTAGCCATCAGAGTGGGATACTTTTTTGCTCAAAAGGCTACTTTTCATGTAATGCTTTCAATTTATATGAATGAAAATGGGTTAAAAAGATAGACAAAAGAATCCAGAAGAGTATACTTTTTATTTCATGAAATCCATTGAGTTTTGACTGAGATATGTTTGATTTTGTAAGAGTGGTCATTGGGCTTAAAATTTCCATTTTTTTAGGTCTTGGCCGCAAAAACAACCATGTTAAGGAAAGTGGGTTTTCTCTTTGAAAATGGCCCTGATTTCTCTCTGGCTCATTCTTTCCTTGTCGCAATACTCGGATTCAGCCAAAAGGCATAAAAAACCTGACTTGAAAGTCAAATTCCGTATTATATAGGTGTCGCACCACTGCGAGATTGCTTCCGGTCGTAGTAGTCAAAAGTAGTCCGATGTGAAATTTTGCAGTAGCACTTTTGTTGCACTGTTTCATGGAGCTGAGAGGGCTTGGTGGTATATAATTTAGATTTGCTTCAAATTTAGGTAGTGGGGGACCATTTAGATGTGATTTTATCATATATTGATTGGACTATTTTATGTCAGTGGAGGACCAAAAAATTGGGGTCATGGCCGTTTTGAGCGGACAATTTCTAGGGTGCCTGTATTGATTTGCATTTAGCAAAAAACGCAGTCGGTTGAAATGTTGTTTTTTATGCATTTTTTGAAGGACTATGACTGTACTTTTGAGTGCAAGAGACGGTAAAGCCAATGTTTTGCCATTAAGCGATTTGTGAAGCTTCAAAGATGGTCAGTTTGACTCTATTTTCAATATGGCAAAAAACCAGTGGTGTGACACCTATAAGAGAAGGTAGTGAAAAAACGGGAACCAGTCTGGTGTTTTTATTTTCTGCCAGAACCGGCTGAAATTTGGCAGACAAGTAGCTGAGAGGCTCTGAAACAGGACTCTATCAAAAGTTGGGCTCAGGTATGTAGAATTAAAATTTTGAATTTAATTTAGAATTTAAATTAGCGAAATTTCAAAGTTTTCGGACCGACATGTCGAGAATTTTGTCAAAAAATTGTTTTTGATTTATTGTGTAAGTATGACGGGATATGGGCAGTTCAGATCCAAGGATCCAAGTGATCCTGCTGGGTCCGGGTTTCGAACCGCAGAGCCCACATAATGGCAGTTATGGTCAATTGGAAATTCCTGAAATATCGACCAAAGTTTCATGCAAGCCACCTCTGTAATTTCAAGCTTTGTGTGAATACAGCGCATATTAACTTGAAGGAAAGTTTTCTTAATAAGGGTAGGAAATGTTATTTTGACAGGGGCATTTCCACTGGCTGTGTAAATTCATTGTGGCAAAAGGAGTCGGACCGCCTTTTGGACTTAGTCGGGCTGTAAGTACCATTTAATACCTATATTCCTCTTTGCATATTTTGTCCCATTTCATTGTTTGTCTAGCTGTCTCTACTATCCCCAAACCTGTTGGTCTCCCCCCTCCCCCCTTTATATGAAAACATTGTGGCAGAAGGAGCCAGAATTATATACAGGACCCTCCCCTGAATCAGCCGCTTTCCCTCTCTTTTATTTTCTATTTTTCTCAGTCTCACTCTCTCTTTCTCTGTCTTCCCCCTCCTCTCTCTCTCTCTACTGTTTTTCTTTCACTGAAAACATTGCAGCAGCAATTCTTAATCATATATATATGAATGCCCCACCTTTCTCTCTCCCCCTCTCTCTCTTCATTGCAACAAAAGCAGCCAGAGTGCCTTTTTGATTTTGGGGTCTGTATGTACCATTTTGATACTGTAACCCTCTTTGCATATCTTTTCCCAACCTATTGTTTGTTCAGCAGTCTCTACTATCCCCAACCTGTGCTTGTCTGCCCCCCCCCCTTTTTTTCTGAAAACTGTGTGGCAGAAGGAGCAAGTATTTTATACAAGACCCTTCCCCAAATCAGTCGCTGTCTCTCTTTCACTCTCAATCTTTATCAATATCTCTCTCTCTCCTTCTCTCTCGCTTCCTTCCTTCACCTCCTTCTCTCTCTCTCTCTCTCTCTCTCTCCTTTTTTCTCTCTGAAAACATTGCAGCAGCAGTTCTTAATCATATATAGGACTGTCCCCCTTCTCTCTCTCTCTGTGTCTCTCTTTCTCTCTGTCTCTCTGTCTCTCTGTTTCAGCCAGCATCAGGCCTCGTCAGTAGAGCTGCTATGCACTAGACAGAGTTACTCCCCTTGTTCCCTTATTTCTTGTTTACTTCCTTATTATCATATCTCTGTCTTGGGTTATGTTAACTTGTTTTGGTATCCATGCATGTTTGAATGCTGTGGTCTAAGGTCCCTTTTACATAGGTTCTGGATCATGAGGTGCTCATTTTTATATCTCTTTCAGACACTGTGACCGAAGTTTGCACCGCTTCCCTGTGGCTGTGACATCATCAATGTTTGTTGAGCTGACTGGAGATGTTACACTAATTTCATGCTGTGTATATTCAGGTAATTTCTTCTTTCTTTGAAAAATAAATTCCCTGTCTAGAACAAGCTTAAGATTAGGGGCCTCTCTTTCTCTTCTTCTGTCTTATTTATCCATTTTTCCCTATATTCTGTCTGTATCTGGCCCATTCTATTTTCTTTGTTCTTTGCTCTAGATGTTTTCTTCTTACATAATGAGTGATTCTGGATTTGTATGGTCTTTCATACTTTTCTTTCTGTCATTCTTTCAAATCTATGCACCCAATGACCTACTTACCCAATACTCTAATCCGATCGGACAGGTACCGATAAGCCCAGCTGGGCCTATGTAATGAATTCTGGCCGTCTGGATGTTTGCTTCTATATCAGAGTTTTGAGCTGATTACATCATAGATAGTCTGGTCTGTAGATATTATTGATCATTTGTTATAGATGAAAACTTTGTGATAAAAGGGGCCATGTGTAATTGAATTTTGCAGTACTGGTATTTCATGAAGATTAGGGTTCATGTCCGTCATGTTCTATAAAGGCCATCTACTTTCCTTCTTTCATGTATTCCACCCTTGTTTTGACTGATAATGCTTGACTATAGAATAAAAAGCTTAGAAATGTGAATTTGGCTGGTCACGTTGAAGATTTTAGAGATGAAAAATGAAGAAAACCCTGAATTTTAGCCATCAGAGTGGGGTATTTTTTTGGTCAAAAGGCTACTTTTCATGCAATGTTTTCAATTTATATGAATGAAAATGGGTTAAAAAGATAGACAAAAGAATCCAGAAGAGTATACTTTTTATTATTTCATGTAAATCCATTGGGTTTTGACTGAGATATGTTTGATTTTGTAAGAGTGGTCATTGGGCTTAAAATTTCCATTTTTTTAGGTCTTGGCCGCAAAAACAACCATGTTAAGGAAAGTGGGTTTTCTCTTTGAAAATGGCCCTGATTTCTCTCTGGCTCATTCTTTCCTTGTCGCAATACTCGGATTCAGCCAAAAGGCATAAAAAACCTGACTTGAAAGTCAAATTCCGTATTATATAGGTGTCGCACCACTGCGAGATTGCTTCCGGTCGTAGTAGTCAAAAGTAGTCCGATGTGAAATTTTGCAGTAGCACTTTTGTTGCACTGTTTCATGGAGCTGAGAGGGCTTGGTGGTATATAATTTAGATTTGCTTCAAATTTAGGTAGTGGGGGACCATTTAGATGTGATTTTATCATATATTGATTGGACTATTTTATGTCAGTGGAGGACCAAAAAATTGGGGTCATGGCCGTTTTGAGCGGACAATTTCTAGGGTGCCTGTATTGATTTGCATTTAGCAAAAAACGCAGTCGGTTGAAATGTTGTTTTTTATGCATTTTTTGAAGGACTATGACTGTACTTTTGAGTGCAAGAGACGGTAAAGCCAATGTTTTGCCATTAAGCGATTTGTGAAGCTTCAAAGATGGTCAGTTTGACTCTATTTTCAATATGGCAAAAAACCAGTGGTGTGACACCTATAAGAGAAGGTAGTGAAAAAACGGGAACCAGTCTGGTGTTTTTATTTTCTGCCAGAACCGGCTGAAATTTGGCAGACAAGTAGCTGAGAGGCTCTGAAACAGGACTCTATCAAAAGTTGGGCTCAGGTATGTAGAATTAAAATTTTGAATTTAATTTAGAATTTAAATTAGCGAAATTTCAAAGTTTTCGGACCGACATGTCGAGAATTTTGTCAAAAAATTGTTTTTGATTTATTGTGTAAGTATGACGGGATATGGGCAGTTCAGATCCAAGGATCCAAGTGATCCTGCTGGGTCCGGGTTTCGAACCGCAGAGCCCACATAATGGCAGTTATGGTCAATTGGAAATTCCTGAAATATCGACCAAAGTTTCATGCAAGCCACCTCTGTAATTTCAAGCTTTGTGTGAATACAGCGCATATTAACTTGAAGGAAAGTTTTCTTAATAAGGGTAGGAAATGTTATTTTGACAGGGGCATTTCCACTGGCTGTGTAAATTCATTGTGGCAAAAGGAGTCGGACCGCCTTTTGGACTTAGTCGGGCTGTAAGTACCATTTAATACCTATATTCCTCTTTGCATATTTTGTCCCATTTCATTGTTTGTCTAGCTGTCTCTACTATCCCCAAACCTGTTGGTCTCCCCCCTCCCCCCTTTATATGAAAACATTGTGGCAGAAGGAGCCAGAATTATATACAGGACCCTCCCCTGAATCAGCCGCTTTCCCTCTCTTTTATTTTCTATTTTTCTCAGTCTCACTCTCTCTTTCTCTGTCTTCCCCCTCCTCTCTCTCTCTCTACTGTTTTTCTTTCACTGAAAACATTGCAGCAGCAATTCTTAATCATATATATATGAATGCCCCACCTTTCTCTCTCCCCCTCTCTCTCTTCATTGCAACAAAAGCAGCCAGAGTGCCTTTTTGATTTTGGGGTCTGTATGTACCATTTTGATACTGTAACCCTCTTTGCATATCTTTTCCCAACCTATTGTTTGTTCAGCAGTCTCTACTATCCCCAACCTGTGCTTGTCTGCCCCCCCCCCTTTTTTTCTGAAAACTGTGTGGCAGAAGGAGCAAGTATTTTATACAAGACCCTTCCCCAAATCAGTCGCTGTCTCTCTTTCACTCTCAATCTTTATCAATATCTCTCTCTCTCCTTCTCTCTCGCTTCCTTCCTTCACCTCCTTCTCTCTCTCTCTCTCTCTCCTTTTTTCTCTCTGAAAACATTGCAGCAGCAGTTCTTAATCATATATAGGACTGTCCCCCTTCTCTCTCTCTCTGTGTCTCTCTTTCTCTCTGTCTCTCTGTCTCTCTGTTTCAGCCAGCATCCGGCCTCGTCAGTAGAGCTGCTATGCACTAGACAGAGTTACTCCCCTTGTTCTCTTATTTCTTGTTTACTTCCTTATTATCATATCTCTGTCTTGGGTTATGTTAACTTGTTTTGGTATCCATGCATGTTTGAATGCTGTGGTCTAAGGTCCCTTTTACATAGGTTCTGGATCATGAGGTGCTCATTTTTATATCTCTTTCAGACACTGTGACCGAAGTTTGCACCGCTTCCCTGTGGCTGTGACATCATCAATGTTTGTTGAGCTGACTGGAGATGTTACACTAATTTCATGCTGTGTATATTCAGGTAATTTCTTCTTTCTTTGAAAAATAAATTCCCTGTCTAGAACAAGCTTAAGATTAGGGGCCTCTCTTTCTCTTCTTCTGTCTTATTTATCCATTTTTCCCTATATTCTGTCTGTATCTGGCCCATTCTATTTTCTTTGTTCTTTGCTCTAGATGTTTTCTTCTTACATAATGAGTGATTCTGGATTTGTATGGTCTTTCATACTTTTCTTTCTGTCATTCTTTCAAATCTATGCACCCAATGACCTACTTACCCAATACTCTAATCCGATCGGACAGGTACCGATAAGCCCAGCTGGGCCTATGTAATGAATTCTGGCCGTCTGGATGTTTGCTTCTATATCAGAGTTTTGAGCTGATTACATCATAGATAGTCTGGTCTGTAGATATTATTGATCATTTGTTATAGATGAAAACTTTGTGATAAAAGGGGCCATGTGTAATTGAATTTTGCAGTACTGGTATTTCATGAAGATTAGGGTTCATGTCCGTCATGTTCTATAAAGGCCATCTACTTTCCTGCTTTCATGTATTCCACCCTTGTTTTGACTGATAATGCTTGACTATAGAATAAAAAGCTTAGAAATGTGAATTTGGCTGGTCACGTTGAAGATTTTAGAGATGAAAAATGAAGAAAACCCTGAATTTTAGCCATCAGAGTGGGGTATTTTTTTGGTCAAAAGGCTACTTTTCATGCAATGTTTTCAATTTATATGAATGAAAATGGGTTAAAAAGATAGACAAAAGAATCCAGAAGAGTATACTTTTTATTATTTCATGTAAATCCATTGGGTTTTGACTGAGATATGTTTGATTTTGTAAGAGTGGTCATTGGGCTTAAAATTTCCATTTTTTTAGGTCTTGGCCGCAAAAACAACCATGTTAAGAAAAGTGGGTTTTCTCTTTGAAAATGGCCCTGATTTCTCTCTGGCTCATTCTTTCCTTGTCGCAGTACTCGGATTCAGCCAAAAGGCATAAAAGACCTGACTTGAAAGTCAAATTCCGTATTATATAGGTGTCGCACCACTGCGAGATTGCTTCCGGGTCGTAGTAGTCAAAAGTAGTCCGATGTGAAATTTTGCAGTAGCACTTTTGTTGCACTGTTTCATGGAGCTGAGAGGGCTTGGTGGTATATAATTTAGATTTGCTTCAAATTTAGGTAGTGGGGGACCATTTAGATTCGATTTTATCATATATTGATTGGACTATTTTATGTCAGTGGAGGACCAAAAATTTGGGGTCATGGCCGTGAACAGGCATTTTTGAGGGTGCCTGTATTGATTTGGATTTAGCAAAAAACGCAATCGGTTGACATGTTGTTTTTCATGCATTTTTTCTGAAGGACTATGACTGTACTTTTGAGAGCAAGAGACGGTAAAGCCAAAGTTTTGCCATTAAGCGATTTGTGAAGCTTCAAAGATGGTCAGTTTCACTCTATTTTCAATATGGCAAAAAACCAGTGGTGTGACACCTTAAAGAATTTTTACCCCTTCACCGGCTCCAACATTATTCGGTGCTGATAAAACAAAGATAAAAGTTAAACGTCCACCGAATAAGTCTGTACACAAGTCTGACGTCTTTTTTTATCCGATACCGCCTATGGGCGGAGTTTATAGTTACACAAATCTAGTCAGGAACTGTGCATTAAGCAGGCGCCCAATTTGACATTTTCAAACCACGTTTAACCCATTACGAGATGACAAAAAATAAAAGACTGTCCAAATTTAAAGAAATTGCAGACGACATTTCAAAGTGTGTATTGAAATCTAAGTGTAATATAGAGTAGAAAACATTGTGAGAAAAGAGAAATAGTTTGTATAAAGCTATTTCTCCTTTTCTAACAATGTTTTCCTAAATAATATTTTGCAAAGGTGTCAAAACCAGGAATCCTGTGGTAATGGGTTAAAATGTGTGAGTTGTCAATGTTTGGGTCGCTGGTTCGAACACTGGCTTACAATGGGCACCGGGATCCTTCATAATCTTTGCAACGTTAATGAAAATGTTGGTGTAGGCCTATCTATGATGCTGATCGGAGTCGATTATGGATTTCTGTCCTCGGAACTCGATATTTCCCCCATTGTTACATTAACATCAATATGACCTCCCCGAATCTGCCGAGTAGGTATTTCGGTAGAGTAATGTCTAGTATTATCAATTCATGATATGCGACTCGTCACATGAAAAGGGACCATCTCGATCTGGTCAGACTGCGGGAATTGTGCAGGCTAACCATGTTGAAACTTTTCGCCTATAGCAGGTTCTCTCAAAGTAAATCTGAATTGGATAAGATCCCTTTTAAAAAAATTTGGTTTAACGGACTGCTCAAAAGGCCCATTTCGCGTGACGGGTCACGTATAATTAATCCACGACTATTGTACACCGTTTAAGTCTGTTATCTAGGAGACTGATCGGGGTCTATACTTACAGCTTTCTACATGTTTTAAACACTTTTAAACCAGGTACACCGTTTAAGCCTGATGGCTAGGAGACTGATCGGGGTCTATACTTCAAGCTTTCTACATGTTTTAAACACTTTTAAACCACGTACACCGTTTAAGTCTGATGGCTAGGAGACTGATCGGGGTCTATACTTACAGCTTTCTGAATGTTTTAAACACTTTTAAACCACGTACACCGTTTAAGTGTGATGGCTAGGAGACTGATCGGGGTCTATACTTACAGCTTTCTGCATGTTTTACACACTTTTAAACCACGTACACCGTTTAAGTCTGTTATCTACGAAACTGATCGGGTGTCTATACTTACAGCTTTCTGCATGTTTTAAACACTTTTAAACCACGTTCACCGTTTAAGTCTGATGGCTAGGAGACTGATCGGGGTCTATACTTACAGCTTTCTACATGTTTTAAACACTTTTAAACCACGTACACCGTTTAAGTGTGATGGCTAGGAGACTGATCGGGGGGTCTATACTTACAGCTTTCTACATGTTTTAAACACTTTTAAACCACGTACACCGTTTAAGTCTGTTATCTAGGAGACTGATCGGGGTCTATACTTACAGCTTTCTACATGTTTTAAACACTTTTAAACCACGTACACCGCTTAAGTCTGTTATCTAGGAGACTGATCGGGGTCTATACTTACAGCTTTCTAAATGTTTTAATGCTTTTAAACCACGTACACCGTGTAAGTCTTTTGGCTAGGAGACTGATCGGGGTCTATACCTTCAGCTTTCTGAATGTCTTAAATACTTTTAAACCACGTACACCGTTTAAGTGTGATGGCTAAGAGACTGATCGGGGTCTATACTTATAGCTTTCTAAATGTTTTAATGCTTTTAAACCACGTACATCGTTTAAGTCTGATGGCTAGGAGACTGATCGGGGTCCATACTTACAGCTTTCTGAATGTTTTAAATACTTTTAAACCACGTACACCGTTTAAGTGTGATGGCTAGGAGACTGATCGGAGTCCATACTTACAGCTTTCTACATGTTTTAAACACGTTTAAACCACGTACACCGTTTAAGCCTGATGGCTAGGAGACTGATCGGGGTCTATACTTACAGCTTTCTAAATGTTTTAAACACTTTTAAACCAGGTACACCATTTAAGTCTGATGGCTAGGAGACTGATCGGGGTCTATACTTACAGCTTTCTACATGTTTTAAACACTTTAAAACCACGTACACCGTTTAAGTGTGATGGCTAGGAGACTGATCGGAGTCTATACTTACAGCTTTCTGCATGTTTTAAACACTTTTAAACCACGTACACCGTTTAAGTGTGATGGCTAGGAGACTGATCGGGGTCTATACTTACAGCTTTCTGCATGTTTTAAACACTTAAACCACGTACACCGTTTAAGTCTGATGGCTAGGGGACTGATTGGGGTCTATACTTACAGCTTTCTACATGTTTTAAACACTTTTAAACCACGTACACCGTTTAAGTCTGTTATCTAGGAGACTGATCGGGGTCTATACTTACAGCTTTCTAAATGTTTTAATGCTTTTAAACCACGTACACAGTTTAAATCTGTTGACTAGGAGACTGATCGGGGTTTATACTTACAGCTTTTTGAATGTTTTAAATACTTTTAAACCACATACACCGTTTAAGTCTGATGGCTAGGAGACTGATAAGGGTCTGTATTTACAGCTTTCTAAATGTTTTAATGCTTTTAAACCACGTACACCGTTTAAGTGTGATGGCTAGGAGACTGATCGGGGTCTATACTTACAGCTTTCTGCATGTTTTAAACATTTTTAAACCACGTACACCGTTTAAGTCTGTTATCTAGGAGACTGATCGGGGTCTATACTTACAGCTTTCGCAGGTTTTAAATGCTTTTAAACCACGTACACCGTTTAAGTCTGATGGCTAGGAGACTGATCGGGGGTCTATACTTATAGCTTTCTAAATGTTTTAATGCTTTTAAACCACGTACACCGTTTAAGTTTGATGGCTAGGAGACTGATCGGGGTCTATACTTACAGCTTTCTGCATGTTTTAAACACTTTTAAACCATGTACAGGGTTAAAGTTTGTTATCTAGGAGACTGATCGGGTGTCTATACTTACAGCCTTCTACATGTTTTAAATACTTTTAAACCACGTACCCCGTTTAAATCTGTTATCTAGGAGACTGATTGGGGTCTATACTTCAAGCTTTCTACATGTTTTAAACACTTTTAAACCACGTACACCGTTTAAGTCTGATGGCTAGGTGACTGATCGGGGTCTATACTTACAGCTTTCTGCGTGTTTTAAACACTTTTAAACCACGTACACCGTTTAAGTCTGTTATCTAGGAGACTGATCGGGTGTCTATACTTACAGCTTTCTACATGTTTTAAACACTTTTAAACCACGTACACCGTTTAGGTCTGTTGGCTAGGAGACTGATCGGGGTCTATACTTACAGCTTTCTACATGTTTTAAACACTTTTAAACCACGTTCACCGTTTAAGTCTGATGGCTAGGAGACTGATCGGGTGTCTATACTTACAGCTTTCTACATGTTTTAAACACTTTTAAACCACGTACACCGTTTAGGTCTGTTATCTAGGAGACTGATCAGGGTCTATACTTACAGCTTTCTAAATGTTTTAAACACTCTTAAACCACGTACACCGTTTAAGTCTGTTGGCTAGGAGACTGATCGGGGTCTCTATTAACAGCTTTTTGAATGTTTTAAATACTTTAAAAACACGTACACCGTTAAGTCTGATGGCTAAGAGACTGATAAGGGTCTGTACTTACAGCTTTCTAAATGTTTTGATGCTTTTAAACCACGTACACTGTTTAAGTCTGATGGCTAGGAGACTGATCGGGGTCTATGCTTACAGCTTTCTGCATGTTTTAAACACTTTTAAACCACATACACCGTTTAAGTCTGATGGCTAGGAGACTGATCGGGGTCTATACTTACAGCTTTCTGCATGTTTTGAACACTTTTTAACCACGTACACCGTTTAAGTCTGTTATCTAGGAGACTGATCGGGGTCTATATTTACAGCTTTCGCAGGTTTTACGTACTTTTAAACCACGTACACCGTTTAAGTGTGATGGCTAGGAGACTGATCGGGGGTCTATACTTACAGCTTTCTAAATGTTTTAAATGCTTTTAAACCACGTACACCGTTTAAGTCCGATGGCTAGGAGACTGATCGGAGTCTATACTTACAGCTTTCTGCATGTTTTAAACACTTTTAAACCACGTACACCGTTTAAGTCTGATGGCTAGGAGACTGATCGGGTGTCTATACTTAAAGCTTTCTGAATGTCTTAAATACTTTTAAACCATGTACACCGTTTAAATCTGTTATCTAGGAGACTGATCGGGGTCTATACTTAGAGCTTTCTAAATGTTTTAAACACTTTTAAACCACGTACACCGTTTTAGTCTGTTGGCTAGAGATTCTGATCGGGGGTCTATACTTACAGCTTTCTGAATGTTTTAAACACGTTTAAACCACGTACACCGTTTAAGTCTGATGGCTAGGAGACTGATCGGGGTCTGTACTTATAGCTTTCTAAATGTTTTAAACTCTTTTAAACCACGTCCCCCATAGTATCAATTATATTTGATTTCAATACATTTAATAATGTGTACACCGTTTAAGTCTGTTCCCTCAAAGACTAATCAGGGTCCATAGTATCAACTATATATGATTTCAATACATTTTATAATGTGTACACCGTTTAAGTCTGTTCCCTTAAGGACTAATCAGGGTCCTAAGTATCAAATATATATGATTTTAATTCATTTTATAATCTGTACACCGTAAAAGTCTGTTCCCTTAAAGACTAATCAGTGTCCATAGCATCAACTAGATTTGATTTCAATACATTTTATAATGTGTACACCGTTTAAGTCTGATCCCTAAAACACTAATCAGGGTCCATAGTATAAACTTTATTTGTTTTCAATACATTTTATAACGTGTACACCGTTTAAGTCTGTTCCCTAAAGACTAATCAGAGTCCATTATATCAACTATATATGATTTCAATACATTTTATAATGTGTACACCGTTTAAGTCTGTTCCCTTAAGGACTAATCAGAGTCCTAAGTATCAACTTTATATGATTTTAATTCATTTTATAATCTGTACACCGTTTAAGTCTGTTCCCTTAAAGACTAATCAGTGTCCATAGTATCAACTAGATTTCATTTCATTACATTTTATAATGTGTACACCGTTTAAGTCTGATCCCTAAACCACTAATCAGGGTCCATAGTATAAACTTTATTTGTTTTCAATACATTTTATGTGTTCACCGTTTAAGTCTAATCCCTAAAGACTAATCAGGGTCCATTATATTAACTATATATGATTTCAATACATTTTATAATGTGTACACCGTTTAAGTCTGTTCCCTCAAAGACTAAGCAGGGTCCATAGTATCAACTATATTTGTTTTCAATACGTTTTATAATGTGTACACCGTTTAAGTCTGTTCCCTATGGTTGTAGGTTTGCCTCCCCAAGGTCGCAGACCAAATCCTTGCGATCTTCCCAAAATTCCTCTGTGTACACTAAGTTTCGATTGACCGTCGATGTATAGGCTTAAAAATACCTACGACAATGCACGTTCTAAATACGCTGCACATGCGATCAACTTGCGTCAACCGACAAAGACTCAATCTCACCCGACCAAGACTCAACCCCGAACGTAAGAGTTGCAACACTTGCAATCAAGACGATCTACATTCGATCTAAACGATATAGTCTGTCCTGGACGCCCAATCCTCGATCATTTCTCGACAGATTCTCGACCGAGAGACGTGGAAATCTTCATAGTCACCCAGATTTGCTCACGACCCAGTGCGAGCGTAAAAAACACAGTAAGATCTGTAGTCGATGAACAATTTTCACCAGAATTCAAAAGGAAAGGGTGCCAACAGTATAGGTTTACATGGAAAATAATTTAATTACATTCCTATGAAATCTTCCACTTTCTTTCCTGGAGCTCTGGTCGAGGCTTTTTGAATAGAATGCCAGTTATACTGCGGACCGTTTACAATTTGTGTTGCCCAGCACTGTATGCTCCCACATCATATAATACGGAGCATATCATTTTACCCATTTCTGTCCATCTGTCAATGTGTCCGTCTATCTGTAATCTTTTCCGTCAATTTGTATGTTTATGTCTAGGCACCGTAGCAATGCGATATGGTCGGGTTTAAAGGGCTGCCGAATGGGGCGGAGTTTCGGTAAAATGAAAATTAGGGCGTTGCCATATTGTGATTGACATCAGACTTATTCGGTGTACAGACTTATTCGGTGTACATTTAACCTCTACCGATAAACAAACATCCCGTGATAATCGGTGGATGGCGGAAGCAGAATTCCGTACCTGCTCCAATACCCATCTTTGTGTATTGTCTGCTTATCTATGTTCAATATTGTTTCCGTTTTATACCGTCCCTTACTAAGGTGGGCGTGCCAAACTCGCGTTTGCAGAATTATACTTTTCCGCGTTACGATAGTATAGCGGAAAAGAGTTGTCTTCTCGCTACGCACCTGTAAAATTGTTATGATCTTGTTATGAATTTCTGACCAATCAGAATGCATCCTGAAAAGCGTATGGGTAAAATAGTACGTGGAGAAATCAGTTCTAGCGAGCACGTCGGCCTTAACACATCTTCATTTCGTTTAATTAAATTATGGCTTTTAATTTTGTTAGAGAAAATGTTTAAGACGATTTACTGTACGAAGTCCCACGTATGCCGCAGAGCAAGACGCTGAATTGTTTTGGTATACAGCTTTTTTTCAGAGTAACTTCTC
Source organism: Tridacna gigas (assembly GCA_945859785.2). Lineage (NCBI taxonomy): Eukaryota > Metazoa > Mollusca > Bivalvia > Cardiida > Cardiidae > Tridacna > Tridacna gigas. Next base: position 31,658,879 of record OX244041.2, read on the forward strand.
TGTTTTTTGTGGCCGGACGTCGCGTTCTTGTCTATGAAGCGGATTTATGTATCGTAAAATGTTATTTTAGGCTTGTTAGAATATGGTCTCATTGCTTTCATTGTTCTCCCCTATGCCATGGTTTTTGGTAAAAGCGTCGCTGTATCTGACTGACATGATCCACTGTATCGATCTAGCTGACATACTCCGCTGTATTCAATAAAGAAAAGAGAAATGTATATCGCATTCATTTTGATTGTAAGTAGGGAGTGAAAGGCAGATTCATAGTAGAGAGTAGACAGGTCAATTTCACTCTGTTTTCAATATCGCAAAAAATCAGTGGTGTGACACCTTATCCGCGTTTTAAGGTGTCGCACCACTGCGAGTTTGCTTCCGGGTCGTAGTAGTCAAAAGTAGTCCGATGTGAAATTTTGCAGTATCACTTTTGTTGCACTGTTTCATGGAGCTGAGAGGGCTTGGTGGTATATAATTTAGATTTGCTTCAAATTTAGGTAGTGGGGGACCATTTAGATGTGATTTTATCATATATTGATTGGACTATTTTATGTCAATGGCGGGCCAAAAACTTGGGGTCATGGCGGTGAACAGGCATTTTTGAGAGGACAATTTCTAGGGTGCCTGTATTGATTGGCATTTAGCGAAAAACGCAATCGGTTGACATGTTGTTTTTTATGCATTTTTTTGAAGGACTATGACTGTACCTTTGAGAGCAAGAGACGGTAAAGCCAAAGTTTTGCCATTAAGCGATTTGTGAAGCTTCAAAGATGGTCAATTTCACTCTATTTTCAATATGGCAAAAACCCAGTGGTGTGACACCTATATGAGCAGGTAGTGAAAAAACGGGAACCAGTCTGGTGTTTTCATTTTCAGGCAGAACCGGCTGAAATTTGGCAGACAAGTAGCTGAGGGGCCTTGAAACAGGATTCTATCAAAAGTTGGGCTCAGGTACTTAGAATTTAAATTTTGAATTGAATTTAGAATTTAAATTAGCGGAATTTCAAAGTTTTCGGACCAGCATGTCGTGAATTTTGTCAAAAAATTCTTTGCACCGGATGAAATCTATGGACACTTCATCTGCAAGTTTTCTAATGCCAAGCAGTTGAATACCTATTCAGATATTTGATTTAATTGTCATTTTAAACTATTTAATTCTAATTTAATTTCTTTATTTTAGAATTTAGAATTGGATTATTTTTCACGAAATGCCAGAAAAAACTTGAAAATGCATCTGAATTGCATGCAAATTGAAAATGCTTGTTTTGGATTTGTTGTGTAAGTAAGACCGGATATGGGCAATTCAGATCCAAGGATCCAAGTGATCCTGCTGGGTCCGGGTTTCGAACCACAGAGCCCACATAATGGCAGTTATGGTCAATCGGAAATTTCTAAATTATCGACCAAAGTTTCATGCAAGCCACCTCTGTAATTTCAAGCTTTGTGTGAATACAGAGCATATTAACTTGAAGGAAAGTTTTCTTAATAAGGGTAGGAAATGTTATTTTGACAGGGGCATTTCCATTGGCTGTGTAAATTCATTGCGGCAAAAGGAGTCTGACCCCCTTTGGACTTAGTCGGGCTGTAAGTACCATTTAATACCTATAATCCTCTTTGCATGTTTTGTCCCATTTCATTGTTTGTCCAGCTGTCTCTACTATCCCAAACCTGTTTGTCTCCCCCCCCTTTTATATGAAAACAATGTGGCAGAAGGAGCCAGAATTATATACAGGACCCTCCCCCGAATCGGCCGCTTTCCCTGTCTTTTACTCCGTATCTTTCTCAGTCTCACTCTCTCTTTCTCTCTCTTCCTCCCCTCTCTCTCTCTGTGTCTCTCTCTCCCCCCTCTCTCTTCTGTGTTTCTTCTACTGAAAACATTGCAGCAGCAATTCTTAATCATATATATATGTGTGTGTGTGTGTGTGTGTGTGTGACTGCCCCTCTCTCTCTCTCTCTCTTCATTGCAACAAAAGCAAAAGGAGCCAGACTGCATTTTGGATCTTGGTGTCTGTAAGTACCATTTTAATACCTGTAAGCCTCTTTGCATATTTTTTCCTAACCCACTGTTTGTCCAGCTTCTATCCCAAATCTGTGTTTGTCTGCGCCCCCCCCCCCGCCCCCGCCCCCGTTTTTCTGAAAACTGTGTGGCAGAAGGAGAAAGTATTTTATACAAGACCCTTCCCCAAATCAATCACTGTCTCTCTTTCACTCTTTATCCTTCACACTATGTCTCTCTTTCTCTCTCTCTTCCTTCCTTTACCCTCCACCCCCTCTCTCTCTCTCTCTCTCTGTCTTTCTCTCTCCTGTTTCTTTCTGTCTGAAAACATTGCAGCAGCAGTTCTTAATCATATATAGGACTGCCCCCCTTCTCTCTGTGTCTCTCTGTTTCGGCCAGCATCAGGCCTCATCAGTAGAGCTGCTATGCACTAGACAGAGTTACTCCCCTTGTTCTCTTATTTCTTGTTTACTTTCTTATTACCATATCTCTGTCTTGGGTTATGTTGTTTTGGTCTCCAGGCATATGTTTGAATGTTATGGTCTAAGGTCCCTTGTACATAGGTTCTGGATCATGAGGTGCTCATTTTTATATCTCTTTCAGATGCTGTGACTGAAGTTAGCACCGCTTCCCTGTGGCTGTGACATCACCAAAGTTTGTTGAGCCGACTGGAGATGCTACACTAATTTCATGCTGTGAATATTCAGGTAATTTCTTCTTTCTTTGAGCAATAAATTCTCTGTCTAGAACAAGCTTAAGATTAAGGGCTTCTCTTTCTTTTTTTCTGTCTTATCTGTTCATGTTTTCCCTATATTCTGTCTGTATCTGACCCATTCTATTTTCTTTGTTCTTTGCTCTAGATGTTTTCTTCTTACATAATGAGTGATTCTGGATTTGTATGGTCTTTCATACTTTCCTTTCTGTCATTCTCTCAAATCTATGCACCCAATGACCTACTTACCCAATACTCTAATCCGATCGGACAGGTACCGATAAGCCCAGCTGGGCCTACGTAATGAATTCTGGCCGTCAGGATGTTTGCTTCTATATCAGACTTTTGAGCTGATTATATCATCGATAGTCTGGTCTGTAGATATTATTCATCATTTGTCATAGATGAAAACATTGTGACAAAAGGAGCCATGTGTAGTTAAACTTTGCAGTACTGGTATTTCCTGAAGATTCAGGTTCATGTCCGTCATGTTCAATAAAGGCCATCTGCTTTCCTTCTTTCATATATTCCACCCTTGTTTTGACTGATAATGCTTGACTATAGAATAAAAAGCTTACAAATGTGCATTTGGCTGGTCACATGGAAGAATTTAGAGATAAAAAATGAAGAAAACCCTGAATTTTAGACATCAGAATTTTTTTTTTTTTTTTTTTTTTTTGTCAAAAGGCTACTTTTCATGCAATGTTTTCAATTTATATAAATGAAAATGGGTTAAAAAGATAGACAAAAGAGTCCAGGAGAGAATACTTTTTATTTCATGTAAATCCATTAGGTTTTGGCTGAGATATGTTTGATTTTGTAAGAGTGGTCATTGGGCTTAAAATTTCCATTTTTTTAGGTCTTGGCCGCAAAAACAACCATGTTAAGAAAAATGGGTTTTCTCTTTGAAAATGGCCCTGATTTCTCTCTGGCTCATTTTTTCCTTGTCGAAATACTCGGATTCAGCCAAAAGACATAAAAAACCCGACTTGAAAGTCAAATTCCGTTTTATAAAGGTGTCGCACCACTGCGAGTTTGCTTCCGGGTCGTAGTATCACAAGTAGTCCGATGTGAAATTTTGCAGTATCACTTTTGTTGCACTGTTTCATGGAGCTGAGAGGGCTTGGTGGTATATAATTTAGATTTGCTTCAAATTTAGGTAGTGGGGGACCATTTAGATGTGATTTTATCATATATTGATTGGACTATTTTATGTCAATGGCGGGCCAAAAACTTGGGGTCATGGCGGTGAACAGGCATTTTTGAGAGGACAATTTCTAGGGTGCCTGTATTGATTGGCATTTAGCGAAAAACGCAATCGGTTGACATGTTGTTTTTTATGCATTTTTTTGAAGGACTATGACTGTACCTTTGAGAGCAAGAGACGGTAAAGCCAAAGTTTTGCCATTAAGCGATTTGTGAAGCTTCAAAGATGGTCAATTTCACTCTATTTTCAATATGGCAAAAACCCAGTGGTGTGACACCTATATGAGCAGGTAGTGAAAAAACGGGAACCAGTCTGGTGTTTTCATTTTCAGGCAGAACCGGCTGAAATTTGGCAGACAAGTAGCTGAGGGGCCTTGAAACAGGATTCTATCAAAAGTTGGGCTCAGGTACTTAGAATTTAAATTTTGAATTGAATTTAGAATTTAAATTAGCGGAATTTCAAAGTTTTCGGACCAGCATGTCGTGAATTTTGTCAAAAAATTCTTTGCACCGGATGAAATCTATGGACACTTCATCTGCAAGTTTTCTAATGCCAAGCAGTTGAATACCTATTCAGATATTTGATTTAATTGTCATTTTAAACTATTTAATTCTAATTTAATTTCTTTATTTTAGAATTTAGAATTGGATTATTTTTCACGAAATGCCAGAAAAAACTTGAAAATGCATCTGAATTGCATGCAAATTGAAAATGCTTGTTTTGGATTTGTTGTGTAAGTAAGACCGGATATGGGCAATTCAGATCCAAGGATCCAAGTGATCCTGCTGGGTCCGGGTTTCGAACCACAGAGCCCACATAATGGCAGTTATGGTCAATCGGAAATTTCTAAATTATCGACCAAAGTTTCATGCAAGCCACCTCTGTAATTTCAAGCTTTGTGTGAATACAGAGCATATTAACTTGAAGGAAAGTTTTCTTAATAAGGGTAGGAAATGTTATTTTGACAGGGGCATTTCCATTGGCTGTGTAAATTCATTGCGGCAAAAGGAGTCTGACCCCCTTTGGACTTAGTCGGGCTGTAAGTACCATTTAATACCTATAATCCTCTTTGCATGTTTTGTCCCATTTCATTGTTTGTCCAGCTGTCTCTACTATCCCAAACCTGTTTGTCTCCCCCCCCTTTTATATGAAAACAATGTGGCAGAAGGAGCCAGAATTATATACAGGACCCTCCCCCGAATCGGCCGCTTTCCCTGTCTTTTACTCCGTATCTTTCTCAGTCTCACTCTCTCTTTCTCTCTCTTCCTCCCCCCTCTCTCTCTGTGTCTCTCTCTCCCCCCTCTCTCTTCTGTGTTTCTTCTACTGAAAACATTGCAGCAGCAATTCTTAATCATATATATATGTGTGTGTGTGTGTGTGTGACTGCCCCTCTCTCTCTCTCTCTCTCTTCATTGCAACAAAAGCAAAAGGAGCCAGACTGCATTTTGGATCTTGGTGTCTGTAAGTACCATTTTAATACCTGTAAGCCTCTTTGCATATTTTTTCCTAACCCACTGTTTGTCCAGCTTCTATCCCAAATCTGTGTTTGTCTGCGCCCCCCCCCCGCCCCCGCCCCCGTTTTTCTGAAAACTGTGTGGCAGAAGGAGAAAGTATTTTATACAAGACCCTTCCCCAAATCAATCACTGTCTCTCTTTCACTCTTTATCCTTCACACTATGTCTCTCTTTCTCTCTCTCTTCCTTCCTTTACCCTCCACCCCCTCTCTCTCTCTCTCTCTCTGTCTTTCTCTCTCCTGTTTCTTTCTGTCTGAAAACATTGCAGCAGCAGTTCTTAATCATATATAGGACTGCCCCCCTTCTCTCTGTGTCTCTCTGTTTCGGCCAGCATCAGGCCTCATCAGTAGAGCTGCTATGCACTAGACAGAGTTACTCCCCTTGTTCTCTTATTTCTTGTTTACTTTCTTATTACCATATCTCTGTCTTGGGTTATGTTGTTTTGGTCTCCAGGCATATGTTTGAATGTTATGGTCTAAGGTCCCTTGTACATAGGTTCTGGATCATGAGGTGCTCATTTTTATATCTCTTTCAGATGCTGTGACTGAAGTTAGCACCGCTTCCCTGTGGCTGTGACATCACCAAAGTTTGTTGAGCCGACTGGAGATGCTACACTAATTTCATGCTGTGAATATTCAGGTAATTTCTTCTTTCTTTGAGCAATAAATTCTCTGTCTAGAACAAGCTTAAGATTAAGGGCTTCTCTTTCTTTTTTTCTGTCTTATCTGTTCATGTTTTCCCTATATTCTGTCTGTATCTGACCCATTCTATTTTCTTTGTTCTTTGCTCTAGATGTTTTCTTCTTACATAATGAGTGATTCTGGATTTGTATGGTCTTTCATACTTTCCTTTCTGTCATTCTCTCAAATCTATGCACCCAATGACCTACTTACCCAATACTCTAATCCGATCGGACAGGTACCGATAAGCCCAGCTGGGCCTACGTAATGAATTCTGGCCGTCAGGATGTTTGCTTCTATATCAGACTTTTGAGCTGATTATATCATCGATAGTCTGGTCTGTAGATATTATTCATCATTTGTCATAGATGAAAACATTGTGACAAAAGGAGCCATGTGTAGTTAAACTTTGCAGTACTGGTATTTCCTGAAGATTCAGGTTCATGTCCGTCATGTTCAATAAAGGCCATCTGCTTTCCTTCTTTCATATATTCCACCCTTGTTTTGACTGATAATGCTTGACTATAGAATAAAAAGCTTACAAATGTGCATTTGGCTGGTCACATGGAAGAATTTAGAGATAAAAAATGAAGAAAACCCTGAATTTTAGACATCAGAATTTTTTTTTTTTTTTTTTTTTTTTGTCAAAAGGCTACTTTTCATGCAATGTTTTCAATTTATATAAATGAAAATGGGTTAAAAAGATAGACAAAAGAGTCCAGGAGAGAATACTTTTTATTTCATGTAAATCCATTAGGTTTTGGCTGAGATATGTTTGATTTTGTAAGAGTGGTCATTGGGCTTAAAATTTCCATTTTTTTAGGTCTTGGCCGCAAAAACAACCATGTTAAGAAAAATGGGTTTTCTCTTTGAAAATGGCCCTGATTTCTCTCTGGCTCATTTTTTCCTTGTCGAAATACTCGGATTCAGCCAAAAGACATAAAAAACCCGACTTGAAAGTCAAATTCCGTTTTATAAAGGTGTCGCACCACTGCGAGTTTGCTTCCGGGTCGTAGTATCACAAGTAGTCCGATGTGAAATTTTGCAGTATCACTTTTGTTGCACTGTTTCATGGAGCTGAGAGGGCTTGGTGGTATATAATTTAGATTTGCTTCAAATTTAGGTAGTGGGGGACCATTTAGATGTGATTTTATCATATATTGATTGGACTATTTTATGTCAATGGCGGGCCAAAAACTTGGGGTCATGGCGGTGAACAGGCATTTTTGAGAGGACAATTTCTAGGGTGCCTGTATTGATTGGCATTTAGCGAAAAACGCAATCGGTTGACATGTTGTTTTTTATGCATTTTTTTGAAGGACTATGACTGTACCTTTGAGAGCAAGAGACGGTAAAGCCAAAGTTTTGCCATTAAGCGATTTGTGAAGCTTCAAAGATGGTCAATTTCACTCTATTTTCAATATGGCAAAAACCCAGTGGTGTGACACCTATATGAGCAGGTAGTGAAAAAACGGGAACCAGTCTGGTGTTTTCATTTTCAGGCAGAACCGGCTGAAATTTGGCAGACAAGTAGCTGAGGGGCCTTGAAACAGGATTCTATCAAAAGTTGGGCTCAGGTACTTAGAATTTAAATTTTGAATTGAATTTAGAATTTAAATTAGCGGAATTTCAAAGTTTTCGGACCAGCATGTCGTGAATTTTGTCAAAAAATTCTTTGCACCGGATGAAATCTATGGACACTTCATCTGCAAGTTTTCTAATGCCAAGCAGTTGAATACCTATTCAGATATTTGATTTAATTGTCATTTTAAACTATTTAATTCTAATTTAATTTCTTTATTTTAGAATTTAGAATTGGATTATTTTTCACGAAATGCCAGAAAAAACTTGAAAATGCATCTGAATTGCATGCAAATTGAAAATGCTTGTTTTGGATTTGTTGTGTAAGTAAGACCGGATATGGGCAATTCAGATCCAAGGATCCAAGTGATCCTGCTGGGTCCGGGTTTCGAACCACAGAGCCCACATAATGGCAGTTATGGTCAATCGGAAATTTCTAAATTATCGACCAAAGTTTCATGCAAGCCACCTCTGTAATTTCAAGCTTTGTGTGAATACAGAGCATATTAACTTGAAGGAAAGTTTTCTTAATAAGGGTAGGAAATGTTATTTTGACAGGGGCATTTCCATTGGCTGTGTAAATTCATTGCGGCAAAAGGAGTCTGACCCCCTTTGGACTTAGTCGGGCTGTAAGTACCATTTAATACCTATAATCCTCTTTGCATGTTTTGTCCCATTTCATTGTTTGTCCAGCTGTCTCTACTATCCCAAACCTGTTTGTCTCCCCCCCCTTTTATATGAAAACAATGTGGCAGAAGGAGCCAGAATTATATACAGGACCCTCCCCCGAATCGGCCGCTTTCCCTGTCTTTTACTCCGTATCTTTCTCAGTCTCACTCTCTCTTTCTCTCTCTTCCTCCCCCCTCTCTCTCTGTGTCTCTCTCTCCCCCCTCTCTCTTCTGTGTTTCTTCTACTGAAAACATTGCAGCAGCAATTCTTAATCATATATATATGTGTGTGTGTGTGTGTGTGACTGCCCCTCTCTCTCTCTCTCTCTCTTCATTGCAACAAAAGCAAAAGGAGCCAGACTGCATTTTGGATCTTGGTGTCTGTAAGTACCATTTTAATACCTGTAAGCCTCTTTGCATATTTTTTCCTAACCCACTGTTTGTCCAGCTTCTATCCCAAATCTGTGTTTGTCTGCGCCCCCCCCCCGCCCCCGCCCCCGTTTTTCTGAAAACTGTGTGGCAGAAGGAGAAAGTATTTTATACAAGACCCTTCCCCAAATCAATCACTGTCTCTCTTTCACTCTTTATCCTTCACACTATGTCTCTCTTTCTCTCTCTCTTCCTTCCTTTACCCTCCACCCCCTCTCTCTCTCTCTCTCTCTGTCTTTCTCTCTCCTGTTTCTTTCTGTCTGAAAACATTGCAGCAGCAGTTCTTAATCATATATAGGACTGCCCCCCTTCTCTCTGTGTCTCTCTGTTTCGGCCAGCATCAGGCCTCATCAGTAGAGCTGCTATGCACTAGACAGAGTTACTCCCCTTGTTCTCTTATTTCTTGTTTACTTTCTTATTACCATATCTCTGTCTTGGGTTATGTTGTTTTGGTCTCCAGGCATATGTTTGAATGTTATGGTCTAAGGTCCCTTGTACATAGGTTCTGGATCATGAGGTGCTCATTTTTATATCTCTTTCAGATGCTGTGACTGAAGTTAGCACCGCTTCCCTGTGGCTGTGACATCACCAAAGTTTGTTGAGCCGACTGGAGATGCTACACTAATTTCATGCTGTGAATATTCAGGTAATTTCTTCTTTCTTTGAGCAATAAATTCTCTGTCTAGAACAAGCTTAAGATTAAGGGCTTCTCTTTCTTTTTTTCTGTCTTATCTGTTCATGTTTTCCCTATATTCTGTCTGTATCTGACCCATTCTATTTTCTTTGTTCTTTGCTCTAGATGTTTTCTTCTTACATAATGAGTGATTCTGGATTTGTATGGTCTTTCATACTTTCCTTTCTGTCATTCTCTCAAATCTATGCACCCAATGACCTACTTACCCAATACTCTAATCCGATCGGACAGGTACCGATAAGCCCAGCTGGGCCTACGTAATGAATTCTGGCCGTCAGGATGTTTGCTTCTATATCAGACTTTTGAGCTGATTATATCATCGATAGTCTGGTCTGTAGATATTATTCATCATTTGTCATAGATGAAAACATTGTGACAAAAGGAGCCATGTGTAGTTAAACTTTGCAGTACTGGTATTTCCTGAAGATTCAGGTTCATGTCCGTCATGTTCAATAAAGGCCATCTGCTTTCCTTCTTTCATATATTCCACCCTTGTTTTGACTGATAATGCTTGACTATAGAATAAAAAGCTTACAAATGTGCATTTGGCTGGTCACATGGAAGAATTTAGAGATAAAAAATGAAGAAAACCCTGAATTTTAGACATCAGAATTTTTTTTTTTTTTTTTTTTTTTTGTCAAAAGGCTACTTTTCATGCAATGTTTTCAATTTATATAAATGAAAATGGGTTAAAAAGATAGACAAAAGAGTCCAGGAGAGAATACTTTTTATTTCATGTAAATCCATTAGGTTTTGGCTGAGATATGTTTGATTTTGTAAGAGTGGTCATTGGGCTTAAAATTTCCATTTTTTTAGGTCTTGGCCGCAAAAACAACCATGTTAAGAAAAATGGGTTTTCTCTTTGAAAATGGCCCTGATTTCTCTCTGGCTCATTTTTTCCTTGTCGAAATACTCGGATTCAGCCAAAAGACATAAAAAACCCGACTTGAAAGTCAAATTCCGTTTTATAAAGGTGTCGCACCACTGCGAGTTTGCTTCCGGGTCGTAGTATCACAAGTAGTCCGATGTGAAATTTTGCAGTATCACTTTTGTTGCACTGTTTCATGGAGCTGAGAGGGCTTGGTGGTATATAATTTAGATTTGCTTCAAATTTAGGTAGTGGGGGACCATTTAGATGTGATTTTATCATATATTGATTGGACTATTTTATGTCAATGGCGGGCCAAAAACTTGGGGTCATGGCGGTGAACAGGCATTTTTGAGAGGACAATTTCTAGGGTGCCTGTATTGATTGGCATTTAGCGAAAAACGCAATCGGTTGACATGTTGTTTTTTATGCATTTTTTTGAAGGACTATGACTGTACCTTTGAGAGCAAGAGACGGTAAAGCCAAAGTTTTGCCATTAAGCGATTTGTGAAGCTTCAAAGATGGTCAATTTCACTCTATTTTCAATATGGCAAAAACCCAGTGGTGTGACACCTATATGAGCAGGTAGTGAAAAAACGGGAACCAGTCTGGTGTTTTCATTTTCAGGCAGAACCGGCTGAAATTTGGCAGACAAGTAGCTGAGGGGCCTTGAAACAGGATTCTATCAAAAGTTGGGCTCAGGTACTTAGAATTTAAATTTTGAATTGAATTTAGAATTTAAATTAGCGGAATTTCAAAGTTTTCGGACCAGCATGTCGTGAATTTTGTCAAAAAATTCTTTGCACCGGATGAAATCTATGGACACTTCATCTGCAAGTTTTCTAATGCCAAGCAGTTGAATACCTATTCAGATATTTGATTTAATTGTCATTTTAAACTATTTAATTCTAATTTAATTTCTTTATTTTAGAATTTAGAATTGGATTATTTTTCACGAAATGCCAGAAAAAACTTGAAAATGCATCTGAATTGCATGCAAATTGAAAATGCTTGTTTTGGATTTGTTGTGTAAGTAAGACCGGATATGGGCAATTCAGATCCAAGGATCCAAGTGATCCTGCTGGGTCCGGGTTTCGAACCACAGAGCCCACATAATGGCAGTTATGGTCAATCGGAAATTTCTAAATTATCGACCAAAGTTTCATGCAAGCCACCTCTGTAATTTCAAGCTTTGTGTGAATACAGAGCATATTAACTTGAAGGAAAGTTTTCTTAATAAGGGTAGGAAATGTTATTTTGACAGGGGCATTTCCATTGGCTGTGTAAATTCATTGCGGCAAAAGGAGTCTGACCCCCTTTGGACTTAGTCGGGCTGTAAGTACCATTTAATACCTATAATCCTCTTTGCATGTTTTGTCCCATTTCATTGTTTGTCCAGCTGTCTCTACTATCCCAAACCTGTTTGTCTCCCCCCCCTTTTATATGAAAACAATGTGGCAGAAGGAGCCAGAATTATATACAGGACCCTCCCCCGAATCGGCCGCTTTCCCTGTCTTTTACTCCGTATCTTTCTCAGTCTCACTCTCTCTTTCTCTCTCTTCCTCCCCCCTCTCTCTCTGTGTCTCTCTCTCCCCCCTCTCTCTTCTGTGTTTCTTCTACTGAAAACATTGCAGCAGCAATTCTTAATCATATATATATGTGTGTGTGTGTGTGTGTGACTGCCCCTCTCTCTCTCTCTCTCTCTTCATTGCAACAAAAGCAAAAGGAGCCAGACTGCATTTTGGATCTTGGTGTCTGTAAGTACCATTTTAATACCTGTAAGCCTCTTTGCATATTTTTTCCTAACCCACTGTTTGTCCAGCTTCTATCCCAAATCTGTGTTTGTCTGCGCCCCCCCCCCGCCCCCGCCCCCGTTTTTCTGAAAACTGTGTGGCAGAAGGAGAAAGTATTTTATACAAGACCCTTCCCCAAATCAATCACTGTCTCTCTTTCACTCTTTATCCTTCACACTATGTCTCTCTTTCTCTCTCTCTTCCTTCCTTTACCCTCCACCCTCTCTCTCTCTCTCTCTCTGTCTTTCTCTCTCCTGTTTCTTTCTGTCTGAAAACATTGCAGCAGCAGTTCTTAATCATATATAGGACTGCCCCCCTTCTCTCTGTGTCTCTCTGTTTCGGCCAGCATCAGGCCTCATCAGTAGAGCTGCTATGCACTAGACAGAGTTACTCCCCTTGTTCTCTTATTTCTTGTTTACTTTCTTATTACCATATCTCTGTCTTGGGTTATGTTGTTTTGGTCTCCAGGCATATGTTTGAATGTTATGGTCTAAGGTCCCTTGTACATAGGTTCTGGATCATGAGGTGCTCATTTTTATATCTCTTTCAGATGCTGTGACTGAAGTTAGCACCGCTTCCCTGTGGCTGTGACATCACCAAAGTTTGTTGAGCCGACTGGAGATGCTACACTAATTTCATGCTGTGAATATTCAGGTAATTTCTTCTTTCTTTGAGCAATAAATTCTCTGTCTAGAACAAGCTTAAGATTAAGGGCTTCTCTTTCTTTTTTTCTGTCTTATCTGTTCATGTTTTCCCTATATTCTGTCTGTATCTGACCCATTCTATTTTCTTTGTTCTTTGCTCTAGATGTTTTCTTCTTACATAATGAGTGATTCTGGATTTGTATGGTCTTTCATACTTTCCTTTCTGTCATTCTCTCAAATCTATGCACCCAATGACCTACTTACCCAATACTCTAATCCGATCGGACAGGTACCGATAAGCCCAGCTGGGCCTACGTAATGAATTCTGGCCGTCAGGATGTTTGCTTCTATATCAGACTTTTGAGCTGATTATATCATCGATAGTCTGGTCTGTAGATATTATTCATCATTTGTCATAGATGAAAACATTGTGACAAAAGGAGCCATGTGTAGTTAAACTTTGCAGTACTGGTATTTCCTGAAGATTCAGGTTCATGTCCGTCATGTTCAATAAAGGCCATCTGCTTTCCTTCTTTCATATATTCCACCCTTGTTTTGACTGATAATGCTTGACTATAGAATAAAAAGCTTACAAATGTGCATTTGGCTGGTCACATGGAAGAATTTAGAGATAAAAAATGAAGAAAACCCTGAATTTTAGACATCAGAATTTTTTTTTTTTTTTTTTTTTTTTGTCAAAAGGCTACTTTTCATGCAATGTTTTCAATTTATATAAATGAAAATGGGTTAAAAAGATAGACAAAAGAGTCCAGGAGAGAATACTTTTTATTTCATGTAAATCCATTAGGTTTTGGCTGAGATATGTTTGATTTTGTAAGAGTGGTCATTGGGCTTAAAATTTCCATTTTTTTAGGTCTTGGCCGCAAAAACAACCATGTTAAGAAAAATGGGTTTTCTCTTTGAAAATGGCCCTGATTTCTCTCTGGCTCATTTTTTCCTTGTCGAAATACTCGGATTCAGCCAAAAGACATAAAAAACCCGACTTGAAAGTCAAATTCCGTTTTATAAAGGTGTCGCACCACTGCGAGTTTGCTTCCGGGTCGTAGTATCACAAGTAGTCCGATGTGAAATTTTGCAGTATCACTTTTGTTGCACTGTTTCATGGAGCTGAGAGGGCTTGGTGGTATATAATTTAGATTTGCTTCAAATTTAGGTAGTGGGGGACCATTTAGATGTGATTTTATCATATATTGATTGGACTATTTTATGTCAATGGCGGGCCAAAAACTTGGGGTCATGGCGGTGAACAGGCATTTTTGAGAGGACAATTTCTAGGGTGCCTGTATTGATTGGCATTTAGCGAAAAACGCAATCGGTTGACATGTTGTTTTTTATGCATTTTTTTGAAGGACTATGACTGTACCTTTGAGAGCAAGAGACGGTAAAGCCAAAGTTTTGCCATTAAGCGATTTGTGAAGCTTCAAAGATGGTCAATTTCACTCTATTTTCAATATGGCAAAAACCCAGTGGTGTGACACCTATATGAGCAGGTAGTGAAAAAACGGGAACCAGTCTGGTGTTTTCATTTTCAGGCAGAACCGGCTGAAATTTGGCAGACAAGTAGCTGAGGGGCCTTGAAACAGGATTCTATCAAAAGTTGGGCTCAGGTACTTAGAATTTAAATTTTGAATTGAATTTAGAATTTAAATTAGCGGAATTTCAAAGTTTTCGGACCAGCATGTCGTGAATTTTGTCAAAAAATTCTTTGCACCGGATGAAATCTATGGACACTTCATCTGCAAGTTTTCTAATGCCAAGCAGTTGAATACCTATTCAGATATTTGATTTAATTGTCATTTTAAACTATTTAATTCTAATTTAATTTCTTTATTTTAGAATTTAGAATTGGATTATTTTTCACGAAATGCCAGAAAAAACTTGAAAATGCATCTGAATTGCATGCAAATTGAAAATGCTTGTTTTGGATTTGTTGTGTAAGTAAGACCGGATATGGGCAATTCAGATCCAAGGATCCAAGTGATCCTGCTGGGTCCGGGTTTCGAACCACAGAGCCCACATAATGGCAGTTATGGTCAATCGGAAATTTCTAAATTATCGACCAAAGTTTCATGCAAGCCACCTCTGTAATTTCAAGCTTTGTGTGAATACAGAGCATATTAACTTGAAGGAAAGTTTTCTTAATAAGGGTAGGAAATGTTATTTTGACAGGGGCATTTCCATTGGCTGTGTAAATTCATTGCGGCAAAAGGAGTCTGACCCCCTTTGGACTTAGTCGGGCTGTAAGTACCATTTAATACCTATAATCCTCTTTGCATGTTTTGTCCCATTTCATTGTTTGTCCAGCTGTCTCTACTATCCCAAACCTGTTTGTCTCCCCCCCCCTTTTATATGAAAACAATGTGGCAGAAGGAGCCAGAATTATATACAGGACCCTCCCCCGAATCGGCCGCTTTCCCTGTCTTTTACTCCGTATCTTTCTCAGTCTCACTCTCTCTTTCTCTCTCTTCCTCCCCTCTCTCTATCTGTGTCTCTCTCTCCCCCCTCTCTCTTCTGTGTTTCTTCTACTGAAAACATTGCAGCAGCAATTCTTAATCATATATATATGTGTGTGTGTGTGTGTGTGTGTGTGTGACTGCCCCTCTCTCTCTCTCTCTCTCTTCATTGCAACAAAAGCAAAAGGAGCCAGACTGCATTTTGGATCTTGGTGTCTGTAAGTACCATTTTAATACCTGTAAGCCTCTTTGCATATTTTTTCCTAACCCACTGTTTGTCCAGCTTCTATCCCAAATCTGTGTTTGTCTGCGCCCCCCCCCCCCGCCCCCGCCCCCGTTTTTCTGAAAACTGTGTGGCAGAAGGAGAAAGTATTTTATACAAGACCCTTCCCCAAATCAATCACTGTCTCTCTTTCACTCTTTATCCTTCACACTATGTCTCTCTTTCTCTCTCTCTTCCTTCCTTTACCCTCCACCCTCTCTCTCTCTCTCTCTCTCTCTCTCTGTCTTTCTCTCTCCTGTTTCTTTCTGTCTGAAAACATTGCAGCAGCAGTTCTTAATCATATATAGGACTGCCCCCCTTCTCTCTGTGTCTCTCTGTTTCGGCCAGCATCAGGCCTCATCAGTAGAGCTGCTATGCACTAGACAGAGTTACTCCCCTTGTTCTCTTATTTCTTGTTTACTTTCTTATTACCATATCTCTGTCTTGGGTTATGTTGTTTTGGTCTCCAGGCATATGTTTGAATGTTATGGTCTAAGGTCCCTTGTACATAGGTTCTGGATCATGAGGTGCTCATTTTTATATCTCTTTCAGATGCTGTGACTGAAGTTAGCACCGCTTCCCTGTGGCTGTGACATCACCAAAGTTTGTTGAGCCGACTGGAGATGCTACACTAATTTCATGCTGTGAATATTCAGGTAATTTCTTCTTTCTTTGAGCAATAAATTCTCTGTCTAGAACAAGCTTAAGATTAAGGGCTTCTCTTTCTTTTTTTCTGTCTTATCTGTTCATGTTTTCCCTATATTCTGTCTGTATCTGACCCATTCTATTTTCTTTGTTCTTTGCTCTAGATGTTTTCTTCTTACATAATGAGTGATTCTGGATTTGTATGGTCTTTCATACTTTCCTTTCTGTCATTCTCTCAAATCTATGCACCCAATGACCTACTTACCCAATACTCTAATCCGATCGGACAGGTACCGATAAGCCCAGCTGGGCCTACGTAATGAATTCTGGCCGTCAGGATGTTTGCTTCTATATCAGACTTTTGAGCTGATTATATCATCGATAGTCTGGTCTGTAGATATTATTCATCATTTGTCATAGATGAAAACATTGTGACAAAAGGAGCCATGTGTAGTTAAACTTTGCAGTACTGGTATTTCCTGAAGATTCAGGTTCATGTCCGTCATGTTCAATAAAGGCCATCTGCTTTCCTTCTTTCATATATTCCACCCTTGTTTTGACTGATAATGCTTGACTATAGAATAAAAAGCTTACAAATGTGCATTTGGCTGGTCACATGGAAGAATTTAGAGATAAAAAATGAAGAAAACCCTGAATTTTAGACATCAGAATTTTTTTGTTTTTTTTTTGTCAAAAGGCTACTTTTCATGCAATGTTTTCAATTTATATAAATGAAAATGGGTTAAAAAGATAGACAAAAGAGTCCAGGAGAGAATACTTTTTATTTCATTTAAATCCATTGGGTTTTGGCTGAGATATGTTTGATTTTGTAAGAGTGGTCATTGGGCTTAAAATTTCCATTTTTTTAGGTCTTGGCCGCAAAAACAACCATGTTAAGAAAAATGGGTTTTCTCTTTGAAAATGGCCCTGATTTCTCTCTGGCTCATTTTTTCCTTGTCGAAATACTCGGATTCAGCCAAAAGACATAAAAAACCCGACTTGAAAGTCAAATTCCGTTTTATAAAGGTGTCGCACCACTGCGAGTTTGCTTCCGGGTCGTAGTATCACAAGTAGTCCGATGTGAAATTTTGCAGTATCACTTTTGTTGCACTGTTTCATGGAGCTGAGAGGGCTTGGTGGTATATAATTTAGATTTGCTTCAAATTTAGGTAGTGGGGGACCATTTAGATGTGATTTTATCATATATTGATTGGACTATTTTATGTCAATGGCGGGCCAAAAACTTGGGGTCATGGCGGTGAACAGGCATTTTTGAGAGGACAATTTCTAGGGTGCCTGTATTGATTGGCATTTAGCGAAAAACGCAATCGGTTGACATGTTGTTTTTTATGCATTTTTTTGAAGGACTATGACTGTACCTTTGAGAGCAAGAGACGGTAAAGCCAAAGTTTTGCCATTAAGCGATTTGTGAAGCTTCAAAGATGGTCAATTTCACTCTATTTTCAATATAGCAAAAACCCAGTGGTGTGACACCTATATGAGCAGGTAGTGAAAAAACGGGAACCAGTCTGGTGTTTTCATTTTCAGGCAGAACCGGCTGAAATTTGGCAGACAAGTAGCTGAGGGGCCTTGAAACAGGATTCTATCAAAAGTTGGGCTCAGGTACTTAGAATTTAAATTTTGAATTGAATTTAGAATTTAAATTAGCGGAATTTCAAAGTTTTCGGACCAGCATGTCGTGAATTTTGTCAAAAAATTCTTTGCACCGGATGAAATCTACGGACACTTCATCTGCAAGTTTTCTAATGCCAAGCAGTTGAATACCTATTCAGATATTTGATTTAATTGTCATTTTAAACTATTTAATTCTAATTTAATTTCTTTATTTTAGAATTTAGAATTGGATTATTTTTCACGAAATGCCAGAAAAAACTTGAAAATGCATCTGAATTGCATGCAAATTGAAAATGCTTGTTTTGGATTTGTTGTGTAAGTAAGACCGGATATGGGCAATTCAGATCCAAGGATCCAAGTGATCCTGCTGGGTCCGGGTTTCGAACCACAGAGCCCACATAATGGCAGTTATGGTCAATCGGAAATTTCTAAATTATCGACCAAAGTTTCATGCAAGCCACCTCTGTAATTTCAAGCTTTGTGTGAATACAGAGCATATTAACTTGAAGGAAAGTTTTCTTAATAAGGGTAGGAAATGTTATTTTGACAGGGGCATTTCCATTGGCTGTGTAAATTCATTGCGGCAAAAGGAGTCTGACCCCCTTTGGACTTAGTCGGGCTGTAAGTACCATTTAATACCTATAATCCTCTTTGCATGTTTTGTCCCATTTCATTGTTTGTCCAGCTGTCTCTACTATCCCAAACCTGTTTGTCTCCCTCCCCCTTTTATATGAAAACAATGTGGCAGAAGGAGCCAGAATTATATACAGGACCCTCCCCCGAATCGGCCGCTTTCCCTGTCTTTTACTCCGTATCTTTCTCAGTCTCACTCTCTCTTTCTCTCTCTTCCTCCCCTCTCTCTCTCTGTGTCTCTCTCTCCCCCCTCTCTCTTCTGTGTTTCTTCTACTGAAAACATTGCAGCAGCAATTCTTAATCATATATATATGTGTGTGTGTGTGTGTGTGTGACTGCCCCTCTCTCTCTCTCTCTCTCTCTTCATTGCAACAAAAGCAAAAGGAGCCAGACTGCATTTTGGATCTTGGTGTCTGTAAGTACCATTTTAATACCTGTAAGCCTCTTTGCATATTTTTTCCTAACCCACTGTTTGTCCAGCTTCTATCCCAAATCTGTGTTTGTCTGCGCCCCTCCCCCCCGCCCCCGTTTTTCTGAAAACTGTGTGGCAGAAGGAGAAAGTATTTTATACAAGACCCTTCCCCAAATCAATCACTGTCTCTCTTTCACTCTTTATCCTTCACACTATGTCTCTCTTTCTCTCTCTCTTCCTTCCTTTACCCTCCACCCTCTCTCTCTCTCTCTCTCTGTCTTTCTCTCTCCTGTTTCTTTCTGTCTGAAAACATTGCAGCAGCAGTTCTTAATCATATATAGGACTGCCCCCCTTCTCTCTCTGTCTCTCTGTTTCGGCCAGCATCAGGCCTCATCAGTAGAGCTGCTATGCACTAGACAGAGTTACTCCCCTTGTTCTCTTATTTCTTGTTTACTTTCTTATTACCATATCTCTGTCTTGGGTTATGTTGTTTTGGTCTCCAGGCATATGTTTGAATGTTATGGTCTAAGGTCCCTTGTACATAGGTTCTGGATCATGAGGTGCTCATTTTTATATCTCTTTCAGATGCTGTGACTGAAGTTAGCACCGCTTCCCTGTGGCTGTGACATCACCAAAGTTTGTTGAGCCGACTGGAGATGCTACACTAATTTCATGCTGTGAATATTCAGGTAATTTCTTCTTTCTTTGAGCAATAAATTCTCTGTCTAGAACAAGCTTAAGATTAAGGGCTTCTCTTTCTTTTTTTCTGTCTTATCTGTTCATGTTTTCCCTATATTCTGTCTGTATCTGACCCATTCTATTTTCTTTGTTCTTTGCTCTAGATGTTTTCTTCTTACATAATGAGTGATTCTGGATTTGTATGGTCTTTCATACTTTCCTTTCTGTCATTCTCTCAAATCTATGCACCCAATGACCTACTTACCCAATACTCTAATCCGATCGGACAGGTACCGATAAGCCCAGCTGGGCCTACGTAATGAATTCTGGCCGTCAGGATGTTTGCTTCTATATCAGACTTTTGAGCTGATTATATCATCGATAGTCTGGTCTGTAGATATTATTCATCATTTGTCATAGATGAAAACATTGTGACAAAAGGAGCCATGTGTAGTTAAACTTTGCAGTACTGGTATTTCCTGAAGATTCAGGTTCATGTCCGTCATGTTCAATAAAGGCCATCTGCTTTCCTTCTTTCATATATTCCACCCTTGTTTTGACTGATAATGCTTGACTATAGAATAAAAAGCTTACAAATGTGCATTTGGCTGGTCACATGGAAGAATTTAGAGATAAAAAATGAAGAAAACCCTGAATTTTAGACATCAGAATTTTTTTTTTTTTTTTTTGTCAAAAGGCTACTTTTCATGCAATGTTTTCAATTTATATAAATGAAAATGGGTTAAAAAGATAGACAAAAGAGTCCAGGAGAGAATACTTTTTATTTCATGTAAATCCATTGGGTTTTGGCTGAGATATGTTTGATTTTGTAAGAGTGGTCATTGGGCTTAAAATTTCCATTTTTTTAGGTCTTGGCCGCAAAAACAACCATGTTAAGAAAAATGGGTTTTCTGTTTGAAAATGGCCCTGATTTCTCTCTGGCTCATTTTTTCCTTGTCGAAATACTCGGATTCAGCCAAAAGACATAAAAAACCCGACTTGAAAGTCAAATTCCGTTTTATAAAGGTGTCGCACCACTGCGAGTTTGCTTCCGGGTCGTAGTATCACAAGTAGTCCGATGTGAAATTTTGCAGTATCACTTCTGTTGCACTGTTTCATGGAGCTGAGAGGGCTTGGTGGTATATAATTTAGATTTGCTTCAAATTTAGGTAGTGGGGGACCATTTAGATGTGATTTTATCATATATTGATTGGACTATTTTATGTCAATGGCGGGCCAAAAACTTGGGGTCATGGCGGTGAACAGGCATTTTTGAGAGGACAATTTCTAGGGTGCCTGTATTGATTGGCATTTAGCGAAAAACGCAATCGGTTGACATGTTGTTTTTTATGCATTTTTTTGAAGGACTATGACTGTACCTTTGAGAGCAAGAGACGGTAAAGCCAAAGTTTTGCCATTAAGCGATTTGTGAAGCTTCAAAGATGGTCAATTTCACTCTATTTTCAATATGGCAAAAACCCAGTGGTGTGACACCTATATGAGCAGGTAGTGAAAAAACGGGAACCAGTCTGGTGTTTTCATTTTCAGGCAGAACCGGCTGAAATTTGGCAGACAAGTAGCTGAGGGGCCTTGAAACAGGATTCTATCAAAAGTTGGGCTCAGGTACTTAGAATTTAAATTTTGAATTGAATTTAGAATTTAAATTAGCGGAATTTCAAAGTTTTCGGACCAGCATGTCGTGAATTTTGTCAAAAAATTCTTTGCACCGGATGAAATCTATGGACACTTCATCTGCAAGTTTTCTAATGCCAAGCAGTTGAATACCTATTCAGATATTTGATTTAATTGTCATTTTAAACTATTTAATTCTAATTTAATTTCTTTATTTTAGAATTTAGAATTGGATTATTTTTCACGAAATGCCAGAAAAAACTTGAAAATGCATCTGAATTGCATGCAAATTGAAAATGCTTGTTTTGGATTTGTTGTGTAAGTAAGACCGGATATGGGCAATTCAGATCCAAGGATCCAAGTGATCCTGCTGGGTCCGGGTTTCGAACCACAGAGCCCACATAATGGCAGTTATGGTCAATCGGAAATTTCTAAATTATCGACCAAAGTTTCATGCAAGCCACCTCTGTAATTTCAAGCTTTGTGTGAATACAGAGCATATTAACTTGAAGGAAAGTTTTCTTAATAAGGGTAGGAAATGTTATTTTGACAGGGGCATTTCCATTGGCTGTGTAAATTCATTGCGGCAAAAGGAGTCTGACCCCCTTTGGACTTAGTCGGGCTGTAAGTACCATTTAATACCTATAATCCTCTTTGCATGTTTTGTCCCATTTCATTGTTTGTCCAGCTGTCTCTACTATCCCAAACCTGTTTGTCTCCCTCCCCCTTTTATATGAAAACAATGTGGCAGAAGGAGCCAGAATTATATACAGGACCCTCCCCCGAATCGGCCGCTTTCCCTGTCTTTTACTCCGTATCTTTCTCAGTCTCACTCTCTCTTTCTCTCTCTTCCTCCCCTCTCTCTCTCTGTGTCTCTCTCTCCCCCCTCTCTCTTCTGTGTTTCTTCTACTGAAAACATTGCAGCAGCAATTCTTAATCATATATATATGTGTGTGTGTGTGTGTGTGTGTGTGTGACTGCCCCTCTCTCTCTCTCTCTCTTCATTGCAACAAAAGCAAAAGGAGCCAGACTGCATTTTGGATCTTGGTGTCTGTAAGTACCATTTTAATACCTGTAAGCCTCTTTGCATATTTTTTCCTAACCCACTGTTTGTCCAGCTTCTATCCCAAATCTGTGTTTGTCTGCGCCCCCCCCCCCGCCCCCGTTTTTCTGAAAACTGTGTGGCAGAAGGAGAAAGTATTTTATACAAGACCCTTCCCCAAATCAATCACTGTCTCTCTTTCACTCTTTATCCTTCACACTATGTCTCTCTTTCTCTCTCTCTTCCTTCCTTTACCCTCCACCCTCTCTCTCTCTCTCTCTCTGTCTTTCTCTCTCCTGTTTCTTTCTGTCTGAAAACATTGCAGCAGCAGTTCTTAATCATATATAGGACTGCCCCCCTTCTCTCTCTGTCTCTCTGTTTCGGCCAGCATCAGGCCTCATCAGTAGAGCTGCTATGCACTAGACAGAGTTACTCCCCTTGTTCTCTTATTTCTTGTTTACTTTCTTATTACCATATCTCTGTCTTGGGTTATGTTGTTTTGGTCTCCAGGCATATGTTTGAATGTTATGGTCTAAGGTCCCTTGTACATAGGTTCTGGATCATGAGGTGCTCATTTTTATATCTCTTTCAGATGCTGTGACTGAAGTTAGCACCGCTTCCCTGTGGCTGTGACATCACCAAAGTTTGTTGAGCCGACTGGAGATGCTACACTAATTTCATGCTGTGAATATTCAGGTAATTTCTTCTTTCTTTGAGCAATAAATTCTCTGTCTAGAACAAGCTTAAGATTAAGGGCTTCTCTTTCTTTTTTTCTGTCTTATCTGTTCATGTTTTCCCTATATTCTGTCTGTATCTGACCCATTCTATTTTCTTTGTTCTTTGCTCTAGATGTTTTCTTCTTACATAATGAGTGATTCTGGATTTGTATGGTCTTTCATACTTTCCTTTCTGTCATTCTCTCAAATCTATGCACCCAATGACCTACTTACCCAATACTCTAATCCGATCGGACAGGTACCGATAAGCCCAGCTGGGCCTACGTAATGAATTCTGGCCGTCAGGATGTTTGCTTCTATATCAGACTTTTGAGCTGATTATATCATCGATAGTCTGGTCTGTAGATATTATTCATCATTTGTCATAGATGAAAACATTGTGACAAAAGGAGCCATGTGTAGTTAAACTTTGCAGTACTGGTATTTCCTGAAGATTCAGGTTCATGTCCGTCATGTTCAATAAAGGCCATCTGCTTTCCTTCTTTCATATATTCCACCCTTGTTTTGACTGATAATGCTTGACTATAGAATAAAAAGCTTACAAATGTGCATTTGGCTGGTCACATGGAAGAATTTAGAGATAAAAAATGAAGAAAACCCTGAATTTTAGACATCAGAATTTTTTTGTTTTTTTTTTGTCAAAAGGCTACTTTTCATGCAATGTTTTCAATTTATATAAATGAAAATGGGTTAAAAAGATAGACAAAAGAGTCCAGGAGAGAATACTTTTTATTTCATGTAAATCCATTGGGTTTTGGCTGAGATATGTTTGATTTTGTAAGAGTGGTCATTGGGCTTAAAATTTCCATTTTTTTAGGTCTTGGCCGCAAAAACAACCATGTTAAGAAAAATGGGTTTTCTGTTTGAAAATGGCCCTGATTTCTCTCTGGCTCATTTTTTCCTTGTCGAAATACTCGGATTCAGCCAAAAGACATAAAAAACCCGACTTGAAAGTCAAATTCCGTTTTATAAAGGTGTCGCACCACTGCGAGTTTGCTTCCGGGTCGTAGTATCACAAGTAGTCCGATGTGAAATTTTGCAGTATCACTTTTGTTGCTGTGTTTCATGGAGCTGAGAGGGCTTGGTGGTATATAATTTAGATTTGCTTCAAATTTAGGTAGTGGGGGACCATTTAGATGTGATTTTATCATATATTGATTGGACTATTTTATGTCAATGGCGGGCCAAAAACTTGGGGTCATGGCGGTGAACAGGCATTTTTGAGAGGACAATTTCTAGGGTGCCTGTATTGATTGGCATTTAGCGAAAAACGCAATCGGTTGACATGTTGTTTTTTATGCATTTTTTTGAAGGACTATGACTGTACCTTTGAGAGCAAGAGACGGTAAAGCCAAAGTTTTGCCATTAAGCGATTTGTGAAGCTTCAAAGATGGTCAATTTCACTCTATTTTCAATATGGCAAAAACCCAGTGGTGTGACACCTATATGAGCAGGTAGTGAAAAAACGGGAACCAGTCTGGTGTTTTCATTTTCAGGCAGAACCGGCTGAAATTTGGCAGACAAGTAGCTGAGGGGCCTTGAAACAGGATTCTATCAAAAGTTGGGCTCAGGTACTTAGAATTTAAATTTTGAATTGAATTTAGAATTTAAATTAGCGGAATTTCAAAGTTTTCGGACCAGCATGTCGTGAATTTTGTCAAAAAATTCTTTGCACCGGATGAAATCTATGGACACTTCATCTGCAAGTTTTCTAATGCCAAGCAGTTGAATACCTATTCAGATATTTGATTTAATTGTCATTTTAAACTATTTAATTCTAATTTAATTTCTTTATTTTAGAATTTAGAATTGGATTATTTTTCACGAAATGCCAGAAAAAACTTGAAAATGCATCTGAATTGCATGCAAATTGAAAATGCTTGTTTTGGATTTGTTGTGTAAGTAAGACCGGATATGGGCAATTCAGATCCAAGGATCCAAGTGATCCTGCTGGGTCCGGGTTTCGAACCACAGAGCCCACATAATGGCAGTTATGGTCAATCGGAAATTTCTAAATTATCGACCAAAGTTTCATGCAAGCCACCTCTGTAATTTCAAGCTTTGTGTGAATACAGAGCATATTAACTTGAAGGAAAGTTTTCTTAATAAGGGTAGGAAATGTTATTTTGACAGGGGCATTTCCATTGGCTGTGTAAATTCATTGCGGCAAAAGGAGTCTGACCCCCTTTGGACTTAGTCGGGCTGTAAGTACCATTTAATACCTATAATCCTCTTTGCATGTTTTGTCCCATTTCATTGTTTGTCCAGCTGTCTCTACTATCCCAAACCTGTTTGTCTCCCTCCCCCTTTTATATGAAAACAATGTGGCAGAAGGAGCCAGAATTATATACAGGACCCTCCCCCGAATCGGCCGCTTTCCCTGTCTTTTACTCCGTATCTTTCTCAGTCTCACTCTCTCTTTCTCTCTCTTCCTCCCCTCTCTCTCTCTGTGTCTCTCTCTCCCCCCTCTCTCTTCTGTGTTTCTTCTACTGAAAACATTGCAGCAGCAATTCTTAATCATATATATATGTGTGTGTGTGTGTGTGTGTGTGTGACTGCCCCTCTCTCTCTCTCTCTCTTCATTGCAACAAAAGCAAAAGGAGCCAGACTGCATTTTGGATCTTGGTGTCTGTAAGTACCATTTTAATACCTGTAAGCCTCTTTGCATATTTTTTCCTAACCCACTGTTTGTCCAGCTTCTATCCCAAATCTGTGTTTGTCTGCGCCCCCCCCCCCCCGCCCCCGTTTTTCTGAAAACTGTGTGGCAGAAGGAGAAAGTATTTTATACAAGACCCTTCCCCAAATCAATCACTGTCTCTCTTTCACTCTTTATCCTTCACACTATGTCTCTCTTTCTCTCTCTCTTCCTTCCTTTACCCTCCACCCTCTCTCTCTCTCTCTCTCTGTCTTTCTCTCTCCTGTTTCTTTCTGTCTGAAAACATTGCAGCAGCAGTTCTTAATCATATATAGGACTGCCCCCCTTCTCTCTCTGTCTCTCTGTTTCGGCCAGCATCAGGCCTCATCAGTAGAGCTGCTATGCACTAGACAGAGTTACTCCCCTTGTTCTCTTATTTCTTGTTTACTTTCTTATTACCATATCTCTGTCTTGGGTTATGTTGTTTTGGTCTCCAGGCATATGTTTGAATGTTATGGTCTAAGGTCCCTTGTACATAGGTTCTGGATCATGAGGTGCTCATTTTTATATCTCTTTCAGATGCTGTGACTGAAGTTAGCACCGCTTCCCTGTGGCTGTGACATCACCAAAGTTTGTTGAGCCGACTGGAGATGCTACACTAATTTCATGCTGTGAATATTCAGGTAATTTCTTCTTTCTTTGAGCAATAAATTCTCTGTCTAGAACAAGCTTAAGATTAAGGGCTTCTCTTTCTTTTTTTCTGTCTTATCTGTTCATGTTTTCCCTATATTCTGTCTGTATCTGACCCATTCTATTTTCTTTGTTCTTTGCTCTAGATGTTTTCTTCTTACATAATGAGTGATTCTGGATTTGTATGGTCTTTCATACTTTCCTTTCTGTCATTCTCTCAAATCTATGCACCCAATGACCTACTTACCCAATACTCTAATCCGATCGGACAGGTACCGATAAGCCCAGCTGGGCCTACGTAATGAATTCTGGCCGTCAGGATGTTTGCTTCTATATCAGACTTTTGAGCTGATTATATCATCGATAGTCTGGTCTGTAGATATTATTCATCATTTGTCATAGATGAAAACATTGTGACAAAAGGAGCCATGTGTAGTTAAACTTTGCAGTACTGGTATTTCCTGAAGATTCAGGTTCATGTCCGTCATGTTCAATAAAGGCCATCTGCTTTCCTTCTTTCATATATTCCACCCTTGTTTTGACTGATAATGCTTGACTATAGAATAAAAAGCTTACAAATGTGCATTTGGCTGGTCACATGGAAGAATTTAGAGATAAAAAATGAAGAAAACCCTGAATTTTAGACATCAGAATTTTTTTGTTTTTTTTTTTGTCAAAAGGCTACTTTTCATGCAATGTTTTCAATTTATATAAATGAAAATGGGTTAAAAAGATAGACAAAAGAGTCCAGGAGAGAATACTTTTTATTTCATGTAAATCCATTGGGTTTTGGCTGAGATATGTTTGATTTTGTAAGAGTGGTCATTGGGCTTAAAATTTCCATTTTTTTAGGTCTTGGCCGCAAAAACAACCATGTTAAGAAAAATGGGTTTTCTGTTTGAAAATGGCCCTGATTTCTCTCTGGCTCATTTTTTCCTTGTCGAAATACTCGGATTCAGCCAAAAGACATAAAAAACCCGACTTGAAAGTCAAATTCCGTTTTATAAAGGTGTCGCACCACTGCGAGTTTGCTTCCGGGTCGTAGTATCACAAGTAGTCCGATGTGAAATTTTGCAGTATCACTTTTGTTGCTGTGTTTCATGGAGCTGAGAGGGCTTGGTGGTATATAATTTAGATTTGCTTCAAATTTAGGTAGTGGGGGACCATTTAGATGTGATTTTATCATATATTGATTGGACTATTTTATGTCAATGGCGGGCCAAAAACTTGGGGTCATGGCGGTGAACAGGCATTTTTGAGAGGACAATTTCTAGGGTGCCTGTATTGATTGGCATTTAGCGAAAAACGCAATCGGTTGACATGTTGTTTTTTATGCATTTTTTTGAAGGACTATGACTGTACCTTTGAGAGCAAGAGACGGTAAAGCCAAAGTTTTGCCATTAAGCGATTTGTGAAGCTTCAAAGATGGTCAATTTCACTCTATTTTCAATATGGCAAAAACCCAGTGGTGTGACACCTATATGAGCAGGTAGTGAAAAAACGGGAACCAGTCTGGTGTTTTCATTTTCAGGCAGAACCGGCTGAAATTTGGCAGACAAGTAGCTGAGGGGCCTTGAAACAGGATTCTATCAAAAGTTGGGCTCAGGTACTTAGAATTTAAATTTTGAATTGAATTTAGAATTTAAATTAGCGGAATTTCAAAGTTTTCGGACCAGCATGTCGTGAATTTTGTCAAAAAATTCTTTGCACCGGATGAAATCTATGGACACTTCATCTGCAAGTTTTCTAATGCCAAGCAGTTGAATACCTATTCAGATATTTGATTTAATTGTCATTTTAAACTATTTAATTCTAATTTAATTTCTTTATTTTAGAATTTAGAATTGGATTATTTTTCACGAAATGCCAGAAAAAACTTGAAAATGCATCTGAATTGCATGCAAATTGAAAATGCTTGTTTTGGATTTGTTGTGTAAGTAAGACCGGATATGGGCAATTCAGATCCAAGGATCCAAGTGATCCTGCTGGGTCCGGGTTTCGAACCACAGAGCCCACATAATGGCAGTTATGGTCAATCGGAAATTTCTAAATTATCGACCAAAGTTTCATGCAAGCCACCTCTGTAATTTCAAGCTTTGTGTGAATACAGAGCATATTAACTTGAAGGAAAGTTTTCTTAATAAGGGTAGGAAATGTTATTTTGACAGGGGCATTTCCATTGGCTGTGTAAATTCATTGCGGCAAAAGGAGTCTGACCCCCTTTGGACTTAGTCGGGCTGTAAGTACCATTTAATACCTATAATCCTCTTTGCATGTTTTGTCCCATTTCATTGTTTGTCCAGCTGTCTCTACTATCCCAAACCTGTTTGTCTCCCTCCCCCTTTTATATGAAAACAATGTGGCAGAAGGAGCCAGAATTATATACAGGACCCTCCCCCGAATCGGCCGCTTTCCCTGTCTTTTACTCCGTATCTTTCTCAGTCTCACTCTCTCTTTCTCTCTCTTCCTCCCCTCTCTCTCTCTGTGTCTCTCTCTCCCCCCTCTCTCTTCTGTGTTTCTTCTACTGAAAACATTGCAGCAGCAATTCTTAATCATATATATATGTGTGTGTGTGTGTGTGTGTGTGTGACTGCCCCTCTCTCTCTCTCTCTCTTCATTGCAACAAAAGCAAAAGGAGCCAGACTGCATTTTGGATCTTGGTGTCTGTAAGTACCATTTTAATACCTGTAAGCCTCTTTGCATATTTTTTCCTAACCCACTGTTTGTCCAGCTTCTATCCCAAATCTGTGTTTGTCTGCGCCCCCCCCCCCCGCCCCCGTTTTTCTGAAAACTGTGTGGCAGAAGGAGAAAGTATTTTATACAAGACCCTTCCCCAAATCAATCACTGTCTCTCTTTCACTCTTTATCCTTCACACTATGTCTCTCTTTCTCTCTCTCTTCCTTCCTTTACCCTCCACCCTCTCTCTCTCTCTCTCTCTGTCTTTCTCTCTCCTGTTTCTTTCTGTCTGAAAACATTGCAGCAGCAGTTCTTAATCATATATAGGACTGCCCCCCTTCTCTCTCTGTCTCTCTGTTTCGGCCAGCATCAGGCCTCATCAGTAGAGCTGCTATGCACTAGACAGAGTTACTCCCCTTGTTCTCTTATTTCTTGTTTACTTTCTTATTACCATATCTCTGTCTTGGGTTATGTTGTTTTGGTCTCCAGGCATATGTTTGAATGTTATGGTCTAAGGTCCCTTGTACATAGGTTCTGGATCATGAGGTGCTCATTTTTATATCTCTTTCAGATGCTGTGACTGAAGTTAGCACCGCTTCCCTGTGGCTGTGACATCACCAAAGTTTGTTGAGCCGACTGGAGATGCTACACTAATTTCATGCTGTGAATATTCAGGTAATTTCTTCTTTCTTTGAGCAATAAATTCTCTGTCTAGAACAAGCTTAAGATTAAGGGCTTCTCTTTCTTTTTTTCTGTCTTATCTGTTCATGTTTTCCCTATATTCTGTCTGTATCTGACCCATTCTATTTTCTTTGTTCTTTGCTCTAGATGTTTTCTTCTTACATAATGAGTGATTCTGGATTTGTATGGTCTTTCATACTTTCCTTTCTGTCATTCTCTCAAATCTATGCACCCAATGACCTACTTACCCAATACTCTAATCCGATCGGACAGGTACCGATAAGCCCAGCTGGGCCTACGTAATGAATTCTGGCCGTCAGGATGTTTGCTTCTATATCAGACTTTTGAGCTGATTATATCATCGATAGTCTGGTCTGTAGATATTATTCATCATTTGTCATAGATGAAAACATTGTGACAAAAGGAGCCATGTGTAGTTAAACTTTGCAGTACTGGTATTTCCTGAAGATTCAGGTTCATGTCCGTCATGTTCAATAAAGGCCATCTGCTTTCCTTCTTTCATATATTCCACCCTTGTTTTGACTGATAATGCTTGACTATAGAATAAAAAGCTTACAAATGTGCATTTGGCTGGTCACATGGAAGAATTTAGAGATAAAAAATGAAGAAAACCCTGAATTTTAGACATCAGAATTTTTTTGTTTTTTTTTTGTCAAAAGGCTACTTTTCATGCAATGTTTTCAATTTATATAAATGAAAATGGGTTAAAAAGATAGACAAAAGAGTCCAGGAGAGAATACTTTTTATTTCATGTAAATCCATTGGGTTTTGGCTGAGATATGTTTGATTTTGTAAGAGTGGTCATTGGGCTTAAAATTTCCATTTTTTTAGGTCTTGGCCGCAAAAACAACCATGTTAAGAAAAATGGGTTTTCTGTTTGAAAATGGCCCTGATTTCTCTCTGGCTCATTTTTTCCTTGTCGAAATACTCGGATTCAGCCAAAAGACATAAAAAACCCGACTTGAAAGTCAAATTCCGTTTTATAAAGGTGTCGCACCACTGCGAGTTTGCTTCCGGGTCGTAGTATCACAAGTAGTCCGATGTGAAATTTTGCAGTATCACTTTTGTTGCTGTGTTTCGTGGAGCTGAGAGGGCTTGGTGGTATATAATTTAGATTTGCTTCAAATTTAGGTAGTGGGGGACCATTTAGATGTGATTTTATCATATATTGATTGGACTATTTTATGTCAATGGCGGGCCAAAAACTTGGGGTCATGGCGGTGAACAGGCATTTTTGAGAGGACAATTTCTAGGGTGCCTATATTGATTGGCATTTAGCGAAAAACGCAATCGGTTGACATGTTGTTTTTTATGCATTTTTTTGAAGGATTATGACTGTACCTTTGAGAGCAAGAGACGGTAAAGCCAAAGTTTTGCCATTAAGCGATTTGTGAAGCTTCAAAGATGGTCAATTTCACTCTATTTTCAATATGGCAAAAACCCAGTGGTGTGACACCTATATGAGCAGGTAGTGAAAAAACGGGAACCAGTCTGGTGTTTTCATTTTCAGGCAGAACCGGCTGAAATTTGGCAGACAAGTAGCTGAGGGGCCTTGAAACAGGATTCTATCAAAAGTTGGGCTCAGGTACTTAGAATTTAAATTTTGAATTGAATTTAGAATTTAAATTAGTGGAATTTCAAAGTTTTCGGACCAGCATGTCGTGAATTTTGTCAAAAAATTCTTTGCACCGGATGAAATCTATGGACACTTCATCTGCAAGTTTTCTAATGCCAAGCAGTTGAATACCTATTCAGATATTTGATTTAATTGTCATTTTAAACTATTTAATTCTAATTTAATTTCTTTATTTTAGAATTTAGAATTGGATTATTTTTCACGAAATGCCAGAAAAAACTTGAAAATGCATCTGAATTGCATGCAAATTGAAAATGCTTGTTTTGGATTTGTTGTGTAAGTAAGACCGGATATGGGCAATTCAGATCCAAGGATCCAAGTGATCCTGCTGGGTCCGGGTTTCGAACCACAGAGCCCACATAATGGCAGTTATGGTCAATCGGAAATTTCTGAATTATCGACCAAAGTTTCATGCAAGCCACCTCTGTAATTTCAAGCTTTGTGTGAATACAGAGCATATTAACTTGAAGGAAAGTTTTCTTAATAAGGGTAGGAAATGTTATTTTGACAGGGGCATTTCCATTGGCTGTGTAAATTCATTGCGGCAAAAGGAGTCTGACCCCCTTTGGACTTAGTCGGGCTGTAAGTACCATTTAATACCTATAATCCTCTTTGCATGTTTTGTCCCATTTCATTGTTTGTCCAGCTGTCTCTACTATCCCAAACCTGTTTGTCTCCCTCCCCCTTTTATATGAAAACAATGTGGCAGAAGGAGCCAGAATTATATACAGGACCCTCCCCCGAATCGGCCGCTTTCCCTGTCTTTTACTCCGTATCTTTCTCAGTCTCACTCTCTCTTTCTCTCTCTTCCTCCCCTCTCTCTCTCTGTGTCTCTCTCTCCCCCCTCTCTCTTCTGTGTTTCTTCTACTGAAAACATTGCAGCAGCAATTCTTAATCATATATATATGTGTGTGTGTGTGTGTGTGTGTGTGTGTGCCCCCCCTCTCTCTCTCTCTCTCTCTCTTCATTGCAACAAAAGCAAAAGGAGCCAGACTGCATTTTGGATCTTGGTGTCTGTAAGTACCATTTTAATACCTGTAAGCCTCTTTGCATATTTTTTCCTAACCCACTGTTTGTCCAGCTTCTATCCCAAATCTGTGTTTGTCTGCGCCCCCCCCCCCCACACGCCCCCGTTTTTCTGAAAACTGTGTGGCAGAAGGAGAAAGTATTTTATACAAGACCCTTCCCCAAATCAATCACTGTCTCTCTTTCACTCTTTATCCTTCACACTATGTCTCTCTTTCTCTCTCTCTTCCTTCCTTTACCCTCCACCCTCTCTCTCTCTCTCTCTGTCTTTCTCTCTCCTGTTTCTTTTTGTCTGAAAACATTGCAGCAGCAGTTCTTAATCATATATAGGACTGCCCCCCTTCTCTCTCTGTCTCTCTGTTTCGGCCAGCATCAGGCCTCATCAGTAGAGCTGCTATGCACTAGACAGAGTTACTCCCCTTGTTCTCTTATTTCTTGTTTACTTTCTTATTACCATATCTCTGTCTTGGGTTATGTTGTTTTGGTCTCCAGGCATATGTTTGAATGTTATGGTCTAAGGTCCCTTGTACATAGGTTCTGGATCATGAGGTGCTCATTTTTATATCTCTTTCAGATGCTGTGACTGAAGTTAGCACCGCTTCCCTGTGGCTGTGACATCACCAAAGTTTGTTGAGCCGACTGGAGATGCTACACTAATTTCATGCTGTGAATATTCAGGTAATTTCTTCTTTCTTTGAGCAATAAATTCTCTATCTAGAACAAGCTTAAGATTAAGGGCTTCTCTTTCTTTTTTTCTGTCTTATCTGTTCATGTTTTCCCTATATTCTGTCTGTATCTGACCCATTCTATTTTCTTTGTTCTTTGCTCTAGATGTTTTCTTCTTACATAATGAGTGATTCTGGATTTGTATGGTCTTTCATACTTTCCTTTCTGTCATTCTCTCAAATCTATGCACCCAATGACCTACTTACCCAATACTCTAATCCGATCGGACAGGTACCGATAAGCCCAGCTGGGCCTACGTAATGAATTCTGGCCGTCAGGATGTTTGCTTCTATATCAGACTTTTGAGCTGATTATATCATCGATAGTCTGGTCTGTAGATATTATTCATCATTTGTCATAGATGAAAACATTGTGACAAAAGGAGCCATGTGTAGTTAAACTTTGCAGTACTGGTATTTCATGAAGATTCAGGTTCATGTCCGTCATGTTCAATAAAGGCCATCTGCTTTCCTTCTTTCATATATTCCACCCTTGTTTTGACTGATAATGCTTGACTATAGAATAGAAAGCTTACAAATGTGCATTTGGCTGGTCACATGGAAGAATTTAGAGATAAAAAATGAAGAAAACCCTGAATTTTAGACATCAGAATGTTTTTTTTTTCTTTTTTTTTTTTTTTTTTTTTTGTCAAAAGGCTACTTTTCATGCAATGTTTTCAATTTATATAAATGAAAATGGGTTAAAAAGATAGACAAAAGAGTCCAGGAGAGAATACTTTTTATTTCATGTAAATCCATTGGGTTTTGGCTGAGATATGTTTGATTTTGTAAGAGTGGTCATTGGGCTTAAAATTTCCATTTTTTTAGGTCTTGGCCGCAAAAACAACCATGTTAAGAAAAATGGGTTTTCTGTTTGAAAATGGCCCTGATTTCTCTCTGGCTCATTTTTTTCCTTGTCGAAATACTCGGATTCAGCCAAAAGACATAAAAAACCCGACTTGAAAGTCAAATTCCGTTTTATAAAGGTGTCGCACCACTGCGAGTTTGCTTCCGGGTCGTAGTATCACAAGTAGTCCGATGTGAAATTTTGCAGTATCACTTTTGTTGCACTGTTTCATGGAGCTGAGAGGGCTTGGTGGTATATAATTTAGATTTGCTTCAAATTTAGGTAGTGGGGGACCATTTAGATGTGATTTTATCATATATTGATTGGACTATTTTATGTCAATGGCGGGCCAAAAACTTGGGGTCATGGCGGTGAACAGGCATTTTTGAGAGGACAATTTCTAGGGTGCCTGTATTGATTGGCATTTAGCGAAAAACGCAATCGGTTGACATGTTGTTTTTTATGCATTTTTTTGAAGGACTATGACTGTACTTTTGAGAGCAAGAGACGGTAAAGCCAAAGTTTTGCCATTAAGCGATTTGTGAAGCTTCAAAGATGGTCAATTTCACTCTATTTTCAATATGGCAAAAACCCAGTGGTGTGACACCTATATGAGCAGGTAGTGAAAAAACGGGAACCAGTCTGGTGTTTTCATTTTCAGGCAGAACCGGCTGAAATTTGGCAGACAAGTAGCTGAGGGGCCTTGAAACAGGATTCTATCAAAAGTTGGGCTCAGGTACTTAGAATTTAAATTTTGAATTGAATTTAGAATTTAAATTAGTGGAATTTCAAAGTTTTCGGACCGGCATGTCGTGAATTTTGTCAAAAAATTCTTTGCACCGGATGAAATCTATGGACACTTCATCTGCAAGTTTTCTAATGCCAAGCAGTTGAATACCTATTCAGATATTTGATTTAATTGTCATTTTAAACTATTTAATTCTAATTTAATTTCTTTTATTTTAGAATTTAGAATTGGATTATTTTTCACGAAATGCCAGAAAAAACTTGAAAATGCATCTGAATTGCATGCAAATTGAAAATGCTTGTTTTGGATTTGTTGTGTAAGTAAGACTGGATATGGGCAATTCAGATCCAAGGATCCAAGTGATCCTGCTGGGTCCGGGTTTCGAACCACAGAGCCCACATAATGGCAGTTATGGTCAATCGGAAATTTCTGAATTATCGACCAAAGTTTCATGCAAGCCACCTCTGTAATTTCAAGCTTTGTGTGAATACAGAGCATATTAACTTGAAGGAAAGTTTTCTTAATAAGGGTAGGAAATGTTATTTTGACAGGGGCATTTCCATTGGCTGTGTAAATTCATTGCGGCAAAAGGAGTCTGACCCCCTTTGGACTTAGTCGGGTTGTAAGTACCATTTAATACCTATAATCCTCTTTGCATGTTTTGTCCCATTTCATTGTTTGTCCAGCTGTCTCTACTATCCCAAACCTGTTTGTCTCTCTGTTTCGGCCAGCATCAGGCCTCATCAGTAGAGCTGCTATGCACTAGACAGAGTTACTCCCCTTGTTCTCTTATTTCTTGTTTACTTTCTTATTACCATATCTCTGTCTTGGGTTATGTTGTTTTGGTCTCCAGGCATATGTTTGAATGTTATGGTCTAAGGTCCCTTGTACATAGGTTCTGGATCATGAGGTGCTCATTTTTATATCTCTTTTAGATGCTGTGACTGAAGTTAGCACCGCTTCCCTGTGGCTGTGACATCACCAAAGTTTGTTGAGCCGACTGGAGATGCTACACTAATTTCATGCTGTGAATATTCAGGTAATTTCTTCTTTCTTTGAGCAGTAAATTCTCTTTCTAGAACAAGCTTAAGATTAAGGGCTTCTCTTTCTTTTTTTCTGTCTTATCTGTTCATGTTTTCCCTATATTCTGTCTGTATCTGACCCATTCTATTTTCTTTGTTCTTTGCTCTAGATGTTTTCTTCTTACATAATGAGTGATTCTGGATTTGTATGGTCTTTCATACTTTCCTTTCTGTCATTCTCTCAAATCTATGCACCCAATGACCTACTTACCCAATACTCTAATCCGATCGGACAGGTACCGATAAGCCCAGCTGGGCCTACGTAATGAATTCTGGCCGTCAGGATGTTTGCTTCTATATCAGACTTTTGAGCTGATTATATCATCGATAGTCTGGTCTGTAGATATTATTCATCATTTGTCATAGATGAAAACATTGTGACAAAAGGAGCCATGTGTAGTTAAACTTTGCAGTACTGGTATTTCCTGAAGATTCAGGTTCATGTCCGTCATGTTCAATAAAGGCCATCTGCTTTCCTTCTTTCATATATTCCACCCTTGTTTTGACTGATAATGCTTGACTATAGAATAGAAAGCTTACAAATGTGCATTTGGCTGGTCACATGGAAGAATTTAGAGATAAAAAATGAAGAAAACCCTGAATTTTAGACATCAGAATGTTTTTTTTTTTTTTTTTTTTGTCAAAAGGCTACTTTTCATGCAATGTTTTCAATTTATATAAATGAAAATGGGTTAAAAAGATAGACAAAAGAGTCCAGGAGAGAATACTTTTCATTTCATGTAAATCCATTGGGTTTTGGCTGAGATATGTTTGATTTTGTAAGAGTGGTCATTGGGCTTAAAATTTCCATTTTTTTAGGTCTTGGCCGCAAAAACAACCATGTTAAGAAAAATGGGTTTTCTGTTTGAAAATGGCCCTGATTTCTCTCTGGCTCATTTTTTCCTTGTCGCAATACTCGGATTCAGCCAAAAGACACAATAAACCCGACTTGAAAGTCAAATTCGGTTTTATAAACGTGTCGCACCACTGCGAGTTTGCTTCCGGGTCGTAGTATCACAAGTAGTCCGATGTGAAATTTTGCAGTATCACTTTTGTTGCACTGTTTCGTGGAGCTGAGAGGGCTTGGTGGTATATAATTTAGATTTGCTTCAAATTTAGGTAGTGGGGGACCATTTAGATGTGATTTTATCATATATTGATTGGACTATTTTATGTCAATGGCGGGCCAAAAACTTGGGGTCATGGCGGTGAACAGGCATTTTTGAGAGGACAATTTCTAGGGTGCCTGTATTGATTGGGATTCAGCGAAAAACGCAATCGGTTGACATGTTGTTTTTTATGCATTTTTTTGAAGGACTATGACTGTACCTTTGAGAGCAAGAGATGGTAAAAAGCCAAAGTTTTGCCATTAAGCGATTTGTGAAACTTCAAAGATGGTCAATTTCACTCTATTTTCAATATGGCAAAAACCCAGTGGTGTGACACCTATATGAGCAGGTAGTGAAAAAACGGGAACCAGTCTGGTGTTTTCATTTTCAGGCAGAACCGGCTGAAATTTGGCAGACAAGTAGCTGAGGGGCCTTGAAACAGGATTCTATCAAAAGTTGGGCTCAGGTACTTAGAATTTAAATTTTGAATTGAATTTAGAATTTAAATTAGCGGAATTTCAAAGTTTTCGGACCAGCATGTCGTGAATTTTGTCAAAAAATTCTTTGCACCGGATGAAATCTATGGACACTTCATCTGCAAGTTTTCTAATGCCAAGCAGTTGAATACCTATTCAGATATTTGATTTAATTGTCATTTTAAACTATTTAATTCTAATTTAATTTCTTTTATTTTAGAATTTAGAATTGGATTATTTTTCACGAAATGCCAGAAAAAACTTGAAAATGCATCTGAATTGCATGCAAATTGAAAATGCTTGTTTTGGATTTGTTGTGTAAGTAAGACCGGATATGGGCAATTCAGATCCAAGGATCCAAGTGATCCTGCTGGGTCCGGGTTTCGAACCACAGAGCCCACATAATGGCAGTTATGGTCAATCGGAAATTTCTGAATTATCGACCAAAGTTTCATGCAAGCCACCTCTGTAATTTCAAGCTTTGTGTGAATACAGAGCATATTAACTTGAAGGAAAGTTTTCTTAATAAGGGTAGGAAATGTTATTTTGACAGGGTCATTTCCATTGGCTGTGTAAATTCATTGCGGCAAAAGGAGTCTGACCCCCTTTGGACTTAGTCGGGTTGTAAGTACCATTTAATACCTATAATCCTCTTTGCATGTTTTGTCCCATTTCATTGTTTGTCCAGCTGTCTCTACTATCCCCAAACCTGTTTGTCCCCCACCTTTTATATGAAAACATTGTGGCAGAAGGAGCCAGAATTATATACAGGACCCTCCCCCGAATCGGCCGCTTTCCCTGTCTTTTACTCTGTATCTTTCTCAGTCTCACTCTCTCTTTCTCTCTCTTCCTCCCCTCTCTCTCTCTGTGTCTCTCTCTCCCCCCTCTCTCTTCTGTGTTTCTTCTACTGAAAACATTGCAGCAGCAATTCTTAATCATATATATATGTGTGTGTGTGTGTGTGTGTGTGTGACTGCCCCTCTCTCTCTCTCTCTCTTCATTGCAACAAAAGCAAAAGGAGCCAGACTGCATTTTGGATCTTGGTGTCTGTAAGTACCATTTTAATACCTGTAAGCCTCTTTGCATATTTTTTCCTAACCCACTGTTTGTCCAGCTTCTATCCCAAATCTGTGTTTGTCTGCGCCCCCCCCCCCCGCCCCCGTTTTTCTGAAAACTGTGTGGCAGAAGGAGAAAGTATTTTATACAAGACCCTTCCCCAAATCAATCACTGTCTCTCTTTCACTCTTTATCCTTCACACTATGTCTCTCTTTCTCTCTCTCTTCCTTCCTTTACCCTCCACCCTCTCTCTCTCTCTCTCTCTGTCTTTCTCTCTCCTGTTTCTTTCTGTCTGAAAACATTGCAGCAGCAGTTCTTAATCATATATAGGACTGCCCCCCTTCTCTCTGTGTCTCTCTGTTTCGGCCAGCATCAGGCCTCATCAGTAGAGCTGCTATGCACTAGACAGAGTTACTCCCCTTGTTCTCTTATTTCTTGTTTACTTTCTTATTACCATATCTCTGTCTTGGGTTATGTTGTTTTGGTCTCCAGGCATATGTTTGAATGTTATGGTCTAAGGTCCCTTGTACATAGGTTCTGGATCATGAGGTGCTCATTTTTATATCTCTTTCAGATGCTGTGACTGAAGTTAGCACCGCTTCCCTGTGGCTGTGACATCACCAAAGTTTGTTGAGCCGACTGGAGATGCTACACTAATTTCATGCTGTGAATATTCAGGTAATTTCTTCTTTCTTTGAGCAATAAATTCTCTGTCTAGAACAAGCTTAAGATTAAGGGCTTCTCTTTCTTTTTTTCTGTCTTATCTGTTCATGTTTTCCCTATATTCTGTCTGTATCTGACCCATTCTATTTTCTTTGTTCTTTGCTCTAGATGTTTTCTTCTTACATAATGAGTGATTCTGGATTTGTATGGTCTTTCATACTTTCCTTTCTGTCATTCTCTCAAATCTATGCACCCAATGACCTACTTACCCAATACTCTAATCCGATCGGACAGGTACCGATAAGCCCAGCTGGGCCTACGTAATGAATTCTGGCCGTCAGGATGTTTGCTTCTATATCAGACTTTTGAGCTGATTATATCATCGATAGTCTGGTCTGTAGATATTATTCATCATTTGTCATAGATGAAAACATTGTGACAAAAGGAGCCATGTGTAGTTAAACTTTGCAGTACTGGTATTTCCTGAAGATTCAGGTTCATGTCCGTCATGTTCAATAAAGGCCATCTGCTTTCCTTCTTTCATATATTCCACCCTTGTTTTGACTGATAATGCTTGACTATAGAATAAAAAGCTTACAAATGTGCATTTGGCTGGTCACATGGAAGAATTTAGAGATAAAAAATGAAGAAAACCCTGAATTTTAGACATCAGAATTTTTTTGTTTTTTTTTTGTCAAAAGGCTACTTTTCATGCAATGTTTTCAATTTATATAAATGAAAATGGGTTAAAAAGATAGACAAAAGAGTCCAGGAGAGAATACTTTTTATTTCATTTAAATCCATTGGGTTTTGGCTGAGATATGTTTGATTTTGTAAGAGTGGTCATTGGGCTTAAAATTTCCATTTTTTTAGGTCTTGGCCGCAAAAACAACCATGTTAAGAAAAATGGGTTTTCTGTTTGAAAATGGCCCTGATTTCTCTCTGGCTCATTTTTTCCTTGTCGAAATACTCGGATTCAGCCAAAAGACATAAAAAACCCGACTTGAAAGTCAAATTCCGTTTTATAAAGGTGTCGCACCACTGCGAGTTTGCTTCCGGGTCGTAGTATCACAAGTAGTCCGATGTGAAATTTTGCAGTATCACTTTTGTTGCACTGTTTCATGGAGCTGAGAGGGCTTGGTGGTATATAATTTAGATTTGCTTCAAATTTAGGTAGTGGGGGACCATTTAGATGTGATTTTATCATATATTGATTAGACTATTTTATGTCAATGGCGGGCCAAAAACTTGGGGTCATGGCGGTGAACAGGCATTTTTGAGAGGACAATTTCTAGGGTGCCTGTATTGATTGGCATTTAGCGAAAAACGCAATCGGTTGACATGTTGTTTTTTATGCATTTTTTTGAAGGACTATGACTGTACCTTTGAGAGCAAGAGACGGTAAAGCCAAAGTTTTGCCATTAAGCGATTTGTGAAGCTTCAAAGATGGTCAATTTCACTCTATTTTCAATATAGCAAAAACCCAGTGGTGTGACACCTATATGAGCAGGTAGTGAAAAAACGGGAACCAGTCTGGTGTTTTCATTTTCAGGCAGAACCGGCTGAAATTTGGCAGACAAGTAGCTGAGGGGCCTTGAAACAGGATTCTATCAAAAGTTGCGCTCAGGTACTTAGAATTTAAATTTTGAATTGAATTTAGAATTTAAATTAGCGGAATTTCAAAGTTTTCGGACCAGCATGTCGTGAATTTTGTCAAAAAATTCTTTGCACCGGATGAAATCTATGGACACTTCATCTGCAAGTTTTCTAATGCCAAGCAGTTGAATACCTATTCAGATATTTGATTTAATTGTCATTTTAAACTATTTAATTCTAATTTAATTTCTTTATTTTAGAATTTAGAATTGGATTATTTTTCACGAAATGCCAGAAAAAACTTGAAAATGCATCTGAATTGCATGCAAATTGAAAATGCTTGTTTTGGATTTGTTGTGTAAGTAAGACCGGATATGGGCAATTCAGATCCAAGGATCCAAGTGATCCTGCTGGGTCCGGGTTTCGAACCACAGAGCCCACATAATGGCAGTTATGGTCAATCGGAAATTTCTAAATTTTCGACCAAAGTTTCATGCAAGCCACCTCTGTAATTTCAAGCTTTGTGTGAATACAGAGCATATTAACTTGAAGGAAAGTTTTCTTAATAAGGGTAGGAAATGTTATTTTGACAGGGGCATTTCCATTGGCTGTGTAAATTCATTGCGGCAAAAGGAGTCTGACCCCCTTTGGACTTAGTCGGGCTGTAAGTACCATTTAATACCTATAATCCTCTTTGCATGTTTTGTCCCATTTCATTGTTTGTCCAGCTGTCTCTACTATCCCAAACATGTTTGTCTCCCCCCCCCTTTTATATGAAAACAATGTGGCAGAAGGAGCCAGAATTATATACAGGACCCTCCCCCGAATCGGCCGCTTTCCCTGTCTTTTACTCCGTATCTTTCTCAGTCTCACTCTCTCTTTCTCTCTCTTCCTCCCCTCTCTCTCTCTGTGTCTCTCTCTCCCCCCTCTCTCTTCTGTGTTTCTTCTACTGAAAACATTGCAGCAGCAATTCTTAATCATATATATATGTGTGTGTGTGTGTGTGTGTGACTGCCCCTCTCTCTCTCTCTCTCTCTCTTCATTGCAACAAAAGCAAAAGGAGCCAGACTGCATTTTGGATCTTGGTGTCTGTAAGTACCATTTTAATACCTGTAAGCCTCTTTGCATATTTTTTCCTAACCCACTGTTTGTCCAGCTTCTATCCCAAATCTGTGTTTGTCTGCGCCCCTCCCCCCCGCCCCCGTTTTTCTGAAAACTGTGTGGCAGAAGGAGAAAGTATTTTATACAAGACCCTTCCCCAAATCAATCACTGTCTCTCTTTCACTCTTTATCCTTCACACTATGTCTCTCTTTCTCTCTCTCTTCCTTCCTTTACCCTCCACCCTCTCTCTCTCTCTCTCTCTGTCTTTCTCTCTCCTGTTTCTTTCTGTCTGAAAACATTGCAGCAGCAGTTCTTAATCATATATAGGACTGCCCCCCTTCTCTCTGTGTCTCTCTGTTTCGGCCAGCATCAGGCCTCATCAGTAGAGCTGCTATGCACTAGACAGAGTTACTCCCCTTGTTCTCTTATTTCTTGTTTACTTTCTTATTACCATATCTCTGTCTTGGGTTATGTTGTTTTGGTCTCCAGGCATATGTTTGAATGTTATGGTCTAAGGTCCCTTGTACATAGGTTCTGGATCATGAGGTGCTCATTTTTATATCTCTTTCAGATGCTGTGACTGAAGTTAGCACCGCTTCCCTGTGGCTGTGACATCACCAAAGTTTGTTGAGCCGACTGGAGATGCTACACTAATTTCATGCTGTGAATATTCAGGTAATTTCTTCTTTCTTTGAGCAATAAATTCTCTGTCTAGAACAAGCTTAAGATTAAGGGCTTCTCTTTCTTTTTTTCTGTCTTATCTGTTCATGTTTTCCCTATATTCTGTCTGTATCTGACCCATTCTATTTTCTTTGTTCTTTGCTCTAGATGTTTTCTTCTTACATAATGAGTGATTCTGGATTTGTATGGTCTTTCATACTTTCCTTTCTGTCATTCTCTCAAATCTATGCACCCAATGACCTACTTACCCAATACTCTAATCCGATCGGACAGGTACCGATAAGCCCAGCTGGGCCTACGTAATGAATTCTGGCCGTCAGGATGTTTGCTTCTATATCAGACTTTTGAGCTGATTATATCATCGATAGTCTGGTCTGTAGATATTATTCATCATTTGTCATAGATGAAAACATTGTGACAAAAGGAGCCATGTGTAGTTAAACTTTGCAGTACTGGTATTTCCTGAAGATTCAGGTTCATGTCCGTCATGTTCAATAAAGGCCATCTGCTTTCCTTCTTTCATATATTCCACCCTTGTTTTGACTGATAATGCTTGACTATAGAATAAAAAGCTTACAAATGTGCATTTGGCTGGTCACATGGAAGAATTTAGAGATAAAAAATGAAGAAAACCCTGAATTTTAGACATCAGAATTTTTTTGTTTTTTTTTTGTCAAAAGGCTACTTTTCATGCAATGTTTTCAATTTATATAAATGAAAATGGGTTAAAAAGATAGACAAAAGAGTCCAGGAGAGAATACTTTTTATTTCATGTAAATCCATTGGGTTTTGGCTGAGATATGTTTGATTTTGTAAGAGTGGTCATTGGGCTTAAAATTTCCATTTTTTTAGGTCTTGGCCGCAAAAACAACCATGTTAAGAAAAATGGGTTTTCTGTTTGAAAATGGCCCTGATTTCTCTCTGGCTCATTTTTTCCTTGTCGAAATACTCGGATTCAGCCAAAAGACATAAAAAACCCGACTTGAAAGTCAAATTCCGTTTTATAAAGGTGTCGCACCACTGCGAGTTTGCTTCCGGGTCGTAGTATCACAAGTAGTCCGATGTGAAATTTTGCAGTATCACTTTTGTTGCACTGTTTCATGGAGCTGAGAGGGCTTGGTGGTATATAATTTAGATTTGCTTCAAATTTAGGTAGTGGGGGACCATTTAGATGTGATTTTATCATATATTGATTGGACTATTTTATGTCAATGGCGGGCCAAAAACTTGGGGTCATGGCGGTGAACAGGCATTTTTGAGAGGACAATTTCTAGGGTGCCTGTATTGATTGGCATTTAGCGAAAAACGCAATCGGTTGACATGTTGTTTTTTATGC
The DNA here is from genome assembly GCA_945859785.2 of Tridacna gigas. Lineage (NCBI taxonomy): Eukaryota > Metazoa > Mollusca > Bivalvia > Cardiida > Cardiidae > Tridacna > Tridacna gigas. The sequence goes on from OX244041.2 coordinate 31,702,597, forward strand.
ATTTTTTTGAAGGACTATGACTGTACCTTTGAGAGCAAGAGACGGTAAAGCCAAAGTTTTGCCATTAAGCGATTTGTGAAGCTTCAAAGATGGTCAATTTCACTCTATTTTCAATATGGCAAAAACCCAGTGGTGTGACACCTATATGAGCAGGTAGTGAAAAAACGGGAACCAGTCTGGTGTTTTCATTTTCAGGCAGAACCGGCTGAAATTTGGCAGACAAGTAGCTGAGGGGCCTTGAAACAGGATTCTATCAAAAGTTGGGCTCAGGTACTTAGAATTTAAATTTTGAATTGAATTTAGAATTTAAATTAGCGGAATTTCAAAGTTTTCGGACCAGCATGTCGTGAATTTTGTCAAAAAATTCTTTGCACCGGATGAAATCTATGGACACTTCATCTGCAAGTTTTCTAATGCCAAGCAGTTGAATACCTATTCAGATATTTGATTTAATTGTCATTTTAAACTATTTAATTCTAATTTAATTTCTTTATTTTAGAATTTAGAATTGGATTATTTTTCACGAAATGCCAGAAAAAACTTGAAAATGCATCTGAATTGCATGCAAATTGAAAATGCTTGTTTTGGATTTGTTGTGTAAGTAAGACCGGATATGGGCAATTCAGATCCAAGGATCCAAGTGATCCTGCTGGGTCCGGGTTTCGAACCACAGAGCCCACATAATGGCAGTTATGGTCAATCGGAAATTTCTAAATTTTCGACCAAAGTTTCATGCAAGCCACCTCTGTAATTTCAAGCTTTGTGTGAATACAGAGCATATTAACTTGAAGGAAAGTTTTCTTAATAAGGGTAGGAAATGTTATTTTGACAGGGGCATTTCCATTGGCTGTGTAAATTCATTGCGGCAAAAGGAGTCTGACCCCCTTTGGACTTAGTCGGGCTGTAAGTACCATTTAATACCTATAATCCTCTTTGCATGTTTTGTCCCATTTCATTGTTTGTCCAGCTGTCTCTACTATCCCAAACCTGTTTGTCTCCCTCCCCCTTTTATATGAAAACAATGTGGCAGAAGGAGCCAGAATTATATACAGGACCCTCCCCCGAATCGGCCGCTTTCCCTGTCTTTTACTCCGTATCTTTCTCAGTCTCACTCTCTCTTTCTCTCTCTTCCTCCCCTCTCTCTCTCTGTGTCTCTCTCTCCCCCCTCTCTCTTCTGTGTTTCTTCTACTGAAAACATTGCAGCAGCAATTCTTAATCATATATATATGTGTATGTGTGTGTGTGTGTGTGTGACTGCCCCTCTCTCTCTCTCTCTCTTCATTGCAACAAAAGCAAAAGGAGCCAGACTGCATTTTGGATCTTGGTGTCTGTAAGTACCATTTTAATACCTGTAAGCCTCTTTGCATATTTTTTCCTAACCCACTGTTTGTCCAGCTTCTATCCCAAATCTGTGTTTGTCTGCGCCCCCCCCCCCCCACACGCCCCCGTTTTTCTGAAAACTGTGTGGCAGAAGGAGAAAGTATTTTATACAAGACCCTTCCCCAAATCAATCACTGTCTCTCTTTCACTCTTTATCCTTCACACTATGTCTCTCTTTCTCTCTCTCTTCCTTCCTTTACCCTCCACCCTCTCTCTCTCTCTCTCTCTGTCTTTCTCTCTCCTGTTTCTTTCTGTCTGAAAACATTGCAGCAGCAGTTCTTAATCATATATAGGACTGCCCCCCTTCTCTCTGTGTCTCTCTGTTTCGGCCAGCATCAGGCCTCATCAGTAGAGCTGCTATGCACTAGACAGAGTTACTCCCCTTGTTCTCTTATTTCTTGTTTACTTTCTTATTACCATATCTCTGTCTTGGGTTATGTTGTTTTGGTCTCCAGGCATATGTTTGAATGTTATGGTCTAAGGTCCCTTGTACATAGGTTCTGGATCATGAGGTGCTCATTTTTATATCTCTTTCAGATGCTGTGACTGAAGTTAGCACCGCTTCCCTGTGGCTGTGACATCACCAAAGTTTGTTGAGCCGACTGGAGATGCTACACTAATTTCATGCTGTGAATATTCAGGTAATTTCTTCTTTCTTTGAGCAATAAATTCTCTGTCTAGAACAAGCTTAAGATTAAGGGCTTCTCTTTCTTTTTTTCTGTCTTATCTGTTCATGTTTTCCCTATATTCTGTCTGTATCTGACCCATTCTATTTTCTTTGTTCTTTGCTCTAGATGTTTTCTTCTTACATAATGAGTGATTCTGGATTTGTATGGTCTTTCATACTTTCCTTTCTGTCATTCTCTCAAATCTATGCACCCAATGACCTACTTACCCAATACTCTAATCCGATCGGACAGGTACCGATAAGCCCAGCTGGGCCTACGTAATGAATTCTGGCCGTCAGGATGTTTGCTTCTATATCAGACTTTTGAGCTGATTATATCATCGATAGTCTGGTCTGTAGATATTATTCATCATTTGTCATAGATGAAAACATTGTGACAAAAGGAGCCATGTGTAGTTAAACTTTGCAGTACTGGTATTTCCTGAAGATTCAGGTTCATGTCCGTCATGTTCAATAAAGGCCATCTGCTTTCCTTCTTTCATATATTCCACCCTTGTTTTGACTGATAATGCTTGACTATAGAATAAAAAGCTTACAAATGTGCATTTGGCTGGTCACATGGAAGAATTTAGAGATAAAAAATGAAGAAAACCCTGAATTTTAGACATCAGAATTTTTTTGTTTTTTTTTTGTCAAAAGGCTACTTTTCATGCAATGTTTTCAATTTATATAAATGAAAATGGGTTAAAAAGATAGACAAAAGAGTCCAGGAGAGAATACTTTTTATTTCATGTAAATCCATTGGGTTTTGGCTGAGATATGTTTGATTTTGTAAGAGTGGTCATTGGGCTTAAAATTTCCATTTTTTTAGGTCTTGGCCGCAAAAACAACCATGTTAAGAAAAATGGGTTTTCTGTTTGAAAATGGCCCTGATTTCTCTCTGGCTCATTTTTTCCTTGTCGAAATACTCGGATTCAGCCAAAAGACATAAAAAACCCGACTCGAAAGTCAAATTCGGTTTTATAAAGGTGTCGCACCACTGCGAGTTTGCTTCCGGGTCGTAGTATCACAAGTAGTCCGATGTGAAATTTTGCAGTATCACTTTTGTTGCTGTGTTTCGTGGAGCTGAGAGGGCTTGGTGGTATATAATTTAGATTTGCTTCAAATTTAGGTAGTGGGGGACCATTTAGATGTGATTTTATCATATATTGATTGGACTATTTTATGTCAATGGCGGGCCAAAAACTTGGGGTCATGGCGGTGAACAGGCATTTTTGAGAGGACAATTTCTAGGGTGCCTATATTGATTGGCATTTAGCGAAAAACGCAATCGGTTGACATGTTGTTTTTTATGCATTTTTTTGAAGGATTATGACTGTACCTTTGAGAGCAAGAGACGGTAAAGCCAAAGTTTTGCCATTAAGCGATTTGTGAAGCTTCAAAGATGGTCAATTTCACTCTATTTTCAATATGGCAAAAACCCAGTGGTGTGACACCTATATGAGCAGGTAGTGAAAAAACGGGAACCAGTCTGGTGTTTTCATTTTCAGGCAGAACCGGCTGAAATTTGGCAGACAAGTAGCTGAGGGGCCTTGAAACAGGATTCTATCAAAAGTTGGGCTCAGGTACTTAGAATTTAAATTTTGAATTGAATTTAGAATTTAAATTAGTGGAATTTCAAAGTTTTCGGACCAGCATGTCGTGAATTTTGTCAAAAAATTCTTTGCACCGGATGAAATCTATGGACACTTCATCTGCAAGTTTTCTAATGCCAAGCAGTTGAATACCTATTCAGATATTTGATTTAATTGTCATTTTAAACTATTTAATTCTAATTTAATTTCTTTTATTTTAGAATTTAGAATTGGATTATTTTTCACGAAATGCCAGAAAAAACTTGAAAATGCATCTGAATTGCATGCAAATTGAAAATGCTTGTTTTGGATTTGTTGTGTAAGTAAGACCGGATATGGGCAATTCAGATCCAAGGATCCAAGTGATCCTGCTGGGTCCGGGTTTCGAACCACAGAGCCCACATAATGGCAGTTATGGTCAATCGGAAATTTCTGAATTATCGACCAAAGTTTCATGCAAGCCACCTCTGTAATTTCAAGCTTTGTGTGAATACAGAGCATATTAACTTGAAGGAAAGTTTTCTTAATAAGGGTAGGAAATGTTATTTTGACAGGGGCATTTCCATTGGCTGTGTAAATTCATTGCGGCAAAAGGAGTCTGACCCCCTTTGGACTTAGTCGGGCTGTAAGTACCATTTAATACCTATAATCCTCTTTGCATGTTTTGTCCCATTTCATTGTTTGTCCAGCTGTCTCTACTATCCCAAACCTGTTTGTCTCCCTCCCCCTTTTATATGAAAACAATGTGGCAGAAGGAGCCAGAATTATATACAGGACCCTCCCCCGAATCGGCCGCTTTCCCTGTCTTTTACTCCGTATCTTTCTCAGTCTCACTCTCTCTTTCTCTCTCTTCCTCCCCTCTCTCTCTCTCTGTCTCTCTCTCCCCCCTCTCTCTTCTGTGTTTCTTCTACTGAAAACATTGCAGCAGCAATTCTTAATCATATATATATGTGTGTGTGTGTGTGTGTGTGTGTGTGTGCCCCCCCTCTCTCTCTCTCTCTCTCTCTTCATTGCAACAAAAGCAAAAGGAGCCAGACTGCATTTTGGATCTTGGTGTCTGTAAGTACCATTTTAATACCTGTAAGCCTCTTTGCATATTTTTTCCTAACCCACTGTTTGTCCAGCTTCTATCCCAAATCTGTGTTTGTCTGCGCCCCCCCCCCCCCCACACGCCCCCGTTTTTCTGAAAACTGTGTGGCAGAAGGAGAAAGTATTTTATACAAGACCCTTCCCCAAATCAATCACTGTCTCTCTTTCACTCTTTATCCTTCACACTATGTCTCTCTTTCTCTCTCTCTTCCTTCCTTTACCCTCCACCCTCTCTCTCTCTCTCTCTGTCTTTCTCTCTCCTGTTTCTTTCTGTCTGAAAACATTGCAGCAGCAGTTCTTAATCATATATAGGACTGCCCCCCTTCTCTCTCTGTCTCTCTGTTTCGGCCAGCATCAGGCCTCATCAGTAGAGCTGCTATGCACTAGACAGAGTTACTCCCCTTGTTCTCTTATTTCTTGTTTACTTTCTTATTACCATATCTCTGTCTTGGGTTATGTTGTTTTGGTCTCCAGGCATATGTTTGAATGTTATGGTCTAAGGTCCCTTGTACATAGGTTCTGGATCATGAGGTGCTCATTTTTATATCTCTTTCAGATGCTGTGACTGAAGTTAGCACCGCTTCCCTGTGGCTGTGACATCACCAAAGTTTGTTGAGCCGACTGGAGATGCTACACTAATTTCATGCTGTGAATATTCAGGTAATTTCTTCTTTCTTTGAGCAATAAATTCTCTATCTAGAACAAGCTTAAGATTAAGGGCTTCTCTTTCTTTTTTTCTGTCTTATCTGTTCATGTTTTCCCTATATTCTGTCTGTATCTGACCCATTCTATTTTCTTTGTTCTTTGCTCTAGATGTTTTCTTCTTACATAATGAGTGATTCTGGATTTGTATGGTCTTTCATACTTTCCTTTCTGTCATTCTCTCAAATCTATGCACCCAATGACCTACTTACCCAATACTCTAATCCGATCGGACAGGTACCGATAAGCCCAGCTGGGCCTACGTAATGAATTCTGGCCGTCAGGATGTTTGCTTCTATATCAGACTTTTGAGCTGATTATATCATCGATAGTCTGGTCTGTAGATATTATTCATCATTTGTCATAGATGAAAACATTGTGACAAAAGGAGCCATGTGTAGTTAAACTTTGCAGTACTGGTATTTCATGAAGATTCAGGTTCATGTCCGTCATGTTCAATAAAGGCCATCTGCTTTCCTTCTTTCATATATTCCACCCTTGTTTTGACTGATAATGCTTGACTATAGAATAGAAAGCTTACAAATGTGCATTTGGCTGGTCACATGGAAGAATTTAGAGATAAAAAATGAAGAAAACCCTGAATTTTAGACATCAGAATGTTTTTTTTTTCTTTTTTTTTTTTTTTTTTTTTTTTGTCAAAAGGCTACTTTTCATGCAATGTTTTCAATTTATATAAATGAAAATGGGTTAAAAAGATAGACAAAAGAGTCCAGGAGAGAATACTTTTTATTTCATGTAAATCCATTGGGTTTTGGCTGAGATATGTTTGATTTTGTAAGAGTGGTCATTGGGCTTAAAATTTCCATTTTTTTAGGTCTTGGCCGCAAAAACAACCATGTTAAGAAAAATGGGTTTTCTGTTTGAAAATGGCCCTGATTTCTCTCTGGCTCATTTTTTTCCTTGTCGAAATACTCGGATTCAGCCAAAAGACATAAAAAACCCGACTTGAAAGTCAAATTCCGTTTTATAAAGGTGTCGCACCACTGCGAGTTTGCTTCCGGGTCGTAGTATCACAAGTAGTCCGATGTGAAATTTTGCAGTATCACTTTTGTTGCACTGTTTCATGGAGCTGAGAGGGCTTGGTGGTATATAATTTAGATTTGCTTCAAATTTAGGTAGTGGGGGACCATTTAGATGTGATTTTATCATATATTGATTGGACTATTTTATGTCAATGGCGGGCCAAAAACTTGGGGTCATGGCGGTGAACAGGCATTTTTGAGAGGACAATTTCTAGGGTGCCTGTATTGATTGGCATTTAGCGAAAAACGCAATCGGTTGACATGTTGTTTTTTATGCATTTTTTTGAAGGACTATGACTGTACTTTTGAGAGCAAGAGACGGTAAAGCCAAAGTTTTGCCATTAAGCGATTTGTGAAGCTTCAAAGATGGTCAATTTCACTCTATTTTCAATATGGCAAAAACCCAGTGGTGTGACACCTATATGAGCAGGTAGTGAAAAAACGGGAACCAGTCTGGTGTTTTCATTTTCAGGCAGAACCGGCTGAAATTTGGCAGACAAGTAGCTGAGGGGCCTTGAAACAGGATTCTATCAAAAGTTGGGCTCAGGTACTTAGAATTTAAATTTTGAATTGAATTTAGAATTTAAATTAGTGGAATTTCAAAGTTTTCGGACCGGCATGTCGTGAATTTTGTCAAAAAATTCTTTGCACCGGATGAAATCTATGGACACTTCATCTGCAAGTTTTCTAATGCCAAGCAGTTGAATACCTATTCAGATATTTGATTTAATTGTCATTTTAAACTATTTAATTCTAATTTAATTTCTTTTATTTTAGAATTTAGAATTGGATTATTTTTCACGAAATGCCAGAAAAAACTTGAAAATGCATCTGAATTGCATGCAAATTGAAAATGCTTGTTTTGGATTTGTTGTGTAAGTAAGACTGGATATGGGCAATTCAGATCCAAGGATCCAAGTGATCCTGCTGGGTCCGGGTTTCGAACCACAGAGCCCACATAATGGCAGTTATGGTCAATCGGAAATTTCTGAATTATCGACCAAAGTTTCATGCAAGCCACCTCTGTAATTTCAAGCTTTGTGTGAATACAGAGCATATTAACTTGAAGGAAAGTTTTCTTAATAAGGGTAGGAAATGTTATTTTGACAGGGGCATTTCCATTGGCTGTGTAAATTCATTGCGGCAAAAGGAGTCTGACCCCCTTTGGACTTAGTCGGGTTGTAAGTACCATTTAATACCTATAATCCTCTTTGCATGTTTTGTCCCATTTCATTGTTTGTCCAGCTGTCTCTACTATCCCAAACCTGTTTGTCTCTCTGTTTCGGCCAGCATCAGGCCTCATCAGTAGAGCTGCTATGCACTAGACAGAGTTACTCCCCTTGTTCTCTTATTTCTTGTTTACTTTCTTATTACCATATCTCTGTCTTGGGTTATGTTGTTTTGGTCTCCAGGCATATGTTTGAATGTTATGGTCTAAGGTCCCTTGTACATAGGTTCTGGATCATGAGGTGCTCATTTTTATATCTCTTTTAGATGCTGTGACTGAAGTTAGCACCGCTTCCCTGTGGCTGTGACATCACCAAAGTTTGTTGAGCCGACTGGAGATGCTACACTAATTTCATGCTGTGAATATTCAGGTAATTTCTTCTTTCTTTGAGCAGTAAATTCTCTTTCTAGAACAAGCTTAAGATTAAGGGCTTCTCTTTCTTTTTTTCTGTCTTATCTGTTCATGTTTTCCCTATATTCTGTCTGTATCTGACCCATTCTATTTTCTTTGTTCTTTGCTCTAGATGTTTTCTTCTTACATAATGAGTGATTCTGGATTTGTATGGTCTTTCATACTTTCCTTTCTGTCATTCTCTCAAATCTATGCACCCAATGACCTACTTACCCAATACTCTAATCCGATCGGACAGGTACCGATAAGCCCAGCTGGGCCTACGTAATGAATTCTGGCCGTCAGGATGTTTGCTTCTATATCAGACTTTTGAGCTGATTATATCATCGATAGTCTGGTCTGTAGATATTATTCATCATTTGTCATAGATGAAAACATTGTGACAAAAGGAGCCATGTGTAGTTAAACTTTGCAGTACTGGTATTTCCTGAAGATTCAGGTTCATGTCCGTCATGTTCAATAAAGGCCATCTGCTTTCCTTCTTTCATATATTCCACCCTTGTTTTGACTGATAATGCTTGACTATAGAATAGAAAGCTTACAAATGTGCATTTGGCTGGTCACATGGAAGAATTTAGAGATAAAAAATGAAGAAAACCCTGAATTTTAGACATCAGAATGTTTTTTTTTTTTTTTTTTTTTTGTCAAAAGGCTACTTTTCATGCAATGTTTTCAATTTATATAAATGAAAATGGGTTAAAAAGATAGACAAAAGAGTCCAGGAGAGAATACTTTTCATTTCATGTAAATCCATTGGGTTTTGGCTGAGATATGTTTGATTTTGTAAGAGTGGTCATTGGGCTTAAAATTTCCATTTTTTTAGGTCTTGGCCGCAAAAACAACCATGTTAAGAAAAATGGGTTTTCTGTTTGAAAATGGCCCTGATTTCTCTCTGGCTCATTTTTTCCTTGTCGCAATACTCGGATTCAGCCAAAAGACACAATAAACCCGACTTGAAAGTCAAATTCGGTTTTATAAAGGTGTCGCACCACTGCGAGTTTGCTTCCGGGTCGTAGTATCACAAGTAGTCCGATGTGAAATTTTGCAGTATCACTTTTGTTGCACTGTTTCGTGGAGCTGAGAGGGCTTGGTGGTATATAATTTAGATTTGCTTCAAATTTAGGTAGTGGGGGACCATTTAGATGTGATTTTATCATATATTGATTGGACTATTTTATGTCAATGGCGGGCCAAAAACTTGGGGTCATGGCGGTGAACAGGCATTTTTGAGAGGACAATTTCTAGGGTGCCTGTATTGATTGGGATTCAGCGAAAAACGCAATCGGTTGACATGTTGTTTTTTATGCATTTTTTTGAAGGACTATGACTGTACCTTTGAGAGCAAGAGATGGTAAAGCCAAAGTTTTGCCATTAAGCGATTTGTGAAGCTTCAAAGATGGTCAATTTCACTCTATTTTCAATATGGCAAAAACCCAGTGGTGTGACACCTATATGAGCAGGTAGTGAAAAAACGGGAACCAGTCTGGTGTTTTCATTTTCAGGCAGAACCGGCTGAAATTTGGCAGACAAGTAGCTGAGGGGCCTTGAAACAGGATTCTATCAAAAGTTGGGCTCAGGTACTTAGAATTTAAATTTTGAATTGAATTTAGAATTTAAATTAGCGGAATTTCAAAGTTTTCGGACCAGCATGTCGTGAATTTTGTCAAAAAATTCTTTGCACCGGATGAAATCTATGGACACTTCATCTGCAAGTTTTCTAATGCCAAGCAGTTGAATACCTATTCAGATATTTGATTTAATTGTCATTTTAAACTATTTAATTCTAATTTAATTTCTTTTATTTTAGAATTTAGAATTGGATTATTTTTCACGAAATGCCAGAAAAAACTTGAAAATGCATCTGAATTGCATGCAAATTGAAAATGCTTGTTTTGGATTTGTTGTGTAAGTAAGACCGGATATGGGCAATTCAGATCCAAGGATCCAAGTGATCCTGCTGGGTCCGGGTTTCGAACCACAGAGCCCACATAATGGCAGTTATGGTCAATCGGAAATTTCTGAATTATCGACCAAAGTTTCATGCAAGCCACCTCTGTAATTTCAAGCTTTGTGTGAATACAGAGCATATTAACTTGAAGGAAAGTTTTCTTAATAAGGGTAGGAAATGTTATTTTGACAGGGTCATTTCCATTGGCTGTGTAAATTCATTGCGGCAAAAGGAGTCTGACCCCCTTTGGACTTAGTCGGGTTGTAAGTACCATTTAATACCTATAATCCTCTTTGCATGTTTTGTCCCATTTCATTGTTTGTCCAGCTGTCTCTACTATCCCCAAACCTGTTTGTCCCCCACCTTTTATATGAAAACATTGTGGCAGAAGGAGCCAGAATTATATACAGGACCCTCCCCCGAATCGGCCGCTTTCCCTGTCTTTTACTCCGTATCTTTCTCAGTCTCACTCTCTCTTTCTCTCTCTTCCTCCCTCTCTCTCTCTGTGTCTCTCTCTCTCCCCCTCGCTCTTCTGTGTTTCTTCTACTGAAAACATTGCAGCAGCAATTCTTAATCTCATATATATATATATATATATATATATGACTGCCCCTCTCTCTCTCTCTCTCTCTCTCTTCATTGCAACAAAAGCAAAAGGAGCCAGACTGCATTTTGGATCTTGGTGTCTGTAAGTACCATTTTAATATCTGTAAGCCTCTTTGCATATTTTTTCCTAACCCACTGTTTGTCCAGCTTCTATCCCAAATCTGTGTTTGTCTGCCCCCCCCCCCCCCCCCGCCCCCATTTTTCTGAAAACTGTGTGGCAGAAGGAGAAAGTATTTTATACAAGACCCTTCCCCAAATCAATCACTGTCTCTCTTTCACTCTCTATCTTTCACACTATGTCTCTCTTTCTCTCTCTTTTCCTTCCTTTACCCTCTGCCCTCTCTCTCTCTCTCTCCTGTTTCTTTCTGTCTGAAAACATTGCAGCAGCAGTTCTTAATCATATATAGGACTGCCCCCCCTTCTCTCTCTGTCTCTCTGTTTTGGCCAGCATCAGGCCTCATCAGTAGAGCTGCTATGCACTAGACAGAGTTACTCCCCTTGTTCTTTATTTCTTGTTTACTTTCTTATTACCATATCTCTGTCTTGGGTTATGTTGTTTTGGTCTCCAGGCATATGTTTGAATGTTATGGTCTAAGGTCCCTTGTACATAGGTTCTGGATCATGAGGTGCTCATTTTTATATCTCTTTCAGATGCTGTGACTGAAGTTAGCACCGCTTCCCTGTGGCTGTGACATCACCAAAGTTTGTTGAGCCGACTGGAGATGCTACACTAATTTCATGCTGTGAATATTCAGGTAATTTCTTCTTTCTTTGAGCAATAAATTCTCTTTCTAGAACAAGCTTAAGATTAAGGGCTTCTCTTTCTTTTTTTCTGTCTTATCTGTTCATGTTTTCCCTATATTCTGTCTGTATCTGACCCATTCTATTTTCTTTGTTCTTTGCTCTAGATGTTTTCTTCTTACATAATGAGTGATTCTGGATTTGTATGGTCTTTCATACTTTCCTTTCTGTCATTCTCTCAAATCTATGCACCCAATGACCTACTTACCCAATACTCTAATCCGATCGGACAGGTACCGATAAGCCCAGCTGGGCCTACGTAATGAATTCTGGCCGTCAGGATGTTTGCTTCTATATCAGACTTTTGAGCTGATTATATCATCGATAGTCTGGTCTGTAGATATTATTCATCATTTGTCATAGATGAAAACATTGTGACAAAAGGAGCCATGTGTAGTTAAATTTTGCAGTACTGGTATTTCATGAAGATTCAGGTTCATGTCCGTCATGTTCAATAAAGGCCATCTGCTTTCCTTCTTTCATATATTCCACCCTTGTTTTGACTGATAATGCTTGACTATAGAATAGAAAGCTTACAAATGTGCATTTGGCTGGTCACATGGAAGAATTTAGAGATAAAAAATGAAGAAAACCCTGAATTTTAGACATCAGAATGTTTTTTTTTTTTTTTTTTTTTTTTTTGTCAAAAGGCTACTTTTCATGCAATGGTTTCAATTTATATAAATGAAAATGGGTTAAAAAGATAGACAAAAGAGTCCAGGAGAGAATACTTTTTATTTCATGTAAATCCATTAGGTTTTGGCTGAGATATGTTTGATTTTGTAAGAGTGGTCATTGGGCTTAAAATTTCCATTTTTTTAGGTCTTGGCCGCAAAAACAACCATGTTAAGAAAAATGGGTTTTCTGTTTGAAAATGGCCCTGATTTCTCTCTGGCTCATTTTTTCCTTGTCGCAATACTCGGATTCAGCCAAAAGACATAAAAAACCCGACTTGAAAGTCAAATTCGGTTTTATAAAGGTGTCGCACCACTGCGAGTTTGCTTCCGGGTCGTAGTATCACAAGTAGTCCGATGTGAAATTTTGCAGTATCACTTTTGTTGCACTGTTTCGTGGAGCTGAGAGGGCTTGGTGGTATATAATTTAGATTTGCTTCAAATTTAGGTAGTGGGGGACCATTTAGATGTGATTTTATCATATATTGATTGGACTATTTTATGTCAATGGCGGGCCAAAAACTTGGGGTCATGGCGGTGAACAGGCATTTTTGAGAGGACAATTTCTAGGGTGCCTGTATTGATTGGGATTCAGCGAAAAACGCAATCGGTTGACATGTTGTTTTTTATGCATTTTTTTTGAAGGACTATGACTGTACTTTTGAGAGCAAGAGACGGTAAAGCCAAAGTTTTGCCATTAAGCGATTTGTGAAGCTTCAAAGATGGTCAATTTCACTCTATTTTCAATATGGCAAAAACCCAGTGGTGTGACACCTTAAACATGAGCAGTCTGCGTAGTCTAGACGCTCTCCAAAACAGAATGGCAAAACCGAAAACAGAAAAACAGATAAGACTTACAGACTTCTTCGCTGTCTCCTCCAGAAGTAAACTCCCAGAAAACGTGGGAAAAAAACCCGGAAAATCAACAAGTGTATCAAGTATCAAGGTCTTGTATGAAAAATAGTTTCAGTTGAATGACAGTCATTTCGACACCCTGTCATTTCGACACTTTGGTAGTTTTTGATCCTCGTCGAATTTTTGCAAAATTTGGTCAGTTCTACTCCCGATTTTTTCCCGAGTATTATTTATACTTGAGTTCATAGAATTAAATTACTCTAAATGTTTACTTTGTAATTTATGTTTTTAGTGCGTGTTCAAAATATGTGTTTTTTGTTCTATGGTCGACTAACCAATTTTCGAGGGGTACCTGTTTTCGAACCCGAAATGATATCCAAGTTTTCTTGCAAATTATGAGGTGAATAACGTCAATGTTTTTTTGTGAACCGCGAATTAGAATGAAAACAACAGTGTCACTGCTGTTAATTTATGAAATGCAGCAAAAACAAGTATGCATGTTTCTAAAGGAAAGGTTGGTTTTAGTGATAATTTCTTATAACAGTGTTCCCACCGACATCTTTTTTTGGGAGTGCATGCGTACCCTGGAGTACAAGTTTGGGAGTGCAAGAGAAATTCTAGGAGTGCACTTTATAATGACAATTATGGAGAAAAGTAAGGGTCTGTTGTATTGAAAATTTGTTGAGTCTCACTCTGCAGTCATCAACTTTTGAAAACAATATGGGTAATTCAAAAATGTAGATGCTTGTTATGTTTCCTTACTGACGGGCCCAGTTTCAGAGGGACAACTTACAACCTGATGGCCAGTAGAATTTTCCATTTCACTTTTAATTTCAGACACTAATTAGCTTTCACTTATTGTTTTATAGAGATATTTATGTAAATTACAGTTTAAAGTCATTGAAAAATTTTAAAGCTCAATAGACAGTTTGAAATGCCTATGATCGGACGATGGCGAACCAATTTTTGTTGTGTCATGGGTTTTCATGCTTTTTTAAAGCGATCTGTTTTCATGCCTGTTAAGTTTTGGAGTAGTATTTCCGCAGGATTTGACATAGATTTGTCAGTTAGGGTAGCAAGTAACTTCAAAACCTGTAATTTTACCCTGGAAAAGTGGATTGATAACATAATTACTTTTTAAAAAATGACAACAGTTTGAATAGCGGTGATAAACAGTCACTTTCACACTTGATACATGTTTTACATGTCAGAGTTTACATCTTTCAAATATCATGTAAAGACAATACTTGTCAGTAGATTCGCCAGTGCTTAAGTTTTGGGGACATTTTTTCTAACTTGACCCAATTGGTGCCACTGGTGATTAACAGCAGGAGCTCTGAAACCTGTGCATGCATGCACATTTCACTTCATATTTTTGTGCATGATTATTCAATTAAGTGCGTGAATCATGCACATATGTGCGTGAATGGGAACCCTGTTATTATTTTTTTAATCCAATACATGCCAGATTTAAATTCTCCGTCTGATATTTAATTATAATCCTAAAAAAATCCTGACATGTGACAAAGTCAGTCTTGATGCCAAAAAGCCATGTGACCATACTGAATTAATGTGACAAGAGTCTGGTCTATAACTAGATCAGAGAATTTCGTGACCTATTTTGTTCGGTTGCCTATGAATGAAAAATTTTTCCAGAACATTCACTTCTACAGAGAGAAAATATTTCCAACCCTTTTATTATCATACTCAATATTTTCAGATGTTTTATGATAAAATGGTGTTTAAAACAATTTCTGATCTGTCCTCATGGGTGCATTTAAATTGATAGGAGGGACCGGAATTCCTAATGTTTGTTATTCTGCCGTCACGAGAGGGCCAATGGCCGCCATGAGACTAATCCATCCTTTTCATCGCGCTTGAAAAACTTGGGATAACTGACTCGGAGCTGTTCATTTTCATTGTTCAAAACAGTCCCTTCTTGTGATAGTTAGCGTTTTTCATGAGTTTTAATAGCGTACTTGATGATTTTTAGTTTTTCATTAATGAGCTGTTCAGCAGATATTGAAAGCCACGAAATGAGGGCATGTTTTCAATTCAGCTTCCGGTACAAGATCGAAGGGTGAAATATGTTGTTGCTATTGAATATGCATAATTCAGGCAAAATTTACGTTTTTATATGCATCTAAATTGGATTTTTAGCTCACCTGAGCACAAAGTGCGAAGGATGAGCTATTGTGATCACTCACCGTCCGTCGGCATTCGTCACCCATCCGTCCGTCCACATTTTTTTTGTTTACACCCTAGCATCTACAAATATTAACCAATCAGCACCAAACTTGGTCAAAATGTATATGACCATAAGATCTGGGATGAGTTCGATTATGGGTGTAATCAGACCAGAATGACTGGAGTTATTTGCCCTTGAATTAGAAAAATTGCTACATTTGACTTTGTTTACACTCTAGCATCTACAAATAATAACCAATCAGCACCAAACTTGGTCAAAATATATATGACCATAAGATCTCAGATGAGTTCGATTATGGGTGTAATCGGACCAGTTATTTGCCCTTGAATTAGAAAAATTGCTATATGTGACTGGGCCAAAACATAGAAAAACCTTGTGTGCACTCTGGAGGCTGCATTTTGAGCTTGATACTCATGAAAGTAGGTCAGAATGTTTGTTTAAATGAAATCTGGGATAAGTTTAAATTAATTTTGATCATGTCATGTCAAAAAGTAGGTCACTGTGCCAAATCTTAGAAAAACCTTGTGTGCAGTTTAGAGGCCACATTTTGAGCCAGATTAAATTCAAAATAGGTTAACCCTTACTACACAATCCCGACTTTTAACGACCCTGTAAAAGAAGCCTTTTGAAAACATAGTGGGAAAAGGAGAAAATGCTGGTAACCAGCATTTTCTCCTTTTCCCCCGATGTTTTCTACCCAACCCATAAAAAATTTCAATTTTTCAGTCCCATTTATTTTGTCCTCTGCAAATGCTTTGAATTTGGACCAGTCTAAAATTTTGTTGTTTGGTAAAGAGTTAAGTCGGTCAAAATCACTTACAAGATCACTTATCAATCCTAGAAGACCTTACTCAGGTGAGTGCTTTAGGGCCAGTGGCCCTTTTTTTTGTTTTAGCTCAACAGAGCACGAAGTGCTCAAGGTGAGCTATTGCAGTGTTGGCATATCTTTATTTTTTCACTGAGTCCCATGGACGCAGTGCCTATCAGAAAACTGAGTCCCAACTAGCTCTCATTAAGTCCCATTCTTCTGCCCATTGTAAGATTTTAGTAACGATTCTTAGAATCTTTTTTTATTTTAACTGCACAGGGATGTCCATCCAAAGAAATGTGCCAAGTTAGCATTTAGCATGCCAAGTCCATGCATCCATCAGTAAACATGTTTTTGACTCTGATATCTAGGAAAAACAACCATTTCATAACAATGTTGTTTTCTGATGTTGCTTCTTTTATAAGTCACGGCTTATATTAGGGTTCTTTCAGCCAGGATTCTTGAAAAGAGCAAGTATGTTTTTTCCCTCTTCGCCAGGGTAGCCATATTGGACTGCAACAGATGCGGTTGCTGTGCTATGAAATAGCAATAACAGGTTGCCATTCATGTAATTGAAGCTATTTTTAGAAGCTGGATTTCCACTAATACAGTAATATTTTGTTTTGTGGCTGTCTTTTGCAAGTATGGAAACATTATTTGTCAAAACAACCCTTATTAGTATTTTAAACTGCAGTTAAACAGTGCCGATTTTTCTTTTTGTCTGGTGGATGCAATGGTGCTTTTTTTTGTTTTGTCTAAAGTCAATTACATTCGTAAAAAGACATGTATATGGCGTAAACGCAAACCCTGTGTTGCGATCGAGCTGTGTCGGGTGTCCTTCGTGCGGTCATCAACATTTACCTTGAGTGCAATCTAGAGGCCACATTTTCAGTCAGATATTCATGAAACTTGGTCAGAATGTTTGTCTTGATAAAACCTTGGACAAGTTGGAAATTGAGTCATGTTGGGTCAAAAAGAAGGTCACTGGGCTGAATCTTGGAAAAAGTTTGTGTGCACTCTAGGCACCACATTTTCAGCCTGATACTCTTGAACCCTGGTCAGAATGTTTGTCTAGATAATATCTCAAACAAGTATGAAATTGGGTCATGTCAAGTCAAAAAGTAGGTCTCTGGGCTAAAACTTGTGTGCACTCTAGAAGCCACCTTTTTAGCCTGATACCCATGAAACTAGGTCAGGTTGTCTGTCTGGATGATATCTCAGATATATTTGAAATTGGGTCATGTTGGGACAAAAAGTAGGTCACAGGGCTAAATTTTAGGAAAACCTTGTGTGCACCATAGAGGCCACATTTTCAGCCTTATACTGTTGAAACTTATTTAGAATGTTTGTCTCGATAATATCTTGGACAGAATCCAAATTAGGTCATATCCTGTTAAAAAGTAGGTCACTGGGCCAAATTCTAGAAAAATTTTCTGTACACTCTCTAGGCCACATTTTCAGCCTGAACTGCCTGAAACTTGTTGAAAAAGTTTGTCTGCTTATATCTTGGACAAGTAGGAAATTGGGTCACATTGGGTCAAAGTATAGGTCATGGGGCCAAATCTTAGAAAATCCTTGTGTGCACCATAAAGGCCACATTTTTAGCCTGATTCTCATGAAATTTGGGCAGAAAGTTTGTCTTGATGATATCTTGGGCAGGTTCCAAAGTGTGTCACATCTGGTCACAAAGTAGGTCACTGGACCAAACCTTAGAAAAACCTAGTGTGAACTGTAGAGGCCACATTTTCTGTCTGATACTCATGAAAAGTGGTCAGAATGTTTGTCTTAATGATATTGTGGACAAGTTTGAAATTAGGTCACATTGGTTTAGAAAGTAGGTCACTTGCACTCATGTTTTACATCATTAAAACCAGGATCTCTTTACCTTTATCTACTTTACTCAGGTGAGCGCTTTAGGGCCAGTTGCCCTCTTAGTTTGATTTAATGCCTAGTCATGGAAAAAGAGGGCTCGATGTATATTTCTACTAGGGACAAATACCTCATTAACTACTGGACAAAATTTAATGAAACTTTATTTATATTGTTTATCATAAGCCACATACAATCATTATTTGTAAATGAAATTCCATGTCATGGAAAAAGGGGGTTTAATGTATAATTTCATTATGGACCAATAAACATTGTGTTAGTCTGTCCATCTGGACAGATATCTTCTAAAATCCTTGTTGAAATTCGATGAAACTTCATGCATATGTATCTTATGATAGTACGCTGATACAGATTTTTTGTTTTTTATTAATGCCATGTCATGGAGCTTAATTTATAATTTCATTATTGACCAATACAAAAAAGGTCATGTGTACATGCAAAACACAATACCTCTTGTTTTTTATCAAAAAAGGTCTTTTTTGGCAGGGGATAACATTTCAACAAAATAACTTGTTGAGACATCTCTCATGGTTGTAAAATTTTCTTAAGGTCAAAACTCCTCAACCATGGAGATATTTTGGTGATAATGAATAGGGATGCTTAGGATATAAAGAAGAAGAGGTGCTTTAAAGAATTTTTACTCTGGCTTACTCCAGCTATTGTCAGTGATCTCCCTTGGTGGTAAAAACTTGTGTAGGCCATATTACTCTTTAACCATTAGAGTCCTTTAATAGTAGTTAAGAGAGCTGGTAAGAACATGAAATAAGGGTGTCATGATATATCAGGATAACTCTGACCTGAGTTGGAGTTATCTCCCTTACTTGTACTTCAGATGCAGATTATCAGCAGTGCATGCAGCAGTCTGTATTTTTCTCATGATTTTTGGATTCTTTGCAGAAAATTCTTGCTAGCACAAACAATTTAAGATTCTCAGACTTATGCTTTTAGAGTTATTATCTTTGCAGGCAGCTGCCCTTGTTATGCCCCTGCCACAAAATGGCAGTCCCTGTCTTTGTGTGTATGTTTTTGGAAAATGTAGTGTTCATGTCCGGCCCTTAACTTTGATGTGCATAACTGGATTCAAAAATAATTTTGGCACAAATGATTGCCATGAACAGACATGTTGCAAGCAAAACAGTGTTGCCAGCTCAAATGTCAATGTCACAGTGCTTTGTGAAAATTTTTGCATACAGTGTATAAAATGTTCAATAAGTATGGCTATAGGTTGCTTTTTAGTTCGGAATTACAGCATGACTGTGACCTTTGTCATGTGGTGGGGGCATCCATGTTGGTGACACATTTCTAGTTTACTTTGAAATTACACCATGACTGTGACCTTTGTCATTTGGTGGGGCATCCGTGTTTGCAAGACATTTTTAGTTTAGTTTGGAATTACACCATGACTGTGACCTTTGTCATGTGGCAGGGGCATCTGTGTTGGTGACACATTTCTAGTTTGATATCTCTGTCATTACTCAAGATATTTATTTGAAACTCTGACTAGATGCTGACTATCAAAAGGGGAGTTCATATCAGTATGGTAGGTGACCATCCAAATATTTTTGACATGGTTATGCCCATTTTTAGAAATAGAATTTTCACTGAAAATCAATCTTTTTTAAAAGCAGCTGCAGATAAGTGTTGGCATCTGCATGCAGTGCTCTTGTTTAGATACAAGGTATTACAGTTATGAGTTAAAGGTTCATTTTGACAACAGGGTTCATTTTACAGTGAATTCTGCTTTCTTACACAAGGATTTATTTACTCTTTACAAAACAACCAAATTTTGGACTCTAGCAAATTGAAAGCATTTGCAGACAACAAAAATGTAGCTCAAAAATGGTTTCTGCCTTTAGTAGTGCATAAACTACATTTTCTCCATTTCCCACAATGTTTTCAAAAGCCTAATTCTTTAGGGATTACATGGTAAAGGGTTGAAAGTTTGCTTTGTTGTGTATTATAGGGCAGATAGATGATGGTGGAAGAAAGCATGTTGAAGGTACACAATATTTCATGTACAACTGAGAAAATGCTTGAATGATGAAGGTAATTGAAGTTGGTTTTATACTTATTAAAATACAGGATGTCTAATATTATCAGTTGTTGAGCCAAGTATTTCAGTCAGTGACCTACAGGGCTAGTCATCTAGGAATCATGATACCAAATACCAGTCAAACTCATTTTTAGTTTTGCTGCTTTCAAAGGAAAAATCGAGGTATTGTTATAGCTCTGTGGTCCATGTCATTGTGGTGCAAGAACTTTGATATTTTATGATATCTCTGTCATTACTTAAGGTATGACCATACTACCTTGAGCCTTTCAACACAAGACTTACAGTTTGATTGGTATAGGGTGTTAGAGTATTGTATTAGACATAAAAGTGTGAAATATGAAGAAAAATTCACCATGTCCTTTTCAAGAAAATTGATTTTCTGTCACCCCACCCCCACCCTTTCGAAATCCCTACATGGTCGCCACCACCAAAATTGTACAATATTTTTTTTCTCAATACAGAATGATAAAAATAGTCTATCTTTATGTTTTTATTATCACCATTATGATTGTTTTTACAAATATATGTAATTAAATGGCCATTGCTAGTATTTGTATAAGCTATTGCCAAATTAACATGTGCATCCCACAGGATTGAATGCTAATTTTTTCCAAGGTTCGAAAAAGAAGGGTGTGAAAGAGGTGCTGTTTTGAATTCAAATAAGAAATGCAACCCCTAAAACTGATATAAACATTTTCCTGGACAATATTATGACAAAATAAGATGAAAGAAAACAACTTTTACCAGCCAAATAAAAAAATACTTGACATTAAAAACAAGTACTACTTAAATTTTGGCAACTGATTTTTCAGAAAATTTGCTAATCAAAGTCTGGAACTTTATGAATGAAACAGTATCGTTAAATTTTACTATAATCAAACCATAATAGATAATATCCTTAGGAAGAAAATATAAAATGATATAACAACTGTAGTAGGTTTTGATAAGATTTTCAGTCTTTTAACCCTTTAACAAATGACAAATTTTAGACTCAATATTGAAAGCACCTGCAGATGAAAATTAAATGAAAACAGTGCAACTTCTTAAGAACAACATCCTATGTGTAAAATGCACAAAGCAAGCAAATCATATTGTTAAAGAGAGATTGTCAGTAAGAAGAGGCTGGTTTGTCAGGTTTAACTCTGTACCAAACAACAAAATTTAAGACTTGCCCAAATTCAAAGCATTTGCAGACAACAAAATGCGACTTAAAAATTGAATTTTCTCTTTTAAAGGGTAGAAACATGGCGTGAAAAGATGAAAATGCTGGTTACCAGCATTTTATCCCTTTTCCACAATGTTTTCAAGAGCCTTTTTGCTCAGCATTATTAAAAGTGTGTAATAAAGGGTTAAGGAGGTTGAAGTGAAAATTTTAGATACTTATTTACCATTTTCAAAGTGACTTGTTAGTTTTGGAATACTAGTAACTGTTTGGAGAGCTTTTATGACTCTTTATTTGAAAAACATTATACAGTCAGTCTTCATTTCTCACAAAAATGAGTTTTTAAATGAAAATAATTTCGTCCTAACTCTGCTGTGCAAATTTCGATAATACTACTGCTTATTAGGATATTCAAACTTGGCATTTGTTTTTAGCTCACCTTGAGCACCTTGTGCTCAAGGTGAGCTTTTGTGATGGTGCTGTGTCTTGTCTGTCATCTGTTGTCCATTGCCAAGGCATCAACAATTACCTTGTGTGCACTCTAGAGGCCACATTTTGAGTCCAATACTCATGAAACTTGGTCAGAATGTTTGTCTTGATAATATCTCAGACAAGTTCGAAATCATCACATATCGGGTCAAAAAGAAGGTCACCAGGTCAAAATAAAACGAAACCTTGTGTGCACTCTAGAGGCTACATTTATAGTCCAATACTCATGAAACTTGGTCAGAATGTTTATCTTGATAAAATCTCGGACAAGTACAAAATTGGGTCATGTTAGGTCAAAAAGTAGGTCACTGGGCTAAATCTTAGAAAAACCTTGTGTGCACCCTAGAGGCCACATTTTCAGCCTGGTACTCTTGAAATATAGTCAGATTGTTTGTCTTGATAATATATTGTACAAGTTCGAAATTGGGTCATGTCAGCTCAAAATGTAGGTCACTGGGCTAAATCTTAGAAAAACCTTGTGTACACTCTAGAGGCCAAATTTTCAGTCTGAAACACATGAAAGTTTGTTGGACTGTTTGCCTTGATGAGACCCTGAACAAGTTTGAAATTGGGTCATGTTGGGCCAAAAAGTAGGTCACTGGGCTAAATCATAAAAAAACCATGTTTGCACCATAGAGGCCACAGTTTCAGCCTGATACTCTTGAAACTTGGTCAGAATGTTTATCTCGATAATATCTTGGACAAGTTTGAAATTGGGTCAGAAAGTAGGTCACCAGGCTAAATCTTAGAAAGGCCTTGTGTGCATTTAGAGGCCACTTTTTTTGCCTGATATTCATGAAAATAGATCAGATTGTCTGTCTTGATGATATTTCGGGCAAGTTTGAAATTGGGTCATGTCGGGTCAAAAAGTAGGTCACTGGGCTTAATCTTAGAAAAACCTTGTTTGTACTCTAGAGGCCACATTTTTAGCCTTATACTCATGAAACTAGGTCAGATTGTCTGTCTTGATGATATCTCAGACAAGTTCAAAATTAGATAGTGTCAGGTCAAAGAGTAGGTCACAGGGCTTCAAAATTGGGTCATATGGGGTCAAAAACTAGGCCACTAGGTCAAATCTTCAAAAAACGTTGTGTGCACTCTAGAGGCCACATTTTCAGTCAGATACTTATGAAACATGGTCAGAATGTTTGTCTTGATAAAATCTTGGACGAGTTCGACATTTTTTGTCTTGATGATATCTCGGATGAGTTCAAAATTGGGTCACATAGGGTCATAAACAATGTCATTGGGTCACATTGAAGAAATACCTTTTGGGCACTCTAGAGGCCACAATTCTAGCTACAACAACAACATATACTTTATTTTCACTAAGGTACAAAGTTTTGTACAACATTAGCAAAGGAACAAAACTAAATGAAAAGATGTGAGAAAAGATCAACCTCAAAGGCTAGATTGACCTGAAAATTGGTCTACATATTTGACTTGATGATATCTCGGATCAGTTAGAAATTGGATCTCATAGGGTCATAAACTATGTCACTGGGTCATATTCAAGAAATGTATTGTGGGCACTGTAGAGGCCACAGTTTTTGCTCAAATGACCTGAAAATTTGTCAGCATGTTTGACTTGATGATATCTTGAATGGATTTGAAATTGGACCACATAGGGTCATAATCTAGGTCACTAGGTCAAATTACAGAAACCCCTTGTGGGCACTTGAGGTGGCAATTCTTACCCAATTCACCTGAACCTTGGTCAACAAGTTTGTTTTGATGTTTCGGATGAGTTTGAAATATGGTCACATAGGGTCATAAACTAGGTCACTAGGTCAAATTGACGAAAGACACTTTGGACACTCCGGAGGCCACATTTTCAGCTCAATGGACCTGACAATTGGTCAGAATGTTTGTCTTAATAATATCTCAGATGAGTTGTAAATTGGGTCATTATGACCCTGGAGTGAAATTTGGCCTATTGACTCAGGTGAGCGATCCAGGGCCATCATGGCCCTCTTGTTCTGAAAATGCCTTACTATCCGTACTTTTTCAATAGGAAAATCGAAAATATTTATAAAAAGGGTTAAAAAAAGTGGAAAGTCATGGGTGAAAGTCTTCGTATTATGGTGGAAATCTGTATGTTCAGGGTCCAACTAGTTCATTTTTCCAAATTGTCTAAATAAATCTTGTATCTATGGCATGCTGCAAGTCAACTGATCTCCACTTGTTGTATCAATACAGTTTATTTCCCAGAGCTCTGCATTTCCTTTGAGGCTATACTTGGTCATTTATGGCTCTCGTCTAGTTACAGAGATTCAGTTACAGAATCAGATGAGTTTAATGGCTTAGTATACTTGGAATATTTTATAGGAGCATTTCATGCTACCTACTTGAAAAACATCTTATGACTTGACCAAAACATATCTCAACCAATAGATAATTATTGAATGGAGAAATTTTGTCCTGCATCATTACATGGCTGCCAAGTTAAAATGAAGATTGTCACAGTTTAAACCTCCTGGTTTTAATTCAAAGAAATTGAAAAGGACATAAAAGAAACGGGTGATGGAAATTGCTGGACGGAAGAGATTTAGGCGGCGAATGATATGCATCTGGTTAATAATGCTCCATGTAACTGGAATTTTTGAAGTGTGCACGAAAACCATCAACTACAGAGCAAATGGAAAGAAAGCCTTTAAGCCTGCATGCCTGCACACATTGAAGATTTTTATATATCAATGAATGTAAATTCAAAGGATTGATTATTAAAAGAACCATGTCCTTGAAAGTATCAATCCCTCTGTTAGCCTGCCTGTGTATGGCACTAGTTTATTGACAAAAACTTAAGTTGTATGTTAACATAATAATAAAAATTTAGAGGGAAAATACATGAAGCCTTTTTAAAATGAGGTTGTCAGGAAAACGGTTTTAACATTAATAAAAAAGCAATGTTTCTGGAGCATCCAGAGGCCACTTGCCCCCTGGAACCCTCCCAGCCATGGCGTTGCCCTGGCCCCCAGCAAAATAAGTTCAGTATTTTCAGTTTTTCAAATTTTCACCCATGGAAAAGTGTTTCTTAGTCTGGTCTTTAGTTATATTTCAGAATTTGTGTACTAAAGGTACATTGGGGTTCAGGTGGAATTCATGGCGATATGGAGCTAAGCCTCACTGTCTATGTAAGGTTACTTTTGTTGCTGTGCTATGAATTCTGTCTGAAACAGATGTTGCCAGATATAGAGAGCAAGTATATTTACAGGAAGTAGTCCAATATGTAACTAGGTAGTAAAATCTTGATTATCATTGATGAAAAATATGCTGAGTTATCTGTAAATATGCCCTACTATCCCTACTTTTCTTCCTTGTAATCCCTACTTTTTCAAAAAGTTTATCCCTACTTTTATGCAGAAGAGCACTTGAAACCTGCTTAACCTGCTAATTAAGTGAAATGAAACTTTCAAGCTGATAATAAAAATCCAAATTGTGCCATTTCAAAAGTTGTTATGGGGGAAAAAAATACCTCAATATCAGACAGTGTAGATCCAAAATCAGGCTGCACATTCTGTGCTGTCTGATCTTGATCCACACTGACCACTAAAGGTCCTTGAGTCATGCTTAGCAGCCTAAGGGTTAAAGCTCTTCACTGCACACAGGGTTTTCATTTAAAGCGGATTGCTGATCAAAAACATCGGTTGAAATCTGCCTTTAATCGGTTGTTTTTGCTGGATCTTTGAAAAATCGATCGCATTGTGTATATCGAAAATATTTCACGCATTGGTAACTGTACTGCGACACCAGTTCAATTTTACCGTGAAACCAGAAACAATTGGTTTATGAATGTTACGCGGTTATTCATTGGATACTTGCATCCAATTATCCAATCGTAGACGACGATATGTTTCTCCGATCTCCATTTGGTAATCATGGACGCCAAAGCCTAGGCGGCCCCCTTGACCCTCGGCCTGTTGTTTTTGTCAATCAATCGGTTGCTTCATTTCAAAATGAAAACCCTGTGCACATGAACACTGTGTTTTTGTAAAAATTGCTTTTAAAATGTTTCCCTTATTTCCCATTAAAAAACATCCAGTCATGCACTTTTGACCTGTTAGCTTGTTGCAGAGCCCCGGTAGCTCAGTGGGTAGCATATAGGACTTGAGAACAGGGGGCCACTGGTTCGATCCCCAGCTCAGCCAATTCCTTGCCGAGGATTGATGATAGTCATTTTGACAGGATTCATTCCTGTCTCACCGCTGACTATTGATTCAACCATGGTTATGTGGGAAAGCAGCCAGTGGCTTGGAAAGAATATTGTGCGGAGCACTGGTAAAAGAAACTCCAGGGAAGCATTGATAGGTGCACTTGCCACCACAATATAACTGAAAATCAATAATGTTGAAAATGGTGTGAAACATCATGCATTCCAGTTAACTTGTTACATGATAGAAAAGACAAAAACACTGAAATTGTTTGCTATATTAACACTTTACCAAACAACAAAATTTTAGACTCGTCAAATTTGAAAGCACTTTCAGATGACATATCAATCATGGTTAAGTTGATTGTTTTTGTCTGCGAAAGGTTAGAAATTATTGTCGGAAAAGGAGAAGATGCAGGCTGCCGGCATTTCCTCCTTTTCCTACAGAGTTTTTAAAAGCCTTCTTCCTAAGGGTTGTTAAAACTGACTTGTGTGGTAAAGTGTTTAATGCTGCACTAAGCTAGATATGGATTCGAAGCAGATGTTTGATGAAATTTGTGATATATGTGGAGTTCAGGCCATTTCAATGTGCACAGTTATCAAGTGAGTTTATGGTTTAACCCTTTCCCAAACAAGCCCTGGTTTTCACGTGTCTGCAGTACAAGTCTTTTGAAAACACTGTGGGAAAAGGAGAAATTGCTCGTAACGAGCAATTTCTCCTTTTCCCACAGTGTTTTCTACCCTTTTGGAGAACTTTCTGCCATTTTCATCAAATTTAAAATTGTCGTCTGCAAACTCTTTCAATTTGGACCAGTCCAAATTTGTCGTTTGGGAAAGGGTTAAAGCTAGGAAATTACTTGTAGATCATACTAGTTCTGGTAGGCCCAAGGCCTTTATTACCAGGGCACAAACATGGCTCTTCATAAAGTTGTGGTTGGACAAAATGTGTGATTATTGATAAAAGAAAGAGCCTATGTAGCCCATTGTACTGCTATACTGTAAATAGTAATTGCAGTTTGAATCGTAGTAAGCAAAGTTTTATATTTACAGCCAAGACAGATCTAAAACCTGGTAGATGGTTGGATGACATAGAGACAGAACTGTCGGAGAGAAGATGAAATGCCACAAGAAACCCCCACCACCCACCCACACCCCCACAGACACCCCCTCTCCTTTCCTCCACTCCCCCCACCCCTCCATATTTGCCATATCTTTCTATTATGTTGCAGCCAAGACCAGCATAATACTAGGTAGACATATGGACTACATACAGACAACAAACATATCCTGAAAAGAAGAGTCTTCACCCAACCCTATTCCTGCTTATATCTTCCGTTTGTTTTAATAAAAGATTAGAGCCATGCTCTGGCAAAATGGCATTTAATGCATCTCCATGATGCATTACGTAGACTGGTCATTTAAATGTAGAAAATTGACCAGTTGCAAAGTTTCAATCCAGGTCAGACTGCGTGGGCTGATCTGGGTTGAAACTTTTTGCAAATGCATTAAACTCCCTTTTCACAGAGCATGGCTCATACCTCTTGGTCCACTTTTTACTGGTTGAGTTATTAGTGTTACTAGTTATTACTGTTGGTTAGATTTCAGTTACTGGTTGAGTCAGGACTTTGGTTTGATAATTTTGATCACAGTAAACAGTCCTAGAACTTGCCTACAAACTTACAAAAACACAGGAACTTATGAAATTAATGTGTACTTCAAGGCTCCTTATTCCAAATGGCAATGAAATACCTTTCCCTTAAAAGCAACCAAAAGTCTCTAAAGACTGTACAGTGCTAGATCAAAAAATATCTTTATGCAGCACTGTCCCAAAAAGTAGATTCATATACTGTATAGTAATGGTTGAGAATAACATCTTTTTCATAGCATTGGGCCCATATTCACCTACCATTCTTATTTTTTTATCACACAATCCTGAGTTTTAACGACATTTATGGAGAAGGCTTTTGAAAAGATGTGGGAAAAGGAGTAAATGCTGGTAACCAGCATTTTCTCCCTTTCCCTTGTTTTCTATTCTATGTGGGAGAAATTTCAGTTTTTGAGTCACATTTATTTTGTTGACAGCAAATGTTTTAAATTTGGAAAATCCTAAAATTTGGTGGTTGAGTGAAGAGTTAACAACTGTCGTAGTTTAATTTCTCAAGAATCTTCCAAATTAAAAAGTGACACCATTTATGGTTGGTTATACCAAACGGTTTAGCCAATCAGATATTGTGTTACTTTCTAAATTTACAGTAAGACTAAGATTGCAATTTACAATGGTTGGTGAACTTTGTCCCTGCTTTAGTAAACACCTATAGGTGATAGCAGTTATTTCACTCCTTACCAAATGACAAATTTTGGACTACATCAAATTCAAAGCATTTGCAGGCGATAAATCAAATGTGGCTAAAATGATTTTTGTCTTTGATAGGGTAGAAAACATTGTGGGAAAAGGAGTAAAGGCTGGTTACCAGCATTTTCTACTTTTTCCACAATGTTTTCAAAAGCTTTCTCTCTAGGGGTTGTTAAAAGTCAGGTTTGAGTGATAAACACATTTTATGGCCATCATTTATGTTGTAAAAGTGAATGACTGATTTATTATCTAGTAATTCCGAATTTACCAGATGACAAAACTGTATACCTGTCTATTCAAAAACTGAAATATATCTTTTAAAGGGAAGAAAACATTGTGGGAATAGAAGAAAATGCTTGTATCCTGCATTTTCTCCACTTTCTACAATATTTTTAACCCTTCAGAAACAAATGCAATCTTCTGAAATCATTGTGGGAAAAGAAGAAAATGCTTGTATCCCGCATTTTGTCCACTTTCTACAATATTTTTAACCCTTCAGAAACAAATGCAATTATTTGAGCAACATTTAATATGTTGTGTGCGAAAGCTTTTAATTTGGATTAGGTAACATTATTGTCATTTGGTAAAGAGTTAAGCACTTTTGCCTTCAACTCTGTGAGGGATGATTTATGATCTATAATTTGTGAAAACATGTACTTGTTACATGCGGCCAAAAGAGAAACTACTTGTCACCAGCCATGTCTCTATTTGCCACATCTTTTCACAAGTGGTCTGCACTACATAAGTTGTCTATTGGTGACAGTTTGGTTATAAACTGATAATTATACCCCCCACAACAAAGTGGAGGGGGGTATGCTGGAATCGCCATGGCTGTCCGTCTGTCTGTCCATCCGTCTGTCCGTCTGTAGACACAATTTTGTTCGGAGCTCTTTTCCTACAGCTTTTCAAGTACTGCACTGAAATTTACACATAATATTTGGGTACATATGAAATTGTGCATGTGCAATTTTCACAACCTTGCTGCCATTGGTTGCCGAATTATCTCCCCTTAAGCTTGTTGCCCTTTGTAGATTTTAACTATGGATTTTTGTCCAGGGCATAACTTCCAAAGTATAGAAGCTAGGAATTTCAAACTTCACACACAGTTAGATCACATTAAGGAGAAGTGCAGTGTACAACAACAGTAACTCTATTTCTTTTATTTTTTGAGTTATTGCCCTTTGTAAATTTCAACTTTGGATTTTTGTCCAGGGCATAACTTCCAAAGTATAGAAGTTTATGACTTCAAACTTCACACACAGATAGATCACTATAAGGCGAAGTGCAGTGTACAAGAACCATAACTCTGTTCCATTTATTTTTCGAGTTATTGCCCTTTGTAAGTTTTAACTTTGGATATTTGTCCTGGGCATAACTTCTGAATCATTTAAGCTAGTGACATCAAACTTCATATACAGATAGACCACATTAATGAGAAGCGCAGTTTACAAGTACCATAACTCTTTTCCCACTTTTTTTTTTTCAACTCTTATTTTTTTACGAAACCATTCTGCATTCTGTGACAAAGAGCTGTTTTGTGACAAGGAGCTGGTGGGGGCTATGATCACTTTTAGTGATAGCTCTAGTTTTTACAGAGACAAAATTTTCACAGAGACAATTCTTTGTTGCCAAGCTGGCTCCCTGATTACAAATCATTCCATATTTTCCTATATCCATGTTATTCTGGGACAAAATGAAGGATTGACCCTTTACCAAAGTCCTGTAGTTTAATGACCCTGGGGAAAAGCATCTTTGAAAATATAGTGGAGGGACAAAATTCTGGTAACCAGTATTATCTCTTTTTCCCAAATGTTTCTCTCACCCTTTGAATAACAAATCTATTAATATGCCCCACAATTTTGTTGCCAGCTAATGGTTTGACTAAGCCTAAGATTTTGTTGTGTGGTAAAGAGTGAAGACTGTAATCTTGAATGTAAAAAACAAACCCTTTACCTCATGGTAAACAGAACTATTCAGCTTTATGAAGAAGTGTAAAGTGGTGGATGGTGTAGACCGAAGATCAGACTGAATATCAAGTGCCTTCTGATCTAGATCTACACCATTTGCTAAAGCTATTTGTGTTGCAGTTAACGATGAAAGAAACTAGTAAACAGCAGTAAAATTAGAACTATAGTTAAGTTGGATTGAAAATCGACAATTTGGACAGAAGTCTAAGGTGTAAAACTAATTATTTGTTACCTTTCGTCCTTGTCGTCTAATTGTAGTTACAACATGTATGAGGTAGAGTGGTTAAGTGTTGTATCTGTATTGTGTATGTATGATCATGTTTTATGCAACTTTCAACATTATTTCTGTCATATTCATGGAGAAAGCTCACTTATTTCTTGTAATTAGTTCTGTATGTAACATGAATTACCTAGAAATAGCCCCAATGGTGAACTGCCCTATAAAGTTCTAATTTGGAAGAGTTCATGCATACGAAGAAATGTCAGCTCCAATCTGGCTTGTAGTATCTGTGAGAAAATAACAACTGCTTTCTGCGGTGACCAATGTTTAATCCTTTACCAAACAATCCCAACTTCGAACCACTCGGAGAAAGAAAGCTTTTGAAAACATTGTGGGAAAAGGAGAAAATGCTGGCAACCAGCATTTTCTCCTTTTCACTCAATTTTTTCTACCCTTCCCAAAACAAATTTTATTTTTTGAGTCTCTTTTATTTTGTCATCTGCAAACTCTTTCAGTTTGGACCAGTCTAAAATTTTGTGGTTTGGTAAAGAGTTAAAAGGCATGAAAATTTTTATTGGAGAGAAAATATGTGTTATATGGGGCTTTCACTCTATATCTGTGTACATGTATGATTTGTTTGTTGATTCATTATCTCCTGGAAGTTACTTTTTACAATCTTCTTTAACCCGTGACCATGCAGTCTAGTTTTGACGACCCCCAAGAAAACACTGTGGGAAAGGAGAAAATGCTGGTCACCAGCATTTTCTTTTTCCTACCACGTTTTCTACCCTGTCAAAGACAGAAGTCAATTTTTGAGATATTTGTTGTCTGCAAATGCTTTCAACTTGGTCAAGTCCAAAATTTTGATGTGTTGTAAAAAGTTAAAAATCAGACTTGGATAAATAAAGTAAATTAAGGTTTATGTGCATACCTTTAAAAAACATTATGGCAAAAGGAGAAACTGCTTATCACGAGTAATTTATCCTTCTACCTCAATGTTTTCAAGATTGATTTTCATAGAGATATCAAAGTTGTCTTCCAGAGGTAATGAATAAATTTTATATTTATAGATTTATTGTCATGTATTGATGCATGTATGTTTTTTTACACAGTTGACCAAGTTTGCTGATTATTAGGGTCACTTTTCACCAGTCATAGCAGAGTCAACTTATAGATCTTTGGGGTTTCAAAAATACAACCTACTAAAAGATAAGACTAAGGAAACAAAAGATTACAGTAGAGCAGCACCTTTAGGCCAGCTCAGTTCAGTGGCTATCCTCCATTCATACTAATGGTTTTCTTCTACCTTGAAATTAAATAGAACCTTCCCTTAAAGACAGTCTGGCTTCTGTGTGCATTTAATCATTGCTTGTTTTATTCTCAAAGTAAAAACTTAAACTTTTGTTTTGGTGAGGAAAACCCAGAACCATGTAAAAGTAAGAGTTGACCATTGCAAGATTTTTACTGCCAGATGGTAGGAAAAAGAAAACATTTCTACTTCATAAGAAAAATATCAATATATGTCTAAGTATGTTTTTGTTAGTATCTCTCTAAATATTGGGCAGTGTAGATCAAAGGTCAGGCCTCAAGTTCTTTGTAGTCTGATCTTGGATCTGCACTTTTTGAAAGAAATATTTGGGTAACTCTTTACCACACAAGCAACATACAGGCTAGTCCAAATTTAAAGCATTTGTTTCAAATGATGGAATTTGTCTTTGATTGGGTAGAAAACATTGTGTGAAAAGGAGAAAATGCTGGTTACCAGCATTTTCTCCCTTTCCCACAATGTTTTCGAAAGGCTTCTTCCATTAAAACTCAGGACTTTGTGGTAAAGGGTTAAGGTCTGATATTTGTAAATAGAAAATCTCGGTTTATGTTGGTGATGATTACACTGGACAAGTCACTAGAGAGTCCCCAGCCTACTACTGGTGAAACCCAGGAAAGCAGGCTGGTACTGTAATATGACTGAAATATTGTTTAAAGTGACATGAAAGTACAAGACTGAAGTCTACATACCAAATAGTCAAGACAAAATATGAGTGGTGAAAAGTGGCCCTAATTTTAGAAGTTGGAGATAATGGGACATGTGGTATGCACTTGAAAATGCTTCTCATCAAATCACAAACATAGTGACAGATGGCAAAATTAATCTGTATGAGAAACTTGCAATCAAAATTTTGAATTGACATATTACTGTACAAGAATGATATTTCATGCTCCTACGGTTGACAGCTTCTTGAAACATGAAGTAAAGAGTGGATCCTTTACCCATAATGTTTTCCTCATTGTCAAAGAAAGACATTTTCTTGTCTTCCAAATCTGTGTTACAAGTAAAACTATTTGGTTGGTCTAAAATTAAGGTGTACAGTAACAGTGTTGACAGAATAATCTTAAGGCCTGAATTGCTGCACAGTAACTCTCTACCAGACAAAATTTTACACTTGTCCAAATTGAAAAGATTTGCAGACGAAGGACTAGTTGTGTCTTAAATATTTGGTTTGACTTTGAAAGGTAAGACCACATTTTGGGACAAGGAGAAAATGGAAGTTGCTAGCATTTCCTACTTGTACAATGTTTTCTAAAGCTTTCTTTGTCAGATTTGTAAAAGCACAGCATTGTTTAGTAAAGAGTTAAAATACATGTATCTTGAGTTTAGAGAAGTCAGATTGTTGCTCATTTGATAGCATGTAAGAAAGTAATTCAGACATGTCCTATTGCTCGAACTTCTGGAAAGATTGATAATCCACATTCAGTCCCAATTGTGAACTTCTTAAAGCTTTTTGGCTGCTAGCCCTTTACCAGACAATTTTTTTAACCCTTACAGCTATGAGGTAATTACATGGACTTACTCATGGAGTAAAAACGGTCAAAATATTTCATTTTTACCCCTTAGAGTGCCAAATTAACCTAATGGACACTTTCAGTCTAGAAATGGGACCTTTATAATTGCAGTTTCAGGGTTGCTCTCCTCCAGAATGTCTCAGTAAAGCCAACAGTGTGGATCAAAGATTAGACTGCATGTTTTGTGCAGTTTGATCTTGATCTACACTGGCTGCAAAAACAACTCTGGTAATGAAAGGCACTTTTAGGGTTAAGACTATTTTGGCTAGAATGTGTTTCAACAAAGGTGACATGGTGGATCCAAGATCAGACTGCATATGGTTATGTGGGAAAGCAGCCAGTGGCTTGGAAAGAATATTGTGCAGAGTACTGGTAAATGAAACTCCAGGAAAGCATGGATAGGTGCACTGGCTGCCGTGATGTAACTGAAATAATGTTGAAAACGGCGTTGAACACCATACAATTGATCAATTATACTTAGAGCTCCAAGGGTTAAAGTATTTGGAGATGATATACTAGTATTTGGCTCATATGACAGCATTATGTTTATAAAGAAGTAGATGTGGTAAAAGAAGAAAATAGTGGTTACCATTATTTTCTCCATTTCTCTAAATGTTTTACATAGCTTTCTTCCCCTGCAGGATAAAACCACAGTATAGTTTGGTAAAGGGTTAGATGAAATTTCAACTTTAAAGTCATAGGAAAAGGCCTGTTGGGTTTTATAATTTCTTTGATTAGCAGTACCTAAAAATTTACGGTGTAGATTAAGATCAGACTGCATGTTATGAACAATATGATCTGATCTACACTTTCCAATAAAGCACTTCTAATTACAGCAAACTGAGGGTAACCAGAAGTGCTTTTGTGTGTTGTGCAGATCAAGATTAGAACACAAACAATGTGCAGTCTGATCATTGATCTACATTGTCCTATAATTATGTTGTGATATATTTAGGCCAAAGTGACCCTGACCTTGCTATAATTTGGGCTCTTTCCTATGAACATTAAGTTGTCTGTTTCGGTTGTACAGCAGTCAAAGTGTTAACTCATCCCATGGTAAAACAACATGGCAGTGACTATAAAAACATCCTCTTGAAATATGGATAAGTTACATGAGGAAAGGTTTTTATACAGGAATACAACTGAAAACATTGTGGCAAATGGAGAAACTGTTTATTATGAGGAATTTCTCCTTTTACCACCATGTCTTTCAAAATGGTCTACAGCAAGAACTGCCATTTGTTTGCTGGTGTCAATGTGTCAAGATGTTTTTAAGAAGTTCAATGATTGGAAAAATAGCCAAGTTAACTTCTCTCTGATCTTTATGTCACAGTTGACAAGATTGTTGAACTACACCATATGAAAAGGTTGTTGTTCATGCATAACCCTTTACCACATGACAGAAATTTAGACTTGTCTAAATTGAAAGCATTTGCAGACAACAGCTTAAATGTGATTCAAATGATTAAAAGTTGTCTATGTTAGGGTAGAAAACATTGTGGGAAAAAGAGAAAATGCTGGTTACCATCATTTTCTCCTCTTCCTGCAGTGTTTTCCAAAGGGCCTCTTCCTTAGGGCTTTAAAAACTTGGGATCATCTGGTGAAGAGCTAACCCTTTACCACACAATCCCAAGTTGTAAAGACCCTGGAGGATAATGCTTCTGAAAACATTGTGGGAAAAGGAGAAAATGCTGGTAACCAGCATTCTTCCTTTTCCCCATGTTTTCTACTGGAAGACAAATGCCATCATTTGAGCAACATATTATTTTTGTCATCTGCAAATGCTTTTTCAGTTTGGTCAAGTCTCATATTTTGTTGTGTGGTTAAGTACTTAAGTATTAGTAACTGATACTTTTTTCACAGTGTTTTATTGACTGTCAGTTACAATGAAAAGATTCTGTTGCTTGTGTCTTAGCATGAGCAATGTCTAATTTTACATGGTATTTTGAGGTCTTGTCAACTTGAATGTAAAGTAAGAAAGAACTATGTTACTTACCTCTTGTTCAGAACTGTTGTTTCTTGCAGCAGACATTTGAAAACATTGTAGTAAAAGGAGAATTTTTTCCGAAGAGCATTTCTCCTTTTGCTTCTATGATTTTTGTTTGTCCAAATTGAAAGCATTTGCAGTTGATAATTTAGATATGGCTTGAATGATGAAGTTTGTCTTTGATAGGGTAGAAAACATTGTGGGAAAAGGAGAAAATGCTAGCAACCAGAATTTTCTCCATTCCCCACAATGTTTTCAAGCGGCTACTTTCTCAGTCATTAAAACTTGGGATTGTGTGGTAAAGAGTTAGATGTTTTCAATGGTGTCTGCTGCAAGTTTGTCTCGGGAGGTACATTAACAAGTTAACTGGGCTATTTCTGAAGGTGGATATCAATCGGCAAACTTGGTCAACCTTGAGGGGGGAGGGACAGGTAAGTGGGAATTCAAAATTAAAACACTACAGGAGATTACTCTGAGTTCTTGATTTTATTCAAACAATTTTTTTTTTACAAAAATATAAAAAGAACCAGAGAGCCCCATGACTGCTTGCCAGTGCCAAGGGAGGTAACTCAGTCCAGACAAGACTTTTGGTGAGTTATTCCACTTGAATGACTCTTCAATCAAGTTTGTGTATGAGCAGCCGATTCCCACTGGAATTGTAATGATGTGTTCTTACTGCACAACACAACATTTATTTCAAATGAACTCTTGTAAAGTTCCAAGTCCTTTAGTGATAATGAGGGAACACCAATGTTTCTAGAGTGAATGTATGTCAATGGGTTTGAAAGTTATGAAACCCTCTAACCAAGAAACAACCACACACAGTGTCCTGAATTCAGATTCAAAATGCAATTATTTTCCCTAAAAACAAATGTTTACTCGTTCTACCTTGCAAATACAAGTCAATCTGCAGACAGGGATATCTACAACAGTGATTACAACCTTTCATTTCAATGCCATGTATACCTTAAGTTTTACAACAATTATTTCTATCAACTTCAGCCCTATACAAATTTCTTTTGGACAAGTTCGAAGTGGCAAAAAAAAATCAAATTCAAACAAAACATTGTAACAAATGGAGAAAATATTTTGAACAAATTTTCCATTTGTCAAAATGTTTCCCAAACCATCAAACAGAGAAGTAAAATCCCCATCTGTCACAATGTTTTCAACAGCCATCATTCACAGTGGAGACTAAAGGACTTCTATACAGGTATGGGTAAATTTCACCATAATAACACAAACAACAAAATCCCAATGAATACTAGTCAACACACTGTCCGATATACATGTTTACATAACCTATGGCAAACCTTTTACATACGTGTATTTTAGAAACAAGTTTTTGAGGAAAATACTGCAATAAGTTTTGAAACTGCATTAAGTATAGTTCTTTATCTGTCTTAAACCGGTTGTCTAAACAAGTCCAATCTATTCATGGCATCAAACTTAATGGGCAATTTCACTTTTTGCCTACAGGTGTTGTATATTTAAAGTTAAGTTTTTATTTGATATTGCAATAAATGTTGAAACAGCTCTTAAGTATGATTCCTGGTGTTTCATAAACCAGTAGTCTAAACAGTCCAATCTATGAAAGGCATCAAACCATATTGGCAATTAAATCTTTTGCCTACAGGTATTTTATTTTTAAACTCTAGTTTTTATTTAATATTACAATAATTGGTGAAACTGCACTTCAGTATGATTCCTGGCATTCATAAACCAGTTGTCTAAACAAGTCCAATCTATAAAAGGCACAAAGTATAATAGACAAATTAACCCTTTACCACACAATCCAAAGTTTTAACAACCCTGTGAAAGAAGGCTTTTGAAAACATTGTGGGAAAAGGAGAAAATGTTGGTGACCAACATTTTCTCCCTTTTACCACAATGATTTTTACCTATTCACGAACAAATAGAATCATATGAAAAACAATGGACTTGCCCTCTGTGAATTCCCTCAATCTGGATGAGTATAAAACTTTGTAGTGTAGTAAAGGGTTAACCAGTTACCTACAAGTCATGTACTTCATTTATAAAGTTGTATGTTTTTATTAAGGATTGCGATAATTGTTGAAAATACACTCGAGTATGATTCCTGGCTACATATACCAGTAGTCTGAACAACAGTCAAATCTATAAAAGACACAAAATATACTGGCAATTTAACCTTTTACCTCAGTGTAGTGCATTCTGAGGTAAGTTGTTATTTGATATTGCAATAATTGTTGAAAATGTCTTCTTAAAGTATGTTTCCTTGCCAGTCATAAACAGGTATATAAAACAAGAGGGCCATGATGGCCCTGTATCGCTCCACTGGCTTATAAATATAAACCATAAATACTAAACATTTCAATTCTGAGCCAAATGGTTTCAAAATGAAGACTTACAAGGTTTTCTCTGTAAAAGCCCATGTGAAAGTTGAGACCCGCAAGGCAAAGCCATTTTTGATCCAAGAGCTATAATTACTTGAACCCTAGTAGAGGTCCACAAGATAAAACCACATGCCAAAATAATACAAGTCTATGCTGTATGGTTATAAATATGGTGATTTTCAAGTTTTGTCCATATGAAGCCTCTGCAAAACATAAGACCCCTGATGCAAGGCTAATTTCAGAAGAAAAAAAAATCAAAACAGGAAGATTTCTTAACTTGTCACTATGTAAGCCCATGTAAAACTTGTGACCCCAGCGGCGGGGCCAATTTTGACCCCAGGGCTAAAATTTTGGCCCCCTTGGTAGAGGCCCACTAGATATAGCAATATGCAAAATTTGGTAGCTCTAGGCCTTATGGCTAGGTAGAGGAAGATTTTTAAAGTTTTCTCTATATAAGCCTATGTAAAACTTGTGACCCCTGGGGCAGAGCCAATTTTGACCCCAGAGCTAAAATTTTGGCCTGCTTGGTAGAGGCCCACTAGATATAGCAACATGCAAAATTTGGTAGCTCTAGGCCTTATGGCTAGGTAGAGGAAGATTTTTAAAGTTTTCTCTATATAAGCCTATGTAAAACTTGTGACCCCTGGGGCAGAGCCAATTTTGACCCCAGGGCTAAAATTTTGGCCTGCTTGGTAGAGGCCCACTAGATATAGCAACATGCAAAATTTGGTAGCTCTAGGCCTTATGGCTAGGTAGAGGAAGATTTTTAAAGTTTTCTCTATATAAGCCTATGTAAAACTTGTGACCCCTGGGGCAGAGCCAATTTTGACCCCAGGGCTATAATTTGAAGAAACTTGATAGAGGTCTACTACATAAAGCTACATGCCAAATTTGGTAGCCCTCTGCCTTATGGTTTCAGACAAGAAGATTTTTAAAGATTTCCAATATTTTTCAGTTTTGTTGCCATGGCAACCAGAGTTTTTGAAGGAATCAAATTCTTTCAAGAAATTCTCAAGAGGACCATGGCAGGATCATTTCTGTGAAGTTTCATGAAAATTGGATGGGTAGTTTCAGAGAAGAAGATGTTTGAAATAAAAGTTAACGCACGGACGGACGGACGCACGGCGGACACCGGGCCATGACATAAGCCCGCTGGCCTTCGGCCAGTGGAGCTAAAAACAGTCCTTTTTCGATATGTGTCTGCAGTACAAGTCCTTTGAAAACACTGTGGGAAAAGGAGAAATTGCTCATAATGAGCAATTTCTCCCTTTCCCACAATGTTTTCTACCCTTTTTGAGACTTTTCTGCCATTTTTTATCAAATTTAAAATTGTCGTCTGCAAACTCTTTCAATTTGGACCAGTCCAAAATTTGTCATTTGGGAAGGGTTAACCTTTAATCTACAGTACATTTATTTCATGTATAAAGTTAGGTTTTTATTTTAATTAAAAAAATTTGTTGAAACTACACTAAGGTGCAATTCCTGGTGTTTCATAAAAGTCCAAGCTATAACGGGTATCAAACTGTATGGGCAATTCAACCGTTTGCCTACATGTATTTTGTTTATAAAGTTAGGTTTTTTATTTGATATTGCAGTAAGTGTTGAAACTGCACTTAAGTATGAATCCTGGTATATTACAAACCAGAAGTCTAACTAACATTGCAATCTATATAAGGCACAAAATATATGTGCAATTTAACCCTTTACTTCATTGTGTGTGGTTTTTTTTTTTTTTTTTTCTTTTTTTTGAAAAGTTAAGTTTTTATTTGATAGTGCAATAATTGTTGAAACTACCCTTTGGTATTTTTCTGTATCTGAAAACTATCATTTATCTTTTCGCTGATACAGATTAGCTCAAGATTTCAGTCCAATCTTTTTACAAATTGGATTTAAAGAAATAACTGTCTTGCAGAAAATGGGTATTAAAAAAAAATCTGTATCATATAATCCTCTTTTTATGGTGCTGAGCTAGAAGGCTTTTGTCATAATGTTCTTAAACATCACAAAAAAAAATCATCTGAGCCAAAATTGTCATCTATAAATGCTTTCACAGGTGGAAAAAATTGAAAGATACGCAAACACCCTGACATTGTTGTTTTTATGGAGGATGTACTTTGCCTACCTCTTTACCACAAAACAAAATTTGGGCAAGTCCAAATTGAGCGCATTTGCTGCAGACAAATGTGACTCAAATAATGAAATTTGTCTGAAAAGGTAAAAAACATTGTCGGCAAAGGATAAAATGCTGGGTACCAGCATCTTCTTTTCCTACAATGGTTTCAAAAACCCTTTATATCGAGGTTATTTAAAGTTGAATTGTGTGGGAAAGGCTCAAAGAAGGAATGCAATGCACAAACGAGAACGATAAATAACAATTCACAAGAAAGAGTTTTTCTTCCTGACTTCCTCACACAGTATCTATTCCACACAATTCTGATTACAAGCCGTCCCTAAAATATTAAAAGTCTGAATTAAATTTCAAACTCATAAAACTAATTTTGTTGCAGATGAAATGCAACAGGTTCTTGTAAAAGACTATATATAACCAACATGAATTTGGGTTAAATTCATAAATACAGATTTAACTTGTATGAGGGTAGTTGCATTAGAAGAAAATACTTCCTTTCTCTACAATGTTTACAAAAGTAGCCTAGTACAAGGTAGGAGAAGTCATATGTTGAAGGTACAGAGTTAAAACCTGAACCCCAAATACAAATCCAACACTTCAGTCAAAACAAACATGTATGATCATTATTATATACATGTACAAGCCTAATGTTGAACACCTCCATTTGACCTTTGACCTCACTTAGACTGTAACAGACAATACCTAACATCTTCCAAATAACAAAATATTGCAATTTCAAATTCAATTAGTGGATTTAAGATCAAACTGTATTCTGTGGAGTTTGATCTTGATCAACTCTCAAAAATATACACAGGGTCTGTGCTCAGCACTCTATGCATTGGTTGAGACGGGCAAAG
This sequence comes from Tridacna gigas, assembly GCA_945859785.2. Taxonomy (NCBI): domain Eukaryota; kingdom Metazoa; phylum Mollusca; class Bivalvia; order Cardiida; family Cardiidae; genus Tridacna; species Tridacna gigas. The sequence goes on from OX244041.2 coordinate 31,743,085, forward strand.
AATATGTACACCACAAAATTTAAATGGTAGACTTAATTTCATTGGAGAAGGAAAATTGTACAGAAGATACGAAACAGAGTGACAAAAGCCAAGGTGGACACACAACCACCATAAATGCCCAATATACACAATCTGTATTGTTGCTATGACAATTAAATGTGTGCCCATTCTGGTAAAAAGTTCTCCAGCCTATCAAAGGTACAAAAACAATGTGGCAAAAGTAAAGGTGGACACATAACCACCGTAACTCCACAATATAAAAATGATCTAGTCTGGCATGACAACACAGTGCATGGCCATTCAGGAGTACATATTTGAGCCTATAAATGATACCGTAGTTATGGTACACAAGATAAACAGTGTGACAAAAGCCAAGGTTGACATAACCACTATCATTGCACTATCTACACTGTCCTTATGGCACACGACTGAATGAACACAGTTTATAAACACTCCAGCCTACCAATAGTATGAAAACATGAGAAACAGTGTGACAAAAGCCAAGGTGGACACATACTGTAACCCCTTTGAATTTACAATTTACCTAATCTACACTTACTGTGACAAGCGAAATTAATGCATGTAGCTCCTGTTAAATTTTCAAGCCTATTAATAGTATGGAAATATAAGATAAACAGTGTGACAAAAGCCAAAGTGCACTCACTATAACCACCAGAAATACCCATTGTTCATAATACACAGTCTACATTTTCATTACAGACCTCACAAAGTGCATCAAAATATGACTGCCTATCAAGAAATCAAACGAACATGACAAACAGTGTGAAAAAAGTCAAAACTGACACCTGATCACCTTCAACCAACCAATTTTAATAGGAAATTCCAACATCCATTTTGTTGAAAATTGCTTCAAACACACCTTTTTTGAACCCTTAAAAGCACCTTTCATGGCTGTAGTTGCCTTTGCAACCCAGTGTAGATTAAGATCAGACTGCACAAAATGTGCAGTCTGATCTTTAAGGTACAAAGCCCACCTTGCTGAAACACTGCAGACAAAAGCAACCATGCAATTGCTGTTATTTGGGTTGCATTTCTAGGCTGTATTACCCTGCCTTCCACCATCAACCAACTTTAAAATTAAACCTGCAGTCTTCCCTGGCTTCAAAAGATCAACCAACTTTAATATCAAACCTGAAATCTTCCCTGCCTTCAAAGAGTATTCCTCCAAAGATCAATCAACTTGAAATTCACAAAAAAACACTTCTACAGTAACAGTTCTATAGCACTGCATTCCTTCACATTGCCTATTTGCCTTTATTCAAGGTTAAATTTTAGAGCTGACACTTTTTTTCCTTTCCCAGTAATTAATTCATGCAATATTACATTGAAACTATCTTTTTACCTAATTATTTGACTTTATCTGTACTACAGAATTCTGATCAATTAATAATTTAAAGTTCTATCACATTTATTTATAAAATGTGAAGTTATTCCATAACATTTACATGTATTCATGAACTGCATAGTGTACTCCGTATTTAGTATTTATAAAATTTAGAAAAAAAAAAAAATTTCCTAACCTAATCAGGTTTGCATCTGGTTTTAAACTTGCTGCATAGGCCAGTGTGTGTTAGAATTAACAGAAGTAATTGTTGTAAAAGATACATAAGTAAATAACATCAAAATGTGGTCATAAGCACTGTTTGCAAATACAAGCATACAAACAGGGAGATAGCACAAGCAAACATTGATTCCTAAAGCAAATAATTACACCTTAAACCCAAATTCAGAACACTGGATGCAGATGTTTCATGGCTAGATTGAATCAAAGTCATTTCCAGTCAACACCATAGAGATACATAAACTCCACAGTACTACAACAAGTACAGAGGTTTTCCTCGTGAACTTCCGTTTTATACTGATGGTCCACATTGGGTCATACATCATTATCACCAAAGGCCTTTACTTCCTTACAAGAGCTCACTATAAAATACACATAGTTATTGTGCAGTAAGAACACATCATTACAATCCCAGTGGGAATCAGCTACCCATACACAAACTTGGTAAAGAGTCATTCAAGGGGAATAACTCGCCAAAAGTCTTGTCCGGACCAAGTTACTCTCCCCACAGCACTGGCTTGTGGTCATGGGGCCCTTTTGGTTCCCAGAATTTAACAATACTCAAAGACTACACATAATTATTAAGAGATGACAACAGGTTACCAGCACATAAATTTTCAGATTTTTTTTTTCAAAAAGTTTACCAAAAAGTGTCCAAAACTCTTATGTTGATTTACAAAATGTCATTCACATGATTATTTTTGTCCAAAACAAAGACAGACAGATTTGAGATAGTCTTCACTGGCAGTTAAATACTTGACAATTCAGTCTTTACCAGACAACAAAATTTTAGATCCTTCAAAAGTGGATGCAGATGACCTTTGTGGCGCAAATGATGGAAATAGTTTTTGAAAGGGTAGAAAATATTTGTGAAGAAAATGCTGGTATCCAGCATCTCATTTCCCACAAAGCTTTCTGATCCCTTCTATCTCAGAGTCATTAAAACATGGAGTTGTTTGGTAAAGAGTAAATCTACAAAGAATCTTTTTCCTTATCTAAAACATAAATATTTTTTCTCCATCAAACTGTTATACAGATAATTTGAAGCTGTTTTTGATCTTTTTGATCTGTCACTGAAGTACTGGCTATGACAGTGTCATCTCTGTTACACAGAAGACTATATAATGTGTATATTATTATATACAAGTTTAACTTGTTACCCTCTATAGACAATTTATTGCACTGTGAAATGGACTACTGAAGGAGACATTGTGACAGAAGGAGAAATTGCTTGTAATGGACAATTACTCCTGCCACAATGTTTTCACTCAAACCATATTTTATGTAAATAAACCCCTATTTTCTGAGGAGGCTTTTGTAACTGTCAACTGCAAATTAATTTCAGAAGATAACAAATTAATGAAATATTTTGAACCATTTAAGTACAGCTTTTATAATGATCCTCTCTTCCATACAAAGAGCAAAGGATTTAACCATATTTTAGCAAAATACCATTTTCTCTGTACATACAAGATCTAGATCAGATGAACATAACAGTCTGTCTGATCTTTGATCTAAACTATCTTATATCAACAAAACATTGCAACAAGACAAGCTTTGATACTGCAATATATAGCTCTTTCAGATAGATTCTCTATCAATCCAAATCAATATAATTCCATGACTCTCATTAACGTCAAAAATGTTGACAATGCTTCACATGCATTTGTAACTTTTTTCCAAGCTATTTTCCTTCATTGAAATCTATGGTTATTATAACTTGACCATTATCAAAGTTTTACAGCTGTACATACATGGCTTGAAATCACTGCAATAGAAATCTATAGTATTCTGACAAAGGTCAAATACACATGTATAAAAACTGTAACCCATCACTGTACAGGCTATTTTTAGACCTACAAAACACTTTTTCATTCAAAAGAAATTGGAAAAAAAATCTTCCTTTTCAACAGTATCATGCTGAATGTGGGAAAAGGATAATTTGCTTGTGCCAAACAATTGCTTCTTTTTCCTCACTAATTTCCAAACTTGTCAAGTGACATTGCGCAATTGTGGCTTTGATCTATTTCAATAACAGGACAAACTTTTGGAACCATCCAGACAAATGGACAGATGAATCAATCAAAATCCAGTCAACTGATTTTGAAAACAGTGGGACAAATGAAGATATTGTTCATACTTGGCAATTTCTCCATTTGCCACATTTCTTTCTCAGCTATCTATGGACACAGTCTATACAGGATATTTGACCTTTTCAAATAACATGTTTATCAATAGCTACATCATTAGCACAGTTTTACAACCATTGCAATGTATTTTTGAAACTTTGTGTCAGACTGAAAACAATGTTGAACAATTTCTCCACCATTCACAATGTTTCATTGTTTGCAAAGCTGTCTAAAACAGTGATATTTATTGAACCATGTACATCTAAGTATTTCCAGGAAGACAATGATTCTGAAAATGTTGCTACATTTCCCCATTTGCCATATTTTGGTGCTTATTTCAGTCATTCACTTGTATATGCTGCTTTGTTCTTAGTTTGAAGATCAACAAATGCTAATGAAGTAACAGATCAGTTTATACCAGACAACAAAATTTTAGTCCTATCCATATTGAAAGCATATGTGGACAACAACTTTCATCCTTTCCAAAAAGACAAATTTTAGACCTTTCCAAATTGAAAGCATCTGCAGATGACAAATTTGAAATGTTACAAATTTAGTTTTTTGACAGGGGACAAAACATTGTGGGAAAAAAGAGAAAATGCTGGTTACCAGCATTTTCTCCTTTTCCCACATTTTTTTCAAAAGCCTTCTCTTTCGGGGTTGTGAAAACCCGTGACTGTTTAGTAAAGGGTTACTATGGCTCAAATATATCAAATGTGGCACAAACGGGGGAAATTTGTTTATGAAATGAACATTGTGAGAAAAAGAGAAAATGTTGGTAACCTGCATGGTATCCAATATTTTCTCCTTTTATCACATTTATTTAAAAAACTGTTCTTCCTAGGGTTCCTAAAATTTTACCGAAGTGTTTGTTCGATGACAAAAAATAAATACAAAAGATAAGAACAGATCACTGAGATAAAAGTGACCCATTACTTAATTGTTAATATAATAAATATTTGGACTTCTCAATCTAATATTCTGGAGCACAACTTTACATGAACAGATTTGGAATTATCATGCATACAGCAGGACAGAAAGCAATTAAAGGCAACATTTTATGTAGACTTTGAGTTATGTCTTCTACTATAACATTGTCAGGGCTGAAAAATAGTACTTAGTGAGTCTGAGGTCTGGGACCTACTGAAATGGGAGATCGGATCTGCAGAAAAAAAACAAGGTGAGGGTCCAACGGACCTGTCAAATTTGAGGTCGGACCTGTTCAGTCTTCAAAGTAAGAAATCCAATGCCCGAAAGTAAAATCGGCATGACTTGAACTTAGAATAATCCTTCTAACAATAACTCATGCAGTGTTCTGCCAAGGCCGTGTATTTGCGATTTTCTCGCTAAAAAGTTCAAAATGTTGCAGAAAAAACTGGTTAAAGGCGATTCCTGTCGCATATCACAAATTACGGAATCAGCCGCGTAACTAATACAATTTAGTGTTTTTCATGGGCGCCGAAGGTGCGTATATGCAAAATGAAATTTGATTGGATGCAGACAGAAAACATCAACCAAGTATTGATCGTGTACTTTACTGTCATGACGAAGTATCTTCTGCAATCTCATTCAGAGATTCGTCGCGACGGTGAAATAGCCAAGTATTATCCTAAGCTTCTCTGGTCAGCCAAAGCATACCAACAACCAGAGCTCAGAGTCTGATAATGTTCTGATGCCCAGTACCCCTCCCACATCATCAACATTGTTGGAAGATAGTAAAAATTACCTGTACCACAGTCCTTAGTATAATTATGATTGCGACCGCAACTTTAGTTTATGTGTTGTAAAATGTGTTTAAAAAATAAAACCCAAAAAGTACACATTTACTGAAGAAAAAATGTAACTTCAGAACTACTACTCTCTGTACGATGTGCAGAGAACGTCTATCATAGATCAGCCGCCATGGCTAAGTCTTTTCAGGGGGATTTTAAGAAAAGTCTCAGTGAGAAATAATCAGCCGTGTTAGTTGCATTTAAATCCACATTTTGGCTAGTGAAAGAGAACACGGCAATTAACAAGTATGGGTATTGGGGAACTTACTTCAATTTCTTATTTCTAAATCATTTTAATGCATACTAAATTTTGTCCCCAAATTTTTAAAAATGTCTCAAACTTTTCTCGATGAGCGAGACATTTGTCTCCACTTTTTAAAATCCTTGGCAGAACACTGCTCATGTCTGCTTGTTTAGGACAATCTTCGTATTAAAGTGAACTACTTTTAAAATTTTCTGTACGCCGGGCCCGAAAAGGCTACCACATAAACTTATTTAAGTCATCGTATATCAACAGTTTTCCCTGGTTCCCTATTTGCATGTAATCAATAAACGGGTATGTGTGGTGAACCCACTTAAAATCTACGAGTGATTCATCATCTATGCTTTTCGCTAAAAGTTTACAAAAAAGAGTGTACTCAAATACAGGTTTTCATCAAATATTAAATGGAAAATGCCAGGAGAAAATAAAACTGAGCTTTCAAATCGGAGAGAAATAGAAAATATGAGAACAAAAAGGGGGTTGGAACCTATCAACAACATTGAAATGAAAGTTGGTCATGGGTTTCCTTCCACGATGCAACTGTTCAACTGAGTTGATCTGTCAGACGACTAGCACAATCAAAAATACTCCAAATTTCAAATTTTCTGTTGTTGTACATAATAACAGTTTAACTGTTTGGACATCTGTCTTCCACTGAAGCTGTACCAGAGTAAACGCAAATTGAAATGGTAAAGTTCTTTATTACATCTCCTGAGACACCACACCACTCTGTAATATGATTGAAAACAAGTATGGACCAAATTATACTTTTGACCCTCCTGTTATAAGGGCCAAAAGATCCCGGACCCAGCTACTTTTATCACTATTTTTCAGCCCTGACTGTATTCTAAAATATCAAATAAAATATATTTGAGCCATGCTCTGTGGAAAGATGGTTGAATACATCTGCAAAAAGTATTAACCCATGTCAACCTATGCAGTCCAAATGCGCAAGCTTACATGGGTTGAAACTTTTTGCTTCTTGTAAATTTTCTGCATGTCCAGGGACCATTCTACCACTGAATTCAGTTGTTGTATGACAAAATGGATTTTATGGAACCAAAATTATGTCATGACTTGCTTGGTATAATGCTTCACAGAGATGCATTAAACCCCCTCCCCATCTTTTGCCAGAGCATGGCTCATTTATATATACTTCATAATGGGTCACTTATATCTAACCATACACAAACCAACATTTAGCAACTTACAAATACTCTGATAAGGGGATAGAAACTGGTGAAAAAGGAGTCAAAATACAAGCAGAATATGAATAAGAGTCAAAAATAACTAGAGGCTCTTGAGTGCCTGAATAGCTCTACTGCCATTGATTTTGCTTTTTTTCTAGCATATGTTATGAATTCATGATGCAAAAAGGAAAAAAAGCAAACACACAAAAAAAGAGGTGGGTGTTGTTGCAACTGGACTTGAACCCACTAAGACAGCACAAGTAGGCATGATGAATTAAACGATGTTGGAAAAAAATGGAAGCACAGTTTCTTGAAACTAATTGTTTGGAAGCCAGCCAAATCTGATAGGGTTTCAGTACTCATTGTTCTAAATAATCCCTGCAGATTTCAAAGAAATGTGACTAATAATGTGGACTGTGTTGAGTAAACAATACTAAGTCATCAAATGGCTGCTTTTCCTAAAATGATTGCTTGATTTTCTTCATTCTAAGTAGAGTTTAATCCCTTGATGATACAAATAATCTTTGCAAGTTTCAAAAGAATCAAATAAAAAATGCAACTTAATTGCGTAAACAAGTAGTGTAAATTTTCAACTTTAAATGGCTCCTTTTCCCATACTGATTGTCAAGTTTTTTCTTTTTTCAAAATCAATATGGTTAAAACTATTGATAATATAAAGCAACTGTGCAATTTTCATAAAAATTCAATCACAAATGCCAAAATTATCCCGCAAACAGGAATTGTAAATTGTCAAATTTAAATGGCTACTTTTCCTATACTGATTGTCGATTTATTTTCAAAATCAATAGTGTTCAACCAATTGATGAGATAAACAAAGTGTGCAAGTTTCATGAAAATATGTTTACAAATGCATACTTACCATGTAAACAAGAAATGAAAATTTTAACCTTTAATGGCTACTTTTTCCACACTTGTCCGATTTTTTTCAAAATCAATAGGGTTCAACCTATTGATGAGATATACGAACTGTGCAAGTTCAATGAAAATCCAACCACAAATGAAGATTTTATCTGGCAAACAAGAAATTGAAATTTTGAACTTTAAATGGCTACTTTTTCCACACTGTCAGATTTTTTTCAAAATCATTTGGGTTCAAGCTATTGATCCGATATACAAACTGTGCAAGTTTCACGAAAATCCGATGACAAATGCTGACTTGATCACGTACACAAGAAAAAGACTAAAAGACAGATGGACGGACAACAGAAACCACGCCATGACATAAACTCTGCTGGCTTACAGCCAGTAGAGCTAAAAACCAATCGGGTACAAATCTATTGTAGACTACTTTTTACAAACCTTTTTTTTTCACTATTTGTTTTTTGCACTTGCTAGGAGATTATTTTTGACTAAAAGGATATTTCTGTTATGAAAAATGGATATTTTGGAGAATCGGGGATACTAATTTTTTCTAACTACAGTGCATGTGGCTTCTTTCTGGCATTTTGTAAATTCTGTCCACAATTTTTTTCTTATCTTCTTATCATACAACATTACACCTTTTGTTAACTTCCTCTAGATAAAATGTCTGTGCAATACTGGTTTTCTACTCCCTTATTTACATAATATACAACACACTACCCACTCCAGAAACCTTAAATTACTGTCTTGCACCAAAACACTTGAAAACATTGTGACAAAGGGGTGACTGCAACAAGCAATTTCTCCTTTTGCCACAGTGTTTTCACTGAATCATACTTTTTTCTGATTATTGTATTTTACAAGGATGTTTTAAAAGACATCCCCGACAAATTTGTCAAGGGGGTAATGAATTTAGGGACTTGCAGCTAAATGACAAACATAGACGACATGGTCCTCACAATGGAAAAATTGGATTTTCTGGTTTCATAAGAAATAAACATGTGTACGCCATTTAAATGGCTGGAAACAAGGTAATTATTTTGCCTTTTTCCTTCCAAAAAGAAAATTATGAAAAAAGAGATAATTATACTTTATGTAAATTCAGATCATTCAAGGCAGAAATTACGATATACTTCCAAATCTCCAATTATAAAATACCCACTGATAAAATTCCTTTCCTTTAGTTTTATTGTCATTTCTTGAAGGTTAAACTCTAGCTGCAAGTCCCTTCAACCCAGTTTAATGAAAAGTATAATTATTTACTCTTTACCAACTAACAAAATTTTGGACTTCACTAAGTTGGAAGCAATTGCAGACAAATACTACTAACTCGATTTTTGTCTTAGATAGGGAAGAAAACATTGAGGGAAGAGGAGAAAATGCTGGTTACCAGCATTTTCTCCTTTTCTCATGATGTTTTTAAAAGCTGTCTTCTTCAGGCTCAAAAACACTGAGGGAAAAGGAGAAACTGCTGGTTACCAGCATTTTCTCCTTTTCTTAGTATGTTTTTATAAGCTGTCTTCTTTAGGGTTGTTAAAACTCGGCAGCGCGTGGTAAAGGGTTAACACACAATTGTACAACCAGGGAAATCTGTAACTCTTTACCAAACAACTGAAATTAGGATTCATCTGTATTGCAAGCGTTTGCAGACAACAAATTAAATATCACTGAAATAAATGAAATTGATTTTGACAAGGTAGAAAACATAATGACGGTTACAAGCTTTTTCTCCTTTTCCAATATTGTCCAAAGCCTTCTTCTTTATTGTCCTTAAAACAGGATTGTTTGGTAAAGAGTTAAATGCTATTACACACAATGTAGATTCAGACCAAGCTGAATAGACCCTGCAGTTTGATGTTTGATCTACATTGTCCGATACTCAAGACACAGACAAAATCAGCCTTGAAATGCAACAGCAGGTGAACAGGCCATAAAAGTGTCCAAATCTGCAAACCTTTTATTCTGTCTAGTGTCCAAATGTCCCAAGTTTTCATCTAAAGTCCACAAATGTCCTAAATATTTTTAGCAACACTCCACACTGGTAGCAAGGTCTGTACACATTCCATTTATCTGTCTCTTGTGTCATCTTCCTGGAATGATAAAATATTTAACCCTGTACTATACGAAGCTATTTATAGACACACATATAATGCATAAATGTGATACACAGACCAATGACGAAATTTTTTACTTATCCAAACTAAAAGCATTTGCAGGCAACAATTTAACCTTTCACCAGACAACAATATTTTACACTGGTCCAAATTCAAAGCAATTGCTGACGACAAATTAAATGTGGCAAAAATGATTGGATTTGTTTCTGAAAGGATAGAAGACATTGTGGGAAAAGAAGAAAATGCTGCTTACCAGCAATTTCTCCTTTTCCCACAGCCTTTTTCAAAAGTCCAATTTTCCAGGGGTGTTAAAACTCGACATTGTGTGGTAATGGCTTAAACGTAACAAAATGATCAGATTTGTCTGGAAAAGGGTAGAAAACACTGGAAAAGGGGGAAAATACCAGCATTTTCTCCTTATCCCACAATGTTTTCCACATGCTTTTTTCCCAGGATAGTTATAACTTGGGTTTGTGCGGTAAAGGCTTAACTCTTTACCAGACAACATTTTTAGCTCACCTTAGCACAAAGTGCTCAAAGTGAGCCTTTGTGATCGTGCTGTGTCCATCATGTGTCATGCGTCATTTGTCGTGCAGTTGTCAACATTTACCTTGTGTGCACTCTAGAGGCCACATTTTCAGTCAAAATACTCATGAAACTTGGTCAGAATGTTTGGCTTGATAAAATCTCAGACAAAAAAGTTCAAATTGGGTCATGTCAGGTCAAATAATAGGTCACTCGGCCAAATCTTAGAAAGACCTTGTAATTATGTACTCTAGAGGCCAGATTTTCAACTTGATAATCTTGAAACTAGGTCAGAGTGTTAAACTTTGTCTTGATGATATCTTGGACAAGTTTGAAAATGGGTCATACTCCGTCAAAAAGTAGGTCACTGGGCCAAATCTTACAAAAATCTTGTCTGCACTCTAGAGGCCACATTTTCAGCCTGATACTCATGAAACTAGATCAGAATGTTTGTCTTGATATCTCAGACTAGAATGAAAATGGGTTTGTTGGGTCAAAAAGTAGGTTACTGGGCCAAATCTTTGGTCATTTCAGATCAAAATGAAGGTCACTGGGCTAAATCTTAGAAAAACTCATCCGAGATTTCATCAAGACAAACATTCTGACCCAATTTTCAAGTCAATTGAGCAAGAAATGTGGCCTCTAGAGTGTCCACAAGGTATTTCTTTAATTTGACCTAGTGACCTATTTTATGACCCCAGGTGACCCAAATTCAAACTCATCTGAGATTTCATCAAGACAAACATTCTGACCAATTTTCAGGTCAATTGACAAATCACAATACCTCATCCAGCAATTTGTGCTCAGGTGAGCTAACAAATAGGCCTAACCATTGTCTGTGGCTTGTGATAAACAACATAAAGATGAAGTTTCATAACGTTTTGTCCTGTGGTTAAAGAGATATTAATCCATGATGAAAATATATTTTGATCCCAAAGTAAATCATACTTTTATTAATAAGTGATTCAGCTCAGCGCAACGTGAAAGATGAATGAAGACATTAATTAACTTTTTTCAAGCCATCTTCGGATGTTTTCAGTTTTTCACCATCAACAAGCCCTATGCACGAAAATGACAAGGAACAAAGTCTGAGGTAAACTGGTCCCCTGCTGTAAGCCCATATCAGGGTTCTCACTAGGTCCTGAATCTCCAGTCAGTCATTGACTCTTGGGTCCATTTTCTCAAGAGTCCATATGGAATTTTCAAGAGTCAAAGAGAAATGTCCAAGGTTCAAAATTACTTGGTTATTATGGAGAGATAAGAGTGGAATAAACACAATTTTTCATTTATTATGTTCTTAATTTATGGCTAGAAATGAAACAAGAAAATACCTTCTAACATCAAGTATGTACAGACTTGTTGGAATGAAAAGGTTGGATGGATTTTAACTTGCAGCCCTAGCATACAGTTGATCAGTATGGTCATACAAACAATCTTTTAACTCTTCACCAAAAGACATAATTTTAGACTCATGCATATTTATAGCATTTGCAAACGATAATTCAAATGTGGCTCAAATGATTTGACTTTCGTTGCTTAGAACAATGTGGAAAAGGGAGAAAACAAAGGTCACATTCTTTAAAGTATTTTTTTAATCTTTTCTTCTTTCTTTGTATAAATGTCCAATACCTTCTTCTTTAACACTTGTTCCAGTGCTAACACTGTAAGGCTGCGATCACTTAGAACTATACTGTATACGGTATTCAGTATACGGTATACGCTATTCGGTATATGTTATACGGGCACGGCGAGTCATATAGGGTAGCAAGCGCGCCCTACTCGGTCTTTGGCGCCGATCCTATGGACACGTCCGACGAAGAAGATTTGGCCCTGCTTCTGGATCCCATAGGAGGGGCATCAGTTGAACCTTTTCTATGATAGCATACTTGAAATCATCCATGGCTACCTGTTAAAAATCATTTGTTTGATGTTGTAACATGTATACAGTAAAACCTCTCCTCACGACCACCCCGGTAATACGAGCAACCCGCTATTACGAACGATTTTTGTCAGAACGGAATTTTTCCTTCTTCATAATCAATGACCACGACCCCAGAAATACGGGCACCCCGCTATTCCGAAATTACGACCACCATTTTCAGTACCAATGAGAAATTACCAATAGATTTTAACCCCGTGAAACGACCACTAATTTTCACAATTTCTTTACGACCAGCTAATTTTCACGCATCCATAATCACGACCTGGAGGCCGTGCTTCATGTACGAATATTCTTGGGTCCGATGGAGTAGACAATCAATTATCGGTCTTTTGTTTATCTGTTGACTATAGTAACACAATCGTGTTAAGTGATCAAGGTGTTACCTTTCCTAATCAAATGATGATAATTAATTCGGCTTTTATTCGGTAATCAGGCGTTTATCACACGTTGCTGATCTGGGTGAAAAATGTGTCGACATCCGGGTAATTACGATTTGTTTTGTACATCCAGCTTTTGTTATTTGAGATGCTTGGGTTAACATCTAGTGATCGGGATGGGATAATTATTTGATTTTTGTTACACATTAAAGCCATACTTATATCGTAGAGAATATGCGATTTGTGAACTGGCGAACACTTCAACTTTGCAATCGACGATTAGTAGGACTGTTCGAACATTCAACTTGAATCAAAATGGGGGAAAAAAAACTGTAAACTACAGGCGCTTCAATAATATTCGAAATTCTTTGTTTAAAAATGAAAATGAGCACGTGGAATAGGAGTTCTTGAGACTACACACACACACACAAAAAAAAGGCAGATTAAAACTGGGAATATGACAATCTATCAGTTACATTAAATTATGTAGTCTTTAAGTTCATATTCTTAGTTAATGTACATATCTTGCTGTAAGAGTTTAAATAGGCAATTATGAATGGATATGCACTGCCATGTCGATCTATTCATAAAATTCAAGCAACATATTAACTTTTTAATAAACATGAAATTTTTCTTGTTGTCATTTAAATGTGTGGGCATAGGCTTCTCTGACTAAAATACGTGTACATTACTTGGCACATAATTTAAATCTAAGTAAGTCTACACAGAGTCCGGGTTTGATTCAAATTCTAGGTGGGTGAAACCCGGAAATCAGACCACCCCGCTAATAAGAGCAATTTTCAAAAGTACAACGGGTGGTCTTAATAGAGGGGTTTTACTGTATATGAAGGCATGTGCAATGAAATTGCAATAAAGTGATTACAAATGAAACCTATTGTTTCTAAATCATCGTATTGTACGCAATAAGTCGTGATAGGGGAAATTCAGAACGCCTGTACTCACGAGATCCAGCTGACACATCCGAACAGGACGGTACACGCTGCACGAAAATCAAACCCGAATGATTCCCACTATTCTATACTATATGCAGGTATACGGCTGTTTAGAATAGTGCCCTCTTATGTGACCCGGTATTATGAGATAACCTTGTTCGATTTAAACTATTCGCGTGCCCTGCATAAACGTGCACCGTATACTCGAATAGTATAGTTCTATGTGATCGCAGCCTAAGACATGAAGGTATATTCTCCACTCTCCCCAGTCTAATCAGCAGATCTAGGTTATACCTTAGGAACTATATTTTCATTGCATAAAACAACCGAAGTTATTTTCCTCATCATTAAACAGAGATCTTAGCATCCACTTATTGTTTTATACTGATATTTATGTAAATTCACTGTCTAGATTAATTATTAAAGATGAAAAGACAGTTATAAGTGTCTCTGATTGGACGATGCTAAAATGACCTTTGTTGTGTCATGGGTTTTCACCCCCCCTCCCCCAACAATGTTCTATGAATGTCAATGATTTTTTTGGAGAAGTACCGCATGATTTGTCATGAATTTATCAATTATGGTATACGGTAACATTCAAACCTACCATTTTACACTAGATAAGTGAATCAACACCTTTGTCACATTTTCAGCAGATAAACTCATGCACCAGATTGAAGATAAGAAAGATATCTTTTTAGCATCAAAAACGGTAATTTCAAATTTCCAAATGTCAAAACCCGGAGTCACAGGCCATATGGGAATTCTTCTCAATCGCTACTCTCTTGTAGCTGTTGATAGGAGACAAGTTTCAGTCCAAGGTAAAAGACACTTGCAACTATGCAGACGATGTTATCGAATTTTTCCCGTTAACTGGTCCTACATTGGGACATCAGGTAAAGGCCTGTGCCCTGTCTATTTATTTGTAAATTGGTTACCTCACCGGACAGCTATGGCATATCATATTATTTACACAACGAGAACCTTTTCAGATTTTTTTAACGCTAAACTGGTCGCCTGTTCGTTAAATACACACCACATTATTATCATAGATTCGTGGCAGGATGATCACTATATAACAAAGAATCAAGGTGGACTTCAGAAATTAAATCAAATTAATTTAAATCATAAAAGTGATTTGTGATTGTTCACAGTAGATAATGTGCCACCATTAAATGCAGATGGGGAGTGGCGAAACTGACATTTTACTGATTAGCATTATGTGGCATGTATGCATTTATGATATGTTATAGACAAAACCGAAACTGCACCAAACAGATTTTTTTTTTTAATCATAGATCTATCGGAAAAAAGTTTAGGGTCTGCAGCATTTTTCTAGGTAGGGTCAGGAAACCCGAAACACAGCTACTTTTTTTTAGGCCTCATGGGTTTTCACACCTTTGTAAGTTTGCAAGCAGATTAATTATATGCCAATTAAAAGTAGGGGTTTGAGCTCAAAAACTACTTTTGGGGCATGAAATAAAATACAAACTACCGATGTTTGAAGTATTCAGAGAAATTTAACAATGGTAAAGAAGGATAAGTATCGGGACTGGAGATAGCACACGTACCAACACATAGCTTCGAACTAAGGACAAGTGACCTAACAAAATTCTACTGTATCTGCTTTTCTAGCTTTTCTATGCTATTAATGTATTAAAATATTTTGTTTTTAAATGCCCACTTTGAATTTCAAATCGGCCCATTTGTTCAAAAAAAAAATTACTTGTCTTTGTCCTTAAAAAATGTGTCAAGATGCACAGAATCATATGTCAAGGAAACCCAGCTTAAAGAATCCCAGGAAGAGGCCTTCTGAAAACATATTGGAAACAGGGAAAAAAAAAAAACAGAGTTAGTCAATCCTTTCAAAAACAAATGTTATTATTTGACCCATACTTGATTTGTTATAAATTTGGCAATGCTTTCAATTTGAACAAGTCTAAAATTTTGTCGTTTAGTAAAGAGTTTAGAACAAGAGGGCCATTGGCCCTAAAGCGCTCACCTGAGTAAAGTCATCTACAGTTGATAAAGCTGAGCCTGGTTTTAATGATGTAAAAGACATGAGTGTAAGTTTTGAACCAATGTGACCCAATTTCCAACTTGTCTGAGATATCATTGAGACAAACATTCTGACCAAGTTTCATGAAAACCAGAATGAAAAAAATGGTGCACACAAGGTTTTTCTATGATTTGGTCCAGTGACCTACTTTTTCACCAGATATGACCCACTTTGGAACTTGTCCAAGATACCATCAAGACAAACTGTCTGACCAAGTTTCATGAGAATAAGGCTGAAAATGTGGCCTCTAGAGTGTGCACACAAGGTTTTTCTATGGTTTTGTCCAGTGACCTACTTTTTGACCTGACATGACCCAATTTCCAACTTGTCCAATCAAGACAAGAGCTCTGACCATGTTTCAAGAGTATTAAGCTGAAAATGTGGCCTCTAGAGGGTTCACAAAGTGTTTCTAAGATTTATCCCTGTGACCTACTTTTAGACCCGACATGACCCAATCTCCACCTTGTCCAAGATATCATCAAGACAATTATTCTGACCAAGTTTCAAGTTTGCATAAACTGATTTCAAACCTGCCCAAGACTTTATCCAGACAAACATGAACAAGTTTTACTACTATTAGGCTGAAAATGTGGCCTCTAGAGTGCACTTGAGGTTTTTCTATGATTTATCCCGGTGACCTACTTTTTGACCCAACATGACCCACTTTAGAAACTGTCTAAGATATCATCAAGACAGACAATCTGACCAACTTTCATGAGTTTCAAACTGAATATGTGGCCTCTAGTGTGCACACAAAGCTTTTCGAAGATTTGGTTCAATGACCTAATTTTTGACCCAAGATGACCCAATTTCAAACTTGTCTGAGATTTTATCAAGACAAACCATCTGACAAAGTTTCATGAGTTTCAGGCTGAAAATGTAGCCTCTAGAGTGCACACAAGGTTTTTCTTAAATTTAGCCCAGTGACCTACTTTTTGACCCAATATGACCCAATTTCAACCTTATCCGAGATATCATGATAACAAACATTCCAACCAAGTTTCATAAGTTTCATGCTGAAAATGTGGCCTCTAGAGAGCACACAAAGCTTTTCTTAGATTTGACCTACTTTTTGACCCAACTTGACCCAATTTCCAACTTGTCCAAGATATCATCAAGACAAACATTCTAACCAAGTTTCAAGAGTATCAGACTGAAAATGTTGCCTCTCAAGTGCACACAAGGTTTTTTGAAGATTTAGTTCCATGACCTATTTTTTCCCAACATGACCACATTTCAAACTTGTCCAAGATATCATCAAGACAAACACTCTGACCAATTTTCAAGAGTATCAGGTTGCCTCTAGAGAGCACACAAGGTTTTTTGAAGATTTAGCCTACCTTAGCCTATTTTCTGACCTGACGTGACCAAATTTCAAACTTGTCCAAGATATCATCAAGACAAACATTCTGACCAAGTTTCAAGAGTATCAGGCTAAAAATGTAGCCTCTAGAGTGCACATGTTTTTTCTTATATTTAGCCCAGTGACATATTTTTTTATCAGACATGATCCAGTTTCAAACTGGTTCCAGATATTATCAAGACAAACATTCTGACCAAGTTTTAAGAGTTTCAAGCTGAAAATGTTGCCTCTAGAGTGCACACAAGGTTTTTTGAAGATTTAGCATAATGACCTCCTTTTTGACCCGACATGACCCAATTTTGAACTTGTCCCTGATTTTATCAAGACATACATTCTGACCAAGTCTCATGTATACCTGACTAAAAATGTGGCTTCTAGAGTGCACACAAGTGTTGACGACCGCACAACGCATAACAGATGCTGAACACAACACGATCGCAATAGCTCACCTTGAGCACTTCATGAAATATGAGACAAACAGTTTCTCCTTTTCCCACAATTTTTTTTCAAAAGGCTTCTTCCTCAGAGCTAAGCCTGACATCATAAATCAATCAGAGCATCCTAAGCGATGGCTGACCCGTTGATTCCATAACTCATTATCAGATAATAATCTCCTGAAACAACTAAACAACAAGCAACTTCAAATCTATCCATGCAAAATGATAAAAGAATAAACATGAACTTTGGTCTAAGTACTTGTGGCAATTGAAACAAGGGCACTAAGTGCAGGTGCCAGTGCTTGACTGCAGTTGCTTTTCAGTGAAAATTCTAAGTCAAACAAAGGAGCATAACTGTGTCAAATACTTTGATGGTTACCTGCCCTTGTTGTATGGGTTCCCCTTTTAACCCTTTACCACACAATACTGACTTTTAATGACCTAAGAGAGAAAGATTTGGAAAACATTGAGAGAAAAGGAGAAAATGCTGGTAACCAGCAGTTTCTCCTTTTTCTACTATGTTTTCTACCGTCCCCAAAACAAATTTCACATGCTTTCAATTTGGACCAGCCAAAAATTCTATCATTTGGTAAAGACTTCATAGTTAAGAACTTGTCCAAGTTTGTAGTGAATATCTGCAGTAAAATCAGAAATATTATAAATGCAAAAATTTTTCCACCACAAACGCGCAGATGCAGATGGCTGGGGTATGACGTCACAATAAGGCCACAGTTTTTTTTAGTTTTTGTTTTACCGTTCCGCCGACCCAATTTTTTCATGAAACAGAAAAAAAATAAAAGTACTTTTTTTCAATTTTATTTTCCATCACCGTTCCGACTCAGTGAGCAGAACCGGTGTACCGGTATACACGAACATCTTTTTTACAAGCACCAACAGTTTCCACACTATCTTGCAGATGGATAACAAGTCCAGAATTTCGAAAAAAATTTCAACTGTCTTTCTTTTATATGATTTTGAGTCAAAATCAGCCCTAAAGAAGTCAGGAAAAGTATGACGTAAATGGGTACCTGTTGTTTCTCCCATAATGCCCCGATAGACGAAGATCGATTCTGCGGCACATTTTCTCTCTTTAAATATGACAATACTTGCTTGCAAATGACAGAAATTCTCAACATCATGCCATCAAGATCTATCTCGCTCCACATGTATGGCTGCACTTGCATTCTACTTTATCACGCATACAAATTAAGCGTTTGATGACTTCAAAAACACCGTATTTAGCTAACAACATGAACATACACTTATGTAATTCACAGTCCAATCAAATTTGATGCTAAATTCAGACACTGTCTTTCTCTGATCTACCTTCCTGCCTTCTTTACGTTCAAGAGAACTGGCAGCGCTTGCTCAATAGTAAACAAACCCTTATTTGGACATGTACTACACTTCAATAGCTTTCAATGAGAAAACAGTCCTCTAGCAGTAGAACAATTTCTCATCATACAAAACTTGTTTTCTTATGATAAAATACTTGTAGAGATCGACAAATCAGATTTTTGTACATTGTTGAAAAAATTAACATTTGAGGTAAGTATAAAAAGCGTTGGGGGATCTTCTTGTTGGTAATGATTTTAACTTTTCACCATTGACCCTTTAACTTGCAGAACTTTAGTGAATGGAATAAATCTATTTGTGTAAATAAAATAGAAGCAAGTATTTAAAACTTGCACGGTGCGGCACCGCATTTTGTTAGATTTATATCTAGACTACTTGGTAATTCTAGGAAAAATGATTTAGATGCAAATTTAGTTGCAGTAACAGAACAGAATTTTTAATTACCAATAACATCGAGATGAGACGTCAGCATTCTTCAAAAGTTGTCTTGAACAAAAAATCAGCATTAGTTTGATGATATTTACGTGTTTCATTTTTCCTAAATCAACATATATCCGAAGATACTGCTAAAAATATGTAAATGCCGCATAAAAAAAGGCGCTGACGGCACATTTGTGGCGTAATGAAAATTATTGAGTAAGAAGTAGATCTACCGATTTCCGAACAGTTAATATGAAGGGCTTACTAAAGATAATAACAAAAGTGCACCTTTTGGGGCAAAATGTCTCAGATGAGTAAAATTATGTCACAAAGAAAAAACTGTAGGCCTATCGTGATAAAAACTTGTCTGCTAGCACATGCAGACAGTCATGAGTCCATTTTAATTGTCATTAGTTTTCACATTTTTCAATCGCCGATTCTGCGATGATACAGTCATAGTAGAAGTAAACCAGATGTATTCATTGTATCCTTGAATGACAAAATGCACAATATTTTCCAACTTTCCTTATGCACAAAATGCACAATATTTTCCAACTTTCCTTAAGTAAAAGATGTGTGAGAACAAATTTCACTTTATTTGTATGTGCTAAATACTTTTGATTAGTGATCAGTTCCTGGAAGTTATAAATCAATATTGCCGAGTTCATTAACCCCCTCTCTCTCTCACTACACAGTTCTCTCTCTCTCACACTACACAGTTATGTTTTGCATGACCGTAAATCATGACTTTTCCCATGGTTTTTCTAGCAAAACACAATGAATGATGAGCTTGCTAAGGATGCTCTACTGTACAGTTAAAAGAGCAACCTCAGCAAGCTCATCCTGCACAGACTACCATGTGAGCACATTTTTTAAAAAAAGGGGCCCAGATAGCCCTGTTTTACTCCACTGGCTTTTACAGAAATGTATCATGTGCTTTATTGGCATTGACAGAGGCATAAAACATGACAAGTCTGCATGGCTTTCTTACAGAAAGCGCCCCCCCCCCCCCGCCATTTTTTCCCAAATGCCAAGATGGCCTACGAGATGAAGCTACATGCAAGTTTTAATAAGATCTTACGGTTAGGAACTAGAAGATTCATTCAGTTTTCAGTGTATAAGCCCATGTAAACAATTTTGACCCCTGGGGTGGGGCCAACTTTGACCCCAGGGCTATGATTGGGACAGTCTTGGTGGAGGTCTACTCAATGAACCTGCATGCCAAATTCGGTAGTCCTAGGCCTTATGGTTAAGAACACAGGCCTTTGAAGCTCCATTGGTCTGTTATGGAACACTAATATTTTTCTTGGTTGATCATCGAATACTCGCCTGTATATCTGGGAATACTCAAATTTTCATTTACATCATTACTATAAATAGCATATTGGCGACTGCCTCTATGTTGTATATAATAAGACAAGGTGTGCAATGAAATTGAAGAAAATTTTTACCCCTGTCCCCTTTCAGAGATAATATTTAACCAAAAACGGAAAAATAAACCTAGTTACTGTTGCAGATGGGTTCACAAATGATTTTTCGTGAGTACCCTGACCTTAGATAGTTCCAAACAGCTCTTGCGATCAAGCAATAGCTCTGATCTTAAAAAATTTAAGAAGATTCTTCATTTTCCTGATCGCCATGAGCTGACATCACACAATTCATTATGATTCAGCGAATTATAACTCGTGTGAATTTACTATCAAAAGACGCGCCAAAGTTTTTGACCAATAAACAGTAAATACGCATTTGAAAATATATGAAATGGAAGATGAAAATCGTGATACTGGATTAGATGAAAAGATAAATTATGACAGACGAAATATTA
Organism: Tridacna gigas; assembly: GCA_945859785.2. Taxonomy (NCBI): domain Eukaryota; kingdom Metazoa; phylum Mollusca; class Bivalvia; order Cardiida; family Cardiidae; genus Tridacna; species Tridacna gigas. The sequence goes on from OX244041.2 coordinate 31,764,273, forward strand.
ATTTGATAATTTCATCAATATATCAACAAAAGAATTTTGGATCTTTGTTTGAAAAAAGTATTTTAGTTATAATTCGCTGCGGGATTATAAATTGTGTGACGTCAGCGCATGGCGATCCAGAAAATGTGGATGCTTTTTAAAATTTTTCAGATCAGAGCTACAGCTTGATTGCAAGAGCCGTTCGGAACTTTCGAAGGTCAGGGTACGCAAGAAAATTCATTTGCGAACCCATCTTCAACGGTAACTAGTTTTATTTTTCAATTTTCAGTAAAATATTCAGCCCGCCCACTGGGTTTTCAATTTGGGGGTACATGCACCCTCCAGGTTTTGAATTGGGGGTACAAAGAAAAAATTGGGGGTACACTGTACCCCCTAGGTTTTGAATTGGGGGTACAAAGAAAAATTAGGGGGTACAGAGTAATTTTGGGCTGTTTCAGTTTTCATTAATGAATTTTAACACCCTAGCTCCTTTACCATTATGAATGGGATCTTAATTGAATTATGGAATTGTGCATTTGCTGATTATATGGATGCATCATGCGCCTCCAGGGCATGCACATACTTAGATATAATCGCAACGGCGGTCAGGGTTTTGAAAGCCGAACACGGCCATGAGTTTTGATAATCAACCACCTTTATGGAAGATTTTTTATGGAATTGTGCATTTGCTGATTATATGGATGCATCATGCGTCTCCAGGGCATGCACATACTTAGATATAATCGCAACGGCGGTCAGGGTTTTGAAAGCCGAACACGGCCATGAGTTTTGATAATCAACCACCTTTATGGAAGATTTTTCACCTTTATTCCTTTCTCAAAGTTGTGAAGTACATTAGAACTGTTTTAAAAAGGAAACTAAGTCAGATTGATGCTTGTTGTCCAAGATGATGTTCTGGCTATTTTAAAATCACAGAGGAGCAGGCCGATTGGCTCATTGTAAGCTCAAACTCTGTCAAATAAAGGCCATGCCGTGTTAGGACAAAATAAAATAAACTGTGTAATGGTAGAATCACTTACGTAAACCTACCTTTCGCAAATCTTCACGCTGTAAAGTATTTTAACAGCTTTTGTTGTGATGACATTTTTTTTCCGCAGCAGAAGCCATACCTACGAAAATTACTCGTTTAATTTGCGACTCGATTTTTCAGCTTTCATATGTCAAAAAATGTGTTTTTAACAATAACTGCGCATCATGATATAATCAAATGATTTTAATTTCTCATTGGAAAGTAATTACCAGATTTCCAGCAGAAATGGTAAATTTTGACACCTTAAAAAATCATAGAGAAAATTATTCAGACGGACGAGGGAGCTGCAAAATATATATAGTGAAAATATTTGGTACCCCATTCTATATCGAGGACTAAGCGTGGTACCCACTTTCGAGGAAAACTATTTCGTTTTGTTTATTTGGCATGCAATACTAAAATGGTATTTAATTTGTACGTGCAGTTTACGTAATTACTTTCCTTTTGTATGTGCATACTTTTGACAGTGCGTGCATGCACGTAAGCACAAAAAAATTGTACGTGCAGAGTAGAATTTATACGTGAATTACATACTGCAGTACATGATTGGGCACCCTGATATTATCTCTGAAAGGGCACAGGGGTAAACATTTTCTTCGATTTCGTTGCACACCTTGTCTTATTATAAACAATATAGAGGCAGTTGCCAATGTGCTATTTATAGTAACAGTGTCTGATAAGGAAAATTTCGTTATCCGGTAACAGACCAATGGAGTTTCAGTGGCCTATGGTTAAGAACAAGACTTCAGTTTTCACTATGTAAAACTTGTGACCCCTGGAGTGAGATCAATATCAACCCAACTGCTATAATTTGAAGAACTTTGATCAGAGTCCAATAGACAAAGCTACATGCCGAATTTGGTAGTTCTATGACTTATGGATAGGAACAGAAAGATTTTTGAAGTTTTCACTATATATGGCCATGTAAACTTGAGACCTCCCCACCCCACTTTTGGGCCACTTTTGACCCCAGGGCTATAATTTGAAGAAATCTGGTACAAGTCCATTAAGTTTGGTAGCCCTAAGCCTAATGATTTCGGACAAAAAGATTTTGAATATTTTTCAGTTTTGTGGCCATGGCAGCCAGAGTTTTTATTGGAATCAAAATTGTTTTTAAGAGATTCAGAATTCTGTAAAGTTTCATCAAAACTGGATGTGTAGTTTCAAAGAAGAAGATGTTTGAAATAAAAGTTAATTAAAGCACCCACAAACAAAAGCATACATGCACTCACTGACTGATGGACACAAGGATGGACACAGGGCCTTGACTGAAATTTGCTGGCCTTTGGCCAGTGAGCTAAAACAGGTGATTTTGATTTTGCAGATATGAATTTAATTTGGCTCATGTGATGGTACTTGTCTTGCAAAGAAAGAAAAGTGGAAAATTCTGGTTATTAGCATTTCTCCTTTTCCCACCACGTTTTCAAAAGCCCTTTATCTAGGGGTTGCTTAAAAACAGGACTTTTTGGTAAAAGATAAAGAGAAATAGTTCAAAAGAAAGCAATTTGAATGTGTCCTTGTTTGTAGCTGCAATATCAATGACGTGACAGAGTGAGAGTGATAGTCGTGGGTGAATTTTATTTTTTTTTTTCGTCCTCCGTCCCTAACTTGTCACAAAAAAAATCAGTAAAACAAAAAATTAAAAAACTCTGGCCTAACTTGACTTTTTCTTCCAAACAGCCAAGCTGAAAGTTGTTCTATGCTAGCAGCAGCTTTTTTGTCTTCCTTCAACATTTACACTCATTGTGTCTATAATTTCAAACTTAAGCCTTTACCAAACAACAAAATTTTACACTTCTTCAAATTCACTATTGATTGTTTGGTGTTAAATGCCATTTTCAACATTACACATGTATTTCAGTTATACTGCGGCAGCCACTGCACCTATCCATCCCTTCATGGAGTTTCTATTACCAGTACACAGCACAATATTCTTTCCAAGCCACTGGCTGCTCTCCCATGTAACCAATGTCAATGCAATGGTCAGCGGTGAGAGGAATGAATCCTGACGAAATGATTATCATCAATCCTCAGAAAGAAACTGGCCAAGCCAGGGATCAAACAAGCAACCTCCTGTTCTCAACTCCTGTACACTACCGACTGAGCTACCAGCCCTTGGCTGTCCCAAATCAAAGCTATTGGAGACAACAAATTAATGTAGCTCAACTGATGAATCCAGACTCTAAAATGGTAGAAAATATTGTGAACAAGAGGGTCATTGGCCCTAAAGCACACACCTGAGTAGGGTCATCTAGGATTGATAAGGCTGAAAGATCCTGGTTGTGATGATGTAAAAGGCACGAGTGTAAGTGATCTACTTTTTGACTGGTTTAGCCTATTTTTGAATTTCTAATCTGGCTCAAAATGTTGCCTCTAGAGTCACACAAGGCTTTTCTAAGATTTGGCCCTGTGACCTACTTTTTTACTCCATGTGACCCAATTTTGAGCTTGTCCAAGATTTTATCCAAACAAACATTCTGACCAAGTTTCATGAATATAAGGCTTCAAATGTGGCCCTTAAAAAACACAAGCTTTTTCTAAGATGTGGTTCAGCGACCTACTTTTTGACCTGATGTGACCCACTTTCAAAGCTGTCCAAGATTTTAACCAGACAGACTTTCTGACCAAGTTTCATGAGTATCAAGCTGAAAATGTGGCCTTTAGAGTGCACACAAAGTTATTCTACGATTTGGTCCAGTGACCTACTTTTTGACATGACATGACCCAATTTTCTATGTATGTCCAAAATTTTAACAAATCAAACATTTTAACTATGTTTCATGAGTATCAAGCTGAAAATGTGACCTTTAGAGTCTCTAAGATTTGGCCCAGTGACCTACTTTTTGACCTGATGTCACCCAATTTCAAATTTGTCCAAGATTTCATCACGACAATCATTTTGACCAAGTTTCATGAGTATCAGGTTGAAAATGTGGCCTCTAGAATGCATAAAAGGTTTTTCTCAGATTTGAACCAGTGACCTACTTTTTCACCCAACATGACCCACTTTCAAACCAGTCCAAGATTTTATCCAGACAAACATTCTGACCAAGTTTCATGAGTATCAGGCTGAAAATGAGGCCTCTAGAGTCAGGGGTGTGGAAATCTTAAAAATTTCTACTCGTCCATGGGCAAGTAAATTACAAAAATCTCCTTGTCCGCCAGTGTGGCTCACTTGTCCAAAACAAAATTTTAAATGACATGCATTATGTGACATGTCAGCAATATGGGGATACTCTCGACAAACCTTAAAAAGAATATTGTTATGATCATCCGCATGTCATTTTTTGTATTAAGTGAGAACATTTGTATTTCAATGGATAAGCATGCAACAGGTTTTCGTTTCAAAATTTTCCACATAATTATTTTCTTCTTGTCCATGGACAACTAAACTGAAAAAAGTCACTTGTCCGGAGCCAAATTTTCCCGAGTCGGACGAGTCAGGCAAAGTATTTCCACACCCCTGAGAGTGCACACAAGCTTTTTGTAAGAGTTTGCCCTGTGACCTACTTTTTGACCCCGCATGAACTGATTTCAAACCTGCCAATGATTTTATTCAGACAAACATTATGAACAAGTTTTACGAGTATCAGGCTGAAAATGTGGCCTCTAAAGTGCACATAAGCTTTTCCAAGATTTAGCCCCGTGGCCTACTTTTTGACCCCACGTGACCCAATTTCAAATTTATCCGAGATATTATAAAGGCAAACATTCTGACCAAGTTTCATGTGTATTAGGCTGACAATGTGGCCTCTACAGTGCACACAAGCTTATTCTAAGATTTGGCCCTGTGACCTACTTTTTGACCCCAAGTGACCCAATTTCAAACTTGTCCAAGATTTTATTCAAACATACATTCTGACCAAGTTTCATGAGTATCAGGCTGAAAATGTGTCCTCTGGAGTGCACACAAGGTTTTTCTTCAATCTGGCCCTGTAACCTACTTTTTGACCCCATGTGACCCAATTTCTAACTTGTCCGAGATTTTATCCAGTCAAACATTCTGACCAAGTTTCATGAAGATCTAGCTGAAAATGTGGCCTCTATATAGTGCACACAAGGTAAATGTTGATGACCACAAGACGGACGACAGACACAGCACGATCGCAAAAGCTCACCTTGAGCACTTTGTGCTCAGGTGAGCTAAAAATGGAGAAAACACTGGCAGGTAAGCAGCATTTTCTCACATTGTTTTCAAAAGGCTTTTTCACGAAGGGTCATTAAAACTTGGGACTGTGTTTATAAAACCCTTTACCACACAATCCAAACTTTTAACGACCCTGAGAAAAACGCCTTTTGAAAACATCGTGGGAAATGGAGAAAATGCTGGAAACCAGCATTTTCTCCTTTTCCTACAATGTTTTCTACACTTCAAAGAAAATTTTTTAGTTTCATGTCACATTTTTTTTTGTCATCTGCAAATGCTTTCAATTTGGAAAAGTCTGAAATTTTGTTGTTTGGTAAAGAGTTAAGCCCACTGGTAAATTTTTATCAATAACAATTGAATTGTTTCTAAAACTGACCTATAAATGATCAAGTGGATTTCTGTATCTTGGTGAGAACTGTTCACTTCATGCTGCAGAACTCATCTAACCATTATCAAGTCTGTTGTCATTTAAACCATTATGAAGCCTGTTGTCATTTTAACCATTAGGAAGTCTGTTATCATTTAAACTGTCCATAGTCTGTTATCTAATGTTATCTTCTCAACTATCTGAAATCTCATCCTTCCAGAGCCTGTTATTCTCTAATCCTCTGGAACCTGTAATTCAAAGGAAATGTGACCGATAACCCTTTACCAAACTATTCTGTGTAACCAGCATTTTCTCCTCTTCCACAATGTTTTCTACTCTTTCAAAGACAAATCTGGCCATGTTTTCAAAAGCCTTTGTCTTCAGGGTTGATAAAGTATTTAACCGAACAAACATCCATGAATTAATGTAAGGAAAAGGAACTGTTCCAACTCTAAACAATATGATAGCTTTGGCCAATTATACAGAATTTGAGACTTCTCCTAACTGTGCAGTGCAGATGAACAAATTAAATGAGGCCAGATCTACATGATATGACATGTCTTTGAAGGGGAACAATGTGGGGAAACTGAGAAAATATTGGTTTTAAGGCCATGAAAAACAAATATCGGTGTTTCAGGCGACCCTTTAAAAAAAATGTAGTCAGAACGTCGGAAAAACTATAATTTGATGACTTTTTGCTGAGGTCTTTCAGATGAAGCTACATGCCAAATTTGATAGCCCTAGACCATATGGTTTAGGACAAGAAGATATTTCAAGTTTTCACTATATAAACCTATGTAAAACTTGTGACCCCTGGGGCGGGGCCAATTTTGACCCTGGGGCTATAATTTGGAGATTTGTAGTGGTCTATTAGATGAAGCTACATGCCAAATTTGGTAGCCCTAGGCCATACAGTTTAGGACAAGAAGATATTTAAAGTTTTCACTGTATAAATCTATGTAAAACTTGTGACTCCCAGGCAGGGCCATTTTTGACCCCAGGGCTATAATTTGAAGAGTTTTTGTATAGGTCCATTAGATGAAGCTACATACCCAATTTGGTAACCCTAGGCCTTATGGTTTTGAACAAGAAGATTTTTAGAGATTTTCAATATTTTTCAGTTTTGTTGCCATGGCAGCCAGAGTTTTTATAGGAATCAAATTCTTCAAAGAGTTTCTGGAGAGGGCCATGGGAGGATCATTTCTGTGAGTTTCATTAAAATCAGATGGGCAATTTCATAGAAGATGATGTTTGAAATAAAAGTCAACGCATGCACAAACCGACGCACGACGGACACAGGGCATGACATAAGCCCACTGGCCTTCTGCCAGTGGAGCTAAAAACTATATCAACTGAACAAGTGTAATTCTTAGTAATCTGGCAAATCAGAAGAAAAATAATGCTTTAAAAGTTAATAAAAACTTAAATATTTAAACCCCACACAATTTTCTTTTTACTCAAACAAGTTTATGGGATTTACGGTTCCTTTTTAGCGGATTTATATAGCAAATCCGCTTACTGTGATAGTTCTGACCAGAACCAAATACATCATGTGTAACGATGCATGCACACTCACACTGTGCTATGATATCAGTTTGACCTGAACCAAATATACTGCCATTCACGCTTGCTCCAATTCTACTTTCAGTTCTAGCTAATACACCTCAACCTCACTTTTGTCACTACCGTATATACTGCCCTACATGTGTATACATATTTATTTTGAAATCTAATACCAGCAAAAAACTGCGCAAAATTGACGGATCAAATTACCACTCCTTAAACAGTAATCGAATAACAATTACTGTACAGCCCGCACAACAATTTTGATTTACCTGCCCTTGCTAACTCCATTTTAAAATGATTGCACATGTGTTGCTTTTTTATTACAACACATTACAGCTTTATGCTACTCCACAAATCAGCTTTCCAGGACTTTGAGTCCTTTGATTTTATTTACTGTTTAGAACATATTTTAACCCATCACAAGAAGTAATATTTTGAACTGGTCTAAATCAAAAGCTGTTACAAATGAAAAATTAGGTATGGCTCAAACAAAGAAATTTCAATCAGACTGGGTAGAAAACATTGTTGGAAAAGAAGAAAATACTGGTTACCAGCATTTTCTTCTTTCCCCACAATGTTTTCAAAAGCTTTCCTTCTCATGGTCGTTAAAACTCGGGACTGTGTGGTAATGGGTGAAACTGAAAGTCAATATCATAAGAATTTACCCTCAAAAAGTTCACTTTAAAAGCCTTTCCTGTTCTTCCCACCATGTTTTCAAGAGTTATTGCCAGGATTGTTATAACACAGGATAGATTTTTTTCTCTTTTAGAGTTAACTCTATACAAGACCGTAAAACTTTAGACCGGTCCAATTAAAAGCATCTGCAGATTGACAAGGTAAAGTAGTCAACATGAAATTTTTCCATGACATAGAAAAGGAAAAATTTCTTTTTTCCCAATATTGTACTTGTGGACTTTCTCAGAATTGTAAAACTTGGTATTGATAATGTGTTAAATAGAGAATACGTACATAGTGTTGTCGTAGATCAAAAATATCTAACAAGGTTGGGAGAAATGATAATTGTCGAGCCTTGGCGAGACAAGTATCAATTCTCACAACCGGGTTAGATATTTTTGATCTACGACAACACTATGTGTGTATTCTATTTATCTTTTAACCTATGATTTGTACTCATTGTGAAAAGATGTGAAAAATGTTGCTGACAAATACATTTTAAAAGTTTTAAAAGTTTATTTATGTAGGAACTCCCATTTTAAAATTGCATTACCCACATACATAGTACTTTATCATAATAATTAAATGTCCGAAAATTGCGATTGAGATCGCTTGGGATTATTCTATTTGAGAAGACACGGTAAACGAGCATTCAAATGACGTCACCGGCAGGAATTAAATAGGCAGATCATCGGAAAGTAGCGCATGTGGTATGACATCGTTCTTTTTTCGCGGGCTTTCTGTAATAATTGTTACTATTTTTGGAATGCATTTCATTCATAAATGGAGATAGGGAGCAATGTCAGTGGAACTTACTGTTCTATAAACATCCGTGGTATATCAAAAATCTATAAATCTCCGTGGTATATCAAAAAAAGTATCACATGGGTGTTATTGTATGGATATCCGGTTAGTTGAAAGATAAAACGTTTTCTTATTTAGTGCCACAGAATTCTTCTACCTACAAATACACAAATAGAAATACCTTTTAGCAAATTAGGAAGTTCTGCTTTAAAAAGCCACACTGTGCTACACTTACTTGTTTTCATTTTTCGGGTTAATTTATCAGAAAGCTGATTAAGGAGGTCATAGGGTATTGCTAGTGAATATTGCCTATTTAGTTACTGCAAAATAAAAGCCTGATGAGCCTGATTCTGATGTAGCATTTTGAAGCCTTTGTTTTGTAGCTTTGGTTATGCTTTATAAATTTACTCTCGCTTTAGTACTAAAACAGTAATTTGATTTGAATCACAAGGTTTATCTGAAAGTTATGTCCCTGCTTTGTTTGAAATTTATGGATGATCCAGCTTTAATGATTGATTAAAGTTAGCCCAAAAGTTTTTTACCTATTTTTTGTGAATTCTTAACATCCTACAATTACAATATTGCCAACAAGTAACGGCATGCTGTTTAATGGTAATTCAACACTTGTTTTTATCTTTTATTCCATGAAAAAGCGAACAATTTCTGTACATTGGTAGATCTTCCAAAATAATTGCTAGTCAACTTGTGATAATACAATTGCAGCTTTTTTGATGAGAAAATTTACCGAAGGTTACTGTTTTGTGTCAACAGTCACTTCCACTTTAAAAAGATACAGTCAATTCATAACAGGCACATCTGAATAATGGCACTGAAATATCATACACCCTACTTCATCAAAAAGTTTTTAACACTAAACAAGCTTAAATAAACTGTTCAGTGTGCATGACAAGATCTACCACTGTATTAAAAACCTTGCAGGCAGCATGTTGATAAATTGTTTGGCAGTTACATTTGACCTTCAAGACATGACCTGACTGTGTCAAATTGGTGTTTCGAGAAGTGGTGCTATTTACGTCAACGGGATATGCAATAATTCAGGGTTTATGGAAAAGTGACGGAGGTAACAATGGAAAAATTGTTGACCAACATGACATCTTTACCTCTTTCTCCTCCATATTTACCGCTTTTCCCAAAAATGATGTTTTATGCAGCAGTGCACATTAGCTTTAAAAATATGTGAAACTGTGCAGGCACCTGCTAATCTGGCCCCTACGAAGGTCTTGAATGGAGGTTACGAAACTGATCGACATATGATACCATCTTCATAAAAAGGTCATATTCCAATACTGTTCTTTTACTCATATAAAACGGTTTCAAACAACTACTTTAACAATTTTTGCATTAAAATATCCAAAACAATAGTTGAAAATGGGGTTCCAGTTCCTTTGATGGATTCAGTAAAAGTACCTAAGTTTTGACCGACAGCGTAATGGGCACAATGCACCTTTTTATTTTACTAAAAATTGATGAAAACAATTTCAAATACACTCAAAAATCTCTAAATACCTAGCAGAAACATTACTTATGTTGTCAAAATGTATCAAAATGCTGTATTCTCCAAGGAGTGTGAGATCTCAACTGTTTTGACACACAACCCAAAATTTTCATTTTAACAGAGGCAATTTTTATTGACATTTATCACGAAAATAAAAACTGTGTTTCTACTTTAAAAAAAAAATAAGGAAAATTTATTTTTACTATCTCTTTATTGAAAAAACTTCCTCTGCCTGTACAGCATGATCAGTTTGGATTTCACAGAGAAACAGAACAAAAATTAAAAGTGACGGAGGTTATTATTAACCATTATCTGATAAAGACCGAAATATGTCACGGTGCATCAACACTATGTAACTACCTTGTTACCGAAACATCCAATCGATTTACTCTGTAAGTCCACATTACCGAACTGGTCTGTTACCGAAACATCCATCACCCAGATATCCCATCCTAAACCAAGTCAGGGCTCTAGCTAGCCTCTGAAATTCAGAAGTCATTGACCCCTTGACCCTAAAAAATTTTAGGGGTCAATCTAATTTTTCAAGTGTCAAACCCCAAAAAAATCAGGTGTCAAAATCATGGAAAATTTAGCAGTATTTAGTGAACTTTTTGTTGTTGTTGGACTTATTATTAATATTGCAATAAAGATGTGAAGTGAACAATTGATCTGTAAAATTTTACAGTGCAACGAGGACCCCCCTTCCTTCCTTTCCCATCCCCCCAACACACACATGCACAAAATGTTCAAGGAGGCCAAGGTCAAAGCCTTGTCGACCTAAGCAATCAATATGAAAATTATTGGTGTAGTATAATAAATTTCAGTCAGAATTCCTTTGTTTAACTTTGGTGAAATAAATTTAAGATTTATTTATCTGATTTCTAGTACCATCCAGAAATATGTAAAGTATTATAACTAATTTTGCTGGGCCTGAAAAATTAACGTATTCATATGGACAGTTTAAGGTATCTTTTCGTGTGAAAGGAGATGTAGATATATATTTCTTAGGTTATTTTTTATAAACTTACTGTTTTTCTGTTTTTTATAAAATTCAAAGTACAATCATTATTGGGTACAAATGTCAGGCAATATGATGGACATCAGTGAATGAAGATGGTTTACAATATCCATACATCAATGCATAACTTCAAAAATGTACACCAATATTGCATTTATTGCCCTGTTTATCACCTTTAGCATTGTTAGTTCCAGTTGTCAACCTATGCTTATCATTGATAACAAGTCAAAATTTAATGCATATCATAAATAACAACTCAATTAACACCTTCTGATCACACTTTGCTGATTATATGCACCAGTTTAATTGATGCTTAACACCATTTTGATAATTTTCATGCGTTAGAAATGATTATCTTTCAGTATGATTGCCATTTGATATATTTTTTGATGCATCTCTGAAAACATTTGGGGATCAAAATGTCCCCTTCATCCGAATTCTCTGTGCATAAAAAAGGATATTTTGAGATTTATTTGTGTCAAAACCTGGGTTTACATGTCAAACTAAAGCCCTGCAAGTTAAGCTGTAAAAAGGGTATCAATTTATTTCGACACCCAGTCATTTCAACACTTTTTGGTCGTTTCAACCCCTCTTTTGGTCATTTCGACACCCAATAGCAATTTTTTGCAAAAAATTGATCGTTTCGACACCCGTTGATTCACCCCTTCCCGAATATTGTGAGGAAAAAAAATGGTATTTTTTATACAGTATGTTGTAAGATGCACCAATTTAAAAATTTTGCTGTATTTGTGGTACATTAAGCGAAAGTTGCCTCTTTTCCGAGCTTTATCTTGACTACTTTTGATATTCTCTTGCAGGTGGGCAACTATCTTGTTTGATACATCAGTGGAATTCAATATGAGGAGGTTGTTAAAAGCAGAAGACGGATAATGTGTTATTTTTTAGTTATAATCGAAAATCTATATCTACTTTTATGTTCTTTCATGCTGCTTTCATAAATGATAATTATGAAACAAACTGTTGGTTAAGTTGGATTAATTGTTTTGTTTGATTTAATTGAATGTGTTGATTGTTTTTCACAAATTATTCCCCCTCATTGCTGTCTTGCTTCAATTTGAATGATGTAGTCAATATTTTGTTGACAAAATATTGTTAGTTAATGTAATTGATTATTAAAAGATAAAAACATTGAATTTGTTCTTTTGTCTTCGTTTGAAGTATTATTGAAGTTTTGTAAATAAACGAGAGTTTGTAAAGGTAGTGGTCCCTTGTTTTATTGTTCTGCAGTGGCAGATAAATGTGTTAAGAGTGGTCTCGAGGAGACAGAGCTAGGCCGAATCACTTTTTTGGCCAAGTATGCTATCGGCCCTACCCCTCTTTTTCTTCTACTTTTCCGCCAGTTGTTTTTTCATGCTTATCTGTGATTTTATTGATTCGCATCATCAACAGTGCCGATGGCCATTGATGATATTATCAACAACGGTAGGTGCCATCAATAGACCTGGCAAAGGTGTGAAAACAACCAGTCACACACAGCCGTCACACACCTTTGTCAGAAAATTTGATTTAATGAACATGACTCCCTGTTATTGTTTTTACAACCATATTTTGCGGACAGTGTGGGGCGAGACTGAATTGTTGAAAACTGGAGTCCCATCTTGACTCTACACTGTTGCACACTTCGAATTTTGACAACTAAAATAAGCTTCGCAAAGCAGTTATTTATGAGACCTGTTTCAATGGAAAATTTCATATTACCTTACATGTAGTTATTGCCAGGGTAAATCAGGATCATACTGCATTTAAGCTGAGGATTAAGTGTGATTTTGCTCTTGTATCGAAATACATGAAAGCAAGAAAGTACAGGAAAGCATAGATAGATGCAATTGTTGCCGCATAATAATCGAAAGAATGTTGAAAATGGAATTAAACTTGTGTTTCATTCCATAAAGTCTTTGCGAGACTCTGACCACTGTGAATTATATCTATGTACCATATGACCAGGTGCTTGTGAGTTCCATACCTGGTTGTGGCAAACTTTTTACCGGCAATTTTAAACCTGTCACCTCTAATGCATGTGAGAAAAGATATCAGTGACTTGGAAAGAAAGATGTGTCAGTACTGGTGTGAGAAAGCCAGGAAAGACACCTGTAGGTGCAATGATCCCCGTGATATGATCTAACCTGTTAAAACGGCTAAAAACTCCTATTCAACAACAACAACAATAACTTTAAAAAGAAATTCAAGGAGAGCATGGAGAGGTGCAGTTGTCGGTGCGAAATAAATGATCAATACAAAAGCAGAATATTGATAAAAATATTTTAATTGTCTAGGAAATTAGGTGATACAAACAAGACATTGGTCATTTCGACACCCGTTATCAGTACTCACATGTATGATTAATTGTGCCCATTATTTGAATCTTCATATAGAACAAAAACATCCAATTTGAACACACACTTAAAACAAAAGTACAAAGTAAACACTTAAGAGTATTTAATTCCATGAATTCAAATATAAATAATGCTGGGAAAAAATCGGGTGTCAAATTGACCAAATTTTGCAAAAAAAATTTCAGAGGAGTCTAAAAGACCAAAAAGTGTATAAATGACCGGGTGTCGAAATGACTGGGTGTCGAAATAACTATCATTCGTAAAAAGGGACAGATTTATGATAGTTTAAAAGGTAGATATTTTGATGACACCCTCTCATTGCTGATGTAAGTTAAGTAATTTACCTTAGCATGATACTTTTGTTGTTGTAATCATCATGGCTGAAATTTCTATGCTATTGTAAATAGATCTTTTACATAATAGACTTCCCGTTCGAGTTTCATTCAATTCATTCACATGCTGGACAACCATTTATCTCCTACTACTTCCACTTCAATGTCACATATTGCATCTCTGATTGTATTTATAAAGCGCATATTAGCTTAAATTTCCTGTATTCTAATTTGACGAAACAAGGAACAGCCGAGTTGCACAAACTGGCAGTTTGATGAACGCAAAGGTTTGAAAAAAGTAATAAATATCTGGGCTGCTCAAGTAACAGAGGTATTTCTCACCTGAGATTGATGTCAATAATGTTTGAGCATGTGTCAAGTTTTGTACAACTTGTTGCGTTAAATCGTTTTCCACAAAAACTTCGAGCAAAATTGCGAATACCGCATGCCTAGCCGCCATCTTGAATTTCGAAAACAAGCGCCATTTGCCGTGCGTTCATATATGGCATGCGGTTGCGAGCGCTATGCAAGCGCTCACCGAGCAGTTTCTATCGAATGCATTTGCTCGCCGCAAGCGCATACCTAGCAAGCGAGCGGGTTTTGAGTTGTATCGCCAAGGATTTCAATATGGCGGACAGATCACAGAAGCTATTTTGCCGCGTTGCTTTTATTGAAGTTTTGTGTTCAACTGTGCTATTTCATGCTTTTTATTAAAAGGTTTTGTCTGCAATAGTGGAATAATCAATCTTTTATTGAAAATGTGCAATATTACCCTTATTTCCCTTCTAAATTTAAAGTTAATAGTACTTTTTCAGCACAGAAGACACGATATCGTCCCCTTGAAACATCGTACCAAAGTAAGTTTGGGTAGACATCTAGCAGGAAATCGATTGAAAATGGTTATTTCGTATGATCATCAGTTCTTCATAATAAGGTTTTATCAATACGTTTTTTATTAGGTGTCTTATCATTCTTTTTATGGTAGAGTAAAAAAAAAAAAAAAAAAATGGCGAATAATATGTGACACCTGGCTTTACAGAATCTAGTGCATTTAAAACGTTTTCTGTTTTGTTTTGTTTTTTCCACTGAAACATGCATGTATATTGATATTTTATTTGACTTTCCTTTCAAACCAGTAATTCTAGGCCACCATTACACTATTTTCAATTTTACTTTTCCATTTTTTCCCGCCATATAAATAGATCTAATACAGTTCTTTGTTTTGATTAAAAGGCGCCCTTACTAAACTGTTGTTTTTGTTGTACTGACTAAAATTATTTCCTCTTCAATATTTCAAGGATCCACCCTTAGTGGCATTTAAAAGAGACATGAACCTGTGTGATGCTCTGATTCATGGGAAAACAAATAAAGCCTTGAAAATAAGCCAGACAAATTGTAGGCCAGATTGTCGAATGTGCAATCTGATCTACAGGGAGAAAGTTCATGACAACGAAAGACAGAATGTGTACAAGCCCGTCACAGATGTCACCTGCCGTACACGCAATATTGTGTATGGAATATTGTGCATGGTATGCAAGTTGATTGTGTACGTAGGTGAAACTGAGCGGGAATTGCAGGCTAGAATGACAGAGCATCTCCGAGACATAAAACTCAAGAAAGACAAACCAATCAATCTGCACTTTGGAATGAAATGCCATTCAGAGAAGGACGCAGCAATAGCTGTTTTAGAGAAACTACATGGGGTAGAAAAGACAGAGCGGCAGTTAAAAGAAGGAATATGGATCCAGAAGTTAGCAACGGTTCGACCAAATGGCTGCAATGTGAAGAACAGCTTTAGGACCCTATCAGCAGTATTACAGTGACTTTTTTGGCGCTAAACGACGTCAAAGCGCCAAAAACCACCAGAGTACTAAATGACGTCATGTCGTCAATGACAACGTCATTTCAGTTTGAAAATAATGGTGGTATGAAAGCTAACACAAAATGTAGAGGGCATTATTTTCATGTTAATTTTCTTGAAAAAGGCGTAAGCCGAAATATTGAAGAAGAGTAAACATTTTAAAAGTGTGTATAATTAATTCCCTTTGGAATACAAGTGAAATTGACATAAAATTATTTCGTTCTTTTCAGAAGATGAAATGCTATTCTTGCAGGCTGCAGTTGTAGTTTTGGAGATAAACTATTCTTAAGGCCACAATTATTATAACACAAATTTACTAAAGCAGAGCTCTATTAACATCCAGGGGAATACTGACACCCATTTACAAAGCCAGTTTCTAGCTTTGAAATGTCAAGGCTCATTACTTATTTCCTTCCAACCAAAAGAAACAATTTGAATATTTTAAAGTAACTAGATAAAACAAACTGCCAAAAAGAAATTATTACGTAGAAATCAAGAATTATTTACCTACCTAACATTAATATCCGTTATTTACCTATCTTCCATTTAAGAACAGAATCACAGTTTGTTTTCAAGTGAAGCAATCAACTAACCCTTCGCCCTTATTTACAAGTGCATATTCTAAACCCATCACCCTTTACCTGGCCTGCGTCCCAGTCCGATCATTTTTTTTTTTTCCGTCTTTTTTATGTACTCGGGCTTTACTTTGTCGGGGTCCGGCGTGGCTCAGTGGTAAAGTGTATGATTCGTAACCTGGAGGCCGGGTTCGAGCCTCACTTGATCCACTCGGTTTTTCGTGGGAGTATCCTTAGGTAAGACACTTCAGAGCCATAGCCTAGTACTGGTGAAACCCAGGAAATACATGAATATATGAGCTGTCGCCGTGATATGACTGAAATATTGTTGAAAGCGGCGTAAAACACATTCAACCAAACATTTACTTTATCAAAGATGACGTCATCATTTTTTTTTTAAACGAAGTAACGTCCGAATATTTAAAAAAAAGGGAAAAAATGATCGGACTGGAACCCAACCGACTACCCTTTTACCAGGCACAAGATTCGTATACTTGTATTATATACAGAGTCAGGAAGAATATTTTTCCTTGTATTCGGGTGTAGAAATTCCAGTCCGTGGAGCTAGAATGTACTATAAGTGCTAGAATTTGTGCAATGTTGTTTCACAGCTGTGATGTTCAGAAAACACATATTTAAACTCGCTCCTTTTCCCATTTTTTTCCCCCATCCTTCATAAAAACGATCATCTCATATTCTCCTGACGCCACTTTTCATTTGGACAGTTTTCCGTCGGTTCCAACAGCACAATGCCCATTTTTCAACCTTTCTTTTCTTATTACTATATTTAATATTTTCACTACCTTCAAACAGGGATCGTAAATTATACGATCTCTGCTTCAAAGGTCTGATATGTGATATTGTTAAACTGGCAGCCTGTTATCGATCTTCGTATCAACGTCTATCGGACGGCTACGGGAGATACAACGGGTACCAGTTTATGATATTGTCTGGTATGTCCAAATAACAATTTCAGGACATATGAGTAACTTGAATATGTGAATATGGGGAAAAAAACCGACACAACCCTTTACCATATACATGTAATCCCGATTGTTAACGACCCAAGAGGAGAAAGCATTGGAAAACATGGTGGGAAAGGGAGAAAATGCTGTTAAAATGCTGTTAAAAAACATTTTCTCCTTTTACCACAATGTTTTCTACCCTTTAAAAGAAAAAAAGTCATAATTTTCGTTACATAAATTTGCCGATTGCAAATGCTTGCAATTTGGACAAGGACAAAATTTTGTCTTCCGGTAAAGAGGTGACGAAACCTCTAAGAGGACATCAACTGGTTTAATGACAGGATGTTAAGTGAGATTAACTCTTTAAAAAAAAAACACACAATTTTTGCCTTGTCCAGATTTGCAGACGACAAATTAAAGGTTACGCAAAATATGACCTTTGTCTTGATAGAAAATATTTTGGGAAAAGGTACAATGATTTCAAAATTTTTTGCTTAGAGTTGTTGAAACCCGAGACTGTTTGATATAAGGCTAAAATGATGTAAACTGGTACCCGTTGTATCTCCCGTTAACCGTCCGATAGATGTGTTGATGAAGATCGATAACAGGCTGCCAGTTTAAAAATGATGTCCTGTGTTTGGTAGAATTAAGCTTGTAATTTCTGGTTTACAGTCAAAACGTCCCGCAGTAAAAGCGTCCCACAGTCAAAATGTCCCACTTTTTGGTGAAAACGTCCCTCTAATTTGTTTAAAAAGTCCCACTGTCCAAAAAATCGGTCAAAACGTCCAACTTCGATTTTTTTTTCTTCTTATTAATTACTGGTAAATGTTGTACTGGTTAATTAATTTGATCAATTTTGATACGAGTTATAAAGAATAAAGTTGTTTGTTAACAGTTTTGTTGACATTAATTTGCAAGTACCTTTGTATGATCAATCGTTTAGGTGAAAAGGATATCTCATTAATCAGCCGGTAATGACAAATGAATGATAATAAAGACAAAATTATATGAATCACTTAGTTTTGAAATTGTTCATTTTTACCGATAAAGTAGCTTTTCAGAGACTTATTCCTTACATTTAAACAAATTATCTGCGTTTGTCCAACTTTACCCGATCTTGAGATTGTTGGGGTGGGGGAGCGGGGCGGGGTGTGTAAGGGACTTTAAATTAGTATTTATGACGCAGTTTATCTAGTCGGCTTTTGATTTTACAAATAATAATGCAACTCAGTACATTTTATAGGAAATTCAAAAGAACCGGTAAGACTGCACTTCTAAGTTTGTTGAATCTTACAATTTGTTTTATATTGTGTGAAGTTTAATGATAAAGTGACATGGAATAATATTTATGCGTTGTGCGTGAGAAAGAGGTCAGAAAACGGCAGCATGCCCTGCAGTGTTCTTGCAATCGATGGCAGCATCGTACATGCAATACTGCCAAGTTATTTTTTACTTAGTGTAGGAAATCAAAATAGCTAGATTTTATTATCAAATTATGCATATAAAGCGTTTCACATCTCACAGACTCGTGCTAACAAATTAATAGGTCATCTCAGATAATAAATAGACACGTAACTCTTTACCACATAATCCCCAGTTTTAGTAACCCTGAAAGAGAAAGCTTTTGAAAAGATTGTCAGAAAAGGAGTAAATACTAGTGTCCAGCTTTTGCTCTTTTTGTCCCACAATGTTTTCCACCATATCAAAGAAAATCAAAGCACCAAAGGCACTGAAAGCCTGAGTATCTGAAGGGGTGAAGAAGGAAGAAAGAAGAGGCCCAGAAGCTCAAAATTTCTATCACATTTGTAGAGGCTTGAAACTTCTAGATCACATTTGTACTGACTAATAAAAATATCTCTACATTGTCTCACACTGACAGTCTGTAGAGTTGACAACAGAATGGAAAAACACAAATTTGTAAAGGCTCATACAACCAATCAAAGTGAGCAGCATGCAAAAAGGAATAGGCCTATTGCTGATAAATGTGGCCTATATGGTGCACACAACATTTTTTTGATTCCCAAAAGTGACCTACATTTTGATACTGCGCAAACTAATATCAAACTTGTACGAGATGTCGTTAAGACAAAACTTCCAACCAATTTTCAAGAGTATCTGACTGAAAATTTTCTCTCTGAGTGCAAACAAGGTTTTCCTACGATTTTCCTCAGTGACCTACTTTTTGACCCGATATGATTCATTTTATCCTTGTCTGAAATATTTATCAAGGCAAATATTCTGATTGATTGATTTATAGAGTAAAACACCCTTTTCAACTTTATTTCAGTTATTTCACAGCAGCCTCTGCACCTATCCATGCTTTCCTTGAGTTTCTTTTACCAGTACTATGCACAATATTCTTTCCAAGCCACTTGCTGCTTTCCCACATAACCATTGTCAAAACAATGATCAGAGGTGAGAGAGGAATGAATCCTGTCGCATTGACTATCATCAATCCTTGGAAAGAAATTGGCCCAGCTGGGGATCGAACCAGCGACCCCCTGCTCTCAAGTCCTGTACATCACTGACTGAGCTACAGGGGCTGGACTCAAATATTCTGCCCAATTTCAGTGTTAGATTTCATGGTGTTTTAGGGAAACGTTGGTTTAAAATTACAAATATTCTGTCCAATTTCAATTTAAAGCCAAAGCTACCCTAAAACACAGTGAAATCTAACATTTTGACCAAGTTTCATTGACATTGGGCGGGAGGGTAACCTAGTTGATATCCTTTTAGGATTTTCCATGCTTATACTGCTTTTGAAATGTATACAAATGGACCTATTGGTATTGTAAAGTCAAAAAGATTATCTAGACAAAATTTTAGCCCAACAATCTTCAGTAAATTTGGACCAAAACTTGCTTCTATGATTTAACACTATTTTCAACATTATTTCAATTATGTTGCAAAGGCCAGTGCACCTATACATGCCTTCCTAGAATTGGTTCAACTTGCACTCTATAAGCCACTGGCTACTTTACCACATAAACATAGTTGAAAAAATATACAGCACTGAGAGAGGTTAATTCCTCTTCCCATGACTATCATCAAATGTCTGAAAGAAATAGGCAGAGCTCAGCAAACCTGGCTTTCAAGCCTTGTATTTAATGGACTGAACCACCTGTCTTGGCTTGGCTTTAAACACAAATGGAAATTTGCATGGCATACTATTAAGACAGATGGACAGATCAGGATCTCTACTTGCTTACCATTCCTAAGAACTTTCTCACTCTTATTCTCCTGAATTTCCTAGATTTGAAAGTAACACTGATTGGCAAAACCATCTGGTTTCGCAAATCAGAAGTAGTGTTTTACTTTCAAATTTTGAAAATCTTGGAGAATAAGACATGGAACGTTCTTAAGAACAGTTGGTGAATATGAACTCAGTTCATGTAATCAAAATATGGTCTCAAAATTATAAACAAGTTGTCAGTGTTGTGACCAGGGGAGCAACCATTCGAAATCATCTAAGATAATTCTAATTTATTGCCAAAAAAACAACAAGAGTGATTGTAATCTGTCTTGTGTGACCTATTTATTTTTACCGAGATTGACCAAAATTTAAACTTGTGACCGTTGTAATTAGGAAACAAACTTGCTAACCCAATTTTCATATTTGCATAGTGGCAATTGTCAAAATTATCTTAACTCTTATCAAACAACAAAATTTTAGACTTGTCCATATTGAAATCTACTGCAGACGACAAATAGAATGTGATGCTAACTCCAACATTGGAAAGTCTAGCAAAACAATGTGGAAAAAGGAGAAAATACTGGTCACCAGCAATTTCTCCTGAGCCCCTTGTCCAGTATTTTCTAAACCCTCCTTCATCACAGTTGTTAAAACTCAGGATTGCGTGGTAAAGGATTAAATATTAATATAAAGACAAATACTAGGACTAAATGTGGTGAAGATTTGGCCAGAGATGTAGTCTTCAGATGATTGGTGTTTGCTACAGTTTTACTTTTAACTTTATCCAAGACATGGTGCATAAAAATGATTTGCTGATGGTCAATATTCTTGGAGCAAAACATGGCGCTTTTTGGGGTAAAAAGAAAATGGCTCTCTTTTTTGTAAACAAGCAATTTGCTCTCTATTCTTTTTGATTCTTTAAAATTTAAGAACACTGGGCCTGTTCCTAACGTGTTCAATTCATTTTCTGCATTTTTGAAGTGATTCAAGATACTGCTGCTTTTATCTATACTAGCATTTTCCTCTTTTCCCACAATGCTTTCTACCCTATCTGGGACAAATTCTATTATTTGCAAAGGCTTTTAATTTTGTTAAGTCTAAAATTTTATCATTTGGTAAAAAGTTAAAACCAATTAATGCAGTCGAGCCCCATTAGCACAGTCGTTAGCGTACCAGACTTGAGAACAGGGGGTCACTGGTTTGAATCCTTAGCTCAGCCAGTTTCTTTTCGATGATTGATGGTAGTCATTACGACACAATTCAATCCTCTCTCACTTCAGCACCGAGCTTTTATATTACCTTAATTCTGAATTTTGACGATTGGTAATCTTGGTATTTAGAAGTAGCCAATGATGGCGACAAATTTGAGATTGTTCCCTCACTGCTGATGGTGAAAATTCTAAGAAAACCAGTGATTCACAGACATTAATTAAATAAAAAAAATCTTCCTAATTGTAGATATATGATGTTACTTGATTTTTTAATTCATGTTTCACTTAAAATTCATTTTAATAAAGAAGGGTGCAATAATGTGGGACAAACACACCTGGATGAAAAAGCCCAGGGATGAACATGCCCACCACCAAGCTATAGTTTTTGGACAAACTAGCCTCGAACCAAATGCATAATCGGACGATAAAATGTTTTTCTTACATTAATTTTAGTAACATTGTGGATTTACACAGATGAGTACTAATATTGATGGTCTTGAATTGCCCTGCAATCCGACACCTTTGAAAATTCATCAGCTTTGAAATATGTTCCTATCATTTTGGAAGGAGCGGTTCATCTGCACACCGTAACTTTATTAGTGAATTAACATCAAATTTGTCTGCAACAACTGGCAGCAAAAATATGGATCTGTACGCAGTGTGTTAAAAACCCAACTCTTTCAGTACCTATTATCACTTAACCCTTAACTCTTTACCAAACGACAAACGTTTAGACCTGTCCAAATTCAAAGCAGTTGCAGACGACAAAATAAATGTGACTGAAAAATTGAAATCTTTTTCAGGAAGGGTAGAAAACATTATCAGAAAAGGAGGAAATGCTGGTTACCAACATTTTTTCCCTTTTCCCACAATGTTTTCAAAAGGCTTCTTTCTCAGGATCATTAAAAGTTGGGATTGTTCGGTAAAGGTTTAAATTGTTCAATACAATGGATGACGTTTTCAAGTCACTTACATATGCTGTAACATGCCAATTGCAAAATTGTTCTTGGTACAATGGTAGAAAATAACTCATCATATCAGACAATGTAGATCCAAGATCAGACTGCACGTTCTGTGCAGTCTGATCTTAATTTACACTATCTGTAAAAGAGCATTGAGTTACGCTGAGAAGCCTAAGGGTTAAATATCCCATATTGACATCTTAGATCAAGATCCGATTGCATCAAGTAATAAATATGATCTTCGATATGAAATGCCTACCACCTGATGCTAATCTCAGGTCAAGCAATTTATCATCGATAAATAGCGGAGGAGATCAAAAATCAGGATCAGATGGCACGTAATGGGAAGTCTGATCTTTGATATTATACACTCGCCATTTAGGTCTTCTTACCTGGTTGTCCATGGCTCGTATTACAAAGTTTTATACCCTGTGTACCCGAGTTTGTAATGCCCAAATGGGTCAAAATTGTCATGGTCCAAAATGTCATAGGATATCGGGACAACTCTAACAAGAAGAAATAACGCATTGTACATACTGGGCCAATCAAAACGTATTTATACCTTCAGATACGAGAAGCACAGTAATTTTGCGAAAATGTTCAGCTGTTTTGGGGAAAGAGCACAGTCTGCGTTTTGTCATGCACATTGTGTCAAGAAAGACAAAGATTCTGAGTATTGTTCGGCAACATCACTCGTCGCTACTTGGCAGATTCTGTAAGGATTTTCAAATGTTTCTTCAGTGTTACAGTGCATTAATTTCCAATTGTAAATAAGATCATTAAGGCTTAAAATTCTTAGTCAAATACTTTCGCTACATTAACATCGCCCATCTCTCACAGTTCTTTGTGAGCTTAAACCTAACTTTGATGTTCAAACTCAAATATTTTTATCATTTTTGGGGGGTCGTTTCTTTCAGCGTAGTGAGATGCATTGCAAGCGGAACTTTTCACTTTTACTCGGGTTTTCCGAAACTGCTCAGATCATGTGGATAGGGTTGAAATTTTGGTATACAATTACTATAGCCTTGGGCATGGCAAGCCAAGCCCAGGCTAAAAATTTCAAAGTTTTTGCACCACGACGATACACACACACTGACAAGAACGCTACGGCAATACCACAAAGTTTCCTCCGCAGACAGCCAAGCTAAAAATGAGGTTTACCAGCATTTTCTTTCCCCCATGATGTTTTCTATACTTTCAATGACAAATCCTAGCAACTGAGTCACATTCTGTTACTCTTCTAATGCTTTCAATTGGAGAATTCTGACATTTGTCCAGTAGTAAAGGATTGATTGTACAGTGTTTAACGCCGTTTTCAACATGGCAGCCAGTGCACCAATCCATGCTTTTCTGGAGTTTCTTTTTACCAGTACTCTGCACAATATTCTTTCCAAGCCACTTGCTGCTTTCCCACAAAGCATCATTGAAACAATGGTCAGCGGTGACAGAGGAATGAATCCCGTCGCGATGACTATCATCAATCCTCGGAAAGAAATTGGCTACGCCAGGGATCGAACCAGTGACCTCCTGTTCTCAAGTCCTGTATGCTACCGACTGAGCTATGGGGGCTTGGCCAATAGTAAAGGATAACTGCCTGAAAATATACATGGCACTGTGGGCTCAACAGTTCCTTGAATAGCAATACTGTGTTTAAAATATTAGCAAACCACCAAATGACTAAGTGAAGTTACAGCCCTTGTGAAATTGTTCAGTTTGTTTGCCGCTGTATTCAACATTATTTCATATTACAGCAGCCAGTGCACCTATCCATGACCTCTTGAAAATTTTTACCAGTGCCTTGCACAACAGAGTCACGGTGAGCTACCATACTCATCAATACCAGTTAACCCTTTCCCAGATGACAAATTTTGGACTAGTCCAAATTGAAAGAGTTTGCAGACGACAATTTTAAATTTGATGAAAATGGCAAAAAAGTTTCAAAAGGGTAGAAAACACTGTGGGAAAAAGGAGAAATTGCTCGTTACACACAATTTCTCCTTTTCCCACAGTGTTTTCAAAAGACTTGTACTGCAGACACGTGAAAACCAGGGCTTGTTTGGGAAAGGGTTAAATAGGCTCGAGGAAACACCACTGAAAAGAAAAAAATGCTGATAACAAGTATATTTTTCTTTTCTCACAATGTTTTCTACCCTAATGTTAATGGACAAATCTCATCATCTGAGCCACATTTAAACTCTTAAAGCGCCTTTCACGACTATAATTACCTTTGCTGCCAGTGTAGATCAAGATCAGGCTGCATAAAACATGTAGCTTAAACTTTGGTCTACACTGTCAGCTTTGCTGAAACATTGTCCTCTTCGCAAGCCAAGGTGACGATCACTACTGGGATCTTACCCATTGGCTGATCGCGTCGAAATTTGTTAGCATGGAGACGCGCCACCTACTGGATTTTGATTGTCATCACCCCTAGATTTACGTCATCAAAAACCAAATTCGCGTAACATACCTCTTTTGGCCAAAGAATTGTTTACCTCTGTAGGTGTTGGGCTATGATCTATGAAGGGCTTCGTTGTTGTTGTTTTAACGGGGGTCCATGACAATTGGCCACTAAGGTTTGGTTCAATTATAGTTTGTTAACATGCTTTCTCCGTAATTTGCAAACAATTGACTGCTTTTTAGCTCGCAAACTAGACAGACGATTTATCGTTGAAATCAGACAAGTTTCGCGAAGCTAAAGGCACACACTTACTTTGACAGTCCATCTTCTGGTGTTGGGATGTATCCTAAAACTTCTTTTAATTGATTTGTGACAGTGAATGTTGAAGAAAATATTTTTTGTCTGTATTTTGTTTGGTTATAATTCCAAGCATATCCGATAGCTTTCTCCTGTGGTCATTTTTATTTACGTTCTGCTAATGTTGGATAGCAAATGTAACGCGCTATTGGATTGGTGCTTTCAGTCCTGACTGCAACCAATGATCAATCGTATCTCAAGGCTAATTAATTCTATTATCTTTAGGAAAATCTGAGGATTATTTGGTGTTTCATTCTCTCTCGTAGAAGTTCAAAACTTTGCTGGCACATGTATTACATTGTCCGTAGCCCGAAATTCACACTTTTTGTACAAATCCTTGTATAAAAAAAATCAAGTATCCATATATTTCTTGCCGAGAATCCATCATCGGCAGAAACATATGAAAAGGAATATTTTTTCCGGAATTTAATCGCAAGAAACAGTCATGACAGCACGATTTAAGTAGTCTTTCTGCTATACTGTATATAGTCTTTCTGCTATTCTGTATATATGTATTTACTGCGTTTGTTTGTGAGCCCTTAACGACGGTAACCAAGGAAGTCGGTTTATCTCATCGCCACGGATCCATGCATGATTACTCGTATCGTGAGGCCAACATATTTCGACTCGATCAGCCAAGGGGTAAGATCCACAGAGTGATCATCACCTTGGCTTGCGAAGATGAAACACAGTAAAAATAGGCAACCATGAAACTGCAATTATCTGGGTCATATTTTTTATGAAAATGTCTGCTAGGTATATTCTTTAATTTTCCCCCTTCAAAATTTATGCTTTCAATACGGACTAATTTTATCCCTCGGTAAGAGACTGTACATGTTGTATATAAATGTGTAAAATGAGAAACACTGTGCAGACCCTGATCAGATGCCACAAAGGCCGATTTCTTAGCTTGAAATAGTTTAACCCTTTACCAAACGATTGCATCTTTTACTGATTCTGAGCAAGAAAGCTGTAGAAAATATTCTGGGAATCTGAAAAAATGCCTGTTACCAGCATTCTCTTTTTTCCCTACAATATTTTCTACCAATTCAAAGACAAAACCCATCATTTTGGGTAAAAAATTATTTTATTGTCATCAAAATATAATGTTTTCAATTGTGAAAAGTCCGAATTTCGATGTTTGGTAGAGAAATAAATTGCTTTTTCCTTCTGCCACAATATTTTCAAAAATTGTTTGCTTGAAAGCTTTAAGAACCATCAAAGCCAGAACCTTTGCAAATCAAACACCTCAGTGAGTGAGACAGTTTTAACAAGTACAAACAACAGATTTTTTTGGTGAATACCTTCATTTAGTATTCCCATTTACTTTTTTTCAAATTACGTTTTTGCATCTATACAACCAACTGATATGAACAAGAAAAAACTTTAACCCTTTACCACATGTCAAAAATTTAGACCTGTTCAAATCCAAAGCATAATACAGATGCCAGATTAATGTGGCAAAAATTATGGAAGTTGTCATTGGTAGGATTGAAAACATTGTGGAAAAAGGAGAAAATGCCGGTTACCAGCATTTTCTCCATTTCCAACAATGTTTTCAAGTCCTGTTTCTCAAGGTCTTCAACATTCAGCATTGTGTGGTAATGGGTTAATATGAGCCACATTAGTATGTCTACAGAAGGAACACAAAGACGGGGTTGTTTGCCATCATTACTTGCTAAAGAGTACACAGGAAAATTAGCGTGAGCTGAGTAAATACTTTTGGCAGATGCATTAAGCCCTCTTTTTACAGAGGATAACACACACACACACACACACACACACAGATATATTTCTAACTCAAGTTAACTCTTTACCAGACAAACAAATCTTTGCCTTGTCCAAATTCAAAGTATTTGCAGACGACAAATCAAATATGCATCAAATGAAGAATTTGTCTCAAAAAGGGTAGAAAACAATGTGTGAAAAGGAGAAAATGCTGGTTATAAATTTTTTTGTCTTTGTTCAATGTATCTAATCATTTGGCTTGATGTTCCACGCACTTTGTGCTGTAAGTTGGGGATTGTTCAAATTTAGAATTGTCTGGTAAAGGCTACATATTTTAAGTAATTCATATATACTGACAACATTAAATGTCTTGGCAGTGCTTGTACTGGAGTGATGAAAAAATTAATTGTATATAGACCTTTTTTTTTTTGTCTTGTCTTTGTTTTACCCTTCACCAAATAGCAAAATGTTAGACTTCTCCAAATTTTAACCCGTATCCTGCAAACCAAGTTAAATGCAACTTTCAAGCATATTGTAAAAATTTGAATAACATGATTTCAGAATGTTTTTTTTTTTTTTCTAATCTCCTTATCAGACAGTGTAGATCCAAGATCAGACTGCACAGTCTGTGCAGTCTGATCTTCATCTTCACTTTCCACAAAAAGTCAGTGAGACACGCTTAGCAGCTTAAGGGTTGAGCATTTTGCAGACAAAAAATCAAATGTATCTGAAAAACTTTAATTTGAAACGGTAGAAAACATTGTGGAAATAGGAGAAAATGGTGGTTACCAGCATTTTCTCCTTTTCCCACAATGGTTTCAAAAGCCATCTCTTTCAGGGTCGTTAAAAGTCATGATTGAGTAGTAAACGGTAAATTTATGTTATAATCTGGATTAGTGTCCCACACACTCTGTGCTGTAAGTTATTGCTGGTGACATCTGAAAGGAAAAATTACAGTATTTAATTATTAAAGATATGATGCCATCTGCTTTTCAGAACAGTTCAAGATAAATTTGCTCGACAGATCTATCTTGTTTGGTGCTTCAAATTTGTACAAAATGACAAGATATAAGACTTGTCCAAATGAAAAGCATTCGCAGACAACAAAATTAATGTTCATCAAATGATGGAATTTGTCTTTGAAAGTGTGGAAAACAGTGACGGAAAAGGAGGAAGTGCTTGTTACAAGCATTTACTCCCTTTCAGTGCTTGCAGAATCCTTTTTCCTCAGCATCTTTAAACATGAGACTGTTTAATAAAGGGGTTCATATTGCATCACAGAATAGGTTCACCTTTTCATGCATTTTAGAGTTTCACAGGTCAGGGCTGTGCAGTGCCTTGTCAAAGGTCACTCCCACACAACCAGCACTGGTAGCAAGGATCTAACCCTAATTTCCTGCCTTATATTCAAAGCCTTCACCACTGACACCCATTTGTGGTAATCAAAATGGAATCATAAATAAAAGAAGAAACAGCAAATACATGGTGGGTAATCTACAAAACGGAGGTGCACTACATAAACGGAGCCAGATGTGCTTTAAGCAATCTTTCTGTGATTTTACTCAGTGATATGTTGGGAGACATTGTGGTTGTTTATCTATTACCTAGACACAATTAAAACAGCAACGCTTGGCCAAACAGTTTCAATAAGCAATCTGTTTAAGAGAAACACCAACTGTCTTGTGTCGCCATCCCAAACTTTCCTCTGTGAAGAAAGCATTTCACAGACAATCCCAAGGGCTTTGCTCAGTATCCTTTGCGTATTTAAACGATAAAATATATCAGCAGTCAAATAGCATTCCGTTTCTTTCTTGTTTATACCATTCAAAGAAGAGAAATAAATGAAAGTATTGAGCACCTACCCGACAGACAGGTTGTTTATGAGCTACAACTTCGGAGCCACAGGTGTCCTGGAAGACCAACACAACATTTTAGCGGCGGAGCCAGCAAAATTTTAGACCTGCCTAAATTGAAAGCATTTGGAAACAACATATTAAATAAGGCTAAAATGATCGGAGTTGTCTTTCAAAGGGAAGAAAACATTGCAGGAAAAAGGAGAAAATGCTTGTTACAAGCCTTTCTCCTTTCCCATATTGCTTTGCTATGTCTTCCATCTTAGGATCGTTGGCAGAAATGTGTGGTAAATAGTCAGGATAAAAAGACACAAAGTTGCTCACTGCCATTTTCTCTTTCTCTAATGTTTTCTTTCCTGTAACGCTTTACTCTTTACGACAAAATTTTGGACTTAACCAAAATGAAAGCATTAGCAGACGACACACTAAATGATGACTTCTGTCTTTGACAGGGTAGCAAACAGCATTTTTTCCGTTTCCTGCAATGTTTCCAAAAACCTACTTCTTCAGGGTCATCCAAATGTGGTAAAAGGTTAACCTTTCACTTCTTACCAGACAAGGGAATGTTACACCCTTCCAAATTGAACACATTAGCAGACGACAAATTAAATGAGCATCAGTTGATAGGATATTTCTTTGAAAGAGTAGAAAACAATCTGTGAAAAAAAAAAATGCTAGTTACCAGCATTTTCTCCTCTAAGCCAACATTTTTAATCCTTTACCAAACGGAGGACGGACGTTTTGGCCACGGACGTTTTGGCCAGGACGTTTTGGCCACGGACGTTTTGGCCACAGACGTTTTGGCCAGCCTTATTGAAAAAAACGGACGTTTTGGCCAAATTTAATTTATATGTACTTATTATAGATTATTAAGCTACATAAATGGTATTTTTAACTGATTTAATTAATGATTTAGTAGGTTTATAGAATGATGATTGTTAGATTATGATTTAATAGATGATTTCAATATTTTTGAATGTTTGATTTATGTGCTTTTATTATCTATAATAAGTACATATACTGATGGCCTGTGACCAATGGGGTTGAAAACTGCATAGTAAATAATTGGAAATGGGATCATTCTAGGAACTTCCCTTCGAATTTTCACTCTTGCAATATGAGTTCTGGTCATTTCAGCCATTTCAGTAGTGTGAGTACTGGTGTAAGTAAACCAGGAAGGCACAATAGTTGTGCTGTCCGCCGTGATATGACCTAAGCTGTTAAAATCAAACTGAAAACTGAAGTTAATTTAAAAACTTTCACAAACAATCACTCTAATAATCTATCCTTACTTAAAAGAAAAAGATAAAGAAAGAACTTATTAATTACATTAAAATTCTATAATGAAAGAATACAGAAACAAACAATCAACAAAATGATAAATAAAAGAAAATATATATATTTGTTTAGTTTTTTCTTTACTTGGTAAACAATGTGAGAATAGAAGTAACTGCTAAAATTTCCAATTTTATTGACAGAATTCAAACATTCAAAAATGTTGAAATCATCCATTAAGTCATAATCTAACAATCATCATTGTATAAACATTCTAAACCATTAATTAAATCAGTTAAAAATGATATTTATGTAGCTTAATAATCTATAATAAGTACATATAAATTGAATTTGGCCAAAACGTCCATTTTTTCAACAAAGCTGGCCAAAACGTCCGTGGCCAAAACGTCCTGGCCAAAACGTCCGTGGCCAAAACGTCCTACATTCTTACCAAACAATCCACAGTCTTAACGCCTCTGAAAAAAAAAAAAAGTTTTGAAAACATTGTAGGAAAAGGAGAAACTGCTGGTTACTACCATTTTCTCGTTTTCCAACCTTTTCTATCCTTCCAAAGACAATTCAAATCTTCTAATTCACCTTTTGTCATCTGGAAACACTTTCAATTTGGACAAGTTTAAAATGCTGTCATTCGGTAAAGAGTGGTAAAAGCCTTATTACTTGAAGTTGTTGAAAATTGTGATTGTTTGACTTTGAGTAAACATGCTAAATAAGTAAAACAATTCAGTCAGTGGTAACCACCAAAATACTGTGAATGTGACAAGGCTTTTTTTCTGTCAGCAGAAACCCATCATATCTGACAATGTATATCTGAGATCAGACTGCAAGTTCTATGGAATCTCATCTTATTCCACATTGCCTCCAAAGTACCTTGAGTCACACCTGAGGCAGCCTGAGGGTAAATACCCAAATCTCATCAACTGGATCAAAAAACAATGTAGAGACTAAAAGCTGTAATGATATAAATACTTACAATATTTGCTGTCGGATATTGTAGTTTTCTTGCTATTTAAAAGCTGCTGGATTTCGTCTTTCAGCAAGTTCAGTCTTCTGCTGGGCACCATCTTTCAATCTGCTTGGTACGTGTTGTGTCTACTGCTGTATGAGGGAAGGAGTGAAAATATTTTTGAACCCTTTTAACTCTTTTCCACATCACCACAAGTTTTAACGATCCCAAACAGAGAGCCTTTTGAAAACATTGAGAGAAAAGGCAAAAATGCTGGTAACCAGCATTTTCTCCTTTTCCCCACAATGTTTTCCGCCCTCTGAAAGACAATTTCCACCATAAAGCCATATTTAATTCGTCCTCTGCAAATGCTTTAGATTTGGACAAGTCCATATTTTTGTTGTTTGGTAGAGTTGACCCAAAATGCACGATAGGAATTTTGCACATCATAACAATGTATGTCTATTATCTTTATCATAAATCAATATTATTTATTTGTCCAAACTGAAAGCATTTGCAGACAACAAATCAAATGTGGCTCAAAATGATTGGATTTGTTTCTGAAAAAAAAATGGGGAAAGGAGCAAATGCATGAGACAATTCATTATTATCCTTAAAAAATTTCTTTTACAATCTTTAACTCTCACTTTTTTTTTAAATTGTTCTGAAGTATAACAGTGTCAAAACTGTGTCAAAAATGCTTTTATTATTACATGCCCTTAATGTATGGGTTCCCCTTTTGACAGTTAACAACTTGATCAAGTTCAAATTAACTATCTTCAGTAATAACAGAGATATCATAAAATATCAAACTTTTTGCACAACGATGATGATGCAGGCAACAGGGCTACAGCAATACCTTGATCTTTTCTTCAAAAACCACCAAGCTAAAACTGTATGGAATGGAGACAATGGAGGTGATCAGCATTGTCTCCTTTTTCAAATACCGTTTTCAAATGCCTTCTTTCTGAGGGTATGTCATACAAAAAATGGCAGTGTTCAGTTAACTCTTTACCACACAGGCCCGACTTATGATGACCCTGAAGAAGAAGGCTTTGAAAACATTGTGCAAAAAGGAGAAATGCTGGTAATCAGCATTTTCTCCTATTTCCCACCATGTTTCTACCCTACCAAAGAGAACAAGAGGGCCATGATGGCCCTGTATCGCTCCACTGGCTTATAAATATAAACCATAAATACTAAACATTTCAATTCTAAGCCAAATGGTTTCGAAATGAAGACTTACAAAGTTTTCTATGTAAAAGCCCATGTGAAAGTTGAGACCCGCAAGGCAAAACCATTTTTGATCCCAGAGCTATAATTACTTGAACCCTGGTAGAGGTCCACAAGATAAAGCCACATGCCAAAATAATACATGTCTATGCTGTATGGTTATAAATATGGTGATTTTCAAGTTTTTGTCCATATGAAGCCTCTGTAAAACATAAGACCCCTGATGCAAGGCTAATTTCAAAAAAAAAACAAGAGGACCATGATGGTCCTAAATCGCTCACCTGAAATGCAACTCAGCTCAACACCATAATGCTACATGCCAAATATGAAAGCTCTAGCCCTTATGGTTTGGGACAAGAAGATTTTTAAAGATTTCCTTCTTTATCTCTGTGTGAAATCCAAGAACCCACAACATAGGGTCAACTTTTAACGCCAGGGCCATAATTTAAAGTATTTTGGTAGAGGGTCACTAGATGATGCTACATGCCATATATGAAAGCTCTAGCCCTTACGGTTTGGGACAAGAAGATTTTTGAAGATTTCCTTCTTTATCTCTATGTGAAATCCGAGAACCCACAACATAGGGCCAATTTCAACACTAGGGCCATTATTTGAAGTATTTTGGTAGAGGGCCACTAGATGATACTACATGCCATATATGAGAGCTCTAGCCCTTATGGTTTGGGACAAGAAGATTTTTACAGATTTCCTTCTTTATCTCTATGTGAAATCCGAGAACCCACAACATAGGGCCATTTTCAACACTACGGCCATAATTTGAAGTATTTTGGTAGAGAGTCACTAGATGATGCTACATGCCTAATATGAAAGCTCTAGCCCTTAAGGTTTGGGACAAGAAGATTTTTAAAGATTTCCTTCTTTATCTCTATGTGAAATCCGAGAACCCACAACATAGGGCCATTTTCAACACTAGGGCCATAATTTGAAGTACTTTGGTAGAGGGCCACTAGATGATACTACATGCCATATATGAGAGCTCTAGCCCTTATGATTTGGGACAAGAAGATTTTTAAAGATTTCCTTCTTTATCTCTATGTGAAATCCGAGAACCCACAACATAGGGTCAACTTTTAACGCCAGGGCCATAATTTAAAGTATTTTGGTAGAGGGTCACTAGATGATGCTACATGCCATATATGAAAGCTCTAGCCCTTACGGTTTGGGACAAGAAGATTTTTGAAGATTTCCTTCTTTATCTCTATGTGAAATCCAAGAACCCACAACATAGGGCCAATTTCAACACTAGGGCCATTATTTGAAGTATTTTGGTAGAGGGCCACTAGATGATACTACATGCCATATATGGGAGCTCTAGCCCTTATGGTTTGGGACAAGAAGATTTTTAAAGATTTCCTTCTTTATCTCTATGTGAAATCCGAGAACCCACAACATAGGGCCATTTTCAACACTACGGCCATAATTTGAAGTATTTTGGTAGAGGGTCACTAGATGATGCTACATGCCAAATATGAAAGCTCTAGCCCTTAAGGTTTGGGACAAGAAGATTTTTAAAGATTTCCTTCTTTATCTCTATGTGAAATCCGAGAACCCACAACATAGGACCATTTTCAACACTAGGGCCATAATTTGAAGTATTTTGGTAGAGGGCCACTAGATGATACTACATGCCATATATGAGAGCTCTAGCCCTTATGATTTGGGACAAGAAGATTTTTAAAGATTTCCTTCTTTATCTCTATGTGAAATCCGAGAACCCACAACATAGGGCCATTTTCAACACTACGGCCATAATTTGAAGTATTTTGGTAGAGGGCCACTAGATGATGCTACATGCCAAACATGAAAGCTCTAGCCCTTACGGTTTGGGACAAGAAGATTTTTACAGATTTCCTTCTTTATCTCTATGTGAAATCCGAGAACCCATAACATAGGGCCAATTTCAACACTAGGGCCATTATTTGAAGTACTTTGGTAGAGGGCCACTAGATAATACTACACGCCATATATGAGAGCTCTAGCCCTTATGGTTTGGGACAAGAAGATTTTTAAAGATTTCCTTCTTTATCTCTATGTGAAATCCGAGAACCCACAACATAGGGCCATTTTCAAGACTAGGGCCATAATTTGAAGTATTTTGGTAGAGGGCCACTAGATGATGCCACATGCCAAATATGAAAGCTTTAGCCCTTACGGTTTGGGACAAGAAGATTTTTACAGATTTCCTTCTTTATCTCTATGTGAAATCCGAGAACCCACAACATAGGGCCAATTTCAACACTAGGGCCATTATTTGAAGTATTTTGGTAGAGGGCCACTAGATGATACTACATGCCATATATGAGAGCTCTAGCCCTTATGGTTTGGGACAAGAAGATTTTTAAAGATTTCCTTCTTTATCTCTATGTGAAATCCGAGAACCCACAACATAGGGCCATTTTCAACACTACGGCCATAATTTGAAGTATTTTGGTAGAGGGCTACTAGATGATGCTACATGCCAAATATGAAAGCTCTGGCCCTTATGGTTTGGGACAAGAAGATTTTTACAGATTTCCTTCTTTATCTCTATGTGAAATCCGAGAACCCACAACATAGGGCCAATTTCAACACTAGGGCCATTTTTTGAAGTGTTTTGGTAGAGGGCCACTAGATGATACTACATGCCATATATGAGAGCTCTAGCCCTTATGATTTGGGACAAGAAGATTTTTAAAGATTTCCTTCTTTATCTCTATGTGAAATCCGAGAACCCACAACATAGGGCCATTTTCAACACTACGGCCATAATTTGAAGTATTTTGGTAGAGGGCCACTAGATGATGCTACATGCCAAATATGAGAGCTCTAGCCCTTACGGTTTGGGACAAGAAGATTTTTAAAGTTTTTTCTCTCGGTTGCCATGGCAACCAGAGTTCTTCATGGAATTCAAATCTTTGAAGTATTTTGAAAGTGCATCACCTAAGGATCATTTCTGTGAAGTTTCACTGAAATCTGTTGGGCAGTTTCAGAGGAGAAGATTTTTTAAGTAATTGTTCACGGACGGACGGACGCACGGACGCCCGACAACGATCGATCACAATAGCTCACCCTGAGCACTATGTGCTCAGGTGAGCTAAAAATCAAAACAGGAAGATTTCTTAAGTTGTCACTATGTAAGCCCATGTAAAACTTGTGACCCCTGCGGCAGGGCCAATTTTGACCCCAGGGCTAAAATTTTGGCCCACTTGGTAGAGGCCCACTAGATATTGCAATATGCAAAATTTGGTAGCTCTAGGCCTTATGGCTAGGTACAGGAAGATTTTTAAAGTTTTCTCTATATAAGCCTATGTAAAACTTGTGACCCCTGGGGCAGAGCCAATTTTGACCCCAGGGCTCTAATTTGAAGAAACTTGATAGAAGTCTACTACATAAAGCTACATGCCAAATTTGGTAGCCCTATGCTTACGGTTTCAGACAAGAAGATTTTTAAAGATTTCCAATATTTTTCAGTTTTGTTGCCATGGCAACAAGAGTTTTTGAAGGAATCAAATTCTTTCAAGAAATTCTGAAGAGGACCATGGCAGGATCATTTCTGTGAAGTTTCATGAAAATTGGATGGGTAGTTTCAGAGAAGAAGATGTTTGAAATAAAAGCTAACACACAGACAGACAGACACATGCACACACACATGGACGGACGGACGCACAACGGACACCGGGCCATGACATAAGCCCTCTGGCCTTTGGCCAGTGGAGCTAAAAATCATTTCAGCAACATTTAACTTGTGGTCTGCAAATGCTTTCAAATGGTTTTGGACCAGTACAGAAATTTGTCGTGGTAAAGAGTTAAAGTATTTACTTGTTATCCATCCACCTGGCATCTTGTTGCACATTTGGCGTCAACTTCAGTTGGTCATGCCGTCTCTATTACTGGCTGCTTTTCTGGTCTATCCCATAAAACATCATCCATTTTATGTCTGCAAATTAACCATAGCTGTTTACAGTTTACCACAGCTGAAACAAACTAAACCCTATAAAAGCTAAATAAATAGGTGGAATACAGAGAAGACATAAGCATTGTAATTCAAGGATGTGTTGTCAAGAAAAATTCACAAAAGAGCTTTTAAGGTATATAAAAGATCACACTGCACTTCTTCTGCACTGCAAAAAGTCAAACTGATCTTGATCTATAATGTCTACAAAAACAACTAGCTGAATTTGTGCTTAACCCCTCACCACACATTCCTAAGTTTTCATGACCCTGTAAGTAAACGCTTACGAAAACATTGTGGGAGGAAGAGAATATGCTGTTAATCTATATTTTCTTCTTTTCCAAAGATATTTTCTACCTTATCAGAGAACATAAGCTTATTAATTTTGAATCAGTCAACTGCTGATGTTTTGACTTTGAAAGAAACCAAAATCTGTCATTTCCGATAATATGCATGACAGTAAAAGTTGTGGTAAACGGACATAAACTATGACAGGATACAGATAAAATGATAATCTGACATTTAAGTTGTACATGTGGATGATGCAACAAAGAAAAACAAGTGGGCCATGATG
This sequence comes from Tridacna gigas, assembly GCA_945859785.2. NCBI lineage: Eukaryota > Metazoa > Mollusca > Bivalvia > Cardiida > Cardiidae > Tridacna > Tridacna gigas. Next base: position 31,801,183 of record OX244041.2, read on the forward strand.
GCCCTGGATCGCTCACCTATGCCAATAGGCAAAATGACCCCAGGTGACCAAATTTCAAACTCGTCTAAGATTTAATTAAGACAAATGTTTTGACAAATTTTCGAGTTAATTGAGCAAAAAATGTGGCCTCTAGAGTGTCCACAAGGTATTTCTTTAATTTAACCTAGTGACCTACTTTATGACTCTGGGTGACCCAATTTCAAGTTTTCTGAGATTTAATTAAGAAAAACATTCTGACGAATTTTCAAGTCAATTGAGCGAAAAAATGTGGCCTCTAGAGTACCCACAAGGCATTTCTTTAATTTGACCTAGTGACCTAGTTTTTGCCCCCACATGACCCATTTTTTAACTTGTGCGAGACTTTATCAAGATACATTCTGACCAAGTTTCACAAGTATCTGACTGAAAATGTGGCCTCTAGAGCACATACAAGGTTTTTCTAAGATTTGACCTAGTGACCTAGTTTTTGACCCAACATGACCCAATTTTAAACAAATCTTTGATTTTATCAAGACAAACATTTTGACCAACTTTCACAAGTATCTGACTGAAAATTTGGCGTCTAGATCGCACACAAGGTTTTTCTAAGATTTGATCTAGTGACCTAGTTTTTGACCCCACATGACCCAATTTCGTACTCGTCTGAGATTTTATCAAGACAAACATTTTGACCAAATTTCACAAGTATCTGACTGAAAATGTGGCCTCTAGAGCGTACACAAGGTTTTTCTAAGATTTGACCTAGTGACCTAGTTTTTGACCTCACATGACCCATTTTCAAACTCGTCCGAGATTTTATCAGGACAAACATTCTGAACAAGTTTCATGAGGATCAGACTAAAAATGTGGCCTCTAGAGCTTACAAAATGTTTTTCTAAGATTTGACCTAGTGACCTAGCTTTTGACCCCACATGACCCAATTTCTAACTTGTCCGAGATTCTGTCAAGACAAACATTCTGACCCAGTTTCATGAGGATCGGACTGAAAATGTGGCCTCTAGAGCGTACACAAGGTTTTTCTAAGATTTCACCTAGTAACCTAGTTTTTGACCCCACATAACCCAATTTCAAAGTCGTCTCAGATTTTATCAAGACAAACATTTTGACCAAATTTCACAAGTATCTGGCTAAAAATGTGGCCTCTAGAGCATACACAAGGTTTTTCTAAGATTTGATCTAGTGACCTAGTTTTTGACCCCACATGACCAAATTTCAAACTCATCTGAGATTTTATCAAGACAAACATTACGACAAAGTTTCATGAAGATCGGACTGAAAATGTGGCCTCTAGAGCGTACACAAGGTTTTTCTAAGATCTGACCTAGTGACCTAGTTTTTGACTCCACGTGACCCAATTTCGAACTCGTCCGAGATTTTATCAAGACAAACATTCTGACCAAGTTTCATGAAGACTGGACTGAAAATGTGGCCTCCAGAGCGTACACAAGGTTTTTCTAAGATTTGACCTAGTGACCTAGTTTTTGACCCCACATGACCCAATTTCAAACTCGTGAAAGATTTTATCATTACAAACATTCTGACCAAGTTTCATGACAATCGGACTGAAAATGTGGCCTCTAAAGTGTACACAAGGTTTTTCTAAGATTTGACCTAGTGACCTAGTTTTTGACCCCACATGACCCAATTTCAAACACGTGCGAGATTTTATCAAGACAAACATTCTGACCAAATTTCACAAGTATCTGGCTGAAAATGTGGCCTCTGGAGCATACACAAGGTTTTTCTAAGATTTGACCTGGTGACCTAGTTTTTGACCCCACGTGACCCAACTTCAAACTCGTCAGAGATTTTATCAAAACAAACATTCTGACCAAGTTTCATGAAGACTGGACTGAAAATGTGGCCTCTAGAGCATACACGAGGTTTTTCTAAGACTTGACCTAGTGACCTAGTTTTTGACCCCATATGACCCAATTTCAAACTCGTCCGAGATTTTATCAAGACAAACATTCTGACCAAGTTTCATGAAGATCGGACTGAAAATGTGGCCTCCAGAGCGTACATAAGGTAAAAGACAACGATGGACGACGGACACAGCACGATCACAATAGCTCACCATGAGCACTTCGCGCTCAGGTGAGCTAAAAAATCAGTGAGTTATCTTGATATACATGCATGTAAAAGACGTTACTGACTTTGCTTCGATAACTTTATAACTTGTGTAATTGTGATAAATTTAGTTAATGCACAAGTCACATTATTACAATGTCAGGAAATAAAAAATTCATATTTCTGTAAAAGGCCAATTTAATTGTTACTCACCGCACTTTGAGCTTCATTCTACTGTGTACCCAAACAACTCCAACAAGCTATAAAATCTACATCTGGGATGCTGCAAAGTAAGCCTTGGCAACCAACAACAGATTGGTCACCTTTATTATGCATATATATAGGACTGTATTATTGATTACTTAACTGCATTTTTACAAATAATTCATACCTCTTAACCCTTGTCCTGCTAAATAAGTTAAACGAACTTTCCAGCCAATAGTAAAAACCAAATTTTGCTACTTCAATGGCATTTTTTTTGTTGGAAAGTGTAGATCCAAGATCAAACTGCACATTCTGTGCAGTCTGATCTTGATCTACAATGTCTGCAAAAAGTTGTTGAGTTGCACTTAGAAGCCTAAGGGTTAATGATGCCAATTTTAGTCCTGTACCAGGAAATGATATTTCTGAATCATTTCAAACTGAAAGCAGTTGCAGACGACAAATAAAATTAAACCAATATGCAGAAAACTGCCATTTAGAGGATAGAAAATATTGTGAACAAAAGAATAAGAATGTTGTATCTATATTGACTTCCAAATGAGAATACTGAACTTGAAATTAATTCACTTGCCCTTTTTACCAGCCCCCAAAAATTCCAGTTTGTCCACATTTAAAGCCGTTTCATTCAACAACTTCAATATGTTTAAAATGATGGGATTTTCCTTGGACTGGTTTGAAATGTAGTGGGTAAAGGAGGAAAATGCTGGTTACCTACATTTTCTCCTCTTACCACTGTTTTCAAGTCTTTTTTGTCATGGTGGTTAAAACAAGGGATCAATTCAGAGAGGGTTATTTACAGAGTATTTGAGTCTTTACCAAACAGTAAAATTTTAGACTGGTCAAAATTGAAAGCATTTCCGGACAACAAATCAAATATGCATCAAATGATGAAAATTGTCATTGAAAAGGTAGAAAACTTTGCAGGAAAAGGAAAAATGCTAGTATCAAGCAATTTCTCTTGGTCTTCTTCCCTAATTTCAAAAGCCTTTTCTCTCAGGGTCATTAAAACATTTATGGGATTGTTTGGTAAAAGACTGTATAAATACCACTCATGAAATCCCTGTCATGGACTGCTCCTAGAAAACATTGTAGGAAATGTAGCAAACTGCTTCTAACAAAGACAAAGCTCCTCCTGCCACAATGCTTGTCATACGATTCAAATGATTTTTCCCCCTGTAACTCTTTACTGAATGGTAAAATTTTACACTTGTCAAAATTGTACATATTGAAAGCATTTGCAGTTGACAAATTCAATGTAGATGAAATGATGGCATTTGTCAAAGTATAGAAAACCTTGTAGGAAAAGAAGAAAAAACTAGTTACTACCATATCCTCCTTTTCCTGCAAGGTTTTCAAACGGCTATTTCCTCTGGGTCGTTTAAATTCGGGATAATGTGGTAAAGAATCCAATCTTTCTCCTATGCATCACTAGTGACTGTTTTCACTTATGTGAATAAAATAGTCTGTAACCAAAAGGGCTACTAATAAAGGGATAGGGAGTTCAAATCCCACCTGAGGCAGGCTCTTTTCTAGAACCGATGGTAGTCCTTCTGACAGGATTCATTTTTTCAACCACGAAGATTGCTTCAACTTAGCTTGAAAGAGCCTTGTGCAAAATCCAAAACAGCACAGATTGCTACTCTGGAAGCCGGTTTATGACTGAAAGAATGTTGAAAAAACCACTGCCCTGAAAGCCGTTTTATGACTGAAAGAATGTTGAAAAACACCAAACTAAAATTGATGTATCAGTATTTCAAATAAAACTTTATATCATATTTATTTAAAGGTTACCTCACCCCTGGGTCAAGTCCAGACCTTCAGATTCTGTAAAATATAAAAGAAAACTTGGAGAGTATCAAATAAGTTGTCAACATTGATGCCACAGATTCTATAAACTCCAAACTATTGTTCCACCTATCACTATTCCTATCTAAATCTTAACATTACAGTAGATTTCTAAACAAGTCTGAATCAGTTCAGCACAAATTCCAAAATTTTGTCCATTTCGTTTCAAACACTGACAAAAGGAAAACCCATCAGTTTCTTGTGACCCAAGAACAAAATGACCTTCAAAAAAGGTGGTGAAATTTCTGAGATAATTGTCCAAATCAAAAGCATTTGTAGACAACAAAGAATGATGAGACCAGTCTATGAAAGGTTCAAAAACATCATGCAAAAGGGAGAAAATTCTTATTACCAGCATTTTCTCCTTTTGCTGCAATGTTTTCACAAGGTTTCGATTTATTCTTTAGGGTCTTGAAAACAAGGGATAGTTTGGTAAATGTCTAAAGACAAGTGAAATCTACTGTAAACAGTCTTAATACCTAAATGTGGTCCTTGCCTTACTTAAGGATGGCAACAATCGCTAACCTCTGCTCAGGAGTACCAAGCTTTTGTGAAGGAAACCTATATCAGATGAATTTGAAATATTACAGTACTATTGTATGTAACATTTTAACTTTCTGTTGTTTGGTATCCAATGCATGGCAGATATCTTATGCATGAATATGTGTACAGATTTTGCTCCATGATGAGAAGAACACAGCACTGCCCTTTGTACTGGTGTTTTTAATCCTGTTGTTTCATACATCTACCCAGTAACCCAACAGATGGTGATTTACACAAGCTGTACATTTTGTATGAATATCAACAGAATTGCTTGATACTGTTGAATCACTTGTATAATACCCAGCTTCCCTATATCCTAGCTTCCTCTCTGATTTTTGTTTTTATTTACCGGGTATCATTCTGTGAAGCAACCCTACAGCTGGTGACCTTTATACATTTCAAACATGTAAGACATGAATATGACAAGAAGTTGCCTGACGATGTTGAAAATCTTGTACATCTACTCTCCTGACTATCATTGCTTCACATTTATAACTCTGTCCCGAAAACATACACATGACAGAGACTTTACCACCAAATGTAATGTGGAGTCCTAACCTCTGGAAAGTTGCGCAGGTGTGTTGAAGAGGCAATTACAAAGTTTAAACTGAGGATTGTCTTATAAATAAAGGGTTAAACCTTAGTTCTTGTTAATTAGCAAATTCAAAAGCTCTTTTGAACTAAATCTGATTGTGGGGGTAATGAGTTAATCAATTTCGACAGAACTTCTGTGATACCAAAATACTGCTTGTTGCCATCCTGCTAAGTGTTAGTTATACTAAGCTGTGTACAAGCCTACTTATTTTATCATCTTTCTTCTTATTGGTTTGGTGGGTAATTTTGGAAGTTTATTTTATCAATAACATGAAAATGATTGATGTCAAAGAGTGATTGTAAAGGGCATAAAATGACTTACTAGTAATATAAAACATGTCATTGGAACTTGCAAAAATAAGAGCACCACATGCAGGTGCAACACTTGGCTGCAGTTGCTATTTATGAAATTTCTTAGTCAAAAAAAGGGGCATGACTTTGATTAACGACTCCAAGTTTGAAGTTAATATCTTCTCTAATGACAGAGATACTGTAAAATGTTGAAGTTTTTGCATGACGACATAGACATTGATGCAGACGATGACTGGGCTACGTCAATACCTCAACTTTTCTTTTAAACCAGCTGAGCAAAAAAAAAACAGTATGGTAATTTCTTGGATATTCTGAGAATGTAGGCTTATACACAGGACAGCATACATAAGTAATACATGTCCATCTGATTGCTAGACCCTCTCACAAATCATCCTACTTTTCCTGATGAGATTAACTCCTTTCTTTTCTCTTCCTGAAATGCACCTGCTATTCAATACCTGAATATAACTACTGTTGAATGAGACCACAAATCATACCTAACCATTAGAAGTACCTTTTTTTTTTTTAAACATGTACATTTACAATTATTGTCTTTATTTTGCTTTTTTTTTCTGATGAGATAAGTCTTTCTTTTTTCTTCCTGAAATGCACCTGCTGTTCAATGCCTGAAATATACCTACTGTTCAGTACCTGAAAAGCACCTAACTATACTTACTATCTTCGTACCTGAAATGCACCTGCCAATACAAACCTTTACCTCCTTTTGTTGTTGTTTTCTAGTCATCAAGATTCATGCTCTGTGAAAAGGGGGTTTAATGACCTAAGTCAGCCTGCACATATGTTACACAATGTTTTCTATCCCTCCAAATGTGAACCCCATCATTTGAACCACTTTCAGTTTATGGTCTGCAAATGCTGTCTTTGCTTGTATTGGCATTTAACACCATTTTCACAGCTTAGGTCATTTCATGGCGGTCAGTGCAATTATGATGTGTTTCCTGGCTTTCTCACACCAGTACTGACACAACCCTCTTTCCAAGTCACTGACTACTTTTCCCATATGAATAAGAGGTGAGACGCAAAAAATCGCCAAACAGAAAGTTTGCCTCAACCGGGTATAGGACACACAACCACCAGGTCACAAGTCAGATACGCAAGCTACTGAGCTATCCAGGCAGGCAAAAATGTTATAAATTTGGACAAATCTAAAACAGGTTTCTTTCTTAAAGAGTTAAACCCCCTTATGCCAGAGCACTGATTTCTTTTATTACATTTTTTCATGGGCACAACCTGCACCTTTATTTACACATAGATTTAAAATGGAAAAACATATAAATTAAAACATCATACAGCATTCCCTACCAACTGTGAAATTACAAAATTAAATGTGGACTGCACATACAAAGACAAGCCAACCTACAAGATATTCATAATTTTGACTGAGACCGCCAAATCATACCTAACCATTATCTTTTTTTTTAAACATGTACGCAGGTCTCAAAATGTTGAAAACTTCCACTTTAAATTCATAACTGCCAAACCAGTTTCTCAGCAACCTTACACACCAGATGACATGTCCCTACTATTTTGAATCAAAAACACGTGTCATCACAACAGATTGACCCCCCAAGGCCGACACTCTGCAGAAACTTTTGCTTGGTCATTCCTTTACCAACACATTTGTAGACTTTAGGCAGTCTTAGTTTGCACATGACACTAAGAAAGGTATTTCAAAGACCTGTCATTAAGTCCCTGGTCTTGCTACAGACAGATCCCATCCATTCCCTCCTCTACCCACTTTATACTCAAGAACCAATCACACACTGGGTAAAACTATAGAGACAAGGGGTGTGTCAAAGAAAGGGTCAATCTGAAACAATGGCAAACATCTTTTCCAATCTAGAATTCCTACACTTTGTTTTGCCAAAAGCGTGTCCTTAAATAGCACCAACTGTAAATTCTTACTTCCTAAAAGTCTTTGTAGTAAAGCCAGTCCCAGTATCAGATCTGTAAGGCCTCCTACTAACCCTATCACTGCGAGTCCTCACCACAGGCACATCTGGGATAGGGCTCTGCACTACAGTACAGACCTCCACCTCAGTTGTCTGGGTGTGTTTTCTGCTGTTTCTTTATATCAGTAATTTGCACAATATTCCTCCAAAGCCTCGGGCTTCATTTTCACATAACCATCATCCAAAATATCTCATACATCTTACTAAGGAAAGAAAAATACATACAAATATCTTATACTACTGTGCAAGATATATACAAATGTCTAACTTGTACAAATATCTAACACCTTACCTCTGCAATTTTGCATCCCTACAGGTATTTAGACTATATTCAAAATAATATGCTCCAAACACTTGCACTTAACATCCAGATAGAAAAATATATCTGTCATCACAACAGATTGAACCCCCCCCAGGCTGACACTCTGCAGAAACTTTTGCTTGGTCATTCCTTTACCAACAAATTTATAGACGTTAGGCAGTCTTAGTTTGCACATAACACTAAGAAAGGCATTTCAAAGACCTGTCATTAAGTCCCTGGTCTTACTACAGACAGATCCCATCTGTTCCCTCCTCTAGCCAATTTACACTCAAGAACCACTATCACACTGGGTAAAACTATTGAGACAGGGGTAGTGTCAAAGCAAGGGTCAATCAAAAACAATGGCACACATCTTTTCCAATCCAGAATTCCTACAACTTGTTTGCCAAAAGAGTGTCCTTATATAGCATAAACTGTAAATTTTTTCCTCCCTAGAATTCTTTGTAGTAAAGCCAGTCCAAGTATCTGTCAGGCCTCCTACTAACCTTACCACTGCAAGTCATCACTACAGGCACATCTGGAATAGGGCTCTGCACTACAGTACAGACCTCTACCTCAGTTGTCTGTGTGTGTTTTCTGTCATTTCTTTATATCAATAATTTGCACAATATTCCTCCAAAGCCTCTGGATTCATTTTCACATAACAATCATCCAAAATATTTAATACATCTTAATAAGACAAGAAAAATATATACAAATATCTTATACTACTGTACAAAATATATACAAATATCTAACTTATACAAATATCTAACACCTAACCTCTGCAATTTTGCATCCCTACAGGTATTTAGACTATATTCAAAATAATATGCTCCAAACACTTGCACTTAACATCCAGATAGAAAAATATATCTGTCATCTCAACAGATTGAACCCTCTAGGCTGACACTCTGCAGAAACTTTTGCTTGATCATTCCTTTACCAACACATTTGTAGACCTTAGGCAGTCTTAGTTTGCACATAACACTAAGAAAGGCACTTCAAAGACCTGTCATTAAGTCCCTGGTCTTACTACAGACAGATCCCATCCATTCCCTCCTTTAGCCACTTTATACTCAAGAACCACTATCACACTGGGTAAAACTATAGAGACAAGGGGAGTGTCAAAGAAAGGGTCAATCTAAAACAATGGCAAACATCTTTTCCAATCTAGAGTTCCTACACTTTGTTTTGCCAAAAGCATGTCCTTAAATAGCACCAACTGTAAATTCTTACTTCCTAAAAGTCTCTGTAGTAAAGCCAGTCCCAGTATCAGATCTGTAAGGCCTCCTACTAACCCTATCACTGCGAGTCCTCACCACAGGCACATCTGGGATAGGGCTCTGCACTACAGTACAGACCTCCACCTCAGTTGTCTGGGTGTGTTTTCTGCTGTTTCTTTATATCAGTAATTTGCACAATATTCCTCCAAAGCCTCGGGCTTCATTTTCACATAACCATCATCCAAAATATCTCATACATCTTACTAAGGAAAGAAAAATATATACAAATATCTTATACTACTGTGCAAGATATATACAAATGTCTAACTTGTACAAATATCTAACACCTTACCTCTGCAATTTTGCATCCCTACAGGTATTTAGACTATATTCAAAATAATATGCTCCAAACACTTGCACTTAACATCCAGATAGAAAAATATATCTGTCATCACAACAGATTGAACCCCCCCAGGCTGACACTCTGCAGAAACTTTTGCTTGGTCATTCCTTTACCAACAAATTTATAGACGTTAGGCAGTCTTAGTTTGCACATAACACTAAGAAAGGCATTTCAAAGACCTGTCATTCAGTCCCTGGTCTTACTACAGACAGATCCCATCTGTTCCCTCCTCTAGCCAATTTACACTCAAGAACCACTATCACACTGGGTAAAACTATTGAGACAGGGGTAGTGTCAAAGCAAGGGTCAATCAAAAACAATGGCAAACATCTTTTCCAATCCAGAATTCCTACATCATGTTTGCCAAAAGAGTGTCCTTAAATAGCACAAACTGTAAATTTTTTCCTCCCTAGAATTCTTTGTAGTAAAGCCAGTCCAAGTATCTGTCAGGCCTCCTACTAACCTTACCACTGCGAGTCATCACCACAGGCACATCTGGAATAGGGCTCTGCACTACAGTACAGACCTCTACCTCAGTTGTCTGTGTGTGTTTTCTGTCGTTTCTTTATATCAATAATTTGCACAATATTCTTCCTAAGCCTCTGGATTCATTTTCACATAACCATCATCCAAAATATTTAATACATCTTAATAAGACAAGAAAAATATATACAAATATCTTATACTACTGTACAAAATATATACAAATATCTAACTTATACAAATATCTAACACCTAACCTCTGCAATTTTGCATCCCTACAGGTATTTAGACTATATTCAAAATAATATGCTCCAAACACTTGCACTTACCATCCAGATAGAAAAATATATCTGTCATCACAACAGATTGAACCCCCCCAGGCTGACACTCTGCAGAAACTTTTGCTTGGTCATTCCTTTACCAACACATTTATAGACGTTAGGCAGTCTTAGTTTGCACATAACACTAAGAAAGGTATTTCAAAGACCTGTCATTAAGTCCCTGGTCTTACTACAGACAGATCCCATCCATTCCCTCCTCTAGCCAATTTATACTCAAGAACCACTATCACTCTGGGTTAAACTATAGACACAGTGGGAGTGTCAAAGAAAGGGTCAATCCAAAACAATGGCAAACATCTTTTCCAATCCAGAATTCCTACATCGTGTTTTGCCAAAAGAATGTCCTTAAGTAGCACTAACTGTAAATTCTTACTCCCTAAAAGTCTTTGTAGTAAAGCCAGTCCCAGTATCAGATCTGTAAGGCCTCCTAATAACCCTACCACTGCGAGTCATCACCACAGGCACATCTGGGATAGGGCTCTGCACTACAGTACAGACCTCTTCCTCAGTTTTCTGCATGTGTTTTCTGCTGTTTCTTTATATCAATAATTTGCACAATATTCCTCCAAAGCCTCTGGATTCATTTTCACATAACCATCATCCAAAATATCTAATACATCTTAATAAGACAAGAAAAATATATATACAAATATCTTATACTACTATACAAAATATATACAAATATCTAACTTATACAAATATCTAACACCTAACCTCTGCAATTTTGCATCCCTACAGGTTTTTAGACTATATTCAAAATAATATGCACCACACACTTGCACTTAACATCCAGATAGAAAAATATATCTGTCATCACAACAGATTGAACCCTCTAGGCTGACACTCTGCAGAAACTTTTGCTTGGTCATTCCTTTACCAACACATTTGTAGATCTTAGGCAGTCTTAGTTTGCACATGACACTAAGAAAGGCATTTCAAAGACCTGTCATTAAGTCCCTGGTCTTACTACAGACAGATCCCATCCATTCCCTCCTTTACCCACTTTATACTCAAGAACCAATCACACACTGGGTAAAACTATAGAGACAAGGGGAGTGTCAAAGAAAGGGTCAATCCAAAACAATGGCAAACATCTTTTCCAATCTAGAATTCCTACATTGTGTTTTGCCAAAAGAGTGTCCTTAAATAGCACTAACTGTAAATTTTTACTTCCTGAAAGTCTTTGTAGTAAAGCCAGTCCCAGTATCAGATCTGTAAGGCCTCCTAATAACCCTACCACTGCGAGTCATCACCACAGGCACATCTGGGATAGGGCTCTGCACTACAGTACAGACCTCTACCTCAGTTGTCAGCCTGTGTTTTCTGCTGTTTCTTTATATCAATAATTTGCACAATATTCCTCCAAAGCCTCTGGATTTTTTTTCACATAACCATCATCCAAAATATTTAATACATCTTAATAAGACAAGAAAAATATATACAAATATCTTATACTACTGTACAAAATTAAATATATACAAATATCTAACTTATACAAATATCTAACACCTAACCTCTGCAATTTTGCATCCCTACAGGTTTTTAGACTATATTCGAAATAATATGCTCCAGACACTTGCACTTAACATCCAGATAGAAAAATATATCTGTCATCTCAACAGATTGAACCCTCTAGGCTGACACTCTGCAGAAACTTTTGCTTGGTCATTCCTTTACCAACACATTTGTAGACGTTAGGCAGTCTTAGTTTGCACATAACACTAAGAAAGGCATTTCAAAGACCTGTCATTAAGTCCCTGGTCTTACTACAGACAGATCCCATCCATTCCCTCCTTTAGCCACTTTATACTCAAGAACCACTATCACACTGGGTAAAACTATAGAGACAAGGGGAGTGTCAAAGAAAGGGTCAATCTAAAACAATGGCAAACATCTTTTCCAATCCAGAATTCCTACATTGTGTTTTGCCAAAAAAGTGTCTTTAAATAGCACTAACTGTAAAACTTAACTTCCTAGATGTCCTAGTAGTAAAGCCAGTCCCCGTATCTGTCAGGCCTCCTACTAACCCTACCACTACGAGTCCTCACCACAGGCACATCTGAGATAGGGCTCTGTACTACAGTACAGACCTCTACCTCAGTGGTCTGGGTGGGCACTGGAGACTCAAAAACCAAGGCAACAGGAGAAACAGCGGCGGGGGTAAGAAACATCTCAACCTCCTCCACTGAGTCCTCTACACCAAAGGGGCCCAAGGTACAATCTGCTGGTGTTGCAGAAGACAAGGGCGTTGAGGAGAGAAACATCTCTTCGTCTTCCCCCAAGTCCTCTACAGCAGAGAAATCCAAGGCACAGCTAAGCTCTATTGAACTCAGCTCTACCTCAGAACCCTCCTCACCACGAAAGACCTCAGACCCCTCAACAGCAACAGCACCAAAGGACTCTGCAGTGGCATCAGTCACAGACAGCACATACTCTGTCAGTACAGGAGAGGATGGGACAGTGACATCCCAGTCCTCGACCGCACCAGCAGCGTATGGACCACCAACCCTGCACAGAACGAACCTGGCAATCCTACAAAGAGCAGACCTAGGACCCATTATGAAATAGCCAAAGAAATAACTTATCTGTCTCAATGAAATCTCTCTGTGTACCTGAAATGAGGAAAAAAAGAAAAATTTTACCATTGATATTCTTGAAAGCCGGGTTAAACCAATGTCAAGCATAACCCTTAACTTGCTAAATAAATTAATTGAAACTTTCAAGCCAAGAGTATTACTCCAAATGTTGCTTTTCCAAAGTCATATGTTGGGGAAAAATATCACCGTCTTGGCCAGTGTAGACACAACTTCAGGCTGCACTTTCTCAGCAGTCTGATCTTGTCCTACACTGTCCACAAAAATTTACTGAGTTGCACTTAGCAGCCAAAGGGTTAAGCTAATTCTAGGCCTGCTATTAATAATAACTAATCAGATAAAAAATAAACATTTGGAGAAGAGGTAATATATTTCTTATACTCTATTGCATGGAGAAAAAAATGCTGCTCCTATTAGTAACTATTGCTGCTTTCTTCTCTACAATGTTCTCAAACGGTATTTATTGCAGGGACATAAAAAATTTATAGTCAAGAAAAAAAGACTTTTGAAAATGGTTACCAGCATTTTCTCCTTTTCCCACAATGTTTTCTACCCTTTTGATGGCATACCCTACCTACTGTTCTCTATTTGATAATATAATGTGGTCTGCAAATGCTTTCAATTTGGACATGTCCTATATTTTGTAGTTTGGCAAAGAGTTGTCTTTATCGAATTAAATAAAGAAATTTTAGGGTTGTTCAAATCCAAGGCATTTACAGATGACACATGTAGTTCAAAATTTGGCATTTGCCTTTGAAAGGGTTGAAAATATTGTTAGAAAAGGAGAAAATGATGGTTACGAGCATCTTGTCCTTTTCCCACAATGTTTTCAAAAGCTTTCTGCAACAGGGTCCTTAACCCTTTACCAAAACAATCCCGTGTTATAACAAACCAAGGAGGATAGCTTATGAAAACATTGTGGGAAAAAGAAAAACTATTAGTAACCATCATTTTCTCCTCTTCCCGCAACGCTTTTAACCTTAAAAAAAAAAAATAAAATTACCGGTATTGAGTAACTGCTATAATATTATTGTCATCTGCAAATGCTTTCGATTTGGACATGTCTAAAAATTTTGACATTTGGTAAAGAGTCCAAACACTGGATTGTTTGGTAAAGGGTTAACTCATCACTGTGGACACAAATTTACAGCAATTTAAAAACAAGAGGACCATGATGGTCCTATATCGCTCACCTGAGTACCAAGCAGTAAAGGTCTACAATGAAGATAAATACCAAATATCGAAGTGCAAGGCCAAAGCTCTAGGTCTTCTTGGTTTAGACAAAAAGATAATCTTTCTTAACCAAACCCGGTTATATAAATATTTGTGAGAAGTTTGAATGATATTTGTCCCATAGTTGTTGGAAAAATAGGGAGAACAAGAAATTTCATCAAAGGAAAACAACTTTGTAAAAATTCAATGAACCGTCACCAAAATATAATATGTACATTCTTGCTTGGCACCATTTCTCTCTTAAGTTTGAATGAAATCTGTCCTGTAGTTGTTGAGAACTAGCTCTTACAAGAAAATGCTACAGAAAGACTGATGGATGGATGGATGGATGGACCGACAAGCTGACTCCTATATACCTCCAGAAAAGAGTTTTAAAGGAATAATAACAAAGCCCTAGGCCTTTTGGTGTGTGGCAAAAAGTTGCCTGATTTGAACAAACTTAGTAGAGAATGTTTGCCGATTCAAGACTTTCTATACAAGTTAGTATTATAATGTTGTTAAATACACCAACTACAGTGGTTGTCCAGGGACATGTTCATGGGTAATTGCTACTGTAAATACATAAACAATGTATTTACACTTGCAATAGTCTTGCACCAACCTTTCAATGCGTCCAGCTTACAAAAATTTGACCTTCCAGTGTGACACTGACCTTGGCCCTACCTGAACAGGTCTTTCAAATGGTACTTCAATTCATGGTGGAGTAAATGCCCAAAATCTATCGGGGGGGGGGGGGGGGGGGGTTGTCATAAACTTATTTATAAATTAAGACAAACACCACAAACTGAAGAACAAAAATTTTAATGACTTCTAAGATTTACAAGATAAAATCTGTACTACAGAGTTAAATGAATGAACAAAAATGAACTCAAAATACAATGAACACAATGTTCAAAGATACATCCTAATAGCCAGAGAGAAAAATGCTGCCAAAGCCTTTAACCCTTCACCACATTGCAAAATTTTAGATCCGTCCAAATTGAAAGCATCTGCAAACATTTTCATATTGGCTCAAGTGACATAATATTTCTTTGATAGGGTAGAAAACTTTGTGGGAAAAAGGAGAAAATGCTGGTTACCAGCATTTTTTTTCCTTTTCCCACAATGCTTTCAAATATATAGAATGTTTCTCATCATGTGACCTAGCGCATATTGTCAAGGTTCTGCAATTTATAGCTGCATCAAGGAAAAAGGGGTCTTCATGTTATATTTCATTTTTCACCAATATCTCTTTAATTACTGGACATATCTCAACAGATCTGGATGAAATTTTCACACATCAAGTGACCTAGCGCATATTGTCAGGGTTTTGGAATTTATTGCTGTGTCATGGCAAAAGGGGGCTTCATGTCAAATTTAAACTGCATCCGTCCGTTCTGAACAGATAAAAGGAAAAAATGATCAGGTGGGAACCAAGGCTAGGGGTACACAAGACAGGATGTTTTATCAGACAGTGTAGATAAAGATCAGACTGCAGTTGGATCTTGGATATATATGCCTTATATTCTGCAAGATAGTATTGCCTACAACACAGTCTTGAAATGCCTATTACTTGGTCTATCTTTATCTCTTTACCAAACAAAAATTTTAGACTGGTCTATAATTCAAAGCATTTGCAGACAACAAAATAAATTTGTCTCAAAAAATTAACTTAGATTTGGGATGAGTAGAGAACATTGTGGAAAAAGTTTAAAAAAATCCTGGTTACCTGAGTGCTTGGCCCAACTGAGATTTAAACTTGACATCCCTGCATAGCTAGCCCTGTAGGTAATGAGCTAACAGGCTTGGCTTAAATCATTAACAAACAACAAAATTTAATCCTTAAACCCAAAGGCCATTTTCATTGTGAGTCCAAGATGATAACCACTGTGTGGGTGCCTTTTGTCTGCAGTGTCTCAACAAAGCAGACAGTATAGATCAATGATCAGACTGCACATTTCGTGCAGTCTGATCTGAATCTACACTACACACAAAGGCAACTATAGTAGTGAAAGACGCTTAAAGGGTTAAGACTTGTCCAAATTCAAACCATTTGCTGACAACAAAATAAATGTGACTCAAAAATTTAAATTTGATTTTGGTTGGGTGGAAAACATTGTAGATGAAGGAAAACATGCTGGTTACAAGTATTTCCTCTTTTTCCCACAATATTTTCAAGAGCCTTATTTCTCACAGGCGTTAAAACTTGGGATTGTGTGGTAAAGGGTTAAATAGAACAAGACTTTAAAAGTTCATTCTGTATACCTTTATGTCCTGTTTTGACCCAGAGGCATCATTTGAACAAAATTGGTAGAAGTCCACAAGGAAATGCCACATACCAAATATCAAAGCTCTAGGCCTTCTAGTTTCAGACAAAAACATTTTTAAAGTTTGCTCTATATACAATTTTGCCCAAAATTGTGACCCCTGGAGTTAAAGGGTTAATTCAATTCTTTTAACAACTTTGGTAGAACTTCACCCAAGGAATATGCCTGTCAAGTTTCAACATGATTGGTTTAGGAGGAGAAGATGTTTAAAGGAATTGTGGAAAGACGGATGCTGGACAATGACGAATCACAATACCTCACCCAGCACTTCGTGCCCCGGTGAGCTAACAAATAGGCCTAACCATTCTCTGTGGCTTGTGATAACATAAAGATGAAGTTTCATAACATTTTGTCCTGTAGTTAAAGAGATATTAATCCATAATGAAAATATATGTGAAGCCCCCTTTTTCCATGACACGACATTTAATCAAAAAAGCTAAACTAATGATATTGGCAGACTATCATAAGGAACACATGTATGAAGTTTCACAAATTTTTGTCCAGGATTTTGAGTTGAAGATACATGTATATTGATCCTTAAGATAAATATACATGAAGCCCCTTTTTCCTATGAGACAGTACTTGATATCAAAAAGGAAAAAAAAAACAATAAATATCAGCAGACATCATTAGGAACACCTGTATGAATTTCTATTAGTTTTTGTCAAGGATTTTACAAGATATCTGTACTGAAAGATGGACAAACAGATGGTCATTGGTCCATGAGGAAATTAAACATTTAGCCCCCTTTTTTCATGACATGCCGTTTCATGAAATAAAAACAAATAAGTATTGTCTGTGGCTTGCAATAAACAATAAAAAGATGAAGTTTCATGACATTTTGTCCTGTAGTTAAAGAGATATTGGTCCACAATGAAAATATACATCAAGCCCCCTTTTTCCATGACACAGCAATAACTGGTCCTATTAAGAGAGTAAGAGAGAGAGTGCAAACGCAAAATATGAAATATTGGGTATGTGAAAATGTAGGGAATGTATAAATAACCCGGCTATCAAAAACATTTCGTCGCACTTCATTTCATCGCACTTGCACCCACCACTCAACTGCACTTTCCACCACAGCCAACCACTGACTGACGGAATGGCTGACCGTTGACTAATTAACTCGAATATCTCGGTTTTCCCGTTTTCTCGGTTTTCTCAGTTTTTCTCAGTTTTTCTCGGTTTATCCAGTTTATCCAGTTTAGCCCACGAAGTGGTCAATCTTCCAGTTTTATCCAGTTTAGCCCACGAAGTGGTCAATCTTCCAGTTTAGCCCACGAAGTGGTCAATCTTCCAATTTTTCAGTTTAGTCAGTTTAGCTTTAGCAATTCCCGGCAATCCTTGAATTATTGAATGCCTCGGATGTCACGGTTGAAGGGTTAGCGGGTAAAAGCAGCGTTAACAGCGAGTGAAACGGAGCTAAAGCAGCGGATCACAGCGAATCGGGAAGAACCGGAGCAAAACAGAGAGAAAAGAAAAAAAAGAGGGAAACAAACAAACAAAAAAAAAACAAAACATTAATGTTATTTATACATTCCCTACATTTTCACATACCCAATATTTCATATTTTGCGTTTGCACTCTCTCTCTTACTCTCTACTCGCTGAGTGCAACCGCAACTGAACACGTGCAACAATACAAAACATAAAAATTTGAATTAAAAACGCAAAAAAATATTTAATTTAAGTAATTTTTTCTATATATTAAAAAGAGAGATTTAAAATGGAAAGTATTAATGAAATCAATGTTAGAATCAACAATGAAGAAGAAGAAACAATTTCAGATTCTGAAGGGGTTGCAATTAGTGCTGAAGAAAAACAAAAGGAAAAAGATTTAAAAAAAAAACAAGAAGAGCAGGTTGAAGTGGATAAAAAAATATACAAATGTTACGATAAAAAAAAGAATGTATTTATAAATGTTAAATTAAATGACAAAGGAAGAACGTATCATATACAACCTTCTATATGGGCTACAAAACTTATTGAAGAAAAACAAAATATTGAAAGATGTTTTAATGAAAGATTTTTAATTATTAAAATTGCTAAAGCATTAAAACAAGAAGATATATTTTTTCGTCATTCACCACCTATTGTAATATATGATGAAAAAGAAAAAAAAAGTCGATGGTATAGTTTTCGAAGTATATTTTTTCCGAAGAATGTAAGAATATGGATAGACATACCAAACAAAAAAGTACGGATGGCTTTTTCTGAAAATATACCAATGAGGTATTCATACCATGGTGAAGTTGATACACTTGCAGGCACCTGTTTTAAAAATTATACATTCGGTGAATTGAGATACTATTAAACAAAACAAAACAATGTATATATATTATCATATATATATATATATATACATTATGTTTTTAATATCAAAGGCTCCCCTCTTTTAATATATTTTTCTTGAAACTCTAGTATTACATCATCTAAACATTGAATAAAAAATGATTCGAGTTTCCAAGGCTCCATATTTTTAAAATCTTCTGTTTTTATCTTTTCTTCTAAAATTTTTTTATACTGATCATATAGTACACTTTCTACTCTTGAAGTAAAAAGGACATTTACTATTTTATTAATTTTTTCCTGTTGTTCTCTTTGTTTTAAAAATTGATCTAACCCATGTAAGCAATCCAAACATTTTAAAAAATCTTCTTTTTGTTTTTTTAGTTGTTCTTTTCTCTCCTCCTCTTTTTTCTCCTGTTCTGTCTTTTCTGTTTTAACTTCTGTCTTTTTTCTTCCCATTTTTTAATACTATTTTTTGCGCTTAATTTAAAACTACGGGCTGCCCGCCTATTAAAAGATTAGTCCCAAAGCTTGCTATACTATGAATCAAACAAGTATTAAACAATGCTCTGACTTCATCCTCTGGCATTTCATAAATATTTTTTCTTTCTAGGTTTAACCTATACTGGGTGCTCCCATGTTCTACAAGATTAAAAATATCTTTATTGAACTGTTCGTATACTTTCTTTTTTAAAGCTTCTACGGCTCGATCAATTACCGCTCTTTGCATCAGCTCCTCCTTTTCCTTGAAGATCTCCTTTAAAAACTCATCTCCTATAATATCGACTTTTGGCGTTTCACTTGTCATATTTTTAAAAATATTTTTTTTCTTAAAATATTTTTTTTTAATTTTCTTCATCTTCATCTGAGAAGTAACCAATCGGCACCGTATTAATGCCATCTTCTAAAACATGCCTCACATCTTGCAATGGATTCAATGCTATCTTCTCAAACTTTTCTGTATACACTTGATGACTTGAACTTTTAAATCCTAAAAATTTTACATGCTTTTCCTCTTGTTCAAATATACATTTTAGGTAATCCTCAAACTCTATATCTTTGTTAATACAACAATCAACCACGCCTTTAATTTTTAAGTTTTCTTTTAGCTCTCCCTTGTCTTCCACTCTGTAGGCATACGACTTAGCACAGGTTCCAGCATAATCTTTTATTGGTTTTCCCTTTGTTTCATCTTTAAAAAATCCCAGTCTGTTTTTGTTATCCATTGAATGAAGCGGGTGATTTTTCGGATACTTCCACGTATCAAAACACACATTAACGTCTTCTTTCATCTCTTCATAAATATCTTCACTCTGTATATCCAATATGAAGCTGTCAGTGTCAGTATATAGCAGTTTTACACGATCTCCAAATTTAGGTTTAAGATAGTCATAAAACAACTGATACATTTTTAACTTCGCTAGCTCTAAAACACAAAACCCGATATATATAGGTTTGTTAGCTCTAACCACGGTTTTCTTTTTTGTGACACTTACCAAATCTTCACTAAATATTTTAAACCCTGTATACTCTGGACTTTTTAAAAGTTTCTCGGCTCTTTGTTCTGTATTGACTATTACAACATTTGAACGTTTTTCTGGGTTCTCTATTGTCTTCCCATATATAGCATTGATTGAAAGCTTAAAAAAATTCTGTTTAGATGTCTCTTTTGTCTCTCCTCGTTTCTTTGCGTTGTTTGTAATATATGGTTCAAGCCATTTAGACACTTTTAAAACATATCCCCGGTATATCTTCGTAATCTTTACTCCAAGCTTCACATAATACTTTAACAGTTCCCCATACACTAAATATTCTTTTTTGTTTCTTAAATTTGTTACAAGCTTCTGAACTCCGTTAATTATCAAATGTTCCGGGCAAGGTGGATAATCTTTAAAATATTCTTTCTTGTCTCTCGGTATCTCTAAATCACAAACTACGGCACACCGGAATTTTTGCCATTTGTTTAATTCATCTTTTCTAAGTTTCCTCTCTACCTCATACGGCAACTCTTCACTCATGGCGTCCCCATAAAGGCTGTTCATATCAATGTAAAATATGTAGTTGCTCGGTTTGTTTGGGTCATAATCACTTAAATACTTGTTATTGGCTGAAGCATGCCTACAGACACACATAGTAACACCTCCTCTAATTCCATTTTTAAAGTCATCATAAGTATCACGGTCAGTAATGAGTGAAATTTTCTGTTCTGTGAATTTTAACATATTCATCCAAGACGCCCCAGGTAAAGTATAGCCGTATACTATAGGATCTAATTCATAGGTTTCAAAGTTAAGTTTTCTGAAGTTCTCCACTACATCAACCAATAAAAAAACATCTAACTCACAATATTTAAGTTGGTAGTCATTCATTGTTTGACAATTAAAAACATTCCAAGCTTTTAAAGCGTGTTGGTAGTCTTCCTCGGTTATCCCTTCTTTTTTAAGTGAAGAGTAAAAATTATGTATAGGGGGTAGTCTGGTGAATTTTGTTTTTTCAAATCCATCCATCCATTCATACGGGTAGACGCCCTTACTTGTTAACACATCCAACGACACACCAGGAAAAGCAGAAGTTGTATATTTAAAATTCTGTTTGTCTTTTGGTGTATCATTTACAAGCTGAGACAAAGCGGAAGACAAAAATTTAAAACTATCTAAAAATCGTACTTCGTGTTGTTTGTTGCTAATGAAGCAATACTTACTAAAAGATATATATTTTTCTTCATTTGATGGTAACACGGAGAGATGACCGGGAAACGCGGCAAGTTTTAAAATACAAAGGTGGGCATCATATCCGCTTAAATTGTGACAAAGAACAGGGGTTAATTTTGAAGCTTGCCCCATGTTTAAAAATGTTTCGTTGGCGTTTGTTATCACATCCATTAATTTTTTAACAAATATTCCCGCGATATCCTCCCCTTTCTTTTGTATGACATATGAAACCTTGTGACTTTTATAAATTTTCTCATCAGTTGAGACAACAACAAAACAAAAGCCGCTGGGTTCGTGTTTTTGTGTTTTGTTTCCTTCTTCATCTTTAAACGGAATTAAAAAACTTTCAAAGTCAAAGTATACCGTAATGTTTGGTGGGTTGTCTGGTTTTTCTTTGAATTGTATGAATCTCTCCTCGGAGTCTTCTTCAGGTAGTTGTATGAGTGTAGCATCTGAACAATTTTTTAAATGTTTGTTTAATATATCTTCATCTTTAAAACCTCTTTGACATTGATAACAAAAGTGTAAACGTCCATGATGACGGGAAAGTTGAGAAGAAAGAAGACGGGATAGATCACCTACAAGATAGTAATGTTCTTCATGTAGCAGTAAATATATTTTTTCTTTTCCCCATTTTTTCCTTCCACTTCCTCCGTCAAATATCACAGGTGTCCGTTTGTTAGCACTGTCTACACCGTAAACTATTAAATGAATATTTGGATTTTGGTTTTGGAACAATTCAAGATCATTAGCTGAAGTTGGAAAGTTGACATCTGAAAAGTTGGCATATTTGTTTGGTTCTTCTTTTTGTATCTTTCTTAATTCCTTGGTAACCCTTCCCTTGTCATTTTTTATTGGGTTGAAGTGTCGAAGTATACACCAATAAAAACACTTATCATCTCCCGAAATTATACAAATCAACGCGTGCTTTGATGCTAACCAATGAGGGAGTTTATTGTTTCCACATCCCCCTCTGAATGGGTTGTATTTTCCGTAGTTGATACTTACACCATCAAAATTTAAAAAAGTCCAACCGCTACCCTCAAAGTCTTGTTTGTAAAAACTATTTAATACTTCTTGTATCATAGTATTAATTAATTGTTGTTTGTTGTTTAGAAGAGTGACAACATGAGGCGAAGAGTTAAAATAGAATTTTTTTGTTTGTTCGTTGTTTGTCATCTTGGCACATACTGAAAGTATAGCCTTGTATCCCACATTTTTAGACAAAGACAAACCAGCGGAAGGTTTAAACTTTGAAATGTAAGTTTCAAGATTTACACTTGTTGAAAATTGGGGAACCTCTAAAAATGTTTGTTTGAAATATCCGTTTAATGATGTATTACCTACCGTTGTTTTTGCTTTCACAATATTGTTTAAACTTCTTGATGTACCAATTGAAGGAGTAGGATCCGATGTTTTAACCATTTTCACCACTCCGTTTTTAATTACATATTTGAAATTCTGCGCCATAATTTTATTTAAGTAATTTTTATTTAATTAAAAAACAAAGATGCCAAAAAATCAAAGCGTTGATACAAAAAAGAAGAATTCAGATTTAAACACTCCTCCAACTCCTGCTCCTTCTCCCACTCCTTCTATAGTTTACACTCTCGGCCCAGAGAATGCTATTAAGGGTGAGAAGAAGACAGATAAAATATTTTTCAGTGATATCCGACACAATGGTAAGACTGGGATATATACAAATATTGTAAGTAAGACTCCAGAAGGCAAACCAACACTTCTAACTTTCGGACAAAACAAATATATTAATATTGAGCTAAGTGATATGTTTGATCAGTTTTTAACTGGAATGTATCAAAGGTTCGACCCAGAATATATGGATTTGATTAATGACGCCTACCAACTAGAAGGAGTTTTTCAATCATACGTAACAAATGGGTTTGTAAAATGTAAAATAGACCTTGAAAAGTTTAATAATTCTTTCTTCTCAACTGTTGTACATGAGGGAGGCATTAAAAGTATACGACCTCTTCAAAATGTCGATTTCTTGTATGACCGGATTACTTCAGGTGTCTATACTTTGAAGGTTACCGGGTTGTGGAGAAAGGAAAGCCTCGTTAATGGTAGACTTCAAACAACACATAGCGGTTTGAGTATCAAGGTTATTAAAGTTCTAGTTAATGGATATTCAAACAGTGAAACAGAAGATCAAGAATACGAAAGTTTACAACTTTCACAACTTCAAGAAGATAGTATAGCTTTAGCAGAGTGAGATGTTTTAAAATGTATGTAGCTCTCGTCATCCATGGTATATTTTCCCGTTTGTGTGCTTTGTCTGTTTTTATAAATTTTTAAATATTTTTGAAAATATTTAAAAAAATCTGTACATATTAAAAAGGGAGGGATTCTTTCGGATGGGATGGGTTGGGATTTTAACACTGTTGATTTCATTTCTTTCCATTTGACGATTTCTATATTTTTTATAGATATATTTTATCAGAACACCGATAAAATATATATTTCATTTTTTTCATTGTTTAATAGTTCTGAAAATTTTGTTCTGGTTCATATATCGGAACGTAAAACCTCCCGAATCCATGCCTATATTTTCCTTGGTCTCTGGGACTTGACCTATCAATTACAGCGAAACCATATCTCTCAGCCCAACAAGTATACAAGAAATTTTTAAATTCTTCTAGTGTCATATCTCTGCTCGCATAGTCTGTATAGATATTCATGATATCCCTATCTGGTAAATCAAACAAAATTATAAAATTTGAATTTCCCCGTATAGTATGCCGAGGCAAACTAAAAAAAGATTGAGACAAGTAAAAACAATCTGTATTACTATGTCTCCCTCTTGTATAGTATTTCTCAGGTATGTCTTGTTTCTCCTTTAACAAGTCATCAAAAATCATTAAATTTTTGTTTGAATTATTCAATTCCCGAGGATCTGGAACCTGGTCATCCTCTTCATTAAAACAAGGGATTATTATGGTTCCCTTCTTTTTCTTTTGTTGTGCTTTTAATTCTTCAATTAATTCCTTTCGTGAAACATTTCTATTTTCAATCTCTTCCATATTCTCAAATATTCCATTAACTGTTTCTTTGTTTAATTCTGCTTCAAGTGCCTCCCTTAATAGTATGTATTCTGGTTGTTGTTTCATTGACTTTCCAAATATATACAGATGATCATAATCTAACCAACCAGGACGAAGAAGAAGATTTAAAAGTACCGTAGTCTTTCCACATCCACTCTCTCCTATAATCAAACCTCTGATGCTCTTAGGTAACATCGGACTATTCTTTCTTTTTGTCTTGTTTAAGTTACAGCTGTAATTTTTAATTTCCATAATTACTTAATTTCTTAATTTAGAAAACTAAAAACTAAATTAAAAAATTTTTTTAATCTTCTGCTTCTGCTTCTACTTCTACTTCAAGCTTTCCCTTGGTATCTATTAGATGATCAAGGCACATTATAGCATCTCCCATCTCACACTTCAATTCATGCCAATCTTCACTATAAGTTGGGTAATATTCTGCTCTTGTTAATGTTTTAATATATGATACATAAACCTTCATTTTTCTTAATATCTCTTCACAATCAACTACAGCGTCTTCTATAATACCCCTTTCATCTTCTTCTTCATCCATCTCATCAAACAATTCATAAACGTCAATTACGGTACTTTCTAGTAATTGCTCATAATATTTAAATTCATCCTCTACTTCTTCTTTAAATCCTTTAACTGCGGTAATATTTGTATTTTTCCCTTCCATTTTTTAATATTTTTTTTTACTTAAAACATTTAATTTTTTTAAAAAACGAAACATTATGACGTTAATATATTGTGTAAAGTGTCGAAAAAAGACAAATACAACAAATGAAACACAGACAACAATGAAAAATGGGCGACCTGCTCTCAGGGGTGTCTGTTCAATATGTGGAACACAAAAGACCCAGTTTTTACCGGGTTCAAGTGCTGGTAAAAAAAAAAAGGGCAAGGGTATCGTAAATCGGGTTATTAACAAGCTTCCAGTTGAAATGCATCTCCCAGGTTACAACTTCTGCGGTCCAGGCACCAAACTTAACAAACGACTAAATCCAGATTTAACACCTAAGAAAAACAGTAAACCCATTAATAGAGTTGATGAAGCATGTTATCGTCATGATATAGGCTATATGAAAAACAAGGATTCCGCGGCTCGTAATGTTTTAGATGCTCAAATGTTAAAAGAACTAAAAGGCATATTTAACCCTTCAATAGGTGAGAGATTAGCTAGAGGTTTTATTAATCCAATAATTGGAGCTAAATATCGTTTTGGTATGGGATTAAACGGAATGGGTAAAAAAAAAAGTTGCTCGTAACTTTATCTGATGAACTACACCGTCCCCTCCGCCGTCATTTTCCAACTCGTCGTATTGTAGTTAAAAACATAGATGATACATGGACGGCGGATTTAATGTTCATGCCTAAAAAAATTAAAGTTGGAGAAACTGAAGGTATCGAAGAAATTTTAAAACAAGAAGAAGCAAGAGGTGAAAGACAGACAGCCTCAGAAAAACAGATAGGTAATTTAAATATTTTCTTAGTTGTTCTTGATGTGTTTAGTAGATATGGATGGGTTCGACAATTAGAGAACAGACAGTCAAACAATGTTGTTAAAGCTTTTGAGGATATTTTTAAGAAGTCAGATAGAAGACCTAAAAAATTATGGACAGATAGAGGGGGTGAGTTTATCGGATTAATAGACAGCTCAAAAGAAAAAGAAAACCTACCTACAAATTTTCAATGTCCAAATTGTCGGTTGTATGTGAAAACAAAAGGAGCTTTAACTAATCATTTAAAAAATCTATGTCCTGTTTTGTTTCCAGAAAGAGCAAAGGAAGAAAAGACAAGATTAAAAGGAATTGAGTTGTTTCATACAGAAGGGAAACATAAGGCTTCAATTGCTGAACGATGGATTAAAACTTTAAAAGATAGAATAGGGAGATGGATGACAGACAACAATACAACAGACTATTTACCTCATTTACAGGATATGGTGGAAGATTACAACAATACACCACACAGAAATTTTAAAGATCAGTATACACCAGAACAAGCGAGTAAAAAAGAGAATGAAGAAAAAATTTATAAAAAATTTTATGAAAATGCTAAACCAAAAAAGTTTAGAGCTGATCATACAACACAAAAGACACCATTAAAAGTTGGTGATCTGGTCCGAATACCAAGAAGAAAAGCAGAAGGATTTGAAAAAGGATTTACAGCTAACTGGTCAAGAGAGATTTTTAAAATTCGTGAGATTAAAAGTACGATCCCCACAACATACTATTTATCCGATGCTAAAGATCACCATATTACGGGAGCCTTCTATAGACAAGAACTACAAAAAACACGTTTTAACTTTCAAGAATGGATGGGTGACAATAAACCAAGGATTAAAGAGAATGCTATACTTGGTTTGGAAGCGGTAAGAAAAGAAGCAACCAGACAGAAAGAAAAGAAACAAAGAAAAGCGGCAAGGGAAAAACAAGAGAAAGAAACAAAAAAAGAACAATCAGCCAGTGGTTTAGAGATTTCTAAAAGTGTTAAATCCCTCCCTATTAAATCTTTAAACAATTTCGAATTGACAGACATATGTAAACATTTAAAAGGTTGGCGTGGTGTGTTTTCACGTGATACGTTACCACCTAAACCCCGAATGTATGAATGTGGAATTTTAAACCTTGATGATAGTGAAGGCCCCGGAACACATTGGACGTGTTGGCATCGAAACAAAAAGCTTAAATTCTATTTTGACAGTTATGGATTACCTCCTCCTCTTGAATTTCGGAAATATATGAAAAGTCCAATTTTGTATTCATCTGATCAAATACAAAATCCGGGAACCGTGATATGTGGGCATCTTTGTGTTCATGTGTTACAAAAACTTAACAAAGGGTTTCATCTTCAACCGATAACCTCAAATTTAATGGATTTAAAAGAAAAAGGATTAATTTAAAATATGACGATACCTATAACAAAATTTGGAGAATTAGAAAAAGAAATTAGAGAACTAGAAGAGGGAGCCGTGGCTCTTCCTTTCATTGTTGATAACTTTTTAGGAAAGTCAGGAGGAGAGGTTAAAGGGGCAATTGATATGACAGGACAACCTATTAAAAATCTTCCTGATCCTGTTGATGGACAAGATGCCGTAACTAAAAATTATGTAGATAGTAGCCAGGGTCATTCGTTTTTTAGAAGAATACCAGGACAGGGATACGCCGCTGTTAAAAATTTAGATATGAATGAAAACAGACTGCTTAATTTGGGAATGCCAACTGATAACCGAGAGGCAGCCAATAAGCTATATACAGATATTACAGCAAATGATGTAAAACAAAGCTTAGAAGGACATAATCCGTTTTATCTCAATACAGACAAACACAAAGCAAGGGGAAGCATTGACATGTTAAATTTTAAAGTTGAGGGCTTGCCGATGCCTGTAGAAGACAAGGACGCCGCTAATAAAATATATACTGATACATTAGTAGAAAATAGAAGAAGACAATTAGAAGCTAAAAACCCGTTTAATTTGGAAGGGGGGGAATATGTAGCAAAGAACAAGATTAACATGAAAGGAAACAAAATAGAAAATGTTGGGTTTCCTGATTTACCGGAAGATGTGGCAACCGTGGCGTATGTGGATGAGGCTAATGTATGGGAACGTAAAAATGGGGGATTCGTTGCTAAAGATCATATATATTTAGGGAGGAAGAAGTTGGGAGGGTTGAAAGAACCGACAGCAGCAGGGGAAGCAACGAGTAAGAAGTACGTGGATGAAGAGATAAAAAAAGTAGCGGATGAAGCGTTAAAGGCTATCGATGAAAAAACAGCTAATCTTCAACCTGCAGCTGCCGGAGTTGATCCCGCTGAGTTAGACAGAATTAAAACAGAACTTGAGAAAAACCAGCCATTCAATACAAGAAATCAGAAAACTTTTAATGCTCGGGGGAATATCAACATGAGGCAAAAGTCAATACGAAATATTCCCGATCCTGTAGAGCTTACCGATGTTGTAAGTAAGGGATATGTTGACGAAATGAAGGAGTTTTTTGAAGATCGAATTAAAGAAGTAGAAGATGAAGCAAAGGAAGCAAAACAAGCAGCGGATCGAGTGGCAAGATTACAACCCGGAGGAGGTGCAGGAAATGGAAATGGTGCCGATTTTGGAGATATGAAAGGAAAGAAATTAATTAATGTCGGAGATCCAGAAAATCCAGGAGATGGAACTAATAAAAAATATGTAGATCAAAAAACACCGTTTACTAAAACTAACGGATATTTTACAACAACTCATGGGATTAATATGGATTCAAAGAAGATTACAAATGTAGGAGATCCAACAGCAGCGGGTGATGCAAGCAATAAAAAATATGTAGATAATAGTATTAATAATATAGAAACTGGGTTGTTAAGAAGGAACGGGGGATTTATGGCAATAGATGCTATAGATATGAATAGTAATAGAATTAAAAATGTAGGAGCTCCTGTAGATTATGATGATGGGGTTAGTAAGAAATATGTGGATGAAAGTGTTAAAAACAAAGAAACAGGTTTAGTAAGGATGAATGGAGGGTTTCAAGCTGTGGATGATATTGATATGAATATGAAAAGAATTAAAAACATTGGTAACCCTCAAGTTTATGATGATGCCGTTAATAAAATATATATAGATGAAAAATTTAAACCGGTGGAAGAACAAGCAGAAACAAACCGTAAAGGATTGGAAGAGTTGCGAGGTTTTTATGTTACTGAAAGTGTACAAGATAAAGATATGAGGGGGTTTAAAATTGTTAATTTAGGAGAACCAAATGATGGTAATCATGCAACAACTAAAAATTATGTTGATGAAAAAGTTAAACCAGTAGAAGTGAAAGCGGAAACAAACAGTGAAGCAATTATAGAGCTTAAAGCAGAGGATGGAAAAAGGAAAAAGGAAACAGACAGGATGCGGATTTTGATGAATGAAGCAGAAAAGAAAGTGAAAGAAAAAGAGGGGGAAATTAAAAAATATGTAGAAGAGAAAGTGGAAGAAAAAGAGGGGGAAATTAAAAAATATGTGGATGAAAAAGCAATTGATAAAGAAAGAATTTTTAAATTTTTAGGTACCAGTATATTTTTATTAAGAGCAGAGGCGAAAGGACCAATAATAGGAACAGAAGAACTTGAAAATTCAAACAATAGACAACCTTCACCCGATGCGCCTGGGGGATTTATAGCTTATGATGAAAATGGGGAAGTTATTGAACCTACTGTTTTATACTTCGGAAAATATGATGGAAGTATAGAAAGATATCCAAAATTTTTAATTCCTGCTTCATTCAATATTAATAAATATGCTATATATTTTGATAGTGAAAACTTGAAAGAACATTTTTTTTTAAAAATTCATACTACAACTAGTAAAGGATCAGAGAAAAGATTTATATTTGATATTCCAAATGCATCAAGAAATCAAATGATTTGTAAAAATTATATACCAGTTGATAATGCTGTTGGTTTTGAAGATTGCACCACTTTGTATTTAACTTTCTTTAGATCTTCAAAAAAGGTAAAAAATTTTTTTATAACTTTAGTTTGTATTTTACACTTACCTGATTTTGATAAAGCTTATCTACCCGGTAGCTTCTCCCTCATTGACATTTAAACATACAATAATATTTAACCTTTCTATAGGTTACATATTATACAATATTTTAATCTTCCTTTGTCTCCTCTATAACACTATAAAAATTATACCTCTTTAAAAATTCATCTTGTAACATCCTCACTACATCCTCTATTAAATGCCTCCTTACCTCCCTCTTCTCATCCCCATCTTCTACAAAAAAATACACTTCAACATCTGGAAAATAGAAATGATCCAAAATTTTAAAAAGTTTTTCTGTTTTTTCTAATAGTTGCGTCTCACTCTCATCAAACAAGAATACATCATCATACCGGTGTATATATTGATTTTGTACAACCAAACATTTAACTACCATATTAAACGTTTCTTTTTCTTCCTTTCTTTTACTCCATTCATACATCAAAAACGACTTAATCCTTTCTTGGTATTGTTCGGCGCATTCATACGTGACAGAGGGGCAAGTTCTGAACTTATACTTCAATTGTGTATATATCTCCCCGTTTTCATTTTCTTTTTTCTTTGAATGTATGAATTTGTTTTCCATAATACTTAAAAGTTCAGTTTTCATATTTTATTAAAAAATTTTTCTTTTAATACTATTTTCAGTTCTACATTTTGGACATTTAGAGTTTTCAATCTCCTCTTCACATTCATCACATATACACAGATGACCACAAACACAATAAAGAATATTTGGTTTGTTTTTTAAACATATTACACACTCTTCATCTTTAAATACTGTAAGTCTGTTTTCATCCAAAGTTTTAATGATTAACTTGTTTAATAATTTTTCATTTTCTTTTTGTAAAAATTCGTTGCGTATTGCAACTCTTTCATGTGATTCAATTAATGCATCTATTTTTTTAATTACTTCATCATATCGTTTTTGTAGTTCAAGATGTTCATTAATTAATTTTAAATGTTTAAGTGGAAGTTCTCTATATGTTTCACATATCTCTACAAATGTTGTATCATCATCTTCTTCTTCTTCTTCTTCTAACACATATATGTTTTCATTTCTTTCCGTTTGCGTTAACGTTTCCATTTTTATTAATACAATATTTTTTTTAAATTCAATCAAATTTTTTTAATATTTTAGTTAATTTTTTGTTTTAATAAATGACTTCATTACAGATTGTTTTATCAGACAATAAAACAGATTTTAAAACCGATTTTAATCCTCCTTTGCAATTAAATCACCCTTGTGAGATTGCTTTGATTAATCTTGAGACATATTACAGTATACCAAATGTCAAACCAGGATTTAATGAGTTTAGGTTGTTAAAAAATCCAGCAGCGGGAGCATGGGATTTTAAACTAGAAACAGGGAGTTATAGTTTGGTAGATATTAACAAAGATATAGAAGATATTTTAGATCAAAACAATTTGAGAGATCCAAACAATCAATACCCTTTTAAAATATCAGCTAATACAAAAACTTTTAAAACTATTTTAACTGTTTCACCTAACTTTGTTGTTGATTTTACACAAAATAGTTTAAATAGAATTTTAGGATTTGAAGCAAAAATGTATACTGAGGGCATCCATGTAAGTGAAAATGATATTAATATTTTACCTGTAAACAGTATATTAGTTAATTTAGACATTATTGAGGGTTCCTATGTTAAAGGACAAAAAGGAAATACAATATATTCCTTTTTTCCAAATGTTAACCCAGGACACAAGATTATAGAACGCCCACCTTATCCTCTATACTCACCATTACTTTTAAATGAAATACATAGTATTAGAATGACATTAACAGATCAAAACGGTAACACAATAAATTTAAGAAATGAAAATTTAACGGTGCGTTTTCATATACGAAATTTAAACTAGTTTAACAAAAAACATTCATTTAAAAAACTATGACAAAAACAACATATATTGAAACAAAAATTAATTTGTCTGAAAGTCAAAAACAAAAAATTGCTTCAGCTTACAAGAACAAACAAAAAATTACATTAAACTTTAAACCTGAAAATATAGGAGGCAGTGAAAGTTTCTATTTCACTAGAGGACAACTTTCAAGAATGGAAAAGGCTTTTAAAAAGGGACAAGGTACCAATATTAATCTTTCAATGGCACAAATTAGATACAATGCCAAACACGGAGGATTTCTTGCTACTTTGGCTGGTTTAGCATCTAGAGCTCTACCTCTTGTTCTTCCTTTTGCCGGTAAAGTAGCTAAAAAGGTTCTACCTGCTCTTGGATTGGGTGCCATATCCGGACTTGCTGACAAAGCTGTTAAGTCAATATTTGGAGATGGTTTGTACATATCTAAAAATGGACAGACGGCACAAGTTCAGACAGATGGCGAAGGTTTGTATTTAAGACCGATGGGCGGGCCGGGGTTTAAAGGAAATGGGGTGTTTCTTGTGAAAAATGGACGTGCACAAGATGGAAGCGGTCTCCTTTCTAGTATTCCATTGATTGGTCCCCTACTTAAATCTATAATTTAATTTTAAAAAAGATGACACAACCTAAAACGATTTATTGGAAACCAGAAGAAGGTTTAAAATATCCACCGTTGAAAAAATCAGGTTCTACTTGGTTGATATACACACAACAAACTTTAAAACTCGAGCCACTGGAGAAAAAAACAATCGGTTTAAACTTTGGATATATGTTTTCAGATGGCTTGATTTTAGCGTTCGCCACTGATGCTATAAAACAAAGTTTAGAAATTAAAAATCCTTTTCACTATGAACACAAAACAGACAACATTAAAACGGTGTTGTTCAACTTTTCTAAAAATCCCGTGGTGATCCCTGAATGTACGCCGTTTTGTTTCGTAAAATATATTAAAAGTTAAACATTAAAAACCATTAAAAAATGACAGAGCTAAAAGATGATAACAGACAAAGTGGGATTTATCCTAATATTGTCGGCCCTGATCCAACTGCTCCGGTTGCGATCATTGAAATGCAAGACTCGGGGCAGAGTTTCAGATTAACCAAAATTTCAGATGTTCAGAAGTTCCTTGAAGAGGAGATCAGAGACAGGGGAAGACTTGAAAAGAAATTTTTAAAATATTCTAATGTAGGAGATGGACTAGAGGCTGGGCTTGGTGTTGCTACTTTAGGATTGGGAGCCGGTGGCGTTGCGCTACTCTCAACAATTGTAGCAATTCCGGTAACAATAGCATTAGAGGCCTGTGCTTTAGTCTCAGGTCTTGCTGCTGTATCACTTAAATTTTTTACAAGAAGAACCAGAACGAAGGCAGAGAAACACGGAGAAATTAAACATCTGGCAACTTCAAAGTTGAATACGGTAAACTCACATATATCACATGCTATAAACGACAACAAGGTAACACATGAAGAGTTTGCGCTGATAATGGAGGAATTGGAGAAGTACAAGGAGCTAAAGAATGAAGTAAGAACCAAGACAAACAAAAAGAAGAAGGAACAAGAAAAAAACGATTTGATAGAAAGGGGGAAGAGGGAAGCAAGGGAGGAATTCCGCCGATTGGTGGAAAGAAACCAGCCAGCACCTCAACCTTTCTAAATTTAAAAGTTCCTAAATTTTCTTTCAGTTGTTCTTGTGTATGTAGTAATATGGAAGATCAAAGGGCGGCGTTTGAGATGATATAGAATAAAATGTATTAAGTAATTTCTTAATATATTTTAAGTATCAATAACCTTTAAAAAAATGTCGTTCGTTAACATTGAAGATATTAACAAAAGAGACGAGATAGTACAAAAATTTTTAGCTTTAAAAAAAGATATTCGTGCCAGGGATAGCGCTGAGATACAAGCTGAAAGAGGAAACGTTGAAGCATTACAAAAATATTTTAAACCAGTAACAGAAGGAATAGCTAAAATTACAGCAGCTCAACCACCTACAACAAAAGAAGAAAAAAATATTTTTTTAAATGATTCTGAATTAAACAGGTATGTAAACGAAGCAAAAAAAGATCCATTAATTGACTTAGTTCTATCAGGAGAACAACCAAAAATACTATTAGGTAATTATCCTTTAAATGTTGGAGGTGATAGTATTGAATACATGGGAACCAATTACAAAAGAACACCTGAGTTAATGAATTTAATATTTTCTCCTAATCCAACAAAAGTTGATAAAGATTCACAAGCTTACAAAGACTTCGAAAAAATGATGGGAGATAGTGGGGTTTTAGTTGTAAGATCTTCAACTACTGGAAATTTAGTTAATAATCCAGCTTTAGGAAATTATACAAAAAGCAATAGATGGAAACGTCTTTTAAAATATATAGCAACTGATTTAAAAACGGGCTCCGGTATACTTGATACAGCAGGAAATCTAATTAAACTATATGCTGTAAAAGAAAAAATAGCTAAAAAAATACATGGTGGTAAACATGAAACTGTAATTATACCATCTGACCCGTTAGCTTTAGCCGATCGTTTAAGTCTTGTTTGTGGTAGCATCAAAGCAGGTAACACGGGGCTTAAAAATGAGATGGTTGAGTTGTGTAATGCTTTGATTAGAAAAAAATTAATGTCAAGAAATGAGAGAGACCAACTTTTATATAGTGTTTAAAAGTAAAAGTGTATATTAAAAATGATAATCACAGATGAACAACCAGGATATGAAATGGAATATGTCTATGGTGGAGCAGGAATTTTTACTCCAATAGCAGACTTTTTTTCTCGTATCTTTCATAGTGGAGCAAGCAAGGCAGCACAAAAAGTTTTAAAAACAACGGCTCAAAAAATTGCTAAGGATACCGGAAAAAAGTTATTAGATGCGGGAAGTAAGAAGGCTGAACAACTTGCCAGAGACAAAATTAAAAGTTTGTTGAATAAAAAGCCACGAAACAATTTAAAAGTTTCTAAAGCTCCGCCAGCCGCGACGGTTGCACTTGATTCACCAAGTTTTGGAGTGATACCAAGAAGAAAGGGATTAAGTGAGGGACTCGGAATAAAAATCATTTAAAGTATTTTTTAAGGTATTAAAAAAAGAAATATGGCTAATAGTTCTATATTGCATTGGAATTCAGAGGTTCTAGTAGATGAAGATATCGAAAGTTATCAATATCATGAATATCCGCCAGACAAGGGAGCAACACAACTAAACACACCAGGTGAAATTAGGCTTACAATTGAAAGTCAAGATGTTTTTACTCATACTTCTAAAAGTTACTTGTATGTGGTGGGACGTTTGATATCAACGACAGAAGTTGCAGCAGGAAGTTTTTTGTTTCAAAATACTGATAATGTTGCTTTGGCAAACAATGGTATCATGAACCTTTTTAGTCAGATAAAATTTTCATTGTCTGGACAAGAGGTTGAAAATATTCTATATCCAGGGCAGACAACAACGATGCTTGGGATGTTGAAATATCCGGATGACTTTAACAAGTCAAGAGGATTAAATCAAGGTTGGTTTAAAGATTATGAAGATGGAAGTGCGGGTCTCCTTAATGTTGGTTTTGAAACACGAAGAAAATTAATATTGGGTGGAAACACTCCAGGGAATTTTTCATTTTTAATCCCCGTATCTCATATTTTCGGGTTTTTCGAAGATTACAACAAAATCCTATATGGTGTCAAGCAAGAGATCAGTTTAATACGAAAGGGTGACGGTGAAGCCATCCATATTGCAGCGGGTGATAGACAAGTAGGAGGACAACCAAAAGATTATGGAACAGGAATTGTTGAAATAGTAAAGCTTTCATGGTTTGTTCCTCATGTCTTGCCTGCTGACGAAGCAAGGTTTGCCCTTTACAAACAGATAGATAGTAAGATCACAACAAAGATAGGTTTTAAAAGTAGACAGTGTGAAAGTATCATAGTACCAGAAGCAAGGGAGTTTGTATGGAGGTTGGCTGTAAAGTCAGCATCAGAAAGACCGAGATTTTTAGTTCTTGGTTTTCAAACAGGTAACAAGGATATACAAACAAACAACGCCGCTATTTTTAACAATCTTCATTTAACAAACGTTCATGTATATTTGAATACAGAAAGATATCCAGAAATAGACTACAATATTAACTTCAATGTAAATGAGTATGCCAGGGCATACTTCGAAACTTCCAATTTTAGATATATGACAAAGCATATACCAATGGAAAACTCAAACTTCTCTATTAATTCAATAGACTTTAAAACTCTATATCCTCTGTTTGTGTTTGATTTGACAAAGCAAAAGAGTAGACTTAGAGCTTCGGTTGTTGATATACAAGTTAGAGCAAAGTTTGGACAAAATGTTCCAGCTCACACAAAGGCATACGCCGTTGTATTGTCAGATAAAATTTTTAATCTTCAGTCTGATGGAAAGAAGATGAACCCTGTATTTTAGATAAATTTTAATATTTAAAAATCTTAATATGTTTTAAGTAACATATTAAGATTGAATTGTTTGATAATCTATTTCAACTTGTCTGTCATGTTTCTTTTTTTTGGGATGTCTTACACTTTGAAGCAATAACAATTTTAAGGGAGATACAACCTTTGTTAAATCTTTGATTTTTTCATCTAGTTTATCCTGTAGATAGTGACCAGTAACGGGATATCTTCCTTCTTCTGTTTTGATGTATAGTATTCTTTTTTTAATACCTCTATATTCATATTCACTAAAAGCGTCTACCAGATATTCACCAGCTTCAACTTCAATTAAATCTTTTGGTTTTACTTCATCACTAGGTTTAGGTTTGGGTAGACTTTTTAAAGTTTCAGGAGTTTTAGCCATTTCCTCTTCTATTTCTTTAAATCTTTTAATGGCATTCACAATTTTTTGCCAGTCATTTTTAAATATTGTTTTAAAGGCTTCTATTCGTTGTATACTTCCAAAAACAAGTTCATCTTTGTTATTAATTTTTGTAATCCCCATTTTTAAACTATGTATAGGCATACAATAATATTTTCCATCTTTCTTTCTAGTTTCAACTTCTCTAAAAAATATATTAACCATTTTTTCATTGTCATACCTTAACCATTTGTCTAAAACTTTAGTAGGAAAACAAACACCTTTTTCATCTGTATTACCATATGTAAAAAGTATTCTAATAGTTTCATTTTGGTTTTTACATTTTTTAAAAGCATATAATTTTATAAATCCGTGTTCTCTGATTTTTTTAATTACTTCTTCCTGATTTGTTGTTCTAAAATCATTTTCTATTGTCCTTTTTCTTTCATCAGCTCTTTTTTGTTTCTCAATTAAAACTTCAAGATTTCTCTTTTCCTTTTGAAGTAGTCGTTTCCTTTCCTTTTCTTCTTTTTCTATTCGTTCCCTTTCTTCTTTGTTTTTCTTAGACCATTCATAAGAAAGATACTCGTTTTCTTTAATGATGTAGTATTCCTTTCTTTTAGATCTACTATACAATGAAATGATGAAAGAATGTTGTTGTAATTTCATAGGTTTGTTTAAAATTCGACGTATACCTATTGAATGGGTAACCGCTACTTTTCTAAACTCAAATTGTATATTTTTCGAATGTGGACAAACATCTTTAATATCTGGTAAATCTTCTTTTTCTCCATAATTTTTTGTTGGAAAATTTAAAGGAGCTATAAATGTTGGTCCTCTTCTTGCATAACTTTTAGGTTCTAAAAAGCGGAATCGTTTTTTATCGTTTTCATCATGTTCAAATTCAATAACATTAATTACTAAATTGTTAAAACCAAAATCACTCATTGCTTCCTTCTTCGCTTTCTCATACCGTTTTAAATATTGTTCTTCAGTTTCTTCTTTTCCTTTTTTATTCATATCATAATTTACACATGCTATCCTATGTGTTAGAGTTGAACCATACCATACCATACATATTTTTTTTTCTGTTCTATCACAAATTAAACAGGTTTTAGTAATTGTATCTCTCAACTTTTCAAATTGTCTAGCTTTTGGTTGACTGTGAAAAATTTTTAAATTATGTATCTTTCTTAACTCTCTATTAATTAAACTTGCCCCGTTTACCTTTTCTTTTAAGGAAGGACAAAATGAAAGTTCAAAACGGGTTACTCCATGCTCTATAACATCAGGATGACTAAAAAGTTTTTTTAAATATGGACTTTGATGATTGTATGCATATTCTGCAAGGTGTACACCCATTTTCTCTTGGGTATTACCTGCTTCGAAGTTTGAAACTATCTTGTTGTAGTACTTACAACGTATTGCTTGATCTTTGTAAAACGTAACATATTTTAAAATATTACGTCCCGATTTTTTTTCTTCTTGTTTTAAATTTATTAAAATGTCTTTTTCACAATAATCTTCATATAGTTCTTCTTCTTTAATCCCATCTATAGCTTCTTCTTCTTCATCTTCATCTTCTCCTTCTCTTTCCATATTTCTTTTAATGTCATATTGTTCTCTTGTGTTTCCATTGTTTAAAAATGCATCATACAAAGCATTACGATCTAGGGTGCCCGCTTGATCGTATGTAATATCACATTGTGCAACTACAAAACCAAATATTTTTAAAATTTCATTTAATCTTTCCATATTTTCGTTAACAACTTTAAAAGGAATATCAGAAACACTAATTTTAATTCCTACAATGCCGAATGGTTCTTCTCCTTCTTTTCTATTCCAAATTTTAGATCTTCTTAAAAGGTCTTTATCCTCATCTATCTTACTCATAGTTTGTATTAAATAGCTGTTAGTTTTTGTTTTGAATTGTGCTGTTGTAAAAATTTTTCCTGTATAATCATCATGATTAAAAGCTTGTTTTACACCAGCTTTAGCAATGTCTAAATATGTTGTTGTTGCTCCTTTAGTAACAGTCCCATCATCATTTTCAATATCTTTTTTAAGTGTGATGCCTCCGCGATTACTTGCTTTAACATCATCTTCAAAGACGTAAGAATATATGTATATATCATCATAGATAAACGGGATATTAAGCATTTGTTTAAGTTCCATTAAACCGTTTGAATCTTCGATATATGAAATATTTTTAATATCACTAATTAAATTACTGTCGAATGTATTTTCAACAGCAAGATAATACATAAAATTTTTAAAAGTCCTAAGACCTAAATCTTTTAAATGTATATATTCAGAAATAGGTTTTTCTTCTTTGTTGATTCTAACACTGCATTCATTTCTGTTTTCCATTTTTCTAATCTCTCTTTTTAATATATAGAAAAAATTACTTAAATTAAATATTTTTTTGCGTTTTAATTCAATTTTTTAAAGTTTGTTTTGTTTTTTTTTGTTTGTTTGTTTCCCTCTTTTTTTTCTTTTCTCTCTGTTTTGCTCCGGTTCTTCCCGATTCGCTGTGATCCGCTGCTTTAGCTCCGTTTCACTCGCTGTTAACGCTGCTTTTACCCGCTAACCCTTCAACCGTGACATCCGAGGCATTCAATAATTCAAGGATTGCCGGGAATTGCTAAAGCTAAACTGACTAAACTGAAAAATTGGAAGATTGACCACTTCGTGGGCTAAACTGGAAGATTGACCACTTCGTGGGCTAAACTGGATAAAACTGGAAGATTGACCACTTCGTGGGCTAAACTGGATAAACTGGATAAACCGAGAAAAACTGAGAAAAACTGAGAAAACTGAGAAAACCGAGAAAACGGGAAAACCGAGATATTCGAGTTAATTAGTCAACGGTCAGCCATTCCGTCAGTCAGTGGTTGGCTGTGGTGGAAAGTGCAGTTGAGTGGTGGGTGCAAGTGCGATGAAATGAAGTGCGACGAAATGTTTTTGATAGCCGGGTTATTTATACATTCCCTACATTTTCACATACCCAATATTTCATATTTTGCGTTTGCACTCTCTCTCTTACTCTCTCTATTAGACCTACAATCAAACTCATTCGAGATCTTATGGTCATATATATTTTGACCAAGTTTGGTGTTGATTGGTTTCAATTTGTAGATGCTAGAGAGTAAACAAAGTCAAATGTAGCAATTTTTTTCATTCAAGGGCAAATAACTCCAGCCCTTCTGGTCCGATTAGACACATAATCAAATTCATCCGAGATATTATGGTCATATATATTTAGACCAAGTTTAGTGCTGATTGGTTAATATTTGTAGATGCTAGAGTGTAAACAAAGTCAAATATAGCAATTTTTCTAATTCAAGGGCAAATAACTCCAGTCGTTCTGGTTCGATTACACCCATAATCGAACTCATCCGAGATCTTATGGTCATATACATTTTGACCAAGTTTGGCGCTGATTGGTTAATATTTGTAGATGCTAGAGTGTAAGCAAAAAAATGTGGACGGACGGACGACGGACGGATGGACGACGGACGATGGATGCCGATGGACGGTGAGTGATCACAATAGCTCATCCTGAGCACTTTGTGCTCAGGTGAGCTAAAAAAAGGTATGTCAAATTAGGACAAATTCAGAACTCGGGTTTAAAACATTTAATCAATTTGGTAAGCCCAAGC
The DNA here is from genome assembly GCA_945859785.2 of Tridacna gigas. Classification (NCBI taxonomy): domain Eukaryota; kingdom Metazoa; phylum Mollusca; class Bivalvia; order Cardiida; family Cardiidae; genus Tridacna; species Tridacna gigas. The sequence goes on from OX244041.2 coordinate 31,841,599, forward strand.
AATTTCTCCTTTTGCCATAATGTTTTCAAAAAGATTCTGCTGCAATATAAAACATAGGGAGAGGGTGCTGCAGGGTCTAATTTTCACCCCCTTTGCCCAAGTTGGCAAATGCATTTATTATCGCTCCCCCGGTTTTTTTCTAACTACAAAAAAGCTTACAAAACTGCCATTCCATGGATAAAGTTAAAAAAAAAAAACTGGATGAAATACACATAATCCTAACTACTTCGCAAACTGATGTCCTTAAAACCTGACTATCCGAATATACATACACTTCAAATAACATTTTATACTTCCGGTGACACAAAGTGTTAACTAGCTTAGAGTAACATTAAGAAAATGAAAGTATCATAGATTAGTGTCACAAATTAATCATGAATGCAATTTAAATTCCAAATGAATCATGATCAGCGGTAAAAATCAATATTCTGCATTAAATACTGCATGTGCATTCAAGAAAGTGAAAGTATCAAAGATCAGTGTCACAAATTAATCGCAAATGCAATTCAAATTCTAAATGAATCATGATTAGCGGTAAAAGCGATATTATGATGCATTCAATACTGCATTTTTCTCAAATGGCGTCACTCCACAGTCAGCACTGACTAAAACCTGTTATGGTAATCCTCGGAAATTTCTGTCATTTTCGGAAAATGCAACGCCCCCCTCCTCTTCCCGGGGCATTTAAAAGAGTCAATACGGTATGCTTCAAATCCTCATTTTAACCCTCTAATTAACAATCTGTGCTTCAATGACACCAAGAATGAAAGCTTTTGAAAATGTTGTGAATTAGTGCAGGCAACTTTTTTTGTCATCTACAAATGCTGTCGAATATGACCGTGCAGTCTAATTTGTTGTCTGGTCAACAGTTAATTTGTCTTTTTGTTTGTATTATAGTTTAACACTGGTCAAAAGTAAACTCTTTACCAATCAACAAAATTTTAGACTTGTCCAAATTGAAAGCATTTGCAGACAACAAAATAAATCTGACAAAAATTGAAATTTGTTTTGGGAAGGGTAGAAAACATTGTGGGTAATGGAGAAAAATGCTGGTTACCAGCATTTTCTCGTTTTCCCACAATGTTTTCAAAAGTCTCCTTTCTCAGGGTCATTAAAAGTCGGGATTGTGTGGTAAAGGGTGAAACTATTTAGTACTTTGTTATGATTGTTTTCACACTTAACCATGACCAAACAACCAATAATTTTATGAAGATGTTTTTAAAAACATTGTGAGAAAAGGAGAACATGCTAGAACCCCACATTTCCTCCTTTTCCCATAATGCTTTCTACTCTTTACAAGACAAATCCAATCAATGGATTTGAAGCTTTGAAGCTCAAATATTATTCAACTGACTGTATGGTGCTTTACTCTGTTTCAAATATTATTTCAGTTACGTCGCTGCTGCATCTGTCCCTACTTTCCTAGAGTTTCTATTACCAATATCTGGCACAATATTCTTCTCAAGCCACTGGCTGCTTTCCCATATAACCATCGTCAAAACAATGATCAGCGGCAAGAGAGGGGAATGAATCCTGTCACAATGGCTGACATCATTCCACAGAAAAAAATTGGCCGAACTGGGGATTCAAACCAGCGACCCCTTTCTCAGTTCCTGTATGCTACCATCTGCACTACCAAGGCTCAGCAAGAATTATTCCATTACTTGGGATCTGACCTAGATACAAGCAGTTCATAACAGTGACTACGGACCATATTACAGTATGATATTTGTTCATTTGCTGTTTAGTATAGTTGCTAGGTTACATTTGCTACAAGCACGATACAATTTGTTTCTCTGCAATTTTTTGCATGATTTTTCAAATACTGTAGATGGCTACTAGCTATGGCCTATGTATTTACATTCCATTATGAGATTTTTTTGTTTTTGTTCTGTGACTGATACGGGCAAAGCTCTACGAATACTGCACGGCAATCATACAAAAATCATACAGGGGTCCTACGAATCACTGAAATATCAAAATGCCACCGAAATACCCCACATTTTTTTTTTTTATTTTTGATATCAGGCAACTGAAGTTGTGGTGTTTGACACAAATTGTAATCATATTGATGAAGGAGGGTTAGTTTAAAACCAAATGACAAAATAACAACATGCCTTTGAGGCCCAATGTGAAGAATGTGCACCACAATATCCCACCCGTACTGTAAATATCCACCGAAATAACCACTCAACACAGTAAAATTTGTTGATTCAGAGATTCTACGTTAGCAATCTCATTACAGTAGCTGTACTTTTGTACAAGGTTAATGTGTGTGATTTTTACCCATAACCATGCTAGCAAAAATAGTTTTCATTTTTATATTGGGCATATGAAATTAAAAATCACCATATCAGAAAACCAGCAGCCATTTTGAATCTGTAGTTAACACGTTACCAGGCGTAAAGTGGTAAGACAATTATAATTCCACTGATAAGATAATTAATAATAACCATGTCATTTTAAAGATAACAATGACAAACTTACACATCAAATAAGTTCAATCATATCAGCTGAACGCCTTGCCTTCAGTTATGATTGCATTACTTTAACAGGACAGAACAGAACCAAGCTACTTGTGCGTTTCGATGAATCAGAGACCTATATCATGCATTGTCTGATTTGGGTCTACTTCATCCGCAAATGATTTTGTATGTGTGTTTATCATTCAAAGAAATAATAATTTCATGTGATCATCTGATACTGATAATTCTTTGGTCTAGATTGGCCTAATCAAGATCGGGTATTTCAGTGTGTAACAGACCAGATATGTGAGTGTTTCGGCGATTGTTCTCCATGTAAATCTATGATCAGAATATACTAATAACATCATTTTTCTTAACAATGATTAATGCTTTGATTGAGTGCATTTTCAGTTAAAAAAAAAAAAAGAAAGAAAAATACTACATACTTATCTGAACTTACTAATAAAAAATTGGGGTATTTCGGTGTTTTGCTGGTATTTCAGTATTTCAGTGATTTGTCAGACCATCATTATGTCCTCCGCCTATCGCATGGGCACCATGCCATAACCTTGCAATAGCAAAGTGAGGGCTGTAGCCAGGGCTACAGAAATCCGAAAAATTGCCGGATCAGACCGATTCCGCACACTGAAAACCAATTTCTTTTCAAATACATCCTAAAAAATCGGTCCGAAATATCATAATATGGCCAGTCAGAAACAAACTTGCAAACCTTAAATCATTGCTGCAGGCATTTTTGAACGTTAGGCAAAGCAGTGATCGTATATAAAATCCCTTGGTATCTAGAGTGTCAAATTGTTAATTGGCCATTATCTAATTATTGCCATGTGACATAAATCACAGCTTATAGAGATATCGTCATGCATCGTCGCCTTAAGCCTGGTAAGGCCCTATTCGCAATCGGTTTTGTCCAATTACGTACCATACATGCAAACACACCATGCAATGCTAATCAGTCAGTCAATTTCGCCACGCCCCATTTGCATCAGTTTACATAAAATATTTACTGCGAACCAATCAGAAATCACGTACAAGATTTAGTTGTCGCCCATAATTTTGTAAAGCCGCGCCTTGACTCTACATTATGTGGTAGTGCGCATCCTGTCACGAACTCATGACTAGCATTACACGGTGTATATTTAGCTACGACCCCTCGCAATCTTGAATTATTAATCCATTTCAATAAGCGCAGCCACAACTCACACCCAACTATCTCACCTGTCAGTGGTAAACACAACTTGGAGAACTGTCTGCGCCAGGTGGTTGCCTGAGAAATTTGCCTCGTTTTAGCTTTTGGTATAGGTATGCTCACTCAGGGTTGTCGACATGAATTATGTAATGTTGAACAAAGTAATTTTACATTGTACTTTCCGAAGAAACGAATCAATCGGGTGTAATTTTAGCCGACTGAGACTCACGTTTACTTCGGCCATGTTCTTCTTGAAAACGAAAGTAAAATGGCTAAACGCAGACTGACATTTTAAGACGTTTTGCAGCGAATTTGTGATGGCAGCGACAGAAATCATTTGATGAAAATGAAGAAAATATTCTTCAGAAAATTTTAACCGATGCCATCACTGTCAGTGAGTTTGAGATGGGACATTCCCGGACCAATTGCGAGTTTATTTTGATAAAGAAAGTGGGTGGGGTAACGTGGATCGCCACCCTCGATCACACGTCACAGCTCGGCCAATTCCAAAATCAACCAAGTTTGCCGAATGCGCCGTCGGTCGGCCGGACCAAGTGAGATTACAAAATTTCTGTAGCCCTGCAACGGTTGTACAATTATCCAATGATGTATTGGGCAAAAATGACCATCTAAAATTGTCCTCTGTATAGTGCCCACACAGGCACCCTGCCATGCTATTATGACATGCCTACTGGGTAAAGGGTTGCATTTTTAAAATTTGTCAGTGTGCAAAGTTAAACAAAATCCTACAGGCTTCGGCACCTATGAATCTGTCCAATAATCTTATGCCATCCATACAGTGGCCGCATGGAACGAGGAATACAGGCATATCATGGGCACCTTAAGCTCATCGCAAGCTTAATATAACATAGGCATGTTCAATATCATCATAGTTATCAGTGTGAACAGTGCACTTATCACTGCTTTCCTGGGGTTTCTTTTACCAGTATTTCATACATCATTCTTTTCAAGTCACTGGCTACTTCCCCAAAGAAACAATTGATTAGTGATAGAGGAATGAGTCCTGTTGAAATGATCATCATCAACTTTGGGGAAAAATATGGCCAAGCTTTACAACAGACATGCAATAATCTAGTCTACACATACAAAGCAAGAGCCGTTGAATTTGTGTCCTGTTTTTAAAGAAATTGCTTTCAAATTGCTTCCCCAAAGAAACAATTGATTAGTGATCTATAGAGGAATGAGTCCTGTTGAAATGATCATCATCAACTTTGGGGAAAAATATGGCCAAGCTTTACAACAGACATACAATAATCTAGTCTACAAATACAAAGCAAGAGCCGTTGAATTTGTGTCCTGTTTTTAAAGAAATTGCTTTCAAACAAAAGAAAAACTGGAAACCGATTTAGTCTCATTTCAAGTGTCAAAGAAACCTATATTATTTCTTGACATGAAATGTCATATGCACTAGAGAAATAGAGAAATTTGACAATGTTTTGAGCATCAGAAAGCAAACAGGCTGATCTCCGGGATGAATCTAAAAAATTTAGGCTAATTAATGGATTGATTTCGCCACTTTCAACGTTACTTCAGTAATATAAAGGCACAATCTCCAAGCAGAGTTGTCGTTTGTTACTCTCACCATACATCTCTGTAACGGGCTAAATGACAAGAATCTTGTCAAACCGAGGAAAACATGTTTTGTTACTGTTTAACTGTTTCATGCGTAACATAATAAAGTAGACAAAGGAAATATGATTCTGGATACATTATAGGTGCATTCAAACTGATGAATTTACCTGTATACAATGGAACTATTTTTTCAACCTTCTTTACTGATCAGAATCTTACGCCAATTGTAAAAAAAAAAATGGCTGCGCTCATGAATAATGACAATTTAAACAAAATTAAAAAACAAGTTATCGTCCTTTAAAAGACATTTAAGCTTTTCAGAAAATCCCTCTTTTTCACATTTCGTACCCCTAAGTCTGATTGGCCGTATGCTGTTTGAACAGCACACAAAACAATGGATTTGTCTTTCTTTCACCGGCGTTTGTGTCACCATTTTGAGTTATGGTCATGTGACAAAAATATCACGTGATGACGGACTACTTTCTGAGCCAACTATAGAGGTGAATGGGAATGATCCATAGTGCAAGACAGTGATAAAGGCAACAGCTCACATATTAATCTGCCAAGCCCCCGTAGCTCAGTTGGTAGCGTACAGGACTTGAGAACAGGAGGTCGCAGGTTCGATCCCCGGCTGGGCCAATTTCTTTCCGAGGACTGATGATGGTCATCCCGACAAGATTCATTCCTCTCTCACCGCTGACCATTGTTTCGACGATGGTTATGTGGGAAAGCAGCCAGTGGCTTGGAAAGAATATTGTGTGGAGTATTGGTAACAGAAACTCCAGGAAAGCATGAATAGGTGCACTGGCCGCCATAATATAACTGGAATAATGGTGAAAACGGCGTTAAACACACAATCAATCAATCAATCACATATTAATCCGGTATTGGGCTAGGGCTCTGAAGTGTCTTGTGAAAGGACACTACCGCAAAAAAATCCAGTGCTTCCAGTGAGGCTCAAACCCTGCACTTTACCACTGAGCCATGCAGGACCCAAACAACAAAATTTAGCACAGGACAAAATTAAGGTGCTGAACCTCGACTTTTACATGGCTAAACTCTTTACCACACAAGCAAATTATAGACTTGTCCAAACTGAAAGCATCTGCAAGGGAAAGTTTAAACAATTTACTTTGTCTTTGATAGGGTAGAAAACATTGTGGGAAAAGCAGAAAATGCAGATTACCAGCATTTCTTCTTTTCCCACAATATTACAAAGGTTTGTGCCTCAGGGTCATTAAAACTCATGGTTGTGTGGTAAAGGGTTAACCCTTAACCAAACAATCTCGACTTTTAATGACCCCAAGGAAAAAGCTTTTTGAAAACATTGTGAAAAAAGGAGAAAATGCTGGTTACCAGCATTTTCTCCTTTTCCCACAATGTTTTCAAAAGCTCTCTTCTTCAGGGTCGTTCAGGATTGTGTGGTAAAAGGTTAACAGCCACGAGGGAAAAGGCTTTTGAAAACGTTACAGGAAAAGTAGAAAATGCTGGTAACCAGTATTTTTCTTTTTTTCCTACAATGTCTCTTCATGAGAAAAATTTCAACATTTGAGCCTGGGTTGAGCCTAGTTTTTTTTTTTAATGGCGTTTTATGGCACATTGACAAATATTGTCATTTAGCACCCATTGAAGGTAATGCATTATAAAAAGTTGAAAGGACAAAATGATAACTCAAAAGTTAAAAGGACTTTATGTACAACAACTTAGTTATAGCAGAAAAATGTGAAAATGATCAGTTATATCAATGTAAGTGCTGGTTGACCCAGCAACAAGGCAATCCTGAGCCTTAATATTCATTGATATTCAAAGCATTTGCAAGCGATAAATTAAACTTGGCTCAAATTGTAAGATTTTTCTGTGAGAGGTTAAAAAGCATTGTGGGAATAGGAAAAAATGCTGGTTTCCAACATACTCTCCTTGTACAAAATATGTTCAAAAGCATTTTCTGCCAGGGTCATTAAAACCAAGGATTACATTGGTCATGGGTTAGCTTAACATCTTCATTGTATCAGGTTGAAAATAATTTGTTTGTCTGATTGGTATTTAATACCATTTTCAACATTATTTTAGTTCTACTGCCACAGGCAATCTACCTATCCATGATTTTCTGGGATTTCTTTTACCAGTACGTAGCACAATAGCTGCTTCCTCACAAAATCATTGTCCAAACAATATTCAGCAGCAAAACGGGAAAGAATCCTGTTACAATGACAATCATCAATCCTGGGAAAGAAATTGGCCAAGCATGAGATTCAAACCAATGACTCACCTGGTTTCAAACCCAGTATGTTACAGACTGAGCTACTGGCCTAGGCTAGGTTGGTAATACATTAATCAAAATAAATAATTTGCATAAAGATGTATATCATCTTATGAGCAGTGTTCAATAAATATGCAGAAAAGTACTGTCATTCTCTCAAATATTGCTGAAATAGAGAAAATTAATTCTGTATTGACAGAATAAATTTCATGTCAATATCTCAACAACTTATGAAGATATGGTTGTTATAGCAACCTCATCACTCAAAAAACGGCCCAGTGTCATCAAGCGTCAATTTTACGTTGCTTTATTTGCATAACTCATAAATCCTTTCTTTCACATACCTAGATGAGGTAAGAGTCTAAAGAATTTCATCTTGTTCAATACACTCTCCTCGAAATGAAGTACACATATCGTTTCACCCATTAATAGAAGCTTTTCCTGTCAGCAGCAGAGTCAACAGAAGCAATCTCAGACTGCACTGCACTCATTACATTATGTTATCGATGTCGACCGTCCGCTTCTCTGGTCATGTCACACTTTCATGACCGTCTTCATAATGCACATACCATTTGTATAAAGCTATTTTCTTCATTGCTGAATTGCCGTATGCCATTTTTTTTTTTTTTAACATTTCCATTGTTTCTTTTCTGGATTTTCCATTTAACCCTGTAAATCACAACAAATTTTACATCTGTCCAAATTGAAAGCACTTGCAAAAGACAAATTAGATTTGGCTCATCTGGTGAGACTTGACTGTAAAAGGACAGAAAACATTGGGGGAAAAAGAGAAAATGCTGGTTACCAGCATTTTCTCCTATTCCTACAATGTTTTTAACAGGCATCTTTCTCAGGGTCGTTAAAATTCCGAATTGTGTGGTAAAGGGTTAAAACACAAAATTTAAGGATAGTTCTCCGTTCGGTACTCATTTTGACGCAAATGAATAAATAATATGGCTACCAAACGCTTAAGTAATGTCAGACATAACACATTTACTTGATGAACAAATCAAGTTGAGCAGATGATTAGGGGCTGATTAGGGGTGTTTGCCCTGAAAAAAAAACTGTCGTCCGGTGGAATACTTTGTTAGGATTTCTTGTTGTCGGCTGGAAAAAGTTGTCGTCTCAGACGACAGTATTGGCGTTTCTGAGAACTCTGATGTGAATTCATGCACGTCATACCAAGAGTTGATGCCAAATCACGACAAAATTTGGTGACAATATCTGATCAGACACAAAAGAGACACGTCATTTTTCAAACGGCAAATGCTTTTGTTTTATTGCATTTTGGGTCAGGTTCTGGAACACGACATTGCCATAATTACTATATCTTTAAAAGATGCTGAAATAATACCTTGAAATTTATTCTTTTCCGTGTATTTTTTTTAACAGCACTTGTATTACTGGATCAAAATGACAAATCATAAACTCCCACTGAAGTTGTCTGTCCTAACGTTCTTCTACAACCTTGTATAATGAACTCATAGAAGGTTGGGACTCTGCAGTGTCTTGCCCAAGGACAACGTGCACTGACCAGCCTCATTAACCTTTCACAACACAATTCCAAGTTTTAACGACCCTGGAAGAAGCCTCTTGAAAACATTGTGGGAAAAGGAGAAAATGCTGCTAACAAGCATTTTCTCCTTTTCCTACAATGTTTTCTGCCCTACCAAAGAGAGAAATCATAATTTTAGCAACATTTGTCATCTGCAAATGCTTTCAATTTGGTTCACGACAAGACTTTTTGTTTGGTAAAGAGTAAATCAGATTTCCTGCATACAAGTGACACCTTTACTCATCTTTGATAGAAGATGGCTTTTGACTCACTATCAGGTAATGAAAACTTTGACATGTCCTATTTTTGAACCCTTTACCCCACAGTCCCGACTTTTAACGACCCTGGAAAAGAGGCCTTTTGAAAACATTGTGGGAAAAGGAGAAAATGCTGGTAACCAGCATTTTCTCCTTTTCCCACAATGTTTTCTATCCTTCAAAAAGCAAATTTCAGTTTTTGAGTCACTTTTATTTTGTCGTCTGCAGATACTTTCAATTTGGACGAGTCTAATATTTTGTCATTTGGTAAAGAGTTAAGCATGTTCAGACAACAAATGAAATTCACCCCAAAAGATGATTCCTGTCATAGAGATGATTGAAAACATTGCGATAAAAGGAGAAAGTGCTAATTACAAGCACTTCCTTCTTTTCCCCCAAGATGTTTTCAAAAGCTACTGTCTTCAAGGCTGTTAAAACATGGGGTTGCTATCTAGCTTTTGAAGGTTCCTCATTGAAATTGGTTCTGTCTTGGGGTTTTCCACTGACCCCTGTGATTCCTGAAGTTATGCTGGATTTTTAGACTAGCGAAGCTAGTCTATAGGCATCAAGACTGACCTAGAGTCAAAGTAAACAAAAAACCCCACAGTTGCCAAATCCTGCCTCACAGAAAAATACCTCTGTCTGTTATAAATCTTAATTCTGTTATATATGACAATTTTGACAAAAACCACTAAATCTCTACCACTCCAATTTGAACATGTCGTCTTACAAAGTAATAAACTGAACAAGATGTCATTTACAAGGTACAAGATCTTTGCTCACATGTAAATTAAGTGACCTTTGCAAAGCAGAGAATCACTTTTTCCAACACCACTGTAAGATTATGAATGAATCTATTAATAGATACACCTAGGTAAGTTTTAGCAAATCCCAGTTACATTAACCCTCACTGGACAGCGAACTCTTGTCATTCCTTCAGTCAGTCATTATTTAGATCATTGTGAACAGTTAAACTGTTATGTTAAACTGTTAATCTAGTCTTGAATATTAACCCTTTACCAAACAATCCCAAGTTTTAACGATACTGGGGAAAATCCTTTTGAAAACATTGTGGGAAAAGGAGAAAATGCTGGTAACCATCATTTTCTCCTTTTCCCACATTGTTTTCTACCCTTTTGGAATCAGGTTTCATCAGTTCAGCCACTTTTAATTTATCTACTGCAACAGCTTTGAATTTGGACTGGCGTAAAATTTTTTGTTTTGTAAAGAGAGTTAAATAGTTAACTACATCTTGTGCTATTGGATATTGACTAATTGATTGCAAGGTGTTTAACGCCGTTTCCAACATTATTTCAGTGATATTGCGGCGGCCAGATCACCTATGCATGCTTCCCTGGAGTTTCTTTTACCAGCACTACCGTGACTCAGTGACGTTTTACGGACAGTGTGGATTAAGATCAGACTGCACAGAGCATGCAGTCTGATCTTGGATCTACACAGCCGTATAAGAGGATATATTATTTTCTCCAAAATGTAACTTTGAAATAGCAATATTCAGGTGTTTACCATTGTCTTGAAAGTTTTGTTAAACACTTTTTGCAGGTTAAGGGTTAAACTTCAACTAGATTACAGTAAACCAATGGCACGCATAGCCCCAGCAGCTCAGTCGGTAGTGTACAGGATTTGGGAACAGGAGGTCACTGGTTCTATCCCTGACTCGGCAAATTTCTTTCCGAGGAATGATGATAGTCATTGTGACAGGATTCATTTCTTTCTCACGTTTCGAGGATGGTCACAATATAAATGTGGGAAAGCAGCCAGTGGCTTGAAAAGAATATTGTGCTGAGTACTGGTACAAGAAACTCCAGGAAAGCATAGATATGTGCACTGTCCACAGCTACATAACTGAAATAATGTTGAAAACAGAGGGTTAAACACCATAAAAGCAATCAATCAATCCAATTTGCTAGTCTGTCAGTACTTTCAGTACTTTGATTTGTTTTGGTAGAGCTATTTGAATTATTACTCTGATGTGTTGGCTTAGAACAAGGCTTCTCAGGCCTTCCTTTTAACCTGATAAGGACACATTCTTTTGTGCAAAAATGTTGCTCATCTTTTTTGACATGATAATTGATGTTTGTTTTGTCTGCAGTTGCAAGGTGATTATACAACAGCTGAGCAAAAAGTTCATGAAAACAAAACTAACAGTGCCATTACACTTAAATTTTTGTATGTTTAAGATCCATTCATAACAGACAAAATCTGAGAAAATTTCAAGACAAATTGATCTAAATACGTAGTTGCTATGACTCATTTTATTGTAACAGCTAACCAGAGCACGCCATGACATTGTCTTTTAACTAGGATGTCATTTAATTTTAAGTTAGTGCACTCTGTTGGATCATCTGCAATACTCGTTTGTCGTTTTATAAATACATGCCACTTGAATACTACAGATTTTTTTCAATGGTGGCTTTACCCCAGCTTCTTTAAAAAAAAATGTTTCAGATGGACTGTGCCATAAGTTTACGCAGAATTTTATCACTGCTTAAGTATCTACCACTTCCAAAACCACCATTTTTTACCTTATTTTTCCTTCGATAGGGCTCATAAAAACTGTCAAGCTAATGTTTTGGAAGTGACGTCAGAAATTTCACACAGAACAGAGCCATCCATCACGTTAATGTAACTTCAGGAGATTCGAATCAGACATTTTTGAAATATGAACGTTCTTAAAAGCATGACAACAGTGATTTTACACTGTGTGCTTCGCCAAAGCAAACCTTACGTTTTTTCAGGTGAAAATAAATACATGTATATACATATAAGTAAATTCAGACTGTTGATTTTTTACCTAGGAATTTATATAAGACCATGATTACACAAGTGAAAATCTGAAAAAAAAAAATCTGACATCAAATTAAAAAGTCATGAAGAAATTCCAAAAACTTTTTCTCAGCCCTCGTATATTTCTCAACTTTTCAAATTCTTTATGTTCAATTGATGGGAGTCGAAACCAAGTTTACAGTTTTGGAGATTCCTCAAAAAATTATGAATGGACTTAACCCTTTCCCAAACAAGCCCTGGTTTTCACGTGTCTGCAGTACAAGTCTTTTGAAAACACTGTGGAAAAAGGAGAAATTGTTCATAACGAGCAATTTCTCCTTTTCCCACAGTGTTTTCTACCCTTTTTGAGAACTTTCTGCCATTTTCATCAAATTTAAAATTGTCGTCTGCAAACTCTTGCAATTTGGACCAGTCCAAAATTTGTCGTTTGGGAAAGGGTTAACAGAATTTTCTCAGTGGCACATGACCATGTCCAGAACAAAAAGGATTAGCTTACTTGAATTCACATGTTAATTTTTTTAATTAGCATGATTGACCTTAGATAATTAGCACTTGCTCATTTTTCTGAGTGCTTGAAATTTCAGCGAGTATTTTCCAAATCTCATTCACATTTTGTGAGTAAATAAATAGGAATTTTGACCCAGGTGTAGACTGTACAGGAACAGGTTTTAACCTTTTATCACACAATCCCGAATTTTATGACCCTGACAGAAAACACTTGAAAACATTGTGAGAAAAGAAGGAAATGCTTGTAACCAGCATTTTGTCCTTTTCCAACAATGTTTTCTACAATTTCAAAGACAGAAGACACTGAATTTGTAAAAATTGCTTTTAACCCATTACCACACAGCCTTGTCCACATTAAAGGAATCTGAAGACAACAATTCAAATGTTTTACAAATGATAGTATTGGTCCTTACATAGAAAACATTGTGGGAAAAGGAGAAAACACTGGTCACCAGCATTTTTTCCTTTTCCCCCAATATTTTCAAAATGCTTCTTTCTCATGGTCATTAAAACTTGGAATTTTCTGGTAAAGATTTAATTTGGACAAGTCCAAAATTTTGTTGTGTGGTAAAAGGGTTAAGGTAATACAGTATAAGAAAAAAACTGTCTTCTACCATCTAAAGTCTGCTGCATTGTGAATGAGCAACCTGGTGTACCAATAGATGATCAACCCTTTCATATTGATAACTGGCGTCATAGAAAGGCCATTAAAAAAATCATTTGTCATCCTCTGTCAACAGGGGGTTTAATGCATCTGCAAAAAGTTTTGACCAGGTCAGCCTGCACAGTCTGTGCAGGCTGACCTGAGCCAACATTTTTTGCTTTTGTGCCTTTGGTCAATTTTTTGTATGTCTAAGGACAATTCTACCTTAGGATTCAGTCATTTTATTAGAGAAAATGGGTATAATGAATCTGTATGTGATGGCTTGCATGGTATAAAGCATCACAGAGATGCATTAAACCTCCTTTTCACAGAGCATGGCTCATTTGTAATGATACAGAAAACATTTGAGCTGTTACCTCTAACAGAATATTGCATATTTTCCTAATAATCCAAATTGATCACCTTCTTACCACACAAAAAAATTTTAGACCTTCCAAATTGAAAAGAATTGCAGATGACATTTCAAATTGGCTCAAATGATAAGATTGGTCTTTGAAAAATTAGAAAACATTCCAGGAAAAGAGAAAGCAATGCTTACCAGCATGTTTTGAATAAGAACCTTCCTCAGAGGAAAACACTGGATTGTTTTGGTAAAAGATTAACTGTTTGGGAATAAAATGTGCCAGTTCGATTTGTTTTTCGTTCGGTAGTCATACCATTTTTCAGCATATTTCTGCTTTATCATGGTGGCCAGTACACCTATCCATGCTTTCCTGGAGTGTCTTTTACCTGTGCTTCAGTAAACATCATTTCAAATCCACTGGCTGTATCCAAGATAAATACCAACAAACATTATTCACCAATGACAAAGGAATAAATCCTGTCCAAATCACTATCAGTAGTCAAAGAGAAACTGACCTGAGTGGATCGGTATGTCAGGCTTGGCAGTATTTCTGTTGAAATTTCATATAGGGGCTTATTTACATTTCTTTGTTGTAAATCTAAATTTCTCATACAAGAGGGCCATGATGGCCCGAAAGTTGCTCACCTGAGCCTTTTGAGCAAACATGACCCATTTCCAATCTTTTCCTCGATAACAAACATAACAAGAATTCTTACAACTTTCATGAGTAATAGACTGAAAATGTGGTCTCTAGAGGGTACACAAGGTTTTTCAAAGATTAAACTCCATGACCTAGTTTTTGACCCAATGAGAGCCATTTTCAATCTCATCATGGCCCGTTTCCTGACTCATCCTGTATATCATCAAATATTCTGACCAACTTTCATGAGTATTGGACTAAAAATGAGGCCTCTAGAGTTGTGCAGACCTGATGACCTAGTTTTTACCAGACATAACCCATTTTCAGCACTCATCAGATTCTGAGATATTATCAAAACTAACATTCTGACTGACTTTCATGAGTATTGAACTAATATGTGGCCTCTCAGCATACAAAAATTTTTCAAAAACTTGATCTGATGACCTAGTTTTTTATCTGATATGCACCATTTTCAAACACATAAAAGAAATCATTAAGACAAAAACTCTGACCACTTACATGTGTACTGGTTTGAAAATTTTGCTTCTAAAGCAAACCGAAGGTTTTAGCAAAGGTTTGACCTGGTAACCTAGTTGACCCATATGACCCACTTTCAAACTCATCTTAGATATCATCAAGACAAACAAACATTCTAACAAACTTTCAAGAGTACTGGACTTCAACTGTGGCCTGTAGAGTGTACAGAAGAGAAGGCTTTTCATCAAAGATTTGATCTGGTGACCTAGTATTTGACCCATCATGACCCTTTTTTTCCTGACTAATCAAAGAAATTATCAAGACAATCTTTCTGACCACTTTTCATGAGTTTTAGATTGGAAATTTGGCCCCTAGAGCAAACATAAGGTTTTCCCAAGATTTGACATGCTGACTAAGTTTTTGATCCGGTATTACCCATTTTCACGCTCGTCAGAGATATCAAGACAAACATTCTGACCAACTTTCAAGAGTACTGGACTGAAAATGTGGCCTCTAGATCATACACAAACAAGGTTTTTCAAAAATTTGACCTGGTGAATTAGTTTTTAATCTGATATGACCCATTTCAAAGTCATCCAAGATATTATTAAGACAAACATTCTGACAAAGTTTCATAAGTATCGAACTAAAAATGTGGCCTCTAGAGTGTGATTAATGTTTTTCTAAGATTTGACCAATTGACATAGTTTTTTATCCAACATGACCCATTTCAAACTTGCCTAAGATATCATAAAGATAACATTCTGACCAATTTTCAAGAATATTGGACAGATAGTGTGTACTCTAGAGAGTACACAAGTTTTTCAAAGATTTGACCTAGTGACCTAGTTTTTGACCAGGCAGGATCCATTTTCAAACTCCTCTATGATATAATCAAAGCAAACATTCTGACAGTTTCGTGACTATTGGACTGAAAATGTGGTCTCTAGAGTGTACACAAGGTTTTTCTAAGATTTGACCTAGTTTTTTACTCTACAAGACCCATTTTAAAACTTGTCCAAGAAATAATCATGACAAACATTCTGACCACCTTTCAAGAGTATTAGATGGAAAATGTGGCCTCTAGATAATACACAAGGTTTTTCAAAGATTTGATCGAGTGACCTAGTTTTTTTACCCAGCGTGACCCATTTTCATACCCGTCTAAGATATCAAGACAAACATTCTGACAAAACTTCATGAGTATCCAACTAAAAATGTGGCTTCTAGAGTGTACACAATTTTTTTCAAAGATTTGACCTAGTGACCTAGTTCTGGACACTACATGACCCATTTCTAAACTTGTCTAAGATGTCATCAAGACAAAAATCGGACTTATTTTCATGAGTATTGGGCTGAAAATGTGGCCTCTAGAACATAAAACGTTTTTCAAAGATTCAATTCGGTGAACTAGTTTTTGACCCGATATAACCCATTTTTAAATACATAAAAGAAATCATCAAGACAAACATTCTGACCACTTTTCATGAGTATTGGATTGAAAATTTGGCCTCTACAGCGAACACATGGTTGTCAAAAGATTTGACCTGTTGACCTAGTTTATAGCCTAATATGACTCATTTTCAAACTCATTTGAGATATTATCAAGACAAACATTCTGACCATATTTCAAGGGATTTGACCAAAAATGTGGCCTGGAGAGCATACTGAAGTTTTTTAAAAGATATGATCGGGTGACCTAGTTTTTGACCCGACATGATCCTTTTTCTAACTCCGATAGAAATCATCAAGACAAACATCCTGATCACTTTTCATGAGTATTGGATTGAAAATTTTACTGCTAGAGCATACACAAGGTTTTCTGAGTATTTAAACTGGTGACCTAGTATTACCCATTTTCAAACTCACCTGAGATATCATCAAGACAAACATTCTGACCAACTTTCAAAAATATTGACTGAAAATGTGGCCTCTAGAGCACACATAGGGTTTTTCAAAGATTTGACCCAGTGGCCTAGTTTTTTACCTGACGTGACCCATGTTCAAATTGTTTACAGATATTATCAAGACAAACATTCAGACAAAGAATCATGCGTATTGGACAGAAAATGTGGCCTACAGAGCAAACACAAGGTTTCTCTAAAATTTGACCTACCAACTTAGTTTTTGACCTAACATAACCCATTTTCAAGCAAGTGCAAGACATTATCAGGGTTCATTCTAGAAATCAAATCTATGGGGCCATCCAGCCCAGTAGGGGCACTCAGAGATATTCATGGGGCCAAGGGAAACTACATTAACCAATGGATTTTAATTTTATCCTTGCAATCAGAAGTAAATTTTTGATCCATTACTGCCCTAAGACCGTTTCCCTCTGAATACCTCACCCATGTGCATGTGAGAAATTGTGTAAGCTTCAGTCAGAATATCTGTCTTTCATGCTTAGAGCACAAAACACTGTATAATTCGTGTTTATTTCCGGCCGTTTCATGACAACAAAATAATCTCCGTAGTATATTGCCTGAATTATAAATCAATTTCTTCCTGTCACTGGTTTTGCACCCAGGAACATCTTGTTTATCAATTATTCAAAAAAAGTCTGCTTGTCAGTGTTATCTTGACATTATTTCTTTGGTTATTTGGGCCCCAAAATGGAAAAAATATCGGCTGAGAAGTCCGATGTATGACGAAGGTAACAAGGTGTTTTATCAGATTTTCAAGTATGTCATTTTTGATTGGATGATATGGTGGACACACCCACACAGAAACAACCTATATGAGTCCTCGTAACAGTTCATCCATCATATGGTGGCTGCACTTGATTCTTCAATAGTGTGAATTGGAGAACAAAGTCTCATTATTAATTTAACAACTTATGAGAAAAGTGCACCGGTTTGGCCCGTCGAAAGTTTATTTTGTACATTACTTTTCTAACTTGGTCTATCAGGTCTCATTGTCGCTTGGAAATTTGGAATGACCTAGGGTTTTTTTTACACTAAAAAATATCTGCCAAAGCGTGAATCTGATGCATGAGATTATTGGCTAAAGCTTCAGATAAATTAGCTTGCGAACCTGTACCCAGCAGAAATATGGGCTTCATTAATAAATTACTCAATCAGTATCTAATGTGAAGGAAGCACACGGCTCTGTTTATCAAAGCTAATCAAACTGGTGGGTCATTCAATGCAAACATGATAAAAGTGTACATCCCTTTATCTAATGTAAAATGACATGTTACCTGCTATCCTAATTGAAAATTTACATCAAATGATGTGGAAATACTTCTCTAAAAATCAATTGACATGAAAAATAGAACACTGAAAAAAACACAAAAACCCATGACACAACAAAGGTCAGTTTGATATCGTCCAATCAGAGGCACTTCAATCTGTCTTACCGTCTTTAATAATGAATTTAAACAGTGAATTTACACAAATCTTTGTATAAATCAAGAAGTGGAAGCTAAAATAAAAACCATTGGTTGCTTCATGAAATAAAAATACATGAAAGACAAATCCATCATTCAAGCCACATTTGAATTGTCGTCTGGTGCTGCTTCAATTGTGAAAGTCTAAAATTATATTGTTTGGAAAACTGTTAAAACATTGTTTGTGTCCATTTATTCATAATGACAAATTGCATGCTAGGGTTGCAAGTTAATATTCACCTCTCCATCTTTCTGATGATCAAGTGCTTGGAATTACTAAACAATAATTGTAATCAGTGTTTGAAAATGCACTCATAAATGTGAAAATCAAGAACATAATAGATGAAAAATTGTGTTAATTTCACCCATATCTCTCCATAACAACTGAGTAATTTTGACCCTTGGACATGAAAATTTTGTCTTTGATTCTTGGACATTCCATTTTGACTTGAAAATTAGTGTACAAGAGTCAATGAATCTTGGACTGAGAACCCTGGTATCCGTATTTTAGCAACACATTTTCTTTTTATACAATGCACAGCATATAACAGATAAAAAGAATAAATTAAAAAATTTTACCGTTTTTTTTTTTTTCAATCAATCTTACTAGCTGGGCATTATATAAAATAAAAAAAAGTTAACATTATGGGACTGAAACATACTATGTTCAATTATGGAGTATAACTTGATTTTTACTCTACCATTAGAATTTTCTTGCTTAAAAATTTGTTGCTTCAGCACAGTCATTTCATTTTACCCCTGTATTAAAGAAAATGATGCTTAAATACTCCTTGGCTCCAAAAATTATCTAGGGCAGCAAAGATTCTGACAGAGTATCATGTGTGCCGGATAAAAATGTGGCCTCCAGAGTGTACACAAGGTTTTTCTAAAATTTGACCTAGTTTTTGAACCATTTATGACCCATTTTTAACTCATCCGAAATATTATCATGACAAACATTCTGGCCACTCTATAGCATTTGACCTAGTGACCTAGTTTTTGACTGGACATAACCCTGCTTCTTGGTCGTCCAAGATATGATTAAGACAAACAATCTGATCAACTTTTAAGAGTGCTGGACTGAAAATGTGGCCTCTACAGAGTATGCAAGGTTTTTCAATGAAGTGACTTAGTGACCTACTTTTTGACCCATTTTCGTTCTCATCGGAGATATCATCACGACAAACATTCTGACAAAGTTTCATGAGTATCGCACTAAAAATGTGGCCTCTAGAGCATACACAAGGTTTTTCTATAATTTGACCTAGTTTTTGACCTGACATGACACACACACACATCCGATATATTATCAAGAAAAACATTCTATTTTTCTTTCATGAGTGCTGGACCGAAAATTTTGGCCTCTATAGCGTACACGATGTTTTTCAATGATTTGACCTGGTGATCTAGTTTTTGACCCAACATGACCCATTTTCAAGGTCATCCGAGATATCATTAAGACAAATATTCTGATGAAGGCTGAAAATGTGGCCTCTATAGTGTACACAAGGTTTTTCTAAGATTTGACATAGTGACCTAGATTTTTACCCGACACGACCTATTTTCAAACTCATCCTAGATATATCTGAGATATCATCAAGACAAACATCCTGACTAAGTTTCAGAAGTATCGGACTGAAAATGTGGCCTCTACAGCATACACAAGGTTTTTCTAAGATTTGACTTACCGGTAGTTACCTAGTTTTTGACCCGCCATGACCCATTTTCAAACTAGTCCCAGATATCATCTAGACAAACACCCTGACTACAGTTCATAAGTATCGGACTGAAAATGTGGCCTCTAGAGCACACAAGGTCAAAGTTGACAAAGTTCTGACAACGGACACAGGATGATCACAAAGCTCACCTTGAGCACTTCATGCTCAGGTGAGCTTAAAAGCTGGTAAATGCAATTTTCTCCTCTGCCAATAACATTTGCTACCCTTTAAAATAAAAACTTCCATGTTTTGAATAACAATTTGTCATCTGAAAATGCTTTCACTTCAGACATGCCTACAATTTTATTAAAGAGTAATCCTCAAAAGACTTGTCACACCCCTTTAACTCTTTACCTAATGAAAAAATTTTGGACTCCACCAAATTGAAGGCATTTGCAGTCTACAAATTAAACATAGCTCAAATGATGTCTTCTGTCTTTGATAGGGTAGAAAACATTGTGGGAAAAGGAGAAAATGCTACTTTCCAGCTCTTTCTCCTTTAAACACAATGTTTTCTACAGCCTTCTTCAGGGTTGTTAAAACTCAAATTTGTGTGGTAATGGATTAAAACATGACCAGGACAAAAAGATTCTCAGCAGACAAAATGTGGCTCAAGCCATATAACTTGTCTTTGGATGGGTTGAAAACATTGTGGAAAAGGGAGAAAATGTTGATTACTGGCACATTCTCCATTCCCCACAATATTTTCAAATTGTCTGTGCTCCAGGGCCATTGAAACACAGGATTGTTTGGTAAAAGGTAACAAACAATATCAACAAGATAAAGCCTAGTGACCTACTTTTTGATCCCACATGACCCATTTTCTAACTTGTCCTGAATATTATCTAGACAAACATTCTGACCAACTTTTATGAGTATTGCACTAAAATTGACACCTCTGGAATGTACACAAGGTTTTTTTGAGATTAAACCTTGTGACCTAGTTTTTGACCAGATAGGACCCATTTTTAATTTCATCTGAGTTATCATGAAAACAAACATTCTGACAGACTTTCACGAGTATTGGACGACAAATGTGGACTCTTGAGCGTACAAAAGGTTTTTCAAAGATTTGATCCAGTGACCCAGTTTGTGACCTCACATGACCCATTTTAAAATTTGTGCAAGATATTATCAAGACAAAGATTCTGACAAAGTTCAGTGAGTATCATCCTGAAAATGTGGCCTCAGAGTGTACAGGAGGTTTTTCTAAGATTTGACCTGGTGACCTGGTTTATGACCCAACATGACCCATTTTCAAGTCATCTGAGATATCATCGTGACACTCTGACAGACCCTCAAGAGCACTGGACTGAAAATGTAGCCTCTAGAGCATACACAAGGGTTATCAAAGTTTGACCTAGTGATCTAGTTTTCATCCCGACATGACACATTTTCAAACCCATTTAAAGTTTTATCAAGACAAACACTGGACCAACTTTCAAAGAGTATTGGACTGAAAATGTGGCCTCTAGAGTGAACACAAGGTTTTTCTAAGATTTGACTTACTCACCAACTGGTAGTTCTTGACCCAACATGATCCATTTTTCAAACTCATCTGAGAAAATTATTGTAAAGTTTCATGAATATCAGACTGAAAATGTGGCCTCTAAGAGTGTACACAAGATTTTTGTAAGATTTGACCTGGTGGCCTAGTGACCGGACATGACCCATTTTAAAAGTCATATGAGATATATCCTCAAGACAAATATTCTGACTAACTTTCAAGAGTATTGGACAGAAAATGAGGCCTCTAGAGCATACACAAGCTTTTCCAAAGATTTGACTTAGTGACCTAGTTTATGACCCATTTTTAAACTTGTCCGATATATGATCAAGAAAAATACAGTCAAACCTGGTCATCCGGCCACCTCAATTCAGCGTGAAGCTCCCTTAAGCGTGCAATTTTTTGGCCTCCCTATTGCTTTTACACTTAATTGAACCTTTATTCTACAAGCACCTTGTAAACGCATGCGTAAACTAGCATGCACCAAAATCGTGTCCCATTCCTTAGAATACCATTTTAGCTACCAAGAGTATGACCGACGTCTGGTGGCAAAGGTGAATTTTACGCAAGGGCAATTCTCACAAACAATAATTATTGAATTAACAATCGAGTGTCAAAAGCCAATTATTACTTGCATGTGTCGCTAATTGACTGGTGTTGACCATAACTCTACCTGGTTTCCATGAAAACGATTAAATCTATTCGATGGTTGACTGCAAGACTATTCTAAGTGCCTGTACAATTTCTTATGCACTTAGAATAGTATTACGTTCAACCATCGTATTGTATTGACTTTTGAAACAAACAGACAGTCACGTGATCTGCTGGTCAAAATTTATGTATATGGACACTCACATGAGCATAGTAGGAAAAGGTGACTCTGTCTATCAAATTCTCATTGACCTCTTTTAAGCAAGCACCTGCCTTAAGCAAGTGATTTTGGAAGTTTCCTTGACCGCTTGCTTAAGACAGGTTAGACTGTATTCTGGCAGTTTCATGATTATCAGACCAAAATGTTGCCTCTAGAGTGTACACACGCTTTGTCAAAGATTTGACCTAGTGACCTAGTTTTTGACCCAACATGGCACTTTTTCAAAGTCAGCCAAGATATCATCAAACCAAACATTCTGATGAAGTTTCACGAGTATTGGACTGAAAATCTGGCCTGTAGAGCATACACAAGGATTTTCTAAGATTAAACCTAGTGACCTAGTTTTTGATCCAACATGACCCACTTTTAAACTTGTCCAAGAAAGCATCAGGACAAACATTCTGACCAAGTTCCATGAGTATCAAACTGAAAATGTGGCCTCTACAGGGTGCACAAGATTTTTCAAAGATTTTACTAAGTGACCTAGTTTTCGATCCGACATGACCCATTTTCAAACTTGTTTGAGGTAACATCAAGAAAAATATTCTGACCAAGGTTAATGAGTACCCGACTGAAAATGTTGCCTCTGGAACGTACACAAGGTTTTTCTAAGATGACTAGTGACCTAGTTTTTGACCAGACATCACCCATTTTCAAACTTGTTGGAGATAGCATCAAGACAAATATTCTGGCAAAGTTTCATGAGTATTGGTCAGAAGATGTGGCCTCTAGAGCTTACAAAACCTTGTGTACACACTCTAGAGGCCACACTTTCAGTCAGATACCAATAAAACTTTATCAGAATGTTTGTCTTTATAATTTCTCAGATGATTTTGAAAACAGGTCAGATCAAGGTCAAAAACTATGTCACTAGGTCAAATCTTAGAAAAACCCTTTTAAAATGGGTCATGTTGGTTGTTAGACATAATGGATTTTATGGATCCATACTTGTATGACAACTTGCTTGATACGTAGATGCATTAAAACCCCTTTTGCTAGAGTGCTGCTCTTTTATTTTCTTATTCTAAAGCAATCTTTGCACACCAGTGAAAATTAGCAGTCTCTGTCAAGATCGTCTTAACAACTTGCAAAATAAAATCTGGTTCAATGTCCCTTAAATTGAAGATTTGCAATCTATTGCCTTAATTTTCTACCAAACAACAAACTCCAGAATGGTCAAAATTGAAAGCACTTGCAGACGACATAATAAATGTTGCACAAATTTTGAAATGTTACTCTGAAAGGCTAGAAAACACTGTTGAAAAAGGAAAAATGCTGGTTATCAGCATTTTCTCCTTTTTTCTACAATGTTTTCAAAAGGCCTTCCCCTCAGGATTGTTAAAAGTCAGGATTGTTTGATAAAGGAGTAATAGCTACAGTGATAAATCATTTTAGAAGACAGGTAAAGTCCTAAAAATCTAAATGGGCCTCTTTAACAAAACATCAACATTTTAGAAGAATCCAAATTCAAAATGTGCAGATGACAAAATTTTTACTCAAATAATGGGGTTTTTACCAGGAAGAGTAGACAACATTATGAGAAAAGGAGAAAATGCAGGCTATCAGCATTTTCTCTTTTTCCTGCAGTGTTTTCCCTCTACCTCGGGGTTGTTAAACTTCCGATAGTGTGGTCTAACATAAAGCCACTGAAGCCTAAATCACAATTCATAAGAAACATGGCCACAAGAGCAAACATATCCACAGCTTTTTATTTCATGGATGAATGCAACACACTAAACACATTGTACTAAAGATTTTTCTAGGCTCTTTTGTAGACAGTTTAGATGTAGATCAGACCTGTCTGATCCTATCTGGAGTACTTAGGCAAAAACAACTTCGAAACTCTACTAAATAAATTACCAGCATTTTCTCCTTTCCTGCAATGTTTTCAAATGCCTTCTCCCTCAAGGCTGTCAAAACTTGGGATTGTGTGGTATGGGGTTAAGATGTCTTATGTAAAGGCACAGAAATTCAAATCAGGTTTAATAAGAAACATGGCCACAAGAGAAGAAATATCCACAGCTTTATTATTTCATTATTTGAATACAAACACCCAACACATAATGTACTACAGATTCTTCTAGGCTCTTTTGTAGACAGTTCAGATGTCTACAACTTTAACATTTTACCAAACAACAAAATTTTAAACTTGTCTATATTGAAAGCATTTACAGATGACAAAGTAAATGTGAATCAATAATTATTATTTAACTTTGGAAGGGTAGAAAACATCGTGGGAAAAGTAGAAAATGCTGGTTACTAGCATTTTCTCCTTTTCCCACAATGTTTTCAAATGCCTACTACCTCAGGGTTGTTTAAACTTGGGATTGTGAGGTAAGGGGTTAAGACATCTACTGTAAAGGCACTGAAATCTAAATCAGGCCACAAGAACCAAAAGACCCACAACATTTTACTTCACTAATGAACGTAACGCACCAAACACATGGTACTAAGGTTTTTTCTCATTATCTTCCGATAGGAAGCATTTTTCAAAGAATATGATGGCGCACGGCAGACAACAATATTTTTCCAGGCTCTTTTCTAGACGGTTTGGATGCAAATCAGACTGGTCTGATCCTATCTGGAGTATTTAGGCAAAAACAACCTCTACTAAATGATTCTTTTCTACTAACAAACAAGTCTCTGTTAAGTCTAGTGATCCTACAATTTAACTCTTTACCAAACGACAAAAATGTAGACTCTTCCAAATCCAAAGCATTGGCAGACGACAACCTAAGTGTGGCTCAAATGATGACATTTATCTTGGATTGGGCAGAAAACATTGTGGGAAAAGGAGAAAATACTGTTTACCAGCATTTTCTCCTTTTCCCACAATGTTTTCCAAAGCCTTCATTCACAAGGTCGTTAAAACTCGAAATTGTGTGGTAAAGGGTTACAGTCATATTACCGTCCAGAAATGATTCAACCCTTTACCACACAATCCCAAGTTTTAACAATCGTAAAGAAGAGGGCTTTAGAAAACAATGTGGGAAAAGGAGAAAATGCTGGTAACCAGCATTTCTAACATTTCAAAGACAAATCCCATCTTTGAGCAACAATTAATTTCTCATCTGCACGTGCTTTCAATTTGGACATGACATCAACTATGTTGTTTTGTAAAAGGTTAACATGCTCCCTACAGTAAGTGTTGATAGCATATGAATATGAGCCATGCTCTGGCAAAAGGCTTAGTGCAGAGATCTCTGTGATCCATGATACCAACCAAGTCATCACATAATCACGGATCAAAAATAGCCACTTTTTGAGCGAATTTGTACAGCAAATCCGCTTACAGCGATCGTTCTGACCGTAACCAAATACACAATGTGTAACGATGCATGCACGCTCATTTTGTACTATGTTATCCGCTTGACCTGAACCAAACAATTATACTGCCATATACGCTTGCACTCTACCTATGCTACTTTTCAGTTTTAGCTAATACACCTCAACATCGCTTTTGTCACTACATTATATACAGACCTACATGTTTATACCTGTAGCCTGATATCTAATACCAGCAAAAAACTGTCATATTCATGGGTCAAATTACCACTCCTTAACAAGCAATAGAATAACAATTACTGGGCGGCCCACTTGGCAGAACGACTTTCCTTACTCTTGCTGACTCCATTATATGATTACATGTATACATACATGTGCATATTCGTACATGTGTTGTATATGAAGTTATTTTTATTACAACATGCGTGTATTACAGCTTTGTGCTACTCCACAAATTCCCTTTTTTTTTAGGACTTTTGAGTCCTTTGATTTAATAATCAACAATGAGGTAGACTAGTCCTTGGACAGTGACCAATAGCGAAAGTTTCCGCCCAGGTCAGGCTGACCTAAGTTGAGAGTTTTCACAGTTGCGTTAAGCTGCCTTTTCACAGAGCATGGCTCATATTTTGGGAAAAGGAGTAATTGCTTGTAAAAAAGCAGTATTAAACCTTTACCACACAATACCGAGTTTTAACGACCCTGAGAAAGAGGTCTTTTGAAAACATTGTGGGAGAAGGAGAAAATGCTGGTAACAAGCATTTTCTCCTTTACACACAATGTTTTCTGTCCTTTTGCAGACAAATCTCGCCATATGAGCCATAATTTAATGTATCATCTGCAAATGCTTTCAATTCGGACAAGTGCAAAAATTTTGTTGTGTGACAAGGTTTAAACTGCATCTCTACCCATTATGTTTTCCGTATCATCCGTCGAAAAACTATGTTTTTCTTTCTTTCAATTGTATGCCCCTTTGAGAGAGTTACAAAGTTTTCCCTGACGTGCATGAAATTTCGATGAAAGGGCGTTTCATCTAAAACCATGTATGTTTTAAAATACCGATTTCTAAATTCCAAGATTTATTTCATGAAAAGCTCTGTCTGGAAGGAAGATTTGAGCCACAATTCGTCTGCATAAGGGTAAGGCGAACACAGTTTTTGACGAAATGTCACAGACCCTTTTCCTCGACCCTCTAAATGTGGACTACAAAATTTTCTGAGTAATAGCCCCAAAATTTAATTACATCTTCTTTGATGGTTTAACCCTTTACTGCATGATCCCAAGTTTCAACAACCCTGATGATAGGGGTGTGGAAATCTTAGAAATTTCTACTTGTCCACGGGCAAGTAAATTACAAAAACCTACTTGTCTGCCACTGTGTCTCACTTGTCCAAAACAAAACAATTTTAAATGGCATGCATAAGGTGACATGTCAGCAATATGGAGACACTCTCAACAATCCTTACAAAAAACATTGTCACGATCATCTGCACTCAACCATGGGAATTCTTTCAACCAAGCCTTGTTAAAAAACATGGGTTTTTTTTTTGTCATATTTCTTGTCACGGTCTGTTTTGGATTTATGTTTGGAGCCGCCTTACTTATGGTTTCGGAGTCTTTGACCTCTCACTTTCGGCTTGCTTCCAAGATTAAATAAAAGAAACCAAGCCATTTTCTCTGATTTTACGCATCAATTGATCGCTGAATCAAAAAAATGTTTTGGTTTGACTATCTAGCGACAGTTTTCGGCAGAGGAGATAACTGATAAATCACAGCCTATTTCGCATGGATTCTGTTTAAAATCAGATTAAAAATTTTCACATGTGCAACATTGTCGCCAAAGATCTTTGAATCGGTGCTAAAATAATACTATCAATCAGTCTAATAAAATTATTTTAATCCATAATGATGATCTTGAGGCTGTTCAGACATTTTTCAAGGCGATTCAAATTGACTTGCAAAAAGAGCCATATATTATACCGATCTTGTTGTATGTGGTGAATGCAGAGGTACACAAAATGTGTATTTTGGGCTTCCAGAAATCAGGGATCGTCTCAAGCTGCTGTTTGTCATTCCAAATGTCCTTTTTTGTACCAAGTGAGAACATCTGTATTTCACTGGATATGTGTACAACAGATCTTTGTTTCAAAATTTTGCTCATATTTTCTACTTGTCCCCGGACAAATAGACTGAAAAAAAAAAGTCACTAAAATGTCTGGAGCGGAATTTTCCCGAGTTGGACAAGTCAGGCAAAGTATTTCCACATCCCTGCCTGAGAAAGAAAGAATTTTGAAAAAATTGCAGGAAAAGGAGAAAATCCTGGTAACCAGCATTTTCTCCTTTTTCCACAATGTTTTCTACCCTTTCAGAAACAAATATCATTTCTTGAACGACATTTAAATAATGTCATCTGCGAAAGATTTCAATTTGGACAAGTCTGAATTTTTGTTGTTTGGTAATGGGTTAAACATTTATTTTAGACCTGTCCAAAATAAAAGCATTTACAGATGACAAATCACATGTTGCTTAATTGATGGGAGTCCTCTTTTAAAGGGTAAGAAAACATATTGGAAAAAAGAGAATATGCTGGTAACCTGCATTTTCTCCTTTTGCCAATATCGCATGTACAATTATGTTGTCTTGTCTTTCCTGCATCTTGTTAACGCTCCTGTCACTCTATGTTGTTTCATGCACATTGTCATGTTTTAATTCTTTACCACACAATCCCGAGTTTTAATGACCATGAAGAAGGCTTTTAAAAACACTGAGAAAAGAAGAAAGTGCTGGTAACAGCATTTTCTTCTTTTCCCACAATGTTTTCAACCATCTCAAAGCCAGATACTGTCGCTTGTACCCCATTTTATTTGTTGTCTGCAAAGGCTTTCAATTTGGACTGGTCTAAAATTTTGTTGTGTGGTAAAGAGTTAAGCCACATTCCATTTGGCTGTGAAAATACAAACTTTGCTTGTTTGTTTGTTTGGTGTTGAATGCCTTTTTCAAAAATATTTCAGTTATTATCATGGCAGCCTGGTTACCAATCCATGTTTTCCTGGAGTCTTTTACCAGTACACATACTTTGCATGATACAGTATTCTTCCAAAACAGAATTTAGTCTTAATAGGTCAGAGGCAAAGATAGTCTGGAAAATGGGCTCCCAGAAGGGGAGTGATGGGGGTGGGGTCTGTATGGGGGTATAGCATCTAACAATGAACTATCATTGTTACTGTAACCTTTTTTTCCTTAATGGCATAAATGGGATATAAAAACTTGATTCAATTAGCACCTTTTACTACCAAAGGGTTTTATTGTGATAGATACTAAATATATCTTGACATATCACAACACAAGCCCAGGATCTATTTTTAAGTAATACAGCTTATAAACACATGGACATAAATGAAGTCCATGTCAAAACATATTACCCCTTAACCCTTTCCCAAACAAGCCCTGGTTTTCACGTGTCTGCAGTACAAGTCTTTTGAAAACACTGTGGGAAAAGGAGAAATTGCTCATAACGAGCAATTTCTCCTTTTCCCACAGTGTTTTCAACCCTTTTTGAGAACTTCCTGCAATTTTCATCAAATTCAAAATTGTTGTCTGCAAACTCTTTCACTTTCAAAATTTGTCGTTTGGGAAAGGGTTAAGCTGCTAAGCATGACTCACTGACCTTTTGTGGACTGTGTAGATCAAAATCAGACTGCACAGAACATGCAGTCTGATTTCTACACTGTCCGATAAGGAGATATTTTTTCACCAAAGCTTAACTTTGAAATAGCAATATTTAGGGCTTTGACTGTTGACTCTGAAAGATTTATTTGATTTATTAAGCAGTATAAGGGTTGAATAACAAACAGGGCTTATTCATGTCTAAAACCTGGAGAAATCATGAAGATTGAATCATGTAATTGTTTTTTTTATGTATGTAGATGCATAAATGTATATTGTCAATTTTTACTCTAGTTACCCTTATTCCTAACCGAATAAAATGTGACTGTTTCAGAAAATGCTGTAGCAAAACTTGTCAAAGAATCATAGAATGTGAATGCTGAAACATTCAAACAAAAGCTTTGTTTAATCCATTACCAAACAAGCCCGAGTTTTACAGACTGTGAAAATTAGACTTTTGAAAACATTGTGGGAAGGAGAGAAAATGCTGGTGACAGCATTTTCTCCTTTTTCCGGTATGTTTTCTAACCCCTCAGAAACAAATCCAATCATTTGAGCCACATTCAATTTGTCTTCCGCAGCTGCTTTGAATTTGGACCAGTCTGAAATTTTGTTGTCTGGTAAAGAATAAAAACCTGTATCACAAAAGTTTGAACTCATCTACGTAGAGAGAAAATATTATGCAGACAACAAATGAAGGCTCAGTTGATGGAATAGGTCCCTAAGAAATAGAAAATATTGAGAGAAAAGGAAAAAATGCTGATTACCAGCATTTTCTCCTTTCCCTACAATGTTTTCAAAAGCCTTCATCGCTGGATTGTTAGAACTTGTGTCTGTTTAGTAATGGTTTAGAGGCATTACTCCACAAATACATGCGCCGGTATGTCTTTAAGAGAGGTAGATAAACTACAGACATTTTCTGTCTAGAGGAAAGATCTACCCATATAACTGCAATTTCAAGGTTTCTTTTGTCCAGAATGCCTTAGCAAAGACAGCAGTGTACATTTGAATATCACAGATCAGACTTCATGTTTTGTGCAGTCTGATATTAATCTACACTGTGTGCAAAGGCAACTCAAGTTGTGACTGGCATTTTTTGGATTAATTTAACTGCAGCTAACAGCTTTGGAAAACACTGTTGGAACATGAACAATTGGTCAGCAAGCAATGCTAACTCCTTTTGCTGCACTGTTTTCAATACTACTAAAGACATAGTTTTCTTATCCTTCAATGGCATGTATTCCAGCTGAATTTCCAGCCCTGTGTTTTAATGACCCAAAGGAGGTCCGCTTTTGAATATATCATGATTAAGGAAAGGAGAAAATACTGGTAACCAGCATTCTTTCCTTTTCCCACAATGCTTCCTTCCCCCTCAAAGACAGCAATCAACCTTTGAGCAACAAATGAATTGTTGTCTGCAAATGTTTCATTAGTTCCTTCCTATTAACTCTTTACTACAAAACCTCAACTTTTAACGACCCTGAGAAAAAAACATTTTGAAAACATTGTGGGGGAAAAAGAGAAAATGCTGGTTACAAGCATTTTCTTCTTTTCCCACAATGTTTTCTACCCTTCCCAAATCAACTTTCTAAATTTTCAGTCACACTTATTTTGTTGTCTGCAAATGCTTTTAAATTGGACCACACTGAAATTTTGTCTTTCGGTAAATAGTCGAGACTGCAGTACAACAGATGGACAAAGTACTTTGCTTTATGCAAATATTATCAACTTGTCGACATCACTGGCTTTTTTACATAGAAACTTTTCTGCGATGGCTAGACAAGTTCCTTGCAAAGTGCAACTTATCAGACACTTATTTACTAATTTTTGGCTTGAAAATTAATCCCCATTTGACCAGTTGTAAAAAATACAGTAGCATGTAGAGGCAACACTTTTTATTCTAACTCTCCCAGACAACAAATCTTAGACTTGCCCAAATAGAAAGCATTAATTTGAAAATGACATCAGATGTAGCTTAAAAGACTGAATTTGTCTTTAAAAGGGTGAGAAATATTGGTAAAAGAGAAAATGTGGGTAACCAGCATTTTCTCCTTTTCCCATGTTTTCAAAAGCCTTATTCCACCGGGTCATTAAAATAAAAAAGCAAAAGGTTAACCCTTTACCAAATGACAAAATTTTAGACTCAGATTCAACATTTGCAAACACTGTCATAATGTAGCCCAAATGATGATTCTGTCTTTGATAAGGTAGAAAACATTGTGGGAAAATGAGAAAATGCTGGTCACCAGCATTTTCTCTTTTTTCCACATTGTTTTCAAAAGGCTTCTTTCTCAGGGTCGTTATGAACTTGGAATTGTGTGGTAAAGGTTTAAGCCTTACTGAGACTCATTATCTCCTACAGAAGAGTTTTTTTCAATCTTTCACCAGACCTATTTCTAAAATAAATGTAGTTCAAAAAAGGAATTGCTCCTATGAAGTAATGTACTGAGTATCTGAGACTATTATATCTCATCTACATTCCTCATTAAGGCCAAACTGCACTTATTATGTTGATAAAGTTACACACAACGTCTTGAAACTTATTTCATGGAGATTATAATGTTGCAAGCATGTTTTCAAAGTCATCTATCTGCCTTATACCGTAACCACACAGTCCCAACTTTTAACAACCCAGAGAAAGAAGCCTCTTGAAAACATGGTAGGAAAATGAGAAAATGCTGGTAAACAGCATTTTCTCCATCTTCAACAATGTTTTCCAGCCTTCCCAAAATGAATTTCAATTTTTGAGCCACATTAATTTTGTTGTCTGCAAATGCTTTCAATTTGGACCAATCCAAAATTTTGTTGTTTGTTAAAGGGTTAAATTTGTTTCATGATGCATTAATAGCAGTAACATTAACAAACACCTTTAAGCCCTGAGGCCATGCTTATAAAACTTGAGTCCATGGTCAACTGAGCTGCTGCTAAAGTTTTGCCCTTAATAACGCAGTCCCAAATTTTAACAACCCTGAGAAAGAAAGCCTTTGAAAACATTGCAAGAAAAGGATAAAAAGCTGCTAACCAGCATTTTCTGCTTTTCCCACAACATATTCTACCTTTCCATGGACAACTTACATTAACTGTGCTATATTTGATTTGCCATCTGCAAACGCTCTGAACTGGGTCAAGTTCAAATTTCTGTCAATTGCTAAAGGGTTAAATTTTCTTAGTGCTTTTGACTTTGAGAAAATTTGATAAAATGGTCATTGATCTAAAGATAACCACCATTTTCTCTTTTTCCAACAATGTTTTCTGCCAGTTCAATTTCATCACCTGAACCACATTTAGTTTGTCATCTTCTAAAGCTTTGTATTTAGACAAGACTTAAACATCTGTGTGTGGTAGCAGGTTAGGCACAGAGCCTGATTTCAACATCATATTTTGCAAGTGCACCTTTTTAACTCTTTACCAAACGACAAAATTTTAGCATATGCATATCAAAGCATATGCAGACGACAAAATAAATGTGACTCAAAAATTGAAATTTGTTCTGGGAAGGATAGAAAACATTGTGGTAAAAGGAGAAAATGCTGGTAACCAGCATTTTCTCCTTTTACCACAATGTTTTCAAAAGGTCTCTTTCTCAGGGTTGTTAAAACTCCGGATTGTGTGGTAAAGGGTTAAGAGAACATAAGGCAAACAAAATGACCAAAAACATAGAAGACTGCCTCAGCAGTAATGCTGTTTTGACCTCCCTATCTCACAATGTTGATAAAAGACCAGACTGCAATGTTTCAGTGGAGTCTGATCTTGGATCTACATTGTTCATCAAGGCCAAACTGTGCCTTGAAGCCTATAAAGTTGACATTTGTTACACACAAGAGCTATGATGCTTGAGCAGAAATGTGTCCCAGATCCAAGTAATCATTCATTCTGGTCTTGGATCAAGCAAGGCACAGTTATGCCCAACAGATTCAAAGTTACCATTTGTACACACATAACTATGCAAACAGCAACTGGTATTGCAAAAATTAGGGCAATATATATGTCCAAAATTAGACTGCATCTTTACCCTTTGCCACAGACTAAAATTTTAGACTCATCCATATTGAAAGCATTTGTAAAGGAGAAACAAAATTTGACTTAGATGAGGTTTGTTTTTGACAATGGGAAAAACATTGTGGGAAAAGGAGAAAATGCTGGTTACTGGCATTTTCTCCTTTTCACACAATATTTTCAGACACCTCTTTCCTCAGGGTCGCTAAAACTCTGGATTGTGTTGTAAATGGTTAAATGAAGGCTGATCTTGGATCTACAGTGTTAATCAAGACCAAACTGTGCCTTGAAGCCTATAAAGTTGACATTTGTTACACACAAGAGCTATGATGCTTGAGCAGAAATGTGT
Organism: Tridacna gigas; assembly: GCA_945859785.2. NCBI lineage: Eukaryota > Metazoa > Mollusca > Bivalvia > Cardiida > Cardiidae > Tridacna > Tridacna gigas. The sequence goes on from OX244041.2 coordinate 31,875,152, forward strand.
CCCAGATCCAAGTAATCATTCATTCTGGTCTTGGATGAAGCAAGGCACAGTTATGCCTGACAGATTCAAAGTTACCATTTGTACACACATAACTAAACAAACAGCACCTGGGATATGCAAAAATTAGGACAATATGTATGTCCAAAATTAGACTGCATCTTTACCCTTTGCCACAGACCAAAATTTAGACTCATCCATATTGAAAGCATTTGTAAAGGAGAAACAAAATATGACTTAAATGAAATCTGTTTTTGACAATGGGAAAAACATTGTTGGAAAAGGAAAAAATGCTAGTTACCGGCATTTTCTCCTTTTCCCACAATATTTTCAGATGCCTCTTTCCTCAGGTTTGCCAAAACTCTGGATTGTTTTGTAAATGGTTAAATTCAGGCTGATCTTGGATCTACAATGTTTATCAATGTTGTGCCTTGCAGCTTGAGATTTACTAATGAATGCAAGTATCAGGCTGATTGTGTAGATCTGTTAATACATCCCAAAGATCAGACTGCCTATTCAGTAATTAACCTTGAATCTGTATCACATCATGGCCAGACTGATACCAAGCTGAGATTTATTAAACACAGATAAACCCAAAGGCTAGTGGCATAATTACAAATATAGCCATGCTCTGGCAAAAGGGGGCTTAATGTATCTCCATGCTGTATTATCCCACACAAGCCATCACAATAATTATGGATCAATAAAAATCCATTTTCACTAACAACCAACTTATCATGATGAAGACTGGTTCCTGGACATTCCTGTAAATTCTGTGACCCACTAGCAAAAAGTTTCGACTCGGGTCAGCCTGCACAAACTGCGCAAGCTGAACTGTGTCAATACTTTATACAGATGCATTGAACCCATTTTACATAGAGCATGACTCATATGAGGGACACTGTTGGCTAATTTGGCACATCTATGTTAAAAAACTTAAAGGCGTTTTGGCGGGCAAGTCAAATATGGTTAAGATTCAACATGGCGGACCTAATCTGTATTTTTTTCCCCCCAACTAACGTTTTAAAGTTGAAGAAAACAACGGCACCCATGACTTCCTTCCGAGAATTAAAAAGTAAATTCATCACCCTGTAAAGTTGTGAATTAGGCTACATTTCAATTTGGTGAAAATCGAACGACGATAAAACAAGTGGCATGAATCTTACACACTGCAAAGTAGATCTAGTTATCATCTAATAAATGCACAAAAATAAATGTCACAGAAATTAACAAACATAATCTATACTTACAGAGAGATGAAGTTAGATATAAATAAAGATTGCTTTGCGTTCGTCAGTAATCAACTATAGCACTTAGCAAGAAAGTAATGTAAGTAATCAATCTAGTACTAAGCAAGAAAGTGAGGCAAGAACCAGCCCATCATCGTGTTCGCCGGGTATTTATACCAGGACAGTAGCCTGACGTCACAGTCCTCACTGGCTCTGGGACCTCCCCCAAACGTCACTTGATAGATCTGAACAGCATTTTACCGCCATTTAGACGCACTCGTATACTCCCTCAATATCAGATCATAAATCGTTTCTGAAATGCAGATCCATTTCATTTGCAGCGGCGCCATCCTTTAAACCCCTGAAAAAGGCCAACTAATACATTTGCCCTTGGAGACCGAATAAACCGAACTTACATGTTCAGTTTAGAAATAAGACTTAAAAAACAGGTAGATCTAGACTAAATCTAGACAAAGAGGGGAACAAATAGAATAATCAAAATAATGATAAAAACGTCTGTAGGCCTAATGGGGTCTGAAACAGCATTATAATTGATTACATTTACTGTTAAGATTATATACAAATGCATAAATAACTTTAAGTACGTTGGGAGTGGATAGTTCTAAAGACGGATGGGGGTCCAGTAGAGCGCCAAAGTAGCATGTCTTCCATTTTGCTGTAGTAACGCAAGTACTTCAGTAATGTTAGATAGAGAGCAATGCAGTGGTCATGAAACGACCTCGGGGTCCAATAAATCGCCCTTATCTCTTTTCATTGTCTTTGTCAAGTAAGATTAAAAGCGGGCCCTGGGCACTGACTAGTAGAGATGTACAAGCGTTAATTGATTAACCCTTTACCAGACGACAAAATTTTAGCCTTGTCCAAATCGAAAGCATTTCGAGGGGTGAATGCGAAACTATTCCATCTGCATTTTGGAAAATATTACAGGAGAGGGGAGAAAAACTCAGTTCCGTGAAAAGCATTGTTAAATCGTTTTGTTTAATTATATTGTGCTGAATTCATGCTCTCAGCTCAACACAACATATCTAAACAAGATGATCTAACTATTCTTTTCGCAGAAATGAGAAGCGTTTTTCCCTCTCCTGTAAAATTTTTCGAAACGCAGATGGAATAGTTTCGTATTCACCCCTCGATTTGCAGACGACAATTTCACTCAGTGTGGCTCAAATGGTGCAATTTTTCTTTGACAGGAAAGAAAATATTTTGGGAAAAGGAGAAAATGCTGGTTACCCATGAAAGGCTTCTTTACCAGGGTCGTTAAAAAGTGGCATTGTGCGGTAAAGAGTTAAGGAGTATGGACACGGAGTGCTGAATGAGGGTAGGCCTAAGATTCACAATGGAAATTTTTCGATGAAATGGACGGATGGAAAATCGTTTGACATGGAAATTGTCATGGTCTGAAATTTGACGGTTGAGCAAAAAATTTCCAATGATATTTTAGACCTGCCGTCTGAAAGACATTGGCTGCGGTCACGCTTTTTACCGAAAATGGAACAAACAGGCTTGGGGTGAAGCACATGGCGCAAAATTTGCAAAATCGAGAAAAAAAAAGTTTACTGGTCAGCGGCCATTGGGTAGGGTCGGTCGTGTTACCTGAAACACAGGGTTTTTTTTTTAAGTCTAATCTTTGTCTACTGCATACAAGATGACAAAGTCTAACATGAATTACATGTAGTCTCATTAACGAGACATTTACGATGCTCCTTCTCCAATTTAGACATTTATTGTGCACCGCAATGTCTCAAGTCCATCATGAATTTTCCAGAAGAAAAGCTACAGGGCTGGACTGGACTGGCTTTCTGATCAGTTGGTTTATTCTGCATTGCAGCGAAATGCGACAATGCAATTATTTCTTCATGACAAACGTGACCAAGGACTAAATTATTAAACGTTTCATTACCTAAAGCACTTTTAGAAGTCGTTTACATAACATGTAAATGTGACCATATCTGGAAAAGCTAATTGAATTTATTGTGCTTGGCAGCCATTTGGTGTCTGCTTTTGGAAACATAAACAGCTAGAGTAAAAGACGAATTCAATCATTTTTCTCGTGTTTATCGTTAAATTGAAACTACATGTATTTCATATCTCGGTATTTCCGTACTCAGTGAGTTTATCAATTGGTAAATTCACTGGTCGAAACAGAACTTATCAAACCACAATCCACCATTATTTCCCGATAAACTACCGAAAACATGAAATAATGTTTTATTTATGAAACGGGATTGACGCTGCTTTCAGCAACAGTTCACTATTTATGTCTCTTGAGTTTCACCAATACTTTCCTACGGTCATTCCCACTTGACCCGCGGCGCAGGGATCGAAGCAAGTACAATTCAACGCCTTAACCACTACAAGAACAAGGTCTGAGATTGAGAAATACTGTTAACTCAGTACTATACGATAAAATGTTAGACTTGTCTAAATGGAATGCAGCAATTGCAGACGGCGTATTTATTTTGACTCAGAAACTAAAATTGCCTTTGGAAGGGTAGAAAAAATTGTTGGGATAAGAGAAAATGCTTGTTACCAGCATTTTCTCTTTTCCCCACAATGTTTTCAAATTTCTTTTTCTCATGATCGTGAAAACTCGGCACTGTGTTGTACAGGGTTAAAATTACATTCAGAGACCTTCGATGGGCCGAATGGAAATATGAAAAGTGATATGTTTAATATGTTTCTTTGCATGCTTTATATACAACTCGAGATATTTCAACCACTAAAACCCAGAGAGATTTATCTTTTAGGTTTGACCAAACAAGCGGACGGTGTGGATCCAAGATCAAACTGCACTTTCTGTACAATCTGATCTTGATTAACACTGTCCACTAGAGCGAATCGAATTGTTCCTGATAGCCTAAAGGTTAATTTAATTCAAAAATGGGGGGGGGGGGGGGAAAAAAGCAAGTTTTCATACCCTAATATCGTCATGGACGAAAACAGGGGCTTTTGCGGACGACTTGGATCTAGATCGGACTGCACAAAACTTTCAGTCTGACCTTGGATCTATACCGTCCGCTTGTTTGGCCCTTTACCACACAATCCCGACTTGAAACGACCCCGAGAAAGAAGCCTTCTGAAAACATTGTGGAAAAAGGAGAAAATGTTGGTAACCAGCATTTTCTCCTTTTCCCACAATGTTTTCTATCCTTCTCAAAACAAATTTCAAATTTTCAGTCATATTTATTTTGTCGTCTGCAAATGCTTTCAGTTTGGACTACATGTAGTGTATAATTTTGTCGTTTGGTTAAGAGCTAATCTAGGTTGTACAGATCTGTCTCGGTTTCATTGAATCGTATTCACAGCCGTCGAAAGAGGTCGACTTTATGTGAGCCATACTACGGCAAAAAAGGGGGTTTAATGCATCTCCGTGACGTATTATACCAAGCAAGTCATCGTGTAATAATGGATCCATAAAAAAAACATTATGTCTAACAACCGACATATAAGGTTGGCCGGTCCTTTGACATACAGAAAATTAAGCAATATCGAAAAGTTTCGGCCCTGGTCAGCCTGCGCAGACTGACCTGAGTCGATACTCTTCGCAGATGCATTAAACCCCCTTTTCACGGGGCATGGCTCAAGTATTTTAAGCTAAAAGAGTTTCGACCGAATTGATTGCGTAACACAGGTGGCCTCTGAAAGGGATGTGCTTTGGTATTCATACACTTTTTTTTTTCTTTCAGGCAGGATAAGTGCGATTCATCATAATGGTAAAGACGTGGCATCTTGTACCCGGGAGTCTAAGATTCGAGTCATTCCTGCATTTCGCATCACTTACTGTCGATCTGTTCTTTGGAGGCAGACCTAGCCCTTGGACAAAATATCCGGGTCTGTATTCACCAATCATTCTTAACCCTTTCCCAAACGACAAATTTTGGACTGGTCCAAATTGAAAGAGTTTGCAGACGACAATTTTAAATTTGATGAAAATGGCAGAATGTTCTCAAAAAGGGTAAAAAACACTGTGGGAAAAGGAGAAATTGCTCGTTACGAGCGATTTCTCCTTTTCCCACAGTGTTTTCAAAAGACTTGTACTGCAGACACGTGAAAACCAGGGCTTGTTTGGGAAAGGGTTAAGAATATTCTTATTCTTATTGTCCAAGATTTTCTACGTTTGAAAGTAACACAACTCCTGATTGTGTAACTTTCAAATGTTGAAAATTCTGGAGAACAAGACAGAGAACGTTCTTAAGAATGGTTGGTGAATACGGGCCCCGAACGCTTAGGGAGCAATAAACGTTGTAGAGGAAATCATAGGTAAGGTTCCTCGTAGATGCTGATCGACTGATTGATTGTATTGTGTTTAACGCCGTTTCCAACATTATTTCATTTATATCGTGGCGGCCAGCGCACCAATCCATGCTCTCCTCGAGGTTTTCTTTTACCAGTACTCCGTGCAATATTCTTTCCAAGCCACATTGACTACTTTCCCACATGACAATCGTCGAAGCAAGGGTCAGCGGTGAAGGAAGAATGAATCCTGTCGCAATGACTTTCATAAGTCCTCGGACAGAAACTGACCAAGCCGGGGATCGAAACAGCGCCGCCGCCTTTTCTCAAGTCCTGTTGTTAACCGACTGACCTACCGGGGCTTGGCGCGTAGATATGTAGCACAGCATCTACATGATATGTATACGGAATTGATAATAATAATAACAGTAATGATGATAATGATGATGATGACGTCGACGATGATGATTTGATGATGATAAAAGCTTGAATTTCCGATGTACCGGTATTCAGTGCGTCGTAAAGTCACTCGAAATACCCGAGTGCTCTTAGGGATAAATATCAGGTCGTTAAACTCGGGAGTGTATGGCATAGGGTTAAAATTGTATTCAAAGACCACAGATGCGCCAAAGGGAAATATTGAAAGTGGTATGTTCAACACATGGTCTTTGAACTCTTTATGTAAAACTATTATATGTCATGCTCTGGCAAAAAGGGTGCTGCATTGTACTAAGCAAGTCATCACATAGTTATTTATCCATAATAAAACCATTTTGTCTAACAACCGACTGTATCATTGGGTAGACTGTTCTTTTGACATACGGAAAATTGATCGATAGCGAAGTCTTGGTCCAGGTCAGCCCGCGCGGACTGCACAGGCCGACCTGGGTCGATACTTTTCGCAGAAGCATTAACCTCCCATTTCACAGAGCATGGCTCGTATCTTTCAACCATTGAAACGTCTCAGCCGGTCAAATGGCTATTTGGGCAATTGACATGTATAACCCCTAGGCTAATATTCAACAACCGTTCGTTAGTCTCGTTTTCAAGTTTTTTTGTTTTTCCTAAATTTGAAAGTAACATACTTTCTGATTGGCTAACTTTCTAAAATTGAAAGAACTGCAATTTCTGATTTGGTTCAGAAATTGTATTTCTTTCTAATTCTTCAATAAAACTGTGTGATTTAGGATGGTTCATGGCTAGAGCTAAAGGTCTCTGCCTTAACTCTTTACCAAATAACATAATTCTGAACTAGTGCAGATTGAAAGCATTTGCATACGACAAAGTAGAATGTGACTCAAAAATTGAAATTTGTTTTGGGAAGAGTAGAAAACATTGTGGGAAAAGGAGAAAATATTTGTTTCGAGCATTTTTCCTTTTCCCACAATTTTTTCCAGTCCTTTTATGTGTGTTGTATAGGCATAGCTTAATTTCTTTGGACTGTTTTGCTTTGGAATAGCACTAAAATCTGCCCTGGGGTCATGGGTGGCAAATTAAAGACAAAAACATCTGTTTCAAAATCGAAAAAGCAAAACAGAGTATTGTAGTTTTGTAACAGTCTTTTAATACAACAATAAAACAATAATTAACAACACTGAAATGATATCCCCAGTCAAAGGGGCATATTGTTGTACAGAGGTAAATCTGACTGACAAACAAGCTGACGGACAGAATGAAGGTCAACGCCATATCAATATCCCTAATGCTTTTGGCAGTGGATAATAAATATGGAATATTATGCTGTTGTAACTTTCCCAGTGCTTGTATTTATTTTGAGCAGCGTGAGAAAATTTGATATCGCGCGAGACCGAAGGCTGAGTGAGATGTTAAAATTTTCTTACACAGAGAGAAGTAAATACTAGCATCATGAAAGTCACTACAACATAATATTCCTTTTATTATATACCTACGACTTTCAACAATAATATTTTGCAGTTCTTGACATTTTATTCATACACTGGTAAACAAAATAAAACAGTCAACAGTGTAGTTGCTAGTAACGTCATTTTTATGAATGGCAGATAAATATCATTGATAAATGTTGACCAATCAAACCCCAAATCAATTAACCCCTTACCACACGACAAAATTTTAGACCCGTCAAAATTGAAAGCATTTGCAGACGACGATTTCAATGTGGCTCAAATAATATGAGTTTCTCTGGTAGGGTAGAATACGTTGTTGGAAAAGGAGAAAATGCTGGTTACCAGCATTTTCTCCTTTTCCCACAATGTTTTCAACAGCCTTCTCTTTCAGGGTCATTAAAAGTCGGCATTGTGTGGTAAAGGGTTAATATGTTTTCCTCACGTGAGTCACATCATCAATACCATATTTGGAACCATATTTCACAGTGTGTAGATACAGATTTTTCTGTTGTGCTATTTTTTTCAGCATTTGATGCATGTATTTGAGCTGGAAAAACTTCAGGTATACAATAAAAGCAAATTTCAAAACATTATCATATTTGGAACCATATTTCACAGTGTGTAGATATAGATTTTTCTGTTGTACTATTTTTTTCAGCATTTGATGCATGTATTTGAGCTGGAAAAACTTCAGGTATATAATAAAAGCAAATTTCAAAACATTACCAAATGGGCTATATTAGAAAGAACCATTTCCTCCGTCACATGACCAGTAGGAGAAACACAGTAGAAGAAAGTATAAAATCAAAAACATTCTTTGAAAAGCTGTAATAAGCCACTGCACTGCTCCTTTTCCCACAGTAAAGTCAAGAGCTGTATACTGCAGTGATATAAAAAGTTGCATCGCAACATTCACTCTTTACAAGTTGACAAAATTTGAACTCATCCAAAATGACAGCATTTGCAGACAATAAATTAAATATGGCTCAAATGATGACATTGCCCACGAAAGGGTTGCAAATACTGTGGAAAGGGAGAAAAATTAAACATCATAATACTTCCTACATATCCATGATTTATTTCATTCTACCCCATTAACTCTTTCTAAGCGAAAAACATCACACATATTCGTAATGAAAGCATATGCACAAAACAATTTGATCATGGTTTGAATGATAGAATTTGACTTAAATAGTGCAGAAAACATGTGGGAAAAAGTGAAAATGCTGGTTACCAGCATTTTCTCCTTTTCCCACAGATTTTTCAAAGGCCTTCTCAAAACCTGCGATTATTTAGGGAAGGGTAAAAACATAGAATTATTTCGTGAATAATTGCCTTCTGATACTGACATACATATATTTGTAAATGTGGATGTTTAACACGATTCAACTTTCAACAAATGAATATATGTACATGAAAACATTTTGGCATAAATATAATTTAGTCATTTTGAAAAAAAAAAATCTCATATGGTGATATTTTGGGAAATAGACTGCTTCATCACAAAAAAAATTGCCCGCATGAGGAAATGTCACAACTCTATACCAGACCAGCCGAGCCCTGGTAGCCTAGTCAGTAGCGTCCAGGACTTGAGAACAGGGGGTCACTAGTTCAATCCCCCGGCTCGGCCAATTTCTTTTGAGGATTGTTGATAGTCATTGCCACTGGATTCATTCCTCTCTCGCCACTGACCATTGTTTCAGTTGAAGGAATTTGTCTTTCACAGAAGAGAAAAAAATGTGGAATAGGAGAAAATACAGGTAGGAAGCATTTTTCCCCATATCCGTTGTTGTTTTCAGGAGCCCTATTTCTACGGTTATAAAAGCTTTCGATCACACAATAAAAATTACACACCACAAGATTGTCCGATAAAATTTCAGCTGTCTTTATTACCACTCTCCTCTACATACATTTGCATCTGAAAATAAACAAGAGGGCCATGATGGCCCTGTATCTCTCTACTGCACCCGTGGTGCAGGGTTAATTAGAGTGCAAGGTTTATTAGATAAAGCTACAGGCAAAATTTAGTAGCCCTCGGCCATATGGTTTAGGAATAGACGACTTAAAGTTTCCACCATAGAAGCTTGGGGCCCAAAGAGATTGGGCCAATTTTGACCCTAGGGCTATAGGTTGATGAGTTTTTGTAGACGCCTATTTGATGAAGCAACATGCCTAATTTGGTATCCCTAGATCATATGGTTTAGGACAGGAAGATATTTAAAATTTTCACAATATAAACCTATGTAAAACTTGTGACCCCCAGGCAGGAGGGGGGGGGGCAATTTTGACCCCGGGAGTAAAATTTGAAGAGTTTTTTGTAGAGGTCTATTAGATGAAGCTACATGCCAAGTTCGGTAGCCCTAGGCCATATGGTTTAGGACAAGAAGATATTTAAAGTTTTCACTACACAAATTTATGTAAAACTTGTGACCTCTGGGGCCAGGCCATTTTTGACCGCAGGGCTATAATTTGAAGAGTTTTTGTAGAGGTTTATTAGATGAAGCTACACAACAAATTTGGTAATCCTAGGCCTTAGCGTTTCGGACAAGAAGATCTTTAAAGATTTTCAACATTTTTCAGTTTTGTTGCTATGGCAACCAGAGTTTTTATAGGAATCAAATTCTTTGAAGAGTTTCTGCAGAGGGCCATGGGAAGATCATTTCTGTGAAGATTCGTTAAAATCCGATGGTCAGTTTCAGAGAAAAAGATGTTTGAAGTAAAAGTTAACGCACGCATGGAAGCATGCACGGACGCACACACGGAAGCCCGATGGACACAGGGCCATGACATGAGGCCGCTGGCCTTCAGCCTGTGGAGCTAAAAATCTATATGCATATGTATATAAAGAGACATATATTGAACAAATATAAAACATAAACATGCACATAAATCAATTAGAAAATTAGATACATGTGTATACTTTTCTAAAGTAAAAAGAGGCAAGCTGTTATATTAGATCATTTCTATTTCTACCAGTTTAACTCTACCAAGCATCCAAATTTTAGACTTGTCCAAACTGAAAGCATTTGCAAACGACAAATCAAATGTGGCTCAAACAACGGAACTTGTCTGTGATAGGATAGAAAATATAGTGGGACAAGGGGAAAATAATGGATACCAGCATTTTCTACTATCCCTGCAACGTTTTCAAAAACTTTTCTCATCAGGGTCGTTTAAGCCTGATATTGTTTGGTAATGGGTTAAACCTATTTATTTTAACCCTTAGAGTGCCAAATAAAGCTATCAGACATTTTCAACCCAGAAATATGACCCAAATAATTACAATTTGATGGTTGCTTTTATCTACAGTCTTTCAGCAAAATGGACAGTATAGATCAAAGATCAGGCTGCATGTTTTGTGCACCCTGGCCACAAAAGTAACTATAGTTGTGAAAGGCACTTTAAGGGTTAAATTGAATGTGAAACAAATTCTAAAAACTTATATTAATCACTCTTGGTGATTGCTTCTGGAATGCTTAACTCTTTACCACACAACAAAATTTTGGACTTGACCAAATTGAAAGCACTTGCAGACTAAAAATTTGATGTAGCTATAAACATGATAACTATCTTTAAATTTGTAGAAAACATTGTAGGAAAAGTAGAAGATCCTGCTTACCAGCATTTTTTCCTTTTCCTACAATGTTTTCAAAGGCCTTCTTCCCAAGGGTAATCAGAACTTGGGATTGTTTGAAAAACAGTTACACCCATTTGTTTTACATTGTGCAACAAGTTCTGACAACTTATATTACATATACATGTATTCACTTTTGATGATTGTTTCCTAGAATCCATAACCAGTACTTAGGCTGTTACAGGCTAGTTCCAAAGGTTGACCCCATTCATCACAAGATTGGACCCTGGCACCTTTGGAGTGAAGAGGATGGTGCTCTTTCCATATACAACTGTTGCTCACCATTTTCTATTCATGGTTCAGTTCTATCAAATACTTTCTGAGCTGCAGCTTTTAGTTATTAATTCTTTACCACAACAGCCAATTTTTAATGACCCTGAAGAAGAACGCTTTTGAAAACTAGTAACCAGCATTTCTCCTCGTCCTACAATGATTTCTACTCTCTCACAGAAAATGAAAATCAATTGCTATTGGAAGGGAGCTAATACCAAATCATAGGATGTAAGGTAATGCAGTGCTCTCCCTTGCTTCACCAAACATTCAGTACTCTGGAAAAATCATTAGTGTTGTTTTCAATGTATTTCAGATTTTCAATCTCTTCCCAAACAACAAATTCTAGATCCTCTTAAATGGAAGACATGTGCAGACAGCAAATTTGAAACTGGTACAACATTAACTCTTTACCAAGTGACAAAATTTCAAACTTGTCCAAATTGAAAGCACATACAGACAACTTTTAAAGTTTTAAAATGAGTCAGAAGCAATGACATTTGTTTGAAAAGGCAGAAAGCATTATAAGAAAAGGACAAAATGCTGGTTACAAGTGTTTTCTCCTTTTGCAACAATTTTTTCGATAGTTTTTTTCGGGGTGTTGAAATATAGGAATCATTCTGTAAAGGCTTAACTCTTTCCCAAACAATAAAATTTTTGACTTCACCAAATTGAAAGCATTTGCAGACAACAAAGTAAATGTTGTTCAAATGACGATTTCTGTGTTTGATAGGCTAGAAAACATTGTGGGAAAGTGAGAAAATGCTGGTTACCAGCACTTTCTCCTTTTCCCACAATGTTTTCAAAAGTCTTCTTCTTCAGAGCCATTAAAACTAGAGATTGTGTGTTAAGGGGGAAATAGGTTTGGGTTCTCTTATCCTGTAATTATTTATCACTTGACAAAATTTTGGATCGGTCAAAATTTATAGCATTTGCAGACCGCAAATTAAGTGTGCCACAGAGGATGGGACTTTCATCAGAAAAAATAGAAAACATTGTGGAAGAAGGAGAAAATGCTGTTTTCCAGCATTTTCTTCTTTTCCGCAATGTTTTCAAAAGCCTTCTTTCTCAGGCTTGTTAAAACTCGGAACTGTGTGGGAAAGAGTTAACTGTTTGTTTACTGATGACAAAAAATAGAATTTAACACTTACTTTGATAATGTCATTTGTCATTGACTTGAGAGGTAAAATGGAGGCATCTTTTAAGGTGGTCTGTTCTAAATCAGCAGGAATCCATCTAAAATCCTGAACAATACACAAAAATCATAAATGCAGAAAAATTTTGATTATCAGATGAAATTTTTGATTATCAATTTTTAAATTTAATGGTAGTTTATGTTGCTTTCAACATTATTTCAAATATGTCACCGCAACAGCATACTTATTCATGAGCATTCAAGATTTCACCAGTGATACATGTAGGCAAGGGCTCAGAAATACATGTATCTTGCCCAAGGACGTTTCTGCGAGCCCAGTACCTCAAGCAAAGAATTAATCATTCATCAATCTTTGCAAATCTATAACTTCCACGAGCTGGACATCTTCTTGTGATTACCTCTTTACCACACAATCCTGACTTTTAATGACCCTGAAAGAGAAGGCTTTTGAAAACATTGTGGAAAAGGTGAAAATGCTGGTAACCAGCATTTTCTCCTTTTCCCATAACCTTTTCTACACTTCTAAAAAGTTTTTCAACTTTTCAGCTGCATTTATTTTGTCGTCTGCAAATGCTGTCAATTTGGACTAGTCTAAAATTTTGTCATGTGGTAAAGAGTTAACTCTTTATTAGACCACAAAATTTTAGACTTGTCCGAATCCAAAGCATTTGCAGACGACAAATTAAAGTAACTACGGTACAACCCTTTACTACACAATTCCGTGTTTTAATGACCCTGAGAATGGTCCCTCTGGAAACAATGTGGAAAAAGGAGAAAAATGCTGGTAACCAGCATTTTCTCCTTTTCCCACATTGTTTTCAACAATTCCAAAAAACAAACTTCGATTTTTTCAGTCACTTTTACTTTGTCATCTGTAAATGGTTTCAATTTGGGATAACTTTTTATTGTTTGGTAAAGCATTAAATGTACATGTACTTTCAGTCAATTATAACCCATTTAACAGAAGTTGGTTATTTATATCTAAAACCATAAATTAGCAATATCTATGGCCCCAAAGAATGAAAAGAAGTAACAGATTTGTTGCTGGAAATGAATCTTGGTCAAGAGAAAATTATGTCAGATTGAAATTGTTATCAATCGTAGAAGTCATGATGGTTTATCACTAGATTCATTTGCATATGCCCATCTAAGAAAAGAGTTTCATTTGTGGTCTCAATATGGTGTGCAACACACGAAAAGGGGCCTTGGACATTTGCGTAAAGTGTCGTCTCGGATTAGCCTGCACTTTACGACTACATAAGATTTTTTCATACCGTAGACTTTCGTGAAACAGAAAATTACACAAAAACGGGAAGTGTCATCTCATATTATTCACAGATTGCACAGGCTGATCTGGGATGACACACTTTTACGCATATATCCAAAGGCCCCTTTTCGAGTGTTGCACTCCATATGGAAATTGGCCTATTTGTCTTTTCCTAGGAACATGTCTTTTCTCCTTCTTTCAGCAATCCTTTATATTTAAATATTTATGCACATACATGTACTGGTAAACCGAGTTTATATTTCTCCTGTCTTTGAAATCATTCTACTGCAATCTCCATATAAAATTCAAACTATCAAGCAATTCAGTGTTGTGTTCTTGTAACCTAGATATTTTCAACGTGAGGATCTTGACTCTATTTTCTTACTTATTGCATTGATATGCAAGGCAAAAATAGTACACAGTCATGTGAAAAGCATCATGTGATAATCTCAACTTAACAAATGGATTGCCGCAAAATCTGAAACTTGCATTTTCTGTCTTTTGTAATCTATGCAATCTCATAACTGCCATAGGCAATATTTATGAATTCATAAGACTGGTATTACTCAAACATGTATTGTGCCAGTTTTCCCCAAATGATCAGGTCTACCTCATCCATGTAGCCATTTAACTCTTTACCACATGACAAAATTTTAGACTAGTCCAAATTGAAAGCTTTTGCAGATGACAAAATAAATGCGAATGAAAAATTTAAATTTGTTTCGGGAAGGGTAGAAAACATTGTGGGGAAAGGAGAAAATGCTGGTTACCAGCATTTTCTCCTTTTCCAACAATGTTTTCAAAAGGCTTCTTTCTCTGGCTTGTTAAAAGTCGGGATTGTGTGGTACAGGGTTAAAGGTTAATAACTAAAGCAAAAATAAAATAAGACAGAAACAGAGGAACACCATTCACCTGTATATTCTGATGCTGTATGATTTTATCTGCTGTAGATTCTTTAGTATGCACATGAACTACCCAACTACAATCTAAAAGAAAATCAATTATAATCTTGCAGTAAGTTGAAAAAGAATGAGAAAAGGAAGATTTCCTAACTTCTTACAGCACAACAAAATTTTTGCGTCTGAAAGGTTAGAAAACATGGTGAGAACAGGAGAATATGCCGGTTAATAGCACTATGTTTTCAAAAGCCTTCTTCCTTTGGGTGGTTAAAACACAGGACTGTTTGGTATACAGATAAAAAAAAATGTTGCTCATACTTTTGCAAAATTTAAACCTACACAGTATTAACTCTTTACCAAACGACAATATTCTAGACTAGTCCAAATTGAAAGCATTTGCAGACGACAAAATAAACGTGGCTCAAAAACCGAAATTTGTCTTGGGAAGTGCAGAAAACATTGTGGGAAAAGGAGAAAATGCTGGTTACCAGCATTTTCTCCTTTTCCCACAATGTTTTCAAAAGGCTTCTTTCTCAGAGTCGTTAAAAGTCTGGACTGTGTGGTAAAGGGTTAAGCTTTTGCAGTAAAGATCATTTTAGGCCAAAAAAATAATTACAAATATACGCAGGAAGAAAAAGTAACATGCCTCACCAGTATGAAAAGAAAACTTTAAGAGAATAGGATCACTTGCCCATTACAAGCAATTGTTTCTTTTCCCACAATGTTTTCAAAAGCTGTCAGCTGCAAGAGTGTATAATGTCAGATATGACCAGTAATAGGTCAAACTTTCAATTCTTTCCAAAAGCTGGTGATGTACATTAAGAAAGGTCAACAAACTGTGAAGTCAAGACTAGGCATACATAAACTGTTACCTTCTTCTAATGGCTTCAACAAGGAATCACAAATGTTTAACTTCAACAAAAAAGCTCTTAGGGATTCTTCTAAACTGAACAGGAACTTGTCTTCTCTGTCACAAAAATCAAATACAAGGCATATCTTAAATTCAGAAAATCTAATTAACTCTTTACCAGCGGCCAAAATGTTGGTTTGTCCATGTTGTCCAGCAATTGAGGACAACATATAAAATATGATGGGATTTGTCTTTCACAGAGCTGAAAACATCGTGAAAAAAGGAAAAATTACTGGTTACTAGCACTATCTTCTTTTCCCATGATGTCTTAAAAAAGCATTCTTCCTCAGGGTGATAAAATAATAGAATTCTATGGTAAAAAATTTAAACCTCAAAATGCAGAATATGTGAATCAAAACGGACTTAAGAGGGAAAATACTTAAACCTTTAAATGCAGACAACAAGAAACAAGAAGGACGAAAGTGGGAATTATCAGGTTCTGACAAAGTTTGTTTACAACATCTGTTTGCTAGAAGTTTCCAGTGATCATAAGAATGGGCTCTACTGTACAATGTTTTAATCCTTTACCAGACAACAAAATTTTGCCATGTCAAAATTAAAAGCATTTGCAGATGACAATTTCAGTGTGGCTCAAATGGAGCAATTATTCTTTGATAGGGTAGAAAACATTGTGGGAAAAGGAGAAAATGTTGGTTACCAGCATTTTCTCCTTTTCCCACGATGTTTTCAAAAGGCTTCTTTCCCAGGGTCGTTAAAAGGCAGCATTGTGCAGTAAAGGGTTAATAAACACTGAAAATACATCCTTGATTTCGAAAGGCACAACTAGCAATCAAGACAGGCATTTGAAACATGTTTTTCCTTGTGATTATCTATGAAATAATACCCAGATATGTTGGACGGATTGTTGATCTCGAAGACGAAACGTTCTACAGGGCGTCCTGTTGGGTTCAATATCACCATGGTAACCTTCTCTACATTTCCATCTTGTAACATGACCTTGACACTATCTATCACCTTGGCGACATAATCTCTAACATCTGGATGTATACACATCTAGAAAAAATTTATTGCCACATTTCTTGAGTGTTTTTGAGTTTGTTATTACAACAACTCTGCAATTTACAGTTATGGAATATGCTGTGGGAAAATGACAGATCACTTTTTTCGTAGAAATCTAGTATGCCTTAATAAACTATCTTAGGTCATTACCAGACATCAAAATCTTTAGACTCATTGAAAGTATTTGCAAAATACAAATAGAATGAGGCACAATCTATAACATTTTGTCCATGACAGGATAAAAAATATTACATGAAAGAAGACTGGAGGAAATACTGGTTACCAGCATTTTCTCCTTTTCCAGTATTACTTTCGATGACCTTTTTCCTCAGGGTCATTAAAGCATAAACGTTTGGGTAAAACTAATTCAGTTTGATAAAGATGAATCCATCTTTTGAGTAAGTCATTAACAAAAACTGAGCAAATCACCAATATTAACTCACATACCTGGACAGGAACATTGTACTTTTTCCGTCTTTCGAACACACCACTTGGGTAAATATTTCTGTTGTAGAGAATTGAGTGAATTGCCACTTCTAGAAATTCTGCAAATATATCTGGTCCAACTGAAACAAAAAGAATGTTATGTTTGATAATGCAATAGGCGACATGTTTGATGATCAGATTATTCCTTTACCAAACAATCCTGTTTTTCAAAGACCCTAACAAAGGCTTTTGAAAACATAGTGAGAAATGGAGAAAATGCTGGTGACCAGCATTTTCTCCTTTTCTCACTATGTTTTTTACCGCATCACAAAAGAATTCCATCATTTGAGCTACATTTAAATTGCAGTACACAATGCTCTCAATTCATAAAAGTCTGAAATTTCGTCATCTGGTAAACAGTTGAACAGAAATTTGGTCATCTGCTAAACAGAGCAAAAAAAATTTCACAAGGTAAAGTTCTTCTGACTCTGCAGAATAGTAAGCATTCAGCAATTAGAAATTGACTATATTACGCATTTTTACCTTTTAATCTTTTACCACAAAATTCCTGGTTATAATGAACCTATGGAAGAAAGCTTTTGAAAGCATTGTGGGTACAGGAGAAAATACAGCCACATTCACTGACTAGTCTAAAATTTTGCCATTTGGCAAAGAGTTAATAAATACATTTATTTTTTGACCTATAATACCATCCTACTTTTTCAGAGTGTGAATGCCCACACTTTTTTTTACCTTTTCACTGAAACCTTTGACATCTCACGCTGTATGATCAGTACTGTTATCATGATTAACCCTTTACCAGATGACAAAATTTTAGCCTTGTCGAAAATGAAAGCATTTGCAGACGTTAATTTCAATGTGGCTCAAATGGTGCAATTTTTCTTTAATAGGGTAGAAAACATTGTGGGAAAAGCAGAAAATGCTAGTTACCAGCATTTTCTCCTTTTCCCACAATGTTTTCAAAAGGCTTCTTTCCCAGGGGCGTCAAAAGGCATCATTGTGCGGTAAAGGGTTAATGACAATCAAGATTACGACTACTGGTATATCTACATGTACATAGGTAATACCAACAATCAATTTCTGATTATACTAATAGGTCAGGGACATCTCAAAAAAGTTAAAACAAGAGGGCCATGATGGCCCTGGGTCGCTCACCTTAGTAGAGGGCTTTTAAGGTTTTTCTTTAATTTGACCATGTGACCTAGTTTTTGACCGCAGGTGACCCAATTTCAAACTCATATTTCATGAAGACAAACATTCTGACCAATTTTCAAGTCAATTGAGCAAAAAATGTGGCCTCGAGTGCCCTAAAGATATTTCTTTAATTTGACCTAGTGACCTAGATTATGACCCCAGGTGACCCAAATTTGAACTGGTCTTTGACTATATCAAAAGAAACATTTTAACCAATTTTCAAATCATATGAATAATAAATGTGGCCTCTAGAGTGCCCACTAGCTATTTCTTTAATTTGACCAAGTGACCTAGTTTATGACCCCAGTTGACCCAAATTCAGACTCATGTGAGATTTTACAAAGACAAACATTCTGACCAATTTTCAATGCAATTAAGCAAAGAATGTGGTCTCTAGAGTGCCCACAAGGTATTTCTTTATTTTGACCTAGTGACCTAGTTTATGGTTCCAGGTGACCCAAATCCAAACTCATTTGGTATTTCATCAAGACACACATTCTGGCCAAATTTCAGGTCATTTGAGCAATAAATGTGGCCTCCAGAGTGCAAACAAGGTATTTCTTTAATTTGACCCAGTGAACTAGTTTATGACCCAAGTTGACCCAAATTAATCTTATGTGAGACTTTATAAAGACAAACTTTCTAACTAATTTTCAAGGCAATTGAGCAAATAATGTGGCCTCGAGAGTGCCAACAAGGTATTTCTTTAATTTGACCTAGTGACCTAGTTTATGACCCAAGATGACCCAATTTTGAACTCAATGAACTTTTTGCGCTTAGATGGGCAAACAAACTTAGAAGAGAATCACTACATACCAAATATCGAAGCTCTATGCCTTCCAGTTTGAAAGAAGAATTTTAAAGTTTTCCTTCTTTGTTCCTATGTTCGAACTTGTGACCCCCGGGGCTGGGCCAGTTTTGACCCAGGGGCATCATATGAACCAACTTGGTAGAGGTCCACTAGGAAATGCTACATACCAAATATCAAAGCTCTACACCTTCCCGTTTAAGAGAAAAAGAAATTTAAAGTTTTCCTTCTTTGTTCCTATGTTCGAACTTGTGACCCCCAGGGCGGGGCCAGTTTTGACCCAGGGGCATCATATGAACAAACTTGGTAGAGGTCCACTCTGAGATGCAACATACCAAATATCAAAGCGCCACACCTTTCGGTTTAAGAAAAGAAGAATTTTAAAGTTTTCCTTCTTTGTTCCTATGTTCAAACTTGTGACCCCAGGGGCTGGGCCAGTTTTGACCCAAGCAGCATCCTTCGAACAAACTTGGTAGAAGTCCACTAGGAGATGCTACATACCAAATATCAAAGCTCTATGCCTTGCCATTTAAGAGAAAAAAAAAATTAAAGTTTTCCTTCTTTGTTCCTATGTTTGAACTTGTGACCCCCGGGGCAGGGCCAATTTTGACCCCAAGGGCATCATATGAACCAACTTAGTAGAGGTCTACTAGGCGATGCTACATACCAAATATCAAAGCTCTATGCCTTCTAGTTTTAGAGAAGAAGATTTTTAAAGTTTTCCTTCTTTGTTCCTATGTTGGAAATTGTGACCCCCTGGGGCGGGGCCAGTTTTGACCCCAGGCGCATCATATGAACAAACTTGGTAGAGGTCCACTAGGAGATGCTACATGCCAAATATCAAAGCTCTACGCCTTCAAGTTTCAGAGAAGAAGATTTTTAAAGTCTTCCTTCTTTGTTACTATGCTCAAACTTGTGACCCCCAGGGCAGGGCCAGTTTTGACCCCAGGGGCATCATATGAACAAACCTGGTAGAGGTCCACTAGGCAATGCTACATACCAAATATCAAAGCTCTACGCCTTCCAATTTCACAGAAGATGATTTTTAAAGTTTCCCCTCTTTGTTCCTATGTTCGAAATTGTGACCCCCGGGGCAGGGCCAGTTTTGACCCCAAGGGCATCATATGAACAAACTTGGTAGAGGTCTACTAGGAGATGCTTCATGCCAAATATCAAAGCTCTATGCCTTCTAGTTTTACAGAAGAAGATTTTTAAAGTTTTCCTTCTTTGTTCCTATGTTGGAAATTGTGACCCCCGGGGCGGGGCCAGTTTTGACCCCAGAGGCATCATATGAACAAACTTGGTAGAGGTCCACTAGGAGATGCTACATGCCAAATATCAAAGCTCTACGCCTTCAAGTTTGAGAGAAGAAGATTTTTAACTATGCTCAAACTTGTGACCCCCGGGGTGGGGCCAGTTTTGACCCCAGGGGCATCATATGAACAAACTTGGTAGAGGTCCACTAGTCAATGCTACATACCAAATATCAAAGCTCTACGCCTTCCAGTTTGAGAGAAGATGATTTTTAAAGTTTCCCCTCTTTGTTCCTATGTTC
Source organism: Tridacna gigas (assembly GCA_945859785.2). Taxonomy (NCBI): domain Eukaryota; kingdom Metazoa; phylum Mollusca; class Bivalvia; order Cardiida; family Cardiidae; genus Tridacna; species Tridacna gigas. The sequence continues at coordinate 31,895,657 of OX244041.2, forward strand.
GAACTTGTGACCCCCAGAGCAGGGCCAGTTTTGACCTCAGAGGCATCATATGAACAAACTTGGTAGAGGTCCACTAGGAGATGCTTCATGCCAAATATCAAAGCTCTATGACTTCTTGTTTTAAAGAAGAAGATTTTTAAAGTTTTCCTTCTTTGTTCCTATGTTGGAAATTGTGACCCCCGGGGTGGGGCCAGTTTTGATCCCAGGCGCATCATATGAACAAACTTGGTAGAGGTCCACTAGGAGATGCTACATGCCAGATATCAAAGCTCTATGCCTTCAAGTTTCAGAGAAGAAGATTTTTAAAGTTTTCCTTCTTTGTTACTATGCTCAAACTTGTGACCCCTGGGGCGGGGCCAGTTTTGACCCCAGGGGCATCAAATGAACAAACTTGGTAGAGGTCCACTAGGAGATGCTACATACCAAATATCAAAGCTCTGTGCCTTCTAGTTTCAGAGAAGAAGATTTTCAAAGATTTTGCTTTTTTTTTTTCCTTTTTGTTGCCATGGCAACCAGAGTTGTGGGTGGAATTTAATTCTTTGAACAATTTTGGTAGAGCTTCACCCAAGGAACATCCCTGCCAAGTTTCATCAAGATTGGCCCAGTGGTTTAGGAGAAGAAGATGTTTAAAGAAATCGTCGACGGACGACGGACGACAGATGACGGACATAGGGCGATCACAATAGCTCACCTTTAGCACGTTGTGCTAAGGTGAGCTAAAAACACGTAAGAATTCAGAAGCCTTGAAGCCTTGATGGTGAAGCCTTGAAGACTATCGCTGGCCTTGATCTTATAAGGCAGGGCATTCCAATATCTGGCCGTGCATGGAAAGAATCAGAATGAGTTTATGTGATATTGACTAATTGAGTTCTTGAAAAAGGTATCATATAGTTCAAATTTCTAGTTGGTATTAGGTGGTTGTGGTCTACAATGACATGATGATTTACTGTTTTATAAATACGACATTATAACAGAAGCTTCTTTTCATCTTTGTTCAAATGTTTTCCATTTAACTCTTTACCACACAACAAAAATTTAGACCAGTCCAAAATGAAAGCCTTTGCAGACGACAAATAAAATGGGGCACAAATGACGGTATCTGTCTTTGAGATCGTTGTAAACATTGTGGGAAAAGCAGAAAATGCTTGTTGCCAGCATTTTCTTTTTTTCCCGAAATTTTTGCAAAAGCATTCTTCTTCAGGGCTGTTAAAACTCAGGATTGTGTGGTAAAGAGTTAAGAGTTTCAAGTATTGATGTAACACCTCTTTGGTAAGAATAATTATTGATAACATATTAATATTATGATGCTGCCTTTTTCACTCTCTAAAGTTCACGAGTTAAGTTCTTTTGTCAAGGGTGCTGATTTGTATTACAATACTCAAGCTGAGGTCTTACCTAGGTCGTACATGCTGTTTCTTTCATGTTTCTGTTATTTGTTTGTAAGTTTCTTTTGATAAATTCAAGAGTCCTAGTAGATTCAGATGATGCATATTGTGTGTGTTTTTTTCCAACTTAAGTCCTGACTGAAGGTGACTCCAAGGTATTTAGCATTTTCTATTGTCTTTAGTTTGATATTACGTAGCTTATATGTATAAATGATGGACTTTTTCTTTTTTGAAACTCTCATAACTTCACATCTATCTGGATTAAATTCCACTGACCATTGGTTTTCCCAATTTTCAACATTTCCTAAGTCAGTTTGAAGTTTTTGAGAATCCAGTCTACTGTTAAACATATTATGGTGTTGTCCGCAAGAAGCTTTACTCTACTTTAAAGTGAGTTGAGCAAATCATTTAGATAGCAAAGAAAAAGACAAGGACCCAACACAGAACCTTGGGGGACCCCTGACATAACTTCAGGTGCATCATTTTCTAAATTTGAAAGTAACACAACTTCTGATTGGCTAAACCAAAGAATCATACTTCTTTTTATTCCATGTTTCAGTAGTTGATATATAAGGAGATGGTGATTGACTTTATTGAATGCCTTACTCGAAGTCCATAATGATTAGATCTGTTTGCTTACCTGCATCAAGATTATCAAAGATCTCTTGTGTGAAAGAAAAGAGTTGTGTTTCACAGCTACGTTTGGAGCGAAAACCATGTTGGAATGGCGATAGAAGATCTTTGGAAAACCATGTTGGAGTTGTGATAGAAGATCTTTGGAGAACCATGTTGGAATGGTGATAGAAGATCTTTGGAAAACTATGTTGGAATGGTGATAGGAGATCTTTGGAAAACCATGTTGGAATGGTGATAGAAGATCTTTGGAAAACCATGTTGGAGATGTGATAGAAGATCTTTGGAAAACCATGTTGGAATGGTGACAGAAGATCTTTGGAAAACCATGTTGGAATGGTGATAGAAGATCTTTGGAAAACCATGTTGGAATGGTGATAGAAGATCTTTGGAAAACCATGTTGGAATGGTGATAGATCTTTGGAAAACCATGTTGGAATGGTGATATAAGATCTTTGGAAAACCATGTTGGAATGGTGATAGAAGATCTTTGGAAAACCATGTTGAAATGGTGATAGAAGATCTTTGAAGTCAAGATAGGCCATAATGACTGATACTAAGATGAGCTCCATAAGCTTAGAAGCGATAAAAGTGAGTGATATGGTGTTTTGTGTTTTGGTCCTTTTTAAAAACAACTGCCACAGATGTTGTTTTCCAGTCATTGGGAACAGTACCAGAAGCCTTAAAAACTTTAGTTAGAACAGGATCATAGCCTTATGTAAAAATGCCACCTAGCAGAAGATAATGCTAGGCTTTACATTTTACTTCGCATGTTCCGTAATTCATTTCTGGTACAGTAAAATTATTTTTTCAGAATTTATCGGCTTCTGTTTCATCAGCTTGGGCATTGAAAGGAAAACTGAAACATACTGGATTATTTCATTTACAAGGAGTCATACTTCTGTCTTCAGGTAGTAAGCTAGTAGCCCAAAACTTTTGGGAGAATTGACTTCTCCCTCTAGGAGAAATTGGGAGAAGTTTACTAATCAAGGGAGAAGTCAGATTTTACAGATTGACAGACTTAACAACAAATACATGCACTCTTCTTTTACAATTGACCAATATCATGCGGAATAGCGGATAAACTTCTTCACTCAAGGAAGAAATAAATGGAGTCTTTAAAACTACTTTTGTCATTTTGTTTTAATTTTCAGGGTTCTCTAGGCACTGTTTTGTAAATAACAAGGAATGAGTCAATCATGTATTCTATTAGTGGCCCTAAAACAAACAAAAACAATGTGGTTCCAACAAATAATTAAATTCTCTGATGCAGAAGCAGACTTATGCGGGAAGTAGACAGCACTGGTATTTCTTCCATGAATTTACAGAAGAAACTTAAGAATATGAAAAACGAAATTTCTGCATGCAGGCATATAATAAGTGAAAAACAGCAGAATCAAGTTTTAATTTTTTGATATGATTTGCATTTAAAAAAAATAAAGAATTATCAATTTGTTGACAAAAAGAAGAGAAATCTGACCACATGGATTTTGATTGCCTTGTAATTAATGACCCCACTGATGCAGTCACACTCAGCCTTAGCCCTGACATTTCTCATCAGACTTACAGAAAAAAAAAAGAAATGTCCAGAGTAATGAACAAAGAAAAATATCCTCCCACCAATTTTGATTCAAAAACTAAATTTATAGGACTTGGTAGAAATTGGAAGAACTACAGTTACAACGTTCACACAGTCATAATCAGTTATAAACTTATGTAAAATGTGTATACAGTCCAGTCCATAACTAACTAATGGGGGGGCATTCTAAATATAGACTGCTAAAACAGAACACAGCAGTGTAGATATTGCTGGCTCAAAGGGTTGCCGATATATGGAAGGCAAATGATTATTTTCAAGATTGTTTGCTCCTTTGGTTAACCATCCATCATTGTAATTTATCAGAAATATTTGTAAGGAATATCTCCAGCTAGAAGAAGAGGTAAATTGTGCTTTGTCTTACAACTTATCATGTCTCAAGGGAGAATCAGTATTGATTGGTTGGTTATTTCCGTTTATTTATCGTCGCTACCGGTTGCCCATCTGAGCGACGCCCCCAGAAGACGGTTAGTTGTTACGGGGGATAGTGCAAGGATACAGGTCGAAACTACTGAGAGCTTCGCCTGGTTCTTTAACGTGCTCGGCGTATAGCACCGTCACACGGGACCTCGGTTTAATGTCTCATCCGAATGACTATTAGTAATTTTTTTTTTTTAGTTGGCCAGCCGGGGATTGATCGTGTGACATCATTTTTTATAAGCAAATTAGCAGACACTTTACCTGTGGGAAAAAAGGTTTCACGGTATAAAGGGGTAGATTTCGCGAGTCAGTGACAGATAAGGATTATAACACTCTGCTGTCTTGTCTAACTGACCAAGTTAATAAAGGATATAAGTGGTGTCACCCTTAGTCTTAGATTGCCCATATTTGATGAACATAATCAGGTCAGGAAATTTTCAGGCAAGGTTTTTTCGCTGCGCAAGCTTGACAAGGCCAAGTTGAGCCACTGAAGGCAACTTCTTCACCCACATCGCCCTGTAGCTTATTCCCTGTACTTATCACTTAAATTGCTGATCACACGATATCAATTTTTTAAATAAAAATGACCACCTATGCACAGTTAACTGAATTTATGATGAGTGTTTGTTTACAAATTGACCAGATGTATTTATGTCAAATAAAAGGTAAATTAAAAAAAGATCGATTACAACCTTGCACTACACTTGGTGTCAGTGTGAAGTTAAATCATTTATATATTGATTCATGTCCATTTTTATAGGTGACAAGCAGATTTAAGACACATTATGTCGACTGAAAGATGACCGGTAAGATTTTGAAATTTCCAGAAGCCATAAAAGAATGGCGGATATGGAGGGGTGCGGAGACCCAATCACAAAATAACATCGGCGCAACCCTTAAGACTGAAGGTAAAATCTGGTATATTTTTAAAAACAAAACTAAAAACTTTAAAAAAAAAAAAAAGTAATCGTTACAATACATGCCACTCCTAACATTTATGATCAGACATAGCTTGTAAATAGACATTAATTTCTGACCCAAAAATCACCTTGTAAGCGGTTTAACGCAGTTGATTCCATCTCTCAGTCTCACATCGTTATTTACAGGAGATGAAGATGGCGACTTTTACATCAAGGGAGGCAACTGTGCAGAAAAGGAAAACGACGAAATTAGTTTTCGTTCTCTTCTTTTTTCCTCCCAGAAAGTTTTGCTCTTACTTCCTTCGCCCACCGCTGTAGTTTTTTTCTGTATGGCCACGGCGTAAATCATATTGGAGTTTACACCGTTTTTAACAGCATTACAGCCGCATCACGGCCACACATCACTAAACTTATATCCCTGGATCTCAGTGGTACCACGGATAGTATAACCCTTTTCCAAACGATAAATTTTAGACTGGTCCAAATTGAAAGTTTGCAGACGACAATTTTAACTTTGATGAAAATGACAGAAAGTTCTCCAAAAGGGTAGAAAACACTGTGGGAAAAGGAGAAATTGCTCGTTACGAGCAATTTCTCCTTTTCCCACAGTGTTTTCAAAAGACTTGTACTGTAGACACGTGAAAACCAGGGCTTGTTTGGGAAAGGGATAATATAATTCATGAGCCATGGGAGCTTATAATGCATCTGTACAGGCTGGCATGGGTCGAAACTTTTTGGTGTTTGTAAATTTTCTGCGTGTCAAAGGACATTCTACCTTCAGACCCAATCGATTGTCAGACTAGACGGATTTTTAGGATCCATAATCATGTCACTGCTTGCTCATGCATCACGGAGATGCAGTAACTTTTGCCAACCAACAAACTGAAGACTAGTCTATTCTAAACCAAAATCATTCTGCACACCACATTTTCGAAATCGGTACTTGTAAATGAGCTTTTTTTTCCTCCATTTTTTTTTTTTTTTTTTTATATATATGTGGCGTGTAGGCCTACATAGGAATATGGAAAGGAGAAAGTGTAATAATAAGCAATTTCTTTTTGCCTCACAACATTTTCTAAAGGTTTTTCTCTTATGACGTACAACTCGTACGTGCGACCGCCATTTTATGAAGAGGGACACGAGGTTGCCGTAATCTTTCCGCCTGGATTTACATCGTTTATGAAGAAACGAGGTGCACTAGACAGCCAGAAAGAGCAACATTTCCAGGATGGGATCAAAGACCATGGTCCTGTTAGTTCCTGGTTCAAGATTCGAACGGATGACCACGAGATTCGATTGGATGAATATCGCAGCAAGAATAGAAAATTTGGTCATTTGGGAGACATAAACGGCGAGTCACGCTAGCTGGAAGAAGGTGATAGTAAAAATTTGCTAGCGGATAGGTTTCTACAGTGAAGCATTTGAGTAAAAACCAATTCATCAGAAGGTTGATAATATTTTTATCTCCACCGACCGAAGACCAACAGAGCATGGCGGCGGCACGAAATACCCAAATCTTCCGGGGCCAAATCCTTCCCAAGTCTACCCAAATCTCTCCCAAATCTACCCAATCTCTCCCAGATCTACCCAAATCTTTCCCAAATCTACCCAAATCTCTCCCAAAATCTTGCCCATCTATTTAAGAAATCTACTAGGAAGAAAATTTGGCGGGGTTGGGTTGTGTAGATCAAGATCGGACTGCACTAAACTTGCATTCTTGTCTTTGATGTACATTAGTTTAAACATATTTTATTAAATATATTTCCGTGTATTACATCGAGTACAACAAAGTATTACGAAAAGAATTAGAACGGAAGCATAAAAGCTTATATAGTTCCTCTCCCTAAAAACAGTCATGTGATATAACAATTACAGTAAGTCCAATAAAATGAATAAACACCAAACATTTAAACTGATTGTGAAAAGTTCGGAGAGTGTCAACAAGAGAAGAAGTATGAAGGTAGAAATAATCGTAGGGGACTGAGCAGAGTGAAGGCAAAACATATATAAATAAATAAATCGAATACGTGTACGAGATATTAGCAAAGACTTAGATTTAGAGGGATTAAATTTCACCAGCCATCTCTTTGCCCATTTACTAACCTTTTCTATGTCTGATTGTAAAATTGCGCCGGAGACGATTAGGGTATCAGCAAACAAATTGATGCCAGATTCAATAACTGTTACAATATCACTAATGTAAACCAGAAACATCAATGGACCCAATAACGAACCCTGCGGAACTACAGCTGTTACAAAAGATAAATCGTAAGAACCTCCAGGGAGGACCACTTTCTGAGTTCTATTGGTCAGATAAAACTGTAAAAATGATAAAACCTTGCAATCTATACCTACAACCTATAATTTAAAGATAAGACCCTTATGAGACCCTTATGTTGCACCTTGTCAAATGCTTTAGTTATGTCGAATAAATAACATACTTATTTCAAAGGCATTATCTAAAGCGCTATAAATTTTGTTGTACAAGCATGTCATTTGGTTAATAGTAGAGTCCCAGGAAGAAAACCAGACTGATGTAGTGTGAAGAAATTTGTTTCTTTTATGTGATTAAAAATATGTTTATAAATGATGGAATAGAGGGATCACCGATTTTAACAACATCGCCAACCAGGAATGTTTTCAAAGCGGTAGGAAGGACACACTTATCGAGGCAAAGATTAAATAGTCGACAAAGAGGAGATGAAATCTGAAGTGTTGATTCTACCAAATCTTGTTATTGATACCGTCTGGCTTTTCCAGTATTAAGAGTTTGTAGCACATCGGAAACCTATTCCAGCGTGATTACTATACGATTTAAATTTTCACCTGTAGATATGTTGCTGATGTTCACGCGGAAGAGTATTTAAAGAATCGTCTATCATAGACTTTCTAGAGAAAAAAGAATTCAAGACATTTGCGTTTTCATAATCATCCACGGCAAATCTAGTTGAAGTTGAACATACTTATTGTAAACGACTTGAGAATTTTCCTCCAATCACGTGGAATTAAATTACCAGATTTTATTTTATTTGCCTTTTGATCAAAATAATCTTTTTGGTACGCAATCGAAGTATAGAAATTACTTCATTTCTTAACCGTTTAAACTTTAATCAGACTGATCAGAGTTAGTCCTCTTTGCTCTTTGATACTTCTGTTAACAGTCAAAGGGAGGCTACTCTGTTCACTTCTTTCACTTTTGACTAACCAGGCAAAAAATTGGTTACCTCCCCTGGTACATCTGAAGTGGTGTTAGCGCATCTATATAGATAACCCGCGTAATATGAATATGTCAATCTACCCGAGATTCGCTTGAAGACAAGTCGCATTCAGTTTCAAATTCTGGTTGGAAATTCACATATGTTAGTATGGAGTTTTTTTTTTTTTTTCAATTAGCTTGTTTTGTAGGCTCCAGATAAGAGGGGGTGATGGTATTCTAAATCCATTATTTCCCTTTCAAACCTTATGTTGTGGGTACTCATTAGAATCGTCTCGATGAGACGATTCTGATGAGTACTCATAACAAAGGGTTTAGTGGAGAATAATTAATATTTTTTAAAATTTTTAATCAAAATCACTCCCCCTACTCTGGAGCTCTGCAGTAATTTAAGGGACTTCAAGCCAGATATCGTTTCGCAAGCTATTTAGAAAATGGCTCAAATGAGAATCGCCCTTAGCAGAGTAGAAAACAATACTTTTCAAAATTCTTCTTCCTCAGAGTCGTTAAACACAGATTATCTGGTATAGGATTATTTAAAGTCTTCGTCATGGTAAATAGTGCACAATTCGAGAGTTCCTACATGGCTCAGTGTAGGGTTGGTAATCTGGAGGCCTCGGGTTCGATCCTCAGTCAAAGGAACTGGTTTTTCATGGGAGTGTCCGCGAGGAAGAGTCCTACCCTAGTGCTAGTGATCATGACTCGGGACATACATGAAGATATAGGCCGTCACCGTGATATAACTGAAATAATGTTGAAAGCGGCATAATAGGTACACCATTCAATACAAACATTCGAAATTCAGCCATTTTGCCCTGTGCAAAATTTTAGCAATCCACTCTAAAATCAGCTGAATTGAACAAGTGGCCGATATAGATCAAAGATCAGACTTCACTTACTGTGCAGTCTGATTTTAATCCACGCTGTCAGCAAAAGTCCTTGTTTTGGCGTATGGCACCAATAGGGTTAAAGGAAACGCTTAATTCTTTCACTGTCAATGTCGCCTTGGATAGTTTTTGCGGACGATGTAGACCAAGATCAGACTTCACAAAACGTGCAATCTGATTTTGGATCAACAAAAAAGTTTATCTGATGCTAACCTTTGACCAACATTTTCTTCAGTGACAATAACGAAATACTTTCAGACCTCTGAGAAGAGTCGTCGTTATTTACTTGGTAGCGAAAGGGTTAACCCTTTACCACACAATCCCGAGTTTTAACGACCCCTGAAAAAGAATCCTTTTGAAAGCCTTGTGGGAAAAGGAGAAAATACAACTACCAGGTCACGAGTCAGATACGCTAACCACTGAGCTACACGGGCGGGCTCACGATTGGCAGTACAACTTTGACTTTCCTTGCCCTTGCTAACTCAAAAAACGAATTACATAATACATGTACATGCATTAGATGAAATGGGAATTTATTTTTCATTACACCACTTCATAAATACGCTTTTCAGGACTTTGAGTCCTTTGATTTAAAAAATTCGGACTGGAAAACAGGCTAGTTGGTATGCGTAAAGTATCACTGACCACAGCAATGCTAACAGTAGGTATACTTTAGAAGGACGAAGTGAGTTAGCTCCCCTAGTCAAAAAGTCGCCATTTGTAAATAGTTACACGCCAACTGCTTACTTTTGGAAACACCTATCATCCATTCTGAAGCTGTTGTATTTCCTCCTTCAGACACCAGTAAAGAGTAAAAAACTTAAGTAGAAATAGGTCATTAGTGATAATGTTGACAATTTCTTCAATATGTCTGTTTAGACGAAACAAATGCGTCATTTCAACACCTTAATGGATTAGTCCGTTCAAAAGCTTTTGATAGCTTATGTTGACTTGTACTGTCTTGCCGACTTTAAATTTATAATTTCATCCAGTATTGAAATTACTATGTGGCATAATACCGGGAAACGCCCCGCCGCTTTACAGCTCTATGCATACATGTGGCATTGTTTTCTGTGTAAAAAGAAAAATGAAATTTTCAGCTTCATTCAGTTGACAAATGTTGTATTTGATATATACGGAATGACCCATAAAAATTGCATTTTTTTTTTTACACATAATTAAACTTAGGTTGACCGGACCAGTTTTAAGCCTTTGACTTCTTGAGGTCCAGCTGTTTTCCTTAGTACTATTATTATTTGTTTATGGGGTGAAGTATAGTGGGTCGAATTGGTTTGGTTGAGTTTTCAAATAAATGTTGAATTTACTTTTGAAGGAATTTACTCTGTCAGAGCTTACAACATCATATGGAAGGTTGATCCAGGTGTTGATGCCCCTGTTGCTGCAGCTATTTTTTCTTAACTCGGATTTTGTTGTTTGCTTTAGTAGCTTTAGATTATGTCCTCTGGTTTTGTTGTAGGTTGAGAATTTTAGTAGTTCCTGCTCAATGTGATGTTGTAATTATGAATAATTTTAAAAACTTGTTACAGCTCTTGTTCATCTGTATTAAAGTGAGGGAAGACCAAATCTCTTTGTATGGAAGATAATTTTCATGGGTTTTTGCAATTTCACGGTGCGGCATTTGCTGGTATTATGCCTACTGTTTTGCAAAGAAAAATTTTATGAGGTGTTGAACTGACCAAAAATAGGTGTAAAAAGGACAGAATGTTGAAATGACTGGTTACTTTCATAAGCCTCTGGCCAGAGTTTAACTGTTTACCACACAATCCCGACTTTCAATGACCCTGAGGAAAAAAAGCTTTTGAAAACATTGTGGGAAAAGGAGAAAATGCTGGAAACCAGCATTTTCTCATTTTCCCATAATGTTTTCTACCCTTTCTAAAACAAATTTCAATTTTTCAATCACATTTATTTTGTTGTCTGCAAATGCTTTCAATTTGGACCAGTCTGAAATTTTGTTGTTTGGTAAAGAGTTAAAGTACAGTAGTCAAATGTAGATAGAATTGAAATTTGCAAATAAATTTCCAATTTTGACATGAAATCTAATGCAACTGACAGAAGATTCACATCAGTGCGGACTACACTAGAAGGTTTCACAAATAGGCACAACATCAAACTGATGGTTATTGACCATTAACATCTCAGTAATCAATTGCTGCAAAGTTGACCATAGTTGATACTGGCATGACAGGTTTTCAATTTTATAGAAAGTGCATTTTCTTTAGAAGACAAGGGGATAATAAAGACTAATACAACAGACAAGAAAATGTGTGGACTGAAAAACAAATTAAACCTTTAAAAGAAAAAGGGTCAGAAATTGTCTTTGTAATGGTAAAAACTGAAAACATGGATGGTGGAACTGAACATGTCTTGGATATATCTGGAACTGAAACCATGAACAGAGACATACAAAAAGATATCTCTAATCGAATAGAAATGGAGAGCTTGGATGAGAATGGATTGGAAAACATCCAGAGTAAACAACAGACTCAAGAGGAGAACAAGCAACAAGATGTTACAGTTGTTATAAAGACTGAATATTTGGGCGAGGACGAATATGAATGTGCGTTGAACAATATGAAAACTACGAATGTGGAAGAACATGACAAAATTGATGCAGCAGCAATTAATGTGAAGGCTGAGTTTGACCTTGAAGAAAATGTTATTGTGATGAATGAGAATACTAAATTCAGAACCAGAGCAAAACCTGATACAAGTACTTACCCACATATTTGCCAATTATGTGACTCAGCTTTTAGATGGCCACACCAGCTTAAAAGTCACATTAATTTTGTACATGAGGGAAAATTTCCTTATATCTGCAAGATTTGTGGGAAAGGTTTTGAAAAAGTAAGTTTTATTACCATTCTTACGAAAAATTATCAGCTTATATTATAAGTTATAAGTTAAAAGTTATAAGACTACCAGTATTTCATGACCAAATATGCAGAAGACAATTTCAAAAACTTCCTTATAAAACAGATGATCGAAAATATCATTTGGATGAATAAGTTACATTAACCCTGTACCACACAATCCCAAGTATTAACAACCCTGAGGAAGAAAGCTTTTGAAAACATTGTGGGAAAAAGGAGAAAATGCTGGTAACTAGCCCTTTCTCTTTTTTCCATGTTTTCTGCCCTTTTAGAAACAAATTTCATCAATTGTGTAACATTTAACCCTTTCCGAAACGACAAATTTTGGACTGGTCCAAAAGAGTTTGCAGAGGACAATTTAAAATTTGATGAAAATGGTAGAAAGGTCTCAAAAAGGGTAGAAAACACTGTGGAAAAAGGAGAAATTGCTCGTAATGAGCAATTTCTTCTTTTCCCACAGTGTTTCCAAAAGACATGCAGACACTTGAAAACCAGGGCTTTTTTGGGAAAGGGTTACTATGTCATTTGCAACAGTTTTGAATTAAGACAAATCTAGTATATTTTGTCATTTGGTACAGAGTAACCTATTCTGGATCCATAATTTAGGCTATTCTGGATCCATAATTTGAGTTATTCTGGATCCATAATTTAGACTATTTTGGATCAATAACTTGGCCTGTTCTGGATCCATAATTTGGGTTATTTAGGATCCACAATTTGGGTTATTCTGAATCCATAATTTAGACTATTCTGGATCCATAATTTGAGATAATTCTGGATCCACAATTTAGACTATTTTGGATCCATAACTTTGGGTTCTGGATCCACAATTTAGACTATTCTGGATGCATAATTTAGACTATTGTTGATCCATAATTTGTGTTATTCTGGACCCATAACTTGAATTATTCTGGATCCATAATTTAGCCCATTCTGGATCCACAATTTAGACTTTTGAATCCATAACTTGGGTTATTATGGATCAATAATTTAGCTTATTCTGGATCCATGATTTAGACTATTATGGATCCATAATTACACTATTTTGGTGTGCACCATAGAGGCCACATTTTTAACCCAATACTCCTGAAAATTGGTCAGAATGTTTGCCTTGATGAAATCTCGGACAAGTTCAAAATTGGGTCATGTATCAAATAGTAGGTCAACAAGTCAAAGTTTTCAAAAACCATGTGTGCACTCTAGAGGCCACATTTTCAGTCTAATAGTTATGAAACTTGGTCAGAATGTTTGTGTTGGTGATGTCTGATTTCAAAACTGGGTCATGTTGAGTCAAAAAGTAGGTCACTTGAACAAATCGTAGAAAAACCTTGTGTACACTATAGAGGCCACATTTACAGCCAGAAACTCATTAAACTTAGTCAAAATGTTTGTCTTGATGATATCTCTGCCAAGATTGAAATCGGGTCATGTTGGGTCAAAAAGTAGGTCACTCTATCTATCTAAAAAAACCTTTTGTGCACTCATAAGGCCATATTTTCAGTCCAATACTTAGGAAACTTGGTCAGAATGTTTGCCTTGACGATATATCAGACAATTTGAAATTGGATCATGTCAGGTCAAAAAGTAGGTCATGAGGTCAAATTTTAGAACAATCTTGTGTGCAATCGGGAGGCCACATTTTTCGTTTCATACTCATGAAATATTGCAAAGATGATTGTCTTGATGATATCTCTGACAAGTTCAAAAATAGGTCAAGTTGGTTGAAAAGTAGGTTGAAAAGTAGGTCACCAACACTCATGTGTCATCATTACAACCAGGATCTCTGCAGCTTTATCAAACCTAGATGACTTTACTCAGGTGAGTGCTTTAAGGCCAATGGCTGCCCTGTTGTTTTTGCTACTAAGCATTTGGAAATCTTTTCAAAATACTGTTTGTCGAAGTTCGTTGATATTTGGTGTGGATAATACTTAATTGGATATGCTTATATTCATTGACATCATTCTTGGCATCTGAAATCAAAGTGCTGTAAGCACTGTAATCGGTCGACACTGAATAATTACAGTGGTTTGAAATCACAAATCAAATGGTAGATGTTTGAAATATGTATGGGACAAAAAATCCTACACCATTACAAATGAGCCACGTAGGATCCCACTTTTTTAAACTGTCTATTACAAATTAGTAGTTTAACAATTGGTTAAAATACAGGCTATGTTTGCAAGCTGACAGCAATAGAACGTAAAAGATATGTGACAATTCTGATCAGCAATACCCGTTATCAAGTTTTAGATGTCACTCATCATGAACAACAGTACCTACCAACCCTTTAAAAGAGTGAAAAAATACATATATTCTTTTCTGTAACTTTGGCAACTTGGTAACTGTATTGTAACATATAAAAACTGTATAAAATATGCCTGCATTATAACTTTGGAATTGTTTACTTTTGGCTGCTTGTGGGCCTTTCATTTTTCCATTTTTAACAAGACATCGTATTCATCTTGACAAACTGTCCAACCTATTTTTTAGCGGGCCAAATCATCCAGTCCAAACATCTGCTGGCAAATTTATCCTACGTTATACTTTCAAAGAATGTAGATACCCAACAGCTCCCTAACTGTCTTGAAACTCTTTACCAAATGATAAAATTTTAGACCTGTCTAAGTCAAAAGCATCTGCACATGACAAATTAAACGTAGACCAAATGAAAGGGTAAAAAAACATGGGAAAAGGAGAAAATGGTAACCTGCATATTCCCCTTTTCTCACAATTTTTTCAACTTCTTTCTCATGGTCATTAACAAAGGATAGTTTGGTTAAGATTTAAAACACTCAGTTAATCGACTAGCCTTTTACAGTCAGGAAAACAATATCAAACATTAGGCTACAATTTCATGGTCGTTTTTTTAGCTCACCTGAGTACAACGTGCTCAAGAGGAGCTTTTAGGATCACCCGGTGTCCATTGTCCGTTGTGCGTCGTTCGTTGTGTGTTGTCAACAATTCTTTAAACATCTTCTCCTCCTAAACCGCTGGACCAATTTGGACCAAACTTGGCAGGAATGTTCCTTGGAAGGTTCTCTTTAAAACTTGTTCACAGAATTTGATTCCATCAAAAACTCTGGTTGCCATGGCAACCAAATGGAATTTTCTAAGCAATTCTTTAAAAATCTTCTCTGGAACCGCTGGTCAGATTTTGAAATAATTTCACAGGAATGTTCCTTGGGTGACCCTTTTCAAAACCTGTTCATGAAATTTTGATCCGTCGAAAAACATGGCTCTGGTGAATGGGGGCTACTTGCACTATATGGATATGAAGAAATTCTTAAAAATTCTTCTTCTCTGAAACAGCTGGTCAGATTTTGAAATAATTTCACAGGAATGTTCCTTGGGTGACCCTTTTCAAAAAGTGTTCGCGAAATTTTGATCCGTCAAGAAACATGGCTCTGGTGACTGGGGGCTACTTGCATTATACGGAAATGAAGAAATTCTTAAAAATTCTTCTTCTCTGAAACGGCTGATCAGATTTTGAAATAATTTCACAGAGATGTTCCTTGGGTGACCCTTTTCAAAAAGTGTCCGCGGAATTTTGATCCATCAAGAAACATGGCTCTGGTGAATGGGGGCTACTTGCACTATATGGCCATGAAGAAATTCTTAAAAATTCTTCTTCTCTGAAACCGCTGGTCAGATTTTAAAAAAAAATTCACAGAAATGTTTCTTTGGTGACCCTTTTCAACAAATGTTCGCAAAATTTTGATCCGTCGAGAAACATGGCTCTGAGGGGGGGGGGGGGGGAGGGGGGGGGCTTCTTGCACAATACAGACATGAAGAAATTCTTAAAAATTCTTCTTCTCTGAAACGGCTTGTCAGATTTTGAAATAATTTCACAGAAATGTTCCTTGGGTGACCCTTTTCACAAATTGTTCGAGAAATTTTGATCCATCAAGAAACATGGCTCAGATGGCTGTGGGCTATTTACACTACGGATATGAAGAAATTCTTAAAAATTCTTCTTCTCTGAAACTGCTAGTCAGATTTTGAAATAATTTCACAGAAATGTTCCTTGGGTGACTCTTTTCAAAGATTGTTTGCAATATTGTGATCTGTCAGGAAACATGGCTCTGGTGGTTGGGGCTATTTGCACTATAGGGACATGAAGAGGAATTTCTTAATTCTTCTTCTCTGGAACGGCTGGTCAGATTTTGAAATAATTTCACAAAAATGTTCCTTGGGTGACCCTTTCCAAAAATTGTAAGGGAAATTTTTATCCGTCGAAACACAACAGCCAATTTTTGGCACCTGCATGTGGTGCTCTTGTTCGACTTATGTTTTTAGTCGCTATAGGGTATGTGCTCTTTTTCAAGAAATTGTCCTTGGGTGATCTATCCAACAATTTGTTTGCAGAATTCTGATTCATCAAAATCATTGCTGTGGTGATGATTGTAGGGGTGGTGACAGATTTTGAAATGACTTTTACAGGTGACCTTTTCAAAATTGCTTGGCAAAATAATGATTTTGTTTCCAAAGTTTCAATACCTCAAAAGAATTGGCTATGGTCCTCGCAAAACTTCAGGTGAGCGAACCAGGGCCATCTTGGCCCTCTTGTTTTCCCATATACATCCCAAATAAACAGACAATTAGATCTAAGATATGAAAGTCTGTGATACTGAATTGCATTGCGTTTAAAGGACGGTCTGATCTTTATCTTTTATTGTCTTCAAAAGCGACTTTACTTGTTAATAGCCAACACAGGTAATTGTACTTGAGTCATTTGCTGAATACATGCAGTTTCTCCAACTATATTTTCAAAGCCCCACAGGATTGTTTGGTCAAGGGTTAACAGACTGATTCTAGTCTGTAGAAACTCACCAAGAAGATACATGTAAGTGACTGTGTAAAATGGCAGTGCCACGGCTGCAAGGAGAGGAAGAGGGTCTGTGAAAACAATTTAACCCTTATCCCGCTAAAACATTGAAATGAAATTTCAAACCGGTAGTAAAACCCGAATAATTCTATGTCAAACATATTCTTTTTTGGAAAAAGAAGTATCTCCTTATTGGACATTATAGATCCAAGATCAGACTGCACGTTCTGTGCAGTCTGATTTTGATCTATACTATCCGCAAAAAGGTCAGTGAGTCACACTTAGCAGCCTAAGGGTTAATGCATCATACGCTGAAAGATGCATAATCAGTCAGTATTGTGAATGGACAGTCTGGGTACTAAGGTTAAACACGGTGAATCGCCAGTCCATTCTGAAAATGTTTACGTAATGGCCTCTCCGCGTGGGCCATAACCCTTACACAACTCTGTACCCTTTGTACCCACAGCTTCACACGCTTCGCCTCACATATATGATCCGTGCATTAAACAACCAACGGCCAGTTACTATTTTAAACTTACAGCTATTACAAGTTGCATTTACATCAGTTTTCTCTTAGGCAGAGCAACCAAAATTTTCAAATTCTTTTAAAGAAATGTTTCATTACAAACTCCTTTCTGTTGCGATTTTATTCCTCTCAAGACCAAAATGACCTATCATCTTTTCAACACCTGCTACATATACGGAGAGCACTCGTCCCAACTCAGCCGATCCCCTAACTACATACAACTAGCAACGGATCACTCGAAATTTGCCGAAGGATATGGACAGCAGACGACTACAAGATGTACTCACATCACCTGATACACTTGATTCGCACTTGTTTCATTCATAAAGTTGCTGCTAATCACTGAGCCTATTTCTTATAATCGTGTTGAAAGTATACTGCTCCAGTTTTTGCTGGCCAGAGATTTTGATAATACTGTAATTATGACATACTTCAATAGATCTACTAAACAAATTGTTACATAATTGCTTTAAAAGTTATTATGGGATTACTTAAGGCCTGTTTACCTTTAATTACTATTCCTGCGCTTATCTGGGTCAACAGTGCGCTTATCTGGGTCAAAAGTAGTTTTTGTAATAAGGTCATCACAGCAGGTATAAGCGTTAAAAACGCTGTAAGTAAAAGTTGTTACGAGTTGCAGTTAATCAGTTTGCACTGAGTGGACGGGTTTCCGAAGTTTGCCATCTCTCTAATCGGTCTACCGACCGAGTGAAAAATAGGACCTTTTATGGGCTAGACTGATCTTCCTATGGTTAAACCTTTACCAAACAATCCTGGGTTTAACAGCTCTCAGGAAAAAGCCTTTTGAAAACATTTTGGGAAATGGAGAAAATGTTAGATCTAGTTATCAACATTTTCAACTATTCCCACCATACTTTCAACCTTTTCAAAAATAATTTACATCCTTTTAACCCTTTCCCAAATGACAAATTTTAGACTGGTCCAAATTGAAAGAACTTGCAGACGACAATTTTAAATTTGATGAAAATGGCAGAAAGTTACCAAAAAGGGTAGAAAACACAGTGGGAAAAGGAGAAATTGCTCGTTACGAGCAATTTCTCCTTTTCCCACAGTGTTTTCAAAAGACTTGTACTGCAGACATGTGAAAACCAGGGCTTGTTTGGGAAAGGGTTAATCACCTTTGATTTGTCATCTGCAAAAGCGTTTACCTTGGATATGTGTAAAATTTGTTGCATGGTAAAGAGCTGAATGTCTCTAATGATGCCAGTAACATGTGGCTTAGTTGTTAAACTTTTACCACACAATCTGGATTTTTAAGGACCCCGAGGAAGAAAGCTTTTTGAAAACATTGTGGGAAAAGGAGAAAATGCTGGTATAAAGAGTAGAATGTCTCTGATGATGCCAGTAACATGTGGCTTAGTTGTTAACACTTTACCACACAATCCTGACTTTTAACAACCCTGTGAAAAAAATGTTTTGAAAACTTTGTGGGAAAAGGAGAAAATGCTGGTAACCAGCATTTTCTCCTTTTCGCACAATGTTTTCTGTTCTATCAAAGACTGAAATCATCATTTTAGCAACATTTAATTTTTTGTCTGCAAATGCCTTCAATTTGGTTCAGTCCAAACTTGTCATTTGGTAAAGAGTTAATCTTTTACCACATATTCTGGATTTTTAAGGACCCCGAGGAAGAAAGCTTTTTGAAAAAATTGTGGGAAAAGGAGAAAATGCTGGTAACCAGCATTTTCTCCTTTTCCCACATTGTTTCTACCTATTCAATAACTAATCTCATCATTTGGGAGACCTTTTATCTGTTGTGTGTTTTCAGAGGCCTTCAGTTTAGACCAGTCTAAAATTTTGTGGTTTTGTAAAGAGTAATTGAGCTATATAAAACCGTTCTGGCCATCTTGGTGCATAATTCTTAATTTGTACATTTCAGTCCTTCAGTCTTCAAATGCACAAGTATGTCCACACAGAAGAGAGGCCACATTGCTGTAAGCTTTGTCCAAGTCGTTTCAAAATGAGACAAGGATTAAACAAACACATGCGAGACATTCATGGGGATAATAACCTGAAATTCAAATGTGAACATTGCTCTAAAGTATTCAAATTGAAGGAACATCTGGTCAGCCATTTTGCAGTTCATCAAAGTCAACCAAAATTTGCATGTGAAATTTGTGACAAAGAATTCAACCATAAAAGTAGCTTGAAAAAACATCTTGTTACACATTCGAAGGAGAAAAACTTTGAGTGTCCCGTGTGCGGAATGAAGTTTACACGTAAAGACTCGCTGAAAATCCATGAACTGAATCATTTGGAGGTTAGACCGTACAAATGTGACTTTTGTGATAAATCTTTTAGTTGTAATGCAAATCTAAAGAGACATCTTCAGCTACATACAGGAGATCGGCCATACAAATGTCAATATTGTGAAAGGTATGTTCATTATACCCTGCACCTACAAAGTAGAGGGGTGTATATTGGTTTAACCATGTCTGTCTGACCGTCCATCTGTCCATCCTGTGGAATTTTTAGTTTCCGTGCTCAAATGCAAAAGCTGTTTGACCAAGGACCCTGAAACTTTATGTTTGTATATGTGTTGCTCATGATATAAGGAGGTGCAGTATTGTTTTGGGGTTACATGGGTCAAAGGTCAAGGTCAGAGGACTGATGAACTTTCTTTGAAAATCATTTCTGAGCACTAACTCAATAGCTGTTTGACCTAGGATCATGAAACTTTATACAAGTGTTACCCTGATCCAATGAATGTCCACAGGTGATGAAAATCATAGCTCATACAGAGGACAATTGCAGTGCATACATGTAACTCTTTACCACACAACAAAATCATAGACTTGTCCAATTTGAAAGCATTTGGAGACAACAAATGTTGCTAAAATGATGTTTTTTATTTTTGACAGGATAGGAAACATCATGGGGAAAGGAGAAAATGCTGGTTACCAGCATTTTCTCATTTTCCCATATTGTTTTTAAAAGGCTTCTCGTTCAGGGTCATTAAAAGTCGGGATTGTGTGGTAAAGAGTTATGAGCCATTACTCTTAACGTCATTATACCCCCCACCAATGAAGTAGAGTTGGGTATACTGGTTTCAACCTGCCTGTCCGCCCGTCCACCTGCCCGCTGACAAATCGTACCATCTGATCAATACATGTACTTGTTACGGGAGATCACTCCTTCCCGTATAAAATCAATACCTGACAACTACATTAGGGAGAATTCTCTTAAGCTCAGGGGTTAGTGTGTTGGTCTTTTAAGCCTCAATAAACTAGGATATTTACTGCATGGGTTTGATTGAATCCCATCCAGGACGGTTTGTATTTGAGCTATGCATTTGTTGCTAGCTTTCATGTTCGTAAGATGGGGTCTCGTCCAGGATTGGCCATTGAGCCATTTGTTGCCTATAAAATTGCCAGTTATTGGCCATTGAGCCATTTGTTGTCTAATTTATAAACTTACTGCCTAATAAGGCTTTCTGTCATCAAAATGATGACTTCTCTTGAGAGGGGATGTGTTACGGGAGATCATTCCTTACGGCATAGCTTCTTCCTATATAAAATCAATACACTGCATTAGCGAGAATTCTCTTTAGCTCAGGGGTTAGCGTGTTGGTCTTTTAAGCGTCAATAAATGAGGATATTTGCCGCACGGGTTCGAATCCCATTCAGGCAGTTTGTGTTTGAGCTATGCATTTGTTGCAAACTTTCTTGTTCGTTAGATACTTACCAGTAATGTGTTTTCTTCAAATGCTTTGAATTTGTACTAGTCTAGAATTTTGTCATTTGGTAAAGAGTTAACATGTATGAGTTAGCCTACAGTGTACAGACTTTGTCTTTACTACATGACAAAATTTGGACTTGTCTATATTGAAAGAATGCTAAAATTAAGTTGTTGCTAAAATGGAGGGTTCTGTATTTGGACGGTAAGAAACATTGTCCTTTTCCCACAATGTTTTCAAAAGCAGTTTTTCTCAAGGTTGTTAAAGCTTGTGCTTGTGTGGTGAAGGGTTGAAAGGCAGAGAATTAAGTCTTTACCACACAATCCTGACTTTTAATGACTGTGAGAACAAAGCCTTTTGAAAACATTGTGGGAAAAGAAGAAAATGGTGGTAACCAGCATTTTCTCCTTTTCCCACAATGTTTTCTACCCTTCCCAAAACGAATTTCAACTTTTCAGTCACATTTATTTTGTCGTCTGCAAATGCTTTCAATTTGTGTCTGGTGTAAAATTTTGTCGTTTGGTGAAGAGTTAAGCATTTGTTGAAATTTTACAGGTCATTTACGCAGCTCACCACATTGCAAATCCATGAAAAAAGACACCGAGGGGAAAAGGACTACGAATGTGGGATATGTGGCAGATGTTTTGTGATACAAAGCGAGCTGACTGACCACATGAGAATTCACACTGAGGACAGACCCTACCAATGTGAGCTTTGCCCTTATAAGGGAAAAAGCAGTTTTGCTCTGAAGGTCCACATGAGAGTCCACACTGGGGAAAGTCCTTACAAATGTGACATTTGCCCTTATAGTGCAAAAAGACAATCAGCTCTTCTGTATCACAAGAAGACACATGAAAGAAAAACACCGAAAGCATTGGAAACAGAAATAAAAGAAAACGGAACAGATTTTACACCAGAAAGTGTGACTGAAGATGATGAAGTTATGAGAGAACATTTATATATAAATACCGACTCTTAACCCTCTACCACACGACAAAAATGTAGACTAGTCCAAATTGAAAGCATTTGCAGACAAAATTTTAAATGTAGCTCAAATCATAACATTTGTCTCATAAAGGTAGAAAACATTGTGGGAAAAGAAGAAAATGCTGGTTACCAGCATTTTCTTCTTTTTCCACAATGTTTTCAAAAGGCTTCTTTCTTGGGATCATTAAAAGTCAGGGTTGTGTGGTAAAGGGTTCAGTTAAGGAAAAGTTATATGGAGCTGTCCAATCTAGAATGAACCATACAACAGAATTTTTGACTCGTCCTTATTAATGGAATTTTACAATTCAAATGTTTTCAAATACTGGTATTTGTACAGGTAACCAGTATTTTCTTCTTTTCCGACAGTGTTTTAAAATACATCTTTCTAAAAGATGTTTAAAGTCGTTAAACTTGGGATTGTGTGGTGAAGGGGTAAAGAAAATACTGATAAGTTTGCTAATGTGAAAGAAGAAAAACCCAAGGACTCACAACCAAGTGAGGGAAAAGAAAGACAAAACATGTCATAGAAAAGATGTTAATGGAATGAAACAGGATGCTGAAAAAGGGAAATTAAGGATGATCAGAATAAGATGAACTAGGGAATACTAGTGTAAGAGAAGAGCTTGTTTTATAATTGAAAAATAGAAATAGTCTTCCAGTTTTGGACCAAAATAGTTCAACATTATCATTAACCACATCTAAAAGTGAAAGAAAAATCAGCCAGTACCCTGACAGTGAAAGGTAAAAAACAAGGGTGTACATTGACTGATTTACTTCTGGAAAATTAGAGACTGGCAGGCACTGCCATGGCAAGAGAAACATTTTTGAGGATCCAGGGTTCTCTTATAATGACTTAGGAAGCAGGAAAATTACCTCTTAAACCCTTTCCCAAATGAAAAATATTAGACCCTTCCAAATTGAAAGCATCTGCAGATGACAAATTTAAAAGTGGTACAAATGAACTGAAGTTTTTTGACAGGGTAAAAAACATTGTGGGAAAAAAAGAAAATGAT
The DNA here is from genome assembly GCA_945859785.2 of Tridacna gigas. NCBI lineage: Eukaryota > Metazoa > Mollusca > Bivalvia > Cardiida > Cardiidae > Tridacna > Tridacna gigas. Next base: position 31,918,655 of record OX244041.2, read on the forward strand.
GGTTACCAGCATTTTCTCCTTTTCCCGCAGTGTTTTCAAAAGGCTTCTTCCTCAGGGTTGTGAAAACAAGGGATTGTTTGGTAAAGGGTTAAGAAATGACAAAATTTTCCCCTTATCCAAAATGAAGGCAACAGTTACAAGTTGCATCAAACGAAGGAATTTGTCTTTGAAAAAGTAGAACATACTGTGGGAAAAGAAGAAAATGCTGGTAACCAGTAACCAGCATTTCTTTCTTTTCCCACAATGTTTTCAAAATTTTCTTTCTCAAGGTTGTTAAAACTCAGGATTGTGTGATAAAGGGTTAACCCTTTACCACACAATTGCGACTTTTAACGACCCTGAGAAAGAGGCCTTTTGAAAACATTGTGGGAAAAGGAGAAAATGCTTGTAACCAGCATTTTCTCCTTTTCCCACAATGTTTTCTAACCTATCAATGACAAATTTCATCATTTGTGCCACCTTTAATTTGTCGTCTGCAAATGCTTTCAGTTTGGACCAGTCTAAAATGTTGTCGTTCGGTAAAGAGTTAAATGTTACTCAACCCACGATCCTTTTTAACTCGCTTGAGCACAAAGTGCTCAGGGTGAGCTTTTGTGATTGTGCTATGTCCGGTGTCCATCGTGTGTTGTGCATTGTTCGCCATCGGGATCATCAACATGCACTCTAAAGGCCTCATTTTCAGCTAGATTCTCATGAAACTTGGTCAGAATGGTTGTCTAGATGAAACCTCGGACACGTTCAAAATTGGGTCACATGGGGTCAGAAACTAGGTCTCGGAGCAAAGTCCAAGAAAAACCTTGTCTGCACTCTAGAGGCCATATTTTCAGCCCTATACTCATGAAAGTTAGTCAGACTGTTTGTCTCGATAAAATCTTGGTTCAGATTTGAAATTTGGTCACATCGGGTCTAAAAGTAGGTCACTGGGTCAGATCAAAAAAAAAAAACTTGTGTGCATTTTAGAGGCCACACTTTCAGCCTGATACTCATGAAACTTGGTCAGAATATTTGTCTGGATAAGATCTTGGACAAGTTCGAAATTAAACCATGTTGGGTCAAAACGTAGGTCACTGGGCTAAATCTTAGAAAAAGCTTGTGTGCACTCCAGAAGCCATATTTTCAGCCTGATACTCATAAAACTTGGTCAGGATATCTGTATGTATAAAATCTCTGACAAATTTGAAATAAAATTATCTTGAGTCAAAAAGTAGGTCATGGGGCCAAATCTTAGAAAAACCTTGTGTACCTTCTAGAGGCCACATTTTTAGCCTGATACTCTTGAAACTTGGTCAGAATGTTGGTCTGGATGAAATCTCAGACAAGTTAGAAATCAGATCACTTCAGTTCAAAAAGTAGGTCACCGGGCCAAATCTTAGAAAAACCTTGTGTGCACTCTAAAGGCCACATTTTTAGCCTATTTCTTATGAAACTTGGATATATCTGTGATATGACCTATGCTGTTAAAACGGTGTTAAACTCCATTACACACAAACAAACAGTGTAATTGAAAATGAGTCTCCATTAATTAGTTTGTTTTCTGAGTTGGTACAATGTAAGCAGATACGGTACTCGTGTATTGGAGCGTATCATTATGAATAAATAGTTCAGGCAGGTCAATGATTAACCTGTTAATTCTACCAAATGACTAAATTTTGAACCAGTCCAATTTCAAAGTGTTTGCAGACGACAACTTAAAACGTGACTGAAAAAGTGAAATATATTTTGGAAAGGGTAGAAAACATTAGGGGAAAAGGAGAAAGTGCTGGTTACCAGCATTTTCTCCTTTTCCGAAAATGTTTTCATTTTTCAAAAGGATTCTTTCTCAGGGTCATTAAAACCGGAGACTGTGTGGTAAAGATTGAGTTAATGACTTGTAATTAGTTTGTAGTCCTTTGTATTTGTAATATTGACTTTGAATTAGATCTATTATATCAGTCAAATATCTTGTATTTTTCTTATTTTTATTATTAAAATTGATAACAGTTCAGTAAAAAGCTGTTTAAGTGGATTATTTCTCTTAACCACAATGCCTACCCCCGCCCCCACCCCAAAAAATGGCTGTGCTTTGTAAAGGCCAGTCAGCCTCCAAAGTCATGAATATAACATTGAACATTTTTTTTCATGACAAAATGTTGGACTCAGCCATATTGAAAGCATTGTAGGCAATAAAACAAATGTGGCTCAAAAGTTGAAATATCCTTTTGGTAGGGTAGAAAACATTGTTGAAAAAGGAGAAAAAGCTGTTTTCTCAGGGTCGGTGAAACTCGGGATGTGTGATAAAGAGTAAATGCCCCTGCAGTAGATAGCTTTTGAAAACATGGCATGGCTCTGAGGACTTATGATAAGTCATTGTGACAGGATTTATTATTCTGTAGAGAACAATGTTTTCTGTGTTGTAAGAAAAAGATGTACAGCTATTCACTTTTGTCTAGACTCTTCTTTCTTCTGTTATCCGCATGTCAAAAAATAGCCAGTATGAAAATGGGTTAGACCCTTTACAAAATGATTCTATGACGTTATGGCCCCAATAAAGTAGGCATTTGAAAACGTGGGCTGCTAGCATATCTTCCTTTCCACACATTGTTTTCTACCCTTTTAACCCTTTACCACATAATCCCGACTTTTAACGACCCTGAGGAATAAGCCTTTTGAAGACATTGTGGGAAAAGGAGAAAATGCTGGTAACCAGCATTTTCTCCTTTTCCCACAATGTTTTCTACCGTTCCCAACAAAAATTTCAATTTTTCAGTTCCATTTATTTTGTCGTCTGCAAAAGCTTTCAAATTGGACTGGTCTAAGATTTTGTTTTTGGTAAAGAGTTAAAAGACACCATTTTGTCATTTGCAAATTGTTTGAAAGTGTCCTAGTCTAAAAATTTGTCATCTGACCCTCACATGTAGTTACATTATGGACATCAAGGACGCATGTTAACCCTTTACCGTACAATGCTGCCTTTTAACGACCCTGGGAAAGAAGTCTTTTGAAAACATTGTGGGAAAAGGAGAAAATGCTGTTAACTAGCATTTTCTCCTTTTCCCACTTCTCCTTTTCCCACAATGTTTTCTATCCTATCATACACAAATCCCACCATTTAACTCACATTTAATTCGTCATTTGCAAATGCTTTCAATTGGACAAGTCATTTGTAATGTCGGTTGAACGCATGATAAGGTTTATTAGGCTAGTTGGTCATGTGACCAGCTGCAACTCCATTTTTAGGTTTCGGTACACGAAATCAATACATGTATTTTAAAGTAAAATTATCGCTTAAAATTCGATGCCCATGTTGATTTTTAGCTCACCTGAGCACAAAGTGGTCAAGGAGAGCTTTTGTGATCGTGCTGTGTCTGTCGTCTATCATCTGTGGTGTGGTCATGAGCATTCACCTTGTGTGCTCTCTAGAGGCCTCATGAAACTTGGTCAGAATGTTTGTCTTAATAAAATCTTAGATTTAAAATTGGGTCATATGGGGTCAAATAATAGGTCACAGGGCCAGATTTTAGAAAAATCTTATGTGCACTCTACAGGCTACATTTTCTGCCAGATACTCATGAAACGTAGTCAGAATGTTTGTCTGGATAAAATGTTGGACAAGATTGAAATTGGGTCACGTCGGGTCAAAAAGTAGGTCACGGGGCCCAATCTTAGAAAAAGCTTGTGTGCACCCTAGAGGCCACATTTTCAGCCTGATACTCCTGAAACTTGGTCAGAATGTTTATCGGAATAAAATCTAGGACAAGTTCTAAATTTGGTCATGTTGGGTCAAAAAGTAGGTAATGAGGCCACATCTTAGAAAAACTTTGTGTGCTTTTCAGCCTGATTCTCATGAAACTTCGTCAGAATGTTTGACCGGATATAATCTTTTTTAAATTTTTTTTTTAAGTTTGAAATTGGGCCATGTTGGGTCAAAAAGTAGGTCACAGGGCCAAATCTAAGAAAAGCCTTGTGTGCATTCTAGAAGCCACATTTGTAGCCTATTACTTATGAGACTTGGTCGAATTGATTGTCTGGATGAAATGTCAAGAAGTAGGTCACTGTGCTTAGAAAAACCTTGTGTATACTCTAGAGGCCACATTTTCAGTCTGATACTCATTAAATTTGGTTAGAATGTTTGTCTTAATAAAGTCTTGGAAACACAGAAAATTGGGTCATGTCGAGTCAAAAAGGTCACAGGGCCAAACCTTAGAATAAAGTTGTGTGCACTCTAGAGGCTACATTTTCAGCCTGATACTCATGAAACTTGGTCAGAATTTTTGTCTGGTTAAAATCTTGGTTGATTTTGAAATTGGGTCACTTTGGGTCAAAAAGTAGGTCACTGGGGCAAATCTTAGGAAAACCTTGTGTGCATTCTAGAGGCTACATTTTCAGCATGATACTCAAGAAACTTGCGCAAAATGTTTGTCTTGATAAAATCTTTGAGAAGTTTGAAATTGGGTCATGTTTGGTCAAAAATAGGTCATGGGGCCAAATCACAGAAAAATCTTGTGTGCACACTACTGGCCACATTATCAGCCTTATACTCATTAAACTTGGTCAGAATGTTTGTCTGGATGAAATCTTGGAAAAGAATGATATCAAGTCATGTCAGGTTCAAAAGTAGGCCACATGGCCAAATCTTAGAAAAAACTTGTGTGACTCTACTGGCCATGTTTTGAGCCAAATTCAAAATTCAACAATAGGCTAAATTGGTAAAAAAGTAGATCACTTGTACTCATGCATTTTACATCATCATGACCAGGATCTTTTCAACCTTATCAGTCCTAGATGACCTTACTCAGGTTAGCATTTTAGGGTCAATGGCCCTCTTGTTTTTATTACTTAAAATAAAGTAGAATTCTTCGCCACAACATTCTTCTGAGAGTTTATGTCACATATATGACATAGTCAATATCATTCATGACGTCATTATTGCAGCTACATATCCAAAGCGCTTTACACAGTTCACCATTTGTGTTTTTCGCTCACCTGAGCACAAAGTGCTCAAGGTGAACTATTGTGATCGTGCTGTGTCAGTCTTCTGTCGTGCATTGTCTGTTGTGCGTCATCCATCGTGCGGTTGTCAACATTTACCTTGTGTGCACTCAGTCACATAAGCACATAAGTCAGATATGCATGAAACTTGGTCAGAATGTTTGTCTTTATATAACCTCAGACAAGTTCGAAATTGGGTCATGTCGGATCAAAAGTAGGTCACTGGACTAAATCTAAGAAAGACCTTGTGTGCATTTTAGAGGCTAAATATTTAGCCTAATACTCTATAAACTTGGTCTTGATAATATGTCGGACAAGTTCGAAATGGGGTCATGTCAGGTCAAAAAGGCCAAATCTTAGAAAACTTTTTGTGCACTCTACTGGCCACATATTCAGTCTGAAACTAATGAAATTTGGGCAGAATGTTTGTCTTGATGAAATCTCAGGCAAGTTCAAAATTGGGTCATTACAGGTCAAAAAGTAGGTCACTGGGCTAAATCTTAGAAAAACCTTATGTGTACTCTAGAGGCCACATTTTCAGTCTATTATTCATGAAACTAAGTCAGATTATTTGTCCTGATGATATCTTGGACAAGTTTGAAATTGGGTCATGTCAGGTCAAAAAGTTGGTCACTGGCCTAAATCTTAGGAAAACCTTGGGTGCTTTATAGAGACCAAATGTTCAGCCTTATACTGATGAAGATTGGTCAGAATGTATATTTTGTTGATATCTTAGACAAGTTTGAAATTGGGTCAAGTTGGGTGAAAAAGTGGGTCATAGGGTCAAATCTTAGAAAAGCCTTGTGTGCTCTCTAGAGGCCACATTTTCAGCCTGATACTCATGAAACTTAGTCAAAATTTTTGTCTTGATGATACCTTCAACAGGATCCAAATTGGGTCATATCATGGCAACAGGTAGATCACTGGGCCAAACCTAAGAAAAACCTTGTGTACCTTCTAGAGGCCACATTTCTAGCCTGAAATGCAAGAAACATGGTCAGAAAGTTTGTCTTGATGATATGTTGGACAACTTCAAAATTGGGTCACATTGGGTCAAAAAGTAGGTCACGGGGCCAAATTGTAGAAAAATCTTGTGTGCACCATAGAGACCACAGTTTCAGCCTGATTCTCATGAACTTGGTCAGTAAGTTTGTCTTGATGATATCTTGGACAAGTTTCAAAGCGGGTCACATCTCGTCTTAAAGTAGGCCACTGGACCAAATTTTTGAAAAACCTTGTGTGCACAGTAGAGGCCACATTTTTAATCTGATACTCATGAAACTTGGTCAGAATGTTCGTTTTAATGATATCTTGGACAAGTTTGGAATTGGGTAACATAGGTTAAAAAAGTTAGTCACTTATAATACGCTCCTGTGTTTTACATCATTGAAACCAGGATCTCTTCAGCTTTATCAAGTGTAGATGACTTTACTCAGGTAAGCGCTTTAGGGCCAATGGCCCTCTTGTTTTCATAGTGAGAAAGATGTCAATTGGTGCCTTAATTTCATGCGAAATATTCTATCTAGTCAGATTTAGGATTGTAAATGAGAAACAGGATAAACAGACTAGTGTCTTGGATTGGGAAAGTTGAAAAAAATAGACAGTAGTGTCTTTGATTCCAGGAAAATTTGTCAGGCTCGGCTCCAGAATTTTATGGTATCAGTAACATACGATATTGAATAACAGGTATGGTCTTTATATAAATGTTTGTTTCGCCTTCAGTTCACCAGATAAATTCCTCTGCCTTGTCCGATAAACTTAACCCATTCAAGACCCCAACCATCTATTCTCTAAATAGTGATCAAGGGAACAACTTCTGTTATAAGCTATATAAAGTTTGTTACTATTTACTTCCCTTGATTATCAAAACCGTACTGTGGTCTGGTACCCTGCTGTACTCTGTTAACGTAGTGTTAGGGGCAGGTAATCCAAACTAACCGTACTATTACATGATTGGTGTTAGGTATTCAAGTTTGCGGATGGAAAATGTTTAGTTTTCAGGGAGAGTGATTTATTATGATGCTCAGATGAGTAGAATATTTAACATAAAGAAGATAAGGTTTCTATCATTCAGTTTTTTGTTCCATCACTTTACCTTTCATGCCATTTAGAAAAACTGCATTCATTCACTGACATTATCATTGCATTTGAAAGATGTGACTTTTTTTGTAGTTGTTGTTGTTGGGGGGGGGGGGGTATTTTTTCCATGGTTTATTGCCATACAGACTTCTTATGCTGTATGTCTCTCTCATTGCCAGTTAAGTGCTTGATACATATATTTTACTCTTTACGAAACGACAATTATTTTGACTGGACCAAATTAAAATTAAAAGCCATTGCAGATGACAAATTTATTGTAGCTTAAATGATTATATCTGTCTTTAATACGGTAGTAAACATTGTGAGAAAAGGAGAAAATGGTGGTTGAAAACATTTTCTCCTTTTCCCTCAAAGTTTTCAAAAGCCTTCTCTTTCAGGGTATTAAAACTCAGAAATATGTGGTAAAGGGTTAGAAGCCACTGGAACGATACAGGGCCATCATGACCATCTTGTTCAGTTTTGTTGCTATCGCAACCAAAGTTTTTACAGGAATCAAATTCTAACAAGAAATTCTGAAGAGGACCATGGCAGGATCATTTCTGTGAAGTTTGGTCAAAATTAGATGGGTAGTTTCAGAGAAGATGTTGGAAATATTTAAGTTAACTCACGCTTGGACACACGCATGCACGGATGCTCACACGCACGCACACACGACGGAAACAGGGCCATGACAAAGGTCGCTGGCCATCAGCCAGTGGGGCTAAAAACTGACTATGACAATGATCTGAGGTCTGGAAGTTGCATTGAATCAGTGGAGTTTTAGCATTAGCTCTTTTCTTTGCACATTCTTCTTAAGCCGTTGGCAGCTTTCTCACCAGCCTGGGTCCAGGCGGTAATAATCTTTGAATCACTCATTGCCATCCGTTCGGTCGGTGCGATTAAATAAAACCAAAAGCCTGTAAATGTAAATATACTTTAGAAGCACAAAATGATTTATCTCCCTTAGTCAAAAAGTCGCCATTTGTAAATAATTTCACACCGACTGCTTTCTATCCTAAAAGTTAAAACGATAGTTTTGCGAAAAATTCAGCTTTAATTCTGATGCCGTTTTCTTATATTTCACCCTTCAGATACAAGTACGGGGTGGAAAAATAAACTTTTAATGCAGTTTTGCTGCTCACGGTGACGATTTCTACATTAGAAAGTCTTTTACTTGTTTTAGCTTAGCCAAGTTCAGGTCAGACCGTTTTTATTGTGATCATTGATTGAATTGAATCAGTCAGGGGATTCAACTTGCGAATTATAACGGAGAAGTCCACATTGTGTCAAACCAGTGGTTATGATCTTAAATTATTAGCAAAGTTCATTGATGCAATTATGGGTGAGGCAACACTGAACATGGATGATGGGAGGTTGACGGATGTTTCCAGGACAAAAATTGAAGCATGTTCTCTTGGAGGCACAGCTGTGATAAAGACAGAGCCTGTAGAACCAGACAGACAAGAAAATCTGTGGGATGGAATAGATCGTAAATATGTAAAAGAAAAAGTGCCAGAAATTGTCTCTGTAAAGATAAAAACTGAAAACATGAATGATGGACTTGAACATGATGTGAATTTAACAGTAACTGAAACCATGAACAGAAACAGAATAGAATTGGATGAGAATGGATTGGAAAGTATCCAGAATAAACCAAAAACTGTAAATAAAGAGAAGAATAAGCAACACAATGATTTAGTTGTTACAAAAACTGAAAATATGGACGAGGATGATTATGAATGTGCTTTGGATAAAATGAAAACTACAACTATGAAAATGCATAATAAAATTCATTTGGCCTTCAGTCATGTGAAAGCTGAGTTTGACCTTGAAGAAAATGTTATTGTGATGAATGAGAATACTAAATTTAGAAACAGAGTGCAACCTGATACAAGCACTTACCCACATATTTGCCAATTATGTGAAATGGCTTTTAGATGGCCACACCAGCTTAAAGATCATATTAGTTTTGTACATGAAGGGAATTTTCCTTATACCTGTAAGATTTGTGGGAAAGGTTTCAAACATGTAAGTTTTATTATATCACTTAAAAAATAATCAACAGTTTATTAGGCTATTTCATTACCAAATTTAATTGGTAGAGGAAAATTTCTAAAACTAATATAAAACAGATAATCAACATGAATTAAGCCCTTGGACATTCATTTTCAGTGCACTGTAGTTTTGCAATTATTATTTGGATGAATGAGTAAATCAAGAAATTTTGAAAACTTTTGTTTGTCTACCCAAGCATTGCAAGATCCTTTGTGTGAAAATGTTTTACTGGACCGCATCTTTTCGGGGTTAACTTACCCTAAGTGAAAATTACCATATCTTCAGGTACATTCTTATAGTCAGAAAGAAAAATGCAGTAAAAAATGGATGGACTGTAGAATGGTTCAAAATTTAGTCAGCTGTGTAAACATAGATAAATTCCTGATATCAGGGCTACAGAAATTTTGTAATATCAATCAGTCCATCAGATCGACATCGGTGAGTCTACATTACCCTATACACTTTATTTGTCACGATCCAACTCACGATCAGTTGGGGATTGTCTCATCTCAAACTCATTGACAGTGATGGCATCAGTTAAAATTTCCTCAAGAATATTTTCTGCTTCATTTATGTCAAATGATTCCTGCATGTTGCTTTCGCTTTCATTAAAGCGTGTTCGAGTGTCAGTCTGATGTTTGCCATTTTACTTTTGTTTTCGAGAATAACCTGACCAAAGTAAACATGCATCTTTGTCATCTAAGATTTCACCTGATTAGATCATTTCTGTGGAAAGAATGAGATAAAATCACTTGGTTTTGACAAAACACACTAACTTCCATTTACTTTTTACTTGATTTTAGAATTAATTTTTCTGCCAGCTTCTAACACCTGGACTGTTAGACAAATTGTCGTCTTCACAGTAATTTCCATATTTTTAAATGATATGACTTAAATTCAGATGCATTTTAAAGCCACTTTGTGTACTTTTGGCCATTATTGGGGCTTCAATTGGATATGCTCGTACATGTACATGTTTACTGACATCATTTTGGCATGTGAAAACGATACTAGTAGGACCTTTTTAAAGGGCTAAGCTGATATACATGTATCATATAATGAACTCTTTACCAAACAACTCTTGTTTTAGAGACCCTGAGGAAAAAGCATTTTGAAAACATTGTGGGAAACGGAGAAAATGCTGGTAACTTTGCTTATAAGATTTTCAACCCTTTTAAAAACAAATTACATCGTTTGAGTCACTTTTAGTTTGTCATCTGTAAACACATTCAAGTTGGGCAAGTCTAAATTTTATTGTGTGGTAAAGAATGATGCCAATAATTTTATGGCTTACTTGTTAACCTTTTACCGCAGAATCCCGACTTTTAACTATTCTGAGGAAGAAGGCTTTTATAAACATTGTGGGTAAAGGGGAAATACTGGTTTTAATGTTTTCTACCCAATCAAGAACAAAGTTTGTCATTTGGGCGACCTTTGTCACCTGCCAGTGCTTTCAGTTAGTTTGAGCCAGTCTAAAATTTTGTCATTTGTTAAAGACTTAATAAGGCAGTGGAGCTATATGTAACTATTATGGCCCTCTTTGTACATAATTGTTAATTTGAATATTTCAGTCCAGACTTCTTAAAGTCCATGAGTATGTCCACACAGAAGAGAGGCCGCATTGCTGTAACTTTTGTCCTAGTCGCTTCAAAGTAAGATCAGGATTAGCCAAACACATGCGAATTATTCATGGGAAAAATAACATGAAATTCAAATGTGAACATTGCTCTAAAGTATTCAAATGCAAGGAACATCTTGTTAGTCATTTTGCAGTTCATCAAAGTCAACCAAAATTTGCGTGTGAAATTTGTGGGAAAATAGTCAACCAAAAACGTAGCTTGAAAGATCATCTTCTTACACATTCAGAGGAGAAAAACTTTGAGTGTACAGAATGTGGAAAGAAGTTTAAACGTAAATATTCACTGAAAATCCATCAAATGAATCATTTGGAGGTTAGACCATACAAATGTGACTTTTGTGATAAATCTTTTAGTTGTAAATCAAAACTAAAGAGACATCTACAACTACATACAGAAGACAGGCCATATAAATGTCAATATTGTGATAAGTATGTTCATTTACTTAAAAATTCTATTACTTTGATTTTATTACAATACAATGCACTTAAGTTATAACAAATATGTGAACAGTGTTAAAACAAAAGTCAAAGTCTGGTGAGAACTGGTTGTCAGCTTCTTTTTAGGTCTGGTTTCAAATGGCTGTCACCAGACCAAACAGTCTGCTGACAGCCTGCTATTATTTGTGCGTTGGAAAATGTTTCAACTTCTCAATTATTAACCTAGTTTTTCTTTTCTGTTCTTCTTCTTCTATCTAATTTTCTATAGAATTTGAACATTGATTACTTTTTAGCTCACCTGAGCACAAAGTGCTCATGGTGAGCAATTGTGATCGTGCAGTGTCCAGCGTCTGCTGTCCGTCGTCAACTTTTTACCTTGTGTATGCTCTAGAGGCCACATTTTCAGTCCAATCCTCATGAAACTTGGTCAGAATGTTTGTCTTGATAAAATCTCGGACGAGTTCGAAATTGGGTCGTGGGGTCAAAAACTAGGTCACTAGGTCAAATCTTAGAAAAACCTTGCGTGCGCTCTAGAGGCCAGTCTGATCTTTCATGAAGCTTTGTCAGAATGTTTGTCATGATAAAATCTTAGACGAGTTTGAAATTGGGTCATGTGGGGTCGAAAACTAGGTCACTAGGTCAAATCTTAGAAAAACCTTGTGTACGCTCTAGAGGCTACATTTTCAGTCAGATACTTGTGAAATTCGGTCAGAATGTTTGTCTTGATAAAATCTCGGACGAGTTCAAAATTGAGTCATGTGGGGTCAAAAACTAAGTCACTAGGTCAAATCTTAGAAAAACCTTGTGTGCATTCTAGAGGCCACATTTTCAGTCAGATCTTTGTGAAACTTGGTCAGAATGTTTGTCTTGATAAAATCTCGGACGAGTTCGAAATTAGGTCATGTTTGATCAAAAAGTAGGTCACTAGGTCAAATCTTAGAAAAACCTTGTGTGCACTCTAGAGGCCACATTTTCAGTCAGATACTTGTAAAACATGGTCAGAATATTTGTCTTGATAAATTCTCGGACAATTTCAAAATTGGGTCATGTGGGGGCAAAAACTAGGTCACTAGGTCAAATCTTAGAAAAACCTTGTGTATGCTCTAGAGGCCAAATTTTCATTCAGATACTTGTGAAACTTGGTCAGAATGTTTGTCTTGATAAAATCTCAGACAAGTTTGAAAGTGGGCAATGTGGGGTCAAAAACTAGGTCACTGGGTCAAAATTTTAGAAAAACATTGTGTGAGCTGTAGAGGCCACATTTTCAGTCAGATACTTGTGAAATTCGGTCAGAATGTTTGTCTTGATAAAATCGCAGACGAGATCGAAATTGGGTCATGTGGGGTCAAAAACTAGGTCACTAGGTCAAATCTTAGAAAAACCTTGTGTGGGCTCTTGAGGCCACATTTTCAGTCAGATACTTGTGAAACATGGTCAGAATATTTGTCTTGATAAATTCTCGGACAGTTTCAAAATTGGGTCATGTGGGGTCAAAAACTAGGTCACTAGATCAAATCTTAGAAAAACCTTGTATGCGCTCTAGAGGCCACATTTTCAGTCAGATACTTGTGAAACTTGGTCAGAATGTTTGTCTTGATAAAATCTCAGACAAGTTTGAAAGTGGGCAATGTGGGGTCAAAAACTAGGTCACCGGGTCAAAATTTTAGAAAAACCTTGTGTGAGCTGTAGAGGCCACATTTTCAGTCAGATACTTGTGAAATTCGGTCAGAATGTTTGTCTTGATAAAATCGCAGACGAGTTCGAAAGTGGATCATGTGGGGTCAAAAACTAGGTCACTAGATCAAATCTTAGAAAAACCTTGTGTGCGCTCTAGAGGCCACATTTTCGGTCAGATACTTGTGAAACTTGGTCAGAATGTTTGTCTTGATGAAATCTCAGACAAGTTTGAAAGTGGGCAATGTGGGGTCAAAAACCAGGTCACTAGGTCAAATCTTAGAAAAACCTTGTGTGAGCTGTAGAGGCCACATTTTCAGTCAGATACATGTGAAACTTGGTCAGAATGTTTGTCTTGATTAAATCTGGTACGAGTTCGAAATTGGGTCATGGTGGGTCAAAAAGTAGGTCACTAGGTCAAATCTTAGAAAAACCTTGTGTGCACTCTATAGGCCACATTTTCAGTCCCATACTGATGAAACTAAGTCAGAATCTTTGTTTTGATGATATCTTGGAAGAGTTTGAAACTGGGTCACCTGAGTTCAAAAACTAGGTCACCAGGTCAAATCTTAGGAAAACCTTGTGTGCGCTCTAGAGGATACATTTTCAGTCCGATACTCATGAAACTTGGTCAGAATGTTTGTCTTGATAAAAACTCAGATGAGTTCGAAATTGGGTCATGTGGGGTCAAAAACTAGGTCACTAGGTCAAATTAAAGAAATACCTTATGGGTACTAGAAGCCACATTATTTGCTCAATTGACTTGAAAATTGGTCAGAATGTTTAACTTAATTAAATCATAGATGACTTCGAAATTGGGTCATCTGAGGTCATAAAGTAGCTCACTAGGTCAAATTGAAGAAATACCTTGTGGGCACTCTACTCTTGTGGCCACATTTTTTGCTCAATTGACTTGAAAATTGGTCAGAATGTTTGTCTTAATTAAATCTTGGATGAGTTTGAAATTAGGTCACCTGGGGTCATAAACTAGGTAACTAGGTTGAATCCAAGAAATACCATGTGGACATTCTAGAGGCCACATTGTTTGCTCAATGACTTGAAAATTGGTCAGAATGTTTGTCTTTATTAAATCTCGGACAAGTTGGGGTCATAAACTAGGTCACTAGGTCAAATTAAAGAAAAACCTTGTGGGCACTCTAGAGGCCACATTTATTGCTCAATTGATCCGAAAATCGATCAGAATGTTTGGCTTGATGAAATCTTGGATAACTTGAAAATTGGGTCACCTGGGGACATAATCTAAGTCACTAGGTCAAATTAAAGAAATACCTTGTGGGCAGTCTAGAGGCCACATTTATTGCTCAATTTCTTGAAAATTGGTCAGAATCTATGTCTAAATAAAATCTCGCATGAGTTTGAATTCGGGATACATTGGGTCATAAACTAGGTCACAAGGACAAATTAAAGAAATACCTTTTGGGCACTTTAGAGGCCACATTTATTGCTGAATTGACTTAAAAATTGGTCAGAATGTTTTTCTTGATGAAATTTCAGATGAGTTTGAATTTTGGTCACCATGGGTCATAAACTACATGTAGGTCACTAGGTCAACTAAAAGAAATTTTTTATAGGCGCTCTAGAGGCTACAATTCTTACTCAATTGACCTGAAAATTGATCAGCACGTTTGTCTTGATAAAATCTCGGAGGAGGTCAAAATTGGGTCACATAGGGTCATAAAGTAGGTCACTAGGTCAGATTTAAAGAAATCTTGTGGGCGCTCTAGTGGCCACAATTCTTGCTCAATTGCCCTGAAAATTGGTCAGCGTGTTTGTCTTGATAATATCTTGGATGAGTTTGAAATATGGTCACATAGGGTCATAAACTAGGTCACCAGGTCAAATTGAAGAAATACATTTTGGACACTCCGGAGGCCACATTTTCAGCTCAATTGACCCGACAATTGTCTTAACAATATGTCAGATGAGTTTTAAATTGGGTCATCATGACCCTGGAGTGAATTTCGCCTATTGACTCAGGTGAGCAATCCAGGGCCATCATGGCCCTCTTGATTAAAATATTGTCCTCACAAAAAGTCAAGCAATAAAATCATTTGAGCCATGCTCTGAAAAGAGGGCTTAATGCATCTGGGAAAAGTAATCGACCCAGGTCAGCCTGTGCAGTCTGTGCAGGCTGACCTGGGCCAAAATTTTTTGCTATTTGTCAATTTTCTATATGTCAAAGGACCAGTCTACCCCATGATTTAGACAGTTGGATTTTATGGATCCGTAATAACATGACGACATGCTTGGGATCATCCATCACGGGGGATCATTAAGCCTCCTTTTGCCAGAGCGCAGCTCATTTCTTTTTTTCCAGTCCTGTGAAATATTTGATCAGATTACTGTAAATGCAAAGAAAAACATGTTATTTGAACGTCCAAATGGCACTTACTTTTTACACTGTTCCTTTAGAAAATAACATGTTTTTCTTCACATTTAAAGTTAACTGATCAAATATTTCACATGACTTAAATAGCAGAAATGATTTTTTTGCTTTACTTTTTGTGAGGAGTATTTGTGGTTTCATGTCTCTGTGTAACAGATTTAGTTGCTGCTGGTCTGGTAGACCTTACCTTGGCTCTGAGAAGTCATTGACAATGGTTAAAGTTTTACAGGTGAAGAAGGGTCAGCAATGCCAGACAAAGAGCTGTTCTCCATTTTTTCTTAGTCCCAGGGAGCTTATGTCATGTCCTGGTGTCCGTCATGCGTCCATCCATGCCTGCATGCATGCATGCATGCATCTGTGTTTGTGTTTACTCTGAAACTACCCATCCAATTTTGATGAAACTTCACAGAAATTATTCTGCTATGGCCCTTATCAGAATTTCTTCAAAGAATTTGATGCCAGTATAAACTCTGGTTGCCATGGCAACTGAAAAATATTGAAAATCTTCTTGTCTAAAACCATAAGGCTTAGGGCTACCAAATTTGGCTTCTAGCATCATCTAACAGACCTGTACCAAAATTCTTCAAATTTTAGCCCTATGGTCAAAATTGGCTCTGCCTAGGGGGGGTGTCACAAGTTTAACCCTTTACCAGACAACAAAATTTTAGCCCTGTCCAAATTGAAAGCATTTGCAGGTGACAATTTCAGTGTGGTGCAAATGGTGCATTTTTTTTTCGATAGGGTAGAAAACATTGTGGGAAATGGAGAAAATGTTGGTTACCAGCATTTTCTCCTTTTCCCACAATGTTTTCAAAAGGCTTCTTTCTCAGGTTCATTAAAAGGCGGCATTGTGTGGTAAAGGGTTAATACAGGCTCATATAGTGAAAACAGAAAATCTTATTGTTTCTAACCATAAAGCCAAAGGCTACCAAAACCTTGTGTGCACTTTAGAGGCCACATTTTCAGCTTGATGCTCTTGAAACTTGGTCAGAATGTTTGTCTGGATGAAGTTGCGGACAAGTTTGAAATTTTGTCACATCAGGTCAAAAAGTAGGTCACTGGGCCAAATCTTAGAAAAACTCTGTGCGCAGTCTTTAGGCCACATTTCCAGTCTGATACTTATAAAACATTGTCAGAATGTTTGTCTTGATGATGTTTCAGAAAAGTTTGATACTGAGTCATGTCGGGTCAAAAAGTAGGTCACTGGGCCAATCCTTAGAAAAACCTTGTGTGTACTGTAGAGGCTACATTCTGAGCCAGATTCAAAATTAAAAAATAGGTCAAGTGAATCAAAAAGTAGATCACTTACATTCATGCATTTTACGTTATCAAGACCAGAATCTGATCTTTTCAGCCTTATCAGTCCTAGATAACCTTATTCAAGGGAGTGCTTTAGGGCCAATGGCCCTCTTGGTTACTTTATTGTAACATTCACTAACCTCAACCTCCAAATGAAAGCGTAAATAGGGTCATTTTATGACCTGGCGTTTTCACAGTACAATAATTCTTCACATACCTGACTATCAAATACAGAAACTGGAACACCTAGAACTTGGAGAAACTTATGTGAATATTCAAATTACTAAATAGTTAGCATGGTCTACGTATGTTTGTGCAAGAAAGCATCTATGACACTTATATAACTTATTACCGCTAGGTTTTTAAGATTTAGTTAATGTACTTGACATAACATTTCCTTGTGAAGTTTCTGCTGGATAGGAAAAGTGTACTAGTAAATGTAGACCCTATATTGGGACCAGTACTCATTGGGCATTAATATAAACACATCTAATCATAAACTCTGGCAAGAAAACTGTCAAACTCATAATTCAATGCTCATATCTGACTTGACTACATTTATCATTATTCATTTTCTAGAACAAAGTTAACACCATTTATCATTATTCATTTTCTAGAACAAACACGTTAAGTCTGTGAAATGCTGGTGTTATTTTAAACAGGAACAGGGTTTATAGAGATGGCAATGAAACCTTGTGTCTTGACGTTTAAAAACAGTTGTGCATGTTTTTCCTTAGCAGAATGTTTTACGTACTTGACAATTTTGAACATCCTGCTTTTGATTATCATGAATATTGTGCAACTGTCATTTCATACTTACTTCAAACCATGTTTTGCTTACAGTTGTTCATATACTTTCTGGGATGTTTGTGTGTGACAAAAATGTGTTAACATTCTTGACTTGAATATTTGCGACAATGATTAAATAGTTGTCTGCTGTTTGATTTGGTAATTAATATGTGGTTAAGTAATGTTCCAAAATCAGATATCATCTTAGCTTTAAAAAACTGAGAAAGTTTAGCATTATGTGCAGAAATTTTTTGTATGCAAAGTGGTCAATTTTTCCCAATCCACTTTGCAACAGGCAAGTTTTTATGGTTTCTAGTTTTGGTATTTTGTGACCATCCAAGTCCATCTTCCCATTCAAATGTTGGTCGAATCTGGATCGCCATGAAATAAGGCTGTTTGGTAATCACTAAAATCATGGTATTTTAGAAAGAAGACCCAGAAAAACAACTATGACAGAGAAAAAATGAACATCCCAAGTTAACTGACTTTGAGTGTACAGTGTGAATGTCTAAAAAGGTACAATTATGCAAAAACAAAGAGTATTTCACAGTACTACTTGAAAAAATCTAGCTGGTTGTCAGACTATTTTGTCTGTTGACAGAATGTTGTCAGCAGTCTGTTTGGTCTGGTGACTGCTGGTTATCAGCAGACTGTTTGGTTTGGTGGCAGCTGGTTGTCAGCAAGCTGTTTGATCAGGTGGCAGCTGGTTGTCAGCAGACTGTTTGGTCTGTTGACAGCTGGTTGTCAGAAGATTGCTTGGTCAGTTGGCAGCTGATTGTCAGCAGACTGTTTGGCCAGGTGACAGCTGGTTGTCAGCAGACTGTTTGGTCAGGTGACAGCTGGTTGTCAGCAGACTGTTTGGTCTGGTGACAGCTGGTTGTCAGCAGACTGTTTGATCAGGTGGCAGTTGGTTGTCAGCAGACTGTTTGGTCTGTCGACAGCTGGTTGTCAGCAGACCTTTTGGTCAGGTGGCAGCTGGTGGCCAGCAGACTGTTTGGCCAAGTGACAGCTGGTGGCCCGCAGACTGCTTGGCCAAGTGACAGCTGGTTGTCAGCAGACTGTTTGGTCAGGTGACAGCTGGTTGTCAGCAGACTGTTTGGTCTAGTGACAGCTGGTTGTTGGCAGACTGTTTGGTCAGGTGACAGCTGGTTGTCAGCAGAGTATTTGATCTGGGGACAGCTGGTTGTCAGCAGACTGTTTTGTCTGATGACAGCTGGTTGTTGGCAGACTGTTTGGTCAAGTGACAGCTGGTTATTGGCACACTGTTTGGTCTTGCTACAGTTGGTTGTCAGCAACCTGTTTGGTCAAGTGACAGCTGGTTGTCAGCAGACTGTTTGGTTTGGTCAGGTCAGGTTACAGCTGGTTGTCAGCAGACTGTTTAATCAGGTGACAGCTGGTTGTTGGCGGACTGTTTGGTCAGGTGACACCTGGTTGTTGGCAGACTGTTTGGTCTGGTGACAGGTGGTTGTCAGCAGACTGTTTGGTCTGGGGACAGCTGGTTTTCAGCAGACTGTATGGTCTAGTGACAGCTGGTTGTTGTCAGACTGTTTGGTTTAGTGACAGCTGGTTGTCAGCAGACTGTTTGGTCTGGCGGCAGCTGGTTGTCAGCAGACTGTTTGGTTTGGTGACAGCTGGTTGTCAGCAGCCTCTTTGGTCTGGTGACAGCTGTTTGTCAGCAGACTGTTTGGTTTGGTGACAGCTGGTTGTTGGCAGACCATTTGGTCTGGTAACAGCTGGTTGTCAGCAGACTGTTTGGTCAAGTGACAGCTGGTTGTTAGCAGACTGTCTGGTCAAGTGACAGCTGGTTGTTAGTAGACTGTTTGGTCTAGTGACAGCAGGTTGTCAGCAGACTGTTTGGTCCGGTGACAGCAGGTTGTCAGCAGACTGTTTGGTCTGGTGACAGCAGGTTGTCAGCAGACTGTTTGGTTTGATGACAGCTGGTTGTTGGCAGACTGTTTGGTCTAGTCACAGCAGGTGTCAGCAGACTGTTTAGTCTGGTGGCAGCTTGTTGTCAGCAGACACAACAGAAACCAAAAGCTTCAAGCTCTGAGGCTTAATAAGCTCTTCTCCAAATGATGTGCCTGAATACAACAAAATGAAGTTAAAAACTGATTCACTGTGAAAGTATAGAGATTAGACCAGTACTGAACCACATATAAATGTATTTACCAGTATAACGTGCAACAACCTGGTCAGCTGTCCAGGTACTAACTAAAACCACCTTGCTTAACTTCCACAGAGAGAACTACACTAAATTGCATCACTGTAAAAGCTAGCTCAACAGCAAGGCAGGTTTGAAGTGCTTATTATCTAGCCTCTCTCCGTGACATTACTCTCCCCTATGAGAAGTCTCGACCCGAGACTTATATACAAATAAACCAGGGGAATATACAAGGGTAAGGCAACTCCGGTCTGGCAGTTGTCATTATCCCACCTCTCCCACCAAATGTAACATGCAACATCCTGGTCACCCATCCAGGTGCTAACTACAACCACATTGCTTGACTTTCAAGGAGAGAACTACACCAAACTGCATTGCTGTAAAAGTTAGTGTAACAGCAAGGCAGGTTTGAAGTGCTGACACATCTAACCTCTGTCCGTAACATTAGTCAACAGTTGTTTAGACCTGTCCATAATGCAAGAACTTACAGATGACAAATTTAATCATTCGAACTTGAAATAAGTCCAGCACACATTTTCAGGCTAGAAATAAGACCTTAATAAATGCAATTTGATATTTGCTTTTGTCTGTAGTGTTTCAGAAAACCGAACAGTGTAGATCACAGATCAGACAGCATGTTTTTTGCTGTTTGATTTTTATCTACATGGGCCACAAAGGCAATCATAGTCATGGAAAGTACCTTAAAGGTGAATGCGGCTTGGATTACAGAATATGTCTTCAAAAGAGTGGATCTAACATTGTTGGACTAAAAGAAAATGCTAGTTACATGTAACTTTTTGATGGTTTTTTAGCTCCAATGGCCAAAGGCTAGCAAGCTTATATGATTCCATCCTTCCAAGTGTCCAACCGTCTGTGCATGTGTGCGTTAACTTTTATTTCGAACATCTTCGCTGAATCTGCCTATGCAGTTTTTATGACACTTCCCAGAAACTACTTTGGCCCTCTGCAAAACTTCTTCAAAGAATTTGATTCCAATGAAAACTCTAGTTGCCATGGCAACAAAACTGAAAAAAATTGAAAATCTTTGAAAATCTTCTTGTCTAAACCATTAGGCCTAGGGCTACGAAATTTGGTATGTAAGTTCATCTAGTGGACTTGTACCAGATTTCTTCAATTACAGCCAAGGGTCAAAATTGGCCTCACCCCAAGGGTCAGTAGTTTTACATGGGCTTATATAGGGAAAACTTTAAGAAATCTTCCTGTTCCTATTCATAAGGTATAGGGCTACGAAATTTGGTGTGTAGCTTAATCTAGTAGACCCCTGCTAAAATTGTTCAAATTATAGGCCTCTTTTCAATATTGGCTCCATCCCAGGTGTCACAAGTTTTACATAGGCCTATATAAGTGGAAACTTTGAAAATTTTCTTGTTCTTAACTGTAGGGATTGGGGCAACTAGATTTTGCATGCAGCTTTATCAAGTAGACCTCAATCAAGATTGTCCCAATCATAGCCCTGGGGTCAAAATTAGCCCCATCCCGGGATCCAAAAGTTTTACATGGGCTTATACACTGTAAACTAAAAGAATCTTCTGGTTCCTAACTGTAAGATCTAGGTTTATCAAAACTTGTATTGTATGTAGCTTCATCTAGTTGGCCTCTAGCAAGATTTGATACAGCCCTGGGGTAAGCACAGGAGTTAACATGGCTTATGTAGTGAAAGCTTTAAAAATCTTCCTGAAGAATATGAAGTCATTGTGACTTAAAAATCTATATAGTATTGATCAAGCAAAATAACTTCAGCTCACTCATAACAGATATACATAGTTTGTCACCATTTACCTCCCTTGATTATCAAACTCCACTATTACATTGGTAAGTGTTGGGAACTTAAGAAATAATCTTCTTTCTATCGTAGTTTATGGTTCAATAAACCATGGTTATGAGTTATGAGGCAGAAAAAGTAAACAATAGCCCAATTGGTTTATTAATTGCGCTTCATAACTCACAGCCATAGTTCATTGAATGATAAGCCATGATAGAAATAAGATTATTTTAATTCTAACACGACAAACTCATGATCGAAGGAAAACAATTCACACTTAGTCTTCAAACATAGATTAATTCCTTTGAATAAACCATGGCTGTTCCGGTTACAAACCAAAGCAATACTCCACTGCCCAGTCAGTAAATATAAAAAAAAATAAAAATTTCAATAAAACTGTAGGCATCAAACACATCAAAAAATGCACCTTTTTACTATTATTTTCTCTCTTTCAAATGACAAAGAAGAATGTACGTATTGTCAAGCATTAGAGTCCCAGTTGCTTCAAATACTCAGTTTTTTGTTTATAAACTTTACCATTCGTTCCACTGAAAAAATGTTTTCTTCTACTAAAGTTTCGGAAATCTTTTTGTAAAAGCACTTCCTTGTTAGAGGTCATTAATAATTAGTGTAAACAATACTTGATTACACCTGCTTGTATTTATTGACATCATCCTTGGATTTGATTAAAAAAAAAAATGACTGAAGGGGGGAGGCCGGATAAGGGGGTGTTGGCTGTTTTCTCTTTGAAAGCTTATTGCCACACAGACTTCTCATGATTTATGTATTTGTCAGTGCCATGATACAGTTCTTTAAAAGCCAGTGGAGCAATACAGGGCCACCATGGCCTGCTTTTCATTTTGTTGGTTTGTTTCAGATGTTGATACATGTTTATTAACAATATTTTACAAGAATGTAACATTTTTAACCCTTTACCAAACGACAAAATTCCAATCAGTTCCAAATTGAAAGCAATTGCAGATGACAAAATAAATGTGACAGAAAAATTGAAATTTGTTTTGGGTACAGTAGAAAACATTGTGGGAAAAGGAGGAAATGCTGGTTACCAGCATTTTCTCCTTTTCCTACAATGTTTTCAGAAGGGCTCTTTCTTAGAGTCAGTAAAAGTCGGGATTGTGTGGTAAAGGGATAAGTCACCATCTTCAGGTTTGTTGGAAAGGTATTGAGCTGGTCTAGAATTTACAGATTTTATCTCTTTACCAAACTCCAAAATTTTAGACCGGTTGAAATTGAAAGCACTTGCAGACGACAAAATAGTTGCAACTTTAAAATCGAAATTTGTTTTGGGAAGGGTAGAAAACATTGTGGAAAGGAGAAAATGCTGGTTACCAGCATTTTCTCCTTTTCCCACAATGTTTTCAAAAGGCTCCTTTCTCAGGGCTGTTAAAAGTCAGTGTTGTTAAAAGTCGGGATTGTGTGGTAAAAGGTTAACTCTTTACCACACAATCTTTTACTGACCCTGTTGAAAATGCCTTCTGAAACATTGTGGGAAAAGGAGAAAATGCTGGTAACCAGCATTTTCTCCTTTTCCCACCATATTTTCTACCCTTCCTATACCAAATTTCAATTTTTGAGAAATATATTATTTTGTCATCTGCAAATGCTTTGAATTTGGACTGGTCTAAAATTTTGTTGTTTGATAAAGAGTTAATTCTTCACCACAAAGTTTACAAAATTTATACTCACCCATATTGAAAGCAACTCTAGGTGAAAATTAAGTTTTTGCTAAAATGCTAAAATGATGGGCTCTGTATCTTGAAGGATAGAAAACATTGTCCTTTTCCCACAATGTTTTCAAAATCTATTTTCAGCAGGGTCACCAAAGGTCGTGATTTTTGTAGTAAAATGTTAAAAGGCAGAAAATATATATTTATATTTCAAAGGTCATTTATACAGCTGAACAACTTGCAAATCCATGAAAATAGACACAGAGAGGAGAAACCATTTAAGTGTGGGATATGTGGCAGATGTTTTGTAATTCAGAGTGAGCTGACTGACCACATGAGATTTCATGCTGAGGAAAGACCATACAAATGTGAACTTTGCGCTTATAGGGCAAAAACTTCTTCAGATTTGAAAGTCCACATAAGAGTCCATACTGGAGAAAGACCTTACAAATGTGAGATTTGCCCATATAGGGCAAAAACAATTTCAAATATACGGTATCACAAGAGAACACATGAAAAAAAAAACACTGAAAGCATTGGAAACTGAGATGAAGGCAAACAAAACAGATTTTAAATTAGAAAGTGGGACCAAATATAATGAAGTTATGAGAGCAAATTTAAATACAGATATTGACACTGAAGTGAAAAGAAAATCACAAGAATCTGTCCAATCTGGAATGAAATTTGAAGAAAATGCTGATAAGTTGCCTAAAATGAAAGAAGAAAACCCCAAGGACCCACAACTAAGTGAGGGAACTAAAAGAAAGACTGAATATGTCACAGAAAAGGAAAATGCAAATGGCGTGAAAAGGATGCTGAAAAACAAGAAAATTAAGAATGATCAGAATATGATGAACCAGGGAATGTTAGAGACTAGCTTGTTATATAAAGGTGACAGTGGAAATAGTCTTCCAGTTTTAGACCAAAATGATTCAATATTATCATTAACCGTACCTAATGGGGAAAAAAAATTGGCCAATGTCCAGACAGTGAAAGGTAAGAAAATAGGGTGTTCAGTAGCTGATATACATCAGACAAACTTAGAGACAGACAGAGACTGCAAAAGTAAAGGTTTTATGGATCCAGGGTTCTTTTATAATGAGTTAAGAAGCAGAACTGTGGCTACAGACCTTGGTTTGTGTTGGAACAGGGGTAGCAAAAATAGCAACTTAGCACCAGATACAAATCTTTTTGAAAGTAACTCCTTAAATATCAAAAATAGTGATAATGTAACTTCAGATATAGAAAAGTTTAACCAGTGTGATGTGATAAAGTTATCAAACAAGAGGAGTTCTAAATCGGATGAGGGAGACAAAAGTGTTACTGGTATGTTTAATGATGATATGGGACAAGAAAAAGATGTTAAAAAAATTGGCGCTAAAAACACTGTTTTTATTGATGCGGAGAGAGATACTAGACCTGTTTGGAATTTAAAAGCTGAGAACTTTTCCAGTTCAGAACTTGATGGCATTATACATTTGGGTGTTATAGTTGCAGAAACAGAAGATTTTGTTATAGTTAAAAATGAAAGTTTTTCACCTCCTCGGCATAATGACAACTCAGTTGCTCAGCCTATAAAAGCTGATAACTTTTACAGTTCAGACCTTGATGGTGTTGTAAACTCAGACACTATAGTTACAGAAACAGAAGATTTTGTTACAGTTAAAAATGAAAGGTTTTCACCTCCTCGGTAAATTACAAACACATTTGCTTGAGAGAAAAAAGCTGATAACATTTACAGCTCAGAACTTGAAAGTATTTAAACTCAGACACTACAGTAGAAGAAAAAGATGATTACATAATTTAAAATGAAAGTTTTTCACTTGTGTAATCCCCTATTTTAACCCTTTACCAGATGACAAAATTTTTGCCTGGTCCAAATTGAAAGCTTTTGCAGACGTCAATTTCATTGTGGCTCAAATGGTGCAATTTTTCTTTGATAGGGCAGGAAACATTGTGGGAAATGGAGAAAGTGTTGGTTACCAGCATTTTCTCTTTTTCCAACATGGTTTTCAAAACACTGAGATTCATCGATAAAGGCTGAACATTGTGAAAGAAGGATATATTCCCTGAATCCTTAGCGGATTTATCATGTGCCTCACAAAAATCCAGCTTGTATGTTAATCTTTGTTAGTATTAAATATTCTGTTTAGCTTAATAAGTGTTGTTTCCATTAATACCCACATATATAACAAATTGAATGTTCTTGAATATCAGAATGTTCTTGAGTTTATCATTCGTACTTACAGTTTTGACATACAGAATGTTATTCCAGTCAAGCTGGATTTCCGATAACCAGTCACGTCCTAACAATGTTGACCCATTTCCTTTGACATCATGTAAACAAAGATTTTTCTCTTGACCCTTGTATTTCACATGAACTGTTTTTACTCCAACCTGTTCAATTGTTTCATTTGAATATGTCTTTAGCACGGATTTCGGGGTTTCTAGCTTTGTCTTCCCAAAATGTCGTACAAAATCTTGATAACCCATCAGCATTTCCATGCTGTTTTGTACTTTTGTATTCAATATCGTACTGAAAACCTGACAAAAATAATGCATACCTTTGGACAGCGCAGCTGTCGTAGCTGGAATGCTTTTATTTGGATTGAAGATAGATAACAGAGGCTGACAATCTGTTACAAGAGTAAACTTTCTACCGTACAGATATGGGTAAAACTTCTTTACTCCCCAGTAAATTGCAAGTGACTCACAGTCTATTTGAGCATACCGTTGCTCTGTTTGAGTCAACGATCTTGAAGCATATGCGATTGGTTTTTCTACACCATTCTGCATGACATGTGACAAAATAGCAGACACACCATACGGACTTGCATCAGTTGCTAGCTTAACAGGCAGTTTTGGGTTGTAATGAGTCAGTACTGGTTCAGATGTAATCAACATTTTTGACTTTTGAAATGCTGTTTCACACTTTTTCAACCATTCAAATTTCTTACTTTTCTCAAGAAGCTCATTCAAAGGTTTGACAACAGTTGAAAGGTTATTCAAAAATCTATGATAATAGTTTAGAAGACCTAGATACGCACGAAGTGTTGTGACATTGTGCGGTCTTAGGCTATTCAGTATAGCATCGACTTTTTCTTTGCTTTTCCACAACCCATGCTTATCAATTTCATGACCACAGTAAGTTATACAGTCTTGAAAAAATGAGCATTTATCTCTATTCAGTTTCAAATTATACTGAGCTAGTCTTGACAAAACCATTTCTAAGTTTTCCAAATGTTTGTCGTCAGTCTCACCTGTGATTACCATATCATTAAGAATACACTGAACACCATTAATTTGTTGTAATATTTGTTCAATAGTTCTTTGCCAAATTGCTGGCACTGATGATACACCATACACAAGTCTATCCATACAATATAATCCTTTAGGTGTATTGATAGCACTTTTTTACTTGCCTCATCCATTTCTAAATGTAGGTATGCTTGTCGTAAATCCAATTTTGTAAATTTTTGACCTGGCGAAAGGTTAGCGAAGACATCCTCCACCCGTGGTAATGGATATTTGTCCACTTCCAAAGCCTGGTTTACCGTTACCTTGAAGTCTCCACAAATTCGGATTTGTCCATTTGGCTTTACGACAAGTACGATCGGTATTGCCCAGTCTCTGGTGTTAGCCCTTGAAATTATTCCTTATTTCTCAAGGTTTTCCAACTCTTGCTCTATTTTGGGTTTGAGAGCATAAGGCACTGGTGTTGCCTTCAGAAATTTGGGTTTGGCGTTTTTCTTTAATGTAAGTGAAGCCTTGACACTCTTCACTTTGCCAATTCCGTCACTAAAAATTGAACCATATTTCGACAGAATGTTCTTGAGTTTATCATTCTTACTTACAATTTTGACGTACAGAATGTTACTCCAGTCAAGTTGGATTTCTGATAACCAGTCATGTCCTAACAATGTTGACCCATTTCCTTTGACATCATGTAAACAAAGATTTTTCTCTTGACCCTTGTATTTCACATGAACTGGTTTTACTCCAACCTGTTCAATTGTTTCATTTGAATACGTCTTTAGCACGGATTTCGGGGTTTCTAGCTTTGTCTTCCCAAAATGTCGTACAAAATCTCTATAACCTATCAGACTTACAGAAGATCCAGTGTCAACTTCCAAGACTATTGGTTTTCCGCATATGTCCATTGTCACAGTGATTTTGGACTTACTCGTATTCAAAGAATGTACAGAAAGAATGTCACTGCCGCTGCTTTCTTCCATACAGTTGACAGCTTTACATATCAAAGCAATATGTCCTTTTCTATTGCATTTGTAACATATGGCATTCTTCAATCTGCACTTCTGCGATTTGTGGTTATTTTTTCCACAGTGTTCACAGCTTGATTTGTTTGAAATGTGTCAATCTTGTTGAAATTTTCTTTTTGTCTTTTCTTGTTTCTTCGTTTTTGAAACTTTTTCAACAGTATCCAAATTGGCAGTATTACACAATTCTGCAGCATCTTTAACAGCAGTTTCCATGGCGGTTGCAATCTCTATGAAAGATCCTTGGTGGATAGCAGTTTTTTTTTGATGTTTGTGTCCTTTAAGCCGCAAACAAACCTATCCCTCATTGCATCCTCTAAGTACCCCCCGAATTCACAATGTTCGGACTTTTTTCGTCATGTTGCTATAAAGTCATTGATGGATTCACTTTTCAACTGGTTTCTTTTGTGGAACCTGAACCTTTCTGCAATAAGTAATGGTTTTGGAGACAAATGTTGACTTAATATTGTACACAGTTCATCAAAAGATTTTTCCGCTGGTTTCTCTGGAGAAGTTTAATTTCTAAGTAGTGTGTACGCTTTATCGCCTAACAGTGTTAACAAAGCAGCAACTTTCTTCTCATTTCTGATATTATTTACTGCGAGGTATTGTTCAAGTCTTTCTTGGTACACTGTCCAGTTGTCCTTATCAATGTCAAACGGATTTATAGCTCCTAACAAAGCCATAATGTTCAGATCACAAAATATCACAGTTCAAAATCACGTAATTATTTTCTCATAGAATCCACAAACTCGTTGCCAATTTGTTATATATGTGGGTATTAATGGAAACAACACTTATTAAGCTAAACAGAATATTTAATACTAACAAAGATTAACATACAAGACAGAGTATATATAGTAATAAGATACTCTAGCTAAGAGGCGTGGCTAAAGCTGGTAAGGCATACATTCACTGATGTAAATATTGTATTGTATTATAAGTCAACAAAGACAACAAAGGGCCATCATGGTCCTCTTGCCAATGTTTTCAATTATAGTCCTTTATGGTGGTTTTTAGTGCCATTTGCCAAAAGCCAGCGAGCATATATCATCATGGCCCTGTATCTGTGTGTGTTAACTTTTTGTTTCAAACACCTGTTCTGAAAAAACCTTTCCAATTTTGAACAAACTTCACAGAAATGATCATGGCAGGACCATCTTAAGAATTTTATGGCATGTTGCTTCATCTAATGGACCTCTCCAGAATTCTTCCAAATGTGGCCCAGGGGTCAAAATAGGCCCCAGGGGTAATAAGTTTTCCATGTGCTTATGTAGTGAAAACTAAAAGAAATCTTAACTTGTTCATAACAAGAAGGCCTAGGGCTACCAAATTTGGCATGCAGCTTCATCTAGTAGACCTCTAACATGACTGTTCAAATTATAGCCCTGGGATCAAAGTTGGCCCTGCAGTGGGGGATCACATGGGCTTATAAGGTGAAAATTTTAAAACTCTTCTTGTTCCTATCTATGAGAGCTAGAGCTGTTATTAGTTGTAATACTGTGTTACAATGAAGTATGTTTGCACCAATATTTTGCCTGGCCGGGTAGCTCAGGGGTTGTAACCTGGTGGTTGAGGGTTGGATACCTGTTTCCGGCAAACTTTCTTTCAGAAGATTTTTCTCACCCCTGATGCATGTGGGAAAAGTAGTCAGTGGCTTGGAAAGAAAGTTGTGTCAATACAGGTATGAGAAAGCTAGGAAACACATGCATACGTGCACTGGCCGCCATGATATGACCTAAGTTGTTAAAACGGTGTTAAACTTCAATACAAACAAACAAAGATTTTTCATATTATAGCCCTGGGCCAAAATTAGCCCAACCAAGGGGATCACATATTCACCATAATTTATGCTTATGAAAACAATCAAATAAACCCAATAGACACCTTCATTCTTAGGAATAAGAGTAAAATATTTTTAAAGTTTCAAGGTTTCTCTTGTTTGTTTTTAGGTAGGGTAGAAAATATAGTGGGGAAAGTGAGAAAATGCTGGTTACCAGCATTTTCTCCTTTATAGCTCACCTGAGAACGGAGTGCTCAAGGTGAGCTTTTGTGATCGTGCTGTGTCAGGCATCCTTTGTGTGTCGTCCAGGCGTCAACAATTACCTTGTGTGCACTCTAGCGGCTACATTTTCAGTCATATACTCATAAAACTTGGTAAGAATGTTTGTCTTGATAATATCTCGGACAAGTTCGAAATTGGGTCATGTCGGGTCAAAAAGAAGGTCACTGGGCCAAATCTTAGAAAAAACTTGTGTGAACTCTAGAGGCCACATTTTCTGCTTGAAACTTATGAAACTTGGTAAGAATGTTTGTCTTGATAATATCTTGGACAAGTTTGAAAATGAGTTATGTCAGGTCAAAGAGTAGGTCACCGAGCTGAGCCAAATCCTAGAAAACCTTGTGTGCACTCTAGAGGTCACAATTTCAGCCTGAAACTAGTGAAAGTTGGGTAGAATGTTTGTCTTGATGATATCTCAGACAAGTTTGAAATTGGGTCATGTTGGGTCAAAAAGTAGGTCACTGGGCCAAATCTTAGAAAAATTCTTTTGTGCACTCTAGAAGCCACATTTTCAGCCTGAAACTCACAAAAGTTGGGTAGAATGTTTGTCATGATAATATCTTGGACAAGATTGAAATTGGGTCATGTCCTGTCAAAAAGTAGGTCACTGGGCTAAATCTTAGAAAACGTTGCGTGCACTCTAGAAGCCACATTTGTAGTCGGATACTCATAAAACTAGGTCAGATTGTCTGTCTTGATGATATCTCAGACAAGTTTGAAATTGGGTCATGTCGGCTGAAAAAGTAGGCCAAATCTTAGGAAAACCTTGGGTGCTCCATAGAGGCTACATTTTCAGCCTTATACTGATAAAGATTGGTCAGAATGTTTATCTTGTTGATATCTCAGGCAAGTTTGAAAGTGGGTCATGTCAGGGCAAAAAGTAGGTCACATGGTCAAATCTTAGATAAACTTTGTGTGCACTCTAGAGGCCCCATTTTCAGCCTAATTCTAATGAAACTTGGTCAGAAAGTTTGCTTTGTTGATATCTTAGACAAGTATAAAGTAGGTCACATCTGGTAAAAAACTAGGTCACTGGACCAAATCTTAGAAAAACTTTGTGTGCACTGTATAGGCCACATTTTCAGTCTGATACTCATGAAACTTGGTCAGAATGTTTGTTTTAATGATATCTTGGATGAGTTTCTAATTTAGTCACATTAGTTAAAAAAGTAGGTCACTTACACTCATGTGTTTTACATCATTAAAACCAGGATCTCTTCAGCTTTATCAACTGTAGATGACTTTCCTCAGGTGAACGCTTTAGGGCCAATGGCCTTCTTGTTCTACAATAATTTCAAAAACTTTATTCATCAGGGTTGTTAAAAGTTGGCATTGTGTGGTAAAAGGTTAACCTTTTATGACGAAATCAGGGTTTAACAAAACCCTGAGAAAGAAACTTTTGAAAACATTTTGAGAAAAGAAGAAAAAGCATATAGCCAGCAGTTTCTTCTTTTTAGCTCACCTTAGCACAACGTGCTAAAGGTGAGCTATTGTGATCGCCCTATGTCCGGCGTCCGTCGTCTGTCGTCAGTCGTCCGTCAACAATTTCTTTAAACATCTTCTTCTCCTAAACCACTGGGCCAATCTTGATGAAACTTGGCAGCGATGTTCCTTGGGTGAAGCTCTACCAAAATTGTTCAAAGAATTGAATTCCACCCACAAGTCTGGTTGCCATGGCAACAAAAACGCAAGAATACAAAATCTTTGAAAATCTTCTTCTCTGAAACTAGAAGGCGCAGAGCTTTGATATTTGGTATGTAGCATCTCCTAGTGGACCTCTACCAAGTCTGTTCATTTGATGCCCCTGGGGTCAAAACTGGCCCCGCCCCAGGGATCACAAGTTTGAGCATAGTCATAAAGAAGGAAAACTTTAAAAATCTTCTTCTCTAAAACTTGAAGGCGTAGAGCTTTGATATTTGGCATGTAGCATCTCCTAGTGGACCTCTACCAAGTTTGTTCATACGATGCCCTTGGGGTCAAAACTGGCCCTGCCCGGGGGGTCACAATTTCCAACATAGGAACAAAGAAGGAAAACTTTAAAAATCTTCTTCTCTTAAACTAGAAGGCATAGAGCTTTGATATTTGGCATAAAGCATCTCCTAGTGGACCTCTACCAAGTTTGTTCATATGATGCCCTTGGGGTCAAAACTGGCCCTGCCCTGGGGGTCACAAGTTCGAACATAGGAACAAAGAGGGGAAACTTTAAAAATCATCTTCTCTGAAACTGGAAGGCGTAGAGCTTTGATATTTGGTATGTAGCATTGCCTAGTGGACCTCTTCCAAGTTTGTTCATATGATGCCCCTGGGGTCAAAACTGGCCCCGCCTTGGGGGTCACAAGTTTGAGCATAGTAACAAAGAAGGAAAACTTTAAAAATCTTTTTCTCTGAAACTTGAAGGCGTAGAGCTTTGATATTTGGCATGTAGCATCTCCTAGTGGACCTCTACCAAGTTTGTTCATATTATGCCCCTGGGATCAAAACTGGCCCCGCCCCGGGGGTCACAATTTCCAACATAGGAACAAAGAAGGAAAACTTTAAGAATCATCTTCTCTAAAACTAGAAGGCATAGAGCTTTGATATTTGGCATGAAGCATCTCCTAGTGGACCTCTACCAAATTGTTCATATGATGTACTTGGGGTCAAAACTGGCCCTGCCCCGGGGGTCACAAGTTCGAACATAGGAACAAAGAGGGGAAACTTTAAAAATCATCTTCTCTGAAACTGGAAGGCCTAGAGCTGTGATATTTGATATGTAGCATCTCTTAGTGGACCTCTACCAGGTTTGTTCATATGATGCTCCTGGGGTCAAAACTGGCCCCGCCCCGGGGGTCACAATTTCCAACATAGGAAGAAAGAAGGAAAACTTTAAAAATCCTCTTCTCTGAAACAGGAAGGCATAGAGCTTTGATATTTGGTATGTAGCATCTCCTATTGGACCTCTACCAAGTTTGTGCATATGATGCCCTTGGGGCAAAAGTTGGCCCTGCCCAGGGGGTCACAAGTTCGAACATAGGAACAGAGAAGGAAAACTTTAAGAATCATCTTCTCTGAAACTGGAAGGCGTAGAGCTTTGATATTTGGTATGTAGCATTGCCTAGTAGACCTCTACTAAGTTTGTTCATATGATGCCCTTGGGGTCAAAATTGGCCCTGCCCCGGGGGTCACAAATTCAAACATAGGAACAAAGAAGGAAAACTTTAATTTTTTTTTTCTCTTAAATGGGAAGGCATAGAGCTTTGATATTTGGTATGTAGCATCTCCTAGTGGACTTCTACCAAGTTTGTTCCAAGGATGCTGCTTGGGTCAAAACTGGCCCCGCCCCGGGGGTCAGAAGTTCGAAGATAGGAACAAAGAAGGAAAACTTTAAATTTCTTTTTCTCTTAAACGGGAAGGTGTAGAGCTTTGATATTTGGTATGTAGCATTCCCTAGTGGACCTCTACCAAGTTTGTACATATGATGCCCCTGGGTCAAAACTGGCCCAGCCCCGGGGGTCACAAGTTTGAACAAAGGAACAAAGAAGGAAAACTTTAAAATTCTTCTTTAAAACTGGAAGGCCTAGAGCTTTGATATTTGGTATGTAGTGATTCTCTTCTAAGTTTGTTTGCCCATCTAAGCGCAGCAAGTTCATTGAGTTCAAAATTGGGTCATCTTGGGTCATAAACTAGGTCACTACGTCAAAGAAATACCTTGTTGGCACTCTCAAGGCCACATTATTTGCTCAATTGCCTTGAAAATTGGTTAGAAAGTTTGTCTTTATAAAGTCTCACATAAGATTAATTTGGGTCAGCTTGGGTCATAAACTAGTTCAATGGGTCAAATTAAAGAAATACCTTGTTTGCACTCTGGAGGCCACATTTATTGCTCAAATGACCAGAATGTTTGTCTTGATGAAATCTCGAATGGGTTTG
The DNA here is from genome assembly GCA_945859785.2 of Tridacna gigas. Classification (NCBI taxonomy): domain Eukaryota; kingdom Metazoa; phylum Mollusca; class Bivalvia; order Cardiida; family Cardiidae; genus Tridacna; species Tridacna gigas. The sequence continues at coordinate 31,951,883 of OX244041.2, forward strand.
GATTTGGGTCACCTGGGATCATAAACTAGGTCACTAGGTAAACTTAAAGAAATACCTTGTGGGCACTCTAGAGGCCAAATTTTTTGCTCAATTGACTTGAAAATTGGTCAGAATGTTTGTCTTGATATAATCTCACATGAGTCTGAATTTGGGTCAACTGGGATCATAAACTAGGTCACTAGGTGAAATTAAATAAATACCTTGTGGGCACTCTAGAGGCCACATTATTCGCTCAACTGACTTAAAAAAATGTTCAGAATGCTTGTCTTGATAAAATCTCTTGAAAAAATCTAGGATGAGTTTAGAATTGAAAATTGGTCAGATCTTTGTCTTGATAAAATATCAGATGACTTTGAAATTGGGTCAACTGGGGTCATAAACTAGGTCACTTGGTCAAAATAAAGAAATACCTTGTGGACACACTAGAGGCCACATTTATTGCACAATTGACTTGAAAATTATTCAGAATGTTTGTCTTGATAAAATCTAGGATGAGTTCAAAATTGGGTCACCTGGGGTCATAATCTAGGTCACAAGGTCAAATTAAAGAAATACCTTTAGGGCACTCTAGAGGTCACATTTCTTGCTCAATTGACTTGAAAATTGGTCAGAATGTTTTTCTTGATAAAATATCGCATGAGTTTGAAATTGGGTCACCTGGGGTCATAAACTAGGTCTTTTGGTCAAATTAAAGAAATACCTTGTGGGCACTCTAGAGGTCACATTTATTACTCAAATGACTTGAAAATTATTCAGAATGTTTGTCTTTCAGATTAGTTCAAAATTGGGTCAACTGGGGTCATAATCTAGGTCACAAGGTCAAATTAAAGAAATACCTTTAGGGCACTCTAGAGGTCACATTTCTTGCTCAATTGACTTGAAAATTGGTCAGAATGTTTTTCTTGATAAAATATCGCATGAGTTTGAAATTGGGTCACCTGGGGTCATAAACTAGGTCACTTGGTCAAATTAAAGAAATACCTTGTGGGCACTCTAGAGGTCACATTTATTACTCAAATGACTTGAAAATTATTCAGAATAATTGTCTTTCAGATTAGTTCAAAATTGGGTCAACTGGGGTCATAATCTAGGTCACTAGGTCAAATTAAAGAAATACTTTTTAGGCACTCTAGAGGCCACATTCTTTGCTCAAGTGACTTGAAAATTGGTCAGAATGTTTGTCTTGATGAAATCTCACATGAGTCTGAATTTTGGTCACCTGGGGTCATAAACTAGGTCACTTGGTCAAATTAAAGAAATACCTTGTGGGCACTCTAGAGGTCACATTTATTACTCAAATGACTTGAAAATTATTCAGAATGTTTGTCTTTCAGATTAGTTCAAAATTGGGTCAACTGGGGTCATAATCTAGGTCACTAGGTCAAATTAAAGAAATACTTTTTAGGCACTCTAGAGGCCACATTCTTTGCTCAAGTGACTTGAAAATTGGTCAGAATGTTTGTCTTGATGAAATCTCACATGAGTCTGAATTTTGGTCAACTGGGATCATAAATTAGGTTACTAGGTCAAATTAAAGAAATACCTTGTGGGCACTCTAGAGGCCACATTTTGTGCTCAAATGACTTGAAAATTGTTCAGAATGTTTGTTTTGATAAATTTTCAGATCAGTTAAAACTGTTTTAAATTGGGTCATGTGGAGTCATAAACTAGGTCACTAGGTCAAATTAAAGAAATACCTTATGGGCACTCTAGAGGCCACATTTATTGTTCAATTGATTTGAAAATTGGTTAAAATATCTGTCTTGATGAAATCTAGGATGAGTTCAAAATCGGGTCCCCTGGGCTCATAATCTAGGTCACTAGGTCTAATTAAAGAAATACCTGTAGGGCACTCTAGAGGTCACATTTCTTGCTCAAATGACTTGAAAGTTGGTCATAATGTTTGTCTTGATGAAATATTGGGTGAGTTTGAAATTGGGTCAGCTGGGGTCATAAACTAGGTTACTGGGTCAAATTTAAGAAACACTTTATGGGCACTCTAGAGGCCACATTTATCGCTCAATTAACTTGAAAACTGTTTAGAATGTTTGTCTTGATAAATTTTTTGATGAGTTCTAAATTGGGTCATGTGGGGTGATAAATTAGGTCACTAGGTCAACTTACGGAAATTCCTTATGGACGCTCTAGAGGCCACATTTTAAGCTCAATTTACCTGACAATTGGTCAGAAATTGAATTATGCATGTTTAGTGAATTTCGCCTATTGACTCAGGTGAGCGATATAGGGCCATCATGGCCCTTTTGTTTCATTTTCTACAGTATAATTAGATACTTATATATTAAAACACATCTGTATGAATGAATAGTTCAGTCAGGTCAATAATTTGCCACAATTATGACTTGTTATTAGTAGATTGTCTATTGTACTTGTAACTGTCTGATTAAGTAATAATTTTACTTATCATACAAGTAAAATACTTTGTATTTTTCTTGCTTTCTTTTTAGCTCACCTGAGCACAAAGTGCTCAAGGTGAGCTTTTGTGATTGTGCTGTGACTGTCCTGCAGAGTGCATCATCCGTTACTCATCGTCCGGGCATCAACAATTACCTTGTGTGCACTCTAGAGGCCACATTTTCAGTCAGATACTCATGCAACTTGGTCAGAATGTTTGTCTTGATGATATCTTGGACACTTTTGAAATTCGTCATGTCAGGTCAAAAATTAGGTCACCAGATCAAATTTTCGAAAAACCTTGTGTGCACTCAAGGGGCCACATTTTTAATCAAATTCTTCTGAAACTTGGTCAGAATACTTGTCTTGATGATGTCTCGGACAACTTTGAAACTGGTTCATGTTTTGTCAAAAAGTAGGTAACAGGGACAAATCTTAAAAAAGCCTTGTATGCACTCTAGAGGCCACATTTTCAGCTTGATACTCATGAAACTTGGTCAGAATGTTTGTCTTGATGAAATATCTGTCAGCTGTCAGGTTTGAATTTGGGTCACTGGACCAAATCCTAGAAAAACCTTATGTACACTCTAGAGGCCATATTTTCTGCCTTATACTAATGAAACTTAGTCAGATTTTTTGTGTAGATAAAATCATGGACATGTTCAAAATTGGGTGACATCGGGTCTAAAGATAGGTCACGAGGTCAAATCTTAGAAAAACCTTATGTGCCCTCTAGAAGCCACATTTTCAGCCTGATACTCATGAAACTTGGTGGGAATATTTGTCTGGATGAAATTGGGTCATGTTGGGTCCAAAAGTAAGTCATGTGGCCAAATCTTAGAAAAAACCTTGTGTGCGGTCTGTAGACCATATTTTCAGCTTGATACTCATGCAACTAGTCAGAATTTTTGTCTTGATAAAATCTTGGGTCACATTGGGTCAAAAAGTAGGTCATGGGGCCATATCTTAGGAAAACCTTGTGTGCACTCTAGAGGCCACATTTTCAGCATGATACTCATGAAACTTGGTCAGAATGTTTGGCTGGATATGATCTCGGACAAGTGTGAAATTGGGTCATGTCGGATCCAAAAGTAGGTCATAGGGCCAAATCTTAGAAAAACCTTGTGTGAACTCTAGAGGCCACATTTTCAGCATGATACAAATGAAACTTGGTCAGAATGTTTGTCTGGATAAAATTTCAGACAAGTCTGAAATTGGGTCACATCAGTCAAAAAGTAGGTCATGGGACCAAATCTGAGAAAAATGTTGTGAGCACTCTCACATTTTTAGCCTGATACTCATGAAACTTCAGAACGTTTGTCTTGATAAATTCTCCGACAAGTTCAAAATTGGGTCACACTGGTTCAAGAAGTAGGTCACTTGGCCAAATCTTAGAAAAACCTTGTGTTGACTGCAGAGGCCACATTTTGAGCCAGATTCAAAATTCCAAAATGGGTCAAAGCAGTAAAAAAGTAGATCACTTACACTCATGTGTTTTACATCACCATGAACAGGATCATTTCAGCCTTATCAGTCCTACCTGACTTTACTCAGGTGAGCGCTTTAGGGCCAATGGCCCTCTTGTTAATGAATATGATGATAAAATTGTGAAAAGCTGTCCAAATGGATTATTTCTCTCCACCTCAATCATCATCCCCCACCCCACCCGTTTGTTGCCAAAAAATGGCTGAGCTTTCAAAGGCCTGTCTCCCTCAGAAGCCATGAACATAGCTTTTTACCCTTTACAACACAATCCCAAGTTTTAACAACCCGAGAAAGTGGCCTTTTGAAAACATTGTGGGAAAAGGAGAAAATGCTGGTGACCAGCATTTTCTCCTTTTCTCACAATGTTTTCCACCCTTCCTATAACAAATTTCAATTTTTGAGTTACTTTTATTTTATCCTCTGCAAATGCTTTCATTTTGGACAAGTCTAAATTTCTGTGGTGTGGTAAAGGGTTAATTCTTTAACACATTATCAAATTTTGACTTGTCAAAATTAAAGGCATGTGCAGATGACAAAATAATTTTGGTAGGGTAGAAAACATCATAGAAAAAGGAGAAAATGCTGCTTACTAGCATTTACTCCTTTCCCCACAATGTTTCAAAAGCTGTTTTCTCAGGGGCATTAAAACTTGAGATTGAGTTGAAGTCTTTACAGTAGATAGCTTTTGAAAACATAGCATGGTCCTGAGAACTGATGATAAGTTATTGCTATAGGTTTTATTCTTCTGTAGACAACAATTGACCATACTCTGACAAAAGGGGGCTTAGTGCATCTCTGTGATGCATGATACCAAGCAAGTCATCACATGATCACGAATCCCTAAAGTCCATTTTGTCAAACAATGGATTGAATCATGAGGTAGACTGGTCCTAGGGCATGCAGAAAACTGACCAATAGCGAAAAGTTTTGGCCCAGGTCAGCTTGTGCAGACTGCACAGGCTGACCTGGGTCAATACTTTTGGCAGATGCATTAATCCCCCTTTCCAGAGAGCATGGCTGAAATGTTTTCTGCATTGTTTGAAAAACTTAAATACTATTCATTTTTGTTTAGCCACTTCTTCGTTCTGTTATCGGCATGTCTAAAAATAGCCAGTATGATAATAGGTTAGGCCCTCAGAAAACAATCCCACCCATGGTGTTACAGCCTCATTAAAGTTGGCTTTTAAAAACATGGAATGTTAGCATTTCTACCTTTTCCCACACTGTTTTCTACCGTTTCAAAGACAAATGCCACCAATTTGTTGTCTGCAAATTGTTTGAATGTACCAGTCTCAAATTTTGTCATCTGGCCCTTACATGTAGTTACACTATTGACATCATAGACACATGTTATCCCTTTACCGGACAATTCCGTGTTTTAACAACCCGGGGAAAGAAGCCTTTTGAAAACACCGTGGGAAACGGCGAAAATACTGTTAGCCAGCATTTGAATTTGGACAAGTGTAAAATTGTGTTGTTTGGTAAAGAGTTAATGCTTAGACTTAGAGTGCCAAAGAAACCAAACAGCCATTTTTTTTTTTGTATAGAAATAAGACCCAAAATATTGCAACTTCATGGTTGCTTTTGTCTGTGGTGTTTCTGCAAAGCAGACAGCGAAGGTCAAAGATCAGACTGAATGTTTTGCGCACAGGCCACCAGGAAAATTATAATTATGTAAAGCACAATAAAATCCAAGAATGACAATGGTATGAGATATGAAAGTTGCGGTGATTCGGCAGAGTTTTGGCAGTAGATATCAACCTCACATAACACTCTTCCTAAGCCACTAGCTGCTGTCCCAAATACAAACGGTCATTACAATATAAAGCAGTGAGAGCTGAATAAATCCTGTTGCGATGCGTACCATCAGTCCTGCAAAAAAATGACCAAGCTGGGGATTCAAAGCCCGTGGTTTCAAACACTAGAGTTTACCTTCTGAGCTACCAGGCTCTGAATAAATTGGTGCAGTCATTAAGTCTTTACCAGTCGACAAAATTCTAGACTGGATCAAATTGAAAGCATTTGCAGACGACAAAATAAACATGACAGAAAAATTAAAATTTGTTTCGGGAAGGGTAGAAAACATTGTGGGAAAAGGAGAAAACGCTGTTTACCAACATTTTCTCCTTTTTCCACAATGTTTTCAAAAGGATACTTTCACAGGGTCGTTAAAACTCGTGATTTTGTGGTAAAGAGTTTTAAAGGGTATAGTAAAGCACTCCGTGAACTTGACACATTCGCTATCAGTAAGTTACAGAATTTTTATATTCATTCAGTCAATAATATTAATACTAGATCTAGATTTAGTTCGATAAAATGGAAAGGGACTGATTTTATCTCGAACTTTTGCCCTACGTTCGGTTTGTGTGACAGAAGAAAACTCTGCAACAGGGTTACATCAAATGTAGATATACTTTAGAAGTAGAAGATAAGTTAGCTCCCCTAGTCAAAAGGTCGCCATTTGTAAATGATTTCACACCGACTGGCTGTAAACATTTCAGCGTTCATTCCGATGCCGTTTTGTTGTATTTCAACCTTCAGACACCAGTTTACAGTTGAAAAATCAAACACTTAAGTTGCTGTTCATGTATACTCTTTCTACTTCAAAACGTCTTTAGCCTTGGGCCAGGTTTTTGTTAGTGTGATCATTGATTGAATGAATCTATCGGGGATTCAACTTGCGGATTATAAAGGACAAGTCTACATTAAAGCATGTCAAATTGATGGTTTTTTTTTTTAGTTATATATTGGCAAAGTTGGTTGATGCAATCATGGATCACGCCCTACTAAATATGGATGAAGGAAGGTTGACGGATGTTTCCAATGCAGAAATTGGAGCATGTTCTCTTGAACGCACAGTTGTAATAAAGACTGAGCCTGTCGAATTTGACAGACAAGAAAATGTATGGGATGAAATACAAACTAAAATTGTAAAAGAAAAAGGCCCAGATGTTGTTCTGAAAATAAAAACTGAAAACATGGAAGATGGACTTGAACATGTCTCCAATATAACAGGAACTGAAACCATGAACAGAAATATACAAAAAGATATCTCTGATCAAGTAGAATTAGATTACAGTGGAATGGAAAGTATCCAGAATAAACCAAAATCGCACAACAAAGAGGGGAATAAGCAACAAGATATTCAAGTTGTTATTAAAACTGAAAATATGGACAAGGATGTATATGAATGTGCATTAAATAAAATGAAAACTACAAATATGAAAAAGCATGGTAAAATTAATTCGGCAGTCATTAATACGAAGGCTGAGGTTGACCTTGAGGAAAAAGTAATTGTGGTGAATGAGAATACTAAATTCAGAAATGGAGCAAAACGTGATACAAGTACTTTCTCACGGATCTGCCAAACATGTGGCATGGCTTTTAGATGGCCACATCAGCTTAAGGATCACATTAATTTTGTACATGAGGGTAATTCTCCTTATACCTGTAAGGTTTGTGGGAAAAGTTTCAAAGAAGTAAGTTTCATTATCATTCTAAGGGGTTTCCCCATTTCTTTAAATTTGGACTGTCTACAAGTGTTCTAAATGACCTCTAAAATTTATACAGTGTTGCATCTAGGCCACGTCATTACGGGAATTCCGCACTCAATTAGCAGTTGTCCCTCAAAATAAAAAGCGTCACACCCAAGTGGCGCAACAAAAATCCTGACCACATTCACAACAATCCTTTTGTTTACAACATTGGTACAAACCATAAGGACGACAGATGCAATATTTGTGCCCATACTGTAGCATAAATGAGTTTTAAGCCGGCAGAGCTTATGTCATGGCGTCGTTTCCATCCATCTGTTGGTCTGTCTGTCCATTCATTAGTCTCTTTCTTGTTTACGCGATAAAGTCTGAATTTGTAGTTGGATTTTCATGAAACTTGCACAGTTTGACGATGTCATCAATAGCTTGAACCCTTAATTTTGAAAATTCTAAAATCAATATGGAAAAAGTAGCTATTTAAAGTTGAAAATTTCCATTTCTTGTTTACGCGATAGAGTTGGCATTTGTAATCAGATTTTCATGAAACTTGCACAGTTTCTTAAATTTGTATCATCAGCAGCTTGAACTGTTGATTTTGAAAAAAATCTGACAATCAGTATGGGAAAAGTAGCCATTTAAAGTTGAAAATTTACATTTCTTATTTACGCAATTAAGTCTGCATTTTTTATCCTGTTCTTTTGAAACTTGCAAAGATCATTTGTATCATCAATAGATTGGACCCTATGTATTGGACCCCTAGCGATCAGTTTAGGAAAAGCAGCCATATGATGGCTTAGTATTGTTTACTTAACACAGTCCACATGATCATTCACATTTCTTTGAAGCTTGCAGGGAATGTTTAATACAAACTATTGGTTTTGAGGAATTGTACTTCATTTTTTTTTTCAGTATTTTGTTCAATTTTACCATGCCTACTTATGCGGTCTTAGTGGATTTAAGCTCAATTGCAACTACATCCCCCCCTTTTTTTTCGTGCATTTGTCTTTTTCCTTTTTGCATGATGAATTCATAAGATATGCTAGAAAAAAAAAGCAAAAACACTGCCAGTAGAGTAATTCTGGCCCTCAAGAGCCTCCAGTTAGACTATTTCATGACCAAATTTGCAACAGACAACTTCAAAAACTTCCTTACAAAACAGATTTATATGAATCAAAGCCCAAAACACTCATTTTCAGTGCACTGTAGTTTTTCAAATATCATTTGGATAAAATGGGTTCATAAAGAAATTTTGAAAACTTTTTTGTTTGTCTTCCCAAGCATTGAAAGCAAGATTCTTTGTGTGAAAATGTTTCAACTAACTTTGGGCTTGTTTTACAGAGGTAGTTACAAACAAAATTTTCATCAGTTTTTTTATGTAACTCTAAAGAAAATTTGTAAGTGTGTTTAACTACGAAAGTTTGTAACTGATTGAGCATAAGTTTTTGGATTGAACCAAGAAAAACAGAATCCAACAATAGGTGAGCTCCAAGCCTAGGATGACCCTGCCAACATTGCTAAAGTTTATGGAAAACATTCAGTTTGATTTACTGGTTGATTGATTGAACAGTGTTTTACAACACTTCAACATTATTTGAGTGTCATACACTTTCATGATCACCTAAAGCCTTCGATTGGTAATTGAGAATGTACAGTCTGATCTTTGATGAACTCTGTCTGATATTGCTAGATTTCTTTATCAGAAAGAACTTTAAACTTGCATTATTCAGGTTTTTTAAGCTCGTAATAATGTAATAGGTTTTTGTTACTTTAATTTTTTAAAAAAACGTTCAGTATATCATGCAGTTTTGGGGTTAAATCTACTGATCATCAAGCTTTTTCTTTTTGCTTTGCAAGCAATGTAATTAGGCACAATCTATAACGCAGTTCAAGTCAATTTGACCTAATATGTAGACTCTGTCCTTCAAGTGACAAATTTTAGGCCCTTTCAAATTAAAAGCATCTGCAGGTGACAAATCTGAATGTGGAACAAATGAACTGGCATTCTTTGAAAGGATAGAAAAAATTGTGGGAAAGGTAGAAAATATTGGTTACCAGAATTTTCTACTTCTCCCAAGATGTGTTCAAAAGGCCTCCACCTCAGGGTGGTTAAAACTCAGGTTTTTGTGTTTAAGGGATAAAGACTGAAATCTGTTTAAATCTGTTCGATGAACCTGAAACAAAACATAAATTTGTAATTGAAGTGTCAATTTTCATGCTGATCTGTAATGGTACCGTATCCTGTTTTTTTCTATCTTTAAGTCATTTATCTTTTTAATCTTTCTAATATAGTGATCACATTTACAACAGTGTTTACTGTCTTGAAATGAAACTCATATTTATGACATAAATATATGTACTCATGAGATGGTAGCTTTTTGACTGATGTGTTTACATGTCATTACTAAAAGAGTGAACAATCCCCACACAAAAAGTGATTTAGGTAGGACAAGGCTAGGGACTTGAAAAGGCACTTTCTTTACAGTATTTCCATACATGCATCTATATCATTATTGAAAGAAAGATATTTTTCTTTCATTCTCAAGCCATGTCAAGCACTGTGTATTCAGCTTTAGATTGAAAAAATTCCTTTCCTAGAAACACCAGCTAGAAATCAACTGATTTATTTACCTCAAATTGAAGAGTTACGAAAATAGTTTACGGAAATACTAATGCAAGATTTTTAAAACTCGTGTAAGAATTTCATAACCTCTTAGTAAGTGAAGAGACTTGAAAATTCTTCGCAAATAGTAAATAGCTGCCATAAAGGCTCATGGAAAGTTAAACCATGTAATTTGTTTTTCCTATAAATTCTAGACCCATCTTCAGATGAAACGTTTTTGAGAAAAAATTATTCAGATACATATAAATCAAAAAGTACTATGTCATGGACAAGTGTTAGCTGGGCAATTTTCCAAGAAAAAGTGGAGTTATGCTCATAGCCCTGTTGCCATCTTCATTGCCATTCAAAATCTCTGATATTTTATAACATCTCTGTCATTACTGAAGATATTTAATTCCCATGTGTACTAGTTTCTTTTTTTTTTTTTTTTATCAAAAAGAGAAACATGTACAAGAAGGGAAGGTAATCATCAAAATAGTTTTTACACAGTTTTGTCTCTTTGTGTAGTTAAAAGTTTTCACTGAAAATGAATGTTTCTACAAGCAGCTGCAACTGAGTGTTGGCAGCTGCATGCCGAGCTCTTTTAAGTTCCACTGGCCAAGGCTAGGGAGATAATGTCATGGATGGCCCTTTGTTGCACCTGTCTGTGCTTTAACTTTATTTTTTTTAACCCTTTACCACACAGTCCCGAGTTTTAATGACCCTGAAGAAGAAGGCCTTTGAAAACATTACACGGAAAAAGGAGAAAATGCTGGTAACCAGCATTTTCTCCTTTTCCCACAATGTTTTCTACCAAATCAAAGACAGAAAACATCATTTGAATCACATTTAATTTGTCGTCTGCAAAAGCTTTCAAATTGGTCCAGTCTAAAATTTCGTCGTTTGGTAAAGAGTTTAAACATCTTCTCTGAAACCACCTATCCTTTATTAAAGAAACTTCGTGGAAATAATCCTGCTCTCATTAGGGCATATACCAACCATACAGGTCTACGAACATTCAGAGTGATACAGGGTATTCTTGAAGTTGAGATTTTTTAAAGTTTGACAGTAATGCAACTTCCTATTGACTAAACCTCGTTATTTTCTTTTGAATTAGACTACAAATGCTTTTAAGAAAGGTTGGTACACCAAGAACTTTTTCAAACAATTTGGTTTCGTTAAAAACTCTGAATACCAGGAAAACAAATGAAAAAATATTGAAAATCTGTAGAAATCTTCCCCACAACTGCCATTTGGAATTTTCTAAAAATTGGTCAAAATAATCCATTGGTTGACCTCTTTCAGATTTCTTGATATCATTATGATCTCGCAAAATAAATGGCTGCTTTTTGTTTAGCTTAACCCTGTATGACAAAATTTTGCACTTGTCCAAATTGAAAGCATTTGCGGACAAAAAATGTGAGTCAAAAATTGAAATTTGATTTGGGAAAGGATAGAAAACAGAGTGGTAAAAGGAGAAAATGCTGGTTACCAGCATTTTCTCCTTTTCCCCGCAATGTTTTCAAAAGGTTTCTTTTTCAGGGTCGTTAAAAGTTGGGATTGTGTGGTATAGAGATCAAGTAGATCTTTGGTGATAACAAGCTACTAATAAGAGCTGAGCTTATAATATTTAACTCTTTACCACACAATCCTGACTTTTAACGACCCCGAAAAAGAAGCCTTTTGAAAACAATGTGGGAAAAGGAGTAAATACTGGTAACCAGCATTTTCTCCTTTTCCCACAATGTTTTCTAACCTTCCCAAAACAAATTTCAGTTTTTGGGCTACATTTATTTTGTCGTCTGCGAATGCTTTCAATTTGGACCAGTCTAAAAATTGGTCGTTTGGTAAAGGGTTAACCATTTATGACACAATCCTGTGTTTTAACCCCTTATCACACAATCCCGACTTATAATGACTCGGAGAAAGAAACCTTTTGAAAAAAATCTGAGAAAAGGAGAAAATGCTGGTAACCAGCATTTTTGCCTTTTCCCACAATGTTTTCTACCCTATCCAAAACAGTTTTCAATTTTTTGATCCCATTTGTATTGTCATCTGCAAATACTTTCAATTTTGAATGGTCTCAAATTTTGTTGTTTGGTAAAGAGTTCATAAGTCTAAAGAAGAGGCCTTTTGAAACATTGTGGGAAAAGGAGAAAATGCTGGTAACCAGCATTTTCTTCTTTTCCCACAATGTTTTCTACCCTTTCAAAGATAAAAATAATTATTTGGACTACTTCTATCAGTATGTTGCAATTTTTCTCCCTTAGAAATAAGTAATTGCTGTACTACACTGTTACTTAACTCTTTACCACATGACACAATTTTGGGCTCAACCAAATTGAAAGCAAATGCAGTGGACAATATAAATGTTGCTCAAATGATTACTCATCTCTATAATAGGGTAGAAAACATTGTGGGAAAAGGAGAAAATGCTGGATACCAGCATTTTCTCCTTTTCCCACAATGTTTTCTTAAACCGTCTTTCTTCAGGGTTGTTAAAAATCAGGATTGTGTGGTAAAGGGTTAACTTTTTCATGAACCATGATTATAGTAATGTTTACATCTATGCTCTGTTTTGTTCAATAATGAAATGAAGCAATGTTTGTACCATTTCATGTTTCCCCCCACACAACCTAACCATTCATGCCATAGTAAAAAATGTTTTTCTGTACTAATCTTTTGAAAATCCACTTGTTAACCCTTTCCCAAACGACAAATTTTGGACTGGTCCAAATTGAAAGAGTTTGCAGACGACACTTTTTAATATGATGAAAATGGCAGAAAGTTATCAAAAAGGGTAGAAAACACTGTGGAAAAAGGAGAAATTGCTCGTTACGAGCAATTTCTCCTTTTCCCACGGTGTTTTCAAAAGACTTGTACTGCAGACACATGAAAACCAGGGCTTGTTTGGGAAAGGGTTAAGATAGTATTTGTCAAAGTTCAGCAATACTTGATGTGAATAATACTTGATAGGATATGCATTTATTCATTAACATCATCTTGTTATGTGAAAGAGATAGGAATTTCTGGACTAGGCTGATCTTCATAATGGTTAACGGTTTACCCAACAATCCTAGGTTTTAACCCTTTACCAAACAACAAAATTCTAGACTGGTCCAAACTGAAAGTATTTGCAGACGACAAATGTTACCAAAAAATTGAAGTTTGTTTTGGGAAGGGCAGAAAACATTGTGGGAAAAGGAGAAAATGCTGGTTGCCCACAGTGTTTTCAAAAGGCTTCATTCTAAGGGTCGTTAAAAGTCAGGATTGTGTGGTAAAGAGTTAACAACCCTGAGGAAAAAGCCTTTTGGAAGTGTTGTGGGGAACTGAGAAAATATTGGTAATCTGCATGCATTTTCAACTTTTCCCATAACATTTTCTACCTTTTCAAAAGTAAATCACATGTTCATCATTTGGATCACCTTGAATGTTTTGTCTGCAAAAGCTTTCAATTTGGGCAAATTGTATGGTAAAGAGTTAACCCTTTACTGCACAATGCCACCTTTATAATTTTAAACAACGCTGGGAAAGAGGCTTTTTGAAAACATGGGAAAAAGACCAAATGGTGGTAACCAGCATTTTCTCCTTTTCCCACAATGTTTTCTACCCTATCAAAGAAAAATTCCACCATTTGAGCCACAATGAAATTGTTGTCTGCAAATGCTTTCAATTTGGACAGGGCTAAAATTCGGTTGTCTGGTAAAGGCTTAAATGTCCCTTTTGATGCCAGTAACGCTTTTGGCTTACAGAAGTTGTGTTTTCGCTATTGGTCAATTTTATGTATGTCCAAGGACCAGTCTACCGCATGATTAATTCGTTTGTTAAAAAGAGTTGCTATTATGGATGCATCCATAAGTAACCGATGACTCGCTTGGTAGCATGCATCACGGAGATGCATTAAGTCCCCCTTTGCCAGAGCATGGCTCATATCCATCACAGCCCACATGGTACATAATTGTCAAGTTTTAAATTTCAGGCCAGATTCCTTAAAGTCCATAAGGGTATCCACACAGAAGAGAGGCCACATTGCTGTAAGCTTTGTCCTAGTCGCTTCAAACTAAGAGCAGGATTAGCCAAACACATGCAAACTGTGCATGTGGAAAAAACTGCAAAATTCAAATGTGAACATTGCACAAAAGTGTTCAATTGCAAGGAAAATCTTGTCAGACATCTTGTGGTTCATCAAAGTGAAAAAAAATTTGCTTGTGAAATTTGTGGGAAAAAAGTCTACCATAAAACTACTTTGAAAGATCATCTTCTTACACACTCGGAGGAGAAAAACTTTGAGTGTACAGAATGTGGAAAGAAGTTTAAACGTAAACTTTCATTGAAACTCCATCGACTGAATCATTTGGAGGTTAGACCATACAAATGTGACTTTTGTGATAAATCTTTTAGTCGTAATCAAGTTCTTAAGAGACATCTTCAAGTACATACAGGAGACCGACCATACAAATGTCGATATTGTGAAAAATCTTTTGGACGTAATAATCAACTAAAGCGACATCTTCTTCATGTACATGGAGAAGAGAAACCGTACAAATGTAACTTTTGCGATGAATCCTTTGGTCGTAATCCAGAACTAAAGCGCCATCTTCAACTACATACAGAAGACAGGCTCTACAGATGTCAATACTGTAATAGGTATGCTCACTGAATTCAAACATTAACCCTTTCCCAAACAAGTCCTGGTTTTCACGTGTCTGCAGTACAAGTCTTTTGAAAACACTGTGGGAAAAGGAGAAATTGCTTGTAACAAGCAATTTCTCCTTTTCCCACAGTGTTTTCTACCCTTTTTGAGACCTTTCTGCCATTTTCATCAAATTTAAAATTGTTGTCTGCAAACTCTTTCAATTTGGACCAGTCCAAAATTTGTCGTTTGGGAAAGGGTTAAAATACTTTACCCTTATCCTGCTAAATAAGAGATACAAAAATTTCAAGGCAACAGTAAAAACCTAAATTTTGCTATTTCAAAAGTACTCTTTTTGGGGAATAATATCTCCTTATCGGACAGTGTAGATCCAAGATCAGACTGCTCATTCTGTGCAGTCTGATCTCGATCCACACTGTCTGCAAAAGGTCCTTGAGTCGCGCATAGCAGTCTAAAGTGAGGAAATACTTGTCATGAGCATTTCCTTTTTTCCACAATATTTTCTACCCTAAGGAGGACAACTTTCACAATTTCAGCCACATTTAATTTGTTGCCTGCAAATTGCTCAGATTTGGGTAAGTGTAAAAATTTTGTTTTGAGGTAAATGGTTCAAGCTTTTTAGGTACATGTATAAAAGAGTCGGAAAAAGAGCTCTTCTTATTTTTTAGCTCACCTAAGCACAAAGTGCTCAAGGTGAACTTTTGGGATTCTGCTATGTCTGTCATGCATCTTGTATCCTCCAGGCATCAACAATTACCTTGTATGCACTCTAGGGGCCACATTTTCAGTCCAATACTCCTGACGCATGAAACTTGGTTCACTTGATAAAATCTTGGACAAGTTTGAAATTGGGTCACATGGGGTCAAAAAGTAGGTCACCAGGACAAATCTTAGAACAATCTTGTGTGCACTCCAGAGGCCACAGTTTCAGTCCAATACTCATGAACTGTGGTCAGAATGTTTGTCTTGGTAATATCCTGGACAAGTTCGAAATGGGGTTATGTCAGGTCAAAAAGTAGGTGACACATGCAAATTTTAGAAAAACCTTGTGTACATTTACGTCAGGTTATCAAGTGCAAGTCTCTTGGTCGAATCTAAGAAAAACTTTATTTTCACTCTAGAGGCCACATTTTCAGTCTGATACTCGTGAAAAATACGTCGGAATGTTTGTCATCATTATAAGTAGGACAACTTTCAAATTGGGTCACATAGGGTTAAATAAGTAGGTCACTGTGACAACCCTTAAAAAACCTTGTGTGCACTCTAAAGGCCACATTTCCATCTCCTCTTGTTGGAGAAGTTCTATTTTATGAGCTAGATTTCTCTGAAAATGCTTTTATATGGACAGGTCTTAAGTTTTTGCGTGTTTCATACAGAGTTAAAGTTCTTTACCAAGCACTGTGTAGTTGTTACCATTCGAATATCTAAAATTGTGAAATTAAACAAAAACAACAACAACAACAAAATTACAGTACTACCAGTACTAAAAAAATACAGCTGGTGGACAGCAAAATGTTTGGTCAGGAGACAGCTGGTTGTCTGCAGACTGTTTGGTCTGGTGGCAGCAGGTTGTCAGCAGACTGTTTTGTCAGGTGACAGGTGGTTGTCAGCAGACTGTTTGGTTTGGTGGCAGCTGGCTGTCAGCAGACTGTTTGAGCAGGTGACAGCTGGTTGTTGTCACTGTTTGGTCAGGTGATAGCTGGTTGTCAGCAGATTGTTTAGTCAGGTGACAGCTGGTTGTCAGCAGACTGTTTGGTTTGGTGACAGCTGGTTGTCAGTAGACTGTTTGACCTAGTGACGGGTGGTTGTCAGCAGATTGTTTGGTCAGGTGACAGCTGGTTGTCAGCAGACTGTTTGGTTTGGTGACAGCTAGTTGTCAGCAGACTGTTTGGTCTAGTGACACCTGATTGTCAGCAGATTGTTTGGTCTAGTGACACCTGGTTGTCAGCAGACTGTTTAGTCAAGTGACAGTTGGTTGTTGGCAGACTGTTTGGTCAGGTGACAGCTGGTTGTCAGCAGACTGTTTGGACTGGTGACAGCTTGTTGTCAGCAGACTGTTTGGTCTGGTGACAGCTGGTTGTCAGCAGACTGTTTGATCAGGTGATAGCTGGTTGTCAGCAGACTGTTTAGTCTTGTGACAGCTGTTTGTCAGCAGACTGTTTGGACTGGTGACAGTTGGTTGTCAGCAGACTGTTTGGTCTGGTGGCAGCTTGTCGTCAGCAGACTGTTTGGTCTGATGATAGCTGGATGTTAGCAGACTGTTTGGTCTGTTGACAGCTGGTTGTAAGCAGACTGTTTAGTCTGGTGGCGGCTGGTTGTCAGCAGACTGTTTGGTCTGGTGATAGCTGGTTGTCAGCACACTGTTTGGTCTATTGACAGTTGGTTGTAAGCAGACTGTTTGGTCTAGTGACAGCTGGTTGTCAGCAGACTGTTTGGTCAAGTGACAGTTGGTTGTCAGCAGACTGTTTGGTCAGGTGACAGCTGGTTGTCGGCCGACTGTTTGGACTGGTGACAGCTTGTTGTCAGCAGACTGTTTGGTCTGTTGACAGCTGGTTGTAAGCAGACTGTTTAGTCTGGTGGCGGCTGGTTGTCAGCAGACTGTTTGGTCTGGTGATAGCTGGTTGTTAGCAGACTGTTTGGTCTGTTGACAGCTGGTTGTAAGCAGACTGTTTAGTCTGGTGGTGGCTGGTTGTCAGCAGACTGTTTGGTCTGGTGATAGCTGGTTGTCAGCAGACTGTTTGGTCTATTGACAGTTGGTTGTAAGCAGACTGTTTGGTCTAGTTACAGCTGGTTGTCAGCAGACTGTTTGGTCAAGTGACGGTTGTGGGCAGACTGTTTGGTCAGGTGGCAGCTGGATGTCGGCCGACTGTTTGGTCAGGTGACAGCTGGTTGTCGGCCGACTGTTTGGACTGGTGACAGCTTGTTGTTGGCAGACTGTTTGGTCTGGTGACAGCTGGTTGTCAGCAGACTGTTTGGACTGGTGACAGCTTGTTGTCAGCAGACTGTTTGGACTGGTGACAGCTTGTTGTCAGCAGACCTTTTGGACTGGTGACAGCTTGTTGTCAGCAGACTGTTTGGACTGGTGACAGCTTGTTGTCAGCAGACCTTTTGGACTGGTGACAGCTGGTTGTTGGCAGACTGTTTGGTCAGGTGACAGTTGGTTGTCTGCAGACTGTTTGGTCAGGTGACAGCTGGTTGTTGGCAGACTGTTTGGTCAAGTGACAGCTGATTGTCAGCAGACTGTTTGGACTGGTGACAGCTGGTTGTCAGCAGACTGTTTGGACTGGTGACAGCTGGTTGTTGGCAAACTGTTTGGTCAGGTGACAGTTGGTTGTCTGCGGACTGTTTGGTCAGGTGACAGCTGGTTGTTGGCAGACTGTTTGGTCAAGTGACAGCTGATTGTCAGCAGACTGTTTGGACTGGTGACAGCTGGTTGTCAGCAGACTGTTTGGACTGGTGACAGCTGGTTGTTGGCAAACTGTTTGGTCGGGTGACAGTTGGTTGTCTGCGGACTGTTTGGTCAGGTGACAGCTGGTTGTTGGCAGACTGTTTGGTCACATGACAGCTGGTTGTCAGCAGACTGTTTGGTCTGGTGACAGCTGGTTGTTGGCAGACTGTTTGGCCAGGTGACAGCTGGTTGTCAGCAGACTGTTTGGTCAGGCAACAGTAGGATGTCAGCAAACTGTTTGGTCAAGTGACAGCTGGTTGTCAGCAGACTTTTTGGACTGGTGACAGCTGCTCGATTAATGTCACTCAACCATAGTTTACAAGGATGTTTTCCAAGTCATCAGCTTTAGGTTGAAAAGGGTATGAACTGGTCCACAATTTACAGACTTTAACTGTTTACCAAATAACAAAATTTAGACTTAGTCATATTGAAAGCAACTTCAGGCTAAAATTAAGGTTGTTGCTTTGTATCTTGAAGGGAAGAAAATATTGCCTTTTTCCCATAATAGTTTCAAAAATCTGTTTTCCTTAAGGTTGTTGAATCTTGTGATTTTGTAGTGAAGGTTTAACCCTTTCCCAAACAAGCCCAGCTTTTCACGTGTCTGCAGTACAAGTCTTTTGAAAATACTGGGGGAAAAGGAGAAATTGCTCGTAACGAGCAATTTCTCCTTTTCCCACAGTGTTTTCTACCCTTTTTGAGACCTTTCTGCTATTTTCATCAAATTTGAAATTGTTGTCTGCAAACTCTTTCAATTTGGACCAGTTCAAAATCTGTTGTTTGGGAAAGGGTTAAAAGGCAGAAATATATGAGCCATGCTCACTGAGAAGGGGGCTTAATGCATCTCCAAAAAGTATCGAACCCGGTTAGCCTGTGCAGTCTGCGCAGGCTGACCTGGGCAGAAACTTTTTGCTATTGGGCAATTTTCTGTATGTCAAAGGACCTGTGTACCTCATGATTCAGTTGGTTTTTAGACAAAATAGACTTTATGGATCTGTAATAATGTGATGACTTGCTTGGTATCATGCATTATGAATATACATCAAGCCCCCTTTTGCCAGAGCATGGCTCATATATTGCTATTTTACAGGTCATTTATACAGCTAGACGACTTGCAGCTCCACGAAAAAAGACACACAATGGAGAAAGACTTTGAGTGCGGGATATGTGGCAAAGTTTTTGTTATACAGGGTGAGCTGACTGACCACAGGAAAATTCACACTGAGGAAAGACCCTACAAATGTGAGCTTTGCTCTTATAAGGCAAAAACAAATTCAGATTTAAAGGCCCACATGAAAGTTCATTCTGGGGAAAGACCTTACAAATGTGAGTTTTGCTCTTATAAGGCAAAAACAAAGTCGGCTTTGACAGTCCACATGAGAGTCCATTCAGGGGAAAGACCTTTCAAATGTGAGATTTGCCCTTATAGGGCAAAAAGACAATCAGCTCTTCTGTATCACGAAAGGGCACATGAAAGAAACACACTGAAAGCATTGAAAGCACAGGTTAACAAAAATGAAACACATTTAAAATCAGACAGTGTGACCAAGAATAATGAAGCTGTGAGAGATACTGACACTGAAGCAAAGGAAAATTTACAAGAGTCTTTGCAGTCCAGAATGAAATTTAAAGGACATGCTGATAAGTTGGCTAATGTGAAAGAAGAAAATTCCAAGGACTTACAACAAAGAAATGGTATTATACATACAGACGTTATAGTCGCAGAAACAGAAGATTTTGTAATAGTTAAAAATGAAAGTTTTTCACCTCCTCGGCAAGATGACGACACAGTTGCTCAGGCTATAAGAGCTAATAACTTTTACAGCTCAGACCTTGATGGTGTTGTAAACTCAGACACTATAGTTACAGAAACAGAAGATTTTGTTATAGTTAAAAATGAAAGTTTTTCACCTCCTCGGTAAAATACCAACACAGTTGCTCAGGGGATAAAAGGTGATAACTTTTACAGCTCAGAACTTGAAAGTACAAGGGCTGTTCAATAAACTTGTTGTTAAAAACACATTTCTGGAAACTGTTTCCTGGAAACTGTCAAATAGCATCACAAAGGCATTTCTGTAAAATTACATAGATGTGGCACTTCAAATTAGTGTAATAACATAGTCTTGTCAGTGCAAGATAATTTTTGACGCAGTGACGTCTTCATTGGCTGCTGAATTTCACACATTAATAAAATTTTGTGTTGGACTAGGCAAAATACCAAAATAGATCATAGAATTGAGTTAGGAGTCGACATCTTCAGGTTCATGTAGTATTTTATGTCCAATATGTGGCATGAGCGATTAAGGAATGTTTCAGAACATGGCTAAAAGTTGATCCTCATGAAGGACGGTCAATTAGCTTAAGAGCGTCAATTTTGGCAACTGAACATGATAAATTGAATAATGACAGGTGTGTGACAGCACGTGTGGTATCAGACGACTTAGGTGTGTCTTGTTCCACAGTACAAGTATTTTCTTACACAGGACCTAGAAATGTCTAAATTGAGCAAACGCTCGGTTTTGGGGGGGATTATATAGAAAAAGTTAACCGATCTCTTGACTTGTGATGACGTTGACGATATCTTTTTCTAATCCGGCACCCAGCAATGTACACTTACATGTGTTTTGTAATTCTCTGTTAAAAATGTATTTCTCTGTGAATTTTTAGGAACTTTGGAGGATGTTTCGGGTATAGATTGTTTTATATGTATGCTAAAAATGATCTTAATTTGACTCCTAGTTTTACTTTTACAACAAAATTCCACAAATTTATCAATCAGCCCTTGTATTTAACTCAGGCACTATAGTTACAGAAAACCAAGATTACATTAGTTAAAATGAAAGGTTTCCACTAGTGTAATCCCCTATTTAATTGACCCTAAGAGAAAGTTTCAAAAACCTTGTTTCTGTTTTTAGCTCACCTGAGCACGAAGTGCTAAGGTGAGGTATTAGGATCAGTCGTTGTCCGGCGTCCATCTGTCCACCTGTCCACAATTCCTTTAAACATCTTCTCCTCCTAAATCGGTGGGCCAATCATGTTGAAACTTGGCAGGCATTTTCCTTGGGTGAAGCTCTACCAAAGTTGTTAAAAGAATCGAATTAACCCATTTACTCTGGTTGCCATGGCAACAAAAAAGGGGAAATTTACAACATCTTTAAAAATCTTTTTGTCTGAAACCAGAAAGCCCAGAGCTTTGATATTTGGTATGTAGTATCTTCTAGTAGTCCTCTACCAAGTTTGTTCAAATGATGCCCCTGGGGTCAAAATTGGCCAGGCCCCAGGGGTCACAAATTTGGGCAAAATCATACATAGAGCAAACTTTGAAAATCTTTTTGTCTGAAACTAGAAGGCCTAGAGTTTTGATAATTTATATGGATCATCTGGTGAACCTCTACCAAGTTTGTTCAAATGATGCCCCTGGGGTCAAAATCAGCCCTGCCCCAGGGGTCACAAAGTAGGACATTTAGGTATATAGAGTGAACTTTTGTTTTGACTCATATCTTGAAAACTATACAGAGTTTTTACATCGAACTTGTAACATCTACCAACCACCATTAGGAAATGCAGGACAACAAGTTTCACCTAGATTGACCTTGCAACACCACAGTTATATACCTTTGTTTTTTTTTATTGCTGTGTCATGGAAAAAGGGGGCTTGACATATATTTTCATTGTGGACCAATATCTCTTTAACTACAGGACAAAATGTCATGAAACTTCATCTTTGTATTGTTTATTACAAGCCACAGACAATAGTTATTTGTTTTTAGCTCACCTGAGCACGAAGTGCTGAGGTGAGGTATTGTGATGGGTCATTGTCTGGCGTCCATCTGTCAGTCTGTCCATCCGTCCGTCTGTCCACAATTCCTTTAAACATTTTCTCCTCATAAACCGCTGGGCCAATCTTGATGAAACTTGGCAGGGATGTTCCTTGGGTGAAGCTCTACCAAAGTTGTTCAAGAGATTGAATTCCACCCATAACTCTGGTTGCCATGGCAACAGAAAGGAAAAAAATAGCAAAATCTTTGAAAATCTTCATCTCTGATTCTAGAAGGTGTAGAGCTTTGATATTTGGTATGTAGCATCTCCTAGTGGACCTCTACCAAGTTTGTTTTGGCCCTGGGGTCAAAACTGCCCTTGCCCCGGGGGTCACAAGTTCGAACATAGGAACAAAGAAGGAAAACTTTAAAATTCTTTTTCTCTGAAACTGGAAGGCGTAGAGCTTTGATATTTGGCACCTAGCATCTCCTAGTGGACCTCTAACAAAATTGTTCATATGATCCCACTGGGTCAAAACAGGCCCTGCCCCGGGGGTCACAAGTTTCGAACATAGGAACAAAGAAGGAAAACTTTAAAATTCTTCTTCTCTGAAACTGGAAGGCGTAGAGCTTTGATATTTGGCACCTAGCATCTCCTAGTGGACCTCTAACAAAATTGTCCATATGATCCCACTGGGGTCAAAACAGGCCCTGCCCCGGGGTCACAAGTTCGAACATAGGAACAAAGAAGGAAAATTTTGAAATTCTTCTTCTCTGAAACTGGAAGGCGTAGAGCTTTGATATTTGGTATGCAGCATCTCCTAGTGGACCTCTACCAAGTTTGTTCATACGATACCCCTGGGGTCAAAACTGGCCCTGCCCCGGGGGTCACCTGGGATCATAAACTAGGTCACTAGGTCAAATTAAAGAAATACCTTGTGGGCACTCTAGAGGCCACATTTGTTGCTCAAATGACCTGAAATTTGGTCAGAATGTTTGTCTTGATAAAATCTCAGATGAGTTTGGATTTGGGTCACCTGGGATCATAAACTAGGCCACTAGTTCAAATTAAAGTAATACCTTGTGGGCACTCTAGAGGCCACATTTTTGGCTCAATTGACTTGAAAATTGGTCAGAATAAATGTCGTGATAAAATCTCACATGAGTCCGAATTTGGGTCATGTGGGGTGTTAAATTGGGTCACTAGGTCAAATTAAAGAAATACCTTGTGTGCACTATAGAGGCCACATTTAATGTTCAATTGATTTGAAAATTGGTAAAAATGTTTCTCTTGATGAAATCTATGATGAGTTGAAAAGTAGGTCAACTTGGGTCATAATCTAGGTCACTAGATCAAATTAAAGAAATACCTTGAGGGCACTCTAGAGGCTACATTTCGTGCTCAATTGATGTGAAAATTGGTCAGAATGTTTGTCTTGATATAATGTCACATGAGTGTGAATTTGGGTCAAGTGGGATTATAAACTAGGTCACTAGGTCAAATTAAAGAAATACCTTGTGGGCACTCTAGAGGCCACATTTTTTGCTCAATTGACTTGAAAATTGTTCAGAATGCTTGTCTTGATAAAATCTCTTGAAAAAATCTAGGATGAGTTTAAAATTGGGTCACCTGGGGTCATAAACTAGGTCACTTGGTCAAATTAAAGAAATGCCTTGTGGTCAGCCTTGAGGCCACATATCTTGCTCAACTGACTTGAAAATTGGTCAGAATCTTTGTCTTGATGAAATATCAGATGAGTTTGAAATTGGGTCACCTGGGGTCATAAACAAGGTCACTTGGTCAAAATAAAGAAATACCTTGTGGGCACTCAAGAGGCCACATTTATTGCACAATTGACTTGAAAATTGGTCAGAGTGTTTGTCTTGATTAAACCCTACATGAGTCTGAATTTGGATTATGTGGAGTCTTAAATTAGGTCACTAGGTCAAATGAAAGAAATACCTTGTGGGCACTCTAGAGGCCACATTTATCGTTCAATTGAGTTGAAAATTGGTCAGAATGTTTGTCTTAATTAAATCTTGATAAAATCTAGGATTAGTTCAAAATTGGTTCACCTGGGGTCATAATGTAGGTCACTAGGTCAAATTAAAGAAATACCTTTAGGGCACTCTAGAGGTCACATTTCTTGCTCAATTGACTGGAAAATTGGTCAGAATGTTTGTCTTGATAAAATATGCATGAGTTTGAAATTGGGTCACCTGGGGTCATAAACTAGGTCTTTTGGTCAAATTAAAGAAATACCTTGTGGGCACTCTAGAGGTCACATTTATTGGTCAAATGACTTGAAAATTATTCAGAATGTTTGTCTTTTAGATTAGTTCTAAATTGGATCAACTGGGGTCATAATTTAGGTTACTAGGTCAAATTAAAGAAATACCTTTTAGGCACTCTAGAGGTCACATTTCTTGCTCAATCGACTTGAAAATTGGTCAGAATGTTTGTCTTGATGAAATCCCACATGAGTCTGAATTTTGGTCAACTGGGATCATAAATTAGGTAACTAGGTCAAATTAAAGAAATACCTTTTGGCACTCTAGAGGCCACATTTTGTGCTCAAATGACTTGAAAATTGTTCAGAATGTTTGTTTTGATAAATTTTCAGATCAGTTAAAACTGTTTTAAATTGGGTCATGTGGAGTCATAAACTAGGTCACTAGGTCAAATTAAAGAAATACCTTGTGGGCACTCTAGAGGCCACATTTATAGTTCAATTGATTCGAAAATTGGTTAAAATATTTGTCTTGATGAAATCTAGGATGAGTTCAAAATTGGGTCCTCTGGGCTCATAATCTAGGTCACTAGGTCTAATTAAAGAAATACCTGTAGGGCACTCTAGAGGTCACATTTCTTGCTCAATTGACTTGAAAGTTGGTCAGAATGTTTGTCTTGATGAAATATTGGGTGAGTTTGAAATTGGGTCAGCTGGGGTCATAGGTTACTGGGTCAAATTTAAGAAACACTTTATGGGCACTCTAGAGGCCACATTTATTGCTCAATTAACTTGAAAACTATTCAGAATGTTTGTCTTGATAAATTTTTTGATGAGTTCTAAAATGGGTCATGTGGGGTGATAAATTAGGTCACTAGGTCAACTTACGGAAATTCCTTGTGGACTCTCTAGAGGCCACATTTTAAGCTCAATTTACCTGACAGTTGGTCAGAAATTGAATTATGCACGTTTAGAGAATTTTGCCTATTGACTCAGGTGAGCGATATAGGGCCATCATGGCCCTCTTGTTATTTCATGAAATGCCATGTCATGAAAGAAGGGGGCTAAATGTTTAATTTCATCATGGACCAATGACCATCTGTTTGTCCGTCTTTCAGGACAGATATCTTCTAAAATCCTTGACAAAAACTAATAGAAATTCATACAGGTGTTCCTAATGATGTCCACCGATATTTATTGGGTTTTTTTTTGCCTTTTTTATATCAAATACGGTCTCATACGAAAAAGGGACTTCAAGTATATTTCTGTTAAGGATCAATATACATGTATCCTCAACTCAAAATCCTGGACAAAAGTTTGTGAAACTTCATACGTGTGTTCCTTATGATAGTCCGCCAATATCATTAGTTTAGCTTTTTTGATTAAATGTCATGTCGTGGAAAATGGGGGCTTCACATATATTTTCATTATGGATTAATATCTCCTTAACTACAGGACAAAATGTTATGAAACTTCATCTTTATGTTGTCTATCACAAGCCACAGACAATGGTTAGGCCTATGTGTTAGCTCACCTGAGCACAAAGTGCTGGGTGAGGTATGATTCGTAAATTGACCTGAAAATTGGTCGGAATGTTTGTCTTGATGAAATCTCGGATGAGTTTGAATTTGGGTCACCTGGGGTTATAATCTAGGTCACTAGGTCAAATTAAAGAAAAACTTAGTGGACACTCTGGAGGCCACATTTCTTGCTCAGTTGACCTGAAAATTGGTCAGAATGTTTGTCTTGATTAAATCTCACATGAGTTTGAATTTGGGTCACGTGGGGTCATAAACTAGGTCACTAGGACAAATTAAAGAAATACTTTTGGGACACTCTAGAGGCCACATTTTGTACTCAATTGACCTGAAAATTGGTCAGAATGTTTGTATTGATGAAATCTCCCATGAGTGTGAATTTAAGTCACCTAGGGTCATAAACTAGGTCACTAGGTCAAATTAAAGAAATACCTTGTGGGCACTCTAGAGGCCACATTTTGTACTCAATTGACCTGAAAATTGGTCAGAATTTGTCTTGATGAAATCTCAGATGTGCTTGAATTTGGGCCACCTAGGGTCATAAACTAGGTCACTAGGTCAAATTAAATAAATACCTTGTGGACACTCTAGAGGCCACATTTCTAACTCAATTGACACGAAAATTGGTCAGAATGTTTGTCTTGATGAAATGTTGGATGAGTTTGAATTTGGGTCGACTTGGGTCATAAACAAGGTCACTAGGTCAAATTAAAGAAATACCTTGTGGGCACTCTAGAGGCCACATTTTTTACTCAATTGACCTGAAAATTGGTCAGAATATTTGTTTTGATTAAGTCTCAGATGAGTTTGAATTTGGGCCACCTGGGGTCATAAACTAGGTCAAATTAAATAAATACCTTGTAGACACTATAGAGGCCACATTTCTAACTCAATTGACTTGAGAATTGGTCAGAATGTTTGTCTTGATGAAATCTCGGATGTGTTTAAATTTGGGTCACCTTGGGTCATAAACAAGGTCACTAGGTCAAATTAAAGAAATACCTTGTGGATACTCTGATGGCCACATTTCTTACTCAATTGACCTGAAAATTGGTCAGAATATTTGACTTGATGAAATGTTGGATGAGTTCAAATTTGGGTCACCTGGGGTCATAAACTAGGTCACCAGGTCAAATTAAAGAAATATCTTGTGGGCATTCTAGAGGCCACATGGCTTACTCAATTGACCTGAAAATTGGTCAGAATGTTTGTCTTGATAAAATCTCGGATGAATCTTAATTTGGGTCACCTTGGGTCGTAAACAAGGTCACTAGGTCAAATTAAAGAAATACCTTGTGGATACTCTGATGGCCACATTTCTTACTCAGTTGACCTGAAAATTGGTCAGAATATTTGACTGGATAAAATGTTGGATGAGTTCAAATTTGGGTCACCTGGGGTCATAAACTAGGTCACTAGGTCATATTAAAGAAATATCTTGTGGGCATTCTAGAGGCCACATCACTTACTCAATTGACCTGAAAATTGGTCAGAATGTTTGTCTTGATGAAATCTTGGATGAGTTTGAATTTGGGTCACCTGGGGTCATAAAGTAGGTCACTTGGTAAAATTAAAGAAAAACTTAGTAGACACTCTAGAGGCCATATTTCTTACTCAATTGACTTGCAAATTGGTCAGAATGTTTGTCTTAAAGAAAACTCAAAAAAGTTTGAATTTAAGTCACCTAGGGTCATAAACTAGGTCACTAGGTCAAATTAAAGAAATACCTTGTGGGCACTTTAGAGACCACATTTCTTACTCAATTGCCTGAAAAATGGTCAGAATATTTGTCTTGGTGAAATCTCAGATAAGATAGAATTTTGGTCACCTAAGGTCATAAACTAAGTCACTAGGTCAAATTAAAGAAATACCATGTGGGTACTCTAGAGACCACATTTTTTTGCTCAGTTGACCTGAAAATTGGTCAAAATATTTGTCTTAATGAAATCTCGGATGATTTCGAATTTGGGCCACCTGGGGTCATAAAGTAGGTCACTTGGTAAAATTAAAGAAAAACTTAGTTGACACTTTAGAGGCCACATTTCGTATTCAATTGACCTGAAAATTGGTCAGAATGTTTGTCTTGATGAAATCTCAAATAAGTTCGAATTTGGGCCGCCTGGAGTCATAAACAAGGTCACTAGGTCAAATAAAAGAAATACCTTGTGGGCACTCTAGAGGCCACATTTTGTATGCAATTGACCTGAAAATTGGTCAGAATATTTGTCTTGATAAAATCTTGGATGAGATAGAACTTTGGTCACCTGGGGTCATAAACAAGGTCACTAGGTCAAATTAAAGAAATACCTTGTGGGCACTCTAGAGACCACATTTTTTCGCTCAATTGACTTGAAAATTGGTCAGAATGTTTGTCTTAATTAAATCTTGAATGAGTTTGAAATTGGGTCAACTGGGGTCATAAACTAGGTCACTAGGTCAAATTAAATAAATACCTTGTGGACACTCTAGAGGCCACATTTCTTACTCAATTGACCTGAAAATAGGTCAGAATGTTTGTCCTGATGAAATCCTATTTTCAAATTTGGGTCACCTAGGGTCGTAAACTAGGTCAATAGGTCTAATTAAAGAAATACCTTGTGGGCACTCTAGAGGCCACATTTTCTTACTCAATTGACTTGAAAATTAGTCAGAATGTTTGTCTTAATTAAATCTTGGATGAGATTGAAATCAGGTTACCTGGGGTCATAAACTAGGTCACTAGGTCAAATCAAAGAAATACCTTGTGGACACTCTAAAGGCCACATTTCGTCCTCAATTGACATGAAAATGTGTCAGAATGTTTGTCCTGATGCAATCTCGAACAAGTTTGAATTTGGGTCACCTGGGGTCATAAACTAGGTCACTAGGTCAAATTAAAGAAATATGTTGAAGGCAATTTAGAGGCCACATTTCTTACTCAATTGACCTGAAAATTGGTCAGAAATACCTTGTGGGCACTCTAGAGGCCACATTTTTCACTCAGTTGACCTGAAAATTGGTCAGAATATTTGTCTTGATGAAATCTCAGATGAGTTTGAATTTGGGCCACCTGGGGTCATAAACAGGTCACTAGGTCAGATTAAATAAATACCTTGTGGACACTCTAGAGGCCACATTTCTAACTCAATTGACCTAAAAATTGGTCAAAATGTTTGTCTTAATGAAATTCGGATGAGTTTGAATTTGGGTCACCTAGGGTCATAAATTAAGTCTCACTAGATCAACTTATAAAAATTCCTTGTGGGCGCTCTAGAGGCTACAATTATTACTCTTTAGGTACTGCATATGTCTTGATGACAAAACGTGCCCCCTCTGTATCTCTGTGGCTGCGATGATGTTTATGTGTACCTCCACCAAGGCTTTGATACATTTAACCAATTTTTCTGAGACTGTTGAACTGCTTGGTGTAGATTTCTATGATGACGTCCCACCTGGAAGAAGCTTAATGATGTTTCGGACAGGTTCGAAACTAGGTCATGTTGGGCCAAAAAATAGGTCACTGGGGACAAATCTTAGGAAAACTTTTGTTAGCATGCTAGAGGCCACATTTTCAGCCAGGAACTCATGAAACCTAGTCAAAATGTTTGTCTTGATGATATATCAGACAAGTTCAAATTTGGGTCATGTTAGGTCAAAAAATAGGTCAGTGGGACAAATCTTAGAAAAATCTTGTGTGCAATCTGGGGGGGGGGGGGGGGGCCACATTTTCTGTTCGATACTTACTACTTACGAAATATCATCAGAATGTTTGTCTTGATGATATCTCTAACAAGTTAAAAAATAGGACTTGGAGGACAAAAAGTAGGTCATGAACACTCATTTTTGCATCATTACAACCAGGATCTCTTCAGCTTCATCATCCCTAGTTGACTTTACTCAGGTGAGCATTTTAGGGCCAATGGCCCTCTTGTTATGTATTTTCAATTAAAATTCGGGGGTAAAAACTTCATTTTTAACAGTGACAATTATCCTCTGTCAATCTTGGCAGTCATATCGTGATGCAGGACAAACTTTCTCAGTTAAATAAGTATCTACTGGTTGACCAAAATATTTTAGTTCAGTCAAAAGATGTTTTTCAAATAGGTGACCGGAAATGCTCCTTTGAATATTCCAAGTATACTTGACCACTAAACTTGGCTCTTTCCATATTGGAATCCCTGTTACCAGATATTCGACGAGAGCCGTAATTAACCAGGAATAGCCCCGAACAAAGGAAATGCAGGGATGCATTAAACCTTAATGATATGGCACCTAGAGATCAGTTGACTTGCAATATGCCGGAGAAACAAAATTTGGAAAGGGTAACACCCTTCCCCCCCCCCCCCCCCCAAAAAAAAAAAAAAATTAAGGAAAAAAAAAAAATGTTTTTCTCCTCTGATTTAGACGATTTGAAAGACCTAGTTGAACCCTGAAAATATAGAATTCGGTGATAAAACGGAAAACTTTCACCCGTGTAAAAAGGTGATATTTACTCATTGAAGCAGAGTTTGGCTAGAAATCTTGGTCCGAGGTTCTTTTCGATGTTGATTGGATCGAACTAAACACCCTCATTGCAGTCATGGTCCCAGACATATTTTTCTCTGTCAGCTTGAGTTTGATACCATTCTGGCCACCCAGAGGTTTCCTGCTTAAATTTCAGGATGGTATTGACATAGTTGGCAAACAGTCCGCCTCTTTGGTCTTGTGACTATACTCAGTTGGTCCCTCCCAGTGGTACACTTCATAGATCTTGAGGAGGATGTATCCTTTGTGCAGAGCTTTTTCACTTTCTGGGGTACACCATGTTCCAGTGAAAGCCCTCTTATGAACCTGATGGCTGCAAGTTGTTTTACAGTCAGAATCGCCGCATGTACGGCTGAGCTGAAACTTCAGTTTGTTGTTGGACCCATAAGGCAGGACAGGGTGGTACAGACCTCTCTGAGCCAAAATTTTGACATTGGCAATCCCAAAGTAACATTGAATGTCCCAAAAGTCACTCTTGATAATCTCTTGGTGTCCTACAGGGTAACAGCTGTACAGGTAGAGGCTGCAAAAGAGGGAAATGTCCTTTGTTGTAGATATAAATGAAAATCACAGATGCATTTTTAGCTCACCTGAGCACATAGTGCTCAGGGTGAGCTATTGTGATCGATCGTTGTCCGGCGTCCATCCGTCCGTGTGTCCGTCTGTCCGTCCGTCCGTGAACAATTACTTAAAAAATCTTCTCCTCTGAAACCGCCCAACAGATTTCAGTGAAACTTCAGAGAAATGATCCTTAGGTGATGCACTTTCAAAATACTTCAAAGATTTGAATTCCATGAAGAACTCTGGTTGCCATGGCAACCGAGAGAAAAAACTTTAAAAATCTTCTTGTCCCAAACCGTAAGGGCTAGAGCTCTCATATTTGGCATGTAGCATCATCTAGTGGCCCTCTACCAAAATACTTCAAATTATGGCCGTAGTGTTGAAAATGGCCCTATGTTGTGGGTACTCGGATTTCACATAGAGATAAAGAAGGAAATCTTTAAAAATCTTCTTGTCCCAAACCATGAGGGCTAGAGCTCTCATATATGGCATGTAGTATCATCTAGTGGACCTCTACCAAAATACTTCAAATAATGGCCCTAGTGTGGAAATTGGCCCTATGTTGTGGGTTCTCGGATTTCACATAGAGATAAAGAAGGAAATCTGTAAAGATCTTCTT
Organism: Tridacna gigas; assembly: GCA_945859785.2. Lineage (NCBI taxonomy): Eukaryota > Metazoa > Mollusca > Bivalvia > Cardiida > Cardiidae > Tridacna > Tridacna gigas. Next base: position 31,983,182 of record OX244041.2, read on the forward strand.
GTCCCAAACCGTAAGGGCCAGAGCTTTCATATTTGGCATGTAGCATCATCTAGTGGCCCTCTACCATAATACTTCAAATTATGGCCCTAGTGTTGAAAATGGCCCTATGTTGTGGGTTCTCGGATTTCACATAGAGATAAAGAAGGAAATCTTTAAAAATCTTCTTGTCCCAAACCATAAGGGCTTGAGCTCTCATATATGGCATGTAGTATCATCTAGTGGCCCTCTACCAAAATACTTCAAATTATGGCCGTAGTGTTGAAAATGGCCCTATGTTGTGGGTTCTCGGATTTCACATAGAGATAAAGAAGGAAATCTGTAAAAATCTTCTTGTCCCAAACCTTAAGGGCTAGAGCGTTCATATTTGGCATGTAGCATCATCTAGTGACCCTCTACCAAAATACTTCAAATTATGGCCCTAGTATTGAAAATGGCCCTATGTTGTGGGTTCACGGATTTCACATAGACATAAAGAAGGAAATCTTTAAAAATCTTCTTGTCCCAAACCATAAGGGCTAGAGCTCTCATATATGGCATGTAGTATCATCTAGTGGCCCTCTACCAAAATACTTCAAATAATGGCCCTAGTGTTGAAATTGGCCCTATGTTGTGGGTTCTCGGATTTCACATAGAGATAAAGAAGGAAATCTGTAAAGATCTTCTTGTCCCAAACCTTAAGGGCTAGAGCTTTCATATTTGGCATGTAGCATCATCTAGTGACCCTCTACCAAAATACTTCAAATAATGGCCCTAGTTTGAAAATGGCCCTATGTTGTGGGTTCTCGGATTTCACATAGAGATAAAGAAGGAAATCGGTAAAAATCTTCTTGTCCCAAACCTTAAGGGCTAGAGCTTTCATATTTGGCATGTAGCATCATCTAGTGACCCTCTACCAAAACACTTCAAATAATGGCCCTAGTGTGGAAATTGGCCCTATGTTGTGGGTTCTCGGATTTCACATAGAGATAAAGAAGGAAATCTGTAAAAATCTTCTTGTCCCAAACCGTAAGGGCCAGACCTTTCATATTTGGCATGTAGCATCATCTAGTAGCCCTCTACCAAAATACTTCAAATTATGGCCCTAGTTTGAAAATGGCCCTATGTTGTGGGTTCTCGGATTTCACATAGAGATAAAGAAGGAAATCTGTAAAAATCTTCTTGTCCCAAACCATAACGGCTAGAGCTCTTATATATGGCGTGTAGTATCATCTAGTGGCCCTCTACCAAAATACTTCAAATTATGGCCCTAGTGTTGAAAATGGCCCTATGTTATGGGTTCTCGGATTTCACATAGAGATAAAGAAGGAAATCTGTAAAAATCTTCTTGTCCCAAACCTTGAGGGCTAGAGCGTTCATACTTGGCATGTAGCATCATCTAGTGACCCTCTACTAAAATACTTCAAATTATGGCCCTAGTATTGAAATAGGCCCCATGTTGTGGGTTCTCGGATTTCACATAGAGATAAAGAAGGAAATCTGTAAAAATCTTCTTGTCCCAAACCTTAAGGGCTAGAGCGTTCATATTTGGCATGTAGCATCATCTAGTGACCCTCTACCAAAATATTTCAAATTGTGGCCCTAGTGTTGAAAATGGCCCTATGTTGTGGGTTCTCGGATTTCACATAGAGATAAAGAAGGAAATCTTTAAAAATCTTCTTGTCCCAAACCATAAGGGCTAGAGCTCTCATATATGGCATGTAGTATCATCTAGTGGCCCTCTACCAAAATACTTCAAATTATGGCCCTAGTGTGGAAATTGGCCCCATGTTGTGGGTTCTCGGATTTCACATAGAGATAAAGAAGGAAATCTGTAAAAATCTTCTTGTCCCAAACCTTAAGGGCTAGAGCTTTCATATTTGACATGTAGCATCATCTAGTGGCCCTCTACCAAAATACTTCAAATTATGGCCGTAGTTTGAAAATGGCCCTATGTTGTGGGTTCTCGGATTTCACATAGAGATAAAGAAGGAAATCTGTAAAAATCTTCTTGTCCCAAACCTTAAGGGCTAGAGCGTTCATATTTGGCATGTAGCATCATCTAGTGATCCTCTACCAAAATACTACAAATAATGGCCCTAGTTTGAAAATGGCCCTATGTTGTGGGTTCTCGGATTTCACATAGAGATAAAGAAGGAAATCTTTAAAAATCTTCTTGTCCCAAACCATAAGGGCTAGAGCTCTCATATATGGCATGTAGTATCATCTAGTGGCCCTCTACCAAAATACTTCAAATTATGGCCGTAGTGTTGAAAATGGCCCTATGTTGTGGGTTCTCGGATTTCACATAGAGATAAAGAAGGAAATCTGTAAAAATCTTCTTGTCCCAAACCTTAAGGGCTAGAGCGTTCATATTTGGCATGTAGCATCATCTAGTGACCCTCTACCAAAATACTTCAAATTATGGCCCTAGTATTGAAAATGGCCCTATGTTGTGGGTTCACGGATTTCACATAGACATAAAGAAGGAAATCTTTAAAAATCTTCTTGTCCCAAACCATAAGGGCTAGAGCTCTCATATATGGCATGTAGTATCATCTAGTGGCCCTCTACCAAAATACTTCAAATAATGGCCCTAGTTTGGAAATTTGCCCTATGTTGTGGGTTCTCGGATTTCACATAGAGATAAAGAAGGAAATCTGTAAAGATCTTCTTGTCCCAAACCTTAAGGGCTAGAGCTTTCATATTTGGCATGTAGCATCATCTAGTGACCCTCTACCAAAATACTTCAAATAATGGCCCTAGTTTGAAAATGGCCCTATGTTGTGGGTTCTCGGATTTCACATAGAGATAAAGAAGGAAATCGGTAAAAATCTTCTTGTCCCAAACCTTAAGGGCTAGAGCTTTCATATTTGGCATGTAGCATCATCTAGTGACCCTCTACCAAAACACTTCAAATAATGGCCCTAGTGTGGAAATTGGCCCTATGTTGTGGGTTCTCGGATTTCACATAGAGATAAAGAAGGAAATCTGTAAAAATCTTCTTGTCCCAAACTGTAAGGGCCAGACCTTTCATATTTGGCATGTAGCATCATCTAGTAGCCCTCTACCAAAATACTTCAAATTATGGCCCTAGTGTTGAAAATGGCCCTATGTTGTGGGTTCTCGGATTTCACATAGAGATAAAGAAGGAAATCTGTAAAAATCTTCTTGTCCCAAACCATAACGGCTAGAGCTCTTATATATGGCATGTAGTATCATCTAGTGGCCCTCTACCAAAATACTTCAAATTATGGCCCTAGTGTTGAAAATGGCCCTATGTTATGGGTTCTCGGATTTCACATAGAGATAAAGAAGGAAATCTTTAAAAATCTTCTTGTCCCAAACCTTGAGGGCTAGAGCGTTCATACTTGGCATGTAGCATCATCTAGTGACCCTCTACCAAAATACTTCAAATTATGGCCCTAGTATTGAAAATGGCCCTATGTTGTGGGTTCTCGGATTTCACATAGAGATAAAGAAGGAAATCTTTAAAAATCTTCTTGTCCCAAACCTTAAGGGCTAGAGCGTTCATATTTGGCATGTAGCATCATCTAGTGACCCTCTACCAAAATATTTCAAAGTGTGGCCCTAGTGTTGAAAATGGCCCTATGTTGTGGGTTCTCGGATTTCACATAGAGATAAAGAAGGAAATCTTTAAAAATCTTCTTGCCCAAACCATAAGGGCTAGAGCTCTCATATATGGCATGTAGTATCATCTAGTGGCCCTCTACCAAAATACTTCAAATTATGGCCCTAGTGTGGAAATTGGCCCCATGTTGTGGGTTCTCGGATTTCACATAGAGATAAAGAAGGAAATCTGTAAAAATCTTCTTGTCCCAAACCTTAAGGGCTAGAGCTTTCATATTTGACATGTAGCATCATCTAGTGGCCCTCTACCAAAATACTTCAAATTATGGCCGTAGTTTGAAAATGGCCCTATGTTGTGGGTTCTCGGATTTCACATAGAGATAAAGAAGGAAATCTGTAAAAATCTTCTTGTCCCAAACCTTAAGGGCTAGAGCGTTCATATTTGGCATGTAGCATCATCTAGTGATCCTCTACCAAAATGCTACAAATAATGGCCCTAGTTTGAAAATGGCCCTATGTTGTGGGTTCTCGGATTTCACATAGAGATAAAGAAGGAAATCTTTAAAAATCTTCTTGTCCCAAACCATAAGGGCTAGAGCTCTCATATATGGCATGTAGTATCATCTAGTGGCCCTCTACCAAAATACTTCAAATTATGGCCGTAGTGTTGAAAATGGCCCTATGTTGTGGGTTCTCGGATTTCACATAGAGATAAAGAAGGAAATCTGTAAAAATCTTCTTGTCCCAAACCATAAGGGCTAGAGCTTTCATATTTGGCATGTAGCATCATGTAGTGGCCCTCTACCAAAATACTTCAAATTATGGCCGTAGTTTCAAAATGGCCCTATGTTGTGGGTTCTCGGATTTCACATAGAGATAAAGAAGGAAATCTGTAAAAATCTTCTTGTCCCAAACCATAAGGGCTAGAGCTCTCATATATGGCGTGTAGTATCATCTACTGGCCCTCTACCAAAATACTTCAAATAATGGCCCTGGTGTGGAAATTGGCCCTATGTTGTGGGTTCTCCGATTTCACATAGAGATAAAGAAGGAAATCTGTAAAAATCTTCTTGTCCCAAACCGTAAGGGTTAGAGCTTTCATATTTGGCATGTAGCATCATCTAGTGGCCCTCTACCAAAATACTTCAAATAATGGCCCTAGTGTTGAAAATGGCCCTATGTTGTGGGTTCTCGGATTTCAAAAAGAGATAAAGAAGGAAATCTTTAAAAATCTTCTTGTCCCAAACCATAAGGGCTAGAGCTCTCATATATGGCATGTCGTATCATCTAGTGGCCCTCTACCAAAATACTTCAAATTATGACCGTAGTATTGAAAATGGCCCTATGTTGTGGGTTCTCGGATTTCACATAGAGATAAAGAAGGAAATCTGTAAAGATCTTCTTGTCCCAAACCTTAAGGGCTAGAGCGTTCATATTTGGCATGTAGCATCATCTAGTGACCCTCTACCAAAATACTTCAAATTGTGGCCCTAGTGTTGAAAATGGCCCTATGTTGTGGGTTCTCGGATTTCACATAGAGATAAAGAAGGAAATCTTTAAAAATCTTTTTGTCCCAAACCATAAGGGCTAGAGCTCTCATATATGGCATGTAGTATCATCTAGTGGCCCTGTACCAAAGTACTTCAAATTATGGCCCTAGTGTGGAAATTGGCCCTATGTTGTGGGTTCTCGGATTTCATATAGAGATAAAGAAGGAAATCTGTAAAAATCTTCTTGTCCCAAACCTTAAGAGCTAGAGCTTTCACATTTGGCATGTAGCATCATCTAGTGGCCCTCTACGAAACTACTTCAAATTATGGCCGTAGTTTGAAAATGGCCCTATGTTGTGGGTTCTCGGATTTCACATAGAGATAAAGAAGGAAATCTGTAAAAATCTTCTTGTCCCAAACCTTAAGCGCTAGACCTTTCATATTTGGCATGTAGCATCATCTAGTGATCCTCTACCAAAATACTACAAATAATGGCCCTAGTGTTGAAAATGGCCTTATGTTGTGGGTTCTCGGATTTCACATAGAGATAAAGAAGGAAATCTGTAAAAATCTTCTTGTCCCAAACCATAAGGGCTAGAGCTCTCATATATGGCATGTAGCATCATCTAGTGGCCCTGTACCAAAATACTTCAAATAATGGCCCTAGTGTTGAAATTGGCCCTACGTTGTGGGTTCTCGGATTTCACATAGAGATAAAGAAGGAAATCTGTAAAAATCTTCTTGTCCCAAACCGTAAGGGCTAGAGCTTTCATATTTGGCATGTAGCATCATCTAGCGGCCCTCTACCAAAATACTTCAAATTATGGCCCTAGTTTGAAAATGGCCCTATGTTGTGGGTTCTCAGATTTCACATAGAGATAAATTAGGAAATTTGTAAAAATCTTCTTATCCCAAACCATAAGGGCTAGAGCTCTCATATATGGCGTGTAGTATCATCTAGTGGCCCTCTACCAAAGTACTTCAAATAATGGCCCTAGTGTGGACATTGGCCCTATGTTGTGGGTTCTCGGATTTCACATAGAGATAAAGAAGGAAATCTGTAAAAATCTTCTTGTCCCAAACCTTAAGCGCTAGACCTTTCATATTTGGCATGTAGCATCATCTAGTGGCCCTCTACCAAAATACTTCAAATAATGGCCCTAGTGGTGAAAATGGCCCTATGTTGTGGGTTCTCGGATTTCACATAGAGATAAAGAAGGAAATCTTTAAAAATCTTCTTGTCCCAAACCATAAGGGCTAGAGCTCTCATATATGGCATGTAGTATCATCTAGTGGCCCTCTACCAAAATACTTCAAATTATGGCCCTAGTTTGAAAATGGCCCTATGTTGTGGGTTCTCGGATTTCACATAGAGATAAAGAAGGAAATCTGTAAAAATCTTCTGGTCCCAAACCTTAAGGGCTAGAGCGTTCATATTTGGCATGTAGCATCATCTAGTAACCCTCTAACAAAATACTTCAAATTATGGCCCTAGTGTTCAAAATGGCCCTGTGTTGTGGGTTGTCGGATTTCACATAGAGATAAAGAAGGAAATCTTTAAAAATCTTCTTGTCCCAAACCATAAGGGCTAGAGCTCTCATATATGGCATGTAGTATCATCTAGTGGCCCTCTACCAAAATACTTCAAATTATGGCCCTAGTGTGGAAATTGGCCCTATGTTGTGGGTTCTCGGATTTCACATAGAGATAAAGAAGGAAATCTGTAAAAATCTTCTTGTCCCAAACCTTAAGGGCTAGAGCTTTCATATTTGGCATGTAGCATCATCTAGTGGCCCTCTACCAAAATACTTCAAATTATGGCCGTAGTTTGAAAATGGCCCTATGTTGTGGGTTCTCGGATTTCACAAAGAGATTAAGAAGGAAATCTTTAAAAATCTTCTTGTCCCAAACCTTAAGGGCTAGAGCTTTCATATTTGGCATGTAGCATCATCTAGCGACCCTCTACCAAAATACTTCAAATTATGGCCCTAGTCTTGAAAATGGCCCTATGTTGTTGGTTCTCGGATTTCACATAGAGATAAAGAAGGAAATCTGTAAAAATCTTCTTGTCCCAAACCTTAAGGGCTAGAGCTTTCATATTTGGCATGTAGCATCATCTAGTGGCCCTCTACCAAAATACTTCAAATTATGGCCCTAGTGTGGAAAATGGCCCTATGTTGTGGGTTCTCGGATTTCACATAGAGATAAAGAAGGAAATCTTTAAAAATCTTCTTGTCCCAAACCATAAGGGCTAGAGCTCTCATATATGGCATGTAGTATCATCTAGTGGCCCTCTACCAAAATACTTCAAATTATGGCCGTAGTGTTGAAAATGGCCCTATGTTGTGGGTTCTCGGATTTCACATAGAGATAAAGAAGGAAATCTGTAAAGATCTTCTTGTCCCAAACCTTAAGGGCTAGCGCGTTCATATTTGGCATGTAGCATCATCTAGTGACCCTCTACCAAAATACTTCAAACTATGGCCCTAGTCTTGAAAATGGCCCTATGTTGTGGGTTCTCGGATTTCACATAGAGATAAAGAAGGAAATCTTTAAAAATCTTCTTGTCCCAAATCATAAGGGCTAGAGCTCTCATATATGGCATGTAGTATCATCTAGTGGCCCTCTACCAAAATACTTCAAATTATGGCCCTAGTGTGGAAATTGGCCCTATGTTGTGGGTTCTCGGATTTCACATAGAGATAAAGAAGGAAATCTGTAAAAATCTTCTTGTCCCAAACCTTAAGGGCTAGAGCTTTCATATTTGGCATGTAGCATCATCTAGTGGCCCTCTACCAAAATACTTCAAATTATGGCCGTAGTTTGAAAATGGCCCTATGTTGTGGGTTCTCGGATTTCACAAAGAGATTAAGAAGGAAATCTTTAAAAATCTTCTTGTCCCAAACCTTAAGGGCTAGAGCTTTCATATTTGGCATGTAGCATCATCTAGCGACCCTCTACCAAAATACTTCAAATTATGGCCCTAGTCTTGAAAATGGCCCTATGTTGTTGGTTCTCGGATTTCACATAGAGATAAAGAAGGAAATCTGTAAAAATCTTCTTGTCCCAAACCTTACGGGCTAAAGCTTTCATAATTGGCATGTAGCATCATCTAGTGGCCCTCTACCAAAATACTTCAAATTATGGCCCTAGTCTTGAAAATGGCCCTATGTTGTGGGTTCTCGGATTTCACATAGAGATAAAGAAGGAAATTTTTAAAAATCTTCTTGTCCCAAACCATAAGGGCTAGAGCTCTCATATATGGCATGTAGTATCATCTAGTGGCCCTCTACCAAAATACTTCAAATAATGGCCGTAGTGTTGAAATTGGCCCTATGTTGTGGGTTCTCGGATTTCACATAGAGATAAAGAAGGAAATCTGTAAAAATCTTCTTGTCCCAAACCGTAAGGGCTAGAGCTGTCATCCTTGGCATGTAGCATCATCTAGTGGCCCTCTACCAAAATACTTCAAATTATGGCCCTAGTCTTGAAAATGGCCCTATGTTGTGGGTTCTCGGATTTCACATAGAGATAAAGAAGGAAATCTTTAAAAATCTTCTTGTCCCAAACCATGAGGGCTAGAGCTCTCATATATGGCATGTAGTATCATCTAGTGGCCCTCTACCAAAATACTTCAAATAATGGCCCTAGTGTGGAAATTGGCCCTATGTTGTGGGTTCTCGGATTTCACATAGAGATAAAGAAGGAAATCTGTAAAAATCTTCTTGTCCCAAACCGTAAGGGCTAGAGCTGTCATCCTTGGCATGTAGCATCATCTAGTGGCCCTCTACCAAAATACTTCAAATTATGGCCCTAGTGTTGAAAATGGCCCTATGTTGTGGGTTCTCGGATTTCACATAGAGATAAAGAAGGAAATCTTTAAAAATCTTCTTGTCCCAAACCATAAAGGCTAGAGCTCTCATATATGGCATGTAGTATCATCTAGTGGCCCTCTACCAAAATACTTCAAATAATGGCCCTAGTGTGGAAATTGGCCCTATGTTGTGGGTTCTCGGATTTCACATAGAGATAAAGAAGGAAATCTGTAAAAATTTTCTTGTCCCAAACCTTAAGGGCTAGAGCTTTCATATTTAGCATGTAGCAACATCTAGTGGCCCTCTACCAAAATACTTCAAATTATGGCACTAGTTTGAAAATGGCCCTATGTTGTGGGTTCTCGGATTTCACATAGAGATAAAGAAGGAAATCTGTAAAAATCTTCTTGTCCCAAACCTTAAGGGCTAGAGCGTTCATATTTGGCATGTAGCATCATCTAGTGACCCTCTACCAAAATACTTCAAATTATGGCCCTAGTCTTGAAAATGGCCCTATGTTGTGGGTTCTCGGATTTCACATAGAGATAAAGAAGGAAATCTTTAAAAATCTTCTTGTCCCAAACCATAAGGGCTAGAGCTCTCATATATGGCATGTAGTATCATCTAGTGGCCCTCTACCAAAATACTTCAAATAATGGCCCTAGTGTTGAAATTGGCCCTATGTTGTGGGTTCTCGGATTTCACATAGAGATAAAGAAGGAAATCTGTGAAAATTTTCTTGTCCCAAACCTTAAGGGCTAGAGCTTTCATATTTGGCATGTAGCATCATCTAGTGGCCCTCTACCAAAATACTTCAAATTATGGCCCTAGTCTTGAAAATGGCCCTATGTTGTGGGTTCTCGGATTTCACATAGAGATAAAGAAGGAAATCTTTAAAAATCTTCTTGTCCCAAACCATAAGGGCTAGAGCTCTCATATATGGCACGTAGTATCATCTAGTGGCCCTCTACCAAAATACTTCAAATAATGGCCCTAGTGTTGAAATTGGCCCTATGTTGTGGGTTCTCGGATTTCACATAGAGATAAAGAAGGAAATCTTCAAAAATCTTCTTGTCCCAAACCGTAAGGGCTAGAGCTTTCATATATGGCATGTAGCATCATCTAGTGACCCTCTACCAAAATACTTTAAATTATGGCCCTGGTGTTAAAAGTTGACCCTATGTTGTGGGTTCTTGGATTTCACATAGAGATAAAGAAGGAAATCTTTAAAAATCTTCTTGTCCCAAACCATAAGGGCTAGAGCTTTCATATTTGGCATGTAGCATTATGGTGTCGAGCTGAGTTGCATTTTAGGTGAGCGATTTAGGCCCATCATGGTCCTCTTGTTTTTCTCAGAACAGTAGTATTAAAGAAGATAGATATAAAGATACCTTGTGAAATCAATATATTTGATTTTCTCATCCTCTCCTGCCTTGTACTGTAGCTTTGCGGCGTTGGTGCGACCTCCGAAGAAGGACTCCCTGGGATCTAACCTATCCTGGATATCGAAACGATTGACAAAGTGTCTCACTTCCAGGGTCCGTATTCACCAACCATTCTTAAGAAAATTCTTGGTCTTGTTCTCCAAAGTTTTCCAAATTTGAAAGTAACACACCTTCTGATTGGCTAAACCATTTGGTTTAGCCAATCAGAAGGTGTGTTACTTTCAAACTTGGAAAATCTTGAAGAATAAGTCTAAGAATGTTCTTAAGAATGGTTGGTGAATACGGACCCAGGTCCTCTTTGATTTTCTTAATTCAGTCCTGTTCCCAAATACACATGTGGCTGTATTGCAGGTTCTGGGTCATCACTTTTTTTAAAATAAAGTCATAAAGTAGGTCACCAGGTCAAATTTTAGAAAAAACCTTGCGTGCACTCTTGAGGCCACATTTTTTTAGTTTAAAACCTATGAAACTTAGTCAGAGTGTTTGTCGTGATAAAAGTTCAACATTGGTTCATCTTAGGTCAAAAAGTAAGTCACCAGGTCAAACTTAAGAAAAACCTTGTGTGCCACTCTTGAGGCCACATTTGCAGTCTAATACTTATGAAACATGGTCTGAATATTGTCTTGCTGATATCTCAGACAAGCTTGAAACTGGGTCATGTCGGATCAAAAAGTAGGTCACTGGGACAAATCTTAGAAAAGCCTTGTACGCACTCTAGAGGCCATATTTTCAGCCGGAAACTCATGAAACTTAGAATGTTTGTCTTGATGAAATCTAGCACAAGTTAAACATGAGGTCATGTCAGGTCAAAAAGTAGGTCATTGGGCCAGATCTTAGAAAAAACTTGTGACTTCTCTAGATGCCACATTTTCAGACCAGTTCTAATGAAAATTGGTCAGAATGTCTGTCTTGATGATATATCACACAAGTTCAAATTTGGGTCATGTTGGGCCAAAAAGTAGGTCACAAATCTTAGAAAAATCTTGAGTGCAATAATTTTGGCCACATTTTCCGTTCAATACTGATGAAATAATGTCAGAATGTTTTTCTTGGTGATATCTCTGACAAGTTCAAAAATAGGTCAAGTAGGTTAAAAAGTATGTCACGAACACTCATGTGTTTTACATAATTACAACCAGGATCTATTCAGCTTTAACAGTCTTAGATGACTTTACTCAGGTGAGAAAAAGAGAAAATGCTGGTTACCATCATTTTCTCCTTTTTCTACAATTTTCTTCAAATTTCTTCTCCATCAGGGTTGTTAAAGCTCGGGATTGTGTGGTAAATTGTTAATGGCCTCTAGTTTTTTGATTTGCTACGATGTAAGTTGATACTCTTGTTTCATAATGAAAAAATAGTTCAGTCGGGTCAGTGATTTGCCTGTTGTTAACTTTTAACTAGTCTGTAGTCTTTTGTATAATTTGTGATTTTGTTTTTTGGATTTGATCTATTCTATTAGTCAAATACATTTTTTTCTAATTTTTATAAATGAAATTAATAACAAAATGAAATTGATAACAGTTCAGTAAAAAGCAGTATTAATTGATTATTTCTTTTCACCACAATCCTCCCCCTCACCCCCCCTTTATCTCTTTACCAAATGACAAAATTTTAGACTGGTCGAAATTCAAAGCGTTTGCAGACGACAAAATAAATTCGAATGAAAAATTAAAACTTGTTTTGGGAAGGGTAGAAAACATCGTGGGAAAAGGAGAAAATGCTGGTTACCAGCATTTTCTCCTTTTCCCACATTGTTTTCAAAAGGCTTCTTTCTCAGGGTCGTTAAAACTTGGGATTGTGTGGTAAAGTTATTGCACCATCCCGACTTTTAACGGCCCTGAAGAAAAAGCCTTTTGAAAACATTGTAGGGAAAGGAGAAAATACTGGTAACCAGTATTTTCTCCTTTTTCCAAAATGTTTTCTACCTTATCAAAGAGAGAAATCATCATTTGAGATGCATTTAATTTGTTGTCTGCCGTTGCTTTCAATTTTGTTGAGTACAAAATTTTGCCACTTGGTAATGAGACAAAATTTTTTACTTGTCCAAATTGGAAACATTTGCCAAAAACAAAATCATTGTGGCTCAAAAATTGAAATTTGCTTATGGTAAGGTAGAAAATATTGCAGAAAAGGGGAAATTTGATCCTTTTCCGACACAGTTTTTAGCTCACCTTAGCACAACGTGCTAAAGGTGAGCTATTGTGATCGCCCTATGCCCGGCGTCCGTCGTCTGTCGTCCGTCGTCCATCAACAATTTCTTTAAACATCTTCTTCTCCTAAACCACTGGGCCAATCTTGATGAAACTTGGCAGGGATGTTCCTTGGGTGAAGCTCTACCAAAATTGTTCAAAGAATTGAATTCCACCCACAACTCTGGTTGCCATGGCAACAAAAAGGAAAAAAAAGCAAAATATTTGAAAATCTTCTTCTCTGAAACTAGAAGGCACAGAGCTTTGATATTTGGTATGTAGCATCTCCTAGTGGACCTCTACCAAGTTTGTTCATTTGATGCCCCTGGGGTCAAAACTGGCCCTGCCTCGGGGGTCACAAGTTTGAGCATAGTAACAAAGAAGGAAAACTTTAAAAATCTTCCTCTCTGAAACTTGAAGGTGTAGAGCTTTGATATTTGGCATGTAGCATCTCCTAGTGGACCTCTACCAAGTTTGTTCATATGATGCCCCTGGGGTCAAAACTGGCCCCGCCCCGGGGGTCACAATTTCCAACATAGGAACAAAGAAGGAAAACTTTAAAAATCTTCTTCTGTAAAACTAGAAGGCATAGAGCTTTGATATTTGGCATGAAGCATCTCCTAGTGGACCTCTACCAAGTTTGTTCATATGATGCCCTTAGGGTCAAAACTGGCCCTGCCCCGGGGGTCACAAGTTCGAACATAGGAACAAAGAGGGGAAACTTAAAAAATCATCTTCTCTGAAACTGGAAGGCATAGAGCTTTGATATTTGGTATGTAGCATTGCCTAGTGGACCTCTACCAAGTTTGTTCATATGATGCCCCTGGGGTCAAAACTGGTCCCACCCCGGGGGTCACAAGTTTGAGCATAGTAACAAAGAAGGAAAACTTTAAAAATCTTCTTCTGAAACTTGAAGGCGTAGAGCTTTGATATTTGGCATGAAGCATCTCCTAGTGGACCTCTACCAAGTTTGTTCATATGATGCCCCTGGGGTCAAAACTGACCCCGCCCCGGGGGGGTCACAATTTCCAACATAGTAACAAAAAAGGAAAACTTTAAAAATCTTCTTCTGTAAAACTAGAAGGCATAGAGCTTTGATATTTAGCATGAAGCATCTCCTAGTGGACCTCTACCAAGTTTGTTCATATGATGCCCTTGGGGTCAAAACTGGCCCTGCCCCAGGGGTCACAAGTTCAAACATAGGAACAAAGAGGGGAAACTTTAAAAATCATCTTCTCTGAAACTGGAAGGCGTAGAGCTTTGATATTTGGTATGTAGCATTGCCTAGTGGACCTCTACCAAGTTTGTTCATATGATGCCCCCAGGTCAAAACTGGCCCAGCCCCGGGGGTCACAAGTTCGAACATAGGAACAAAGAAGGAAAACTTTAAAATTCTTCTTTAAAACTGGAAGGCATAGAGCTTTGGTATGTAGTGATTCTCTTCTAAGTTTGCTTGCCCATCTAAGCGCAACAAGTTCATTGAGTTCAAAATTGGGTCATCATGGGTCATAAACTAGGTCACTAGGTCAAATTAAAGAAATACCTTGTTGGCACTCTCGAGGCCACATTATCTGCTCAATTGCCTTGAAAATTAGTTAGAAAGTTTGTCTTTATAAAGTCTCACATAAGATTAATTTGGGTCAACTTGGGTCATAAACTAGTTCACTGGGTCAAATTAAAGAAATACCTTGTTTGCACTCTGGAGGCCACATTTATTGCTCAAATGACCTGAAATTTGGCCAGAATGTTTGTCTTGATGAAATACCAGATGAGTTTGGATTTGGGTCACCTGGAACCATAAACTAGGTCACTAGGTCAAAATAAAGAAATACCTTGTGGGCACTCTAGAAGCCACATTCTTTGCTTAATTGCCTTGAATTTTGGTCAGAATGTTTGTCTTTGTAAAATCTCACATGAGTCTAAATTTGGGTCAACTGGGGTCATAAACTAGGTCACTTGGTCAAATTAAAGAAATAGCTATTGGGCACTCTAGAGGCCACATTTATTATTCATTTGATTTGAAAATTGGTTAAAATGTTTCTTTTGATATAGTCAAAGACCAGTTCAAATTTGGGTCATCTGGGGTCATAATCTAGATCACTAGGTCAAATTAAAGAAATATCTTTAGGGCACTCAAGGCCACATTTTTTGCTCAATTGACTTGAAAATTGGTCAGAATGTTTGTCTTCATGAAATATGAGTTTGAAATTGGGTCACCTGCGGTCAAAAACTAGGTCACATGGTCAAATTAAAGAAAAACCTTAAAGGCACTCTACTAAGGTGAGCGACCCAGGGCCATCATGGCCCTCTTGTTAAATGCTGTTTTCTTGGGTTAAAACTCAGGATTGTTTGGTGAAGGTTAATGCCTCTGCAGTAGATAGCTTTTGAAAATGTATATGAGCTATGCTCTGGTAAAGGGGGGCTTAATGCATCTCCATGATGCATTATACTAAGCAAGTCATCTCACACTTAATGGATCCATAAAAACCATTTTGTCTGCCAACCTACTTTATCATAAGATAGACTGGTCCTTCGGCATACAGAAAGGTTACTAATAGCAAAAAGTTTCAGCACAGGTCAGCCTGTGCGAATTGCACAGGCTGACCTGGGTGGATACTTTTCGCAGATGCATTAAGCCCCCTATTCACAGAGCATGGCTCATATATATATATGTGTGTGTGTGTGTGTGTGTGTGTGTGTTGGGTGCTTGGCTACTTATTATAGATAACTATGTCAAGTGAATGTTGTGCATGGGTGCCTGTCGTTGTAGTATAAATAGTGAGCGCAGCTTTGACGGCTAGACTACACACTGTTTATGATTGTTTATGACCCGCGCACCCATCCTTTTTTCACGCATGAGGAAATTGTGTAAGTACTGTATAAGTTATGTTTTGCTATGTATTCATGTAATACTGTGTTCATGTTGACCTGCTGGTATGCATGTTTCTCCATAGAGATTATAACATGTCAAACATCTCAAATACAATGCATAGTCTATGCCGCTTCTCCTATTACTGACTTACGTTTTTTATTATTCCATAATAAGTCCATGCATTAGAACATAAATGCTTTATATTTGTCTGAGTGGAACGATAGAAAGTAAAAACGGTTGCATGTGCCTGAGGACTGATAAGTCCTTGCTACATGACGTATTCTTCTCTTAACAAAAATGTTTTTGTTTGGACACTAAGATTTAGACTTTTTTGGTGGTTCAATAAGAAGAAAAATAATGACAAATAACCCTGCCAGTAATTGTATCTTTTTCCTCATTGTTAAAATGTTAAAATTTCTATTAGATTATCTGTTTCAAGATTTTATGTTACTGGTCAGCCAAATCATCACTGGATAAGGAACAGTTGCTGACAAATTTGATGAAACAGGTGAGCCATGCTTTATGAAAAGGGGGCTTAATGCATTTGCAAAATGCATTTGCAAAAAGTATCGACCCAGGTCAGCCTGCGCAGTCCGCGCAGGCTGACCTGGACCGAAACGTTTTGCTTTTGGTCAATTTTCTGCATGTCTAAGGACCATTCTACCTCAGAATTGAGTCATTTGTCAGGGAAAATGGATATAATGGATCCAAAATCATGTGATGACTTGCTTGATATCATGCATCATGGAGATGCATTAAGCCCCCTTTTGTCTGAGCATGGCTCATGTAGCAATAAAGTAATGGGGTTCAGGATGAGGGCAAGAAATACAGGGGTAGCAACTCTTGTATATGTAGCATTGACCCTTCTACTTAATAGTTGTAAAATATTGCATGCAAATAGACCTGCAGGGGCCTGCAGAATAAGCATATCCAGATTTTTGACCAGTTGGAAGTTACCATTTATTCATGTCAGTATATCAATTCCAAGGTGTAGATCAAAAGCCAGCACATACAGCCACGCCCAGAATAACCAGCATGATAATGGCTTAGACCCTTTACAAAATGATTAGACTATGGTTTTATGATCTAAAGTAAAGTAGGCGTTTGAAAACATCAAGTGTGGAAATGCACTCATTTTCCTTTTGCCCCACAATGTTTTCCACTTTCTCAAAGACAAATCCCATGGTTATTGTGGTCTGCAAATTGTTTGAACATGTCATAGTCTAAAATTTTGTCATCTGACCCATACATGTAGTTACACTATGGACATCATTGACACACATAACACCAAGAGCCCTGAAGAAACCAAGCAGCTATTTATAATATGGAAATAAGACGTAAGTAATTGCAGTTTTATGATTACTTTGGTCTGTAGTGTTTCAAGAAAGCTAACAGTGCAGGTCAAAGATCAGACTGCATATTTTGTGCAGTCTTACCTAAATCGACAATGGTTTCAAAGACAACAGTTGTTGTGAAAGGCACTTTTAGGTCTAAACAGTGAAAGCCAGCAATGACAATGGTCTGAGAACTAAAAGTTGCGACGGTTTGGTGGAGTTTTAGCAGTAAATATCTACTTTACGCAACATTCTTCCTAAACCCCTGGCTTTTTTCTACTTCATACTGCTAAATACATTAACATTACTGATTGTTACAAGCAGGCGCATTGCCTTGGAATGGTTGTCAACCCTTAACCCTTTCCCAAACAAGCCCTGGTTTTCACGTGTCTGCAGTACAAGTCTTTTGAAAACACTGTGGGAAAAGGAGAAATTGCTCATAACAAGCAATTTCTCCTTTTCCCATAGTGTTTTCTACCCTTTTTGAGACCTTTCTGCCATTTTCATCAAATTTAAAATGGTCGTCTGCAAACTCTTTCAATTTGGACTAGTCCAAAATTTGTCGTTTGGGAAAGGGTTAAAAGGGTTTTCATGACTATAGTTGCCTTTGCGGCCAGTGTAGATCAAGATCAAGCTGCACAAAACATGCAGCCTGATCTTTGATCTACACTGTTCGCAGTGCTGAAACATTGTAGACAAAAGCAACCATAAAATTGCACTTTTTTTGAGTCATATTTCTGGGTTGAGAGTGTCTGATAGGTTTGTTTGGTGCTCTAAGGATTAAAACGAGATATATACGATCATTAGATTGATAGATGTTTACTGAATAAAAGTTAATAGTAGATATATAGTTTGAAAATTCAAAAACACGAGCTCATCATTAAAATTTATGAAATTGGTCAAGCCTCTCAGTGAGCACTGCTAAACTGTTGCCAGACTGGATGCTGTATAATGGGAGACTATTCCATGGGTGAATGGTTCTTGGAAGTAAGAGTTTGCATGGAACTGAATCCTTGGGTGGGGTATTTGGCAATTTAGGTCTCTTGTGTAACCAGTATGATGGGGATCCACGCAGACAAGGTTATGCTGTATTTTATAGAAGAGGATTAAAGAGCTGATGTAATGTCTCTGTTCTAGGTTTTGCCATTGTAGGTCCTCAATCATTTTTGAGACATAACTGATGTAGTAAAAGTTGTTATAGATAGATCTGCTTTCCCACACACACGTTGTTGAAACAATATATGGCAGTGAGAGAGGAGTAAATCCAATTGCAATGAATATCAGTGGAAAAAAAATGGCCGTGCTGGGGATCCAAAGCTCTTGGTTTCAGATCCAGGATGTTTCCACCGGATTGAGCTGCTGGTGGGGGTCCTACTAAAACACGCCGTACCAGAAAAATACGCCGTACCATACGCCGTACGGATAAAAACACGCCGTACCAAAATGTGCAACATATTGCTTGCTTTTTTTGTATTTTTATATTGAAAACCATATTATCTATCCTACCTAGCGATATTAATGCCCAATTTTTCGTATTTGTCAAGTTATTTGCCAATTTCAGACATTCTTTCACGGGACCAACAGGTGCCCGTTACGCCGTACCAATTAACTTAGCGCCGTACGAATTTTGAGGCACAAAACAACCAAATTAATAAGAATGTATGATACAATATGCAATTATCTACTTATTTACGAGTTTATGTTGTTTTATTTTATGTCTTACAGAGTTTGCAGGTACATGTCAAGCATCCAGCAGATATTTACAGAAGGGAAATAACTGTTGTACTCCTGAAGTATATACAGAGTTACGTTTCATCACTTTAATGAAACCATGTGGAAAAACGTGAAATTGCTTATGGCCATTTCTCTCCTTTTCTGATACTGAAAAATAAGGCTTTAGAAAATATCTTGGGAAAAGGACAAAATACTAGTAACTAGTATTTTCTCCTTTTCATATTCTGTTTTCTCAACCTCCAGAACAAATTTCAATTTTGTTGTCTGCAAATTTAGAACAGCCTAAAATTTTGTCGTTTGGTAAAGAGTTAATGATTGTAGAACGTGGACGGTATTTTTTCACTCATTAATCCATTTTTCCATTTAGTGCTGGTGTTTTCCATCCTGTATCGTTGCGCGCTGTGAAAAAATTGACCCTTATCCATACGTCAAATTAGACTCGTCCAAAATGAAACGGGTTGCAGACGACAATTTTAAACTTGATGAAAATGGCGGAGATTTCTCCAAAAGGGTAGAAAATACGGTAAGAAAAAATACGAAAATATGAAAAAAATATGATAGGTGAACTTAGATACATCCAATTTGTGTACACTAAGTAATACTTTCTAAAACCCTTACATGTGCAGATTTGGATATCTTCCGAAAATTGTCATCACAACCCTTGCAATCAATTTAACTGTGAATTAATATCGTGATAGATTTATTCCATTTTTTATGTCCCCGCATCGGAAGAATGGGGCAATATAGCTTCATCCTTACCAGCCTGTCCGTTTGCACAAACTTAACGGGGGCATAAGAGTTTAACAAACACGTGTTCTTTTTCTCCTGTCTCGGTGTTTTTTACCAATAAACAATGGAAAGAAAACTGACTGGCAAATGTTGATTGATTGATTGATTTTATGGTGATTTACGCCACTTTTAAAAGTACATTATTTCACTGCGGAAGCTCACATATTCATTTAATTCCTGTGTTTACCAGCACTAGCCCAGGGCCCTGAATTTTCTTTCCCCAGGAAATACCTGCGACAGAACCAGTTTTCGCGTCATTTTTTAATTATTGGGGATGGTGAGGGTAATGGAGAAATTAAGACGTCTTTTTCTGTTTACTTCAATGTGTTTGCACTGAGAAATGGGACAATTTTAAGACAATTTTTCGCAAAGATAGATTTCTTTGAAATTGGTGGCCCTAACAAGGGCCGTTGGTATTTGGCCCTTACAAGGGCCGTTGTTGGTTGGCCCTTACAAGGGCCGTTTTTTTACAGTCACACATTTAAAGAAACATGGCTTTATTATACCCGATCTGTTTCCACATGCAGCGATGTTTCCATCTGCTAAGCGGAACAATCGAGTCTTTTTTAATTTATTTTTTAGGAAGTTTGTTTGTACAGTAACGGTGATTGTTAGCTTAGTGATTGTCAAAGAGTAGTTTTACACTGTCGGCATTTCTTTGAAAAGATATGCAATTGATGTTTGTCACACTTGGCAAATTTCATTATTACTTTTTTACCTGTTAATTATCATTTCGATCGGAAACTTTTGACCAGTAACATAATTAATTAAGTATGATTTCAATCAACGCGTATGTTATAATATCGCTAGGTAGGATAGATAATATGGTTTTCAATATAAAAATACAAAAAAAAGCAAGCAATATGTTGCACATTTTGGTACGGCGTGTTTTTATCCGTACGGCGTATGGTACGGCGTATTTTTCTTGTACGGCGTGTTTTAGTA
Source organism: Tridacna gigas (assembly GCA_945859785.2). Classification (NCBI taxonomy): domain Eukaryota; kingdom Metazoa; phylum Mollusca; class Bivalvia; order Cardiida; family Cardiidae; genus Tridacna; species Tridacna gigas. The sequence goes on from OX244041.2 coordinate 32,003,362, forward strand.
GGACCGGCTGGTGCAGTTATTATCGAAAAGCAGTATTTGCTACCAGACAAGTGTGCCGGAAATCCAAAACATATCATACTTGTGGGTGTTTAGTTATTCATTCTAAAGTATTTGCAGTAAATCTAGTTCTATAAAGAGCGGTTCTTTATATAAATTTTTGTCGACATTCAGCCGTAGAACTACGATCGGTTGCTGTGACTAGGGGAAAAAATAACATACAACAAGGTTACATTAAATGTAGATATACGTTAGAAGCATAAAATGAGTTAGTTCCCCTAGTCAAAAAGTCGCCATTTGTAAATAATTTCACACCGACTGCCCTTTATCCTAAAACGATAGGTTTGTGAACATTTTAGCGATCAGTCCGATGGCGTTATGTTGTATTTAAACCATAAGACACAAGTACACTGTGGAAAAATCAAATTTTAAAAAGGGATTTGTTGTTAATGCTGACGGTATTTTCATCCGAAAATCATCTGGCCTCGGGCCACAATTTTTGTGTTGTGATCATTGATTGAACTGAATCAATCAGGGGATTCAACTTGCGAATTATAACGTACAAGTCCACATTAAGGCATGATGTCATACTAATGGTTATGATCTTCAGTTATTAGCAAGGTTCATCGATGCAAACATGGGTGACGCACTAAACGTGGATGATGGTAGGATGGCGGATGTTTCCAATCCTAAAATTGAGGCATGTTCTCTTGAAGGCACAGCTGTAATAAAGACTGAGCCTGTAGAATGTGATGAACAAGAAATTGTATGGGATGGAATACAAGCTAAAACCGTTAAAGAAAAAGGGCCAGAAGATGTCTCGATTAAGGTAAAAACTGAAAATGGGGAAGATGGACTTGAACATGTCTCAGATATAACAGGAACTGAAACCACTCGCAAAAACATACAAAGCAATATCTCTGATCAAATAGTAATTCAATGCATGGAGAAGAATGGATTGGAAAGTGTCGGGAATAAACCAAGAACTCAAAACGAAGAGGAGAACAAGCAAAAAGATGACTTGGTTGATATAAAAACTGAAAAGGTGGACAAGGATGAAAATGAATGTTCATCTGTTAAAACAATAACTGCAAATGATTCAGCAGCCATTAATGCACAGGCGAAGGCAGAGTTTGATCTTGAAGAAAATGTTATTGTGATGAATGAGAATACTAAATTTAAAAACAGAGTGAAAGCTGATACAAGTACTTACTCACACTTATGTCAAACATGCAACATGGCTTTTAGATGGCCACAACAGCTTAGAAATCATATTAGATTTGTACACGAGGGGGACTTCCCTTATACCTGCAAGATCTGTGGGAAAGGTTTTGAACATGTAAGTTATATTGTTTTATTGTAAGAAATTGTAATTTACTGATTATCTCCTGAAACAAATTTGTAACAGACATTTTCAAAAACTTCATAATGGAACAGAGACAATTAGCTTGTGAAAATATACCTATGAAAATTAATACAAAAGATTATTCAGTGGTTTTCATGACAGTATATTTTTTAATTTTTGTATGAATGAATTAAGAAACCTTGGAAAGACCTTTTTGTCGGGTCCGACGAATCACCGAAATATCGAAATGCCACCGAAACATCTAAATAGCCCTATTTTTTTTAATAATTAATAAGTTCAGATAACTGAAGTTGTGGTTTTTGACACAAATTGTAATCATATTGATGAAGGAAGGTTAGTTTAAAACCAAATGACAAAATAACAACATGCCATTGAGGCCCAACAAAAAAAATGTGCTCTGGATTAGCCCACCTGTCAATGTCCACCGAAATACCTGCTCGACATTGTAAAATTTGTCAATTCTGGGATTTAACCTCAGCAATCTCTCCACAGTAGCTTTTGTACACGGTTGATGTGTCTGATCTTTATCCATAAGTATGATAGAGAAAAAAAAATAATTTTCATAATGGGCATATGACATTTAAAAAATCATCAAATTAGAAAAAAAACGGCCACCATTTTGAGTCTGCATGGTTAACACCTTACCTGGCATAAATTGGTAAGACAGTTACAATTCCACAGATAAGATTATGAATAATAACCCTATCATTTTAAAAATAGCAATGACAAATTTACATATCAAATACAATGTAAGATTACATCAGCCGAACACCTTCAATTATGATTGCTTTACTTGAACAGAATAGAACAGGATGTGCCGAGCCACTTCAGAGACGTCTTATTTGGGGCTTCTGCGTTTGTAAATTAAGTGCATTAGTGCTCTCTTGTGTGTGTGTGTTTATTATTCAAAGAAATAATGAAATTAATAATTAATATAAGTGATAATGCGATACTGATAATTCTATAGTCTAGATTGAAGATGAAGACCGAGTATTTCGGTGTTTAACAGACCAGACATGTGAGTGTTTTGGTGATTGTTCTTCACGTAAATCAATGATCAATGTAAATGAACAACATCATTCTTCTCAATGATAGTTGATACTTTGATTAAGCATTTTTTCTGTTGGAAAAAAAAAAAAAGAAAGAAAAATCATGCATTCCTATCAGTAATCTGAACTCAATAATAAAAAAAATAGGGGTATTTCAGTGTTTTGGTGGTATTTCGGTGATTCATCGGACTGCTTTTTTTCTATTTTTAACTCTTTCGTTGCCAGCTAGTTAAATGCATTCAACTTTTTTCCTGGTCTTTAAGTATATTAATGTTCCGTTTTGAGCTGACTGTGGTAAAAAATTAACATCAAATAGCGGACAGTGTAGATCAAAGATCAGACTGGACGTTTTGTGCAGTCTGATTTTGATCTACGTCATCCACAAAAGCTATCCAAGGTGACATTGGCTTGAAAAAATTAATTTGAAAGGTAAAGGTATTGTGGGTAATGGCTCTAAAGATCTATCACTATTCAGAGTATACAGAGCGTGAAAGTATTATAATTTAGCAAAGTTTCTAGAAAATAAAGTAAGAATTACATGTATAAAAAGGTTGTTGACAATTAGTAGGTTTTGTAGGTAAACTCCAGTGTTTGTAGCAAATGCCTGTACAAGTCAACTGAACAACAGACCCACTTTTGCTTCATGGTTTCTTATGTATGTAAATTTCAGTTGAAATGCTTTGGGAAAAAAAAACTGTTTCTATAGAAATGCACATACTATTTTTACATAATCTTTGCTTGTAAATTGCAGTTGAAAAGTTTTCGAGATCACAAGTATGTCCACACAGAAGAGAGGCCACACCGCTGCAAGCTTTGTCCTAGTCGCTTTAAAATGAGAGGAGGGTTAAACAAACACATGCGAGACATTCATGAGGAAAATAAACTGAAATTCAAGTGTGAACATTGCTCTAAAGTATTCAAATGCAAAGAAAAACTTATCAGTCATTTTGTAGTTCATCAAAGTGAAAAACAGTTTGCTTGTGAAATTTGTGGAAAGAAATTCAATCGTAAACCTAATTTGAAAGACCATCTTGTCACACATTCCAAGGAGAAAAACTTTGAGTGCACAGAGTGTGGAATGAAATTCAATCGTAAATATGCGATGAAAATCCACAGACGGAATCACTTGGAGGTCAGACCATACAAGTGTGACTTTTGTGATAAATCATTTAGTCAGAGTCATGCGCTGAAGAGTCATCTGCGACTTCACACAGGGGAGAGACCATACAAGTGTCAGTATTGTGACAGGTATGTTCATTTACTTCAGACATGTTATTTAAGCCTTGTCCAGCTAAATGAGTCAAATAAAACTTTCAAGCCAATCGTAAAAACCAAAATTATGTTATTTCAAACTTATTCTTTGGAGAAAAATATATCCTTATTGGACAGAGTAGATCCAAGATCAGACTGCACATTCTGACAAACGACAAAATTTTAGACTGGTCCAAATTGAAAGTATTTGCAGAGGACAAATTAACTTTCTACCACAGGACAAAACAGCAGACTTGTCCAAATTGAAGGCATTTGCAGACAACAATTTAAATGTGGCTTTAGTGGTTGAATTTGTTTTTGATAGGTTAGAAAACATTGTGGGAAAAGGAGAAAATGCTGGTTACCAGCATTTTCTCCTTTTACCACAAAGTTTTCAAAAGGCTTCATTCCCAGGGTTGTTAAAACTCCGGATTGTGTGGTAAAGAGTTAAATGAGACTGAAAAACTAACATTTCGCTTTGAAATTGTAGAAATCATTGAGGGAAAAGGAGAAAATGCTGGTTACCAGCATTTTCTCATGTTTTCACAATGTTTTCAGAAGCCTTCTTGTTTAGGGTGGTTAAAAGTCTGGATTGTGTGTAAAGGGTTAACCCTTTGCCACGAAATTCCAAGTTCAAACAACCCTGTGGAAGAAGACTTGTGAAAACATTTTGTGAAAAGGAGAAAATGCTGGTTACCAGTATTTTTCTCTTTTTCCCACAATGTTTCTACCCTTTCACAGACAAAAGACCTTTTTTGAACTGTGTTTATTTTTATTATCGACAAATGCTTTCAATTTGGGCAAGTCCAAAATTTTAGTGTTTGGGAAAGAGATAACAGGTAGCAAATGAGAGGTCTTATCAATTTTTCAATTATTTCATAGGGCATTTAAACAGCTTGGCACCTGGCAAATCCATGAGAAAAGACACAGAGGGGAGAAAGATTTTGTGTGTGGGGTGTGTGGCAGAGCTTTCCTAATACAGCGTCGACTGACCGAACACATGAGAACTCATACTGGGGAAAAACCCTACAAATGTCAGCTTTGCCCTTATAGGGGAGCAACGTCTACAGGACTGAAATACCATGAGAGGACTCATGAAAGAAGATTGCTGAGGGAAATCAAGAAAGCTTTGGAAGCGGAGATGAAGGAAAATGGAACAGATTTTACAACAGAAAGTGTGACCAAAGATACTGAAGCTATGAGAGTAGGTTTAAGCAAAGAGCCTGATAATGAAGTGAAGAAAAAGTTAGGAAAGGGCGTTAAGTCTAAAAGTAAAGTTAAAAGAAATAATGATAATGTGACTGATATGAAAGTAGAAAAATCTGACAACTCCCCACCAATCGAAAGAACTAAAAGAAAGACAAAACATATCATAGAAAAGATAGTTGAAGATGGAGTGAAAAGGGTACCCACAATTAAAAAAATGAAGAAAGACCAGAAGAAGATGAAAAATCAGGGTTTGTTAGAGAATAGCTTGTTAAATATGGGTGAGAATGGAAACAGTCTTCCACCTTTAGGCCAAAATAATTCAATATTATTTTTAACTTTACCTAAAGACAATAAACAATCAGCGAATGCACAGGCAGTGAAAGATAAAAAGCGAGAGAGTTCCTTTATTGATTTATTCCAAAAGAATATGGAATCAAGCAGGAATCAGACAACACAATTGGTTTTGTTTGATGACACATTCAGTAATGGTTACGCTCAGAATGGTACAGAATTACCTAATGGTACAATGCACAATGGTTTGGATAATGGCACAAGTATGATTGATGAAGCCATTAAGAATCTAGCAGATAGTATTAGAAGAGACTGCCATGGTAAGAGAAAAATTAATGGAGCTCCAGGTGTTTTAAATAGTGGTTTTGGTAGCAAAAATGGGAATCAAGGTATAAGTCTTTTGAACAGTACCTATGATAGCAAAACTGGAGCTCCAGGTGTCAGTTTTTTGAGTAATAGAAATAGTAATGGTGCTTCAAATATCAGTCTTTTGAGTACCAACTTTGGTAGCAGAATAAGTTATGATGCTCCAGATATTAAACCGTTTCAGCAGACAGATGTAATAGAATTGTCAAGCAGCAGTGAATCTGAATCAGATTTAAAAGAAGATGGCCTTGAGTTTCAAAACATGGATGGAGATGCAATAAAAGAAGAAGTTGATCAAACTTTTGGTGCTACAGACAGTGATAGTGAAACAGAAACATCAGACAGTCTGAATGTGAAAGCTGAGGACTATGTCAGCACTGAACATGACTTAGTAGACAGTGATACTGACAGAGAGGAGACATGGAATGGTGTGGGTGTAGATGCTGATGATGACTTGGCTGACACTGAACACAGTGATGTTGAACACTCAGATACTATAGTTGCAGAAACAGAAGATTTTATAATAGTTAGAAATGAAAGTGTTTCACCTTTTGAACACTAAATTGTTGTCAGTTAACTCTTTACCAAACGACAAAAATGTAGACTAGTCCAAATTGAAAGCCTTTGCAGATGACATTTTAAATGTAGCTCAAAACATAAAATTTTTCTCTTAAAGGGAAGAAAACATTGTGGGAAAAGAAGAAAATGCTGGTTACCAGCATTTTCTTCTTTTCCCACAATGTTTTCAAAAGGCTTCTTTCTTTGGGCCATTAAAAGTTGGGATTGTTTGGTAAAGAGATAACACTTTACCACACAATCTAGATGGCATTTGAACAAATTGTAGGAAAAGGAGAAAATGCTGATTACATGCATTTTTACCATTTCCCACAATGTTTTCTTCCCTTTTGAAGACAGATTTCATCATTCGGATCACAGTTAATTTGTTGTCTGCAAATGCTTTAGTTTGGATAAGGCTTAAATTTTGTCATCTGGTAACAGGTTAACCTTTTAACACTTTACCACACAGTTATGAGTTTTAACGATCCTGACTAAGGAGGTTTTTGAAAACATTATGGGAAAAGGAGAAAATGCACATAAGCAGCATTTTCTCCTTTTCCCACAATGTTTTCTACCCTTTCAAAGTCATATTTCATAATTTTTGCAACATCCTATTTGTCATCCAAAAGTGCTTTTAATATGGACCAGTTTAAAATTTTGTCGTCTGGTAAAAAGTTAACACTTTAACACACAATCTGACTTATGATAACCCTGAGGAAGAAGGCTTGTGAAAACATTGTGGGAAAAAGGGAAAATGCTAGTAACCAGCATTTTCTCCTTTTCCCACAATATTTTCTACCCTTTCACAGCCAAAAAGCACAATTCCAGCTGCATCTAAAATGTAGTCTGCAAATACTTTCAATTTGGACAAGTCTAGAATTTTGTCATTTGGTAAAGAGTTGACAGATGTCAAAATTTTATGATCTGAGACGTTGAAAGTATTTGCAGCCAACGGATCAAATGTGGCTGCAATGATGAAATCCTTACCAAACAACAAATTCTTAGACTGGTTCAAATTAAAAGCATTTACAGACGACAAAATAGAAGAGACTAAAAATTGGTTTTTGGAAGGATAGAAAACATGGTGGGAAAAGGAGAAAATGCTGGTAACACACTTTCTCCTTCTTCCTCAATGTTTCCAAAAGACTTCTCCATCAGGGTTGTTAAAAGTCAGGATTGTGTGGTAAAGGATTAAATTGATTTCCGAATTGTGTTCAAGAGCCTTCTGCATCAGGATCCTGAAAACGCATGACTATTGTTAATGCTTTACCAAATGGCTAAATTTTAGATTGGACCAAATTAAAAGCATTTGCAGACAACAAATTAAGTGTAACTAAAATGGTGATTTATGTATTGGATAGGGTAGAAAACATTGTGGGAAAAGGAGAAAATGCTGGTAACCAGCATTTTCTCCTTTTCCCGCAATGTTTTCAAAAGGCTTTTTTATCAGGGTCGTTAAAAGTTGGGATTATGTGGTAAAGAGTTAATAGGTTAATTCTTTACCAAATTTAGTACCTGACCAAGTTGAAAGCATTTGCAGACGACAAAAATTAAATGTAGCTAAAGTGATGATTTTTGCCTTTGATAGGGTAGAAAACGTTGTAGGAAAAGGAGAGAATGCTGATTTTCAGCATTTTCTTCCATTTCCACAATGCTTTGAAAGTGTTTTACTTTAAGGTTGTTAAAACTTAGGATTGTTTGGTAAAGGTTTAACCCTTTACCACACAATCCCAAGTTTTAACAACCTTGAGGAAGAAGCCTTTTGAAAACATTGTGGGAGAAGAAGAAAATGCTGGTAACCAGCATTTTCTCCTTTTCCAACAATCTTTTCTACCATATCTAAGAAAAATCACATTTTTTGAGCCACATTGAAATTGTTGTCTGCAAAATGCTTTCAATTTGGATGCGTCTAAAATTTTGATGTGTGGTAAAGGGTTAAAAAAGACAAACTATTGTATAATCATGTTATTTTTGAATATCACACAGTGTTCAACAGTTTAGATCCAAAATCAGACTGCATGTTTTGTGCAGTCTGATCTTGAACCATACTGTCTGCAAAGAGCCACCAAAGATATTTACATTGCAAGGCTTATGTTTTATCAGAAATGACTGGAGTTCCACTTACTCTTTACAAATGACAAAAGTGTAGACTTTTCCAAATTGGAAGCATTTGCAGACAACAAATTAGAATGTACTTCAAATTGTGGGATTTGTCTTTGAAAGGGTAGAAGGAAAACCTTGTTGGGGAAGGGTCATTGAATTCTTTACCATACAGCAACTTTTAGACAAGTCCAAATTAAAAACATTTGCAGACGACAAAATAAATGTTACTTAAAGTTTAAAATTGCTTTGGAAAGGGTAGAAAACATTGTAGTTACCAGCATTTTCTCCTTTTCCCACTATGTTTTCAAAAGGCCTGTTGTTCAGGGTTGTTAAAACTCGGGATTGTGTGGTAAAGGGTTAAACATGGGATTGTACTGCAAATTTGTATCAAGAGGTAAAGAGTTATTCTTTACCGATAATTTTTTACCTATGAATCGATGTTTAACCCTTTACAACACAATCCTGACTTAAGAGTTAACCCTTTGCTATACAATTCCTGAGCTTTAACGACTGTTGATGGAGGTAATTGAAAAGATTGTGGGAAAAGGAGAAAATGCTTGAAACCAGCATTTTCTCCTCTTTTCACGATTTTTTCTAACCTTTCCAAGACAAAACCAATAATTTGAGCCACACTTGATTTAACATCTACAAATGCCTTTCATTTGGACAAGTCTATTTTTTTTTCATTTATTAAATACTTAAACAGGCTTGAGGTAAAGACATTTTGAAAGCTTGTAAAAGCAGAAAATGCTGATAAGCAGTATTGTCTCTTCTTCCCTCTGTTTTCTCTACTCTTTCAAAAACAAAGCCAGCTAATTTAGCAACATTTGGATGAATCGAAAGTTCATTGCCTGTTGATGAGAAAACAAAAACAAACTAAAAATTTAGGTCATAGATGATTGAATGGTTCACTTATTCCGTTAAAATTGATGAATTCTAATGATGGGAATGAGTGCTCCTATTATCATTTTCTGTATGTAATATTTCTTTACCATACAACAAGATTGTGGACTTGATCAAATTGAAAGCAGTTTGTAGATGACTCGCTTGTAGTAAATATGGCTAAAGTGATTATTTTTGTCTATGAAAGAGTAAAACACATTGTGGGAAAAGGCAAAAATGCATTTTCTCCTTTTCCCCCCATATTTCAAAAGCCCACTTCTAAACCCTTTACCACACAATCCCAAGTCTTAACAGCCCTGGGGAAGAAGCCTTTTTTGAAAAATTGTGGGAAAAGGAGAAAACGTTGATAACCAGCATTTTCTCCTTTTCCCACAATGTTTTCTTCCCTTTTAGAGTCGGGTATCATCGATTGAGCCACATTTAATTTGTCGTCTGCAACTGCTTTGAATTTGGGGAAGTGTAAAATTTTATCGTTTAGTAAAGAGTAAAGGTAAAGGGTCAACCTGTTTACTTGATAACTATGATTATGTAAAAGTTTAGGATGTACAAATTTGATCATGTGACACCTCAAAAATTTGGTTATCATCAGAAACCTCATATTCAAAGACGTTCATAGATTGTATATTTAGGGTTGCATCATAACTGTGTTGTACATAATTACATGCTTGTACAATGAAGACACCTTTTTTGATTTAACTTATTTTGTTTTACAGTGTATATAGGCTTTTTCATGATATATGATGACCTTTTAAACTTTGATAATATATGTAGTTGTTAAAGATACCACTGCAAAGCTCAGACTGTGTAATAGATAGAAGAGTTCCTGCTGTTGGTAAGATTAAGCCATACAATAAAAGACAGCAAAAGGCAACAATGACCTTTAACCGTTTACCGCACAATCCAGAGTTTTAACGACCCTAAGGAAGAGGGCTTTTGAAAACATTTTGGGAAAAGGAGAAAATGGTAACCAGTATTTTCTCCTTTTCCCATGATGTTTTCTACCCTTTGCAAAACAGATTTCAAAGTTTATATGGAATAATCGTAGGGATGAGTATGTTAACTCGTTACCACACAATCTCGACTTTTAACGACCCTGAGGAAGAAGCCTTTTGAAAACATTGTGGGAAACCAGCTGGTAACCAGCATTTTCTCCTTTTCCCACAATGTTTTCTACCCTATCAAAGACAAATTCCGTTATTTTAGTCACATTTAAATTGTCGTTTGCAAATGCCTTCAATTTGGACCAGTCTGAATTTTTCTTGTGTGGTAAAGAGTTAAGTCTTACAGAAAGAAACAACAGCAAAAAAGTTGCCTTCAGTGGGACAAAACTGAAGGGGGTGACATTACCAACTCAGCTATAGAGCCAATGATAATTTTTATACTGGAGTCACCCTGTTCATTTGTCTGTCTGTCTGTCTGTCTGTCTGTCTGTCCGTCCGTCCGTGTGTCACAAAATCTTGTTCAGAGCATAACTTCCAAAGGATAAAAGCTAGGAACTTCAAACTTTATATACAGATAGATCACATTCAGGACAAGTGCAGTGCACAAGAACCATAACTCTATCTTCAGTATTTTTGGAGTTATTGCCCTTTATAGATTTTAGCTTTGGATTTTTGTCCAGGGTATAACTCCCAAAGGATAAAAGCTAGGAACTTGAAACTGTTTTGGGACAAAGCGCTGGTGGGGGTATTAATCACCTTTAGTGATAGCTCTAGTCTGCTTTAAAAACATTTGAGCCATGCTCTGGAAAATGGGGCTTGATGCATCTCTGTGATCCATGATAGCAATCAAGCCATCACATAATTATTGATCCATAATAACCACTTTTTAGCTCACCGTGAGCACAAGGTGCTCAAGGTGAGCTATTATGATCGCCCTATGTCCGGCATACGTCGTTAGTCGTCCGTCGTCCGTCAACAATTTCTTTAAACATCTTCTTCTCCTAAACCACTTGGCCAATCTTGATGAAACTTGGCAGGGATGTTCCTTGGTTGAAGCTCTACCAAAGTTGTTCAAAGAATTGAATTCCACCCATTACTCTGGTTGCCATGGCAACAAAAAGGAAAAAAAATGCAAAATCTTTGAAAATCTTCTTCTCTGAAACTAGAAGGTGCAGAGCTTTGATATTTGGTATGTAGCGTCTCCTAGTGGACCTCTACCAAGTTTGTTCATATGATGTCACTGGGGTCAAAACTGGCCCCGCCCAGGGGGTCAAAAGTTCGAACGTAGGAACAAAGAAGGAAAACTTTAAAAATCTTCTTCTCTGAAACTTGAAGGCGTAGAGCTTTGATAATTTGGTATGTAGCATCTCCTAGTGGACCTCTACCAAGTTTGTTCATATGATGTCCCTGGGGTCAAAACTGGCCCCACCCCGAAAAGCGTGGAGCTTTGATATTTGGTATGTTGCATCTCAGAGTGGACCTCTACCAAGTTTGTTCATATGATGCCTCTTGGGTCAAAACTGGCCCCGCCCTAGGGGTCACAAGTTCAAATATAGGAACAAAGAAGGAAAACTTTAAAATTCTTCTTTGAAACTGAAAGGCGTAGAGCTTTGATATTTGGTATGTAGTGATTCTCTTCTAAGTTTGTTTGCCCATCTGAGCACAACAAGTTCATTGAATTCAAAATTGGGTCATCTTGGGTCATAAACTAGGTCACTAGGTCAAATTAAAGAAATACCTTGTTGGCACTCTCGAGGCCACATCATTTGGCTCAACTGCCTTGAAAATTGGTCAGAAAGTTTGTCTTTATAAAGTCTCACATAAGTCTGAATGTGGGTCAACTGGGTCATAAACTAGCTCACTGAGTCAAAGAAATACCAAGTTTGCACTCTGGAGGCCACATTTATTGCTCAAATGACCTGAAATTTGGCCAGAATGTTTGTCTTGATGAAATATCAGATGAGTTTGGATTTGGGTCATCTGGAACAATAAACTAGGTCACTAGGTCAAATTAAAGAAATACCTTATGGGCACTCTAGGAGCCACATTATTTGCTCAATTGCCTTGAAAATTTGTCAGAATGTTTGTCTTTATAAAATCTCACATGAGTTTAAATTTGGGTCAACTGGGGTCATAAACTAGGTCACCCGGTCAAATTAAAGAAATACCTAGTGGGCACTCTAGAGGCCACATTTATTATTCATTTGATTTGAAAATTGGTAAAAATGTTTCTTTTGATAAAGTCCAAGACCAGTTCAAATTTGGGTCACCTGGGGTCATAATCTAGGTCACTAGATCAAATTAAAGAAATACTTTTAGGGCACTCTAGAAGTGTAGGACTCGTAACCTGAGGCCCCGGGTTCGAGTCTCACTGGATCCACAGTGCCCTAGCCTAGTACTGGTGGAACCCAGGGAATACATGAATATGTGGTTGTCACCATGATATGACTGAAATAATGTTGAAAGAGGCATAAAACACCATTCAATCAATCAATCTTCTGTTATGATACTGCTATGATAGTTTTACATAAGACCTTTCCCAAGCAACCCCAAGTTTTAATGACCCAAAAGAAAAAAGTTTTCAGGGAAAAAAAATGGAAAAAGGGGAAATGCTGGTAACACCCATTTTCTTTAATTTCCTCAACGTTTTTTTTTTTATTTTTTGCAGACAAACTCCACCATGTAGTTTGTCGACTGTTAATGATTTTAAATTTGAACTAGTCAAAATTTCTTTTTTTTTTGAAGAGTTCAAAGATTCCGTATTAAGTCACTGACTATAGTGGTATTTGCTGTTGTTGTACAAGTGTTTGCTGTTGTGATTGTGTTTTCATTATATACATGTTTTGTTGTTAGAAAGATTTTGTCATTCCACATTGGCTTGGAGCATATTTATGTGAACCAAATGGATCAAGTGTTAACCTTTTACTGTACAGGCTATTTTTAGATCAACTAGAAATTAGTACAAGTAACACGAAGGACAAATATTTGCAGGAAAGGATAATATTGTTTTTCAACAGTTCTTAATTAACCCTTTACCACACAATCCCGAATTTTAACGACCCTGAGGAAGAGGCCTTTTGAAAACATCGTGGGAATAGGAGAAAATGGTGGTAACCAGCATTTTCTCCTTTTTCCATAATGTTTTCTATCCAATCCAAGACAATTTACATCATTTGATTCACATTACAATTGTCGTCTGCAAATGCTTTCAATTTGGTCCGGTCCACATTCTTTCTCGTTTGGTAAAGAGTTAACCAAAATAAAAGGGTTTGAGTATGTTATTTCTCCTTTTGTCACCAAGTTTTCAAACTGGAAAAAAGAATGTATCTTAAAGAAATAGGTCAAGCGAGTGAGAGTAAGCTTGATACACCAGGACATAGTCAGAAAATTCCAGTATTATGTATGTTTTTTGAAATATAGAAATATATTTGAGCCCTGCTCTGTGAAAAGGGGGTGTAACGCATCTGCGAAAAGTTTCGACCCAGGTCAGCCTGCGCAGTCCGCGCAAGCTGACCTGGGCGGAAACTTTTCGCTATTGGTCAATTTTCTGTAGGTCAAAGGACCAGTCTACCTCATGATTCAGTCGGTTGTTAGACAAGATGGACTTTATGGATCCAGGCTTACTTGGTATCATGCATAACGGAGATGCATTAAGCCCCCTTTTGACAGAGCAGGGCGTGTCTTTTTTTATATATGTAGTAGTAGTTTCTATTCATTATTATCATGTTTGATACAGTTATTATGGATGGTGCGGTATCATAAATGAGCCATGCTTTGTGGAAAGGGTGTTTATTGCATCTGCAGAATAGTATCGATCAGGGTCAGTCGATTGTTTAAAAAAAAAAGAAAAAAAGTGGCTGTTATTGAATCCATAATTATATGATGGCTTGATTGGTATCATAAATCACGGAGATGCATTAAGCCCCCTTTTACCAGAGCATAGCTCACAGGCTTTGATATCTCTGAACTTTTTATGTCCTCAGTTTTCAGTTTTTGTTAGATATACTGGTATAAGAAACTCCAAGAAGGCATAAACAGGTGCGATAGCCGCTGTGAAATGACTGAAATAAGTGTAATGTTGAAATGTATGCAAAGCACCAAATAGACAACGTTCCCAACTGTATGCCTGGCCAAGTGTGAAAGAACCTAAGAGGGGGACATTCTAGGAGAAAATTTCATGTGAGATTATACTCCAAATTTTATGACAGAAAAAGGCGTATAACTTACCGTGACTTTATCAAAATGTGTTCGACTTTCTCATCCCTAGTTTTGAAGCTGCATGTATATGCTCTGAAAAGGCGGTTTAATGCATCTGCAAAAAAGTATCGAACCACGTCAGCCTACGTAGTCAGCGCAGGCTGACATGGGTCGAAACTTTTTGCTATTCTTAAATTTTCTGTATGTCTAAGGACCATTCTAGATTCAGTTATTTGTTGGGCAAAGTGGATTATATAGATCCATAGCCTAGTTATGTGTTGACTTGCTTGGTGTAATGTTTCACGGAGATACATTAAATCCCCTTTTACCAGAGCACAGCTCATTTAGAAATGCTTAGAAAATAACTGTAAACAGAAACAAGAAGGAAGCATTTTAATAAAAACATTTAACGAAATGCAAAGGGGTGTTTGTTTTAAGAAAAAGAGAAACATGTTGAAGGATATTTGTTACCGATGATGAACAGGTTTTTAGATGATGTTTTATGGCAAAAGGGTTGTATTTTCGGTAATAAGGTACAAAAATGTAATTCATTAATTATTATAAATTAGTGAGGAAAAAGACCTGACCTCCCCTAGTGTAGCTGTCATGTTTGTTACATGTAAACAAGAGAACTAGCGCGCATGCGTAAAGATAGTTAGTTGCTCTTAGCATTGTTCAGTAATTATTTTGACAGGTAAAAAGCACGGCTATAATTCCGGAACATTATCAAATGGGCATGTTGTAATAACATACGGGTTTAAAGGCACTTTACGCTTAAACTGTAAATTTATTGTGTGTGCCATAAATGAGAGATTCGGTTACTTCTGTTGCCAGTGTTTGATTTCTTTATTTCGAAAAGAAAGATGGATAGAAATTTCGCATTTTGTTTGTTCATTTTTCTTGCAAGTTTTACTTTGACTTTAGCGAAAGGTAAGCACCATCTTTTTGTTATCGAGTAGAAACACTTTGGAACTATTTATTTGAATGAATAAATGCAAGTAATTTTAAAATTTTGAAATGGTATTCTAGAATTATAGAATCGAACTTTTGTCAGTCATTGAATCGCAGTTGCATTTATTTGTTTCGGGCTGTACTTAATGTATTTTCCGTAATGTATTTAACCCTTTACCACACAATTCCGACTTAAAACGACCCTGTAAAAAAGCTTTCTGAAAACAATGTGGGAAAAGGAGAAAATGCTGGTAACCAGCATTTTCTCCTTTTCCCACAATGTTTTATACCCTTACAAATAACAAATTTCAATTTTTCAGTCATTTATTTTGTCGTCTGTAAATGCTTTCAATTTGGACCAGTCCAAAATTTTATCCTTTGGTAAAGAGGAGAGAGAGAGAGAGAGAGAGAGAGAGAGAGAGTCTGTTCGTATAACTATGTTTCTACATTTTATATTATTTTTTTTAAGATTTTACATTGACTTGTATAAATGGATTCGAAGACTTTCTTCACATGGTAATTGGATCGCTTTTAGAAATAGAACTATTTTGTCACTTCACACCGACCTGTGAAAATTACTCCGCAATTTTTTTCTTTTTCATTGGACGCTTTAAATTGCCTGACGTGCCAGAATCAATCGTGAATTATTTTACTATGTTTTCAAGAAAATATAACTTTCTTTTACTTGACACTCGTCCGGCTTTGTGACAGCACCAGATCATGGTTACTCATTATCTCCGTAAACAAATTCGCAACAGGCGACTATAGTTGTATCGCTGTAAAATTTGGATTGTCATTTATGGTTTGATCCATGTAAGAACATCAGGGCAATTTGCAAAGGATATACTACCCCTGCGGCTTATTAACAAAAGCTGAAAATAGAATTTGTAGAGCGCATGACATCTAGAGTAGGCCTATTTTGTCTCAGTCAGATCGATAACAGGCGATCTATTCAACAAATCCGTTAACCCTTTACCGCACAATGACGCCTTTTAACGACCCTGGGAAAGAAGCCTTCTGAAAATATTGTTGGAAAAGGAGAAAATGCTGGTAACCAGCATTTTCTCCTTTTCCCACAATGTTTTCTACCCCGTTAAGAGAAAATTGCACCATTTGATCCACATTGAAATTGTCGTCTGCAAATGCTTTCAGTTTGGACAAGGCTAAAATTTTGTCCTCAGGTAAAGGGTTAAAAGGTCGTCTGCTTTAGGTTTTGTGTTAACGCTTCACCACACAATTCTGAGACTTAACCACCCTGTAGGAAAAGGCTTTTGAAAACATTGTGGGAAAAAGAGAAAGTAATGGTTACCGGCATTTCTCCTTTTCCCACTTTTTCTACCCTGTCGAAGAAACTTGGCTCATGTACATGTATATCGCTTTCGAATTTGTCGTCTGCAGATGCTTTCAATTTGGAAATGTCTAAAATTGTCGATCGTCATAAACACCCATTTTTGTACCAAGATAATTCTAAACAGGATTTTCTTGTCTGTTTGACTGTGATATTTCTGGCGCCAACTTAAAGAAAATTCATCATTTCATCCACGTTTAATTTGTCGTCTGCAATGCTACCAGTATGGACGAGTTTTGAGTTTTTGTCGTCTGGTAAAGATTTCAGGATATTAAGTAGATGTACACCAATTTTACGAAGTTAATGTGAGTCTCTGGAACGTCTTTGTTTGGGAGAAGGGTGGGGGGGTGCAGTTTATACCGGAAATCATGTGACATCTGTGAGCGTTTCTATTGGTCATAAAGCTGAGATGAGCGTCACATTTGTTCGGAGCTTTGTAGGAAATAACACAAGAAATTTGACCAATTATGACTGTGACCTTTCGCGGTTATTTGTACCTGAATCAAATGACGCTTAACTTAATCTATTCACATGCTTTTTCTTTCACGCCGTTGTCTCAAACTGCGCGAGAAAAGATTGCATCAGAGAGCAATTTTCCTATTAAACAGATTAAACTGTGGTTCAGACTTCTCTTTTAAAGAGTAAAAAACGTGGAGGATTGAGAGAATGCTGGTCACCAGCAGTTTCTCTTTTTTCCTCAGCCTTCTTTCTCAGGATCATTAACTCTTTATTAAACAACACAATTTTAGGCTTGTCCAAATTGAAAGCATTTGCAGACGACATAAAATAATGAAATTTGTCTCTGAAAGGGTAGAAAACATTGTAGGAAAAGGAGAAAATGCTGGTTACCAGCATTTTCTCCTTTTTTCCACAATGTTTTCAGAAGCGTTCCCTTTCAGGGTCATTAAAACGCGGGATTGTGTGGTAAAGAGTTGAAACTCAAGTAAAGGATTAAGGAGGTTATGAATTTATGCAATACTTACGAACGCAGTTACTAGTATTTCATTTGTATGACGAATAAAACAAAGCAACAAGCATACAAACGTCATAATACATTGTACACAACATCATAAAATTGTTGACCAGGTGTCGGGTTTTCACGTATTATTTACGCTGATTTTTTTTTTTCCGCAATGAGCTTTTCATGGTTACAGCAAGTGACTATAAAATTATAGAAGCATGATGTGAAGACAATTACTTTAAGGATTTATTTATTGTTTTGGGTGTTTGTGGGGGCAGTTTTTCACTCATGAAGCGCTGAGTCAATTGTCAATTGTCATTTATACTCGTATACTAGTATCACGCTCGCGTTCGTTACCCTCGACAGTGCACAACTTTTTTTGTTTTTTGGACAGTGTAGATCAAGATCATACTGCTTAGGACATGATGTCTGATCTTGACCTACAATTGTCTTCCTTGTTTGTATGCGATGTTTTAGCTCTGAAAATGGCATTTAAAGAAAAATGCTAGTTTTAAAGTATTTTTCCCCAATTAAAATGTGTGGATCATTTTATTATTAAGCGATGTATGAACGAACTCTGATTTAACCCTTTCTCAAACAAGCCCTGGTTTTCACGTTTCTGCCGTACAAGTCTTGAAAACACTGTGGGAAAAGGAGAAATTGCTCGTAACGAGCAATTTCTCCTTTTCCCACAGTGTTTTCTACCCTTTCTGATAACTGTCTGCCATTTTCATCAAATTTAAAATTGTCGTCTGCAAACTCTTTCAATTTGGACCAGTCCAAAATTTGTCGTTTGGGAAAGGGTTAAGCAAGAATGGCTGCCAAAAGTTACAAAGAGGGAATTAAAATGCATTTGAATTCATATCATTTAAAAGTATGGAAACTACTGTGAAGATGACAATCTTTTTTGTACTGTTGGTCCAAGTGTTAGTCATTGGTAGAGAAGTTAATTTCAAGACTAGATTAAAAGTTTCCAGGTCACTCTATCCTTTGTTTACTGCTTGCCGGATTTTAAAATTTATTTTTCTTCTCCTTTCCTCACAATTTTTTTGTCCTATCCTTTGAAAGACAAGTAATTTTTGGGGTAACATTCAATGTGTCGTCTGCAAAGTCTTCAGTTTGCCACGACTGGTTTTCTTTAGTGTGGTAAAAGGGTAAAATTAAGAAATACAAGTTTATATTTGACTATTGCATTTTCTTAAAATGTATCGTGATTTCCTTGTTATTAGACAAGTTCACTTGGTATATAAAATGATGAACAAACCCATGTAAATGAGTAAAAAAGGGGCTTAATGCATCTGCAAAAAGTATCGACTTGAGTCAAACCGCGCAGTCCGAGCAGGCTGACCTGGGCCGGATCCTTTTGCTATTGGTCAATTTTCTGCATGTCCAAGGACCAGTCTACATCATGATTCAGTCGGTTGTTTGACAAAATGGATTTTATAGATCCATGATCATGTGATAGCTTGCTTAGTATAATATATCGTAGAGATGTATAAAGCCTTCTTTTGCCAGAGCTTGGTTCATTTGTATATCATCTTAACTCTTTACCAAACGACAATACTCTAGACCAGTCCAAATTGAAAGCATTTGCAAACTACAAAATAAATGTGGCTCAAAAACTGAAATTTGTCTTGGAAGTTTAGAAAACATTGTGAGAAAAGGGGAAAATGCTGGTTACCAGCATTTTCTCCTTTTCCCACAATGTTTTCAAAAGGCTTCTTTCTCAGGGACGTTAAAAGTCTAGATTGTGTGGTAAATGGTTAACGAGCAATGATTAATTATGTGACTTCAACGTAAGGGTCAACTATCTATTTATCTGTCCGTGAGGCGTTATCCGTCTTCGCGTTGTTCGTTCAAGAGAATCTTGACCCTTGACCTGCTAAATAAGTGAGGTGATAGTAAAAACCCAAATAAGGTTATTTCAAACTAATTGTTTGAAGAAAAATATAACATCGGACGGTATTGATCCAAGATTTGTGCGGTCTGATGCACGTTCTGTGCAGTCTGATCTTGATCTAAAATGTCCGCAAAAGGTCCGTGTGTCGCGCATAGCAGTTTTAAGGGTTGACTCTTTACCAGACGACAAAAATTTAGACTATTCTATATTGAAGGCTTTTGCAGACGACAAACTGAAAACAAAATGGTGGAATTTGCTTGCTCCATGCTATGGGCTCATTTTTCAACAATGTTTTTCAATACTTGGGGTCCTGTGTGGCTCAGTGGTAAAGTGTAGGACTTGTTATCTGGAGGCCCCGGGTTGGCGCCTCACTGGAAGCACTGGGGTTTTCGTTGGAGTGTCCGTGGGCAAGACACTTCAGAGCCCTAGCCTAGACCTGGCGAAACCCAGGCAATACGTAAATATGTGAGCTGTCACTCAATCCAACGTTGGTACAATGTCTGCTGTTAACAGTGTTGGATTGAATGATTGAATGGTGTTTTACGACGCTTTCAACATCATTTCAATCACAACAATTCGACAGCTCAAATGTTCATGTATTGCCAGTATTTTCTCCTTTTCTAGCAATGTTTTGCCCCCGTTCAGAGACAAAATCAACAATTTGAGCCACATATAATTTGTCGTCTGCAGAACCTTTTAATTTTGACGAATCAAGGAGTATTTTAAGAATGAAGTGTAACAGATTAGGGAAAAAAGGAACAGTTACCTGTCACACGTTCAGTGTACTTGCTCCTCTTGCCATAATGGTGATAGTGTGAAACTAGTGTAACCCATTAACTCTTTACCAAAGGACATTTTAGACTGGTCCAAATTGAAAGCATTTGCAGACAACAAATTAAATATAACTCAAATGATTTGATTTCTTTCTGTACGGTAAGAAAACATTGTGGAAAAAGGAGAAAATGCTGGTTACCAGCATTTTCTCCTTTTCCCACAATGTTTTCAAAAGTCCAATTTCCAAGGGTCGTTAAAACTCGGGTGTGGTAAAGGGTTAATGTATGTTTCAGTTTGGACATACTGGAAACTATTCGAAGTAATGCGGTGGAAAACACCCAGCACAATGTTTTCTAAAGCTATATACAGGAGAAACCTATCAAAGATCTTGGTTATAGGTTAACTTCAACCCTACTGGTCTGAATACTCATTTTTCATTGAAAACCTCAAAGGTCAAGCAAGGTAATGTAAGGTTAAGATTCCACGAGAAAGTAGGTCAAAAGTTCAATATGTACATGTATCTAAGTTCGAGTTTGTTAAACAAGAAAACTTGCTCGTTAGGACACGTTATAATGCACTAACGCACTGCAGTAATGTCGATATGTCGTGTTTAAATTGTGGAGGGCAAAAGGCATTTTGTACTAAAATATTTCTCACTCGCGTTTTGACACTTCAAACACGAAACATTATGTAGTATTTTGTGAGTTGTGCATGTGAAAAAATGTGCTTGAGACCAACGAAAAAAGTCAGATAAATTACTGTTTAAAAAAGAAGAGTAAAATTGTTTCTAGTTCTGCCATTTATATACAGCCAAAGAGGCTGTCACTCCTGACTAACAATCTGTAAGAATCGACAATCAAAAGAGCCATGCTCTGGGAAAAGGGAATTTAGTGCATCTCAGTGATGTGTTATTACAAGCAAGTCACCAAATAATCATGGATCCATAAAATCCTTTTTGTTTTATTATCGACCTAATCATGAAGTAGACTAGTCCTTTGAAATTCAGAAAATTGACCATTAGCAAAAAGTTCCGATCCAGGTCAGCCTGTGCGGATAGCGCAGGCTGACATGGTCGATACTTTTTGCAGATGTATTAAATCCCCGTTTTATAGAGCATGACATTTTTTTTATTCTCTACTCATTTATTATCTACTGTATTTCACAATGCAGTTTTTGTCTTTCAGTTCCGCCACGTGGAGGAAGTATACAACATCCTCCTGTTATGACTAGACCAGCCACTCAACCCTTTACACGTGCGACAGGTGGAAAGAAATACGGAAACAGACGAAATAAGGAGACAACAACGCCGGAACCACCCGAAGTCGATGATGATCTGATAACTACGACTGGACAATATAGAGACTTTGGCTACATTGGTAGTACAGTCACTCCTTTTCACGACTTTGCTACGTACACCGCAACGGGTCCCACATCCGGTGGTACCTCATGGGAGTATGACGATGATTACATGACTACACAAAAATCAACAACATTTAGAAAACAACAACGAAACAACAGAAGAGGCAGACTGGGACCAAGCTATCAGGTACACACAACTCGTAAACCAACTACAACAACAACAACAGAGGAGCCACCGGAACAGGAACTGGAAACACCAATCGGAAATGCTTTGTTCGGAGCCCAATCTGGATTGGGAGCGAGTGGATACTGTTTTTGTTCACCTTTAGAATCCTGCCCATCGCAATCGGTTGCACGGGGTGGTTATTGTATGAACTTTATTTCTTTCTTTACGAGGATCCGATTTATACGATGCTGTTATAGTCCAAGCTGGGCGAAACGACTTTTGTGAGACACATACGTAGAAAATTAGACTTCCGGTTGCAGAACAAAATCATGAGACAACAAAAAGGTATCTACTTGACCATTCAGTGATATTTTAATTTGTAGCAAAGTTTCGTGCACTGACACACTTTGAATATGGTTTGTGTTGTGTATTACTAAATATGCTAAGATCGAGTATGTCTAGAGTACACGTTTGTTATTGCACGACCTTATCGCCGTTGCAGACTGTATATTTTGCAGTAAATCACTTTTTAAAGGACAATAATTGTGAAAAGAAAAGTTGCTTATAAATTTTAAATTCATGTTCAAAACATGTATTTGAGCCATGTTGTGTGAAAAGGGCTTTAATGCATCAGCGAAAAGTATCGACAGTTCAGTCTGCGCAGTCCTTGCAGATTAACCTGGGTCGAAACTTTTTGCTATTGGTCAATTTTCTGCATGTCAAAGGACGAGTCTACCTCATGATTCAATCAGCTGTCCGACAAAATGGATTAAACTATTACTATGATGACTTGCTTGGTTCCATATATAATATAACATAAATGCATTAAACCCTAGGCCGTTAAGCGCGCCTCACGGATCTTTTGAAGAACCTGCAGTCTGATCTTGGATCTACACTGTCCGATAAGGAGATGTCCCCACACCCCACATAACGCTGAAATACCAACCTTAAATGAATTAAACCATAGGCTGTTAAGCGCGACTCACGGATCTTTTGCGGATCTTTTGCGGACAGTGTAGATCAAGATCAGACTGTACAGAACGTGCAGTCTGATCTTGGATCTACACTGTCCGATAAGGAGATGTCCCTCTACCCCCACCCATAAAGCTGAAATACCAACCTTAAATGCATTAAACCTGTTAAAGGCTGTTAAGCGCGCCTCACGGATCTTTTGCGGACAGTGTAGATCAAGATCAGACTGCACAGAACGTGCAGTCTGATCTTGGATCTACACTGTCCGATAAGGAGACGTCCCCCACACCCCCATAACGCTGAAATACCAACCTTAAATGCATAAAACCATAGGCTGTGAAGCGCGACTCACGGATCTTTTGCGGACAGTGTAGATCAAGATCAGACTGCACAGAACGTGCAGTCTGGTCTTGGATCTAAACTGTCCGATAAGGAGCTGTTTCTCCCCCCACCCCATAACGCTGAAATACCAATCTTTTGGTTTTTACCATCGGCTAGAAAGTTTCATTTAAGTTATTTAGCAGAATAAGGGTTAAACCTTTATTTCCAGATTATGGCTGATTTGCGCAAATGAGTCATGCTCTGGCAAGATGGGGCTTAATGCAACTCCGTAATGCATTATACCAATCAAGCTATCACATATTTGTGGATCAACAATAGCCACTTATTTTAACCACCGATTTTAACCATGAGACAGACTGGTCCTTGGACGGACAGAAAATTTACCAATGGCGAAAAGTTTCGGCCCAGGTCAGCCTGCGCGGATTGCGCAGGCTGACCTGGGTCGAAACTTTTCGCAAATGCATTAAGCCCCCTTTTCACAGAGCATGGCTCCAATGTTTCTAACGTCTTCTGTTGGAGGCAATATGAGTTAACACTTTAGCATAGAAACCCCCGTTTTTATAACCCTGAGAAAGAAGACTTTTGAAAACATTGTTGGAAAGGGAGAAAATGCTGGTTACCAGTTAGCCCTTTTCCAAATAATCCCGAGTTCTAACGACCCTGAGAAAGAAGACTTTTGAAAACATTGTTGGAAGGGGAGAAAATGCTGGTTACCACTTAACTCTTTCCAAACAATACCGTGTTTTAACGACATTGAGAAAGACTTTTGAAAACATTGTTGGAAAGGGAGAAAATCCTTGTTACGAGTGTTTTCTCATTTTCTCACAAAATTTCCGACCCTTTCCAAAACGAATTCCATAATTTTAGCCATATGTAATTTGTCGTTTGCAAATGTTTTCAAAACTGGTGAGACAAATTTTGTCGTCTGATGAAGGGTTAACGCTACGTGATGACTACTATGATGCCACCACACACCGTCTGCATTGAATAATGGGCGACATTCTGACATGATAAATCTACGACAAACACCAATGAGTGAGATATCTTCTCCATGATATGACTGAAAACAAATGAAAGCCACTTAATTAACCCTTTACCAGACGACGAAATTTTAGCCTTGTCCAAATTGAAAGCATTTGCAGACGACAATTTCAGTGTGGCTAAAATGGTGCAATTTTTCTTTGATAGGGTTGAAAACATTGTGGGAAAAGGAAAAATATTGATTACCAGCATTTTCTCCTTGTCACACACAGTTTTCAAAAGGCTTCTTTCCCAGTGTTAAAAGGCGGCATTGTGCTGTAAAGGGTTAAACACTATTCAGTGAATTGTTGATTGATCAGCAATAACTTCGCTCTCTCACTCGAAAATACCTCTTTCTCTCTCCCCCCCTCCTCCCCTCTTACTCAATATCTGACCACACGAGAGATCTAAGACCCGTCTGATCTAGATCTACAATGTCCGAAATAGGGACAAGTTTAACCTATCCACATTTAGCAAGATGTAAATCGGCGAAGGTAATACAGGACTGTAAGTAATTAATGAGCTGTCAAAATACAGTGCAGCACTTATATCTAGAACAAGTATTTTTATGTTGTGACGAGCTGGTTAATTATTTTACTGTATTTTGTCATAGATAGACGTTTTTTAATTTGTTCGTAGACTTGTGTTTTTTTGTATAAAGATGGACGATTGTTTTCCATAATATCTATGTATATGTGTATTACTGTGTTTATTGTATTTCTGTATTTTAGTCTTTTAGCGCCACACACATATATATATGTATGTGTGTCATGCTCTGTGAAATGGGGGCATAACACATCTGCAAAAAGTATCGACCCAGGTCAGCCTGCGCAGTCCGCGCAGGCTGACCTGGGCCGAAACTTTTTGCTATTGGTCGATTTTCTACATGTCCAAGGACCAGTCTACCTCAGGATTCAGTCACATATAAGAGACAACGGACATTATGGATCCATAATTATGTGATGACTTGGATGGCATGATGCATCACGGAGAGACATTAAGCCCCCTTTTACCATATATGTGTGTGTGTGTGTGTGTGTGTGTGTGTGTGTGTGTGTGTGTGTGTGTGACCTCTTTCGATTGCTGAAAATTCAATCCGATGGTACTCTGAATTATTTTCTTTATCTTATAGGATTGACTAAGTAAACGGACGGTAAAGATTCAAGACGAGACTGCATGTTCTGTGCGGTCTGATCTTGATTTATACTGTCCACAGAAGCCCCTGTTTTCGCCTATGGTGCTGAAAGATTAAACATAATTTTGCATTGTTGCCTTCAATAATGTTTTGAAAAAAAATGGTAGGTTACAAAGAGAAGGACATTAACATATTTAAATGTTTTACGTTTTTATTTACTATAATGGTATGCTAGGCTGATACAGTTTCAACACTTGGGTGCAGGTGCGGCAGGCAGATTTCCTCGTATAGCAAAATGGTACAAACCTGGAAGAAGTTTAAAAGAAAAACTGATAAGTTTTTTTCATCAAGTTGATAGGATCACAGCGATATTATACTTATCATTTTTTTTTCTACATGTTTATTTCCTAAACATAGCCAATTCTGATTCATAGTCTCGGAAATCAGTATCAGTCTATTCCATGACGGATATCCTAAGACGGTTCTAAATCCTCTGCGTTTGGATTGGCTGGAACATAGTGAAAGTAACCAATAAGTGCTCTTGGATTACTGGGCTGTTCTATGAGTGTTGTATTCTTTGTCAAAAGCATACTTGACTTGAACCAAAGAAGAATGATATTAATCTTCTTTATCCCACTGATTTAGGAAGCCTCACTAGGATTGGACATAAAAAAAGCCTGTAGGTAAATGGCTTACCAGCCAGTGCTCCCTGGAAGCCCGCGTTATAATCACATGCTACCTCGTTCTGTTTGTAGTCGTCTCTGGCATCATTATAATTATCATTCTGGTCCGGACCTCCTACAATGGCCCCTTTAAGTATATGGACATTGTCCCCATCCGGGCATCCCCAAGACTCACAAGAGCTAGAAAGAAAGTACATGTAAAGAATTATTACTTGAATTCTTAACAAAATTGCCTTAGTTATTGTTTGACCTGGACATATTTTTTGATTAACCGCCTAACCGCCGAGAGAAAAAAACAATCCTTCCTCAGATATCACCATTTGTCCACCAAAAGCAAAGCTGCAGACAAAAAAAAAATGCTTAAGTAATAGAATTTGTATCTTAAAGGGTAAACCATATTGTCGGCAAATAATAAGTCGCTTGTAAAATGAATTTTGTCTTTTCCACAATGGTTTTATAAGCCGTCTTCCCGATGGTCGTTAAAACATGGGACTGTATGGGAAAGAAGACTAACTATTAAAAGTAACTTACAGACAAGAGTTATAGATTATTGTTTACCTTGCTCTGTGATGGGGCCGTTTTGGATAGTTACTGCCAAACCCTATCTCAAAACTCATATGTTGTTTGTTATCACCAAGTATGTAATTAATCTGCGTCATTGCCCATTTTTTGTATTCATCCGCATTAATACCATATTCGGCTGCCACCAAAGCAACGAAAGCCGCGCCCGCTGAAATAAAGAATAGTGCCACGATGATTATTTCTAATGATAAAGATCAGAATTGTGTAAGTTAATCCTGATTAAGTTCTTTCAATTTACAAACGTTTTCCAAAAGCATAACTATACTTTCAAAAGAAAACAAGAAATATCTTTATAAAAGACGACGTAAATTTGCCACCAAATAGACAGGGACTTGTAAAATAAACATGTCTACATTTTTGACCAATCACAAATTTCTATTCATTCATTTGTTATCAGTACCGAAAAGTAGGTCAAATGCCAGCACATTCAGCCACGCCGGGGAAAAAAAAAAAAACCTTAACTCTTAACCAAACGACAAAATTTTAGACTGGTCCAAATTGAAAACATTTGCAGACGACATAATAAATGTGACTGAAAATTTGAAATTTGTATTGGGAAAGGTAGAAAACATTGTGGGAAAAGGATAAATGTTTTCTAAAAGCTTCTTTCTCAGGATCGTTAAAAGTCGGGATTGTGTGGTAAAGAGTTAAGCACAGTTATATCTCATGTATGAAAATTTTGGTCACCCTCACATTGTATTTTTTTTTTTTCGAAATACGTGTATTGGTTGAAACGTTTGGAAAGGAGTGTTGTACTGCGGCTATTTCGGTTTCGTATTGCCTCATATATTTGAAGATCTACTGTGTGAGTGTCTTCGTAAGCCTTTTACTGAATAAATATGTTCGACTTTTCACACCCTGATATATTCCTCTTTTTTTTTCGAAACACTGTAGGAAAACAAGCAATTGCTCCTTTTCCCACTATTTTTCAACATCATTTAATCCTTTACCACACAATCCCAAGTTTTAACGACCCTGGAGAAAGAAGGCTTTCATAAATATTGTGTGAAAAGGAGAAAATGCTGGTAACCATGTTTTCTAACCATGGGAGACAAACCCAGTCATTTGAGACACATCAAGTTTGTCGTCTAAAATCTTTTCAATTCGGAAAGGCCTAAAATTTTGTCGTTTTGGTAAATGGTTAAAAAAATGTTTTTCTTTTTTCAAAGTCTTTCCCTTGTGTTTAATTTATACCAGTTTTTGATAGGTCTTAGATAGTATGTATGAAACGAGTCTATTAAAAACGCCATACTGTTATAATTTCAATGCCAGTTTTCTTGCAGGAGTACGTGATGGAATATATGGAAGTGAAGATTCAGGATCTGACTGCACGTACTTCACATACTCGGATGTTGACTTACACTTATTGTAAAATCACCGATAAATGTCATAGATCTAACAAGTTTTTGGTATGTCAAAAATAGCCTGTATGGAAATGGGTTAAGTCAGTTAGTCAAACCTGCATGTCTGTTCGATCCCCACTGGTCCCTGAATGCCAGACCACACGGCGTGTACGGGACGGAGCCACCCGGTTCAAAAGACTTCACAAAGTCAATGATTTGTCGCTTGTAAACCTCGTCTTTTGTGATTTCATACAACAATAGCTGTTACAATAGAAATACAGTCAAAACTGTATTAATGGGGCCGAGCCCCGGTAACGTAGTCGGTTGCATACAGGACTTGAGAACAGGGGATCGCTGGTTCCAATCCCCAGCTCGGCGAGTTTCTTCCCGACGATTAGTTTATAGTTGAAACATATTTATTTTACATCGATTGAGAAACAAGTTCTTACAACTTATACCAATCTCTCTAGATTCTGCTTCCTGGAAACTACACCAGTACTCGCTCCGAATGTGTGGGACCTTTTGATTACGAGGCCGACGCTCTACCTCACAAGCACGGACACGGACACCACATTCCCAACGATTGATGATAGTCATCGCGGCAAGATTCATTCCTCTCTCTCATTGTTGATCATTGTTATGTGGGAAAGCAGCCAGTGGCTTGGGAAGAATATTGTGCGAAGTTACTGATGAAAGAAATTCCAGGAAACCATGGAAAGGTGCACTGGCTGCCGCGATTTAACTGAAATGATCTTGAAAGCGGCGTAAATCAATCTACCAAACTGTTTAGATCCTTTACTAGACGAGAAAAATTGTCCAAATTGAAAGCATTTGCATGCGAAAAATCACGTGCGGTTTTAAATGATAAGATTTGTATCTATGAGTGTAGAAAGCATTGTGGGAAAAGGAGAAAATGCTGGTTACCAGCATTTTCTCCTTTTCCCACAATGTTTTCAAAAGTTCTTTTCAACGGTATTATGTGGTACAGGATTAAGCGAACACCTGAGGGATTCTCAAAATGTGCCTACTTCGTACAGGTTCTTGCCTAATACAGGTATATTTCAGCATATTTGCCTTTTGTGGAAATTCAGTTGTATGGTTGCTTAACCTTTTACCACACAACCCCGACATTAAGTGAGTTGTATTTTAATCCGTCGTTTAACCCTTTACCGCACAATGCCGCCTCCTAACGACCCTGGGAAAGAAGCCTTTTGAAAACATTGTGGGAAAAGGAGAAAATGCTGGTAACCAGCATTTTCTCATTTTCCCTCAATGTTTTCTACCCTATCAAAGAAAAACTGCACCATTTGAGCCACATTGAAATTGTCGTCTGCAAATGCTTTCAATTTGGGCAAGGCTAAAATTTTGCTGTCTGGTAAAGGGTTAACTCTCAGCGCCAGATTTATAAACTGGACCTCTTTCGACGGCCGGAAATACAATACATACAAACACGAATAGAATTTTACCTTATAGGCGTAACAAAACAAGCGGATGGCATAGATCCAAGCTTAGAATGCACTGTGCAGTCTGAGCTTGATCTACGCCATCCGCAACAACGCTTCTTTTCGCAATTGTGGTGAGAGATTTAAAAGTTCTAAACGATAAAGTAAACGTCATACCGCTCCTCCCATTGTCTTGTCACCCCACATAAAATTCCATGACAAACCAGTCACGTGACCCGCCTTGGCGTCGTTAAGATACCTATCTTCCTTGGTGGCCATATACATCCAAGCACCGGCCGTGAATTTTTCGTCTTGATCCGAAGCGTCGCTAAAAATTGTGTTAACCAAGATATACGCTATTACAATCGTAATTCATTTTTCTTTTATAAGTTACGTAGGCCCTTAAGTTTCTCCTTCACAGCTCTAGTGCTCAACCCATTTTAGCTTCTCAACATGCTCTGTCACCCGGATGTTCGTAAAGGATATTTATTTTTCTTTTGTAACATGGCCCGCAACATGCGAAATGAGACCTTCGGACATTTGCGTAAAGTGTCGTCCCGGATTAGCCTGCGCTGTCCGCGCAGGCTAATCCGAGACGACACTTTACGACTACCTAAGATTTTATCATACGGTAGACTTTCGAGAAACAGGAAATCGCACAAAAACTGGAAGTGTCGTCTCGGATTAGTCACAGACTGCACAGGCTGATCTGGGAGGACACACTTTTACGCATATGTCCGAAGGCCCCTTTTCGTGTGTTGCACGCCATATAGTCTTATGAATGTTTTTAATCCTTAAGCTGCCAAATAAATGAATCAAAAATTTCCATGCAATGGTAAAAACCCAAATATTGCGGTTTCAAAGTTCATTTCACACGAAAGAAAATACCATATCGGACAGTGTAGATCAAAGATCAGACTGCATGTTCTGTGCAGTCTGATCTTGATCTACAATGTCCGCAAGAGGCCAGTGAGTCGCGCCTGGCAGCTTAAGGGTTAAACATAGGCCAAAAATACCCCAACAAAGTTTAGGGGTGGCTTGATTGCAAGTTTTCCAGTCAAGAGTTTCCACGTTAGATTTTCAAAAACAGAGATATTTGATCTAGATAGTTGTTTATCTCTGTAGACACGTCTTAATCACTGTTTTCTCTATGTTTGTTGACATCAAATGTGTTATACCCCAACATAGGTAATGTTTGTACCACGACATTTCCACTAAAGAAACACAAGAAATCTTTTGCAGGAAGGTCTTGATAAACTTTTTACTCACCCGTAGAATGGCTGTGACTTAACAAACACTCCATTAGTCTGTTGTATAAAATCGTACAAACTCTTTGAAGCCTGTAGAAGATTGTCCGCAAAAGCTTGGTCTGTTATGGGGAAAAAAAACTCCGCGCTTATCTTTATTCTTTGTAATGCCACAAAACCGATCTGTAACTTGGTAGTCTCAAACAGAGAATAGCCCAACAAGGTACAAGACGGGGCTTTTTTCCTATCGAGGTGAAAGTAACTGCACATTGGCTGTCTCGAATATTACAAATACCACCATTAAAGAGGCAAATTCAACACAGAGACGCAAAACGACTGTTATCTATATAACTGAACACACAAGACTTGTTTATATTGCCAAATAAATCATGTTGAGTAAAAGAATAGTTCTCTGATGGAAAAGCAAAATAATTACATGATATGACTCATTACAAGCTTACTTTCAACCCGACATTATAAGAATACTCCTGAAAAACTACCTCCACAAATATCCTTAAACACCAAATATCCAGAGGCCAGGGCCGACACTGAGTCGGCTACAATATTAGCACCTGGCTCCCCGGCTCTGATTGGTAGAGCGGGTCTGTACATGTCACGTGGCATGTCTTCTGGGCGGCCCCAATAACTGTGATCCACGTTGCCGTCCCCTACCTAAATGGATCACAACATCACTTGTTAGGCCGAAAACAACTTTGTTTCTCTAAACACTCCTCCACCGCATCAGGCCATTTGTAACTATTTAAAGACCCAACAGCGACCCAAAAGACAACGCAGGTGTTAAATGCATTTAAATAATACCATTCAAAAGTATGGAAAACAGTGTGAAGAAGACAATCTGTATTGTATGGTCTGTCCAAGTGTTAGTCGCTGGCAGAAAAATGAATTTTGAAATCGGGCAAAAAGTACACAAAAGATAAAGTGACCTGGCAACTTTTAACCTGGTGTTGAAATTAATTTCTCTGCCAGCGACTAACACTCGGACCGACAGTACAACAACAGATTGTCATCTTCTCAATCATTTCCATTCGTTGAAATGATATGATTTAAATCAAAATGCATTTTATTGCCTGCTTTTTTTACTTTTGGCAGCTATTGTTACTTTAAACTTTAAATATCGATACAAGTCAGGGGTCGAAAGACTGATTTCTAGATATGAAAACCAGTGGCTTCAGGTTGAGAAACTTCTAGAGTTATGTTCGGCACGACGATATCCTTGGTATAATAGAGATTCTAGAAATTCTTAGTCAACAATAAGTAAAAAAAGTTAAAGCGCCTGTTGCTAAAAGATACTTATCAGGATTCAGATTCACCAACCATAGGAGACTCAATTTCATTTATTGAATTGAATTATAAAGTTATTTTCGTCTATGAAAATTCACAACGAGCAGATACTTGATATCACCCGCGCGAGGTCAAAGCAACAACTTTCACATTTGTATCTCTTCTACTAGTTGAAAAACGATTGCTTCATTTTCACTGATATCAGTAACCGTAGAGTATCTTTTAAACAACCCTAAACAGAATGGGATGATGGAAAATAAGGCATTACCTGAGCCCAGAAAACTTGACGGTCCGGCTGCCAGCATTTTAGGAAGTACACCAGCGGCCATTTTACCATGTCGCACATCATCTGTGTTTGACCTTTGGCCTCGTAGGCGTCCTTGAACTTTAGAAAGCCATAGTTCAAAACCCAGCAGGAGAAGGCCATCGGTAATCCGAATTTAACATGATCACCGGCTGTAAATAGCAAGATGTATTTCTGTGGGCATTTTATTCAATTTTATCACTTTCTAAAAATGCTGCAGCGTCCCCGGGGCTCACCGGGAACATGTAGGACTCGTAATCTGGATGTCCCTGGTTTGAATCTGACTGGAACCACTGGTGTGTCCTTGGGCATATTACTGGTGAAACCAAGGACATACATGAATATGTGAGGTGTCCCCGTGATATGGCTGTAATGATGTTGAAAGCGGCGTTTACACCATCGAGTCAATCCTTTCTCTTTCACAGACAAAATCAATCATTAAGCTTCGCTTAATTCTAGTGTGTAGTCTGCAATTGTTTTCAAATTAGATAAGTCTGAAATCTGTCGTCTTGAAACGAATTTACCGTCGATGGCGACATCCCCCCTTATGATGGACATACTCAGCAATCCACTTACCGTCATACCAGCCCCCAGTAAGGTCATGGCCATCTCCATTGTCTCCCATAGCAGAGTCACCTCTCCAGGGGATCGGGTTGTTATCGGGAAGTTTTCCGGACCTTTGGGCATCGTAAAACAGTATCGAAAGTTTCATGGCCTGCCCGTAGTCGTAACGCATCGGGGATGCTTTAATAAACCGGTAAGATAAAATCACTGATGGTGGTGGTGATGATGATGATGATGTTGATTGTGGCAGAAATGGTGGTATTCTAGACTAAGAAATATTTATCGTTATTTTATAATCTGACGTCCATTTTTTTCTGAGAGAGAATACCTATTGACTTCCGTAAATTTGGAGTTAGGCAATCTTCATTCTAGTTTTCCACGCGTTGTCATGTTTATGTTGATTATCAATATTTGAAGAGTATATCTGAAGCAAATTCGTTTCAGGAAGTGATGATTGAAAGTGGAATATGAAAGATGTCGGAAAGTATGTAGTTGTACAAGGACCAAAACATTCGTAAATAGGTACATAATCATTAGTGTAGATTACTTTGAACGTTTCCGGTTTTGTCTGGCATGTCAGTTGTGGCACTTGGAGTATCTGTGACAGCAGGAGCATCGGTAACTGTACCCCCGGGACTGTCCGTTACAGGATTCGTAACAGGGCCCGACCCTGAACCGGGTCCTACCACAAAAAAGAAATCAGACGGATAAATAAATAAAAAAAGTAAAATGAATTGTAATTCTTTCCCAACCAATACTGTGCTTTTGAATAACGTTTAACTCTTTACTACACAATCCCGACTTTTAACGACCCCGAGAAAGAAGACTTTTGAAAACATAGTAGGAAAAGGAGAAAATGCTGGTGACCAGCATTTTCTCCTTTTCCCACAATGTTTTCTTGCCTTCCCAAAGCAAATTTCAACGTTTGAGTTACATTTATTTTGTGGCTTGCAAATGCTTTCAATTTGGACTAGTTTAAAAATTTGTTGTTTGGTAAAGAGTTAAAGAGAGAATAGTCTTTAGACTGAGAGGTGTACATTCATATAACAATAAATTGACGAGATGGCATCTTTTGCCCTAAATAATGAAGATACAAATTCGAAAAGTTACAACATTGCACTCTGTACCCGACGACGAAATTTTAGACTCGTCTTTATTCAGTGCATTTGCACATGATTGCTCACATGATGGAATTTGTCTTTAATCGAATAGAATACCGTGAGAAAAGGAAAAAAATGCCTCTTACAAGCATTTTCTCCTTTTCCCATCAAGTTTTTTAAAAGCTGTATTCCTCGGGGTCAATAGAAGAACCTTGCTTGGTTATCAGAAGATTTGATTTGATAAAAAGTAATTTTAATACCTTCCTTATAAAAATAATAATAATTGTTATTATTATTATTATAAAGCTTTGTATCACAATATATCTTTCATTCTTCGATACCATGGGTACTTTGATTCCATACCGAATGTGACACTTCCGGTTGGACATGTGGTTCCTGAGATACGCACAATGAAAGTGACCAGAACGTCTTGTCCCTGGTGAAGATCGTGATCAAATGGCATGTTTTCTACAACAAACGTGTTGCCAGAACGACTGATTTCTTTGGCGATCCAGATCTAAAACAGATTTTTGATAAAAGTGAGTACAACGTTTAACTCCTTCGTTATGATATATTCATAAATAAAAACTGTCAAGTAGACCTAAGCGGTCGAAACCTTGCACGCATTTCACGTGCCTAGTGATTTCTTTACACGTAGGTTTGTAGTAAATGTGCTTACTGTGTTAAAAATTGGCTTAGTTTAAATTTAGGTGAAAGTCGTTTATTGCACAGTCTGTATAATGATGCCTCCTTTGCCTGCTTTGCCGATTTGCTGATTTTTAGCGACATTTTCAACAGTATTTACCCTTTTCATGGCATTCAGCACTAGTATCGATAGGTATGTAGCTTTTGGTTAATAGTGCTATACGTAATGTTCTTTTAAGTCAATGAATTAAAGGTTCAGCAGTAAGAGAGAAATAACTCCTGTCACGATTTTACTGAAATATTTCTGGACGTAAATTTGGCCTAACTGGCGTTGGGTCATCGCAGCATTTACCGTCTGTTCTGCGAAAGGGAAGCTGGAATGAATCACCACATGTGGCATCATGTCCGAGATTTGCTACCCTTTCGAAGACGAATTCCATGATTTTTTATCCCTAATTCATCGTCTGCTAATACTTTGAGGTTTAAGACCCCCGCAATATGCATCTGTGTACACGTAATGCAGGATTATGGTAAATATACGAGTGCTTATGCAAGAAAAAGATCCTGTGTATTTTACAATATCCTGCCAAATAAAATTATGTTCATTAGCTACACACGACCATGAAATAAACATGACCCTAAATACAGATATGCCAAAATATATGTCGTCTCCTCGGTGGAACAAAATGCTAAGGTCACAGACGTCAGTCAAGATGTCTCGTTTTTTTTTTTTCATAAACAGAAATGAAAGTGCAGTGTTTCCAGCACTGTGTAAAAAAGGTTCTTTTAAATCAAAACGAAGTAAGAAAGTGAAGCCAGTCAGGATTTCAAAATTCTTTTCTCGTCGGCAATATGGATATTTCGTGTACGATTAAGAAACAGTTGAGCAATGCTCTGTGAAAAGGGGGCTTAATGCATCTGCGAAAAAGTATCGCCCGGGTCAGCCTGCGCAATCCGCGCAAGCTGACCTGGGCCGAAGCTTTTCGCTATTGTTCAATTTTCTGTATGTCCAAGGACCAGTCTACCTCATGATTCAGTCGGTTGTTGAAAAAAAAGTGGGTATCATGGATCCATTACTATGCGATGGCTTGATCGGTATAATGTATCACAGAGATGCGTTAAGCCCCCTTTTGCCATATCGTGGCTCAATCGTAGTAATTTTACACAAGACCGTTATGTGAATCACCCGAGATTGGATCTACGGTCATGGCGTCCCTCTGTTGATGTCATGACGTCAAGACATCCAAATTCGCAAACAACACAGTAGTTACCGCTTTTAGTCAGCGGCTTAACTGTCCACAGTATCCTTGGTCCACGACCAGTCAGTGTTTTAAATCAACCACGAGGGCATGGCATACGTCCCATGTTCCGTCGTCACCATCGTTCGGCGTATTGCATACAACAGATTCGGATCAAGAGCCAGCGCAGGCTGACCTCTTTCAATACTTTTTGCAGAAGCATTAAGCCCCCATTTTACAGAGCATGTGTTGTGGAGGAATATATATTGTAATTCCTCTGGGCATACCAGCCTGACCGCGTTATTTCGATTGCTGTAAGGGCTCAACTACCGTCTAGAAACAGACAAATCAAAATTGATTTGTGCAACAATTGTTGTCTGTTTACTCCATAGCTCTTTTGTATAATCTACTTGCATGAACCCATTTCAAGATCATAACTTTCGATTAATATATTTCACTTTCAATTTCTTTTCTTTTAAGTGTTGCACGTTTGAAAGTCACCACACAACAGTGATAAAATGAATAACGATCATCCAACCTACCTCTAAAGACTTCACATCGCTGTCAAAGGCCAAAGTTGCTTGCCAACCATGAACCTCGTGCTTTGGATAAACATGGAATTCTCCCTGACAACCACCGTTCCACTGGTTGGTGTAGGTCCAGGTCAGACTATGGACACTAGTGATGTAAGCAGTTAAGAGCAGGAAGATCATTGTCCACTGAAAGTAAAATGTTTAAAACGTTTTCGAATATAGGCTACATACTTCGACGAGAAACAAGCCAAGATATTTACCTCAGAATTGATAGCTGAGGGAACGTTTGTTTGTATGAGCTTCTGGGATTGGTGTCTTGGATACGGAAAGAAGAACTTACGACCAGCGATTCCATCACAAAGTTATTTTTACCACAGTACCTATCTGGTCAAGTACGAAAACAATCAGTCTCTTTCTACGGCTGATTACATACAAATGGCATTGGTAACCGATATTCGTTGAGTTCATGTCAAACTCGTCTTTTATATGTATCCAGATACTCCAACACCCGGTGACAGTTTTGCATACTATGAGCTATAAAGGAATGTAAGATCATGGATATTAAGAAAAGCAAACTATATTGGTGTTACACAATGTCGACTGAAAGGATCAGAATCAAATCACCAATGGTAAACATACACCATTATGTTTCGGAAAAGAAATGACGGAACCCATGTTAGACGTCATTAGACTTTTGATAACATATTTCTCTGTGGTCATAAAAAAAAAAAAACAGTGCATTAGTACCAACAACAATAGTTCAGGGTGAAGACAGATAGCCACGAATGCCGTTAATATCTGTCTTCTTCATTCCATTTTGTACAATGTACTTCATTAACCGTGGTTAATTCCCCCTTGGCAAATTCAGAACATCTTTTAAAATGTGAGAGAACATTATGGAAGCAGTATATTAACAGTGTCTACCAATGGCAAAGAATACTAGTGCTTTAACGAAGAGTTAAAATTCTGTTACATAAAATATGGTTACCAGTGTTTGAACTGTACAAGGCATGACAGAGACCGCGTTTTAACGAAAGTCAGAGTAAAGAGAGGCGCCCACTGAAGACAAGATCTTGCTGTGATAGCAGAAAGGTACGATTAAAGCTTTTAACGGCACCTTTGACCTTTAACCTCCAGAGCTATGTCACTACCCCTCCCTCAAGAAAAAAAAAACCAATGTTGCTATAAAAAAAATCGTTTACATAGGTTTTGTCAGTTATGACATCCTTTCATTGTTTCTGGATAATTCCTTTCAAGGTCATAGGCGAAAACAGTGACTTTTGCGGACGGTATAGATCGAGATCAAATTGCACAGAACGTGCAGTTTGATCCTGGATCTATACCGCTTGTTAGTCTTGAAGCCTGTAAGATAGAATCTGTCCGAGTTTCAGTGCATTGTATTTTAAGAACCTGTTTACGATTTTCGCGCTGAAAGACTAAATGCACTGATTTTTACCGAATCAAAATTATAACTTTCAAATGTAATTTAGAAGCAAAGAGGGTAGACCAAGATCAGACTGCACAGATTTGCAGTCTGATCTTCACATACTTTTTTCGCAAAAAAATAACCCCATTAGGGGTTGACATACGCAGCATGTCAGTTAATTACTAACACACCCCTTTCGTTCCTCTTGTCCATATTTGTTAAACATACTAATACAACCCACTGTATTGTATATATGAACCATGCTCTGTGAAAACGGGGCTTAACTCATTTGCAAAAAGTATCGACCCAGGTTAGCCTGCGCGGTCTGAGCAGGCTGACCTGGGCCGAAACTTTTTTGCTTTTGGCCAATTTTCTGCATGTCAAAGGACCAATGTACATGTACCTCACGATCCAGTAGTTTGTTATACTAAACCGATTTAGGGATGTACAACACTGTGAATAATTGCTTGGTATTATGCATTACAGGACGCATTACGCCCCCTTTTGCCAGAGCATGGCTCATGTGGTTGCAAAATGTAGTAATTTTATCTCTTAAAGTTATTAACCCTTTGGCTGCTAAGCGCGACTCACTGACCTCTTGCGGACAGTGTAGATCAAGAGCAGACTGCACAGAACGTGCAGTCTGATCTTGGATCTACATTGTCTGGTAAGGGAATATTCTTTTCCCAAAAACAATTTTCAAATAGCATTATTTAGGGTTTTAGTACTGGTCTGAAAATTTCATTTCATTTATTTAGCAGGATAAGGGTTAATAATTGGCCGAGCCCCAGTAGGTCTCCCAGTCACGTGCTGGGCTTGTGCAGAATAACAGCAGGAATATTACTAAGAATAGGTGAAGAGTACGGGTCCAGGAAAAAGAATTGTGGTACTAGGAGAAATTGCTCTTTTCTCCTTTTACCATAATATATTCTACAATGTTCAGTTGCAAGGCGACAAAGAAAAAAACGCCTGGAAGGTAAAATGAGAGAAAGAATTACCTACGTTTGGCCCTTTGAACCCTCCTGGCGTTGTATGACGAATGCTTTATCTTTTACGTGAGGATCAAATTGTAGACTAGTCCAAAGTCAGATCATTTGCAGACGATATAGTTCATGTAACTGAAGTCGCTGGCTTTGCCTATGAATGAGTAGAAAACATTGTGGGAAAAGAAATTATGATGATAATCATTTCTTGGGTTTTTTGTCATGGTTTTAACCCTTTACCACAGAATCCCGAGTTTTAACGACCCTGAGGATGAAGCCTTTTGAAAACATTGTGGGAAAAGGAGAAAATGCTGGTGACTTTTCCAACGTTTTCTACCCTATCAAAGAAATATCATATTATTTGAGCCACATTGACCTTGTCGTCTGCAAATGCTTTCAATTTGGACGAGTCTAACATTTTTTTCATGTGGTAAAAAGTTAAAAGGCCTTCTCTCGAGGTTTTTTTTTTTGTTCTCAAATGCTAATGGTTTCATCCGATGCGCCACGGTAAGACATTTTTACCATTCCCATATTCTTTTAAATAACGACGGACTTCTCGTCTATTCTTAGCCGGCATTTTCGCAAAAGACCGTATTGACTTACGCGATTATTTATGTATAAAAAAATATATTTTCTGTTAAAGGGGGTTTAATGCATCTGTAAAAAGTGTCGACCCATGTCAGCCAGCGCAGTCCGCGCAGGCTGACCTGGATGGAAACTTTTTGCTATTTGTAAAGTTTTCTGCATGGCTAAGGACCATTGTACCTGCTGATTCAGCCGGTTTTATCGATCCATAATTATGTCATGACTTGGTTCGTGTATTGCATTACGGAGACGCACCAAACCATGTTTCCAAGAGCGTCGTTCATATATTTGAGCCATGCTCTATGAAAAGGGGGCTTAATGCATCTGCGAAAAGTATCGATTCAGGTCAGCCTGCGCAGTCCGCGCAGGCTGACCTGGACCGAAACTTTTCGCTATTGGTCAATTTTCTGCAGTCAAAGGCCCAGTCTACCTCATGTTTAACCCTTTACCACACAGTCCCGACCTTTAATGACCCTGAGGAATAAACCTTTTGAAAACGTTGTGGGAAAAGGAGAAAACGCTGGTAACCAGCATTTTCTCCTTTTCCCACAATGTTTTCGACCATATCAAAGGCAAAATTCCTCTTTTGAGTCACATTTAAAATGTCGTCTGCAAAGGCTCTCAATTTGGACTGGTCTACATTTTTCTCGTGTGGTAAAGAGTTAAGTCGGTTGTTAAGAAAAGTGGGCAATATGGATCCTTACTTATATGATGGCTTGATTGGTACCATGGATCACGGAGGTGCATTAAGCCCCCTTTTGTCAGAGCATGGCTCATTTAGAGTATGAAGTGAAAATTATATTTTAAAGAGTATGATTGAGTTTGATTTGAATATTTTAGACTCTTTTAACCTTTACCTTGGTCAGAAATGATTGAAAATGGTAACTCTTTACCACAAGACAAAAAATAGGACACGTGTAAATTGAAAGCTTTTGCCAACGACGTATTTAATGTGGCTCAAATGATAGGATTTGTCTTTGAAATGGTAAAAAGCACTATGGAAAAGGGAGAAAATGCTGGTTACCAGCATTTTGTCCTTTTTTTCCCACAATGTTTTCAGAAACCATCTCTTCTTCTTATGGATAGTAATAACACAGGGTTGATTGGTATATGGTCAACCACGGGTTCGGTTCATGAAGGGGGAAAATCTTGACAGTCTAATCTCAATGTACTTTATATACGTCAACCTTTTGGAATCGGTTCATATCTGGGTTATCGAAATCTAAATATATGGCTTTCCTAGAGGTCTTCAATGTCACATACCATCCCACAGGCACTTGAGTTTGGA
This sequence comes from Tridacna gigas, assembly GCA_945859785.2. Classification (NCBI taxonomy): domain Eukaryota; kingdom Metazoa; phylum Mollusca; class Bivalvia; order Cardiida; family Cardiidae; genus Tridacna; species Tridacna gigas. The sequence goes on from OX244041.2 coordinate 32,043,786, forward strand.
CAAGCTTGACTTCTGTAAGTCTAATATGAGCGGCGCTCTGACAAAAAGGGGTTTAATGCATTTCTGTAATGCATTATTTTCAGCGAGTCATCATAATATAATTCTTGATCAATAAAATCCAGTATGTCCAACAACCGACCTTAGTATGGTGCAGAATGTTCCTTGGACATGCAGAAACTTGACCAGCGGCAAAAAGATTCGATCCAGGTCAGCCTGCGCGGAATGCGCAGGCTGACCTGGATCGATACTTTTTGCAGATGCATTAAAGCCCATTTTCACAGAGCATGACTCATTTATAGTGGGATATAGAAGGAGAAGTTTGTTTTTAAAAAAAGCAGGTGTAAGTGCAGTACGTCCTGCAAATGTGTCTTTTCGGTCATACAGTAAGACAACTTTAAATCATGGTGGCAAAAGGAAAAGTTGCTCGTAGACAGCAATTTTACCCGTTGTCATACATTTTCCCCTTGTACTTAGATGTCAAACAAAATAAGATTCTAATTCATGTTAACTATCAATAGCCTAAACTTTTTTCAAAATCGTCTGCTACAAATTTGGTTTAGGATAAAATGAGCAAAACAGGCCATCGGTCAAAGCATTTTTCACTTTGGTGTATTTTTTTTTTTTTATCTTCTTACTTTATATATTATACTGTATACTCAGAGCTCCAGATAAGAGGGAGTAATGGTATTCTAAATCCATTATTTCTCTTCCAAACCCTATGTTGTGGGTACTCATTAGAATCGTCTCGTTGAGACGATTCTAATGAATACCCATAACATAGGGTTAAATGGAGAGTAATTAGTATTTTCGATTTGGAAATCAAAACCCCTCCCTCAATCTGAAGCTCTGTGTACTGATGGAAGAGTAAGGGTACTAAATGGAGAACAGTTCCGTCGTCCCAGAGATTTCCGAAAAGAACTGTCGTTTATTTTATATCGGACAGAGAGAGAGAGAATGCTGCTAAAACTTGATGGTGTGTGTAATTGCTCAGCATTTAGTCAGCTGTGTAAACACGGATAAATTGGATAAATTACCAATATATATATATGAGCTGTGCTCTGGCAAAAAGGGGCTTATCTCCTTGATCCATGATTACAAGCAAGTCATCACGTATTTATGTATGAATAAAATCCAATTTCGTATAACAACCGACTGATTCGTGAGGTACAATGGTCCTTTGACATGCAAAAAAATTGACCGATAGCGAAAAGTTTCGGCCCAGGTCAACCTTCGTGGACTGCGCAGGCTGACCTTGGTCGATACTGTTCGAAGATGCATTAAGCCCCCTTTTCACAGAGCATGGCTCACAGAGTATAAGGGATAGCGAAACTGAAGGGATTTGTCCGCTTTCAAAACCGTGAAAGAGAACAGTGATTTTTTTGAAGGCCTCTAGAAAATGAAATGCATTTTCTATCCGTCGCAATCTGTGCAACCTTGCAACCGTCAGGGGCAATACTTGGCATAAAGTTATAAGAATGAATATATTGTCATAAAATAAAGATGAACTTGGTTAAAAACCGGCTGAAAACGAGTATAGATGTATCTTTAAAAGCAAGACAGTTAGTTTGGTGTTGCCGTATTTTTGAATCATTTTTTTATTGTTAAGATTATTTCAGTTATAGCATAACGGTCAGTACACCTATCCATTCTCTCCTCGACTTTCTTTCACCGGTACTTTGTACATAATATTTTCCAAAGCCACTGGGTACTTTCCCTCACCACCACTGTGGAAACAACTATTATCGTTAAGAGAGAAATGAATCTTGTCGCAATGGCTATTTAAAGTCAATACTCGGAAAGAAATCGGCCTATATGGGAGATTCGAACCAGTGACCTCTATAATGTACAGACTTTGTCTCTAGGCTCATGTAAAGCCAGTCATACACCTGCCGTTTATTCCAAAGGAGCAGCGTTCAAATATGGCGTGCAACACGCGAAAAGGGGCCTTCTGACATATGCGTAAAAGTGTGTCGTCCCAGAGCAACCTGGGCAGTCTGTGACCAATCCGAGACGACACTTCCCGTTTTTGTGCGATTTTCTCTTTCACGAAAGTCTACTGTATGAAATATGGTATGTAGTCGTAAAGTGCCGTCTCGGATTGCGCAGGCTAGTCCGGGACGACACTTTACGCAAATGTCCGAAGGTCTCATTTTGCATGTTGCGGGCCATGTAGGAACCGTGCTCTGTGAAAAGGGGGCTACATCTGCAAAAAAGTATCGTCAAGGTCAGCCTGCGCAATCCAGGCTGACCTAGGTCGAAACTTATTGCTAGTCGCAAATTTCCTGCAAGGCTAAAGGACCAGTCTACCGCATGATTCAGTTGGTTCTTACAATGGATTTTATGGGTCCATACTTATTTAATGACTTGCTTGGTATAAGCCAGAGCATGCCTCATATGGATTTTTTTTTTGTTTGTTAATATTTTCAAAGACCTTTTCGAAAACGAGGAACAGTGTATGTAACCGACCCCATCCCTTCGAAAGATACTTCATGTATGAATGCATGAAGAGTAAACATAACAAATTTATTATCATTTTTACAATATGCAGATCAAGAACAGATTTGGTAGAATATCATTCAGTTGGTCTGAAAATAAGTGATATTGTCTTCGTTTTCAACATCATAACAGTCATATCACAGCGGTTAGTGCACCTAAGCAAGCTTTCCCGGAAATTCTTTTACCAAATAGGCCTATCAGTGTCAATTTCATTTGAGCCATGCTCTGTGAAAAGGGGTCTTAATGCATATGAGAAAAAGTATCGACGTAGGTCAGCCTGCGCAGTCCTCGCAGGCTGACCTGGGCCGAAAGTTTTCGCTATTGGTCAATTTTCTGTTTGTCAAAGGACCACTCTACCTCATGATTTAGTCGGTTGTTACACAAAATGGACCCTATGGATCTATCACGGAGATGCATTAAGCCCCATTTCCCCAGAGCATAGCTCATTTGAATTAGAATCTGAACATTTTACAGTCTCTTTGTCTGACATAAAGGTGAGGGTTTTGTTCAGAGAAATTTTACATACCCGTTTGGGTCTTTGACTCCTTACAAGGCAATAGATTTAGACCGTGTATATCTTGTAGGGAAGCAATGCATTGATTGATTGATGGATGGATGGATGGATGGATGGATGGATTGGCTGACTGTTAGATAGATAGATAGATAGATAGATTGGTTGATTTGTTGGTAGGGTGGTAGGTTGGTAGATGGATGGATGGATTGGCTGACTGTTAGATAGATAGATAGGTAGATAGATAGATAGATTGATTTGTTGGTAGGTTAATAGATAGATAGATAGATAGATAGATAGATAGATAGATACCTTACTGAGTAACGCAGGTCCCTAAAACAACTGTATATTGCCAACAACGCTAAAAAATGATTTGAGCCCTGCTGTGTGAAAAGGTGCTTTCATGTATTTGCAAAGAAGTATGGACACAGGTCAGCCTGCGACGTCCGCGCCATTCTACGTCATGATTTATTCGGTTATTGTTCTAAATAAATAGATTCATGATTATGTGATGGCCTGCTTGGTATATACTGTATCACGGAACTTCATTAAAGTCCTTTTTGCCTGAGCATGGCTCATTTGAAAATTGGCCAAAGGCAAAAAGTTGCGGTCCAGGTCAGCCTGCGCAGACTTTTTGCAGATGCATTATGACCCCTTTTTCCAGAGCATGGTTCATTTATATATGATACTGATCTTTTTCATGCAGTAGGAAAAACTCAAAGTAGATGTACCAAACCATTTCAAAAATAATCGCGCCCTCTGTGTCCCTATCTTCGTCATATCTTGCTGTGTTTGTGTCTGTCTCTATATGTCTGTCTGTCTGTCTGTCTGTCTGAGCACATATGTGCTCTGTCATTCTGACCCGGTATTGTTTGTTTGTCTGTGTGTCTGTAACTGTCTGCCTTGTTGTTGTTCCTGTTGTTGTTGTTGTTTTTCTTGTTCTTGTACTTCATTTCGTTGTTGCTGTTGTTGTTGTTCTTCTTCTTATTACTATTCTTGTTCTTGCTTCTTCTTCTCCTCGTTTTTTTTATTCTTATCTCACTGTCCGTAAATGTATGCTTTGTATGCATGTCTGTGCATTACTGTGTTCGAATGTACACAGAAGATTTCTTTTTACCGTAAAGTACGTATTGGAAAACACTAAACAAACAAACACATCCGCTTTGCATTATGGGAAATGGCCTCAGGGGCTTAAAAGGTGTGAATATTAAGTTTATATTAATGGGCTGAATGGGCTTTCGCAATGACCACTGTGGTCAATTGGTTACGATTACGGTCTTGTACCTGGGATTCCCGGTTTCGAATCCGGGGTTGGTAAATGAAACAAGAAAAAAATGATACGGGTGAGATGAGCAGTGACGAGTACTACAAACGAATACCGATGACCACTGGCGACGTGAGTGAGTGAGTGAGGATGGATTAATAACTCGGAATAGATCAGTACGTCAGAATGGATCCATAAGTTAGAATGGATCAATGACTCAGAATGGATCCATAATTTAGAATGGATCAATAATTCAGAATGGATCAATAACTTAGAATGGATCAGTAATTCAAATGGATCAATAACTCAGAATGATCCATAAGTTAGAATGGGTCAATAATTCAGAATGGATCCATAACTCAGAATGGATCAATAATTCGAAATGGATCGATAACTCAGAATGGATCAGTAATTGAAATGGATTAATAACTCAGAATGGATCAGTAATTCAAATGGATCAATAACTCGAAATGGATCAGTAATTAAATGGATCAATAATTTTGATTGGATCAATAACTCAGAATGGATCAGTAATTCAAATGGATCAATAACTCGAAATGGATCAATAACTCGAAATGGATCAATAACTCAGAGTGGATCCATAAGTTAGAATGGATCAGTAATTCAGAATGGATCCATAAGTTAGAATGGGTCAATAACTCAGAATGGATCCATAAGTTAGAATGGATCAATAATTCGGAATGGATTAGTAACTTAGAATGGATCGATAACCCAGAATGGATCAATAACTCAGAATGGACCAGTAACTCAGAATGGATCAGTAACTCAGAATGGATCAATAACTTAGAATGGATCAGTAATTCAAATGGATCAGTAAGTTAGAGTGGATCAATAACGTAGAATGGTTCAATAACTCAGAATGGATCAATAACTCAGAATGGTACTGTTTATGGTTAAAAAACAAATAAATTTTGCTACAGCCGTTGTAAGCTCACAATCAATGTTTTAACCCTTTTCAGTTCCATAGCCGAATACAGAGACTATTTCGGACGGCAAAGATCAAGATCAGACTGCAGAGAACGTACAGAAGCAAGTCATCACATTATCATGGATCAACAATAGCCACATTTTTTAAAAAACCGACTCAGTCATGAGGTAGACTTGTCCGTGGACATACAGAAAATTGACCCATAGCGAAAAGTTTCGGCCCAGGTCAGCCTGCGCGGACTGCGCAGGCTGACCTGGGTCGATACTTTTCGCATATGTATTAAGCCCCCTTTTTGACAGAGCATGACTCATTTGTAGATGAACGAGTTACGGGTAAAAGCATAGTCTGATTGTGTGGCTAAGCATTGTGTTAAATTTCCGTGTTCCTGTTGAGTTGATTATTTTTCTCCATAGCCGGGCCAAGCCCCGTAGCTCAGTCGGTAGCGTACAGGACTTGAGAACAGGAGATCGCTGGTTCGATCCCCGGCTTGACCGATTTCTTTCCGAGGATTGATGATAGCCATTGCGACAGTATTCATTCCTCTCTCATGGCTGACCATTGTTTTGACGATGGTTATGTGGGAAAGCAGCCCGAGGCTTGGAAAGAATATTGTGCGGAGTACTGGTAAAAGAAACTCCAGGAAAGCATGGATAGGTGCACTGGCCGCCGCGATATAACTGAAATAATGTTGGAAACGGCGTACAATCAATCTATAGCCGGGTTGATGAGAAGGACCTTTCCAACGAGGACAAATCACTTCTACTTGAGCCATGCTCTAGCAAAAAGAGGTTTAATGCATCGTACCGTCCAAATTATCAGATAATCACGGATCCATACATTCCATACTGTATAACGACTGAATCATGTGGTAGACTGGTCCTTTGACATTCAGAATATAGACCAATAGCAAGAAGTTTCGACTCAGGTCAGCCTGCGAGGACTGCGCAGGTTGACCTGGGTGGAGACTTTTTGCAGATGCATTCAACCCGCTTTTCATAGCTCATGGCGCACTTGACTTTGATACACTTCTATCTTTAAAACTTATACATTTTATAAATCTTAACATATTAGATTAAAGAGGGCAACGTTTCCAAAAAAATAAAACACAAGTGCCTTTGTGAAAACAACTGAAATATTGCTATTTCAATGTTGTTTTGACAAGAAAATGTAATAAAGCAAAAGGAAGAGTAAATCTAAGATGAGACTGCACGTTCTATGCGGTCTGATCTTGATCTACACTGTCCGCAAAAGCAACTTAAGCTAGATCCAGTGCTTGAAGGGCTCAACGCCTGAGTGAGCAGTACAAGACCTATTAACTATTCTTAAGAACATTCTTAGTCTTAGTTTAAGAACCATACGGTTTAGCCAATCAGAAGTACTGTTACTTTCAAAATCTAGAACAAGATTAAGAATGAAACTGAGGATGGTTGATGAATACGGGCCATGGCTTGATCTAACGAATAGGTTTGGTAGGTGGTCTTGTTGAACAATTTTAAAAGTACTCTTGTTGCCATCACAAAAATGAAACATATATTTGACATTTAACCCTTTCGGCGCCATAGGCGGAAACAAGGACTTGTGCGGACGGCATAGATCAAGATCAGACTGCACAGAACGTGATTATATTTTCAGCCGTCGAATGCGATCGCGTTTATATATCTGACGCTGAAAGGGTTAAAGGGTTATCAACCGCTTATTTTTTCGCCCTGGACAGGTCATTTTCTATGACATCAATCCAGTTCCTTTATTGACTTTTATCAGATAAGCAAGCTCTTTATCAGAGATTAGAGCAAACGTAAACTGTTTTTTTTTTGTATTTAAATGATTTTAGGAAACATTGGTAATAATACATACGAACCATGCTCTGTGAAAAGGGAGCTTAATGCACCTCCGAAAAGTATCGCCCCAGGTCAGCCTGCGCAGTCCGCGCAGGCTGACCTGGACCGAAACTTTTCGCCATTGGTCAATTTTCTGTATGTCCACGGATAAGTCTACCTCATGATTCAGTCGGTTGTTAAAAAAGGTGGCTATTGTCGATCCATAAATTCTGTAATGGCTTGATTGGAACAATGCATCACTATAATGCATCAAGCCCCCTTTTGCCAGAGCATGGCTCACATTCTTATTGTTCTAAAATCATACTACGTGTATTATGTCTGCTAGATAATCCAGTCTTCCCCAGCAGCGAAAAAGAAACCTCCAGTCATTACTTGCTTATTATGACACTTTGTTCTGTGGTAATGCTCTTATGATATATGAGTTGTGCTCTTTGAAAAGGGGGCTTAATGCATCTGCAAACAGAATCGACTCAGGCCAGCCTGCGTATTGCGCGCAGCTAACCGGTGTCGAAACGTTTTGCTTTTGGTCGATTTTCTGCTTGTCCAAGGACCCTGTCTACCTCTTAAATCAGCCTTTTGTTAAACAAAGTAGATTTCATGGATCCATAATTATGTGATAACTTGCTTGGTATGATGCATCACGGAGATGCATTTAAACCCCTTTTGCCAGAGCATTATATATCTGAAATTTCAAGACGCCTTGTTCGAATTCGTATTATGAATAGGTACTTTTCAACCCACCTTGTGCGTATTGTTGGCTTCTACTGTGCATGCGAAATTTAGTGGCCTTATTCTAAACATGGTTCTATTTCTTGATTCCGATTGTAGCCCTCTGATTGGCTGAGATCGATAGACAGTTGGATTAGACTTTACAAACCTATACGTATGAGCCCCGCTCTGTGAAAAGGGGTCTTAATGCATCTGCGAAAAGTATCGACTCAGGTCAGCCTGCGCAGTCCGCGCAGGCTGACCTGGGCCGAAACTTTTCGCTATCGGTCAATGTTCTGCATATCAAAGGACCAATGTACCTTATGAATCAGTCGGTTGTCATACAAAATGGATTTTGTGGATCCACAAATATGCAATGACTTGCTTGGCATCATGGATCACGGAGATGCATTAAGCCCCCTTTTGCCAGACGGTGGCTCATATATAAGAGATCATTGTCAAGACATTAGTAGTATCATAGGACTTTAGTGCTGATAAACGGATAACCTTGACATTGCTGCGCTGAGATAGTAAAGCGCTGCATCTGAAAAAAAAAAGATAATTGACGATATTCAATTTGTTTGCTAAAATTCTATTCGAATAATTTGATTCTTTACTACTTTTATCGCTGAAAATAATCTTAAAAATCGTATCGATTATGTCTAAAATGTGGCTTTCATTATGTTATAATGAAATCAAAACTTGACGCCATCGTTGGACCGGAAGTACAGAGAAAAATCGTTGCCCGACGCGCTCTGTGTTAAAGTGACGTGTTACTCCCGGATTCAAAACGACTAGACTTGTCCATATCGAAGGGTTTGCAGATGACGAATGTCGTTTAAACGATGGGCTTTCTCCTGATGTAATACAAAACGCTGAGATATCAGAGGAAATACTGGTAACAGCCGTTTTCTCCCTTTCTCACAATGTTTATTTTAACCCTTAGGCTGCTCACTGACCTTTTGCGGACAACGTAGATCAAGATCAGACTGCACAGAACGTGCAGTCTGATCTTTGATCTACACTGTCCGATAAGGAGATAACTTCCCTCCAAAAATCCCTTTGAAACAGGAAAGTTTTGGGCTTATACTATCGGCTTGAAAGTTTCATTTCCTTTATTCAGCAGGATAAGGGTTAAAATCTCTTTACGCCCGGTGCTGCTTCGATAAGGGTTAACCTAGACCGTATAAAACCGTCTACGTTTTTTTTTTTGTGGAAATCTTATCAGCAGTGACAGACTTTGCAGTTGATCGACGGTAAGTTATGTTTGAATTTTTAACAGACCTGAAAACTTGAACTACAGATACTTAAAAAAGTAGAATATTTTTCTCTCTGTCGAGAAAAGAAAATGCATGTATATAGATCTAGATCAGGGTCCGTATTCACCAACCATTCTTAAGAACGTTCTTAGACTTATTCTTCAAGATTTTCCAAGTTTGAAAGTAACACAACTTCTGATTGGCTAAACCAAATGGTTTAGCCAATCAGGAGGTGTGTTACTTTCAAATTTGGACAATTTTGGAGAACAAGACCAAGAATATTCTTAAGAATGGTTGATGAATACGGAGATTTCTTTTGAATGACATAATTACTCAAAAGTGAACTTTTTTTTTTCTCTCTCTCTCAATGAATAATTCTTGTTCTCTATGTACATTTGAATCTTTCACAAAGAGTACATGTATCCCAAACCATTTTCATGTTATAGAAAAGACATGCTCTGTGAAAAGGGAGTTTAATGAATCTGCTAAAAAAAACGTATCGATCCAGATCAGCCCGCGCAGTCCGCGCATGCTTACCTCGGTCGACTTTTTCTCCTAAATGCAAAATTTCTGCATGTCAAAGGACAAATCTACCTCGTGATTTAGTCGGTTTCCAGACAAATTGGAACCCTGTTGAGGGACGAGTTGCTTGGTATGCATCGCGCGTCACGAAGATACATAAAACCCTCTTTCTTCGAGCGCCACTCATTTCGTTATCAGAGCTCCAGAGAGAGGAAGTGATTTTTATTTCAAAATTGAAAATATTAATTATTCTCCACTAGACCCCTATGTTATGGGTACTCATTAGAATCGTCTCATCGAGACGATTCTAATGAGTACCCACAACATAGGGTTTGGAAGAGAAATAACAGATTTAGGATACTATCACTCCCTCTTATCTGGAGCTCTGGTTATTATCATTGTCCTGCCTTTCGGGCCGAATGATGACTTATCTTAACCTTTATCTTGGTAAATAAGCTAAATAAAACTTCAAAGCCGATAGTAAAAACCCAAATAGTGTTCTTTCAAACATATCTTTTGGAGAAAAAATATCTCCTTATCGGACAGTGCAGATTCAAGATCAGACTGCACGTTCTGTGCAGTCTGATCTTGATCTACACTGTCCGCAAAAGGTCAGTGAGTCGCGCTTAAGTGTTAGTACAATTTTTACGGCGAACATGTATATTTCAGAAATGTTGACATGGTGTTTCCTGGCCCTTGTGGCCAATAGTTACGCTATCCCGCTGACCTACAGTAACAGCTGGACAGGGGGGTGCCAGGGAACTGTGCCATTGCACGCTGACGCCGATATTCACGGTTGGAGAGCGACCTTCACCTTCGATGGACCGGTCGATACGTTACAGGTAAGACTTTTAACAGTTTCAAGACCCCCATCACCAAAAAAAAAAAAAATAAATAAATAAATAAACCGTGTTCTCTGAAAAGGGGGTTTAATGCACTTGCAAAAAGTGTAGGTACAGGTCAGCCTGCGTAGTCCGCGCAGGGTCTTACGTGGGTCGAAAGTTTTTGCTAGATGTAAATTTTCTGCATGTCAAAGGACCACTATACATCATGATTTAGTCGGTTTTCAGACGTAATGGATTTTATGGATCCGTATTGATGTGATGACTTGCTTGGTATAATTACGGAGATGCATTAAGCCTCCTTTTGCCAGAGCACAGCTCATATCAAGGTTAAAGTTTTTTTCTGAAATATTGAAAATTAATGTAAGCGTTGATTTTTATTCGATCTAGATTTCTTCGACTGCATTCTTTGAAGTGTGTCAATGGAAGAAATATTATATGAATGCTTTAGATGTTTTTAGGTCTACATTGTCTACTTGTCTACACATGCGAAACACCCTTGCCAAAGTCAAAGACAAATTGTAATTCAAGCAAATAATCTATTATGGTGGCTGAAATTTATCATGTCATTTATTCCGCTAGGGACTGGTTAAAACATTAACAATATATGGTGGTATACTAATTTATAGATTTGGAAAGGTACGATAACAAGCCAGAGTGGTTCAACCTTTGAGGTGGAGAACATGCCATGGGATAAAGATTTGACCTCTGGATCTGATCTTGACCTTGACTTCCTGTTGCGAGTGTCCGGGGATAAATGTCCAACTGGTTCTGTTACTTTTAGTGGTATGAACGCTTACTTTCGATCAAGTATAAAATAATGTATAGCCTTACTTGAAAGAAACAATAACTAGCACAGAACTTCAGTGGTGGTTCATTGTCGTCACAATGCCATTACATAGTATCCTCTGATATTAATTAATAAACCCTCTCGTATTATTTAATAAACACGAACTATCAATTGCAGCTGTTTTTATAAAGGCACGGAATTCTTTAATTAGATAACAAAGGTTTTATCAATCATTTTTAATGACATGAACATTATGGTGGAATCACAGGAAATAAGCCCCAAAAATGGAAGGGGGCGGGGGACATGCTTCTAATTTGCACCAGTCCATCAAGTTTAAAGCAAATGATCAGAAAAAAGGTGTCATATATTGATGTCATTTGAAGTGCGCTCTTGTGCACCGATTTTGTTTTGCTTCAGTAGTTTTTTTGCTGTTTTCAACAGTGTCTAACTCAAGAACACTCCCGCCTGACCAGCGTTGCCAGCAGGGATCATTCCAGAGATTTCCTGGTTGTATATTATAGCTATTCTTAAGAACAGTCTTTGTCTAATTCTCATGAGTTTTCTAGATTTGAAAGTGACACAACTTCTGATTGGCTAATACAGAAGTGATTGGCTAAACCAAATGATTTAGCCAATCAAAAGTTGTGTTACTTTCAAAGCTAGAAAATTCTTCAGCATAAGAATAGGAATACTCTTTACTCCTTAGTCACTGAGCGCGGGGTAAAACGCTTGAAAAGATTAGGAAAGTACTCTAGTTCCCATGAATTTTTAAAGCAGAAACAAAACGTAAGTTATTTCTCTTGTCTTCGCAAGGTGCTGGTACCGGTTCTGGTTCAGGCACAGGTTCAGGTACAGGTTCAGGCACGGGAAACAACCCGGCAACCAGCAGTCCTGTAAACCCCGGAAGTGGCAGCGGAAACACCGGAAGTGGAAGCGGTAACACCGGAAGTGGAAGCGGTAACACAGGAAGCGGCAGTGGAAACACCGGCAGTGGTAGTGGCGGTAATGGCGGAGGTGACATAACCCCTGCACCAGGTGGTGGCGGTTCTAGTAAGTTTAAGAATTACGTTCAGTGTTTAAAAACGAAGTAATTGATCCTCCGCGATATGGCCGCAGCTTTTTAGATTCTGCCATCATAATATATCTACTTTAAACATACATGTATTTATTTTACATCGATTGAGAAACAAGTTCTTACAATTTACACTGATACTTCTCTATTCTACTTCCTGGAAACTTCACCAATACTCGCGCCGAATGTGTGTGTACAGTCCCAAAATTGATACCGGAGTATCGAGCTCGGGACTTCCTGGTCGACTCTCTACCTCACAGCCATGGTCACCGCTTATATGCTGCTGAAGTCATTTCGTTTGATATGTTCACTGTTTTTGTCAAAGCGGTAACACATGGTAAGCGGATAGTGAGAATCTAGATCTTATTACTCTAAAAGGGCGGCCTTGTTGGGATACGCACTGTCTGTATTTTTCAGTAGTATCCAAAAATTGCGACATTTTCGATGATAATTTTTTTTTTTTCTTTTTTTTTATGGAGACAAAAAGGTCATTTGCGTTATTCATCAGTATTAGCTTGTTTCTCCATTTATAATGTATTTCTCAATATTCGCCGGATAGGATACGTCCACGGGGATATATGTTTCATTTTGCAATTCAACAAATCCCGGATCTTTGATTGACGCACTAGTTGTTATCTAGGTTAAAACTTTATTAAACATTTTAGCATGGAGTTAGTGTGCTAGTGTCACGTTGTTGGACCGGAAGTGTTAGGGCATGTAACACCCAACAAACTGAAATGTCGAACTGAAAAGTAAAACCCACAACACCATCCGTATGGTTAAATCATTTTGAAACTCCTTTCTAATCAGAGGGAAACTTTACCAAAATCCACTGACGGCCTCTGCCACTGATTTAAAGCCTTAGCTAGTCCTATTAAAAGGTTTTTACAGTTGTAAAATCTAACTCATACGTTAAGATTTAGTAAATCTTCAATGTTTTCTTTCTTTCTTTCTTTCTTTCTTAACTCTTTACCACACACCAAAATTTTAGCCTGGTCCAAATTGAAAGCATTTGCAGACGACAAAATAAATGTGACCAAAAAATTGATTTTTTGGGGGGGAGGGATAGAAAACATTGTGGGAAAAGGAGAAAATGCTGGTAACCAGCATTTTCTCCTTTTCCCACAATGTTTTCAAAAGGCCTCTTTCTCATGGTCGTTAAAACTCGGGATTGTGTGGTAAAGGGTTAAAGAAAATGTCTTTAAATCGAATTATCTTCGGCATCTACAAAACTTACATACGACTCACAGATCAGCCAAACATGAAAAAGCTTCAAAAGCATGAGCACTGGTTCCAATTTTACTGTCCATTTTTAGATGAATTCAATTTAGAATGGTTGGTGAACAAGGCTTCTGATCTTTAGTCATTTTTGTACTTTGATTTGTCAGCATCGAGCATGCGTCATGACTATGGGGAGGCCATGAAACTTTCGATCCTGTTTTACGACGCCCAAAGGTCCGGAAAACTTCCCGATAACAACCCGATCCCCTGGAGAGGTGACTCTGCCATGGGAGACAATGGAGACGGCCATGACCTTACTGGGGGCTGGTATGATGGTATGTGTTTTGCTCTCTCCATACATTTTATTGAAGACACATAGAAAACGGACAGTGCAGGTTCAAGACCAGGGACGGTTTTCATGAACCAACCTAGATCTCATTATTCTTAGTCTAATTTTAGATTTAGAAGGCAACGTAGTGTCTGATTGGCTAAACCAATTGCTGTAGCCAATCAAAAATTGTATTTCTTTTATATTTATCAATCGCATTATTCTTAATCTTATTACAATACAATACATTACAATACTTTTTTATTGTAACTGGAGGCCACCGGCCCAAAATACAGCATTACAGAAAATATGCATATAACATGTTATACGTCCCCTTACTTATTGTTAATACATACAATTATTTCACCCACATATTAAAATAAAAAAAAAAAAACCATAGTTTAACGACCTACAGACAGAAAGATTGTTAAAACATTGTAGGCAAAGGACAAAAATGCTTATATGTACAATTTCCTCCCTTTCACCAATTTCAGACTAATTCTTGCTTTGGAAAGTAACGCAATTTCTGATTGGCTAAACCCATTGGTTCAGCCAGTCGAGAATTACGTTACTTCTAAATTTACAGAATTTTTGAGAATTCGAACAAAAATGTTATTAAGAATTGTTCTTCTTTAAGGGCCTAGATTGCATGCCCTGTGTACTTTTATACTGGACTCAGATATCCAATAAAGCAACTTACTGTAACTTAGCGCTCAGAAGGTTAACATTTCAAAGTTTTCATGATTTCAGCAATATTTCAGCTATATGGCGTGACAGCGCACTTGTAAATGAGTGGCACTCTTACAAAAGGTGGATTGATGCATCCCCGTGATGCATTACAACAGGCAAGTCAACACATAGTTATGGATCCATAAAATCCATTTTGTCTGACAACCAACTCAATTATGAGGTAGGATGGTCCTTTGCCATGCAGAAAATTTACAAACGGCAAAAAGTATCGACCCATGTCAGCCTGCGCGGACTGCGCAGGCTGACATGGATCAATACTTTTTGCAGATGCATTAAAGCCCCCTTTGTAACAGAGCATGGTTAAAATGCATCCTTGGCCGTCTCGTCTCGCCGTCGGTTATACCGGTATTTTAAAGGTTTTATATATTTTAGCCGGGGACCATGTGAAATTCGGACTACCTATGGCGTATTCAAGCTGGGCACTAAACTACGGTTTTCTAAAGTTCAGAGACGCATACGCCGACAAAGGCCAGACCCAGATGATGTGCGACATGGTAAAATGGCCACTGAAGTATTTCCTGAAAGCCTGGGTCCCGGATCAACAAACGCTATGGGTTCAAGTATGGGGAGAATTATAACATTACTTTATCGAATATTCAACATCTATCTTTGATTTTAAATTCGAAGACAAGATATCTGCTTGGCAAAAATGTCCCATAATCAACCATTCAGATGGCTTGTTTTGGATTTAGGTACCAGGACAATATTTTGAGTGGTTGGTGAATGTGGCCTAAGATGACTGCATTGTATGAAAAAAAGTGCAGTAAAACAAACTACAGAGTAGAATAAAGCAAATCTATTTGTCTATCATTCCGTATAGGAATCAAAGCGTAATCGAGTTTTATGAAGTTAATTTATTGCTAAAGAGGTTATATTAAAAATACCAGTTAACTCTAAAAAATGGTAGAGAACTAAACTACACTGCAACATGATTCAGTCCTCTCTCACTGCTGATCACTGTTTCGACGAGTTTCCCAGTGGCTTGATAAGAGTATTGTGGTAAGTACTGGTAATTGAAACTCCAGGAAAGCATTGATAGGTGCAGTGTGCACTGGCCACCGCTATATAACTTGAATGTAAACCATGACATTATACACCATACATACAAACAGACAAACAAATACAATTACACCTAGGTACATAGGAGTAATATGTACTTTTTAAGTATTTTGTAAATTCAAACGTTTAAAAAAAGAAAGCTTAAACATTCAAAGCGTTAATTCACTGCAGGTCGGAGATGGTAACGTAGATCACGGGTTCTGGGGCCGGCCCGAGAACATGCCTGGAGACATGTGGAGACCCGCGGCCAAGATGACCAACGGCCAGCCCGGAGCGGACATTGCCGCTGATACTTGTTCTGCTCTAGCCTCGGGCTATCTTGTGTTTAAAGAAATTTGTGGAAGTAAGTTAAAATGTTTGTGTTATAACTTTTCATCCATTCTCTGTCAAAACAGGGCTTGATGCATCTGCAAAAATTATCCACTCATGTCACCGTGCGCGGACTGCGCAGGCTGTCATGGTTCGAAAACTTTTGGTATTTGTAAATTTTTTTCATGGCAAAGGACCATTCTTCCTCTAGATTTAGTCGATTTTTAGACTAAATGGATTTTATGGATCCATAATTATGTGATGATTTGCTTGGTAAAAGGCTTCACGGAGAAGCATTAAGTCCCCTTTTGTCAGAGCATGGCTCATTTTGAAGAAATGGGTAGAGAGAGAGAGAGAGAGAGAGGACATAAGCAGCAAACGACTTTGAAATTTTAAAAAGATCTTTGTAAAACGTAGAAAATAATCTTAAATTCGGGATATACGTAAATACATGCAAAAACACTATAGACTACAGGAGGTGACCTTTTTGTCAAAACCCTGTTGTAACTCTTTACCAAAAGACAAAATTTTAGACTTGTCCAAACTGAAAGCATTTGCAGACAACAAAACGAATGTGACTTGAACATTGAAATTTGTTTTGGGAGGGGTAGAAAACATTGTGGGAAAAGGAGAAAATGCTGGTTACCAGCATTTTCTGCTTTTCCCACAATGTTTTCAAAAGGCTCCTTTCTCAGGGTCGTTAAAAGTCGGGATTGTGTGGTAAAGGGTTAAGTGTTTGAAAGCGAAAGTAGACCTTAAGCAAACTGAACGTCATTCTTCGATATAATTCCACCATAGTTAAGAATGAGGCCAAGGTCATTGGCGACGACTTATGGTTACTGCCTGAGCTAAAAATAGCGATAAGAAATAAATCCAGATTTTTCGGGGACAAAATGAAAGCGGCGGTCGTCAGATCTACGATTATGAGATCGTGTTTAATAGTCTGATTGCTACGATAATGCACTATTTGAATTTATAGATCCTGGATTTGCCAACCAGTTGCTAGAAGCCGCCAAGAGCTTGTATGATTTTGCCATGAAAAATAATGGATGTTTTGGTGGGGCTGCACCATTCTACGTGTAAGTATCCTGTGTTACTTCGGGTCATAAGAATTCTACTGTGTAAAGCCTTTCTTTAGAACAAAGTGTAACCTAGCGAAGTGATAACTTGTTTTAAGCAGCCATCTGTATAAAAATTGACATTTAAAGCGCTTAGTTTAAATGTTTTCGAGCCATGCTCTGGCAAAAGGGAGTTTGATGCATCATTAATGTATTATACCAAACATGTCATCACATAATTATTGATCCGTAAAATCCAGTTTAACCCTTTCCCAAACAAGTCCTGGTTTTCACGTGTCTGCAGTACAAGTCTTTTGAAAACACTGTGAGAAAAGGAGAAATTGCTCGTAACGAGTAATTTCTCCTTTTCCCACAGTGTTTTCTACCCTTTTTGAGAACTTCCTGCCATTTTCATCAAATTCAAAATTGTCATCTGCAAACTCTTTCAATTTGGACCAGTCTAAAATTTATCGTTTGGGAAAGGGTTAACAAACGACTGAATCATGAGGTAGACTAGTCCTTTGCGCGGAATGCGCAGGCTGACCTGAACCGATACTTTTTGCATATGCATTAAAACTTCTTTCCACAGAATATGGCTTATTTATTTTGCTTGGATTGTTTACCAGGGTTTATAGGACTTATTATAAATCACTCTCAATTATTCCTTCCAGGAAACCTTAATCTTTATCCTGCTAAAGAAAAGAAGCGAAACTTTCAAGCAGAAAGTAGAAACCCAAATTTTCCTATTTCAAAGATATTTTTGGAGGAAACGTATTTCCTTGTAGGACAGTGTAGATTCAAGATCAGACTGCACGTTTTGTGTAGCCTGATCTTGATCTACGTTGTCCGCAAAAGGTCACTGAGTAGCGCTCAGCAGCCAAAGGGTTAACTAGTATTCGCAGCGTGATGTTCGTAACTCAAAATGTTGACTCGCACCTAAAACCTTCAATGCGAGAGGCCGACGTTCTACCCCTTACACCACTATCTCTCACTAGTTAAAGTTCTAATATAAGAAGTATCAAAGTTTATCGAGAAGATCGATCTTAGCTGCAAAAATATAATTTACAACCGATGTAAAATAAATACACTTAACTAATATCCTAGTTTCGAATAAAAAGTGTATGAAACGGCCATTTGTCTGAAGTGGTTATACCGGTATTTGTTTGTTAAATAGGGTGGTTGCTGATTTCGTTCAGTGCTAAATATATAAACTCTGCCTCTTTCGACGGATGAACCAAATCCACTGAAAGTCAGAAAGATTTTTCGTTCTTATGCTTGTCTGAATAAACGTACCGTGTAGATCCAAGATCAGACTGCACGTTCTGTGCAGTCTGATCTTGATCTATGCGGTCCGTAAAAGTCCCTGTTGTAGCGTATGGCCCCGACAGATTCAGCCCTGGTATCAACTGTATATACTCTTTGTACTTTGTTCCCCACAGTGATGGATCAGAGAAGGACGAGAAGTTTATGGCCGAATCTGGTTTTATCTTGCCACCAAAGAGGCCAGATATCTGAATTTCACTGAGTTTAGTCTATGTTCTTTGTCTCCCACAGTGATGCATCAGACAAGGACGAGAAGTTTACCGCAGGAGCCTGGATGTATCTTGCCACCAAAGAGGATAAGTATCTGAATGATGCCAAGTCCGGTCACGTGACAGGTACCCCGTGGAATTTGTCCTGGGAGGACAAGACTATGGGTGGGACGGTATGTATATTGTACTTGAAAAGTAGCTGTTGTATCAATAGTAGTGGATCTGGGTCCGTATTCACCAACCACTCTTAAGAATACTTTTAGTCTTGTTCTCCAAAATTTTCTACATGTGAAAGTAACACAACTTCTGATTAGCTAAACCATTTGGTTTAGCCAATCAGAAGTTGTGTTACTTTCAAATGCAGAAAATTTTGGAGAATAAGACAAAGAACGTTCTTAAGAATGGTTGGTGAATACGCACCCCTGGTCACCTGTCATTTAGAAAGGCACAGTAGAGGAAAACCCAGTGAAACCTGGGAAATAGGTGGATAAATGAGCTATTGTATTGATATTTATGACCGAAATACTGTTAACCTCTTTCGTCTCAAATAAATTAATTGGACATTCTCAGCCAATACTCTACATTTACTGCTGTAATTTTAAAGCTGTTTTTGTCAGAATACCAGACAAAAAAGTGAACGGTGCAGATCCAGGATCAGACTGCACGTTCTGTGTAGTCTGATCTTGATCTACACCGTCCGGGCTCAGTGCTACGACGATTAATAGGGACCAGAAAAAAATCGTTTACATAATACACATACCATTATGTGTCTGTTAAAGAATATTTGAATACTGGTGCATTTTAACTCTTTCCCTGATAAGCAAACAAACCAACCTTTTCTTCCAAGTGGTCAAAGTACTGTACTGACGCTGTTTGGACAAATGCTAGCAGACAGTGACGGTCCTAGGCCAGACTGTACTTTTCGCGCAGTCTGGTCTAGATCTATTTCGTCCGCAAAAGCTACCGAGTCTACTCTGGCAGCGAAAGGGTTTAAACTCTGTACTCGTCCGTTTATCTATTGTCAGGTGGTTTAATTGTTTTTTTAAATCTGTTTATAACAGCTTCTTCTGTACGAAATCACTGGCGACAACACGTA
The DNA here is from genome assembly GCA_945859785.2 of Tridacna gigas. NCBI lineage: Eukaryota > Metazoa > Mollusca > Bivalvia > Cardiida > Cardiidae > Tridacna > Tridacna gigas. The sequence continues at coordinate 32,063,390 of OX244041.2, forward strand.
CAAACAGCAGATCATAGACTACGTGAAATCTTTCGAACCCGGCGGTTCTGTACCGTACACGCCGTGCGGTCTGGCCTGGAGAGATCAATGGGGATCGAACAGACATGCAGGTAGTCTTCTAATACTTTATCTTTTGTGTACACTCTAACCTTTCATAAAACAATCTGTAATAGGCAATCTACTGCTTTGAGAGGCCATTGAGAGTCCAGAGCCCCAGATAATTTTTTGAGCCAAGGAGTATTTAAGCATCATTTTCTTATGATACGGGTAAAATGAAATGACTGCGCTTAAGCAACAAATTTTTTAAGCAAGAAAATTCTTATGGTAGAGTAAAAATCGAATTTTATCCCATAATTGAACATAGTATATGTTTCAATCCCAATATGTTAACCTTTTTTATTTTATATAGTGGCCCAGCTAGTAAGACTGATTGAAAAATATGGCAATTGTATTTTATTCTTTTTATCTGTTGTATGCTAAGCATTGTATAAAAAGAAAATTTATTGCTAAAATATGGATACCAGGGTTCTCAATCACAGTCATTGACTCTTGGACCCTAATTTTCAAGAGTCAAAATGGAATTTCCAAGAATCAAAGAGAAAATTTTCATGTCTAAGGGTCAAAATTACTAAGTTGTTATGGAGAGATAAGGGTGACATTAACACTTGTATTATGTTCTCCCTTTTCACATTTATGAGAGCATTTTCAAACACTGATTACAACTGTTTAGTAATTCCAAGCACTTGACATCAGAAAGATGGAGAGATGAATTTTAACTTATAGCCCTGGCATGCAATTCGTCATTATGAATAAATGGACACAAACAATGTTTTAACAGTTTTCCAGACAACATAATATTAAACTCTTTCACATTTAAAGCATTAGCAGACAATAATTCAAATGTGGCTCGAATGACTGAATCTGTCTTTTATATAGTGTACTCGAACATTGTGGAAAAGAGAGAAAAGAAAGGTCACCATCATTAAAGCGTTCTTTCATTCTAGTCTTCTTTCTTTGTATGAGTGACCAATACCTTCTTTAACAATTGTTCCAGTGCTAACACTGTAAGACGAATAGGCCTAACCTCCACCCTTCCCTGTCTAATTTGTAGGTTGTCATATATTTTTATTTCATAAAGCAACCAATGGTTTTCACTTACTACAAAGCAGATATTTTGGCCTCCACTTCTTGATTTATACAGAAATTTGTGTAAATTCACTGTTTAGATTTATTATGAAAGACCGATAAGAGAGATTGAAGTGCCTCTGATCGGACGATATCAAACTGACCTTTGTTGTGTCATGGGTTTTCGCGTTTTTTTTTTTTCCGGCGTCCGATTTTTCATGTCAGTTAATTTTTGGAGCAGTATTTCCGCATCATTCGACATGAATTTGTCAATTAGGGTAGCAGGTAATTCTAAAACCTGTCGTTTTACACTAGATACAGGGATGAACACTCTTATCATGTTTTCATAAGATAACTCGCTAGTTTGATTAGCTGTGATAAACAGAGCCGTGTGCGTCCTTCCCATTCGATAGGCCTACTGATTGTGTAACTTACTGAAGTCCATATATCTGCCGGGTCCACTCTCTCAAGCTAATTTATATGAAGTTTTAGCCGATAATCTCGTGCGTCAGACTGACGCTTAGGCAGATGTTTTTGAGCGCAAAAAAAACCTCCGGTCGTTTCAAATTTCCAAGCGTCAGGGAGAATTGATAGACCAAGTTAGGAAATAAATGTACAAACTGTTTTTCAACGGAAATGTATTAAGAAAGATTCTGATAGAAAATTGTGACGAGAGGTTTTTTTTTTTTCTCTAAATGCAGTATTACGATTTAAGAACGGTAGAGCTATGCATTTTTCGAGAAGAAATGTACTGTGTAGGTGCATATCGATCTTCGTGATACAGCCGAAAAAAGTGATCAAATGATCACCCGAGGTTTGCTGAATGCCAAACCAAGTACACGTATACACCGCGGCAAACCTCGGACGATCCGTTGATCAAGTTAGATGTAGATACCGAATTGGCCGAGATGTGACAAGTTGTATAATCAGCTGACTATGCAGTTCGTTCAGAAAATGATATGCGAGCGTTTCAGTGACAACACAGCCGATGAAGATGACGATCTCGGTTGTCAACAAAATACGCAATGAAAATCTGTCAAATTGAGTATCGTGAGAAACAAGTGCGTATTTGTGACGCTTTAAAATAAGTTTGTTGCGTATTTGGTGTTCCAAATAGCGTAAAATAAGCAAATACGCAGCTTATCCGGGGCGCTGAAATTGAGAGACTTTGATTCTAGATCTTCTTATAAATAACTTATTGAATTTGCATTGAAAGACTGCCTAATGTAAGAGATTACTTTTTCTAACGTCCTTTGCCTCATCTCTGAATACAGGTTTGACTTTGTTTTTAGATTGCACACGTACCTATTTTTTTTTTTTAAAAAACTTTTCTTTATATGCAAATTACGGTTCAAAGTTGTGAGGCTGTATTCATGAGCTATCTGACGTTAAATCTAACTCTAAATATCAACATAAATCAATCTGATTGGCTAAGACAAAACATCTTGGCAAGTCAGATCTTTGGAACAGGACAAGATGCCGTGCATTCAAGAAATATAATAATTTCACCTCTCGACTTTCAGGCCTATAACTGCTTTTGCGGCACTTTAGGGACAGATCGTGCTGCACAGTACTTGCAGACTGATCTTGGATCTACACTGCCCAAAACTTAATGAGATGTTCTAACCAAAGCAGATGCGAACTTTATATATTTCTTGTCATTTTTTTTGTTGACAGTAAATCTCCATTTCATTTACCGCTATTTGGCTTTGTTTGCTTATTTGTTTGTACGGTGTTTAACGCTGTTTTCAACATTATTTCAGCTATATCGTGGCACTGTAGATTATGATGTACAATGTATTTACAGCTAATGCCGCCTTTGTGGCCGTGGTGGCTGCAGATGAGGGAATCAATTCGGACGAGTTTAAGAAATGGGCGATGACTCAAATGAACTACATTCTCGGAGACAATAAACAACACATGAGTTTCCAGATTGGGTTTGGTAACAGTTACCCCAAACGTCCGCATCACAGAGGGAGGTGGGTTTCGCATTTTTGGTGGCTTTTTTAAAAACTCTTTAGCAAATAATCCTGTGTTCTACAGGATTACAGGAGAAGCCTTTTGAAAACATTGTGTGGAAAGGAGAAATTGCTTGTAACAAGCAATTTCTCCTTTCCCCACAATGTTCTCCACACTGTTAGAGATTTAAGCTCATTTGTGCCAATCTGGAATTTGTCGTCTGCTGATCCTTTTAATTTAGAAGAATAGTTGTCATCTGGGAATGGTTTGAATTTCGTAGGACTCGGTTTCCAGACGGAGTATAGGACCTATCTTTGTAGCCGAGTCCGTCAGTAAATTCAAAGTAAAATTTTGGGTTATAGAACGATTTTAATAAAGAGTTGAATTTGATAATAAGAAGACAGAAACCTTTGAAACTTACTCTTTGAAGTGTGTTTAATTACATTTATATAACCTTAAAATTTTATGCTCAGCTGAGTTAAGCATTAAAACTTCTTTACAAGTATTGATCCAGTTAGATATCATTTACTTTCTCTTTCATTGATCTGTGCAGACCCCGTGACTGTGTTACTGTAGGTTGTGCCAGGTTGTCTCACTGTTAATGTCAACATGACACTGTATGTTTGTAGTACAGTCCATTTTCGTTTTCGAAAAACATTCAAAACAAACGTAAACTTTTAGTCAACAAACAAAATAGACTACATACTGCGACAACGCACAGTGGGATTACTTAATGTTAACAGCATACCGAAACATTCGGTATTTCATGAAAAAATGTTTCGATCGACCTTATCATCACATATCTAAATACTTCAGCTCTCCGAAAGCTTCCTACTGGAAGGGCGTAAACTTCTATGTTGATAGCGAGCAGAGTTTTTCGGCAAAGCTAAATATTTGACCTACTTTTTGTTACTGGTATACTGGATTGAATAAGTAGTAAGTTGCGATAGGTAGAAAATGTGACATTCTTATTCGGCGGGCCCTTGTAGGTCTATTTGTATGACACCAATATACAAGCGTTGCTACTACAATTCGATACTCCAGTGCACTTAATATATTGAAAATGATACTGGATGGTCCTTTTCTTGTACTAGTTGCTAAGCCCGCCTGGGTGGCTCAGTGGTGAGCGTGTCGGACTCATGACCTGGTGGTTGTGGGTTCGATACCCGGTTGAGGCGAACTTTCTTTCCGGCATATTTTCGCCTCTCACCTCTGCTGAAGCATGTGAGAAAAGTAGTCGGTGGCTTTGGAAAGAAAGTTGTGTTAGTACTGGTGTGAGAAAGCCAGGAAACACATGTGCGTCACCGACCGCCATGATATGACCTTAGCTGTTAAAGTGGCGTTAAACCCCAATACAACCAACCAACTAGTTGCTAATTTCATTAATTTTTCAAGCGTAATTCTAAAACCTGTGTCTTTATGTTTATTTCGGCAGAGAATGCATTTAGCCCAAATTGAAGTCGTCCCTCTTGATGAATTCAGCATCTTTAATATGCTTTTGTAAAGTGATGCTGAATTCGGCATTTTCAGTATGAGCCACGCTCTGGCAAAAAGGGGGCTTAATGTATCTCCGCGATGCCTTTCACAAATTAAGTCAACATATAATCATGGATCTGCATGTATATGGTCCAGTTTGTCTAACAGTCAACTGGATCTCGAGGTAGAATGGTTCTTGGACATACAGAAATTGACCTACAGCGAACAGTTTCGGCCCAGGTCAGCCTGCGCGGACTGCGCAGGCTGACCTGAGTCGATACTTTTCGCAGATGCATTAAGCCCCATTTTCATAGACCATGGCTTATATGTTTTAATAAAGTGGTGTTTTACTGACTAACACTGCTTTTTTTTAATCCTATACCAAACAATCCTGACTTTTAATGACTCTGAGATAAAAGGCTTTTGAAATCATTATGGGAAAAGTAGAAATGCTGCTTACCAGCATTTTCTCGTTTCTCTCATGGTGTTTTCTACTCTGTTACAGACAAATCTCAACATTTTAGCAGTAGATAATTTGTTGCCTGCAAATGCATCCAGTATGCATCCAGTATGGACCAGTCTAGAATTTTGTTGTTTGGTAAACAATTAATACATTCGAGCCATGCTCTATGAAAAGGGGGCTTAATGCGTCTGCAAAAAGTATCGAAGCAGATCAGCTTGTACAGACCACGCAGGCTAACCTTGGTAGAAACGTTTTGCTATTGGTCAGTTTTCTGGATGTCAAATGACCAGTGCACCTCGTGATTTAATCGGTTGTTAGACAAAAATGGATTTAATGGATCCATCATAATGAAAAGGCTTGCTTAGTACAATGCATCACGGAGATACACTAAACCCCCTTTTGCAAGAGCATCGCTCATCTGTAACTTACAGTGCCTCTCCTTTGAACTGTAGCTAAGTCAGTCCTCAAACCGTTCTACCATGTTATAAAAAGCACTTTTTTTTTTTCCATTTTCAGTTCCTGCACCCCATCTGGCTGCCCGGACGGAGACAACCCCAATATCTTGAAGGGCGCCATTGTAGGAGGGCCGGACCAGGGCGACAACTATCAAGATGACCGTAGTGATTATACCAAGAACGAAGTGGCCTGTGACTATAACGCTGGCTTCCAAGGGGCCGCTGCAGGTATCATAATTTTTTTTTTTTGCTGTCTCTCCAGTTTTTCGGCCTTTTACCGATCGATTCTGTTTTTTTTTTTACGAACCTTAGGAAGAAGGCTTCTAAAAATATTATGGGAAAAGTGATACTACACAAATAATCAATGAAATAACATATGAACCATGCTCTTGGAAAAGGGGGCTTAATGAATCTCCGAAAAATATCGAGCCAGGTCAGCCCGCACAGTCCGCGCAGGCTGACCTGGACCGAAACTTTTCGCTACTGGTCAGTTTTCTGTATGTCCAAGGATCAGCCTACCTCATGATTATGTCGCCATCATGGATCTATAATTATGATGGCTTACTTGGTATTATGAATCATGGAGATGCATTAAGCCCCCTTTTGCCAGAGTGCGGCTCACATGAAAGAGCGACATTTGGAAAAATGCATTCTTAGCACTATTGGCTAAAGACCAGAAGAGCTTATGTCACGGCGTCGTTCGTCCGCCCTGCCCGCGAGGAGCCAAACTTTTTCTGAAATTTTGTCCAAAGTTTTTTGAAAGGGGTGGTTGGATGGGGCTTCCAAATCTGTTATACTGTTACGTACACATGGATTCCTAAAGTGTAACTTGAGGTTTTATTGTTTTAACTCAAAAAATTCAGACTGGTCCAGAACTGAAAGCATTTACAGAGGACAATTTAAATGTGACTCAAATAATGGAATTTGTCTTAGGGTAAAAAACATTGTGGGAAAAGGGGAAAATGCTGGTTACCAGCATTTTCTCCTTTTCCCACCATGTTTTCAAAAGGCTTCTTCCTGAGAGCCGTTAAAAGTCGGGAGTGTGTGGTAAAGGGTTAAATCAATCTTGACTGTTATATACTTCACTGTGACATATATTAGTCAGGTACAGCCAGTGGAGCAATTCATGTCCTGATGCGTCTCTTATTGATTTGTGACATGATTAAATAAATGTGAGCCATGCTCAGGCAAAAGGGGGCTTAGTGCATCTCCGTGAAGCATGATACCATTACATGATAATGGATCTATAAAGTCCATTCTGTGTATCAACCAACTGAATCATAAGGTAGGCTGGTCCTTTGAAATACAGAAAATTGTACAATAACGAAAAGTTTCGGCCCAGGTCAGCGCGCGTGGACTGCGCAGGCTGACCTGGATCGATACTTTTCGCAGATGCATTGAGCACCTTTTGCACAGAGTATGGCTCATATTACACGAATACTCTGAAACATTAATGTAGACTCTCGCTGTCTTGTAGGTTACATTTTTTACTACATTTATGCTATATTATTTTATATAAGATTGCTGTAAACATTTAAGACGCCAGTCAGTGTTTGAATATTCCTCTGTGTCCTTTTAAAACTTTGGATGATGGTTGCGTCATTCTTACTGTTTGCAACGTGCAGTCTGATCACTGATCTACAGTGTCCGCGATTTCGGCAAAGACACCCTTGAAATGTCAATGCTTAGGTCTACATGTATTTTTTCTGACTTAGAATCTGCACATCATATATATAGCATTACAAAGCTTAACATTTGTAGTGCTTGGGACTAGCTCGGTGTTCTGCTCTTAAAAGAAAGAATTTTAAATAGCCCGATGACGTATGTAACAAGTTGTTTACTTTTTGTGTATTTCAGGTCTCTACCATTTTGCAATTAACGGAGATTTACCAGCATCGCCAGCTCCAAAGTGTTAATTTTACACTGTGTGAAATAAACGACTGAATTTTTTTTTAATTATGATTTTGTTGTTGTTATTGTTGTTGTTGTATTTATTTATTTATTTTTTTTTTTTTGAGGGGGGGGGAGGGGCGGGGGTTTGATCAAATTGATCTAAATGCAGTACAAGAGCTCCAGATATGAAGGAGTGCTGGTATTCTAAATCCATCACTTCTCTCCCAAATGAAACGATTCTAATGAATACCCATAACATAGAGTTTTGTGGAGAATAATCAATATTTTCAAATTTGAAATCAAAATCACTCCCTCTGTCTGGAGCTCTGTCTCTTTTTGTCCATAAGTTTATTTCATTTCTCCGATTACTGGTCTATCTATTCTGTGTTGTCCTGAAATATTTCTTAGCCAATCAGACGGTTAGTTTTGAAAGTTATATTTAGAATTGAAATTGTGAATTTGGAATGAATTATCATACGGAACTTGTGTTGCAACCAGAATTTATTATTTCTTTAGTACACGTTATTAATTGCCTTTGTAGACTTTTTAAATCTCATGTGAAGTATCGTACAATTTGACCGACTGAATGCACTAATTTAATGACAATTATTCAGGTTTTCACAACCTCAGCAAACTGAAAAATGATTGATCACTGGAGTAAGCAAGGCGATAGCTGGAAAATTACTAGTAAAGAAGAAAGATAAAAGTATAAAAAATCTTTAATGGTATTTCCTTAATGGGCTACGTAACCTTTTAGATTTATTTAGATTTCGCGCCAGATTTCCGCAAAGACTTGTCGGAATATCACATGATCGATAAAATGTGTTGATGACAATGATCCGTGTTCAAATCAGTATGATCAAATCAGTATGGTCACATCTGATGTAATGAAAATAGACGGAGTTACCAATCATCCTGTTAGGCCTACTTATATGCCCAAAACTGCATCCTTTCCCTTTAAATGTACGATACAAAAAAACCCTACTATATCTAGTTATATTTATTGGCGCGTTGTAGGAAATATTGATTCACGGAATTAATTGAACCCTACGGTTTAGACGATACAAAAAAACCTAAACTCTGTCTGTATATGAGCCATGCTCTGTGAAAAAGGGGCTTAATGCATCTGCAAAAAGTATCTACTCAGATCAGCCTGCACAGTACGCGCAGGATGACCTGGGCCGAAACTTTTTGCTATTCATCAATTTTCTGCGTGTCAAAGGACCGTTCTAATTCTTGGTTCAGTCGGTTGTTACACAAAATAAATTTTATGGATTCTTAACTATGTGATGACCTGCTTGGTTATAAGGCATTACGGAGATGCATTTAGTCTCCCTTTGCCAGAGCATCACACACACACACACACACACACACACAAATATATATATATATATATATATATATATATATATATATATATATATATATATATATGAGTCATGCTCTATGAAAAGGGGGCTTAATGCATCAGTGAAAATATCGATCCAGGTCAGCCTGCGCAGTCCGCGCAGGCTGACCTGGGCCGAAACTTTTCGCTATTGGTCAATTTTCTGTATGTCCAAGGACCAGTCTACCTCATGATGAAGTCGGCTGTTAAATAGATAACCACTATGGATCCATAATTATGTGATGGCTTGCATGGTATCATGCATTACGGAGATGCATTAAGCCCCCTTTTGCCAGAGCATGACTCCTATATATTTATCGGTGTGTTACAGGAAATTTTGATTTACGGAATACTAGTGAAAACTAAATAACACCCCTTTAAGTTGTTTTATAGATCAAGACCTGACAGTCTTACGTGGGCATTGTATTTTTTTTTTTAATCAGACTGTAGAGAAGATGTGGTATAGTTCTGTGTAGTCTGATGGTGAATCTGTACTGTCCGCGATTAAAATTGTGATATATTCTGGGAAAAAAAAAACATTGCTATTGCAATCTTTGGTCCTTTTCTCCCGATTGAGAAAGCCCACTTCACCAATTTAGCGCTTCAACTACTAAAAAGTCGTATTTGGACGTTCGAATCTAGAAATGAGCCATGTTCTGGCTAAAGGGGGTTAATGCACCTCTGTAATGCACTATACCAAGCAAGACATCACCTTATTATGGGTCCAAAATCCATTTTGTCAACCAGTCAACTGAATCATGAGGTAGAATCATCCCTTGACATGCAGAAAATTTAAAGATGGCTAAAACTTTCGGTCCATGTCGGGCTGACATTGGTCGATACCTTTCGCAAATGCATTAAACCCCTTTTTCCACAGAGCATGGTTCAAATATAAGAGTTGAATAATTGAAAGAACGGACGCACGGACAGAAATGACATGACGTGGCTTTTTTTGTTGTTGTTGTTAACAAACTAAACATGACTTCCTCATCTAACTACAGCTCAACTATCAAAGTAGAGTAGTTCACTGTATAGGAACTTTATTCAAGTTAACACAATATTGTATGCTATAGCAAACCCCAAAGCTCCAGATTGGAGGGAGTGATAGTATTCTAAATCCATTATTTCTCCTCCAAACCCTATGTTGTGGGTACTCATTAGAATCGTCCCGATGAGACGATTCTAATGAGTACCCATAACATAGGGTTTAGTGTGGAGAGAATAATGTTTTCTATTTTGAAATCAAAATCACTCCCTCTATCTGGAGCTCTGAAACTTCCCCAGTTTCTTCATAGCTATCCATTGCCATGTTTAACTAACGTAGAACTCTATCTTGAAGTGAAAGATAACGAGAAATACCTTAACAAAGATAAACAAAGATAGACGGCGTAAGAGATACTGGAATATGAATATTGAAACTCTTTTGAGGCTCAATGTAAAGTAAAATAATGAAAAGTAACCTCACGAGCAATTGCCTCTTTTTCCTCACTTTTTTTCATTTTGTTGAAAAGTAGTATTGGGTCATCGGGTAACGCTTATGACATATTAAATTTCCAAATAGCATAAGAAAAAAATCGTTCTCTTCTACATTATTTTGCTATGGTATGAATCAAGGCCCAGGGGTATCGATATAAATGTGTGAGCAAGTATGCAAACAGGGGCCCGCCGAATAAACATGTGCACATTACCATCTATTCTACCATCTAAACATTCTGACCACTTTTCATGCGTATTGGACAGAAAATTTGGCCTTTAGAGTGCACACAAGATTTTTCTAAGATTTGACCTGGTGACCTAGATTTTAACCTCATGTGAACTGTTTTCAATCTCATCCAAGATATCATCAAGACAAATATTCCGATTAACTTTTATGTGTATTGGACAGAAAATGCGTCCTGTAGCGTGTACACAAGATTTGTTCAGAAATATGACCTGGTGACCTACTTCTTGACCCAATGTGACCCATTTTCAGACTCGTCCAAGATATCAAGACTAATTTTCTGACCAATTTTCATAAGTATGGTTTAGAAAGTGTGGCTTTTAGAGTGTATACAAGATTTTTCAAAGATTTGAACTGGTGACCTAGTTTTTCCCCAACATGACCAATTTTTTAACTTGTCCGAGATATCAAGAAAAACATTCTGACCAACTGTCATGAGTATTGGACTGAAAACATGGCCTGTAGACTGTACACAAGTTTTTTTTTTTTCTAAAGATTTCAGCTAATGACTTGGTATTAAACCTGGTATGATCCAATCTTGTCAGAGATATTATCAAGACCAACATCCTGACCAAGTTTCGTCGGTATCAAACTGAAAATGTAGCCTCCAGAGCATACACATGGTTTTACATAGATTTTACCTGGTGACCTGATTTTTGACCTGATGTGACCTATTTTTTAATCTTGTCTGAGTTTCTAACTTTTTGCACTTTTGTGCTGTCTAATCTTACTTGCCACACTTTTATGAAACAAATTTATCTGAAAAACATTTTAAAACCATATTTCCAATATTTCTTTGAGACAGGAAGAAGTTTTGGCAACAAAAACAATGCTAGCATTTTTTAAAAAAACATTTTCCAAAGCCTAATGGATATTCAGCTTTGCTACATTTGCCACTTAGTGAGACAATGTGAGCATCTTAACATAGTAATATTATTGTTTCTTTACACAAGGACACAATTTTAGACTTACCCAAATTGAGCATTTACAAATTACCAATAATTATGAACATGTGCCAAAAGATGGGGTCTTTGGAAGGGTAGAAAAAAAATGTGAGAAAAGGAAAAATGCAGGTCAGCAGCATTTCTCTTTTTTCACTACAATATTTGCAAAAGCATCCATAGTCTGAGCCATTAAAACATAGATTGTAAACAGTTAATGCGTAGTGTATTGTTGAAAATGTAAATCAAGATCAGTGGTTGAAAAGTCTTCTTTTTCTTTAAACTAAACAACAATAAATATCTGGCCGAAAAAGCAATCCAGTTGTGAGTCTCTTTATGTACGCAAACCAAACACCATGCTGTCATATAAAGAGTATTCAGCAGAGATTGTACACTTGCAGTCTGATCTTTGTCTACACTCTTCTCTTCCATACTACTGGTTTCTGTCATATAAAGTCCTATGAAATAACAATAGGCGAGCATGGCACAGTAATGACTGTACATAGGATGAGAAATCTGTCTCTTACTACATAGTGTCGATGATTTCTGTAGTAGTAGTGTGTGGTACATAGTGTCCATGATTTCTATTGTAGAGGTGGGTGGTACATAGTGTCCATGATTTCTGTTGTAGAGATGGGTGGTACTTAGTGTCCATGATTTCTGTTGTTGTAGTAGGTGGAACATAGTGTCCATGATTTCTGTTGTAGTCGTGGGTGGCCCATACTGTCCATGATTTCTGCTGTAGTGGTGGATGGTCCAGAATGTCCGTGGTTTCTGTTGTAGTCGTGGGTGGTACAAAGTGTCCATGGTTTCTATTATAGTGGTGGGTGGTACATAGCATCCATAATTTGTGTTGTAGTGGTGGATGGTACATAGCGTCCATGATTTCTGTTGTAGTAATTGGTGGACCTTTTTCAGACCTACACAAGATAAAAACAGCATTAAACACTACTTTTGTCAAGCCATCATACCTACATCAGCTTGAATAAATCACCCAACAATGCAAACCAATTAATTGTACTTTAGCCATTTTCATTTCTCATGTATCCAACTACAAAGTAAGTTTGCTAGGGCCATCTTTTGCAGCAGTGGAATTCTATCTCAACCTGTACTATGCCCATCATTACTATGGTTTTGGAGACTGTACATAGATCAAAGTTGAATTATACGAGACTAAAGTAATGTTTAAAAGAACAATAAACACCAAGGAATCAACAAACTCAATGTCTGACTTTACGTGAATAGATCACCAAAAACTGTTTTGACCTTGTAATATCTTTGTCCTGCATTTTGATTGACAAGGTCCAATCTAATAATTTGTTTAGAGCTATAGATGTTGGAATATGACCTAAATGAATGTTTTTATGGAGTATTAACAGCTTGAGTCATTTAGCATCCTAGAAGTCACTACTTCCATTCCCAAATCTTGCTTGTGATTTGATAATATTCATTGCTACAAGATTTGCTTCATTCTAGAAACATTATGGCAAGAGGAGAAACGACTCATATTCAAGAGCACTTTAGATTATCAGTTCAGTGCATTACCACTGGGTGGTCTGAGACTCTTTAATAAACACAGTTTGGGAAAGAATAAAGTAGGAGGAAAAAACACTATTACATCTTTACAAGCAAACGCATTTTATGACCTGTCTGCATTAACTTTTAGAACACCGAATAAATCCAACAGACATTTTCAGTCTAAAAATAAGACCAAAATAAGACCGATTTCAAGGTTGTTGTTCTGCAGTGTTGTCAGCAAACCGAACAGTGTATATCAAAGATCAGACAGCATCTTTTGTGCAGTCTGATCTTGATCTACACTGTCAGCAAAGATAATTAAAGTTGTGAAAGGCAATTTAAGGGATAAAAGCATTTTACATGTTCATAAACATGGTCTTTTGGAAAATAAACAGGGAGTGACAAACACAATAACAAAGTCCGATACATAAGTCAGTAAACCATGTCATGGAAGACATAATGGTAACTCAACCCTTTACCAACTAATCCCAAACTTTAACAATCTTACACATTACAGAGGAAGCCTTCTAAAATCATTATTGGACAAAGAGGAAATGCTGGTAGCCAGCATGTTCTCCTTTCTCGATCATTTGAACCACATTTTATGTGCATGTAGTTCTTTTTACAGTGAAAACAAATTCAGAGGCTACAAGAAACTACACATGGTTAGATCAACAAATACATACGCAATCAGGAAAATGGTTAGACAACGCAGTTAGACAGGTATATACAAAAACTTACTCAAATTTTCAAGACAAATGACATAGAACAAATTCAAAGCATTATTGAAGTTTTGATGAGAAATACCAATAAGAGATAACACAAATTCAAACCATGGTTAGACAGATATACAGGTAAACAGAAACTAGCTCAAATCTTCAAGAGAAATATATACACAAGATTAGCGATGTCAATGCATGGTTAAAGAATAAAATATGAATAAAAACTTTCTAACTTTGGTTTAGAAATATGAGATAATACTAATTAAACTGACAGACATATAAAAGCCAAAACTAATTTTCATTTAGAAAAAAGAAAAATTAGGGCATCGATCACGGGAATACATGTACTTCTTTTATTATTGAAAATATCTACACCCGCTATGGCCTTCTACTGGCGCAATGATACACACAACCTTTGTCTCCTGACTGTGTTCGTCCCAAAACCAGTTCGTCCCGGCGCTTGTCGGTCCTTTGCCTACTTCGTCTGGGCATGTTCGTCCCACATTATTGTTTGTTTATTTTTCAAATTATTTATTCCACACGATTGCTACCTTGACAATGCCACACCAGTGCTTTCAACGCTTTGATTACCTATCAGGGCGCAGATGACGCTTGTTTATTCGACAAAGTCGTTGCGTGAGAAGCTGGTCCTCTTTTCGGTTTTCTATTATGATTTTTTAAAAAAAAAATGGAGTCAGCGGCCGCCATCCATGTCACCCTTATTCTGACGCTGAAGTGACATATTTGATAGGGTAGATCCAACAATACAGAATGCAGGTTTCACTTTGATCTTGATCTGGCTTCACTGTCAGTATCAGAATTTAACTTGACTATCCTAGTTTTTCAAAGCACAACGTGATGTTTGCGTTGATAGTTCAATTTACCTTTTACCAAACAAGCGAGTGTCTTTACGAGGGGAAATGTCATTGTGGGAAAAGGAGAAAATGTTGATGACCAGCACTTTCTCGTCTCGACCCATTATTATTCCTGGGCCATTTGGTTATGAAAAAAAAAATATATATATTAGGTCAACTTAGTAGACGGTCTTCAATGGTTAAGAAGAAGCTTTAGAGTTGAACTGCATGATCAACAGAGATCAGACTTTGGTTCGCTAGACGTTTTTTAATTAGTGTCTGTTGAGCAATTCAGTCTTCCGTTCTACCCTTATCCTGCTAAATAAATGAAATGAAACTTTCAAGCCGATAGAAAAAACCCACATTTTGCTATTTCAACGGTTTTTTTTTGGGGGGGGGGGGGAAGATATCTTCTTATCGGACATTGTAGATCCAAGATCAGACTGCACGTTCTTTTTGATACAATATCTCAGCAAAGCAGATCCAAGATCAGGCTGCATGTTTTGTGCTGTCTGATCTTGATCTACAAAGGCCGCAAAAGCAACTAAAGTCATGAAAGGCACTCTAGGATTAGTTTATTTTATGTACATATACTTGTCGGGTGAACTTCAACAAAATATTTTATATATATTTCTTTACGAAAGAAACTCTATATGGCTTATTGACTTAAGCTGATTTCTTATAAGGAAATTCTGGTTCGATCCCAATTGATGGTGCTGATCACGCCGGAGTTTCTTTGGGCAAGACGCTACAGAGGCTCAGCGTAGTACTTGTAAAACCGAGGAAAAGTCGATGAACTATTTGGTTGTCATGATATGATTAAGATATTGAGAGCGACGTAAAACACCAAATCGGTCGAAAATGCAGGACCCACGCAATCCTTAGATTTTGCAATGCTTAGATTAGCTTGTAACTAGTAAATAGCGTATAACTATCTGTAGATAAACTAGTCACATCTTGCTGGAGACCCACCTTATCCGCTTATGTTGTGTGGGTAAGGATTCTTATTCGCCAGAAAGCGGTGTTGCAACCTAAGTTAACTATTAGGCTGCTAAGCGCGACTCACGGACCTTTTGCAGACAGCCTTAGGGTTAAACTGATGTCCCATGTGACGGTGCTATACACCGAGCAAGTGAAAAATCGGGCGTAACTAAGGATGGGTTTCGTTGTGTATCTTGCACTATCTCCGTAATGACTAACAGCCTTCTGGGGGCGTCGCCCATGTGGGCAACCGGTGGCGACGATAAATAAACGAACATCAACCAGATAGGAATCGTTTCTAAACCTTAGTTTTCTTCAACATACACAATGTGGAGTATCTACACTGTTTATCAAGGCTTTTATGCGGACTCTAGAGAGAGTATAGGTTGGCGGATAAGTGTCACATACCTTGTTCGACCTGTGTGAACTTCAGGTCTGATAAGAAGAGTTGTTGAGATCGGCAGGGCATCATAAATATCGCCCTGTATTTGTGTTTCAACTTTACGTGGAAACACTGACAGTAAAGAATAAGATAAAGAAATTGGAGAAGAAATTGGGTACGTAATTGTTTCTTTTATTCATAATCATTGGTTTCAGAGTGTCATGCAAACAGATTTGGTAACGTCAGTTTTCGAGAAAACACTGATATTTTGAACTACATTCTGCCAGTTTGTTTTTCGTGTATTAGTTCAGCGTGACAAATACATCAATAAACGATCTTCTGCTGATATAAAGTTAATTAAATGCTTTCTGGGTTGTACGGAGTGTATAAGGGACCTTAGCTCTTTACCACACGACAAAAATGTAGACCTGTACAAATTGAAATCATATGCAGACGACAATTTAAGGTTGGTTCAAATGATGGAATTTGTGATATGTTAGAAAACATTCTGAGAAAAGCAGAAAAAGATGACCTGTATTTTCTCCACTTCCCACGATGTTTTCAAATGCCTTCTTTTTCAGAGTGGTTAAATTTCGGGATTGTCTATATTAAGGTATATGAAAATGTTACGAGGACCTTTAACGTTTTCCTACGAAAACGAACACAAAATATGTATGTAACTGAGTACCATCTTTGGATACTGTTAAGTAATTTCTACTGTGGTTTATGAGGTGATTTAAACATATCAGAAACCAACAAAAATATTTCTTTTTTAAAATGAGAACGACCAGGAAATTAACGTTTAAACATAAGATCTAAGAATCTAGAAACTCCTGTAAACATTCTTTTTAAAGTTGAGAGTTTTCTATGGGTTAAGGGTTTGAATTTGTTATTGCTCTGGAATTCCTCGTTCGAGGACCTGAACGAAACGTCGACAAGCAAAGACTGGAATACTGTTGATAACAGCGCAATACTTGAATCCCTTTGAGACAAGAAGAAACAGATGAGCCATGTTCTGGCAAAATGGAGCTTAATGCATCTCCGTGATGCATTGTACCATGCAAGACATCACATCGTTAGGGATCCTTAAAACTAGTTATATTTAACAACCGAATGTATCAGAAGTTAAAAATGTTCCCTTGACATACAGAAAATTGACCGACAGCGAAAAGTTTCGGCCCCGATCAGCCTGCGCGGACGGCGCAGGCTGACCTGATCGATACTTTTCGCAAATGCATCAAGCCCCCTCTTCACAGAGCATGGCTCAAATTACTTCATGTATATAGTTTCCACGAAAAGGCAATACAAAATGTATTACCCATACCGAGGACGTATTCACCAACCATTGCCACAAGCATTCCTAGTTTAATTCTCAAAGTAAGGTGTTTGGTTTAGCCAGTCAGATTATGCATTACTTTCGAAACTTAGAATATTGATCAGAATTAGAATACAATGTAAAGCGAATAACAAATACACTCCAAGCTAATAGCAACATCTGATCACCTTTGCGGATAATGTAGAGCAAGATCAGCATGCACATGCATGAAGTGCAATTGTGGTCTTATCCGGGTCTGGTTGATACTTACATAAGTTTTTGCTGAAAAGTTTTAGATGAATGGAATCCCGAATCTTAGTCACTTGTTTCTCATTTCAGAAAAAAAAAAAAAAAAAACAGTATCACCATGAAAGAGTTCAACTTGGAGCATGAGCGGACAGTCAGTTCACTTATGAACAGTAAACGGTTTTTAGTAGTCACCATCTTGCTGATTGCTGTGCTTGGGACTATGCTGGGTATCATTGTTTGGCTAGCCACAAAGTCTGGTGATGGAGGAGATCAAAATGAACCAAATACAGCTCAACGAAACGCTTTAAATTGTCCTTCAACAACGACGTCACCATCCGGGTCTTCTATTATGACATCACCTCCTCCACCCGATTTGCTACTTCCTGCAGAACTTGGAAGTCTTAGTATTGACGAAAATGTGGTTCTACAACTAAGATATGGTGATATGGCTCATCTAAGTATTAATCCGATGTTCAGCAGGTTTTCTGGTAATGTCACCCATAACTGTTCATCTGCTCAAGCTCAAAACCCGGAGGGTATTTGTTTAGAGTGGGACAGAGACATCCGTCTGGTTGTTGAACATTTCCCTCCTAACAGTACTCACGTTTCGGGACAATATCAAGCGACACAGTCTGGGATTGATTGTTACTCTATCGAATGGAGAGCACTGACCTGTCCTAAACAGGTACTACAAAGCTGTATTAATGTGACTACTGCACGTTGGTATGGTGGATATGCGGACGAGTATCAGTTTTGGCCTTTTGAAAAGAACACAAGAAAAATGACGCCTTATCTTGTGAACAATTCTTTTCTTGGAGAAATTGGCGGTGTGATTGAAAGATACTTTATTTCATCATCTGGTTTCGGAATTTATATAAATGAGAATGTTCCGCTCTACTTTAGTCTTAATGAACCAGATAATGGCACGATGTGTTTAACTGCCAAGTTTGATACCTATCCGTATCTTAACCGTGAAAATGAGTTACCGGTCCTGAATTATACTGTTTGTCACGCAAATAGTGTGAAAGAAGTTCATCATGGTATGCGTGAGTTATTTATAGACAAACCGACAGATATTCCGGATAAAAAATTGTTTCGATATCCCATTTGGTCCACATGGGCTCAGTTTCATAAAGATATCAATCAGACAAATGTTCTTTCTTTCGCAAACAATATTCTGGCCCATAATTTCACGCATGCACAGCTCGAAATAGACGATGATTGGACACCAGCCTACGGTGACATGACATTTAATCAGAACAAATTTCCGAATGCCTCTGCCATGATACAGGAACTTAGTAACATGGGTTTTCGCGTCACGGTTTGGGTGCATCCATTTTTCAATGCCGATTCAAAGTCTTTTGTGGAACTTGCTTCGAAAGGGTATTTAGTTCGGCAAAGAGACAGTCCAATATTAGCTCTGACACCGTGGTGGGACGGTAAACTAACCGGAATCCTCGATGTGTCTAATGAAGATGCAGTGGACTGGTATTTAGATGCGCTGAAAAATTTGACCGTTGACTTCAACATTAGTTCATTTAAATTTGATGCTGGAGAAACATCATGGCTGCCGCATATATACTCCGCAGCAAATATACCCACCAATCCATCAAATATGTATCCTGGAAAGTGGGTCGAGTTAGCTTTGAAGGCAGATAATGTGACCAGACATCAGGAGGTGCGAGCTATGTACCGAACTCAAAAGTTTCCGCTATTTGTCAGAATGATGGATAAAACATCGGACTGGACGCACGTGAACGGATTGAAGTCAATTATACCGGGAGTTCTGACTTATGGAATCCTTGGTTACCCCTTTGTCCTACCGGATATGATCGGTGGAAACGCTTACAAGAACCAGCCAGACGCTGAGTTATTTATAAGATGGATACAGTTGAATGCTTTTTTACCAAGTCTTCAGTTTTCCATCGTACCATGGAATTATAATGAAACCGTCATAGATATTGTAAGAAAATTTACACACTTGCATGAACAAATATCAGACAAGCTGATCAAATTTGCAAAAAATGCTGTTGATACGGGTGACCCAATTATTCGACCGCTATGGTGGATGGCGCCAAATGACGAAGTCGCACTTGTTTGTGAGGATGAATTCTTATTGGGTGATGAGTATCTGGTCGCACCTGTCGTAGAACCAGGAGCTCGATCACGCGATATATATTTTCCGCCTGGTGATTGGTTTGATGAGACAAAAGGCGGTAACTTTACTGGTCCGGGATTTATTTATAACTATACTGTCAATATCGACGAACTGGCTTATTTTAAACTGATATCGAAGACATGAATACATGAAACCAGTCCATTTTCAGTTAATTCATCGATGTTTTGTTGAAAAGCGATCGTGATAAAGTTGGAACCTGTAGTTGATCAAGTGACATTCCCACGAGCCTTTGCGAAATTCACAATATCTTTAAAAGGTTGCGTATCATTTTAGGGAAGTACCCTTAGTTGTTTTCATCACTCTTCGTTTGCTTCTTTATTGGTGCTTTTCAAACTCCTTGCATACTAAATTCCACACAGTCTGACCTGGGTAGAAACTTTTTGCTATTGGTAAATTTTCTGTATGTCCAAGGACCATCCTGCCTCATGATTCAATCGGTTGTAAGACAAATTACATGCTATGTATCCATAATTATGTGATGACTTGCTTGGTATAATGCATCACGGAGATACATTAAAATCCCCTTTTGCCAGAGCATGGCTCATTCGAAGTTTTATGTGAAATTTTACAAATCTGATATGGTCTCTTTGAGTGTTACTTGTTCAAAACAGAATCTGCTTGGTCACTGTTGATGTTTTTTTTTTAATTTTCGTTGGTGGTTTCGTTGGCAGCTTAGGGGATCGATCGATCGAATCGATCGATCGACTGATTGACTGATTTTTTTTCATTGTTTAGGGTTTTAACCCGCTTTCAACATAATTTCAGTCATATCGTGGAGAAAGCTCTCATTCATATACATTCTGTATTTCACCAGTACTAGCTAGAGCTCTTAAATGTCGTGTCCAAGGACACTGTCACGAAAGACTCACTGTTTCGAGTGAGGATCGAACTCAGGTTCTACTTGTCACGAAGCCAACACTTTACCACTTAACCACGCAGGGCCCTTGGTAAAGCGGGGAAAAAGAAAAAAAAATGCACGTCGATATTTACTCGACCCTTGGGTCTTGTTTCCAGACTAAAACAACTTTTTTTTTTCTCCGGTGTCCAAACGGTCAGGGTCTGTATTCACCAACCATTTTTTAAGAACGTTCTTAGTCTTAACCTCCAAGATTTTCCAAATTTGAAAGTACCACAACTTCTGATTGGCTAAACCAAATGATTTAGCCAATCAGAAGGTGTGTTACTTTCAAATTTGGAAAAAATCTGGAGAATAAGACTGAAAATGTTCTTATGAACGGTTGGTGAATATGAACCCAGTTGTCAAAGCCGCATTTTTGACTAGTACGAGTCTAAAGTCCAGTGGCAGGACAGGATCTCAGGGTCAACAACGCAGTTTATAGGGTAAAGCGGGGCAAAACGCCCAGGTGGGGTAAAACGCCCACCCACCTTAAAATAACAGACACGGGTTTTAGATAGTGACACTTTCTTCCATATCTAATTCCACAGTCCACATTTTCAGAAACACAGAGAATTACAGATCTTGCAGCTAAAAGTAATTTTCTACACTAAAAAACTTGTTTTTTGACATTTTGATGTAAATTTGCATTTTTAAATACCATTGTACTGCTCATTATCTACTGGAACCCCTGTCCTCTACTACTGTGTGCTTATAATGTTAAGTCTTGACTATGTTTAGAGAGATACAAACTATCATTGCTTAAACACGCGCCTAGACTATTTATAGTTCAAAGTATCGATACCGCTGTGGGGCAAAAGGCCCATGTCACCGCGGGGGCAAAACGCCTACGGTGGGCGTTTTGCCCCATTCACTGGGCGTTTTGCCCCGAGCTTTCTATTCTCGTCTGTTATGATTTACCCTTTATAAGCCCTACTTGTAAAGGACTTATTGAAACAATTTTATGCTAATCCGCAGAAATTTTCGTTTGTCAACATCTCCGAATTCATTTCTGGATACAGATCTTAATGAGTATTCAAAGAAAGATCATAATACTTTCAATGGAACATGTAAGTCTCGTATTTTAATTTCAGCGATAATCTCAGAGCTAAATTACAGTCTCTCCATGAAGGCAACTCTTTATTTCTCTAGCATGTTGCTCACAGTGCCTTACACGGCCACAGTATGCGACGTAAGATTTTACCGGAATTGACATAAAGCGGCTTATGTATGCCTCGCCAAAACAATAAAAACATTCAACAGCTTTTTAACAAATAAGCAAACGTCGGGTAGGACTGGATTCAGGTATTCATGCTGCATCAGAGCCTGAATCTGTGAGACCCCAAAGAAACCGGCATGGCCAGCGCCCTGGATTCAATAAGCATCAGGTAAAGGAATCTTTTGGACTGTATGATTGAAAAATTAGTGAGCAAGTACTTTTATCCTATCAGAACGACGTTGTCTGAGAGGACAAAGAATGGTTTCACAGCAAGATATGGGACCAGCGGACTCTGAAATCAACCGGAAAGTACGCCAAAGTCATGCAAAGGATCCAGATTGCAAATATATCCATTTAGGGAACAGTCCAGTCAAGAGTTTTGCGCTCCCTCTACTCAGTCATTACTGCACCGGAAATCATGGAGTATATCTATCAATCAGTCATTTCCAGTTCAAAAACAGAATCATTCAATCTTCGACTAAGATATTCCGTCGAGGGGATTACAGGTTTCAGCGCTTGCTACACCAAATATGATCAGAATAAAGATCGAAACTGTCCACTGAACATCCTGCCATCCATGTAATGTCTCAACAGCCAAGCGGCCGGTTCAAAGTACAAAATGGACTTGGTCTCACCCATTTGAAACGAATTCCCGTTGTCAGGGATGATTGCACGTCTACTTACAATCATGTGAGAGAAATAATGACTAGGACCGACAAATTGAATTCTTGAATACGGAGATGAGCCACTGGCAACAACGGGACAGCTGTGAGGAGGCAGACTGACCGTGCCTAATATGCGCAGAGCCCTATCTATATAGTTGTACTTTTCCCAGAGGTACCTGGATTGAATGTCAAGCGTGTCGCGACTGGGTCAACGAGAAATGCACGCCGGTTTAAGACCTACATGTAGTTATTTACGCTAATTGTGACGAACGGTTCTTGTTAAGTGATAGCTCATACTTTTCCATTATGTAAAAACTGTGACTCTTTAAGACATCTATTTTCATGTTCCGTGATCGAAAATCGGGGGCAGACTTTTTTTGTCTGTTGATCAGCTTGTCTGTTTGTTTGTGTGCGTAACTTCGTTTTCTTTAAATAACTTCCATGTTTCAAGACAGATTCTATTCGAATTTTATCAGCCTATTTATACCAATGATATGTTAAATTCGGTCACGGTCAAAATGCAATTATGTTTAGAAAAGAAACTGGACTTTAGAATTGTAAATGTGACTCTGGTTTCCGTCTAGAATAACTTCAAACTTTAAAGTTGGATTCGTGTCTCTATATATAGAGATGCAGGTTCCTTAGGTTACCCGTTAAGCCTGGATTTTTTCAAAACGTGAAAACTGGAATAGTTCTTGTCTTTGTTAAACTTAAATGGCTTTGTCAAACTTATCCCCAATTGTGTATGTGTCTTTATGTCAATGACATGCAGTTTCTATCTAGTTAAGTTTATTGTCGGAATAAATCAAACTTGATCATGTCTTAGTATTTTTATTATAAGTATTGATAAGGCTGGCAAAGACATACTGGTCAAATCCACTTTTTTTTTTTTTTTTTTTTTTTGTGGGGGGGGGGGGGGGAACCACAGGACTTTGACATTGAGAAAATTAAATAGATAATTTAATTTTCATGAAATAACTTAAACTTGAAATTTCGAGTCAGATTTAGTGCAACGTCAGTTAACAGCGTTATGTCAACGAGATGTCAGATGAGTTATATTAGAAGGAAAGTCTGATTGTTGTGAAGAAGAGTTCAGACACCTGAAGTCTTATGAAGTGGTTTTTTTTTTTTGTTGTTGTTAAACTGTTTCATTATCTGTTAGCCGAATTTTAACTCAATTTCACACAGAGCCTTATTTATATTCCAATTAACTAATGTGATTGAAGTCAAATTTGTCGGAAAGGATCTTGGAATTGTAAAAATGAGAAGGTCTTGTTTTCATTAAAATTAATAACTATTTAGAAACTGATGTTTTATGGCTTTTTATCATTGAGAGACTTCATAAGTTGAAGCGACGATCAAATTCTATTGATTTTTGGGGCTTAGATATAAAGAAAATTTGGAATTTCTTGGTTTTTGTCAGTGTACTACAGCCATAATAAGAAAATTAAAACCAGCTTTGTTATAGGCTTTAAGTGAAACTAGAACTGTTGCAAAGCGGATAAATACACCCCACCGCTCCCTTTTCACTGATGCAGCACAATCAGAGAACGAAAATGATTTTTAAAATAAATTTCACCTGTGACCTTGACCTTTGACTCATGTGACCCAAAAACAATAGGGCACCTCCTTGGATAATGAGCAACACTTGTATAAAGTTTCAGGGTCCTAGGTCAAAGGGCTTTTGAGTTAGAACACGGAAACGAAAAAGTCTACAGACGAACGGATTAACAGACAGACAGACATGGTGAAACCAGTATACCCTTTCTACTTCACAGGTGGGGGTATAATGATGGGAGAAATATCTAATTTCTTAGGGCAATCATGTTTTGCCACACATTAATGATTGGCTACCGTTCGTATTTAAAGCATTTCTCAAATAAATCATTTTTATCACAAAGTCTAGTCTTGATGGATTTTCAGTAAAGTTGAAACTGACTATAATTTACGTTTTGGTTGTAAATATGCAATGCGACAATTTGTCTAGGGGACAAATAGGTAACGGTGGGGCAAAAACGCCTACGGGGGCTTTTTGCCCCATCAAAAAGGGCGTTTTGCCCCGTAGGTGGGGTAAAACGCCCATTTGGTAAGGGAACAAAAATGTCATTTTTATTCTTATGTCTTGTAATATTTCGTCATTTTACATTTGTGTTATGAAAGAGCAATACCAGCCTTACATGAAAATTATTTATCCATCAATGTCATTCAGCTTGTGAACTTAATATAAGCAAAAGTCCTTAAGGTAGGCGTTTTGCCCCCACCTTACAATATACATTGTAATGTAAAACACAACCCCAAACTTATAGTTTGAATTCATATGTTGTGTTTTGGGCCGGAGGCCTTTATTTACTTCAAATAAAATTCATATTGGTAGTCAAGCGTAGTGCATCTTGCTATTGAATGTTTCCCAGCCATAGGCAAAACCAATACTTTTGACACACGGGACAGTTCAAGATCAGACTGCATAAAACATACAGTCTGATCTTCGATTCATACCGTCCGCTTGTTTAGTCAATTCTTCAACAGGAGAATCCTTCTGAGATTCTTTGGAATGCATTTTCATAAGCCGAAAACTCATCGAGGTCCAACCCTTTGGCTGCTGAACGCGACTCGTTGACCTTTTGTGGACACTGTAGATCAAGATCAGACTGCACAGAACGTGCAGTCTGATCTTGTATCTACATTGTCCGATGAGGAGATATTTTTCCCCAGACAATAAATTTGAAATAGCATTATTCAGGTTTCAAAGTTTCATTTATTTAGCACGATAAGGGTTAATCTAGCCCCCGAAGGAGGCTTAGGCCTTTACCACACAATCCCGAGTTTCACTACCATGAAGCAGAAAGCTTTTGAAAACATCATGGGGAAAAGGAGAAAGTGTTAGTAACCAGCCTTTTCTTTTTTCCCACAATGTTTTCTTCTCCGTTACAGACAAACTCAATCATTTCAGCCACTTTCCTTTTTGTCGTCTTTAACACTTTCGGCGCCAAATAAACAAACTTTGCTTCTTTTGATGGTTGTAAATACAATCCACTGAGTCTCCGAAAGACTTTTACTATATAGGCATGACCAAACAAGCGGAGGGCATAGATCAAAGATCAGACTGCACGTTCTGTGCAGTCTGATCTTGATCTATGCCGTCCTCAAAAGTCCCTGTTTTCGCCTATGGCGCTGAAAGGGTTAAGTGCTTTGAGTTTGGACCAGACTTATATTTTGTCGTTTGGTAAAGAGTTAATAACCCGAGGAAGACCGTTTTTGAAAATATAATGGGTGAAGGAGAAAATTTTGTAAAAGCAGCATTTTTTCGTTTCCTCCACAATGTTTGTTACCATTTCAACAACAAATCCGGCCTAAATTGAAAGCTCTTGCTGATTACACAATTATTGTGACTCAAAAAATAGAAATTTACACATGGAAAGGCATCAAACATTGTAGGAAAAGGAGAAAATGCTGGTTAACAGCATTTTCTCCTTTTACCATAATGTTTTAAAAAGGCATTTGCCTCAGGGCCGTTAACAACTCAGGATTGTGTGGTAAGGTATATCTACCCTCGGGAAGACAGGCTTTTGAAAACATTGTAGGTAAGAAAGAGAAAATGCAAAAACCGGCATTTTCTTCTTTCCCCCCCCCTCCCCCCCCCCCCCCACCGCAATGTTTTCTGCCCTTTCACCAACAACTCAGACATATAGGTCCACATCTGATTTTTTATCGGCAGATTCTTTCATTATGGACGAGTTTAAGATTTTGTCATTTGGTACAGAGTTAATTATCTCTTTGCCAGAAGACAAAAATTTAGACTGATCCAAATTGAAAGCATTGGAGACGACAGATTAAATGTGGCTCATTTGATGGATTTTTTTTTTTTTTTTTTTGAAAGAGTAGAAAACATTGTGGGAAAAGGAGAAAATGCTGGTTACCAGCATTTTCTCCTTTTCCCACGACGTTTTCAAAAGACTTCTTCCACAGGATCGTCAAAACTCGGGATTGTTTGGTAAAGGGTTATTGGTTGTCAAATTGTTTTTCAAGGCTGAATTCAGATATCAAAATATTGATGTCACCTCTTACGTTAAAATGTCGTGTAAAGGTTTGTCCTTTCCGTCAGTTTTCTTGAAATACAGTTAATTACCTCACCTTTGTGTGCCTCCGGGGGCGGGGAATACTTAGTTTAAACATACACGTGAGCCATGCTCTGTGAAAAGGGGGGCTTAATGCATCTGCGAAAAGTATCGACCCAGGTCAGCCTGCGCAGTCCGCGCAGGCTGACCTGGGCCGAAACTTTTCGCTATTGGTCATTTTTCTCCATGTCAAAGGCCCAGTCTACTTCATGATTCAGTCGGTTGTTAGACAAAATGAACTTTATGGATTCATGATTATGTGATGGCTTAATTGATACAATGCATGACGGAGATGCATTAAGCCCCTCTTTGCCAAAGCATGGCTCAGGTATTTTATTTCAAGAGCTGAAATGGGGTTGGACCACAAGTTCTATCAACCTAGAATCGGTCCTTCCCGTACAATACAATTTCAAAAAATCTTTTTAACAATGGTAAGAACAATGATTTGTTATTCTAAGAATGTACAAAACACGATGAGAGAGTGGAGGAAGAGTATATTGGTGGGAAGGGAAAGGAGATGCGAAAGGAAACCTGATGGTACTCTCTGATGGATGTTTGGGTGCTCGGTAAAATCAACACTGTTACAACAGATGTCGATTTGCTTAAAACGCTTTGTCTCTTTGATTACGCATGGACTGCTTCAAAAAGTAAACGATTTTGATTGGCGGGGAATACTTGTATGCGTTTATTATATTCATGGGCAGAATCGAAAAAAAAAAAAATCACACAAAATACCTATAGTTATAAAACACATACAAATGAATAGCATTGACAAAGTGCTGTAAGTTTGTAGTTGACCATCTTCGCAAGCCAAGGATACTAACTCCACTTTGTTCGTTACGTACCCTTGGCCGCTCGCCTCTTTGAAAATCGAAACTCCCACTGCGCCACCTATCGAATATCACGAGTTGCATAACCTTTGCTGATGTTATTTCTGACCGATCAAAATGCTCGTAATAAAATTTGTTAGGCTATGCATCAAATATGGCTGCGCTTTCGGATTCATCACAGTTTTCTGAACTTAATCAGACATACGATGATTCGCAATCATTTGGCTAATATTTCACATAATTGATCATGAACTATAAGAAAGACTCATTAAATATCGATCGTCTACTCTTTTTTGGTAAATTTTCGTCACAAACACGACAACTTTCGTTTTTGACGGGCGCCGCCATTATATTGTTTCCTGTTTCGCGGAAGATTTCTTGTTACGGATTGTTTGATTGGACGCGATGGGTTTTGATCGCATCCAATGAAATGGCGCAGCGGGAGTTTCGATTTTTAAAGAGGCGAGCGGCCAAGGGTACTAACCTTAGTATCCTTGGCTTGCGAAGATGGTAGTAGACATGTTGGTGAAAAAAATGACGTAAATTTCTCCTTTATCTACTGTTAATGTTTTCAAATATCCTCTGCTGAAACACACTACAAAAGTCATTAAAATGTATCTCTTAACAAATAAGCTGTTTTCTGATATTACCCACTGAAAGTAACTAAAAGGAGAAATATCAAAAAGAAAAAGGGACGGAGCTTTTTACTTTTAGAGAAAGGGAGCTTTCAAATTGCCATATTTAGGCCTTTTTTGCAAGTTAACCCCTAGGCTGATAGGCGCAACTCTAAGGCGCTTTTGCGGCCAATGTAGATCAAGATCAGACTGCACAGAACGTGCAGTCTGATCTTGGATCTACATTGTCCGATAATTAGATATTTTACCCCAAAAATAACTTCGAAAATGCAATATTTGAGTTTTTTACAACTGCCTTGAAAGTTTCATTGAATTTTTTTACAGGTTAGGGGTTAACCCCTTACCACACAATCCCTACTTTTAACTACCATGTGAAAGAAGCTTTTTGAAAACATTGTGTGAAAAGGAGAAAATGCTGGTAACCAGCATTTCTCTTTTTTTTTTTCCCAGAATGTTTTCTACCCTCCCCAAAATAATGTCAATTTTTGAGTCACATTTATTTTGTCGTCTGCAAATGATTTCAATTTGGACAAGTCTGAAATTGTGTCGTTTGGTACAGAGTTAAAAATGGACATACATGTATAATCAATTGTCACTCTAAATTTCACCCCAATTACGTTATGGTCAAGTTAAAAAAAAGTGTAGCGGCTACAAGCAACAAAGAAAAAAAAAGAATAAAAAAAAAAAAAGAAATGAAAATGATTATTCTAAGTGATAGAGAAAACGACATGGGAAAAGGAGCAGTATATTGCGTTAAAAATATTGCTCTTGTTCCTATAAAATATAAATGTTTTCAAAAGTTATCGAATACAAGGGCGCATGAGGTCGTGTTTACAAGGTTGCTTATTAACCCTCTCCGACACAATTCCGGGCTATAACGACCCTGAGAGGGAGGGCTTTTGAAAACATTGTTGGAAAAGGAGAAAATAGAGTAACCAGCATTACCACACAATCTCGAATTTTAACGACTCTGGGGAAGAAGTATTTTATAAAAACTCGGGGAAAAAAGAAGAAAATTGTGGTAACTATCATAACCACACAATCCCAAGTTTTAACGGACTTTTGATAACATTGTGGGAAAAGGAGAAAGTGCTGGTAAATGAGTAAAATGCATGCTTGTAAAATGCTTTTAGTTTGCCTCATTTTGAGTCCCTGGTTGTTCGATTTTGTCCGCTGGTTGACCTTCAAGTAACATTAGTTGGGTATGAAAATTAAACGCTGAATTTCAGTAAAACTTTGATGTGATAATAATTCAAACTCGCAATCAGCGACCTTGCTTGTATGCAGTTGACATTTTTGATAATTAAAACCCTGCACCAGTCTTGTTTTTGTCACCCTGAAGCAGACAGCGTTTGAAAACATTGTGAGAAAAGGAGAAAATGCTGGTTACCAGCATTTTCTCCTTTTCTCACAATGTTTTCTGCCTTTTTAAAGTCATTTTTAATTACTCGGACTATATCTGTTTTTTGTCGTCTGCAAATGCTTTCAATCACGGACAAGTCTGAAGTTTTGTTGTCTGGTAAAGCGTTGAACAGGAAGCAGTACAAAGTTTGCAACGCCCCCGGGGGACTAGCACAACTTTTACGGTATGTACACTCCACCTTACTGACCGTCGTTAAACCTGACCAAATTTGACCACTTTTTCATGATATGTAAAAATGATTGACAGTTTGATGGATTATTTGAAAAGTTTTTAATTTGAATACACTTTTGAACAAATCCACATGATTTCAGTCCCACCCTGACTGTTTGTGAATGAAATATTGTTAATTTTTGCGTGCTATGTGACTTTCGACATTTTGGGACTCCTTTCTTGAAATCTCTGGAAAGTATTCCTACGCGATTACTTTTCGCGGGTTTCCTTTGAAAAGCGGAAGTTAACGGAAATTTACCAGGAAAAACGGCTTTATTAGAGTGTTCACCATAGAATTATGTTGGTTAATTTGGATTAATGGGATTAACGCCATGAAAAACCCCACTGGAATCGGATTATTTCTTTTTTTGTTGTCTGCGATTTTCGTTACCTTGGTTACAGGGAGTGCTTGGTTGCAGGACCCGCCATCGAGATCAGCAGCATGGTATTACCAGATCAAATCTCCCGTGAATTATAACTTTAGAAATCTGGATTGTGGAGGCATACCGGTGAGTGCTTTTCTACATTTCAATAACAAAAGTCAGTCCAATATGACAAAATTTTAGACTAGTACATTCTGAAAAGCGACAAATTATATAAGGCTCAAATGATGGGATTTGTCATAAAAGAATAGTGAGCATTTTGGCAAAAAAAAAAAAAATGAAAAACTGGTAAGCAGGGTTTTTTTTTCTCTAAAATGTTTTCAAAAACCCTATGTAATGCATTGATTGTGTAGCAAGTTCTTACAGTTTAGGCCAATCACTCTCAATGCTAACTTGGGATAGGTTAAGCCTTAAGCTGCTAAATAAGTTATATGACAGTATAAACGCGAATGTTGCTATTTCAAAGGTATTTTTGGGGGAAAAATGTCTCCTTATCGGACACTGTAGATCAAGATCAGACTGCACGTTCTGTGCAGTCTGATCTTGATCTACACTGTCCGCAAAAGGCCATTAAGTTGCGCTTAGCAGCCTAAGAGTTAAGTCTTTACCAGATGTTAAAATTTTAGACAAGCTGACGGCATACCAAACATGGCTTAGATGACAGGATTTGTTTTTGTAAGGGTTGAAAAGCATTATGGGAAAAAGAAGAAAATGCTGGTGACCAGCATTTTTCCTTTTCCCATAATGTTTTACAAAACTTTCTTTCCAAAGGTTGTTTAACTCGGGATTGTTTGGTAAAGGATTGATATTGTGGGAAATGCTGGTTACCGACATTTTCTCCTTTTCCTACAATGTTTTTAAGAGGCTTCTTTCCCAGGGTCGTTAAAAGTCGGGATTGTGTGGTAGCCTAAAAGGTTAGTTATAGATCAAGATAGAGCGAAAGGAGATTATCGCTTTAGAAAACAGTCTGGGAAATGGAGAAAATGGTGGTAACCAGCATTTTATCTTGTCTCACAATTATGTTTGCCCTTTCTAGAACAGATCCTTTCTGCAGGGACACATCTGACGTGTGGTCTTCAAATGCTTTCAATTTGAAAATGTCTGATAATCAAAACAGCAACATCACTTATATCTCAAGGTACCGCTCCACTTTCCTCTAATGTTTCGGTCCGAAATTAAATTAACCCTTTACCGCACAATGTTGCCTTTTAACGCCCCTGGGAAAGAAGCCTTTTTGAAAACATTATGGGAAAAAGAGAAAATGCTGGTAACCAGCATTTTCTCCTTTTCCCACAATGTTTTCTACCCTATCAAAGAAAAATTGCACCATTTGAGCCGCACTGAAATTGTCGTCTGCAAATGCTTTCAATTTGGACAAGGCTAAAATTTTGTCGTCTGGTAAAGGGTTAAAAAAAACTTACCTATAGAGATGACCCTCGATCTCATCCAATAAGCTACACACCGCTTAACACCTCGGCTGCTAAGCACGACTCACTGACATTTGTGGACAGTGTAGATCAAGATCAGACTGCACGCACTCGACCTGATCCAACCGCAGAGAGGGGTCCTGCGTGGCTCAGTGGTAAAATGTGGTACTCGTAACCTGGAGGTCCCGGGTTCGAGTCCCACCTGATCCGCTGGGTATTTCGTGGGATTGTCCTTAGGCAAGACACTCCAGAGCCCTAGCCTAGTACTGGTAAAACCCAGGAAGTACATGAATTAGTGAGATATCGCCGTGATATGACTGAAACAATGTCGAAAGTGGCTTAAAACACCATTCAATCAATCAATTCAATCAATCCAGCCGGACAGACATGTAAACTGTTGTAATATTCAAATTTCAGCTCAACTGTTTTCGAAGAAAACGTTGAGGTATTAACATAGCCCTTTTGTCGTCTGCGTCTGCCTTGTCGTCGTGTCGAACAAAAACTTTGATGTTAACTCTTTACCAAACGACAAAATTTTGGATCGGTCCAAATTGAAAGCATCTGCAGACGACAAAATAAATGTGATTGAAAAATTGAAATTTGCTTTAGAAAAGGTAGAAAACATTGTGGGAAACTTTTCCCATAATGTTTTCAAAAGGCTTCTTTCACAGGGTCGTTTAACGTAAGGATTGTGGTAATGAGTTAAATAATATCTCTATCATTATTGAAGATATTTACTTCAAACTCGGACTAGTTGTTAACTATCAAAAGGGGAATCCATACAACAGGTGCAGGTAATCATTAACATATTTTTGACACAGTACACCCTTCTGTCGACTTAAAATTTTCATTAAAAATTAATCTATATCTAAAAGCAACTATAGCCAAGGTTTGGCAACCGCAGACGGTGCTCTTGCTATAGTTCACATGTAGATCTACGATGAAAATGGTCAACGTAAATATTGAATAATGCAATAAATACAATAATACACAATGGTCGACATACTGAGCAATTTGGTATTTGTTCCCCGCAGGTCAGAGTCAATATTGACGGTTCCCGAAATTGTGGAGTTTGCGGGGATGCTGCTTATATCAAGAAACCAAGGCCGAACGAAAACGGCGGGAGATATGCAAATCCCATTATTCGCACGAGATATTATGAGACTGGACAAGAAGCGGAAATCAGCATCTGGAATAATCTCCCCGGGTCTCCAGGGTTTTATGAATTCCGACTGTGTGCCGACGGTTTAAATCTTAATCAAGATTGTCTTAATCAAAATCTTCTCACCATTAAAGAAACCAATAGAACAGTTATGCCGGTGCCGAAAAAGCAAGGATTCATCATGATACATGTGCAACTTCCGGTTGGGGTCACGTGTGATTTCTGTGTTCTACAATGGCGTTTCAGGAAAGGTAGGTGCTAAATGAATTTGAGCCATGCTCTGAGAAAAGGCCGTTTAATGCATTTGTAAACAGTATCGACCATGCAGGCTAGCCTGTGTTGAAACCGTTTGCTTTCGGTAAATTTTCTCCCTATTCAAGGACCATTCAACCTCATAAATAAATCAATTGTTAGAAAAAATGGGATTTTATAGATCCATTATTATTTGATGACTTGCTTGGTATGATGCATTACGGAGATATATTAAAACCCTTTTTGCCAAAGCATGGCTCATTTTCTACAAATAACTTTTAACACCTTACCATCCTTTGACGATTGCCGTCATCTTTCAATGACAAAGACGATTTATGACTGGATTTTTCTCGTTTTCTTCTCCTTTTTCTTCATCATCATCATCATCTTCTTCTTCTTCTCCTTCTTCTCTAGACAATGTTTCAAAAGAGGTGAACTTCAAGACGAAAGAAGCAGCTAGACACGTTTTCTCAGTTGCTCTATTTTGTTGAATATAACCATTTGAAAAATTTGATCCGTATTCGTCAACCATTCTTAAAAAGATTTTTAGTCTTATTCTCAAGAATTTTCTCAGTTTGCAAGTAACACCTCTTCCGATTGGCTAATTTATTTGGTTTAGCCAATCAGAAGTTGTGTTGCATTCAAATTTAGAAATCTCAGAATTAAAGACTAAGGACGTTCTTAAGAATGGTTGGTAAATACGGACCCAGCTGATGACCATTCCTTACAGTACTATAATGTTCTTTACTCTATACGAGACGATAAAATGCAAGACGCGTCGATATGAAAGCATTTATAGACAATACATTCAGCGCGATACAGTGCTGGGATTTATCTTTTAACCCTTTCCCAAACGACAAATTTTGGACTGGTCCAAATTGAAAGAGTTTGCAGACGACAATTTTAAATTTGATGAAAATGGCAGAAAGTTCTCAGAAAGGGTAGAAAACACTGTGGGAAACGGAGAAATTGCTCGTTACGAGCAATTTCTCCTTTTCCCACAGTGTTTTCAAAAGACTTGTACTGCAGACACGTGAAAACCAGGGCTTGTTTGGGAAAGGGTTAAAAAGAGTGGAAAAGAACGTGGAAAGAAGAAAAATGCTGGTTACAAGTGTTTTCCCTCCCCCCCCCCCACAATGTTTTCAAAAGATCTTTCCCTCAGGGTCGTTCAAACACGGGATCTTTTGATTAAGGGTTCATATCTGCATAATCTCTCATTAAAAATACTTCAGAAAACAGTGTGGAAGGATGTGACGGCAATAACTGGTGTGGTATAGGACGCGGTCCGCAGATAGAGTACTACAACTGCGCCGATGTTATGATCGGTCAGGTCGGACAACCAAAACCGAGTTTCATACGAGATCCGGTGTATTCATCCGCGGATTACGGAAGTGCGTATGACGTATCAACAACCCTAACGACACAAAAAGGTGGCGGCGGCCGTAAGTTATATCCTTGTCTCTTTTGCTGTTCAAACTCCTTAATACACCAGAATCTGTTGATTAAAATTGCTATATAGGGAACAAAAAGATTTACGTGATATTGAAATGGTTCTTTATAAATCTGGTTTCCTATAAATCTTACTTCAAATAGATTGGCAGTTCCATAGCAAACGATTTCTGTTATCCAATGTTAATTTAAAAAAAAAAAACATAATCCACGCTTGGCAAAAGGGGCTTAATGCATTTCCGTGATGCATTATACCGATCAAGCCACCACATAACCACCCTTTTTAGTAACGGACTTAATCATGAGGTGAACTGGTCCTTGGACATGCAGATAATTGACCTATAGCGAAAAGTTTCGGCCCAGGTCAGCCTGCGCGGACTGCGCAGGCTGACCTGGGTCGATACTTTTCGCAGATGTATTAAGCACCCTTTTCACAAAGCATGACTCATATGAACATCACTCGCTAGTGCTGGTTTAAGACAATACATACTCTCGAAAGAACCAAGGCAGTCTACCAAACCAAACTAAGCAGTATTACTCAGAGACATTACCGTAGGTATAGAGTCATCCTCCCACATCAGAGGTTCTGGGTTTAACCCTAATCTTGCTAAATAAAAGAAATCAAACTTTTAAACCAATAGTATAAACCCATTTTTTCCCATTTCAAAGGTATTTTTGGAGGTAAGATTTCCCCTTATCGGACAATGTATATCCAACATCAGACTGAACGTTATGTGCAGTCGGATCTTGATCTATACTGTCCACAATAGGTCAGTGAGTCGCGCTGAGCAGCTTAAGTGTTAAATGCAGTGATGAACGGTGTTAAAACTTTAGAAATTTCTGCATCATGGTGCACGGACCAGTAAAGTTTCCAGGGAGCGATCGGTATGATTTTTTGAACGTGGACCTTATACAAAAAAAAAAAACATTAGGGCTATGTG
This sequence comes from Tridacna gigas, assembly GCA_945859785.2. Taxonomy (NCBI): domain Eukaryota; kingdom Metazoa; phylum Mollusca; class Bivalvia; order Cardiida; family Cardiidae; genus Tridacna; species Tridacna gigas. The sequence goes on from OX244041.2 coordinate 32,098,615, forward strand.
CTGTGAAAACGAGGTTTAATTCATCTGCAAAAAATATCGATCCAGGTCAGCCTATGCCAGCTGACTTGTGTCAAAACGTTCTGCTTTTGGTAAATTTTCTACATGTCCAAGGACCATTCTACTTCGGGATTCAGTCGGTTGTTGGGCGAAATGGATTTGATGGATCCATAATTACATGTATGTGATGTCTTGCTTAGCACCACGGATATGCATTAAACCCCCTTTTCCCAGAGCATGGCTCATTTTCATAATCATATCCGTCGCCGTTATGAAATATGGATAACCAATGTGATTCAAGGTTTAATACTTGTGAAATCATTTTGGCAAAAGGGGAATCTGCATTTAGCGAACTAATTCGATAATTTCAAAGATTACTTGTGGTAGGTCGAAAAGAAGTTATCTGCAGAAGGTTTTGATTTTAATTAACTTTTTTTACTCTACAGAAACTACACCTCAATCCGGTGGCCTAGGCGGGAGTACTCCAGCCACACAGATTCCAATATTTACCATTCCAACCTTACCCCCACAGTCTTCACCGAACCCCGTAGGTACAACTCTGGGACCCGGATTATCGACGGAACGACTTGTCGTTGACGCTTCCGGAAACGCCATCGGCACGACCCTGACCGGAAGTAGCAGTACAGGAAGCAATAATAACAACAGACAGTTGTTGTTGTTACTCGGTCTACTTCCGTTACTGGGAGCGGCTGCTTTGCGAAACAATAACAGAGTACCGCCCGCACTCTTCCCTCCGCAGGGCGGTGTTCCGTTGTCCAGTTATTATCTCGGTACCAGCACAGGATTTGGAAATTTTGGACCCGGTGGCTTTCCAGCTTCTACTGGAGCATTTGTTGGAGCCCCGGTTGGGTTTTCTTCCGGGCTTGCGTCTCCTGCAGGCGGGTTTGCACCAGTTTTTGCTCCTGGGAGATTTGGTCGCTCAGTATCAGATACATCAGATGAAAACGCTCAGAACACCACAACCAAGAATGAAGATGCACTATTGTATGATCCAGGTAACGAATTCAGTAACATAGAGTCTTCAAATTTGTTCAGAATTTCGGTAAAAATGGACGACTCAAAAGATTCAATATTCAAGAAAGATGACAGTGCCAACAACATCCAAATAGATAAGATAATAAATGTCTATCCACGCTCCGTAGACAGTGACGCTAACTCAAACTCGGCCAAGGTAGAAGAAGAAAGTGACCTCGTAGACATCTCACGTGACCGTCATCAGAGATCTTCAGGGAGTGAATATGGTCAAACCGGATCTATTTATGGCAACACGAATACCATGGCGGGTCAGTGGAGTACAGTCTCTGGAGGTCAAGGTCGTAACTTTGGACAACTTTCAAATCAAGAAACTTCCGGTGTACTAACACAATCAACAATTGATACTGGACACAATTTCAAAAATCGTTTCAACGATAATGGCGGAAGAATGTTGATGCAGCGCCGAAAGATGAGAAATGGGCAAAGAAGACAAGAAACGGTATCTCAAAACCCTTCTAATGTATCTGGCACTGAAACCATCGAGGTAGGTATAAACGGACGACATCCATTTAAGTCCAAAATGTCATCGGACACTTTTAGGGACGATTTTAATGGGCTCCTTGGGAGTCTGGATAAAACCAGGGGATTTCAAGCCAGTAGCAGTCCGTTAGCGCGGAGACTTTTCAAAGGTAGGAGACCAACAGCGCATGACTGGTATATGAAGCTAATGTCTTATTCGGAACCATTAATGCCTCAGAAAAAATGAAGTTCATTTTTTATGAGTTTGTCGATATTATGTTGCCCATATTAACCAATCATTCTTCAAGGCATTCTTAGTCTAATTCCGAATTTTTTAAATTTTGAAGTAACACAACATCTGATTGGCTAAACCATTTTGGCTAAACCAAATGGTTTAGCCAATCAGAAATCGAGTTACTTTCTAAATCGAAGAGACTAAGTGTGCAATTTAGAATGGTAAGGAAATACGGGTTGTTGTTGAATCACGTTAACTATCATGTTTACAACGTGTAAATATATGTATTTATTTCTTTCAGATCACCTCGAATATCCTTTAAGAATATCACTTTTTCTTCCCTTGAAAAAAATTACATCTAGAAAACAAATTGTTTTCCAATTTTGTTTTGTTAAACTTGGCCTTCTTTTTAAATAAAGGTGAAAGTGGAATTTAAAGGTTTTTTTTTTTAGTTATCAATCTGGATCTAAAGGCCCATTTGGATATCATTGCCCTGAATCAAAATTTTAAATTAAACACTGGTGAATACTACTGACATCATATTTCTTTGCAAGCTTAAACCTTATCCTACTAAATGAGTTAAATAAAACTTTCACGCCAATAGTAAAAACCCGAATAATGTTATTTCAAACTTACTTTTGGAGAATTAATATCTTCTTATCGGACAGTGCAGATCCAAGATCAGACTGCACGTTCTGTGGTCTGATCTTGATCTACACTGTCCGCAAAAGGTCAGTGAATCGCGCTTAGCAGTTGAAGGGCTAAAGTGAGTAGGCAGTTACATTCGATTAATGGATACAAATTTTGGCGCTCGATTAACAGGAAGGTCGTTTCGCAATAGGAGATATCCGTCCCTAAGAAGTTATGTATCGCTACAATGGAAACACCATTTTAGTAAAAATATGGTCATACTTTTCCCTTTCTCGTTTATTGATAGTTTGCTTTCTATCGGCATACTAAATTCAATGATAAAAACTTTTTGAAGTTAGTATACATATATACTACTGGCATGGGTATGCGTTCTCCGTGACAATTCACCATTCACTTATTACAATGAAGCCTAATGCAACAGAATCAAATTCGGTAGAATCATGGAATAAAACATTTTTCTTCCCGAATTTATTACTTAGATTAACAAAATACTACAATTTTGGACGAAGTACCTGTTATAAAAAGGTAACTCCCTCTGAAAACTTCATCCGACGAGAAGTTTTAAATGTTGTTCCTGTGACGTCATCATCAGTGTTGCTACACACCAGAAATTAAAGCCTAGTTTAGTATTTTTGTCTCAATGTTCTTTAAAACATCCACTATGTCTCATTTTTCCCATCCTCAATTTCATTGGCAACATTTCAAATCAGGACTTTTAGCTCACCTGAACACAAAGTGCTCGACGTGAGCTTTTGTGATCGTGCTGTGTCCGGCGTACGTCGTGCGTCGTCCAGGCGTCAACAATTACCCTGTGTGCACTCTAGAGGCTACATTTTCAGTCATATATTCATGAAACTTGTTCAGAATGTTTTTCTTGATAATATCTCGGACAAGTTCGAAATTGGGTCTTGGCGGGTCAAAAAGTAGGTCACTGGGTCAGATCGTAGAAAAACTTTGTGTGCACTTAAGAGGCCACATTTTCAACCTGAAACTTATGAAACTTGGTCTGAATGTTTGTCTTGATGATATGTTGGACACCTTTTAAATTGGGTCATGTGGGGTCAAAAAGTAAGTCACTGGGCCAAATCTCAGAAAAACCTTGTGTGGACTTAAGAGGCCACATTTTCAATCTGAAACTCATGAAATTTGATCAGAATGTTTGTCTTGATGATATCTCGGACAAGTTCGAAATTGGGTTATGTCGGGTCAAAACGTAAGTCACTAAGCCAAATCTTAGAAAAACATTGTGTGTACTCTAGAGGCTACATTTTCAGCCTGAAACTTATGAAACTTGGTCAGAACGTTTGTTTTGATAATATCTTGGACAAGTTCCAAACTGGGTCATGTCGGGTCAAAAAGTAGGTCACTGGGCCATATCTTCGAAAAACCTTGTGTGCACTCTAAAGACCACATTTTCAGCCTGAAACTTATGAAACTTGGTCAAAATGTTAGTCTTGATAACATCTTCAAAAAATTTAAAATTGGATCAAGTTGCGTCAAAAAGTAGGTCACTGGGCCAAATCTTAGAAAAACCTTGTTTGCACTCTAGAGGCCACATTTTCAGCCTGAAAATCATGATACTTGGTCAGAATCTTTGTCTTGATATTATCTTGGACAAGTTCGAAATTGGGTCATGTCGGGTCAAAAAGTAGGTCACTGGGCCAAATCTTAGAAAAAACTTGTGTGCACTCTAGAGGCTACATTTTAAGCCTGAAACTTATGAAACTTGGTCAGAATGTTTGCCTTGATGATATCTCGGACATGTTCGAAATGGGTCATGTCAGGTCAACAAGTAGGTCCCTGGGCTAAATCTTAGAAAAACCTTGTGTGCACTCTTGAGGCCACATTTTAAGCCTGAAACTCATAAAAGTTGGGTAGAATGTTTGTCTTGATAATATCTGGGACAAGTTTGAAATTGGGTCATGTCCGGTCAAAAAGTAGGTCATTGGGCTGCATATTTGAGACTGATACTATTGAAACTTGGTCAGAATGTTTGTCATTGGTGATATCTTGGACAAAATTAAAAATTGGGTCATGTCGGGTCAAAAAGTAGGTCACTGTGCCAAATCTTACAAAAACCTTGTGTGCCCTGTAGAGGTCACATTTTCAGCCTGAAACTCATGAAAGTTTGGTAGAATGTTTGCCTTGATAATATCTAGGATAGTTTGAAATTGGGTCATGTTGTGTCAAAAAGTAGGTCACTGGGCTACATCTTAGAAAAAACCTTGTGTGCATTCTAGAGGCCACATTTGTGGTCGGATACTCATGAAACTAAGTCAGATTGTTTGTCTTGATGATATCTCAGACAAGTTTGAAATTGGGTCATGTTGGGTGAAAAAGTAGGCCACCGGGCCAAATCTTAGGAAAACCTTGGGTGCTCCATAGAGGCCACATTTTCAGTCTTATACTGATAAAGATTGTTCAGAATGTTTATCTTGTTGATATCTCAGATAAGTTTGAAAGTGGGTAATGTCGGGGCAAAAAGTAGGTCACACTGTCAAATCTTAGATAAACCTAGGTTGCACTCTAGAGGCCACATTTTCAGCCTGATTCTCATGAAACTTGGTCAGAAAATGTGCCTTGGTGATATCTTGCACAGGCTTCAAAGTGGGTCACATCTTGTCAACAAGTAGGTCATTGGACAAAATCTCAGAAAAACCTTGTGTGCACCATAGAGGCCACATTTTCAGTCTGATACTCATGAAACTTGGTCAGAATGTTTGTTTTAATGATATCTTGTACGAGTTTGGAATTTAGTCACATTGATTAAAAAAGTAGGTCTTGTACGCTCATGTGTTTTTCATCATTAAAACCAGGATCTCTTCAGCTTTATCAACTGAAGATGACTTTACTCAGGTGAGCGCCGTGATACATTGTACCAATCAAGCCATCACATAATTATGGATCCATAATGGCCACTTTTTTTTACAGTCGAACGAATCATGAGGTAGACTGGTCCTTGAACATGCAGAAAATTGACCAGCAGCGAAAAGTTTCGGCCCAGGTCAGCCTGCACGGACTGCACAGGCTGACCTGGGTCGATACTTTTCGCAGATGCATTAAGCCCCCTTTTCACAGGGCTTGGCTCATATACAGGCAGAGTAAAACCAGTAGCAGATGTAAAATGTGCTCAGTATTACAAAGTTTTGTTTGTGTGGTGTTCAACACCGTTTTCAACATTATTTCAGTTTTATCGGTGCCCTTTATCAATGTTTCACTTAGATTTTATGGTGCAAGTCAATTGCACAACATTTTTCCGAGCCCCTGGCTGCTTTACCACATTAATACCGTCGAAAGAATTTGAAACTATGAGATATGAATGAATCTTGTCACAAGTGACTATCATGAGTCTTCGTAAAGAATTTTGCCAAGCTTGGAATCGAACCAATGACCCCTGTAGGTTAGCGACTATGCAACCAAACTAGGCCAATCAGAAGCCATCATCAAAAAGCCGTCATATGTCCAGGTGATTTTTTTATTCAAATGGACCGTTCCTGTATGATGCAATGGGGTAGAAGTGTAAGCAATACATTATAAGCCCACAATTCAGCATTTGTGCCAGAATTCTCTTTGTGAAAATACTTGACATATTTAACAGATAGTTCACTGTAAATGTGGAGAGAAAAAAAAACCAACAAACTTTGCTATATCTAGTGGTATTTATTGTTAATTATGTAAAAGCATACAGATATAGTGCTAAAAACTATAAAGTTTGTTTTTCTCTGTTTATTTATAAAATGAGTCTTGAATAAAATAAATCTATGAGGAGCATCACAAAATGCCTCCATGTTTCCAATGTTTTGATGCCGTCAACACAATTTGTGATAAAAATCTTAACATAAAGTCATATGTTTAACTCTTTACCAAACGACTAAATTTTGGAATGGACCAAATTGAAAGCATTTGCAGACGACAATTCAAATGTGGCTCAAATAATGATTTTTGCCAATGATAGGGTAGAAAACATTGTGAAAAAAGGAGAAAATGCTGGTTACCAGCATTTTCTACTTTTCCCACAATGTTTTCCATAGCCTTCTTTCTAGGGGTTGTTTAAAGTCGAGACTGTTTGGTAAAGGGTTAACTAAGGAGAAAACAAAAAGAAACTATTGAGGTCAAAATGATCCATTTGAACGTGGGTGCATGTGTTGTTGGTGTTACGCTCCTCCCCCTCCCATTATAAGTCGTCACAAGGTAGGTTGATGTGAGATTTGACCATAAAGCTCTGGCAAAAGGGTGCTTAATGCATTGCTGTGATGAATTATACCAAGCAAGTCCTTTAGTAACTATGGATCCTTAAGTTCTTTTTTTCTAACAAACAACTGTATCTGGATGTAGAGTGGTACTTTGCCTTGCAGAAAATTAACCAATGGCAAAAAGTTTTGACCCTTGTCAGCCTGCACAGTTCGTGAGGTTGGTACTTTTTAACGGATGCATTAAGCCTCCTTTTCACAGCATGGCTCATATGTTTTCAGGTTATGGAAGGTAAATAGCACAAAGGTGTGTGTTAATGTCACTGACAGCTTCAATACTGACGTCATCATGGTTATCAATATATTAATACTTGGGCTGCCAAGTGTGACTCAAGACAGAGCAGATCAAAATAAGACTGCACAAAATGTGCAATCTGATCTTGGATCCAAACTATCCGATAAAGAGATATTTTCTCCCCCAAAATAGCTTTGAAATAGCGACATTTGTATTTTCAGTATCAGCTTGAAAGTTTCATTTCACTTATTTAGTTGGTAAAGGATTAACTCTTTACCACACAATCCAAACTTTTAATGACCCTGTGAAAGAAGCCTTTTGAAAACATTGTGGGAAAAGGAGAAATGCTGGTAACCAGCATTTTCTCCTTTTCCCACAATGTTTTCTTCCCTTTCCAAAACAAATTTCAATTTTCCAATCACATTTATTTTGTCGTCTGCAAATGCTTTCAATTTGGACAGGTCTAAAATTTTGTCGTTTTGGTAAAGAGTTAACGGAAATCAAGCAATCAATTCAACAAGTCGATTTCACTCAATGAAAAAATGTTGGTTTTTTTTTTTGTCTTTCTACTGTATTCACTGATCTAAGCTGTAACAAAAACAAACTAGTGGCAATTTAACAACATAAAAATCTATACTAATGTATATCTCGTACACGAAGATAAGCAAAAGAAAGAGGCTCATGAAGGCATGACTGGCTCTCCTAGCAGTTACTAGAAAGTATACACTCTGCACATTTAACGCTTTACCACACAATCCCGAGTTTTAACGACCCTAAAGAAAAAGCCTTTTGAAAACATTATGGGAAAAGGAGAAAATGCTGGTAACCAGCATTTTCTCCTTTTCCCACAATGTTTTCTACCTTCTCATAGATTGAAATTGTCATTTTTGTGACTTTTAATTTGTTGTCTGCAAATGCTTTGAATTTGGACAAGTCTAAAATTTGTCGTTTGGTAAAGAGTTAAAAACGCAACACTTGTATTAAGTTGAAAATCAGCTGAATAATAACAAGTTTTGATCAAATTTACCTGTACTGTAATTCATTGTTAATCCATTTAGTGATTCACCAGGTTTCGTTAGAATGCTCTGATATTTACAAATGGAAAATGGAGCAAAAAGTTCCTTTACCGCAAATTAAAACGTCACATGATTAACATCGAGTCTTACCACTCCTTGCATTTATCAAAACTTGCAAGCCTTGTCTATTGACAAAATTGTGAGGTAATTCCATACTTTTGGAGGTTACATTTTCAGATCACATTTGTATGACAATTTCAACACAGGTAATTTCTAAATAAATGAGCATGCTCAATCATTAACTCTGTAACAAACGACAAAATTCTAGACTTAGCAGCATTTTCACCTTTTCCAACAATGTTTCCAAGGGCCTCTTTTCCTCAGGTTCTTTATAAGTCAGGCTTGTGTGGAGAAGGGTTTAAACAGATCAGATCATTGCATCTTCAAGAAAGGTTTTACCAGAATATTTCCCAAAATATCAAACAGTCTGATCTTAATCTACATTTTCCACTAAAACTTAGGTTTTGCAAAGCACTCTATAGGTGAAAAGCAGCTGATGAAGCTTTAAAGAGGTCATACAGAGGTCATACAGTGAATAAAAACAAGCAGGAATAGGAATAGAAGGATGATTTATAGCCAAAAAAAATCTGATATAAACATCAGGACCTATCAAAGGAAATACACAATTCCATTGCAGCATACCAAAGCTATAGTACAGATGGTAAATGGAAAGAAAGTATCAGGAAAACTAGAGCCCCTTGAGGGCCTGAATTGCTCATCTGGCAGTGATTTTGCTTTTTTAATGCATGATGCAAAAAGAAAAAGCCAAACACCCCCCTCCCCCCAAAAGAAGGGGGGTGTTGTTGCAACTGGGCTTGAACCCACTAAGACAGCACAAGAAGGCATGGCAAATTGAATTGTGAAAAAAAAATTGAGGTACAATTTCTCAAAACCAACTGTCTGGAATCCAGCCAAATTTGATAGGGTTTCAGTACTCTTTGTATTAAATAATCCATGAAATGTGACTAATAATGTGGACTGTGTTGTGTAAACAATACTAAGTCTACACATAGCTGATTTTCCTGAACTGATTGCTAGATTTTCTTCATTTTGAATAGAGTTCAATCCCTTGATGATAATCTTTGCAAGTTTTAAAAGATTTGGATAAAAAATGCAGACTTATTTCCGTAAACAAGAAATGTAAATGTTCAACTGTAAATAGCTCCCTTTCCCATACTGATTGTCGAATATTTTTCAAAATCAATAGGGTTCAAGCTATTGATAATATATAGCAAATGTGCAAGTTTCATGAAAATTTGACTACAAATGCTGACTTAATTGCATACACAAGAAATGTAGATTTTCGACTATAAATGGCTACTTTTCCAATACTGACTGTCAATTTTTTTTCAAAATCAATAGGGTTCAAGCTATTAATGATATAAAGCAAATGTGCAAGTTACATGAAAATTTAACCACAAATGCTGACTTTATCACATAAACAAGAAATGTCAATTTTCAACTTTAAATGGCTACTTCTCCCAAACTGATTGTTGGATTTTTTTTAAAATCAATAGGGTTCAAGCTGTTGATGACAAAATGCAACTGCAAATTTTATGAAGGTCCGATCACAATTGCGGACTTCGTCACATAAACAAGAAATGGAAATTTTCAAATTCAAATGGCTACTTTTTCCATACTGATTGTCAGGTTTTTTTGTTTTCAAAATCCAAAGGGTTCAACTGTTCATGAGATAAACAAAATGTGCAAGTTTCATGAAAATAAAACCACAAAATGTAGACTTAATCACGTTAACAAGAAATTTTGAACTTTAATTGGCTACTTTACCCGCACTATTTGTCAGATTTTTTTCCAAAATCAATAGGCTTCAAGCTATTGATGAGATAAACAAACTGTGAAAATTTTATGAAAATCTGATCGCAAATGCAGACTTAATTGCATAAACATGAAATTAAAATTGTAAAATTTAAATGGCTACTTTTCCCATACCGTTTGTAAGATTCTTTTCAAAATCAAAAGAGTTCAAGCTATTTCTCAGACAAACAATCTGTGCAAATTTTACAAAAATCCGACAGCAAATGCAGACTTAATCGCATAAACAAGAAATTGAAATTTTAAACTTTAAATGGCTACTTTTCCCACACTGTTTGTCAGATTTTTTTCAAATCAATAGAGATTAAAGCTATTGATGAGATGAAATAATTGTGCAAGTTTCACAAAAATCTGACCACAAATGCAGACTTTATTGCGTAAACAAGAAAAAGACTAATGGACGGATGGACAGATGGATGGACGACGGAAACCACGCCATAACGTAAGATCTGCTGGCTAACAGCCAGTAAAGCTAAAAAGTACTCGAATAAAAGTATCAGATTTTGCTGGGAAAAAAGTATTAGGAAAACAAAAGGGCCACTGGCCCTAAAGCGCTCTCTTCTGAGTAAAGTCATCTACAGTTGATAAAGCTGAAGAGATCCTAGTTTTAATGATGAACAACACATAAGTGTACAAGACCTACTTTTTTAATCAATGTGACTATATTCCAAACTTGTCCAAGATACCATTAAAACAAACATTCTGACCAAGTTTCGTCAGTATCAGACTGAAAATGTGGCCTCTACGATGCACACAAGGTTTTTCTACGATTTGGGACAGTGACCTACTTTTTGACAACATGTGACCCACTTTGAAACTTGTCCAAGATACCATCAAGGCAAACTTTCTGACCAACTTTCACGAGCATCAGGCTGAAAATGTGGCCTCTAGAGTGCACACAAGGTTTATCTAAGATTTGACCATGTGACCAACTTTTTGCCCAACGGGACCCATTTTCAAGTTTGTCTGAGATATCAACAAGGTAAACATTCTGACCAATCTTCATCAGTATAAGACTGAAAATGTGGGCTCTATGGAGCACCCAAGGTTTTCCTAAGATTTGGCCCAGTGACCTACTTTTTCATCCGACATAACCCAATTTCAGACTTGTCTTAGATATTATCAAGACATACAATCTGACGTAGTTTCATGAGTATCCAACTGCAAATGTGGCCTTTAGAATGCACATAAGGTTTTTCTAAGATATGGCCAAGTGACCTACTTTTTGACCGGACAGGACCCAATTTCAAACTTGTCTCAGATATTATCAAGGCAAACATTCTACCCAACTTTCATGAGTTTCAGGCTGAAAATGTGGCCTCTAGAGTGCACACAGGTTTTTCTAAGATTTGGCCCAGTGACCTAATTTTTGACTGGACATGACCCAATTTTTATATTGTCCAAGATATCATTATGACAAACATTCTGAAAAGTTTCAATAGTATCAGGCTCAAAATGTGGCCTCTAGAGTGCACACAAGGTTTTTCTAAGATTTGCTCCAGTGACCTACTTTTTGACCTGACAAGACCCAATTTCAAAAGTGTCCGAGATATAATCAGGACAAAGATTTTGACCAACTTCCGTAAGTTTCAGGCTGAAAATGTGGCCTCTAGGGAGCACACAAGGTTTTTCTAACATTTAGCCCAGTGACCTACTTTTTGACGGACATGACCCAATTTCAAACTTGTCCAAGATATTATCAAGACAAACATTCTGACCAAGTTTAATAAGTTTCAGGCTGAAAATTTGGCCTCTAGAGTGCACACAAGGTTTTTCTAAGGTTTGGCCCAGTGACCTACTTTTTGACCCCACATGACCCAATTTCAAACTTGTCCAAGATATTATCAAGACAAACATTCTGACCGACTTTCATAAGTTTCAGGTTGAAAATGTGGCCTCTAGAGTGCACACAAGGTTTTTCTAAGATTTGGCCCAGTGACCTACTTTTTGACCCGAAATGACCCAATTTTGAACTTGTCCAAGATATCATCAAGTTTCAGGGTTATGAGACTGAAAATGTAGCCTCTAGAGTGCACACAAGTAATTGTTGACACCTGGACGATGGATGATGCACACGGCACGACGGACGCTGGACACAGTACGATCACAAAAGCTCAACCCGAGTACTTCGTGCTCAGGTGAGCCAAAAAGTATCAGATTTGGTCACGACAGTAAATAATGTCTTTTTGATACATAGTTAAAATGTGAGGTTATCCAAAAATTATTATGGGAGAAGGTCAAATTGCTTGTTACAAGCAACTTCCCATTTATCACAATATTTTCAATGCAAATTAATGTCAGATTTGTTTAAACCTTGGATTATGTTAAACATTAGTCTTTGAAAGACCAGAAAGATCAATCAGAAATGAAATAAAATGGTTATTAAAGACAACATATTATAGACAGTTTGGCAATATTAATGAATTAATCAAAGACCTCAATTAAGATTACACAGATTACAAATTACAAGAATTACACAAATAAATGAAGACAAAAACATTTTAATTACTATTCCCATAACCCATTTCTTGTAGCTGTCAACAATTGGACATTTCTGCCCAATTTTAGAACAGTAAAATAAAAAAAAAAAACATGTACAAATACGAGGGCTGTTCGATAAATTCGTGGAATTTTGTTGTAAAAATGAAACTAGGTGACCAATTGAGGTGATATTTTGCATACATATTAAACCATCTACATCTGATACATCCTGCAAATTTCACATGAATTCACTTAGAAATGAATTTTCAACACAGAATTACAAAACACTGTAAATGTACACTGCCGGGCTACGGACCTGAAAAAAAAACAATGTCAACATCATTACAAGTCAAGAGATGGGCGTATTTTCTCTACAAAACCCCCTCGATTATTCACATATTTCCTTTACCATGAAATCCAAATGCTAATCACTGATGAAGGATTGTATTGCATCCCTTGTCACCAGATATGGCACGCTCTGTAACCCACCGTCCATCCTTCATTTTTCCTATGCACAGTATCAAAAATTGATGCCGTTACTCTAACCAGCCGTCTTTCACAAGGATCATCTCCAAGCAATGTTCTTCCATTCCTGAACCACACATGCCACTTATAGACAAATGAAATTCTACATGAACTTGCGCTTGTCGACTCTTTAATTGATTCAGTGGTCTGTTTTGGTTTTTTTACTCAGTCCGACAAAAAACGTTATCAGTGCGCTTAATTCAAAATCCAACGAAGACTTCACTGCATCAAAAATTGCCTGGTACTGACGAGACAAAAACTATGTTATTAGAGTAATTGAAGTGCCACAGTGATGATGTTTTACAGAAATGATGTCCTGATGTTGTTCGACCGTCTTCACAATTTGTGCCATTTTTACACCTTTCTGAATGCTTATTTTACTCAAAATAACATGCTACAAGTCGGGGAAAAATTGGTGCCCGGCAATGTGCATTACATGGGTTACTATGGTTACGTATATTTTGCAGTTTAAAATGTTTTAAAACAGAAAAAATCTTGTATCATTTTCATGATATGTTCATGATGTAATAGGCAAAGTTTTAGCTTAAATTATCAAGAAACATGGTTTTAACAGTGAAATTCAATGAATTTATTGAACAGCCTTCGTAACACATGTTTTAAAACAAAAGTCAATATAACCTATCAACTAATTTTTTACATCATATACCATATCTCTTTTTGACAATTGATACTTTTTGGAACTGTCTTATTTTCACAAATAAAGGACAAGAGATATTTTCTCCCCCAAAATAACGTTGACATAGGGACATTTTGGTTTTTAGACCAGCGAACCTAGTCTAAAGGCATCAAGACTGACCTAGAGTCAAAGTAAACAAAAAAACCCACAGTTGCCAAAAACTGCCTCACAGCAAATACTTCTTTCTGTTTGAAATCTTTAATTCTGTTATATATGACAACTACTAAATCTCTAACACTCCAATTTGAACAAGTCGTCTTACAAAGTAATAAACTGAACAGGATATCATTTATAAGGTACAAGATCTTCACTTATATGTGAATAAAGTGACCTATGCAAAGCAGAGAATTACTTTTCCCTACACCACTGTAACATTATGAATGAATCTATAAATAGATACACCTAGGTAACTTGTAGCAAATCCCAACTATATTAACCTTCACTGGACAGGGAACCCTTGTCATTCCTTCATTCATTCATTATTTAGATCATTGTGTAGTGTTAAATTGTCATGCTAAACTGCTATTCAATGTCTTAACCCTTTACCAAACAATCACAGATTTTAACGACACTGGGGAAGAATCCCTATGAAAACATCACAGGAAAAGGAGAAACTGCTGGTAACCATCATTTTCTCCTTTTCCCACACTGTTTTCTGCCTGTTTGGAATCAGGTTTCATCAGTTCAATCACATGTAATCTATGGTCTGCAACAGCTTTGAATTTGGACAAGTGTAAAATTTTCATTTTGTAAAGAGAGTTAGATAGTAAACTACATTTTGTGCCACTGGATATTGACTAACTGATTGCATGGTGTTTAACGCCCTTTTCAAGATTACTTTAGTGATATTATGGAAGCCAGAGCACCTATCCATGCTTTCCTGAAGTTTGTATTACCAGCACTACTGCAATTCGATGACCTTTTGCGGACAGTGTGGATTACAATCAGACTGCACAGAGTGTGCAGTCTGATCTTGGATCTACACTGTCAGATAAGAGGATGTATTTTCTCCAAAATGTAACTCTGAAATAGCAATACTCAGGTGTTTACCATCGACTTGAAAGTTTGATTTAACATTTTGTAGCAGGTTAAGGGTTAAACTTCATTATTACAGTTAACCAATAGCATGCATAGCCTTGGCAGCTCAGTCTGTAGCATACAGGACTTGAGAACAGGAGGTTGCTGGTTCGATCCCCGACTTGGAAAATTTCTTTCCGATGACTGATGATGGTCATTGCAACAGGATTCATTTCTCTCTCACATTTTGTTGGTGGTTATGTGGGAAAGTAGCCAGTGGCTTAGAAACAATACTCTGCAGAGTACTGGTAAAAGAAAAACCAGGAAAGCATGGATATGTGCACTGGCCAGCGCTACATAACTGAAATAATGTTGAAAACAGGAATAAACATACAATCAATCAAGCAATCAATCAAATTCGCTGGTCTGTCAGTACTTTCAGTACTATGATTACTATTAGCTTGAAAGTTTCATTTCACTTATTTAGTAGGTCCAAATTAAAAGCATTTGCAGACAACAAATTCAGTGTGGCTCAAATGATAGAATCTGTCTTTGATAGTGTAGAAAACATTGTGGAAAAGGGAGAAAATGCTGGTTACCAGCATTTTCTCCTTTTGCCACCATGTCTTCAATAGGTTTCTTTTTCAGGGTCATTAAAACTTGGGACTGTGTGGTAAAGGGTTAAGTGATTCACAAGGTTTCATCAGAATGTTGTAATATTTACAAATGGAAAATGGACCAAAAAGTTCCTTTCCCGCAAATTAAAAAGTCACATGATTGACACAGAGTCTTGCCACTCCTTGCATTTATCAAAACTTGCAAGCCTCATCTAATGACAAAATTGTGAGGTAATTCCATACTTTTGGAGGTTACATTTTCAGATCACATTTGTATGACAATTTCAACACAGGTAATTTCTAAATAAATGAGCATGCTCAATCATTAACTCTATAACAAACAACAAAATTCTAGACTTGGCAGCATTTTCACCTTCTCCCACAATGTTTCCAAGGGCCTTTTTTCCTCAGGTTCTTTATAAGTCAGGCTTGTGTGGAGAAGGGTTTAAACAGATCAGATCATTGCATCTTCAAGAAAGGTTTTACCAGAATATTTCCCAAAATATCAACCAGTCTGATCTTAATCTACATTTTCCACTAAAACTAATGTTTTGCAAAGCACTCTATAGGTGAAAAGCAGCTGATGAAGCTTCAAAGAGGTCATACAGAGGTCATACAGTGAATAAAAACAAGCAGGAATAGGAAAAGAAGGATGATTTATAGCCCCCAAAAAATCTGATGTAAACATCAGGACCTATCAAAGGGAATACACAATTCCAATGCAGCATTGCAAAGCTATAGTACAGATGGTAATCGGAAAGAAAGTATCAGGAAAACTATAGCCCCTTGAGGGCCTGAATTGCTCATCTGGCAGTGATTTTGCTTTTTTAATGCATGATGCAAAAAGAAAAAGCCAAACACCCCCCTCCCCCCAAAAGAAGGGGGATGTTGTTGCAACTGGGCTTGAACCCACTAAGACAGCACAAAAAGGCATGGCAAATTGAATTGTGAAAAAAAATTGAAGTACAATTGTTTGGAATCCAGCCAAATTTGATAGGGTTTCAGTACTCTTTGTATTAAACAATCCCTGCATGTTTCAAAGAAATGTGACTAATAATGTGGACTGTGTTGTGTAAACAATACTAAGTCTACAAATAGCTGCTTTTCCTAAGCTGATTGCTAGATTTTCTTCATTTTGAATAGAGTTCAATTCCTTGATGACACAAATAATCTTTGCAAGTTTCAAAATAATTGGATAAAAAATGGAGACTTATTTCCGTAAACAAGAAATGTAAATGTTCAACTGTAAATGGCTCCCTTTCCCATACTGATTGTCGAATGTTTTTTTCAAAATCAATAGGGCTCAAGCTGTTGATAATATATAGCAAATGTGCAAGTTTCATGAAAATTTGACTACAAATGCTGACTTAATTGCATACACAAGAAATGTAGATTTTTGACTATAAATGGCTACTTTTCCAACACTGACTGTCAATTTTTTTTCAAAATCAATAGGTTTCAATCTATTGATGATATAAAGCAAATGTGCAAGTTACATGAAAATTTAACCACTAATGCTGACTTTATCACATAAACAAGAAATGTCAATTTTCAAATTTAAATGGCTACTTCTCCCATACTGATTGTCAGATTTTTTTTAAAATCAATAGGGTTCAAGCTGTTGATGACAAAATGCAACTGCAAATTTTATGAAGGTCCGATCACAAATGCAGACTTTGTCACATAAACAAGAAATGGAAATTTTCAAATTCAAATGGCTACTTTTTCCATACTGATTGTCAGGTTTTGTTTTTTCAAAATCAAAAGGGTTCAAGTTATTCACGAGATAAACAAAATGTGCAAGTTTCATGAAAATAAAACCACAAAATGTGGACTTACTCACGTAAACAAGAAATTTTGAACTTTAACTCTTTACCAAATCACAAAATTTTAGACCAGTACAAATTGAAAGCATTTGCGGATGACAAATTAAATGCAACTTAAGATTTGAAATTTGTTTTGGAAAGGGTAGAAAACATTTTGGGAAATGGCTTTTTTTTTTGAGGGTCGTAAAAAGTCGGGATTGTGTGGTAAAGGGTTAACTGGCTACTTAACCAACACTATTTGTCAGATTTTTTTTCAAAATCAATAGGCTTCAAGCTATTGATGAGATAAACAAACTGTGCAAATTTTGCAAAAATCTAACTGCAAATGCAGACTTAATTGCATAAACATGAAATTAAAATTGTAAAATTTAAATGGCTACTTTTCCCATACTGTTTGTAAGATTTTTTTCAAAATCAAAAGAGTTCAAGCTATTTCTGAGACAAACAAACTGCAAATTTTACAAAAATCCGACAGCAAATGCAGACTTAATGGCTACTTTTCCCACACTGTTTGTTTTCAAAATCAATAGGGTTCAAGCTATTGATGAGATAAAATAACTGTGCAAGTTTCACGAAAATCTGACCACAAATGCAGACTTTATTGCTAAACAAGAAAAAAAAAGACTAATGGATGGATGGACAGATGGATGAACGACGGAAACCACGCCATAACATAAGCTATGCTGGCTAACAGCCAGTAAAGCTAAAAAGTACTCGGAAAAAAGTATCAGTTTTTGCTGGGAAAAAAGTATTAGGAAAACAAAAGGGCCACTGGCCCTAAAGCGCTCACCTGAGTAAAGTCATCTACAGTTGATAAAGGTGAAGAGATCCTGGTTTTAATGATGAAAAACACATAAGTGTACAAGACCTACTTTTTTAACCAATGTGACTATATTCCAAACTTGTCCAAGATACCATTAAAACAAACATTTTGACCAAGTTTCGTCAGTATCAGACTGAAAATGTGGCCTCTACGATGCACACAAGGTTTTTCTACGATTTGGGACAGTGACCTACTTTTTGACAACATGTGACCCACTTTGAAACTTGTCCAAGATATCATCAAGGCAAACTTTCTGAGGAACTTTCATGAGGATCAGGGTGAAAATGTGGCCTCTAGAGTGCACACAAATTTTATCTAAGATTTGACCATGTGACCAAATTTTTGCCCCGATGGGACCCATTTTCAAATTTCTTTCAGATATCAACAAAATAAATATTCTGACCAATCTTTATCAGTATAAGACTGAAAATGTGGGCTCTATGGAGCACCCAAGGTTTTCCTAAGATTTGGCCCAGTGACCTACTTTTTCATCCCACATGACCCAATTTCAAACTTGTCTGAGATATTATCAAGACATACAATCTGACCTAGTTTCATGAGTATCCAACAACAAATGTGGCCTCTAGAATGCACATAAGGTTTTTCTAAGATTTAGCTCAGTGACCTAGTTTTTGACCAGACAGGAACCAATTTCAAACTTGTCCCAGATATTATCAAGGCAAACATTCTACCAAACTTTCATGAGTTTCAGGCTGAAAATGTGGCCTCTAGAGTGCACACAAGGTTTTTCTAAGATTTGGCCAAGTGACCTAATTTTTGACTGGACATGACCCAATTTTAAACTTGTCCAAGATATCATTATGACAAACATTCTGACCAAGTTTCAATAGTATCAGGCACAAAATGTGGCCTCTACAGTGCACACAAGGTTTTTCTAAGATTTGGCCCTGTGACTTACTTTTCGACTGGACATGACCTAATTTCGAAAGTGTCTAAGATGTAATAAGGACAAAGATTTTGACCAACTTTCAGAAGTTTCAGGCTGAAAATGTGGCCTCTAGAGTGCATACAAGGTTTTTCTAACATTCATCCCAGTGACCTACTTTTTGACTGCACATGAACCAATTTCAAACTTGTCCAAGATATTATCAAGCAAACATTCTGACCAACTTTCATGAGTTTCAGGCTGAAAATGTGGCCTCTAGAGTGCACACAAGGTTTTTCTAAGGTTTGGCCCAGTGACCTACTTTTTGACCCAACATTACCCAATTTCAAACTTGTCACAGATATTATAAAGACAAACATTCTGACCAACTTTCATGAGTTTCAGGTTGAAAATGTGGCCTCTAGAGTGCACGCAAGGTTTTTATAAGATCTGGTCCAATGACCTACTTTTTGACCCAACATGACCCAATTTCGAACTTGTCCAAGATATTATCAAGACAAAATTTTCTGACCAAGTTTCATGAATATGTGACTGATAATGTAGCCTCTAGAGTGCACACAAGGTAATTGTTGACGCCTGGACGACGCACACCACACGACAGACGCAGGACACAGCACGATCAGAAAAGCTCACCCTGAGTACTTTGTGCTCAGGTGAGCTAAAAAGTATCAGATTTGGTCATGACAGCAAATAATGTCTTTTTGATATACATGTATAGTTAAAATCTGAGGTTATCCAAAAATTATTATGAAAAAATCAATGAAAAGAAAAGAATTTTAAGAGCATTGTGGAGAGGAGTGAAATTGCTCGAAAAGATCGATTTCACATTTTCCCGCAGTGTTCTTCCATAAAATCAATAATTTATGATCATATTTCAATTAGGTTGTTTAAAAACATAACTTTATCTGGATCTCTGAAAAGTACATGTATTTTTATCAACTCTTATTCTGCGATGTGTCGACTTTGCGAGCAGTGAACTCCAAAATCAATC